>CM057340.1:302033655-304865725 GCA_030015575.1 Agapanthus africanus
CGCACCCTTCTATTTCTTTATGTTTTACTCTAGCGTGAAGTAGTTTATATGCTCATGGGTAACTTCTCCATTTCAGTGGCATGTAGTTTTGGCAAGTGTGGCACATAGATGGTAGATTACAATTCATCTTGAAATCTTCATAAGGTAGCGATGGCTTAGGAAACAGGATTAGGATCTGTTGCCTAAGACTTTACAACTTTATGAGCTGTGAGGGTCTCACAAAGGTTTTTCTCCCTACGAGTTGTGAGGATCTCGTAGGTGTCTTTTCTCTTTAGGAGTCGTGGGGACTCCTAAGTGCGTTTTCTCTTGAGAATCGTAAGGATCCCACAAGAGAATTTTCTTTATGCGTAGGGACACTAATTTTCCCGCAAGTTGAGACGAATCGAGAGATTCTTGCAAAGACACTGATTTCTTTGCGGGTCGAAACGAATCGAGAGGTTCTCGCCAAGGACGCTGATTTCCCTGAATCGATAAGAAGCGATGGCTTAGGAAACAGGTTCAGATCTGCCGCCTAAGACTTTTCAACTTTATGAGCCGTGAGGGTCTCATAAAGACTTTTCTCCCTACGAGTCGAGAGGATCTCGTAGGTGTATTTTCTCCATAGGAATCGTGAGGATTCCTAAGTGTGTTTTCTTTTGAGAGTCGTAAGGATCACAGAAAAGAGTTTTCTCCCTTACGAGTCGAAAGGACTCGTAAGTGATTGATGGGGTTGACATTATCCGCATTTCACGGAGTCAGAAGTTGCTCTGGGCATTTCCCACGGGGTCAAGGTTGACTTTTTCCGTGTTCCATGGGTCCAGGATTTGCTCTGGATGCTTCCCACGGAGTCAGAATTGACATTATCCGTGTTGTGGAAGGACCGGGTTCCACTCTGGATGCTTCCTACGGGGTCAAGATTGACATTAACCGTGTTCCACAAGACCAGAAGGGGTTGACTTATTTTTGAGGTGGGGTCACTGGGTGACGTATTTCCGCGACGGGGTCATTTGCTGACGTGTTTATGCGACGGGGTCATTGGCTGAGGTGTTTCCGCGACAGGGTCATTTGTTGACGTGTTTCCGCGACGGGGTCATTGGATGACGTATCTCCGAGACGGCGTCATTGGCTGACGTATTTCCGAGACGGGGGTCATTTGTTGACCTGTTTCCGCGACGGGGTCATTGGATGACTTGTCTCCGAGACGGGGGTCATTGGAAGACGTGTTTCTGAGACAGGGTCATGTGGATGACGTATTTCCGAGACGGGGTCATATGGATGACGTATTTCCGCGACGGGGTCATTTGGATGACGTGTTTTCCGCGACGGGGTCATGTGGACGACGTGTTTCCGCGACGGGGTCATGTGGATGACGTATTTCCACGACGGGGTCATGTGGATGACGTATTTCCGCGACGGGGTTATTTGGATGACGTATTTCCGTGACGGGGTCATTTGGATGACGTATTTCCACGACGGGGTCATGTGGATGACGTATTTCCGCGACGGGGTCATTTGGATGATGTATTTCCACGACGGGGTCATGTGGATGACGTATTTCCGCGACGGGGTCATTTGGATGATGTATTTCCACGACGGGGTCATGTAGATGACGTATTTCCGCAAAGGGGTCATTTGGATGACGTATTTCCGCGACGTGGTCATGTGGATGACGTATTTCCGAGACGGGGTTATGTGGATGACGTATTTCCGAGACGGGGTCATGTGGATGACGTATTTCCGCGACGGGGTCATGTGGATGACGTATTTCCGCGACGGGGTCATTTGGATGACGTATTTCCGCGACGGGGTCATGTGGATGACGTATTTCCGCGACGGGGTCATGTGGATGACGTATTTCCGCGACGAGGTCGTTGCGTCTGTCGTAATGAGACGAATATCGAAGTGGTCTCTAGGTTGTCTGTGAACCGTCGAGATACGGAGTAGGGACTTTGCCATGGCTCCAAGGTTGATTGTAGCGTCTGAATCCTGATTGAGGAAGAATGTTGTTGATGATCTCTAGGCTGTCTGTGAACCATCGAGATTTGGCTTCGTTTCGATGAAGCCTGGTGGAAAGGTATGGTTCCCTCTTTGTTTATGCCCCTGGATTGTATACAGCGATCGATGTGATCTTACCTGTAGGGCAAAAAAAATTCATTTTATATATTTTTCTTTCCGCGATGCTCTATCATTTCAGCTTTTATATCGCGAAAGTTGCGATTTCCCAATCATTTCGGCTATTTTTCGTGGTGCCCAATCATTTCTGCTATTTGTTTTATTTACTCGCCGCTTTTTATTGCGAGTTGCCCAACCATTTCGGCTATTTTGTATGCATACATTTTTACTTGCTGATTTGCAAGTTGCCCAATAATTTCGGCTATTTCATATGCATTTGCCTTGCTGCGAGCTTGGGATTTGATACCGATTTAGGCATCAGCACCGCTACAACTGAGATATTTCCAGGAGCGAATCATCATTTGCCTTTGTTGGTCCGAACAAAGGTGGCTTAGTAAACAGGGTTAAGATCCTGTCGACTAAGGCTTTTGACTTCATGAGCCGTAAGGGTCTCATAAAGGTATTTCTCCCTACAAGTCGTGAGAATCTCGTAGGTACGTTTTCTCCTTAAGAATCGTGAGGATTCCTATGTGTATGGTCTCTTATAAGTCGTAAGGTTCTTACAAGAGTGGTTTCTCCTTATAAGTCGAGAGGACTTACAAGTGTCTTTTGCCATATGAGCATATCCCCAGTCTCTGGTGGGACTTTATTAGGGAAATGTTTATTCGCGCCCGTGGATTGTATACGAGGGTCATTACTGAACCGCTTGTAGGACAGCATTGGAGGTTGTGATGGCTTAAGAACAGGTTCAGATCCCTGTAGCTTAAGGCTTTTGAATCCTATGAGCTGTGAGGGTCTCAAAGGAGGGTTCTCTTTACGAGTCGTGAGGATCTCGCAAGTGTAATTTCTCCTTAGGAATCGTGGGGATCCCTAAGTGTGTTATTCCCTTGTGAGTCGTAAGGATCTCACGCAGGTGGTTTCTCCTCACAAGGTCGAGAGGACCTTGCAAGTGTTTTTTAACGAGCTTGCGCCCTTTCGGGTTTTCACAAAACTCACCGGTAGCCCTGCTGTTTTTACTCATGGAGCCCTTTCGAGTTTTCATCCGTGCCCATTTTGCTTATGGACATATCGTTTTCTTTTTTTATCATTTTTTTTATGTCAGCCTTGGGATACTGCGGTCCGTAGTAGTTTATAGACGTCTCGGTCAACAGCCAGTTTTAGGACATAGTGGTCCATTGTTAGTTTAACGACGTTTCGGTCTGTCGTTAGTTTAGGGACGTTTCGGTCCGTCGTTAGTTTAGGGACGTTTCGGTCCAAAAGCCGACTACTACTTACAGAGTTTAGGCTTAGAAAGATAGCGAGTGGACATGGGCGTCGCCATCTATCGTTAACCTAGGCCGTGACTCGTCGGGCGTAGTATTTTTTGAGGAAGCGACCGTTTATTGGCCTGAAAGGTCTTTCGCCATGCATGTCCATGAGTAGATAGGCTCCACCTTGGTAGACCTTGTCTATGATGTACGGACCTTCATATTTCGGCTCGAATTTCCCCCGTTTGGCACGATTGGGGATCATAGGTCTTTTGACCACTAGTACGAGTTCGCTTTGGCGGAATGTCCTCGGCCTAGTCAATCTTTCATATGAGCGCGTCATCTTTGCTTTATAAGCTTCCAGATTTTGTTGCGCCATGAGCCGAGTTTCGTCAAGGGCGTCGCGCTCCTCAAGCCGAAGGTGAGCATTCTCTTCGTTTGTTAGCTCGTAGTGAACTGCCACTCGTAGAGAAGGTAACTCTATCTCGAGGGGGAGTACCGCTTCTTTGCCGAATACCAATGCATACGGAGTTGTATTCGTGGCCGTTTTGAACGTAGTTCGATACGCCCAGAGAGCCTCATGCAGTCTCTCGTGCCAGTCCCTCTTATTTCGAGACACCGTCTTTTTCACGATCTTCGTCAAGGTCTTGTTGAAAGCCTCAGCTAGACCGTTAGCTCGGGGGTTATAGACTGAAGAGTATCTCCAGTCTATATTATGCTGTTGTGCGAAGCGACTGATCTTGTGGCTTCTATAGGCTGGACCGTTATCAGAGATAATCCGTCGCGGAGTGCCGAACCGGTAAATGACGTGTGTCTTGAAGAAATGGAGGATATTCTCCATCTTCACTTCTCTCAGCGGTATCGCTTCTGCCCACTTAGAGAAGTAATCAGTTGTCGCCAATATGAACCGATGTCCTCTGGACGATGCTGGTTCGATGGGGCCGATTATGTCAGTTCCCCACATTTCGAATGGCCAGCTGGACACCGTTAGATGTAGCGGATTTGGATGCTGGTGGATAAAGTCTCCGTGAATCTGGCACAAGTGGCACTGCTTCGCCTATTCGAGACAGTCTTGGATCATCGTGGGCCAGTAGTAACCCATCCTTTTGATCTTCAGTTTCATTTTTGGCCTAGCTTGATGAGATCCGCAGAGTCCATTGTGAATATTTTGGACGACCCTCTTTGCCTCTTCAGGTTCCAGGCATCTTAGCCATAAAGAATCAAATGATCTCTTGTATAGAGTATCATTGACGAATGCAAAAGAAAGAGCTCGTTTCATGAGCTGATGTCTTGATGACGTATCTTCAGGTGTTCGACGAGATTTGAAGTAGTCTATAAAGACTTCTCTCCAATCCTTAGCCTTTTCCTGGTCTTTTATTTGTAGAGCCGTTTGCTCGGTAGCTCCTTTCTCTTCGGACGACTCCGGAGATATTTTTGCCGGTGCAAGAATCCGATGGATTTGCACAACGATCCTCACGTCATCGAGATTTTCGTCGGCCAATTCTTTAGCGAGCTTGGCTAATGCATCCGCCTTGCTATTTTTCGCACATGGTATACTTTCCAGCATGTAGGAGGGAATTTGAGTCAGCAGTTGCTGCACTCTTTCACCGTACTTCACCAACTCTGGTTTGCATGTTTGATAGTCGCCGTTTACTTGGCTAACGACCAGTTGGGAGTCTCCGTATATGAGGAGGTTTTCGATTCCCATGTCGACAGCGATCTCAAGACCCGCTATCAAGGCTTCATATTCGGCTTCATTATTCGTCCTCGGCCCCGTTAAAGAGAAGGCAAAGTGTAGGGTTCCTAGGCACACTAAGGAGGTCTCACAAGGCATCAACCATACCAATTTCAAATTTTTCTAGGTGCCGAGAAACCCTAATGCGATCGTTGACTAGAGATTAGGCGAAACATGCAACTAGTTAACAACTTAACTAAGAGTGAACCGAAAATACAACCTTTGTAGATCCGGTCCTCCACCTCCATAGCTCCGTGATGATGTCCCCTCACTGCGATCATCGGATCCCGGACTCTAGCGATGGTATCGTCGAAGAAATGATCGGGCTAGGTCGTCGACTTCGATGCCGAAGTTGATCTACGTCGAGGCAACTCAAGATCAAGCTCCAACTTCACCAAGTCATGAAACTTGTGAAGAAAACATCTTATACTACTTGGCAAGTGGTAGAGGATGAAGAAATAGGAAGTGGGTTCTCTTTAGAATTGGATTTCTCACTCTTTTTCTCAAGTCACCATTGTTGGTAGCAAGCTTCTTCATCTTGAAGAAGAAGAAGAAGAAGAAGAAAAGAATATGATAAGTATAAAAAGAATTAACTTAAAAAGAAAATCCCATTCATTCTTATCATAATAACGACCATGGTTAAGTGTAGAGAATGAACCAAGGTTAGGTGAATGGTTAGGTTTAGGAGAAGAAGACAAAATGGTCAAAGCTTCTTGAAGCTTCAAAGAAAAGAACAAAAGAAGCAACCATTTCATTTTCTTTCCAAAAATAAATAAATGAATAAGTAAATAAATAAAAACCTTAACCAATCACTTAATCATGGTTTAAAGTAAACCTACACCCAAGCTTGCATGTATCATCAAACATGATACAAACTAGTGCACAATACTATATCATATATACAATGTGCACTTCAAGTGAGAAAATCCATCTAAAGTGAACAAATACTAGTTAATGCAAAGTAATATATCTAATATATAATTATACATTAAATCATTAAATCAACACTTGATTTAACGATCCGGTCATATCGCATATGACCGACTAATATCCGATGTATCAACTTATCGAATCAATCCTCGATTCGATAACTAGGTTATATCACATACAACCTTTGATACATTCATCGCGAGAATAGAATACGGTATCACATACTCGCATTATTCTCGGTCCCGCACATATCTCATATGCGCTCCTATTTCGTTTCGCTTGAGCCAGGAAACCTCTGTGTAGGACTCTAAAGACTCGTCAATACGCCGGCAGCATGTGATGATCATATCAAACACCCACAAGCCGTAAGCGGTCTGCTAAACGTAACGGCCACCCGGGTATTGAGCGATCAGAAGATCGACGAGCAAGCCCGCTCACACTCCTGTGAATCCAACCAGTAACACTTACCGTACAGTCCGGTATGATCGTCTGATATGTCGCATATCTCGCCTAGGGGTGGTAAACGTCAGACCCCAGTAGCTCGATAAGTCGTGTCGATATGAGGTCTATAACAATTCGAGAAACTACTGGTAACACTTACCAGTAAATCTCAGCAACCCTGGCCACGGATTTCCGGTTATAGCCAATCGAACACAGCGCAACATCAACTCCCTATACCGGGAGAGACGAATCCCCTCCTATCGCTCATTGCCTCCATGTGACTCGGGACTGTACCCAAAAACCACCGTTTTGCACGCCCTCTTGGACGTGGTAAGGTGGAAATCAAAGCACAGTGGGAATCACACAAGACTCTATGACGATCTCGGGTCTACAGACTAACCTGTACCAGTGTCACCAGAGAACTGCCATCTGACGTAAGGTATAATACCATCTGGGAGTTCTCGGCGAGTCCGTCCAGTGTACCCTGTTCCCCTCCGAATGGCGGCCGAGACGTTACGGCGTCCGTGCCTGAGTTTCGGGGCAGATGCTATTTGGTTTTATCCGTCTACCTCTCCGAAAATGCCAAGTTGATTTATGGCACCGTGTATCGAAGGTTTAGACGGATGCGGCCGATGTAGCAGACTTTGTCAGATTCCCCCTCGCTTGAGGGGTTTTTGATTGTGGGGACGCTCTTCCCTGCTGGCGCAAGCGCCTGCAGTTAATTACGCTACCGCATCGCGGTAGCCACTTTCTCCTTCTCCAGAATTTCACTTCGTGTCGTGTGTGTTTGTTTTGTTTGTGGTTTCCCGTGGATTGTATACGGAGACTGAGTAATGCCGTCGCCCGTAGGACGTGGATTAGTCCAAATCCGTATTTACTTAGATTTGGGTTTGATGTTTTAGTTTAAGGATACGTTAGCCTCGTTGAGGCTAAGATCAACTTAAACGTGATTTATTTAATATATGGCCATCGGGACTCGTCACCTCTCTGACGTCGTTGAAGGATTACAACGATAAGTGTCAGAGGAGTTCAGAGATGTACCCTCGAACCGAAATTGATTTAGGGTTTTATAGTCTATTTGAATGTTTAAGGATACGTTAGCCATGTTTGGGGCTAAGATCAACTTAAACGGGACCGTTTAGATCCGGCAAAAGAGCATTTGGAGGCTCTATTGTTCCAGTTTAGGGACGTAGTGGTCCATAGGTAGTTTAAGAACGTTGCGGTCCATATTCCAGTTTAGGGACGTGGTGGTCCATTATTGGTTTAAGGACGTTTCGGTCCGACATTAGTTTAGGGACGTTTCGGTCCAATATTGGTGTTCCCGCCAAAAATTTCTGCGCAAAAGAGCCCAAGATATCAAATGGCAGTGATACGCTTAAGAAAATGGGAACCAGTATCTTCCGGGCTATTTTTTTGACAAACTCCCGAATGAGAAACAGATAAATTCTGATGGTATCGAAAGCGGCTCGAAAAACCCTTCGATTTGATATATTATGGGCCTCGTAATTCATCCGGGATCAAAAGTTATGAGGAATTACGTGTCCACACGTGATGGGCTTTTAAGAACCCGCTGGAGGAGTTAAAAAATATAATAAAAACTCAGAAAAGACCCCAATGGGGCATCACGTGCTCACACGTGACCATGGGTCATGTGCAGACACGTGATGGGTTTTTAAAGCCTCTAAAATAATGAATGGAATTTAATTCTAAAAGTCAGAAAATACCTCAACGAGGTATCACGTGCTTAGACGTGACCAATGGTCACGTGTTGACACGTGATGGTTAAAACTGAAACATAAATAAGCGGCTGAGAAAGGAACCCAATTAGGGGTCACGTGCTCACACGTGAATGGCTTTAAAAGCCTTATAATTTAATAGAATTAAATTCTAAAAGTTTCTGAATCTTTCCAAATGGAAAAGGGTCATGGGGAACCGTTGGATTAAAAATCCAAGGGTGATTAAAAATCACCAATTTATGGAAAAATCTTGGACTTGGAAGATTTCCCCCCTAAATCTGACCGAGATAACAAATAGAATATCTTTGGATTTAAAATCCACGGTGAATAAAATTCACTGAATGATCTAAAGGCCCAGAATTAATGATAAATATAAATCAAATCTCTCAACAATCAAATCAAATCTTTCAATGAGAGATTTGTTAAACAAATTGATTCTTTTCCTTCTCCTATAAATAGGAGCCAAGAAGAGAAGAGAAGAGATCTACTTTTTTGGGAGAGAAGAAACAGAGGGAGGAGAATTTAATTCTCTGCAAAAGAAAAACCCTAGGTAAGAAAAGAGAGGATTCAAAAGAGAATTTAATTCTCAAAAGAGTTTAACTCTTATTTAAAGAAAAGAACTTAGTTCTTCTTCTGGTTGAAGATCTGCACAGAGCACATCTTCCCATAAGTTGAGAATTTAATTCTCATCGGGTCGAGATCCTGCCATGCAGATCCTAAACATAGAAGGGGAATTGAGTTCTGAGAATTTAATTCTCCTAAAACAAAACTAGGGTTTTACCCTAAATAAGAATTTAATTCTTTCAAAATAGGAATTTAATTCCTCCAGAATCGAAATTAGGGTTTTACCCTAAATAAGAATTTAATTCTTAAAGATAAGGAGACTTAAAAGATCTCTGTGCATGAAAAGACTAAGGTCACGTGCCCCACGTGACCCCTGAACAGATCCTCACGTGCTCCCACGTGACCCTCATTATATATGGAACAAAAGCAAAGGCAGAAACAATTCTGGACGCTCTCACGTGTTAGCACGTGACCCCTAATAAGTGTTCTAATAAATTAGGGCATGATTATACATCACGTTCCCACACGTGATGGCTATGAAAATTAAAAGTGTTTAACACTTGTTTGCAGAACAAAATAAAGAGGATCTGGCCCCACTTTTTGATGCCATCACGTGCTCCCACGTGGCTCCCAAAACGCAGAAAGAAAGATCAATGGAAATGAAGGCTTTGGGTGCTCTCACGTGTTTACCACGTGACCCCTTAGCAAACTTTCTAACGGTCAGCGCATAAATCCCCATCACGTGTCAACAGTGATGCTCGAAATAAAAAGGAAAAGTGTTTAACACTTATTCACAGATTTGAGGATAAAACAAAGGAGATCTGGCCCCACTTTTTGATGCCATCACGTGCTCCACGTGACCCCCGAAACACAGAAAGAAAAAGCAAAGGAAATGAAAGCTTTGGGCGCTCTCACGTGTTATCACGTGACCCCTCAGCAAATGCTTTAACAATTAGCGCACAGATCCCCATCACGTGCCCACCACGTGATGCTCTAAAATAAAAATAAAAGTGTTTAACACTTGTTCGCAGATTTGAGGATAAACCAAAAGGAGATCTGGCTCCACATTTAGGGCGCCCTCACGTGTCACCACGTGGCCCCTAATGAGCATTCTAACAGACCAGAGCGGGGGCCTTCATCACGTGCTCACACGTGATGGCCGCCAGAATTAAAAGAGTTAAACACTGATCTGCAGAATAAAATAAAGGGAATCAGGGCGCTCTCACGTGTCCACACGTGACCCCTTTCTCCTTAGTGTTTAACACTAATCTGAAGACTTTGTCCTCGGTGTTTAACACTGATTTTCTTAGTGTTTAACACTAATTTGGAAAACTCTATTGGCAGTGTTTAACACTGATTTGCTTAGTGTTTAACACTAATTTGAAAATTCTGTTCCCAGTGTTTAACACTGATTATCTTTTAGTGTTTAACACTAACTTGCTGGTCTTTAGTGTTTAACACTAGCTTTAGCCCAATTGGCTAAGTTTCTAGAGGCAAAGCCTCTCCTTCAATGAGCCAACAAAGGGCCAATATTTCAAACGTAATTGGACTTAGCCCAAACTGGCCATAAGTCCTCAAATCATCTTGATCTGAGCACATCTGCTCTTTCAACTAATTCATTGGTTCAAGGGTACATCTCGGAACTCCTCTGATATTTGTCGTTGTAATCTTTCAACGTCTTCAGAGAGGTAACGGGTCCCGACAACCATACATCAACACGGACTGTGGGGTCCTTAAACTCATGGACTTATGCGTCCTTAAACCAAGATACGGACTGTGGGGTCCTTAAACTCATGGACTTATGCGTCCTTAAACCAAGATACAGACTGTGGGGTCCTTAAACCCGCGGACTTATGCGTCCTTAAACTAACGGACTAACGCGTCTTTAAACACACCCATATGGACTGTGGGGTCCTTAAACCCATGGACTTATGCGTCCTTAAACTACCATTGGACCACTATGTCCCTAAACTGGAACATGGACCACTATGTCCTTAAACTGGTATTGGACCACTATGTCCTTAAACTGGAAATGGACCATCATGTCCCTAAACTGGCAATGGACCACCATGTCCCTAAACTGGAACAATAGAGCCCAAATGCTCTTTTGTCGGATCTAAACGATCCCATTTAAGTTGATCTTAGCCTCAAATATGGCTAACGTGTCCTTAAACCTTCAAACAGACTTTAGTCCCAAATTGGACTCTAGATCCCCCAATCAACTTTGGTTCAAGGGTACATCTCTGAACTCCTCTGACATCTGTCGTTGTAATCCTTCAACGTCGTCAGAGAGGTGACGGGTCCCGGCGGCCATACATGCAATGGACCACCATGTCCCTAAACTGGAACAATAGAGCCCAAATGCTCTTTTGTCGGATCTAAACGATCCCGTTTAAGTTGATCTTAGCCTCAAATATGGCTAACGTGTCCTTAAACCTTCAAACAGACTTTAGTCCCAAATTGGACTCTAGATCCCCCAATCAACTTTGGTTCAAGGGTACATCTCTGAACTCCTCTGACATCTGTCGTTGTAATCCTTCAACGTCGTTAGAGAGGTGACGGGTCCCGGCGGCCATACATGTAATGGACCACTGTGTCCCTAAACTGGAACATTAGAGCCCAAATGCTCTTTTGTCGGATCTAAACGATCCCGTTAAGTTGATCTTAGTCTCAAATTAGACTAATGTATCCTTAACAAACGTTTGAGTTGATCTTAGCCTCAAATATGGCTAACGTATCCTCAAACCAAACCCCCAAACCCAAATCTAAGATAATACGGATTTGGACTAGTCCACGCCCTACGGGCGACGACATAACTCAGTCTCCGTAAACAATCCACGGGCAACAAAACACAAAACAAACACCCACGACACGAAGTGACCATCTGGAGAAGGAGAAAGTTGTTACCGCGATGCGGTAACGTAATTAACTGCAGGGGCTTGCGCCTGCAGGGATGAGCGTCCCCACAATCAAAAACCCCTCAAGCGAGGGGGAATCTGACGAAGTCTGCTACATCGGACACATCCGTTTAAACCTTCGATACACGGTGCCATAAATCAACTTGGCATCTTCGGAGAGGTGGACGGATAGCACCAATTAGCATCTGCCCCGAATCTCAGTGCCAAGACATCGCGGTCCTGTGCGCCGTCGTTCGGAGGGGAACAGATTCTGGCACGCCCGGTGGGACCTCTTCCTCTTTCCACTCCACACTTCGTGTGTCGTGTTCGCGAACAAATCGCGGTTTGCTGTGATTGCATGTGGATTCAAGGTACTAAGATTTGGTGTCTTGCTTTATGCAGAAAACAGAAAATCGATGGCTTCGAACTGCACCGCCCGCAGCGATAACTCTCGCTCCGTCATTGCTGGAGGAGTGACTTATGGGCCCCAAGCGGCCTCCCTTTTCAAAATGCCGGTGGAGCAGATGGCTCAAGCCACCACTGGACTATTTTTTGGGACCATGCTCCCACCAATGAGCTTCAACGCCCCAATGACATTGCAAGAAGCTCCAAAGAAGTCGGTCTTCGATCGACTTACCACTGCCGCGACCCCTCTCAACGGGTCGTCCAACTCCACTGCTTCAGTTTTTAACGGACTAGGCCAGAGCTCTAACAGGCTCTTGAAGAAGCCTGCCATACCAGAAGGCGTTATCCCGAAGCGGATAGCCATTCCAACTCACGTTCCTGGCAAAATCACCAAGGTTGCTTCCCATGTTCAGAAGTCCGCTTCTGACAAGTTGGCCGTCCCCGTTCAACGGACGTCGATCTTTAAAAAGCTGGTACCAGTATATTCTGACCAACACAGGGGGCATGAGAAGGTCACCCCTATAGCTGAAACAACTCCATCAGCACGACACGCTCGACGTCGCCACTGGCGTCGAGTAAGGAAGGCTGGGGGCAACTCCCCCTCTGGGATAACTCCGTCAGCTCCGATGGTGAGGATCGATGCTGCTGTTCCAACCAAGAACAGCTTTGAACTGCTCAACAAGGTGCGCAGAAACTCTCCTACTGCGATGTTGAAACGAACTCCTTCACCTGTGGAGAATACTCCAGAGAAGAAGCTAGAGCAGCCCCTTCAACGGCTGTCCTCTAAAATTCACAAAGTCTGGCGACAGGTTCAAGAGTCGGTGATCGATCAAGACTGCCTCCGACGACAGAAAAAGATGAAGGTTCGGCAGGGGAAGGATTACTCTGTCAAACCACAAAAAGCAAAAGCTACTTGGGTGCCCACTACAACGGCTCCCTTAACTCCAATCACTCAAAAAAGGAGGCCACAAAAAGCCCCTGTGAACATGGCGAAGCATAAAAGCGCTGAACACAAACGCCCCAAGTCTGGGGGAATGGTGGTGCACACTGTTTATATGACTTCTGGAAAGGATGAAAGCCGCACTTCTACGGGCCACCGACCGCTCACCCGATCCGTGACGAAAGCCCAGGAGCAACAACAAAAGCTTCAGGAAATGATGACTACAATGGCTGCACTCACTGAGCCAAAAGAAAGCTCTGAAATGTCTTCGGATGAGCGTCAAGAACAAGAAACCGACGCAGACTTTTTACGCAGAGTCCTCGAAAAGAGGGACAAAGAAGCTGCAGAGCAAGCGGCTAACATAAAACAGATGGCTCTCCTCTTCCAAGATATGGTAGGGATGATGTTACAGCCGGACCCTCCTGCTGAAGATCCTCCGATCGTCCTTGAAGACGACAGGGGAGAAACGTCAAATCATCCGCCGGCTCTGTCAACAGCCAAGGAGGAGGCAATCTCCAAAGTTGACCTAGACGAATATATAGCTCAGCAGATCCGGGTTCATCAGGCGAATGAAGCGGCTGGGCAAATTGTTAGAACCGGACGACCGTATCCGGGCTGGTATGACCAAATCAGTTACCCGCCAGGATATACGATCCCTAAATTCCACGTATATAAAGGGACAGGGAATCCGCATCAGCATGTTGCTCAATTCAGGGCCTTATGCGGCAATACTGGAGGAGATGACAAATTGTTGCTACGTCAATTCGTCGGCAGCTTAGCAGAAACAGCCTTTGAATGGTATTCGGAGCTACCTAACGACTCTGTCAAAACATATGCAGAGATGGAACTGCTGTTTACACAAAGATTCGCGAGTGCTAGTGAACGCACCCCGATAACAGCACTAATAAATGCCAGGATAAGGCCAAGCGAAACGTGGGTTCAATACGCAACACGATGGCGGAACCTATGGTCGAAATGCGAACAACGCATAGAAGAGGCACCTGCGGTAGGCATGTTTGTGGGAACTCTCGATCCGCAGGCGACCATCTCGCAATTCATGATGTTCTTCAGGCCGACCACCTTCCAGGCCTTGATCGACAAATTAGCCCAAATGGACCAGATGGGCCATAAGCCGTCTCCTCCAAGACCCGAACCTAAAATGAGAAAGGAAAAGCGATCATCGTCGCCAATGCTCAACAACAGTCGAGCAACTCAAAGCCGGTCATTCGCCAAAACAACGTGCGTCCACGCCCATCTCTCGAAGAGAGGCTAGGACGTCCTTACTCGTTTCCTCAGAATAAAACGAGAAGACTGTTTGAGCTGGCAGTGCGTAACAGACTCATCAATCTGCCGAGTCCAAAGCGTCTGTCGCAGCCAGGCGATCTTAATAATCCCAATTATTGCCCTTACCACCAAACGGCAAGTCACCCGATTGAGGATTGTTTCGTCTTTAAGGGATGGATCGAGAATCAATACCTGCAAGGCAAGTTCGCGCTGTCTGAAAGCTGGAAGGTAAACCCACCACAGCCGCACTCTCCAAAGAAAACGGACACGCCGGGGGCAGCTTGTTCTTTAGTCAAGGATGAAAACAATGGAGAAAACTCATCGGATGAATCCGAAGACTACGCAGCGACTTGTCATTTGATTTCTCATTCACTGACGGATGATAAAGAGGCTCCTTGCGCTGAGAAACCAATGGCGAATCCTGAGCCGGAGATTCTACAGCCATCAGACGAGTTGATCGATGTCTTCCTAAGTGAAATTCGTCTGAAAGCAAAAGCCAATCAAGAACGTGAAATGGCCATACTAGAAAGAACCAAGGTATTCCCGTCAAATCAAAAGCCATACACTGCGGGTAAAAACAAATTCAAGACGAGGAAACGGTTCGCCAAAGCTCTATCAGTAGGAATGAAGCTACCGCCCTCTGAAGAAAATTCTTTCTCTGAGGTAGAGATGCACCCTAACTTCTGTTTATATCATCAGAAGATCATACATCCTACCGAAGACTGCGAGTCCTTTAACTGTTGGTGGCAAGGGTATGTCGCTCAAAAGCAACACTTCGACAGGACAAAGTGTGAAGCTTGTGGACATCGGAAAAATGCGATATATGAGCGCAAAAGAGCCGCCGCAAACTGTCATATAGCCGACTTCAAGGGATCACAAATTATCACCTTTGGAAGCGACTCTGACGAAGAAGCTATCCCCAACTCTTCCCTCGGGGAATCTATTTCAAAAATAAAGGAATTGAGAAGCTGCGAGAACGTTCAGCCACGCAATCGCATGCTACTCGGTAAAAATCCCGACCCCGTAAGCAAGGGACCGAACAAGAAGAGCAAAGGAAAAGGAAAAACGGCCCTCGTCGCCAGCGCTCAACAACAATCAGGTGACCCTAGACCGGTTGCTCGCCAAAGCAACAAGCGGCAATCCCTCCAAGAAAAGTTGAAACGTCCTTACTCGTTTCCGCAAGATAAAACAAGGGGACTGTTCGAGCTGGCAGTGTGCAATAGACTCATCAATCTGCCGGCTCCAAAACGTCCGTTGCGGCCAGGCGATGTTAATAATCCTAACTATTGCCCTTACCACCAAACAGTAGGTCACCTGATCGAGGACTGCTACGTCTTCAAAAACTGGGTTGAAGACCAATACCAATAGGGCAAGTTTGCGCTGTCTGAGAACTGGAAGGTGAGTCCGCCACAACCGCACGCTCCGAAGAAGATGGATACGCCGGGGGCATCATGTTCATTCATGGAGAAAGACTCATAGACCGAAAAGTCAATAAACTAGATATTCGCCTCAAATACGGCGACAACGGACCGAAACGTCCTTAAACTAACAACGGACCGAGATGTCCTTAAACTAATGATGGACCGCAATGTCCTAAAACTTGCAAATGACCGAAATGTTTTTAAACTACTACCGCAGCATTTTCAGGCTGACGAGAATATAAAAATAAAAAACAAAAAAAAACGGTATTTCCATAAGCAAAATGGGCACGGATGAAAACCCGAAAGGGTTCCGTGAGTAAAAACAGCAGGACTACCGACGAGTGTTCGTGAAAACCCGAAAGGGCGCGACCTCGTTAATAAAAAAAAAAAAAGAAAGAGAAGAAGAAAAAAAAAACGGTATGTCCATAAGCAAAACGGGCATGGAGGAAAACCCGAAAGGGCTCCGTGAGTAAAAACAGCAGGGCTACCGGCGAGTGTTCGTGAAAACCCGAAAGGGCGCGACCTCGTAAAAAAAAAACAAAAAAAATAAAAAGAATAAAAAAAAACGGTATGTCCATAAGAAAAATGGGCACGGATGAAGACCCGAAAGGGCTCCGTGAGTAAAAACAGCAGGGCTACCGGCGAGTGTTTGTGAAAACCTGAAAGGGCGCAACCTCGTTAAGAAACACTTATAGGGTCCTCTCGACCCTGTAAGGAGAAACCACCTGCGTGAGATCCTTACGACTCACAAAGGAACAACACACTTAGGGATCCCCACGATTCCGAAGGAGAAAATACACTTGCGAGATCCTCACGACTCGTAAGGAGAACTCTCTTGTGGGACCCTTACGGCTCATAAGATTTGAAAGTCTTAAGTTGCAGAAACCTTAACCTGTTCTTAAGCAGCCCCCACAACCTTCGATATTGCCCTACAAGCGGCTCATAATGACCCTTGTATACAATCCACGGGCACGAATAAATATTTCCCTAACAAAGTCCCATCCGTGACTGGGGATATGCTTGTACAGCAAACAACACTTGTAAGTCCTCTCGACTTATAAGGAGAAAACCCTTTTATAAGATCCTTACGACTTACAAGAGAACATGCACTTAGGAATCCTCACGATTCCCAAGGAGAAAACACACCTACAAGACCCTCACGACTTGTAGGGAGAAATACCTTTGTGAGACCCTTACGGCTCGTGAAGTCAAAAGCCTTAGTCGACAGGACCCTTAACCCTGTTTACTAAGCCACCTTTGTTCAACATCGACAGAGGCAAATGATGATTCGCTCCTAGCAATATCCCAGTTGCAGCGATGCTGATGCCTAAACCGGTATCAAATTCCAAGTCCTTTCAAGGCAAATGATGATTCCCTCCTGGAAATATTCCAGTCGCAGCGATACTGATGCCAAGATTGGTATCAGACCCCAAATTCCCTACTCGCAAAAAAAAAAAATCAGCGAGCCCAAAAAAAAATGCATACGAAATAGCCGAAATGATGGGGCAACTTGCAAACAGAATCAGCAAGTAAAAATGTATGCATACGAAATAGCCGAAATGATGGGGCAACTTGCAAACAGAATCAGCAAGTAAAAATGTATGCATACGAAATAGCCGAAATGATTGGGCAACTCGCAATAAAAAAACAGCGAGTAAAATTAAAATAAACAGCCGAAATGATTGGGCAACTCGCAATAAAAAGAAGCAAGTAAAAATAAAGTAAACAGCCGAAATGATTGGGCACCGCGAAAAATAGCCGAAATGATTGGGCAATCGCGACCTTCGCGATATAAAAGCTGAAATGATAGAGCATCGCGGAAAGAATAAAAATAATGAAAGAATGAAATTTTTTGCCCTACAGGTGAAATCACATCGATCCCTGTATACAATCCAGGGGCACAGATAAAAAGGGAACAATACCTTCCCAACAGGCTCCACCAGAAAGCGAAGCCAAATCTCGACGGTTCATAGATAACCTTGAGACCATCTCGACATTTGTCGCAATATTACAGACACGATGTCAACAAATGAAGCAAAGGAAGGTCCCTAACTTCAGGGTCTCGACGTCAATATCGACAACTTAAAGATCACCAACGGCGTTTCTCCTCACTCCAACTAGATGCAGACATGACGTCAACAACTGACCTCAGAATCGCAACGAAACGGAACCATGACAAAGTCCCTAGTTCCAAATCTCAATGGCCACGTCTACAGCCTGGAGACCAACAACGGTGTGCCTCCTCATTCCAACAGGACACAGATGTTACACCATCAAGCGGAGCGATGGCAAAATCCCAGCTTCACCTCAGCATTCGTCTCGATACAGTAGACGCAATGTCAACAACAGCGTTCCTCCACAGTCCAGCTGGAGGCAGATGCAACGTCAACAAAAGACCTCACGGTCGAAACAAAGCGGAGTAACGGCAAAATCCCAACTCCACCTTAGCACTCGTCTCGTTACAACAGACGCAATGTCAACAACGGCGTTCCTTCGCAGCCCAGCGGGATGTACATGCAAAGCTAATAAAAGACCCCATGGTCAGCAAAGCGGAGTGATGGCAAAATCCCAGCTCCACCTCAGTACTCGTCTCGTCACAGCGGACACATCATCAAGCAAAGCGGAACAGCGGCAACTCCCAGTTCCATGACTCGACGATGTACTCCCACAGAGAGTCAAATCCCAACTCCGTGAAATGCGGATATAATCAACAAAATTCCTGGTCATGTGGAACACGGATTACGTCACTCTTTGACCCCGTGAAAAACGTCCAGAGCGGATCCTGGTCCTCGCAGAACACGGCAGTGAACCCGTGCGAAGCATCCAGAGCGGAGCCTAGTCCTCGCCTAACGCGGCAGTGAACCCGTGTGAAGCATCTAGTGCAAAATTCCTGGTCACGTGGAACGCGGATAACGTCACTCTTTAACCCCGTGGAAAACGTCCAGAGCGGAGCCTAGTCCTCGCCTAACACGGCAGTGAACCCGTGTGAAGCATCTAGTGCAAAATTCCTGGTCACGTGGAACGCGGATAACGTCACTCTTTGACCCCGTGGAAAACGTCCAGAGCGGATCCTGGTCCTCGCAAAGCACAGCAGTGAACCCGTGTGAAGCATCCAGAGCGGAGCCTAGTCCTCGCCTAACGCGGCAGTGAAACCGTGTGAAGCATCTAGTGCAAAATTCATGGTCACGTGGAACGCGGATAACGTCACTCTTTGACCCCGTGGAAAACGTCTAGAGCGGATCCTGGTCCTCGCAGAGCACGGCAGTGAACCCGTGCGAAGCATCCAGAGCGGAGCCTAGTCCTTGCCTAACACGGCAGTGAACCCGTGTGAAGCATCTAGAGCAAAATTCCTGGTCACGTGGAACGCGGATAACGTCACTCTTTGACCCCGTGGAAAATGTCCAGAGCGGAGCCTAGTCCTCGCCTAACACGGCAGCGAACCCGTGTGAAGCATCTAGAGCAAAATTCATGGTCACGTGGAACGCGGATAACGTCACTCTTTGACCCCGTGGAAAACGTCCAGAGCGGATCCTGGTCCTCACAGAGCACGGCAGTGAACCCGTGCGAAGCATCCAGAGCGGAGCCTAGTCCTCGCCTAACACGGCAGTGAACCCGTGTGAAGCATCTAGAGCAAAATTCCTGGTCACGTGGAACGCGGATAACGTCACTCTTTGACCCCGTGGAAAACGTCCAGAGCGGAGCCTAGTCCTCGCCTAACACGGCAGTGAACCCGTGTGAAGCATCTAGAGCAAAATTCCCGGTCACGTGGAACGCGGATAACGTCACTCTTTGACCCCGTGGAAAACGTCCAGAGCGGATCCTGGTCCTCGCAGAGCACGGAAGTGAACCCGTGCGAAGCATCCAGAGCGGAGCCTAGTCCTCGCCTAACATGGCAGTGAACCCGTGTGAAGCATCTAGAGCAAAATTCCTAGTCACGTGGAACGCGGACAACGTCACTCTTCGATCCCGTGGGAAACATCCAGAGCGGATCCTGGTCCTCACACCAACATGGAGTGATCACCACCGCGACATTCGTCTCGATACAGCAGACGCGATACCAGCAAATGAAGCGAAGGCCAAATTCCTAGCTTCAGGGTCTTGACGGCAAGTCATATAAAGCCTGAAAGACAATCGGAGATCATCCCACACCAGCACGGAGTGGTCACCACCTTGACGTTCGTTTCGATACAGCAGATGAAATGTCACCCCAGCGTTCTTTCCCCAGCAGGATTCGGACGCGACAAAGCAAACGAAGCGAAGGCCAAATTCCTAGCTTCAACGTCTTGACGGTAAGTCATATAAAACCGGAAAGACATTCAGAGATCATCTCATACCAACATGGAGTGATCACCACCTCGACGTTCGTTTCGACACAGCAGACGCAACATCACCGAAAGGAGTCACGGCAAAATCCCTGGTTCCAAACCTCGACGGTTCACCGGCAACCTAGAGACAACCGCAACATTCGTCTCGATACAGAGGATGCAATGCCAGCAAACGAAGCGAAGGCCAAATTCCTAGCTTCAAGGTCTTAACGGCAAGTCATATAAAGCCTGAAAGACCACCGGAGATCATCCCACATGGAGTGGTCACCACTTCGACGTTCGTCTCGATACAGCAGACGCAACATCACCAAAAGGAGCCACGGCAAAATCCCTAGTTCCAAAGCTCGACGGTTCACTAGCAACCTAGAGACAACCACGACATTCGTCTCGATACAGAGGACGCAATGCCAGCAAACGAAGCAAAGGCCAAATTCCTAGCTTCAGGGTCTTAACGGCAAGTCATATAAAGCCTGAAAGACTATCGGAGATCATCCCACACCAGCGCGGAGTGGTTATGACTCATCGGGGCTCTCTAAAATGAACCTAACCTCAAGTAAAAAGCGGCATGGCAAATTCCTAGCGCTTGCTCTTCCGACGGTCAAACTGCCAAGGAGGATTGCTTGAAGACGTCTTGTCCAGCCCCCGAAGGGATCAGAGACACGGCAGTCGCAGGGCTACTCGAACAGCACGATTGCCTATCGAGGAATACATCAGCTCATGCGACGGTACGACGGCCAAAACCCTAAATACCACAGACCCTAGCGGACTTCTGTCGTAAAGAGCAGAGGTTAACTGTGACGTTAGGATATTCTTGCGAGATCTGCTCGATTCGTTTCGACTCGTGAGGAAATTGATGTCTTTGCGAGAATTTCTCGATTCGTCTCGACTCGTGAGATAAAGCCTTAGGCAATAGGGATTAAAAAACCTGTTTCCTAAGCACTGGGATCCTGCAAGTCGGCCCAAAATGGTCTCTTGCATACTATCCACGGGTCTCACTCTCCGAAGTCGAATTTCGACAAGGAGGGAAATAACCGCTTATGGGTCCTCTCGACTGGTAAGAGGGAAAAATTCTCTTATAAGATCCTTACGACTTATAAGAGAAAACACACTTAGGAATCCTCACGACTCCTAAGGAGAAAATACACCTACGAGATCCTCTCGATCCGTAGGGAGAAAAGTCTTTATGAGACCCTCACGGCTCATAAAGTTGAAAAGTCTTAAGCCATCACTGCCCTGCAAAGAGGTCAAAATGGACCATCTATGAGCCACACTTGCCAAAGCTACATGCCACTGAAATGGAGAAGCTCATGAGCATATAAACTACTTCCCGCCAGAGTAAGACATAAAGAGATAGAAGGGTGCGGCTCATGGAGTTAAGGGTTTGGAACTATATCTCTTAAGAGTTAAGATTTGAGTCAATGATAAATGACGACGCTTGTGTCCGCTCGTTATCTTCTCAGATCAAGATTCTGAAAGTAATATACCAACCCGAAACTGGTCATACACTATGCATTACTCTGCACTACTTCACCCACGTATATGCTTACGTGGGCAAAGTAGTGGGGGGCATTTGTTCCCGCCAAAAATTTCTGCGCAAAAGAGCCCAAGGTATCAAATGGCAGTGATACGCTTAAGAAAATGGGAACCAGTATCTTCCGGGCTGTTTTTTTGACAAACTCCCAAATGAGAAACAGATAAATTCTGATGGTATCGAAAGCGGCTCGAAAAACCCTTCGATTTGATATATTATGGGCCTCGTAATTCATCCGGGATCAAAAGTTATGAGGAATTACGTGTCCACACGTGATGGGCTTTTAAGAACCCGCTGGAGGAGTTAAAAAATATAATAAAAACTCAGAAAAGACCCCAATGGGGCATCACGTGCTCACACGTGACCATGGGTCACGTGCAGACACGTGATGGGCTTTTAAAGCCTCTAAAATAATGAATGGAATTTAATTTTAAAAGTCAGAAAATACCTCAACGAGGTATCACGTGCTTACACGTGACCAATGGTCACGTGTTGACACGTGATGGTTAAAACTGAAACATAAATAAGCGGCTGAGAAAGGAACCCAATTGGGGGTCACGTGCTCACACGTGACTGGCTTTAAAAGCCTTATAATTTAATAGAATTAAATTCTAAAAGATTCTGAATCTTTCCAAATGGAAAAGGGTCATGGGGAACCGTTGGATTAAAAATCCAAGGGTGATTAAAAATCATCAATTTATGAAAAAATCTTGGACTTGGAAAGATTTCCCCCCTAAATCTGACCGAGATAACAAATAGAATATCTTTAGATTTAAAATCCACGGTGAATAAAATTCACTGAATGATCTAAAGGCCCAGAATTAATGATAAATATAAATCAAATTTCTCAACAATCAAATCAAATCTTTCAATGAGAGATTTGCTAAACAAATTGATTCTTTTCCTTCTCCTATAAATAGGAGCCAAGAAGAGAAGAGAAGGGATCTACTTTTTTGGGAGAGAAGAAACAGAGGGAGGAGAATTTAATTCTCTGCAAAAGAAAAACCCTAGGTAAGAAAAGAGAGGATTCAAAAGAGAATTTAATTCTCAAAAGAGTTTAACTCTTATTTAAAGAAAAGAACTTAGTTCTTCTTCTGGTTGAAGATCTGCACAGAGCACATCTCCCCATAAGTTGAGAATTTAATTCTCATCGGGTCGAGATCCTGCCATGCAGATCCTAAACTTAGAAGGGGAATTGAGTTCTGAGAATTTAATTCTCCTAAAACAAAACTAGGGTTTTACCCTAAATAAGAATTTAATTCTTTCAAAATAGGAATTTAATTCCTCCAGAATCGAAATTAGGGTTTTACCCTAAATAAGAATTTAATTCTTAAAGATAAGGAGACTTAAAAGATCTCTGTGCATGAAAAGACTAAGGTCACGTGCTCCACGTGACCCCTGAACAGATCCTCACGTGCTCCCACGTGACCCTCATTATATATGGAACAAAAGCAAAGGCAGAAACAATTCTGGGCGCTCTCACGTGTTAGCACGTGACCCCTAATAAGTGTTCTAATAAATCAGGGCATGATTATACATCATGTGCCCACACGTGATGGCTATGAAAATTAAAAGTGTTTAACACTTGTTTGCAGAACAAAATAAAGAGGATCTGGCCCCACTTTTTGATGCCATCACGTGCTCCCACGTGGCTCCCAAAACGCAGAAAGAAAGATCAATAGAAATGAAGGCTTTGGGTGCTCTCACGTGTTTACCACGTGACCCCTTAGCAAACTTTCTAACGGTCAGCGCATAAATCCCCATCACGTGTCAACAGTGATGCTCGAAATAAAAAGGAAAAGTGTTTAACACTTATTCACAGATTTGAGGATAAAACAAAGGAGATCTGGCCCCACTTTTTGATGCCATCACGTGCTTCACGTGACCCCCGAAACACAGAAAGAAAAAGCAAAGGAAATGAAAGCTTTGGGCGCTCTCACGTGTTATCACGTGACCCCTCAGCAAATGCTTTAACAATTAGCGCACAGATCCCCATCACGTGCCCAACACGTGATGCTCTAAAATAAAAATAAAATTGTTTAACACTTGTTCGCAGATTTGAGGATAAACCAAAAGGAGATCTGGCTCCACATTTAGGGCGCCCTCACGTGTCACCACGTGACCCCTAATGAGCATTCTAACAGACCAGAGCGGGGGCCTTCATCACGTGCTCACACGTGATGGCCGCTAGAATTAAAAGAGTTAAACACTGATCTGCAGAATAAAATAAAGGGAATCAGGGCACTCTCACGTGTCCACACGTGACCCCTCTCTCCTTAGTGTTTAACACTAATCTGAAGACTTTGTCCTCGGTGTTTAACACTGATTTTCTTAGTGTTTAACACTAATTTGGAAAACTCTATTGGCAGTGTTTAACACTGATTTGCTTAGTGTTTAACACTAATTTGAAAATTCTGTTCCCAGTGTTTAACACTGATTATCTTTTAGTGTTTAACACTAACTTGCTGGTCTTTAGTGTTTAACACTAGCTTTAGCCCAATTGGCTAAGTTTCTAGAGGCAAAGCCTCTCCTTCAATGAGCCAACAAAGGGCCAATATTTCAAACGTAATTGGACTTAGCCCAAACTGGCCATAAGTCCTCAAATCATCTTGATCTGAGCACATCTGCTCTTTCAACTAATTCATTGGTTCAAGGGTACATCTCGGAACTCCTCTGATATTTGTCGTTGTAATCTTTCAACGTCTTCAGAGAGGTAACGGGTCCCGACAACCATACATCAACACGGACTGTATGGTCCTTAAACTCATGGACTTATGCGTCCTTAAACCAAGATACGGACTGTGGGGTCCTTAAACTCATGGACTTATGCGTCCTTAAACCAAGATACAGACTGTGGGGTCCTTAAACCCGCGGACTTATGCGTCCTTAAACTAACGGACTAACGCGTCTTTAAACACACCGATATGGACTGTGGGGTCCTTAAACCCATGGACTTATGCGTCCTTAAACTACCATTGGACCACTATGTCCCTAAACTGGAACATGGACCACTATGTCCTTAAACTGGTATTGGACCACTATGTCCTTAAACTGGAAATGGACCATCATGTCCCTAAACTGGCAATGGACCACCATGTCCCTAAACTGGAACAATAGAGCCCAAATGCTCTTTTGTCGGATCTAAACGATCCCGTTTAAGTTGATCTTAGCCTCAAATATGGCTAACGTGTCCTTAAACCTTCAAACAGACTTTAGTCCCAAATTGGACTCTAGATCCCCCAATCAACTTTGGTTCAAGGGTACATCTCTGAACTCCTCTGACATCTGTCGTTGTAATCCTTCAACGTTGTCAGAGAGGTGACGGGTCCCGGCGGCCATACATGCAATGGACCACCATGTCCCTAAACTGGAACAATAGAGCCCAAATGATCTTTTGTCGGATCTAAACGATCCCGTTTAAGTTGATCTTAGCCTCAAATATGGCTAACGTGTCCTTAAACCTTCAAACAGACTTTAGTCCCAAATTGGACTCTAGATCCCCCAATCAACTTTGGTTCAAGGGTACATCTCTGAACTCCTCTGACATCTGTCGTTGTAATCCTTCAACGTCGTCAGAGAGGTGACGGGTCCCGGCGGCCATACATGTAATGGACCACTATGTCCCTAAACTGGAACATTAGAGCCCAAATGCTCTTTTGTCGGATCTAAACGATCCCGTTAAGTTGATCTTAGTCTCAAATTAGACTAATGTATCCTTAACAAACGTTTGAGTTGATCTTAGCCTCAAATATGGCTAACGTATCCTCAAACCAAACCCCTAAACCCAAATCTAAGATAATACGGATTTGGACTAGTCCACGCCCTACGGGCGACGACATAACTCAGTCTCCGTAAACAATCCACGGGCAACAAAACACAAAACAAACACCCACGACACGAAGTGACCATCTGGAGAAGGAGAAAGTTGTTACCGCGATGCGGTAACGTAATTAACTGCAGGGGCTTGCGCCTGCAGGGAAGAGCGTCCCCATAATCAAAAACCCCTCAAGCGAGGGGGAATCTGACGAAGTCTGCTACATCGGACACATCCGTTTAAACCTTCGATACACGGTGCCATAAATCAACTTGGCATCTTCGGAGAGGTGGACGGATAGCACCAATTAGCATCTGCCCCGAATCTCAGTGCCAAGACATCGCAGTCTTGTGTGCCGTCTTTCGGAGGGGAACAATTGTTTTAGGGACGTTTCGGTCCGTCATTAGTTTAGGGACGTTTCGGTCCGATATTAGCTTAGGGACGTTTCTGTCCAATATTAGTTTAAGGACATCTCGATCTACGAGTTTAAGGACCCCGCAGTCCATATTCATGTGTGGTCGTTGGGACCCGTCGCCTCTCTGACGTCGTTGAAGGATTACAACGACAGGTGTCAAAGGAGCTCGGAGATGTACCCTCGAACCGGATATAAATTGATTTAAAGGAGCAATATTGCTCAGTCAATTTAATTTGAGGACTTACTTTGCCAAAATTGGGCTAAGTCCAGTTGAAAATGTCCAACATTTTATTTGCTTTTGCATTGCATTTCTTTTTATTTTTATTTGGGCTTTGCCCAGAAAGGATGCAGAGCATCAATTTGTTTTGGGCTCTGCCCTTTATAAATGATGCAGAGCATCAATTTCATTTGGGCTCTGCCCTTTTATTGCTTTGCAATTTATTTTGGCCTGTTAGGTCTTTTTGACTTGGGCCTGGCCCTTCATGTAATGCATTGCATTTGTGCAAAGCACTAAGAATCTTTGTAGATTCAAGAACAGAAGTGCGAAGCACTTTTTGATCCCTTGATCTAAATTTGGATCAAAGAAAAACAAGTTTTTCCTTGTTTCAGAGAACCAAAGGTTCATAGCAAGTGCAAGGCACTATTTTTATTTTTTTTATTTTTTATTTCTTTATTATTTTTTTTATTGAAGATCAATGATCTTGTTCTTAGATCAATGATCTGTTCATAAGAGAATTTTCTCTTCTTTTTGAAGGTTTTTACCTTTTTTTTTTATGTTCTTGAGGAGTTTCCAAGAGTTCTCTTCTTTTTTTTTTTAGCAAGATGTTCATGATTTTGAAATGAGATCTGGGGTCCTTTTTATAGTGCTCATAAATTAGTTAAATTTATTACATAGATCTTTTTCTGAGTGATTTGGGAAATTTTCCCCACCGTTGGATCTTTGATCCAAAAGCCCCTGTTTTACAGAAGAAAATCTTCTTGTTCTAAAAAGAACAGAAAAGATTTATTGTGTTTTGCGCAACTCCCCCAGCGCGTGACACGTGTCGCGTAGCGCAGCTGCGCTTGCGCATCTGCGCCGACACGTGTCGCGCAACTGAATATTTTTTTTTTCTGCGCGCGCTGACACGTGTCGCGCAGCGCACAGCGCAGTTGCGCTGACACGTGTCGCGCAGCGCAGCTGCGTTTGCGCAACTTTTTTTTTTATCTGCGCGGGCTGACACGTGTCGCGCAGCGAGCTGCGCTGACACGTGTCGCGCAGCGCACTGCGCAGCTTGCGCAGCCTTTTTTCTTTTTCTTTTTCTTTTTTTTAATTTCTATCTGCGCGCGCTGATACGTGCCGCGCAGCGCACTGCGCAGCTGCGCTGACACGTGTCGCGCAGCGCACTGCGCAGACACGTGTCGCGCAGCGCACTGCGCAGCTTGCGCAACCTTTTTTTTTTGTATCTATCTGCGCGCGCTGACACGTGTCGCGCAGCGCACAGCGCAGCTGCGCTGACACGTGTCGCGCAGCGCACTGCGCAGTTTGATCAACTACTTTTTTTTTTAAGCTTTGCGCTGATGGAGAAAAACAGAAGCATTGCTTCTTTTCCCATCTTGGAATTTGAATGGAGCTTTGCTCCGATTGGGATAAACAAATGCCCCCCCACCGTTGCGTTTACGTGGCCTCCTAACGTGAGCGCAGCGGTGGCAGACTCCGAACCGTCGCGCCATCCCTTGGAAGCTGAAAGGGCACTTGATGCCTATAAATAGGACCTTTGGTCCCTTAGATGATTCTCATCTCTAAAATTTTACTTTCAGAACTCAGAGCCCTGCTCTTTATTTTCAAGAACTTTAAGAGTTAAACTCTTAAAAATTTTAGGTGAAAATTTTAATTTGGATTAAATTAAATTAAATTAATTTTCATTGATAGAGCCTCGCTCTCAATAGATCCCTGATCTAAACGAAACCTATTTAGGGTTTCACTTAGCAGAGCTTTGCTCTACAGGTCTTAAAGAGATCTAAAGAGAACTAAAGGGGACCCTACTAGGGTTCCATAGAGCTCTGCTCTCTGAAAGATTTTCCTTGGATTTTCTTAATTCATTAATGGAGCTTTGCTCCTCCCAAATCATATAGAAGAACTCTTAAGAATTCTTCATGGATCTTGGAACTTAAAGATGATATTTTATTCCTCAGTGTATTATATCGTTTTGCTTAATCAGTCTTTCTGATAATTCTGTTGATCCTCTTTCACAGGAACAATGAACGCCCACATGTATGCTCTTAACGAGATCATCTCTCATGAGGGCATCCGCCGACTTGGCCGCTCTCAAAATCGGGAGTTCACAAACGAGGAGTGTGCTGAAATAATGAGTCGCTTCGACGCATACAATGGTCCACTGCTTCCCCGACGTTCCTCTCTTCTTAAACTTATCGTGGGAGCTATCTAGGAAGCGCTTTCCCTATTCTGTTCCGGCGTGCCGCTTAGGGCGTTGGATGCCGCTGAGGACAAGGTGCACTCTGTGTACCTATTGAACTTTATCTCGAAGAGACGGCGAGACAGTCTTATTGACCTCTTGCATGAGATCTTTCAACAGTCTGCCATACTCGCTGCTTATCGGAGGGTGGAAGACATCGGGAGGGACCCTGACGCTTGTGCTTGCGAAAGGAAGCACACTAGGATGGTCCGCGAGGCTTGGAAAGTCATAGATAGGGTCGCTTTTGAATTCCTCAATCCATGCCCTGGATCTGAGGTTATTCCATTGTAACTTTCGTTTATTGTTTTTATGACTGTAAGAACTTCGGGCAATATTAATGGGATTTTTTTTATCCCAGCTTGTCTTTATTATATATCTTTTGTCCTGAGTCTTTTTGCCCATGCATGAATGAATGTGTCTTGAACGCTTGATCAAATGTAAATCGGATGCTCTTTCTGTTGCTTTTCCTCTTTCTCAGCATGTCGTCACAATTAGCAGGTAATAGCGTAAGCTTCTTGATTTCTTCACGAGATAGCGAGGGCTTAGGCCGCAGGTTCAGATCTGCTGCCTAAGACTTTTCAACTCTATGAGCCGTGAGGGTCTCATAGAGACTTTTCTCCCTACGGATCGAGAGGATCTCGTAGGTGAATTTTTCTCCTTAGGAATCGTGAGGATTCCTAAGTGTGGTTTTCTCTTGTAAGTCGTAAGGATCCTACAAGAGAATTTTTCCCTCTTACGAGTCGAGAGGACTTGTAAGCGGTTGTTTCCCTCCTTGTCGAAGTTCGATGTTGGAGAGTGAGACCCGTGGATGGTATGCAAGAGACCGTTTTGGGCCAACTTGCAGGGTCCCAGTGCTTAGGAAACAGGCTTCTTTTATGCCCACTGCCTAAGGCTTTATCTCACGAGTCGAGCCGCCTCAACAATTTTTTTCGCAAGTCGAGACGAATCGAGCGTTTCTCGCAAGAACATCTTAACGTCGCATTTAACCTCTGCTCTTTACGACAGAAGCCCGTTAAGGTTGGTGGTACTTAGGGTTTTGGCCATCGTACCGTCGCATAAGCTGATATAGTCCTCGATAGGCAATCGTGCTGTTCGAGTAGCCCTGCGACTGCCGTGTTTCTGATCCCTTCGGGGGCTGGACAAGACGTCTTCAAGCAATCCTCCTTGGCAGTTTGACCGTCGGAAGAGCAAGCGTTAGGAATTTTCCATGTCGCTTTTTACTTGAGGTTAGGCTTATTTTGGTGAGCCCCGATGAGTCATAACCACTCCGCGCTGGTGTGGGGATGATCTCCGATAGTCTTTCGGGCTTTATGTGAGTTGCCGTCAAGACCCTGAAGCTAGGAATTTGGCTTTTGCTTCGTTTGCTGGCATTGCGTCTGCTGTATCGAGACTAATGTTGCGGTGGGAACTAGGGATTTGCCGTGGCTCCGTTTGTTTGATGACGTTGCGTCTGCTGTGTCGAGACGAACGTTGGGATGACATCTCGTCTGCTGTATCGAGACGGACGTCGAGGTTGTCTCTAGGTTGCTGGTGAACCGCCGAGGTTTGGAACTAGGGATTTTGCCGTAGCTCCATTCGTTTGATGACGTTGCGTCTGAAGTGTCGAGACGAACGTTGGGGTGACATCTCATCTACTGTATCAAGACGGACGTCGAGGTTGCCTCTAGGTTGCTGGTGAACCGTCGAGATTTGGAATTAGGGATTTTGCCGTGGCTCCATTCGTTTGATGACGTTGCGTCTGCTGTGTCGAGACGAGCATTGGGGTGACATCTCGTCTGCTGTATTGAGACGGACGTCGAGGTGGTGACCATTTTGTGCTGGTGCGAGATGATCTCCGATTGTCTTTCCGGTTTTATATGAGTTACCGTCAAGACGTCGAAGCTAGGAATGTGGCCTTCGCTTCGTTTGCTTTGGTGTATCCAAATCCTGTTGGAGGAAGAATGCTGGGGTTGACATTTCGTCTGCTGTATCGAGACGAACGTCAAGGTGGTGACCACTCTGTGCTGGTGCGAGATGATCTCCGATTGTCTTTCCGGTTTTATGTGAGTTATCGTAAAGACGTTGAAGCTAGGAATGTGGCCTTCGCTTCGTTTGCTTTGTCACGTCCGAATCCCTGCTGGAAGAAGAACGCTGGGGTGACAACTCGTCTGCTGTATCGAAACGAACGTCGAGGAGGTGACCACTCCATGTGAGATGATCTCCGGTGGTCTTTCAGGCCTTATATGACTTGCCGTTAAGACCTTGAAGCTAGGAATTTGGCCTTCGCTTCATTTGCTCACACTGCGTCTGGTGTATTGAAACGAATGCTGAGGTGGAGCTGGGATTTTGCCGTCACTCCGCTTTGTTTCGACCGTGAGGTCTTTTGTTGACGTTGCATCTGCCTCCAGCTGGACTGCGGAGGAACGCCGTTGTTGACATTGCGTCTGCTGTATCGAGATGAATGCTGAGGTGAAGCTGGGATTTTGCCATCGCTCCGCTTGTTTCGACCGTGAGGTCTTTTGTTAACTTTGCATGTACACCCTGCTGGATTGTGAAGGAACGCCGTTGGTGATCTCTAAGTTGTCGATGTTGACGTCGAGACCCTGAAGCTCGGAATCTTCGTTTGCTTCATTTGTTGACATCGTGTCTGTAATATTGCGACAAATGTCGAGATGGTCTCTAGGTTGTCTATGAACCGTCGAGATTTGGCTTCGCTTTCTGATGGAGCCTGTTGGGAAGGTATGGTTTCCTCCTTATCTGTGCCCCTGGATTGTATACATGGATCGATGTGATTTTACCTGTAGGGCAAAAAGTTTCATTCTTTCATTTTTTTATTCTTTCCGTGATGCTCTATCATTTCAGCTTTTATATCGCGAAGGTCGCGATTGCCTAATCGTTTTGGCTATTTTTCGCGGTGCCCAATCGTTTCGGCTGTTTATTTTGTTTTTACTCGCTGCTTTTTATTGCGAGTTGCCCAATCATTTCGGCTATATATATATATATATTTTTACTCGCTGTTTTTTATTGCGAGTTGCCCAATCATTTCGGCTGTTTATTTTATTTTTACTCGCTGTTTTTTATTGCGAGTTGCCCAATCATTTTGGCTATATATATATATTTTTTTTACTCGCTGTTTTTTATTGCGAGTTGCCCAATCATTTCGGCTATTTAATATGCATTTTCAGCTCGCTGATTTTTATCGCGAGCGTAGAACTTGGAATCTGGTGCCAATCTCAGCATCAGCATCGCTACAACCGGAATATTGCGAGGAGCGAATCATCATCTGCCATGAAAGGACTTGGAATTTGATACCGATTTAGGCATCAGTATCGCTACAACTGGGATATTGCCAGGAGCGAATCATCATCTGCCATGAAAGGACTTGGAATTTGATACCGATTTTAGGCATCAGTATCGCTACAACTGGGATATTGCCAAGAGCGAATCATCATCTGCCTCCGTCGATGTCGAACAAAGGTGGCTTAGCGAACAGGGTTAAGGTCCTGTTGACTAAGGCTTTTGACTTCATGAGCCGTAAGGATTTCACAAAGGTATTTCTCCCTACGAGTCGTGAGGATCTCGCAGGTGCGTTTTCTCCTTAGGAATCGTGAGGATTCCTAAGTGTATGTTCTCTTATAAGTCGTAAGGATCTTACAAGAGTGTTATCTCCTTATGAGTCGAGAGGACTCACAAGGGTTGTTCACCGTGTGGACATATCCCCAGTCACGGATGGGACTTGGTTAGGGAAATGTTTATTCGCGCCCGTGGATTGTATACAAGGGCCAATATAGGACGACTTGTAGGGCAATGTCGAAAGTTATGGGGGTTTCTTAAGCACAGGTTTAGGCCTCTGTAACTTAAGACTTTCAAATCTTACGAGCCGTGAGGGTCCCATAAGAGAGTTCTCCTTACGAGTCGTGAGGATCTCGCAAGTGTATTTTTCTCCTTAGGAATCATGGGGATCCCTAAGTGTGTTGTTCCCTTGTGAGTCGTAAGGATCTCACGCGGGTGGTTTCTCCTTATAGGGTCGAGAGGCCCCTATAAGTGTTTCTTAACGAGGTTGCACCCTTTCGGGTTTTCACAAACACTCGCCGGTAGTCCTGCTGTTTTTTACTCACGGAGCCCTCTCGGGTTTTCATCCGTGCCCGTTTTGCTTATGGACATACCGTTTTTTTTATTCTTTTTATTTTCTTCTTCTTTTTTTTTTTACGAGGTCGCGCCCTTTCGGGTTTTCATGAACACTCGCCGGTAGTCCTGCTGTTTTTACTCACGGAGCCCTTTCGGGTTTTCATCCGTGCCCTTTTTGCTTATGGACACACCGTTTTTTTTATTTTATATTTTTTTTATTTTATTTTTTTTATCTCGTCAGCCTAAGGATGCTGCGGTATTAGTTTAAAGACGTTTCGGTCTGCTATTAGTTTAAGGACGTCTCGGTCCGCTATTAGTTTAAGGACATTTCGGTTCATTGTCGCCGTATTTGAGGCGAATATCTGGTTTATTGACTTTTTGGTATATGAGTCCTTCTCCATGAATGAACATGATGCCCCCGGCGTATCCATCTTCTTCGGAGCGTGCGGTTGTGGCGGACTCACCTTCCAGTTCTCAGACAGCGCAAACTTGCCCTGTTGGTATTGGTCTTCAACCCAGTTTTTGAAGACGTAGCAGTCTTCGATCAGGTGACTTACTGTTTGGTGGTAAGGGCAATAATTAGGATTATTAACATCGCCTGGCCGCAACGGACGTTTTGGACCCGGCAGATTGATGAGTCTGTCGCACACTGCCAGCTCGAACAGTCCCCTTATTTTATCTTGCGGAAACGAGTAAGGACGTTTCAACTTTTCCTGGAGGGGTTGCCTCTTGTTGCTTTGGCAAGAAACCGGTCTAGGGTCACCTGATTGTTGTTGAGCGCTGGCGACGAGGGCTTTTTTTCCTTTTCTTTTATCCTTTTTGTTCGCTCCGTTGTTTGCGGGGTCGGGATTTTTTCCGAGTACCATGCGATTGCATGGCTGAACGTTCTCGCAGCTTCTCAATTCCTTTATTTTTGAAATAGATTCCTTAAGGGAAGAGTTAGGGATAGCTTCTTCGTCGGAGTTGCTTCCAAAGGTGATAATTTGCGATGCCTTAGAGTCGGCTATATGGCAATCGTCGGCGACTCTTTTGCGCTCATATATCGCATTTTTCCGATGTCCACAAGCTTCACACTTTGTCCCGTCGAAGTGTTGCTTTTGAGCGACATACCCTTGCCACCAACAGTTAAAGGATTCGCAGTCTTCGGTAGGATGTATGATCTTCTGATGATATAAACAGAAGTTAGGGTGCATCTCTGCTTCAGCGAGAGTATTTTCTTCAGAGGGCGGTAGCTTCATTCCTACTGACAGAGCTTTGGCGAACCTTTTCCTCATCTTGAATTTGTTTTTACCCGCAGTGTATGGCTTCTGATTTGACGGGAATGCCTTGGCTCTTTCCAGTATGGCCATTTCATGCTCTTGATTGGCTTTTGCTTTCAGACGAATTTCATTTAGGAAGGCATCGATCAACTCGTCTGACGGCCGCGGAATTTCTGTTTCAGGGTCCGCCCTCGTTTTCTCGGCGCAAGGAGCCTCTTTATTATCTGCCAATGAGTGAGAGATCACATGACAAGTTGCCCCCGGCGTGTTTGTCTTCTTTGGAGTATGCGGCTGTGGTGGGTTCACCTTCCAGCTTTCAGACAGCGCGAACTTGCCTTGTAGGTATTGATCCTCGATCCATCCCTTAAAGACGAAACAATCCTCAATCGGGCGACTCACCGTTTGGTGGTAAGGGCAATAATTGGGATTATTAAGATCGCCTGGCTGCGACAGACGCTTTGGACTTGGTAGATTAATGAGTCTGTTGCGCACTGCCAGCTCGAACAGTCTTCCCGTTTTATTCTGAGGAAACGAGTAAGAACGTCCTAGCCTCTCTTCGAGGGATGGGCGTGGACGCGCGTTGTTTTGGCGAACGACTGGCTTTGAGTTGCTCGACTGTTGTTGAGCATTGGCGACGACGATCGCTTTCCCTTTTCCTTTCTCATCTCGGGAATCTGATTTTGGAGGAGACGGTCTATGGCCCATCTGGTCCATTTGGGCTAATTTGTCAATCAAGGCCTGGAAGGTGGTCGGCCTGAAGAACATCATGAATTATGAGATGGTCGCCTGCGGATCGAGAGTGCCCACAAACATGCCTACCGCAGGTGCCTCTTCTATGCGTTGTTCGCATTTCGACCATAGGTTCCGCCATCGTGTTGCGTATTGAACCCACGTTTCGCTTGGCCTTATCCTGGCATTTATTAGTGCTGTTATCGGGGTGCGTTCACTAGCACTCGCGAATCTTTGTGTAAACAGCAGTTCCATCTCTGCAAATGTTTTGACAGAGTCGTTAGGTAGCTCCGAAACCATTCAAAGGCTGTTTCTGCTAAGCTGCCGACGAATTGACGTAGCAACAATTTGTCATCGCTTCCAGTATTGCCGCATAAGGCCCTGAATTGAGCGACATGCTGATGCGGATTCCCTGTCCCTTTATATACGTGGAATTTAGGGATCGTATATCCTGGCGGGTAACTGATTTGGTCATACCAGCCCGGATACGGTCGTCCGGTTCTAACAATTTGCCCAGCCGCTTCATTCGCCTGATGAACCCGGATCTGCTGAGCTATATATTCGTCTAGGTCAACTTTGGAGATTGCCTCCTCCTTGGCTGTTGACAGAGCCGGCGGAGGATTTTACGTTTCTCCCCTGTCGTCTTCAAGGACGATTGGAGGATCTTCAGCAGGAGGGTCCGGCTGTAACATCATCCCTACCATATCTTGGAAGAGGAGCGCCATCTGTTTTATGTTAGCCGCTTGCTCTGCAGCTTCTTTGTCCCTGTTTTCGAGAACTCTGCGTAAAAAGTCAGCGTCGGTTTCTTGTTCTTGACGCTCATCCGAAGACGTTTCAGAGCTTTCTTTTGGCTCAGTGAGTGCAGCCATTGTAGTCATCATTTCCTGAAGCTTTTGTTGTTGCTCCTGGGCTTTCGTCACGGATCGGGTGAGCGGTCGGTGGCCCATAGAAGTGCGGCTTTCCTCCTTTCCAGAAGCCATATAAACAGTGTGCACCACCATGCCCCCAGACTTGGGGCGTTTGTGTTCGGTGTCTTTGCGATTTGCCGAAGACACAGGGGCTTTTTGCGGCATCCTTTTTTGAGTGATTGGAGTTAAGGGAGCCGTTGTAGTGGGCACCCAAGTAGCTTTTGCTTTTTGTGGTTTGACAGAGTAATCCTTCCCCTGCCGAACCTTCATCTTTTTCTGTCGTCGGAGGCAGTCTTGATCGATCACCGACTCTTGGACTTGTCGCCAGACTTTGTAAATTTTAGTGGACAGCCGTTGAGGGGGATGCTCTAACTTCTTCTCTGGAGTATTCTTCACAGGTGAAGGAGTTCGTTTCAACATCGCAGTAGGAGAGTTTCTGTGCACCGAGTTCAGCAACTCAAAGCTGTTCTTGGTTGGAACAGCAGTATCGATCCCCACCATTAGAGTTGGAGGAGTAAGTCCAGAGGGGGAGTTGCCTCCAGCCTTCCTCACTCGGCGCCAGTAGCGACGTCGGGCATGTCGTGATGATGGAGTTGTTTCAGCTATAGGGGTGACCTCCTCATGCCCCCTGTGTTGGTCAGAATATACTGGTACCAGCTTTTTAAAGATCGACGTCTGTTGAACGGGGACGGCCAACTTATCAGAAGCGGACTTCTGAACATGGGAAGCAACCTTGGTGATTTTGCCAGGAACGGGATTTGGAATGGCTATCCGCTTCGGGATAACGCCTTCTGGTATGGCAGGCTTCTTCATGAGCCTGTTAGAGCTCTGGCCTAGTCCGTTAAAAACTGAAGCAGTGGAGTTGGACGACCCGTTGAGAGGGGTCGCGGCAGTGGTAAGTCGATCGAAGACCGACTTCTTTGGAGCTTCTTTCAATGTCATTGGGGCGTTGAAGCTCATTGGTGGGATCATGGTCCCAAAGAACAGCCCAGTGGTGGCCTAAGTTACCTGTTCCACCGGCATAGCGAAGATGGAGGCCGCCTGAGGCCCATAAGTCACTCCTCCAGCAATGACGGAGCGAGAGTTATCGTTGCGGGCGAAGCCATCGATTTTCTGTTTTCTGCATAGAGCAAGACACCAAATCTTAGTACCTTGAATCCACAGGCAATCACAGCAAACCGCGATTTGTTCGCGAACATGACACACGAAGTGTGGAGTGGAAAGAGGAAGAGGTCCCACCGGGTGTGCCAGAATCTGTTCCCCTCCGAATGGCGGCCGAGACGTTAGGGCGTCCGTTTCTGAGTTTCGGGGCAGATGCTATTTGGTTTTATCCGTCTACCTCTCCGAAGATGCCAAGTTGATTTATGGCACCGTGTATCGAAGGTTTAGACGGATGCGGCCGATGTAGCAGACTTTGTCAGATTCCCCCTCGCTTGAGGGGTTTTTGATTGTGGGGACGCTCTTCCCTGCAGGCGCAAGCCCCTGCTGTTAATTACGCTACCGCATCGCGGTAGCCACTTTCTTCTTCTCCAGAATTTCACTTCGTGTCGTGTGTGTTTGTTTTGTTTGTGGTTGCCCGTGGATTGTATACGGAGACTGAGTAATGCCGTCGCTCGTAGGACGTGGATTAGTCCAAATCCGTATTTACTTAGATTTGGGTTTGATGTTTTAGTTTAAGGATACGTTAGCCTCGTTGAGGCTAAGATCAACTTAAACGTGATTTATTTAATATATGGCCATCGGGACTCGTCACCTCTCTGACGTCGTTGAAGGATTACAACGATATGTGTCAGAGGAGTTCAGAGATGTACCTTCGAACCGAAATTGATTTAGGGTTTTATAGTCCATTTGAATGTTTAAGGATACGTTAGCCGTGTTTGGGGCTAAGATCAACTTAAACGGGACCGTTTAGATCCGGCAAAAGAGCATTTGGAGGCTCTATTGATCCAGTTTAGGGACGTAGTGGTCCATAGGTAGTTTAAGGACGTTGCGGTCCATATTCCAGTTTAGGGACGTGGTGGTCCATTATTGGTTTAAGGACGTTTCGGTCCGACATTAGTTTAGGGACGTTTCGGTCCAATATTAGTTTAGGGACGTTTCGGTCCGTCATTAGTTTAGGGACGTTTCGGTCCGATATTAGCTTAGGGACGTTTCGGTCCGATATTAGCTTAGGGACGTTTCGGTCCGATATTTGTTTAAGGACATCTCGGTCCACGAGTTTAAGGACCCCGCAGTCCATATTCATGTGTGGTCGTTGGGACCCGTCGCCTCTCTGACGTCGTTGAAGGATTACAACGACAGGTGTCAAAGGAGCTCGGAGATGTACCCTCGAACCGGATATAAATTGATTTAAACAAGCAATCTTGCTTAGTCAATTTAATTTGAGGACTTACGGCCAAAATTGGGCTAAGTCCAGTTGAAAATGTCCAACATTTTATTTGCTTTTGCATTGCATTTCTTTTTATTTTTATTTGGGCTTTGCCCAGAAAGGATGCAGAGCATCAATTTGTTTTGGGCTCTGCCCTTTATAAATGATGCAGAGCATCAATTTCATTTGGGCTCTGCCCTTTTATTGCTTTGCAATTTATTTTGGCCTGTTAGGTCTTTTTGACTTGGGCCTGGCCCTTCAAGTAATGCATTGCATTTGTGCAAAGCACTAAGAATCTTTGTAGATTCAAGAACAGAAGTGCGAAGCACTTTTTGATCCCTTGATCTAAATTTGGATCAATGAAAAACAAGTTTTTCCTTGTTTCAGAGAACCAAAGGTTCATAGCAAGTGCAAGGCACTATTTTTATTTTTTTTATTTTTTATTTCTTTATTATTTTTTTTTATTAAAGATCAATGATCTTGTTCTTAGATCAATGATCTGTTCATAAGAGAATTTTCTCTTCTTTTTGAAGGTTTTTACCTTTTTTTTATGTTCTTGAGGAGTTTCCAAGAGTTCTCTTCTTTTTTTTTTAGTAAGATGTTCATGATTTTGAAATGAGATCTGGGGTCCCTTTTATAGTGCTCATAAATTAGTTAAATTTGTTACATAGATCTTTTTCTGAGTGATTTGGGAAATTTTCCCCACCGTTGGATCTTTGATCCAAAAGCCCCTGTCTTACAGAAGAAAATCTTCTTGTTCTAAAAAGAACAGAAAAGATTTATTGTGTTTTGCGCAACTCCCCCAGCGCGTGACACGTGTCGCGCAGCGCAGCTGCGCTTGCGCATCTGCGCCGACACGTGTCGCGCAACTGAATTTTTTTTCTACGCGCACTGACACTAGTCGCGCAGCGCACAGCGCAGCTGCGCTGACACGTGTCGCGCAGCGCAGCTGCGCTTGCGCAACTTTTTTTTTATCTGCGCGCGCTGACACGTGACGCGCAGCGCACTGCGCAGCTTGCGCAACCTTTTTTTTTATTTTATAATTTCTATCTGCGCGCGCTGACACGTGTCGCGCAGTGCACTGCGCAGCTGCGCTCACGTGTCGCGCAGCGCACTGCGCAGACACGTGTCGCGCAGCGTACTGCGCAGACACGTGTCGCGCAGCGCACTGCGCAGCTTGTGCAACCTTTTTTTTTGTATCTATCTGCGCGCGCTGACACGTGTCGCACAGCGCACAGCGCAGCTGCGCTGACACGTGTCGCGCAGCGCACTGCGCAGTTTGATCAACTACTTTTTTTTTAAGCTTTGCTCTGATGGAGAAAAACAAAAGCATTGCTTCTTTTCTCATCTTGGAATTTGAAAAGAGCTTTGTTCCGATTGGGGTAAACATACCCAGTCTCCACTGAGCACCCGTATATCATCTCTGATGTCAAACACCAATGAATATGGGATCATCCATCGCCCATCTGTATGGGTTGAGAAGGTATACGCTAGTCTACTCTGGTGTATCGATGCCCCGTCTCGATACACCCACGACTAGGGACCTTGAAGGATGTACTTATGGACTACCATGTCCCCACTAGTATGATCTGCATCATAGTCCAGGTAGTCAAGTACACATCCTAAGGGCTTTACCAACATGTAACAGAGAGACAATCAGTATACACGTTAAGGTAAAGAGTAACCAGATAGCATACTATCATGTCCAGCAAGAAAGTCCTCCCTATATATGTCCCAGCATCCACTACAATATACATCCTATGTACAATAATGGCCTCTAGGGCATACATATAACTAACAATCTCCCACTTGCACTAGGGCCATCTGTAGCAGTGGTTGCAGTATCTCATACTCAACCATCCCATAAAAGTCTCTCTCTGGGAAAAGGCCTTTGTGAGTGGATCCGCCGTGTTGTCCTCTGAGTCTACTCTCCTAACCTCGATCACCCTGAAGATCAACTATCTCCATGATCAGGTGATGCTGCCTCAGAATACGTCTGGGTCACTGATGGGACCGGGGTTCCTGGGCCAAAGCCACACTTCCATTGTCTCACAATGGTTGGAACCTAGTTCATCTCATGAACCAATATACACCCAAACTGCCTCTTTGGTAGTATCTTAAGTAGCGATGTATCCAGCCTTTATCGTCTAGTATGCCACGGTATCTAGCTTGGAACTCTTCCAATATACCATCCTTTTACTGAGGGTAAAGACAATGCCTCTGACTGACATTCAGTCGTCCTTATCACCCTGGAACCCTTCCAGTGATTCTTCCCAGGATCGATTGATACCATCTCACTACTACTAGTGAGAATCCTAGCATCCAATTACCTCTATCTCATAGATGAAAACTCGGGATTTAGGATGTATCACTTTGATCCTATATGGAGAATTATTGTGATAAGCGGAGATTGACCTAATGTAGCATAGGAAACTCCTTCCCTATCAAGAGTATGTCATCCACGTACTCTACGAGGATCACTACCATACTCCCTACTGCCTTTTTGTATATACAAGGTTCATCTACCATTTTGATGATGTCAAACTCTTTGACTAACACATCAAAACAGACGTTCCAACTCCGCGATGCCTGCTTTATCACATAAAACATCTTGCACACGTTTCCGCTGCTTCCACTATTTACGAAGCCCTCTGGCTGTGTACTTATAGACGTTCTCTTCTAAAACATCATTTAGAAAAGCAGTCATAGCACCCAACCGCCAGATATCGTAGTCATGGTATGTAGCCGTGGCAAGTAGGATCTGGATGGACATAAGCATAGCCACTGGAAAAAAATTTCATCATTATCCACGCCTGGTCGATGACGAAAAAACCTTTAACAAGTCTAGCTTTGAAAGTCTCAACTTTTCCATCTACACCAAGTAATCTTCTCAAGATATACTTGCTCCTGATGGGGATTTAACCCTTCAGATAAAGCAACCAAAGTCCATACTTTGTTGGTGTATAAGGATTCCATCTCAGATCGCTAAGCATCCAGCCATTCTTACAGAGTCCCACTCCTGATGGCCAGCTCGAAACTAGTTGGGTCATCATCTCATGATGCAATCCTCGCTCCCACTGTCATAGAGAAACCGAAGTATCTCTTAGGTGGGTGAGGAACCCTACTAGATCGGCGGAGAGGCTGAGGTTCGTCGGTTACTATTGAATCCTTTGGTTCTACCAAATCATCAGCTGCAGTTTGTATAGCTAGAACATTTCCAGTTCTACATAACAGATCATGCCTCGAGTTTGTCCGAATTTTGCTTTTAGACATATGCCGGACAACCTCAAATCTTAACTAACTTAAAATATGGGCTCTTCCCTTTCCATATCACATATGAAGCGGTAGGCTACTGATTTGATTGGAACCCCATTCAATAGGTATGCAACTTCTGAAGTGCATAACACCCAATAGGAAAAAGGTAACTCTGTAGTACTCATCATAGAGCACACCATATCAAATAGGGTGTGATTGCTCCGCCCCATTATACCATCGTGCTATGGTGTATACGGAGGAGTAATGCTGAGAGAGAATCTCATTCTCCTTTAGAATAATCCTGGAATTCCGTGCTCAAGTATTCTCCTCCCTGATCTCTTCATCGAACATAATACTTATACCCGTATTTTGGTTCTCTACTTCTAACTTATATTCTGTGAATATCTCAAAAGGTTCGGACTCATGTTTCAACAGGAACATATGACTGAATCTTGAGAGATCATCAGTGAATGTAATGAAGTATAAAGAACCGGTCTTGGCATGTGTAGACAGGGGACCTACATACATCAACATGTATCATCCCAAGAGTTCACTAACTCATTCTCTGTTTCCAGTAAACAGAGCTGTGGTCATCTAATCTTTGTGACATGACCTGCAAGTTTTCACAAGATGTAAATTCAAACAGATTTAAATATGCATCTATGTGCAACTTAGCTAGTCGGGTCGCATTGATATGACCTAGTCTACAATACCTCAAGAAGGATCCGTTCATTTCTGAACTCTTCCTCTTGTGTGTGTTCCGTATACTAAAGAACTGTTGTTTGATTTAGAACATCAATGCTTTTAGATAACGTGCCTGATCCGATCAACTTTTGATATAGGAAATGTTCAAAACATTATCCAACAATACAAAATTTTATCATTTCTTTACTGATAAAGAGACTGATATGATTTTGTATATCAGGTTCAGTATCTAATAACATCCGTTCAGAATCAATGTATTCAGGTAATACAGGGTGACAGTGACCAACAGACTTGGCTGCAACACTTGCCCCATTTTCTGTCTCATGAAACTTATCACCCGTTCTCAGTTCTCTACCTATCTGTAGCCCTATGTAACAGATTACATATCTGGGATCCTGATCCGGTATCAGATACTCAGGACGCAGATGATACTGAGAAGCAGTCCTTTGTAATGAACACACCCGAAGAAGATGCATCATTATGCACTTTCTTCATTTGGGCGGCACGGGAAATCTGGTATTCCCCAATTTCCTGCTCTGTCTTATAACAATTATAAGTTGAAGCGGGACCAACGTTCCCCAGCTCAGTATAACAAGCGGGTTCGGTCAATATTCCGTATTATTATTTTGATTAAGGCGTGACATGGTCGCTACTTGGAGAGAGAGAGAAGAAGACACTCAGCGTATGCTCTTGCAAGATCAGATTGGTTATTATTTTATCTAATCAGGATGGCTCCAACTGTTTTTATCAAATCTTCCTTCAAACCCTAAAAGGAAAGACTAGCCGGGATTAATTACACGCTACAAGTTCGCCAATCTTTCAGCCAGGCCAGTGTCGGTACTTTGAGGGAGGTCCCTCGTGCTTTCGCACGAACCTAATTAATGTAAACCTCGTTTTCCCAGAGGCGTAACCCCGTTGACACCTTTCTAGACACCTACTTGATCGGCTAATTGTAATGTGTAAAACTCTCCCAGGAGTAACAATTACTCGCAGTGGGTATCGGGATCCAACTATCTCATAGAAGCTATGCAATCTCATTGCAAATTTCAACACTTGAAATTCCCGATAATATTTTGCCCCTAGCGTGCTATGACCTTGACGCATGCCAAACAACCCATAGTCCGCTAGTCAAGTTCAACCCGTACATTTCTTGATTGAATTAAACCCACCCGCACGACCCTTGACGCATGCCAAACAACGCCGTACGAATACCCTAATCCAATCGCATCATATGCTAGCAGATAAGCACTAGTTAACTACCGTACACTACGCCTTGACGCATGCCAAACTACCGCAACACGAATACTAACTAGTACGTATCTGAAATGACGGAGGGCTACGACAGGTTTTTCTGAAAACCTATTGCGTAATGAACTTGATATCGTTGTAGAATCAAATGATTTTGAAATGGAGTGTTTTTTGAGGCTTTTCTAGTTTTTCTAAAGGGGTCACTCCCGATGAAGGGATCGTCGGCCCTTTCCTCATCGAATAAGGTGCAGGATATATCATATATATCACTGTGCAAAGCAGAAACTATAGAAGCAATCAAAAGACAAACCGAGTGTGCAGCATCTGCCAGTTATTGCTAAAGGAGTCACTCCCGGTGAAGGGATCTCGGTCCTTTCCCTATCGAATAAGGTGCAGGATGTTCTACAAGGAACACCGCGATGCAAAGCAAGAACTGTAGCTACCTGTTTTATTTTGAAATTCGATTCCACAACATCTTAGGTTTCTTTTCTTTCATTAATCACATTAATGAAGTCCCATCATTTAAATACCTAAACATCACAGATAAATACGACGTACACTTATGCCATCCGCATTCTCCTCGATGTACCCTCATGCACTGTTAGGTTAGGTAATTAACGACAGAGCGGGGCAGGGCTAGCGCGGGTGTAAAACATAAGTAATGTCTATATAATATATCATATATACTATATACGGTATTTATCACAGAACATATCAAATGATCACATCATAGATATCGCAGCAGAAGAAACATATGAAACATTGGATATACTAGGACGTCCGTGTTTTCAATACGAGCCAGTATAAAACACGGATTCCACGGTCGCGATGAATAGCCAAACCCACACCCCAAGACCCCTACGAGAGCGGCAAGCAACCCTACCAATTCTAGAGTTAGGAGACCCGGACTCGACTCCTCGAGTAGGTCCCCCACTGGACTCCAGAACCCGGTTACTTGTGCCCTCCTCCTTGGGTCTATCCTAGTGCGGAAAAGTAAATAATATACAAAAGGTGACATCTTCCGCAACCTGGAAGTGCCCCAATAAAAGAATATTACATACAAGTTTTTACATGAATGAAAATGAAAAACACTCATCTCACATAAAAAAACCCCGGCTATTCAAACACGACGATCCAATATAACATATCCAGCAACACATAACATCACATGTCATCAACGTAAGTAAACATGCGTATCCCAATTGTCGTTGACATATAGCAACGAAACCGGCGATATCATATATTACACTTACGGTCACAGAAAAGAAAGTGTAAAACTACAACAGTTGGAATCCGCAACCTCTTTAGACATCGCATGCCTAATCAAATGAATTCCTTAGACATCGCATGCCTAACAATTATAAACCCCGCATTTTAGTCTCATTATCGAAAACACTTTTCAATATCAAGTCGGGCAATTCAACAAGATTCCCGACATCCTGATCGAATGCTCGTCGCAAACTTTAGTGGACGGCCGCACCCCCGATACCGTCGACGAAGTGCACTAAGGCGGAACACCGCTGCCGCGAGCACCCGAACGGATGCTTTCGGCGACGGGGTTCTCCTACAGTCACTTGGTCGGGGCTATGGGGTGAGGCTGTCTATTAAATTTACCCGGCGAGTATCCGCGTACGCTACGTGATTGCGACGGACTTTTGATCACATCAAAATTCCGTGGCAACCGATCAAGTGAGACTAAACTGCTATGTTTATAATATACATTCAGTTATCTCATAACTACTTGTGGATTCCAAATATTGTATCACATTCCAGATAAATAGAAAATGTTAAACTTTCCGATCGAACAGTCAAACACCCAAGTTTTCCCGAAATAGCTCAACACATGAAACAAGTTTAAAAACATCCAGTTCATGCCTCAGTACCAACGGTCCAGCCGTAGAATGGTCAAGCCAACGCCTCACATGTGGCACGCCGTACTGCCCCAAACCCGAAGGATCAAAGGGCAGTTCAAGACGGTCACATAATCGAGTTAAGGTTTGTTGCTTTCTAGAGGGACCATCGCGTTACTTGCACTACTTAGAACGTCGTTAAACTACGGAAAAATCCAACAATTGAAAATTTCCCGACAGGGGAAAAAGTGGGTATTTTTATCCGGTCGAATTTTTTAACATATTCTAAAGTTACCCGGAAAAACACATAGACAAAGTCAAAATTTCCGATCGAATCATCGAAGCCCCAAAACATCCCAGAAAACACAACTCTTGAGTGAAAATTAAAAATTCCCAGAAAACTCAGCACCACAAAATAGGAATTACTGTGCAAAATTCAATGCAAGAGGAGACCGTACGGACGCGGAACCGCCGCACATGCCAGGCTAGTGCCGCGGTTCCGCAGTGGTTTAATCGAATTAGGCTCCTGTATTTCACAGTAATTCATATAAGACCCTGCTTAATTTTTTGCATATTTTTAATATAGAAAATCTCACTGTTTTAAAAATTGTACAGAGAGCAAATTGGGATTAGGGTTTCGGGTTCGATCGGGTTTCTAACTTCGTCTACTCATCGCCTAAGGCTCTAGCTAGTCTCTGATACCACTGTAGGGTTCCTAGGCACACTAAGGAGGTCTCACAAGGCATCAACCATGCCAATTTCAAATTTTTCTAGGTGCTGAGAAACCCTAATGCGATCGTTGACTAGAGATTAGGCGAAACATGCAACTAGTTAACAACTTAACTAAGAGTGAACCGAAAATACAACCTTTGTAGATCCGGTCCTCCACCTCCATAGCTCCGTGATGATGTCCCCGCACTGCGATAATCGGATCCCGGACTCTAGCGATGGTATCGTCGAAGAAATGATCGGGCTAGGTCGTCGACTTCGATGCCGAAGATGATCTACGTCGAGGCAACTCAAGATCAAGCTCCAACTTCACCAAGTCATGAAACTTGTGAAGAAAACACCCTATACTACTTGGCAAGTGGTAGAGGATGAAGAAATAGGAAGTGGGTTCTCTTTAGAATTGGATTTCTCACTCTTTTTCTCAAATCACCATTGTTGGTAGCAAGCTTCTTCATCTTGAAGAAGAAGAAGAAGAAGAAAAGAATATGATAAGTATAAAAAGAATTAACTTAAAAAGAAAATCCCATTCATTCTTATCATAATAGCAACCATGGTTAAGTGTAGAGAATGAACCAAGGTTAGGTGAATGGTTAGGTTTAGGAGAAGAAGACAAAATGGTCAAAGCTTCTTGAAGCTTCAAAGAAAAGAACAAAAGAAGCAACCATTTCATTTTCTTTCAAAAAATAAATAAATGAATAAGTAAATAAATCAAACCCTAACCAATCACTTAATCATGGTTTAAAGTAAACCTACACCCAAGCTTGCATGTATCATCAAACATGATACAAACTAGTGCACAATACTATATCATATATACAATGTGCACTTCAAGTGAGAAAATCCATCTAAAGTGAACAAATACTAGTTAATGCAAAGTAATATATCTAATATATAATTATACATTAAATCATTAAATCAACACTTGATTTAACGATCCGGTCATATCGCATATGACCGACTAATATCCGATGTATCGACTTATCGAATCAATCCTCGATTCGATAACTAGGTTATATCACATACAACCATTCGATACATTCATCGCGAGAATAGAATACGGTATCACATACTCGCATTATTCTCGGTCCCGCACATATTTCATATGCGCTCCTATTTCGTTTCGCTTGAGCCAGGAAACCTCTGTGTAGGACTCTAAAGACTCGTCAATACGCCGGCAGCAGGTGATGATCATATCAAACACCCACAAGCCGTAAGCGGTCTGCTAAACGTAACGGCCACCCGGGTATTGAGCGATCAGAAGATGGAAGATCAAGCCCGCTCACACTCATGTGAATCCAACCAGTAACACTTACCGTACAGTCCGGTATGATCGTCTGATATGTCGCATATCTCGCCTAGGGGTGGTAAACGTCAGACCCCAGTAGCTCGATAAGTCGTGTCGATATGAGGTCTATAACAATTCGAGAAACTACCGGTAACACTTACCAGTAAATCTCAGCAACCCTGGCTAGGGATTTTCGGTTATAGCCAATCGAACACAGTGCAACATCAACTCCCTATACCGGGAGAGACGAATCCCCTCCTATCGCTCATTGCCTCCATGTGACTCGGGACTGTACCCAAAAACCACCATTTTGCACGCCCACTTAGACGTGGTAAGGTGGAAATCAAAGCACAGTGGGAATCACACAAGACTCTATGACGATCTCGGGTCTACAGACTAACCTGTACCAGTGTCACCAGAGAACTGCCATCTGACGTAAGGTATAATACCATCTGGGAGTTCTCGGCGAGTCCGTCCAGTGTACCCAGTCTCCACTGAGCACCCGTATATCATCTCTGATGTCAAACACCAATGAATATGGGATCATCCATCGCCCATCTGTATGGGTCGAGAAGGTATACGCTAGTCTACTCTGGTGTATCGATGACCCGTCTCGATACACCCACGACTAGGGACCTTGAAGGATGTACTTATAGACTACCATGTCCCCACTAGTATGATCCGCATCATAGTACAGGTAGTCAAGTACACATCCTAAGGGCTTTACCAACATGTAACAGAGAGACAATCAGTATACACGTTAAGGTAAAGAGTAACCAGATAGCATACTATCATGTCGAGCAAGAAAGTCCTCCCTATATATGTCCCAGCATCCACTACAATATACATCCTATGTACAGTAATGGCCTCTAGGGCATACATATAACCAACACAAAGCGCATTATCCCTCTTTGTGGAGTCACGAAGATGAGGCCCACCTCGGATTTGATTATGGGGGTACTTTGTTTGCGTTTCTTCATGGAAGATGCTCCATCGAAGTAGAGTTCCCATCGGGTATCACTCCCTCCTTTCTCCCCGTCAATTGTGTCAAACGCGTGCTCGTCTGGCAGTTCACAATTTAGGGGTGAGTCGGCGGGTATCGGATGCTCCTCGAGGAAGTCAGCGATGGCCTGGCTTTTCACTGCCTTGAGGGGACGATAAGTTATGAGAACTCCATCAAGAGCATGGCCCATTTAGAGAGTCGTCCTGTTAGTATGGCCTTTGACATCAAATATTTGAGAGGATCCACCTTTGATATGAGATGGACCTCATGCGTCAAAGCATAGTGTCTGAGCTTCGTTATCGCAAAGATTAACGCCAAGCAGTGTTTTTCAATGGGGGAGTAATTGCTTTCTGCCCCAGTAGAACTCGACTCAAGTAGTAGAGGGCTCTCTCTTTCCCTTGATCATTCTCTTGTGCCCATAGCGCGCTTAAGGAACCCTCAAGGGTTGTTGTATATAGAATGAGAGGCTTTCCTTTGACTGGAGCAGTCAGCACCGGCGGATTCTGCAAGTATTTCTTTATTTCGTCTAGTGCGCTTTGGCATTTGTGATCCCAGACGAAAGGAGTTCCCTTCTTCATTAGGTAACTGTAAGGACGACACTTGCTGGAGAGATTGGCTATGAATCGTCGGATGTACGTGAGCTTTCCTTGGAGAGACCATAGTTTCTTGAGAGTCCTTGGAGGAAGCATTTCCATGATCGCCTTGATCTTTGACGGGTCTATCTCGATGCCTCGGTGTCGGACGACGAATCCTAAGAACTTGCCTGAGGAAACTCCGAACGCGCATTTGAGAGGGTTCATCTTCAAATTGTATTTCCGAAGGCGCTGAAACACGATCTTCAGATGCTCTAAATGCTCCTCGTATGATTTGCTTTTTACTACGAGGTCGTCGATATATCATTCGACGATTTCATGTATGAGGTCATCGAAGATCTTCGTCATGGCCCTCTGATAGGTGGCACCGGCGTTCTTCAGACCGAAAGGCATTACCTTATAGCAGAATATGCCCAAAGAAGTCCGGAAAGCGGTATATTTCTGGTCCTCGGGATGCATCTTTATCTGGTTGTATCCTGATGAGCCGTCCATGAAGGAGAAAACTTCATGAGTGGACGTATTATCTATCATCAGCTCGGTGACCGGTACTGGAAAGTCGTCCTTTGGGCAAGCTTTGTTGAGATCCTGAAAGTCTACGCATAGGCGCACCGTCCCATTTTTCTTCATCACTGGGACGATGTTGGCGATCCAGTCAGGGTATTGAACTTCTTGGATGAACCCGGAGTCGATTAGCTTCTTGACTTCGGCGTTGATGCTCATTTCAAGTTTAAGCCGCATTCTTCTTGGTGCTTGCTTGACTGGCTTGATGTCCGGAGATATCGCCAATTTGTGCACAGCAATCTCGGGATCTAGTCCTGGCATCTCGGAATAGTTCCATGCGAAGCAGTCTTTATACTGCATGAGCACATCTTTCAGCATAGCCACCCTTTCTTCAGACAACAGCTCACTGACGAACGTCGGCCGTGGGTCGCTTGCCGTCCCCAAGTCGATTTTCTTGAGGTTATCTGCAGTAGTATGTATACCATCTTCCAGCTCTTTTGGTGCCGGTGGAAACTCTGAGATCACCTCGTCATCACTGTTTTCGAAGCACCTGGGGAGATCAGCCATATTCTTGAGTTCTTCTTCTGACAACATTATTACGTGACAGGTACGAGATCGCTTCCAAGACCGATGTGTAAGTCCACGTTGCCCACCCCGGTGCTTGCGGGGAGGCGGAAACGTTATGAAAAATCCGATTTTTACAACACTAGGCAACATGGACTATGTAAAGGAGGGATCTTTGCTAAACAAAACTAACTACAAAGCTAAAGGGAGTTAGGTACTCGGAAAGTGGTTTATACCTAGGTCTTCAAGTCCTTCTCTCCTTGCTTCTTAGAGTGAAAGAAAGGGTTCTCCTTGTCGCCTTCTCTTGCCGAAGAAAGATCCACCCGAGGGCCTCAACCTTTGGCTCCAATCTCAAACTAGAAGTAACTAAGGTGCTTGGTGTGCTAGACCTAGGACCTTAGAAAGAGTAGAGAGTGTTTTTGAAGGGATTATCTCAAGCTTAAATGGTTCTCAACTCATGAGAGGGGAGAGCTAGAGCGAGAGGAAGAGGAGGAGAGAGAATGAAAATGATAAAGTGAGAAGAATATCTCAACCTTCTCACATATATGTGAATTATGGAAATTAGATAATTAGCAAAAGATAATTGTCATGGTTAATCCAGAAATGACCATTATCATTTCACATTAAATGCTTTTGCAAGGATCAAAGAGCATCTTTCATATGGAATGATGATGGTCAACTTGTCAAGCTAGGTCAACAAGTCAAGTATAGTCAAATGGTCAACAACCCTAACCATGCACAATTATAATTAACTAATATCAATAAATCATAATTCATAAATAAACATTAGGGTTAAGAAAATGACAATGGTCATCAACCCTAATCAAAGTCCTCTACCTCTGTCTCAGTCAACTGTGCATACACACCCGTATCCGTGTTCCGAGGAACACGAATACAATGAGATAAAACCAATCCCAAATCATATACTAGGATCTGGCTTAAACCAAAGCCCGCTAGTATAAGCTGTCCGGACACTAAATGTGCACAAGTGCGCGGATGTGAACGAACCCTGTCGCAAAACCATGCGACCTCTACTCATTTTGCCTAAAGGCGAATAACCCTCTCTGTGTGACTTTAAAGACTCGACACTACGCTGGCAGTGGGTTTAACCACAGACCGCAAGCGGCACTATGTAGGGTTCCTAGGCACGCAAATGAAGTCTCACAAGGCATCAACCATGCCAATATTAAATTTTACGGTGCCGAGAAACCCTAGACTAGATCGTTGACTAGAAATTTAGGCGATAAACTAAACTAGTTAACAACTTAACTAAAGGAGAGAGGCTACAACCTTTGTAGATCCGGTTCTCCACTTCCTTAGCTCCACGTAGGCGTCCTCTCGCTGTCCATCTCGAATCCTAGACTCGATCGTCGGCTTCATCGGAAAAACGAGCGGGCAAGGTCGTCGGCTTCGTGCCGAAGATGATCTACGTCGAGGCATCACAAGTTCAAGCTCCGACTTCACAAATTTGTGAAACTTGTGAAGAAAACACCCAAAACAACTTGGCAAGAGGTAGAGGGTGAAGAAATAGGAGGTGGGTTCACTTTAGAATTGGATTTCTCACTTTAGAACTCAAGTTGCCATTGATGGCATCAAGCTTTCTTTCTTGAAGAAGAAGATGAAGAAGAAGGAAATATTATGATCAGTTAATCAAAAATGAAAAAGAAATGAATACTTATCATAATAGGAACCATGGTTAGGTGTAGAGAATTGACCAAGGTTAGAAGAGTGGTTAGGGTTAAGCATGAAGACAAATTGGTCACTTTGGTCAAAGCTTCATGAAGCTTCACAAAGGTTCAAGAATGAAAGCAACCATTTTGTATTCTTATGCCATTCTTTTTCCAAAATCAATAAATAAAAGAATGGATAATAAAAACCCTAATCACTTTCTTAACCTAGGTTTAATTCTTTACACTTAACCAAATGAGCAAGCCTCATCAAACATGATACAAAGATGTGCACAAAAGTATATCATATATACAACTTGTACATCAAGTGAGAAAACCCATTTAAAGTGAACCAATACTAGTTAATGCAAAGTAATATATCAAATATATATTTATACATTAAATCATTAAATCAACACTTGACTCAATGATCCGGTCATGTCGCACATAACCGACTAGTATCCAATGTATCGACTTATCGAATCAATCTACGATTCGATAACTAGGTTATATCGCATATAACCAATCGAAACATTCATCGTGAGAATGAAATGCGGTATCACATACACGCATTATTCTCGGTCCCGCACATATCTCATATGCGCTCCTATTTCGTTTCGCTTGAGCCAGGAAACCTCTGTGTAGGACTCTAAAGACTCGTCAATACGCCGGTAGCAGATGATGATCATATCAAGCACCCACAAGCCGCAAGCGGTCTGCTAAACGTAACGGCCATCCGGGTATTGAGCGATTAGAAGATCGACGAGCTAGCCCGCTCACACTCCTGTGAATCCAACCAGTAACACTTACCGTACAGTCCGGTCTGTTCGTCTGATATGTCGCATATCAAGTCTAGGGGTGGTAAACGTCAGACCCCAATAACTGATAAGTCGTGCCGATGTGAGGCTCATAACGGGTCGAGAAACTACTGGTAACACTTACCAGCAAATATCTGATCAGCCCTGGCCAGGGACTTCCCTGTTACGGCCAATCAAGCACAGCGCAACATCAACCCCCAATACCGGGAGAGACGAAACCCCTCCTATCGCTCATTGCCTCCATGTGACTCGGGACTGTACCCAAAGACCACCGTTTTGCATGCCCTCATGAACGTGGTAAGGTGGAGATCAAAGCACAGTGGGAATCACACAAGACTCTATGACGATCTCGGGTCTACAGACTAACCTGTACAAGTGTCACCTGAGAACTGCCATCTGACGTGAGGTATAATACCATCTGGGAGTTCTCGGCGAGTCCGTCCAGTGTACCCAGTCTCCACTGAGCACCCGTATACCATCTCTGATGTCAAACACCAATGGATATGGGATCATCCACCGCCCATCTCATGGGTCGAGAAGCGTATACGCTAGTCTACACTGGTATATCGATGCCCCATCTCGATACACCCACGACTAGGGACCACGAAGGATGTACTTATGGACTACCATGTCCCCACTAGTATGATCTGCATCATAGTCCAGGTAGTCAAGTACACATCCTAAGGGCTTTATCAACATGTAACTATAAGACAGTTTAAAGAGACAAGTGTACATGTTAAGATAAAGAGTAACCAGATAGCATACTATCATATCGAGCAAGAAATTCATCTCTATATATGTCCAAGCATCCAATATAATATACATCATCTGTACAATACTGGCCTCTAGGGCATACATACAACTAACAATCTCCTACTTGCACTAGGGCCAGCTGCTGTAGTATCGCATACCGAGCATCCCGAAGAGTCTCTCAAACTGTATCTGGGGAATGGCCTTCGTGAGTGGATCCGCCGTGTTGTTCTTCGTGTCAACCCTCCTGACCTCGATCTCCCGGCGATCAACTATCTCCCGGATCAGGTGATACCGCCTCAGAATATGCCTGGATCGCTGATGGGACCTGGGTTCCTTGGCCAAAGCCACCGCTCCATTGTTATCGCAATACAAAGGTTTTGGATGCTCAATGGATGGAACCACTCCAAGTTCAGTAATGAACTTCTTGATCCAAACATCCTCTTTGGCAGCATCGTTGGCAGCGATGTATTCAGCCTCCATCGTCGAGTCTGACACGGTTTCCTGCTTGGAACTCTTCCAGCTAACCGCCCCTCCGTAAAGGGAAAAGACAAAGCCCGACTGCGACTTAGAGTCGTCCTTATCACTCTGGAAGCTCGAATCGGTAAAGGACTCCACTTGGAGTTCTCCGTTACCATACACCAAGAGCATCTCTTTAGTCCTTCGTAAGTACTTGAGAATGCTCTTCACAGCTGTCCAGTGACTCTCTCCAGGATCAGCTTGATACCTGCTCACTACACTTAGTGAGTATGCAACATCGGGTCTGGTACATAGCATCGCGTACATGATAGAGCCTACAGCCGAAGCATAGGGTATCCCTTGCATGCGAGCTCTCTCCAAATCAGTCTTGGGAGACATCTCTTTGGAGAGAGTGACTCCAGAGATCGTGGGCAAGTTCCCACGCTTGGATTCTTCCATACTAAACTTCTTTAGTATGGTGTCAATGTACCTGGATTGGGACAATCCCAGTATCCGTTTGGATCTATCTCTATAGATCCTTATCCCCAATATGCAGGAGGCATCACCAAGATCTTTCATTGAGAATCTTTGTGATAAGAAGAGCTTGACCGATTGCAGCATAGGAATATCATTTCCTATCAAGAGTATGTCGTCCACGTACAATACGAGGAAGACAACCTTACTCTCTGCCACCTTCTTGTAAATACAAGGTTCATCTGGGTTTTTGACGAAATCAAACTCTTTGATAACGACGTCAAAGCAGATGTTCCAACTCCGCGATGCTTGCTTTAATCCATAAATGGATTTAAGCAGCTTGCACACCTTTCCGCTGCTCCCACTGTCTACGAAGCCCTCTGGCTGAGTCATGTACACGCACTCTTCTAAATCACCATTTGAAAGGCGGTCTTAACATCCATTTGCCAGATTTCGTAATCAAGATATGCAGCGATGGCAAGCATGATCCGGATGGATTTAAGCATAGCCACTTGAGAAAAGGTTTCGTCATAGTCCACACCTGGTCTTTGGCGAAAACCTTTTGCAACAAGTCTAGCTTTGAAAGTCTCCACTTTCCCATCTACACCAAGTTTCTTCTTGAAGATCCACTTGCTCCCAATGGGTTTTACCCCTTCAGGAGCAACTTCCAAAGTCCATACTTTGTTGGTGTACATGGATTCCATCTCGGACCGCATAGCATCCAGCCATTTCACTGAGTCCCTACTCGTGATGGCCTGCTCGAAGCTAGTTGGGTCATCATCCTCCATGATGCAATCCTCGCTCCCTCCATCCATGAGAAAACCGTAGTATCTCTCATGTTGGCGAGGAACCCTACTAGATCGGCGGAGTGGCTGGGGTTCATCGGGAACTACGGAATCCTCTGGTTCAACCAAATCTTCTGTTGTAGTCTGTGTCGCTGGAACTTCTTCCAGTTCTACCTCAATGCCACTTATCTGTTTCATAAGAAAACTTTTTTCTAAGAAAGTGGCATGTCGAGAAACAAACACCTTTTGTTCCTCGGGGTGGTAGAAGATATACCCTTGTGAATTTTTGGTATATCCTACAAACTTACATAAGACAGATCTTGCCTCGAGTTTGTCCGGATTTTGTCTTTTGACATAGGCTGGACAACCCCATATCTTAATATAATTAAGATGTGGTCTCTTCCCATTCCATATCTCATATGGAGTGGTAGGCACTGATTTGGTAGAAACTCTATTCAATAGGTCCATGGCTGTCTCAAGCGCATATCCCTAGAAGGAAATAGGTAACTCAGCTGTACTCATCATTGAGCGCACCATATCTAATAGGGTGCGGTTTCTCCGTTCAGATACACCGTTGTGCTGTGGTGTATATGGAGGAGTCAGCTGAGAGAGAATCCCATTCTCTTTTAGGAAGTCCAGGAATTCATTGCTCAAGTATTCCCCTCCTCGATCAGATCGTAGGATTTTAATACTTTTTCCGGTTTGGTTCTCGACTTCTTGTTTATATTCTCTAAATTTCTCAAAAGATTCTGATTTGTGTTTCATCAGGAATACATATCCGAATCTAGAGAGATCGTCAGTGAATGTAATGAAGTACAAAGAACCATCACTGGCATGTGTAGACATGGGACCGCATACATCACTATGTATCAGTCCCAGGAGTTCAGTAACTCTTTCTCCGTGTCCCGTAAACGGAGTTTTGGTCATCTTGCCTTTGAGACATGACTGGAAAGTGTCATAAGATGAAAATTCAAACGGATTTAAATATCCATCTTTATGCAACTTAGCTAGTCGTGTCGCATTGATGTGACCCAGTCTACAATGCCACAAGAAGGATTCGTTCAGTTCAGAACTCTTCCTCTTGTGTGTGTTTGTTATGCTCAGAACTGTTGATTGGTTTAGAACATAAATGCCATTGCACAACGTGCCTGATCCAACCAACTTTTGGTTATGGAAAATGTTCATAACATTATCCTGTAATACAAAATTATATCCCTCTTTACTCAATAAAGAAATCGATATAATGTTGCATATCAGGTTCGGCATGTATTAGCATTCGTTCAGAACCAATGTATTACCAGTTGGTAATTCAAGGTGATATTCCCCGACAGTCTTAGCTGCAACAATTGCACCATTTCCAACTCTAATGTCTTTATCACCTTCTCCAAGTTCTCTACCTTTTCTAAGCCCATGTAACTGATTACATATATGGGATCCTGACCCGGTATCTAATACCCAGGACGTAGAGCAAATGGAGAAACAGTTCTCTGTAACGAACACACCCGAAGAAAATGCATCATCATGTACTTTCTTCATTCGGGTGGCATGGGAATCCTGGTATTCCCCTATATCCTGTTCATTCCTATAACTCTTATAGGAAAGAACGGAACCAACGTTCCCCAGCACAGTATAACATGCGGGTTTGGTCAATACATCCATATTATTATCTTTGTTAGGGCATGAAATGGTCGCTACTTGGAGAGAGAGAGAAGAAAACACTTTAGCGTATGCTCGTGCAAGATCAGATTGGTTATTATCTTATCTAATCAGGATGGCTCCCACTGCTTTTTATCAAATCTTCCTTCAAACCCTAAAAGGAAAGACTAGCCGGGATTAATTACACACTACAAGTTCGCCAATCTTTCAGCCAGGTCAGTGTCGGTACTTTGAGGGAGGTCCCCCGTGCTTTCGCACGAACCTAATTAATGTAAACCTCATTTTCCCAGAGGCGTAACCTCGTTAACACCTTTCTAGACACCTACTTGATTGGCTAATTGTAATGTGTAAAACTCTCCCAGGAGTAACTCTTACTCGCAGTGGGTATCGGGATCCAACTATCTCATAGAAGGTATGCAATCTCATTGCAAATTTCAACACTTGAAATTCCCGATAATATTTTGCCCCTAGCGTGCTATGACCTTGACGCATGCCAAACAACCCATAGTCCGCTAGTCAAGTTCAACCCGTACATTTCTTGATTGAATTAAACCCACCCGCACGACCCTTGACGCATGCCAAACAACGCCGTGTGAATACCCTAATCCAATCGCATCGTATGCTAGCAGATAAGCACTAGTTAGCTACCGTACACTACGCCTTGACGCATGCCAAACAACCGCAGCACGAATACTAACTAGTACTTATCTGAAATGACGGAGGGCTACGACAGGTTTTTCTAAAAATCTATTGCGTAATGAACTTGATATCGTTGTAGAATCAAATGAAGTTTTGAAATGGAATGATTTTGAGGCTTTTCTAGTTTTGCTAAAGGGGTCACTCCCGGTGAAGGGATCGTCGGCCCTTTCCTCGTCGAATGAGGTGCAGGATATATCATATATATCACTGTGCAAAGTAGAAACTATAGAAGCTATCAAAAACAAACCGAGTGTGTAGCATCTTCCAGTTATTGCTAAAGAAGTCACTCCCGGTGAAGGGATCTCGGTCCTTTCCTCATCGAATAAGGTGCAGGATATATCACATATACCGCTGTGCAAAGCAAGAACTGTAGCTACCTTTTTTATTTAAAATTTGATTCTACAACATCTTAGGTTTCTTTTCTTTCATTAATCACATTAATGAAGTCCCATCATTTAAATACCTAAACATCACAGATAAATACGACGTACACTTATGCCATCCGCATTCGCCTCGATGTCCCCTCGTGCACCGTTAGGTTAGGTAACTAACGACAGAGCAGGGCAGGGCTAGTGCGGGTGCAAAACATAAGTAACGTCTATATAATATATCATATATACTGTATAAAGTATCTATCACAGAACATCACATGATCACATCACAGATATCACAGCAGAAGAAACATATGAAATATTGGATATACTAGGACGTCCGTGTTTTCAATACGAGCCAGTATAAAACACGGATTCCATGGTCGTGATGAATAGCCAATCCCACACCCCTAGACCCCTACGAGAGCGGCAGGCAACCCTACCAATTCTAGGGTTAGGAGACCCGGACTCGACTCCTCGAGTTGGTCTCCCACTGGACCCCAGAACCCGGTTACTTGTGCTCCCCTCCTTGGGTCTATCCTAATGCGGAAAAGTAAATAATATACAAAAGGTGACAACTTCCGCAACCTGGAAGTGCCCCAAATAAAAGAATATTACATACAAGTTTTTACATGAATGAAAATTAAAAACACTCATCTCACATAAAAACCCTCGGCTATTCAAATACGACAATCTAATATAACATATCAAGCAACACATAACATCACATGTCATCAACGTAAGTAAGTATGCATACCCCAATTGTCGTTGACGTATAGCAACGAAACCGGCGATATGAACACACTACACTTACGGTCACAGAAAAGAAAGTGTAAAACTACAACAGTTGGAATCCGCAACCTCTTTAGACATCACATGCCTAATCAAATGAAATACTTAGACATCACATGCCTAACAGTTATAAACCCCGCATTTTAGTCTCATTATCGAAAACTCTTTTCAATATCAAGTGAAACTAAACCGCTAGATTTATAACATTCATTCAGTTATCTCATAACTGTTTGTGAATTCCAATTATTGTATCCCATTCCGGATAAACAGAAAATGTTAAACTTTCCGATCGAACAGTCGAATACCCAAGTTTTCCCGATACAGCTCAACACATGAAATAAGTCTAACAACATTCAGTTCGTGCCTCAGTATCAACGGTCCAGCCGTAGAAGGGTCAAGCCAACGCCTCACATGTGGCACGCCGTACTGCCCCAAACCCGAAGGTTCAAAGGGCAGTTCAAGACGGTCACATAATCGAGTTAAGGTTTGTTGTCTTCTAGAGGGTCCATCGCGTTACTTGCACTACTTAGAACGTCGTTAAACTACGGAAAAATCCAACACTTCGAAATTTCCCGACAGGGGAAAAATTGGGTATTTATATCCGGTTGAACTTTTTAACATATTCTAAAATTTATCCGGAAAGCCACATAGACAAAGTTAAATAATCCGATCGATTCATCGAGTCCCAATACACCCCAGAAAATTCAACTCATGAATAAATTTTAAAAATTCCCAGAAAATCCAGAACCTAAAAATATAAATTACTGTGCAAAAATAATAAAATAATGTGAAAAAGTTGCCGCGGAACAGCCGCACAAGCCATGCTTGTGCCGCGGTTCCGCCGCACTATTGATGACTCAATGGAAAATTTTTGCACCGTAATTCTTATATTTCCCTGCTGAATTTTTTAGCAATTTTTAATCTGGAAAAATCCCATTTTTTCAAAAAAGTCCAGAGAGCATATACGGGTTAGGGTTTCGGGTCGATCGGGTTTCAAACTTCGTCTACACATCGCCTAAGGGTCTAGCTAGGCTCTGATACCACTGTAGGGTTCCTAGGCACGCAAATGAAGTCTCACAAGGCATCAACCATGCCAATATTAAATTTTACGGTGCCGAGAAACCCTAGACTAGATCGTTGACTAGAAATTTAGGCGATAAACTAAACTAGTTAACAACTTAACTAAAGGAGAGAGGCTACATCCTTTGTAGATCCGGTTCTCCACTTCCTTAGCTCCACGTAGGCGTCCTCTCGCTGTCCATCTCGAATCCTAGACTCGATCGTCGGCTTCATCGGAAAAACGAGCGGGCAAGGTCGTCGGCTTCGTGCCGAAGATGATCTACGTCGAGGCATCACAAGTTCAAGCTCCGACTTCACAAATTTGTGAAACTTGTGAAGAAAACACCCAAAACAACTTGGCAAGAGGTAGAGGGTGAAGAAATAGGAGGTGGGTTCACTTTAGAATTGGATTTCTCACTTTAGAACTCAAGTTGCCATTGATGGCATCAAGCTTTCTTTCTTGAAGAAGAAGATGAAGAAGAAGGAAATATTATGATCAGTTAATCAAAAATGAAAAAGAAATGAATACTTATCATAATAGGAACCATGGTTAGGTGTAGAGAATTGACCAAGGTTAGAAGAGTGGTTAGGGTTAAGCATGAAGACAAATTGGTCACTTTGGTCAAAGCTTCATGAAGCTTCACAAAGGTTCAAGAATGAAAGCAACCATTTTGTATTCTTATGCCATTCTTTTTCCAAAATCAATAAATAAAAGAATGGATAATAAAAACCCTAATCACTTTCTTAACCTAGGTTTAATTCTTTACACTTAACCAAATGAGCAAGCCTCATCAAACATGATACAAAGATGTGCACAAAAGTATATCATATATACAACTTGTACATCAAGTGAGAAAACCCATTTAAAGTGAACCAATACTAGTTAATGCAAAGTAATATATCAAATATATATTTATACATTAAATCAACACTTGACTCAATGATCCGGTCATGTCGCACATAACCGACTAGTATCCAATGTATCGACTTATCGAATCAATCTACGATTCGATAACTAGGTTATATCGCATATAACCAATCGAAACATTCATCGCGAGAATGAAATGCGGTATCACATACACGCATTATTCTCGGTCCCGCACATATCTCATATGCGCTCCTATTTCGTTTCGCTTGAGCCAGGAAACCTCTGTGTAGGACTCTAAAGACTCGTCAATACGCCGGTAGCAGATGATGATCATATCAAGCACCTACAAGCCGCAAGCGGTCTGCTAAACGTAACGGCCATCCGGGTATTGAGCGATCATAAGATCGACGAGCTAGCCCGCTCACACTCCTGTGAATCCAACCAGTAACGTACAGTCCGGTCTGTTCGTCTGATATGTCGCATATCAAGTCTAGGGGTGGTAAACGTCAGACCCCAATAACCGATAAGTCGTGCCGATGTGAGGCTGATAACGGGCCGAGAAACTACTGGTAACACTTACCAGCAAATCTCTGATCAGCCCTGGCCAGGGACTTCCCTGTTACGGCCAATCAAGCACAGCGCAACATCAACCCCCAATACCGGGAGAGACGAAACCCCTCCTATCGCTCATTTCCTCCATGTGACTCGGGACTGTACCCAAAGACCACCGTTTTGCACGCCCTCATGGACGTGGTAAGGTTGAGAACAAAGCACAGTGGGAATCACACAAGACTCTATGACGATCTCGGGTCTACAGACTAACCTGTACAAGTGTCACCTGAGAACTGCCATCTGACGTGAGGTATAATACCATCTGGGAGTTCTCGGCGAGTCCGTCCAGTGTACCCAGTCTCCTCTGAGCAGCCGTATACCATCTCTGATGTCAAACACCAATGGATATGGGATCATCCACCGCCCATCTCATGGGTCGAGAAGCGTATACGCTAGTCTACACTGGTATATCGATGCCCCGTCTCGATACACCCACGACTAGGGACCACGAAGGATGTACTTATGGACTACCATGTCCCCACTAGTATGATCTGCATCATAGTCCAGGTAGTCAAGTACACATACTAAGGGCTTTATCAACATGTAACTATAAGACAGTTTAAAGAGACAAGTGTACATGTTAAGATAAAGAGTAACCAGATAGCATACTATCATATCGAGCAAGAAAGTCATCTCTATATATGTCCAAGCATCCAATATAATATACATCATCTGTACAATACTGGCCTCTATGGCATACATACAACTAACACACTAGCTGTACGTAACGGTCCCCAGGTAGATGCCGATAAGAAGACTGACGAGGTAAACCCATCTGAACTCCTACTGAGCCTGAATGTGACAGTCTCCGTATAGTCCGTTCTGTTCGTCTAAGAACATCGCATGGCGGGCCTAGGGGGCGGTAAACGTTAGTCCCTTACTAGCGGTACAAGTCGTGCCGGAGTGTAGCCCAGAACACCTGAGATAACACTGGAAACCTACCAGTCTATCTCGCTTGCCCTGGCCAGGGAATTTGTGTAATGGCTTTCCTAGACACAGCGCGATATCAACCCCTAATACCGGGAGAGACGAATCCTGTCTAACCGTCACTGCCTCCAAGTGCTTCGGGACTGCACCCAAAAACTACCTGTTTGCACGAATTCTTTGAGCCGTGGTAGGGTAGTAATCAAAGTACAGTGGGAACACACTCGAGGCGAAGTGACAGTATCAAGTCAACGGACTAAGCTGTACTCATGTCACCTGGGAACTGATAATTGACGATAGGTATAATACAAACCAACAGTTCCCGACGAGTCCTGTCCAGTGTACTCGTAACCTAACGAGCACCCGCATACTATCCCAAGTACGACGTACTGACGGCTGTGGGACAGGACGTCTCCCAAGCTGGGATGAGAAGCGCATACACTAGTCTACTCCGGAGTATCGATGCCTTGTCTCGATAGTCCTGCGACTAGGGACCTGCATAAGGATGTGCTTATAGATTACCTAGCCTCCACGAGTGTGACTGCCATCACAACGTTGGTAATCAAGAAAAGATCCTAAGGGCTCCACTAATGTGTAAAGGAGATATGCTAAAAGAAACACAAGCACACATTAAAGCAGAAACAAACCAAGTAGCATACTTCCATTTTGAGCAAGAATGTCAATACAAGGTGAATATCCCAAGCTTCCATCAAGTAATATACAATCTAGTATGATACAGTAATGGCCTCTAGGTCATATACACTAACACGATGTTGGTCTGGTTCTACTTTCGTCGCATACGTGGCTTTCGGTTCATGCTTCTATGGCGGACTTACCCTCAAACTGTCGGATAGAGCGAACCTGCCTTGTTGATATTGGTCTTTGATCCAGTTCTTGAAGGTGAAGCAGTCTTCAAGAGGATGTCCTATTGCCCTGTGATAGGCGCAATAGTCCGGGTGAGAGACTTCGCCTGCTTGCTCGGGGTGCTTGGACTCCGGGAATGTCATCATCTAATGTTTTATGGCAAGATCAAGTATCCTCTGCATTTTATCCTGCGGAAAAGAGTATGCTCGCCTCATTTTCTTTATAAGAGACGAATCCGGATTGTTCGATTCCCGATTTCTTGGCTTCTTGGTCCCGCTTTGTCGCTGTCCAACGCCTTTCCCGCTCTTTGGTTTGTTTCTGCCTCGGTGTTGGGCCTTTTGTTCAACGGGTTGACAGGGAAGAGCATTTTCACTTTTCACAGTCTGCTGAAGAAAGCGTTGCGTCCTGGCTTTCTCGTAGATGGCCATTTCGCGATTATGGTTGTCTCGAACCTTTTGACCTGCTTCCCTTATAAGCTTGTCCATTTGTTCTTCGAACGACGGATTGGGAATTTTCACGGCGGGAGCTCTTTCTGGTTCAGGGTTAGCATCTTCCCACATAGCATCTCCTTCTTCATCAAAGTCATGTATGACATAGCAGCCGCGGAGTAGCTCCCGTTTCTTGGATTGAACGTACCCAAGCCCGGTCGTTTCCATTCTCTCGTTGGGCAACTTTCGTTGAGTCCCGGGAATGTTCCAGATGCTGTTATAGAACCGTGCTTGTCGAGCAGTTTTCTTAAGGGGTACACCTTGGCGTTTCAAGAGTCTCTTTAATCCGTTTGTGTAATATCTGGGCAAACGGATAGGCTGGAGCCTGTCAAGTGTAGAATCCGCACCATGCCAGATTTCCTTTTCCACTTTAGTTTCCCCGGATCGGTAGAATAGGATCGCCTTTTCACCTTTTCGCATGGGAGGGATATAGAATGTCTGCAGTTCTTCCACACAGTAGGTATCAAGCGCTTCTAGCTCTTAATGATGCTTTGGCGGAACTATGGCAACTTGCAAACTTTGATCTTCATCGGTGAAGGCTTGTATTGATGGCCGAGCAGAGAATACAGCATTGACCTCATCTTCCGAGTCGCTGCCGAAGACCAGAATAGGGGTGGATGGTCCCGGCTTGTTGCGTTGGGGCGGCCCTGAATAAATTATTTCCTCTTCTTCCTCGGTATCACTTCCGAAGACCGGAATAGTGGTGATAGCTTTGTTCTTGTCCTCCGGTTTGCGACATCTTTCTGTATCTTCGAAGTCGAGCAGGAAGTACTTGGCATCCTCATATTTGCGGACTTCGTTCACGGAGAATGGGTTTAGTTCCCCTGTCACAGTGTACTCGAGACCATCTTTGAAGTACTTCATACACTGATGCTGTGTAGAAGGGATAATGTTGTACTCGTGTAACCAAGGCCGTCCGAGCAACGCGTTATAGCAGGTCTTAGCGTCGATGATGTGGAACTTGATGTCAGTGACTAGCAGCCCAAAGTGTAGTGTCAATATTACAAACCCGAGCGTCCGTGATGACTGGGAGTCAACCCCAGAGATGGTAATTTTATCACGAGCGAGGTGCTGAACGCTCATGCAGATTTCCTTCAACACTCTTACATTGAGGAGATTGACGGAGGACCCACTGTCAACCAGGATTTTGCCGATTTTAATATCATGGCAGTATCCGGAGACATAAAGGGGACGATTGTGCTCACATGTCCTGAGGAGGAGATCTTCATCGCCGAAGGTAATGTCAGCAGTGTGCACTTCTTCCAGTTCGTCCTTCATCTTTTCTTTGGCGGGGAAAGCTTGGAATTGCTCGGGCACTTGTAGTTCCCTGATCAGAGAATCTCTCGCTTCTTTTGATAGCAGAAGGGCGTCGAGAATGCTTATTTGCGAAGGTAGCTTCCTCAAGTGTGCCAGAACGTTGTAATCCACCTTGTTTTTCTTCGGTAGGTCCTTGGCTATCAGCTCTTTGATGACTTGATCATCTAGGGCGATGTCCTCAGGGAATTTTTCTTTCCCTTTATCTTTTCTATTCGACCAACTATTCGCAGGCCCAAGATTTTTTTTAGGAAGCGTACGACTGTGCAGCTGAATGTTCTCACAGGCCTTCATTTCTTCCGCCTCGGAGGTGGGTTCTTTGAAGATAGGACCAATGGCTATTTCTTCAACAGAATCGCTCCCGAAGGTGAGAACTTGCGATCCCCCAGCGTCAACCATACGACAGTTGCTGGTAGTTTTCATATGCTCCTCGGTCGTATTTCTTTGCTCTCGACGAGTTTTGCGTTTCATCCGCTTGAAATGTTGTCGATTAACAACATATCTCTGCCACCAATTTTTAAAAGCGTTGCACTCTTCGGTGGGGTGCGCAATCTTTCGATGATATAAGCAGTAGCTAGGATGTGTTTTCGTTTCATCTGGAGCATTTCCTTCGGAGAGAGGCAGCTTCATTTCCATTGATATGGTTTTGGCGAACCTTTTCGTCGTCTTGAACTTGCATTTATTTGCTGCGGATGTACTCTGACCTGGTGGGAGTGTTTCAACCCTTTCGTCCAGTAGCCGGCGTTTGGCTTTCTCAAATATGGTCATCTCGAGCTCTCGATCATCTTTGCTTTTAAGACAGGCTTCGTTCAGGAATGCGTCAATCATTTTGTCTGATGGTCCTAGAAGTTCTAGCTCAGGATCTGCCCCCAGCTTCTCTGCGTAAGGAGCTTCTTCGTCGTTTATCGACGAGTGAGATATCACTTGGCAGCTTGCCACATAATCTTCAGATTCATCCAACGAGTCTTCTCCATTGTCATCATCTCCGTCCTCAAGGACGTGGCTGAGAAATCCTTGGAGTGTGACTGGGCTTCGCACCTTTTGATTATATTCTTCCAGCGTGTCAATCTTCTTTTGCAGGTCCGTGCGTTTGTCATCAGGCTTCACGGGCCTCTTGGATTTCTTCTTCTTCGTCTTCGAAGACTTTGACGGCTGGGCGTGGGCATTTTGACTATCACCGCCAATCTTTGGAATTGGGCACGGTCTCAGCATTCCTTCAATGACCTCAGGTTCCAATGGATTTTTCCACCTGATTGCCGGGCATGTTTGGAGATTTTTCAGCATTCTTTTCGTCTTGGCTGAAAGAGCGATCTCCCATGGAACTTCCTTTACCAAAGAGCATGAGGCCCCCGGTGTGTCCGCCTTTTTGAGAGCGTGCGGCTGGGGCAGGTTCACCTTCCAGTTTTTGGATAATACGAACTTGCCCTGTTGGCATTGATCTTCTATCCAGCTTTTGAAGATGTAACTGTTAGTGTATATGCCCTAGAGGCCATTACCGTATCATACTAGTTTGTATATTACTTAATGGTAGCTTGGGATATTCACCTTGTATATACAATCTTGCTCAAAATAGTAGTATACTACTTGGTTTGTTTCTACTTCAATGTGTACATGTGTTTATTTTAGTATATCACCTATACACATTAGTGGAGCCCTTAGGATCTTTGCTTGATTACCAACGTTGTGATGGCAGTCACACTAGTGGGGGCTGGGTAATCTATAAGCACATCCTTATGCAGGTCCGTAGTCGCAGGACTATCGAGACAGGGCATCGATACTCCGGAGTAGACTAGAGTATGCGCTTCTCATCTCAGAGTGGGAGATGGTCTGTCTCACAGCCATCAGTACGTCGTACTGGAGATAGTATGTGGGTGCTCGTTAGGTTACGAGTACACTGGACAGGACTCGTCGGGAACTGACCGGTTGGTATTATACCTATCGTCAGTTATCAGTTCCCAGGTGACATGAGTACAGCTTAGTCCGCTGACTTGACACTGTCACTTCGCCTCGAGTGTGTTCCCACTGTACTTAGATTACTACCCTACCACGGCTCAAAGGAGTCGTGCAAACAGGTAGTAGTTGGGTGCAGTCCCGAAGCACTTGGAGGCAGTGACGGTTAGACAGGATTCGTCTCTCCCGGTATTGGGGGTTGACATCGCGCTGTGTCTAGGAGAGCCATTACACGAGTAGTCCCTGGCCAGGGCAAGCGAGATATACTGGTAGGCTTCCAGTGTTATCTCAGGGTGTTTTAGGCTTCACTCCGACACGACTTGTATCGCTATTAGGGGACTGACGTTTACCGCCCCCCTAGGCCCGCCATGCGATGTATCAGACGAACAGACCGGACTATACGGAGACTGTCACATTCAGGCTCAGTAGGAGTTCAGATGGGTTACACCTCGTCAGTCTTCTTGTCGGCATCTACCTGGGGACCGTTACGCACAGCTAGTGCCGCTTGCGGTCTGTGGTTAAACCCACTGCCAGCGTAGTGTCGAGTCTTTAGAGTCCCACACAGAAAGCTATTCGCCTTTAGGCAAAAGAGTAGAGGTCGCATGGTTTTGCGACAGGTCGCATGGTTTTGCGACAGGGTCCGGTCACATCCGTGCACTTGTGCACGTACAGTGTCCGGACAGTTAACACTAGCGGGCTTTGGTTTAAGCCAGATCCTAGTGTACGTTTTGGGATTGGTTTTATCCAGTATGTATTCGTGTTCCTCGAAACGCGGATGCGGGTGTGTATGCACAGTTGACGGAGAGACAGAGGCAGAGGATTCTCATTAGGGTTGTTGACCGTTGACTGTTGACTATTGACTTTTTGCTCAACCCTAATGAGAATATGATATGCAATTAACAATAATATTAATTAAGTATTATAGTGACATGGTTGTTGAGAGGTTGATTTTGTTGACTTGTTGACTTTGTTGACCGGTTGACTAGGTTGGACTAGTTGACCATCATGATGACAATGGCTATCATATCATGGCAAAGACTTTTGCTTGCTTGTTCTCTTGTGCAAAATGAGTGCATGAAATGATATGGCTATTGTAGCTTAAACCATCACTAATACTTGATTGCTATTATTGGTTATGATGGTTTTGGATTATGAGAGCCAAGAGAGAAAAGTCTTGCTCATTCTTTCATTTCCTTTCTCTCTCTTGTGTTCTTGAGCTCTCATCCTCTTCCTCTTGCTCTCCCTCTCTTTAGTCTATGGTTCACTTGTCTCATGTGTTGAGAACCAAGAACCATAGAGAAAAATCCCAACACACTCTCCTCTACTCACTCTAGTTCACAAGGTTTAGCAAACCGAGTGAACTAGTTTCTTCAAAGCTCGAAGAAGAAGCCAAAGGTAGAAGCTTTCGGGTGGATCGATCTTCGGCGCAAGGAGACGACGGGATGAAGCCGATCCGTATACCATCGAGATTTGAAAACGAAGGAGTTCAAGAAAGAAACGTATATCCCCCTAACTTAGTAGTTAACAACTCCTAGTTAGGTTGTTAGTTAGATGTTTAACAAAGATCCGGTTTTGAGTCCATGTTACCGCCTCTAGAAAATTGTTTTTCACCAAATTCCGCATGCCCGAAAGTACCGGGAGAGGTAGCATGGACTTACAGTGGTATCAGAGCCTAGTTAAACTCTATCTAACATGTTAGCAAAGTAACTAGAAGATCGATCAAAGAAAAAGTCGCGAAACGAACCCGATATGTCAAGTTTCTGCCGATTTATTTTCTGTTCAAAAATTGATAAATTTCATCTTAAAAATCGGCTAAGGCTTTTTGTTAAACACCCAGAAAATTTGGTCCCACGAACCGATCAAAGCGCCGCGGAAACGCGGCGGGTGCACGCTCCCGCCGTGGTTCCGCGGCCGAGTTGACTCGGCCGAGGTCCAAATTTTGTGCAGTGTGTTTCTGGGGTTGTTTTGGGATTTTTGGAATATGTCTTTTCAGCCCAGATTTTCCAGAAAGAAAATTTTGTCTTTGGGGCCTAAAAATCAGTATTTTTGATCGAACTTCTAAAGATTTAAGCTGACGGGTTTTTATCTGTGATGTGATATTTGTATTCAACGTCTGCTAATCGCTATATGTCGATTAGTGGGAGTTATACAAATCTGTGATCTGTAATGTCATTGGAATGTGTATATGAATTCATTGGATTGTCGCGGATGAATAGCCGGGGGTTGTGAGATGAGAGTTTTTTTTCTTTCAATTCATGTAAATTTGTAAATTGATGTAATTATTATTTGTATGGCCGCACAACTGGGTCGGGGTTGTAGCCGTCATTGTATAATTCCTTTTTACTGTTTTTGCTCTTAGGATAGACCCATGGAGGGGGTGCACAAACTACCGGGTATCCCGAAGTGCCGAGTGGCCTACTCACGGAGTTGAGGGAGGTTGCTTCGCTTCGGGCACTTGGCGGGTAGTTTGCCGCACCCGTAGGGATCTTGGGTGGGGTATTGGCTATTCACCGCGACCGTGTAATCTGCTTTTCGTTACAGGCTCGTACGAATTGCGGATTCCTAGTATATCCAATGTGTTCATCTGTGATCTGAAATGGCTATCATTGCAATATATCTATATATGATATTATTTAGGAGTTGCTTATGTTTTACAGCCGCGCTAGCCCAGCCCTCGCTCTGTCGTTAGTTAAGTAACCTAACAGGTAATGACGGGGCCCCGTGGCGAATGCGAATGGCATAAGCGTACGTCATATTTTGGTTGTTTTCTGCAATGGTAGGATTAAATGATGGGACGCATTAAAAGAACTAATGCAAGAATATCACGCATTAAAAGAACTAATGCAAGAAAAATAAACCAAGTAAAAGTCGTTGGAACACTTTCGAAAAACCACTCGGTTCTTTTCAAAACCAACTTTTAAATGCGGAGCTTGAGCCACTCCTTTTAAAAGCTATCTCGTTCCATCGATTATATCAAGTTCACTACGTTCACGGTTTCGCCAAAACCATTCGTAGCCCTCCGTCGTTTCACATGAATAGTCAATAGTATTCAAGCTATGTTTGTTGGCCAAAGTCAAGGCATAGTGATTGGTAGCTATTGGGTATTCATGTGCAGCATAGATAGATGCGTTGGTTTGGAACAGTCGTACTGCCTTGTTGGCCAAAGTCAAGGGTAGGTGCGGGTGGATTTAAATTAACCTGGAGAACGATGGGTAGAACTTGACATGTGACTTATGATTTGTTGGCCAAAGTCAAGGTCATATGAGCATGGGGCAAAAATCCACATCGGGAGTTTCAAAAGAATTGAAACTTGCTAGTGTTGCATACCTTTTGGAGTGTGATGATTCTGGTAGGATTCCTTCAGTTTCGTCACGCGATGATATTTGGATCCCGATCCTACCGTGAGTATATGCTACTCCTCGGGAAATTTCTTACTTAACGATCAATGCTATAAACCTAGTAGGTGTCTAGAAAGGTGTTAGCGGGGCTACGCCCACAGGGAAAAGAGGTTATTTAATTAAGGAACTTCGCGAAAGCGTTGGAAAACCTCCCTCGAAGTACCGACACTGGCCTGGCTGAACGGTTAAGCAAGAATTGTACGGTGAGATTGATCCTTACTAATTCTTCCTTTTTGGTCTGAGGAGGGATTCGAGAAACAGTGGGAGCCATCCTGTTTAGACAAACTAAAAACCATTCTAAACTTGCAAGAGCATCATGCTGAGTGTTTCTTCTCTCTCTCCTAATTACAGCGACCAATCGACATGACTGGACTTAAGTTACTTCTAGATAAAAACATACTGTCAGGGCCAAACTACAAAGATTGGCTCAGGAATGTCAAGATGGCAATCACTTACGACAAGCTGGGGTATCTTCTTACCACCAAAGCTCCCCCTGTCCCAGGTCCCAAAACCAGCGTCGCGGATAAGGAAATCCGTAAGACCTGGGAAATCGATTGCGCGAAGGCCAAGTGCCTCGTGCTTGCCTCTATGGACAACGAACATCAGAGGAGGCACGAGAATATGGACCTCGAATCCATATTTCTCCATACAAAAGAACTGTATGGAGAGCAGTCTCGTATCGCAAGATACGAAGTGTCGAAGAAGTTATTTTCGGCAAGGTTGGCCGTCGGATCATCGGTAGCGGAACACGTGCTTAAGATGATTGGCTACATAGAAGAGCTCGCGGACCTTGGGACCACGTTGGAGAATGAGCTCTATACGGACTTAATTCTCAAGTCCCTTCCTTCCACTTACGCCCAGTTTATCCTGAACTTCAACTTACAAGAAAAGAAAGTTGAACTTTCAGAACTCCTCAACATGCTGAGGAGCGCAGAGGGCACCCTACAGAAAGGTAGGGAAACATCCACTTTGTTTGTAGGAGGATCTTCCTCTTATAGGTCCGAGGCGAAAGCCAAGGGAAAGAAGAAGAAAGCCCCCGCCAAACCAAGGGGCGGTGTTAGTAAAGTGGATACGAAGGGAAAAGCAAAAGCAAAAGCAACAAAGAAAGCGGGGCAGCTTGTGGATAAAGAAGAATGCTTCTATTGTCATAAGAAGGGACACTGGAAGAATGATTGCAGGGCTTGGAAAGCCAGAACACAGGAACTGAAGCAGGTTGCTGCCTCAGCTTCAGGTGTGTATGTTATTGATAACTGTCTTTCAATAAACTCTACTTCCTGGGTATTGGATACAGGATCAGGATCTCATATCTGTAATTCTTTGCAGGTGTTGAGAAACCGTAGGTTTTTGAAGGCAGGTGACATGACCCTCAAAGTTGCAAACGGAGCTAGCATGGATGCTAAGGCCGTGGGGGACTATCACCTGAGAATATCAGATGGACATATTTTGGTTTTGCGTAATTGCTTTTTTGTACCCAACGCAACTTGTAATATCATTTCTGTATCTTTGGTTTCTAAAGAAGGTTATGAATTTGCGTTTGTAAGCAATGTTGTAAACATTCACCTTAATCAAGTTATGATTGGGTCAGGTACATTGAGCAACGGTATATACGTATTAAACCAACTACAGATTTTCAATGTCCAGAATACACACAAAAGAAAGTCTCCAGAAATCAATCAGACTTTCTTGTGGCATTGTAGACTGGGTCACAGAAATGAGAGAAGGTTGACGAAGTTACATACAGAAGGATATTTGAATCCGTTCGAATATCAATCGTATGCCACTTGTCAATCTTGTCTCAAAGGAAAGATGACAAAGACTCCGTTCACTGGACACGGAGTAAGAGCGAGCGAGCTCTTGGGACTCGTACACAGCGACGTGTGCGGTCCAATGTCTACACATGCGCGAATCAGTTATTCTTACTTCATTACTTTTACGGATGACTTTTCAAGGTACGGTTATGTCTTCTTAATGAAACATAAGTCTGAAGCCTTTGGAAAATTCCAGGAATATAAGAATGAAGTAGAAAAACAAACCGGCAAAAGTATCAAGATTCTAAGATCGGATCGAGGTGGAGAATACTTGAGTGCCGAGTTTCTGGACTATTTAAAAGAGAACGGAATTTTCTCTCAGCTTACTCCTCCATACACTCCGCAACATAACGGTGTATCGGAGAGACGGAACCGAACCCTATTGGATATGGTACGGTCCATGATGAATAACGCTGAGTTACCGTGATCATTCTGGGGGTATGCGCTAGAATCAGCTGCATACCTTTTGAACCGAGTTCCCACTAAGACTGTGCCTACCACACCATATGAGATGTGGTGTGGGAAGAAACCCTATCATAAGCACATTAAGACATGGGGATGTCCAGCTTTTGTTAAAAAGCAGCATGCGGACAAGCTCGAGGCACGCTCAGTACAGTGCAAGTTCGTGGGATATCCAAAGAACTCCAAGGGATATTTCTTCTACTGCGATGAGGAACAAAAGGTTTTTGTTTCTCGTCATGCCTACTTCTTGGAAACTGAGTTTTTGGAAAACCAGATAAGTGGGAGCACAGTAGAACTGGAAGAAATTCCAGAACCACGAGCTATTACTGAAAGCTTAGTGGAACCAGAGGGTTCAAAAGAACAGGACATTCCTACGCCGCTCCGCAGGAGTAGTAGGCAGTCTCATCCGCCCGAGAGATACTACGGTTTTCTCATAGACGGGGATAGAGAGGATTGCATCATAGATTATGATGAGCCTATTAGCTTCCAGCAGGCCGTTCAGAGCGTTGACTCGGTAAAATGGCTGGATGCAATGCGGACCGAAATGGAGTCCATGTACACCAACAAAGTATGGACGTTGGACATTGCTCCAGACGGGGTAAAACCCGTAGGATGCAAGTGGATCTTCAAAAGGAAGATTGGTGTAGATGGACAGATTGAGACCTATAAAGCTAGACTTGTTGCAAAGGGTTTTCGTCAAAGACCTGGTTTGGACTATGACGAAACCTTTTCTCCAGTGGCTATGCTGAAATCCATTCGGATCCTTCTTGCTATTGCTGCCTTCCACGATTATGAGATTTGGCAGATGGACGTAAAGACCGCTTTTCTAAATGGAAATTTGGAGGAGTGTGTCTATATGGACCAGCCAGAGGGTTTCATTCAGAGTGGGAGCAGCGGAAAGGTGTGCAAGTTGCTTAAGTCCATCTATGGACTAAAGCAGGCATCGCGGAGTTGGAACATCCGGTTTGATGAGACGGTCAAGGAATTTGGCTTTATCAAAAATCCAGATGAACCATGCATCTATAGTAGATTTGTAGCGAGAACTGTAGTATTCCTCGTTTTATACGTGGATGACATTCTCTTAATAGGAAATGACATTCCTATGCTACAATCTGTCAAGGGGTTCTTGTCACACAGGTTCTCCATGAAAGTCCTGGGTGATGCCTCATACATCCTGGGGATCCGGATCCATCGTGATAGATCCAAGAGGATATTAGGACTTTCAAAGTCCAGGTACATCGACACCATACTGAAAAGGTTCAGTATGGAAGATTCCAAGCGCGGTAACCTACCGGCTTGTCACGGGATCACCCTCTCTAAAGAGATGTCTCCCACGACTGATTTGGAAAGGGATCGCATGTCTATTATACCCTACGCTTCTGCGGTAGGCTCTATAATGTATGCGATGTTGTGTACCAGACCGGATGTAGCTTATGCACTGAGTGTAGTAAGCCGGTATTAGTCAAACCCTGGGGAGAAACACTGGATAGCGGTAAAGAACATTCTCAAGTACCTGAGGAGGACTAAGGAGATGTTCTTGGTGTATGGCGGAAAAGACCTCCAGATCGAGGCCTTTGCTGACTCCAGTTTCCAGAGTGACAAGGATGATTCCAAGTCCATGTCGGGTTTTGTCTTTACCCTCAATGGAGGGGCGGTGTGTTGGAAGAGTTCCAAACAGGAAACCGTTGCTGACTCGACAATGGAAGCGGAATACATCGCTGCTTCTGATGCCGCAAAAGAAGCTGTCTGGATAAGGAAGTTCTTGAAAGAACTTCAGGTGGTTCCGTCCATTGTTGATCCAATACCTCTGTATTGCGACAACAACGGGGCTATAGCTTTAGCGAAAGAACCCAGGTCCCATCGGAGATCCAGACACATCTTGAGGCGGTATCACCTGATCAGGGAGATCGTGGATCGCCAGGAGATCGAGGTTCGGAGGGTTGCTTCAGAAGATAACTCTGCAGATCCATTCACCAAGGCCTTGCCCCAGGCTCAGTTCGAGCGGCTGATCGAGATGCTAGGTCTTCGAAATGCCAGTTCATGGACTTAGTGCAAGTGGGATATTGTTAGTGTATATGCCCTAGAGGCCATTACTGTATCATACTAGTTTGTATATTACTTAATGGAAGCTTGGGATATTCACCTTGTATATAGAATCTTACTCAAAATAGTAGTATGCTACTTGGTTTGTTTCTACTTCAACGTGTACATGTGCTTATTTTAGTATATCACCTATACACATTAGTGGAGCCCTTAGGATCTTTGCTTGATTACCAGCGTTGTGATGGCAGTCACACTAGTAGGGGCTGGGTAATCTATAAGCACATCCTTATGCAGGTCCCTAGTCGCAGGACTATCGAGACAGGGCATCGATACTCCGGAGTAGACTAGCGTATGCGCTTCTCATCCCAGAGTGGGAGATGGTTTGTCCCATAGCCATCAGTACGTCGTACTGGAGATAGTATGCGGGTGCTCGTTAGGTTACGAGTACACTGGACAGGACTCGTCGGGAACTGACCGGTTGGTATTATACCTATCGTCAGTTATCAGTTCCCAGGTGACATGAGTACAGCTTAGTCCGCTGACTTGACACTGTCACTTCGCCTCGAGTGTGTTCCCACTGTACTTAGATTACTATCCTACCACGGCTCAAAGGATTCGTGCAAACAGGTAGTAGTTGTGTGCAGTCCCGAAACACTTGGAGGCATTGACGGTTAAACAGGATTCGTCTCTCCCGGTATTGGGGGTTGACATCGCACTGTGTCTAGGAGAGCCATTACACGAGTAGTCCCTGGCCAGGGCAAGCGAGATATACTGGTAGGCTTCCAGTGTTATCTCAGGGTGTTTTGGGCTTCACTCCGACACGACTTGTACCGCTATTAGGGGACTGACGTTTACCGCCCCCCTAGGCCCGCCATGAGATGTATCAGACGAACAGACCGGACTGTACGGAGACTGTCACATTCAGGCTCAGTAAAAGTTCAGATGGGTTTCACCTCATCAGTCTTCTTGTCGGCATCTACCTGAGGACCGTTATGCACAGCTAGTGCCGCTTGCGGTCTGTGGTTAAACCCACTTCTAGCGTAGTGTCGAGTCTTTAGAGTCCCACACAGAAAGCTATTCGCCTTTAGGCAAAAGAGTAGAGGTCGCATGGTTTTGCGACAGGTCGCATGGTTTTGCGACAGGGTCCGGTCACATCCATGCACTTGTGCACGTACAGTGTCCGGACAGTTAACACTAGCGGGCTTTGGTTTAAGCCAGATCCTAGTGTACGTTTTGGGATTGGTTTTATCCAGTATGTATTCGTGTTCCTCGGAACGCGGATGCGGGTGTGTATGCACAGTTGACGGAGAGACAGAGGCATAGGATTCTCATTAGGGTTGTTGACCGTTGACTGTTGACTATTGACTTTTTACTCAACCCTAATGAGAATATGATATGTAATTAACAATAATATTAATTAAGTATTATAGTGACATGGTTGTTGAGGGGTTGACTTTGTTGACTTGTTGACTTTGTTGACCGGTTGACTAGGTTGGACTAGTTGACCATCATGATGATAATGGCTATCATTTCATGGCAAAGACTTTTGCTTGCTTGTTCTCTTGTGCAAAATGAGTGCATGAAATGATATGGCTATTGTAGCTTAAACCATCACTAATACTTGATTGCTATTATTGGTTATGATGGTTTTGGATTATGAGAGCCAAGAGAGAAAAGTTTTGCTCATTCTTTCATTTCCTTTCTCTCTCTTGTGTTCTTGAGCTCTCATCCTCTTCCTTTTTCTCTCCCTCTCTTTAGTCTATGGTTCACTTGTCTCATGTGTTGAGAACCAAGAACCATAGAGAAAAATCACAACACACTCCCTCTACTCACTCTAGTTCACAAGGTTTAGCAAATCGAGTGAACTAGTTTCTTCAAAGCTTGAAGAAGAAGCCAAAGGTAGAAGCTTTCTGGTGGATCGATCTTCGGCGCAAGGAGACGACGGGGTGAAGCCGATCCGTACACCATCGAGGTTTGAAGACGAAGGAGTTCAAGAAAGAAAGGTATAACCCCCTAACCGATTAGTTAGTAACTCCTAGTTAGGTTGTTAGTTAGATGTTTAACAATGATCCGGTTTTGAGTCCATGTTACCGCCTCTAGAAAATTGTTTTTCACCAAATTCCGCATGCCCGAAAGTACCGGGAGAGGTAGCATGGTCTTACAGTAACAATCTTCGATTGGATGGCCCAACATTCGATGATAAGGGCAGTAATTAGGATTGTTAATGTCGCCTGGTTGCGTTTGGCGTCTTGGCTCCGGCAGAGTGATGAGCCTGTTGTGCAGTGCCGGCTCGAATAACCTCTTCGTCTTGTCCCGAGGGAATGAGTAAGGGCGTCTCATTTTTTCTCCAAGAGATCGAGTTCTATCATTTTGGCGATCAACTGGTCTCGGACCCCTGGGCTGCTGTTGAGCATTGGCGACGAAGGTCGCTTTCCCCTTTCCCTTCTCATTTCGAGGCTCTACTTTCGAGGAAGACGGTCTATGACCCATCTGGTCCATTTGGGCCAGCTTGTCAATCAAGGCCTGGAAAGTAGTCGGCTTGAAAAACATCATGAACTGGGAGATGGTCGCCTGCGGATCAAGAGTGCCCACGAACATGCCCACCGCAGGCGCTTCTTCGATGCGCTGTTCGCATTTCGACCAGAGATTCCGCTATCGTATTGCGTATTGAACCCACATTTCACCTGGCTTCACCCTGGCATTGATCAATGCCGTTATTGGGGTGCGTCCACTAGCACTAGCGAATCGCTGGGTGAATAACAGCTCCATTTCCGCGAAAGTCTTGACGGAGTCGTTTGGAAGTTCAGAATACCACTCGAATGCCGTCTCCGACAAGCTGCCGACGAATTGACGAAGTAGCAATTTATCATCACCTCCGGTGTTGCCACATATAGCCCTGAACTGGGCGACATGCTGGTGGGGATTGCCCGTCCCTTTGTATACATGAAATTTAGGGATCGTATATCCCGGCGGGTACTTGATCTGATCGTACCATCCTGGATATAGTCGCCCAGTTTTAACAATTTGGCCGGCCACTTCGTTCTCCTGGTGAGCTCGTATTTGCTGAGCAATATAATCGTCGAGCGTGGGTTTAGAGATGATCTCCTCCTTGGCTGCTGAAAGAGCCGGAAGAGGGTTCGATGTCTCCCCTCGGTCGTCTTCAATGATAATCGGGGGGGTCTTCAGCTGGAGGTTCTGGCTGTAACATCATCCCGGCCATATCTTGGAACAAGAGAGCCATTCGTTTTATGTTGGCTGCCTGCTCCACAGCCTGTTTTTCTTTCCTCTCGAGCATTCTTCGGAGGAACTCAGTGTCAGTCTCTTTTTCTCGACGCTGCTCTGAGGTCTCTAGACTTTCTTTCGGCCCAGTGAGTGTGGCCATTGCAGTCAGCATCTCCGGAAGTTTCTGCTGCTGTTGCTCTTGAGCTTTTGTTATCGATCGGGTAAGCGGTCGATGACCCATAGAAGCACGGCTTTCCTCTCTTCCGGAAGCCATATAGACGGTGTGGAATACCATGCCCCCAGACTTGCGGAGTTTAGATTCAGTACTTTTGCGGTTCACCGCGGCCACAGGGGCTTTCTCCGGCCTCCTTCTCTTTTGAGCAGTTGAGGTCAAGGGGGCCGTTGCAGCGGGCACCCAAGTAGCTATAGTCTTTCGTGGCTTGACAGGACGGTTCTCTTCCTGCTGAACCTTCTTCTTTTTCTGTCGGCGAGAGTAATCTTGATCAATTACTGAGTCCTGAACCTGTCGCCGGACTTTGTAAATTTTGGAGGATAGCCGCTGAGGGGACTGCTCTGGCTTCGCTTCTGTAACATTCTTCATGGGTGGAGGAGATCTTTTAAGTACGGAGGTGGGTGAATTCCTACGCACCCTATTAAGCAGCTCGAAGCTGTTCCCAATTGGAACAACAACATCGACTTCCATCGTTGGGGCTGGTGGAGTTAGCCCAGAAGGGGAGTTGCCCCCAGCCTTCCTTACTCGGCGCCAGTGGCGACGTCGAGCTTGTCGAGCCGTTGAGATTGTTTCAGCTTTAGGGGTGACTTCTTCATGCCCCCTGTTCTGGTGAGGCGCTGTTGGTATCAGCCTCTTGATGATCGACATCCGTTGAGCAGTAGTATCCAGTCTGTCAAAGACGGACCTTTGAGCAGGAACCGGAGCCGGTGCGGCCAGCCTCGTAAAGACTGATCCCTTGATGGGAGAAGCTTCTTTAGTGACCTGGAGTGCAGGAATGGCTATCCGTTTCGGTATGGCCGCTTTAGGTATCATGGGCTTCTTGATGGGCCCATTGGAGTTCAGGCTCAGCCTATCGAAGACTGATGCAGCTGGCTTGACATTGGATGACCCATTGAGAAGGGTCGTGGTGGTAGCGAGTCGATCAAAGATCGACTTCTTTTGCGCTTCTTGCGGCAGCGGGATGTTAGTGCTCACTGGTGGGAGCATGGTCCCGAAGAACAATCCGGTGGTAGCCTGCGTCACCTGCTCTACCGGCATTGCGAAAAGGGAGGCCGCAAGGGGACCGTAAGTTACACCTCAAGATGAGGCGGAACGGGAGTTGCAGTTGCAGCTGGAACATTTTGTGTAGTTAGACGCCATTGACCTTTCTTTTTCTGCACGGAGCAAGACACCCAATCTTAGCATCTCGAATCCAAAGGCAACCATATTAAACCGCGATTCGTTCGTGAACACGACACACGAAGTGTGGAGTGGAAAGAGGAAAAGGTCCCACCGGGCGTGCCAGAATCTGTTCCCCTCCGAACGCGGAGACGCGACTGCGCAAGTCCGTCTTGCCTGAATTCGGGGCAGATGCTAATTGGTGTTATCCGTCCACCTCTCCGAAGATACCAAGTTGATTTATGGCACCATGTATCGAAGGTTTAAACGGATGCGGCCGATGTAGCAGACTTCGTCAGATCCCCCCTCGTTGAGGGGTTTTTGATTATGGGGACGTTCTTCCCTGCAGGTGCAAGCCCCTGCAGTTAATTACGCTACCGCATCCAGGTAACCACTTTCTCCTTCTCCAGATGGTCACTTCGTGTCGTGTGTGTTTGTTTTGTTTTTGGTTTCCCGTGGATTGTATACGGAGACTAATTTATGTTGTCGCTCGTAGGACGTGGATTAGTCCAAATCCGTATCTTCTTAGATTTGGGTTTGGGGGTTGAGTTTAAGGATACGTTAGTCTCATTTGAGACTAAGATCAACTTAAACGTTTGTTAAGGATACGTTAATCTAATTTTAGACTAAGATCAACTTAACGGGATCGTTTAGATCCAACAAGAGAGCATTTGGGCTCTATTGTTTAGTTTAGGGACATTGCGGTCGATTACCAGTTTAAGGACATAGTGGTTGTTAGTGTATATGCCCTAGAGGCCATTACTGTATCATACTGGATTGTATATTACTTGATGGAAGCTTGGGATATTCACCTTATATTGACATTCTTGCTCAAAATGGTAGTATGCTACTTGGTTTGTTTCTGCTTTAATGTGTGCATGTGTTTCTTTTAGCATATTGCCTTTACACATTAGTGGAGCCCTTAGGATCTTTGCTTGATTACCAGCGTTGTGATGGCAGTCACACTCGTGGGGACTGGGTAATCTATAAGCACATCCTTATGCAGGTCCCTAGTCGCAGGACTATAGAGACAGGGCATCGATACTCCAGAGTAGACTAGCGTATGTGCTTCTTATCCCAGCTTGGGAGACGGTCTGTCCCACAGCCGTCAGTACGTCGTACTTGAGATAGTATGCGGGTGCTCGTTAGGTTACGAGTACACTGGACAGGACTCGTTGGGAACTGTTGGTTGGTATTATACCTATCGTCAGTTATCAATTCCCAGATGACATGAGTACAGCTTAGTTCGTTGACTTGACACTGTCACTTCGCCTCGAGTGTGTTCCCACTGTACTTTGATTACTACCCTACCACGGCTCAAAAGAGTCGTGCAAACAGGTAGTTTTTGGGTGCAGTCCCGAAGCACTTGGAGGCAGTGACGGTTAGACATGATTCGTCTCTCCCGGTATTGGGGGTTGATATCGCGCTGTGTCTAGGAGAGCCATTACACAAAGTCCCTGGCCAGGGCAAGCGAGATAGACTGGTAGGTTTCCAGTGTTATCTCAGGTGTTCTGGGCTACACTCCGACACGACTTTTACCGCTAGTAGGGGACTGACGTTTACCGCCCCCTAGGCCCGCCATGCGATGTTCTTAGACGAACATACCGGACTGTACGGAGACTGTCACATACAGGCTCAGTAGGAGTTCAGAAGGGTTTACCTCGTCAGTCTTCTTATAGGCATCTACCTGGGGACCATTACGTACCGCTAGTGCCGCTTGCGGTCTGTGGTTAAACCCACTGCCAGCGTAGTGTCGAGTCTTTAGAGTCCCACACAGAGGGTTATTCGCCTTTAGGAAAAATGAGTAGAGGTCGCATGGTTTTGCGACAGGGTTCGTTCACATCCGCGCACTTGTCCACGTTTGGTGTTCGGACAGCTTATACTAGCGGGCTTTGGTTTAAACCGGATCCTAGTATATGATTTGGGATTGGTCTTATCTCATTGTATTCGTGTTCCTCGGAACACGATTACGGGTGTGTATGCACAGTTGACTGAGACAGAGGCAGAGGATTTTGATTAGGGTTGAAGACCATTGTCATTTTCTTAACCCTAATGCTTATGTGTGAATTATGATTAATTGATATTAGTTAATTATAATTGTGCATGGTTAGGGTTGTTGACCATTTGACTATACTTGACTTGTTGACCTAGGTTGACAAGTTGACCATCATCATTCCATATGAAAGATGCTCTTTGATCCTTGCAAAAGCATTTAATGTGAAATGATAATGGTCATTTCTTGATTAACCATGACAATTATCTTTAGCTAATTATCTAATTTCCATAATTCACATTTATGTGAGAAGGTTGAGATATTCTTCTCACTTTATCATTTCCAATCTCTCTCCTCCTCTTCCTCTCTCTCTAGCTCTCCCCACTCATGAGTTGAGAACCATTTGAGCTTGAGATAATCCCTTCAAAAATACTCTCTACTCTTTCTAAGGTCCTAGGTCTAGCACACCAAGCACCTTAGTTACTTCTAGTTTGAGGTTGGAGCCAAAGGTTGAGGCCCTCGGGTGGATCTTTCTTCGGCAAGAGAAGGCGACAAGGAGAACCCGTTCTTTCACTCTAAGGAGCAAGAAGAGAAGGACTTAAAGACCTAGGTATAACCCCCTTTCCGAGTAGCTAACTCTCTTTAGCTTTGTAGTTAGTTTTGTTTAGCAAAGATCCCTCCTTTAGCTAGTCCATGTTGCCTAGTGTTGTAAAAATCCATTTTTTCATAACATTTCCGCCTCCCCTCAAGCACCGGGGTGGGCAACGTGGACTTACAGTGGTATCAGAGCCTAGCTAAACACAAACTAACTAGGTAGAAAAGTATATAGAACTTCGATCGCAAAAAATCGCAAAACGTTTTTCCGAAACCCTAACTTTCTGCCGATTTTTAAACCTGCTTTAAAAATAATAAATCATATCTTAAAAATCGGCTCAGGTTTTTCTAAGTACAGGCAAGAAAAACGATCCACTGACTCGGCCGACTCACCGCGGATCCACTGCAGAAGCTTGCTCCTGCCGCTTATCCGCGGCCGAGTTGACTCGGCCGTGGATCGTTTTTCATGCAGTTTACTTCTGGGGCTGTTTTGTGATTTTTGATATAGTTTGTTTCCACCCAGTTTTTCCAGAGAGCAGGTTAGTTTATGGGGTGGACACAAATCCGTATTTTTGATCGAATTTCTTTACACTTTGGCTAATGGGTTATATCTGTGATGTGATATGTGTATTAAACGTCTGCTAATCGCTATACGTCGATTAGTGGGGGTTATACATATCTGTGATCTTTAATGTTGATGGTTTGTGTATATGAATTCGTTGGATTGTCGCGGATGAATAGCCGGGGGGTTGTGAGATGAGAGTTTTCTTATTCTTTCAATTCTTGTAATATGTAAATTGATGTAAAATTATTTGTATGGCCGCACAACCGGGTCGGGGTTGTAGCCGTCATTGTATAATTTCTTTTTACTATTTTTGCTCCTAGGATAGACCCAAGGTGTGGTGCACAAACTACCGGGTACCTCGAAGTGCCGAGTGGCCTACTCACGTCGTTGAGGGAGGTTGCTTCACTTCGGATACTTGGCGGGTAGTTTGCCGCATCCGTAGGGGTCTAGGGTGGGGTTTGGCTATTCATCGCGACCGTGTAATCCGTTCTTTGTTACAGGCTCGTACGAATTGCGGATTCCTAGTATATCCAATGTATTCATCTGTGATTTGGAATGGCTATCATTGCATGTGACGAATGTTTATATATATCTATATGATATCTATTTAGGCGTTGCTTATGTTTTGCATCCGCGCTAGTCCAGCCCCCGCTCTGTCGTTAGTTAAGTAACCTAACGGGTGATGACGGGACCTCGTGGCGAATGCGGATGGCATAAGCGTACGTCATATTTTCTTTGTTTTCTGCAATGGTAGGATTAATTGATGGGATGCATTGGAATTAATGCAAGAAAAAAATAAACCAAGTAACAGTCGTTGGAACACTTTGAAAACCACTCGGTTCTTTTCAAAACCAAACTTTTAAATGTGGAGCTTGAACCACTCCTTTTGAAAGCTATCTCGTTCCTTCGATTATATCAAGTTCACTACGTTCACGGTTTCGCCAAAACCATTCGTAGCCCTCCGTCGTTTCACATGAATGGTCAATAAGTATTCAAGCTATGTATGTTGGCCAAAGTCAAGGCATAGTGATTGGTAGCTATTAGGTATTCATGTGCAGCATAGATAGATGTGTTGGTTTGGGGCGGTCGTTCTACCATTTTGGCCAAAGTCAAGGGTATGTGCGGGTGGGCTCAAATTAACCTGGAGAATGATGGGTAGAACTTGACATGTGACTTATGATATTTTGGCCAAAGTCAAGGTCATAAGAGCATGGGGCAAAAATCCACATCGGGAGTTTCAAAAGAATTGAAACTTGCTAGCGCTGCATATCATTTGGAGTGTGGTGATTCTGGTAGGATTCCTTCAGTTTTGTCACGCGATGATATTTGGATCCCGATCCTACTGTGAGTATATGCTACTCCTCCGGAACTTTCTCACTTAACGATCAATGCTATAAACCAAGTAGGTGTCTAGAAAGGTGTTAGCGGGGCTACGCTCACAGGGAAAAGAGGTTACTTAATTAAGGAACTTCGCGAAAGCGTTGGAAAACCTCCCTCGAAGTACCGACACTGGCCTGGATGAACGGTTAAGCAAGTATTGTACGGTGAGATTGATCCCGACTAGTTCTTCTTTTATGGTTTGAGGAGGGATTCGAGAGACAGTGGGAGCCATCCTGTTTAGACAAATTAAAAAACACTCTAAACTTGCAAGAGCATCATGCTAAAGTGTTTCTTCTCTCTCTCCTAATTGCAGCGACCATTTATCATGACTGGACTTAAGTTACTTCTAGATAAAAACATACTGACAGAGCTAAACTACAAAGATTGGCTCAGGAATGTCAAAATGGCAATCATTTATGACAAGTTGGGGTATCTTCTTACCACCAAAGCTCCCCCTTTCCTAGGTCCCAAAACCAGCGTCGCGGATAGGGAAATCCGTAAGACCTGGGAAATTGACTGCGCGAAGGCCAAGTGCCTCGTGCTTGCCTCTATGGATAACGAACATCAGAGGAGGCACGAGAATATGGACCTCGAATCCATATTTCTCCATACAAAAGAACTGTATGGAGAGCAATCTCGTATCGCCAGATACGAAGTGTCGAAGAAGTTGTTTTCGGCAAGGTGGGCCGTCGGATCTTCGGTAGCGGGACACGTGCTTAAGATGATTGGCTACATAGAGGAGTTCGCGGAACTTGGGACCACGTTGGAGAATGATCTCTATACGGACTTGATTCTCCAGTCCCTTCCTTCCACTTACGCCCAGTTCATCCTGAATTTCAACTTGCAAGAAAAGGAAGTTGAACTTTCAGAGCTCCTCAACATGCTGAGGAGTGCAGAGTGCACCCTACAGAAAGGTAGGGAAACATCTAGTTTGTTTATAGGAGGATCTTCCTCTTCTAGTTCCAAGGCGAAAGCCAAGGGAAAGAAGAAGAAAACCCCCGCCAAACCAAGAGGCGGTGTTAGTAAGGTGGATACGAAGGGAAAGGTAAAAGCAACAAAGGTAGCGGGGAAGCTTGTGGATAAGGAATAATGCTTTTACTGTCACAAGAGTGGACAGTGGAAGAAAGATTGCAGGGCTTGGAAAGCCAAAACACAGGATCTGAAGCAGGTTGCGGCTTCAGCTTCAGGTGTGTATGTTATTGAAAACTGTCTATCAATAAACTCTACGTCCTGGGTATTGGATAACGGGTCAGGATCTCATATCTGTAATTCTTTGCAGGCGTTGAGAAAGCGTAGGTTTTTGAAAGAAGGTGACATGACCCTCAAAGTTGCAAACGGAGCTAGCATGGATGCTGAGGCCGTGGGGGACTATCACCTGGGAATGTCAGATGGACATGTTTTGGTTCTACGTAATTGCTTTTTTGTACCCAACGCAACTTGTAATATCATTTCTATATCTTTGTTTTCTAAAGAAGGTTATGAATTTGCGTTTGTAAGTAATGTTGTAAACATTCACCTTAATCAAGTTGTACATTGAGCAATGGCATATACGTATTAAACCAACCACAGATTTTCAATGTCCAGAATACACACAAAAGAAAGTCTCCGGAAACAAATCAGACTTTCTTATGGCATTGTAGACTGGGTCACATCAATGAGAGAAGGTTGACGAAGTTACATACAGAAGGATATTTGGATCCGTTCGAATATCAATCATATGCAACCTGTCAATCCTGTCTCAAAGGAAAGATGACAAAGACTTCGTTCACTGGACACGGAGTAAGAGCGAGCGAGCTCTTGGGACTCGTACACAGCGACGCGTGCGGTCCAATGTCTACGAATGCCCGAAGCGGTTATTCTTACTTCATTACTTTTACGGATGACTTTTCAAGGTACGGTTATGTCTTCTTAATGAAACATAAATCCGAAGCCTTTGAAAAATTCCAGGAATATAAGAATGAAGTAGAAAAACAAACAGGCAAAAGTATCAAGACACTAAGATCTGATCGAGGTGGTGAATACTTGAGTGCCGAGTTCCTGGATTACTTAAAAGAGAATGGAATTCTCTCTCAGCTTACTCCTCCATACACTCCGCAACAGAATGGTGTATCGGAGAGACGGAACCGAAACCTATTGGATATGGTATGGTCCATGATGAGTAACGCTGAGTTACCGCGATCATTCTGGGGATATGCGCTAGAATCAGCTGCATACCTTTTGAACCGAGTTCCAACTAAGACTGTGCCTACTACACCATATCAGATGTGGTGTGGGAAGAGACCTTATCTTAATCACATTAAAACATGGGGATGTCTATCTTTTGTCAAAAAGCAGCATGCGGACAAGCTCGAGGCACGCTCAGTACAGTGCAAGTTCGTGGGATATCCAAAGAACTCCAAGGGATATTTCTTCTATTGCGAGGAGGAACAAAAGGTTTTTGTTTCTCGGCATGCCCACTTCTTAGAAACTCAGTTTTTGGAGAATCAGATAAGTGGGAGCGCAATAGAACTGGAAGAAATTCCAGAACCACGAGCTATTACTGAAAGCTTAGTAGAACCAGAGGGTTCAAAAGATCAGGACATTCCTACGCCGCTCCGTAGAAGTAGTAGGCAGTCTCATCCGCCCGAGAGATACTACGGTTTTCTCATAGACGGGGATAGAGAGGATTGCATCATTGATAGTGATGAGCCTACTAGCTTCCACCAGGCCATTCAAAGCGCTGACTCGGTAAAATGGCTGGATGCAATGCGGACCGAAATGGAGTCCATGTACACCAACAAAGTATGGACTTTGGACATTGCTCCAGATGGGGTAAAACTCGTAGGATGCAAGTGGATCTTCAAAAGGAAGATTGGTGTAGATGGACAGGTTGAGACCTATAAAGCTAGACTTGTTGCAAAGGGTTTCCGTCAAAGACCTGGTTTGGACTATGACGAAACCTTTTCTCCAGTGGCTATGCTGAAATCCATTCGGATCCTTCTTGCCATTGCTGCCTTCCACGATTATGAGATCTGGCAGATGGACCTAAAGACCGCTTTTCTAAATGGAAATTTAGAGGAGTGTGTCTATATGGATCAGCCAGAGGGTTTCATTCAGAGTGGGAGCAGCGGAAAGGTGTGCAAGTTGCTTAAGTCCATCTATGGACTAAAGCAGGCATCGCGGAGTTGGAACATCTATTTTGATGAGACGGTCAAAGAATTTGGCTTTATCAAAAATCCAGATGAACCATGCATCTATAGTAGATTTGTAGCGAGAACTGTAGTATTCCTCGTTTTATACGTGGATGACATTCTCTTGATAGGAAATGGCAATCCTATGCTACAATCTGTCAAAGGGTTCTTGTCACACAGGTTCTCCATGAAAGACCTGGGTGATGCGTCATACATTCTAGGGATCCGGATCTATCGTGACAGATCCAAGAGGATATTAGGACTTTCACAGTCCAGGTACATCGACACCATACTGAAAAGATTCAGTATGGAAGATTCCAAGCACGGTAATCTACCGGCTTGTCACGGGATCACCCTCTCCAAAGAGATGTCTCCCAAGACTGATTTGGAAAGGGATCGCATGTCTATTATACCCTACGCTTCTGCGGTAGGCTCTATAATGTATGCGATGTTGTGTACCAGACCAGATGAAGCTTATGCACAGAGTGTGGTAAGCCGGTATCAGTCAAACCCTGGGGAGAAACACTGGATAGCTGTAAAGAACATTCTCAAGTACCTGAGAAGGATTAAGGAGATGTTCTTGGTGTATGGCGGAAAAGACCTCCAGATCGAGGCCTTTGCTGACTCCAGCTTCCAGAGTGACAAGGATGATTCCAAGTCCATGTCGGGTTATGTCTTTACCCTCTATAGAGGGGCGGTGTGTTGGAAGAGTTCCAAACAGGAAACCGTTGCTGACTCGACGATGGAAGCGGAATATATCGCTGCTGCAGATGCCGTAAAGGAAGATGTCTGGATGAAGAAGTTCCTCACGGAGCTTCAGGTGGTTCCTACCATTGTTGATCCAATACCGCTGTATTGCGACAACAACGGAGCTATAGCTTTAGCGAAGGAACCCAGGTCCCATCAGAAGTCCAGGCACATCTTGAGGCGGTATCACCTGATCAGGGAGATCGTGGGTCGCCAGGAGATCGAGGTTCGGAGAGTTGCTACGGAAGATAACACTGCTGATCCATTCACGAAGGCCTTACCCCAGACTCAGTTCGAGCGGCTGATCGAGATGATAGGTCTTCGATACGCCAGTACATGGCCTTAGTGCAAGTAGGAGATTGTTAGTGTATATGCCCTAGAGGCCATTACCGTATCATACTGGATTGTATATTACTTGATGGAAGCTTGGGATATTCACATTGTATTGACATTCTTGCTCAAAATGGTAGTATGCTACTTGGTTTGTTTCTGCTTTAATATGTGCATGTGTTTCTTTTAGCATATCGCCTTTACACATTAGTGGAGCCCTTAGGATCTTTGCTTGATTACCAGCGTTGTGATGGCAGTCACACTCGTGGGGGCTTGGTAATCCATAAGCACATCCTTATGCAGGTCCCTAGTCGCAGGACTATCGAGACAGGGCATTGATACTCTGGAGTAGACTAGCGTATGCGCTTCTCATCCCAGCTTGGGAGACGGTCAGTCCCACAGCCGTCAGTATGTCCTACTTGAGATAGTATGCGGGTGCTCGTTAGGTTACGAGTACACTGGACAGGACTCATCGGGAACTGTTGGTTGGTATTATACCTATCGTCAGTTATCAGTTCCCAGGTGACATGAGTACAGCTTAGTCCGTTGACTTGACACTGTCACTTCGCCTCGAGTGTGTTCCCACTGTACTTTGATTACTACCCTACCACGGCTCAAAGGAGTCATGAAAACAGGTAGTTTTTGGGTGGAGTCCCGAAGCACTTGGAGGCAGTGACGGTTAGACAGGATTCATCTCTCCCGGTATTGGGGGTTGATATCGCGCTGTGTCTAGGAGAGCCATTACACAAAGTCCCTGGCCAGGGCAAGCGAGATAGACTGGTAGGTTTCTAGTGTTATCTCAGGTGTTCTGGGCTACACTCCGACACGACTTGTACCGCTAGAAGGGGACTGACGTTTACCGCCCTCCTAGGCCTACCATGCGATGTTCTTAGACGAACAGACCGGACTGTATGGAGACTGTCACATACAGGCTCAGTAGGAGTTCAGATGGGTTTACCTCGTCAGTCTTCTTATCGGCATCTACCTGGGGACCGTTACTTACAGCTAGTGCCGCTTGCGGTCTGTGGTTAAACCAACTGCCAGCGTAGTGTCGAGTCTTTAGAGTCCCACACAGAGGGTTATTCGCCTTTAGGCAAAATGAGTAGAGGTCACATGGTTTTGCGACAGGGTTCGTTCACATCCGCGCACTTGTGCACGTTTAGTGTCCGGACAGCTTATACTAGCGGGCTTTGGTTTAAGCCGGATCTTAGTATATGATTTGGGATTGGTTTTATCTCATTGTATTCGTGTTCCTCGGAACACGGATACGGGTGTATATGCACAGTTGACTGAGACAGAGGCAGAGGATTTTGATTAGGGTTGATGACCATTGTCATTTTCTTAACCCTAATGCTTATGTGTGAATTATGATTAATTGATATTAGTTAATTATAATTGTGCATGGTTAGGGTTGTTGACCATTTGACTATACTTGACTTGTTGACCTAGGTTGACAAGTTGACCATCATCATTCCATATGAAAGATGCTCTTTGATCCTTGCAAAAGCATTTAATGTGAAATGATAATGGTCATTTCTTGATTAACCATGACAATTATCTTTAGCTAATTATCTAATTTCCATAATTCACACATATGTGAGAAGGTTGAGATATTCTTCTCACTTTATCATTTCCATTCTCTCTCCTCCTCTTCCTCTCTCTCTAGCTCTCCCCTCTTATAAGTTGAGAACCATTTGAGCTTGAGATAATCCCTTCAAAAATACTCTCTACTCTTTCTAAGGTCCTAGGTCTAGCACACCAAGAACCTTATTTACTTCTAGTTTGAGGTTGGAGCCAAAGGTTGAGGCCCTCGGGTGGATCTTTCTTCGGCAAGAGAAGGCGACAAGGAGAACCCGTTCTTTCACTCCAAGGAGCAAGAAGAGAAGGACTTAAAGACCTAGGTATAACCCTCTTTCCGAGTAGCTAACTCTCTTTAGCTTTGTAGTTAGTTTTGTTTAGCAAAGATCCCTCCTTTAGCTAGTCCATGTTGCTTAGTGTTGTAAAAATCCGGTTTTTCATAACGTTTCCGCCTCCCCGCAAGCACCGGGGTAGGAAACGTGGACTTATGGTGGTACATTACCAGTTTAAGGACATGGTGGTCCAAGGTTAAGGACATCGTAGTCCATGGGTTTAAAGGGACTCCACAGTCCGAGGTTAAGGACATCGTAGTCCGTGGGTTTAAAGGGACTCCACAGTCCGAGGTTAAGGACATCGTAGTCCGTGGGTTTAAAGGGACCCCACAGTCCAGTTTAAAGACGTCATAGTCTATGAAATGTGTGGTTGTCGGGACCCGTCACCTCTCTGAAGATGTTGAAGGATTACAACGACAAATATCAGAGGAGTAAAGAGATGTACCCTCGAACCAATTTGAGTTGGTTGAAACATCTGTAGTCCCATTTGGGGCTGAGATCTGTTAAAATATTTATGACCAGATGGGCTCAATTAATATGAGTTGAGGACTTATGGCCAATCTTGGGCTAAGTCCAATCAGATTAAAATGTTTGATATTTTTATTTTGGGTTGTTGAGCCTTTATTTGGGCTTGGCCCTTTTAATAATGCTGAGCATTTTGTCTTTTATTGAATGCTGAGCATTCATCATAGCTCCGGGATTTATTAAAAAACATTTTATGTTTTGTCAGTGCAACACATGGTGCGCTTGGCGCTTTGCGCCAGTCAAAGAGCGCAGTGCGCTTTTGCCACGTGGCGCATATGTGAAGGACACGTGTCGTGCTTGGCGCTAAGCGCCAGATGATGGGCACATTGCGCCAGTTTATGAGCGCAGAGCGCTGGTTCATGAGCGCATTGCGCTTCTAGTTTAGTGGCGCACACGTGAGTGACACGAGGCGCGCTTGGCGCTGAACGCCATCCCATGAGCGCAGTGCGCTATTTCAGAAACACAAAGCGCTAGTTGTTAAGCAGTATATGCGCGATTGACACGTGGCGCATTTGGCGCTGAGCGCCAATCCAGAGAGCGCAGAAGCGCTGTTCAAGAGTGCAAAGCGCATCTGATCAATTGTATGATCTGAGAAACAATTTATGTTCTATTAAAAGAGACTTTGTCTGAGGATCTAAGAAAAACTGTTCTTATTTTGTTTCAATCTCTTATATTGATAAAAGGGTTTGCCTTTATGGATCTTTGATCCTTAAGAGAATTGAATTATTCTCTCCTCCTATTTATAATGAGATGTTCATGATCTTATTGAGGAAAACTTTTAGTCTTATAGATCTATGATCTGTGAGAATTAAGTTCTTCTTTATTTTATAATGAGATCTTTTTGATCTGTTTATAAAAGACCTTGGTCTTTGTAGATCTATGATCTTTTAAGAAGAGAATTCTTCTTTTTAATTATGAGATGATTTCATCTCTTTGTTCATCACCATTCTTTTTACCTTGAAGAAAAAATCTTCTTTTGCTGAGAGCTATGCTGTTCTTTCTGAAATTTCAGAGCTTATGGGGGGTTCTCCTCTCTATTTGTTTGTGTCCCTTTTGTTTCTTTTCTCTTTTTTTTTTGAAAAGAAGGATCGTTGGTCGTTAGGACCCACTACCTCTCCGACGACACTGAGAGATTACAGCGCCATATATCGAAGGTGTGGGGATGTACCCTTTGAACCATGTCCCACCCATTAGGGGGAAAGAACATGATGGAACTTAAGCTTCTCGCTGTTGAAAAAGGCTTCTTTGCGTTCGCGCACGTGTTGGGCGCACATGTTTGCACTGTAGGGTTCCTAGGCACTCCCAAGAGGTCTCACAAGGCATCAAACATGCCATTTTCAAATTCTACGGTGCCTACAAACCCTAAACTACGGATCGATAACTAGATGTCTAGGCGAAAAAGAACTAGTTAACAAATTAACTAATGAGAATACGGAAATACAACCTTTGTAGATCCGGTCCTCCACCTCCACGGCTCCGCAACGAGGTCCTCTCCGCTGTCCAAATCAAATCCGGGCTCTAGAGTCGGCTTCGTCGGAGAAAAAGGGAGCTAGGTCGTCGATGTCCATGCCGAAGATGATCTACGTCGAGGCATCGCTAGATCAAGCTCACAACTTCACCAAGTCTAGAAACTTGTGAAGTAAACACACTCTACTACTTGGCAAGAGGTAGAGGATGAAGAAATAGGAAGTGGGTAGACTTTAGTTTTGGATTTCTCACTCATTTCCATCACTTGCCATTGATGGGGCAAGCTTTCTTCACTTGAAGAAAATGGAAGAAGAAGAAGATGATATATGATAAGTTAATTAAAAAACAATAGAAAAACAATACTTATCATAATATTAACTCTAGTCAAGTGTAGAGAATGAATCATGGTTAGTGGGAATGGTTAGGGTTAAGAATGAGATAAGAATGGTTGACTAGAACAAAGCTTCATGAAGCTTCAACTAAAGAACAAAATTAGCCACCATTCTTTTCTCTTTTCTTTTATTCATTTATCAAAAATAAAAGGATAATTAAATAAGATAAATGAATAACAAATAATAAACCCTAACCATCATCTTAACCTTTGTTTAATTCTATACACTTAATCAAAAACCATGCATCATCAAACATGATACAAACATGTGCACAAAATCATATCGCATATTTAATGCGCACATCCGAGCGAGAAAATCCATTTAAAGTGAACCGATACTAGTTAATGCAAAGTAATATATCAAATATATAATTATGCATCAAATCATTAAATCAACACTTGATTTAACGATCCGGTCATATCGTATATAACCGACTAGTATGCAATGCATCGGTTTATCGAATCAACCCTTGATTCGATAACTAGGGTATATCGCATATAACCTAATCGATACATTCATCGCGAGAATGAAATACGGTATCACATACACGCATTATTCTCGGTCCCGCACATATCTCATATGCGCTCCTATTTCGTTTCGCTTGAGCCAGGAAACCTCTGTGTAGGACTCTAAAGACTCGTCAATACGCCGGCAGCAGATGATGATCATATCAAGCATCCACAAGCCGCAAGCGGTCTGCTAAACGTAACGGCCAACCGGGTATTGAGCGATCTGAAGATCGACGAGCAAGCCCGCTCACACTCCAGTGAATCCGACCAGTAACACTACCGTACAGTCCGGTCTGATCGTCTAATATGTCGCATATCTCGCCTAGGGGTGGTAAACGTCAGACCCCAATAGCTCAATAAGTCGTGTCGATATGAGGTCTATAACTGTTCGAGAAACTACTGGTAACACTTACCAGTAAATCTCAGCAACCCTGGCCAGGGATTTCCTGTTATAGCCAATCGAACACAGCGCAACATCAACTCCCTATACCGGGAGAGACGAATCCCCTCTTATCGCTCATTGCCTCCATGTGACTCGGGACTGTACCCAAAAACCACCGTTTTGCACGCCCTCTTGGACGTGGTAAGATGGAAATCAAAGCACAGTGGGAACCACACAAGACTCTATGACGATCTCGGGTCAACAGACTACTCTGTACCAGTGTCACCAGAGAACTGCCATCTGACGTGAGGTATAATACCATATGGGAGTTCTCGGCGAGTCCGTCCAGTGTACCCAGTCTCTACTGAGCACCCGTATATCATCTCTGATGTCAAACACCGATGGATATGGGATCATCCATCGCCCATCTGTATGGGTCGAGAAGGTACACGCAAGTCTACTCTGGTATATCGATGCCCCGTCTCGATACACCCACGACTAGGGACTTTGAATGATGTACTTATAGACTATCTGTCCCCACTAGTATGATCCGCATCATAGTCCAGGTAGTCAAGCACACATCCTAAGGGCTTTACCAACATGTAACAGAGAGACAATCAGTATACACGTTAAGGTAAAGTTCAACCAGATAGCATACTATCATGTCGAGCAAGAAAGTCCTCCCTATATATGTCCCAGCATCCACTACAATATACATCCTATGTACAGTAATGGCCTCTAGGGCATACATATAACTAACAATCTCCCACTTGCACTAGGGCCATCTGATAGCAGTGGTTGCAGTATCTCATACTCAACCATCCCATAAAAGTCTCTCTCTGGGAACAGGCCTTTGTGAGTGGATCCGCTGTGTTGTCCTCTGAGTCTACTCTCCTAACCTCGATCTCCCTGGAGATCAACCATCTCCATGATCAAGTGATACTGCCTTAGAATATGTCTGGATCACTGATGGGACGGACGTTCCTTGGCATAAGCCACAACTCCATTGTCTCACAATGGTTGGAACGTAGTTCATCTCATGAACCAATATACACCCAAACAGCCTCTTTGGTAGCATCTTAAGTAGCGATCTATCCTGCCTTTATCGTCTAGTATGTCACGGTATCTAGCTTGGAACTCTTCCAACATACCGTCCCTTTACTGAGGGAAAAGACAATGCATGTGACTGACATTCAGTCGTCTTTATCACCCTGGAACACTTCCAGTGATTCTCCCTAGGATCAATTGATACTATCTCACTACAACTAGTGAGAATCCCAACATCCAATTAAATCTATCTCATAGATCCAAAACTCAGGATTTAGGAGGTATCACTCTGATCCTATATGGAGAATCATTGTGATAATCGGAGATTGATCGAGCGTAGCATAAGAAACCCCTTTCTTATCAAGAGTATGTCATCCACGTACTCTACGAGGATCACCACCATACTCCCTACTACCTTTTTGTTTATACAAGGTTCATCTACCATTTTGATGATTAATCCATCAAAACAGATGTTCCAACTCCGCGATGCCTGCTTTATCCTATAAAGCATCTTGCACACGTTTCCGCTGCTCCCACTGTCTACGAAGCCCTCTGGCTGTGTACTTATAGACGCACTCTTCTAAAACATCATTTAGAAAAGCAGTCATGACACCCAACCACCAGATATCGTAGTCATGGTATGTAGCCGTGGCAAGTAGGATCTGGATGGACTTAAGCATAGCCACTTGAAAAGGTTTCATCATTATCCACGCCTGGTCAATGATGCAAACTTTTAACAAGTCTAGCTTTGAAAGTCTCAACTTTTCCATGTACACCAGGTAATCTTCTCAAGATATACTTGCTCCTGATGGGGATTTAACCCTTCAGATATAGCAGCTAAAGTCCATACTTTGCTGGTGTATAAGGATTCCATCTCAGATCACTAAGCATCCAGCCATTCTAACAGAGTCTTACTCCTGATAGCCAGCTCGAAACTAGTTGGGTCATCATCTCATGATGCATTCCTCGCTCCCACTGTCATAGAGAAACCGAAGTATCTCTCAGGTGGGTGAGGAACCCTACTAGATCGGCGGAGAGGCTGAGGTTCGTTGGTTTCCACTGAATCCTCTGGTTGTACCAAATCATGCTGTAGTTTGTATAGCTGGAACACTTCCAGTTCTGCATAACAGACCTTGCCTCGAGCTTGTCCGGATTTTGCTTTCAGACATAGGCCGGACAACCCCAAATCTTAACTAGCTTAAGACATGGGCTCTTCCCTTTCCATATCTCATATGGAGTGGTAGGCAACTGATTTGATTCGAACCCTATTCAATAGGTATGCAGCTTCTCAAGTGCATAACTCCCAAAAAGGAAATAGGTAACTCAGTAGTACTCATCATAGAGCACACCTTATCACATAGGGTGTAATTGCTCCACCCCGATATACCATCGTGCTATGGTGTATACGAAGGAGTAATGCTGAGAGAGAATCTCATTCTCCTTTAGAATAGTCCAGGATTTCCGTGCTCAAGTATTCTCCTCCTTGATCTCATCAAAGGACATAATTCTTATACCCGTTTTGGTTCTCTACTTCTAAATCATATTCTGTGAATATCTCAAAAGGTTCGGATTTGTGTTTCAACAGGAACATATGACTGAATCTTGAGAGATTATCAGAGAATGTAATGAAGTACAAAGAACCAGTCCTGGCATGTGTAGACAGGGGACCTCACATACATCAACATGTATCATCCCAAGAGTTCACTAACTCTTTCTCTGTTTCCATTAAACGGAGCTATGGTCATCTTATCTTTGTGACATGACTGGCGAGTTTCACAAGATGTAAATTCAAATTGATTTAAATATGCATCTATATGTAACTCTAGCTAGTCGGGTCACATTGATCTGACCTAGTCTACAATACCTTAAGAAGGATCCGTTCATTTCTGAACTCTTCCTCTTATGTGTGTTCCGTATACTAAGAACTGTAGTTTGATTTAGAACATTAATGCTTTTAGATAACGTGCCTGAACCGATCAACTTTTGATATAGGAAATGTTCAAAACATTATCCAACAATACAAAATTTTATCATTTCTTTACTAATAAAGAGACTGATATGATTTTGTATATCAGGTTTGGTATCTAATAACATTCGTTCACAATCAATGTATTTGTAATACAGGGTGACAGTGACCAACAGACTTGGCTGCAACACTTGCCCCGTTTTCTGTCTCATGAAACTTATCACCCATTCTCAGTTCTCTACCTTTCTGTAGCCCTATGTTACATATTACATATCTGGGATCCTGATCTGGTATCACATACCCAGGACGTAAATGATACTGAGAAACAATTCTGTATAATGAACACACCCGAAGATGATGCATCAGCATGCACTCTCTTCGTTTGGGCAGCACGGGAATTCTGGTAATCCCCTATTTCCTGCTCTGTCTTATAACAATTATAAGGTGGAGCGGGACCAACGTTCCCCAGCTCAGTATAACAAGCGGGTTCGGTCAATATTCCGTATTATTATCTTGATTAAGGCGTGATATGGTCGCTACCTGGAGAGAGAGAGAAGAAAACACTCAGCGTGCGCTCTGTCAAGAATAGATTGGTTATTATTTTATCTAATCAGGATGGCTCCCACTGCTTTTTATCAAATCTTCCTTCAAACCCTAAAAGGAAAGACTAGCCGGGATTAATTACACACTACAAGTTCGCCAATCTTTCAGCCAGGCCAGTGTCGGTACTTTGAGGGAGGTCCCCCGTGCTTTCGCACGAACCTAATTAATATAAACCTCGTTTTCCCAGAGGCGTAACCTCGTTAACACCTTTCTAGACACCTACTTGATCGGCTAGTTGTAATGTATAAAACTCTCCCAGGAGTAACACTTACTCGCAGCGGGTATCGGGATCCAACTATCTCATAGAAGGTATGCAATCTCATTGCAAATTTCAACACTTGAAATTCCCGATAATATTTTGCCCCTAACGTCCTATGACCTTGACGTAGGCCAACAAACCATAGTCCGCTAGTCAAGTTCAACCCGTCATTTCCTGATTGAATTAAACCCACCCGCACGACCCTTGACGCAGGCCAACAAAGTCGCACGACTACCCTAATCCAATCACATCATATGCTTATGCAGATAAGCAGCAGTTAGCTACCGCACACTACGCCTTGACGCAGGCCAACAAACGTAGCACGAATACTAACTACTACTTATCTGAAATGACGGAGGGCTACGACAGGTTTTTCTGAAAACCTATTGCGTAATGAACTTGATATCGTTGTAGGATCGAATGATTTCAAAATGGAGTGTTTTTGAGGCTTTTCTAGTTTTGCTAAAGCAGTCACTCCCGGTGAAGGGATCGTCGGTCCTTTCCTCGTCGAATGAGGTGCGGGATATATCGTATATATCACTGTGCAAAGCAGAACTCTTAAAAGCAATCAAAAGACAAACCGAGGGCGTAGAATCGACCAGTTATTGCTAAAGGAGTCACTCCCGGTGAAGGGATCTCGGTCCTTTCCTCGTCGAATGAGGTGCAGGATATATCACATATACCGCTGTGCAAAGCAAGAACTGTAGCTACCTGTTTTATTTTGAAATTCGATTCTACAACATCTTAGGTTTCTTTTATTTCATTAATCACATTAATGAAGTCCCATCATGTAAGTACCTAAACATCACAGATAAATACGACGTACACTTATGCCATCCGCATTCGCCTCGATGTCCCCTCGTGCACCGTTAGGTTAGGTAACTAACGGCAGAGCGGGGCAGGGCTAGCGCGGGTGTAAAACATAAGTAACGCCTATATAATATATCATATATACTATATACTGTATCTATCACAGAACATCACATGATCACATCACAGATATCGCAGCAGAAGAATCATATGAAATATTGGATATACTAGGACGTCCGTGTTTTCAATACGAGCCAGTATAAAACACGGATTCCACGGTCGTGATGAATAGCCAAACCCACACCCCTAGACCCCTACGAGAGCGGCAAGCAACCCTACCAATTCTAGAGTTAGGAGACCCGGACTCGACTCCTCGAGTTGGTCTCCCACTGGACTCTAGAACCCGGTTACTTGTGCCCTCCTCCTTGGGTCTATCCTAGTGCGGAAAAGTAAATAATATACAAACGGTGACTACTTCCGCAACCTGGAAGCGCCCCAATAAAAGAATATTACATACAAGTTTTTACATGAATGAAAATGAAAAACACTCATCTCACATAAAAACCCCCGGCTATTCAAACACGACGATCCAATATAACATATCCAGCAACACATAACATCACATGTCATCAACGTAAGTAAACATGCACATCCCAATTGTCGTTGACATATAGCAACGAAACCGGCGATATCACATATTACACTTACGGTCACAGAAAAGAAAGTGTAAAACTACAACAGTTGGAATCCGCAATCTCTTCAGACATCGCATGCCTGACCAAATGAATTCTTTAGACATCGCATGCCTAACAATTATAAACCCCGCATTTTAGTCTCAAAATCGAAAACTCTTTTCAATATCAAGTCGGGCAATTCAACAAGATTCCCGACATCCTGATCGAATGCTCGTCGCAAACTTCAGTAGGCGGCCGCACCCCCGATACCGTCGACGAAGTGCACCAAGGCGGAACACCGCCACCGCGAGCACCCGGACGGATGCTTTCGGCGACGGGGTTCTCCTACAGTCACTTGGTCGGGGCAATGGCGTGAGGCTGTCTATTAAGTTTACTCGGCGAGTATCCGCGTACGCTACGTGATTGCGACGGACTTTTGATCACATCAAAATTCCGTGGCAACCGATCAAGTGAGACTAAACTGCTATGTTTATAACATTCATTCAGTTATCTCATAACTATTGTGAATTCCAATTATTGTATCCCATTCCAGATAAATAGAAAATGTTAAACTTTCCGATCGAACATTCTAACACCCAAGTTTTCCCGATACAGATCAACACATGAAACTAGTCTAACAACATTCAGTTCATACCTCAGTACCAACGGTCCAGCCGTAGAAGGGTCAAGCCAACGCCTCACATGTGGCACGCCGTACTGCCCCAAACCCGAAGGTTCAAAGGGCAGTTCAAGACGGTCACATAATCGAGTTAAGGTTTGTTGTCTTCTAGAGGGACCATCGCGTTACTTGCACTACTTAGAACGTCGTCAAACTACGGAAAAATCCAACACTTGGAAATTTCCCGACAGGGGAAAAATTGGGTATTTATATCCGGTCGAACTTTTTAACATATTCTAAAAATACCCGGAAAAGCACACCGACAAAATTAGACAGTCCGATCGAATACACCGAGTCCACCAAAACAAACCCAGAAAATTCAACTCTGGAATAAGTTTTAAATATTCCCAGAAAACTCAGCATAAAATAATAGGAATTACTGTGCAGAGCAGGTACGATGACGTCACCAATATAGCGCGGAACCGCCGCATAAGCAGTGCTTATGCCGCGGTTCCGCCGCCGTTCAAATGAATTACTCACCTGAGTTTGCACCGTAATTCTTAGTTTTATTTTATGTATTTTCTAGAAATTTTTAATTCACAAAAATCCGCATTCTCGGAAAAAGTACAGAGAGCATATTTGTTTTGGGGTTCCGGGTTCGTTCGGACTTCGAATTCCGTCTGGACTTCGCCTAAGGCTCTAGCTAGGCTCTGATACCACTGTAGGGTTCCTAGGCACTCCCAAGAGGTCTCACAAGGCATCGAACATGCCATTTTCAAATTCTACGGTGCCTACAAACCCTAAACTACGGATCGATAACTAGATGTCTAGGCGAAAAAGAACTAGTTAACAAATTAACTAATGAGAATACGGAAATACAACCTTTGTAGATCCGGTCCTCCACCTCCACGGCTCCACAACGAGGTCCTCTCCGCTGTCCAAATCAAATCCGGGCTCTAGAGTCGGCTTCGTCGGAGAAAAAGGGAGCTAGGTCGTCGATGTCCATGCCGAAGATGATCTACGTCGAGGCATCGCTAGATCAAGCTCACAACTTCACCAAGTCTAGAAACTTGTGAAGTAAACACACTCTACTACTTGGCAAGAGGTAGAGGATGAAGAAATAGGAAGTGGGTAGACTTTAGTTTTGGATTTCTCACTCATTTCCATCACTTGCCATTGATGGGGCAAGCTTTCTTCACTTGAAGAAAATGGAAGAAGAAGAAGATGATATATGATAAGTTAATTAAAAAACAATAGAAAAACAATACTTATCATAATATTAACTCTAGTCAAGTGTAGAGAATGAATCATGGTTAGTGGGAATGGTTAGGGTTAAGAATGAGATAAGAATGGTTGACTAGAACAAAGCTTCATGAAGCTTCAACTAAAGAACAAAATTAGCCACCATTCTTTTCTCTTTTCTTTTATTCATTTATCAAAAATAAAAGGATAATTAAATAAGATAAATGAATAACAAATAATAAACCCTAACCATCATCTTAACCTTTGTTTAATTCTATACACTTAATCAAAAACCATGCATCATCAAACATGATACAAACATGTGCACAAAATCATATCGCATATTTAATGCGCACATCCGAGCGAGAAAATCCATTTAAAGTGAACCGATACTAGTTAAAGCAAAGTAATATATCAAATATATAATTATGCATCAAATCATTAAATCAACACTTGATTTAACGATCCGGTCATATCGTATATAACCGACTAGTATGCAATGCATCGGTTTATCGAATCAACCCTTGATTCGATAACTAGGGTATATCGCATATAACCTAATCGATACATTCATCGCGAGAATGAAATACGGTATCACATACACGCATTATTCTCGGTCCCGCACATATCTCATATGCGCTCCTATTTCGTTTCGCTTGAGCCAGGAAACCTCTGTGTAGGACTCTAAAGACTCGTCAATACGCCGGCAGCAGATGATGATCATATCAAGCATCCACAAGCCGCAAGCGGTCTGCTAAACGTAACGGCCAACCGGGTATTGAGCGATCTGAAGATCGACGAGCAAGCCCGCTCACACTCCAGTGAATCCGACCAGTAACACTACCGTACAGTCCGGTCTGATCGTCTAATATGTCGCATATCTCGCCTAGGGGTGGTAAACGTCAGACCCCAATAGCTCAATAAGTCGTGTCGATATGAGGTCTATAACTGTTCGAGAAACTACTGGTAACACTTACCAGTAAATCTCAGCAACCCTGGCCAGGGATTTCTTGTTATAGCCAATCGAACACAGCGCAACATCAACTCCCTATACCGGGAGAGATGAATCCCCTCCTATCGCTCATTGCCTCCATGTGACTCGGGACTGTACCCAAAAACCACCGTTTTGCATGCCCTCTTGGACGTGGTAAGATGGAAATCAAAGCACAGTGGGAACCACACAAGACTCTATGACGATCTCGGGTCAACAGACTACTCTGTACCAGTGTCACCAGAGAACTGCCATCTGACGTGAGGTATAATACCATCTGGGAGTTCTCGGCGAGTCCGTCCAGTGTACCCAGTCTCTACTGAGCACCCGTATATCATCTCTGATGTCAAACACCGATGGATATGGGATCATCCATCGCCCATCTGTATGGGTCGAGAAGGTACACGCTAGTCTACTCTGGTATATCGATGCCCCGTCTCGATATACCCACGACTAGGGACTTTGAAGGATGTACTTATAGACTATCTGTCCCCACTAGTATGATCCGCATCATAGTCCAGGTAGTCAAGCACACATCCTAAGGGCTTTACCAACATGTAACAGAGAGACAATCAGTATACATGTTAAGGTAAAGTTCAACCAGATAGCATACTAACATGTCGAGCAAGAAAGTCCTCCCTATATATGTCCCAGCATCCACTACAATATACATCCTATTTACAGTAATGGCCTCTAGGGCATACATATAACTAACATGCACGTAGTGCATATGAAGCTTGCACATATGCGCATTATGGGGGGAGCAAGCTCCTATGGAGAAATAATCTCTTTTGAGTATTATTGAATACTCTCATGTGGTGCGCATGTGCGTTGCACGTGGTGCGCGCATGGCAGGCACACGTGCGTTGCACGTAGCGTATTATGGGGGGGAGCAAGCTCCTATGGAGAAATAATCTCCTTTGAGTATTATGGAATACTCCCACGTGCGTTGCACGTGTTTGGCTCACGTGCGTTGCACATGGCGCGCATGTGGCGAGCGCACGTGCATTGCACGTGACGCACATGGTGCTTGCGCATATGCGCATTATGGGGGGGAGCAAGCTCTTATGGAGAAATAATCTCCTTTGAGTATTATGGAATACTCTGAGAATTGAATCCTTTGAGAATTGAACTCTACATTTTCTAAGAGGTATCCCCTCTTATTTATATGGTAGTGTTAGAGAAGGGATCTCTCCTTTTCCCGATGTGGGACTAAAAATGCATCCCCCATGTAGTAGAGCATTACTTTAGATTACACGTGCGTGGCAGATTTGCTCATAACTTTTGATCCCGGATGAATTAAGAGGTCCATAATATATCAAATAGAAGGATTTTTCGAGACACTTTCGATACCATCAGAATTTAGCTCTTTTATCATTCGGGAGTTTGTCAAAATACAGACCGGAAAAGACTGGTTCGCATTTTCTTCCTTAGATTACACGTGCATAGCATATTTGCTCATAACTTTTGATCTCGGATGAATTATGAGGCCCATAATATATCAAATCGAATGCTTTTTCAAGATGCTTTCGATACCATCAGAATTAAGCTGTTTCACGTTCGGGAGTTTGTCAAAATACAGCCCGGAAAATACCGGTTCATATTTTCTTAAGCGTATCGTTGCCATTTGATACCTTGGGCTCTTTTGCGCAGAATTTTTTTTTGGCGGGAACAAGGAGTAACATACAAATTCAATACTTTGTTGGTGTATATGGATTCCATCTCAGATCGCATAGCATCCAGCCATTTCACATAGTCTCCACTTGTGATGGCCTGCTTGAAATGGCTGGTTCCTCATCCACCTGAGAGATATTATCGAAGGATTTGAATACTTTTATCCATCTGGTTCTCAACTTCATACTTATATTTCTTGAAATTATCAAAAGATTCAGATTTGTGTTTCAACAAGAATACATGTCCGTATCTTGAGAGAACATCGGTGAATGTAATAAAATACGCGGAACCATCCCTGGCATGTGTAGACATAGTGTATGGTTCCTTAGCACGCTCACTAGGTTTTATAAGGCATCGGGTATGCAATTTTAACAAATCTGGAGACCAAAGCAACCCATACCAAGGATCTAACTAGAGAATTAGGTTTTAACTAAGCAAGTAAACAACTTTACTCTAAGTGAACAAGGATTACAACCTTTGTAGACCGGTCCTTCACTTCTAAAGCTCCGTGTAGTAGTCCCTTAGCTCCAAGTAGTGGTCTCCCGGACTCTTGTTAGGCTCCACTAGGCGAAAGGAACAAGCTTTCTCAAGGATCTTCGAGGCCAAAGATGATCTACGTCGAAGAATCTCTAACTCAAGCTACTTCTTCACTAATTGAGAATTAGTGAAGCAAACAACCTATACGAAATGGCTAGTTTGGTATAGATTGATGAAGTAGGAATTTTGCTCACTTTAGAATAATTTTTCTCTCTTTTCTTTTTCACCTCACTTGAAGCTGGAGAGCAAGAAGGATATGAAGAAGAAGCTCTCAAGTGATCAACTCATGAACCATGGGTGAGAAAATATCTCATATAAGCTCATGTAGAGACTAAACCATGGCTAAAGATAATGGTTGGGTTAATAAATATCTAGAGTAAAACAAAATTAGTGGACTTAAGTCAAAGCTTCTCCATGCTTCCACAAGCATCTCAAGCCTTGCTAATTTCCACATAATTTTGATTTTCCCTTAATAATTAAATCCCCACATTATCTTAAGTTAGGTATGAGTCTCACACACCCAAGTTCAATGTATCATCTAACATGACACAGGAAATAATACATTAATATATATCACATATATATTAAATGTACAATGAGAAAAAGAAATTCTTAAGTGAGCTAATATTAGTTAATGTATAATAATATATCAAATATATAATCATACATTAAATTATTAAATCAACATTTGATTTAATTGTAAGTCCACGTTGCCCACCCCGGTGCTTGCGGGGAGGCGGAAACGGTATAAAAAACGGATTTTTAACACACTAGGCAACATGGACTATCAAAAGGAGGATCTTTGCTAAACAAAAACTAACTACAAAGCTAAAAGAAGTTTAGCTACATGGAAAGGAGGTTATACCTAGGGCTTTTAGTCCTTCTCTCCTTGCTCCTTGGAATGAATGGAAGTGATCTCCTTGTCGCCTTCTCTTGTCGAAGAAGGATCCACCCGAGAGCCTCAACCTTTGGCTTCAACTTCAAGCTAGAAGTAACTAAGATGCTTGGAGTGCTAATCCTAGAACCATAGAAAAGAGTAGAGTGTATTTTAGAGGGGTTTATCTCAAGCTCAAGAGATTCTCAACTCATGAGAAGGGAGAGCTAGAGAGAGAGGAAGAGGAGGAGAGAGAACTAAAATGATAGAATGAATAAGATAATGAACCATTCTCCTCATATATATGAATTATGGAAATTAGATAATTAGCTAAGATAATTGTCATGGTTAATCAAGACTTGACCATTATCATTTCACATTAAATGCCATTTGCAAGGATCAAAGAGCATCTTTCATATGGAATGATGATGGTCAACATGTCAACCTAGGTCAACAAGTCAGATATAGTCAAATGGTCAACAACCCTAACCATGCACAATTATATTTAACTAACATCAATTAATCATAATTCACACATAAGCATTAGGGTTAAGAAAATGACAATGGTCATCAACCCTAATCAAAGTCCTCTCCCCCTGTCTCAGTCAACTGTGCATACGCACCCGTATCCGTGATCCGAGGAACACGAATACATTGAGATAAAACCAATCCCAAATCATATACTAGGATCCGGCTTAAACCAAAGCCCGCTAGTATAAGCTGTCCGGACAGTAAACGTGCACAAGTGCGCGGATGTGAACGAACCCTGTCGCAAAACCATGCGACCTCTACTCATTTTGCCTAAAGGCAAATAACTCTCTGTGTGGGACTCTAAAGACTCGACACTACGCTGGCAGTGGGTTTAACCACAGACCGCAAGCGGCACTAGCTGTACGTAACGGTCCCCAGGTAGATGCCGATAAGAAGACTGACGAGGTGAACCCATCTGAACTCCTACTGAGCCTGAATGTGACAGTCTCCGTACAGTCCGGTCTGTTCGTCTGATACATCGCATGGCAGGCTTAGGGGGCGGTAAACGTCAGTCCCCTAAAAGCGGTACAAGTCGTGTCGGAGTGTAGCCCAGAACATACTGAGATAACACTAGAAACCTACCAGTATATCTCGCTTGCCCTGGCCAGGGACTACTTGTGTAATGGCTCTCCTAGACACAGCGCGATGTCAACCCCCAATACCGGGAGAGACGAATCCTGTCTAACCGTCACTGACTCCAAGTGCTTCAGGACTGCACCCAACTACTACCTGTTTTCATGACTCCTTTGAGCCGTGGTAGGGTAGTAATCAAAGTACAGTGGGAACACACTCGAGGCGAAGTGACAGTGTCAAGTCAGCGGACTAAGCTGTACTCATGTCACCTGGGAACTGATAACTGACGATAGGTATAATACCAACCAACAGTTCCCGACGAGTCCTGTCCAGTGTACTCGTAACCTAACGAGCACCAGTATACTATCTCAAGTACGACGTACTGACGGCTGTGGGACAGGACGTCTCCCGCGCTGGGATGAGAAGCGCATACGCTAGTCTACTCCGGAGTATCGACACCCTGTCTCGATAATCCTACGACCAGGGACGAGTAAATAAGGATGCGCTTGTAGATTACCCAGCCCTCACGAGTGTGACTGCTATCACAACGCTGGTAATCAAGCAAAGATCCTAAGGGCTCCACTAATGCGTATAGGTGATATAATAAAAGAAACACATGTACACATTCAAGCAGAGACAAACCAAGTAGCATACTACCATTTCGAGCAAGATTGTCTATGCAACTGTGAATATCCCAAGCTTCCATCAAGTAATATACATACTAGTATGATACAGTAATGGCCTCTAGGGCATATACACTAACAATCTCCCACTTGCACTAAGGCCATGTACTGGCGTATCGAAGACCTATCATCTCGATCAGCCGCTCGAACTGAGTCTGGGGTAAGGCCTTCATGAATGGATCTGCAGTGTTATCTTCTGAAGCAACCCTTCGAACCTCGATCTCCTGGCGATCCACGATCTCCCTGATCAGGTGATACCGCCTCAAGATGTATCTGGATTTCTGATGGGACCTGGGTTCCTTCGCTAAAGCTATAGCCCCGTTGTTGTCGCAATACAGCGGTATTGGATCAACAATGGACGGAACCACCTAAAGTTCTATCAAGAACTTCCTCATCCAGACAGATTCTTTTGCGGCATCAGATGCAGCGATATATTCCGCTTCCATAGTCGAGTCAGCAACGGTTTCCTGTTTGGAGCTCTTCCAACACACCGCTCCTCCATTGAGGGTAAAGACAAAACCCGACATGGACTTGGAATCATCCTTGTCACTCTGGAAGCTGGAGTCAGCAAAGGCCTCAATCTGGAGGTCTTTTCCGCCATACACCAAGAACATCTCCTTAGTCCTTCTCAGGTACTTGAGAATGTTCTTTACCGCTATCCAGTGTTTCTCCCCAGGGTTTGACTGATACCTACTTACCACACTCAGTGCATAAGCCACATCTGGTCTGGTACACAACATCGCATACATTATAGAGCCTACCGCAGAAGCGTAGGGTATAATAGACATTCGATCCCTCTCCAAATCAGTCTTGGGAGACATCTCTTTGGAGAGAGTGATCCCGTGACAAGCCGGTAGATTACCGCGCTTCGAATCTTCCATACTGAATCTTTTCAGTATGGTGTCGATGTACCTGGACTGTGAGAGTCCTAATATCCTCTTGGATCTGTCATGGTAGATCCGGATCCTCAGAATGTATGAGGCATCACCCAGGTCTTTCATGGAGAACCTGTGTGACAGGAACCCTTTGACAGATTGTAGCATAGGAATGTCATTTCCTATTAAGAGAATGTCATCCACGTATAAAACGAGGAATACTACAGTTCTCGTTACAAATCTACAATAGATGCATGGTTCATCTGGATTTTTGATAAAGCCAAATTCTTTGACCGTCTCATCAAAACAGATGTTCCAACTCCGCGATGCCTGCTTTAGTCCATAAATAGACTTAAGAAACTTGCACACCTTTCCGCTGCTCCCACTCTGAATGAAACCCTCTGACTGGTCCATATAGACACACTCCTCTAAATTTCCATTTAGAAAAGCGGTCTTTACGTTCATCTGCCAAATCTCATAATCGTGGAAGGCAGCAATGGCAAGAAGGATCCGAATGGATTTCAGCATAACCACTGGAGAAAAGGTTTCGTCATAGTCCAAACCAGGACTTTGACGAAAACCCTTTGCAACAAGTCTAGCTTTATAGGTCTCGACCTGTCCATCTACACCAATCTTCCTTTTGAAGATCCACTTGCATCCTACGGGTTTTACCCCATCTGGAGCAATGTCCAACGTCCATACTTTGTTGGTGTACATGGACTCCATTTCGGTCCGCATTGCATCCAGCCATTTTACCGGGTCAACGCTCTGAATAGCTTGCTGGAAGCTAGTAGACTCATCACAATCAATGATGCAATCCTTTCTATCCCCGTCTATGAGAAAACCGTAGTATCTCTCTGGCGGATGAGACGGCCTACTACTCCTGCGGAGTGGCGTGGGAATGTCCTGATCTTTTGAACCCTCTGTAAGTGCACGGCGGCGCCCCGGCCGTCGATCCGACGCCGGAAACGCGGAAACGAAAAACTTTGCGAAACTTGCAAACCGACACCACCGCGCACAAAAATCCCAGATCGGGCCATTAACCTAACTATTAGCAAACTAAAAGATGGGTAGAGAGTTATACCAAGCGATCCGTTTCCTTCGGTCTTCGTCTCCACTCCGATCTCCCGCGGAATCTTCGTCCGTCACCTCCTTGTCGGAAAGGGCACCACGTAGCCAAATTCTTTTACGGGCTCCCACCTCTGGACCGAGGCAACTCGGGCGCGAAGTTGGCGAGCCGACGCGTCCAAGAGATGCTGTAGGTGTAGTGTAGAATGGTTGCATCTTTGGGGTTTATGAAGTTGCCATGGATGTGGAGGTGGAGAAAGAAAATGAGCTTTGGAAAAATGGAGCTATCATTTTCTTGCAAAGAATGAGATGAAGGAAAAATGCCACACAGTCAAAATGAATCTCTCTCTTTCTCTCCCTCTAAGTGGCCGGCCCCTTTTCCTCATAGTGGAGAAAAATGAATGAATCTTCCAAGAGAAGAAAGGGAATGAATAAGTGTAGAAAAAGGTCACACCAATTTCTTATCTCATCTAATCAAACCTTATCAAAATCCAATCTCATAAATGCTAGGATTGATTCAAAAGGAATCTCATGATGATGAAGCCACAAGTGCAAGAAAACCCCTCCATAATAAGTTATTTGCAAACTTGCAAATAACCCCCTCCATCAGAAAGTCCGGCCGCGAAGGAACAAAGGAAAACCGGTCGGAACGGAATGCAAACTGGCAACTTCAGAAAAACTGATCCCGTAATAAATTACAGGAAAACCCCGCGACTGCATATACATGCCCGCATTTGTATTCCCACTGAATACAAATGCAAAGAGACAAAACTACACTGTCTAATACTAGGATCCGGCTTAAACCAAAGCCGGCTAGTAAAATCTGTCCGATCACGATCCGTGCAATACCGCACGTATCTGATCGAACCCTGCCATATCTCCATACGGCCTCTACAGCGTTCGCCCGAAACTTGAGTAACTGTGTGTGGTGGACTCTAAAGACTCGTCAATACTATAGCTGTGGATTTAACCACTAGCACGTCAGAGGTATTAGCCATACGTGACGGGCCACCAGCTATTGACCAAAAGGGACGTCGATGAGCGAACTCATCCTGACACCCTACTGAGCCTGTCAGTGACAATATCCGTACAGTCCGGTCCGTTCGTCTATGAGTATCGCATGGCGGGCCTAGGGGGTTGGTAAAAGTCAGACCCCCAAGAGCGGTACAAGTCGTGTCGGAGTGTAGCCCAGAACACCCTGAGATACTACTGGAATACCTACCATTAAATCTCCTGCCTTGGCCAAGGACTTTTCATGTACTGGCTCTCCTAGACACAGCGCGACCTCACCCCCAATACCGGGAGAGACGAACCCCTGCAGATCCGCTCACTGCCTCCATGTGGCTCGGGACTGTACCCAACTAAAACCTGTTTGCACGTCTCCTTTGAGCGTGGTAGGGTAGTAATCAAAGCACAGTGGGAACTCACACGAGACAAATGACGATCTCAGGTCGATGAACTAACCTGTACACATGTCACCAGGGAACTGCTATCTGACGTCAGGTATAATGCCAACTAGCAGGTTCCCGGCGAGTCCTGTCCGGTGTACTCATAACCCAATGAGCACCTGTATACATCTTAGGTGATCCAACTGACACCAGTGGCTTGTGAGACCAGCCACCTCCCCTCGTCGGGGTCTCGACTGTATACACTAGTCTACTCCGGAGTATCGATGCCCTGTCTCGAAACTCTCACGACTAGGGACCTTTTAAGGATGTGCTTATAGACTCCAGCTTCCACGTATATGATCGCCCTCATACTGCTGGTAGTCAAGCAAGAATCCTGGGGCTCTATCAACGTGTTATAGCGACTCGTAAGGTCACCTAAAGCAGTACACGATGATAAAGATAAACCAGATAGCATACTATCATCTTGAGTAAGACTGTCCTACTGGGACAGGTCCTCCCTCAATCATTGCAATCACGTGCCTGTGATCCAATAATTGACTCTGAGGGCACTATCTCCAACAATCTCCCACTTGCACTCAAGGCTAATTATTGCGATGTCGCATACTCACAGCCCGTGTGATATCGAACACCCAACTCCTCTACTAGTCAGTCTCACAAAGCTCGTTTGCGAAACTATTGCGTTCGAGGAATAGCCTCAGCGAGTGGATCCGATCTGATGTTTCTTTCTATGTCTCTTTTTATCTCAAGTTCGCGGAGAAAGCCATCTCCCGAAATGAGCAATACCTGTCTTAGAATATGTCTGGATATCTGATGGGACCTAGTTCATAAATGAACTCCAAATCCAAACTTCTCAGACTGTATCGTCAACTGAACTTAATCAGTATCCTGCGCCATGCCTTCCCTCAATATCTGTCACGACCCGAAAGTACGGAACGTGATCGGCACTTAGATTACGAAGCGTTTAGAGGCGCCACGTAACCTAAGTAAGCCGAAGCCCAGAAATCTAAACCATGAAAAAGAAGAAGAAGAAAAAGAAAACAAGTTTAAAAGCATCAGCAAATTTTCTCAAAAATTTCGGCAGAGTCTCCTTTGTAAAAACTGGCCCCCAAACGGGTACAACAAGTATAATATAAATAAACAATAAAAAGCATCCCCAAGCGGGTGCTAGCTCAACGCCAACAGGCGGAAACAACCACAACAAACACAATAATATACAACGCCAAAGGGCGAGGCTCAAAACTCAAAAGAAAAACAAAACCACCAGATCAGAATAATACATGCGCGACTCTAAGGTCGAAATAAAAGACTGGTCCAATAAACTTATCAAGTAATACAAGTATGGTTGATGGAGCTTACTAGATACAAATGAATGAATAAAAGTACAATGGTGGTTCGGATACAAGTGAACCAACCTACCGTGCAAATCACCCTGAAAGAATAGATGTGCCAGCAAGCTGCCAGGGAAACCTGTACACCGACCTGTTAAAAAATTTGGCACAACGGGGGTGAGTTGCCAACTCGTGAGTAGAAGACATCTACGAAAAGAAATCGAATGCACGACGCTATCCTAGGTCATAATAATACACTATAATATCCCAATCATCTAGTAATAGCAGGGTAAAACTACGTGTAAGTGCAGATACTCCGTGCTTGTGTCAGTGCCTCATATAATACTATGTCATATGAAATGAAATGCATGCACCATGAATGTAAAGTAACAAATCCTGAAATCCAGATATATATGTATAAGAAATCTTTAGCTGTTATCATAGTAAAATGTGTATAAGAATCTGAAATCTCAACAATGAAATCCATGGAAATCCGTGTCAAGCGTCGACACAACACATGTAATCTCAAGTCTCAATATCTCGGGCTCCGTCAGTCCGGATCGGCCCATATCATCAAATCTCACGACAACGGTCGGTATCCTCCGGATATCCGCCGCGCCAGACATCACCGGTAGGTAGTCTTCCCCTGCCAGGCTCATCGTCTACAACTCGATCTTCTTGCCCCGGGGTACCATACCAGGCCCACCATGTACCCGAGACGGTTCATCCACTCCTCGAATCGGGTCTCGAAATCCAACAGAAAACATGAAATCTCATGGTGGACGACACATACATCACGAGAAAACCGCATCTTATTTTAAAAAGAGAGGAGGAGAGAGAGAGAAGGTTTTATAATTTCTTGCGGTTTTCCCCAAAATCCAGAAATCTCATAGAAATCCAAATCTTAAAATCATGAGTAAGTATATGATAAGTGTCGGCATATGCCCATGATACTACAGGATAACATGAAAATATGAATGCATGAATGTCAAGTAATAGATATCATGTCTATACTAACATCAGAGAGTAATCACGATATTATATCGGTCTAGTTGTTAACTGATTCTATCAATAAAAGATAATATAATGTAAAGTGTACGTGACATAGCAATTACCGATGATGATGTGTGTGAGCCGGCAAATAAGTGTGCGTGGAATATGCGCATCATCGGTAATGGTGCTGGTGTCCTAACAGGTAAAGTTTATACTAATTATAGCAACATATGAAAGAACATGCACCATGATGATTACAGTATGAATGCAAAGACAGATGTGCATTATCCACTCATTTGATAAACAATTATCACTACCACTATATGAATCGAACCTAAACTAGTGTCCATCTAACCTCCTAAAGAACTTAACCTAAGAAACTAGTCAATAAGAAACAAGAGTCTACCTAAGGTCTGAATCAATATCTCGAATAGTCGACGATCCGGCCTCAATAGCGTCACGTACGTAGTACGGCTCCCTCGAATCAAGAGTGCGGATTAATCATCATATTTATGCCCCGTACGGTAAAATCCATCGTACGGCATCCCAATATCGGAGTACGGGTCAAGTATCTCCTAGGTGTCTCATCATTCGTATAATGTCATCACCAACACATCTCATGATCAAGGTACTAAACTGTAATCGCCTACATCAATCATATATCATTGCCCTCATAATATGCATCATTAGTTTATCCTCAGAAATATCATGTCATATGTATCATATCGTAATCAAGTCATACATATCCCATATCGTGATCAATCACAAGTTATAGTCCGGGTACTATTTTAGAGTCCCATGTACCTCAATATCATCACTACCCCTTATAATTTAAATATGTAGGGTTCCTAGGCACTCTCAAGAGGTCTCACAAGGCATCAACCATGCCAATTTCAAAAATTACGGTGCCGAGAAACCCTAAACTACGGATCGTTGGCTAGATTTCTAGGCGAAAAGTAAACTAGTTAACACTTAACTAAGAGATACGGAAATACAACCTTTGTAGATCCGGTTCTCCACCTCCATAGCTCCGCAACGAAGTCCTCTCCGCTGTCCAAAAAGAATCCGGGCTCTAGCGTCGACTTCATCGGAGAATAAGCGAGCTAGGTCGTCGATGTCCATGCCGAAGATGATCTACGTCGAGGCATCGCTAGATCAAGCTCCACCTTCACCAAGCCTTGAAAACTTGTGAAGGAAACACACTCTACTACTTGGCAAGAGGTAGAGGATGAAGAAATAGGAAGTGGGTAGACTTTAGATTTGGATTTCTCACTCATATTCATCAATCACCATTGATGTAGTCAAGCTTTTCTTCTTGAAGAATGAAGAAGAAGAAGAGCAAGAAGATGATAAGTGTTATGATAAGAATAATAAAATAGAAAAGAAAATCAATTCTTATCATAAGCAAACCATGGTCAAGTGTAGAGATTAAACCAAGGTTAGTGGGAATGGTTAGGGTTAAGGATGAGATAAGAATGGTTGACTTGATCAAAGTTTCAAGAAACTTCAACATAAAACAAAATAAGCCACCATCCTTAAATAATTTCCAAAATGAATATATAAATAAATGAATGAATAAATAATCATAACCCTAGCCATTTATATAACCATGGTTCAATATTCACACAAACACAAGTAAACACGTATCATCAAACATGATACAATCAAGTATACAAAAGTATATCACATATACAATGTGCACAAACCAAGTGAGAAAATCCATTTAAAGTGAACCGATACTAGTTAATGCAAAGTAATATATCAAATATATAATTATGCATTAAATCATTAAATCAACACTTGATTTAACGATCCGGTCATGACGCACATAACCGACTGGTATCATTAGTAACATCTTATCGAATCAACACTTGATCCGATAACCCGGCTATATCGCATATAACCGATCAATGTCACATCTCGAGAATCGAATACAGTATCACATACTCGTATTATTCTCGGTCCCGCACATATCTCATATGCGCTCCTATTTCATTTCGCTTGAGCCAGGAAACCTCTGTGTAGGACTCTAAAGACTCGTCAATACGCCGGCAGCAGGTGATGATCATATCAAACACCCACAAGCCGCAAGCGGTCTGCTAAACGTAACGGCCACCCGGGTATTGAGCGATCAGAAGATCGACGAGCAAGCCCGCTCACACTCCAGTGAATCCAACCAGTAACACTACCGTACAGTCCGGTCTGATCGTCTGATATGTCGCATATCTCGCCTAGGGGTGGTAAACGTCAGACCCCAATAGCTCGATAAGTCGTGTCGATATGAGGTCTATAACTGTTCGAGAAACTACTGGTAACACTTACCAGTAAATCTCAGCAACCCTGGCCAGGGATTTCCTGTTATAGCCAATCGAACACAGCGCAACATCAACTCCCTATACCGGGAGAGACAAATCCCCTCCTATCGCTCATTGCCTCCATGTGACTCGGGACTGTACCCAAAAACCACCGTTTTGCACGCCCTCTTGGACGTGGTAAGATGGAAATCAAAGCACAGTGGGAACCACACAAGACTCTATGACGATCTCGGGTCAACAGACTACTCTGTACCAGTGTCACCAGAGAACTGCCATCTGACGTGAGGTATAATACCATCTGGGAGTTCTCGGCGAGTCCGTCCAGTGTACCCAGTCTCTACTGAGCACCCGTATATCATCTCTGATGTCAAACACCAATGGATATGGGATCATCCATCGCCCATCTGTATGGGTCGAGAAGGTACACGCTAGTCTACTCTGGTATATCGATGCCCCGTCTCGATACACCCACGACTAGGGACTTTCAAGGATGTACTTATGGACTACCATGTCCCCACTAGTATGATCCGCATCATAGTCCAGGTAGTCAAGCACACATCCTAAGGGCTTTACCAACATGTAACAGAGAGACAATCAGTATACACGTTAAGGTAAAGAGTAACCAGATAGCATACTATCATGTCAAGCAAGAAAGTCCTCCCTATATATGTCCCAGCATCCACTACAATATACATCCTATGTATAGTAATGGCCTCTAAGGCATACATATAACTAACAATCTCCCACTTGCACTAGGGCCATCTGATAGCAGTGGTTGTAGTATCTCATACTCAACCATCCCATAAAAGTGTCTCTCTCTGGGATCAGGCCTTTGTGAGTGGATCCGCTGTGTTGTCCTCTGATTCTACTCTCTAAACCTCGATCTCCCTGGAGATCAACCATCTCCATGATCAGGTGATACTGCCTTAGAATATGTCTGGATCACTGATGGGACGGGCGTTCCTTGGCATAAGCCACAACTCCATTGTCTCACAATGGTAGGAACCTAGTTCATCTCATGAACCAATATACACCCAAACAGCCTCTTTGGTAGCATCTTTAGTAGCGATGTATCCTGCCTTTATCGTCTAGTATGTCACGGTGTCTAGCTTAGAACTCTTCCAGCATACCGTCCCTTTACTGAGGGTAAAGATAATGCCTGCGACTGACATTCAGTCATCTTTATCACCCTGGAACCCTTCCAGTGATTCTCCCCAGGATCGGTTGATACCATCTCACTACAACTAGTGAGAATCCTAACATCCAATTAGATCTATCTCATAGATCCAAAATCGAGGATTTAGGAGGTATCACTTTGATCCTATATGGAGAATCATTGTGATAAGCAGAGATTGATCGAGCGTAGCATAGGAAACTCCTTCCCTATCAAGAGTATGTCATCCACGTACTCTACGAGGATCATCACCATACTCCCTACTACCCTTTTGTTTATACAAGGTTCATCTACCTTTTTGATGATGTCAAAATGTTTGACTAATCCATGAAAACAGATGTTCCAACTCCGCGATGCCTGCTTTATCATATAAAACATCCTGCACACGTTTTCGCTGCTCCCACTGTCTACGAAGCCCTCTGGCTGTGTACTTATAGACGCTCTCTTCCAAAACATCATTTTAGAAAAGCAGTCATGGCACCCAACTGCCAGATATCGTAGTCATGGTATGTAGCCGTGGCATGTAGGATCTGGATGGACTTAAGCATAGCTATTTGAAAAGGTTTCATCATTATCCACACCTGGTCAATGATGCAAACTTTTAACAAGTCTAGTTTTGAAAGTCTCAACTTTTCCATGTACACCAAGTAATCTTCTCAAGATATACCTGCTCCTGATGGGGATTTAACCCTTCAGATATAGCAACCAAAGTCCATACTTTGTTGGTGTATAAGGATTCCATCTCAGATCGATAAACATCCAGCCATTCTTACAGAGTCTCACTCTTGATGGCCAGCTCGAAACTAGTTGGGTCATCATCTCATGATGCAATCCTCGCTCCCACCGTCATAGAGAAACCGAAGTATCTCTCAGGTGGGTGAGGAACCCTACTAGATCGGCGGAGAGGCTGAGGTTCGTTGGAATCTACTGAATCCTTTGGCTCTATCAAATCATCTGCTGCAGTTTGTATAGCTGGAACATTTCCAGTTCTACATAACAGACCTTGCCTCGAGCTTGTCCGGATTTTGCTTTTAGACATAGGCCGGACAACCCCAAATCTTAACTAGCTTAAGACATGGGCTCTTCCCTTTCCATATCTCATATGGAGTGGTAGGCAACTGATTTGGTTCGAACCCTATTCAATAGGTATGCAACTTCTCAAGTGCATAACTCCCTAAAGGAATTAGGTAACTCAGTAGTACTCATCATAGAGCACACCTTATCACATAGGGTGTGATTGCTCCGCCCCGATATACCATCGTACTATAGTGTATACGGAGGAGTAATGCTGAGAGAGAATCTCATTCTCCTTTAGAATAGTCCAGTATTTCCGTGCTCAAGTATTCTCCTCCTTGATCTCATCATAGGACATAATACTTATACTCGTATTCTGGTTCTCTACTTCTCGCTTATATTCTGTGAATATCTCAAAAGGTTCGGACTTGTGTTTCAACAGGAACATAGGTCTGAATCTCGAAAGATCATCAGAGAATGTAATGAAGTATAAAGAACCAGTCCTGGCATTTGTAGACAGGAGACCTTACATACATCATCATGTATCAGTCCCAAGAGTTCATTAACTCTTTCTCTATTTCCAGTAAACGGAGCTATGGTCATCTTATCTTTGTGACATGACTGGCGAGTTTCACAAGATGTAAATTCAAACTGATTTAAATATGCATCTATATGTAACTCCAGCTAGTCGGGTCGCATTGATATGACCTAGTCTACAATGCCTCAAGAAGGATCCGTTCATTTCTGAACTCTTCCTCTTGTGTGTGATCCGTATACTAAGAACTGTAGTTTGATTTAGAACATCAATGCTTTTAGATAACGTGCCTGAACCGATCAACTTTTGATATAGGAAATGTTCAAAACATTATCCAACAATACAAAATTTTATCATTTCTTTACTAATAAAGAGACTGATATGATTTTGTATATCAGGTTCGGTATCTAATAACATTCGTTCAGAATCAATGTATTGGTAATACAGGGTGACAGTGACCAACAGACTTGGCTGCAACACTTGCCCCGTTTTCTGCCTCATGAAACTTATCACCCGTTCTCAGTTCTCTACCTTTCTGTAGCCCTATGTAACTGATTACATATCTGGGATCCTGATCTGGTATCACATACCCAGGACGTAAAGGATACTGAGAAACAGTTCTGTATAATGAACACACCCGTAGATGATGCATCAGCATGCACTCTCTTCGTTTGGGCGGCACGAGAATTCTGGTAATCCCCTATTTCCTGCTCTGTCTTATAACTATTATAAGTTGGAGCGGGACCAACGTTCCCCAGCTCAGTATAACAAGCGGGTTCGGTCAAAAATCCGTATTATTATCTTGATTAAGGCGTGATATGGTCGCTACCTGGAGAGAGAGAGAAGAAAACACTCAGCGTGCGCTCTTCCAAGAATAGATTGGTTATTGTTTTATCTAATCAGGATGGCTCCCACTGCTTTTTATAAAATCTTCCTTCAAACCCTAAAAGGAAAGACTAGCCGGGATTAATTACACACTACAAGTTCGCCAATCTTTCAGCCAGGCCAGTGTCGGTACTTTGAGGGAGGTCCCCCGTGCTTTCGCACGAACCTAATTAATGTAAAATTCGTTTTCCCAGAGGCGTAACCCCGTTGACCCCTTTCTAGACACCTACTTGATCGGCTAATTGTAATATGTAAAACTTGTAAGTGCACGGCGGCGCCCCGGCCGTCAATCCGACGCCGGAAAGCGGAAGCGGTGAAAAACTTTAATTTTGCAGACTTAGCAAACCGGCACCACCGCGCACTAAACACCCGGATCGTAACCATTAACAAGTCTAAGCTAACTACAAGACGGGTTAGAGATATACCGACGATCCAAGTCCTCCGGTCTTCTCGTCATCGTCCCGATCTCCTGCGGAATGTCCCGTCTCCTCCTCGTCGCCGGAAGTGCACCACACCGCCTACTTCTTTTACGGGCTCCCACCTCAATGCCGAGGCAACTCGGGCACGAAGCCGGCTACTCGACGTGCCCAAGGTTCGCTGTAGAATGTAGCGAGCAAGTCTCATTTGGGGTTATCGGAATTGCCTTTTTGGTGGAGGGATGATACAAGAACAATGTGGAGGAACTTTGGGGATTTTGGGAACATGAAATGAACAAAAACACCACACCCAAAAACTTGGACAGCCCCTATAGGGAAGTGGCCGGCCATTCCAATGAGGGTCAGTGAGAATGAGGGAGAGTATGATAGAAAAGGAGAGAGCCATCCAATCATGCAATGGAGAGAGAGAAGGCTATCATGCCAAAAAGGAAATGATCACAACAATAAACCCACACTCAACCAACCTCACCCCTCATCATCATCAACCATCATGCCCACTAAAAGTCAAGCCATCATGAGAATGAGAAATCAATGATGGTGCACATCATGAAAACCATCATGATGCTACAATAAGCAAAGACCCCCCTCCACAAAAAGCCTATTTGCAACAATGCAAATAAACCCTCCTCCACCAATCTTCGGCCAATGAACGGAACAATAGAAATTGGCCGAAACGGAAAGCAAACTGGCAACTCCAGAAAACTGGTCCCGTAATAAATTACAGGAAAACCCCGATACTGTGCATACACACCCGCATCTGTATTTCGACCGAAATACAAATGCAATGAGACAAAATCTCCACTGTACTATACTAGGATCCGGCTTATACCAAAACCGGCTAGTAATATCTGTTCGATCCTGATCCGTGCAATACCGCACGTATCTGATCGAACCCTGCCATATAACCATACGGCCTATAGTACAATCTGTCCGATCCTGATCCGTGCAATACCGCACGTATCTGATCGGACCTTGCCATATCTCCATACGACCTCTACAACCTTTCGCCCGAAAGCTGAGTAACTTAATGTGGGGGACTCTAAAGACTCGTCAACACCTCGGTTGTGGATTTAACCACTAGCACGTCAGAGGTATAAGCCAATACGTAACGGGCTACCAAGTAAAAGGGACGTCTGTGAGTGAACTCAGCCTGACAACCCTACTGAGCCTGTCAGTGACAATATCCGTGCAGTCCGGTCCGTTCGTCTATGAGTATTGCATGGCGGGCCTAGGGGGTTGGTAAAAGTCAGACCCCCAAAAGCGGTACAAGTCGTGTCGGAGTGTAGCCCAGAACACCCTGAGATATTACTGGAATACCTACCAGTAAATCTCCTTGCCTTGGCCAAGGACTTTGTGTAATGGCTCTCCTAGACACAGCACGACCTCACCCCCAATACCGGGAGAGATGAACCCCTGAGGATACGCTCACTGCCTCCATGTGGCTCGGGACTGTACCCAACTAAAACCTGTTTGCACGACTCCTTTGAGCCGTGGTAGGGTAGTAATCAAAGTACAGTGGGAACTCACACGAGACAAATGACGATCCCGAGGTCGATGAACTAACCTGCACACATGTCACCAGGGAACTGCCATCTGACGTCTGGTATATGACCAACAAGCATGTTCCCGGCGAGTCCTGTCCGGTGTACTCATAACCCAATGAGCACCTGTATACATCTTAGGTGATCCAACTGACACCAGTGGCTTGTGAGACCGGCCACCGCCCCTCGTCGGGGTCTCGACTGTATACACTAGTCTACTAATGGAGTATCGATGCCCAGTCTCGAAACTCCCACGACTAGGGACCTTTTAAGGATAAGCTTATAGACCCCCAGCTCCCACTTATATGATCGCCCTCATACTGCTGGTGGTCAAGCATGAATCCTAGGGGCTCTATCAACGTGTAATAGCGACGTGTCAGGTCACCTAAAGCAGTACACGATGATAAAGGTAAACCAGATAGCATACTATCATCTCGAGCAAGACTGTCCTACCGGGATAGGTCCTCCCTCAATCATTACAATCACGTACCTGTGACCTAATAATTGACTCTGAGGGCACTATCTCCAACAATCTCCCACTTGCACTCAAGGCTAATTATTGCGATGTCGCATACTCACAGCCCGTGTGATACCGAACATCCAACTCCTCTACTAGTCAGTCTCACAAAGCTCGTTTGCGGAACTATTGCGTTCGAGGAATAGCCTCAGTGAGTGGATCCGCTTAGTTGTTTCTTTCTATATCTCTCTATATCTCAAGTTCGCGGAGAAACCCATCTCCCGAAAAGAGCAATACCTGTCTTAGAATGTGTCTGGATGTCTGATGGGACATAGCTCATAAATGAACTCCAAATCCAAACATCTTAGACTGTATCGTTAACTGAACTTAATCAGTATCCTGCGCGCCATGCCTCCCTCAGTATTGCCTTGGACCACCTGTCCAAAATACTGCCCCTCATCAGAAGGAAAACTATAGCTCTGACAACCTCCTTGTCGTCCATGTCACCTTGGAAGCCTGGAATGATAACTGTCTCCTGAATGAGGCTGTCATTATCATATCCCTAGAACATCCACTTATGTTCTAAAACTGCTTCCGACTGTTTCTCCAGGATTGGATTAATGTCAACTTATTGCATCTAGTGCAAGAACAACATCTGGTGTGGTACTTGACATCTCACGATTGACTCAATTGCCTGAGCAAGTGATCTGCCAATCATGCCCGTCCCTCTCCCCTTTAGTCTGTAAGACACCTTTGGAGAGGGTGACTCCATTACCTGCAGGTACACTACCGTGCCAGGAGTCGTCCATCCTAAATACTCTTAGAATGCTGTCAAGTACCCTGATTGGGAAACCACCCAAATCTGGATCTAAAACCATAGATCTAGTAACCAGTATGTCTGATATAAAATCCATTTCCTTTGTGGAGAAACAACTGTGTGACGACCAAAGTATAACCGATCGTAGTGTAGGAGTTTCTTTTCCTACTCTGTGTATATCATCCAAATACCAGGATATCACACCCTACTACCTTCTCAACAGATCCATCCCCTATTCTGATGACGTCAAACCTATGACTGTCACATCAGAAATAGATGATCTATCTCCGCTACATCTGCTTTAGTCTATAAATAGACATAAGCTACCTGTCCACCAATGCTTCCGCTGCTCCCACCGACTACGACAACCCTCTAGCAGAGTCATACAGACGTCCACTTCTAAAACTAGTTTAGAACGACGCTATACTCATCCTCCCGCCGGGTCTCGCAACCTGGAACAACAGCAATGGCAATTGTGGGTAAACAAGAACTTCCCTGTCACCGTCCTTGAGGCTACCGTAGTACCTCTCGGGTGCCTGAAGTTACCCACCTTATCTGCGGAGTGGCCAATGGAATGTCAATCCAGATTGAATCTTTAGGTTCCTTATCAAATCTTCAGTAATCGTTTGTGGTTCTGGAATTACTTCCAGTTCTACCATACTCCCACTAATATTTTCTGAAAAAAATCCATTTTTAATAAAACTGTGGCGAGTCTAGAACAATATTGCTATTGTTCATCCAGATGGTAGAAAGTCAACCCGCGTCATAGCCTGGGTCAACCCACAAACAACCATTACAGAAACGTGCCTTGAGTTATCCAGAGTCTGGTTTTAAGCATAATCCGGAAAACTCCCCGTACCTTAACATCGTTAAGATACGAACTGTTCTATATCCAATATAGGACCAGAGGCACTGATTTAATTGAACCAGATTCAAATCATGCAGCTGTCTCCAGTGCATGTCAACTAAATGGAAGAAGGCCTGATCAGCGTTACCCAACTTAGGAATGCTTCCAATTATGAGTAACCTGAAAGAGAAGCAATTTCTCTTAATCATTACTATCAACTGAATACCATTGACAAGTATCTACATCTTCGATCACTTTGAAGAATCCCGATACTTGCTACACCTGGTTCTCTACTCTATTCAAATACCTATAACTTCTCAAAATTCGGACCCTGTGTTTCCTCGAAACACCTGTCTAAAAACTAGAGAAGTCATAAGTAAACCGAATATAGTACGAGGACCAACCCCTCTGTCCTGATGGACCCTGGACAACATACAATACTCTGTATAAGTCCCTTGAGTCTGATAACTCATTTACTGTGTGTCGTAGGTTGAAAACTGTACTTATGGTTAAGAAGAATTACACCGCTGTTTAATGCTCCTTACCTAACCATCCACTGATATAGGTAAATGTCACAGACATAATTTCAAAAAGGTATATCTCACTCTATGAAAATAGACGTACAGATATATCAATTTGAAATTGGTGCATAAAAGCGGATATTCAAAACCAAATATTTGCCAACCGGCAAACAACCCAGGTGATTTCCTCAAATATCACCGATTACAATGAATCCCGATATAATGAGGATGATCACCCAATTCCCAATAACCTACTCCCACTCATCATCTGTAAAACCATACAGATGTGAGAATCATACTTGGTAAATACATACCCTGGAGTAAGTATCTAATCGGGAAATCAGTTTTCTCTTAACATTACACAGTGAAACTGAAACATCGAAATGTTTCGATAGGGTATCCTGGTATTCCTAGTAATGCCTCTTCCAGATTCACGACTGTAACCGTATAGTTCTTTGCCACCTCATCAAATCCCTTCACATGTCTTTAGTCATTACCTTCTGCACACCCCTTTAGGCCAAATGGTTTTCTTCCTTCCCTACCGTTCGGCACCAGCCTATGGTTTGGAAGAAGACTATCCAATAAGCATAATGGGTGTACTGTCCCAATCCTAGGAACACTCGCAACACGAGAGAAGGTGAAGATAAAAGACACCTGAATGTACTTTATTCCTATTTCTCCTGAACCAGGATCCATCCCCGAACTGGAACAAGTTCCTTTCGAGTTCGTATATAACCATACGATGGAATATCCAATAAACTGTGGATTTTCGTAGTGATACGGAGTGTCCTGGAGAAATACAAAGGTGATTTTAGGATTGGCGAAGAAATACCTGGTTTGGTCGTGAATATCTGTTGCAATTTACTTTGCCCTCTTACTAATCCCTTACTTTGTCTGAACTTAATACCTTCTGTACACCATCGTTAGGCTAATTGGTTTTCTTCATTTCCTACCGGTCGGCACCAGCCTAAGGTTTGGAAGAAGACTATCCAATTTGCGTAATAGGTGTACTATCTCCTAAACCAAGAAGTACTCGCAACCTGAGAGAAGGTAAAAGGAAAAGACAACTGAATAATCCTATTCGTTTTCTCCAGAACCGGAAACCATCCTCGAATAAATTCTTTCGAGTTCGTATCTAACCATACGATGGTTTTGTCCAATGGAAGTGGACGTTCGTAGTAAAACGGGGTGTCCTGGAGAAAAGGGTAAAAGTAGGAGTGGCAATGAGGTTTGCAACTCTGACAATCCAAAAGCCGGTGTTTAAGAAGGTTCGGTCAACTTGGTCACTGAGTCAAAGTCTTAGGGTCGGGTCAATGGTCGCTGCCAAAGAGAGAGAGAAAAGAAACACTCAGCGTGCACTCTAACCTAGATCAGAATGGTCACCAATTTATCTAATCTGGAAACCTCCCACTGTACCTCAAATTCTCCTCCAAACCTGAAAGAAGAATTAATCGGGATCACCCGAGGAGTAAACTAACTCATCAGTGGGAATCGGGATCCAACTCTCATCGCATGACAACGTGACGGAATCCGCTCACGGTGTCACACTCCAGAAGGTATGCGCATATCTGGCAAGTTTCAGTTCTTTTGAAACTCCCGATGTGATTTCTGCCCCATGCTCTTATGACCTTGGCGAAGGTCAACAAATCATAAGTCACATGTCAAGTTCTACCCGTCATTATCCAGGGTTAATCTGAATCCATCCGTACAAGCCCTTGACGAAGGTCAACAAGGCTATACGACTGTCCCAAACCAACGCATCTATCTATGCAGCAGAAAGGTAACAAGCAGCTACCATACACTATGCCTTGACGAAGGTCAACAAACACAGCATGAATACTACGTGCTACCCGTCTGAAACGACGGAGGGCTACGAATGGTTTCTGGCGAAAACCTTTAACGTAAAGAACTTGATATCGTCGAAGGAACGGATAGCCTTTTTAAAAATATAGTGACGAAAACCGTTGCTAAAGAGGTCACTCCCGGTGAAGGGATCTCGGCTCTTTCCCCGTAGAATGGGGTGCAGGATATTCCAAATGAATACCGCGATGCAAAGTAAAAGTAATCGGCTATAGTGAAGTTAATGCCCTGACGCAAACTTCTGTCCAAGGGGTCACTCCCGGTGAAGGGATCTCGGCCCTTGCCTCGTCGACTGAGGAGCAGGATATTCTAAATGAATACCGCGATGCAAAACAAAAGTGAACGTCCTTGCAATAACAGCTTTTTGAAAAGTGTTCCAACAACATCAGATTAGGTTTGTTTTAACTTGCATTGATCCGAATCAATGCAGTCCCATCAATTGATCACACCAAAAAGAACGAAAATATACTGATGTACGTATATGCCATCCGCATTCGCCACTGGGTCCCGTCATTACCCGTTAGGTTAGCTTACTAACGACAGAGCGGGGACTGGACTAGCGCGGATGCAAAACATATACAACATCTACTAATATATATACCAATATATTATATTCGCTCAAGGCGTGAATAAAATGCAACATCACAGAGAATGAACAGCATCACAGAAACAATACAGATATCTGGGATCCCCGGGTTTCACAGAGCCACTACTGAAACCCGACGTTCCCCTGGTCGTGTGGATAGCCTGTGCAATGAAATCCTAGACCCCTACGGGCGCGGCAAGTTACCCGCCAAAACCTGAAGCGAGGCTGCCCCCTTCAGCGACGTGAATGGACCACCCGGCACTTCACGGAATCCGGTAACTTGGGCACCCCTCCTGGGTCAAACTGTACCCCCTACGAGTGCGGCGAATAGCCCGCCAATCCTAGAGTGAAGCCCCCTCCGTCTCAATGCCATGAGATGCGGGCTTGTTGCCCTCCAGAACCCGGCTATCCGTGCACCCCTCCGCGGGGCAATCCTAGTACAGAAAGTAAAATATACATACAACGGGTACATCGACCGCAACCAGGTCGTGCCCCAAAAGAATAATACAAACAGGCAGTGACGGCAGTCCACATGTCGGACGCTCGCCCCGCAATATCAAATGTACATAATACAACATCACAGTACTAGCATTGCATCCAGGCTATCCCCACGACCGATCCGCAACATCACAGCATAAACAAAGAACATCAACGTGAAAGTCACGTTCGCAAATCCGTCTAACCGGGCTATAGCAGTTAGACCGGATTTACCGATCGAGTGACATTCACGGTCGCAGATATAATGTAAATACTGTGAAAAATGTGTTTAAAATTTTCCGATTGATCAAACAATTAACAAGTGGGCCCCAAAGAAAATTGTAGCACTCACAGAAACAATTGGCCCAACTTTAATATTCCAAAACCCCTAATTACAGCCCATCAGCCCACTGCAAAAAAATTTCCACACGAGCCCATACTCCTGCGGCGGAAGCGCGGCCACAAGGGGGGTTTGGCCGCCCTTCCGCGGTCGTACGGAGGAATTGTGTGACCAAATTTTTCCAGTGTTCTAATAACTCCCTGCACATCATTCTGAGACCACCTGAAAAATTTTTAGACTCCAAAAAATTTCGACAGAAACTGATGCGAAGGCAATACGGGTTTTGGAACTTTTTTGATCGATCGGAAATGCAAACACATTACACAAAGCTAGACTAAGTTAATGGCGAGGCTCTGATACCACTGTAAGTGCACGGCGGCGCCCCGGCCGTCAATCCGACGCCGGAAAGCGGAAGCGGTGAAAAACTTTAATTTTGCGGACTTAGCAAACCGGCACCACCGCGCACTAAACACCCGGATCGTAACCATTAACAAGTCTAAGCTAACTACAAGACGGGTTAGAGATATACCGACGATCCAAGTCCTCCGGTCTTCTCGTCATCGTCCCGATCTCCTGCGGAATGTCCCGTCTCCTCCTCGTCGCCGGAAGTGCACCACACCGCCTACTTCTTTTACGGGCTCCCACCTCAATGCCGAGGCAACTCGGGCACGAAGCCGGCTACTCGACGTGCCCAAGGTTCGCTGTAGAATGTAGCGAGCAAGTCTCATTTGGGGTTATCGGAATTGCCTTTTTGGTGGAGGGATGATACAAGAACAATGTGGAGGAACTTTGGGGATTTTGGGAACATGAAATGAACAAAAACACCACACCCAAAAACTTGGACAGCCCCTATAGGGAAGTGGCCGGCCATTCCAATGAGGGTCAGTGAGAATGAGGGAGAGTATGATAGAAAAGGAGAGAGCCATCCAATCATGCAATGGAGAGAGAGAAGGCTATCATGCCAAAAAGGAAATGATCACAACAATAAACCCACACTCAACCAACCTCACCCCTCATCATCATCAACCATCATGCCCACTAAAAGTCAAGCCATCATGAGAATGAGAAGTCAATGATGGTGCACATCATGAAAACCATCATGATGCTACAATAAGCAAAGACCCCCCTCCACAAAAAGCCTATTTGCAACAATGCAAATAAACCCTCCTCCACCAATCTTCGGCCAATGAACGGAACAATAGAAATTGGCCGAAACGGAAAGCAAACTGGCAACTCCAGAAAACTGGTCCCGTAATAAATTACAGGAAAACCCCGATACTGTGCATACACACCGGCATCTGTATTTCGACCGAAATACAAATGCAATGAGACAAAATCTCCACTGTACTATACTAGGATCCGGCTTATACCAAAACCGGCGAGTAATATCTGTTCGATCCTGATCCGTGCAATACCGCACGTATCTGATCGAACCCTGCCATATAACCATACGGCCTATAGTACAATCTGTCCGATCCTGATCCGTGCAATACCGCACGTATCTGATCGGACCTTGCCATATCTCCATACGGCCTCTACAACCTTTCGCCCGAAAGCTGAGTAACTGAATGTGGGGGACTCTAAAGACTCGTCAACACCTCGGTTGTGGATTTAACCACTAGCACGTCAGAGGTATAAGCCAATACGTAACGGGCTACCAAGTATTGACTAAAAGGGACGTCTGTGAGTGAACTCAGCCTGACAACCCTACTGAGCCTGTCAGTGACAATATCCGTGCAGTCCGGTCCGTTCGTCTATGAGTATCGCATGGCGGGCCTAGGGGGTTGGTAAAAGTCAGACCCCCAAAAGCGGTACAAGTCGTGTCGGAGTGTAGCCCAGAACACCCTGAGATACTACTGGAATACCTACCAGTAAATCTCCTTGCCTTGGCCAAGGACTTTGTGTAATGGCTCTCCTAGACACAGCACGACCTCACCCCCAATACCGGGAGAGACGAACCCCTGAGGATACGCTCACTGCCTCCATGTGGCTCGGGACTGTACCCAACTAAAACCTGTTTGCACGACTCCTTTCAGCCGTGGTAGGGTAGTAATCAAAGTACAGTGGGAACTCACACGAGACAAATGACGATCCCCAGGTCGATGAACTAACCTGCACACATGTCACCAGGGAACTGCCATCTGACGTCTGGTATATGACCAACTAGCATGTTCCCGGCGAGTCCTGTCCGGTGTACTCATAACCCAATGAGCACCTGTATACATCTTAGGTGATCCAACTGACACCAGTGGCTTGTGAGACCGGCCACTGCCCCTCGTCGGGGTCTCGACTGTATACACTAGTCTACTAATGGAGTATCGATGCCCAGTCTCGAAACTCCCACGACTAGGGACCTTTTAAGGATAAGCTTATAGACCCCCAGCTCCCACTTATATGATCGCCCTCATACTGCTGGTGGTCAAGCATGAATCCTAGGGGCTCTATCAACGTGTAATAGCGACGTGTCAGGTCACCTAAAGCAGTACACGATGATAAAGGTAAACCAGATAGCATACTATCATCTCGAGCAAGACTGTCCTACCGGGATAGGTCCTCCCTCAATCATTACAATCACGTACCTGTGACCTAATAATTGACTCTGAGGGCACTATCTCCAACAAAACTCTCCCAGGAGTAACACTTACTCGCAGCGGGTATCGAGATCCAACTATCTCATAGAAGGTATGCAATCTCATTGCAAATCTCAACACTTGAAATTCCCGATAATATTTTGCCCCTAGCGTCCTATGACCTTGACAGAGGTCAACAAACCATAGGCTGCTAGTCAAGTTCAACCCGTCATTTCCTGATTGAAGTAAACCCACCCGCACGACCCTTGACAGAGGTCAACAAGGTCGCACGACTACCCTAAATCAATCACATCATATGCTTATGCAGATAAGCACTAATCAGCTACCGCACACTACGTCTTGACAGAGGTCAACAAACGCAGCACGAATACTAACCAGTACATATCTGAAATGACGGAGGGCTACGACAGGTTTTTCTGAAAACCTATTGCGTAATGAACTTGATATCATTGTAGGATCGAATGAATTTTGAAATGGAGTGTTTTTGAGGCTTTTCTAGTTTTGCTAAAGGAGTCACTCCCGGTGAAGGGATCGTCGGTCCTTTCCTCGTCGAATGAGGTGCGGGATATATCATATATATCACTGTGCAAAGCAAAAACACTTAAAAACAATCAAAAGACAAACCGAGTGTGTAGTATCTGCCAGTTATTGCTAAAGGAGTCACTCCCGGTGAAGGGATCTCGGTCCTTTCCTCATCGAATAAGGTGCAGGATATATCACATATACCTCTGTGCAAAGCAAGAACTGTAGCTACCTGTTTTATTTTGAAATTCGATTCTACAACATCTTAGGTTTCTTTTATTTCATTAATCACATTAATGAAGTCCCATCATTTAATTTCCTAAACATCACAGATAAATAAGACGTACACTTATGCCATCCGCATTCGCCTCGATGTCCCCTCGTGCACCGTTAGGTTAGGTAACTAACGGCAGAGCAGGGCAGGGCTAGCACGGGTGTAAAACATAAGTAACGTCTATATAATATATCATATATACTATATACTGTATCTATCAAAGAACATCACATGATCACATCACAGATATCACAGCAGAAGAAACATATGAAATATTGGATATACTAGGACGTCCGTATTTTCAATACGAGCCAGTATAAAACACGGATTCCACGGTCGTGATGAATAACCAAACCCACACCCCTAGACCCCTACGAGAGCGGCAAGCAACCCTACCAATTCTGGAGTTAGGAGACCCGGACTCGACTCCTCGAGTTGGTCTCCCACTGGACTCCAGAACCCAGTTACTTGTGCCCTCCTCCTTGGGTCTATCCTAGTGCGGAAAAGTAAATAATATACAACAACGGTGACAACTTCCGCAACCTGGAAGCGCCCCAATAAAAGAATATTACATACAAGTTTTTACATGAATGAAAATGAAAAACACTCATCTCACATAAAAACCCCCGGCTATTCAAACACGACGATCCAATATAACATATCCAGCAACACATAACATCACATGTCATCAACGTAAGTAAATATGCGCATCCCAATTGTCGTTGACATATAGCAACGAAACCGGCGATATCACATATTACACTTACGGTCACAGAAAAGAAAGTGTAAAACTACAACAGTTGGAATCCGCAACCACCTCAGACATCACATGCCTGACCAAATGAATTTCTTAGACATCGCATGCCTAACAATTATAAACCCCGCATTTTAGTCTCATTATCGAAAACACTTTTCAATATTAAGTCGGGTAATTCAACAAGATTCCCGACATCCTGATCGAATGCTCGTCGTAAACTTCAGTAGACGGCCGCACCCCCTATACTGTCGACGAAGTGCACCAAGGCGGAACATCGCCACCGCGAGCACCCGAACAGATGCTTTCGGCGACGGGGTTCTCCTACAGTCACTTGGTCGGGGCTATGGAGTGAAGCTGTCTATTAAGTTTACCCGGCGAGTATCCGCGTACGCTATGTGATTGCGACGGACTTTTGATCACATCAAAATTCCTTGGCAACCGATCAAGTGAGACTAAATTGCTACGTTTATAACATTCATTCAGTTATCACATAACTTTTGTGAATTCCAATTATTGTATCCCATTCCAGATAATTAGAAAATGTTAAACTTTCCGATTGAACATTCGAACACCCAAGTTTTCCCGATATAGATCAACACATGAAATAAGTCTAACAACATTCAGTTCGTGCCTCAGTACCGACGGTCCAGCCGTAGAAAGGTCAAGCCAACGCCTCACATGTGGCACGCCGTACTGCCCCAAACCCGAAGGTTCAAAGGGCAGTTCAAGACGGTCACATAATCGAGTTAAGGTTTGTTGTCTTCTAGAGGGACCATCGCGTTACTTGCACTACTTAGAACATCGTTAAACTACGGAAAAATCCAACACTTGGAAATTTCCCGACAGGGGAAAAATTGGGTATTTATATCCGGTCGAACTTTTTAACATATTCTAAAAATTTATCCGGAAAGCCAAATAGACAAAATTTGATACCCCGATCGAAACACCGAATCCCCAAAACAACTGCAGAAAATTCAACTCTTGAATAATTTTTAAAAATACCCAGAGAACTCAGCACAGCAAACTAATAATTACTGTGCAAATTTTGGTCAACGATGCAACAGTGTTGCCGCGGAACCGCCGCGTCACGTGGGCTAAGGCCGCGGTTCTGCGGCTGTTTGATGGAATTACGACCAAAATTTTTCACCGTAATTCTTAGAAAACCCTGCTTATTTTTCTGCATATTTTTAATTTGGAAAAATCCCAATTTTTGGAAAAAGGACAGAGAGCATTTTGGGTTTGGGTTTTCGGGTTCGTTCGGGTTTCAAAATCCGTCTAGACTTCGCCTAAGGCTCTAGCTAGGCTCTGATACTACTGTAGGGTTCCTAGGCACTCTCAAGAGGTCTCACAAGGCATCAACCATGCCAATTTCAAAAATTACGGTGCCGAGAAACCCTAAACTACGGATCGTTGGCTAGATTTCTAGGCGAAAAGTAAACTAGTTAACACTTAACTAAGAGATACGGAAATACAACCTTTGTAGATCCGGTTCTCCACCTCCATAGCTCCGCAACGAAGTCCTCTCCGCTGTCCAAAAAGAATCCGGGCTCTAGCGTCGACTTCATCGGAGAATAAGCGAGCTAGGTCGTCGATGTCCATGCCGAAGATGATCTACGTCGAGGCATCGCTAGATCAAGCTCCACCTTCACCAAGCCTTGAAAACTTGTGAAGGAAACACACTCTACTACTTGGCAAGAGGTAGAGGATGAAGAAATAGGAAGTGGGTAGACTTTAGATTTGGATTTCTCACTCATATTCATCAATCACCATTGATGTAGTCAAGCTTTTCTTCTTGAAGAATGAAGAAGAAGAAGAGCAAGAAGATGATAAGTGTTATGATAAGAATAATAAAATAGAAAAGAAAATCAATTCTTATCATAAGCAAACCATGGTCAAGTGTAGAGATTAAACCAAGGTTAGTGGGAATGGTTAGGGTTAAGGATGAGATAAGAATGGTTGACTTGATCAAAGTTTCAAGAAACTTCAACATAAAACAAAATAAGCCACCATCCTTAAATAATTTCCAAAATGAATATATAAATAAATGAATGAATAAATAATCATAACCCTAGCCATTCATATAACCATGGTTCAATATTCACACAAACACAAGTAAACATGTATCATCAAACATGATACAATCAAGTGTACAAAAGTATATCACATATACAATGTGCACAAACCAAGTGAGAAAATCCATTTAAAGTGAACCGATACTAGTTAATGCAAAGTAATATATCAAATATATAATTATGCATTAAATCATTAAATCAACACTTGATTTAACGATCCGGTCATGACGCACATAACCGGCTGGTATCATTAGTAACATCTTATCGAATCAACACTTGATCCGATAACCCGGCTATATCGCATATAACCGATCAATGTCACATCGCGAGAATCGAATACAGTATCACATACTCGTATTATTCTCGGTCCCGCACATATCTCATATGCGCTCCTATTTCGTTTCGCTTGAGCCAGGAAACCTCTGTGTAGGACTCTAAAGACTCGTCAATACGCCGGCAGCAGGTGATGATCATATCAAACACCCACAAGCCGCAAGCGGTCTGCTAAACGTAACGGCCACCCGGGTATTGAGCGATCAGAAGATCGACGAGCAAGCCCGCTCACACTCCAGTGAATCCAACCAGTAACACTACCGTACAGTCCGGTCTGATCGTCTGATATGTCGCATATCTCGCCTAGGGGTGGTAAACGTCAGACCCCAATAGCTCGATAAGTCGTGTCGATATGAGGTCTATAACTGTTCGAGAAACTACTGGTAACACTTACCAGTAAATCTCAGCAACCCTGGCCAGGGATTTCCTGTTATAGCCAATCGAACACAGCGCAACATCAACTCCCTATACCGGGAGAGACGAATCCCCTCCTATCGCTCATTGCCTCCATGTGACTCGGGACTGTACCCAAAAACCACCGTTTTGCATGCCCTCTTGGACGTGGTAAGATGGAAATCAAAGCACAGTGGGAACCACACAAGACTCTATGATGATCTCGGGTCAACAGACTACTTTGTACCAGTGTCACCAGAGAACTGCCATCTGACGTGAGGTATAATACCATCTGGGAGTTCTCGGCGAGTCCGTCCAGTGTACCCAGTCTCTACTGAGCACCCGTATATCATCTCTGATGTCAAACACCAATGGATATGGGATCATCCATCGCCCATCTGTATGGGTCGAGAAGGTACACGCTATTCTACTCTGGTATATCGATGCCCCGTCTCGATACACCCACGACTAGGGACTTTCAAGGATGTACTTATGGACTACCATGTCCCCACTAGTATGATCCGCATCATAGTCCAGGTAGTCAAGCACACATCCTAAGGGCTTTACCAACATGTAACAGAGAGACAATCAGTATACACGTTAAGGTAAAGAGTAACCAGATAGCATACTATCATGTCGAGCAAGAAAGACCTCCCTATATATGTCCCAGCATCCACTACAATATACATCCTATGTATAGTAATGGCCTCTAGGGCATACATATAACTAACAAAATATACATGTTCATTATCTCATTCTCTAATGATCCGCTAACACTTAATACGACTGTATAGCCAAGAATCACGGCATCAAGCCCAGTTACACTATTTCATCATACCTCGGATATCATATCACATCAATGAATCACATATACGTGTTGTATATATATGTATATACCTATACCTAGTTCTATATATATACACATACACGTATACCCCATGTCGAGTTTCAGTGTGTGCGTGGGTGTGTTTCTATCTGAAACCTACGAATCTCTTCCAAGGTACTCATCCTCTGATATGGTTTTCCTAAATCAGTCTAGTCCAGCCTAGGGTCAATACTAGGGTCCTACTAGGGTCACATCTTGTTTCCTAATGTCAATAAGTACTATTCCTATTCTACGTTGCGGGGGTGCTAAACGCCATCCACCCGACTTCCCCCCGTAGATATGCATCTACTCACCTGATCCATGTCTGCCGAAGACAGTGTCGCCATCCTCCTCTTCATCGCCTGCAGTCCACGTGAGGGGTACCTAGACGCAAACATATAAATAGCATCGTAAACTGAATCACATACGAACGTCAAACGATACAAGGAACAAGCATAGGTTAAAACCTATGTCCCGTCCACGCAAAAGAACCAAATATCGCTCGATATCGGCGTACAAACTCCGATGGATCGAGATAAACATCAACAATTAACTCGTAGTTTTAAAACACATTACTTATATTATAAAACATGATTAAATCTATCGAAACCCTAAAATCCATCAAATCGCCCGATTTCATAAAACCCGAAAATACCAATTTACCGTTTTTCATCAAAACTTGACATTTAAATGAAACCAATGGTTATAAAACTCATTAAATAGCATAACTAGACTATACAACCCCTTACTTTATTTTTATTACACAATTTTGCATTTATTTGAAATTTCTAGTTTGCAACTTTTAACAATTTTAAACATTTTTCAAGCAAAATACCACAATTCCACCACAAAACGTGATTTTTCATGAATTAATGTATTAAACCATAATTCATAATGATAATGATTTAATGAAACCATAAATTATATTTTTAATCACATTTATTTAGAAATTTCTAAAATCTAGTTTACAAAATAGCAATTTTATCACAATTTATCAATTATCAATAGAAACTAGCAATCAAACTAAGTTTTTCTTTCCATTAACATGCTAAAGTTCTCACTAAAACTACAATCTAATGATAGCCACCTTAATTGGAATTTTATATCACCCACATATATATTTTACAAAAACTAGTTAGCTAAAAAGCTTCATTTAAACAATTTTAAATGAAAAAATTTACAATTCAACAAATATGCAAGATTTTCCAATTATAAAAGTGTTAAACTAACTATTATAATCCTAATTAATTAATAAAAATCATAACTTGAATTTACAAACCTAACTTGAATTTTAGAATTTGCAACTAGAATTAATCTAATTAATCTAATTATGCTTAAATGAACATCTAATAACAATAAATCAAAAGAAGGAAATTTATACCTCCAAAATATGAAACCCAAACATGAAATAAGCCTCCAAAATGCATGCTTTCCATCTCCAAAATCCATGCTAAATAGGTCAAAGGAAAATGGTAGAGGTTGAATGTTGATTTTTGAGATTTATTTTTGGAATTTTTGATGAATTTTGATGATTTTTAATGCAAAAATGATGGGGGGAAAATTTTGGGGCTACCCATGGAGGGGAGGCCGGCCATGGAGAGGGAGGAGGGTGGAGAGAGAGAAAAAATGTGTGGTATTGTGTAGAAAGTTCATAAATAATGCATTTTTTTCACTTAAACCCTTTATTATCTAACTTTTTCAATTTAACCCTTTTTCCTAGAAATTTCTAGAACCATGGAGAGATTTTGGAAAAGATTTTGCATATTACACACTTGATTCTAATATACCATGGCTCATTTTTACAAATTAAAACCATTCAAATTTGTAATTTACACTAATTTAGTTTAAAAAATAAAGCTTATGTTAATATTTAAAATAATTAATTTAGGGAAAATATTTAATTAAAATAAAAATTTATAAGTGGCTAAATAAACACCATTTACTAGTAATTACATAATTAAAATATGTATTTTTGAAATTATAATGAAAAACAATTACGGTTTAATTTTACGAAAAATACATTTTACTTTACCGAAATTCATAAAATTCACTTAAACAATTTTATTCATTTAATTATTTATTTAATTATTTTTAAAACGTTACAATCATCCCCCCTTTAAGAAATTCGGTCCTCGAATTTAAATTAAAACTCCCCCTCCAAATACTAAAACATTTAGCAAAACACTCAAATCGTCGGGGCTCCGAAATCATCAATACATAACAAAAATCAACTCCGTCAAGCATAACGCAATCATCGGAGTTATGGCGAGAATAAAATATCAAAACTCAATATGAAAACCAACATAATATACATCAATCTACAACTTATATATAGTGTGCATCATAGTGAAATCACCTAAATATCATAATAAAGAAGCATACGAAAACCCCTCTTGAAAATCGCCGTGCAATGCACGTGTCACGGCATAAGTAGCGGACGTTTAATTTTTAAAAAAAATAGCTATATATATATATATCTTTTATTTATCATACACGTCCCGCCTGATTACTAAATCAAATAATAATGATTATGAAAACATACTGCTCAAACTGAAATCAATCCCAATCACATCAATAAAATATCATGTGCGTCCGGTGCGCACTGAAATCGAAACAAAATAAAGATACCACGAATACACAAAACAAAGAAACTAAGTGCAACAGGTGTGCACCAAAAACATCTGTCAAGTGCAACGGGCGTGCACGACTCAATATCAGGTGCATCTAATCTGCACAAAACCCCGATTTAGTGCATCTGGTGTGCACAAAATCGCATCAAGTGCGCCAAGTATGCGCAAGAATCCTAATCAGGTGCACATGGTGCACGAAAACATACATCGAATATCAAAATCGAAATCACAGCACAAAAATGCATGAAAACTAGGTCGAAACATATGTCAAAATCATGTGTAACCCCTATGCACGAAATCAAATCAAAAATCTCAAAATATATAAAACCAAATCAAGTGTACTGGGTGTGTACTAAACAACATCAATACAACTGATATATGAAACACAAATAGAATGAAATGAAGGTACACACATGAAATACCAATCGTAGAACAAAGTCCTGAAAATACCAAAATCCAATCAACGAAAATATGAAATTCAAATCACTAAATCACAATCGTAAACACTATCGTCAATATCCGCCTCTTTCCTCTGATGTCGATTGCTTCGAACTCGTCTCTTCGTAGCTGTGCTGACTGTGTTACCCACGGCAATACTCATATCTAGAGTCTCCCACGTAATCGATCCCTTGACCTGATATCCGGACTACATTAACTTTTTGATCGATCCATCAAAATCCCATAATTCCCCGAGAGCTCAACACTCAAGTACAGCTTAAAAATATCCGGTACATACCCCAGCATCGATGATCCAGCGGTAGAAGGGCAAACCCAAGCCTCACTAATGACACCGCGGAACTGCCGTAAACCCTAAGGTTCAAGGGCGTTCTCGTGGTCATTATGTCGAGTTAGGGTTTCATTCTTCTAGAGGGTCCATCGAAATACCTGCATGTTCTTCCGAATACTTTAAACTTGGGAAAATGGTTTTCTGATAAACGTTCGAACCCTTTAACTTCATCCAGACGGCATGTGAATACCCTTCGTCCGCACGCTAAGCAATACTTCAATCCTCAAGAATAACCAATACTCTAATGGTTATCGCATTCGAGCCGCAGCTCCCTCTGCCAGTGTGCCCGTGGTAACAGAAACCACCCTCCAACATTGACGAAGATAGATCAAAAGAATGAATGGAATACGGTGCAAACAATTGTACATCCTAAGGCTCCTTAAGCAGAGTAGCGTATCGTAAGTATGCCGCGGACCATACCCACGGTACGTTACTCTACCTAAATCGCCTACTCCATCAACCAAGGGTCACCTAGACTTATACAAGGTTAAACCTAGCGCTCTGATACCAACTTTGTCACGACCCGAAAGTACGGAACGTGATCGACACTTAGATTACGAAGCGTCTAGAGGCGCCACGTAACCTAAGTAAGCCGAAGCCCAGAAATCTAAACCATGAAAAAGAAGAAGAAGAAAAAGAAAACAAGTTTAAAAGCATCAGCAAATTTTCTCAAAAATTTCGGCAGAGTCTCCTCTGTAAAAACTGGCCCCCAAACGGGTACAACAAGTATAATATAAATAAACAATAAAAAGCATCCCCAAACGGGTGCTAGCTCAACGCCAACAGGCGGAAACAACCACAACAAACACAATAATATACAACGCCAAAGGGCGAGGCTCAAAACTCAAAAGAAAAACAAAACCACCAGATCAGAATAATACATGCGCGACTCTAAGGTCGAAATAAAAGACTGGTCCAATAAACTTATCAAGTAATACAAGTATGGTTGATGGAGCTTACTAGATACAAATGAATGAATAAAAGTACAATGGTGGTTCGGATGCAAGTGAACCAACCTACCGTGCAAATCACCCTGAAAGAATAGATGTGCCAGCAAGCTGCCAGGGAAACCTGTACACCGACCTGTTAAAAAATTTGGCACAACGGGGGTGAGTTTCCAACTCGTGAGTAGAAGACATCTACGAAAAGAAATCGAATGCACGACGCTATCCTAGGTCATAATAATACACTATAATATCCCAATCATCTAGTAATAGCAGGGTAAAACTACGTGTAAGTGCAGATACTCCGTGCTTGTGTCAGTGCCTCATATAATACTATGTCATATGAAATGAAATGCATGCACCATGAATGTAAAGTAACAAATCCTGAAATCCAGATATATATGTATAAGAAATCTTTAGCTGTTATCATAGTAAAATGTGTATAAGAATCTGAAATCTCAACAATGAAATCCATGGAAATCCGTGTCAAGCGTCGACACAACACATGTAATCTCAAGTCTCAATATCTCGGGCTCCGTCAGTCCGGATCGGCCCATATCATCAAATCTCACGACAACGGTCGGTATCCTCCGGATATCCGCCGCGCCAGACATCACCGGTAGGTAGTCTTCCCCTGCCAGGCTCATCGTCTACAACTCGATCTTCTTGCCCCGGGGTACCATACCAGGCCCACCATGTACCCGAGACGGTTCATCCACTCCTCGAATCGGGTCTCGAAATCCAACAGAAAACATGAAATCTCATGGTGGACGACACATACATCACGAGAAAACCGCATCTTATTTTAAAAAGAGAGGAGGAGAGAGAGAGAAGGTTTTATAATTTCTTGCGGTTTTCCCCAAAATCCAGAAATCTCATAGAAATCCAAATCTTAAAATCATGAGTAAGTATATGATAAGTGTCGGCATATGCCCATGATACTACAGGATAACATGAAAATATGAATGCATGAATGTCAAGTAATAGATATCATGTCTATACTAACATCAGAGAGTAATCACGATATTATATCGGTCTAGTTGTTAACTGATTCTATCAATAAAAGATAATATAATCTAAAGTGTACGTGACATAGCAATTACCGATGATGATGTGTGTGAGCCGGCAAATAAGTGTGCGTGGAATATGCGCATCATCGGTAATGGTGCTGGTGTCCTAACAGGTAAAGTTTATACTGATTATAGCAACATATGAAAGAACATGCACCATGATGATTACAGTATGAATGCAAAGACAGATGTGCATTATCCACTCATTTGATAAACAATTATCACTACCACTATATGAATCGAACCTAAACTAGTGTCCATCTAACCTCCTAAAGAACTTAACCTAAGAAACTAGTCAATAAGAAACAAGAGTCTACTTAAGGTCTGAATCAATATCTCGAATAGTCGGCGATCCGGCCTCAATAGCGTCACGTATGTAGTACGGCTCCCTCGAATCAAGAGTGCGGATTAAACATCATATTTATGCCCCGTACGGTAAAATCCATCGTACGGCATCCCAATATCGGAGTACGGGTCAAGTATCTCCTAGGTGTCTCATCATTCGTATAATGTCATCACCAACACATCTCATGATCAAGGTACTAAACTGTAATCGCCTACATCAATCATATATCATTGCCCTCATAATATGCATCATTAGTTTATCCTCAGAAATATCATGTCATATGTATCATATCGTAATCAAGTCATACATATCCCATATCGTGATCAATCACAAGTTATAGTCCGGGTACTATTTTAGAGTCCCATGTACCTCAATATCATCACTACCCCTTATAATTTAAATATACATGTTCATTATCTCATTCTCTAATGATCCGCTAACACTTAATACGACTGTATAGCCAAGAATCACGGCATCAAGCCCAGTTACACTATTTCATCATACCTCGGATATCATATCACATCAATGAATCACATATACGTGTTGTATATATATGTATATACCTATACCTAGTTCTATATATATACACATACACGTATACCCCATGTCGAGTTTCAGTGTGTGCGTGGGTGTGTTTCTATCTGAAACCTACGAATCTCTTCCAAGGTACTCATCCTCTGATATGGTTTTCCTAAATCAGTCTAGTCCAGCCTAGGGTCAATACTAGGGTCCTACTAGGGTCACATCTTGTTTCCTAATGTCAATAAGTACTATTCCTATTCTACGTTGCGGGGGTGCTAAACGCCATCCACCCGACTTCCCCCCGTAGATATGCATCTACTCACCTGGTCCATGTCTGCCGAAGACAGTGTCGCCATCCTCCTCTTCATCGCCCGCAGTCCACGTGAGGGGTACCTAGACGCAAACATATAAATAGCATCGTAAACTGAATCACATACGAACGTCAAACGATACAAGGAACAAGCATAGGTTAAAACCTATGTCCCGTCCACGCAAAAGAACCAAATATCGCTCGATATCGGCGTACAAACTCCGATGGATCGAGATAAACATCAACAATTAACTCGTAGTTTTAAAACACATTACTTATATTATAAAACATGATTAAATCTATCGAAACCCTAAAATCCATCAAATCGCCCGATTTCATAAAACCCGAAAATACCAATTTACCGTTTTTCATCAAAACTTGACATTTAAATGAAACAAATGGTTATAAAACTCATTAAATAGCATAACTAGACTATACAACCCCTTACTTTATTTTTATTACACAAATTTTCATTTATTTGAAATTTCTAGTTTGCAACTTTTAACAATTTTTAACATTTTTCAAGCAAAATACCACAATTCCACCACAAAACGTGATTTTTCATGAATTAATGTATTAAACCATAATTCATAATGATAATGATTTAATGAAACCATAAATTATATTTTTAATCACATTTATTTAGAAATTTCTAAAATCTAGTTTACAAAATAGCAATTTTATCACAATTTATCAATTATCAATAGAAACTAGCAATCAAACTAAGTTTTTCTTTCCATTAACATGCTAAAGTTCTCACTAAAACTACAATCTAATGATAGCCACCTTAATTGGAATTTTATATCACCCACATATATATTTCACAAAAACTAGTTAGCTAAAAAGCTTCATTTAAACAATTTTAAATGAAAAAAATTTACAATTCAACAAATATGCAAGATTTTCCAATTATAAAAGTGTTAAACTAACTATTATAATCCTAATTAATTAATAAAAATCATAACTTGAATTTACAAACCTAACTTGAATTTTAGAATTTGCAACTAGAATTAATCTAATTAATCTAATTATGCTTAAATGAACATCTAATAACAATAAATCAAAAGAAGGAAATTTATACCTCCAAAATATGAAACCCAAACATGAAATAAGCCTCCAAAATGCATGCTTTCCATCTCCAAAATCCATGCTAAATAGGTCAAAGGAAAATGGTAGAGGTTGAATGTTGATTTTTGAGATTTATTTTTGGAATTTTTGATGAATTTTGATGATTTTTAATGCAAAAATGATGGGGGAAAAATTTTGGGGCTACCCATGGAAGGGAGGCCGTCCATGGAGAGGGAGGAAGGCGGAGAGAGAGAAAAAATGTATGGTATTGTGTAGAAAGTTCATAAATAATGCATTTTTTTCACTTAAACCCTTTATTATCTAACTTTTTCAATTTAACCCTTTTTCCTAGAAATTTCTAGAACCATGGAGAGATTTTGGAAAAGATTTTGCATATTACACACTTGATTCTAATATACCATGGCTCATTTTTACAAATTAAAACCATTCAAATTTGTAATTTACACTAATTTAGTTTAAAAAATAAAGCTTATGTTAATATTTAAAATAATTAATTTAGGGAAAATATTTAATTAAAATAAAAATTTATAAGTGGCTAAATAAACACCATTTACTAGTAATTACATAATTAAAATATGTATTTTTGAAATTATAATGAAAAACAATTACGGTTTAATTTTACGAAAAATACATTTTACTTTACCGAAATTCATAAAATTCACTTAAACAATTTTATTCATTTAATTATTTATTTAATTATTTTTAAAACGTTACAATATCTACCTGGACCACCTGTCCATAATACTGCCCCTCGTGAGAGGGAAAACTATAACTCTGACAGTCACTCTGCCATCCAGGAGACCTTGGAAGCCTGGAATGATAACTGTCTCCCGAAGGAGAATGCTGTTATCAAATCCCTAGAACATCAACTTATGTTCTAAAACTGCTTCCGACCGTTTCTCCAGGATTGGATCAATATTAACTTATTGCACCTACCGCAAAAACAACATCTGGTGTGGTACTTGACATCTCATGATTGACTCAATTGCCTAAGCAAGTGATCTACCAATCATGCGCATCCCTCTCCCCTTTAGTCTGTAAGACACCTTTAGAGAGGGTGACTCCATCATCTGCAGGTATACTACCATGCCAGGAGTCGTCCATTCTAAAAACTCTAAGAATGCTGTCTAAGTACCCTGATTGGGAAACCACCCAAATCTAGATCTAAAACCATAGATCTAGTAACCAGAATGTACGATATAATATCCAAGTCTTGTGTGGAGAAACCATTGTGTGATGACCAACCAAATCTAGATCTAAAACCATAGATCTAGTAACCAGAATGTACGATATAATATCCAAGTCCTGTGTGGAGAAACCACTGTGTGATGACCAAAGTATAACCGATCGTAGTATAGGAATATCACTTCCTACTCTGTGTATGTCATCCAAATACCAGGACATCACACCCTACTACCTTCTTAACAGATCCATCCCCTATTCTGATGAAGTCAAACCTATAACTGTCACATCAGAAATAGATGATCTATCTCCGCTATATCTGCTTTAGTCTATAAATAGACATAAGCCTGATGTCCATCAATGCTTCCGCTGCTCCCACTAACTACGACAACCCTCCGGCAGAGTCATATAGACGTGCACTTCTAAAATAAGTTTAGAACGACGCTATACTCATCCTCCTGCCGGGTCTCACAGTCTGGAACAACAGCAATGGAAAGTCTGGGTAAACAAGAACCTCCCTGCCACCGTCCTTGAGCATACCGAAGTACCTCTCGGGTGCCTGAGGTTACCCACCATATCTGCGGAGTGGCCAATAGAATGTTTAACCAGATTGAATCTTTAGGTTCTTATCAAATCTTCAGTAATCGTTTGCGGTTCTGGAATCACTTCCAGTTCTACCATACTCCCACTGCTGTTTTCTGAAAAAATCCATTTTTGTTAAAACTGTGGCGAGTCAAGAACAATATCACTATTGATCTTCCAGATGGTAGAAAGTCAACCCTCGTCATAGCTCGGGTCAACCCACAAACAGCCATTACAGAAACGTGCCTTGAGTTATCCAGAGTCTGGTTTTAAGCATAAGCCGGACAACTCCCCGTACCTTAACAATGTCAAGATATGAACTGTTCTATATCTAATACAGAAACAGAGGCACTGATTTAATTGAACCAGATTCAAATCATGCAGCAGTCTCCAGTGCATGTCAACTAAATGGAAGGAGGCCGATCAGCGTTACTCAACTTAGGAATACTTCCAATTATGAGTAACCTGAAAAGGAAGCAAGTTCTCTTAAACATTACTATCAACTGAATACCATACACAAGTATCTACATCTTCGATCACCTTGAAGAATCCCGATACTTGCAATACCTGGTTCTCTACTTTATTCATATACCTATAACTTCTCAAAATTCGGACCCTGTGTTTCTACGAAACACCTATCTAAAAACTAGAGAAGTCATAAGTAAACCGAATATAGTACGAGAACCATCCCCTCTGTCCTAATGGACACTGGACAATATACAATACTCTGTATAAGTCCCCTTGAGTCTAATAACTCATTCCCTGTGTGTCGTAGGTTAAAAACTGTACCTATGGTTAAGAAGAATTACACCGCTGTTCAATGCTCCTTACCTAACCATCCATTGATATAGGTAAATGTCATAGACATAATTTCAAAAACGTATATCTCACTCTATAAAAATAGACGTACAGATATATCAATTTGAAATTGGTGCATTATAACGGATATTCAAAACCAAATATTTGCCGTCCGGCAAACAACCCAGGTGACTTCCTCAAATATCACGAATTACAACGAATCCCGATATAATGAGGATGATCACCTAATTCCCAATAACTTACTCCCACTCATCATCTGTAAAACCATACAGATGTGAGAATCAGACCTGGTAAATACATACCCTGGAGTAAGTGTCTAATTAGGAAATCAGTTTTCTTTTAACAGTACACAGTGAAACTGAAATATTGAAATGTTTCGATGGGGTATCCCGGTATTCCTAGTAATGCCTCTTGCATTATCCAGATTTACAACTATAACCGTATATTTCTTTGCCATCTCTCCAAATCCCTTTATATGTCTTTAGTCATTACCTTCTGCACACCCTTTAGGCCAAATGGTTTTCTTCCTTCCCTACCGTTCGGCACCAGCCTATGGTTTGGAAGAAGACTATCCAATAAGCATAATGGGTGTACTGTCCTAATCCTAGGAGCACTCGCAATGCGAGAGAAGGTGAAGATAAAAGACAACCGAATAAACCTTATTCCTATTTCTGCTGAACTAGAATCCATCCCCGAACTGGAACAAGTTCCTTTCGAGTTCGTATATAACCATACGATGGAGTATCCAGATAAACTGTGGATCTTCATAGTGATACGGAGTGTCCTGGAGAAATACAAAGGTGATTTAGGATTGGCGAAGAAATACTTGGTTTGGTCGTGAATAGCTGTCGCAATTTACTTTGCCCTCTTACTAATCCCTTTCTTTGTCTTAACTTAATACCTTCTGTACACCGTTTAGGCTAATTGGTTTTCTTCATTCCCTACCGGTCGGCACCTGCCTATGGTTTGGAAGAAGACTATCCAATTTGCGTAATATGTGTACTATCTCCTAAACCAAGGAGTACTCGTAACCTGAGAGAAGGTAAAAGGAAAAGACAACTGAATAGTCCTATTCGTTTTCTCTAGAACCAGAAACCATCCTTGAATTCTTTCGAGTTCGTATATAACCATACGATGGTTTTGTCCAATGGAAGTGGACGTTCGTAGTAATACGGGGTGTTCTGGAGAAAAGGGTAAAAGTAGGAGTGGCAATGAGATTTGCAACTCTGACAATCCAAAAGTCAGTGTTAAGAAGGTTCGGTCAACTTGGTCACTGAGTCATAGTATAGGGTCGGGTCAATGGTCGTTGCCAAAGAGAGAGAGAAAATAAACACTCAGCGTGCACTCTAACCTAGATTAGAATGGTTATCACTTTATCTAATCTGGAAACCCCCCACTGTAACGTCAAATTCTTCCCCAAACCTCAAAGAAAAATTAGCCGGGATCACCCGAGGAGTAAACCAACTCATCAGTGGGAATCGGGATCCAACTATCATCGCATGATAACGTGACGGAATCCGCTCACGTTATCACACTCCAGAAGGTATGCGCATATCTGGAAAGTTTCAGTTTCTTTAGAAACTCCCGATGTGATTTTTACCCCATGCTCTTATGACCTTGACTTTGGCCAACATATCATAAGTCACATGTCAAGTTCTACCCGTCATTCTCCAGGTTAATTTGAACCCACCCGTACAAGCCCTTGACTTTGGCCAACAAGGCTATACGACTGTCCTAAACCAACGCATCTATCTATGCTGCATATGAATACCCAATAGCTACCAATCACTGTGCCTTGACTTTGGCCAACATACACAGCTTGAATACTCATTGACTATCCATATGAAACGACGGAGGGCTACGAATGGTTTCTGGCGAAAACCTTTAACGTAATGAACTTGATATCGTTGAAGGAACAAGATAGCTTTGTAAAAATATAGTGACGAAAACCTTTTCTAAAGAGGTCACTCCCGGTGAAGGGATCTCGGCTCTTTCCCCGTAGAATGAGATGCAGGATATTCCAACTGAATACCACGATGCAAAGAAAAAGTAAACGACTATAGTGAAGTTATTGCCCAGACGCAAACTTCTGTCCAAGGGGTCACTCCTGGTGAAGGGATCTCGGCCCTTGCCTCGTCGACTGAGGAGCAGGATATTCCAACTGAATACCACTGTGCAAAACATAAGTGAACGTCCTTGCAATAACAGCTTTTTGAAAAGTGTTCCAACAACATCAGAATAGATTTGTTTAACTTGCATTGATCCGAATCAACGCAGTCCCATCAATTGATCACACCACAAAAGAACGAAAATAATGATGTACGTATATGCCATCCGCATTCGCCACTTGGTCCCGTCATCACCCGTTAGGTTACTTAACTAACGACAGAGCGGGTACTGGACTAGCGCGGATGCAAAACATATACAACATCTACTAGTATATATATCAATATATAATATTTCGCTCAAGGCGTGATAAAATGCAACATCACAGAAATGTACAGCATCACAGAACAATATAGATATCTGGGATTCCGGGTTTCATAGAGCCGCTACTGAAACCCGACGTTCCCCTGGTCGTGTGGATAGCCTGTGCAATAAAATCCTAGACCCTTACGGGCGCGACAAGTTACCCGCCAAAACCTGAAGTGAGGCAGCCCCCTTCAGCTACGTGAATGGACCACCCAGCACTTCATGGAATCCGGTAACTTGGGCATCCCTCCTGGGTCAACCTGTACCCCCTATGAGTGCGGCGAATAGCCCGCCAATTCTAGAGTAAAGCCCCCTTTCGTCTCAATGCCATGAGTTGCGGGCCCGTTGCCCTCTAGAATCCGGCTATCCGTGCACCCCTCCGCGGGGTAATCCTAGTACAGAAAGTAAAATATACATACAACGGGTACATCGACCTCGACCCGGTCATGCCCCAAAAGAATAATACAAACAGGCAGTGACGGCAGTCCACATGTCGGACGCTCGCCCCGCAATATCAAATGTACATATAAAACAAAACTGTACTAATATTATATCCAGGCTATCCCCCACGACCAATCCGCAACAACACAGCACAACACAGAACATCAACGTGAATGTCACGTTCGCAAATCCGTCTAAAAGGGCTATAGCAGTTAGACAGGATTTACCGATCAAATGACATTCACGGTCGCAGATAAAATGTAAATACTGTGAACTAACAAGTTTAAACTTTTCGATCGATCAAATTTATCGAAGTGGGCCCCAAGCAGTACTGTAGCTCTCACTGAAAATCTGGGCCCAAAAAGAATATCCCAAAACCCCTATTTCAAACCCATAAGCCTACTAGAAAATTTGGGTACAATGAGGACACTTTCCCACCGCGGGACCGCGGCCAAACCAGGGGTTTGACCGCGTTTCCGCGGTCGTACTAAAGAATCATTGGATCGAATTTTTCCAGAATTCTTAGAATTTCCTGCATGTGTTTCTGCAATGACCTGAAAAATTTTTTGGAGCAAAAAAAATTTCGACAGAGAACAGATGCACTAAAAATACGGTTTTTGGGATTTTTGTTCGATCGAGTTCTAAACATACTAGAGCAAGATAGACTAGGTTAATGGCGTGGCTCTGATACCATTGTAAGTGCACGGCGGCGCCCCGGCCGTCGATCCGACGCAGGAAACGCGGAAACGAAAAACTTTGCGAAACATGCAAACCGGAACCACCGCGCACAAAAATCCCGGAACATGCCATTAACTTAACTACTAGCAAACTAAAAGATGGGTAGAGAGTTATACCAAGCGATCCATGTCCTTCGGTCTTCGTCTCCACTCCGATCTCCCACGGAATCTCCGTCCGTCACCTCCTTGTCGGAAAGGGCACCACGTAGCCAAATTCTTTTACGGGCTCCCACCTCTGGACCGAGGCAACTCCGGCGCGAAGTTGGCGAGCCCACGTGTCCAAGAGATGATGTAGGTATAGTGTAGAATGGTTGCCTCTTTGGGGTTTATGAAGTTGCCATGGATGTGGAGGTGGAGAAAGAAAATGAGCTTTGGAAAAATGGAGCTATCATTTTCTTGCAAAGAATGAGATGAAGGAAAAATGCCACACACTCAAAATGAATCTCTCTCTTTCTCTCCCTCTAAGTGGCCGGCCCCTTTTCCTCATGGTGGAGAAAAATGAATGAATCATCCAAGAGAAGAAAGGGAATGAATAAGTGTAGAAAAAGGTCACACTAATTTCTTATCTCATCTAATCAAACCTTATCAAAATCCAATCTCATAAATGCTAGGATTGATTCAAAAGGAATCTCATGATGATGAAGCCACAAGTGCAAGAAAACCCCTCTATAATAAGTTATTTTCAAACTTGCAAATAACCCCCTCCATCAGAAAGTCCGGCCGCGAAGGAACAAAGGAAAACCGGCCGGAACGGAATGCAAACTGGCAACTTCAGAAAAACTGATCCCGTAATAAATTACAGGAAAACCCCCCGACTGCATATACATGCCCGCATTTGTATTCCCACTGAATACAATTGTAAAGAGACAAAACTACACTGTCTAATACTAGGATCCGGCTTAAACCAAAGTCGGCTAGTAAAATCCGTCCGATCACGATCCGTGCAATACCGCACGTATTTGATCGAACCCTGCCATATCTCCATACTGCCTCTACAGCGTTTCGCCCGAAACTTGAGTAACTGTGTGTGGTGGACTCTAAAGACTCGTCAATACTATGGCTGTGGATTCAACCACTAGCACATCAGAGTTATTAGCCATACGTGACGGGCCACCAGCTATTGACCAAAAGGGACGTCGATGAGCGAACTCATCCTGACACCCTACTGAGCCTGTCAGTGACAATATCCGTACAGTCCGGTCCGTTCGTCTATGAGCATCGCATGGCGGGTCTAGGGGGTTGGTAAAAGTCAGACCCCCAAAAGCGGTACAAGTCGTGTCGGAGTGTAGCCCAGAACACCCTGAGATACTACTGGAATACCTACCAGTAAATCTCCTGCCTTGGCCAAGGACTTTTCATGTACTGGCTCTCCTAGACACAGCGCGACCTCACCCCTAATACCGGGAGAGACGAACCCCTGCAGATCCGCTCACTGCCTCCATGTGGCTCGGGACTGTACCCAACTAAAACCTGTTTGCACGTCTCCTTTGAGCGTGGTAGGGTAGTAATCAAAGCACAGTAGGAACTCACATGAGACAAATGACGATCTCAGGTCGATGAACTAACCTTTACACATGTCACCAGGGAACTGCTATCTGACGTCAGGTATAATACCAACTAGCAGGTTCCCGGCGAGTCCTGTCCGGTGTACTCATAACCCAATGAGCACCTGTATACATCTTTGGTGATCCAACTGACACCAGTGGCTTGTAAGACCGTCCACCGCCCCTCGTCGGGGTCTCAACTGTATACACTAGTCTACTCCGGAGTATCGATGCCCTATCTCGAAACTCCCACGACTAGGGACCTTTTAAGTATGTGCTTATAGACTCCAGCTCCCACGTATATGATCGCCCTCATACTGCTGGTAGTCAAACAAGAATCCTAGGGGCTCTATCAACGTGTAATAGCGACTCGTAAGGTCACCAAAAGCAGTACACGATGATAAAGATAAACTAGATAGCATACTATCATCTTGAGTAAGACTGTCCTATTGGGACAGGTCCTCCCTCAATCATTGCAATCACGTGCCTGTGATCCAATAATTGACTCTGAGGGCACTATCTCCAACACCCTCTGGTTCCACTAAGCTTTCAGTAATAGCTCGTGGTTCTGGAATTTCTTCCAGTTCTATTGCGCTCCCACTAATTTCCTTTTCCAAGAACTGGTGTTCTAGAAAGTGGGCATTGCGAGAAACAAAAACCTTTTGTTCCTCTTTGCAATAGAAGAAATATCCCATGGAGTTCTTTGGATATCCCACAAACTTGCACTGTACTGAGCGTGCCTCGAGCTTGTCCGCATGCTGCTTTTTGACAAAAGCTGGACATCCCCATGTCTTAATGTGATTAAGACAGAGTCTCTTCCCACACCATATCTGATATGGTGTAGTAGGCACAGTCTTAGTTGGAACTCGGTTCAAAAGGTTTGCAGCTGATTCTAGCGCATATCCCCAGAATGATCGCGGTAACTCAGCGTTACTCATCATGGACCGTACCATATCCAATAGGGTTCGGTTCCGTCTCTTCGATACACCGTTATGTTGCGGAGTGTATGGAGGAGTAAGCTGAGAGAGAATTCCATTCTCTTTTAAGTAATCCAGGAACTCGGCACTCAAGTATTCACCACCTCGATCAGATCTCAGTGCCTTGATACTTTTGCCTGTTTGTTTTTCTACTTCATTCTTATATTCCTGGAATTTTTCAAAGGCCTCGGATTTATATTTCATTATGAAGACATATCCGTACCTTGAAAAGTCATCCGTAAAAGTAATGAAGTAAGAATAACCGCTTCGTGCATGCGTAGACATTGGACCGCACACGTCGCTGTGTACGAGTCCCAAGAGCTCGCTCGCTTTTACTCCGTGTCTAGTGAACGGAGTCTTTGTCATCTTTCCTTTGAGACAGGATTGACAAGTTGCATATGATTGATATTCGAACGGATCCAAATATTCTTCTGTATGTAACTTAGTCAACCTTCTCTCATTGATGTGACCCAGTCTACAATGCCATAAGAAAGTCTGATTGATTTCTGGAAACATTCTTTTGTGTGTATTCTGGACATTAAAAATCTGTGGTTGGTTTAATATGTATATTTTATTGTTTAATATACCTGACCCAATCAAAACTCGATTAAGGTGAATGTTTACAACATTACTTACAAATGCAAATTCATAACCTTCTTTAGATAATAAAGATACAGAAATGATATTACAAGTTGCATTTGGTACAAAATAACAACTACGCAAAACCAAAAAGTGTCCATCTGACAATCCCAGGTGATAGTCCCCCACGGCCTCAGCATCCATGCTAGCTCCGTTTGCAACTCTGAGGGTCATATCACCTGCCTTCAAAACCCTACGCTTTCTCAACGCCTGCAAAGAATTACAGATATGAGATCCTGATCCGGTATCCAATACCCAGGAAGTAGAGTTTATTGATAGACAGTTTTCAATAACATACACACCTGAAGCTAAAGCCGCAACTCGCTTCAGATCCTGGGTTCTGGCCTTCCAAGCCTTGCAATCCTGTTTCCAGTGTCCACTTTTGTGACAGTAAAAGCATTCATCCTTTCCCACAAGCTTTCCCGCTACCTTTGTTGCCTTTCCCTTTCCCTTCGTATCCACTTTACTAACACCGCCCCTTGGTTTGGCGGGGGTTTTCTTCTTCTTTCCCTTGGCTTTCGCCCTGGACCTAGAAGAGGAAGATCCTCCTATAAACAAAGTGGATGTCTCCCTATCTTTCTATAGGGTGCCCTCAGCACTCCTCAACATGTTCAGAAGTTCGGAAAGTTCAACCTCCTTTCCTTGCAAGTTGAAGTTAAGGATAAACTAGGCGTAAGTGGAAGGAAGGGACTGGAGAATCAAGTCAGTGTAGAGTTCATTCTCCAACGTAGTCCCAAGGTCCGCGAGCTCCTCTATGTAGCCAATCATCTTAAGCACGTGTTCCGCTACTGATGATCCGACGGCCAATTTTGCCGAAAATAGCTTCTTCGACACTTCGTATCTGGCGATACGAGACTGCTCTCCATACAGTTCCTTTGTATGAAGAAATATGGATTCTAGGTCCATATTCTCGTGCCTCCTCTGATGTTCATTGTCCATAGAGGCAAGCACGAGGCATTTGGCCTTCGCGCAATCGATCTCCCATGTCTTACGGATTTCTATATCCGCGACGCTGGAGGTAGGACCTGGGACAGGGGGAGCTTTGGTGGTAAGGATATACCCCAACTTGTCGTAAGTGATTGCCATCTTGACATTCCTGAGCCAATCTTTGTAGTTTGGCCCTGTCAGTTTGTTTTTATCTAGTAATAACTTAAGTCCGGTCAAGTTGATTGGTCGATTCAATTAGGAGAGAGAAAAGAAACACTTTAGCATGATGCTCTTGCAAGTTTAGAGTGGTTTTTATTTTGTCTAAACAGGATGGCTCCCACTGTCTCTCGAATCTCTCCTCAAACCATAGAGGAAGAATTAGTCGGGATCAATCTCACCGTACAATACTTGCTTAATCGTTCAGCCAGGCCAGTGTCGGTACTTCGAGGGAGGTTTTCCAATGCTTTCACGAAGTTCCTTAATTAAGTAACCTCTTTTCCCTGTGGGCGTATCCCCGCTAACACCTTTCTAGACACCTACTAGGTTTATAGCATTGATCGTTAAGTGAGAAATTTCCCGAGGAGTAGCATATACTCACAGTAGGATCGGGATCCAAATATCATCGTGTGATAAAACTGAAGGAATCTTACCAGAATCATCACACTCCAAATGGTATGCAGCGCTAGTAAGTTTCAGTACTTATGAAACCCCCGATGTGGATTTTTGCCCCATGCTCTTATGACCTTGACTTTGGTCAAAATATTATAAGTCACATGTCAAGTTCTACCCGTCATTCTCCTGGTTAATTTGGACCCACCGGTACCTACCCTTGACTTTGGCCAAAATGGCAGCACGACTGTCCCAAACCAACGCATCTACCTATGCTGCACATGAATACCCAATAGCTACCAATCACTATGCCTTGACTTTGGCCAACATACATATCTTGAATACTTTTTGACCATTCATGTGGAATGACGGAGGGCTACGAATGGTTTTGGCGAAACCGTGAACGTAGTGAACTTGATATAATCGATGGAACGAGATAGCTTTTAAAAGGAGTGGTTCAAACTCCGCATTTAAAAGTTTAGTTTTGAAAAGAACCGAGTGGTTTTCAAAGTGTTCCAATCGACTTTTACTTGGTTTATTTTCTTGCATTAATTTTAATGCGTCCCATCATTTAATCCTACCATTGTAGAAAACAACCAAAATATGGTGTACGCTTATGCCATCCGCATTCGCCACGGGGTCCCGTCATCACCCGTTAGGTTACTTAACTAACGACAGAGCGGGGGCTGGACTAGCGCGGATGCAAAACATAAGCAACACCTAAATAGATATCATATATAGATATATAGCAATGATAGTCAAACCAGATCACAGATGAACACTTTGGATATACTAGGAATCCGCGATTCGTTCGAGCCTGCAACGAAAAGCGGATTACACGGTCGCGATGAATAGCCAATACCCCACCCAAGAGCCCTACGGGTGCGACAAACTACCCGCCAAGTACCCGAAGCGAAGCAACCTCCCTCAACGACGTGAGTAGGCCACTCGGCACTTCGAGATACCCGGTAGTTTGTGCACCCCACCATGGGTCTATCCTAGGAGAAAAAACAGTAAAAAGAAATTATACAAAGGCGGCTACAACCACGACCCGGTTGGGCAGCCAAACAAATAATATTACATCAATTTACATATTACATGAATGAAAGAAAAAAGAAACTCTCATCTCACATCCACCCCGGCTATTCATCCGCGACAATCCACCGAGTTCATATACACAAACCATCAAGCATTACAGATCACAGATATGTATAACCCCCACTAATCGACGTATTGCGATTAGTAGACGTTCAATACATATAATACATCACAGATATAACCCATTAGTCAAAGTATAGGGAAGTTCGATCAAAAATACGGATTTATAACCACCCCAAACACAAATTTCTTTTCTGGAAAATCTGGGCAGAAATAAAATATCTTAAAAATCCCAAAACCTTAACAGAAGAACACTGCACCAAACTCGGTCCACGACCGAGTCAACTCGGCCGTGGATCCGCGGCAAGAAGCATGTTCTTGCCGCAGAACCGCGGCGCTTTGAACGGTTCACTGGATCGTGTTTGGTGTGTTTCTTAACAAAACCCTGAGCCGATTTTAGAAGTATGATTTATTATTTTTAGAGCAGAAAAAATCAACAGAAACTTAGGGTTTTGAAATTTAGTTTTGCGATTTTTACCGATCGAACTTCTATACACTTTACTAACTAGCTAGTTTATATTTAGTTAGGCTCTGATACCACTGTAAGTCCACGTTGCCCACCCCGGTGCTTGCGGGGAGGCGGAAACGGTATAAAAAATGGATTTTTAACACACTAGGCAACATGGACTATCAAAAGGAGGATCTTTGCTAAACAAAAACTAACTACAAAGCTAAAAGAAGTTTAGCTACATGGAAATGAGGTTATCCCTAGGGCTTTTAGTCCTTCTCTCCTTGCTCCTTGGAATGAATGGAAGTGATCTCCTTGTCGCCTTCTCTTGTCGAAGAAGGATCCACCCGAGAGCCTCAACCTTTGGCTTCAACTTCAAGCTACAAGTAACTAAGATGCTTGGAGTGCTAATCCTAGAACCTTAGAAAAGAGTAGAGAGTATTTTAGAGGGGTTTATCTCAAGCTCAAGAGATTCTCAACTCATGAGAGGGGAGAGCTAGAGAGAGAGGAAAAGGAGGAGAGAGAACTAAAATGATAGAATGAATAAGATAATGAACCAGTCTCCTCATATATGTGAATTATGGTAATTAGATAATTAGCTCAGATAATTGTCATGGTTAATAAAGACTTGACCATTATCATTTCACATTAAATGCCATTTGCAAGGATCAAAGAGCATCTTTCATATGGAATGATGATGGTCAACATGTCAACCTAGGTCAACAAGTCAAATATAGTCAAATGGTCAACAACCCTAACCATGCACAATTATATTTAACTAATATCAATTTGTTGGAGATAGTGCCCTCAGAGTCAATTATTGGATCATAGGCACGTGATTGCAATGATTGAGGGAGGACCTATTCCGGTAGGACAGTTTTACTCAAGATGGTAATATGCAATCTGGTTTATCTTTATCATCGTGTACTGCTTTAGGTGACCTTACAGGTCACTATTGCACATTGATAGAGCCCCTTGGATTCATGCTTGACTGCCAGCAGTATGAGGGCGATCATATACGTGGGAGCTGGTAATCTATAAGCATATCCTTAAAAGGTCCCTAGTCGTAGGAGTTTCGAGACAGGGCATCGATACTCCAGAGTAGACTAGTGTATAAAGTCAAGACCCCGACGAGGGGCGGTGGCCGGTCTCACAAGCCACTGGTGTCAGTTGGTTCACCTAAGATGTATACAGGTGCTCATTGGGTTATGAGTACACCGGACAGGACTCGCCGGGAACATGCTAGTTGGTTTTATACCTGACGTCAGATAGCAGTTCCTGGTGACATGTGTACAGGTTAGTTCATCGACTTGAGGATCGTCATTTGTCTCGTGTGAGTTCCCACTGTACTTTGATTACTACCCTACCACGCTCAATGGAGACGTGCAAACAGGTTTTAGTTGGGTACAGTCCCGAGCCACATGGAGGCAGTGAGCGGATCTTCAGGGGTTCGTCTCTCCCGGTATTGGGGGTGAGGTCGCACTGTGTCTAGGAGAGCCATTACACGAAGTCCTTAGCCAAGGCAGGAGATTTACTGTAGGTATTCCAGTAGTATCTCAGGGTGTTCTGGTCTACACTCCGACACGACTTGTACCGCTTTTGGGGGTCTGACTTTTTACCAACCCCCTAGGCCAGCCATGCGATGCTCACAGACGAACGGACCGGACTGTACGGATATTGTCACTGACAGGCTCAGTAGGGTGTCAGGATGAGTTCGCTCATCGACGTCCCTTTTGGTCAATAGCTGGTGGCCCGTCACGTATGGCTAATACCTCTGACGTGCTAGTGGTTAAATCCACAGCCATAGTATTGACGAGTATTTAGAGTCTACCACACATTCAGTTACTCAAGTTTCGGGCGAAACGCTGTAGAGGCCGTATGGAGATATGGCAGGGTTCGATCAGATACGTGCGGTATTCCATGGATCAGGATCGGATGGTTAGTACTAGAGGCCGTATGGATATATGGCTGGGTTCGATCAGATACGTGCGGTAGTGCACGGATCAGGATCGGACGGATAATACTAGCCGGCTTTGGTTCAAGCCGGATCCTAGTAGAGTACAGTGTAGATTTTGTCTCATTGCATTTGTATTTCGGTTGGAATACAAATGCGGGTGTGTATACACAGTATCGGGGTTTTCCTGTAATTTATTACGGGATCAGTTTTTTGGAGTTGCCAGTTTGCTTTCCGTTTCGGCCATTTTTCTTTGCATCTTTCATTGGCCGAAGATTGGTGGAGGAGGGCTTATTTGCATTTGTGCAAATAAGCATTTTGGAGGGTTGTCTTTGCACATTGTAGTGTCATGATGGTTGCACCATCCCTTGACCGTTTGACTTCTTCTTTCATGATAGCTTGACTTTGTGATGAGATGATGAGGTTGGTTGAGTGTGGGTTTTAGTTTGTGATCATTGTTTGTTATCATCACCCTTTCTCTCTCTTGCTTGATTGGTTGGCTCACTCATTCTTTTGGATACTCACTCACTCCCTCATCCTCTCACTCTCCTCTCTTCACCATGGTGCATGGCCGGCCAAGCCAAGGAGGGGCTGTCCCAATATTTGGTGAGGGGATTTTTGGTCTTTTGGCTTCACAAAAATCCCAAAGTTTCATCTCCAAAAAGTCTTAGTTCCTTTCCTCCACCAAAAGCAACTTCCACAACCCCAAATGAGACACAAGTTCCATACTACATTCTACAGCATATCTTGGGCACGTCGACTCGCCAACTTCATGCCCGAGTTGCCTCAGTCCAGAGGTGGGAGCCCGTAAAAGAAGCAGGCGACGTGGTGCCCTTCCGGCAACTTGGTGGAGACCGGAGATTCCGCGGGGTGATCGGGACGACGACGAGAAGACCGAAGGACACGGATCGCTCGGTATATCTCTCTACCCCTTATCTTGATAGCTAGGACTAGATTAATGGCACGATCCGGGTTTATAGTGCGCGGTTGTGCCGGTTTGAAAAGTTAAAGCAAATCACCGCTTCCGCATTCCGGCGTCGGATTGACGGCCGGGGCGCCGCCGTGCACTTACAGTGGTATCAGAGCCTCGCCATTAACCTAGTCTAGCTTGGTCTAATGTGTTTACTTTTTCGATCGAACAAAATCCCGAAAACCCGATTTCAAGTTGCACAGTTTCTGTCGAAATTATTTTGGAGTCTAAAAATTTTTCAGGTTGTTTCAGAATGATGTGCAAGGTGTTATAAGAGTTCTGGGAAAATTTGGTCTCGTGAACAGTCTATACCACCGCGGAACCGCGGCCAAACCCATGATTGGGCCGCGGTTCCGCCGCACTTTTCACTGTTCATAGCCCCAAAATTTTACAGAGGCCTCCTGACTTGAAAATAGAGTTTTTGGAATGTTATTTTTTGGGCCCAGATTTCTTTGAGTGCTACAGTAGTGCTTGGGGCCCACTTGGTAAAATTTGATCGATCGAATATTTTAAAACACATTAGTTCACAGTATTTACATTATATCTGCGACCGTGAATGTCACTCGATTGGTAAATACTGTCTAACTGCTATAGCCCGGTTAGATGGATTTGCGAACGTGACATTCACGTTGATGTTCTGTGTTGTGCTGTGATATTGCGGATTGGTCGTGGGGATAGCCTGGATGCAATGGTAGTACAGTTTTTTGTTGTATTATGTACATTTGATATTGCGGGGCGAGCGTCCGACATGTGGACTGCCGTCACTGCCTGATTGTATATTATTCTTTTAGGGCACGACCAGGTCGAGGTCGATGTACCCGTTGTATGTATATTTTACTTTCTGTACTAGGATTACCCCAAAGAGGGGTGCACGGATAGCCGGGTTCTAGAGGGCAACAAGCCCGCATCTCATGGCATTGAGACGGAGGGGGCTTCACTCTAGAATTGGCGGGCTATTCGCCGCACTCGTAGGGGGTACAGATTTACCCAGGAGGGGTGACCAAGTTACCGGATTTCGTGAAGTGCCGGGTGGTCCATTCACGTTGCTGAAGGGGGCTACTTCGCTTCAGGTTTTGGCGGGTAACTTGCCGCGCCCGTAGGGGTCTAGGATTTCATTGCACAGGCTATCCACACGACCAGAGGAATGTCGGGTTTCAGTAGCGGCTCTGTGAAACCCGGGGATCCCAGATATCTGTATTGTTCTGTGATGCTGTACATTTCTGTGATGTTGCATTTTTCACGCCTTGAGCGAAATATTATATATTGATATATATACTAGTAGATGTTGTATATGTTTTGCATCCGCGCTAGTCCAGTCCCCGCTCTGTCGTTAGTTAAGTAACCTAACGGGTAATGACGGGACCCAGTGGCGAATGCGGATGGCATATACGTACATCATTATTTTCGTTCTTTATTGGTGTGATCAATTGATGGGACTGCGTTGATTCGGATCAATGCAAGTTAAAAACAAACATATTCTGATGTTGTTGGAACACTTTTCAAATAGCTGTTATTGCATGGACGTTCTCTTTTGTTTTGCATCGTGGTATTCAGTTGGAATATCCTGCTCCTCACTCGACGAGGCAAGGGCCGAGATCCCTTCACCGGGAGTGACCCCTTGGACAAAAAGTTTGCGTCAGGGCAATACCTTCACTATAGCCGATTACTTTTGCTTTGCATCGTGGTATTCAGTTGGAATATCCTGCACCTCATTCTACGGGGAAAGAGCCGAGATCCCTTCACCGGGAGTGACCTCTTTAGCAAAGGTTTTCGTCACTATATATTAAAAGCTATCCGGTTCCTTCAACGATATCAAGTTCATTACGTTAAAGGTTTTCGCCAGAAACCATTCGTAGCCGTCCGTCGTTTCATATGGGTGGTCAATAGTATTCAAGCTGTGTATGTTGGCCAAAGTCAAGGCACAGTGATTGGTAGCTATTGGGTATTCATATGCAGCATGGATAGATGCGTTGGTTTGGGGCAGTCGTACTACTATTTTGGCCAAAGTCAAGGGTATGTACGGGTGGGCTCAAATTAACCTGGAGAATGACGGGTAGAACTTAACATGTGACTTATGATATGTTGGCCAAAGTCAAGGTCATAAGAGCATGGGGCAGAAATCACATCGGGAGTTTCTACGGAAACTGAAACATGCCAGATATGCGCATACCTTCTGGAGTGTGATGACGTGAGCGGATTCCGTCATGTTATCATGCGATGATAGTTGGATCCCGATTCCCACTGATGAGTTGGTTTACTCCTTGGGTGACCCCGATTAATTCTTCTTTCAGGTTTGGAGGAGAATTTGAGGTTACAGTAGGAGCTTTCCTGATTAGATAAATTGGTAACCATTCTGATCTAGGTTAGAGTGCACGCTGAGTGTTTCTTTTCTCTCTCTCTTTGGCAGCGACCATTGACCCGACTCTAAGACTATGACTCAGTGACCAAGTTGACCGAACCTTCTTTAACACTGGCTTTTGGATTGTCAGAGTTGCAAACCTCAATGCCACTCCTACGTTTACCTTTTTCTCCAGGACACCCCGTATTACTACGAACGTCCACTTCCATTGGACAAAACCATCGTATGGTTATATACGAACTCGAAGGAATTTCTTCGAGGATGGTTTCCGGTTCTGGAGAAAACGGATAGGACTATTCAGTTGTCTTTTCATTTTACCTTCTCTCGGGTTGCGAGTACTCCTTGGTTTAGGAGATAGTACACCTATTACGCAAATTGGATTGTCTTCTTCCAAACCTTAGGCTGGTGCCGAACGGTGGGGAATGAAGAAAACCAATTAGTATAACAATGGTGTACAGAAGGTATTAGGTAAAGACATATCAAGGGATTAGTAAGAGGGCAAAGTAAATTGCGACTGCTATTCACGACCAAACCAAGTATCTCTTCGCCAATCCTAAATCACCTTTGTATTTCTCCAGAACACTCCGTATCACTACGAAGATCCAAAGTTTACTGGATACTCCATCGTATGGTTATATATGAACTCGAAAGGAACTTGTTCCAGTTCGGGGATGGATTCTGGTTCGGGAGAAATAGGAATAAGGTTTATTCGGTTGTCTTTTATCTTCACCTTCTCTCGCATTGCGAGTGCTCCTAGGATTAGGACAGTACACCCATTATGCTTATTGGACAGTCTTCTTCCAAACCATAGGCTGGTGCCGAACGGTAGGGAAGGAAGAAAACCATTTGGCCTAAAGGGGTGTATAGAAGGTAATGACTAAAGACATATAAAGGGATTTGGAAAGATGGCAAAGAATTACACGGTTACAGTTGTGAATCTGGATAATGGAAGAGGCATTACTAGGAATACCAGGATACCCCTTCGAAACATTTCATTGTTTCAGTTTCACTGTGTACTGTTAAAGGAAAATTGATTTCCTAATTAGATACTTACTCCAGGGTATGTATTTACCAGGTATGATTCTCATATCTGTATGGTTTTACAGATGATGAGTGGGAGCAAGTTATTGGGAATTGGGTGATCATCCTCATTATATCGGGATTCGTTGTAATCGGTGATATTTGATGAAATCACCTGGGCTGTTTGCCGGTCGGCAAATATTTGGTTTTGAATATCCGCTGTTATGCACCAATTTCAAATTGATATATCTGTACGTCTATTTTCATAGAGTGAGATATACCTTTTTGAAATTATGTCTACGACATTTACCTATATCAGTGGATGGTTAGGTAAGAAGCATTAAACAACGGTGTAATTCTTCTTAACCATAAGTACAGTTTTCAACCTACGACACACATGGATTGAGTTATCAGACTCAAGGGACTTATACAGAGTATTGTATGTTGTCCAGCATCCATCAGGATAGAGGGGTTGGTCCTCGTACTATATTCAGTTTACTTATGACTTCTCTAGTTTTTAGACAGGTGTTTCGTGGAAACACAGGGTCCGAATTTTGAGAAGTTATAGGTATTTGAATAAAGTAGGGAACCAGATATTGCAAGTATCGGGGTTCTTCAAAGTGATCGGAGATGTAGATACTCGTGTAGGGTATTCAGTTGATAGTAATGTTTTAAGAGAACTTGCTTCTCTTTCAGATTACTCATAATTGGAAGCACTCCTAAGTTGGGTAATGCTGATCGGCCTCCTTCCATTTAGTAAAAATGCACTGGAGACAGCTGCATGATTTGAATCTGGTTCAATTAAATCAGTGCCTCTGGTTCTATATTGGATATAGAACAGTTCATATCTTAACGATGTTAAGGTACGGGGAGTTGTCCGGCCTATGCTTAAAACCAGACTCTGGATAACTCAAGGCACGTTTCTGTAATGGCTGTTTGTGGGTTGACCCAGGCTATGACGAGGGTTGACTTTCTACCATCTGGAAGATCAATAGTAATATTGTTCTAGACTCGCCACAGTTTTAATAAAAATGGATTTTTTCAGAAAACAGTAGTGGGAGTATGGTAGAACCGGAAGTGATTCCAGAACCACAAACGATTACTGAAGATTTGATAGGAACCTAAAGATTCAATCTGGTTTGACATTCCATTAGCCACTCCGCAGATTTGGTGGGTAACCTCAGGCACCCGAGAGGTACTCCGGTAGCCTCAAGGACGGTGGCAGGGAGGTTTTGTTTACCCACACTTGCCATTGCTGTTGTTCCAGAATGTGAGACCCGGCAGGAGGATGAGTATAGCGTCGTTCTAAACTGGCTTTAGAAGTGTACGTCTATATGACTCTGCCAGAGGGTTGTCGTGGTCAGTGGGAGCAGCGGAAGCATGGTGGACAAGTAGCTTATGTCTATTTATAGACTAAAGCAGATATAGCGGAGATAGATCATCAATTTCTGATGTGACAGTCATAGGTTTGACTTCATCAGAATAGGGGATGGATCTGTTGAGAAGGTAGTAGGGTGTGATGTCATGGTATTTGGACGACTTACACAAAGTAGGAAATGATATTCTTGTTGGAGATAGTGCCCTCAGAGTCAATTATTAGGTCACAGGTACGTGATTGTAATGATTGAGGGAGGACCTATCCCGGTAGGACAGTCTTACTCGAGATGATAGTATGCTATCTGGTTTACCTTTATCATCGTGTACTGCTTTAGGTGACCTGACACGTCGCTATTACACCTTGATAGAGCCCCTAGGATTCTTGCTTGACCACCAGCAGTATGGGGGCGATCATATAAGTGGGAGCTGGGGGTCTATAAGCTTATCCTTAAAAGGTCCCTAGTCGTGGGAGTTTCGAGACTGGGCATCGATACTCCATTAGTAGACTAGTGTATACCGTCGAGACCCCGACGAGGGGCGGTGGCCGGTCTCACAAGCCACTGGTGTCAGTTGGATCACCTAAGATGTATACAGGTGCTCATTGGGTTATGAGTACACCGTACAGGACTCGCCGGGAACATGCTAGTTGGTCATATACCAGACGTCAGATGGCAGTTCCCTGGTGACATGTGTGCAGGTTAGTTCATCGACCTGGGGATCGTCATTTGTCTTGTGTGAGTTCCCACTGTACTTTGATTACTACCCTACCACGGCTCAAAGGAGTCGTGCAAACAGGTTTTAGTTGGGTACAGTCCCGAGCCACATGGAGGCAGTGAGCGTATCTTCAGGGGTTCGTCTCTCCCGGTATTGGGGGTGAGGTCGTGCTGTGTCTAGGAGAGCCATTACACAAAGTCCTTGGCCAAGGCAAGGAGATTTACTGGTAGGTATTCCAGTAGTATCTCAGGGTGTTCTGGGCTACACTCCGACACGACTTGTACCGCTTTTGGGGGTCTGACTTTTACCAACCCCCTAGGCCCGCCATGCGATACTCATAGACGAACGGACCGGACTGTACGGATATTGTCACTGACAGGCTCAGTAGGGTTGTCAGGCTGAGTTCACTCACAGACGTCCCTTTTAGTCAATACTTGGTAGCCCGTTAAGTATTGGCTTATACCTCTGACGTGCTAGTGGTTAAATCCACAACCGAAGTGTTGACGAGTCTTTAGAGTCCCCCACATTCAGTTACTCAGCTTTCGGGCGAAAGGTTGTAGAGGCCGTATGGAGATATGGCAAGGTCCGATCAGATACGTGCGGTATTGCACGGATCAGGATCGGACAGTTTGTACTATAGGCCGTATGGTTATATGGCAGGGTTCGATCACATACGTGCGGTATTGCACGGATCAGGATCGAACGGATATTACTGGCCGGCTTTGGTATAAGCCGGATCCTAGTATAGTACAGTGTAGATTTTGTCTCATTGCATTTGTATTTCGGTCGGAATACAAATGCGGGTGTGTATGCACAGTATCGAGGTTTTCCTGTAATTTATTACGGGACCAGTTTTTGGAGTTGCCAGTTTGCTTTCCGTTTCGGCCGATTTCCATTGTTCCGTTCATTGGCCGAAGATTGGTGGAGGAGGGCTTATTTGCATTGTTGCAAATAGGCATTTGTGGAAGGGGGTCTTTGCATTTTGTTGTATCATGATAGCACCCTCCTTTGACTTGCTTGACTTCATACTTCATGATGGCTTGACTTTGTTAGCATCATGGTTGTTGATGATGGTTGTGGTTGTGTGTGGTTTTTGCTTGTGATCATATTCTTTCATGATGCCCTCTTGCATCATTGCTTCCACCCACCCCTTGACCTTGCTCTCTCTTTCTCTCTCCAATCACACAAGGGGGGGGTGTGGGCCGGCCATTCCAAGAAGGGGATGGGAATTGATTCATTTTTGGTGTGGCATTTTCTTCTCTCATGGTGCTATGAAAATTTCTCTCTTGTTCATCCAAAAACCTCCTTGAATCCCTCCACCAATGGCAACCTCCACTACCCCAAAAAGAGACACAAGTTCTACTACACATTCTACAGCGAATCTTGGGCACGTCGAGTAGCCGGCTTCGTGCCCGAGTTGCCTCGGCATTGAGGTGGGAGCCCGTAAACGATGTAGGCGACGTGGTGCACTTCCGGCGACGAGGAGGAGACGGAACATTCCGCAGGAGATCGGGACCATGACGAGAAGACCGGAGGACTTGGATCGTCGGTATATCTCTAACCCATCTTCTAGTTAGCTTAGACTTGTTAATGGTAACGATCCGGGTGTTTAGTGCGCGGTGGTGCCGGTTTGCTAAGTCCGCAAAATTTAAGTTTTTCACCGCTTCCGCATTCCGGCGTCGGATTGACGGCCGGGGCGCCGCCGTGCACTTACAGTGGTATCAGAGCCTCGCCATTAACTTAGTCTAGCTTTGTGTAATGTGTTTTTCAGTTCCAATCGATCGAAATGTCCGAAAACCCAAATACACCCACGACAGTTTCTGTTGATTTTTTTCAGTCTCCAAAAATTTTTCAGGTTGCATAAAAGTACTGTGCTCAAAGATCTAAGACCAGTGGAGAAATTCGAGACACTGATTCTCCCATCGGAGCGCGGAAGCGCGGCAAGTACACACTTATTGCCGCTCTTCCGCCGCCGTAGTTATTGAACAGTGTGTGGAAATTTTCCAGTGGGCCTCTGGGGTTAAATTTGGGTTTCTGGAACATTAATTTTGGGCCCATATTTTCTGTAACTGCTACAGTATTGTTTTGGGGCCCACTTGTTAATTTTTGATCGATCGGATATTTTAAACACATTTTTCACAGTATTTACATTATATCTGCGACCGTGAATGTCACTTGATCGGTAAATCCGGTCTAACTGCTATAGCCCGGTTAGACGGACTTGCGAACGTGACTTTCATGTTGATGTTTTGTTTTTGCTGTGATGTTGCGGATCGGTCGTGGAGGATAGCCTGGATGCAATGCTAGTACAGTTTTGTTGTATTTTGTACATTTGATATTGCGGGGCGAGCGTCCGACATGTGGACTGCCGTCACTGCCTGTTTGTATTATTATTTTGGGGCACGACCTGGTTGCGGTCGATGTACCCGTTTTATGTATATTTTACTTTCTGTACTAGGATTGCCCCGCGGAGGGGTGCACGGATAGCCGGGTTCTGGAGGGCAACAAGCCCGCATCTCATGGCATTGAGACGGAGGGGGCTTCACTCTGGGATTGGCGGGCTATTCGCCGCACTCGTAGGGGGTACAGGTTGACCCAGGAGGGGTGCCCTAGTTACCGGATTCCGTGAAGTGCTGGGTGGTCCATTCACGGCGCTGAAGGGGGCTGCCTCGCTTCAGGTTTTGGCGGGTGACTTGCCGCGCCCGTAGGGGTCTAGGATTACATTGCACAGGCTATCCACACGACCAGGGGAACGTCGGGTTTCAGCAGTGGCTCTGTGAAACCCGGGGATCCCAGATATCTGTATTGTTTCTGTGATGCTGTACATTTCTGTGATGTTGCATTTTATTCACGCCTTGAGAGAAATACTATATATTGGTATATATATTAGTAGATGTCGTATATGTTTTGCATCCGCGCTAGTCCAGTCCCCGCTCTGTCGTTAGTAAGCTAACCTAACGGGTAATGACGGGACCCAGTGGCGAATGCGGATGGCATATACGTACATTAGTATATTTTCGTTCTTTGTGGTGTGATTAATTGATGGGACTGCGTTGATTCGGATCAATGCAAGTTAAAAACAAACCTTATCTGATGTTGTTGGAACACTTTTCAAAAAGCTGTTATTGCAAGGACGTTAACTTTTGTTTTGCATCGCGGTATTCTTTTAGAATATCCTGCTCCTCAGTCGACGAGGCAAGGGCCGAGATCCCTTCACCGGGAGTGACCCCTTGGACAATAAGTTTGCGTCAGGGCATTAACTTCACTATAGCCGATTACTTTTGCTTTGCACCGTGGTATTCAGTTGGAATATCCTGCACCCCATTCTACGGGGAAAGAGCCGAGATCCCTTCACCGGGAGTGACCTCTTTAGCAACGGTTTTCGTCACTATATTTTTAAAAGCTATCAGTTCCTTCAACGATATCAAGTTCTTTACGTTAAAGGTTTTCGCCAGAAACCATTCGTAGCCCTCCGTCGTTTCATATGGGTGGTCAATAGTATTCAAGCTGTGTATGTTGGCCAAAGTCAAGGCACAGTGATTGGTAGCTATTGGGGTATTCATATGCAGCATAGATAGATGCGTTGGTTTGGGACAGTCGTACTGCCATTTTGGCCAAAGTCAAGGGTATGTACGGGTGGATTCAAATTAACCTGGAGAATGACGGGTAGAACTTGACATGTGACTTATGATATGTTGGCCAAAGTCAAGGTCATAAGAGCATGGGGCAGAAATCTCATCGGGAGTTTCAAAAGAACTGAAACTTGCCAGATATGCGCATACCTTCTGGAGTGTGATAGCGTGAGCGGATTCCGTCACGTTATCATGCAATGATAGTTGGATCCCGATTCCCACTGATGAGTTAGTTTACTCCTCGGGTAACCCCGACTAATTCTTCTTTCAGGTTTGGAGGAGAATTTGAGGTACAGTGGGAGGTTTCCAGATTAGATAAATTGGTGACCATTCTGATCTAGGTTAGAGTGCACGCTGAGTGTTTCTTTTCTCTCTCTCTTTGGCAGCGACCATTGACCCGACCCTAAGACTTTGACTCAGTGACCAAGTTGACCGAACCTTCTTAACACCGGCTTTTGGATTGTCAGAGTTGCAAACCTCATTGCCACTCCTACTTTTACCCTTTTCTCCAGGACACCCCGTTTTACTACGAACGTCCACTTCCATTGGACAAAACCATCGTATGGTTAGATACGAACTCGAAAGAATTTATTCGAAGATGGTTTCCGGTTCTGGAGAAAACGGATAGGATTATTCAGTTGTCTTTTCCTTTTACCCTCTCTCAGGTTACGAGTACTCCTTGGTTTAGGGGTAGTACACCTATTACGCAAATTGGATTGTCTTCTTCCAAACCTTAGGCTGGTGCCGACCGGTAGGGAATGAAGAAAACCAATTAGCATAACGATGGTGTGCAGAAGGTATTAAGTTCAGACAAAGCAAGGGATTAGTAAGAGGGCAAAGTAAATTGCAACAGATATTCACGACCAAACCAAATATTTCGTTACCACTCCCACATCACCTTTGTATTTCTCCAGGACACTCCGTATCACTATGAAGATCCACAGTTTATTTGGATACTCCATCGTATGGTTATATACGAACTCGAATGGAACTGGTTCCAGTTCGGGGATGGATTCTGGTTCAGGAGAAATAGGAATAAGGTTTATTCAGGTGTCTTTTATCTTCACCCTCTCTCATTGCGAGTGTTCCTAGGATTGGGACAGTACACCCATTATGCTTATTGGATAGTCTTCTTCCAAACCATAGGCTGGTGCCGAACGGTAGGGAAGGAAGAAAACCATTTGGCCTAAAGGGGTGTACAGAAGGTAATGACTAAAGACATATGAAGGGATTTGGAGAGGTGGTAAAGAACTATACGGTTACAGTTGTGAATCTGGAAGAGGCATTACTAGGAATACCAGGATACCCCATCGAAACATTTCAATGTTTCAGTTTCACTGTGTACTGTTAATAGAAAACTGATTTCCCGATTAGATACTTACTCCAGGGTATGTATTTACCAGATACGGTTCTCACATCTGTATGGTTTTACAGATGATGAGTGGGAGTAAGTTATTGGGAATTGGGTGATTATCCTCATTATATCGGGATTCGTTGTAATCGGTGATATTTGAGGAAATCACCTGGGCTGTTTGCCGGTTGGCAAATATTTGGTTTTGAATATCCGCTGTTATGCACCAATTTCAAATTGATATATCTGTACGTCTATTTTCATAGAGTGAGATGTACCTTTTTGAAATTATGTCTATGACATTTACCTATATCAGTGGATGGTTAGGTAAGGAGCATTGAACAGCGGTGTAATTCTTCTTAACCATAAGTACAGTTTTCAACCTACGACACACAGTGAATGAGTTATCAGACTCAAGGGACTTATACAGAGTATTGTATGTTGTCCAGGGTCCATCAGGACAGAGGGGTTAGTCCTCATACTATATTCGGTTTACTTATGACTTCTCTACTTTTTAGACAGGTGTTTCGTGGAAACACAGGGTCTGAATTTTGAGAAGTTATAGGTATTTGAATACAGTAGAGAACCAGGTGTAACAAGTATCGGGATTCTTCAAAGTGATCGAAGATGTAGATACTTGTCAATGGTATTCAGTTGATAGTAATAATAAAGAGATCTTGCTTCTCTTTCAGGTTACTCATAATTGGAAGTATTCCTAAGTTGAGTAACGTTGATCGGCCTCCTTCCATTTAGTTGACATGCGCTGGGGACAGCTGCATGATTTGAATCTGGTTCAATTAAATCAGTGCCTCTGTTTCTATATTGGATATAGAACAGTTCATATCTTAACGATGTTAAGGTACGGGGAGTTGTCCGGATTATGCTTAAAACCAGACTCTGGATAACTCAAGGCATGTTTCTGTAATGGCTGTTTGTGGGTTGACCCAGGCTATGACGCGGGTTAACTTTCTACCATCTGGATGAACAATAGCAATATTGTTCTAGACTCGCCACAATTTTATTAAAAATGGATTTTTTCAGAAAACAGTAGTGGGAGTATGGTAGAACTGGAAGTAATTCCAGAACCACAAACGATTACTGAAGATTTGATAAGGAACCTAAAGATTCAATCTGGATTGACATTCCATTGGCCACTCCGCAGATAAGGTGGGTAACTTCAGGCACCCGAGAGGCACTACGGTAGCCTCAAGGACGGTGACAGGGAAGTTCTTGTTTACCCACAATTGCCATTGCTGTTGTTCCAGGTTACGAGACCCGGCGGGAGGATGAGTATAGCGTCGTTCTAAACCAGTTTTAGAAGTGTACGTCTATATGACTCTGCCAGAGGGTTGTCGTAGTCAGTGGGAGCAGCGGAAGCATTGGTGGACAGGTTGCTTATGTCTATTTATAGACTAGAGCAGATGTAGCGGAGAAAGATCATCTATTTCTGACGTGACAGTCATGGGTTTGACTTCATCAGAATAGGGGATGGATCTGTTGAGAAGGTAGTAGGGTGTGATATCCTGGTATTTGGATGATATACACAGAGTAGGTAAAGAAACTCCTACAATACGATCGGTTATACTTTGGTCGTCACACAGTTGTTTCTCCACAAAGGAAATGGATTTTATATCAGACATACTGGTTACTAGATCTATGGTTTTAGATCTAGATTTGGGTGGTTTCCCAATCAGGGTACTTGACAGCATTCTAAGAGTATTTAGGATGGAGGACCCCTGGCACGGTAGTGTACCTGCAGGTAATGGAGTCACCCTCTCCAAAGGTGTCTTACAGACTAAAGGGGAGAGGGACGGGCATGATTGGCAGATCACTTGCTCAGGCAATTGAGTCAATCGTGAGATGTCAAGTACCACACCAGATGTTGTTCTTGCACTAGATGCAATAAGCTGACATTAGTCCAATCCTGGAGAAACAGTCAGAAGCAGTTTTAGAACATAAGTGGATGTTCTAGGGATATGATAACGACAGCCTCATTCGGGAAACAGTTATCATTCCAGGCTTCCAAGGTGACATGGACGACAAGGAGGTTGTCAGAATTATAATTTTCCTTCTGATGAGGGGCAGTATTTTGGACAGGTGGTCCAAGGCAATACTGAGGGAGGCATGGCGCGCTGGATACTGATTAAGTTCAGTTGACGATACAGTCTAAGAAGTTTGGATTTGGAGTTCATTTATGAGCTAGGTCCCATCAGACATCCAGACATATTCTGAGACAGGTATTGCTCTTTTCGGGAGATGGCTTTCTCCGCGAACTTGAGATATAGAGAGACATAGAATGAAACAACTAAGCGGATCCACTCACTGAGGCTATTCCTCGAACGCAATAGTTCCGCAAACGGGCTTTGTGAAACTGACTAGTAGAGGAGTTGGATGTTCGGTATCACACGGGCTGTGAGTATGCGACATCGCAATAATTAGCCTTGAGTGCAAGTGGGAGATTGTTGGAGATAGTGCCCTCAGAGTCAATTATTAGGTCACAGGTACGTGATTGTAATGATTGAGGGAGGACCTATCCCGGTAGGACAGTCTTACTCGAGATGATAGTATGCTATCTGGTTTACCTTTATCATCGTGTACTGCTTTAGGTGACCTGACACGTCGCTATTACACGTTGATAGAGCCCCTAGGATTCTTGCTTGACCACCAGCAGTATGAGGGCGATCATATAAGTGGGAGACTTATGCTTAAAAGGTCCCTAGTCGTGGGAGTTTCGAGACTGGGCATCGATACTCCATTAGTAGACTAGTGTATACAGTCGAGACCCCGACGAGGGGCGGTGGCCGGTCTCACAAGCCACTGGTGTCAGTTGGATCACCTAAGATGTATACAGGTGCTCATTGGGTTATGAGTACACCGGACAGGACTCGCCGGGAACATGCTAGTTGGTCATATACCAGACGTCAGATGGCAGTTCCCTGGTGACATGTGTGCAGGTTAGTTCATCGACCTGGGGATCGTCATTTGTCTTGTGTGAGTTCCCACTGTACTTTGATTACTACCCTACCACGGCTCAAAGGAGTCGTACAAACAGGTTTTAGTTGGGTACAGTCCCGAGCCACATGGAGGCAGTGAGCGTATCTTCAGGGGTTCGTTTCTCCCGGTATTGGGGGTGAGGTCGTGCTGTGTCTAGGAGAGCCATTACACAAAGTCCTTGGCCAAGGCAAGGAGATTTACTGGTAGGTATTCCAGTAGTATCTCAGGGTGTTCTGGGCTACACTCCGACACGACTTGTACCGCTTTTGGGGGTCTGACTTTTACCAACCCCCTAGGCCCGCCATGCGATACTCATAGACGAACGGACCGGACTGTACGGATATTGTCACTGACAGGCTCAGTAGGGTTGTCAGGCTGAGTTCACTCACAGACGTCCCTTTTAGTCAATACTTGGTAGCCCGTTAAGTATTGGCTTATACCTCTGACGTGCTAGTGGTTAAATCCACAACCGAAGTGTTGACGAGTCTTTAGAGTCCCCCACATTCAGTTACTCAGCTTTCGGGCGAAAGGTTGTAGAGGCCGTATGGAGATATGGCAAGGTCCGATCAGATACGTGCGGTATTGCACGGATCAGGATCGGACAGTTTGTACTATAGGCCGTATGGTTATATGGCAGGGTTCGATCACATACGTGCGGTATTGCACGGATCAGGATCGAACGGATATTACTGGCCGGCTTTGGTATAAGCCGGATCCTAGTATAGTACAGTGTAGATTTTGTCTCATTGCATTTGTATTTCGGTCGGAATACAAATGCGGGTGTGTATGCACAGTATCGGGGTTTTCCTGTAATTTATTACGGGACCAGTTTTTGGAGTTGCCAGTTTGCTTTCCGTTTCGGCCGATTTCCATTGTTCCGTTCATTGGCCGAAGATTGGTGGAGGAGGGCTTATTTGCATTGTTGCAAATAGGCATTTGTGGAAGGGGGTCTTTGCATTTTGTTGTATCATGATAGCACCCTCCTTTGACTTGCTTGACTTCATACTTCATGATGGCTTGACTTTGTTAGCATCATGGTTGTTGATGATGGTTGTGGTTGTGTGTGGTTTTTGCTTGTGATCATATTCTTTCATGATGCCCTCTTGCATCATTGCTTCCACCCACCCCTTGACCTTGCTCTCTCTTTCTCTCTCCAATCACACAAGGGGGGGTGTGGGCCGGCCATTCCAAGAAGGGGATGGGAATTGATTCATTTTTGGTGTGGCATTTTCTTCTCTCATGGTGCTATGAAAATTGCTCTCTTGTTCATCCAAAAACCTCCTTGAATCCCTCCACCAATGGCAACCTCCACTACCCCAAAAAGAGACACAAGTTCTACTACACATTCTACAGCGAATCTTGGGCACGTCGAGTAGCCGGCTTCGTGCCCGAGTTGCCTCGGCATTGAGGTGGGAGCCCGTAAACGATGTAGGCGACGTGGTGCACTTCCGGCGACGAGGAGGAGACGGAACATTCCGCAGGAGATCGGGACCATGACGAGAAGACCGGAGGACTTGGATCGTCGGTATATCTCTAACCCATCTTCTAGTTAGCTTAGACTTGTTAATAGTAACGATCCGGGTGTTTAGTGCGCGGTGGTGCCGGTTTGCTAAGTCCGCAAAATTTAAGTTTTTCACCGCTTCCGCATTCCGGCGTCGGATTGACGGCCGGGGCGCCGCCGTGCACTTACAGTTCTATACTACGATCGGTTATACTTTGGTCGTCACACAGTGGTTTCTCTACATCGGACTTGGACATTATATCAGACATACTGGTTACTAGATCTATGGTTTTAGATCTAGATTTGGGTGGTTTCCCAATCAGGGTACTTAGACTGCATTCTAAAAGTATTTAGAATAGACGACTCCTGGCACGGTAGTGTACCTGCAGGTGATGGAGTCACCCTCTCTAAAGGTGTCTTACAGACTAAATGGGAGAGGGATGTGCATGATTGGCAGATCACTTGCTCAGGCAATTGAGTCAATCATGAGATGTCAAGTACCACACCAGATGTTGTTTTTGCGGTAGGTGCAATAAGTTGATTTTGATCCAATCCTGGAGAAACAGTCGGAAGCAGTTTTAGAACATGAGTGAATGTTCTAGGGATATGATAACGACAGCCTCATTCGGGAGACAGTTATCATTCCAGGCTTCCAAGGTGACCTGGAAGACAAGGAGGTTGTCAGAGTTATAGTTTTCCTTCTGACGAGGGGCAGTATTTTGGACAGGTGGTCCAAGGCAATACTGAGGGAGGCAAGGCGCAGGATACTGATTAAGTTCAGTTGACGATACAGTCTAAGAAGTTTGGATTTGGAGTTCATTTATGAGCTAGGTCCCATCAGACATCCAAACACATTCTAAGACAGGTATTGCTCAATTCAGGAGATGGGTTTCTCCGCGAATTTGAGATATAGAGAGACATAGAAAGAAACATCAAAGCGGATCCACTCACTGAGGCTATTCCTCGAACGCAATAGTTTCGCAAACGAGCTTTGTGAGACTGACTAGTAGAGGAGTTGGGTGTTCGGTATCACACGGGTTGTGAGTATGCGACATCGCAATAATTAGCCTTGAGTGCAAGTGGGAGATTGTTGGAGATAGTGCCCTCAGAGTCAATTATTGGATCACAGGCACGTGATTGCAATGATTGAGGGAGGACCTATTCCGGTAGGACAGTCTTACTCAAGATGATAGTATGCTATCTGGTTTATCTTTATCAATGTGTACTGCTTTAGGTGACCTTACAGGTGACTATTGCACATTGATAGAGCCCCTTGGATTCATGCTTGACTGCCAGCAGTATGAGGGCGATCATATACGTGGGAGCTGGTAATCTATAAGCATATCCTTAAAAGATCCCTATTCGTAGGAGTTTCGAGACAGGGCATCGATACTCCAGAGTAGACTAGTGTATACAGTCGAGACCCCGACGAGGGGCGGTGGCCGGTCTCACAAGCCACTGGTGTCAGTTGGTTCACCTAAGATGTATACAGGTGCTCATTGGGTTATGAGTACACCGGACAGGACTCGCCGGGAACATGCTAGTTGGTCTTATACCTGACGTCAGATAGCAGTTCCCTGGTGACATGTGTACAGGTTAGTTCATCGAACTGAGGATCGTCATTTGTCTCGTGTGAGTTCCCACTGTACTTTGATTACTACCCTACCACGCTCAAAGGAGACGTGCAAACAGGTTTTAGTTGGGTACAGTCCTGAGCCACATGGAGGCAGTGAGCGGATCTTCAGGGGTTCGTCTCTCCCGGTATTGGGGGTGAGGTCGCGCTGTGTCTAGGAGAGCCATTACACGAAGTCCTTGGCCACGGCAGGTGATTTACTGGTAGGTATTCCAATAGTATCTCAGGGTGTTCTGGGCTACATTCCGACACGACTTGTACCGCTTTTGGGGGTCTGACTTTTTACCAACCTCCTACGCCCGCCATGCGATGCTCATAGACGAACGGACCAGACTGTACGGATATTGTCACTAACAGGTTCAGTAGGGTGTCAGGATGAGTTCGCTCATCGACGTCCCTTTTGGTCAATAGCTGGTGGCACGTCACGTATAGCTAATACCTCTGACGTGCTAGTGGTTAAATCCACAGCCATAGTATTGACGAGTCTTTAAAGTCCACCACACATTCAGTTACTCAAGTTTCGGGTGAAACGCTGTAGAGGCCGTATGGAGATATGGCAGGGTTCGATCAGATACGTGCGGTATTGCACGGATCAGGATCGGACGGTTAGTACTAGAGGCCGTATGGATATATGGCAGGGTTCAATCAGATACGTGCGGTATTGCACGGATCAGGATCGGACGGATAATACTAGCCGGCTTTGGTTTAAGCCGGATCCTAGTATAGTACAGTGTAAATTTTGTCTCATTGCATTTGTATTTCAGTTGGAATACAAATGCGGGTGTGTATACACAGTATCGGGGTTTTCCTGTAATTTATTACGGGATCAGTTTTCTGGAGTTGCCAGTTTGCTTTCCGTTTCGGCCATTTTTCTTTGCATCTTTCATTGGTCGAAGATTGGTGGAGGAGGGCTTATTTGCATTTGTGCAAATAAGCATTTTGGAGGGTTGTCTTTGCACATTGTAGTGTCATGATGGTTGCACCATCCCTTGACCGTTTGACTTCTTCTTTCATGATAACTTGACTTTGTGATGAGATGATGAGGTTGGTTGAGTGTGGGTTTTAGTTTGTGATCATTGTTTGTTATCATCACCCTTTCTCTCTCTTGCTTGATTGGTTGGCTCACTCATTCTTTTGGATACTCACTCACTCCTTCATCCTCTTACTCTCCTCTCTTCACCATGGTGCATGGCCGGCCAAGCCAAGGAGGGGCTGTCCCAATATTTGGTGAGGGGATTTTTGGTCTTTTGGCTTCACAAAAATCCCAAAGTTTCATCTCCAAAAATTCTTAGTTCCGTTCCTCCACCAAAGGCAACTTCCACAACCCCAAATGAGACACAAGTTCCACACTACATTCTACAGCATATCTTGGGCTCGTCGACTCTCCAACTTCGTGTCCGAGTGGCCTCGGTCCAGAGGTGGGAGCCCGTAAAAGAAGCAGGCGACGTGGTGCCCTTCCGGCGACTTGGTGGAGACCGGAGATTCCACGGGGAGATCAGGACGACGACGAGAAGACCGAAGGACACGGATCGCTCGGTATATCTCTCTACCCCTACTCTTGATAGCTAGGACTAGATTAATGGCACGATCCGGGTTTATAGTGCGTGGTGGTGCCGGTTTGAAAAGTTAAAGTAAATCACCGCTTCTGCATTCCGTCGTCGGATTGACGGCCGGGGCGCCGCCGTGCACTTACACAATTAATCATAATTCACACATATGCATTAGGGTTAAAAAAATGACAATGGTCATCAACCCTAATCAAAGTCCTCTCCCTCTGCCTCAGTCAACTGTGCATACGCACCCGTATCCGTGATCCGAGGAACACGAATACAATGAGGTATAACCAATCCCAAATCATATACTAGGATCCGGCTTAAACCAAAGCCCGCTAGTATAAGCTGTCCGGACAGCAAACGTGCACAAGTGCGCGGATATGAACGAACTCTGTCGCAAAACTATGCGACCTCTACTAATTTTGCCTAAAGGCGAATAACTCTCTGTGTGGGACTCTAAAGACTCGACACTACGCTGGCAGTGGGTTTAACCACAGACCGCAAGCGGCACTAGCTGTACGTAACGGTCCCCAGGTAGATGCCGATAAGAAGACTGACGAGGTGAACCCATCTGAACTCCTACTGAGCCTGAATGTGACAGTCTCCGTACAGTCCGGTCTGTTCGTCTTGTTAGTTATATGTATGCCCTAGAGGCCATTACTGTACATATGATGTATATTGTAGTGGATGCTAGGACGTATATAGGGAGGACTTTCTTGCTCGACATGATAGTATGCTATCTGGTTACACTTTACCTTAACGTGTACACTGACTGTCTCTCTGTTACATGTTGGTAAAGCCCTTAGGATGTGTACTTGACTACCGGGACTATGATGCAGATCATACTAGTGGGGACAGATAGTCTATAAGTACATCCTTCAAAGTCCCTAGTCGTGGGTGTATCGAGACGGGGCATCGATATACCAGAGTAGACTAGCGTATACCTTCTCGACCCATACAGATGGGCGATGGATGATCCCATATCCATTGGTGTTTGACATCAGAGATGATATACGGGTGCTCAGTAGAGACTGGGTACACTGGACGGACTCGCCGAGAACTCCCAGATGGTATTATACCTCACGTCAGATGGCAGTTCTCTGGTGGCACTGGTACAGAGTAGTCTGTTGACCCGAGATCGTCATAGAGTCTTGTGTGGTTCCCACTGTGCTTTGATTTCCATCTTACCACGTCCAAGAGGGCGTGCAAAATGGTGGTTTTGGGTACAGTCCCGAGTCACATGGAGGCAATGAGCGATAGGAGGGGATTCGCCTCTCCCGGTATAGGGGTTGATGTTGCGCTGTGTTCGATTGGCTATAACAGGAAATCCCTGGCCTGGGTTGCTGAGATTTACTGGTAAGTGTTACCAGTAGTTTCTCGAAGTGTTATAGACCTCATATCGACACGACTTATCGAGCTATTGGGGTCTGACGTTTACCACCCCTAGGCGAGATATGCGACATATCAGACGATCAGACCGGACTGTACGGTAGTGTTACTGGTCGGATTCACTGGAGTGTGAGCGGGCTTGCTCGTCGATCTTCAGATCGCTCAATACCCGGGTGGCCGTTACGTTTAGCAGACCGCTTGCGGCTTGTGGGTGTTTGATATGATCATCGCCTGCTGCTGGCGTATTGACGAGTCTTTAAAGTCCTACACAGAGGTTTCCTGGCTCAAGCGAAACGAAATAGGAGCGCATATGAGATATGTGCGGGACCGAGAATAATGCGTGTATGTGACACCGTATTCCATTCTCACGATGAATGTATCGATTAGGTTATATGCGATATACCCTAGTTATCGAATCAAAGGTTGATTCGATAAGCCGATACATAGGATACTGGTCGGTTATATGCGATATGACCGGATCGTTAAATCAAGTGTTGATTTAATGATTTAATGTATAATTATATATTTGATATATTACTTTGCATTAACTAGTATTGGTTAACTTTAAATGGATTTTCTCACTCGGGTGTGCGCATTGCATATGCGATATGATTTTTGTGCACTTGATTGTATCATGTTTGATGATACATATCTTTTTTGTTGAGTGTAATGAATTAAACCTAGGTTAAGTAAATGATTAGGGTTTTCTTTTATTCATTTATTTATCTTTTCATTTGCATTTAAAAGATAAATGAGAAAAGGAAAAGAAGTGAAAAATGGTGGCTAGTTTTGTTTTCAACATGAAGCTTCATGAAGCTTTCATTAAGTCACCATTTTTGTCTCATCTCCTTTACCCTAAACATTCTTTAACCTTGGTCAATTCTCTACACTTAACTTGGGTTATGTTATGATAAGAATGGATTTTCTTTTCTATTTTTAATTATTCTTATCATAACAATTTCATCTTCTTCTTCCTTTCTTCAAGTGAAGAAAGCAAGCTCCATCAATGGTGATTGATGGAAACAAGTGAGAAATCCAATTCTAAAGTCTACCCACTTCCTATTTCTTCATCCTCTACCTCTTGCCAAGTAGTAGAGTGTGTTTTCTTCACAAATTTCTTGACTTGGTGAAGTCGGAGCTTGATTTAGCGATGCCTCGACGTAGATCATCTTCGGCATGGACATCGATGACCTAGCCCGTCCATTCTCCGATGAAGCCGACGCTAGAGCCCGGGGCTTGTTATGGACAGCGAGGAGACTTCATTGCGGAGCTATGGAGGTGGAGAACCGGATCTACAAAGGTTGTATTTCCGTATCTCTTAGTTAAGTGTTAACTAGTTATCTTTTCGCCTAGATTTCTAGCCAACGATCCGTACACTAGGGTTTCTCGGCACCGTATTTTTTGAAATTGGCATGGTTGATGCCTTGTGAGACCTCATTAGGATGCCTAGGAACCCTACAGTGGTATCAGAGCCTATCTAGAGCCTTAGGCGAAGTTTAGACGCAGTTTGAAGTCCGATCGATCGAAAAACCCGAACCCAAAATAGCTCTCTGTCCTTTTTTCAAAAACTGGGATTTTTCCAAATTAAAAATTGCTAAAAAATTCAGCAGGGAAATATAAGAATTACGGCGCAAAAATTTTCCCATGAACAGTTCAAACCGCGACGGAAGCGCGGCAGAAGCCTGGCTTCTGCGGCGGTTCCGCCGCACATTGATGACGTCATCCTCATTTGTTTGCACAGTAATTCCTATTTAATTATGCTAGATTTTCTGGGAATTTTTAAAATTTATTCAAGAGTTGAATTTTCTGGGGTTGTTTTGGGGATTCGGTGTTTCGATCGGAGTATCAGATTTTGTCTATGTGGCTTTCCGGATAAATTTTAGAATATGTTAAAAAAGTTCGACCGGATATAAATACCCAATTTTTCCCCTGTCGGGAAATTTCCAAGTTTTGGATTTTTCCGTTGTTTAACGACGTTCTAAGTAGTGCAAGTAACGCGATGGTCCCTCTAGAAGACAACAAACCTTAACTCGATTATGTGACCGTGTTGAACTGCCCTTTGAACCTTCGGGTTTGGGGCAGTACGGCGTGCCACATGTGAGGCGTTGGCTTGACCCTTCTACGGCTGGACCGTTGGTACTGAGGCACGAACTGAATGTTGTTAGACTTATTTCATGTGTTGAGCTGTATCGGGAAAACTTGGGTGTTTGACTGTTCGATCGAAAAGTTTAACATTTTCTATTTGTCCGGAATGTGATACAATAATTGGAATTCACAATTAGTTATGAGATAACTCAATTAATGTTATAAACATAGCAGTTTAGTCTCACTTGATCGGTTGCCACGGAATTTTGATGGGATCAAAAGTCCGTCGCAATCACGTAGCGTACGCGGATACTCGCCGGGTAAACTTAATAGACAGCCTCACTCCATAGCCCCGACCAAGTGACTGTAGGAGAACCCCGTTGCCGAAAGCATCCGTCCGGGTGCTCGCGGTAGCGGTGTTCCGCCTTGGTGCACTTGGTCGACGGCGTCGGGGGTGCAGCCGCCTACTAAAGTTTGCGACGAGCATTCGATCAAAATGTCGGGAATCCTGTTGAATTGCCCGACTCGGTATTGAAAAGTGTTTTCGATTTTGAGACTAAAATGCGGGGTTTATAATTGTTAGGCATGCGATGTCTAAGAAGGTTGCGGATTCCAACTGTTGTAGTTTTACACTTTCTTTTCTGTGACCGTAAGTGTAATATGTGATATCGCCGGTTTCGTTGCTATATGTCAACGACAATTGGGATGCGCATATTTACTTACGTTGATGACATGTGATGTTATGTGTTGCTGGATATGTTATATTGGATCGTCGTGCTTGAATAGCCGGGGGTTTTTATGTGAGATGAGTGTTTTTCATTTTCATTCATGTAAAAACTTGTATGTAATATTCTTTTATTGGGGCGCTTCCAGGTTGCGGAAGTTGTCACCGTTTGTATATTATTTACTTTTCCGCACTAGGATAGACCCAAGGAGGGGAGCACAAGTAACCGGGTTCTGGAGTCCAGTGGGAGACCAACTCGAGGAGTCGAGTCCGGGTCTCCTAACTCTAGAATTGGTAGGGTTGCTTGCCGCTCTCGTAGGGGTCTAGGGGTGTGGGTTTGGCTATTCATCGCGACCGTGGAATCCGTGTTTTATACTGGCTCGTATTGAAAACACGGACGTCCTAGTATATCCAATATTTCATATGATTCTTCTGCTGCGATATCTGTGATGTGATCATGTGATGTTCTGTGATAGATACAGTATATAGTATATATGATATATTATATAGGCGTTACTTATGTTTTACACCCGCGCTAGCCCTGCCCCGCTCTGTCGTTAATTACCTAACCTAACGGTGCACGAGGGGACATCGAGGCGAATGCGGATGGCATAAGTATACGTCGTATTTATCTGTGATGTTTAGGTACTTAAATGATGGGACTTCATTAATGTGATTAATGAAATAAAAGAAACCTAAGATGTTGTAGAATCGAATTTCAAAATAAAACAGGTAGCTACAGTTCTTGCTTTGCACAGCGGTATATATGATATATCCTGCACCTTATTCGATAAGGAAAGGACCGAGATCCCTTCACCGGGAGTGACTCCTTTAGCAATAACTGGCAGATGCTACACATTCGGTTTGTCATTTGAATGCTTTTAAGAGTTTTTGCTTTGCACAGTGATATATGTGATATATCCCGCACCTCATTCGACGAGGAAAGGACCGACGATCCCTTCACCGGGAGTGACTCCTTTAGCAAAACTAGAAAAGCCTCAAAAGCACTCCATTTTAAAATCATTTGATTCTACAACGATATCAAGTTCATTACGAAATAGGTTTTCATAAAAACCTGTCGTAGCCCTCCGTCATTTCAGATAAGTGCTGTTTAGTATTCGTGCTGCGTTTGTTGGCCTCCGTCAAGGTGCAGTGTGCGGTAGCTAACCAGTATTTATCTGCTTATGCATATGATGCAGATTGAGTTAGGGTAGTCGTGCGGCCTTGTTGACCTCCGTCAAGGGTCGTGCGGGTGGGTTTAATTCGATCAAGAAATGACGGGTTGAACTTGACTAGTAGCCTATGGTTTGTTGACCTCCGTCAAGGTCATAGGGTGCTAGGGGCAAAATATTATCGGGAATTTCAAGTGTTGAAATTTGCAATGAGATTGCATACCTTCTATGAGATAGTTGGATCCCGATACCCGCTGCGAGTAAGAGTTACTTCTGGGAGAGTTTTATACATTACAATTAGCCGATCAAGTAGGTGTCTAGAAAGGTGTCAACGGGGTTACGCCTCTGGGAAAACGAGGTTTACAGTAATTAGGTTCGTGCGAAAGCACGGGGGACCTCCCTCAAAGTACCGACATTGGCCTGGCTGAAAGATTGGCGAACTTGTAGTGTGTAATTAATCCCGGCTAGTCTTTCCTTTTAGGGTTTGAAGGAAGATTTGATAAAAAGCAGTGGGAGCCATCCTGATTAGATAAAATAATAACCAATCTATTCTTGACAGGGCGCACGCTGAGTGTTTTCTTCTCTCTCTCTCCAGGTAGCGACCATATCATGCCTTAATCAAGATAATAAAACGGATTATTGACCGAACCCGCTTGTTATACTGAGCTGGGGAACGTTGGTCCCGCTCCAACTTATAATTGTTATAAGACCGAGCAGGAAATTGGGGATTACCAGAATTCCCGTGCCGCCCAAACGAAGAGAGTGCATGCTGATGCATCATCTTCGGGTGTGTTCGTTACAAAGAACTGTTTCTCTGTATCCTCTACATCCTGGGTATATGATACCGGATCAGGATCCCAGATGTGTAATCTGTTACATAGGGCTACAGAAAGGTAGAGAACTGAGAACGGGTGATAAGTTTCATGAGACAGAAAACGGGGCAAGTGTTGCAGCCAAGTCTGTTGGTCACTGTCACCCTGTATTACAAATACATTGATTCTGAACAAATGTTATTAGATACCGAACCTGATATACCAAATCATATCACTATCTTTGTTAGAAAAGAAAGGATATAATTTTGTATTATCGGATAATGTTTTGAACATTTCCTATATCAAAAGTTGATCGGTTCAGGCACGTTATCTAAAAGAATTGATGTTCTAAATCAAACTACAGTTCTTTAGTATACGGAACACACACAAGAGGAAGAGTTCAGAAATGAACGAATCCTACTTGAGGCATTGTAGACTAGGTCATATCAATGCGACCCGACTAGCTAGAGTTACATAAAGATGCATATTTAAATTAGTTTGAATTTACATCTTGTGAAACTCGCCAGTCATGTCACAAAGATAAGATGACCACAGCTCTGTTTATTGGAAACAGAGAAAGAGTTAATGAACTCTTGGGATGATACATGTTGATGTATGTGAGGTCCCCTGTCTACACATGCCAGGACTGGTTCTTTATACTTCATTACGTTCTCTGATGATCTTTCAAGATTCAGACCTATGTTCCTGTTGAAACACAAGTCCGAACCTTTTGAGATATTCATAGAATATAAGCTAGAAGTAGAGAACCAAAATACGTGTATAAGTATTATGTCCTTTGATGTGATCAAGGAGGAGAATACTTGAGCATGGAAATCCTGGACCATTCTAAAGGAGAATGAGATTCTCTCTCGGCATTACTCCTCCGTAGACACCATAGCACGATGGTATATCGGGGCGGAGCAATCACACCCTATATGATATGGTGTGCTCTATGATGAGTAATACTGAGCTACCTATTTCCTTTTGGGTGTTATGCACTTGAGAAGCTGCATACCTATTGAATAGGGTTCTAATCAAATCAGTTGCCTACTACTTCATATATGATATGGAAAGGGAAGAGCCCATATCTTAAGTTAGTTAAGATTTGGGGTTGTCCGGCCTATGTTTAAAAGCAAAATCCGGACAAGCTCGAGGCAATGTCAGTTATGTAGAACTGGAAAGGTTCCAGCTATACAAACTACATCAGATGATTTGGTAGAACCAGAGGATTCAGTAGATACCAACGAACCTCAGCCTCTCCGCCGATCTAGTAGGGTTCCTCACCCACCTGAGAGATACTTCTGTTTCTCTATGACAGTGGGAGCGAGGATTACATCATGAGATGATGACCCAACTAGTTTCGAGCAGGCCATCAGGAGTAAGACTCTATAAGAATGGCTGGATTCTTAGTGATCTGAGATGGAATCCTTATACACCAACAAAGTATGGACTTTGGTTGCTATATCTGAAGGGTTAAATCCCCATCAGGAGCAAGTATATCTTGAGAAGATTACTTGGTGTACATGGAAAAGTTGAGACTTTCAAAGCTAGACTTGTTAAAGGTTTGCATTATTGACCAGGTGTGGATCATGATGAAACTTTTTCTAAGGATCTATGCTTAAGTCCATTCAGATCCTACTTGCCATGGCTACATACCATGACTACGATATCTGGTGGTTGGATGTCATGACAGCTTTTCTAAATGATGTTTTAGAAGAGAGCGTCTATAAGTACACAGCCAGAGGGCTTCGTAGACAGTGGGAGCAGCGGAAACGTGTGCAAGATGTTTTATAGGATAAAGCAGGCATCGCGGAGTTGGAACGTCTGTTTTGATGAAGTAGTCAAAGAGTTTGACATCATCAAAATGGTAGATGAACCTTGTATAAACAAAAAGGTAGTAGGGAGTATGGTGACGATCCTCGTAGAGTACGTGGATGACATACTCTTGATAGGGAAGTAGTTTCCTATGCTACGCTCGATCAATCTCCGTTTATCACAATGATTCTCCACATAGGATCAATGTGATACCTACTAAATCCTGGACTTTGGATCTATGAGATAGATCTAATTGGATGTTAGGATTCTCACTAGTTATAGTGAGAAGGTATCAATCGACCCTGGGGAGAATCACTGGAAGGGTTCCAGGGTGATAAAGACGACTGAGTGTCAGTCGCAGGCATTGTCTTTACCCACAGTAAAGGGACGGTATGTTGGAAGAGTTCCAAGCTAGATACCGTGATATACTAGACGATAAAGGCAGGATACATCGCTACTTAAGATGCTACCAAAGAGGCAGTCTGGGTGTATATTGGTTCATGAGATGAACAACGTTCCAACCATTGTGAGACAACGGAGTTGTGGCTTATGCCAAGGAACGTCCGTCCCATCAGTGATCCAGATATATTCTAAGGCAGTATCACCTGATCATGGAGATGGTTGATCTCCAAGGAGATCGAGGTCAGGAGAGTAGACTCAGAGGACAGCACAGCGGATCCACTCACAAAGGCCTGTTCCCAGAGAGAGATTTTTATGGGATGGTTGAGTATGAGATACTACAACCACTGCTAAAGATGGCCTTAGTGCAAGTGGGAGATTGTTAGTTATATGTATGCCCTAGAGGCCATTACTGTACATATGATGTATATTGTAGTGGATGCTAGGACGTATATAGGGAGGACTTTCTTGCTCGACATGATAGTATGCTATCTGGTTACACTTTACCTTAACGTGTACACTGACTGTCTCTCTGTTACATGTTGGTAAAGCCCTTAGGATGTGTACTTGACTACCGGGACTATGATGCATATCATACTAGTGGGGACAGATAGTCTATAAGTACATCCTTCAAAGTCCCTAGTCGTGGGTGTATCGAGACGGGGCATCGATATACCAGAGTAGACTAGCGTATACCTTCTCGACCCATACAGATGGGTGATGGATGATCCCATATCCATTTGTGTTTGACATCAGAGATGATATACGGGTGCTCAGTAGAGACTGGGTACACTGGACGGACTCGCCGAGAACTCCCAGATGGTATTATACCTCACGTCAGATGGCAGTTCTCTGGTGACAATGGTACAGAGTAGTCTATTGACCCGAGATCGTCATAGAGTCTTGTGTGGTTCCCACTGTGCTTTGATTTCCATCTTACCACGTCCAAGAGGGCGTGCAAAACGGTGGTTTTTGGGTACAGTCCCGAGTCACATGGAGGCAATGAGCGATAGGAGGGGATTCGTCTCTCCCGGTATAGGGGGTTGATGTTGCGCTGTGTTCGATTGGCTATAACAGGAAATCCCTGGCTAGGGTTGCTGAGATTTACTGGTAAGTGTTACCAGTAGTTTCTCGAAGTGTTATAGACCTCATATCGACACGACTTATCGAGCTATTGGGGTCTGACGTTTATCACCCCTAGGCGAGATATGCGACATATCAGACGATCAGACCGGACTGTACGGTAGTGTTACTGGTCGGATTCACTGGAGTGTGAGCGGGCTTGCTCGTCGATCTTCAGATCGCTCAATACCCGGGTGGCCGTTACATTTAGCAGACCGCTTGCGGCTTGTGGGTGTTTGATATGATCATCGCCTGCTGCCGGCGTATTGACGAGTCTTTAGAGTCCTACACAGAGGTTTCCTGGCTCAAGCGAAACGAAATAGGAGCGCATATGAGATATGTGCGGGACCGAGAATAATGCGTGTATGTGATACCGTATTCCATTCTCGCGATGAATGTATCGATTAGGTTATATGCGATATACCCTAGTTATCGAATCAAAGGTTGATTCGATAAGCCGATACATAGGATACTGGTCGGTTATATGCGATATGACCGGATCGTTAAATCAAGTGTTGATTTAATGATTTAATGTATAATTATATATTTGATATATTACTTTGCATTAACTAGTATTGGTTCACTTTAAATGGATTTTCTCACTCGGGTGTGCGCATTGCATATGCGATATGATTTTTGTGCACTTGATTGTATCATGTTTGATGATACATATCTTTTTTGTTGAGTGTAATGAATTAAACCTAGGTTAAGTAAATGATTAGGGTTTTCTTTTATTCATTCATTTATCTTTTCATTTGCATTTAAAAGATAAATGAGAAAAGGAAAAGAAGTGAAAAATGGTGGCTAGTTTTGTTTTCAACATGAAGCTTCATGAAGCTTTCATTAAGTCACCATTTTTGTCTCATCTCCTTAACCCTAACCATTCTTTAACCTTGGTCAATTCTCTACACTTAACTTGGGTTATGTTATGATAAGAATGGATTTTCTTTTCTATTTTTAATTATTCTTATCATAACAATTTCATCTTCTTATTCCTTTCTTCAAGTGAAGAAAGCAAGCTCCATCAATGGTGATTGATGGAAACAAGTGAGAAATCCAATTCTAAAGTCTACCCACTTCCTATTTCTTCATCCTCTACCTCTTGCCAAGTAGTAGAGTGCGTTTTCTTCACAAATTTCTTGACTTGGTGAAGTCGGAGCTTGATTTAGCGATGCCTCGACGTAGATCATCTTCGGCATGGACATCGATGACCTAGCCCGTCCATTCTCCGATGAAGCCGACGCTAGAGCCCGGGACTTGTTATGGACAGCGAGGAGGCTTCATTGCGGAGCTATGGAGGTGGAGAACCGGATCTACAAAGGTTGTATTTCCGTATCTCTTAGTTAAGTGTTAACTAGTTATCTTTTCGCCTAGATTTCTAGCCAACGATCCGTACACTAGGGTTTCTCGGCACCGTATTTTTTGAAATTGGCATGGTTGATGCCTTGTGAGACCTCATTAGGGTGCCTAGGAACCCCACACGTCTGATACATCGCATGGCGGGCCTAGGGGGCGGTAAATGTCAGTCCACTAATAGCGGTACAATTCGTGTCGGAGTGTAGCCCAGAACACCCTGAGATAACACTGGAAACCTACCAGTATATCTCGCTTGCCCTGGCCAGGGACTACTTATGTAATGGCTCTCCTAGACACAGCGCGATGTCAACCCCCAATACCGGGAGAGACGAATCCTGTCTAACCGTCACTGCCTCCAAGTGCTTCGGGACTGCACCCAACTACTACCTGTTTGTACGACTCCTTTGAGCCGTGGTAGGGTAGTAATCAAAGTACAGTGGGAATACACTCGAGGCGAAGTGACAGTGTCAAGTTAGCCGACTAAGTTGTATTCATGTCACCTGGGAACTGATAACTGACGATAGGTAAAATACCAACCAATAGTTCCCGACGAGTCCTGTCCAGTGTACTCGTAACCTAACGAGCACCCGTATACTATCTCAAGTACAACGTACTGACGGCTGTGGGACAGGCCGTCTCCCGTGCTGGGATGAGAAGCGCATACGCTAGTCTACTCCGGAGTATCGATGCCCTGTCTCGATAATCCCACTACCAGGGACTGTAAATAAGGATGTGCTTGTAGATTACCCAGCCCCCACGAGTGTGACTGCCATCACAACGCTAGTAATCAAGCAAAGATCCTAAGGGCTCCACTAATGCGTATAGGTGATATAATAAAAGAAACACATGTACACATTAAAGCAGAGACAAACCAAGTAGCATACTACCATTTTGAGCAAGATTGTCTATACAACTGTGAATATCCCAAGCTTCCATCAAGTAATATACATACTAGTATGATACAGTAATGGCCTCTAGGGCATATACACTAACATTAATAACCCGGCTGTATCGTATTCAACCGACTAATATCATATATATCAACTTATCGAATCAACACTTGATTCAATAGCCCGGATATATCACATATATCCGACCGATATCACATATCGCGAGATAAGAATACGGTATCACATACACGTATTAATCTCGGTCCCGCACATATCACATATGTGCCCTACTTCATTTCGCATGAGCTAGGAAATCTTTGTGTAGGATTCTAATGACTCGTCAATACGCCGACAGAAGGTAATGATCATATCAGTTACCCACAAGCCGTCAACGGTACTACCTGGACGTAACGGTTACACGGGTATTGAGCGATCAGAAGATCAGCAAGAAATCCTATCTAAACTCTCGCAAAGCCTATCAGTAACACTACCGTACAGTCCGGTCTCTTCGTCTGATATGTTGCATATTTAGTCTGGGGGTGGTAAACGTCAGACCCCAAATATTTGATAAGTCATGTCGATGTGAGGCTCATGACGGGTCGAAAAACTACTGATAACACTTACCAGTAAATCTCAGTATCAGCCCTGGCCAGGGACTTCATGTTATAACCAATCGAGCACAGCGCAACATCAACCCCCAATACCGGGAGAGACAAAACCCCTCCTATCGCTCATTGCCTCCATGTGACTCGGGACTGTACCCAAAAACCACCGTTTTGCACGCTCTCTTGAACGTGGTAAGGTGGAAATCAAAGCACAGTGGGAATCACACAAGTTTCTATGACGATCTCGGGTCTACAGATTAACGTGTACCAATGTCACCAGAGAACTGCTATTTGACGATAGGTATAATATCATTTAGGAGTTCCCGGCGAGTCCTATTCAGTGTACCCAGTCTCTACTGAGCACCCGTATACAATCTTTGATGTCAAACACCAATGGATGTGGGATCATCCATCGCCCATCAAATGGGTTAAGAAACGTATACGCTAGTCTACTCTGGAATATCGATGCCCTGTCTCGATACTCCCACGACTAGGAACAATTAAAGGATGTACTTGTGGACTACCCTGGCCCTACTAGTACGATCCCCATCATTGTCCTGGTAGTTAAGTCCACATCCTAAGGGCTTTATCAACATGTAACAGAGAGACAGTACAAGTATACCTATTAAGATAAAGAGCAACCAGATAGCATACAATCATGTCGAGCAAGAAAGTCCTATCTATATATGTCCAAGCATCCACTATAATATACAATCATGTACAATAATGGCCTCTAGGGCATACATACAACTAACACATAGGACCGCATACATCACCATGTATCTGTCCAAGAGTTCAGTAGCTCTTTCTCCGTTTCTAGTAAACGGAGATTTGGTCATCTAACCTTTGAGACAAGATTGGAAAGTTTCATAAGATGTAAATCCGAACGGATTCAAATATTCATCCTTATGGAACTTTAGCTAGTCTTGTTTTATAGATATGACCTAGTCTACAATGCCACAAGAAGACTTCGTTCATTTCTGAACTGTTCTTCTTGTGTGTGTTATGTATACTTAGAACTGTATTGTGATTTAGAACGTATATACAGTTATACAACGTACCACACCCAATCAACACTTGATTTAGGAAAATATTCACAATATTTTGGTACGGAATAACAGTCACTCAGAATCAATGTATTACCAGTTGGTAACGCTAGGTGATATTTGCCAACTGCTTTGGTTGTAACAATTGCACCATTCTCTACTACTTAGAGACATATCACCCTTTCTCAGTTCTCTACCTCTTTAGCACATGTAACAAATTACATATATGGGATCCTGATCCGGTATCCTATACCCAGTGTAGGGTTCCTAGGCACCCTAGTGAGGTCTCACAAGTGATCAAACATGCACAAATCAAATTTTACGGGTGCCTACAAACCCTAATACGGATCGTTTACTAGATAAATAGGCGAAGCAAGCATGTAATCGAATTAAATGCTAGGGGAAAGTGACTACAACCTTTGTAGATCCGGTCCACCACTTTATGAGCTCCACGATGATCTCCCTCCGCTGTCCAAATCGAACTCACGACTCTAGCATTGGCATCATCGAAGAATGGGCGGGCTTGATCGTCGGTTCGATGCCGAAGATGATCTACGTCGAAGCATCACAAGAACAAGCTCCAAATTCACCAAGCTTTGAAAACTTGTGAAGTAAACACCCTATACAACTTGGCAAGAGGTAGAGGATGAAGAAATAGGAAGTGGGTAGACTTTATATTTGGATTTCTCACTCAATTTCACTAGTTGCCATTAATGGCCACTAGCTTTCTTCATGTTGAAGAAGATGAAGAAGAAGAAGAAGAAGATATGATAAGTTAAAAATAAAATAGAAAAAAATATCAATACTTATCATAATCTTACCCTTGGTTAAGTGTAGAGAATCAACTAGGGTTAGTGAATGGTTAGGTTTTGTAGATGAAGACAAAATGGTCAAAGCTTCTTGAAGCTTCAAAGAAAGCAACAAAACAATCAACCATTTTATTTTCATTCTAAATGAAGAATGAATAAATAAAGAAATAGTTAATAAATACAAAACCCTAACCATTACACAACCATGGTTTAATCATACACTTAACTAAGTATGCATGTATCATCAAACATGATACAATCATGTGCACAAAAATATATCACATATATAACTTGCACAATTCAAGTGAGAAAATCCATCTAAAGTGAACCAATACTAGTTAATGCAAAGTAATATATCAAATATATAATTATACATTAAATCATTAAATCAACACTTGATTCAATGATCCGGTCATATCGCATATAACCGGCTAGTATCCAATGTGTCGGCTTACCGAATCAATCCTTGATTCGATAACTAGGTTATATCGCATACAACCATTCGACACACATTCATCGCGAGAATGAAATACGGTATCACATACACGAATTATTCTCGGTCCCGCACATATCTCATATGCGCTCCTATTTCGTTTCGCTTGAGCCAGGAAACCTCTGTGTAGGACTCTAAAGACTCGTCAATACGCCGGTAGCGGATGATGATCATATCAAGCACCCACAAGCCGCAAGCGGTCTGCTAAACGTAACGGCCACCCGGGTATTGAGCGATCAGAAGATCGACGAGCAAGCCCGCTCACACTCCTGCGAATCCAACCAGTAACACTTACCGTACAGTCCGGTCTGTTCGTCTGATATGTCGCATATCTCGCCTAGGGGTGGTAAACGTCAGACCCCAGTAGCTTGATAAGTCATGCCGACTTGAGGTCCATAACATTCGTGAAACTACTGATAACTCTTACCAGTATATCACTGCAACCCTGGCCAGGGATTTCCTGTTATGGCCAGTCGTGCATTGCGCAACATCAACCCCCAATACCGGGAGAGACGAATCCCCTCCTATCGCTCATTGCCTCCATGTGAATCGGGACTGTACCCAAAAACGACCTGTTTGCACGACTCAGTAGAGCCGTGGTAGGGTGGAAATCAAAGCACAGAAGGAGACACACAAGACTCTATGACGATCTCGGGTCAACAGACTAAGCTGTACCAGTGTCACCAGAGAACTGCCATCTGACGTGAGGTATAATACCATTTGGGAGTTCTCGGCGAGTCCGTTCAGTGTACCCAGTCTCCACTGAGCACCCGTATACCATCTCCGATGTCAAACACCAATGGATATGGGATCATCCATCGCCCATCGCATGGGTCGAGAAGATATACGCTAGTCTACTCTGGAATATCGATGCCCCATCTCGATATTCCCTCGACTAGGAACATTTCAAGGATGTACTCATGGACTATCCAGGCCCCGCTAGTATGATCTACATCATAGTCCTGGAAGTCGAGTACACATCCTAAGGGCTTTATCAACATGTAATCAGAGAGACAGAAAGTATACATGTTAAGATAAAGTGCAACCAGATAGTGTACTATCATGTCGAGCAAGAAAGTCCTACCCAATATATGTCCCAGCATCCACTACAATATACATCCAATGTACAGTAATGGCCTCTAGGGTATACATATAACTAACAATCTCCCACTTGCACTAGGGCCATCTGTAGCAGTGGTTGCAGTATCACATACTCAACCATCCCATAAAAGTCTCTCTTTGGGAAAAGGCCTTCGTGAGTGGATCCGCCGTGTTGTCCTCTGAGTCTACTCTCCTAACCTCGATCACCCTGGAGATTAACTATCTCCATGATCAGGTGATGCTGCCTCAGAATATGTCTGGGTCACTGATGGGACCAGGGTTCCAGGGTCGAAGCCACGCTTCCATTGTCATACAATGGCAGGAACCTAGTTCATCTTATGAACCAATATACACCCAAACTTCCTCTTTGGTAGTATCTTTAATAGCGATGTTACCAGCCTTTATCGTCTAGTTTGCCACGGTATCGAGCTTGGAACTTTTCCAACATACCGTCCCTTTACTGAGGGTAAAGACAGTGCCTGTGACTGACATTCAGTCGTCTTTATCATCCTGAAACACTTCCAGTGATTCTCCCCAGGATCGATTGATACCATCTCACTACATCTAGTGAGAATCCTAACATCCAATTACATCTATCTCATAGATGAAAACTCAGGATTTAGGAGGTATCACTTTGATCCTATTTGGGGAATCCTAGTGATAATAGGAGATTGACCGATCGTAGTATAGGAAACTCTTTTCCTATCAAGAGTATGTTGTCTACGTACAATACGAAAATGACCACCTTACTCTCTACTACCCTTTTGTATATACAAGGTTCGTCTACCATTTTGATGAGGTCAAACACTTTGACTATCACATCAAAACAGACGTTCCAACTCCGCGATGCCTGCTTCATTATGTAAAGCAACTTGCACACATTTCCGCTGTTGCCACTGTTTACGAAGACCTCTGGCTGTGTTCTTATAGACGTTCTCTTCTAAATCAGTATTTAGAAAAGCAGTCATGGCACCCAACCGCCAGATATCGTAGTCATGGTATGTAGCCGTGGTAAGTAGGATCTGGACAGACTTAAGCATAGCTACTGGAAAAAGGTTTCATCATTATCTACGCCTGGTCGATGACGAAAACCTTTAACAAGTCTAGCTTTGAAAGTCTTAACTTTTCCATCTACACCAAGTAATCTTCTCAAGCTATACTAGCTCCTGATGGGGATTTAACCCTTCAGATATAGCAGCTAAAGTCCATACTTTGCTGGTGTACATGGATTCCATCTCAGATCGCTAAGCATCCAGCCATTCTTATAGAGTCCCTACTCTCGATGGCCTGCTCGAAACTAGTTGGGTCATCATCTCATGATGCAATCCTTGCTCCCACTGTCATCGAGAAACCGAGGTATCTCTCAGGCGGATGAGGAACCCTACTAGATCGGCGGAGAGGCTGAGGTTCGTCGGGAACTATAGAATCTTTTGGTTCTGTCAAATCATTAACTGCAGTTTTGTACAGCTGGAACCTTTCCAGTTCTACAGAACTGATCCTGCCTCGATCTTGTCCGGATTTTGCTTTAAACATAGGCCGGACAACCCCAAATCTTAACTCACTTAAGAGATGGGTTCTTCCCATACCATATCTTATATAGAGTGGTAGGCAGTGATTTGATTCAAACCTAATTCAATAGGTGCATAGCTTCTCAAGTGCATAACCCCAAAAGAAAATAGGTAACTCAGTAATACTCATCATAGAGCACACCATATCTAATATTATGCAATTGCTCCGCCCTAATACACCGTTGTGCTGTGGTGTAATCAGAGGAGTAGTACGGAGAGAGAATCTCATTCTCTTTTAGAATGGTCCAGGAATGCCATGCACAAGTATTCTCCTCCCTGATCTCATCATAGGACATAATACTTATACCCGGTTATTGGTTCTCTACTTCTAACTTATATTCTGTGAATACCTCAAAAGGTTCGGACTTATGTTTCAACAGGAACATATGACTGAATCTTGAGAGATTATTAGAGAATATAATGAAGTAAAAAGAACCAGTCCTGGCATGTGTAGACAGGAGACCTTACATACATCATCATGTATCAGTCCCAAGAGTTTACTAACTCTTTCTCTGTTTCCAGTAAACAGAGCTGGTGTCATTTTATCTTTGTGACATGACTGGCAAGTTTCACAAGATGTAAATTCAAACTGATTTAAATATGCATCTAAATGTAACTTCAGCTAGTCGGGTCGCATTGATATGACCTAGTCTACAATACCTCAAGAAGAATTCGTTCATTTCTGAACTCTTCCTCTTGTGTGTGTTCTGTATACGAGGAACTGTAGTTTGATTTAGAACGTCAATGCTTTTAGATAACGTGCCTGAACCGATCAACTTTTGATATAGGAAATGTTCAAAACATTATCCATCAATACAAAATTATATCCTTTCTTTACTAATAAAGAGACTGATATGATTTTGTATATCAGGTTCGGTATCTAATAACATTCGTTCAGAATCAATGTATTGGTAATACAGGGTGACAGTGACCAACAGACTTGGCTGCAACACTTGCCCCGTTTTCTGCCTCATGAAACTTATCACCCGTTCTCAGTTCTCTACCTTTCTGTAGCCCTATGTAACAGATTACATATCTGGGATCCTGATCTGGTATCATATGCCCAGGACGTAAAGGATACTGAGAAACAGTTCTCTGTAATGAATACACCCGAAGATGATGCATCAGCATGCACTCTCTTCGTTTGGGCGGCACGGGAATTCTGGTAATCCCCTATTTCCTGCTCTGTCTTATAACATTTATAAGTTGGAGCGGGACCAACGTTCCCCAGCTCAGTATAACAAGCGGGTTCGGTCAATACATCCATTTTATTATCTTGATTAAGGCGTGATATGGTCGCTACCAGGAGAGAGAGAAGAAAACACTCAGCGTGCGCTCTTGCAAGATTAGATTGGTTATATATTTTATCTAATCAGGATGGCTCCCACTGTTTTTATCAAATCTTCCTTCAAACCTTCAAAGGAAAGATTAGCCGGGATTAATTGCACTCTACAAGTTCGCCAATCTTTCAGCCAGGCCAGTGTCGGTACTTTGAGGGAGGTTCCCCGTGCTTTCGCACGGACCTAATTACAGTAAACCTCGTTTTCTCAGAGGCGTAACCCCGTTGACACCTTTCTAGACACCTACTTGATCGGCTAATTGTAAAGTGCAAAACTCTCCCAGGAGTAACAATTACTCGCAGTGGGTATCGGGATCCAACTATCACATAGAAGGTATGCAATCTCATTGCAAATTTCAACACTTGAAACTCCCGATAATGGTTTTTACCCCTAGCACCTATGACCTTGGCTAAGGTCAACAAATCATAGGTACTAGTAAAGTTCTACCCGTCATTTCGTGATTAATTAGACCCACCCACATGACCCTTGGCTAAGGTCAACAAAGCCACATGACTGTCCTAACTAATCGCATCATATGCAGTGTAGGAAGACATCACTTAGCTACCGTACACTGTGCCTTGACTATGGTCAACAAACACAGCACGAATACTAAGTACTCTACTTCCTAAAATGACGGAGGGTTGCGAATGGTTTTTGTGAAAACCTTTAACGCTTTGAACTTGATCTCGTTGCGGAATCAAATGGTTTTTAAATGGAATGTTTTCGAGGCTTTTCTAGTTTTGCTAAAGGGGTCACTCTCGGTGAAGGGATCGTCGGCCCTTTCCTCGTCGAATGAGGTGCGGGATATATCATATATATCACTGTGCAAAGCGGAAACTATAGAAGCGATCAAAGACAAACCGAGGGTTGTAGCATCTGCCAGTTATTGCTAAAGGAGTCACTCCCGGTGAAGGGATCTCGGTCCTTTCCTCATCGAATAAGGTGCAGGATGTTCTATAATGAACACCGCGATGCAAAGCAAGAACTGTAGCTACCTGTTTTTATTTTGAAATTCGATTCCACAACATCAATTAGGTTTATTTTCTTTCATTAATCTCATTAATGAATATCCCATCATTTAAGTCCACCTAACCATCACAGATAAATATAACGTACGCTTATGCCATCCGCATTCGCCTCGATGTCCCGTCTGCACCGTTAGGTTAGGTAACTAACGCCAGAGCGAGGCAGGGCTAGCGCGGGTGTAAAACATAAGCAACGTCTATATAATATATCATATATACTATATATAATATCTGTCACAGAACATCACATGATCTCATCACAGATAAATCACAGCAGAAGAAACATATGAAATATTGGATATACTAGGACGTCCGTGTTTTCAATACGAGCCAGTATAAAACACGGATTCCACGGTCGTGATGAATAGCCAATCCCACACCCCTAGACCCCTACGAGAGCGGCAAGTAACCCTACCAATTCTAGGGTTAGGAGACCCGGACTCGACTCCTCGAGTTGGTCTCCCACTGGACCCCAGAACCCGGTTACTCGTGCTCCCCTCCTTGGGTCTATCCTAGTGCAGAAAAGTATATAATATACATCAATGGTGACAACTTCCGCAACCTGGAAGTGCCCCAATAAAAGAATATTACATACAAGTTTTTACATGAATGAAAATGAAAAACCACTCATCTCACATAAAAACCCCCGGCTATTCAAACACGACGATCCAATATAACATATCCAGCAACACATAACATCACATGTCATCAACGTAAGTAAATATACGCATCCCAATTGTCGTTGACATATAGCAACGAAACCGGCGATATCACATATTACACTTACGGTCACAGAAAAGAAAGTGTAAAACTACAACAGTTGGAATCCGCAACCACCTCAGACATCGCATGCCTGACTAAATGAATTCTTTAGACATCGCATGCCTAACAATTATAAACCCCGCATTTTAGTCTCATTATCGAAAACTCTTTTCAATATCAAGTCGGGCAATTCAACAAGATTCCCGACATTCTGATCGAATGCTCGTCGCAAACTTTAGTAGGCGGCCGCACCCCCGATACCGTCGACGAAGTGCACCAAGGCGGAACACCGCTGCCGCGAGCACCCGAACGGATGCTTTCGACGACGGGGTTCTCCTACAGTCACTTGGTCGGGGCTATGGAGTGAGGCTGTCTATTAAGTTTACCCGGCGAGTATCCGCGTACGCTACGTGATTGCGACGGACTTTTGATCACATCAAAATTCCGTGGCAACCGATCAAGTGAGACTAAACTGCTATGTTTATAACATTCATTTAGTTATCTCATAACTACTTATGAATTCCAATTATTGTATCTCATTCCGGATAAACAAGAAAATGTTAAACTTTCCGATTGAATATTCGAACACCCAAGTTTTCCCGATACAGCTCAACACATGAAATAAGTCTAACAGCATTCAGTTCGTGCCTCAGTAGCAACGGTCCAGCCGTAGAAGGGTCAAGCCAACGCCTCACATATGGCACGCCGTACTGCCCCAAACCCGAAGGTTCAAAGGGCAGTTCAAGACGGTCACCTAATCGAGTTAAGGTTTGTTGTCTTCTAGAGGGTCCATCGCGTTACTTGCACTACTTAGAACGTCGTTAAACTACGGAAAAATCGAACACTTGGAAATTTCCCGACAGGGGAAAAATTGGGTATTTATATCCGGTCGAACTTTTTAACATATTCTAAAATTTATCCGGAAAGCCACACAGACAAAATCTGATAATCCGATCGAACATTCGAATCCCCAAAACAACCCCAGAAAATTCAACTCATGAATAAATTTTAAAAATACCCAGAGAACTCAGCACCTGAAAAAATGAATTACTGTGCAAACAGTTACTGCTGACGTCACACTTCTGCCGCTGAACCGCCGCATAAGCTAGGCTTATGCCGCGGTTTCGCCGCCGATTTCACTGTTCATGCAAAACTTTTTGCGCCGTAATTCTTAGATTTCCCTGCTGAGTCCTCTGCATATTTTTAATTTGGAAAAATCTACGAATTTAGAAAAAGTACAGAGAGCAATTTTTGGGGTTCGGTTTCGGTTCGATCGGGTTTCAAATTCCGTCTAGACTTCGCCTAAGGCTCTAGCTGGGCTCTGATACCACTGTAGGGTTCCTAGGCACCCTAGTGAGGTCTCACAAGTGATCAAACATGCACAAATCAAATTTTACGGGTGCCTACAAACCCTAATACGGATCGTTTACTAGATAAATAGGCGAAGCAAGCATGTAATCGAATTAAATGCTAGGGGAAAGTGACTACAACCTTTGTAGATCCGGTCCACCACTTCGTGAGCTCCACGATGATCTCCCTCCGCTGTCCAAATCGAACTCACGACTCTAGCATTGGCATCATCGAAGAATGGGCGGGCTTGATCGTCGGTTCGATGCCGAAGATGATCTACGTCGAAGCATCACAAGAACAAGCTCCAACTTCGCCAAGCTTTGAAAACTTGTGAAGTAAACACCCTATACAACTTGGCAAGAGGTAGAGGATGAAGAAATAGGAAGTGCGTAGACTTTATATTTGGATTTCTCACTCAATTTCACTAGTTGCCATTAATGGCCACTAGCTTTCTTCATGTTGAAGAAGATGAAGAAGAAGAAGAAGATATGATAAGTTAAAAATAAAATAGATAAAAATATCAATACTTATCATAATCATACCCTTGGTTAAGTGTAGAGAATCAACTAGGGTTAGTGAATGGTTAGGTTTTGTAGATGAAGACAAAATGGTCAAAGCTTCTTGAAGCTTCAAAGAAAGCAACAAAACAATCAACCATTTTATTTTCATTCTAAATGAAGAATGAATAAATAAATAAATAGTTAAAAAATACAAAACCCTAACCATTACACAACCATGGTTTAATCATACACTTAACTAAGTATGCATGTATCATCAAACATGATACAATCATGTGCACAAAAATATATCACATATATAACTTGCACAATTCAAGTGAGAAAATCCATCTAAAGTGAACCAATACTAGTTAATGCAAAGTAATATATCAAATATATAATTATACATTAAATCATTAAATCAACACTTGATTCAATGATCCGGTCATATCGCATATAACCGGCTAGTATCCAATGTGTCGGCTTACCGAATCAATCCTTGATTCGATAACTAGGTTATATCGCATACAACCATTCGACACACATTCATCGCGAGAATGAAATACGCTATCACATACACGAATTATTCTCGGTCCCGCACATATCTCATATGCGCACCTATTTCGTTTCGCTTGAGCCAGGAAACCTCTGTGTAGGACTCTAAAGACTCGTCAATACGCCGGTAGCGGATGATGATCATATCAAGCACCCACAAGCCGCAAGCGGTCTGCTAAACGTAACGGCCACCCGGGTATTGAGCGATCAGAAGATCGACGAGCAAGCCCGCTCACACTCCTGCGAATCCAACCAGTAACACTTACCGTACAGTCCGGTCTGTTCGTCTGATATGTCGCATATCTCGCCTAGGGGTGGTAAATGTCAGACCGCAGTAGTTTGATAAGTCATGCCGACTTGAGGTCCATAACATTCGTGAAACTACTGATAACTCTTACCAGTATATCACTGCAACCCTGGCCAGGGATTTCCTGTTATGGCCAGTTGTGCATTGCGCAACATCAACCCCCAATACCGGGAGAGACGAATCCCCTCCTATCGCTCATTGCCTCCATGTGAATCGGGACTGTACCCAAAAACCACCTGTTTGCACGACTCAGTAGAGCCGTGGTAGGGTGGAAATCAAAGCACAGTGGGAGACACACAAGACTCTATGACGATCTCGGGTCAACAGACTAAGCTGTACCAGTGTCACCAGAGAACTGCCATCTGACGTGAGGTATAATACCATCTGGGAGTTCTCGGCGAGTCCGTTCAGTGTACCCAGTCTCCACTGAGCACCCGTATACCATCTCCGATGTCAAACACCAATGGATATGGGATCATCCATCGCCCATCGCATGGGTCGAGAAGATATACGCTAGTCTACTCTGGAATATCGATGCCCCATCTCGATATTCCCTCGACTAGGAACATTTCAAGGATGTACTCATGGACTATCCAGGCCCCGCTAGTATGATCTACATCATAGTCCTGGAAGTCGAGTACACATCCTAAGGGCTTTATCAACATGTAATCAGAGAGACAGAAAGTATACATGTTAAGATAAAGTGCAACCAGATAGCGTACTATCATGTCGAGCAAGAAAGTCCTACCTATATATGTCCCAGCATCCACTACAATATACATCCAATGTACAGTAATGGCCTCTAGGGCATACATATAACTAACACCCAGGACGTAGAAACAACTGAGAAATAGTTCTTGGTAACGAACACACCCGAAGACGATGCATCAACATGCTTATTCTTCGTTTGGGTGGCGTGGGAATCCGAATATTCCCATATTCCTTGCTCAGACTTATGGCAATCATAAGATAGAGCGGAACCTAGCCGAGTATAATAAGTAAGTTCGGTCAATACATCCATATTATTATCTTGATTAAGGCATTTCATTGGTCGCTACCAGGAGAGAGAGAAGGATAATCACTTTGTGTGCGTTCTTTGCAAGATCAGATTGGTTTTTATCTAATCAGGATGGCTCCTACTGTTTTATCAAATTTTCCTTCAAACCCTAAAAGGTAAGATTAGCCGAGATTAATTATATCTACAAGTTCGCTAATCGGTCAGCCAGGCAAGTGTCGGTACTCCGAGGGAGGTTCCCCGTGATTTCCCAAGGACCTAATTAAAATAAACCCCGTTTCCCTAAAGGCATAACCCCGTTGACACCTTTCTAGACACCTACTGGATTAGCTAATTGTAAAGTGCAAAACTTTCCCAGGAGTAACTCTTACTCGCAGTGGGTATTAGGATCCAACTATCATATAGAAGGTATGTAATCTCATTGCAAATTTCAACACTTGAAATTCCCGACAATGGTTTTTACCCCTAGCATCCTATGACCTTGACGGAGGCCAACAAATCATAGGCCGCTAGTCAAGTTTAACCCGTACATTTCTTGATTGAATTAAACCCACCCGCATGATCCTTGACGGAGGTCAACAAGGCCGTACGACTACCCTAATCCAATTGCATCACATGCTGGCAGATAAGCACTAAACAGCTACCGCAAACTACGTCTTGACGGAGGTCAACAAACGCAGCATGAATACTAAATAGTACTTATCTGAAATGATGGAGGGCTACGCAGGTTTTTAAGAAAACCATGAGCGTAATGAACTTGATATCGTTGTAGAATCTAATGATTTTGAAAATAAGTGTTTTTAGGCTTTTCTAGCTTCGCTAAAGAGGTCACTCTCGATGAAGGTATCTCGGCTCTTTCCTCATCGAATGAGGTGCAGGATATTCAGGAATACCACTATGCAAAGCAAGAACTAGAGAAGCAATCAATAGAAAAAACCGAGTGGGTTGTAGCATTTGCTAGTTTCGCTAAAGAGGTCACTCCCGGTGAAGGGATCTCGGCTCTTTCCTCATCGAATGAGAATCTGGATATTCATCAAGGAACACCACTATGCAAAGAAAAAACTAGAGCTACCCTTTTTGGAAAATTTGATTCTACAACATCTTTAGGTTTCTTTCTTTTCATTAATCTTATTAATGAAGTCTCATCATTTAATGTTTCCTAAACATTACAGAAAAGTGAAACGAAAATAGAACGTATGCTTATGCTATCCGTATTTTCCATGGGACCCCGTCATACACCGTTACGTTACTTAACTACCGGCAGAGTGGGGGCTGGACTAGCGCGGGTGCAAAACATAAGCAACGTTTATTATATATCATATATATAATATAACATTCATCTCACGCAGTTATACGATCACATCACAGAACCAAGCAGCAGAAGCAATATATGAAATATTGGATATACTAGGATTTCCGTGTTTTAAATTTAGCCAGTAATGTAAAACACGGATTCCACGGTTGTGATGAATAGCCAAACCCACATCCCTAGACTTCTGTGAGAGTGGCAAGTAACCCTACCAATTCTAGAGTTAGGAGACCCGGTCTCAACTCCTTGAGATGGTCTCCCACTGGACTCTAGAACCCGGTTACTTGTACTCCCCACCTTGGGTCTATCCTAATGCGGAAAAGTAAATAATATACATTAATGGTGACATCATCCTCAACCCGGAAGTGCCCCAATAAAAGAATATTACATACATATTTTACATGAATGAAAATAAAAACTCTCATCTCACATAAAACCCCCAGCTATTCATTCACGACGGTCCAATAAATCATATCACCAGCAACACATAACATCTCATGTCATCAACGTAAGTAAATATGCGTATCCCGAAATTTCGTTGACATATAGCAACGAGATCGGGATACCCCACATATTACACTTACGGTTGCAGAAAAGAAATGGAAAACTATAATAATTAGAATCCGTATATCCTTAGACATCATAAACCCGGAATATCTCATATTCCGGATTTCATTCCTAACCTATAAACCTTGTATTTTAGTCTCAAATTGAAAACACTTTTCAATTACATTAGTCGGGTAATTCAACAGGATTCCCGACTACATTATCGAATACTCGTCAGAAACTTTAGCAGATGACCGCAGCCCCGATACCGTCGACGAAGTGCACTAATGTGGAACACCGTGGCCGCAAGCACCTGAGTAGGTGCTTTTGGCAACGAGGTTCTCCTACAGTCACTTGGTCGCGGCTATGGGGTGTGGCTGTCTGCTAGAGTTACGCGGCGAGTGTTCGCGTATAATACGTGATTGCGTCGGAGTTTTGATCCGAATCAAAACTCCGTGGCAACCGATTAACCGAGAATAATACACTAGGTTTATAATATACTAACTAGTTTTCACAAAACTAATTATTTGGATTCTAACAATTGTATCACATATCATCAAGATCAATACAGCGTTAAACTTTTTCGATCGATTTAGCAAACACCCACAAAATCCAGAGATCTCAACAACTTAAGAAGTATTAAAAATATCCAGAGAGTACTAAGTGATAATATGAAGCAGCACAAGAAAAGTGAAACCACAAACTCCCTAACATGACACGGAACCGTGGCCAAACATGGTGTTTGGCCGCGCTTCCGCGGCCGTTTTATGGATTTAGGTGCTCAAATTTCTTGAGGATCCATATTAAACCCTGCATGATTTTTTGAAAATTTTTAATTACGAAAATTCCAACATTTGAAAAATTCGACAGAAACTATTAAAAATGGGTATTTCGAAAACCGATCGAGTATTTAAACACCGTAAAGACCTACCCAAATGTTCTAGCTTGGCTCTGATACCATGAAAGTCTACCCTAGCACCTCCATAGGGTCCTAGCGGCATCAACCATGCCGGATTTTAAAATTTTGGGGCGCTAGGCTACACTATACAAGATTGTTGCTAGAATATTGAGGTTAAGCTATGATGATATGTAATCTAAGGAGAAGTGAAAGATTGCTATACCCTCGTAGATCGAGTCCTTCAATTCACATGCTCCGTGTAGTAGTCCCGCGACTCCACTAGGCTCCACTTGAGGGTTTGGACGAGCTTCCTCCGAAGACCTTCGTGCCGAAGATGATCCACGCGAAATCCTTCCAACTCAAGCTACCTCTACACTAAACTCCTTTAGTGTAGGAAACATGCTACACTTGATCGCTAGTCAAGTGTAGGAAGGTGAAGTAGGGGTTTTGAAAGCTCAAAAATATGTGTTCAAGCTTCATGATTCACATCATATGTGAGGGTTGAAGCTTGAACAATGGTCAAGAGGAAGAAGAAGATGAGAGCATGAGAGCAACACAAGAAAAATGGCTAAGTGTTGGAATGAATCAAGTTAATGAATGGCAACCCTTGACCCCCACTCATTCAAGCATGGAAAATAGCAATATAAAATTGCGACCCTTCTTGAATAGTGAGTCAAGATGAATAAAGAAAAGAAAATGCCATACTTGAAACCATGCTCTCATTTTCTACCCCATTTCAATTTTTCACAAAAATAGAAAATACACCATGCTTCATTATATATATATATATCATATATATATTAATATATATTATGATCAATAATTAGTGAGCTAATGATATTAGTTAAGATATAATTATATCACATATAATATATATCACATTATTAAATCAACACTTGATTTAATAATCCGGTTATATCACATATAACCGACTAATATCATTAATCTGTGTATCACATTATCAAATCAACACTTGATTCGATAATCTGGTTATATCACATATAACCTAACTCGATAACAGATAACTGCCAGATTACAATACGGTATCACATACACGTATTTAATCAGGCCCACACACATATCACATATGTGTCCTATTTCGTTTTGTTTGAACCAGGGAACTTCTGTATGGGACTCTAAAGGCTCATCAATACGCCATCAGTAGGTGATGATCACATCAGTCACCCATAAGCCGTCAGCGGTACTAGCTGGACATAACGTCTACCCGGGTATTGAGCGATATGAAGATCAACAAGCAAGCTTGTCCATAGTTTCCATGAAGCCTATCAGTAACACTACCGTACAGTCAGGTCTCTTTGTCTGATATGCCGCATATCATGTCTAGGGCTGGTAAACGTCAGACCCCAGTAACGTGATAAGTCATGCCGATGTCTGGCCTATAACGGTTCGAGAAACTACTGATAACTCTTATCAGTAAATTTCAGCAGCATCCATGGCCAGGGACTTTCAGTTATAGCCAATCGAGCATAGCGCAACATCAACCCCCAATATCGGGACAGACGAAACCCCTCCTATCGCTCATTGCCTCCATGTGACTCGGGACTGTACCCAAAATCCTCCTGTTTGCACAACTCCTCTTGAGCGTGGTAGGGAGGAAATCAAAGCACAGTAGGAGCCACACAAGACTCTATGACGATCTCGGGTTTACAGACTAACCTGTACCAGTGTCATCAGAGGACTGCTATCTGACGGTAGGTATAATACCAACTAGGAGTCCTCGGCGAGTCCGTTTGGTGTACCCATTCTCTAATGAGCACCAGTGTACAATCTTTAATGTCACACACCAATGGTTGTGGGATCAACCATCACCCTCTAAGGGACAAGAAACGTACACACTAGTCTACTCTGGAATATCGATGCCCTTGTCTCGATATCCCCTCGACTAGGAACTGTTAAAGGATGTACTTTTGGACCACCCTGGCCCCACTAGTATAATCTCATCATAATCCTGGCAGTCAAGTATATATCCTAAGGGATTTATCAATATGTAAGAGACATACAATATAAAAATACCAGTCTACATGTTAAGATAAAGGTAACCAGAAAGCATACTATCATGTCGAGCAAGAAAGTCCTCTATATATATGTCCAAGCATCCACTATATCAACAATAATGGCCTCTAGGGCATACATATTCCTAACAATTAGGGTCTGACTTTTACCACCCCCTAGACCCGGTATGCGATACTCTCAGACGAAGAGACGGGACTGTATAGAGATTGTCATAGATAGGCTCAGTAGGGATCTGTAGGGTTCCTAGGCACTCTAGTAAGGTCTCACAAGGCATCGAACATGCCATATTAAAATTTTAGTGCCGAGAAACTCTAGACTACGGATCTTTAACTAGATGTTTAGGCGAAATAGAAAGCTAGTTAACACTTAACTACTAGGATACGGATATACAACCTTTGTAGATCCGGATTTCCGCCTCCTTAGCTCCACGTGGTCATGTCCTCGCTGTCGATCATGAATCCTTGACTCGATCATCGGCTTCATCGGGAAAGCGAGCGGAATAGGTCGTCGGCTTTGTGTCAAAGACGATCTACGTCGAGGTTGCACAAACTCAAGCTCCGACTTCACAAACTTGTGAAACTTGTGAAGTAAACACCCAAAACAACTTGGCAAGAGGTAGAGGGTGAAGAAATAGGAGGTGGGTTCACTTTGGAATTGGATTTATCTCACTAGAACTCAAGTTGCCATTGTTGTAGCAAGCTTGAAGAAGAAGAAGAAGATGAAGATGAAGCAAGAATGATAAGTGTTCACTTTTTAAAAAAAAAAATAAAACTAATATGAATACTTATCATATCTTGACCATGGTCAAGTGTAGAGATTAAACCAAGGTTAGTAAGTGTGGTTAGGGTTAAGGATGAGATAAGGATGGTGGACTTTGTCAAAGCTTCATGAAGCTTCAACATAGCTCCAAAATTAGCCACCATTCTTAACTTAATCCTTTTAAATAAATAAACAAATAAATAAATGATAAACCAAAACCCTAATCATCACTTAACCATGGTTTAACCCTTTACACTTAACCACATTATCAAGTATCATCAAACATGATACAAAGTAGTGCACTAAAGCATATCATATATACAATGTGCATCAAGTGAGAAAAATCCGTTTAAAGTGAACCAATACTAGTTAATGCAAAGTAATATATCAAATATATAATTATACATTAAATCATTAAATCAACACTTGATTCAATGATCCGGCTATATCGCATACAACCGACTAGTATGAAATGTATCGATTTATCGAATCAATGATTCGATAACTAGGTCATATCGAATATAACCAATCGAAACATATATCGCGAGAATGAAATGCGGTATCACATACTCGCATTATTCTCGGTCCCGCACATATCTCATATGCGCTCCTATTTCGTTTTGCTTGAGCCAGGAAACCTCTGTGTAGGACTCTAAAGACTCGTCAATACGCCGGTAGCCGATGATGATCATATCAAGCACCCACAAGCCGCAAGCGGTCTGCTAAACGTAACGGCCACCCGGGTATTGAGCGATCAGAAGATCGACGAGTTAGCCCGCTCAAACTCCTGCGAATCCGACCAGCAACACTTACCATACAGTCAAGTCTCTTCGTCTGATACGTCGCATATCAAGTCTAGGGGTGGTATACGTCAGACCCCAATAACCCGATAAGTCGTGCCGATGTGAGGCTCGTAACGGGTCGAGAAACTACTGGTAACACTTACCAGTAAATCTCTGATCAGCCCTGGCCAGGGACTTTCCTGTTACGGCCAATCGAGCACAGCGCAACATCAACTCCCAATACCGGGAGAGACGAAACCCCTCCTATCGCTCATTGCCTCCATGTGACTCGGGACTGTACCCAAAGACCACCGTTTTGCACGCCCTCATGGACGTGGTAAGGTGGAGATCAAAGCACAGTGGGAACCACACAAGACTCTATGACGATCTCGGGTCTACAGACTAACCTGTACAAGTGTCACCTGAGAACTGCCATCTGACGTGAGGTATAATACCATCTGGGAGTTCTCGGCGAGTCCGTCCAGTGTACCCAGTCTCCACTGAGCACCCGTATACCATCTCTGATGTCAAACACCAATGGATATGGGATCATCCATCGCCCATCACATGGGTCGAGAAGCGTATACGCTAGTCTACTCTGGTATATCGATGCCCCGTCTCGATACACCCACGACTAGGGTCCTTGAAGGATGTACTTATGGACTACCATGTCCCCACTAGTATGATCTGCATCATAGTCCAGGTAGTCAAGTACAAATCCTAAGGGCTTTACCAACATGTAACTATAAGACAGTATAAAGAGACTAGTGTACATGTTAAGATAAATGGCAACCAGATAGCATACTATCATGTCGAGCAAGAAAGTCATCTCTATATATGTCCAAGCATCCAATATAATATACATAATCTGTACAATACTGGCCTCTAGGGCATACATACAACTAACAATCTCCCACTTGCACTAGGGCCAGCTGCTGTAGTATCTCATACCGAGCATCCCGAAGAGTCTCTCAAACTGTATCTGGGGAATGGCCTTCGTGAGTGGATCCGCCGTGTTGTTCTTCGTGTCAACTCTCCTGACCTCGATCTCCCGGCGATCAACTATCTCCCGGATCAGGTGATACCGCCTCAGAATATGCCTGGATCGCTGATGGGACCTGGGTTCCTTGGCCAAAGCCACCGCTCCATTGTTGTCGCAATACAAAGGTATTGGATGCTCAATGGATGGAACCACTCCAAGTTCTGTAATGAACTTCTTGATCCAAACAGCTTCTTTAGCAGCATCGTTGGCAGCGATGTATTCAGCCTCCATCGTCGAGTCTGCCACGGTTTCCTGCTTGGAACTCTTCCAGCTAACCGCCCCTCCGTAAAGGGTAAAGACAAAGCCCGACTGCGACTTAGAGTCGTCCTTATCACTCTGGAAGCTCGAATCGGTAAAGGACTCCACCTGGAGTTCTCCGTTACCATACACCAAGAACATATCTCTAGTCCTTCGCAAGTACTTAAGAATGCTCTTCACAGCTGTCCAGTGACTCTCTCCAGGATCAGCTTGATACCTGCTCGCTACACTTAGTGAGTATGCTACATCGGGTCTGGTACATAGCATTGCATACATGATAGAGCCTACTGCCGAAGCATAGGGTATCCCTTGCATGCGAGCTCTCTCCAAATCAGTCTTGGGAGACATCTCTTTGGAGAGAGTGACTCCAGAGATCGTGGGCATGTTCCCACGCTTGGACTCTTCCATACTAAACCTCTTTAGTATGGTGTCAATGTACCTGGATTGGGACAATCCCAAAATCCGTTTGGATCTATCTCTATAGATCCTGATTCCCAATATGCATGAGGCATCACCAAGATCTTTCATTGAGAATCTTTGTGATAAGAAGAGCTTGACCGATTGCAGCATAGGAATATCATTTCCTATCAAGAGTATGTCGTCCACGTACAATACGAGGAAGAAAACCTTACTCTCTGCCACCTTCTTGTAAATACAAGGTTCATCTGGATTTTTGACGAAATCAAACTCTTTGATAACGATGTCAAAGCAGATGTTCCAACTCCGCGATGCTTGCTTTAATCCATAAATGGATTTAAGCAGCTTGCACACCTTCCCGCTGCTCCCACTGTCTACGAAGCCCTCTGGCTGTGTCATGTACACGCACTCTTCTAAATCACCATTTAGAAAGGCGGTCTTAACATCCATTTGCCAGATTTCGTAGTCATGAAAGGCAGCAATGGCAAGCATGATTCGGATGGATTTAAGCATAGCCACTGGAGAAAAGGTCTCGTCATAGTCCACACCTGGTCTTTGACGAAAACCCTTTGCTACAAGTCTAGCTTTGAAAGTTTCCACTTTCCCATCTACACCAAGTTTCTTCTTAAAGATCCACTTGCTCCCAATGGGTTTTACCCCTTCAGGAGCAACTTCCAAAGTCCATACTTTGTTGGTGTACATGGAATCCATCTCGGACCGCATAGCATCCAGCCATTTCACTGAGTCCCCACTCGTGATGGCCTGCTCGAAGCTAGTTGGGTCATCATCCTCCATGATGCAATCCTCACTACCACCATCAATGAGAAAACCATAGTATCTCTCAGGTGGACGAGAAACCCTACTAGATCGGCGGAGAGGCTGGGGTTCGTCGGGAGCTACTGAATCCTCTGGTTCCACTAAATCTTCAGTTTGAGTTTGTGTTGCTGGAATTTCTTCCAGTTCTACCTCATCGCCACTAATTTCTTTTGCAAGAAATTCCTTTTCCAAAAAGGTGGCATGGCGAGAAACAAACACCTTTTATTCCTCTGTATGGTAGAAAAGATATCCATGTGAATGTTTGGGATATCCCACAAACTTGCATAGAACTGACCGTGCCTCGAGTTTGTCCGGATTTTGCCTTTTGACATAGGCCGGGCAACCCCATATCTTAACTCGTTTAAGACATGGTCTCTTCCCACTCCATATCTCATATGGTGTGGTAGGTACAGATTTAGATGGAACTTGATTCAATAGGTATGCTGCTGTCTCCAGCGCATGACCCCAGAAGGAAATAGGTAACTCAGCTGTACTCATCATAGGGCGCACCATCTCTAATAGGGTGCGGTTCCTCCGCTCCGATACACCATTGGGCTGTGGTGTATATGGAGGAGTTAGCTGAGAGAGAATCCCATTCTCTTTTAGGAAGTCCAGGAATTCATTGCTCAAGTATTCACCTCCCCGATCTGATCGCAGGATTTTAATACTTTTTCCGGTTTGGTTCTCAACTTCTTGTTTATATTCCCTAAATTTCTCAAAAGCTTCTGATTTGTGTTTCATCAGGAACACATACCCGAACCTAGAGAGATCGTCAGTGAATGTAATGAAGTATGAAGAACCATCCCTGGCATGTGTAGACATGGGACCACATACATCACTATGTATCAGTCCTAAGAGTTCGGTAACTCTTTCTCCGTGTCCTGTAAACGGAGTCTTGGTCATCTTGCCTTTGAGACATGACTGGCAAGTGTCATAAGATGAAAATTCAAACGGATTTAAATATCCATCTTTATGCAACTTAGCTAGTCGTGTCGCATTGATGTGACCCAGTCTACAATGCCACAAGAAGGATTCATTGAGTTCAGAACTCTTCCTCTTGTGTGTGTTTGTTATGCTCAGGACTGTTGATTGGTTTAGAACATAAATGCCATTGCATAACGTGCCTGATCCAACCAACTTTTGGTTATGGAAAATGTTCATAACATTGTCCTGTAATACAAAATTATATCCCTCTTTACTTAATAAAGAAACCGATATAATGTTGCATATCAGGTTCGGCATGTAATAGCATTCGTTCAGAACCAATGTATTACCTGTTGGTAATACAAGGTGATATTCCCCGACAGTCTTAGCTGCAACAATTGCACCATTTCCAACTCTAATGTCTTTATCACCTTCTCCAAGTTCTCTACCTTTCCTAAGCCCATGTAACTGATTACATATATGGGATCCTGACCCGGTATCCAATACCCAGGACGTAGAGGAAATGGAGAAACAGTTCTCAGTAACGAACACACCCGAAGAAAATGCATCAACATGTACTTTCTTCATTCGGGTGGCATGGGAATCCTGGTATTCCCCTATATCCTGTTCAGTCCTATAACTCTTATAGGAAAGAACGGAACCAACGTTCCCCAGCACAGTATAACATGCGGGTTCGGTCAATACATCCATATTATTATCTTTATTAAGGCATGAAATGGTCGCTACCTGGAGAGAGAGAGAAGAAAACACTTTAGCGTAAGCTCGTGCAAGATCAGATTGGTTATTATCTTATCTAATCAGGATGGCTCCCACTGCTTTTTATCAAATCTTCCTCCAAACCCTAAAAGGAAAGACTAGCCGGGATTAATTACACACTACAGGTTCGCCAATCTTTCAGCCAGGCCAGTGTCGGTACTTTGAGGGAGGTCCCCCGTGCTTTCGCACGAACCTAATTACTGTAAAGCTCGTTTTCCCAGAGGCGTAACCTCGTTAACACCTTTCTAGACACCTACTTGATCGGCTAATTGCACTGTGTAAAACTCTCCCAGGAGTAACTCTTACTCGCAGCGGGTATCGGGATCCAACTATCTCATAGAAGGTATGCAATCTCATTGCAAATTTCAACACTTGAAATTCCCGATAATATTTTGCCCCTAGTATCCTATGACCTTGACAAAGGCCAACAAATCACAGGATGCTAGTCAAGTTCAACCCGTCATTTCTTGATTGAATCAAACCCACCCGCACGACCCTTGACAAAGGCCAACAAGGTCGTACGACTACCCTGAAACAATCTGCATCATATGCATAAACAGATAAGCACTATTCAGCTACCGCACACTACGCCTTGACAAAGGCCAACAAACGCAGCACGAATACTAAACAGTCTTTATCTGAAATGACGGAGGGCTACGCAGGTTTTTCATAAAAACCATGAGCGTAATGAACTTGATATCGTTGTAGAATCAAATGATGTTTTGAAATGGAGTGATTTTGAGGCTTTTCTAGTTTTGCTAAAGGAGTCACTCCCGGTGAAGGGATCTCGGTCCTTTCCTCGTCGAATGAGGTGCGGGATATATCATATATATCGCTGTGCAAAGCAAAAACGCAAAAGCAGTCAAAAGCAAACCGAATGTGTAGCATCTGCCAGTTATTGCTAAAGGAGTCACTCCCGGTGAAGGGATCTCGGTCCTTTCCTCATCGAATAAGGTGCGGGGTATATCATATATACCGCTGTGCAAAGCAAAAACTGTAGCTACCTGTTTTATTTTAAAATTCGATTCCACAACATCTTAGGTTTCTTATCTTTCATTAATCACATTAATGAAGTCCCATCATTTAAATACCTAAACATCACAGATAGATATGACGTACACTTATGCCATCCGCATTCGCCTCGATGTCCCCTCGTGCACCGTTAGGTTAGGTAACTAACGACAAAGCAGGGCAGGGCTAGCGCGGGTGTAAAACATAAGTAACGTCTATATAATATATCATATATACTATATACTATATCCATCACAGAATCACAACACAGATATCGCAGCAGAATAAACATATGAAATATTGGATATACTAGGACGTCCGTGTTTTCAATACGAGCCAGTATAAAACACGGATTTCACGGTCGTGATGAATAGCCAATCCCACACCCCTAGACCCCTACGAGAGCGGCAAGCAACCCTGCTAATTCTAGGGTTAGGAGACCCGGACTCGACACCTCGAGTTGGTCTCCCACTGGACCCCAGAACCCGGTTACTTGTGCTCCCCTCCTTGGGTCTATCCTAGTGCAGAAAAGTAAATAATATACAAAGGGTGACAACTCCCGCATCCTGGAAGTGCCCCGAATAAAAGAATATTACATACAAGTTTTTACATGAATGAAAATGAAAAACACTCATCTCACATAAAAACCCCCCGGCTATTCAAACACGACGATCCAATATAACATATCCAGCAACACATAACATCACATGTCATCAACGTAAGTAAGTATGCATACCCCAATTGTCGTTGACGTATAGCAACGAAACCGGCGATATGAACATACTACACTTACGGTCACAGAAAAGAAAGTGTAAAACTACAACAATTGGAATCCGCAATCTCTTTAGACATCACATGCCTAACAGTTACAAACCCCGCATTTTAGTCTCATTATCGAAAACTCTTTTCAATATCGTATGGGACTAAACTGCTAGATTTATAACATTGATTCAGTTATCACATAACTGTTTGTGAATTCCAATTATTGTATCCAATTCCGGATAAATAGAATATATTAAACTTTCCGATCGAACACTCGAACACCCAAGTTTTCCCGACACCGATCAACACATGAGATAGGTTCAAAGACATTCACTTCATACCTCAGTACCAACGGTCCAGCCGTAGAAGGGTCAAGCCAACGCCTCACATGTGGCACGCCGTACTGCCCCAAACCCGAAGGTTCAAAGGACAGTTCAAGACGGTCACATAATCGAGTTAAGGTTTGTGTCTTCTAGAGGGACCATCGCGTTACTTGCACTACTCAGAACGTCTTTTAACCACAGAATAATCCAACACTTGGATATTCCGGCAGGGGAAAACCTGGGTATTTATATCCGGTCGAACTCTTTAACATATTCTACAATTATCTGGAAAAACACTTAGACAAAGTTTGATATTCCGATCGAATTCATCGATTCCCAATATAACTCCAGAGCACTCAACCCTTAAATTAATTTAAAAATACCCAGAAAACTCACCAGAATTTATCAGGTATTATTGTGCAAAAATAGTGGGATGATGTCACCATTTGACCGCGGAAGGGCGGCAGAAGGCATGATTCTGCCGCGCTTCCGCGGCACAATGAACAGTTCAGGGAAACGTTTTGCACAGTAATGCTTAGAATTCTATGCTGAATTTTTTAGACATTTTTAATATCAAAAATTCCCAGATTTATGAAAATGTCCAGAGAGCTTTAAAGTATTTGGGTTTCGTGTTCGTTCGGACTTCAAACTGCGTCGGGACTTCGCCTAAGGCTCTAGCTAGGCTCTGATACCACTGTAGGGTTCCTAGGCACTCTAGTAAGGTCTCACAAGGCATCGAACATGCCATATTAAAATTTTAGTGCCGAGAAACCCTAGACTACGGATCTTTAACTAGATGTTTAGGCGAAATAGAAAGCTAGTTAACACTTAACTACTAGGATACGGATATACAACCTTTGTAGATCCGGATTTCAGCCTCCTTAGCTCCACGTGGTCATGTCCTCGCTGTCCATCATGAATCCTTGACTCGATCATCGGCTTCATCGGGAAAGCGAGCGGAATAGGTCGTCGGCTTTGTGTCAAAGACGATCTACGTCGAGGTTGCACAAACTCAAGCTCCGACTTCACAAACTTGTGAAACTTGTGAAGTAAACACCCAAAACAACTTGGCAAGAGGTAGAGGGTGAAGAAATAGGAGGTGGGTTCACTTTGGAATTGGATTTATCTCACTAGAACTCAAGTTGCCATTGTTGTAGCAAGCTTGAAGAAGAAGAAGAAGATGAAGATGAAGCAAGAATGATAAGTGTTCACTTTTTTTAAAAAAAAATAAAACTAATATGAATACTTATCATATCTTGACCATGGTCAAGTGTAGAGATTAAACCAAGGTTAGTAAGTGTGGTTAGGGTTAAGGATGAGATAAGGATGGTGGACTTTGTCAAAGCTTCATGAAGCTTCAACATAGCTCCAAAATTAGCCACCATTCTTAACTTAATCCTTTTAAATAAATAAACAAATAAATAAATGATAAACCAAAACCCTAATCATCACTTAACCATGGTTTAACCCTTTACACTTAACCACATTATCAAGTATCATCAAACATGATACAAAGTAGTGCACTAAAGCATATCATATATACAATGTGCATCAAGTGAGAAAAATCCGTTTAAAGTGAACCAATACTAGTTAATGCAAAGTAATATATCAAATATATAATTATACATTAAATCATTAAATCAACACTTGATTCAATGATCCGGTTATATCGCATACAACCGACTAGTATGAAATGTATCGATTTATCGAATCAATGATTCGATAACTAGGTCATATCGAATATAACCAATCGAAACATATATCGCGAGAATGAAATGCGGTATCACATACTCGCATTATTCTCGGTCCCGCACATATCTCATATGCGCTCCTATTTCGTTTCGCTTGAGCCAGGAAACCTCTGTGTAGGACTCTAAAGACTCGTCAATACGCCGGTAGCAGATGATGATCATATCAAGCACCCACAAGCCGCAAGCGGTCTGCTAAACGTAACGGCCACCCGGGTATTGAGCGATCAGAAGATCGACGAGCTAGCCTGCTCACCCTCTTGCGAATCCGACCAGTAACACTTACCATACAGTCCGGTCTCTTCGTCTGATACGTCGCATATCAAGTCTAGGGGTGGTATACGTCAGACCCCAATAACCCGATAAGTCGTGCCGATGTGAGGCTCGTAACGGGTCGAGAAACTACTGGTAACACTTACCAGTAAATCTCTGATCAGCCCTGGCCAGGGACTTCCCTGTTACAGCCAATCGAGCACAGCGCAACATCAACTCCCAATACCGGGAGAGACGAAACCCCTCCTATCGCTCATTGCCTCCATGTGACTCGGGACTGTACCCAAAGACCACCGTTTTGCACGCCCTCATGGACGTGGTAAGGTGGAGATCAAAGCACAGTGGGAACCACACAAGACTCTATGACGATCTCGGGTCTACAGACTAACCTGTACAAGTGTCACCTGAGAACTGCCATCTGACGTGAGGTATAATACCATCTGGGAGTTCTCGGCGAGTCCGTCCAGTGTACCCAGTCTCCACTGAGCACCCGTATACCATCTCTGATGTCAAACACCAATGGATATGGGATCATCCATCGCCCATCACATGGGTCGAGAAGCGTATACGCTAGTCTACTCTGGTATATCGATGCCCCGTCTCGATACACCCACGACTAGGGTCCTTGAAGGATGTACTTATGGACTACCATGTCCCCACTAGTATGATCTGCATCATAGTCCAGGTAGTCAAGTACAAATCCTAAGGGCTTTACCAACATGTAACTATAAGACAGTATAAAGAGACTAGTGTACATATTAAGATAAATGGCAACCAGATAGCATACTATCATGTCGAGCAAGAAAGTCATCTCTATATATGTCCAAGCATCCAATATAATATACATAATCTGTACAATACTGGCCTCTAGGGCATACATACAACTAACAGGATCCGGATGAGTTTGCTCATCGGCCTTCCTTTTCGACAGGTACTCGGGTAGCTGTTACGTACAGCTAGTGCCGCTGACGTGCTTGTAGTTATGGATTTATCCAGTAACTCACTGCCGGCGTACTGTCGAGTCTTTAGAGTCCCATACAGAGGGTTTCCCTGGTTCAGGCGAAATGATGTAGTGGCCGTATTGGATACGTGCAGGGTTCCGATCGATCGATTGTACTAGTTACCCGGACTTTCGATCGGACAGTTGATAATACTAGCCTGCTCAGGATTGAGCCGGATTATTAAATCTGGTATCGATTTAATAATTTACATATATGTATTTCGATATGTATATTCTAGTATTATGTTCTTTGTGTTATTCTATCCTTTTGGGTATTCGTATTTCGATACGAATACAGGTATGTATATACAGTAGAGCATAATCCGTATTTATATGGAAAACATTCTAGAAGGTGGACACCTCATTTTAGTTTTATCCATTCATTCTTAAATGGAAAATGAGGTGTAAAGAAAGGTGAGGGGTGCATGGTGAGAACCATGCCTCAATAGTATTGACAAATGAATTTTCAATTCATTTGTGCTAACTTTTGAAGCATGGATGGTATTGTTCTCCGCCGGAAACCGGGAAGACATGACGTCTTGCCTGAATATATATATTTTTTTGAAAGCAGAAATCGCCGTACTGTCGTCATTCGCATGGGGGAAGATGCCATTTGGTTTTATCTGTCTACTTCTCCGAAGATACCAAGTTGATTTATGGAACCGTGTATCGAAGCTTTAGACAGATGTGGCCATTGTAGCAGACTTCGTCAGATTCCCCCTCATTGTGAGGGGTTTTTGATTGTGGGGACGCTCTTCCCTGCAGGCGTAAGCCCCTGCAGTTAATTACGCTACCGCATCGCGGTAACCACTTTTTCCTTCTCCAGATGTTCGCTTCGTGTCGTGTTTGTTTGTTTTTATTTTTGTTGCCAGTGGATTGTATACGGAGACTAATTTATGTTGTCGCCCGTAGGGCGTGGATTAGTCCAAATCCGTATTCTCTTAGATTTGGGTTTGAGTTGGGTTCAAGGATCGTTAATCTCGTTTGAGACTAAGATCAACTTAAACGTTTGTTAATGATACGTTAGTGTAATTTTAGACTAAGATCTACTCAACAGGATTTTGGGGATCATTTAGATCCAACAAAAGAGCTTGTGGGCTCTGTTGTTTTAGTTTAGGGACATTGCGGTCCATTTGGTTTAAATACATCATAGTCTGTAAAGTTTAAAGATATCATAGTCTATGAGTTTAAGGACCTCACAGTCCATAAAGTTTAAGGACATTATAGTCCATGAGTTTAAGGACCCCAAAGTCCGTAAAGTTTAAGGACATCATAGTCCAGTTTAAAGACGTCATAGTCCAGTTTAAAGACGTCATAGTCTGTAAAGTTTAAAGACATCATAGTCTATGAGTTTAAGGACCTCACAGTCCATAAAGTTTAAGGACATCATAGTCCATGAGTTTAAGGACCCCACAGTCCGTAAAGTTTAAGGACATCATAGTCCAGTTTAAAGACGTCATAGTCTGTAAAGTTTAAAAACATCATAGTTTATGAGTTTAAGGACCTCACAGTCCATAAAGTTTAAAGACATCATAGTCCATGAGTTTAAGGACCCCACAGTCCGTAAAGTTTAAAGACATCATAGTCCAGTTTAGAGACATCATAGTCTGTGTGGTTTTGGTTCAACTGTTTGGGGATGCAACAAAAAGTTATTGGTTATTGGGATCCTCCATCTCTCTGTAGATGCTGAAGAATTACAACGACATATATCAGAGGTATGAAGAGATGTACCCTTGAACCAATGTTGGTTGGGAGATCTGTAGTCAAGTTTGGGACCAGGATCAGTTAAAAAGATTTATGAGCATATCGGCTCAATTAATCTAAATTAGGGATTTATGGCCAACTTGGGCTCGACCCACTCAGTTGAAATGTTGGACATTTAATTAGGCTCAGTCCTTTTTCATTTAACAATGCTGAGCATTGGTTTGGGTTTTGACAACCTTTTTGTCTTTTATTGAATGTTAAGCCCTTATTATGGCTCTGGGGCTTTATTTAAAGAACAATTTATGTTCTCTCAGCGCACATGTGAGGTGCACGTGGTAGCGCACACGTAAGGAGCACGTGATGCGCTTGGCGCTGAGCGTCAGATTTAGAGCGCTGAGGCGCTTCCTGTGAGATAGCGCACACGTGAGGAGCACGTGGCGCGCTTGGCACTGAGTGCTAGTCAATGAGTGCAGAGCGCACTTTATAAAATAGAGCCCACGTGAGGAGCGTGTGATGCGCTTGGCGCTGAGCGCCAACCTTGGAGCACCGGGCGCTTCTTTTAAAATAGCGCTTGGAGCGCTGGGCGCTGAGCGCCAGACTTGGAGCGCTAAGGCGCTTCTTTTCAATTGGAGCGCTAAGGCTCTTTTTAGGCAACTTTGATCAGTTATGCGCTCTGAGAATTAAATTCTCGTTTATAAGAGACTTAGTCTCGTAGCTTTAAGAACAAGGTTCTTATTTTTATAGGAGATGTTACAATCTCTTATGTTTTTGTGAAAGACTTTGTCTTTGTGGATCTGTGATCCGAAGAGAATTACGTTTTTTCTCCTCCCCTTTTATGATGAGACGCTATGATCTCTTTTTGTAAAAGACATATGTCTTATAGATCTATGATCTAGAAAGAGAACTAAGTTCTTTTTTTCTTTATGATATGCTTTTATCTCTCTGTTTTATTTACCTTGAAGAAATTCTTCTTCCGAGAGCTTGCTCTTCTCTTTGAAAATTTCTCAAAGTTTTGGGGGGGGGGGTTCTCTCTCTAAGACTTGAAGTCTTGGGTCCTTTATATAGGGGAGGCTGATTTGTTGAATCAGTTAAGGAAATCTTTCCTCTGATTGATTTGGGGATGTTTCCCACCGTTGGATCTTTGATCCAAGGGATTCTGTTTTACAGAAGGCAATCTTTATGTTTTTAACAAGATTGGGAGAATATTTTCCCCTACAGAACTTATTCGTTATCTGGGTGATTTTTTAATCACCATTGGATCTTTGATCCAACGGTGCTCTAATTTTCAGAGGTAACTTGATGATTTTTAGCCATCTTTGTTGGATCTTTGATCCAAGGGTGGGGAACATTTATTTCCAGTGCTAGCGCTCTCGTGCTTTGCACGTGAGCGCTGCATCAGAGTCTTTGACTCTAGGCGCTAGCGCTAGCGCTCTCGTGCTTTGCACGTGAGTGCTGCATCAGAGTCTTTGACTCTTAGCGCTGGCGCTGCTAGCGCTCTCGTTCTTTGCACGTGAGCGCTGCATCAGAGTCTTTGACTCATAGCACTGGAGCATTTAGCGCTAGCGCTTTTATGAAGCGCTGCTTCATTTCAAATTTCAAAATTTGAAAAGAGCTTTGCTCTGATTGGGTTTTGATGGATGATTCCATCGTCTTTAGGGTTTTGATGGATGATTCCATCGTCTTCACAGAGCATAGCTCTTAAACTCTTAAGGAATTTTATTCCTCTCATGATTAGAGTTGACAGATGTCACTCTGTTGCAGAACACTGCTCTCAAGGGAGTTTTACTCCTCGGCCTGAGAGGCCCTCATTAAATGAGAATCCTTTTAGGATTTCCTCATTAATGAGTGACTGTCTCATCAATGATGAGCTGTCATCTAGATTGTGTGGGTCCCCTTTGGTCCCCTTCCACTGCATTGCAATGTGGTACAAAAATTAAAGTACCAAGTACTAAAACTTGAACTGCAGCACTGACGACTAACTCTTGCTCTTTTTCGCGCAGGTACTATGTCTTTTGACATTTCTTTCCCGTTTGTTCGTTCAGAAAGCGGATTCCCTGAAGCGCCTGTGGATAAGGAAGTCTTCGCGCTGATCAAAGATCATGACCTGGAGCAAAAGAATCTTCATTTATGGGGAACATGGTACAATCAGATCATCAGGGGTCGGCGGAGCTTTTCTTGCGCAGCACCTTCGGAGCCCATTTTGACGATCCCTTATGCAGATGCACCCGTGGTGAACTATGCCGTGGAGGAGGTCAATTGGACTTCGGAGGGTTGCCTTCAGCCTTCTATGGCCGCGTTACCCGTACAGCCGCCGACGGCTTTGGATACTCTAGGGCGGTGTATATGCCAGGGCGAGTCGCGCCCTTGGGGACAGCCGTACATGATAGGCCTAACTCCTCGTCATCCAGCTGGGTATTTGCAGTGGGCCCGCTACATTTTGTCGGCCAAGAGATCGTTGCTGCTGAGGCTTGGGTTGTACCCCGCCGTTTATGCATCTCTCTTCCAATATCCCATGCCTCCTGTATGGTGGGTCAAGGCTTTTCTGGAGCAATGGAATATTTCGACTCGCACCTTCCTTCTGTCGGATCGAGAAGTCTCAATATCTTTAGAGGAGTTTGCAGAGATCTCTGGCTTACCCGTTAGGGGAGAACACTACGAGGAGTTGCTTCCTCCGGACGAGTTAATCTTTGCCACCAAATCAGTGGTAATGGGTCTTACCCCGGAGAATGCCATTCAACACCAATTCCCGAGCTTGATCAAGGTGTTGAATATCTACGAGAGTCTATTTCTGGAGTCCGGAAGGCATGGAGTCAGCTACGCAGACTTCATCACTCGCTTTCTTCGTCCGGAAGCCTTATCGAAGCAAGTTGCGCTGTTTGCCAAGCTTGACGATCCGTTTGGTTTTAGTTTGGATAACCAACCGACGGCGGAGGCGGATTTAAAAAGTTTCTTTAGTCCGGCTGCTCCTGTCGTTCCCTTCACGGAGCTTGCTGCTTCGGACGTCGATAAAGAAACGTTCGTGCTGGGGTTCATTGGCTTATTGCTAAACTGGTTCGTGCTTCCCATGCACCCTCGTTATATGAGGCCATCAGTCTTTTACCCAGCCCATCGTATGGTTGCGGGAATTCAAGTGGCTATCGGGATTGCTAGGTTGGCACACATGTACCATGGTCTTAGCTTAGCGGCGGACACCACTTTGCCAGGGCTACAGCCCGTTACTTTCTCGCTGCATTATTTTACGTCATGGATCGAGCTGCACGTACTTGGAGCTTTTGGTGCCCATACACGACCTCGTTTCTACGACAGTTACAACTTCCCTTGGATTATGCGCCTAGTTGACGCGTCCGTTTTAAATCCGTCACAGCGGAAGGCTAGGGGTTTGCTCTTTCATCTGTGTATGGTTGGAGATGGAATGACCTTTACCGATAAGGTTTTAACCATTGACAAAGAATCTGCAAAAACAGTGCAGCCACTGCGAGACACTTTTAAAGACCGGGCCTCTATCTTGAAAGCTCGGGAGATTCTTCATTTATATTCAATCAGGTCAGACTTTCTCGTGTTTAGGCAGAATAATTCGGCGTTGTTCATGAGGTACAACCCGCACCGTTTAGCCCAGCAATCAGGCTATAATCAGGGCGTCCCGCTCGAGGCCTTCCTAGCTGAGCCAGTTGCCACAGAAGAAGGTATTCGCAACACATTACACCATTTTATGCGGTTGAACACCGGCTCCAACTTCTTTATCAGTGAGCCGAGTTGCGTTCCGCGAATCTTGAACGTATATGTGGCGTGGTATCAACATTCGATGGGTGCCGTTATTAGGGAAGAAAAGCGATTATTGCTTGATCGCAAGGGCACCGCCCCCACTGGTAATCCAGTCGTTCCCTTGAAGCGACAAACCATCGTCCATCCTCTCTTGAGAGAAGCTGCTGCGGCTGTGGTACCACGTGTTATGCCTGAGCTGCCCCTACCCCGTGCTCCCGCAGAAGCGGTAGCTGTGGTATCTCCCGAGTCTGGCGTGGGTGCGGAGATCGGGACTCGCCGCCCGAAGTTTCCCGCCAAGCGCAAACTTGTGTTATCAGCTTCCGGCACTCGCTCACAGAAGAAGAAGAAATCGCCCTTCTCTATGGACGTTGTACTTGGTCAGGAGCCCCATGCTCCTTACAACGAAGGCTTATTCGAGCACGGGACCAATGAGGGACTATTCATTGCACCGGATGATACCAATCTGGAGGCTGCTATCGCGGTTTCAGAGCAACTAGCTCGCGATGAAGCAGCACTAATCACCATCGCACAATCAGGTATACTTCGGTCATATCTTTCGGCGGCTGTTTTAATTATTATGCTTTGACTGATGCTTTATTCTTCAACAGGTATCTCCGCCGAAGAGGCACTCGCAGCTTCCCTCAAGACTTTTGAGGAGGAAGATAGGCTTCGTGCTTCTTTGGGCCTCGGTATATTTCGGCTCATTGTGCCTTCATTCCCTTTTCTTCATGGGTAGTCTGAACCATCCTTTTCATCTTATTACAGGGACTACCTCGACTCATGTTATCCCGAGCGTAGTGCCGATCCCATATGGTGGCGCGGTGATGCCTCCAGGGCCGGCTGCTGAAGTCCCAGCTCCCCCAGTATTGCCAAAAGAGGCTTTGCTTGATAGAGGCCGTAACGGCTCCAGAGGTAGCTCCTGGCTCGGACGATGATGTCACTTTGATGGAGGTCTTGAGGAGGTCTTTTCTCACTGCCAAGGCTGACAAGAAGCGCAAAAAGCGTGTGGCGAGGGAACGTGATGTCAGCTTGGCTATGGGTGTAGGTTCAAGCGCTGTTCCATCCGTCGCTATTTCTTCCAAAGATGCTCCATCTGCCCTGTCTATCGTCTATAGACAAATGGTGCGCGCGGCTCGGGAGGAAGCCGAAAAGCCGCCCCAAGGTAACATAACGCTGAGTCTTTTCTTAGAATTTGATCTTCAAATTCTTATATACCATATCTTGCAGGGCCAGGTCCTGGCAATGAGGTGGAAGGTGAGATGACGGCGACCACAGAGCCCGAAGCGGCTACTCTCTCTCGGGAGTCCGGGACTGTCCAGACCGCCGCTCTTTCCCTCTGCGGTTCCCCGCCATCGCGTGGCGTTGCGAGTGTCACGACGGCTCTTGTAGAATCAGGGGATGAAGCCACCGGCGCCGAAACCGTTCCCCCTAATGAGATCGAAGAAGTCGCGATGCCCGATGATGCTTCCATCGCAGTTTTGGCTGATGACCCATCTGGTAGGTCTCGGGTCGCTGCATACTCTTTGTTTCGCAATCCCTTTAGGTCCCTTCTGATGACATTTTGTTTATTTCGAATGTAGGTGGAGTGAGCGCTGAGGTTGTGCCACCCGAAGAAGCGTCACTTTTTGCGGTAGGGTTACTAGGCACACTCAAGAGGTTCCACAAGGCATCAACCATGCCAAACAAAAATTTTCCGGTGCCGAGAAACCCTAATATAGATCGTTAACAAGAAGTAAAGGCGAAACTACAAGCAAGCAAACAACTTTGCTAATAAGTGAAAGGGATTACAACCTTTGTAGATCCGGTCCACCACTTCTTTAGCTCCATGTTGACGTCCCTCCGCTGCGATCATCGGAATCCCGGACCCTTGCGTCGATTTCATCGGAGAAATGGGCGGGCTAGGTCGTTGACTTCGATGCCGAAGATGATCTACGTCGAGGCGACTCAAACTCAAGCTCCACCTTCACTAGGTCATGAAACTTGTGAAGATAACACACTCTACTACATGGCAAGTGGTAGAGGATGAAGAAATAGGAAGTGGGTTCACTTTGGATTTGGATTTCTCACTTGGATTCATCACTTGATAATTTTCAAGAATGGTTTCTTCACTTGAAGAAGAAGATGAAGAAGAAGCAAGAATATCAATCCATTACTTAAAAATAAAAATCAAGTGAATACTTATCATATTGCAACCATGGGTGAAGCTAACACATGTAGAGAATAAACTAGGGTTTAGGTTTAATGGTTAGGTTAAGGAAAGAAACAAAATGGTAGACTTATTCAAAGCTTCATGAAGCTTCAAGAATAAAACAAAGTTAGCCACCATTTTATTCTTGCCAAAAATGAATAAAGAAAATGAATAAGTAAATCAAACCCTAACCATTAACCTAATCATAGTTTAAAGCATACTCACACCCAAGTTTGCATGTATCATCAAATATGATACAAACAAGTGCACAAAAATATATCATATATACAATGTGTACAATCTAGTGAGAAAATAATCTTAAGTGAACCAATACTAGTTAATGTAAAGTAATATATCAAATATATAATTATACATTAAATCATTAAATCAACACTTGATTTAATGATCCGGTCATACTGCATATAACCGACCAATATCAAGTGTATCAATGAATCGAATCAACACTTGATTCGGTAACCCAGCTATATCACATATAACCGACCGATGATACAAATCGCGAGAATAGAATACAGTATCACATACTGGTATTATCCTCGGTCCCGTACATATCTCATATGCGCTCCTATTTCGTTTCGCTTGAGCCAGGAAACCCCTGTGTAGGACTCTAAAGACTCGTCAATACGCCGGCAGCAGGTGATGATCATATCAAACACCCACAAGCCGCAAGCGGTCTGCTAAACGTAACGGCCACCCGGGTATTGAGCGATCAGAAGATCAACGAGCAAGCCCGCTCACACTCCAGTGAATCCAACCAGTAACACTACCGTACAGTCCGGTCTCTTCGTCTGATATGTCGCATTTCTCGCCTAGGGGTGGTAAACGTCAGACCCCAATAACTCGATAAGTCATGTCGATATGAGGCTCATAACGGGTCGAGAAACTACTGGTAACACTTACCAGTAAATCCTTAAAATAGCCTTGTCCAAGGACTTCCTGTTATAGACAATCGAGCACTGCGCAACATCAACTCCCTATACCGGGAGAGACGAAACCCCTCCTATCGCTCATTGCCTCCATGTGATTCGGGACTGTACCCAAAAACCATCGTTTTGCACGCCCTCTTGGACGTAGTAAGGTGGAAATCAAAGCACAGTAGGAATCACACAAGACTCTATGACGATCTCGGGTCTACAGACTAACCTGCACCAGTGTCACCAGATAACTGCCAACTAACGTAAGGTATAATACCATCTGGGAGTTCTCGGCGAGTCCGTCCAGTATACCCAGTCTCCACTGAGCACCCGTATATCATCTTTGATGTCAAACACCAATGGATATGGGATCATCCATCGCCCATCTGTATGGGTCGAGATGGTACACGCTAGTCTACTCTGGTATATCGATGCCCCGTCTAGATACACCCACGACTAGAGACTTTGAAGGATGTACTTATGGACTACCATGTCCCCACTAGTATGATCTGCATCATAGTCCTGGTAGTCAAGTACACATCCCAAGGGCTTTACCAACATGTAACAGAGAGACAATCAGTGTACACGTTAAGGTAAAGAGTAACCAGATAGCATAGTATCATATCGAGCAAGAAAGTCATCCTTATATATGTCCAAGCATCCACTACAATATATATCCTATGTATAGTAATGGACTCTAGGGCATACATATAACTAACAATCTCCCACTTGCACTAGGGCCATATGATTGCAGTGGTTGTAGTATCTCATACTCAACCATCCCATAAAAGTCTCTCTCTGGGAAAAGGCCTTTCGTGAGTGGATCCGCCATGTTGTCCTCTGAGTCTTCTCTCCTAACCTCGATCCCCTGGAGATCAACCATCTCCACGATCATGTGATACTGCCTAAGAATATGTCAGGATCACTAATAAGACGGGCGTTCCTAGGCATAAGCCGCAACTCCATTGTCACACAATGGGAGGAACGAAGTTCATTTCATGAACTAATATACACCCAGACTGCCTCTTTGGTAGTATCTTTGGTAACGATGTATCTTGCCTTTAATCGTCTAGTATGTCACGGTATCTAGCTTGGAACTCTTCCAACATACCGTCCCTGCGCTGAGGGTAAAGACAATGCCTGCGACTGACATTCAGTCATCTTTATCACCTTGGAACCTTTCCAGTGATTCTCCCCAGGATCAATTGATACCATCTCACTACAGCTAGTGAGTATCCTAACATCCAATTAGATCTATCTCATAGATCCAAAACCCAGGATTTAGTAGGTATCACTTTCATCCTATATGGAGAATCATTGTGATAAGCGGAGATTGATCGAGCGTAGCATAGGAAACTCGTTCCCTATCAAGAGTATGTTATCCACGTACTCTACGAGGATCACCAGCATACTCCCTACTACCTTTTTTGTCTATACAAGGTTCATCTACCATTTTGATGATGTCAAACTCTTTGACTAACTCATCAAAACAGATGTTCCAACTCCGCGATGCCTGCTTCATCACATAAAACATCTTGCACACGTTTCCGCTGCTCCCACTGTCTACGAAGCCCTCTGACTGTGTACTTATAGACTCTGTCTTCTAAATCATTATTTAGAAAAGCAGTCATGACACCCAACCGCCAGATATCGTAGTCATGGTATGTAGCCGTGGTAAGTAGGATCTGGATGGACTTAAGCATAATTACTTAGAAAAGGTTTCATTATAATCCATACCTGGTCAATGATGCAAACCTTTAATAAGTCTAGCTTTGAAAGTCTCAACTTTTCCATGTACACCAAGTAATCTTCTCAAGATATACTTGCTCCTGATGGGGATTTAACCCTTCAGATAAAGCAACCAAAGTCCATACTTTGTTTATGCATAAGGATTCCATCTCAGATCGCTAAGCATCCAGCCATTCTTACAGAGTCACACTCCTGATGGCCTGCTCGAAACTAGTTAGGTCATCATCCCATGATACAATCCTCGCTCCCACTGTCATAGGGAAACTGAAGTATCTCTCTTGTGGGTGAGGAACCCTACTAGATCGGCGGAGAGGCTGGGGTTCGTTGGTTGCTATTGAATCCTTTGGTTCTACCAAATCATAAGCTGCAGTTTGTATAGCTGGAACTCTTTCCAGTTCTACCTCATGTCCATAAATTTCTTCATAAGAAATTCCCTTTCACAAAGGTGGCATGCTGAGAAACAAAACATTTTTGTTCCTCGGTTAGGTAGAAGATATTCCCTTGCGTATGCTTGGGATATCCAACAAACTTCTACAGTACTGACTTTGCCTCGAGCTTGTCTGGATTTTGCCTTTTAGACATAGGCCGGACAACCCCAAATCTTAACTGACTTAAGAGATGGGCTCTTCCCTTTCCATATCTCATATGAAATGGTAGGCAACTGATTTGATTGGAACCCTATTCAATAGGTATGAAACTTCATAAGTGCATAATTCCCAAAAGGAAATAGGAAACTCAACAGTACTCATCATAGAGCACACCATATCACATAGGGTGCTATTGCTCCGCCCCGATATATCATCGTTCTATGGTGTATACGGAGGAGTAATGCTGAGAGAGAATCTCATTCTCCTTTAGAATAGTCCAGGATTTCCGTGCATAAGTATTCTCCTCCCTGTTCTTATCATAGGACATAATACTTATACCCGGTTTTTGGTTCTCTACTTCTGACTTATATTCTGTGAATATCTCAAAAGGTTCGGACTTGTGTTTCAACAGGAACATATGTCTGAATCTTGAGAGATTATCAGAGAATGTAATGAAATACAAAGAACCGGTCCTGGCATGTGTAGACAGGGGACCTACATACATCAACATGTATCATCCCAAGAGTTAACTAACTCTTTCTCTGCTTCCAGTAAACAGAGCTATGGTCATCTTATCTCTGTGACATGACTGGCAAGTTTCACAAGATGTAAATTCAAACTAATTTAAATATGCATCTAAATGTAACTTTAGCCAGTCGGGTTGCATTGATATGACCTAGTCTACAATGCCTCAAGAAGGATTCGTTCATTTCTGAACTCTTCCTCTTGTGTGTGTTCCGTATACTAAGAACTGTAGTTTGATTTAGAACATCAATGCTTTTAGATAACGTGCCTGAACCGATCAACTTTTGATATAGGAAATGTTCAAAACATTATCCAACAATACAAAATTTTATCATTTCTTTACTGATAAAGAGACTGATATGATTTTGTATATCAGGTTCGGTATCTAATAACATTCGTTCAGAATCAATGTATTCAGGTAATACAGGGTGACAGCGACCAACACACTTGGCTGCAACACTTGCACCGTTTTCTGCCTCATGAAACTTATCACCCGTTCTCAGTTCTTTACCTTTCTGTAGACCATGTAATATATTACATATGTGGGATCCTGATCCGGTATCATATACCCAGGACATAAAGGACATTGAGAAACAGTTCTCTGTAATGAATACACCCGAAGATGATGCATCAACATGCACTTTCTTCGTTTGGGCGGCACGGGAAATCTGGTATTCCCCAATTTCCTGCTCTGTCTTATAACAATTATAATTTGGAGCGGGACCAACGTTCCCCTGATCCGGTATCGTATACCCAGGACGTAAAGGACATTGAGAAACAGTTCTCTGTAATGAACACACCCGAAGATGATGGATCAACATGCACTTTCTTCGTTTGGGCGGCACGGGAATTCTGGTATTCCCCAATTTCCTGCTCTGTCTTATAACAATTATAAGTTGGAGCGGGACCAACGTTCCCCAGCTCAGTATAACAAGCGGGTTCGGTCAATTTATCCGTTTTATTATCTTGATTAAGGCGTGACATGGTCGCTACCTCGAGAGAGAGAGAAGAAAACACTCTGCATGCGCTCTTGCAAGATCAGATTGGTTATTATTTTATCTAATCAGGATGGCTCCCACTGTTTTTATCAAATCTTCCTTCAAACCCTAAAAGGAAAGACTAGCCGGGATTAATTACACGCTACAAGTTCGCCAATCTTTCAGCCAGGCCAGTGTCGGTACTTTGAGGGAGGTCCCCCGTGCTTTCGCACGAACCAAATTAATGTAAACCTCGTTTTCCCAGAGGCGTAACCCCGTTGACACCTTTCTAGACACCTACTTGATCGGCTAATTGTAATGTGTAAAAATCTCCCAGGAGTAACAATTACTAGCAGCGGGTATCGGGATCCAACTATCTCATAGAAGGTATGCAATCTCATTGCAAATTTCAACACTTGAAATTCCCGATAATTTTTCCCCTAGCGTCCTATGACCTTGACGCAGGCCAACAAACCATAGTCCGCTAGTCAAGTTCAACCCGTCATTTCCTGATTGAATTAAACCCACCCGCACGACCCTTGACGCAGGCCAACAAAGTCGCAGGACTACCCTAATCCAATCTGCATCATATGCATAAGCAGATAAATACTAGTTAGCTACCGCACACTACGCCTTGACGCAGGCCAACAAACGTAGCACGAATACTAAGTAGGACTTATCTGAAATGACGGAGGGCTACGACAGGTTTTTCTGAAAACCTATTGCGTAAAGAACTTGATATCATTGTAGAATCAAATGATTTTAAAATGGAGTGCTTTTGAGGCTTTTATAGTTTTGCTAAAGGGGTCACTCCCGGTGAAGGGATCGTCGGCCCTTTCCTCATCGAATAAGGTGCAGGATATATCATATATACCGCTGTGCAAAGCGAAAACTATAGAAGCAATCAAAAGACAAACCGAGGGTTGTAGCATCTGCCAGTTATTGCTAAAGGAGTCACTCCCGATGAAGGGATCTCGGTCCTTTCCTTATCGAATAAGGTGCAGGTTGTTCTACAAGGAACACCGCGATGCAAAGCAAGAACTGTAGCTACCTGTTTTTGAAAATTCGATTCCACAACATCTTTAGGTTTCTTTTTCTTTCATTAATCATATTAATGAAGTCCCATCATTTATGTTACCTAAACATCACAGATAAATACGACGTACACTTATGCCATCCGCATTCGCCTCGATGTCCCCTCGTGCACCGTTAGGTTAGGTAACTAACGGCAGAGCGGGGCAGGGCTAGCGCGGGTGTAAAACATAAGTAACGCCTATATAATATATCATATATACTATATACAGTATCTATCACAGAACATCAAATGATCACATCACAGATATCGCAGCAGAAGAATCATATGAAACATTGGATATACTAGGACGTCCGTGTTTTCAATACGAGCCAGTATAAAACACGGATTCCACGGTCGCGATGAATAGCCAAACCCACACCCCTAGACCCTTACGAGAGCTGCAAGCAACTCTACCAATTCTAGAGTTAGGAGACCCGGACTCGACTCCTCGAGTTGGTCTCCCACTGGACTCCAGAACCCGGTTACTTGTGCCCTCCTCTTTGGGTCTATCCTAGTGCGGAAAAGTAAATAATATACAAATGGTGACAACTTCCGCAACCTGGAAATGCCCCAATAAAAGAATATTACATACAAGTTTTTACATGAATGAAAATGAAAAACACTCATCTCACATAAAAAAAACCCCGGCTATTCAAACAAGACGATCCAATATAACATATCCAGCAACACATAACATCACATGTCATCAACGTAAGTAAACATGCATATCCCAATTGTCGTTGACATATAGCAACGAAACCGGCGATATCACATATTACACTTACGGTCACAGAAAAGAAAGTGTAAAACTACAACAGTTGGAATCCACAATCTCCTCAGACATCGCATAACTGACCAAATGAATTCCTTAGACATCATATGCCTAACAATTATAAACCCCGCATTTTAGTCTCATTATCGAAAACACTTTTCAATTTCTAGTCGGGCAATTCAACAAGATTCCCGATAAACTGATCGAATTTTCTTCGCAAACTTTAGTAGACGGCCGCACCCCCGATACCGTCAACGAAGTGCACCAAGGCGGAACACCGTTGCCGCGAGCACCCGAACGGATGCTTGTGGCGACGGGGTTCTCCTACAGTCACTTGGTCGGGGCAATGGGGCGTGGCTGTCTATTAAGTTTACCGGCGAATATCCGCATACGCTACGTGATTGCGACGGACTTTTGATCGCATCAAAATTCCGTGGCTACCGATCAATCGAGACTAAAGTGGTATGTTTATAACATTCATATTAGTTATCTCATAACTACTTGTGAATTCCAAATATTGTATCACATTCCAGATAAATAGAAAATGTTAAACTTTCCGATCGAACAATCAAACACCTAAGTTTTCCCGAAACAGCTCAACACATGGAATAGGTTTAAAAACATCCACTTCATGCCACAGTACCAACGGTCCAGCCGTAGAAGGGTCAAGCCAACGCCTCACATGTGGCACGCCGTACTCCCCCAAACCCGAAGGTTCAAAGGGCTGTTCAAGACGATCACATAATCGAGTTAAGGTTTGTTGTCTTCTAGAGGGTCCATCGCGTTACTTGCACTACTTAGAATGTTTTCAAACTACGGAAAAGTTCAACACTTGGAAATTTCCCGGCAGGGGAAAAATTGGGTATTTATATCCGGTCGAACTTTTTAACATGTTCTAAATTATCCGGAAAACACATAGACGAAGTTAAATAAACCGATCGAATCATTGAATCCCCAAAACAACCAAGAAAAACTCAACTGTTGAGCATATATTAAAAAATACCCAGAAAACACAGGAATCAAATAAGGAGTTACTGTGCAGAAATAAAGTATCAAAGTCACTGAACGGCCGCGGAACCGCCGCACGAGCCATGCTCGTGCCGCGTTTCCGCGGCGCTTTAATCGAATTAGCCACTCGTATTTCACAGTAACTCTTAAAAACACCTGCTGATTTTTCTGCATATTTTTAAATTGGAAAAATCCACTTTTTCAGAAAAAGTCCAGAGAGTGGTTTTGAATTAGGGTTTCGGGTTCGATCGGGTTTCTAACATCGTCTACACATCGCCTAAGGCTCTAGCTAGGCTCTGATACCACTGTAGGGTTACTAGGCACACTTAAGAGGTTCCACAAGGCATCAACCATGCCAAACAAAAATTTTCCGGTGCCGAGAAACCCTAATATAGATCGTTAACTAGAAGTAAAGGCGAAACTACAAGCAAGCAAACAACTTTGCTAATAAGTGAAAGGGATTACAACCTTTGTAGATCCGGTCAACCACTTCTTTAGCTCCGTGTTGACGTCCCTCCGCTGCGATCATCGGAATCCCGGACCCTTGCGTCGATTTCATCGGAGAAATGGGCAGGCTAGGTCGTTGACTTCGATGCCGAAGATGATCTACGTCGAGGCGACTCAAACTCTAGCTCCACCTTCACTAGGTCATGAAACTTGTGAAGATAACACACTCTACTACATGGAAAGTGGTAGAGGATGAAGAAATAGGAAGTGGGTTCACTTTGGATTTGGATTTCTCACTTGGATTCATCACTTGATAATTTTCAAGAATGGTTTCTTCACTTGAAGAAGAAGATGAAGAAGAAGAAAGAATATCAATCCATTACTTAAAAATAAAAATCAAGTGAATACTTATCATATTGCAACCATGGGTGAAGCTAACACATGTAGAGAATAAACTAGGGTTTAGGTTTAATGGTTAGGTTAAGGAAAGAAACAAAATGGTAGACTTATTCAAAGCTTCGTGAAGCTTCAAGAATAAAACAAAGTTAGCCACCATTTTATTCTTGCCAAAAATGAATAAAGAAAATGAATAAGTAAATCAAACCCTAACCATTAACCTAATCATAGTTTAAAGCATACTCACACCCAAGTTTGCATGTATCATCAAACATGATACAAACAAGTGCACAAAAATATATCATATATACAATGTGCACAATCTAGTGAGAAAATAATCTTAAGTGAACCAATACTAGTTAATGTAAAGTAATATATTAAATATATAATTATACATTAAATCATTAAATCAACACTTGATTTAATGATCCGGTCATACTGCATATAACCGACCAATATCAAGTGTATCAATGAATCGAATCAACACTTGATTCGGTAACCCAGCTATATCACATATAACCGACCGATGATACAAATCGCGAGAATAGAATACAGTATCACATACTGGTATTATCCTCGGTCTCGCACATATCTCATATGCGCTCCTATTTCGTTTCGCTTGAGCCAGGAAACCCCTGTGTAGGACTCTAAAGACTCGTCAATACGCCGGCAGCAGGTGATGATCATATCAAACACCCACAAGCCGCAAGCGGTCTGCTAAACGTAACGGCCACCCGGGTATTGAGCGATCAGAAGATCAACGAGCAAGCCCGCTCACACTCCAGTGAATCCAACCAGTAACACTACCGTACAGTCCGGTCTCTTCGTCTGATATGTCGCATATCTCGCCTAGGGGTGGTAAACGTCAGACCCCAATAACTCGATAAGTCGTGTCGATATGAGGCTCATAACGGGTCGAGAAACTACTGGTAACACTTACCAGTAAATCCCTAAAACAGCCTTGGCCAAGGACTTCCTGTTATAGCCAATCGAGCACTGCGCAACATCAACTCCCTATACCGGGAGAGAAGAAACCCCTCCTATCGCTCATTGCCTCCATGTGATTCGGGACTGTACCCAAAAACCACCGTTTTGCACGCACTCTTGGATGTGGTAAGGTGGAAATCAAAGCACAGTAGGAATCACACAAGACACTATGAAGATCTCGGGTCTACAGACTAACCTGCACCAGTGTCACCAGAGAACTGCCATCTGACGTAAGGTATAATACCATCTGGGAGTTCTCGGCGAGTCCGTCCAGTGTACCCAGTCTCCACTGAGCACCCGTATATCATCTCTGATGTCAAACACCAATGGATATGGGATCATCCATCGCCCATCTGTATGGGTCGAGAAGGTATACGCTAGTCTACTCTGGTATATCGATGCCCCGTCTCGATACACCCACGACTAGGGACTTTGAAGGATGTACTTATGGACTACCATGTCCCACTAGTATGATCCGCATCATAGTCCAGGTAGTCAAGTACACATCCTAAGGGCTTTACCAACATGTAACAGAGAGACAATCAGTGTACACGTTAAGGTAAAGAGTAACCAGATAGCATACTATCATATCGAGCAAGAAAGTCATCTCTATATATGTCCAAGCATCCACTACAATATACATCCTATGTATAGTAATGGCCTCTAGGGCATACATATAACTAACAATCTCCCACTTGCACTAGAGCCATCTGATAGCAGTGGTTGTAATATCTTATACTCAACCATCCCATAAAAGTCTCTCTCTGAGAAGATCGAGGCCTGTCTGCATAAGATTGAGCTCAGGCGTCCCGCTCCGGAAATGTTGGTTTTGAACTCCCAATAGGCTACATGGGTTGAGCAGAGCGTTCCCTTCCTCCCCCATTTTTAACAAAAAACGACCTTGAGGCGGAAGGAACGCGAGGAGGCTTCACGTGAATCCGCCCGGCTGCGTGCCCGGGTTGAAGCAAACGCTGCGCAACTGAGAGCCTTCTTTGACAATTTGCAACGATACATTTCAGACGGGCTAGCGCTAAGGCAGAAGCTCGACTTCCTAGAGCAGGTTACGCAGAATCGCGAAGTTGCTCAACAGGAGATCGATGAGAAACTTTCATCTTGTTTGCAGCAACGGGCTCAAGTCGAAGAGGAGCTGGCCGCAGTGGCCGACCATGAAAAGGAGTTGAGAGGAGTGCGTGAACAACTGGCCGATTTATTGAAAACGCCTCCTTCTCAGTAGCTACCTTTGTATCAATTAAACATTTGTAATCTTTGAATAACATGTATTCTTTTTTTTTCTTTTATATGATTCATCTTGTACTCAATTGAATTCATGAATAAAAGATACACACATTTTTTTATACTATCGCCTTCTTTTCTTTGTTGTGTTATTGCCATGTTACTCCAGTAAGTGTAACTTGTAGACGATAGATAACAGTTCATCTTGAACTCTTTGTAGGGTAGCGATGGCTTGGGAAGCAGGTTCGGGTCTGCCGCCTAAGTCTTTTCAATTGTATGAGCCATGAGGGTCTCATAAAGATTTTTCTCCCTACGAGTCGTAAGGATCTCGTAGGTGTATTTTCTCCTTAGAAATCGTGAGGATTCCTAAGTGTGCTTTCCCTTGAGAGTCGTAAGGATCTCACAAGAGAATTTTCTCTCTTACAAGTCAGGAGGACTTGTAGGTGATTGATGAGTTGGCCTTTTTCCGAGTCGAAGCACTGCTCCGACAAGGAGGTCATTGGTTGACGTATTTCGGAGACGGGGTCATTGGTTGACGTATTTCCAAGACGGGGTCATTGGATGACGTATTTCCATGACGGGGTCATTGGATGACGTGTTTCCGTGACGGGGTCATTTGCTGACGTGTTTCCGCGACGGGGTCATTTGCTGACGTGTTTCCGCGATGGGGTCATTGGATGACGTATTTCCGCGACGGGGTCATTTGCTGATGTGTTTCCGAGACGGGGTCATTGGCTGACGTGTTTCCGCGATGGGGTCATCCGATGTCGTGTTTTCGCGACGGGGTCATTGGATGACGTGTTTCCGCGACGGGGTCATTTGCTGACGTGTTTCCGCGACGGGGTCATTTGCTGACGTGTTTCCGCGACGGGGTCATTTGCTGACGTGTTTCCGCGACGGGGTCATTTGCTGACGTGTTTCCGCGACGGGGTCATTTGCTGACGTGTTTCCGCGACGGGGTCATTGGCTGACGTGTTTCCGCGACGGGGTCATTGGCTGACGTGTTTCTGCGACGGGGTCATTGGCTGACGTGTTTTCGTGATGGGGTCATTTGCTGACGTATTTCCGCGATGGGGTCATTGGATGACTCTAGGTTGTCTGTGAACCGTAGAGTCTTGGAACTGGGGACTTTGCCATGGCTCCGATTGGTGATGTCACGTCCGTATCCTGCTGGAATGAGGAGGAACGCCGTTGTTGGTTTCTAGGCTGTAGATGTTGCCGTTGAGACCCGACTTTCTCTTTGACAGAGTCTTGTTGGGGAATGTGGTTCCCTTTTCGTTTATGCCCATGGATTGTATACAGGAGTTAGTATGGACTTACCTGCAGGGCAAAAAGTTTCATTTCATTTTTTTTCTTTCCGTGATGCTCTATCATTTCAGCTTTTTATATCGCGAAAGTCACGATTGCCCAATCATTTCGGCTGTTTTTTTTTGCGGTGCCCAATCATTTCGGCTATTTTCTTTTTACTCGCTATTTTTTATTGCGAGTTGCCCAATCATTTCCTCTATTTTTTTATGCATATCTTTTACTTGCTGATTTTGTTTCATGTTTCCCTATCATTTCGGCTATTTTTATATGCATTTATAGCTCGCTGACTTTTCGTTGCGAGTATAGAACTTGGGATCTGGTGCCGATCTTAGCATCACCATCGCTGCGACTAGAATATTGCCAGAAGCGAATCATCATTTGCCGTGAAAGGACTTGGAATTTGATACCGATTTAGGCATCAACATCGCTACTACTGGAACGTTGCTAGGAGCGAATCATCATTTGCCTTTGTCGGTTTAAACAAAGGTGGCTTAGTAGACCGGGTTAAGATCCTGTCAACTAAGGCTTTTGACTTCATGAGCCGTAAGGATCTCATAAAGGTATTTCGCCCTACGAGTCGTGAGGATCTTGTAGGTGTGTTTTCTCCTTAAGAATCATGAGGATCCTCAAGTGCACGTTCCCTTATAAGTCGTAAGAACCTTATAAGAGTGTTTTCTCCTTATAAGTCGAGAGGACTTATAAGTGTTTGTTCACCGAATAAGGGAATTTCACGCTATTGGTGGAACTTGGTAGGGGAGACGTTTATTTGTGCCCGTGGATTGTATACAAGGGCTAGTATTAAACCGCTTGTAGGGCAGTCTGTGGATTGTGATGGCTTAAGAACAGGTTCAGATCCCTGTAACTTAAGGCTTTTGAATCCTATGAGCCATGAGGGTCTCATAGGGGATTCTCCCTACGAGTCGTGAGGCTCTCGTAAGTGTAACTTCTCCTTAGGAATCGTGGGGATCCCTAAGTGTGTTGCTCCCTTGTGAGTCGTAAGGATCTCACGCAGGTATTTTCTCCTTACAAGGTCGAGAGGACTTTGAAAGTGTCTTTTAACGAGATTGCGCTCTTTCGGGTTTTCACAAACTCGCCGGTAGCCTTGCTGTTTTTACTCACAGTGCCCTTTCGGGTTTTCATCCGTGCCCATTTTGCTTATGGACGTACCATTTTTTTGGCTTCTTTTTTTATTATATATTTTTTACGTTAGCCTTAGGATGCTGCGGTTCGTAGTAGTTTACAGACGTTTCGGTCAGGTGTAGTATTTTTTCAAGAACCGACCATTTATGGGCCTAAAGGGTCTTTCGCCATGCATATTCATGAGCAAGTAAGCCCCCTTGGTGTTGGAGATAGTGCCCTCAGAGTCAATTATTGGATCACAGGCACGTGATTGCAATGATTGAGGGAGGACCTATACCGGTAGGACAGTCTTACTCAAGATGATAGTATGCTATCTGGTTTATCTTTATCATCGTGTACTACTTTAGGTGACCTTACATGTCACTATTGCACATTGATAGAGCCCCTAGGATTCTTGCTTGACTGCCAGCAGTATGAGGGCGATCAAATACGTGGGAGCTGGGGTCTATAAGCACATCCTTAAAAGGTCCCTAGTTGTGGGAGTTTCGAGACAGGGCATCGATACTCCAGAGTAGACTAGTGTATACAGTCGAGACCCCGACGAGGGGCGGTGGACGGTCTCACAAGCCACCGGTGTCAGTTGGTTCACCTAAGATGTATACAGATGCTCATTGGGTTATGTGTACACCGGACAGGACTCGCCGGGAACATGCTAGTTAGTCTTATACCTGACGTCAGATAGGAGTTCCCTGGTGACATGTGTACAGGTTTGTTCATCGACCTGAGATCGTCATTTGTCTCGTATGAGTTCCCACTGTACTTAGATTACTACCGTACCACGCTCAAAGGAGTTGTGCAAACAGGTTTTAGTTGGGTACTGTCCCGAGCCACATGGAGGCAGTGAGCGGATCTGCAGGGGTTCGTCTCTCCCGGTATTGGGGGTGAGGTCGTGCTGTGTCTAGGAGAGCCATTACACGAATTCTTTATCCATGGCAGGAGATTTACTGGTAGGTATTCCAGTAGTATCTCAGGGTGTTCTGGGCTACTCTCCGACACGACTTGTACCACTTTTGGGGGTCTGACTTTTACCAACCCCTAGGCCCGCCATGCGATGCTCATAGACGAACGGACCGGTCTGTACGGATATTGTCACTGATAGGCTCAGTAGGGTGTCAGGATGAGTTCGCTCATCGATGTCCCTTTTGGTCAATACCTGGTAGCCCGTCACGTATGGCTAATACCTCTGACGTGCTAGTGGTTAAATCCACAGCCAAAGTATTGACGAGTCTTTAGAGTCCCCCACAGACCGTTTTCTCACGTTTCGGGCGAAACGCTGTAGAGGCCGTATGGAGATATGGCAGGGTTCGATCAGATACGTGCGGTATTGCATGGATCATGATCGGACGGATAATACTAGCGGGCTTTGGTTTAGGCCGGATCCTAGTATTGTACAGTGTAGATTTTGTCTCATTGCATTTGTATTCAGTGGGAATACAAATGCGGGCATGTATATGCAGTCGCGGGGTTTTCCTGTTATTTATTACGGGATTAATTTTCTGAAGTTGCCAGTTTGCATTCCGTTTCGGCCAGTTTTCCTTTGTTCCTTCATGGCCGGACTTTTCTGCTTGGAGGGGCTAATTTGCAAGTTTGCAAATTAGCTAAGTGGAGGGGTTTATTTGTTATTGAGGCATTATGATGGGTGTAGCATTATTAAGATTCTTTTTGGGTCATTTCACTTGCATTTATTGGATGGGAATTGATTTGGATTTAGATTAGAAATTGGTGTGACTTTAATCCATTAATATCATCACACTTTATCCCCACTTACATAATTCCCTTTGTCCCTCCTCAATTGAGCAAGGGGCCGGCCACTACTAGAGGTGAGAGGATTCATTTTTAGTGTGTGGGAATTTCTTCATCTCTTTTTGGCTTGCTTCAAAATTCCTCACCTCTCTCCAAAGTTCTTCATTCTCCTCCACATCTATACAAGGCAACTTCAAACCCCAAGAGATAAAGCTTTCTACACTTCATCTACAGCATTTCTTGGGCACGTCGGCTCGCCAACTTCGTGCCCGAGTTGCCTCGGTCCAGAGGTGGGAGCCCGTAAAAGAACCCGGTGATGTGGTTCCCGTTCCGATGAGGAAATAAAAACCGGAGATTCCGCGAGGAGATCGGAGTGGAGGCGAAGACCGAAGGACACAGATCGCTTGGTATAGCATTCTACCCTTTCTCTAGTTTGCTAGGATTAGGTTAATGGCTCGATCCGGGTTTTATAGTGCGCGGTAGTGCCGGTTTACAAGTTCTGTAAAAGTTTTGTTTCCGCATTCCGGCGTCGGATTGACGGCCGGGGCGCCGCCCTGCACTTACACTGGTATCAGAACCACGCCATTAACCTAGTCTAGCTTGCTCTAACGTGTTTACAAGTTCGATCGAACGGATTTTCCAAAAACCGCGTTTTCATGTCCAGTTTCTGTCGAATTTTTCCTGTGCTCTAAAAATTATTTGGTACATTGTAAAAATACGAGCAAGGTTTTTTTAAGCATTCTGTGAAAATTTGATGGCATGATCGTACGGAAGCGCCGCGGAACCGCGGCCATAACCCCCTTTCGGCCGCGGTTCCGCCGCCGTTCTGTGCTTTCTCAGCACCAAATTTTTACAGTGGGCTTCTGATATGGAAATAGGGTTTTTGGTATGTTATGTTTGGGCCCAGATTTATTTTGAGTGCTACAGTTGTGCTTGGGGCCCACTTCGGTAAATTTAGTCGATCGAAAATTTTAAACATTTTAGTTCACTGTATTTACATTATATATGCGACCGTGAATGTCACTTGATCGGTAAATCCTGTCTAACTGCTATAGCCCAATTAGACGGATTTACGAACGTGACATTCACGTTGATGTTCTGTGTTGTGCCGTGATGTTGCGGATTTTTCGTGGTGGATAGCCAGGATGCAATGGTAGTACAGTTTGGTTACATATGTACATTTGATATTGCGGGGCGAGCGTCCGACATGTGGACTGCCGTCACTGCCTGTTTGTATATTATTCTTTTGGGGCACGACCGGGCTGAGGTCGTTGTACCCGTTGTATGTATATTTTACTTTCTGTACTAGGATTACCTCACGGAGGAGTGCACGGATAGCCGGGTTCTAGAGGGCAACGAGCCCGCATCTCATGGCGTTGAGACGGAGGGGGCTTTACTCTAGAATTGGCGGGTTATTATCCGCACTCGTAGGGGGTACAGGTTGACCCAAGGAGGGGTGCCCAAGTTACCGGATTCCCTGAAGTACTGGGTGGTCCAATCACGTTGCTGAAGGGCGCTGCCTCGCTTCAGGTTTTGGCGGGTAACTTGCCGCGCCCGTAGGGGTCTCGGATTTCATTGCATAGGCTATCCACACGACCAGGGGAACGTCGGGTTTCAGTAGCGGCTCTATGAAACCCGGGGATCCCAGATATCTGTATTGTTCTGTGATGCTTATTACATTTATGTGATGTTGCATTTTATCACGCCTTGAGCGAATATTATATATTGATATATATACTAGTAGATGTTGTATATGTTTTGCATCCGCGCTAGTCCAGTCCCCGCTCTGTCGTAAGTTAAGTAACCTAACGGGTGATGATGGGACCCAGTGGCGAATGCGGATGGTATATACGTACATCGTATTTTCGTTCTTTATTGGTGTGATCAATTGATGGGACTGCGTTGATTCGGATCAATGCAACCTAAACAAACCTATTCTGATGTTGTTGGAACATTTTTTAAAAAGCTGTTATTGCAAGGGCGTTCTCTTTTGTTTTGCACAGTGATATTCAGTTGGAATATCCTGCACCTCAGTCGACGAGGCAAGGGCCGAGATCTCTTCACCGGGAGTGACCCCTGGGACAGAAGTTTGCGTCAGAGTAATAACTTCACTATAGCCGATTGCCTTTTGCTTTGCATCGTGGTATTCAGTTGGAATATCTTGCACCTCATTCTACGGGGAAAGAGCCGAGATCCCTTCAACGGGAGTGACCTCTTTAGCAAAGTTTTTCGTCACTATATTTTTATAAAAAGCTATCTAGTTCCTTCAACGATATCAAGTTCATTACGTTAAAGGTTTTCGCCAGAAACCATTCGTAGCCCTCCGTCGTTTCATATGGATAGTCAATAGTATTAAAGCTGTGTTTGTTGGCCAAAGTCACGGCACAGTGATTGGTAGCTGTTGGGTATTCATATGCAGCATAGATAGATGCGTTGGTTTGGGACAGTCATACTGCCTTGTTGGCCAAAGTCAAGGGTAGGTGCGGGTGGGTTCAAATTAACCTGGAGAATGACGGGTAGAACTTGACATGTGACTTATGATTTGTTGGCCAAAGTCAAGGTCACAAGAGCATGGGGTAAAAATCACATCGGGAGTTTCTAAAGAAACTGAAACTTGCCAGATATGCGCATACCTTCTGGAGTGTGATAACGTGAGTGGATTCCGTCACATTATCATGCGATGATAGTTGGATCCCGATTCCCACTGATGAGTTGGTTTACTCCTCGGGTGTTCCCGACTAATTCTTCTTTCAGGTTTGGAGAAGAATTTGACGTTACAGTGGGAGGTTTCCAGATTAGATAAATTAGTAACCATTCTGATCTAGGCTAGAGTGCACGCTGAGTGTTTCTTTTCTCTCTCTCTTTGGCAGCGACCATGACCCGACTTTTGACTATGACTCAGTGACCAAAATTAACCGAACCTTCTTAAACACTGGCTTTTGGATTGTCAGAGTTGCATACCTCATTTCCACTCCTACTTTTACCCTTTTCTCCAGGACACCCCGTATTACTACGAACGTCCACTTCCATTGGACAAAACCATCGTATGGTTATATACGAACTCGAAGGAATTTATTCGAGGATGGTTTCCGGTTCTGGAGAAAACGAATAGGACTATTCAGTTGTTTTTTCCTTTTACCTTCTTTCAGGTTGCGAGTACTCCTTGGGTTAGGAGATAGTACACCTATTACGCAAATTAGATAGTCTTCTTCCAGGTGCCGACCGGTAGGGAATGAAGAAAACCAATTTGCCTAACGATGGTGTACAGAAGGTATTAAGTAAAGACATATCAAGGGATTAGTAAGAGGGCAAAGTAAACTGCGACTGCTATTCACGACCGAACCAAGTATTTCTTTGCCAATCCTACATCACCTTTGTATTTCTCCAGAACACTCCGTATCACTACGAAGATCCACAATATATTTGGATACTCCATCGTATGGTTATATACGAACTTGAAAGGAACTTGTTCCAGTTCGGGGATGGTTTCTGGTTCAGGAGAAATATGAATAAGGTTTATTCGGTTGTCTTTTATCTTCACCTTCTCTCGCATTGCGAGTGCTCCTAGGATTAGGACAGTACACCCATTATGCTTATTGGATAGTCTTCTTCCAAACCATAGGCTGGTGCCGAACGGTAGGGAAGGAAGAAAACCATTTGGCCTAAAGGGGTGTGCAGAAGGTAATGACTAAAAGACATATAAAGGGATTTAGAGAGATGGTAAAGAGATATACGGTTATAGTTGTGAATCTGATAATGGAAGAGGCATTACTAGGATTACCCAGATACCCCTACGAAACATTTCAATGTTTCAGTTTCACTGTGTACTGTTAAAAGAAAACTGATTTCCCAATTAGACACTTGCTCCAGGGTATGTATTTACCAGGTTTGATTCTCATATCTGTATGGTTTTACAGATAATGAGTGGGAGTAAATTATTGGGAATTAGGTGATCATCCTCATTATATCGGGATTCGTTGTAATTGGTGATATTTGAGGAAGTCACCTGGGTTGTTTGCCGGACGGCAAATATTTGGTTTTGAATATCCGTTGTTATGCACCAATTTCAAATTGATATATCTGTGCGTCTATTGTTATAGAGTGAGATATACCTTTTTGAAATTATGTCTATGACATTTACCTATATCAGGGGATGGTTAGGTAAGGAGCATTCAAACAACGGTGTAATTCTTCTTAACCATAAGTACAGTTTTCAACCTACGACACACAGGGAATGGGTTATTAGACTCAAAGGACTTATACAGAGTATTGTATGTTGTCCAGTGTCCATTAGGACAGAGGGGTTGGTCCTCGCACTATATTCTGTTTAATTGTGACTTCTCTAGTTCTTAGACATGTGTTTCGTGGAAACACAAGGTCTGAGTTTTGAGAAGTTATAAGTATAAGATTAAAGTAGAGAACCAGGTATTCCAAGTATCGGGATTCTTCAAGGTGATCGAATATGTAGATACTTGTGTAGGGTATTCAGTTGATAGTAATGATTGAGAGAACTTGCTTCTCTTTCAGGTTACTCATATCTGGACGCATTTCTAAGTTGAGTAATGCTGATCGGCCTCCTTCCATTTAGTTGACATGCACTGGAGACAGCTGCATTATTTGAATCTGGTTCAATTAAATCAGTGCCTCTGTTTCTATATTGGATATAGAACGGTTCATATCTTAACGATGTTAAGGTACGGGGTGTTGTCCGGCATATGCTTAAAACCAGACTTTGGATAACTCAAGGCACGTTTCTGTAATGGCTGTTTGTGGGTTTGTTAGTTATATGTATCCCCTAGAGGTCATTACTATACATAGGATGTATATTGTAGTGGATGCTTGGACATATATAGGGATGACTTTCTTGCTCGATATGATAGTATGCTATCTGGTTACTCTTTACCTTAACGTGTACACTGATTGTCTCTCTGTTACATGTTGGTAAAGCCCTTAGGATGTGTACTTGACTACCTAGACTATGATGCGGATCATACTAGTGGGGACATGGTAGTCCATAAGTACATCCTTCAAGCTCCCTAGTCATGGGTGTATCGAGACGGGGCATCGATATACCAGAGTAGACTAGCGTGTAGCTTCTCGACCCATATAGATGGGCGATGGATGATCCCATATCCATTGGTGTTTGACATCAGAGATGATATACGTGTTAGTGTATATGCCCTAGAGGCCATTACTGTATCATACTAGTTTGTATATTACTTGATGGAAGCTTGGGATATTCACAGTTGTATATACAATCTTGCTCGAAATGGTAGTATGCTACTTGGTTTGTCTCTACTTCAATATGTGCATGTGTTTCTTTTAGCATATCGCTTATATACATATTAGTAGAGCCCTTAGGATCTTTGCTTGATTACCAGCGTTGTGATGGTGCTCACACTCGTGGGGGCTGGGTAATCCATAAGCACATCCTTATACAGGTCCCTAGTCGTTGGACTATCAAGACAGGGCATCGATACTCCGAAGTATACTAGCGTATGCGCTTCTCATCCCAGCGTGGGAAACGGTCTATCCCACAGCCGTCAGTACGTCATACTTGAGATAGTATGCGGTTGCTAGTTAGGTTACGAGTACACTAGACAGGACTCGTCGGAAACTGTTGGTTGGTATTATACCTATCGTCAGTTATCAGTTCCCAGGTGACATGAGTACAGCTTAGTCCGCTGACTTGACACTGTCACTTCGCCTCAAGTGTGTTCCCACTGCACTTTGATTACTACCCTACCACGGCTCAATGGAGTCGTGCAAACAGGTAGTTTTTGGGTGCAGTCCCGAAGCACTTGGAGGCAGTGGCGGTTAGACAGGATTCGTCTCTCCCGGTATTGGGGGTTGACATCGCGCTGTGTCTAGGAGAGCCATTACACAAGTAGTCCCTGGCCAGGGAAAGCGAGATATACTAGTAGGTTTCCAGTGTTATCTCAGGGTGTTCTGGGCTACACTCCGACACGACTTGTACCGCTATTAGGGGACTGACGTTCACCACCCCCTAGGCCCGCCATGCGATGTATCAGACGAACTGACCGGACTGTACGGAGACTGTCACATACAGGCTCAGTAGGAGTTCAGATGGGGTCACCTCGTCAGTCTTCTTATCGGCATCTACCTGGGGACCGTTACGTACAGCTAGTGCCGCTTGCGGTCTGTGGTTAAACCCACTGCCAGCGTAGTGTCGAGTCTTTAGAGTCCCACACAGAGAGCTATTCGCCTTTAGGCAAAATGAGTAGAGGTCGCATGGTTTTGCGACAGGGTTCGTTCACATCCACGCACTTGTGCACGTTTGCTGTCCGGACAGCTTATACTAGCGGGCTTTGGTTTAAGCCAGATCCTAGTATATGATTTGGGATTGGTTTTATCTCTTTGTATTCGTGTTCCTCGGATCACGAATACGGGTGCGTATGCACAGTTGATTGAGACAGAGGGAGAGGACTTTGATTAGGGTTAATGACCATTGTCATTTTGCTAACCCTAATGATTATGTGTGTATTATGGTTAATTGAAATTAGTTTAATATAATTGTGCATGGTTAGGGTTGTTGACCATTTGACATTCTTGACTTGTTGACCTAGGTTGACAATTTGACCATCATCATTTCATTTGAAAGATGCTCTTTGATCCTTGCAATTTGCATTAAAAATGGAATGATAATGGCCATGTCTTGATTAAGCCATGACAATTATCTCACTAATTTTCAATTTACAATAATTCACACATATATGTGAGAATGCTTCATTATTCTCTCATTCTATCATATACTTTCTCTCTCTTGCTGTTCCTCTTCCTCAAGCTCTCCCCTCTCATGTGTTGAGAAACACTTGAGCTTGAGAAAAACCACTCCATAGTAATCTCTACTCTCATCTAGGGTTCTAGGATTAGCACTTCTAGCACCTTAGTTACTTCTAGTTTGAAGTTGAAGCCAAAGGTTGAGGTTCTCGGGTAGATCCTTCTTCGACTAGAGAAGGCGACAAGGTGATCCCTTTCTACCCCTCTAAGGAGCAAGGAGAGAAGGACATAAAGCCCAAGGTATAACCTTTCTACCCTATAGCTAATTTCTAGTTAGCTTTAGCTAGTTTTGTTTAGTAAAGATCCCGACTTTGTCTAGTCCATGTTGCCTAGAGTAGTAAAAATCCGATTTTTATTCCGTTTTCCGCCTCCCCGCAAGCACCGGGGTGGGCAACGTGGACTTACAGTGGTATCAGAGCCTAGCTAAACATAAACTAGCTAGGCAGTAAAAGTTTATGGAAGATTGATCGGAAAAATCGCAAAACCAAAACATACAAAACCTTAAGTTTCTGTCGAAATTTTTTCTGCTCAAAATAAAATAAATCTTACGTCAAAAATCATCTCAGGGTTTTGTTAAGAAACTCACCAAACCCGGTCCAGTGAATCGTTCAAAGCGCCGCGGTTCCGCGGCAATAGCAAGCTATTGCCGCGCAACCGCGGCCGAGTTAACTCGGTTCTGGGTCGAGTTTGGTGCAGTGTTCTTCTGACATGGTTTTGGGATTTTTAAGATAGTTTATTTGTGCCCAGGTTTTCCAGAAAAGAAATTTGTTTTTGGGGGCCTATAAATCCGTATTTTTGATCGAACTTCACTACACTTTGACTAATGGGTTATATCTGTGATGTTTATATGTATTGAACGTCGGCTAATCGCTATACGTCGATTAGTGGGGGTTATACATATCTGTGATCTGTGTTCGATGATGGTATGTGTATATGAATGTGTTGGATTGTCGCGGGTGAATAGCCGAGGTGGATGTGAGATGAGTGTTTCTTTTTCTTTCATTCATGTAATATGTAAATTGATGTATTATTATTTGTTTGGCCGCACAACCGGGTCGGGGTTGTAGACGTCATTGTATAATTCTTTTTACTGTTTTTGCTCCTAGGATAGACCCATGGAGGGGGTGCACAAACTACCGGGTATCTCGAAGTGCCGAGTGGCCTACTCACGGTGTTAAGGGAGGTTGCTTCGCTTCGGGTACTTGGCGGGTAGTTTGCCGCACCCGTAGGGGTCTTGGGTGGGGTATTGGCTATTCACCGCGACCGTGTAATCCGCTTTTCGTTGCAGGCTCGAACGTATTGCGGATTCCTACTATATCCAAAGTATTCATCTGTGATCTGTAATGTCTATCATTGCTTTATATCTATATACTATAACTATTTAGGCGTTGCTTATGTTTTACAGCCGCGCTAGCCCAGCCTCCGCTCTGTCGTTAGTTAAGTAACCTAACGGGTGATGACGGGGTCCCGTGGCGAATGCGAATGGCATAAGCGTACATCATATTTTTGTTGTTTTCTGCAATGGTAGGATTAAATGATGGGACGCATTAAAAGAACTAATGCAAGAAAATAAACCAAGTAAAAGTCAATTGGAACACTTTGAAAACCACTCGGTTCTTTTCAAAACTAAACTTTTAAACGCGGAGCTTGAACCACTCCTTTTAAAAGCTATCTCGTTCCATCGATTATATCAAGTTCACTACGTTCACGGTTTCGCCAAAACCATTCGTAGCCCTCCATCATTTCAGTTAAATGTTCGGTAGTATTCAAGCTATGTATTTTGACCTCACGCCAAGGCATAGTGATTGGTAGCTGCCGGATATTTATCTGTTGCATAGATAGAATGCGTTGGTTTGAGACAGTCGTACTGCCATTTTGGCCTACGTCAAGGGTAGGTACGGGCGGGTTCAAATTAACCGGGATAATGATGGGAAGAACTTGACATGTGACTTATGACATTTTGACCTCACGCCAAGGTTATAAGAGCATGGGGCAAAAATCCACATCGGGGGTTTTATAAGTACTGAAACTTGCTAGCACTGCATACCATTTGGATTGTGATGATTCTGGTAGGATTCCTTCGGTTTTATCACGCGATGATATTTGGATCCCGATCCTACTGTGAGTATATGCTACTCCTCGGGAAAACTCTCACTTAACGATCATTGCTATAAACCTAGTAGGTGTCTAGAAAGGTGTTAGCGGGGCTACGCCTACAGGGAAAAGAGGTTACTTAATTAAGGAACTTCGCGAAAGCGTTGGAAAACCTCCCTCGAAGTACCGACACTGGCCTAGCTGAACGGTTAAGCAAGTATTGTACGGTGAGATTGATCCCGACTAATCCTTTCTTTATGGTTTGAGAAGGGATTCGAGAGACAGTGGGAGCCATCCAGTTTAGACAAACTAAAAACCACTCTAAACTTGCAAGTGCATCATGCTAAAGTGTTTCTTTTCTCTCTCCTAATTGCAGCGACCATTCAATATGACCGGACTTAAGTTATTACTAGATAAAAACATACTGACAGGGCCAAACTACAAAGATTGGCTCAGGAATGTCAAGATGGCAATCACTTACGACAAATTGGGGTATGTCCTTACCACCAAAGCTCCCCCTGTCCCAGGTCCCACCTCCAGCGTCGCGGATAAAGAAATCCGTAAGACATGGGAGATCGATTGCGCGAAGGCTAAATGTCTCGTGCTTTCCTCGATAGACAACGAACATCAGAGGAGGCATGAGAATATGGACCTAGAGTCCATATTTCTCCACACAAAAGAACTGTATGGAGAGCAGTCTCGTATCGCAAGATACGAAGTGTCGAAGAAGCTATTTTCGGCAAGATTGGCCGTCGGATCATCGGTAGCGGAACACGTGCTTAAGATGATTGGCTACATAGAGGAGCTCGCGGACCTTGGGACCATGTTGGAGAATGAACTCTATACTGATTTGATTCTCCAGTCCCTTCCTTCCACTTACGCCCAGTTTATCCTTAACATCAACATGCAAGGAAAGGAGGTTGAACTTTCCGAACTTCTGAACATGTTGAGGAGTGCTGAGGGCACCCTACAGAAAGGTAGGGAGACATCCACTTTGTTTGTAGGAGGATCTTCCTCTTCTAGGTCCAGGACGAAAGCCAAGGGTAAGAAGAAGAAAGCCCCCGCCAAACCAAGAGGCGGTGTCAGTAAAGTGGATACGAAGGGAAAAGGAAAGGCAACAAAGGTAGCGGGAAAGCTGGTGGGGAAGGAAGAATGCTTCTACTGTCACAAAAGTGGTCACTGGAAACAGGATTGCAAGGCTTGGAAGGCCAGAACCCAGGATCTGAAGCAAGTTGCGGCTTCAGGTTCAGGTGTGTATGTTATTGAAAACTGTCTATCAATAAACTCTACATCCTGGGTATTGGATACCGGATCAGGATCTCATATCTGTAATTCTTTGCAGGAGTTGAGAAAGCGTAGAGTTTTGAAGGCAGGTGACATGACCCTCAGAGTTGCAAACGGGGCTAGCATGGATGCTGAGGCCGTGGGGGACTATCACCTGGGATTGTCTGATGGACACTTTTTGGTTTTGCGCAGTTGTTATTATGTACCAAATGCAACCTGTAATATCATTTATGTATCTTTATTATCTAAAGAAGGTTATGAATTTGCATTTGTAAGTAATGTAGTGAACATTCACCTTAATCAAGTTTTGATTGGGTCAGGTACATTGAAAAACGGTATATCCATATTAAACCAACCACAGATTTTCAATGTCCAGAATACACACAAAAGAATGTCTCCAGAAATCAATAAAACTTTCTTATGGCATTGTAGACTGGGTCACATCAATGAGAGAAGGTTGACTAAGTTACATGCAGAAGGATATTTGGATCCGTTCGAATATCAATCGTATGCAACTTGTCAATCCTGTCTCAAAGGAAAGATGACAAAGACTCCATTCACTGGACACGGAGTAAGAGCGAGCGAGCTCTTGGGACTCGTACACAGCGACGTGTGCGGTCTAATATCTATACATGCACGAAGCGGTTATTCTTACTTCATTACTTTTACGGATGATTTTTCAAGGTTCAGACATGTCTTCTTAATGAAGCATAAATCCGAAGCTTTTGAGAAATTCCAGGAATACAAGAATGAAGTGGAAAAACAATCAGGCAAAAGTATCAAGACACTAAGATCTGATCGAGGTGGAGAATACTTGAGTGCCGAGTTCCTGGGTTACTTAAAAGAGAATGGAATTCTCTCTCAGCTTACTCCTCCATACACTCCGCAACATAACGGTGTATCGGAGAGACGGAACCGAACCCTATTGGATATGGTACGGTCCATGATGAGTAACGCTGAGTTACTACGATCGTTCTGGGGATATGCGCTAGAATCAGCTGCATACCTTTTGAACCGAGTTCCCACTAAGACTGTGCCTACCACACCATATGAGTTATGGAGTGGGAAGAAACCCTATCTTCAATACCTGAAGATTTGGGGATGTCCAGCTTATGTCAAAAAGCAGCATACGGACAAACTAGAGGCACGCTCAGTACAGTGCAAGTTTGTGGGATACCCAAAGAACTTCAGGGGGTATCTTTTCTATTACGCAGAGGAACAAAAAGTCCTTGTTTCTCGTAATGCCCATTTTCTGGAAGATCAGTTCTTAGAAAAAGAAATAAGTGGGAGCGCAATAGAACTGGAAGAAATTCCAGAACCACGAGCTATTACTAAAAGTTTAGTAGAACCAGAGGGTTCGAAAGATCAGGACATTCCCACGCCACTCCGCAGGAGTAGTAGGCAGTCTCATCCGTCCGAGAGATACTACGGTTTTCTCATATACGGGGATAGAGAGTACTGCATCATAGATTGTGATGAGCCTACTAGCTTCCAGCAAGCCATTCAGAGCGTCGACTCGGTAAAATGGCTGGATGCAATGCGGACCGAAATGGAGTCCATGTACACCAACAAAGTATGGACGTTGGACATTGCTCCAGATGGGGTAAAACCCGTAGGATGCAAGTGGATCTTCAAAAGGAAGATTGGTATAGATGGACAGGTTGAGACCTATAAAGCTAGACTGGTTGCAAAGGCTTTTCGTCAGCGACCTGGTTTGGACTATGAGGAAACCATTTCTCCAGTAGCTATGCTGAAATCCATTCGGATCCTTCTTGCCATTGCTGCCTTCCACGATTATGAAATTTGGCAGATGGACGTAAAGACCGCTTTTCTAAATGGACATTTAGAGGATTGTGTCTATATGGACCAGCCAGAGGGTTTCATTCAGAGTAGGAGCAACGGAAAGTTGTGCAAGTTGTTTAAGTCCATTTATGGACTGAAGCAGGCATCGCGGAGTTGGAACATCTGTTTTGATGAGACGGTCAAGGAATTTGGGTTTATCAAAAATCCAGATGAATCATGCATCTATTGTAGATTTTTAGCGAGAACTGTAGTATTCCTCGTTTTATACATGGATGACATTCTCTTAATAGGAAATGACATTCCTATGCTACAATTTGTCAAGGGGTTCTTGTCACACAGGTTCTCCATGAAAGACCTGGGTGATGCCTCATACATTCTGGGGATCCGGATCTACCGTGACAGATCCAAGAGGATTTTAGGACTATCACAGTCCAGGTACATCGACACCATACTGAAAAGATTCAGTATGGAAGATTCCAAGCGCGGTAATCTACCGTCTTGTCAAGGGATCACCCTCTCCAAAGAGATGTCTCCCAAGACTGATTTGGAGAGGGATCACATGTCTATTATACCCTACGCTTCTGCGGTAGGCTCTATAATGTATGCGATGTTGTGTACCAGACCAGATGTGGCTTATGCACTGAGTGTGGTAAGCATGTATCAGTCAAACCCTGGGGAGAAACATTGGATAGCGGTAAAGAACATTCTCAAGTACCTGAGAAGAACTAAGGAGATGTTCTTGGTGTATGGCGGAAAAGACCTCCAGATTGAGGCCTTTGCTGACTCCAGCTTCCAGAGTGACAAGGATAATTCCAAGTCCATGTCGGGTTTTGTCTTTACCCTCAATGGAGGGGCAGTGTGTTGGAAGAGCTCCAAACAGGAAACCGTTGCTGACTCGACTATGGAAGCGGAATACATCGCTGCATCTGATGCCGCAAAAGAAGCTGTCTGGATGAGGAAGTTCTTGAAAGAAATTCAGGTGGTTCCGTCCATTGTTGACCCAATACCTCTGTATTGCGACAACAACGGGGCTATAGCTTTAGCGAAGGAACCCAGGTCCCATCAGAAATCCAGACACATCTTGAGGCGGTATCACCTGATCAGAGAGATCGTGGATCGCCAGGAGATCGAGGTTCGGAGGGTTGCTTCAGAAGATAACACTGCAGATCCATTCACCAAGGCCTTGCTCCAGACTCAGTTCGAGCGGCTGATTGAGATGATAGGTCTTCGATACGCCAGTACATGACCTTAGTGCAAGTGGGAGATTGTTAGTGTATATGCCCTAGAGGCCATTACTGTATCATAATAGTTTGTATATTACTTGATTGAAGTTTGGGATATTCACAGTTGTATATACAATCTTGCTCGAAATAGTAGTATGCTACTTGGTTTGTCTCTACTTCAATATGTGCATGTGTTTCTTTTAGCATATCGCTTATGTACATATTAGCAGAGCACTTAGGATCTTTGCTTGATTACCAGCGTTGTGATGGCGTTCACATTCATGGGGGTTGGGTAATCCATAAGCACATCCTTATACAGGTCCCTAGTCGTTGGACTATCGAGACAGGGCATCGATACTCCGGAGTAGACTAGCGTATGCGCTTCTCATCCCAGCGTGGGAGACGGTTTATCCCACAGCCGTCAGTACGTCGTACTTGAGATAGTATGCGGGTGCTCGTTAGGTTACGAGTACACTGGACAGGACTCGTCGGGAACTGTTGGTTGGTATTATACCTATCGTCAGTTATCAGTTCCCAGGTGACATGAGTACAGCTTAGTCCGCTGACTTGACACTGTCACTTCGCCTCGAGTGTGTTCCCACTGCACTTTGATTACTAACCTACCACGGCTCAAAGGAGTCGTGCAAACAGGTAGTTTTTGGGTGCAGTCCCGAAGCACTTGGAGGCAGTGACGGTTAGACAGGATTCGTCTCTCCCGGTATTGGGGGTTGACATCGCGCTGTATCTAGGAGAGCCATTACACAAGTAGTCCCTGGCCAGGGCAAGTGAGATATACTGGTAGGTTTCCAGTGTTATCTCAGGGTGTTCTGGGCTACACTCCGACACGACTTGTACCGCTATTAGGGGACTGACGTTCACCGCCCCCCTAGGCCCGCCATGCGAATTATCAGACGAACAGACCGGACTGTACGGAGACTGTCACATACAGGCTCAGTAGGAGTTCAGATGGGGTCACCTCGTCAGTCTTCTTATCGGCATCTACCTGGGGACCGTTACGTACAGCTAGTGCCGCTTGCGGTCTGTGGTTAAGCCCACTGCCAGTGTTGTGTCGAGTCTTTAGAGTCCCACACAGAGATCTATTCGCCTTTAGGCAAAATGAGTAGAGGTCGCATGGTTTTGCGACAGGGTTCGTTCACATCCGCGCACTTGTACACGTTTGCTGTCCAGACAGCTTATACTAGCGGGCTTTGGTTTAAGCCAGATCCTAGTATATGATTTGGGATTGGTTTTATCTCTTTGTATTCGTGTTCTTCGGATCACGAATACGGGTGCGTATGCACAGTTGATTGAGACAGAGGGAGAGGACTTTGATTAGGGTTAATGACCATTGTCATTTTGCTAACCCTAATGCTTATGTGTGTATTATGGTTAATTGAAATTAGTTTAATATAATTGTGCATGGTTAGGGTTGTTGACCATTTGACATTCTTGACTTGTTGACCTAGGTTGACAATTTGACCATCATCATTTCATTTGAAAGATGCTCTTTGATCCTTGCAATTTGCATTAAAAATGAAATGATAATGGTCATGTCTTGATTAAGCCATGACAATTATCTCACTAATTTTCAATTTACAATAATTCACACATATATGTGAGAATGCTTCATTATTCTCTCATTCTATCATATACTTTCTCTCTCTTGCTCTTCCTCTTCCTCAAGCTCTCCCCTCTCATGTGTTGAGAAACACTTGAGCTTGAGAAAAACCACTCCATAGTAATCTCTACTCTTATCTAGGGTTCTAGGATTAGCAGTTCTAGCACCTTAGTTACTTCTAGCTTGAAGTTGAAGCCAAAGGTTGAGGCTCTCGGGTGGATCCTTCTTCGACTAGAGAAGGCGACAAGGTGATCCCTTTCTACCACTCCAAGGATCAAGGAGAGAAGGACATAAAGCCCAAGGTATAACCTTTCTACCATATAGCTAATTTCTAGTTAGCTTTAGCTAGTTTTGTTTAGTAAAGATCCCGACTTTGTTTAGTCCATGTTGCCTAGAGTAGTAAAAATCCGATTTTTATTCCGTTTTCCACCTCCCCGCAAGCACCGGGGTGGGCAACGTGGACTTACAATACGGGTGCTCAGTGGAGACTGGGTACACTGGGCGGACTCCCCGAGAACTCCCAGCAGGTATTATACCTTACGTCAGATGGCAGTTCTCTGGTGACACTGGTGCAGGTTAGTCTGTAGACCCGAGATCGTCATAGAGTCTTGTGTGATTCCCACTGTGCTTTGATTTCCACCTTACCACGTCCAAGAGGGCATGCAAAACGGTGGTTTTTGGGTACAGTCCCGAATCACATGGAGGCAATGAGCGATAGGAGGGGTTTCGTCTCTCCCGGTATAGGGAGTTGATTTGCGCAGTGCTTCATTGCCTATAACAGGAAGTCCTTGGCCAAGGCTGCTTTAGGGATTTACTGGTAAGTGTTACCAGTAGTTTCTCGACCCGTTATAATCCTCATATCGACACGACTTATCGAGTTATTGGGGTCTGACGTTTACCACCCCTAGACAAGATATGCGACATATTTGACGAACAGACCGGACTGAACGGTAGTGTTATTGGTTGGATTCACAGGAGCGTGAGTGGGCTTGCTCGTTGATCTTCTGATCGCTTAATACCAGGGTGGTCGTTACGTTTAGCAGACCGCTTGCTGCTTGTGGGTGTTTGATATGATCATCACCTACTGCCGGCGTATTGACGAGTCTTTAGAGTCCTACACAGGGGTTTCCTGGCTCAAGCGAAACGAAATAGGAGCGCATATGAGATATGTGCAGGACCGAGAATATTACCAGTATGTGATACTGAATTCTATTCTCGTGATTTGTGACATTGATCGGTTGTAAGCGATATAGCCGGGTTATCGTATCAAGTGTTGATTCGATAAGTTGTTACTATTGATATTAGTCGGTTATATGCAATATGACCGGATCGTTAAATCAAGTGTTGATTTAATGATTTAATGTATAATTATATATTTGATATATTACTTTACATTAACTAGTATTGGTTCACTTAAGATTGTTTTTCTCACTTGAATGTGCACATTGTTTATATGTGATATATGCAAGTGTACATGTTTGTATCATGCTTGATGATACAAACATGTTGTGTGTATGAGACTTGAGCCAAATCAAGGTTAAATTAGGATTTACTATTTTCCTAACAAATAAGAAAAGAGTGAGACTTTGGTCAAAGTTATCAAGCTTCATGAAGCTTGATAAACATTGACAAAGTCAACTCTTTTGTCATTTGTTTAAAGATATTAGTTAACCCAACCTTTAACATAATGCTTTGGTTAATTCTCTACGTGAGTTAAGCTTGAGGGCTTAACTCAACCATGGTGCCATAATTGAAAGGATAAGTTTCATTTGGATTCATTTTTATTATTCATATGATTCTTTTTCTTCTTCTTCTTCTTCATCAAGCTCCACAAAAGCTTTTTAGCTCCAATGGTGCCATGGGGAAAAGAGTGAGAAATCCAATTCTAAAGTGAACCCACTTTCTATTTCTTCATCCTCTACTACTTGCCATGTAGTATAGGGTGTTCTCTTCACAACGTTTTTGACCAAGTGAAGGAATAGCTTGAGTTTGAGTCTCCCCGACGTAGATCATCTTCGACATCGAAGTCAACGACCTAGCCCGCTTATTTCTCCGACGAAACCAACGCTAGAGTCCGGGATTCCGATGATCGCAGCGGAGGGACGTCATCACGGAGCTAAAGAAGTGGAGGACCAGATCTACAAAGGTTGTAGTCACTTTCACTTGTTAGCAAAGTCGTTAACTTGCATGTTCTTTCGCCTAATCTCTAGTTAACGATCTTCATTAGGGTTTCTCGGCACCTAAAAATTAGAATTTGGCATGGTAGATTCCTTGTGGAACCTCTTGAGTGTGCCTAGGAACCCTACAGTGGTATCAGAGCCTAGCTAGAGCTTTAGGCGATGAGTAGACGATGTTAGAAACCCGATCGAACCCCGAAACCCTATATTACACCCCACTCTGTACATTTTCTGAAATCGTGGATTTTTGTGAATTAAAAATACTCAAAAAATTCAGCAGGGTTTTTTAGGAATTACTGTGAAACTCGTGGCCCTGATTCTATCACTGAGCTGCGGAACCGCGGCCTAACCCCTGGTTGGGCGGCGGTTCCGCGGCAAGAAAGTGGCTTCTTGCTCCACTGTTTCAATAGTAATGTCCACAAGGTAGTCCTTTGTGTTTTGGGTAATTTTAATTTATACTCAACAATTGAGTTTTCTGGGTTGTATTGGGGACTTGGTGTTTCGATCAGAAAGTTTAACTCCGTCTATGTGTTTTTCCGGATAATTTTAGAACATGTTAAAAAGTTCAACCGGATATAAATACCCACTTTTTCCCCTGCCGGGAAATTTCCAAGTGTTGGATTTTTCCATAGTTTAAGAATGTTCTAAGTAGTGCAAGTAACGCGATGGACCCTCTAGAAGACAACAAACCTTAACTCGATTATGTGACCGTCTTGAACTGCCCTTTGAACCTTAGGGTTTGGGGCAGTACGGCGTGCCACATGTGAGGCGTTGGCTTGACCCTTCTACGGCTGGACCGTTGGTACTGTGGCATGAAGTGGAAGTTTTTAAACTTATTTCATGTGTTGAGCTGTTTCGGGAAAACTTGGGTGTTTGATTGTTCGATCGAAAAGTTTAACATTTTCTATTTATCTGGAATGTGATACAATATTTGGAATCCACAAATAGTTATGAGATAACTGATTTGAATATTATAAACATAGCACTTTAGTCTCAAATTGATTGGTTGCCATGGAATTTTGATGTGATCAAAAGTCCGTCGCAATCACGTTGCGTACGCGAATACTCGCCGGTAAACTTAATAGATAGCCACGCCCCATAACCCCGACCAAGTGACTGTAGGAGAACCCCGTCGCCAAAAAGCATCCGTTTGGGTGCTCACGGCAGCGGTGTTCCGCCTTAGTGCACTTCGTCGATGGTATCGGGGGTGCGGCCGTCTACTAAAGTTTGCGATGAGCATTCGTTTTGGATGCCGGGAATCTTGTTGAATTGCCCGACTTGATATTGAAAAGTGTTTTCGATATATGAGACTAAAATGCGGGGTTTATAATTGTTAGGCATGCGATGTCTACGGAATTCATTTGATTAGGCATGCGATGTCTAAGGAGGTTGCGGATTCCAACTGTTGTAGTTTTACACTTTCTTTTCTGTGACCGTAAGTGTAATATATGATATTGCCGGTTTCGTTGCTATATGTCAACGACAATTGGGATGGGCATATTTACTTACGTTGATGACATGTGATGTTATGTGTTGCTGGATATGTTATATTGGATCGTCGCGTTATGAATAGCCGGGGGTTTTTATGTGAGATGAGTGTTTTTCATTTTCATTCATGTAAAAATTTGTATGTAATATTTTTTTTTGGGGCACTTCCGGGTTGAGGTTGATGTCACCATTTGTATATTATTTACTTTTCCGCACAAGGATAGACCCAAGGAGGAGAGCACAAGTAACCGGGTTCTGGAGTCCAGTGGGAGACCAACTCGAGGAGTCGAGTCCGGGTCTCCTAACTCAAGAATTGGTGGGGTTTCTTGTGTTAGTGTATATGCCCTAGAGGCCATTACTGTATCATACTAGTTTGTATATTACTTAATGGAAGCTTGGGATATTCACCTTGTATAAACAATCGTGCTCAATATAGTATTATGCTACTTGGTTTGTTTCTACTTCAATGTGTACATGTGTTTATTTTAGTATATCACCTATACACATTAGTGGAGCCCTTAGGATCTTTGCTTGATTACCAGCGTTGTGATGTCAGTCACACTAGTGGGGGATGGGTAATCTATAAGCACATCCTTATGCAGGTCCCTAGTCGCAGGACTATCGAGACAGGGCATCGATACTCTGGAGTTGACTAGCGTATGCGCTTCTCATCCCAGTGTGGGAGAGGGTCTGTCCCACAGCCATCAGTACGTCTTACTGGAGATAGTATGCGGGTGCTCGTTGGGTTACGAGTACACTGGACAGGACCCGTCGGGAACTGTTGGTTGGTACTATACCTATCGTCAGTTATCAGTTCCCAGGTGACATGAGTACAGCTTAGTCCGCTGACTTGACACTGTCACTTCGCCTCGAGTGTGTTACCACTGTACATAGATTAGTACCCTACCACGGCTCAAAGGAGTCATGCAAACAGGTAGTAGTTGGGTGCAGTCCCGAAGCACTTGGAGGCAGTGTCGGTTAAACAGGATTCGTCTCTCCCGGTATTGGGAGTTGACATCGCGCTGTGTCTAGGAGAGCCATTACACGAGTAGTCCCTGGCCAGGGAAGGCGAGATATACTGGTAGGTTTCCAGTGTTATCTCAGGGTGTTCTAGGCTTCACTCCGACACGACTTATACCGCTATTGGGGGACTGACGTTTACCGCCCCTAGGCCCGCCATACGATGTATCAGACGAACAGACCGGACTGTACATGTTGGATATATGTATGCCCTAGAGGCCATTATGTGATAGTGGATGTATCTATACATGTATATATATTCAGTATGCATTCTTGCTCGACGTGATAGTATGCTATCTGGTTCTTCTTTATCTGACATGTTGATTTGATCATGCTTTTATTCATTCATACATGCTGATAAAGCCCTGAGGATATCGGCTTGACTACTCTGATTATGATGGAGATCATACTAGTGGGACATCAGTAGTCTATAAGCATATCCTGGAAAGTCCCTAGTCGTAGGTATATCGAGTCGGGGCATTGATATACCAGAGTAGACTAGCGTATATGATACTAGACCCATACGATGAGCGATGAATGTTCCCACATTCATCGATGTTTGACATCATGATCATATACGGGTGCTCAGTGGTGACTGGGTACACTGGAAGGACTCACCGAGAACTCCTATATGGAATTATATCTATCATCGGATAGCAGTTCTCAGGTGACACTGGTACAGGTTAGTCTGTAGACCCGAGATCGTCATAGAGTCTTGTGTGCTCTCCCACTGTACTTTGATTGCCACCCTACCATGGCTCTACTGAGTCGTGCAAACAGCTGGCCGTTGGGTACAGTCCCGAGACACATGAAGGCAATGAGTGATAGGAGGGGTTTCGTCTCTCCCGGTATTGGGAGTTGATGCTGTGCTGTGCCCGACTGGTTATATCAGTAAGTCCCTGGCCAGGGCTGCTGAGATTTGCTGATAAGTGTTATCAGTAGTTTCTCGATCTGTTATAGACCATTCACCGGCACGACTTATTGAGTTATTGGGGTCGACGTGACCATCCCTAGGCTCGATATGCAGCATATCTGACGAAGAGACCGGACTGTACGGTAGTGTTGCCGGTTGGCTCGACGGGAGTTGTAGCAGGTTCGCTTGTTTTCTTCTGATCGCTCAATACCCGGGTGGCCGTTACGTTTAGCTGACCGCTTGCGGCTTGGGGGTGCTTGATATGTTCATCACCCACTGCCGGCATATTGACGAGTCTTAGAGTCCCACACAGGAGTTACCTAGTCCAGGCGAAACGTTGTGGTGCGCGTATGCGATATGCGCATGGACCCGATTAAAATGCGTGTATATGATACCGTACATTGATCGGGCGGCTTGCTTTTGGTAGGGTCATATGTGATATGGCCGGATTGATAAATCAAGTGTTGATTTATCATTTAACCATTAGTTTTCTCACTTAAAACCTTTTTCTTGTATGTGATGGGTGTATGCATGCATATATGTTTTTCTTTCTATCTTACTAGTTTCATGCACATATGGATGTGCATACATACATACATACATACATACACCCATCTATCATGGTTGTTTACACATGGAAATGGTGGCAATATAAGACTCACACTGTGGATAAATGGATGGATTATTATTTGATTTTGTGTTTAAAACAAAATACTAAAGAAAAGGATAATTCTTGCTAGCTTCTACACTCTTCTTTAAACCTAACCAAGCTCACCTACCATTCACCATAAGTTATCCTTCTCTTTGTGTTTTAAAATTCAAGTTAAATAATGTCTCCATCACTTAACCATGGTTTGAAGTGAGAAGAAATAAAATATATAAAGATATATTTCATTTCTTTTATATGGTGATCATTTTACTCTTGTTAAAAGAAAGCTACCATCTTCATCCTCCTTCACCATTTGCTCTCTAGTATTTTCTAGTGAGTAAAACACACATAGAGAAAGGTTTTTGAAGTGAGAATCTAAACCACAACATCATTCTACACAAGTTTAGCCAACTTGTTTAGAGTGTTCTCTTCGTTTCTCATCGTGATAATCGAAGTTGCGAGCTTGGACGAGGAACTCCGGGTGGATCGTCGTGGACGTGAGAGGACATCAAGAGGACCTTCTTCCAACACCCAAGAGACCAAAAAGTCCAGCGAAAGGGAGCTACAAAGGTTGTAGTCTCGAAACCCAAGTTTTTATTGGCTTTAACTTTCGAAACCCTAATTTTCTAGGATCGATTCCTTTGTATGCTTGTTTAGCACCATAAAAATCTAAACTTTGAGACATGTGATACTTCAAAACTCTACATAGGGTGCTAGGTAAACCTTTCATTGGTATCAGAGCCGACCTAGAACATTAGGCGACACTTTTACGAAGTAAAAATCCCGGTCGGACAAAAATACGACGTTTTGATACCCTCTCTGGACAAATTTTAAAATCTGACGTTTTTCAGAATTAAAAATACTTAAAAAATACAGCAGGAAATACTAAGAAAAACAGTGAAATTCGAAGCCCTAAACCCTATAAACTGCCGCGGAACCGCGGCAATTCCTGGCTTAGGCCGCGGCTCCGCGGCCGTACAGAGGTATCAATGCATCAAATTATTACTGTAATTCTTATAACTGCTTATACAGTGTTTTAGGTATGTTTAATCTGAAAATAGTACTGTAATTTCTGGAGATGGTTTTGGACGCGTAGATTCGATCGGAATTTTCATTTCGTTGCTTTTCCGGGTAAATTAGAAAGTATTGAAGTGTTTGAACGAGTATCATTTGCTCACTATTCACGGGGTTTAAATACTTTGGAGATACGTGCAAGTTTTTTTTGTGGTGGACCCTCTAGAAGACAACAAACCTTAACTCGATTATGTGACCGTCTTGAACTGCCCTTTGAACCTTAGGGTTTGGGGCAGTACGGCGTGCCACATGTGAGGCGTTGGCTTAACCCTTCTACGGCTGGACCGCTACTACTGTGTCACACTTCGGATTTTTGAACCCTGCTCAATTGTTGAGCTTTAGTGAATCTTGGGTACTTGATCGTTCGTTCGAAAACTTTAATACTGTCTGTTTATCTGGAATGTGATACAATATGTGGAATTCATATAGTTTAGGCTTGAAATACGAAATATGTGATATTTCGCATTTATGATGTCTAAAGAGAATGTGGATTCCAAATATTGTAGTTTTACACTTTCTTTTCTGTGACCGTAAGTGTAGTATGTTCGATATCGCCGGTTTCGTTGCTATACATCAACGACAATTGGGGTATGCATACTTACTTACGTTGATGATATGAGATATTATGTGTTGCTGAGATATGATGTGCAGGATTGTCGCGATTGAATAGCCGGGGGTTTTTTATGTGAGATGAGAGTTTTATATTTTCATTCACGTAAATTCAAATGTAATGTAATATTCTTTTATTTGGGGCACTTCCGGGTTGAGGTTGTGTCACCAATGCTGTATATTATTTACTTTTCCGCATTAGGATGGACCCAAGGAGGGGAGCACAGGTGACCGGGTTCTGGGGTTCAGTGGGAGGCCATCTCGAGGAGTCGAGACCGGGTCTCCTAAACTCCAGAATTGGTAGGGTCACTTGCCGCTCTCGTAGGGGTCCAGGGTGTGGGCTTGGCTATTCATCGCGACTGTGGAATCCGTATTTTCTATTCTGGCTAAATACTAAATATGGACGTCCTAGTATATCCCACTTTATATCTATATTTCTGCTGCCTGTGTTCTGTGATATTTGAGACGAATGACATATTATATATATGATATATAGTAGACGTTGCTTATGTTTTACACCCGCGCTAGTCCCGTCTCGGTATGCCGTTAGTTAAGAAACCTAACGGTGCATAATGGAACATTGCGGCGAATGCGGATGGCATAAGCGTACGTGTTATTTTCGTTTCTTTTCTGTGATTGGCTTAAGGACTTAAATGATGGGATTACATTAATGTGATTAATGTAAAGAAAATAAACCTAAAAAGATGTTGTAGAATCAGATTTGAAAACTACTCGGCTATTTATGAAAAAGCTATATTTCAAAACTGCGGAGCATAAGCCACTCCTTTTGAAAACCATTTGATTCTACAACGATATCAAGCTCAAAGCGTTAAAGATTTTCTTAAAAATCATCCGCAACCCTCCGTCATTTTAGGAAGTAGAGTACTTAGTATTCGTGCTACGTTTGTTGACCTTAGCCAAGGCGTAGTGTACGGTAGCTAAGTGATGTCTTCCTACAAATGCATATGATGCAGATTAATTAGGACGGGCATATGACTTTGTTGACCTTAGCCAAGGGTCATGTGAACGGGTCTAATTAATCAAGAAATGACGGGTTGAGCTTGACTAGTACTCGTGATTTGTTGACCTTAGCCAAGGTCACGAGTACTAGGGGTAAAAACCACATCGGGAATTTCAATAGTTGAAATTTGCATTGAGATTGCATACCTTCCATGTAATGGTTGGATCCCGATTCCACTGTGGGCAATAGTTGCTCCTAGGAGAGTTTTACAGTTTACAATTAGCTAACTCATTAGGTGTCTAGAAAGGTGTTAACGGGGCTCCGCCTCTGGGAAAACGAGGTTTACATTAATTAGGTCCGTGCGAAAGCACGGGGAACTTCCCTCAAGTACCGACACTGGCCTGGCTGAACGGTTAGCGAAGTTGTAGACTGTAATTAATCCTGGCTAGTTTTTCTTTTTAAGGTTTGAAAGAAAAACTCGATAAAAGCAGTGGGAAACATCGATTAGACAAGATAATAACTAATCTGATCTATGCAAGAGCTTTCGCTGAGTGTATTCTTTTCTCTCTCTTAATGACAGATACCCATGACTGGACTCAAGCTTCTACTAGATAAAAACAAACTGAATGGGACCAACTATAAAGACTGGCTGAGGAATCTGAAAATCGCCTTGACTTATGATAAAGTATCATATGTCCTCACGGCTTCAGCCCCGCCCGTCCCAGGTCCAAAATCCTCAGTTGCGGACATTGAAGTCCGCAAGACATGGGACGCTGACTGTGCCACGGCAAAATGCCTCGCGCTTGCATCGATGGATAACACACATCAAAAGCAGCACGAGGATATGGACATTCATGGTATATTGCTCCATACAAAGGAGTTGTATGGAGAGCAATCCCGCGTATTACGATACGAAGCATCAAAGAAATTGTTTCAGATGCGAATGGCCCCTGGCACACCAGTAGGAGACCATGTTCTGAAGATGATAGCTCTTATAGAAGAGCTTGAGGACCTTGGATGGACGATGGACAATGAACAATATATAGATATTATTCTGCAGTCCTTTCCCTCCACCTTTGCTCAGTTCATAGTGAACTTCAACATGCATGGCATGGAGAAGGAACTCCCTGAACTCCTTAACATGTTAAGGAGTGCAGAGAGCACTATGAAGTCAGGAAGAACTCCCGTTATGACTGTTGGACAATCTTCTTCTTCTCGCCCGAAAGCTAAGGCCAAGGGAAAGAAAAAGAAGAAGCCCACCAATCCTAAAGGTGGAGTTAAAAAGGTGAAGGGAAAGGAAAAGTCCAGGGCTGGAGACTCGGGGAAGGGCAAATGTTTTCATTGCCACAAGACAGGACATTGGAAGCGCAACTCCATGGAGTACTTAAGTCTCAAGAAGAAGCATGGTGATGCTTCTGCTTCAGGTGCGTTTGTGACAGAAAACTGTTTTTCAATAAACTCTGCTTCCTGGGTATTGGATACCGGTTCAGGTTCTCACATTTTCAATTCTATACAGGGGCTGAGAAATAGCAAGGTTTTTAAGACAGGTGACCATACTCTCCGCGTTGGAAATGGTTCCAATGTTCATACAGTCGCAGTGGGAGAGTATCACTTGGGGTTGCCATCTGGATGTATTTTGGTTTTGAATCCATGTTATTTTGTACCAAGTATTCCATGTAATATAATATCCGTTTCTTTGTTGGACAATGAAGGATATAATTTTGTATTGCAGAACAATGTTATGAACATTCACCTGAATCAAATGTTGGTTGGGTATGGTACGCTTAATAACGGAATATATGTCCTAAATCAGCACACAGTTTTCAGTATACAACACACTAATAAAAGAAAACTTTCAGAATTAAATGAAGCTTTTCTTTGGCACTGTAGACTTGGTCATATTAACGAAACAAGACTAAACAAGTTACACAAAGATGGATATTTAAAATCTTTTGAATATAAATCTTATGCGACTTGCCAGTCTTGTATCAAGGGTAAAATGACCAAAACTCCGTTTACCGGACACGGAGAAAGAGCTACTCAGCTCCTAGGCCTCATACATAGTGATGTATGTGGGCCAATGTCTACACAGGCTAGAGGCGGTTTTTCATACTTCATTACATTCACTGACGATTTCTCAAGATTCGATCATGTATTTTTATTAAAGCACAAGTCCGAAGCTTTCGAGAAATTCATTGAATATATACAAGAAGTAGAAAAACAAACCGGCTTGAGTATCAAGATGCTTCGATCAGATCGAGGTGGTGAGTATCTCAGTACAGAATTTGCAAACTTCCTAAAAGAGAATGGGATTCTCTCTCAGCTCACTTCCCCTTACACACCACAGCACAACGGTGTGTCAGAACGACGGAATAGGACCCTATTAGATATGGTCCGGTCCATGATGAGTGACGCTGAGTTACCTGTCTCGTTTTGGCGGCATGCATTGGAGACTGCAGCATTTTTGCTAAACAGGGTTCCAACCAAAACCGTATCTACCACGCCATATGAGATATGGCATAGGAAGAGACCATCTCTTAAGAGAATTAAGATTTGGGGTTGCCCGGCCTATGTTAAAAAGCAGAATCCGGACAAACTCGAGACACGGTCAGTCATGTGTAACTTTATGGGATATCCAAAGAATTCTTATGGATATCTATTCTACCACAAAGAGGAACAAAAAGTGTTTGTTTCTTAACATGCCACATTCTTGGAAAAAGAGTTTTTCACAGATAAAGATGATGGCAAGGTGGTGGATCTAGAAGAGGTTCTAGAGACACAAACTACAAATGACGATTTGGTTGAACCGACTGTTGCAACAGAAACTGAAGAACCTCGGCCATTCCGTAGGTCTGGTAGGACTTCTCGCCCAACGGAGAGGTACTACGGTTTCCTCATTGATGGTGACAGAGAAGACTGTATCATGGATGATGATGATCCTACCAGTTTTCAGCAAGCTATCACCAGTAGAGACTCTGTGAAGTGGCTGGATGCCATGAGATCCGAAATGGAGTCTATGTACACCAACAAAGTATGGACTTTGAACGTTGTACCCCTTGGGGTAAAACCTGTGGGGTGCAAATGGATCTTTAAAGGAAAGATTGGTGTAGATGGGCAGGTAGAGACCTATAAGGCAAGACTTGTGGCGAAAAGCTTTCGTCAAAGACCAGGTTTGGACTATGACGAAACTTTTTCTCCCGTAGCCATGCTTAAATCCATTCGGATCCTACTTTCTATTGCTGCTCACTACGACTATGAAATCTGGCAGATGGACGTTAAAACCACATTTCTAAATGGAAATTTAGAAGAATGCGTTTATATGGATCAGCCAGAGGGCTTCATTGACAGTGGGAGCAGCGGGAAAGCATGTAAATTGCTTAAATCCATATATGGGTTAAAGCAGGCATCACGGAGTTGGAACATCTGTTTCGATGATGTCATCAAAGAGTTTGATTTCATCAAAAATCCAGATGAACCTTGTGTTTATAAGAAGGCTGTAGGGAGAGCTGTCACATTCCTCGTATTGTACGTGGACGACATTCTTCTGATAGGAAATGATATTCCTATGCTACAGTCGGTCAAATATTTCTTATCACTGAGGTCTCCATGAAGGACCTGGGTGATGCCACATACATTCTGGGCATAAGGATCTATAGGGATAGATCCAAAAGGTTATTGGGATTGTCCCAAACCAGGTACATTGACACCATCCTAAAAAGGTTTAGTATGGAAGACTCCAAGCGGGGTGCCTTACCCGCTTGCCATGGGGTCACTCTCTCCAAGGATTCTTGTCCAAAGACCGATGAAGAGAGAGCTCGCATGAGTGTTATACCCTATGCTTCGGCAGTAGGATCTATAATGTATGCGATGTTATGTACACGCCCAGATGTAGCTTATGCACTTAGTGTTGTAAGCAGGTATCAATCTAACCCAGGGGAGAATACTGGACAGCTGTGAAGAACATTCTTAAGTACTTGCGAAGGACTAAAGAATTGTTCTTGGTGTATGGTAATGGAAATCTCCAAATGGAGGCCTTTACCGATTCGAGCTTCTAGAGCGATAAAGACGACAGCAAATCTATCTCTGGGTTTGTATTTACCCTCAATGGAGGGGCGGTGAGTTGGAAGAGTTCCAAACAAGATACCGTTGCAGACTCTACGATGGAAGCTGAGTACATTGCTGCAAATGATGCAACCAAGGAAGCCGTCTGGATGAAGAAGTTCGTCTCGGAGCTAGGAGTAGTTCCAACCATTATTGATCCAATACCTTTGTATTGTGATAATAATGGTGCTATGGCGTTAGCCAAGGAGCCCAGATCCCATCAGCGGGCCAGACACATCCTGAGGCGTTTTCATTTGATCAGGGAGATTGTAAATCGCCGCGAGATCGAGATTAGGAGAGTAGACACAAAGAATAACGCCGTGGATCCATTCACCAAGGCCCTCCCTCAGCCGCAGCATGAGCGACTTTTTAAGATGTTGGGTATGAGATACGCTAATAACTGGCCTTAGTGCAAGCGGGAGATTGTTGGATATATGCATGCCCTAGAGGCCATTATGTGATAGTGGATGTATCTATACATGTATATATATTCAGTATGCATTCTTGCTCGACATGATAGTATGCTATCTGGTTCTTCTTTATCTGACATGTTGATTTGATCATGCTTTTATTCATTCATACATGCTGATAAAGCCCTGAGGATATCGGCTTGATTACTCTGATTATGATGGAGATCATACTAATGGGACATCTGTAGTCTATAAGCATATCCTGGAAAGTCCCTAGTCGTAGTATATTGAGACGGGGCATTGATATACCAGAGTAGACTAGCGTATATGATACTAGACCCATACGATGGGCGATGAATCTTCCCACATTCATCGATGTTTGACATCAAGATCATATACGGGTGCTCAGTGGTGACTGGGTACACTGGACGGACTCACCGAGAACTCCTATATGGAATTATATCTATCGTCGGATAGCAGTTCTAAGGTGACACTGGTACAGGTTAGTCTGTAGACCCGAGATCGTCATAGAGTCTTGTGTGCTCTCCCACTGTACTTTGATTGCCACCCTACCACGGCTCTACTGAGTCGTGCAAACAGGTGGCCGTTGGGTACAGTCCCGAGACACACGAAGGCAATGAGCGATAGGAGGGGTTTCGTCTCTCCCGGTATTAGGAGTTGATGCTGTGCTGTGCCCGACTGGTTATATCAGTAAGTCCCTGGCCAGGGCTGCTGAGATTTGCTGATAAGTGTTATCAGTAGTTTCTCGATCTGTTATAGACCATTCACCGGCACGACTTATTGAGTTATTGGGGTCGACGTGACCATCCCTAGGCTCGATATGCAGCATATCTGACGAAGAGACCGGACTGTACGGTAGTGTTGCCGGTTGGCTCGACGGGAGTTGTAGCAGGTTCGCTTGTTTTCTTCTGATCGCTCAATACCCGGGTGGCCGTTACGTTTAGCTGACCACTTGCGGCTTGGGGGTGCTTGATATGATCATCACCCACTGCCGGTGTATTGACGAGTCTTAGAGTCCCACACAGGAGTTACCTAGTCCAGGCGAAATGTTGTGGTGCGCGTATGTGATACCGTACATTGATCGGGCGGCTTGCTTTTTGTAGGGTCATATGTGATATGGCCGGATTGATAAATCAAGTGTTGATTTATTATTTAACCATTAGTTTTCTCACTTAAAACCTTTTTATTGTATGTGATGGGTGTTTGCATGCATATATGTTTTTCTTTCTATCTTACTAGTTTCATGTACATATGGATGTGCATACATACACCCATCTATCATGGTTGTTTACACATGGAAATGGTGGCAATATAAGACTCACACCATGGATAAATGGATGGATTATTATTTGATTTTGTGTTTAAAACAAAATACTAAAGAAAAGGATAATTCTTGCTAGCTTCGACACTCTTCTTTAAACCTAACCAAGCACACCTACCACTAACCATGAGTTATCCTTCTCTTTGTGTTTTAAAACTCAAGTTAAATAATGTCTCCATCACTTAACCATGGTTTGAAGTGAGAAGAAATAAAATATATAAAGATATATTTCATTTCTTTTCTATGGTGATCATTTTACTCTTGTTAAAAGAAAGCTACCATCTTCATCCTCCTTCACCATTTGCTCTCTAGTTTTTTCTAGTGAGTAAAACACACATAAAGAAAGGTTTTTGAAGTGAGAATCTAAACTACAACATCATTCTACACAAGTTTAGCCAACTTGTTTAGAGTGTTCTCTTCGTTTCTCATCGTGATAATCTAAGTTGCGAGCTTGGACGAGGAACTCCGGGTGGATCGTCGTGGACGTGAGAGGACTTCAAGAGGACCTTCTTCCAACACCCAAGAGACCAAAGAGTCCAGCGAAAGGAAGCTACCAAGGTTGTAGTCTCGAAACCCTAGTTTTTATTGGCTTTAACTTTCGAAACCCTAATTTTCTAGGATCGATTCCTTTGTATGCTTGTTTAGCACCATAAAAAATCTAAACTTTGAGACATGCGATGCTTCAAAACTCTACGTAGGGTGCTAGGCAAACCTTTCAGTACAGAGAGATTGTCACATTCAAGCTCAGTAGGAGTTCAGATGGGTTTCACCTCGTCAGTCTTCTTGTCGGCATCTACCTGGGGACCGTTACGCACAGCTAGTGCCGCTTGCGGTCTGTGGTTAAATCCACTGCCAGCGTAGTGTCGAGTCTTTAGAGTCCCACAAAGAAAGCTATTCACCTTTAGGCAAAAGTATAGAGGTCGCATGGTTTTGCGACAGGTCGCATGGTTTTGCGAGAGGGTTCGGTCACATCCGTGCACTTGTGCACGTACAGTGTCCGGACAGTTAACTCTAGCAGGCTTTGGTTTAAGTCAGATCCTAGTGTACGTTTTGGGATTGGTTTTATCTCGTTTGTATTCGTGTTCCTCGGAACGCGGATGCGGGTGTGTATGCACAGTTGACCGAGAGACAGAGGCAGAGAATTCTCATTGGGGTTATTGACTGTTGACCGTTGACCATTGACTTTTGCTTAACCCTATTGAGAATAAGAAATATTATTAACATTAATATTAATTAAGTATTATAGTGACATGGTTGTTGAGGGGTTGACATTGTTGACTTGTTGACCGGTTGACTAGGTTGGACTAGTTGACCATCATCATGACAATGGCTATCATTCCATGGCAAAGACTTTTGCTTGCTTGTTTATTTATGCAAAATGTGTGCATGAAATTATATAGCCATTTTGACTTAAACCATTACACAATACTTGATTACTATTTTTGTTATGATGGCTTTTGGATTATGAGAGGTGGGAATGAGAAGAGTATGGTTCATTCTTTCATTTTCTTTCTCTCTCTTAAGCTCTCTCATTCTCAAGCTCTCCCTCTTCCTCTTGCTCTCTCTAGCTCAAGGCAAACCATTCTCATGTGTTGAGACTCATTGCCTTAGAGATAAAAAGACACTAAAACATTCCTCTACTCATTCTAGTTCACAAGGCCTAGCAAGCCAAGTGATCTAGTTTCTTCAAAGTTCGAAGAAGAAGCCAAAGGTAGAAGCTTTCGGGTGGATCCATCTTCGGCGCAAGGAGACGACGAGGTGAGGCCGATCCGAACACCGGGAGGATTTGAAGACGAAGGAGTTCAAGAAAGGTATAGCCCCCTAACCGAGTAGGTAAACTCTTGTTAGGTTGTTAGTTAGTAGTTTAACAAAGATCCGTATTGGAAGTCCATGTTACCACCCTCTTAAGAAAATCGTTTTTCACCAATTCCGCAACCCCGTAAGTACCGGGGAAGGGTAGCATAGACTTACAGTGGTATCAGAGCCTAGTTAAACACTATCTAACATGTTAGCAATGTAAGTAGAAGTTCGATCGGAGAAAAAGTCGCGAAATACACCCGGAACTCAAACTTTCTGTCGATTTTCAAAGTGCTGTAAAAATTATTTGAGATATACCAAAAATCGACTCAAGGTTTTTAGAAGAAACTGCAAAAAATTGGCCCACTGAATCGATCAACGTGCCGCAGATCCGCGGCAGGAGCTTGCTCCCGCCGCGGATCCGCGGCCGAGTTGACTCGGCAGTGGGGTTTTATTTTTGCAGTTTGTTCATAGGGGTATTTTGGGATTTTTGGAGCATTTCTTTTCAGCCCAGATTTTCCAGAAAGAAAAATTAGTTTTTGGGGCTTGAAAATCCGTAATTTTTATCGAACTTCTAAAGACTAAGGCTAACGGGTATATATCTGTGATGTGTTATATGTATTGAATGTCCGCTAATCGCTATACGTCGATTAGTGGGGGTTATACATATCTGTGATCTGTAATGATTGATGGTATATGTATATGAATTCTTTGGATTGTCGCGGATGAATTGCCGGGGGTTGTAAGATGAGAGTTTTTCCTTTTATCTTTCAATTCATGTAATATGTAAATTGATGTAATATTTTTTTTGGCCGCACAACCGGGTAGGGGTTGTAGCCGTCATTGTATAATTTCTTTTTACTGTTTTTACTCCTAGGATCGACCTAAGGTGGGGTGCATAAACTACCAGGTATCTCGAAGTGCCGAGTGGCCAACTCACGTCGTTGAGGGAGGTTGCTCCACTTCGGATATTTGGCGGATAGTTTGCCGCACCCGTAGGGGTCTAGGGTGGGGTATTGGCTATTCATCGCGACCGTGTAATCCGCTTTTCGTTACAGGCTCGTACGAATTGCGGATTCCTAGTATATCCAATGTATTCATCTGTGATGTGAAATGGCTATCATTGCAAAATATCTATGTATGATATTATTTAGGCGTTGCTTATGTTTTGCAGCCGCGCTAGCCCAGCCCCCGCTCTGTCATTAGTTAAGTAACCTAAGGGGTAATGACGGGGCCCCGTGGCGAATGCGAATGGCATAAGCGTACGTCATATTTTGGTTGTTTTCTGCAATGGTAAGATTAAATGATGGGACGCATTAAAATAACTAATGCAAGAATAACACACATTAAAAGAACTAATGCAAGAAAAATAAACCAAGTAAAAGTCGTTGGAACACTTTCAAAACCACTCGGTTTCTTTTCAAAAGAACTTTTAAACGCGGAGCTTAAGCCACTCCTTTTAAAAGCTATCTCGTTCCATCGATCATATCAAGTTCACTACGTTCAAGGTTTTACCAAAACCATCCGTAGCCCTCCATCATTTCAGTTAAATATTCGGTAGTATTCAAGCTATGTATTTTGACCTCACGCCAAGGCATAGTGATTGGTAGCTGCCGGATATTTATCTGTTGCATAGATAGAATGCGTTGGTTTGAGACAGTCGTACTGCCATTTTGGCCTACGTCAAGGGTACGTACAGGTGGGTTCAAATTAATCTGGATAATGATGGAAAGAACTTGACATGTGACTTATGACATTTTGACCTCACGTCAAGGTCATAAGAGCATGGGGCAAAACTCCACATCGGGAGTTTCAAAAGAACTAAAACTTGCTAGCACTGCATACCATTTGGAGTGTGATGATTCTGGTAGGATTCCTTCAGTTTTGTCACGCGATGATATTTGGATCCCGATACTACTGTGAGTATATGCTACTCCTCGGGAAATTTCTCACTTAACGATCAATGCTATAAACCAAGTAGGTGTCTAGAAAGGTATTAGCGGGGCTACGCCCCCAGGGAAAAGAGGTTCTTAAATTAAGGAACTTCGCGAAAGCGTTGGAAAACCTCCCTCAAAGTACCGACACCAGCCTGGCCGAATGGTTAAGCAAGTATTGTACGGTGAGATTGATCCTGACTAATTCTTCCTTTTTGGTTTGAGGAGGGATTCGAGAGACAGTGGGAGCCATCCTGTTTAGATAAATTAAAAACCACTCTAAATTTGCAAGAGCATCATGCTAAAGTGTTTCTTCTCTCTCTCCTAATTGCAGCGACCAATCATCATGACCGGACTTAAGTTATTACTAGATAAAAACATACTGACAGGACCGAACTACAAAGATTGGCTCAGGAATGTCAAAATGGCAATCACTTATGACAAGTTGGGGTATCTCCTTACCACCAAAGCTCCCCCTATCCCAGGTCCCACCTCCAGCGTCGCTGATAAGGAAATCCGTAAGACTTGGGAGATCGATAGCGCGAAGGCCAAGTGTCTCGTGCTTGCCTCTATGGACAACGAAAATCAGAGGAGGCACGAGAATATGGACCTCGAATCCATATTTCTCCATACAAAAGAACTGTATGGAGAGCAATCTCGTATCGCAAGATACGAAGTGTCGAAGAAGTTATTTTCGGCAAGGTTGGCCATCGGATCATGGTAGCGGAACACGTGCTTAAGATGATTGGCTTCATTGAGGAGCTCAAGGAACTTGGGACCACGTTAGAGAACGAGCTCTATACGGACTTGATTCTCCAGTCCCTTCCTTCCACTTACGCCCAGTTTATACTGAACTTCAACTTACAAGAAAAAGAAGTTGAACTTTCAGAACTCCTCAACATGCTGAGGAGTGTAGAGGGCACCCTACAGAAAGGTAGGGAAACATCCACTTTGTTTGTAGGGGATCTTCATCTTCTCGGTCCAAGGCGAAAGCCAAGGGAAAGAAGAAGAAAGCCTCCGCCAAACCAAGGGGCGGTGTTAGTAAAGTGGATACGGAGGGAAAAGCAAAAGCAACAAAGATAGCGGGGAAGCTTATAGGGAAGGAAGAATGCTTTTTCTGTCATAAGAGTGGTCACTGGAAGAAAGATTGCAGGGCTTGGAAAGCCAGGACACAGGATCTGAAGCAAGTTGCGGCTTCAGCTTCAGGTGTGTATGTTATTGAAAACTGTCTATCAATAAACTCTACTTCCTGGGTATTGGATACTGGATCAGGATCTCATATTTGTAATTCTTTGCAGGCGTTAAGAAACCGTAGGGTTTTGAAGGCAGGTGACATGACCCTCAAAGTTGCAAACGGAGCTAGCATGGATGCTAAGGCCGTGGGGGACTATCACCTGGGGTTGTCAGATGGACACGTTTTCGTTTTGCGTAATTGCTATTTTGTACCCAACGCAACTTGTAATATCATTTCTGTATCTTTGACTTCTAAAGAAGGTTATGAATTTGCGTTTGTAAGTAATTTTGTAAACATTCACCTTAATCAAGTTCTGATTGGGTCAGGTACATTAAGCAATGGTATATACGTACTAAACCAACCACAGATTTTCAATGTCCAGAATACACACAAAAGAAAGTCTCCGGAAATAAATCAAACTTTCTTATGGAATTGTAGACTGGGTCACATCAATGAGAGAAGGTTGACGAAGTTACATACAGAAGGATATTTGAATCCGTTCGAATATCAATCATATGCCACTTGTCAATCCTGTCTCAAAGGAAAGATGACAAAGACTCCGTTCACTGGACACGGAGTAAGAGCGAGCGAGCTTTTGGGACTCGTACACAGCGACGTGTGCGGTCCAATGTCTACACATGCGCGAAGCGGTTATTCTTACTTCATTACTTTTACGGATGACTTTTCAAGGTACGGTTATGTCTTCTTAATGAAACATAAGTCCGAAGCCTTTGGAAAATTCCAGGAATATAAGAATGAATTAGAAAAACAAACCGGCAAAAGTATCAAGATTCTAAGATCGGATCGAGGTGGTGAATACTTGAGTGCCGAGTTCCTGGACTATTTAAAAGAGAATGGAATTCTCTCTCAGCTCTCTCCTCCATACACTCCACAACATAACGGTGTATCGGAGAGACGGAACCGGACCCTATTGGATATGGTACGGTCCATGATGAGTAACGCTGAGTTACCGCGATCATTCTGGGGATATGCACTAGAATCAGCTGCATACCTTTTGAACCGAGTTCCAACTAAGACTGTGCCTACCACACCATATAAGATATGGAGTGGGAAGAAACCCTATCTTCAATATTTGAAGATCTGGGTGTCAGGACCCGAAAGTACGGAATATGACCGGCACTTAAACTACGAACGTCTCGAGACGTACGTAATCTAAGTAAACCGAAAACCCAGAAATCCAAACCAAGAAAAGTAGTAGAGTGCAGGAAAAACCAACTTAAAGCAAGTAATTTCAATAGCATAAGACGAATTATGCGGTTTTTAAAACATCAAAAATTTACTGAAAATTTCGGCAGAGTCTCCTTTGTAAATACTGGCCCCCAAACGGGATACAACATGAATAGTATACGAAATCAAGAAAAGGGCATCCCCAAGCGGGAGCTAGCTCTTCGTCAATCGACGGTCACAACCACACAAACAATATAATATACAACGCCAACGGCGAGGATCAAAACTCAAAAGGAAACTCAAAACCACCAGAAATATAACGAGCGACTCTAAGGTCGAAAGAATAAACAACACTGGTCTCTATCTCAAAATCTAGGGCGCCGTCAGTCCAGACCGGCCCCTACCATCCATCTCAAGACCACGACGGTAACCTCCGGATATCCGACGCGTCGGGTAATATCACCGGTAGGTAGTGCTCCCCTGCCAGGCTCACATCGTCATCATCACGCGCTTCTTGCCCCGGGGTACCTTACCGGGTCCACCATGTACCCGAAACGGTTCATCCGTCTCCTCGAATCGGGTCTCGAAATCCATCAGCAAACTCATGGTGGACGACTCATACATCATGGGAAAACCGCACTTTTTATTTTAAAAAGAGAGAAATCAGTTCATATAAGTTTTTGCGGTTTTCCTCCAAATCCAGAAAATCTCATGGAAATCCGAATTCAAAAACCTCAATAACACGTAAAATAGTTAATATATGCATGAGAATCCATGAATGCGGCATAACAATGAATAACAGTATGCATGAAGTAGCAGGTAATAACTACAATGTCTAAACTAACATATATGGCAAGTACACTAATATCATGTCTAACCATTAGCTAACAGGCTATGTCAAGCAATAATATTTTCTAAGGTGTACGTGACATGGCAATTACCGATGAAGATGTGTGTGAGCCGGCAATTAAGTGTACGTGGTACATACGCATCATCGGTAATGGTGCTGGTGTCCTTACAGCATGATATCAATAATGGAGTATGAAACATAAAATAAGCATGCGATGCGAAACGGACCACAAAAATGAGCGGGAGCTGAAAACTAGACGCAACTATAACTAATCTGCATTAATCTAATATCAGTCCTACAAATGGTGCCTTTTGAAATAACACGAATCATGGGGTTTTGAAAATAGGGGCTACGGTGTTTTTATGAAAAGATACGTCTTTTGAAATATCCGTAGGATTCCTTGTGCTGCCTTTAAAAATGCCCACGATTCGTTAGTTTTTGAAATAGGTAAGAAGTCTAATCTAATCTAACAACTACACTAAACTATACGGCTAAACTAACAAGCTGAACTACAGGTAAGGAAACCGCCTAACATCTGAGTCGATACATATTCATACCTGTATATATATTAGTCGGTGATCCCGCCTCAATAATATCATATCCGATACCATATCTATAATCAGGCATCCCAAGTCAAGAGTGCGGATCATTCATCAATATAGCTCGTACGTAAATCCGTCGTACGGCATCCCAATCTGGGTACGGGTCAATATCACATTCATCATAGTATTCACCTGGTATCCTCTTTATCAAATATCATGATCGGGGTACTGATCTACGTCTAGTACCATACTGATACCGCCTACGTATGCATGGACGTGTGTGAAACACTACGTCAAGGACCCGCTACAACGTCATGTCGTATCTCAAATACGAACTCTGCTATATCACCGATCTCTCGGCCTCAAATCAAATCTCATCGACTCAGCTCAATCCCAAGTATCATCCTCAAATCCGTATGTGAACACATAGTCCCATACCCATGTGAACCCATAACTATAAAGAATCCCATGAGCACATATCAATAGGAATGTATGCAAGTATGTATGTGTGTATGTGTAGTGCAACACTACCCTAGGGTTCGCAACACTAAAGTAATCCAACACACCAATATCCATCCTAAGCATCGTTATTAATCCCAAATAACATATAATAATTGTTGGTGTGTATACGCATCCGTATACACCTCCACGGACTGCGGGGGTGCTATACGCCATCCATCCGACTTCTCCCCGTAGATATAAATCTACTCACCTGGTCCTCGCTAGCCGGTGCCGACGTCGCCATGCGCTTGCTTGTCTTCTCGAAGTCCACATGGGGGTACCTACATATCATAACGCACCATATCACATTAAAACTAAATTCGAAATCGAAACGGCATACGAAAATCAAATCGGCACGCGTATCACGCATAGGTCCAAACCTATCGCCTACGCATGCAAGAATAGTCAAACCAACCCTCGATGTCGATGTACAAACGTCAAACCATCGAGAAAAATCCAATCACACTCATTTGCACATTCACGAACACTAATTTTAATATAAACTAGGTTAAAACTCACAAAAACCCCAATTTTACTTAAAAAGTCATTTTTCCGAAAATCTAGCAAGCACAATTCGCCGTTTTTGTACAAAACAGGATGTTTAAATGAATGTAGCGGCCAATATATTTATTAAATATCTTAAATAATTCATATAAACAATTCCCGGAATTTAATCTCATTAAATTCCAAAAACCCTAATATTCTAGTTTACAAAATACCTAAAATTTAACAATTTCAAAGCAAAAATTCACAAACTACAATCTAGCTTAGATTTGCATGATCTAAAGCATTAAACCACACTTAATAAAGTTAATGAAGTCATGAAAAACCTAAACACATTTTTAATCCCAAGTATTTAACCAATTTCAAAAACCTAGTAAGCAAATTAGCAAATTAACATAATTTGCAAACTAACCATTAGCACAAGCTACTAATCTTGTATTAACATGACAAAAAGCCTAAATATAACACACAACCATACACCAATTTTATAAAACCCTAACTTGCATTCAAATTCATAACTTGAATTCCAAAACTTGCAACTTAAGCCTAATTAACACTTAAGTAGTTTAGCTTTAAGAAATTAGTAACAAATTAAGCAAAAATGTTTTAGAATTATACCCAAAAACATTTGAAGATCCACAAGCATCCATGGCCTCCCAAAATGCTCTCTTCTCACAAAGATCCATGCTATGCGGGCTAAGCCAAAATGGGTAGGAGTCGGATTTGGGTTTTGGGATTTTTTTGATGGATTTGAGGCAATTTTTGATGAAGTTTGAAGAGAAAAGAGAAGGGAAATGGGGGAGGCTGCTGCTGCTGTAGGAGAAGGGGGGGTCGGCTGGAATGGGAGTGTGAGAGGAGAGAGAGGGAGGTAGAGAAAGTGGGGGGAGAAGTCAAAGTCAATTCAAGGTCAAAGGTCCACCTCATTTCTCCATTTTCTTTTCTTTTCTTTCATTTCTTTCCTTTGAAATTCAAGTGGGGAAAAAAATGGGGGCTGCTGAATTCTTCATGGGGAGAAGTAAATGGGAGTGTGTGGATATGGGTACGGGTGTGGGGTGATGAAAAATGATAAATATAATACCCCAAACATCCATTTACGCTAAAAAAAACCTTTTTTCTTCAATAATTTCTAAACCGTTTTGGCAAATGATTTCGTTCCAAAAACCACATGATAAAATTTTATTTAGTTTTATGATGCACAAAATTTGTTTCAACTCATTCCAATTTGTAATTTTCCCTAATTAAATGTATTAGTGACGGCTTAAATAATAATAAAATAATATTTTTTTCAGAAAATTTGAAATTTCACCAGCGGCTCAATAAACACCAAATAATAGCAATTACATAGCTAGAATATGTATATTTAATTTTTATAATAAGATATTTGTATTTTGACTTTTTACAGAAAACCTCCTTATTTTACCGATTTTTCGAAATTTCACCGAAACGATTTTTAAAACGTTACAATCTTCCCCCCTTAAAGAAATTCGGTCCCCGAATTTAAATTCAAACTCCCCCAAATACTAAAACATCTAAGAAAAACCATCAAGTCGTCAGGGCTCCGAAATTGTAACTACATAAAACAATTCGTAGCACAGCGCATGCGCTTGAAAAATGAGTATATAACTCAAATCAAAACTCCGTCAAGCATCCCGTAATCATTGGAGTCATGGAGAAGACATCAATGCCAAATCAAAATCAAACCAATATGATATAACTCGAAACTATACATGTAAACATCGAATCTATATCTGTAAGTATCTGAAGGAAATGCATGCCAAATCACTTTAAGTCGCTGTGCAACGCGTATAACACTGCACAGTGACGGTCGTCTATCATAAGAAAATAACTATATACATATATACCTTTGTTTGAAATGTACGTTCCGCCGTTTTGGAAACAATTTAGAAGGGTCTCCTTGTTTTAAACATTTCGTGTCATATCAGACACGTAGGTAAATACTGAGGCTATAGCTCACTTTTTGGAAATCCCTTCAATAACTATCAATGCATGCAAAATATATTCAGGTACTTTCCTCTGACTAGTCCTGCTCAGTACGAAAATACATAGCAATATCATAAAAACGTACTGCTCTATACGAAATCAATCCCAAAATATGCACATGAATGCTACGTGTGTCTGGTGCGCACGGAAATCAAAATCCATGAATGTGCCATACATGCGCACAGAAACAACATCTAAGTGCATCGGGTGTGCACGAAACATCTGTCGTAGGCAACATGTGTGCCTGACAGCAAAATCAGGTGCATCTATCGTGCACGAAATCATGAAATCCAATATCAAGCGCCGAACGTACGCAAAATCAATCAGGTGCACAAGGTGCACAAAACAAATATCGGGTATCACAATCGAAATCGAAGTCGAAGTCCAGTGCATCTAAGTGCACAAAAGGCGTATCACTGCACTGCAAGCATATATAAACTATACCGAGTGCAGGAACGAAATCGTGTGCATGCATACGTACAAAACCAACTCAACTGTTTAAAATCGTAAAATCACAAACATGTGAAACTGAAGCACGAAAACGATATCAAGTGCAACACTGTGCAAAGATCGTAAATCCTCAATCATCAAAATCAAATCATACGAATAAATCACCCAAAACATCGTAATCAATAATGGCAGAATAGTACTGCTCAAGCGCATTCTCTAAGAATCTCGGCCAACTATCGCGGTCACTAGTGGGACGTCTCGTCGATGATCATGAACTCTGTCCTGCTGGCGTGCGTAACTATGACCACTCCTGGGTCAAGGTCTTCACTTTGAATTACCAATCTTTCGGTCCATCGGCTCATCGGCCCTGTCAGGTGTGCTAACGGGGACGATTCCGTTCTGGCACTTCTCTTGTCATCTCTTGGTCAATCATCGCGACCACTCGTAAGACAGCATATTACTGGCGTCGGCCTCTGGCTCTCTGAATGTACGTGACACATCTGATCCTGGGTGCAAGTATCATTGCAGCAGTGTCCTGGATGGATTCCTGCTCACGGTCTCTTCCATGTCTCGTCTCTGCCAACTGTCCGGAAGTCATTGTCCTTTCCTATATCTGCATCTTGCTCTGGAACGACTGCATACTCATCGCGACTCCTTCTGGAAGGTAAGTCCAAGTACCATGCCTCGGCATGCGCATTGCCTCTCTGATGTCGGCGGAGTGGAACGTCATCTCATCTAGATCTGGTGCGAACCTCTTACTCCACTTTTCTCTAATGTTGACCGCTTCGGACTCGTCTCGTCGTGGCTGCATGGACTGAGCTCCAACGGCTATCCTCGTATCTGGAGTCTCCCAAGAATGCATCTCACCACCTAGCATCCGATTGAAGTCGAACCATTCGATCGATTCGTCGAAACCTCATAATCCCTTAAGAGCTCAACATCTTGGTACAGTTTAATAGTATCGAGTACATACCACAGCATCGATGGTCCAGCTGTAGAAGGGCAAACCCAAGCCTCACTAATGGCGCCGTAGAACTGCCGCAAACCCGAAGGTTCAAAGGCTTTCACACGGTCATTAAGTCGAGTTAGGGTTTCATTCTTCTAGAGGGACCATAGAATTGCCTGCATGTCCTTCCGACTACTTTAAACTTGGAATAACAGGTTTCTGACATTCGATCGTCTCTGTCGACTCCCAACGTCTCCGCGTGAAGTCGTCTCTAGCTGGAATCAATCTATCTGATGACCTCGCATTGGGGTAGGCGAACGATCCACATGTCCTAGTCATTCATCCTCGATGACTAGCGACCTTCTATCATCTCTTAGTACAACTCGTTCTGCACTAACGCCAGCATCTGGGGCAATATCTCATCGTTCGCAGAAATAACTGGCTCGCTCGTCTGCACGCTGAACAGTGCCTCAACCATCATGAATAAGCAACATACCAACGGTCATCAAAATCTGGCTGGCCTCTGTCAGTGGCCCAATCCTCTGATACTGATCGGCACGTCCGAGAAATCTCATAAAGGCGATCCGCCAAACGCTCGTGGCGCGGAAACACAGTAAAAAGACACATCTCCGCAATCGAGTGTCGCCGGAATTTCACCCTGGTCAGCCCTCGTTCGTGACGAGCTCGTGCTGACCTCAACTCTAGCCGCAGCTCTCCCTGCTCGTAATCATGGCAGCAAAACCATAACTGGTACTGATGAGGCTAGATCGGAAGGAATATAATACTGAACAAGGAAATGTACATCCTAAGGCTTCATAAGTGGAGTGGCGTGTCGTAAATATGCCGCGGAACATATCAACGGTACGTCACTCTACTTTAGTCACCTATTCTATCAACCAAGGGTCATCCTACGCTCCGAAGGTTAAAACCTAACGCTCTGATACCAACTTTGTCACGATCCGAAAGTACGGAATATGACCGGCACTTAAACTACGAACGTCTCGAGACGTACGTAATCTAAGTAAACCGAAAACCCAGAAATCCAAACCAAGAAAAGTAGTAGAGTGCAGGAAAAACCAACTTAAAGCAAGTAATTTCAATAGCATAAGCCGAATTATGCGGTTTTTAAAACATCAAAAATTTACTGAAAATTTTGGCAGAGTCCCCTTTGTAAATACTGGCCCCCAAACGGGATACAACATGAATAGTATACGAAATCAAGAAAAGGGCATCCCCAAGCGGGAGCTAGCTCTTCGTCAATCGACGGTCACAACCACACAAACAATATAATATACAACGCCAACGGCGAGGATCAAAACTCAAAAGGAAACTCAAAACCACCAGAAATATAACGAGCGACTCTAAGGTCGAAAGAATAAACAACACTGGTCTCTATCTCAAAATCTAGGGCGCCGTCAGTCCAGACCGGCCCCTACCATCCATCTCAAGACCACGACGGTATCCTCCGGATATCCGACGCGTCGGGTAATATCACCGATAGGTAGTGCTCCCCTGCCAGGCTCACATCATCATCATCACGCGTTTTTTGCCCCGGGATACCTTACCGGGTCTACCATGTACCCGAAACGGTTCATCCGTCTCCTCGAATCGGGTCTCGAAATCCATCAGCAAACTCATGGTGGACGACTCATACATCATGGGAAAACCGCACTTTTTATTTTAAAAAGAGAGAAATCAGTTAATATAAGTTTTTGCGGTTTTCCTCCAAATCCAGAAAATCTCATGGAAATCCGAATCCAAAACCTTAATAACACGTAAAATAGTGAATATATGCATGAGAATCCATGAATGCGGCATAACAATGAATAACAGTATGCATGAAGTAGCAGGTAATAACTACAATGTCTAAACTAACATATATGGCAAGTACACTAATATCATGTCTAACTATTAGCTAACAGGCTATGTCAAGCAATAATATTTTCTAAGGTGTACGTGACATGGCAATTACCGATGAAGATGTGTGTGAGCCGGCAATTAAGTGTACGTGGTACATACGCATCATCGGTAATGGTGCTGGTGTCCTAACAGCATGATATCAATAATGGAGTATGAAACATAAAATAAGCATGCGATGCGAAGCGGACCACAAAAATGAGCGGGAGCTGAAAACTAGACGCAACTATAACTAATCTGCATTAATCTAATACCAGTCCTACAAATGGCGCCTTTTGAAATAACACGAATCATGGGGTTTTGAAAATAGGGGCTACGGTGTTTTTATGAAAAGATACGTCTTTTGAAATATCTATAGGATCCATTGGGCTGTCTTTAAAAATGCCCACGATTCGTTAGTTTTTGAAATAGGTAAGAAGTCTAATCTAATCTAACAACTACACTAAACTATACGGCTGAACTAACAAGCTGAACTACAGGTAAGGAAACCGCCTAACATCTGAGTCGATACATATATATACCTGTATATATATTAGTCGGTGATCCCGCCTCAATAATATCATATCCGATACCATATCTATAATCAGGCATCCCAAGTCAAGAGTGCGGATCAATCAACAATATAGCTCGTACGTAAATCCGTCGTACGGCATCCCAATCTGGGTACGGGTCAATATCACATTCATCATATTATTCACCTGGTATCCTCTTTATCAAATATCATGATTGGGGTACTGATCTACGTCTAGTACCATACTGATACCGCCTACGTATGCATGGACGTGTGTGAAACACTACGTCAAGGACCCGCTACAACGTCATGTCGTATCTCAAATACGAACCCTGCTATATCACCGATCTCACGGCCTCAAATCAAATCTCATCGACTCAGCTCAATCCCAAGTATCATCCTCAAATCTATATGTGAACACATAGTCCCATACCCATGTGAACCCATAAATATAAAGAATCCCATGAGCACATATCAATAGGAATGTATGCAAGTATGTATGTGTGTATGTGTAGTGCAACACTACCCTAGGGTTCGCAACACTAAAGTAATCCAACACACCAATATCCATCCTAAGCATCGTTATTAATCCCAAATAACATATAATAATTGTTGGTGTGTATATGCATCCGTATACACCACCACGGACTGCGGGGGTGCTATACGCCATCCACCCGACTTCTCCCCGTAGATATAAATCTACTCACCTGGTCCTCGCTAGCCGGTGCCGACGTCGCCACGTGCTTGCTTGTCGTCTCGAAGTCCACATGGGGGTACCTACATATCATAACGCACCATATCGCATTAAAACTAAATTCGAAATCGAAACGGCATATGAAAATCAAATCGGCACGCGTATCACGCATAGGTCCAAACCTATCGCCTACGCATGCAAGAATAGTCAAACCAACCCTCGATGTCGATGTACAAACGTCAAACCATCGAGAAAAATCCAATCACACTCATTTGCACATTCACGAACACTAATTTTAATATAAACTAGGTTAAAACTCACAAAAACCCCAATTTTACTTAAAAAGTCATTTTTCCGAAAATCTAGTAAGCACAATTCGCCGTTTTTGTACAAAACAGGATGTTTAAATGAATGTAGCGGCCAATATATTTATTAAATATCTTAAATAAGTCATATAGACAATTCCCGGAATTTAATCTCATTAAATTCCAAAAATCCTAATATTCTAGTTTACAAAATACCTAAAATTTAACAATTTCAAAGCAAAAATGCACAAACTACAATCTATCTTAGATTTGCATGATCTAAAGCATTAAACCACACTTAATAAAGTTAATGAAGTCATGAAAAACCTAAACACATTTTTAATCCCAAGTATTTAACCAATTTCAAAAACCTAGTAAGCAAATTAGCAAATTAACACAATTTTTAAACTAACCATTAGCACAAGTTACTAATCTTGTATTAACATGACAAAAAGCCTAAATATAACACACAACCATACACCAATTTTATAAAACCCTAACTTGCATTCAAATTCATAACTTGAATTCCAAAACTTGCAACTTAAGCCTAATTAACACTTAAGTAGTTTAGCTTTAAGAAATTAGTAACAAATTAAGCAAAAATGTTTTAGAATTATACCCAAAAACATTTGAAGATCCACAAGCATCCATGGCCTCCCAAAATGCTCTCTTTTCAAAAAGATCCATGCTATACGGGCTAAGCTAAAATGGGTAGGAGTCGGATTTGGGTTTTGGGATTTTTTTTGATGGATTTGAGGCAATTTTTGATGAAGTTTGAAGAGAAAAGAGAAGGGAAATAGGGAGGGCTGCTGCTGCTGTAGGAGGGGGGTCGGCTGGAATAGGAGTGGGAGAGGAGAGAGAGGGAGGTAGAGAAAGTGGGGGGAGAAGTCAAAGTCAATTCAAGGTCAAAGGTCCACCTCATTTCTCCATTTTCTTTTCTTTTCTTTCATTTCTTTCCTTTGAAATTCAAGTGGGGGAAAAAATGGGGGCTGCTGAATTCTTCAAGGGGAGAAGTAAATGGGAGTGTGTGGATGTGGGTACGGGTGTGGGGTGATGAAAAATGATAAATATAATACCCCAAACATCCATTTACGCTAAAAAAAGCCTTTTTTCTTCAATAATTTCTAAACCGTTTTGGCAAATGATTTCGTTCCAAAAACCACATGATAAAATTTTATTTAATGTTTTATGATGCACAAAATTTGTTTCAACTCATTCCAAATCGTAATTTTCCCTAATTAAATGTATTAGTGACGGCTTAAATAATAATAAAATAATATTTTTTTCAGAAAATTTGAAATTTCACCAGCGGCTAAATAAACACCAAATAATAGCAATTACATAGCTAGAATATGTATATTTAATTTTTATAATAAGATATTTGTATTTTGACTTTTTACAGAAAACCCACTTATTTTACCAATTTTTCGAAATTTCACCGAAACGATTTTCAAAATGTTACACTGGGGATGTCCGGCTTTTTTCAAAAAGCAGCTTGCAGATAAGCTCGAGGCACGCTCAGTACTGTGCAAGTTTGTGGGATACCCAAAGAACTCCACGGGGTATCTCTTCTATTACGCAGAGGAACAAAAGATCATTGTTTCTCGTAATGCCCATTTTCCGGAACACCAGTTCTTAGAAAAGGAATCAAGTGGGAGCGAAATAGAATTGGAAGAAATTCCAGAACCACAAACTATTATTGAAAGCTTAGTAGAACCAGAGGGTTCAAAAGAAAATGACATTCCTACGCCGCTCCGCAGGAGTAGTAGGCAGTCCCATCCGCCCGAGAGATACTACGGTTTTCTCATAGACGGGGGATTGCATCATAGATTATGATGAGCCGACTAGCTTCCAGCAGGCCATTCAGAGCGTTGACTCCGTAAAATGGCTGTATGCAATGCGGACCGAAATGGAGTCCATGTATACCAACAAAGTATGGACGTTGGACGTTGCTCCAGATGGGGTAAAACCCGTAGGATGCAAGTGGATCTTCAAAAGGAAAATTGGTGTAGATGGACAGGTTGAGACCTATAAAGCTAGACTGGTTGCAAAGGGTTTTCCTCAAAGACCTGGTTTGGACTATGACGAGACCTTTTCTCCAGTAGCTATGCTGAAATCCATTCGGATCCTTCTTGCCATTGCTGCCTTCCACGATTATGAGATTTGGCAGATGGATGTAAAGACCACTTTTCTAAATGAAAATTTAGAGGAGTGTGTTTATATGGACCAGCCAGAGGGTTTCATTCAGAGTGGGAGCAGCGCAAAGGTGTGCAAGTTGCTTAAGTCCATCTACAGACTAAAGCAGGCATCGCGGAGTTGGAACATCTGTTTTGATGAGACGGTCAAAGAATTTGGCTTTATCAAAAATCTAGATGAACCATGCATCTATAGTAGATTTGTAGCGAGAACTGTAGTATTCCTCGTTTTATACGTGGATGACATTCTCTTAATAGGAAATGACATTCCTATGCTACAATCTGTCAAAGGGTTCTGGTCACACAGGTTCTCCATGAAAGACTTGGGTGATGCCTCATACATTCTGGGGATCCGGATCTATCGTGACAGATCCAAGAGGATACTGGGACTCTCACTGTCCAGGTACATCGACACCATACTAAAAAGATTCAGTATGGAAGATTCCAAGCGCGGAATTCTACCGGCTTGTCACGGGATCACCCTCTCCAAAGAGATGTCTCCCAAGACTGATTTGGAAAGGGATCGCATGTCTATTATACCCTACGCTTCTGCGGTAGGCTCTATAATGTATGCGATGTTATGTACCAGACCAAATGTAGCTTATGCACTGAGTGTGGTAAGCCGGTATCAGTCAAACCCTGGGGAGAAACATTGGATAGCAGTAAAGAACATTCTCAAGTACCTGAGAAGGACTAAGGAGATGTTCTTGGTGTATGGCGGAAAAGACCTTCAGATCGAGGCCTTTGCTGTCTCCAGCTTCCAGAGTGACAAGGATGATTCTAAGTCCATGTTGGGTTATGTCTTTACCCTCAATGGAGGGGCGGTGTGTTGGAAGTGTTCCAAACAGGAAACCGTTGCTGACTCAACGATGGAAGCGGAATATATCGTTGCTGCAGATGCTGCAAAAGAAGCTGTCTGGGTAAGGAAGTTCTTAACTGAACTTCAGGTGGTTCCGTCCATTGTTGATCCAATACCGCTGTATTGCGACAACAACGGAGCTATAGCTTTAGCGAAGGAACCCAGGTCCCATCAGAAGTCCAGACACATCTTGAGGCGGTATCACCTGATCAGGGAGATCGTGGGTCGCCAGGAGATCGAGGTTCGGAGAGTTTCTACGGAAGATAACACTGCTGATCCACTCACAAAGGCCTTACCCCAGACTCAGTTCGAGCGGCTGATCGAGATGATAGGTCTTCGATACGCCAGTACATGGCCTTAGTGCAAGTGGGAGATTGTTAGTGTATATGACCTAGAGGCCATTACTGTATCATACTAGTTTGTATATTACTTAATGGAAGCTTGGGATATTCACCTTGTATAAACAATCTTGCTCAATATAGTAGTATGCTACTTGGTTTGTTTCTACTTCAATATGTACATGTGTTTATTTTAGTATATCACCTATACACATTAGTGGAGCCCTTAGGATCTTTGCTTGATTACCAGCGTTGTGATGGCAGTCACACTAGTGGGGGCTGGGTAATCTATAAGCACATCCTTATGCAGGTCCCTAGTCGCAGGACTATCGAGACAGGGCATCGATACTCCGGAGTAGACTAGCGTATGAGCTTCTCATCCCAGTGTGGGACATGGTCTGTCCCATAGCCATCAGTACGTCGTACTGGAGATAGTATGCGGTTGCTCGTTGGGTTACGAGTACACTGGACAGGACTCGTCGGGAACTGTTGGTTGGTACTATACCTATCGTCAGTTATCAGTTTCCAGGTGACATGAGTACAGCTTAGTCCGCTGACTTGACTCTGTCACTTCGCCTCGAGTGTGTTCCCACTGTACTTAGATTACTACCCTACAACTGCTCAAAGGAGTCGTGCAAACAGGTAGTAGTTAGGTGCAGTCCCGAAGCACTTAGAGGCAGTGACGGTTAGACAGGATTCGTCTCTCCCGGTATTGGGAGTTGACATCGCGCTGTGTCTAGGAGAGCCGTTACACGAGTAGTCCCTGGCCAGAGCAAGCGAGATATACTGGTAGGTTTCCAGTGTTATCTCAGGGTGTTCTGGGCTTCACTCCGACACGACTTGTACCGTTATTGGGGGACTAACGTTAACCGCCCCTAGGCCCGCCATGCGATGTATCAGACGAACAGACCGGACTGTACAGAGAGATTGTCACATTCAGGCTCAGTAGGAGTTCAGATGGGTTTCACCTCGTCAGTCTTCTTGTCGGCATCTACCTGGGGACCGTTACGCACAGCTAGTGCCGCTTGCGGTCTGTGGTTAAACCCACTGCCAGCATAGTGTCTAGTCTTTAGAGTCCCACACAGAAAGCTATTCGCCTTCAGGAAAAAGAGTAGAGGTCGCATGGTTTTGCTACAGGGTTCGGTCACATCCGTGCACTTGTGCACGTACAGTGTCCGGACAGTTAACACTAGCAGGCTTTGGTTTAAGCCAGATCCTAGTGTACGTTTTGGGATTGGTTTTATCTCGTTTGTATTCGTGTTCCTCGGAACGCGGATGCGGGTGTGTATGCACAGTTGACAGAGAGACAGAGGCAGGGGATTCTCATTGGGGTTATTGACTGTTCACCGTTGACCATTGACTTCTGCTTAACCCTAATTAGAATAAGAAATATTATTAACATTAATATTAATTAAGTATTATAGTGACATGGTTGTTGAGGGGTTGACATTGTTGACTTGTTGACTTTGTTGACCGGTTGACTAGGTTGGACTAGTTGACCATCATCATGACAATGGCTATCATTCCATGGCAAAGACTTTTGCTTGCTTGTTTATTTATGCAAAATGAGTGCATGAAATGATATAGCCATTTTGACTTAAACCATTACACAATACTTGATTACTATTTTTGTTATGATGGCTTTTGGATTATGAGAGGTGGGAATGAGAAAAGTATGGTTCATTCTTTCATTTGCTTTCTCTCTCTTGAGCTCTCTCATTCTCAAGCTCTCCCTCTCCCTCTTGCTCTCTCTAGCTCAAGGCAAACCATTCTCATGTGTTGAGACTCATTGCCTTAGAGATAAAAAGACACCAAAACATTCCTCTACTCATTCTAGTTCACAAGGCCTAGCAAGCCAAGTGATCTAGTTTCTTCAAGTTCGAAGAAAAAGCCAAAGGTAGAAGCTTTCGGGTGGATCCATCTTCGGCGCAAGGAGACGACGAGGTGAGGCCGATCCGAACACCGGGAGGAGTTGAACACGAAGGAGTTCAAGAAAGGTATAGCCCCCTAACCGAGTAGGTAAACTCTTGTTAGGTTGTTAGTTAGTAGTTTAACAAAGATCCGTATTGGGAGTCCATGTTACCACCCTCTTAAGAAAATCGTTTTTCACCAATTCCGCAACCCCGTAAGTACCGGGGAAGGGTAGCATGGACTTACAGCTTGCCGCTCTCGTAGGGGTCTAGGGGTGTGGGTTTGGTTATTCATCACGATCGTGGAATCCGTGTTTTGTACTGGCTCGTATTGAAAACACGGACGTCCTAGTATATCCAATGTTTCATATGTTTCTTCTGCTGCGATATCTGTGATGTGATCATTTGATGTTCTGTGATAAATACTGTATATAGTATATATGATATATTATATAGGCGTTACTTATGTTTTACACCCGCGCTAGCCCTGCCCCACTCTGCCGTTTGTTACCAAACCTAACGGTGCACGAGGGGACATCGAGGCGAATGCGGATGGCATAAGTGTACGTCGTATTTATCTGTGATGTTTAGGTAACTTAAATGATGGGACTTCATTAATATGATTAATGAAAGAAAAAGAAACCTAAAGATGTTGTGGAATCGAATTTTCAAAAACAGGTAGCTACAGTTCTTGCTTTGCATCGCGGTGTTCCTTGTAGAACATCCTGCACCTTATTCGATAAGGAAAGGGCCGAGATCCTTTCACCGGGAGTGACCCCTTTACCAATAACTGGCAGATGCTACACCCCTCGGTTTGTCTTTTGATTGCTTCTATAGTTTTTGCTTTGCACAGCGGTATATGTGATATATCCTGCACCTTATTCGATGAGGAAAGGGCCGACGATCCCTTCACCGGGAGTGACCCCTTTAGCAAAACTAGAAAAGCCTAAAAAACACTCCATTTTAAAATCCTTTGATTCTACAACGATATCAAGTTCATTACGCAATAGGTTTTCAGAAAAACCTGTCGTAGCCCTCCGTCATTTCAGATAAGGACTGTTTAGTATTCGTGCTGCGTTTGTTGGCCTTTGTCAAGGCGTAGTGTGCGGTAGCTGAATAATACTTATCTGCTTATGCATATGATGCAGATTGGATTAGGGTAGTTGTGCGACCTTGTTGGCCTTTGTCAAGGGCTGTGCGGGTGGGTTTAATTCAATCAAGAAATGACGGGTTGAACTTGACTAGCAGCCTATGGTTTGTTGGCCTTTGTCAAGGTCATAGGACGCTAGGGGCGAAATATTATCGGGAATTTCAAGTGTTGAAATTTGCAATGAGATTGCATACCTTCTATGAGATAGTTGGATCCCGATACCCGCTGCGAGTAAGAGTTACTCTTGGGAGAGTTTTACACATTACAATTAGCCGATCAAGTAGGTGTCTAGAAAGGTGTCAACGGGGTTACGCCTCTGGGAAAACGAGGTTTACATTAATTAGGTCCGTGCGAAAGCACGGGGTACCTCCCTCAAAGTACCGACACTGGCCTGGCTGAAAGATTGGCGAACTTGTAGCGTGTAATTAATCCTGGCTAGTCTCTCCTTTTAGGGTTTGAAGGAAGATTTGATAAAAACAGTGGGAGCCATCCTGATTAGATAAAATAATAACCAATCTGATCTTGCAAGAGCATACGCTGAGTGTTTTCTTCTCTCTCTCTCCAGGTAGCGACCATGTCACGCCTTAATCAAGATAATAAAACGGATATATTGACCAAACCCGCTTGTTATACTGAGCTGGGGAACGTTGGTCCTGCTCCAACTTATAATTGTTATAAGACAGAGCAGGAAATTGGGGAATACCAGATTTCCCGTGCCGCCCAAACGAAGAAAGTGCATGTTGATGCATCATCTTCGGGTGTGTTCGTTACACAGAACTGTTTCTCAGTATCCTCTGCGTCCTGGGTATCTGATACCGGATCAGGATCCCACATATGCAATATATTTCATGGGCTACAGAAAGGTAGAGAACTGAGAACGGGTGATAAGTTTCATGAGGCAGAAAACGGTGCAAGTGTTGCAGCCAAGTCTGTTGGTCACTGTCAACCTGTATTTCCAGAATACATTGATTCTGAACAAATGTTATTAGATACCGAACCTGATATACAAAATCATATCAGTCTCTTTATTTAGATAAAGAAGGATATAATTTTGTATTGATTGGATAATGTTTTGAACATTTCCTATATCAAGAGTTAATCGGTTCAGGCACGTTATCGAAAAGCATTAACGTTCTAAATAAAACCACAGTTCTTAGTATATAGAACACACACACGAGGAAGTGTTCAGAAATGAACGAATCCTTCTTGAGGCATTGTAGACTATGTCATATCAATGCGACCCAACTAGCTGAAGTTACATTAAGATGCATATTTAAATTAGTTTGAATTTACATCTTGTGAAACTTGCCAGTCATGTCACAGAGATAAGATGACCATAGCTCTGTTTATTGGAAACAGAGAAAGAGTTAGTGAACTCTTGGGATGATACATATTGATGTATGAAGGTCCCCTGTCTACAAATGCCAAGAACGGTTCTTTGTACTTCATTAAATTCTCTGATGATCTCTCGAGATTCAGACCTATGTTCTTGTTATAACACAAGTCCGAACCTTTTGAGATATTCACAGAATATAAGTTAGAAGTAGAGAACCAAAAACGGGTATAAGTATTATGTCCTTTGATGTGATCAAGGAGGAGAATACTTGAGCACGGGATTCCTGGACTATTCTAAGAATGAGATTCTCTCTCAGCATTACTCCTCCGAATACACCTCAGCACCTCGGTGTATCGGGGCGGAGCAATAGCACCCTATGTGATATGGTGTGCTCTATCATGAGTACTACTGAGTTTCCTATTTCCTTTTAGGGAGTTATGCACTTATGAAGTTGCATACCTATTGAATAGGGTTCCGATCAAATCAGATGCCTACCATTTCATATGAGATATGGAAAGGGAAGAGCCCATCTCTTGAGTCAGTTAAGATTTGGGGTTGTCCAGCCTATGTCTAAAAGCATAATCCGGACAAGCTCGAGGAAAAGTCAGATCTGTGGAAGTTTGTTGGATATCCCAAGCATACGCAAGGGAATATCTTCTACCTAACCGAGTAACAAAAGATGTTTTGTTACTCAGCATGCCACCTTTGTGAAAGGGAATTTCTTATAAAGAAATTTAAGGGCATGAAGTAGAACTGGAAAGAGTTCCAGCTATACAAAATGAAGCTGCTGATTTGGTAGAACCAAAGGATTCAATAGCAACCAACGAACCTCAGCCTCTCCGCCGATCTAGTAGGGTTCCTCACCCACCTGAGAGATACTTCGATTTCTCTATGACAGTGGGAGCAAGGATTGCATCATGGGATGATGACCTAACTAGTTTCGAGCTGGCCATCAGGAGTGGGACTCTGTAAGAATGGCTGGATGTTTATCGATCTGAAATGGAATCCTTTTACACCAACAAAGTATGGACTTTGGTTGCTTTATCTGAAGGGTTAAATCCCCATCAGGAGCAAGTATATCTTGAGAAGATTACTTGGTGTACATGGAAAAGTTGAGACTTTCATAGCTAGACTTATTAAAGGTTTGCATCATTGACCAGGTATGGATTATAATGAAACCTTTTCCAAGTAACTATGCTTAAGTCCATCCAGATCCTACTTGCCACGGCTACATACCATGACTACGATATCTGGCGGTATGGTGCCATGACTGCTTTTCTAAATGATGTTTTAGAAGAGAGAGTCTGTAACTACACAGTCAGAGGGCTTCGTAGACAGTGGGAGCAGCAGAAACGTGTGCGAGATGTTTTATGTGATAAAGCAGGCATCGCAGAGTAGGAACATCTGTTTTGATGAGTTAGTTAAAGAGTTTGACATCATCAAAATGGTAGATGAACCTTGTATATACAAAAAGGTAGTAGGGAGAATACTGGTGATCCTCGTAGAGTACGTGGATGACATACTCTTGATAGTGAAGGAGTTTCCTATGGTACATTCGGTCAATCTCCGCTTATCACAAGGATTCTTAATATAGGATCAAAATGATACCTACTAAATCCTGGGTTTCGGATCTATGAGATAGATCTGATTGGATGTTAGGATTCTCACTAGTTGTAGTGAGATGGTATCAATGGATCCTGGGGAGAATCACTGGAAAGGTTCCAGGGTGATAAGGACGACTGAAAGTCGGTCACAGGCATTGTCTTTACCCTCAGTAAAGGGAAGGTATGTTGGAAGAGTTCCAAGCTAGATACCGTGGCATACTAGACGATAAAGGCTGGATACATCGCTACCAAAGATGCTACCAAAGAGGCAGTCTGGGTGTATATTAGTTCATGAGATGAACTTCGTTCCTCCCATTGTGTGACAATGGAGTTGTGGCTTATGCCAAGGAACGCCCGTCCCATCAGTGATCCAGACATATTCTAAGGTAGTGTCACCTGATCGTGGAGATGGTTGATCTCCAGGGGATCGAGGTTAGGAGAGTAGACTCAGAGGAAAACACGGCGGATCCACCACAAAGGCCTTTTTCCAGAGAGAGACTTTTATGGGATGGTTGAGTATGAGATACTACAACCACTGCTTTCAGATGGCCCTAGTGCAAGTGGGAGATTGTTAGTTATATGTATGCCCTAGAGGCCATTACTATACATAGGATGTATATTGTAGTGGATGCTTAGACATATATATGGATGACTTTCTTGCTCGATATGATAGTATGCTATCTGGTTACTCTTTACCTGAACGTGTACACTGATTGTCTCTCTGTTACATGTTGGTAAAGGCCTTAGGATGTATACTTGATTACCTGGACTATGATGCGGATCATACTAGTGAGGAGATGGTAGTCCATAAGTACATCCTTCAAGGTCCCTAGTCGTGGGTGTATCGTGACGGGGCATCGATATACCAGAGTAGACTAGCGTGTAGCTTCTCGACCCATATAGATGGGCGATGGATGATCCCATATCCATTGGTGTTTGACATCAGAGATGATATACGGGTGCTCAGTGGAGACTGGGTACACTGGACGGACTTGCCGAGAACTCCCAGCTGGTATTATATCTTACGTCAGATGGCAGTTCTCTGGTGACACTGGTGCAGGTTAGTCTGTAGACCCGAGATCGTCATAGAGTCTTGTGTGATTCCTACTGTGCTTTGATTTCCACCTTACCACGACCAAGAGGGAATGCAAAACGGTGGTTTTTGGGTATAGTCCAGAATCACATGGAGGCAATGAGCGATAGGAGGGGTTTCGTCTCTCCCGGTATAGGGAGTTGATGTTGCGCAGTGCTCGATTGGCTATAACAGGAAGTCCTTGGCCAAGGCTGCTTTAGGGATTTACTGGTAAGAGTTACCAGTACTTCTCGACCCGTTTTGAGCCTCATATCGACACGACTTATCGAGTTATTGGGGTCTGACGTTTACCACCCCTAGACAAGATATGCGACATATCAGACGAACAGACCGGACTGTACGGTAGTGTTACTGGTTGGATTCACAGGAGCGTGAGCGGGGTTGCTCATTGATCTTCTGATCGCTCAATACCCGGGTGGCCATTACGTTTAGCAGACCGCTTGCGGCTTTTGGGTGTTTGATATGATCATCACCTACTGCCGGCGTATTGACGAGTCTTTAGAGTCCTACACAGGGGTTTCCTGGCTCAAGAGAAACGAAATAGGAGCGCATATGAGATATGTGCGGGACCGAGAATAATCCCAGTATGTGATTCTGAATTCTATTCTCGCGATTTGTGACATTGATCGGTTGTATGCGATATAGCCGGGTTATCGGATCAAGTGTTGATTCGATAAGTTGTTACTATTGATATTAGTCGGTTATATGCAATATGACCGGATCGTTAAATCAAGTGTTGATTTAATGATTTAATTTATAATTATATATTTGATATATTGCTTTACATTAACTAGTATTGGTTCACTTAAGATTGATTTTCTCACTTGAATGTGCACATTGTTTATATGTGATATATGCAAGTGTACATGTTTGTATCATGCTTGATGATAAAAACAAGTTGTGTGTAAGAGACTTGAACCAAATAAGGGTTAAATTAGGGTTTACTATTTTCCTAACAAATAACAAAAGAGTGAGACTTTGGTCAAAGTTATCAAGCTTCATGAAGCTTGATAAACATTGACAAAGTCAACTCTTTTGTCATTTGTTTAAAGATATTAGTTAACCCAACCTTTAACCTAATGCTTTGGTTAATTCTCTACATGAGTTAAGCATTGTAGGGTTCCTAGGCATCCTAATGAGGTCTCACAAGGCATCAACCTGTAAGCCCGCGGGGGCGCCCCGGCCGTCGACCCGACGCCGGAAACGCGGAAAACAAAAACTTTGCGAACTTTGCAAAACGGCACCGCCGCGGACTTTTCACCCGGATCGGGCCATTAACCTAGCTAGCTAGCACAAAGAAAAGAGTAGAGATGCTATACCAAACGATCCGTGTCCTTCGGTCTTCGTCTCCGCTCCGATCTCCTGCGGAATCTCCGTCACCTCCTCGCTCGTCGGAAAGGGCACCACGTAGCCGGAATCTTTTACGGGCTCCCGCCTCTTGACCGAGGCAACTCGGGCGCGAAGTTGGCTAGCCGACGCGTCCAAGGCTTGCTATAGAATAGTGTAGTGAGTTGTCTCTTTAGGGTTTATGGAAGTTGCCTTGATGGAGGGATTTGAGGAGGAGAATGAAGCAACTAAAGAAAATGGTGCTTTGGAATTTTGGTAGCATAAAATGATATGAAACTTTTCCTCACACCAAATGAAATCCCCTCTTCTCTCCCTCTCTTGAAGTGGCCGGCCCCCCCATCTCAAGAATGAGATTGGAGAGAGAAAAAGAATGGCACCTCTTTATGTATATAAAAATACAAAGGAAAAACCAAACAAAGAAAATGGTCACTCTCATTTCTTTTCTCACTCAACTCACTAATCAAAACCATCAAGTGAAAAGCCATCAAATGGATAAGAAAGGAATATCATGATGAAGCAAGTCTCATCATAATCCATAAGTGCAAGAAAACCCTCCACAAAAGAGTTATTTGCAAATTGCAAATAACCCCCTCCACCAAAAGTCCGGCCGAGAAGGAATGAAGGAAAAACGGCCGGAACGGAATGCAAACTGGCAACCCCAGAAAAACCGATCCCGTAATAAAATACAGGAAAACCCCGCTACTGCAAATACATGCCCGCATTTGTATTCCCACTGAACACAAATGTAAAGAGACAAAATCTACACTATCTAATACTAGTATCCGGCTTAAGCCAAAGCCGACTAGTAAAATCTGTCCGATCGCGATCCGTGCAATACCGCACGTATCTGATCGAACCCTGCCATATCTCCATACGGCCTCTACAGCGTTTCGCCCGAAACTTGAGTAACTGTCTGTGTGGTGGACTCTAAAGACTCGTCAATACTGTGGCTGTGGATTTAACCACTAGCACGTCAGAGGTATAAGCCAATACGTGACGGGCCACCAGGTATTGACCAAAAGGGACGTCGATGAGCGAACTCATCCTGACACCCTACTGAGCCTGTCAGTGACAATATCCGTACAGTCCGGTCCGTTCGTCTATGAGTATCGCATGGCGGGCCTAGGGGGTTGGTAAAAGTCAGACCCCCAAAAGCGGTACAAGTCGTGTCGGAGTGTAGCCCAGAACACCCTGAGATACTACTGGAATACCTACCAGCAAATCTCCTGCCTTGGCCAAGGACTTTTCATGTTCTGGCTCTCCTAGACACAGCACGACCTCACCCCCAATACCGGGAGAGACGAACCCCTGCAGATCCGCTCACTGCCTCCATGTGGCTCGGGACTGTACCCAACTAAAACCTGTTTGCACGACTCCTTTGAGCCGTGGTAGGGTAGTAATCAAAGTACAGTGGGAACTCACACGAGACAAATGACGATCCCAGGTCGATGAACTAACCTGTACACATGTCACCTGGGAACTGCTATCTGACGTCTGGTATATCCCAACTAGCAGGTTCCCGGCGAGTCCTGTCCGGTGTACTCATAACCCAATGAGCACCTGTATACATCTTAGGTGAACCAACTGACACCAGTGGCTTGTGAGACCGGCCACCGCCCCTCGTCGGGGTCTCGACTGTATACACTAGTCTACTAATGGAGTATCGATGCCCTGTCTCGAAACTCCTACGACTAGGGACCTTTTAAGGATATGCTTGTAGACCCCCAGCTCCCACTTATATGATCGCCCTCATACTGCTGGTGGTCAAGCAAGAATCCTAGGGGCTCTATCAACGTGTAATAGCGACGTGTCATGTCACCTAAAGCAGTACACGATGATAAAGGTAAACCAGATAGCATACTATCATCTCGAGTAAGACTGTCCTATCGGGATAGGTCCTCCCCTCAATCATTGCAATCACGTGCCTGTGACCCAATAATTGACTCTGAGGGCACTATCTCCAACAATCTCCCACTTGCACTCGAGGCTAATTATTGCGATGTCGCATACTCACAGCCCGTGTGATACCGAACACCCAACTCCTCTACTAGTCAGTCTCACAAAGCTCGTTTGCGAAACTATTGCGTTCGAGGAATAGCCTCAGTGAGTGGATCCGCCTTGATGTTTCTTTCTATGTCTCTCTAAATCTCAAGTTCGCGGAGAAAGCCATCTCCCGAAATGAGCAATACCTGTCTTAGAATGTCTGGATGTCTGATGGGACCTAGCTCATAAGTGAACTCCAAATCCAAACTTCTTAGACTGTATCGTCAACTGAACTTAATCAGTATCCTGCGCCATACCTTCCCTCTGTATCCACCTGGACCACCTGTCCAAAATACTGCCCCTCGTCAGAGGGAAAACTATAACTCTGACAGCCACTCTGCCATCCAGGTCACCTTGGAAGCCTGGAATGATAACCGTCTCCTAATAGAGGCTGCCGTTATCATATCCCTAGAACATCAACTTATGTTCTAAAACTGCTTCCGACTGTTTCTCCAGGATTGGATCAATATCAACTTATTGCACCTACTGCAAGAACAACATCTGGTGTGGTACTTGACATCTCATGATTGAATCAATTGCCTAAGCAAATGATCTGTCAATCATGCGTATCCCTCTCCGCTTTAGTCTGTAAGACACCTTTAGAGAGGGTGACTCCATTACCTGCAGGTACACTACCGTGCCAGGAGTCGTCCATTCTAAATACTCATAGAATGCGGTCAAAGTACCCAGATTGGGAAACAACCCAAATCTAGATCTAAAAACCATAGATCTAGTAACCAGAATGTCTGATATAATGTCCAAGTTCTATGTGGAGAAACTACTGTGTGACGACCAAAGTATAACCGATCGTAGTATAGGAATATCACTTCCTACTCTGTGTATGTCATCAAATACCAGGACATCACACTCTACTACCTTCTCAACAGATCCATCCCCTATTCTGATGAAGTCAAGCCTATGACTGTCACATCAGAAATAGATGATCTATTTCCGCTATATCTGCTCTAGTCTATAAATAGACATAAGCCTGACATCCACCAATGCTTCCGCTGCTCCCACTGACTACGAAAATCCTCTGGCAGAGTCATATAGACGTGCACTTCTAAAGCCAGTTTAGAACGACGCTATACTCATCCTCCCGTCGGGTCTCGCAGCCTGGAACAACAGCAATGGCAAGTCTGGGTAAACAAGAACCTCCCTACCACCGTCCTTGAGCATACCGAAGTACCTCTCGGGTGCCTGAGGTTACCCACCTTATCTGCGGAGTGGCCAATGGAATGTCAAACCAGATTGAATCTTTAGGTTCTTATGAAATCTTCAGTAATCGTTTGTGGTTCTGGAATCACTTCCAGTTCTACCATACTCCCACTACTGTTTTCTGAAAAAATCCATTTTTGATAAAACTGTGGCGAGTCAAGAACAATATCACTATTGATCTTCCAGATGGTAGAAAATCAACCCTCGTCATAGCCCGGGTCAACCCACAAACAGCCATTACTGAAACGTGCCTTGAGTTGTCCAGAGTCTGGTTTTAAGCATAAGCCGGACAACTCCCCGTATCTTAACAAAGTCAAGATATGAACTGTTCTAAATCCAAGAAACAGAGGCACTGATTTAATTGAACCAGATCCAAATCATGCAGCTGTCTCCAGTGCATGTCAAGTAAATGGAGAGAGGCCGATCAGCGTTACTCAACTTAGGAGTACTTCCAATTATGAGTAACCTGAAAAAGAAGCAAGTTCTCTTAATCATTACTATCAACTGAATACCATTCACAAGTATCTACATCTTCGATCACCTTGAAGAATCCCGATACTTGCGATACCTGGTTCTCTACTGTATTCTTATACCTATAACTCCTCTAAACTTAGACCCTGTGTTTCTACGAAACACTTGTCTAAGAACTAGAGAAGTCATAAGTAAACAGAATATAGTATGAGTACCTACCCCTATGTCCTAATGGACACTGGAAAATATACAATACTCTGTATAAGTCCCCTGAGTCTGGTGACTCATTCACTGTGTGTCGTAGGTTGAAAACTGTACTTTTGGTTAAGAAGAATTACACCGCTGTTCAATGCTCCTTACCTAACCATCCACTGGTATAGGTAAATGTCATAGAAATAATTTCAAAAAGGTATATCTCACTCTATAAAAATAGACGTACAGATATATCAATTTGAAATTGGTGCACAACAACGGATATTCAAAACCAAATATTTGCCGACCGGCAAACAACCCAGGTGGCTTCCTCAAATATCATGAATCCCGATATAATGAGGATGGTCACCTAATTCCCAATAACTTACTCCCACTCATCATCTGTAAAACCATACAGATGTGAGAATCATACCTGGTAAATACATACCCTGGAGCAAGTGTCTAATTGGGAAATCAGTTTTCTTTTAACTGTACACAGTGAAACTGAAACATTGAAATGTTTCGATGGGGTATCCTGGTATTCTTAGTAATGCCTCTTCCATTATCCAGATTCACAACTATAACTGTATAATTCTTTGCCACCTTTCCAAATCCCTTTATATGTCTTTAGTCATTACCTTCTGTACACCCCTTTAGGCCAAATGGTTTTCTTCCTTCCCTACCGTTCGGCACCAGCCTATGGTTTGGAAGAAGACTATCCAAAAAGCATAATGGGTGTACTGTCCTAATCCGAGGAGCACTCGCAATGCGAGAGAAGGTGAGGATAAAAGACAACCGAATGTACTTAATTCATAGGTGATTTAGGATTGACAAAGAAGTACATGGTTTGGTCGTGAATAGCAGTCGCAATTTACTTTGCCCTCTTACTAATCCCTTGCTTTGTCTGAACTTAATACCTTCTGTACACCGTTTAGGCTAATTGGCTTTCTTCATTCCCCACCGTTCGGCACCAGCCTAAGGTTTGGAAGAAGACTATCCAATTTGCGTAATAGGTGTACTACTCCTAAACCAAGGAGTACTCGCAACCTGAGAGAAGGTAAAAGGAAAAGACAACTGAATAGTCCTATCCGTTTTCTCCAGAACCGGAAACCATCCTCGAATTCCTTCGAGTTCGTATCTAACCATACGATGGTTTTGTCCAATGGAAGTGGACGTTCGTAGTAATACGGGGTGTCCCGGAGAAAAGGGTAAAAGTAGGAGTGGCAAAGAGGTCTGCAACTCTGACAATCCAAAAGCCAGTGTTAAGAAGGTTCGGTCAACTTGGTCACTGAGTCATAGTCTAGGGTCGGGTCAATGGTCGCTGCCAGAGAGAGAGAGAAAAGAAACACTCAGCGTGCACTCTAACCTAGATCAGAATGGTTACCAATTTATCTAATCTGGAAACCTCCCACTGTAACGTCAAATTCTTCTCCAAACCTGAAAGAAGAATTAGCCGGGATCACCCGAGGAGTAAACCAACTCATCAGTGGGAATCGGGATCCAACTCTCATCGCATGATAACGTGACGGAATCCGCTCACGTTATCACACTCCAGAAGGTATGCGCATATCTGGCAAGTTTCAGTACTTTTGAAACTCCCGATGTGGATTTCTACCCCATGCTCTTATGACCTTGACTTTGGCCAACATATCATAAGTCACATGTCAAGTTCTACCCGTCATTTTCCTGGTTAATTTGAACCCACCCGCACATACCCTTGACTTTGGCCAAAATGGCAGTACGACTGTCCCAAACCAACGCATCTATCTATGCTGCATATGAATACCCAACAGCTACCAAACACTGTGCCTTGACTTTGGCCAACATACACAGCTTGAATACTATTGACCATCCATATGAAACGACGGAGGGCTACGAATGGTTTCTGGCGAAAACCTTTAACGTAATGAACTTGATATCGTCGAAGGAACTGATAGCTTTATAAAAATATAGTGACGACAACCTTTGCTAAAGAGGTCACTCCCGGTGAAGGGATCTCGGCTCTTTCCCCGTAGAATGAGGTGCAGGATATTCCAACTGAATACCACGGTGCAAAGCAAAAGCAATCGGCTATAGTGAAGTTAATGCCCTGACGCAAACTTTTGTCCAAGGGGTCACTCCCGGTGAAGGGATCTCGGCCCTTGCCTCGTCGACTGAGGAGCAGGATATTCCAAATGAATACCACTGTGCAAAACAAAAGAGAACGCCCTTGCAATAACAGCTTTTTGAAAAGTGTTCCAACAACATCAGAATAGGTTTGTTTAACTTGCATTGATCCGAATCAACGCAGTCCCATCAATTGATCACACCAAAAAGAACGAAAATATACTGACGTACGTATATGCCATCCGCATTCGCCACTGGGTCCCGTCATCACTCGTTAGGTTAGCTAACTAACGACAGAGCGGGGACTGGACTAGCGCGGATGAAAAACATATACAACATCTACTAATATATATATAATATATAATTTTCGCTCAAGGCGTGATAAACAATGCAGCACAGAAAAGTACAGCAATACAGATCAATACAGATATCTGGGATCCCCGGGTTTCACAGAGCCGCTGAAACCCGACGTTCCCCTGGTCGTGTGGATAGCCTGTGCAATGAAATCCTAGACCCCTACGGGCGCGGCAAGTTACCCGCCAAAACCTGAAGCGAGGCAGCCCCCTTCAGCAACGTGAATGGACCACCCAGCACTTCACGGAATCCGGTAACTTGGGCACCCCTCCTGGGTCAACCCTATACCCCCTACGAGTGCGGCGAATAGCCCGCCAATTCTAGAGTGAAGCCCCCTCCGTCTCAACGCCATGAGATGCGGGCTTGTTGCCCTCCAGAATCCGGCTATCCGTGCACCCCTCCGCGGGGTAATCCTAGTACAGAAAGTAAAATATACATACAACGGGTACATCGACCGCAACCAGGTCGTGCCCCAAAATAATAATACAAACAGGCAGTGACGGCAGTCCACATGTCGGACGCTCGCCCCGCAACATCAAATGTACATATAAAACAGAACTGTACTACCACTGCAACCAGGCTATCCCCCACGACCGATCCGCAACAACACAGTACAATCACAGAACATCAACGTGAAAATCACGTTCGCAAATCCGTCTAACCGGGCTATAGCAGTTAGACCGGATTTACCGATCGAGTGACATTCACGGTCGCAGATATAAAGTAAAAACTGTGAACTGGCATGTTTAAAATATCCGATCGAACAAATATTATCAAGTGGGCCCCAAATACTACTGTAGCACTTACAGAAAAACTGGGCCCAAATAAAATATCCCAAAAGCCCTATTTCCAACTGCTAAGCTTACTGGAAAAATATGGTGCCACAATTCCCTATTTCCGCCGCGCAAGCGCGGCCAAACCTGGGTTTTGGCCGCGCTTCCGCGGTATAAGTATGGAATTAGTGGATCGTATTTTCCCAGATTTCTTATAATTGCTTGTACATGCCTCTGAAACAACCTGAAAAATTTTAGGAGCTCAAAAAAATTCAACAGAGAACACATGTGTACAAAATACGGTTTTTGGGGATTTTCGTTCGATCGAGCACTAAACATACTAGAGCAAGCTAGGGTAGGTTAACGGCGTGGCTCTGATACCATTGTAAGCCCGCGGGGGCGCCCCGGCCGTCGACCCGACGCCGGAAACGCGGAAAACATAAACTTTGCGAACTTTGCAAAACGGCACCGCCGCGGACTTTTCACCCGGATCGGGCCATTAACCTAGCTAGCTAGCACAAAGAAAAGAGTAGAGATGCTATACCAAACGATCCGTGTCCTTCGGTCTTCGTCTCCGCTCCGATCTCCTGCGGAATCTCCGTCACCTCCTCGCTCGTCGGAAAGGGCACCACGTAGCCGGAATCTTTTACGGGCTCCCGCCTCTTGACCGAGGCAACTCGGGCGCGAAGTTGGCTAGCCGACCCGTCCAAGGCTTGCTATAGAATAGTGTAGTGAGTTGTCTCTTTAGGGTTTATGGAAGTTGCCTTGATGGAGGGATTTGAGGAGGAGAATGAAGCAACTAAAGAAAATGGTGCTTTGGAATTTTGGTAGCATAAAATGATATGAAACTTTTCCTCACACCAAATGAAATCCCCTCTTCTCTCCCTCTCTTGAAGTGGCCGGCCCCCCCATCTCAAGAATGAGATTGGAGAGAGAAAAAGAATGGCACCTCTTTATGTATATAAAAATACAAAGGAAAAACCAAACAAAGAAAATGGTCACTCTCATTTCTTTTCTCACTCAACTCACTAATCAAAACCATCAAGTGAAAAGCCATCAAATGGATAAGAAAGGAATATCATGATGAAGCAAGTCTCATCATAATCCATAAGTGCAAGAAAACCCTCCACAAAAGAGTTATTTGCAAATTGCAAATAACCCCCTCCACCAAAAGTCCGGCCGAGAAGGAATGAAGGAAAAACGGCCGGAACGGAATGCAAACTGGCAACCCCAGAAAAACCGATCCCGTAATAAAATACAGGAAAACCCCGCTACTGCAAATACATGCCCGCATTTGTATTCCCACTGAACACAAATGTAAAGAGACAAAATCTACACTATCTAATACTAGTATCCGGCTTAAGCCAAAGCCGACTAGTAAAATCTGTCCGATCGCGATCCGTGCAATACCGCACGTATCTGATCGAACCCTGCCATATCTCCATACGGCCTCTACAGCGTTTCGCCCGAAACTTGAGTAACTGTCTGTGTGGTGGACTCTAAAGACTCGTCAATACTGTGGCTGTGGATTTAACCACTAGCACGTCAGAGGTATAAGCCAATACGTGACGGGCCACCAGGTATTGACCAAAAGGGACGTCGATGAGCGAACTCATCCTGACACCCTACTGAGCCTGTCAGTGACAATATCCGTACAGTCCGGTCCGTTCGTCTATGAGTATCGCATGGCGGGCCTAGGGGGTTGGTAAAAGTCAGACCCCCAAAAGCGGTACAAGTCGTGTCGGAGTGTAGCCCAGAACACCCTGAGATACTACTGGAATACCTACCAGCAAATCTCCTGCCTTGGCCAAGGACTTTTCATGTTCTGGCTCTCCTAGACACAGCACGACCTCACCCCCAATACCGGGAGAGACGAACCCCTGCAGATCCGCTCACTGCCTCCATGTGGCTCGGGACTGTACCCAACTAAAACCTGTTTGCACGACTCCTTTGAGCCGTGGTAGGGTAGTAATCAAAGTACAGTGGGAACTCACACGAGACAAATGACGATCCCAGGTCGATGAACTAACCTGTACACATGTCACCTGGGAACTGCTATCTGACGTCTGGTATATCCCAACTAGCAGGTTCCCGGCGAGTCCTGTCCGGTGTACTCATAACCCAATGAGCACCTGTATACATCTTAGGTGAACCAACTGACACCAGTGGCTTGTGAGACCGGCCACCGCCCCTCGTCGGGGTCTCGACTGTATACACTAGTCTACTAATGGAGTATCGATGCCCTGTCTCGAAACTCCTACGACTAGGGACCTTTTAAGGATATGCTTGTAGACCCCCAGCTCCCACTTATATGATCGCCCTCATACTGCTGGTGGTCAAGCAAGAATCCTAGGGGCTCTATCAACGTGTAATAGCGACGTGTCATGTCACCTAAAGCAGTACACGATGATAAAGGTAAACCAGATAGCATACTATCATCTCGAGTAAGACTGTCCTATCGGGATAGGTCCTCCCCTCAATCATTGCAATCACGTGCCTGTGACCCAATAATTGACTCTGAGGGCACTATCTCCAACACAACCATGCCAATTTCAAATTTAAACGGTGCCGAGAAACCCTAGAACGGATCGTTGGCTAGATTTCTAGGCGAAAAGCAAACTAGTTAACAACTTAACTATAAAGAATACGGAAATACAACCTTTGTAAATCCGGTGCTCCACCTCCATAGCTCCGCAACGAAGTCCCCTCGCTGTCCAAATGAGTTCCCGGGCTCTAGCGTCGGCTTCGTCGGAGAATGGGCAAGCTAGGTCGTCGATGTCCATGCCGAAGATGATCTACGTCGAGGCATCGCTAGATCAAGCTCCAACTTCACCAAGTCATGAAAACTTGTGAAGGAAACACACTCTACTACTTGGCAAGAGGTAGAAGATGAAGAAATAGGAAGTGGGTTCAATTTAGAATTGGATTTCTCATTCTTTATCATCAATCACCATTGATGACCTAAGCTTTCTTCATGATAGATATGAAGAAGAAAAAGAAGAAAGTTATGATAAGTTATTATTAAAAAGGAAAAGAAATCAATTCTTATCATAACATGACCATGGTTAAGTGTAGAGAACTAATTAGGGTTAAATGAAGTGGTTAGGTTTAAGCATGAGACAAAAGGGTTACAAAGTCAAAGTGTTCAAGAAACTTCATGAACAAAACAAAAAATGCCACCATTTTATCATGCTCTTTTTCTTTTCCAAAAAGAATAAACAAATGAATAAAAATGAATAATCAAATAGTAAACCCTAACCATTCCATTAACCAAGGTTTAATTCTATACACTTAACAAATAAGGCATGTATCATCAAACATGATACAAGCAAGTGCACAAAATCATATCGCATATGCAATGCGCACACCCGAGTGAGAAAATCCATTTTAAATGAACCAATACTAGTTAATGCAAAGTAATATATCAAATATATAATTATGCATTAAATCATTAAATCAACACTTGATTTAACGATCCGGTCATATCGCATATAACCGACTAGTATTCTATGTATCGGCTTATCGAACCAACCCTTGATTCGATAACTAGGTTATATCGCATACAACCTTTCGATACATTCATCGCGAGAATGGAATACGGTATCACATACATGCATTATTCTCGGTCCCGCACATATCTTATATGCGCTCCTATTTCGTTTCGCTTGAGCCAGGAAACCTCTGTGTAGGACTCTAAAGACTCGTCAATACGCCGGCAGCAGGTGATGATCATATCAAGCACCCACAAGCCGCAAGCGGTCTGCTAAACGTAACGGCCACCCGGGTATTGAGCGATCAGAAGATCGACGAGCAAGCCCGCTCATACTCCTGTGAATCCAACCAGTAACACTACCGTACAGTCCGGTCTGATCGTCTGATATGTCGCATATCTCGCCTAGGGGTGGTAAACGTCAGACCCCAATAGCTCGATAAGTCGTGTCGATATGAGGTCTATAACAATTCGAGAAACTACTGGTAACACTTACCAGTAAATCTCAGCAACCCTGGCCAGGGATTTCCTGTTATAGCCAATCGAACACAGCGCAACATCAACCCTCTATATCGGGAGAGACGAATCCCCTCCTATCGCTCATTGCCTCCATGTGATTCGGGACTGTACCCAAAAACCACCGTTTTGCACGCCCTCTTGGACGTGGTAAGATGGAAATCAAAGCACAGTGGGAACCACACAAGACTCTATGACGATCTCGGGTCAACAGACTACTCTGTACCAGTGTCACAAGAGAACTGCCATCTGACGTCAGGTATAATACCATCTGGGAGTTCTCGGCGAGTCCGTCCAGTGTACCCAGTCTCTACTGAGCACCCGTATATCATCTCCGATGTCAAACACCAATGGATATGGGATCATCCATCGCCCATCTGTATGGGTCGAGAAGGTACACGCTAGTCTACTCTGGTATATCGATGCCCCATCTCGATACATCCACGACTAGGGACTTTGAAGGATGTACTTATGGACTACCATGTCCCCACTAGTATAATCCTCATCACAGTCCAGGTAGTCAAGTACACATCCTAAGGGCTTTACCAACATGTAACAGTGAGACAATCAGTGTACACGTTAAGGTAAAGGTCAACCAGATAGCATACTATCATGTCGAGCAAGAAAGTCCTCCCTATATATGTCCCAGCATCCACTACAATATACATCCAATGTATAGTAATGGCCTCTAGGGCATACATATAACTAACAATCTCCCACTTGCACTAGGGCCATCTGTAGCAGTGGTTGTAGTATCTCATACTCAACCATCCCATAAAAGTCTCTCTCTGGGAATAGGCCTTCGTGAGTGGATCCGTCGTGTTGTCCTCTGAGTCTACTCTCCTAACCTCGATCACCCTGGAGATCAACCATCTCCATGATCAGGTGATACTGCCTTAGAATATGTTTGGATCTCTAATGGGACATGCGTTCCTTGGCATAAGCCACAACTCCATTGTCACACAATGGGAGGAACATAGTTCATCTCATGAACAAATATACATCCAAACAGCCTCTTTGGTAGCATCTTAAGTAGCGATGTATGCTGCCTTTATCGTCTAGTATGTCACGGTATCTAGCTTGGAAGTCTTCCAACATACCGTCCCTCCACTGAGGGTAAAGACACTGCCTGTGACTGACATTCAGTCGTCCTTATCACCCTGGAACCCTTCCAGTGATTCTCCCCAGGATCATGTGATACCATCTCACTTCGACAAGTGAGAATCCTAACATCCATTTAGATCTATCTCATAGATCCAAAATCCAGGAGTTAGTAGGTATCATTATGATCCTATATGGAGAATCATTGTGATAAACGGAGATTGACCGAGCGTAGCATAGGAAACTCTTTCCCTATCAAGAGTATGTCATCCACGTACTCTACGAGGATCACCACCATACTCCCTACTAACTTTTTGTTTATACAAGGTTCATCTACCATTTTGATGATGTCAAACTCTTTGACTAATCCATCAAAACAGATGTTCCAACTCCGCGATGCCTGCTTTAATCCTATAAAGCATCTTGCACACGTTTCCGCTGCTCCCACTGTCTACGAAGCCCTCTGGCTGTGTACTTATAGACGCTCTCTTCTAAATCATCATTTAGAAAAGCAGTCAAGACACCCAACCACCAGATATCGCAGTCATGGTATGTAGCCGTGACAAGTAGGATCTGGATGGACTTAAGCATGGCTACTTGAAAAGGTTTCATCATTATCCACACCTGGTCAATGATGCAAACTTTTAACAAGTCTAGCTTTGAAAGTCTCAACTTTTCCATGTACACCAAGTAATCTTCTCAAGATATACCTGCTCCTGATGGGGATTTAACCCTTCAGCTATAGCAACCAAAGTCCATACTTTGTTGGTGTATAAGGATTCCATCTCAGATCGATAAACATCCAGCCATTCTTACAGAGTCTCACTCTTGATGGCCAGCTCGAAACTAGTTGGGTCATCATCTCATGATGCATTCCTCGCTCCCACTGTCATAGAGAAACCGAAGTATCTCTTAGGTGGGTGAGGAACCCTACTAGATCGGCGGAGAGGCTGAGGTTCGTTGGTTTCTACTGAATCCTCGGGTTGTACCAAATCATCTGCTGTAGTTTGTATAGCTGGAACACTTCCAGTTCCACATAACAGACCTTGCCTCGAGCTTGTCCGGATTTTGCTTTTAGACATAGGCCGGACAACCCCAAATCTTAACTAGCTTAAGACATGGGCTCTTCCCTTTCCATATCTCATATGGAGTGGTACGCAACTGATTTGATTCGAACCTATTCAATAGGTATGCAGCTTCTTAAGTGCATAACCCCTAAAAGGAAATAGGTAACTCAGTAATACTCATCATAGAGCACACCATATCATATAGGGTGTGATTGCTCCGCCCCGATATACCATCGTGCTATGGTGTATTCGGAGGAGTAATGCCGAGAGAGAATCTCATTCTCCTTTAGAATAGTCCAGGATTTCCATGCTCAAGTATTCTCCTCCTTGATCACATCAAAGGACATAATACTTATACCCGTATTTTGGTTCTCTACTTCTAACTTATATTCTGTGAATATCTCAAAAGGTTCGGACTTGTGTTTCAACAGGAACATATGTCTGAATCTAAAGAGATCGTCAGAGAACGTAATGAAGTATAAAGAAGCAGTCTTGGCTTGTGTAGACAGGGGACCTACATACATCAACATGTATCATCCCAAGAGTTCACTAACTCTTTCTCTTGCTTTCCAGTAAACGGAGCTATGGTCATCTTATCTTTGTGACATGTCTGGAGAGTTTCACAAGATGTAAATTCAAACTGATTTAAATATGCATCTATATGTAACTCTAGCTAGTCGGGTCACATTGATCTGACCTAGTCTACAATACCACAAGAAGGATTCGTTCATTTCTGAACTTTTCTTCTTGTGTGTGTTCTGTATAGTTAAAAACTGTAGTTTGATCTAGAACATCAATTCTTTTAGATAACGTGCCTGAATCGATCAACTTTTGATATAGGAAATGTTCAAAACATTATCCAACAATACAAAATTATATCCTTTCTTTTCTAACAAAGAGAGTGATATGATTTGGTATATCAGGTTCGGTATCTAATAACATTCGTTCAGAATCAATGTATTGGTAATACAGGGTTACAGTGACCGACAGACTTGGCTGCAACTCTTGCCCCGTTTTCTACCTCATGAAACTTATCACCCGTTCTCAGTTTTTCTACCCTTTTGTAGCCCTATGTAACAGATTACATATCTGGGATCCTGATCCGGTATCATATACCAAGGATGCGGAGGATACTGAGAAACAGTTCTGTATAATGAACACACCCGAAGATGATGCATCAGCATGCACTCTCTTCTTTTGGGCGGCACGGGAATTCTGGTATTCCCCAATTTCCTGCTCTGTCTTATAACAATTATAAGTTGGAGCGGGACCAACGTTCCCCAGCTCAGTATAACAAGCGGGTTCGGTCAATAATCCGTATTATTATCTTGATTAAGGCGTGATATGGTCGCTACCTGGAGAGAGAGAGAAGAAAACACTCAGCGTGCGCTCTTGCAAGAATAGATTGGTTATTATTTTATCTTATCAGGATGGCTCCCACTGCTTTTTATCAAATCTTCCTTCAAACCCTAAAAGGAAAGACTAGCCGGGATTAATTACACACTACAAGTTCGCCAATCTTTCAGCCAGGCCAGTGTCGGTACTTTGAGGGAGGTCCCCCGTGCTTTCGCACGAACCTAATTAATGTAAACCTCGTTTTCCCAGAGGCGTAACCTCGTTGACACCTTTCTAGACACCTACTTGATCGGCTAATTGTAATGTATAAAACTCTCCCAGGAGTAACAATTACTCGCAGCGGGTATCGGGATCCAACTATCTCATAGAAGGTATGCAATCTCATTGCAAATTTCCACACTTGAAATTCCCAATAATATTTTGCCCCTAACCTCCTATGACCTTGACAAAGGCCAACAAACCATAGGATGCTAGTCAAGTTCAACCCGTCATTTCCTGATTGAATTAAACCCACCCGCACGACCCTTGACAAAGGCCAACAAGGTCGCACGACTACCCTAACCCAATCTGCATCATATGCATAAGAAGATAAGCACCAGTTAGCTACCGCACACTACGCCTGACAAAGGCCAACAAACGCAGCACGAATACTAACTACTACTTATCTGAAATGACAGAGGGCTACGACTGGTTTTTCTGAAAACCTATTGCGTAATGAACTTGATATCGTTGTAGAATCAAATGATTTTGAAATGGAGTGCTTTTGAGGCTTTTCTAGTTTTGCTAAAGGAGTCACTCCCGGTGAAGGGATCGTCGGTCCTTTCCTCGTCGAATGAGGTGCGGGATATATCATATATATCACTGTGCAAAGCAAAAACACTTAAAAGCAATCAAAAGACAAACCGAGTGTGTAGCATCTGCCAGTTATTGCTAAAGGAGTCACTCCCGGTGAAGGGATCTCGGTCCTTTCCTCATCGAATAAGGTGCAGGATATATCACATATACCTCTGTGCAAAGCAAGAACTGTAGCTACCTGTTTTATTTTGAAATTCGGTTCTACAACATCTTAGGTTTCTTTTATTTCATTAATCACATTAATGAAGTCCCATCATTTAAGTACCTAAACATCACAGATAAATACGACGTACACTTATGCCATCCGCATTCGCCTCGATGTCCCCTCGTGCACCGTTAGGTTAGGTAACTAACGGAAGAGCGGGGCAGGGCTAGCGCGGATGTAAAACATAAGTAACGCCTATATAATATATCATATATACTATATACTGTATCTATCACAGAACACCACATGATCACATCACAGATATCGCAGCAGAAGAAACATATGAAATATTGGATATACTAGAACGTCCGTGTTTTCAATACGAGCCAGTATAAAACACGGATTCCACGGTCGCGATGAATAGCCAAACCCACACCCCTAGACCCCTACGACAGCGGCAAGCAACCCTACCAATTCTAGAGTTAGGAGATCCGGACTCGACTCCTCGAGTTGGTCTCCCACTGGACTCCAGAACCCGGTTACTTGTGCTCCCCTCCTTGGGTCTATCCTAGTGCGGAAAAGTAAATAATATACAAACGGTGACATCTTCCGCAACCTGGAAGTGCCACAATAAAAGAATATTACATACAAGTTTTTACATGAATGAAAATGAAAAACACTCATCTCACATAAAAACCCCCGGCTATTCAAACACGACGATCCAATATAACATATCCAGCAACACATAACATCACATGTCATCAACGTAAGTAAATATGCGCATCCCAATTGTCGTTGACATATAGCAACGAAACCGGCGATATCACATATTACACTTACGGTCACAGAAAAGAAAATGTAAAACTACAACAGTTGGAATCCGCAACCATCTCAGACATCGCATGCCTGACCAAATGAATTACTTAGACATCGCATGCCTAACAATTATAAACCCCGCATTTTAGTCTCAAAATCGAAAACTCTTTTCAATATCAAGTCGGGCAATTCAACAGGATTCCCGACATCCTGATCGAATGCTCGTCGCAAACTTCAGTAGGCGGCCGCACCCCTGATACCGTCGACGAAGTGCACCAAGGCGGAACACCGCTACCGCGAGCACCCGAACGGATGCTTTCGGCGATGGGGTTCTCCTACAGTCACTTGGTCGGGGCTATGGGGCGAGGCTGTCTATTAAGTTTACCCGGCGAGTATCCGCGTACGCTACGTGATTGCGACGGACTTTTGATCACATCAAAATTCCGTGGCAACCGATCAAGTGAGACTAAACTGCTATGTTTATAACATTCATTCAGTTATCTCATAACTACTTGTGAATTCCAATTATTGTATCGCATTCCAGATAAACAGAAAATGTTAAACTTTTCGATCGAACAGTCAAACACCCAAGTTTTCCCGATACAGCTCAACACATGAAATAAGTCTAACAACATTCCGTTCGTGCCTCAGTACCAACGGTCCAGCCGTAGAAGGGTCAAGCCAACGCCTCACATGTGGCACGCCGTACTGCCCCAAACCCGAAGGTTCAAAGGGCAGTTCAAGACGGTCACATAATCGAGTTAAGGTTTGTTGTCTTCTAGAGGGTCAATCGCGTTACTTGCACTACTTAGAACGTCGTTAAACTACGGAAAAATCCAACACTTGGAAATTTCCCGACAGGGGAAAAATTGGGTATTTATATCCGGTCGAACTTTTTAACATATTCTAAAATTTATCCGGAAAGCCACACAGACAAAATTTGATAATCCGATCGAACATTCGAATCCCAATAGTACTCCAGAATACTCTTCTGTAGAGTCACAACAAAAATAACCCAGAAAATATAGCATTAAATTATATGAGTTACTGTGCAGAAATCATCATACAAGGGAACAGTAAGGCCGCGGAACCTCCGCAGCATGAATAGCACGTGCCGCGGTTCCGCGGTGGAAAAGTCGACTTAGGCCCTCGTATTTCACAGTAATTCAAATAACACCCTGCTTGATTTTCTGCATATTTTTAATTGACAAAAATCCCATTTTTTAGAAAAAGTCCAGAGAGCTATTTTGGGGTTAGGTTTTCGGTTCGTCCGGCTTTCAAACTCCGTCTAGACTTCGCCTAAGGCTCTAGCTAGGCTCTGATACCACTGTAGGGTTCCTAGGCATCCTAATAAGGTCTCACAAGGCATCAACCATGCCAATTTCAAATTTAAACGGTGCCGAGAAACCCTAGAACGGATCGTTGGCTAGATTTCTAGGCGAAAAGCAAACTAGTTAACAACTTAACTATAAAGAATACGGAAATACAACCTTTGTAGATCCGGTGCTCCACCTCCATAGCTCCGCAACGAAGTCCCCTCGCTGTCCAAATGAGTTCCCGGGCTCTAGCGTCGGCTTCGTCAGAGAATGGGCAAGCTAGGTCGTCGATGTCCATGCCGAAGATGATCTACGTCGAGGCATCGGTAGATCAACCTCCAACTTCACCAAGTCATGAAAACTTGTGAAGGAAACACACTCTACTACTTGGCAAGAGGTAGAGGATGAAGAAATAGGAAGTGGGTTCAATTTAGAATTGGATTTCTCACTCTTTATCATCAATCACCATTGATGACCTAAGCTTTCTTCATGATAGATATGAAGAAGAAGAAGAAGAAAGTTATGATAAGTTATTATTAAAAAGGAAAAGAAATCAATTCTTATCATAACATGACCATGGTTAAGTGTAGAGAACTAATTAGGGTTAAATGAAGTGGTTAGGTTTAAGCATGAGACAAAAGGGTTACAAAGTCAAAGTGTTCAAGAAACTTCATGAACAAAACAAAAACTGCCACCATTTTATCATGCTCTTTTTCTTTTCCAAAAAGAATAAACAAATGAATAAAAATGAATAATCAAATAGTAAACCCTAACCATTCTATTAACCAAGGTTTAATTCTATACACTTAACAAATAAGGCATGTATCATCAAACATGATACAAGCAAGTGCACAAAATCATATCGCATATGCAATGCGCACACCCGAGTGAGAAAATCCATTTTAAATGAACCAATACTAGTTAATGCAAAGTAATATATCAAATATATAATTATGCATTAAATCATTAAATCAACACTTGATTTAACGATCTGGTCATATCGCATATAACCGACTAGTATTCTATGTATCGGCTTATCGAACCAACCCTTGATTCGATAACTAGGTTATATCGCATACAACCTTTCGATACATTCATCGCGATAATGGAATACGGTATCACATACACGCATTATTCTCGGTCCCGCACATATCTCATATGCTCTCCTATTTCGTTTCGCTTGAGCCAGGAAACCTCTGTGTAGGACTCTAAAGACTCGTCAATACGCCGGCAGCAGGTGATGATCATATCAAGCACCCACAAGCCGCAAGCGGTCTGCTAAACGTAACGGCCACCCGGGTATTGAGCGATCAGAAGATCGACGAGCAAGCCCGCTCATACTCCTGTGAATCCAACCAGTAACACTACCGTACAGTCCGGTCTGATCGTCTGATATGTCGCATATCTCGCCTAGGGGTGGTAAACGTCAGACCCCAATAGCTCGATAAGTCGTGTCGATATGAGGTCTATAACAATTCGAGAAACTACTGGTAACACTTACCAGTAAATCTCAGCAACCCTGGCCAGGGATTTCCTGTTATAGCCAATCGAACACAGCGCATCATCAACCCCCTATACCGGGAGAGACGAATCCCCTCCTATCGCTCATTGCCTCCATGTGATTCGGGACTGTACCCAAAAACCACCGTTTTGCACGCCCTCTTGGACGTGGTAAGATGGAAATCAAAGCACAGTGGGAACCACACAAGACACTATGACGATCTCGGGTCAACAGACTACTCTATACCAGTGTCACCAGAGAACTGCTATCTGACGTCAGGTATAATACCATCTGGGAGTTCTCGGCGAGTCCATCCAGTGTACCCAGTCTCTACTGAGCACCCGTATATCATCTCCGATGTCAAACACCAATGGATATGGGATCATCCATCACCCATCTGTATGGGTCGAGAAGGTACACGCTAGTCTACTCTGGTATATCGATGCCCCATCTCGATACACCCACGACTAGGGACTTTGAATGATGTACTTATGGACTACCATGTCCCCACTAGTATGATCCGCATCACAGTCCAGGTAGTCAAGTACACATCCTAAGGGCTTTACCAACATGTAACAGAGAGACAATCAGTGTACACGTTAAGGTAAAGGTCAACCAGATAGCATACTATCATGTCGAGCAAGAAAGTCCTCCCTATATATGTCCCAGCATCCACTACAATATACATCCAATGTACAGTAATGGCCTCTAGGGCATACGTATAACTAACAAGCATGAGGGCTTAACTCAACCATGGTGCCATAATTGAAAGGATAAGTTTCATTTGGATTCATTTTTATTATTCATATGATTCTTTTTCTTCTTCTTCTTCTTCATCAAGCTCCACAAAAGCTTGTTAGCTCCAATGGTGCCATGGGAAAAAGAGTGAGAAATCCAATTCTAAAGTGAACCCACTTCCTATTTCTTCATCCTCTACTACTTGCCATGTAGTATAGGGTGTTCTCTTCACAAAGTTTTTGACCAAGTGAAGGAATAGCTTGAGTTTGAGTCTCCCCGACGTAGATCATCTTCGGCATCGAAGTCAACGACCTAGCCCGCTTATTTCTTCGACGAAACTAACGCTAGAGTCCGGGATTCCGATGATCGCAGCGGAGGGATGTCATCACGGAGCTAAAGAAGTGGAGGACCGGATCTACAAAGGTTGTAGTCACTTTCACTTGTTACCAAAGTCGTTAACTTGCATTTCTTTCGCCTAATCTCTAGTTAACGATCTTCATTAGGGTTTCTCGGCACCTAAAATTTAGAATTTGGCATGGTAGATGCCTTGTGGAACCTCTTGAGTGTGCCTAGGAACCCTACAGGGTTGACCCAGGCTATGACGAGGGTTGACTTTCTACCATCTGGAAGATCAATAGCGATATAGTTCTAGACTCGCAACAGTTTTAATAAAAATGGATTTTTTTTTCAGAAAACAGTAGTGTGAGTATGGTAGAACTGGAAGTGATTCCAGAACCGCAAACGATTACTGAAAATTTGATAAGAACCTCAAGAGTCAATCTGGTTTGACATTCCATTAGCCACTCCGCAGATATGGTGGGTAACCTTAGGCGCTCGAGAGGTACTTCGGTATGCTCAAGGACGGTGGCAGGGAGGTTCTTGTTTACCCATACTTGCCATTGCTGTTGTTCCAGACTGTGAGACCCGGCAGGAGGATGAGTATAGCGTCGTTCTAAACTATCTTTAGAAGTGCACGTGTATATGACTTTGCCAGAGGGCTGTCGTAGTCAGTGGGAGCAGCGGAAGCATAGTGGACAAGTAGCTTATGTCTATTTATGGACTAAAGCAGATATAGAGGAGATAGATCATCTATTTCTGATGTGACAGTCATAGGTTTGAATTCATCAGAATAGGGGATGGATCCGTTAAGAAGGAAGTAGGGTGTGATATCCTGGTATTTGGATGACATACACAGAGTAGGAAGTGAAATTCCTATACTACGATCGGTTGTACTTTGGTTGTCACACAGTGGTTTCTCCAAATAAGGAATTGGATTTTATATCAGACATTCTAGTTACTAGATCTATGGTTTTAGATCTAGATTTGGGAAGTGTCCCAATCTGGGTACTTAGATAACATTCTAAAGGTGTTTTAGAATGGATGACTCCTGGCACGGTAGTGTACCTGCAGGTGATGGAGTCACCCTCTCTAAAGGTGTCTTACAGACTAAAGGGGAGAGGGCTATGCATGATTGGCAGATCACTTGCTTAGGCAATTGAGTCAATCATGAGATGTCAAGTACCACACCAGATGTTGTTTTTGCACGAGATGCAATAAGTTGATATTAATCCAATCCTAGAGAAACGATCGGAAGCAGTTTTAGAACATAAGTTGATGTTCTAGGGAAATGATAATGGAAGCCTCCTTTGGGAGACAGTTATCATTCCAGGCTTCCAAGGTGACCTGGATGACAGAGTGACTGTCAGAGTTATAGTTTTCCCTCTGACGAGGGGCAGTTGTTTGGACAGGTGGTCCAAGCGGATACTGAGGGAGGCATGGCGCAGGATACTGATTAAGTTCAGTTGATGATACAGTCTAAGAAGTTTGGATTTGGAGTTCATTTATGAACTAGGTCCCATCAGATATCAAGACATATTCTAAGACAGGTATTGCTCACTTCGGGAGATGGGTTTCTCCGCGAACTTGAGATAAAGAGAGACATAGAAAGAAACATCACAGCTGATCCACTCACTGAGGCTATTCCTCGAACGCAATAGTTTCACAAATGAGCTTTGTGAGACTAACTAGTAGAGGAGTTGGGTGTTCGGTATCACACGGGCTGTGAGTATGCGACATCGCAATAATTAGCCTTGAGAGTAAGTGGGAGATTGTTGGAGATAGTGCCCTCAGAGTCAATTATTGGATCACAGACACGTGATTGCAATGATTGAGAGAGGACCTATACCGGTAGGACAGTCTTACTAAAGATGATAGTATGTTATCTGGTTTATCTTTATCATCGTGTACTGCTTTAGGTGACCTTACAGGTCACTATTGCACATTGATAGAGCCCCTAGGATTCTTGCTTGACTGCCTGCAGTATGAGGGCGATCATATACGTGGGAGCTGGGGTCTATAAGCACATCCTTAAAAGGTCCCTAGTCGTGGGAGTTTCGAGACAGGGAATCGATACTCCAGAGTAGACTAGTGTATACAGTCGAGACCCCGACGAGGGGCGGTGGCCGGTCTCACAAGCCACTGGTGTCAGTTGGTTCACCTAAGATGTATACAGGTGCTCATTGGGTTATGAGTACACCGGACAGGACTCGCCGGGAACATGCTAGTTGGTCTTATACCTGACGTCAGATAGCAGTTCCCTGGTAACATGTGTACAGGTTAGTTCATTGACCTGAGATCGTCATTTGTCTCGTGTGAGTTCCCACTATACTTAGATTTCTACCCTACCACGCTCAAAGGAGTTGTGCAAACAGGTTTTAGTTGGGTACAGTCCCGAGCCACATGGAGGCAGTGAGCGGATCTGCAGGGGTTCGTCTCTCTCGGTATTGGGGGTGAGGTCGCGCTGTGTCTAGGAGAGTCATTACACGAAGTCCTTGTCCAAGGCAGGAGATTTACTGGTAGGTATTCCAGTAGTATCTCAGGGTGTTCTGGGCTACTCTCCGACACGACTTGTACCGCTTTTGGGGGTCTGACTTTTACCAACCCCTAGGCCCGCCATGCGATGCTTATAGACGAACGGACCGGACTGTACGGATATTGTCAATGACAGGCTCAGTAGGGTGTCAGGATGAGTTCGCTCATCGACATCCCTTTTGATCAATACCTGGTAGCCCGTCACGTATGGCTAATACCTTTGACGTGCTAGTGGTTAAATCCACAGCCAAAGTATTGACGAGTCTTTAGAGTCCCCCACAAACCGTTTTCTCAAGTTTCGGGCGAAACGCTGTAGAGGCCGTATGGAGATATGGCAGGGTTCGATCAGATATGTGCGGTATTGCACGGATCATGATCGGACGGATAATACTAGCGGGCTTTGGTTTAAGCCGGATCCTAGTATTGTACAGTATAGATTTTGTCTCATTGCATTTGTATTCAGTGGGAATACAAATGCGGGCATGTAAATGCAGTCGCGGGGTTTTCCTGTTATTTATTACGGGATCAATTTTCTGATATTGCCAGTTTGCATTCCGTTTCGGCCAGTTTTCCTTTGTTCCTTCACGGCCGGACTTTTCTGCTTGGAGGGGCTAATTTGCAAGTTTGCAAATTAGCTAAGTGGAGGGGTTTATTTGTTATTGAGGCTTTATGATGGGTGTAGCATTATTAAGATTCTTTTTGGGTCATTTCTCTTGCATTTATTGGATGGGAATTGATTTGGATTTAGATTAGAAATTGGTGTGACTTTAATCCATTAATATCATCACACTTTATCCCCACTTGCATAATTCCCTTTTTCCCTCCTCAATTGAGAAAGGGGCCGACCACTACTAGAGGTGAGAGAATTCATTTTTAGTGTGTGGGAATTTCTTCATCTCTTTTTGGCTTGCTTCAAAATTCCTCACCTCTCTCCAAAGTTCTTCATTCTCCTCCACATCCATACAAGGAAACTTCAAACCCCAAGAGACAAAGCTTTCTACACTTCATCTACAGCATTTCTTGGGCACGTCGGCTCGCTAACTTCATGCCTGAGTTGCCTCGGTCTAGAGATGGGAGACCGTAAAAGAACCCGGCGATGTGGTGCCCGTTCCGATGAGGAAATGAAGACCGTAGATTCCGCGAGGAGATCGGAGTGGAGGCGAAGACCGAAGGACACAGATCGCTTGGTATAGCATTCTACCCTTTCTCTAGTTTGCTAGGATTAGGTTAATGGCCCGATCCAGGTTTTATAGTGCGCGGTAGTGCCGGTTTACAAGTTCTGTAAAAGTTTCGTTTCCGCATTCCAGCGTCAGATTGACGGCAGGGGCGCCGCCGTGCACTTACACTTGGTAGACCTTGTCTATGATATACGGGCTCTCATAGTTTGGCTCGAATTTCCCCCGTTTAGCACGATTGGGGATCATAGGTCTCTTGAACACTAGTACGAGTTCGCCTTGGCGGAATGTTCTCGGCCTAGTCAATCTCTCGTATGAGCGCGTCATCTTTGCTTTGTAAGCCTCCAGGTTTTGCTGTGCCATGAGACGAGTTTCATCAAGGGCGTCGAGCTCTTCAAGTCGAAGATGAGCATTCTCTTCGTCTGTTAGCTCAGAATGAACCGCCACTCATAGAGAGGGTAGCTCTATCTCCAAGGGGAGTACTGCTTCAGTGCCGAATACCAATGCATACGTCGTTGTGTTTGTGGCCATTTTGAACGTTGTCCGATACGCCCAGGGAACTTCATGCAGTCTCTCGTGCTAATCTTTTCTGTTTCTGGACACCGTCTTCTTTATGATCTTCGTCAAGGTTTTATTGAAAGCCTCAACTAGACCGTTAGCTAGGGGATTATAAACCGAAGAGTATCTCCAGTCTATGTTATGCTGCTGTGCGAAGCGGATGATCTTGTGACTTATGTAGGTCAGCCCGTTATCAGAGATAATCCGTCGCGGAGTGCCGAACCGATAGATGACGTGTGCCTTGAAGAAATGGAGGATATTCTCCATCTTCACTTCTCTTAGCGGTATGGCTTCTGCCCACTTAGAGAAGTAATCGTTCGTCGCCAATATGAACCGATGTCCTCTAGACGATGCTGGTTCGATGGGCCCGATTATGTCGGTTCCCCACATTTCGAATGGCCAGCTAGCCACCGTTGGGTGTAGTGGATTTGGATGCTGATGGATGAAATCCCCGTGAATCTGGCACGAGTGGCACTGCTTCGTATATTCGAGGCAGTCCTGAATCATCGTGGGCCAATAGTAGCCCATTCTTTTGATCTTCAGCTTCATCTTTGGGCCGGCTTGATGAGATCCGCACAGTCCATCGTGAGTTTCTTGGATGACTTTCCTCGCTTCTTATGGTCCCAGGCATCTTAGCCACAGAGAGTCGAACGATCACTTATACAGAGTATTATTGACGAAAGCGAAAGACAGAGCTCGTTTCATAAGCTGATGTCTTGAGGATGCATCTTCAAGTGTTCTATGGGATTTGAAGTAGTCTATAAAGACTTCTCTCCAATCGTTAACCTTTTTCTAGTCCTCTGTTTGTAAAGCTGTCTCCTTGGTCACTCCCTTTTCTTCAGACGACTCCGGAGCTATTTCGGCTGGCGCAAGAACCCGACGACTTTGCACAATGATCCTCACATCATCGAGGTTTTCGTCAGCCAGCTCTTTAGCGAGTTTAGCTAATGCATCTGCTTTGCTATTTTCCGCACGCGGTATGCTTTCCGGGGCGTAGGCAGGGATTCAAGTCAGCAATTGTTGTACTCTCTCGCCGTACTTCACCAACTCTAGTTTGCACGTTTGATAATCGCCGTTTACTTGGCTAACGACCAGCTGGGAGTCTCCGTATATGAGGAGGTTTTCGATTCCCATGTCGACAGCAATCTCAAGACCTGCTATCAACGCTTCATATTCGGCTTCATTGTTCGTCCTAGGCTCTGTTAAGGCAAAGGCAAAGCGCATTATCCCTCCTTGTGGAGTCACGAAGATGAAGCCTACCCCCGATTTGATTATAGGGGTTTTGTGTTGTCGCTTCTTCATGGAAGATGCTCCGTCGAAATAGAGTTCCCATCGGGTATCGCTCCGCTTTTTTTTCCGTCGATTGCGTCAAACGCGTGCTCGTCTGGCAATTCGCAGTTTAGGGTTAATCAGCTAGTATAGGATGCTCAGCGAGGAAGTCGGCGATGGCCTGGACTTTCACTGCTTTGAGAGGTCGGTATGTTATCGAGAACTCCATCAAGAGGAGGGACCATTTAGCGAGTCGTCCCGTCAGTATGGCTCTTGACATCAAATATCTGAGAGGATCCACTTTTGATATGAGGTGGACCTCATGCGCCAAAGCATACTGTCTCAGCTTCGTTATCGTGAAGATCAACGCCAGGCAGTGTTTTTCGATAGCGGAGTAGTTGTTTTCTGCCCCCAGGAGAACTCGACTCAAATAGTAGAGGGCTCTCTCTCCCTTGGTCGTTCTCCTGTGCCCATAGAACGCCTAAAGAACCTTCAATGGCGGTTGTGTATAGGATAAGGGGCTATCCTTTGACCGGAGCGGTCAGTACCGGCGGGTTCTGCAGGTATTTCTTGATTTCGTCTAGTGCGCTTTGGTATTTACGATCCCAGACGAACGGGGTCCCCTTCTTCATCAGGTGACTATATGGACGGTATTTTCCGGAGAGGTTGGCTATGAATCGTCGAATATACGCGAGCTTCCCTTGGAGAGACCACAGTTGCTTGAGTGTTCTTGGCGGAGGCATCTCCATAATCTCCTTGATCTTTAACGGGTCTATTTTGATGCCCCGGTGTCGTACGATGAATCCTAGGAATTTGCCATAGGTGACTCCGAACGCTCATTTGAGAGGGTTCATCTTTAGATTGTATTTCCGAAGACGTTGGAACACGATCTTCAAATGCTCCCAATGCTCCTCATACGATTTGCTTTTCACTACGAGGTCGTCGATATAGCATTCGACGATTTCATGTATGAGGTCATCGAAAATCTTCGTTATGGCCCTCTGATAGGTGGCGCCTGCGTTCTTCAGACCGAAAGGCATCACTTTGTAGCAGAATATGCCCAGCGGGGTCCGAAAAGCGGTATGCTTCTGGTCCTCAGGATGCATCTTTATTTGATTGTACCCTGATGAGCCGTCCATGAAGGAGAAGACTTCGTGAGTGGACGTATTGTCGATCATCAGCTCGGTAACCGGTACGGGAAAATCATCCTTCGTGCAAGCTTTGTTGAGATCCCGAAAGTCTACGCAGATGTGCACTGTCCTATTTTTCTTCACCACTGGAACGATGTTGGCAATCCAGTCGGGGTATTGGACTTCTTGGATGAAACCGGAGTCGATTAGCATCTTGACCTCGGCGTTGATGCTCATCTCAAGTTCGAGCCGCATTCTTCTCGGTGCCTGCTTGACTTGCTTAACGTCCGGAGATATCGCCAATTTGTGCACAGCAATCTCTGGATCTAGTCCCGGCATCTCGGAATAGTTCCATGCGAAGCAGTCTTTATGCATGAGCACGTCTTTGAGCGTAGCCACCTTTTCTTCAGACAACGGCTCACTGACGAACGTCGGCCGTGGGTCGTTTCCCGTTCCCAAGTCGATTTTTTTGAGGTTATCTGCAGTAGTTTGTATCCCATCTTCCAGCTCTTTTGGCGCTAGTGGAAATTCTGAGATCAACGCATCTTCATCCTCATTTTCGAAGCACCAGGATAGGTCATCCATATTCTCAGGCTCTCCTTCTCCCGACATCGTTATCACATGGCAGGTATGAGATCGTTTCCAAGACCGATGTTTATCCGGTTCTACTCTTGCCATATACATGGTTTTCGGTACATGCTTCTGTGGTGGGGTTACCTTCCAACTGCTGGATAGAGCGAACCTACCTTGTTGATACTGGTCTTCTACCCAGTTTTTGAATGTGAAGCAGTCTTCGAGAGGATGTCCTATCGCTTGATGATATGAGCAATAATCCGGGTGAGAGACCTCATTTGCTTGTTCGGGGTACTTGGACTCCGGGAGCGTAATCATTTGATGTTTCATGACGAGGTCAAATATCTTCCTTATCTTGTCTTGGGGAAAAGAATATACTCAATCCATTTTCTTTATAAGAGATGAGTCCCGGCTGCTCAATTCTCGATCGCGTGGCTTCTTGGAACTGCTTTGCCGCCGTTGAACATTTTTTCCGTTTTTTAATTTGTTTTTACCTCTGCGTCCGGTCTTCTGTATGATGGGTTGGCGACGAAAGGCATCGTCATTCTCCATAGTCTGCTGAAGGAGGCGCTGCGTCCTGGCCTTCTTGTAAATGGCCATTTCACGGTTATGGTCATCCCGGACCTTTTGACCCGCTTCCCTTATTAGCTTGTCCATCTGTTCTTCAAACGACGAACTTGGCATTTTTGTGGCAGGGCCGCATTCTCGCTCAACTGCAATGTCTTCTAACAGAGCATCCTCTTCTTCATCGAAGTCATGTATAACGTAGAAGCCATAGAACCGTTCTCATTACTTGGACTGAACATATCCAAGCCCGACCATTTCCATTCTCCCGTTGGGCAATTTTCGCTGAGTTCCAAGGGCGTTCCAGATCCTTTTGTAGAACTGAGCTTGTTGAGCAGTCTGTTTGAAGGGTACGCCTTGGCACCTCAACAGCCTTTTTAATCCTTCCGTGTAGTATCTGGGCAGACGGATGGGCTGGAGCCTTTCAAGTGCAGAATCGGAACCATGCCAGATTTCTTTCTCCACTTTGGTTTCCGTGGATCGATAAAAGAGGATCGCTTTTTCATCTTTTCTCCTGGGGGGACGTAGAACGTCTACGGTTCTTGCACACTATAGGTATCAAGTGCGTCGAGCTCTTTGTAATGCTTTTGTGGAACCATGGCGATTTGCAAACTCCGTTCATCGCCAGTGAAGGCTTGTATTGATGGCCGAACAGAAAATACTGCATTGACCTCATCTTCAGAGTCGCTGCCGAAGACCAACATAAGGGTAGACGGTCCGGGCTTGTTGTATTGGAGCGGTCCTGAATAGACTATCTCTTCCTCCTCCTCGGTATCGCTCCCAAAGACCGGAGTGGTGGTGATAGCTTTGTTCTTCGGTTTATGGCATCTTTCCGTGTCTTCAAAGTCTGGTAAGAAGTATTTTGCATCTTCGTACTTTCGGACTTCATTCACGGAGAATGGGTTCAGCTCCCCTGTCACGGTATACTCGAGACCATCCTTGAAATACATCATACACTGATGTTGTGTAGAAGGGATGATGTTGTACTCGTGTAACCAAGGCCTGCCGAGCAAAGCGTTGTAGCAAGTCTTGGCATCAATGACGTGAAACTTGATGTCAGTGACGAACAGTCCGAAGCGTAACGTCAGTATCACAGAACCGAGCGTCCGTGACGACTGGGAGTCGAACCCGGAGATGGTGATTTTATCCCGAGCGAGGTGCTGAACGCTCATGCAAATCTCCTTCAACGCTCTTACATTGAGAGGGTTGACGGAGGACCCATTATTGACCAGGATCTTTCCTATCTTGATGTCATGACAGTATCCAGTGACATACAGGGGACGGTTGTGCTCGCACGTCCCGAGGAGGAGGTCTTCATCACTGAAAGTGACGTCAGCCGTGTGCACTTCTTCCAGCTCGTCCTTCATCTTTTCTTCGGCAAGGAAAGCTTGAAACTGTTCGGGCTCTTACAATTCCTTGATCAGAGAATCTCTCGCCTCTTTAGATAGCAGGAGGGCATCGAGCATGCTTAGTTGCGAGGGTATCTTCCTCAGGTGTGCCAGAACGTTGTAATCCACCTTGTTTTTCTTTGGCGGGTCTTTGGCTGCCAGCTCTTTGACGACTCGGTCATTGAGGGCGATATCTTCAGGGACTTTTTCTTTCCCTTTATCTTTTTTGTTCGCGCCCTTGTTTGTGGGTCCGAGATTCTTTTCTGGTAACGTGCGATTATGCAGCTGAATGTTCTCGCAGGTTTTTATCTCTTATGTTTCGGAGATAGATTCCTTGAAGAGAGGGCCGAGGGCTATTTCTTCGTCAAAGTCACTCCGGAAGGTGAGAACCTACGATCCCCCAGCGTCAACCATATGACAGTTTCCGACAGTTCTTTTACGCTCATCTGTCGTGCTTCTCTGTTCCCGATGAGCCTTGCGCTTCAATCGCCTGGCGTGTTGTCGGTGGGCAACATATCCCTGCCACCAGCTTTTAAAGGCGTTGCACTCATCGGTTGGGTGCGCAATCATTTGATGGTATAAGCAGTAGCTAGGATATACATCCGCTTCGTCAAGGTGTATCCCACCAGGAGTGTCTCCTTTGGAGGATGGCAGATTCATTCCTATTGACCGGGCTTTAGCGAACCGTTTCCTCACCTTAAGCCTGCTTTTATCTGCCGCGGGCGTGCTTCGATTCGGTTGGAGTGCTTTAACCCTCTCCCTTAGTCGCCGACGTTTAGCTTTTTCGAATATGGCCATCTCGCGGTCTCGATCAGTTTTGCTATTCTGACAGGCTTCGTTCAGTAGCATGTCGATCATCTTGTCTGACGGTCCCAAGAGTTCCGGTTCTGGATCTGCCCCCAGTTTCTCTGTATTAGGAGCGTCTTTACCATCTATTGACGAGTGAGAGATCATGTGGCAACTCGCCACATAATCCTCGGGCTCTTCTGAAGAATCGTCCCCTTCATCAGCGTCATCATCTTCCTTCTCAAGAATATGTTTGAAGAATTCGTCCAATGTAATTGGGGTTCGTGCCTTCTGGTTATATTCGTCCACTTCATTAATGTATTTCTGTAGACCTGTATGGCTGTCTTCGGGTTGGACGGGCTTTTTGGCCTTCTTCTTTTTCTTTAAAGACTTTGGACGCTTGACTTGAATGTTTTGTCCATCATCACCAACTTTCAGCATTGGGCGCGGCTTCAGCATTCCCTCGATGATCTCGGGTTCTAGCGGGCTCTTCCACCTAATCGCCGGGCATGTTTGGAGATCCTTCAGCATTCGTTTTGTTTTGCTGAAAGAGCGACCTCCCATGGAGCTTCTTCTATAAGTGAGCATGATTCCCCTGGTGTGTCCACCTTTTTAAGAGCGTGCGGCTGGGGCGGGCTTACTTTCCAATTCTCGGACAGCACGAATTTTCCCTTTTGGTATTGGTCCTCAATCCAGCCTTTGAAGACGAAGCAATCTTCGATTGGATGGCCTACTGCATGGTGATAGGGTCAATAATTGGGATTGTTGACATCACCGGGCTGCAATGGACTTCTCGGATCCGGCAGATTGATGACCCTGTTGCGTATCGCTAGTTCGAACAGTCTCTTTGTTTTCTCTCGCGAAAATGAGTAAGTACATCTTAACTTTTCGTTGAGGAATCGTTGTCTATCGTTTTGGCGATCAGCTGGTTTTGGACCAGTCGGCTGTTGCTGAGCATTTGCGACGAAGGTCGCTTTCCCTTTCCCCTTTTCACTCCGCGGGTCCGACTTCGAAGAGGAAGGCCTGTGGCCCATCTGGTCCATTTAGGGCAGCTTGTCAATCAAGGCCTGAAAAGTAGTCGGCTTGAAGAAGATCATGAATTGAGATATGGTCGCCTGCGGATCGAGGGTTCCCACAAACATGCCCACTGCAGGAGCTTCCTCTATGCACTGTTCACATTTTGACCATAGATTTCGCCATCGAATGGCATACCGAACCCATGTTTCTCCCGGCTTCACCCTGGCATTGATCAATGCCGTGATTGGGGACGTTCGCTAGCGCTTGCGAACCTTTGTGTAGACAATAACTCCATTTTTGCAAATGTCTTAACGGAGTCATTCGGGAGTTCACGGTACCATTCAAACGTTGTCTCCGACAAGCTTCCAACAAACTGGCGAAGCGGCAGTTTGTCGTCACCCCCAGTATTACCGCACAAGGTTCTAATTGAGCAACGTGCTTGTGTGGATTCCCCGTCCCCTTATATACATGGAATTTAGGGATCGTATATCCCGACGGGTACTTTATTTGGTCGTACCAACCCGGATAGGGTCGTCCAGTCTTAACAATTTGGCCGGCTGCTTCGCTCGCCTGATGAGCTCGTATCTGTTGAGCGATATATGTAGGGTTCCTAGGCACTCTCAAGAGGTCTCACAAGGCATCAACCCTGCCAATTTCAAATTTTATGAGTGCCGATAAACTCTAATACGGATCGTTAACTAGAATTTTAGGCGAAACAATAAACTAGTTAACATCTTAACTAAAAGTAGGAAACTACAACCTTTGTAGATCCGGTTATCCACTTCCTTAGCTCCACGTAGTTGTCCCCTCGCTGTCCATCTCGAATCCCAGACTCAAGCATCGGCTTCATCGGAGAAATGGGCGGGCAAGGTCGTCGGCTTCGTGCCGAAGATGATCTACGTCGAGGCAACACAAGTTCAAGCTCCAACTTCACCAAGTTGTGAAACTTGTGAAGAAAACACCCTATACTACTTGGCAAGAGGTAGAGGGTGAAGAAATAGGAGGTGGGTTCACTTTAGAATTGGATTTCTCACTCGTTTGCTCAAGATGCCATTGATGGAATCAAGCTTTCTTTCTTGATGAAGATGATGAAGAAGAAGAAAGAATATGTTAAGTGTTGCTTTTAAAATGAAAATAAAATCAATACTTATCATATGCTAACCATAGTAAAGTGTAGAGAATAGATCATGGTTAGTTAGAATGGTTAGGGTTAAGGATGAAGACAAAATGGTAACTAAGTCAAACCTTCATGAAGCTTCAACTAAATACAAAGAAAGCCACCATTTTTCTTCATAATCCTTTCCAAAATCAATAAATAAATAAATGAGTAATAAAAAGGAAACCCTAACCATTACACAACCATGGTTTAATCTTTACACAAAACACAAGTTAGCATGCAACATCAAACATGATACAATCAAGTGCACACAAAATATATCATATATACAATGTGTTTTTCAAGTGAGAAAATCCCTTTAAAGTGAACCAATACTAGTTAATGTAAAGTAATATATCAAATATATAATTATACATTAAATCATTAAATCAACACTTGATTCAATTATCCGGTCATGTCGTACATAACCGACTAGTATCCAATGTATCGACTTATCGAATCGATCTTCGATTCAATAACTAGGTTATATCGCATACAACCAATCGAAACATTAATCGCGAGAATGAAATACGGTATCACATACACGCATTATTCTCGGTCCCGCACACATCTCATATGCGCTCCTATTTCGTTTCGCTTGAGCCAGGAAACCTCTGTGTAGGACTCTAAAGACTCGTCAATACGCCGGTAGCAGATGATCATCATATCAAGCACCCACAAGCCGCAAGCGGTCTGCTAAACGTAACGGCCATCCGGGTATTGAGCGATCAGAAGATCGACGAGCTAGCCCGCTCACACTCCTGTGAATCCAACCAGTAACACTTACCGTACAGTCCGGTCTGTTCGTCTGATATGTCGCATATCAAGTCTAGGGGTGGTAAACGTCAGACCCCAATAACCGATAAGTCGTGCCGATATGAGGCTCATAACGGGTCGAGAAACTACTGGTAACACTTACCAGCAGATCTCTGATCAGTCCTGGCCAGGGACTTCCCTGTTACGGCCAATCGAGCACAGCGCAACATCAGCCCCCAATACCGGGAGAGACGAAACCCCTCCTATCGCTCATTGCCTCCATGTGACTCGGGACTGTACCCAAAGACCATCGTTTTGCACGCCTTCATGGACGTGGTAAGGTGGAGATCAAAGCACAGTGGGAATCACACTAGACTCTATGACGATCTCGGGTCTACAGACTAACCTGTACAAGTGTCACCTGAGAACTGCCATCTGACGTGAGGTATAATACCATCTGGGAGTTCTCGGCGAGTCCGTCCAGTGTACCCAGTCTCCACTGAGCACCCGTATACCATCTCTGATGTCAAACACCAATGGATATGGGATCATCCATCGCCCATCTCATGGGTCGAGAAGCATATACGCTAGTCTACACTGGTATATCGATGCCCCGTCTCGATACACCCACGACTAGGGACCTTGAAGGATGTACTTATGGACTACCATGTCCCCACTAGTATGATCTGCATCATAGTCCTAGTCAAGTACACATCCTAAGGGCTTTATCAACATGTAACTATAAGACAGTATAAAGAGACTAGTATACATGTTAAGATAAAGTGCAACCAGATAGCATACTATCATATCGAGCAAGAAAGTCATCTCTATATATGTCCAAGCATCCAATATAATATACATCATCTGTACAATACTGGCCTCTAGGGCATACATACAACTAACAATCTCCCACTTGCACTAGGGCCAACTGCTGTAGTATCACATACCGAGCATCCCGAAGAGTCTCTCAAACTGTATCTGGGGAATGGCCTTCGTGAGTGGATCCGCCGTGTTGTTCTTCGTGTCAACCCTCCTGACCTCGATCTCCCGGCGATCAACTATCTCCCGGATCAGGTGATACCGCCTCAGAATATGCCTGGATCGCTGATGGGACCTAGGTTCCTTGGCCAAAGCCACCGCTCCATTGTTATCGCAATACAAAGGTATTGGATGCCCAATGGATGGAACCACTCCAAGTTCAGTAATGAACTTTTTGATCCAGACAGCCTCTTTAGCAGCATCGTTGGCAGCGATGTATTCAGCCTCCATCGTCGAGTCTGCCACGGTTTCCTTCTTGGAACTCTTCCAGCTAACCGCCCCTCCATAAAGGGTAAAGACAAATCTCGACTGCGACTTAGAGTCGTCCTTATCACTCTGGAAGCTCGAATCGGTAAAGGACTCCATTTGGAGTTCTCCGTTACCATACACCAAGAGCATCTCTTTAGTCCTTCGTAAGTACTTGAGAATGCTCTATACAGCTGTCTAGTGACTCTCTCCAGGATCAGCTTGATACCTGCTCACTACACTTAGTGAGTATGCAACATCGGGTCTGGTACATAGGATCGCGTACATGATAGAGCCTACAGCCGAAGCATAGGGTATCCCTTGCATGCGAGCTCTCTCCAAATCAGTCTTGGGAGACATCTCTTTGGAGAGAGTGACCCCAGATATCGTGGGTAAATTCCTACGCTTGGATTCTTCTATACTAAACCTCTTTAGTATGGTGTCAATGTACCTGGATTGGGACAATCCCAATATCCGTTTTGATCTATCTCTATAGATCCTAATTCCCAATATGCAGGAGGCATCACCAAGATCTTTCATTGAGAATCTTTATGATAAGAAGAGCTTGACCGATTGCAGCATAGGAATATCATTTCCTATCAAGAGTATGTCGTCCACGTACAATACGAGGAAGACCACCTTACTCTCTGCTACCTTCTTGTAGATACAAGGTTCATCTGGGTTTTTGACGAAATCAAACTCTTTGATAACGACGTCAAAGCAGATGTTCCAACTCCGCAATGCTTGCTTTAATCCATAAATGGATTTAAGCAGCTTGCACACCTTCCCGCTGCTCCCACTGTCTACGAAGCCCTCTGGCTGAGTCATGTACACGCACTCTTCTAAATCACCATTTAGAAAGGCGGTCTTAACATCAATTTGCCAGATTTCGTAATCATGATATGCAGCGATGGCAAGCATGATCCGGATGGATTTAAGCATAGCCACTGGAGAAAAGGTTTCGTCATAGTCCACACCTGGTCTTTGACGAAAACCCTTTGCTACAAGTCTAGCTTTGAAAGTCTCCACTTTCCCATCTACACCAAGTTTTTTCTTGAAGATCCACTTGCTCCCGATGGGTTTTACCCCTTCAGGAGCAACATCCAAAGTCCATACATTGTTGGTGTACATGGATTCTATCTCGGACCGCATAGCATCCAGCCATTTCACTGAGTCCCTACTCGTGATGGCCTGCTCGAAGCTAGTTGTGTCATCATCCTCCATGATGCAATCCTTGCTCCCACCATCCATGAGAAAACCGTAGTATCTCTCAGGTGGGCGAGGAACCCTACTAGATCGGCGGAGAGGCTGAGGTTCATTGGGAGCTACTGAATCTTCTGGTTCCACTAAATCTTCAGTTACGGTTTGTGTATCTGTAACTTCTTCCAGCTCTACCACTTTGCCACTAATTTCTTTTTCAAGGAATTCCTTTTCTAAAAAGGTGGCATGTTGAGCAACAAACACTTTTTGTTCCTCACTGTGGTAGAAAAAATACCCATATGAGTTCTTTGGATATCCCACAAACTTGCAAAGAACTGACCGTGCCTCGAGCTTGTCCGGATTTTGTCTTTTGACATAGGCTGGACAACCCCATATCTTAACTCGTTTAAGATATGGCCTCTTCCCACTCCATATCTTATATGGTGTGGTAGGTACAGATTTAGATGGAACTTGATTCAATAGGTATGCTGCTGTTTCCAGCGCATATCCCCAAAAGGAAACAGGTAACTCAGCTGTGCTCATCATAGAGCACACCATATCTAAAAGGGTGCGGTTCTTCCGTTCTAATACACCGTTGTGCTGTGGTGTATATGGAGGAGTCAGCTGAGAGAGAATCCCATTCTCTTGTAGGAAGTCCAGGAATTCATTGCTCAAGTATTCACCTCCTCTATCAGATCGAAGGATTTTAATACCTTTTCCGGTTTGGTTCTCGACTTCTTGTTTATATTCTCTAAATTTCTCAAAATCTCCTGATTTGTGTTTCATCAGGAACACATATCCAAATCTAGAGAGATCGTCAGTGAATGTAATGAAGTACGAAGAACCATCCCTGGCATGTGTAGACATATGACCGCATACATCACTATGTATCAGTCCCAAGAGTTCGGTAACTCTTTCTCCGTGTCCCGTAAATGGAGTTTTGGTCATCTTGCCTTTGAGACATGACTGGCAAGTGTCATAAGATGAAAATTCGAATGGTTTCAAATATCCATCCTTATGCAACTTAGCTAGTCGTGTCGCATTGATGTGACCCAGTCTACAATGCCACAGGAAGGATTCGTTCAGTTCTGAACTCTTCCTCTTGTGTGTGTTTGTTATGCTCAGAACTGTTGATTGATTTAGAACATAAATGCCATTGCACAACGTGCCTGATCCAACCAACTTTTGGTTACGGAAAATGTTCACAACATTATCCTGTAATACAAAATTATATCCCTCTTTACTCAATAAAGAAACCGATATAATATTGCATATCAGGTTTGGCATGTAATAGCATTCGTTCAGAACCAATGTATTACCAGTTGGTAATACAAGGTGATATTCCCCGACAGTCTTAGCTGCAACAATTGCACCATTTCCAACTCTAATGTCTTTATCACCTTCTCCAAGTTCTCTACCTTTTCTAAGCCCATGTAACTGATTACATATATGGGATCCTGACCCGGTATCTAATACCCAGGACGTAGGGCAAAAGGAGAAATAGTTCTCTGTAACGAACACACCCGAAGAAAATGCATCATCATGTACTTTCTTCAATCGGGTGGCATGGGAATCCTGGTATTCCCCTATATCATGTTCATTCCTATAACTCTTATAAGAAAGAACGGAACCAACGTTTCCCAGCACAGTATAACATGCGGGATCAGTCAATACATCCATATTATTATATTTATTAGGGCATGACATGGTCGCTACCTGGAGAGAGAAAGAAGAAAACACTTTAGCGTAAGCTCGTGCAAGATCAGATTGGTTATTATCTTATCTAATCAGGATGTCTCCCACTGGTTTTTATCAAATCTTCCTTCAAACCCTAAAAGGAAAGACTAGTCGGGATTAATTACACCCTACAACTTTGCCAATCTTTCAGCCAGGCCAGTGTCGGTACTTTGAGGGAGGTTCCCCGTGCTTTCGCACGGACCTAATTAAAGTAAACCTCGTTTTCCCATAGGCGTAACCCCGTTGACACCTTTCTAGACACCTACTTGATCGGCTAATTGTAATGTGCAAAACTCTCCCAGGAGTAACTCTTACTCGCAGTGGGTATCGGGATCCAACTATCTCATAGAAGGTATGCAATCTAATTGAAAATTTCAACACTTGAAATTCCCGATAATGCTTTTGCCCCAAACGATCTATGACCTTGACAAGGTCAACAAACCATAGACCGTAAGTCAAGTTCAACCCGTCATTTCTTGATTGAATTAAACCCACCCGCACGACCCTTGACAAGGTCAACAAGGCCATACGACTACCCTAACTCAATCTGCATCATATGCATAAGCAGATAAATACTGGTTAGCTACCACACACTGCGCCTTGACAAGGTCAACAAACGCAGCACGAATACTAAACAGGACTTATCTGAAATGACGGAGGGCTACGACAGGTTTTTCTGAAAACCTATTGCGTAATGAACTTGATATCGTTGTAGAATCAAATGAAGTTTTGAAATGGAATGATTTTGAGGCTTTTCTAGTTTTGCTAAAGGGGTCACTCCCTGTGAAGGGATCGTCGGCCCTTTCCTCGTCGAATGAGGTGCGGGATATATCATATATATCGCTATGCAAAGCAAAACTCAAAAACAATCAAAAGCAAACCGAGTGTGTAGTATTTGCCAGTTATTGCTAAAGGAGTCACTCCCGGTGAAGGGATCTCGGTCCTTTCCTCATCGAATAAGTTGCAGGGTATATCATATATACCGCTATGCAAAGCAAGAACTGTAGCTACCTGTTTTGTTTAAAATTTGATTCTACAACATCTTAGGTTTCTTTTCTTTCATTAATCACATTAATGAAGTCCCATCATTTAATTCACCTAAACATCACAGATAAATACGACGTACACTTATGCCATCCGCATTCGCCTGGATGTCCCCTCATGCACCGTTAGGTTAGGTAACTAACGACAGAGCAGGGCAGAGCTAGTGCGGGTGCAAAACATAAGTAACATCTATATAATATATCATATATACTATATAAAGTATCTATCACAGAACATCACATGATAACATCACAGATATCGCAGCAGAAGGAACATATGAAACATTGGATATACTAGGACGTCCGTGTTTTCAATACGAGCCAGTATAAAACACGGATTCCACGGTCGTGATGAATAGCCAATCCCACACCCCTAGACCCCTACGAGAGCGGCAAGCAACCGTACCAATTCTAGGGTTAGGAGACCCGGCTCGACTCCTCGAGATGGTCTCCCACTGGACCCTAGAACCCGGTTACTTGTGCTCCCCTCCTTGGGTCTATCCTAATGCAGAAAAGTAAATAATATACAAAGGGTGACAGCTTCCGCAACCTGGAAGTGCCACAAATAAAAGAATATTATATACAAGTTTTTACATGAATGAAAATGAAAGACACTCATCTCACATAAAAAACCCCGGCTATTCAAACACGACGATCCAATATAACATATCCAGCAACACATAACATCACATGCCATCAACGTAAGTAAATATGCGCATCCCAATTGTTGTTGACATATAGCAACGAAACCGGCGATATCACATATTACACTTACGGTCACAGAAAAGAAAGCGTAAAACTACAACAGTTGGAATCCGCAACCTCTTTAGACATCGCATGCCTAACACTTATAAACCCCGCATTTTAGTCCCATCATCGAAAACTCTTTTCAATATCAAGTGAGACTAAACCGCTTGATTTATAACATTCATTCAGCTATCTCATAACTGTTTGTGAATTCCAATTATTGTATCCCATTCCGGATAAATAGAAAATATTAAACTTTCCGATCGAACATTCGAACACCCAAGTTTTCCCGAAACCGTTCAACACATGAAATAAGTTCAAAGACGTTCACTTCATGCCTCAGTACCAACGGTCCAGCCGTAGAAGGGTCAAGCCAACGCCTCACATGTGGCACGCCGTACTGCCCCAAACCCTAAGGTTCAAAGGGCAGTTCAAGACAGTCACATAATCGAGTTAAGGTTTGTTGTCTTCCAGAGGGACCATCGCGTTACTTGCACTACTCAGAACGTCCTTAAACCACAGAAAAATCCAACACTTGGAAATTTTCCGGCAGGGGAAAAGTTGGGTATTTATATCCGGTCGAACTTTTTAACATATTCTAAAATTATCCGGAATCCACATAGACAAAATCTGATAATCCGATCGAATCATCGAATCCCCAAAACAACCCCAGAAAAATCAACTCTTGAATAAATATTAAAAATTCCCATAAAACTCAGCACTGTGAAAGAGGAATTACTGTACAAATATGGAATGATGATGTCATCATATGGCCGCGGAACCGCCACAGAAGCCCGCGGTTCCGCCGCGCTTTGAACTCATCTCTTGGAAAAATTTGCACCGTAATTCTTAGAATTCCCTGCTGAATTTTTTAAGCATTTTTAATCTGGAAAAAACCCAGTTTTTAGAAAAAGTCCAGAGAGCGTGGAAAAGATAGGGTTTCGGGTTCGATCGGGTTTCAAACATCGTCAAAGCATCGCCTAAGGCTCTAGCTAGGCTCTGATACCAATGTAGGGTTCCTGGGCACTCTCAAGAGGTCTCACAATGCATCAACCCTGCCAACTTCAAATTTTATGAGTGCCGAGAAACTCTAATACGGATCGTTAACTAGAATTTTAGGCGAAACAATAAACTAGTTAACATCTTAACTAAAAGTAGGAAACTACAACCTTTGTAGATCCGGTTATCCACTTCCTTAGCTCCACGTAGTCGTCCCCTCGCTGTCCATCTCGAATCCCAGACTCAAGCATCGGCTTCATCGGAGAAATGGGCGGGCAAGGTCGTCGGCTTCGTGCCGAAGATGATCTACGTCGAGGCAATACAAGTTCAAGCTCCAACTTCACCAAGTTGTGAAACTTATGAAGAAAACACCCTATACTACTTGGCAAGAGGTAGAGGGTGAAGAAATAGGAGGTGGGTTCACTTTAGAATTGGATTTCTCACTCTTTTGCTCAAGATGCCATTGATGGAATCAAGCTTTCTTTCTTGATGAAGATGATGAAGAATAAGAAAGAATATGATAAGTGTTGCTTTTAAAATGAAAATAAAATCAACACTTATCATATGCTAACCATAGTAAAGTGTAGAGAATAGATCATGGTTAGTTAGAATGGTTAGGGTTAAGGATGAAGACAAAATGGTAACTAAGTCAAACCTTCATGAAGCTTCAACTAAATACAAAGAAAGCCACCATTTTTCTTCATAATCCTTTCCAAAATCAATAAATAAATAAATGAGTAATAAAAAGGAAACCCTAACCATTACACAACCATGGTTTAATCTTTGCACAAAACACAAGTTAGCATGCAACATCAAACATGATACAATCAAGTGCACACAAAATATATCACATATACAATGTGTTTTTCAAGTGAGAAAATCCCTTTAAAGTGAACCAATACTAGTTAATGTAAAGTAATATATCAAATGTATAATTATACATTAAATCATTAAATCAACACTTGATTCAATTATCCGGTCATGTCGTACATAACCGACTAGTATCCAATGTATCGACTTATCGAATCGATCTTCGATTCGATAACTAGGTTATATCGCATACAACCAATCGAAACATTAATCGCGAGAATGAAATACGGTATCACATACACGCATTATTCTTGGTCCCGCACACATCTCATATGCGCTCCTATTTCGTTTCGCTTGAGCCAGGAAACCTCTGTGTAGGACTCTAAAGACTCGTCAATACGCCGGTAGCAGATGATGATCATATCAAGCACCCACAAGCCGCAAGCGGTCTGCTAAACGTAACGGCCATCCGGGTATTGAGCGATCAGAAGATCGACGAGCTAGCCCGCTCACACTCCTATGAATCCAACCAGTAACACTTACTGTACAGTCCGGTCTGTTCGTCTGATATGTCGCATATCAAGTCTAGGAGTGGTAAACGTCAGACCCCAATAACCGATAAGTCTTGCCGATATGAGGCTCATAACGGGTCGAGAAACTACTGGTAACACTTACCAGCAGATCTCTGATCAGCCCTGGCCAGGGACTTCCCTGTTACGGCCAATCGAGCACAGCGCAACATCAACCCCCAATACCGGGAGAGACGAAACCCCTCCTATCGCTCATTGCCTCCATGTGACTCGGGACTGTACCCAAAGACCACCGTTTTGCACGCCCTCATGGACGTGGTAAGGTGGAGATCAAAGCACAGTGGGAATCACACAAGACTCCATGACGATCTCGGGTCTACAGACTAACCTGTACAAGTGTCACCTGAGAACTGCCATCTGACGTGAGGTATAATACCATCTGGGAGTTCTCGGCGAGTCCGTCCAGTGTACCCAGTCTCCACTGAGCACCCGTATACCATCTCTGATGTCAAACACCAATGGATATGGGATCATCCATCGCCCATCTTATGGGTCGAGAAGCATATACGCTAGTCTACACTGGTATATCGATGCCCCGTCTCGATACACCCATGACTAGGGATCTTGAAGGATGTACTTATGGACTACCATGTCCCCACTAGTATGATCTGCATCATAGTCCAGGTAGTCAAGTACACATCCTAAGGGCTTTATCAACATTTAACTATAAGACAGTATAAAGAGACTAGTATACATGTTAAGATAAAGTGCAACCAGATAGCATACTATCATATCGAGCAAGAAAGTCATCTCTATATATGTCCAAGCATCCAATATAATAGTCATCCAGGGCGGCTTTGGAGATCGTCTCCTCTTTGGCTGCTGATAGAGCCGGAAGAGGGTTCGATGTCTCCCCTCTGTAATCTACAAGGATAATCGGGGGGTCTTCAGCTGGAGGATCCGGCTGTATCATCATTCCGACCATATCTTGGAATAAAAGCACCATTTGTTTTATGTTGGCCGCTTGTTCTGCGGCTTCTTTGTCTTTCCTCTCGAGCATTCTTCGGAGGAATTCGGCATCAGTTTCCTGCTCCTGACGCTGCTCTGATGATGTTTTCGGGCTTTCTTTTGTCCTATTGAGTGCGGCCATCTTCGTTAGCATCTCTTGGAGCTTTTGCTGTTGTTGCTCCTGAGCCTTTGTTACTGATCAGGTGAGCAGTCGGTGATCCGTAGAAGCACGGCTTTCCTATTTTCCGGAAGCCATATAAACAGTATGCACTACCATGCCCCCAAACTTAGGGCGTTTGGATTCAATGCCCTTGAGATTCGTCGCAGACGCAGGGATCTTCTCCGGCCTTCTCCTTTTGTGTGAGGTCGAAGTTGAGGGGGCCGTTGTAGCGGAGACCCAAGTAGATGACACCTTCTGTGGTACGATAGGGTGGTCCTTCTCTTGACGAACCTTCATTTTCTTTAGTTGGAGGGAGTAGTCTTGGTTAACCACAGAATCTTGAACCCTGAGCCAGACCCTGTGAATTTTGGAGGATAGCCGCTGAGGGGGCTGCTCCAGCTTTGCCTTTGTAGTGCTCTCCACGGGTGGAGGAGATCTTTTCAATACTGCAGTTGGAGAGTTTTTGCGCACCCTCCTAAGTGGTTCAAAGTTGTTCCCAGTTGGAACAGCAGCACCAATTTCCACCATCGGAGCTGGTGGAGTCAATCCAGAGGGGGAACTGCCCGTAGCCTTCCTCATCCGGCGCCAGTGGCGACGTCGAGCATGCCTTGCAGACGGTATTGGCTCAGCTATGGGGATGGCTTTATCATGCCCCCTGCTCTGGTGAAGGGTTGTTGCCGGTGCCAGCCTCTTGAAGACTGACGTCCGCTGAGAAGAAGCGTCCAACCTGTAGAAGATTGACCCTTGGGCAGGGGAAGCAACTTTGGTGATCTCGCCTGAAGCGGGAGTTGGAGCGGACAGTCTAGCGAAGACCGTCCCCTTAGCAGGAGAAGCCACTTTGACGACTTCAGGAGCATGAATGGCTATTCTCTTTGGGATAACCCCTTCTGGTATTGCAGGCTTTTTCACGGGCCCACCTGAGCTTTGGCCCAGTCTGTCAAAGACTGAGGCGCTGGATTTGGGCGACCCGTTGAGAATGGCCGCGGTAGTCGTAAGCCGGTCAAATAACGACTTCTTCGGAGCTTCTTGCGACGGCAGTGGGGCGTTGAAGCTCATTGGTGGGAGCATGGTCCCAAAGAACAGCCCAGTGGTGGCTTGCGTCACATGTTCTACTGGCATCTTGAAAACGGAGGCCGCTTGAGGCCCGTAGGTCACTCCTCCAGCAAGGACGGAGTGTGAATTGTTGCAGTTATTGCAGTTTGTGCAGTTGAAAGCCATTGATCTTCTGTTTTCTGCACGGAGCAAGACACCCAATCTTAGTACCTCGAATCCAGGGGCAACCATAGCAAACCGCGATTCGTTCGCGAAACACGACACATGAAGTGTGGAGTGGAAAGAGGAAAAGGTCCCACCGGGCATGCTAGAATCTGTTCTCCGCCGGAAACCGGGAAGACATGGCGTCTTGCCTGAATTTGGGGGCAGATGCCATTTGGTTTTATCTTTCTACTTCTCCAAAGATGCCAAGTTGATTTATGGCACCGTGTATCGAAGGTTTAGACAGATGCGGCCGTTGTAGCAGACTTCGTCAGATTCCCCCTCATTATGAGGGGTTTTTGATTATGGGACGCTCTTCCCTGCAGGAAGCCCCTGCAGTTAATTACGCTACCGCATCGCGGTAACCACTTTCTCCTTCTCCAGATGTTCGCTTCATGTTGTGTGTGTTTGTTTTTATTTTGGTTGCCCGTGGATTGTATACGGGACTAATTAGTTGTCGCTCGTAGGGCGTGGATTAGTCCAAATCCGTATTCTTTTTTTTTTTTATTTTGGTTGCCCGTGGATTGTATACGGGACTAATTTATGTTGTCGCCCGTAGGGCGTGGATTAGTCCAAATCCGTATTCTCTTAGATTTGGGTTTGGGTTAGGTTCAAGGATCGTTAATCTCGTTTGAGACTAAGATCAACTTAAACGTTTGTTAAGGATACGTTAGTCTAATTTTAGACTAAGATCTACTCAACAGGGTTTTGGGGATCATTTAGATCCAACAAAAGATCTTGTGGGCTCTGTTGTTTTAGTTTAGGGACATTGCGGTCCATTGGGTTTAAAGACATCATAATCTGTAAAGTTTAAAGACATCATAGTCTATGAGTTTAAGGACCTCACAGTCCATAAAGTTTAAGGACATTATAGTCCATGAGTTTAAGGACCCCACAGTTCGTAAAATTTAAGGACATCATAGTCCAGTTTAAAGACATCATAGTCTGTAAAGTTTAAAGACATCATAGTCTATGAGTTTAAGGACCTCACAGTACATAAAGTTTAAGGACATCATAGTCCATGAGTTTAAGGACCCCACAGTCCGTAAAGTTTAAGGACATCATAGTCCAGTTTAGAGACGTCATAGTCTGTGTGGTTTTGGTTCAACCGTTTGGGGATGCACCAAAAAGTTATTGGTTATTGGGACCCTCCATCTCTCTGAAGACGTCGAAGAATTACAACGACATATATCAGAGGTATGAAGAGGTGTACCCTTGAACTAATGTTGGTTGGGAGATCTGAAGTCAAGTTTGGGACTAGGATCGGTCAAAAAGATTTATGAGCATATGGGCTCAATTAATCTAAATTAGGGATCTGTGGCTAACTTGGGCTCGGCCCACTCAGTTAAAATGTTGGACATTTAATTAGGCTCAGTCCTTTTTCAGTTAACAATGCTGAGCATTGGTTTAGGTTCTGACAACGTTTTTTTCTTTTATTGAATGTTAAGCCCTCATTATGGATCTGGGGCATTATTTAAAGAACAATTTATGTTCCCTCAGTGCATACGTGAGGAGCACATGGTGCGCTTGGCACTGAGCGCCAGATTTAGAGCGCTAAGGCACTTCCTGTGAGATAGCGCACACGTGAGGAGCACGTGGAGCGCTTGGCGCTGAGCGCTAGTCAATAAATGCAGAGCACTCTTTATAAAATAGCGCCCATGTGAGAAGCACATGGTGCGCTTGGCGCTGAGCGCCAATCTTGGAGCGCTTGGCGCTTCTTTTAAAATAGCGCTTGGAGCACTAGGCGCTGAGCGCCAGACTAGGAGCGCTAAGGCGCTTCTTTAAAAATAGCGCTTGGAGCGCCGGGCGCCGAGCGCCGGGCGCCGAGCGCCAGACTTGGAGTGCTAAGGCGCTTCTTTTTAATTGGAGCGTTAAGGCTCTTTTAGGCAACTTTGATCAGTTCCGCGCTCTGAGAATTAAATTCTCGTTTATAAGAGACTTTGTCTCGTAGCTTTAAGAACAAGGTTCTTATTCTTATAGGAGATGTTACAATCTCTTATGTTTTTATGAAAGAATTTGTCTTTGTGGATCTGTGATCCGAAGAGAATTAAGTTTTTTCTCCTCCTCTTTTATGATGAGATGCTATGATCTATTTTTGTGAAAGACATCTATCTTATAGATCGATGATCAAGAAAGAGAACTAAGTTCTTCTTCTCTTTATGAGATGCTTTTATCTCTCTGTTTTATTTACCTTGAAGAAATTCTTCTTCCGAGAGGTTGCCCTTCTCTTTGAAAATTTCTCAAAGTTTGTGTGTTTGTGGGGGTGGGGGTGGTTCTCTCTCTAAGACTTGAAGTTTTGGGTCCTTTATATAGGGGAGACTGATTTGTTGAATCAGTCAAGGAAATCTTTCCTTTGATTGATTTGGGGATATTTCCCACCGTTGGATCTTTGATCCAAGAGCTTCTGTTTTACAGAAGGCAATTTTCTTGTTTTTAACAAGATTGGGAGAATATTTCCCCCTACAAAACTTATTCTGTATCTGGGCGATTTTTTAATCACCATTGGATCTTTGATCCAACAGCGCTCTAATTTTCAGAGGTAACTTGATTATTTTTAGTCATCTTTGTTGGATCTTTGATCCAAGGTTGGGGAACATTTAGTTCCAGCGCTAGCGCTCTCGTGCTTTGCACGTGAGCGCTGCATCAGAGTCTTTGACTCTAGGCGCTAGCGCTCTCGTTCTTTGCACGTGAGCGTTGCATCAGAGTCTTTGACTCTTAGCGCTGGCGCTGCTAGCGCTAGAGCTCTCATGCTTTGCACGTGAGCGCTGCATCAGAGTCTTTGACTCTTAGTGCTGGCGCATTTAGCGCCAGCGCTTTTATGAAGCGCCGCTTCATTTCAAATTTCAAAATTTGAACAGAGTTTTGCTCTGATTGGGGGAAACAGGTATATTATATTTGTAAAAAATGTTTTACAAAACTAAGGCTGAGGATTTTCTCTCACATGCTTGATTCATTTTTTCCAAGTTCACCATTTGCTTCACTCTCCTCTCTTATTTCTTGAGCTCCTCCACCTTCGTCTTCTACCTCCACCTTCATCTTCTCCTCTCATATTCGAAAACCGACACGACTCGCGAAGTGCTCATAGGTTAGAACCTATAGCCTACGCATGCAAAAACAACTAAATAACCCTTGTTGTTGACGTACAAACGTCCAACGACCAATTCCAAATTCAAATACCAAAAACCAAGTTTTAGAAATCGGAAAACCTTGTTAAAACCAACTAAAACGCTCCTAGATTTTGGCACAGGTAGATTGGGACAAAATAAATAATACAGGGGCGAGGTTATAAGGAGTATGAGCTACAGGCCAAAACCCAACATCAAACACCAACATCGACCTAGCGAGATGTGCTACAGTGCTCGGTGTCACCGGCCCTACCTTGGAATTTTGGTCTCGTTCTTCTGTGGTGGTCTTCTAGTGGTCTAACTAGGTCAATGTAGTTGTTGTTTTTTTTTTAAAAATTATCCCAAGTTGCTTCCGATTCCATATAGTCCTCAAAAATTAAAGAAACCTACATTGGGAAATTCTAAGTTCATGTATGGTTTCAAGTCTCTGGTCCACGCCAGTAAATACCACTAAGGCTATGAAAAACACTCACTACACCTCAATTACACTTTCACAATTCAAAATATCCCTAACCCTTTCTTGGAATGTTCAAACTCCACTAATCTTCACTAGTTTAATTCTAAACTACACTAGGATATTAGAAAATCTAAAAACTTAACTAAATATATAGGATTTACCTCATTTGGCAACTCAAGAAATTTCTTGAGTTGCCCAAAGTGCTCAAAATCTCCGCTTGATTGATCCATCATGCTTGTAGTGAGCTTGTGCAAAATATTTGTGAAGGAAGTATAAGTTTTTGAGGTGTTTGTGTATGGTAGAGAAGGTGGATGATGAGGGAGATGAAGGATGAAGAGAATGTGCAGGGTTCCCTAGGCGGCCGCTGGGTTTCGGGAGGCATCGTCCATGCCATTTTCAAAAAAAAAAGGAACGCTAAAGAACCCTAACGCTAGAATCTTAACTAGAGAATTAGACGAACAAGCATGTAAACATCTTTACATCTGAGTGAACAAGGAATACAAACTTTGTAGACCGGTTCTTCACTTTAATAGCTCCACGTAGTAGTCCTTTCGCTTCAAGTAGTGATCTCCCGGACTCTAGTGAGGCTCCACAAGGTGAAATGAAAAAGCTTGCTTGAAGTCTTCAAAGCCGAAGATGATCTACGTCGAGAAGACACTAACTCAAGCTACCTCTTCACCAAGTGATGAACTAGTGAAGAAACAACCCAATCTAAATGGCTAGTAGAGAAGAGGTTGATGAAGTAGGAATTTTGCTCACTTTAGAAATAATTTTCTCACTATTTTTCTTCACCTCCCAAAAAACTAGAGAGCTCTTGGAGATCAGGAAGAAGATGAAGTGTGAATGGAGTAATGAGTGAGAGTAGCAACCATGGGTGAGTTAGTATCATATACTAACTCATGTAGAGACTAAACCATGGCTAAACAATAATGGTCGGGTTAATAAATATCTTCAAGTAAAACAAAATGAGTGGACTTGGTCAATGGTTCCACAAGCTTTTACAAGCTTCAACCATGTGACAATTTCCAACTAATTTGATTTACTTTAAATAAAAAAAACCTTACATTATTATAAGCATGGTGTGAGTCTCACACACCCATGTAGCATGTGGCATCAAGAATAACACAAAAGATGTATATTAATATATATCACATATATACTAAGTGTACACTGGTGAGAAAAAGAAATCTTAAGTGAGCTAATATTCGTTAATGAAAGTTAATATATAAAATATATAATTATATATTAAATTATTAAATCAACACTTGATTTAATAATCCGGCTATATCACATGCAACCGACTATTATCAAATGTATCAACTTGTCGAATCAACACTTGATTCGACAGCCCGGCTATATCGCATATGACCGACCGATATAACATATCGCGAGAATAGAATACGGTATCACATACTCGTATTAATCTCGGTCCCGCACATTGTAAGTCCACGGTAGCGCCCCGGCCTTCTAACAGACGCCAAATGCGGAACAAAAACATTTTACAACTGGCGCTATCGCTCGTAAAACTCGCTTCACTCCTTGGTACTATAACCCGGATCTGCCATTAAAGCTAAACTAACAAAATACAAAGGGGCTAGAAAGGTTATACCGAACGATTCGAGTCCTTCGGTCTTCAACCATCATCCCACGCTTGTTGCGGCTGCTCCGGTCTCCTGAATCTCCGGTCTCGTCGTCCAGGTGGCACCACATCGACGGATCTTTAAACGGGCTCCCGCCTCTGAACCGAGGCAACTCGATCGTTAAGTTTGCTAAAAGAGATGACCAAGATGAAGTAGAGAATGAGTAGAACACTTTGTCTCGTTACGTCCAAAGTCATGGACGAACGGTTATGAATGTTGCCTTTTGGATTGGGTGAAATGAGAAAGAGGCTATCTAATTTTCATGAACCCGAATCTATCATAATCTTTTTTCTAGTGAACAACAACCATGAGCCAAGAGTGGGGGGGAGGCCGGCCACTTATAGGAGAGGGGGGAGGTGAGTGTAGGAGGGGAAAGGTGACCACAAAGGAAAAGATCAACAACAAATATCTTAGCACCAAGTATGAATGCACTAAAAGCAAACCAATCACAATTAACCTAGTCACCTTGTCATTAATTGCACCATTAATGACCTAATGACTCACAAGCCTAGTCACCCTCTCTAGAACCTTCTAGAACACTGTCTCACCTCAACAAGAATAGATAAATCCGTATTTAACCAACTGTTAAATACGGCTGATAGAAAAATGGAAACTGGCAACTTCCAAAAGTGATCCTGAAACGAATCTCAGGATAACCCCGTATCAGTATAAACATACCCGCATTTGTATTACAACTGAATACAAATGCAACTGAGACAAAGATATTATATCTACACAGTATAATACTCGGATCCGGCTTAAACCAAAGCCGACCAGTACTATCTGTCCGAAAAACGACACGTGCGAAAACGCACGTGCTTTTTCCGAACCTTGCCATAAACCCATACGGCCTCTACAACGTTTCGCCCGAACTTGGGAAAGTGTCTGTGGGGGACTCTAATGACTCATCAACACACTGGCATTGGGTATAACCCCTAGCACGTCAGAGGTACAAACTGTACGTAACAGTTTGCCTATGTATTGATTGGAAGGGAAGCTGACGAGCGAACTCATCCATAAACCCTACTGAGCCTGACAGTGACAATGTATATACAGTCCGGTCCATTCGTCTAAAGAGTATCGCATATCGAGTCAAGGGGGGTGGATAAAGTCAGACCCCTAATAACACGATAAATCGTGTCGGCATGAAGCCCATCACCACCTGAGAAACTACTGATCCAAATCAGAAATTCTCCACTATCTCGGCCGAGGGTTTCTAGTGATGGCCACCCGTGCACTGCGCGACATCAACCCCTAATACCGGGAGAGACGAATCCCCGACGATCCGCTCACTTGCCTCCAATGTGGCTCAGGACTGTACCCAACTAAAACCTGTTTGCACAACTCCTTTGAGCGTGGTAGGGTAGTAATCTAAGCACAGTGGGAACTCACACGAGACAAATGACGATCTCAGGTCGATGAACTAACCTGTACACATGTCACAAGGGAACTGCTATCTGACGATATGTATAATACCAACTAGCAGGTTCCCGGCGAGTCCTGTCCGGTGTACTCATAACTCAATGAGCACCTGTATACATCTTAGGTGATCCTACTGACACTAATGGTTTGTGAGACCGGCCATCTGTAACGTTTTAAAAATAATTAAATAAATAATTAAATAAATAAAATCGTTTAAGTGAATTTTATGATTTTCGGTAAAGTAAAATGTATTTTTCGTAAAACTAAACCGTAATTGTTTTTCATTATAATTTCAAAAATACCTATTTTAATTATGTAATTACTAGTAAATGGTGTTTATTTAGCCACTTATAAATTTTTAGTTTAATTAAATATTTTCCCTAAGTTAATTATTTTAAATATTAACATAAGCTTTATTTTACACTAAATTAGTGTAAATTACAAATTTGAATGGTTTTAATTTGCAAATGTGAACCATGGCATATTAGAATTTAGTTTGTAATATGTTTATTTTGTTGCAATGTGTCTTAATAATTCTAGAGTTTTCTATAGGAAAATTTAAGTAGAAATAAATAAAATGGAATAATTATTGATATGACAAGAAAGAGGCATTAACTAAAGAAGTCTTCTACACATTTCTACACACTCTCACTTCACTCTATTTCCTCACTTTGCCATGGCCGGCCTCACCTCTTGGCTGCCCCAAAATTTCCCCACCTCATTTTGCATCAAAAATCCATCAAAAATTCATTAAAAATCCAAATAAAAACCCACAAATTCCTATATAAATTCCTACCCACCATTCTTGCTTATTTTAGTTTGGTTCTTGGAGAAAAATTAGCATCTTTGGGAGGCTAAGTTTTCATGTTGATCCACATCACTTGAGGTATAAATCCTAAACCATAATTATGTAGGGTTCCTAGGCACACTAGTGAGGTCTCACAAGGCATCGAACATGCCAATTTCAAGAGATCTAGGTGCCGAGAGACCCGACTACGGATCGTCGGCTAGAAATCTAGGCGAAAAAGCTAACTAGTTAACACTTAACTAATGGGATATCGGAAATACAACCTTTGTAGATCCGGTGCTCCACCTCCATAGCTCCGCAACGAAGTCGTCTCCGCTGTCCAAAAGGAATCCGGGCTCTAGAGTCGGCTTCGTCGGAGAAAAAGCGAGCTAGGTCGTCGATGTCCATGCCGAAGAAGATCTACGTCGAGGCATCGCTAAATCAAGCTCCACCTTCACCAAGCCCTAAAAACTTGTGAAGGAAACACACTCTACTACTTGGCAAGAGGTAGAGGATGAAGAAATAGGAAGTGGGTAGACTTTAGAATTGGATTTCTCACTCAAATCATCAATCCACCATTGATGACCTCAAGCTTCTTCAAAGAAGAAGATGAAGAAGAAGAAGAAGAAAGTTATGATAAGATTTTTTAATAAGAATAATAACAGCATTCTTATCATAATCTTTACCATGGTTAAGTGTAGAGAGTGAACCAAGGTTAAGTGAAATGGTTAGGGTTAAGCATGAGACAAAATGGTTACAAAAGTCAAAGTCTTCATGAAGCTTCATAATAAGAACAAAGAAAGCCACCATCTTATCTCTTTTGCCTTTTTTTCTCATTTATCTTTTAAATGCAAATGAAAAGATAAATGAATGAATAAAAGAAAACCCCAATCATTTACTTAACCTAGGTTTAATTCATTACACTTAACAAAAAATATATGTATCATCAAACATGATACAATCAAGTGCACAAAAATCAAATCGCATATGCAATGCGCACACCCGAGTGAGAAAATCCATTCAAAGTGAACCGATACTAGTTAATGCAAAGTAATATATCAAATATATAATTATGCATTAAATCACTAAATCAACACTTGATTCAATGATCCGGTCATGTCGCACATAACCGACTGGTATCTTCAGTAACAACTTATCGAATCAACACTTGATCCGATAACCCGGCTATATCGCATATAACCGATCAATGTTACATCGCGAGAATCGAATACAGTATCACATACTGGTATCATTCTCGGTCCCGCACATATCTCATATGCACTCCTATTTCGTTTCGCTTGAGCCAGGAAACCTCTGTGTAGAACTCTGAAGACTCGTCAATACGCCGGCAGCAGATGATGATCATATCAAACATCCACAAGCCGCAAGCGGTCTGCTAAACGTAACGGCCACCCGGGTATTGAGCGATCTGAAGATCGACGAGCAAGCCCGCTCACACTCCAGTGAATCCAACCAGTAACACTACCGTACAGTCCGGTCTGATCGTCTGATATGTCGCATATCTTGCCTAGGGGTGGTAAACGTCAGACCCCAATAGCTCAATAAGTCGTGTCGAAATGAGGTCTATAACAATTCGAGAAACTACTGGTAACACTTACCAGTAAATCTCAGCAACCGTGGCCAGGGATTTCCTGTTATAGCCAATCGAACACAGCGCAACATCAACCCCCTATACCGGAAAAGACGAATCCCCTCCTATCGCTCATTGCCTCCATGTGACTCGGGACTGTACCCAAAAACCACCGTTTTGCACGCCCTCTTGGACGTGGTAAGATGGAAATCAAAGCACAGTGGGAACCACACAAGACTCTATGACGATCTCGGGTCAACAGACTACTCTGTACCAGTGTCACCAGAGAACTGCCATCTGACGTGAGGTATAATACCATCTGGGAGTTCTCGGCGAGTCCGTCCAGTGTACCCAGTCTCTACTGAGAACCCGTATATCATCTCTGATGTCAAACACCAATGGATATGGGATCATCCATCGCCCATCTGTATGGGTCGAGAAGGTACACGCTAGTCTACTCTGGTATATCGATGCCCCGTCTCGATACACCCTCGACTAGGGACATTGAAGGATGTACTTATGGACTACCATGTCCCCACTAGTATGATTCGCATCATAGTCCAGGTAGTCAAGTACAGATCCTAAGGGCTTTACCAACATGTAACAGAGAGACAATCAGCATACACGTTAAGGTAAAGTGTAACCAGATAGCATACTATCATGTCGAGCAAGAAAGTCCTCCCTATATATGTCCCAGCATCCACTACAATATACATCCTATGTACAGTAATGGCCTCTAGGGCATACATATAACTAACAATCTCCCACTTGCACTAGGGCCATCTGTAGCAGTGGTTGCAGTATCTCATACTCAACCATCCCATAAAAATCTCTCTCTGGGAACAGGCCTTTGTGAGTGGATCCGCTGTGTTGTCCTCTGAGTCTACTCTCCAAACCTAGATCACCCTGGAGATCATCCATCTCCATGATCAAGTGATACTGCCTTAGAATATGTCTGGATCACTGATGTGACCTGCGTTCCTTGGCATAAGCCACAACTCTATTGTCACACAATGGGAGGAACATAGTTCATCTCATGAACCAATATACACCCAAACAGCCTCTTTGGTAGCATCTAAAGTAGCGATGTATCGTGCCTTTATCGTCTAGTGTGTCACGGTATCTTGTTTGGAACTCTTCCAACATACCGTCCCTTTACTGAGGGTAAAGACAATGCCTGTGACTTACATTCAGTCGTCTTTATCACCCTGGAACCCTTCCAGTGATTCTCCCCAGGATCGGTTGATACCGTCTCACTACAACTAGTGAGAGTCCTAACATCCAATTAGATCTATCTCATAGATCTAAAAACCCAGGATTTAGGAGGTATCACTTTGATCCTTTATGGAGAATCATTGTGATAAGCGGAGATTGATCGAGCGTAGCATAGGAAACTCCTCCCCTATCAAGAGTATGTCATCCACGTACTCTACGAGGATCGTCACCATACTCCCTACTACCTTCTTGTTTATACAAGGTTCATCTACTATTTTGATGATGTCAAACTCTTTGAGTAATCCATCAAAACAGATGTTCCAACTCCGCGATGCCTGCTTTAATCCTATAAAGCATCTTGCACACGTTTCCGCTGCTCCCACTGTCTACGAAGCCCTCTGGCTGTGTACTTATAGACGCACTCTTCTAAAACATCATTTAGAAAAGCAGTCATGACACCCAACCACCAGATATCGTAGTCATGGTATGTAGCCGTGGTAAGTAGGATCTGGATGGACTTAAGCTTAGATCCTTAGAAAAAGTTTCATCATGATCCACACCTGGTCAATGATACAAACCTTTAACAAGTCTAGCTTTGAAAGTCTCAACTTTTCCATGTACACCAAGTAATCTTCTCAAGATATACTTGCTCCTGATGGGGATTTAACCCTTCAGATATAGAAACCAAAGTCCATACTTTGTTGGCGTATAAGGATTCCATCTCAGATCGCTAAGCATCCAGCCATTCTTACAAAGTCTTACTCCTGACGGCCAGCTCGAAACTAGTTGGGTCATCATCTCATGATACAATCCTCGCCCCCACTGTCATAGAGAAACAGAAGTATCTCTCAGGTGGGTGAGGAACCCTACTAGATCGGCGGAGAGGTTGAGGTTCGTTGGTAACTATTGAATCCTTTGGTTCTGTCAAATCATCAGCCGCAGTTTGTATAGCTGGAACATTTCCAGTTCTGCATTACAGACCTTGCCTCGAGCTTGTCCGGATTTTGCTTTCAGACATAGGCCGGACAACTCCAAATCTTAACTAACTTAAGATATGGGCTCTTCCTTTTCCATATCACATATGAAGTGGTAGGCATTGATTTGATTCGAACCCTATTCAATAGGTATGCAGCTTCTCAAGTGCATAGCTCCCAAAAAGGAAATAGGTAACTCAGTAGTACTCATCATAGAGCACACCTTATCATATAGGGTGTGATTGCTCCGCCCCGATACACCATCGTGCTATGGTGTATACAGAGGAGTAATGCTGAGAGAGAATCTCATTCTCCTTTTGAATAATCCAGGATTTCCGTGCTCAAGTATTCTCCTCCTTGATCTCATCAAAGGACATAATACTTATACCTGTGTTTTGGTTCTCTACTTCTAGCTTATATTCTGTGAATATCTCAAAAGGTTCGGACTCATGTATCAACAGGAACATATGACTGAATCTTGAGAGATTATCAGAGAATATAATGAAGTATAAAGAACCGGTCTTGGCATGTGTAGACAGGAGACCTTACATACATCATCATGTATCAGTCCCAAGAGTTCATTAACTCTTTCTCTGTTTTCAGTAAACGGAGCTATGGTCATCTTATCTTTGTGACATGACTGGCGAGTTTCACAAGATGTAAATTCAAATTGATTTAAATATGCATCTATATGTAACTCTAGCTAGTCGGGTCACATTGATATTACCTAGTCTACAATGCCTCAAGAAGAATTCGTTCATTTCTGAACTCTTCCTCTTGTGTGTGTTCCATATACTAAGAACTGTAGTTTGATTTAGAACATCAACGCTTTTAGATAACGTGCCTGATACGATCAACTTTTGATATAGGAAATGTTCAAAACATTATCCAACAATACAGAATTTTATCATTTCTTTACTAATAAAGAGACTGATATGATTTTGTATATCAGGTTCGGTATCTAATAACATTCGTTCAGAATCAATGTATTGGTAATACAGGGTGACAGTGACCAACAGACTTGGCTGCAACACTTGCCCCGTTTTCTGCCTCATGAAACTTATCACCCGTTCTCAGTTCTCTACCTTTCTGCAGCCCTATGTAACAGATTACATATCTGGGATCCTGATCTGGTATCACATACCCAGGACGTAAAGGATACTGAGAAACAGTTCTCTGTAATGAACACACCCGAAGATGATGCATCAGCATGCACTCTCTTCGTTTGGGAGGCACGGGAATTCTGGTAATCCCCAATTTCCTTCTCTGTCTTATAACAATTATAAGTTGGAGCGGGACCAACGTTCCCCAGCTCAGTACAACAAGCGGGTTCGGTCAATAATCCGTATTATTATCTTGATTAAGGCGTGATATGGTCGCTACCTGGAGAGAGAGAGAAGAAAACACTCAGCGTGCGCTCTGTCAAGAATAGATTGGTTATTATTTTATCTAATCAGGATGGCTCCTACTGCTTTTTATCAAATCTTCCTTCAAACCCTAAAAGGAAAGACTAGCCGGGATTAATTACACACTACAAGTTCGCCAATCTTTCAGCCAGGCCAGTGTCGGTACTTTGAGGGAGGTCCCCCGTGCTTTCGCACGAACCTAATTAATGTAAACCTCGTTTTCCCAGAAGCGTAACCCCGTTGACACCTTTCTAGACACCTACTTGATCAGCTAATTGTAATGTATAAAACTCTCCCAGGAGTAACTCTTACTCGCAGCGGGTATCGGGATCCAACTATCTCATAGAAGGTATGCAATCTCATTGCAAATTTCAACACTTGAAATTCCCGATAATATTTTGCCCCTAACCTCCTATGACCTTGACAAAGGCCAACAAACCATAGGATGCTAGTCAAGTTCAACCCGTCATTTCCTGATTGAATTAAACCCACCCGCACGGCCCTTGACAAAGGCCAACAAGGTCGCACGACTACCCTAACTCAATCTGCATCATATGCATAAGCAGATAAGCACCAGTTAGCTACCGCACACTGCGCCTTGACAAAGGCCAACAAACGCAGCACGAATACTAACTACTACTTATCTGAAATGACGGAGGGCTACGACAGGTTTTTCTGAAAACCTATTGCGTAATGAACTTGATATCGTTGTAGAATCAAATGAATTTTGAAATGGAGTGTTTTTTAGGCTTTTCTAGTTTTGCTAAAGGAGTCACTCCCGGTGAAGGGATCGTCGGTCCTTTCCTCGTCGAATGAGGTGCGGGATATATCATATATATCACTGTGCAAAGCAAAAACACTTAAAAGAAATCAAAAGACAAATCGAGAGTGTAGCATCTGCCAGTTATTGCTAAAGGAGTCACTCCCGGTGAAGGGATCTCGGTCCTTTCCTTATCGAATAAGGTGCAGGATATATCATATATACCGCTGTGCAAAGCAAGAACTGTAGCTACCTGTTTTATTTTGAAATTCGATTCTACAACATCTTAGGTTTCTTTTATTTCATTAATCACATTAATGAAGTCCCATCATTTAAGTACCTAAACATCACAGATAAATACGACGTACACTTATGCCATCCGCATTCGCCTCGATGTCCCCTCGTGCACCGTTAGGTTAGGTAACTAACGACAGAGCGGGGCAGGGCTAGCGCGGGTGTAAAACATAAGTAACATCTATATAATATATCAAATATACTATATACTGTATCTATCAAAGAACATCTCATGATCACATCACAGATATCGCAGCAGAAGAAACATATAAAATATTGGATATCCTAGGACGTCCGTGTTTTCAATACGAGCCAGTATAAAACACGGATTCCACGGTCGTGATGAATAGCCAAACCCACACCCCTAGACCCCTACGAGAGCGGCAAGCAACCCTACCAATTCTAGAGTTAGGAGACCCGGACTCGACTCCTCGAGTTGGTCTCCCACTGGACTCCAGAACCCGGTTACTTGTGCTCCCCTCCTTGGGTCTATCCTAGTGCGGAAAAGTAAATAATATACAAACGGTGACAACTTTCGCAACCTGGAAGTGCCCCAACAAAAGAATATTACATACAAGTTTTTTTACATGAATGAAAATGAAAAACACTCATCTCACATAAAAACCCCCGGCTATTCAAACACGACGATCCAATATAACATATCCAGCAACATATAACATCACATGTCATCAACGTAAGTAAACATGCGTATCCCAATTGTCGTTGACATATAGCAACGAAACCGGCGATATCACATATTACACTTACGGTCACAGAAAATAAAGTGTAAAACTACAACAGTTGGAATCCGCAACCACCTCAGACATCGCATGTCTGACCAAATGAATTACTTAGACATCGCATGCCTAGCAATTATAAACCCCGCATTTTAGTCTCATTATCGAAAACACTTTTCAATACCAAGTCGGGCAATTCAACAGGATTCCCGACATTTTGATCGAATGCTCGTCGCAAACTTCAGTAGACGGCTGCACCCCCGATACCGTCGACGAAGTGCACCAAGGCGGAACACGGCTGCCGCGAGCACCCGAACGGATGCTTTCGGCGACGGGGTTCTCCTACAGTCACTTGGTCGGGGCTATAGAGTGAGGCTGTCTATTAAGTTTATCCGGCGAGTATCCGCGTACGCTACGTGATTGCGACGGACTTTTGATCACATCAAAATTCCGTGGCAACCGATCAATCGAGACTAAAGTGCTATGTTTATAACATTCATTCAGTTATCTCATAACTTTTTGTGAATTCCAATTATTGTATCCCATTCCAGATAAACAGAAAATGTTAAACTTTCCGATCGAACAATCGAACACCCAAGTTTTCCCGATACAGATCAACACATGAAACAAGTCTAACAACATTCCGTTCGTGCCTCCGTACCAACGGTCCAGCCGTAGAAGGGTCAAGCCAACGCCTCACATGTGGCACGCCGTACTGCCCCAAACCCGAAGGTTCAAAGGGCGGTTCAAGACGGTCACATAATCGAGTTAAGGTTTGTTGTCTTCTAGAGGGACCATCGCGTTACTTGCACTACTTAGAACATCGTTAAACTACGGAAAAATCCAACACTTGGAAATTTCCCAACAGGGGAAAAATTGGGTATTTATATCCGGTCGAACTTTTTAACATATTCTAAAAATTATCCGGAAAGCCAAATAGACAAAATTTGATACCCCGATCGAAACACCAAATCCCCAAAACAACTGCAGAAAATTCAACTCTTGAATAATTTTTAAAAATACCCAGAGAACTCAGCACAGCAAACTAATAATTACTGTGCAAATTTTGGTCAACGATGCAACAGTGTTGCCGCGGAACCGCCGCTCCACGTGGGCTAAGGCCGCGGTTCCGCGGCTGTTTGATGGAATTACGACCAAAATTTTTCACCGTAATTCTTAGAAAACCCTGCTTATTTTTCTGCATATTTTTAATTTGGAAAAATACCAATTTTTGGAAAAAGGACAGAGAGCATTTGGGGTTTGGGTTTTCGGGTTCGTTCGGGTTTCAAAATCCGTCTAGACTTCGCCTAAGGCTCTAGCTAGGCTCTGATACCACTGTAGGGTTCCTAGGCACACTAGTGAGGTCTCACAAGGCATCGAACATGCCAATTTCAAGAGATCTAGGTGCCGAGAGACCCGACTACGGATCGTCGGCTAGAAATCTAGGCGAAAAAGCTAACTAGTTAACACTTAACTAATGGGATATCGGAAATACAACCTTTGTAGATCCGGTGCTCCACCTCCATAGCTCCGCAACGAAGTCGTCTCCGCTGTCCAAAAGGAATCCGGGCTCTAGAGTCGGCTTCGTCGGAGAAAAAGCGAGCTAGGTCGTCGATGTCCATGCCGAAGATGATCTACGTCGAGGCATCGCTAAATCAAGCTCCACCTTCACCAAGCCCTAAAAACTTGTGAAGGAAACACACTCTACTACTTGGCAAGAGGTAAAGGATGAAGAAATAGGAAGTGGGTAGACTTTAGAATTGGATTTCTCACTCAAATCATCAATCCACCATTGATGACCTCAAGCTTCTTCAAAGAAGAAGATGAAGAAGAAGAAAAAGAAAGTTATGATAAGATTTTTTAATAAGAATAATAAAAGCATTCTTATCATAATCTTTACCATGGTTAAGTGTAGAGAGTGAACCAAGGTTAAGTGAAATGGTTAGGGTTAAGCATGAGACAAAATGGTTACAAAAGTCAAAGTCTTCATGAAGCTTCATAATAAGAACAAAGAAAGCCACCATCTTATCTCTTTTGCCTTTTTTTCTCATTTATCTTTTAAATGCAAATGAAAAGATAAATGAATGAATAAAAGAAAACCCCAATCATTTACTTAAGCTAGGTTTAATTCATTACACTTAACAAAAAAGATATGTATCATCAAACATGATACAATCAAGTGCACAAAAATCATATCGCATATGCAATGCGCACACCCGAGTGAGAAAATCCATTCAAAGTGAACCGAAACTAGTTAATGCAAAGTAATATATCAAATATATAATTATGCATTAAATCACTAAATCAACACTTGATTCAATGATCCGGTCATGTCGCACATAACCGACTGGTATCTTCAGTAACAACTTATCGAATCAACACTTGATCCGATAACCCGGCTATATCGCATATAACCGATCAATGTTACATCGCGAGAATCGAATACAGTATCACATACTGGTATCATTCTCGGTCCCGCACATATCTCATATGCACTCCTATTTCGTTTCGCTTGAGCCAGGAAACCTCTGTGTAGGACTCTAAAGACTCGTCAATACGCCGGCAGCAGATAATGATCATATCAAACATCCACAAGCCGCAAGCGGTCTGCTAAACGTAACGGCCACCCGGGTATTGAGCGATCTGAAGATCGACGAGCAAGCCCGCTCACACTCCAGTGAATCCAACCAGTAACACTACCGTACAGTCCGGTCTGATCGTCTGATATGTCGCATATCTCGCCTAGGGGTGGTAAACGTCAGACCCCAATAGCTCAATAAGTCGTGTCGATATGAGGTCTATAACAATTCGAGAAACTACTGGTAACACTTACCAGTAAATCTCATCAACCCTGGCCAGGGATTTCCTGTTATAGCCAATCGAACACAGCGCAACATCAACCCCCTATACCGGGAGAGACGAATCCCCTCCTATCGCTCATTGCCTCCATGTGACTCGGGACTGTACCCAAAAACCACCGTTTTGCACGCCCTGTTGGACGTGGTAAGATGGAAATCAAAGTACAGTGGGAACCACACAAGACTCTATGACGATCTCGGGTCAACAGACTACTCTGTACCAGTGTCACCAGAGAACTGCCATCTGACGTGAGGTATAATACCATCTGGGAGTTCTCGGCGAGTCCGTCCAGTGTACCCAGTCTCTACTAAGCACCCGTATATCATCTCTGATGTCAAACACCAATGGATATGGGATCATCCATCACCCATCTGTATGGGTCGAGAAGGTACACGCTAGTCTACTCTGGTATATCGATGCCCCGTCTCGATACACCCTCGACTAGGGACATTGAAGGATGTACTTATGGACTACCATGTCCCCACTAGTATGATCCGCATCATAGTCCAGGTAGTCAAGTACAGATCCTAAGGGCTTTACCAACATGTAACAGAGAGACAATCAGCATACACGTTAAGGTAAAGTGTAAGCAGATAGCATACTATCATGTCGAGCAAGAAAGTTCTCCCTATATATGTCCCAGCATCCACTACAATATACATCCTATGTACAGTAATGGCCTCTAGGGCATACATATAACTAACAAATTAAATTGTTGTTTGCTTTATTAATCTAGCTTAATTGCAAAATTAATTGTGGTTTCTATTTAAATTTTCAAAAATTCAAGTTAGGGTTGTAAAATCAAGTTATAATTTTTATTAATTAAATAGGGTTATAATAATTAGTTCAACACTTTTAGAATGGGAAAATCTTTCATGGTTGTTGAATTGTAATTTGTTCATTTAAAATTGTTTAAATTAAATATTTTGCTAACTAGGTTTCTATAAAACATAATTTTTGGTGAAATAAAATTTCAATTAATGTTTATAACACTAGAGTGTGCTTTTAAAGAGAATTTTAATTTGTTGGTGGAATGAAAAACTCAAGTTAGTTACTAGTTTTATTGATAATGGATAAATTATGATAAAAATTGCTATTTTTGCTAACTAGTTTTGGAAATTCTTAAATAAATGAGAGTAAAAATTTAAATTATAGTTTCATTATATTATTATTATCATGAATTGTAGTTTAGTAAGTTAATCCATGTAAAATCATGTTTAGTGGTGGAATTCTGGTATTTTGCTTGTAAAATGTATAAAGTTGATAAAATTGCAAACTAGGAATCTATTTTTCATACAAATTAGTGTGAGAAAAATATGGTAATGGTTTTTATAATCTATTTAGGTTATTTAATGAGTATCACGACCATTAGTTTCCTTTAAACATCAAGTTTGAAGTAAAACGGTGAATTGGCATTTTCGGGTTTTTCGAAATCGAATTGTTTGATCGATTTTAGGGTTTCGATGGATTTAATCATGTTTTATAATATAAGTAATGATTTTTAAAACTATGAGTTATTTGTTGATGTTTTATCTCGATCCATCGGAGTTTGTACGCCGATATCGAGCGATATTTGGTTCTTTTGCGTGAACGGGACATAGGTTTTAACCTATGCTTGTTCCTTGCGTCGTTTTGACTTTTGTATATGATTCAGTTTACGATACTATATATATGTTTGCGTATAGGTACCCCTCATGTGGACTGCGGTCGATGAAGAAGATTATGGCGACACCGTCTTCGGCAGACAAGGACCAGGTGAGTAGATGTATATCTACGGGGGGAAGTCGGGTGGATGGCGTTTAGCACCCCCGCACGTAGAATAGGAACGGTACGTATTGACATTAGGAATCCCGATGTGACCCTAGATTCTTAATGAGTATGACCCTAGTAATGCCCCTAGGCTGGACTAAACTGATTTAGGAAGACCATACAAGAGGATGAATACCTTGGAAGAGATTCGTTGGCTTCAGGTAGATGCACACACACGCGCACACTGAAACTCGACGTGGTGTATACGTGTATGTATATATATATAGGACTAGGTATAGATATATATATATATATATATATATACAACACGTATATGGGATACAATGATGTGATATGATACACGGAAATGAAACAGTATAGCTGGGCTTGATGCCGTGATTCTTGACTATACGGTCGTATTATGATGTTAGCGGATCATTACAAAAATGATATAACGAATGGGTATACATAGATAATAAAGGGTGGTGATGATATAGAGGTACATGGGACTCTAAAATAGCACCCGAACCGTAACATGTGATTGATATTCTGATATGTTATATGTGTGACTTGATTACAACATCATATAGATGTAACTTGATTGCGATAACTTAAAGGTGTAACGTGATTTCGATATCTTATAGGCGACTTAATCACGATTTGACATATATGACTTGATCAAGATATGATATATGTGACAATGATATATGTTTGATGTATGCGATTACAGTATAGAACCTTGATCATGACATGTGTTGATGATGATATCATACGAACGATGAGACTCGTAGGAGATACCCGTACGATGGATTTTACCGTACGAGGCATAGATGTGATGATTGATCCGCACTCTTGTTTCGAGAAAATCGTACTACGTACATGACGCTAATGAGGCTGGATCGCCGACTATTAGAGATATGGACTCAGACTTTAAGTGTACCCCTATTTCTTATCGACTAGTTCTTAGGTTTAGTTCTTTAGGAGGTTAGATGGACACTATTTAGGCTCGAGACATATAGTTGTAATTATATTTGTATATCAAATGAGTGGTTATTGCACATCTGTCTTTACATTCTTACTGTAATCATAACGTTGTATGTTCATACATATGTTTCTATAATCAGTATAAACTTTGCCTGTTAGGACACCAGCACCATTACCGATGATGCGCATATTCCACGCACACTTATTTGCCGGCTCACACACATCATCATCGGTAATTGCTATGTCACGTACACTTTAGCTCATGTTATCTTTTATTGATAGAATCAGCAAACAGCTAGATCTGTATAATATTGTGATTACTCTCTAGTGTTAGTATAGACATGGCATTGATTAATTAGACATTTCATGCATTCATATTTCCATGTTATCATGCAGTATTATGGGCATATGCCGACACTTATCATATACTTACTCATGATTTTGGGATTCTGGTTTTCTATGAGATTCCTGGATTTTGGGGAAAACCGCAAGAATATATAAAAAAAACTTCTCTCTCTCTCCTCCTCTCTTTTTAAAACATAAGATGCGGTTTTCTCGTGATGTGTGTGTCGTCCACCATGAGATTTCACGTTTTCTGTTGGATTTCGAGACCCGATTCGAGGAGTGGATGAACCGTCTCGGGTACATGGTGGGCCCGGTATGGTACCCCGGGGCAAGAAGATCGAGTTGTAGACGATGAGCCTGGCAGGGGAAGGCTACCTACCGGTGATGTCTAGTGCGGCGGATATCCGGAGGATACCGACCGTTGTCGTGAGATTTGATGATATGGGCCGATCCGGACTGACGGAGCCCGAGATATTGAGACTATGAGACATTGAGATTATGAGGTATTGAGACTTGAGATTTACATGTTTTGTGTCGATGCTTGACACGGATTTCCATGGATTTCATTGTTGCTATTTCAGATTTCTATACAGATTTTACATGGTAAAAGCTAAAGACTTCTTATGCGAATATATCTAGTTTTCAGGATTGGTTATGTTACATTCATGGTGCATGCATACTCATTCTTATGATATAGTATTATATGAGGCACTGACACGAGCACGGAGTATTTGCATTTACACGTAGTATTACCCTGCCATCACTAGATGATTGGGACTTAGTAGTGTATCATTATGACCTAGGATAGCGTAGTGCATTCGATTTCTTTTCGTAGATGTCTTCTACTCACGAGTTGGCAACTCACCCCCGTTGTGCCAAATTTTATTACAGGTTGATGTACAGGGTTCCTTGGCAGATTGCTGGCACATGATTTCTTTCCGGGTGATTTGCACGGTAGGTTGGTTCATTTGTATCTGGACCGCCGTTGTATTTTTATTATTTCATTTGTATCTAGAAAGCTCCATCAACCAAACTTGTATTATTTGATAGATTATTGGACCATTTATTTATTTCGACCTTAGAGTCGTGTGTTTTATTCTGATTTGGTGGATTTGTTTTCTTTTGAGTTTTGAGTGTCGCCCTTTGGCGTTGTATATTATTGTGCTTGTTGTGGTTGTTTCCGCTTGTTGGCGTTGAGCTAGCTCCCGTTTTGGGATGCTTTTTTATTGTTTATGTATATTGTACTTGTTGTACCCGTTTGGGGCCAGTTTTTACAGAGGAGACTCTGCCAAATTTTTTGGGAAAATTTGCTGATACTTTTAAACTTGTTTTTCTTCATGTTTTCTCTTACTTCTTCTCCTTTTATATGGTTTAGATTTCTGGGCTTCGGCTTTCTTAGGTTACGTTGCGCCTCTAGACGTTTCGTAATCTAAGTGCCGGTCACGTTCCGTACTTTCGGGTCGTGACAAAGTTGGTATCAGAGCACTAGGTTTAACCTTGTATAAGTCTAGGTGACCCTTGGTTGATGGAGTAGGCGATTTAGGTAGAGTAACGTACCGTGGGTATGGTCCGCTGCATACTTACGATACGCTACTCTTCTTAAGTAGCCTTAGGATGTACATTTCTTTGCACCGTATTCTATTCGTTCCTTTGATCTATCTTCGTCGATATCGGATGGTGGTTTCTGTTACCACGGTCGCACGGGCGGAGGGAGCTACGGCTCGAATGCGATAACCATTGGGGTATCGTTCATTCTTGAGGATTGAAGCATTGTTTAGCGTGCGGACGAAGGGTATTCACATGCCGTCCAGACGAAGTTAAAGGGTTCGAACGATTATCAGAAAACCCATTTTCCCAAGTTTAAGGTAATCGGAAGAACATGCAGGTATTTCGATGGACCCTCTAAAAGAATGAAACCCTAACTCGACATAATGACCACGAGGACGCCTTTGAACCTTAGGGTTTACGGCAGTTCCGCGGTGCCATTAGTGAGGCTTGGGTTTGCCCTTCTACTGCTGGATCATCGATGCTGGGGTATGTACCGGATATTTCTAAACTGTACTTGGGTGTTGAGCTCTCGGCGAATTATGGGATTTTGATGGATCGATCGAAAAGTTTAACGTAGTCCGGATATCAGGTGAAGGGATAGATTATGTGGAGACTCTAGATACGAGTATTGCCGTTGGTAGCGCAGTCAGCACAGCTACGAAGAGACAAGTTCGAAGCAGTCGACATCAGAGGAAAGAGGCGCACATTGACGATAGTGTTTACGATTGTGATTTTGTGATTTGAATTTCATATTTCCGTTGATTGGATTTTGGTATTTTGAGGATTTTGTTCTACGATTAGTATTTCTTATGTGTACATTCATTATATTCTATGCGTGTTTCATATATCAGTTGTATTGATATTGTTTAGTACATACTCAGTGCACTTGATTTGGTTTTAATACATTTTGAGATTTTGATTTGATTTCGTGCATATGGGTTACACATGATTTTGACATATGCTTCAACCTAGTTTTCATGCATTTTCGTACTGTGATTTCGATTTTGATATTCGGTGTATGTTTTCGTACACCATGTGCACCTGATTGAGATTCTTGCGCACTTGATGCGATTTTGTGCACACCAGATGCACTAAGTCGGGGTTTTGTGCAGATTAGATGCACTTGATATTAAGTCGTGCATGTCCGTTGCACTTGACAGATGTTTTTGGTGCACACCTGTTGCACTCAGCTTTGTTTTTGTGTGAATTTATGGCATCTATATTTAGTTTCGATTTCAGTGCGCACCGGACATACATGATATTTTTATGATGTGATTGGGATTTATTTCAGTTTGAGCAGTATGTTTTTGAAAGGTTTGCCTAGCACCCTATGTAGAGTTTTGAAGCATCACATGTCTCAAAGTTTAGTTTTTTATGGTGCTAAACAAGCATACAAAGGAATCGATCCTAGAAAATTAGGGTTTCGAAAGTAAAGCGAATAAAAACTAGGGTTTCGAGACTACAACCTTTGTAGCTCCCTTTCGCTGGACTCTTTGGTCTCTTGGGTGTTGGAAGAAGGTCCTCTTGAAGTCCTCTCACGTCCACGACGATCCACCCGGAGTTCCTCGTCCAAGCTCGCAACTTCTATTATCACGATGAGAAACGAAGAGAACACTCTAAAAAAGTTGGCTAAACTTGTGTAGAATGATGTTGTGGTTTAGATTCTCACTTCAAAAACCTTTCTTTATGTGTGTTTTACTCACTATAAGAAACTAGAGAGCAAATGGTGAAGGAGGAAGAAGATGGGGGCTTTCTTTTAACAAGAGTAAAATGATAACCATTGAAAAGAAATGAAATATATCTATATATATTTTATTTCTTCTCACTACAAACCATGGTTAAATCTTTGAATTATTATTTAACTAGGGTTTAAAACATATAAGGAAAGTTTAATCCAACGTTAAGGGTAGGTGAGAATGGTTAGGTTAAAGAAGAGTGTAGAAACAACTCAAGAATTATCCTTTCCTTTTCTATTTTGTTTTAAACATAAAATTAAATAATAATCCATATATTTATCCATGGTGTGAGTCTTATATTGCCACCATTTCCATGTGTAAACAACCATGATAGATGGGTGTATGTATGTATGTATGTATGCACATCCATATGTGCATGAAACTAGAAAGAAAGAAAGAAACACATATATGCATGCATACATCCATCATATTCAAGAAAGGTTTTAAGTGAGAATGTTGCGCCACGGCAGCGCCCCGGCCGTCTATCCGAGGCCAAAATGCGGAATCAAAATTTTCTTAACTTTTAAACTGGCGCTACCGCGGACAATAAACCAGGATCGTAACCATTAACCGATACTAGCTAAAAAGAGAAAGGGTGAGAGATATACCGAGTGATCCGAGTCCTCCGGTCTTCTCGTCATCGTCCCGATCTCTCGCGGAAACTCCGGTCGTCACATCCTTGCCGGAAGGGCACCACATCGTCTGTATCTTTTACGGGCTCCCACCTCAATACCGAGGCAACTCGGGCGCGAAGTTGGCTAGCCGACGCGCCCAAGATTTGCTGTAGAATGTAGTGTAAAATCTCTTTGCCTCATGGGGTTGGTGAAGTTGCCTTGATGGAGGAATCAACAAGATATGAACTTGGGGATTTTGTGGCAATGGAAAAATGATATGAATGATTAATTTTTCCCACACCCTCACAAAATGAAAATGAACCTCTCTCATTTTTCTTCCCCTCATCAAAAGTGGCCGGCCAAGCTTGCTTGGAAAATGGTGGAGGGAATGAAACATAATACAAAGGGAGGTGAGTGTAGGAGAATAGAAGAGGTGACCACATCCAAACAACATCATCATAACAAACTTACATCCAAACCTTAACCTTTCAAATCTCATTTAATGCAAGTGATGGTGGAAAAGAAAAGATGCCATCATAATCAAAGCATATGCAAGAAACCCCCCCACAATGTGTTATTTGCAAACTTGCAAATAACCCCCTCCATCGGAAAAGTCCGGCCGGGAAAGAACAAACGAAAACCGGCCGGAACGGAATGCAAACTGGCAACTCCAGAAAACAGGTCCCGTAATAAATTACAGGAAAACCCCGATACTGTGCATACACACCCGCATTTGTATTCCGACCAGATACAAATGCAATGAGACAAAATCTACACTGTACTAAACTAGGACCAGCTTAAACTAAAGCCGGCTAGTAAAATCCGTTCGATCCTGATCCGTGCAATACCGCACGTATCTGATCGAACCGTGCCATATAACTATACGGTCTCTAGTACTAACCGTCCGATCCTGATCCGTGCAATACCGCACGTATCTGATCGGACCCTGCCATATCTCCATACGGCCTCTACAGCGTTTCGCCCGAAAGCTTGAGTATCTGAAAGTGTGGTGGACTCTAAAGACTCGTCAATACAATGGTTGTGGATTTAACCACTAGCACGTCAGAGGTATAAGCCAATACGTGACGGGCCACCAGCTATTGACCAAAAGGGACGTCGATGAGCGAACTCATCCTGACACCCTACTGAGCCTGTCAGTGACAATATCCGTACAGTCCGGTCCGTTCGTCTATGAGCATCGCATGGCGGGCCTAGGGGGTTGGTAAAAGTCAGACCCCCAAAGGCGGTACAAGTCGTGTCGGAGTGTAGCCCAGAACGCCCTGAGATACTACTGGAATACCTACCAGTAAATCTCCTGCCTCGGCCGAGGGCTTTGCGTAATGGCTCTCCTAGACACAGCGCGACCTCACCCCCAATACCGGGAGAGACGAACCCCTGCAGATCCGCTCACTGCCTCCATGTGGCTCGGGACTGTACCCAACTAAAACCTGTTTGCACGACTCCTTTGAGCCGTGGTAGGGTAGTAATCAATGCACAGTGGGAACTCACACGAGACAAATGACGATCTCAGGTCGATGAACTAACCTGTACACATGTCACCTGGGAACTGCTATCTGACGTCTGGTATAATCCCAACTAGCAGGTTCCCGGCGAGTCCTGTCCGGTGTACTCATAACCCAATAAGCACCTGTATACATCTTAGGTGAACCAACTGACACCAGTGGCTTGTGAGACCGTCCACCGCCCCTCGTCGGGGTCTCGACTGTATACACTAGTCTACTAATGGTGTATCGATGCCCTGTCTCGAAACTCCCACGACTAGGGACCATTTAAGGATGTGCTTATAGACCCCAGCTCCCACGAATATGATCGCCATCATACTGCTGGTCTTCAAGCAAGAATCCTAGGGGCTCTATCAACATGTAATAGCGACCTATAAGGTCACCTGAAGCAGTACACGATGATAAAGGTAAACCAGATAGCATACTATCATCTCGAGTAAGACTGTCCTACCGGGATAGGTCCTCCCTCAATCATTGCAATCACGTGCTTGTGATCCAATAATTGACTCTGAGGGCACTATCTCCAACAATCTCCCACTTGCACTAAAGGCTAATTATTGCGATGCCGCATACTCACAGCCCGTGTGATACCGAACACCCAACTCCTCTACTAGTCAGTCTCACAAAGCTCGTTTGCGAAACTATTGCGTTCGAGGAATAGCCTCAGTGAGTGGATCCGCTGTGATGTTTCTTTCTATGTCTCTCTATATCTCAAGTTCGCGGAGAAAGCCATCTCCCGAAATGAGCAATACCTGTCTTAGAGTATGTCTGGATATCTGATGGGACCTAGCTCATAAATGAACTCCAAATCCAAACTTCTTAGACTGTATCGATAACTGAACTTAATCAGTACCCAGCGCCATGCCTCCCTCAGTATTGCCTTGGACCACCTGTCCAAAATACTGCCCCTCGTCAGAAGGAGAAACTACAACTCTGACAGCCACTCTGCCATCCATGTCACCTTGGAAGCCTGGAATGATAACCGTCTCCTAAAAAAAGGCTGTCGTTATCACATCCCTAGAACATCAACTTATGTTCTAAAACTGCTTCAGACTGTTTCTCCAGGATTGGATTAATATCAACGTATTGCACCTACTGCAAGAACAACATCTGGTGTGGTACTTGACATTTCATGATTGACTCAATTGCCTAAGCAAGTGATCTGTCAATCATGCGTATCCCTCTCCCCTTTAGTCTGTAAGACACCTTTAGAGAGGGCGACTCCATCATCTGCAGGTACACTACCATGCCAGGAGTCATCCATTCTAAATACTCTTAGAATGCTGTCAAAGTACCCTGATTGGGAAACCACCCAAATCTAGATCTAAAACCATAGATCTAGTAACCAGTATGTCTGATATAATGTCCAAGTCCCATATGGAGAAAACACTGTGTGACGACCAAAGTATAACCGATCGTAGTATAGGAATATCACTTCCTACTACCTTCTCAAAAGATCCATCCCCTATTCTGATGACGTCAAACCTATGACTGTCATATCAGAAATAGATGATCTATCTCCGCTATATCTGCTTTAGTCTATAAATAGACATAAGCCTGATGTCCACCAATGCTTCCGCTGCTCCCACTGACTACGACAACCCTCTGGCAGAGTCATATAGACGCGCACTTCTGAAGCTAGTTTAGAACGACGCTATACTCATCCTCCTGCCGGGTCTTGCAGCCTGGAACAACAATAATGGCTAGTGTGGGTAAACAAGAACTTCCCTGTCACCGTCCTTGAGGCTACCGGAGTGCCTCTCGGGTGCCTGAAGTTACCCACCTTATCTGCGGAGTGGCCAATGGAATGTCAAACCAGATTGAATCTTCAGGTTCCAATCAAATTTTCAGTAATCGTTTGCGGTTCTGGAATCACTTCCAGTTCTACCATACTCCCACTACTGTTTTCTGAAAAATAACCATTTCTTTTAAAAATGTGGCGAGTTAAGAACAATATCACTATTGATCTTTCTTATGGTAGAAAAGTCAACCCTCGTCATAGCCTGGGTCAACCCACAAACAGCCATTACAGAAACGTGCCTTGAGTTATCTAGAATCTGGTTTTAATCATAAGCCGGACAACTCCCCGTACCTTAACAATGTTAAGATATGAACTGTACTATATCCAATATAGAACCAGAGGCACTGATTTAATTGAACCAGATTCAAATCATGCAGCTGTCTCCAGTGCATGTCAACTAAATGGAGAGAGGCCGATCAGCATTACTCAACTTAGGAATGCTTCCAATTATGAGTAACCTGAAAGAGAAGCAATTTCTCTTTATCATTACTATCAACTGAATACCATACACAAGTATCTACATCTTCGATCACCTTGAAGAATCCCGATACTTGCAATACCTGGTTCTCTACTCTATTCTTATACCAATAACTCCTCAAAACTCAGACCCTGTGTTTCTACGAAACACATGTCTAAGAATTAGAGTAGTTAAAAGTAAACAGAATATAATATGAGGACCAACCCGACTGTCCTAATGGACACTGGACAATATACAATACTCTGTATATGTCCCCGAGTCTAACAACTCATTCACTGTGTGTCGTAGGTTGAAAACTGTACTTATGGTTAAGAAGAATTACACCGATGTTTAATGCTCCTTACCTAACCATCCACTGATATAGGTAAATGTCATCGACATAATATCAAAAGGTATATCTCACTCTATGAAAATAGACGTACAGATATATCAATTTGAAATTGGTGCACAACAGTGGATATTCAAAACCAAATATTTGCCGACCGGCAAACAGCCCAGGTGATCTCCTCAAATATCACCGATTACAACGAATCCCGATATAATGAGGATGATCACCCAATTCCCAATAACTTACTCCCACTCATCATCTGAAAAACCATACAGATGTGAGAATCAAATCTGGAAAATACATACCCTGGAGCAAGTGTCTAATCGGGAAATCAGTTTTCTTTTAACAGCACACAGTTGAACTGAAACATTGAAATGTTTCGATGGGGCATCCTGGTATTCCTAGTAATGCCTCTACCATTATCCAGATTCACAACTAAAACCGTATAATTCTTTGCCACCTCTCCAAATCCCTTTATATGTCTTTAGTCATTACCTTCTGCACACCCCTTAGGCCAAATGGTTTTCTTCCTTCCCTACCGTTCGGCACCAGCCTATGGTTTGGAAGAAGACTATCCAATAAGCATAATGGGTGTACTTGTTGGAGATTGTGCCCTCAGAGTCAATTATTAGGTCACAGGTACGTGATTGTAATGATTGATAGAGGACCTATCCCGGTAGGACAGTCTTACTCGAGATGATAGTATGCTATCTGGTTTACCTTTATCATCGTGTACTGTTTTAGGTGACCTTACAGGTCGCTATTACACGTTGGTAGAGCCCCTAGGATTCTTGCTTGACCACCAGCAGTATGAGGGCGATCATATAAGTGGGAGCTGGGGGTCTATAAGCATATCCTTAAATTGTCCCTAGTCGTGTGAGTTTCGAGACAGGGCATCGATACTCCATTAGTAGACTAGTGTATACAGTCGAGACCCCGACGAGGGGCGGTGGCCGGTCTCACAAGCCACTGGTGTCAGTAGGATCACCTAAGATGTATACAGGTGCTCATTGGGTTATGAGTACACCTGACAGGACTCGCCGGGAACATGCTAGTTGGTCATATACCAGACGACATATGGCAGTTCCCTGGTGACATGTGTGCAGGTTAGTTCATCGACCTGGGGATCGTCATTTGTCTCGTGTGAGTTCCCACTGTACTTTGATTACTACCCTACCACGGCTCAAAGGAGTCGTGCAAACAGGTTTTAGTTGGGTACAGTCCCGAGCCACATGGAGACAGTGAGCGTATCTTCAGGGGTTCGTCTCTCCCGGTATTGGGGGGTGAGGTCGTGCTGTGTCTAGGAGAGCCATTACACAAAGTCCTTGGCCAAGGCAAGGAGATTTACTGGTAGGTATTCCAGTAGTATCTCTGGGTGTTCTGGGCTACACTCCGACACGACTTGTACCGCTTTTGGGGGTCTGACTTTTACCAACCCCCTAGGCCCGCCATGCGATACTCATAGACGAACGGATCGGACTGTACGGATATTGTCACTGACAGGCTCAGTAGGGTTGTCTAACTGGGTTCGCTCACAGACGTCTCTTTTAGTCAGTACCTGGTAGCCCGTTACGTATTGGCTTATACCTCTGACGTGCTAGTGGTTAAATCCACAACCAAGGTGTTGACGAGTCTTTAGAGTCCCCCACATTCAGTTACTCAAGCTTTCGGGCGAAAAGTTGTTGAGGCCGTATGGAGATATGGCAAGGTCCGGTCAGATACGTGCGGTATTGCACGGATCAGGATCGGACAGTTTGTACTATAGGCCGTATGGTTATATGGCAGGGTTCGATCAGATACGTGCGGTATTGCACGGATCAGGATCGAACAGATATTACTAGCCGGCTTTGGTTTAAGCCGGATCCTAGTATAGTACAGTGTAGATTTTGTATCATTGCATTTGTATTTCGGTCGAAATACAGATGCGGGTGTGTATGCACAGTATCGGGGTTTTCCTGTAATTTATTACGGGATCAGTTTTCTGGAGTTGCCAGTTTGCTTTCCGTTTCGGCCAATTTCCTTTGTTCCGTTCATTGGCCGAAGTGTGGTGGAGGAGGGTTTATTTGCATTGTTGCAAATAGGCATTACTGGAGGGGGTTCTTTGCATATATTTATATCATGATGGTTTCATGATGGAGCCCATCTTTTGACTTCTAGCTTTATGATGATGACTTGACCATTGTAGGTTATGATTGGCTTTTGGAGTGTTGGGTTTTGTTCTCTCATCATCTCTTTTCATCATTGCTTCCACCCACCCCCTTGACTTTTCCTTTTCTCTCTCCAATCACACTTGAGAAGGGGGGGGCCGGCCATTCCTATGGAAGGGAATGGAATGGGGTTCATTTTGAGGTGTGGTATTTTTGCTTCTCATGTTTGCTAGAAAAGTCCTCTAGCTCATTTCCTAAAGTTGTTCTCTTTTCCTCCACCAATGGCAATTCCACAATCCCCAAAAGTGAGACATGGTTCTTCACACATTCTACAGCATATCTTGGGCACGTCGAGTAGCCGGCTTCGTGCCCGAGTTGCCTCGGCATTGAGGTGGGAGCCTGTAAACGATGTAGGCGATGTGGTGCACTTCCGGCGACGAGGAGGAGACGGGACATTCCGCAGGAGATCCGGACGATGATGAGAAGACCGGAGGACTTGGATCGTCGGTATATCTCTTTCTCATCTTATTGTTAGCTAGGACTAATTAATGTTTCGATCCGGGTAGTAGTGCGCGGCGGTTTGCCAGTTTAAGAAAATTTAAAGTTTTTCACCGCTTCCGCTTTTGGCCGTCGGATTGACGGCCGGGGCGCCGCCGTGCACTTACAGTGGTATCAGAGCCTCGCCATTAACTTAGTCTAGCTTGGTGTAGTGTGTTTTTCTGTTTCGATCGATCGAATGTTCCAAAACTACATTTTTGTTAGCATCAGTTTTCTGTTGGAAATTTTTGGTGTCGAAAATTTTTTCAGGTTGTAAAATATTGATGTACTGGAAAATCTAAGAACTCTGGAAAATTTCGATGAAGTGAATCCACAGTGGGAGCGCGGAACCGCCGCATATACCCCCATTCCGCCGCTCTTCCGCCGCACACTGTGGAGATCACTTCACCAATTTTTTTCAGAGGCCTTCTGGGCTTAAAATATGGGTTTTGGAATATTAAAATTAGGCCCAGGTTTTCTGTGAGTGCTACAGTTTTGATTGGGGGCCCACTTGTTAATTTTTGATCGATCGGATATTTTAAACACATTTTTCACAGTATTTAGATTATATCTGCGACCGTGAATGTCACTTGATCGGTAAATCCGGTCTAACTGCTATAGCCCGGTTAGACGGATCTGCGAACGTGACTTTCACGTTGATGTTTTGTTTTTGCTGTGATGTTGCGGATCGGTCGTGGGGGATAGCCTGGATGCAATGCTAGTACAGTTTTGTTGTATTATGTACATTTGATATTGCAGGGCGAGCGTCCGACATGTGGACTGCCGTCACTGCCTGTTTGTATTATTATTTTGGGGCACGACCTGGTTGCGGTCGATGTACCCGTTGTATGTATATTTTACTTTCTGTACTAGGATTGCCCCGCGGAGGGGTGCACGGATAGCCGGGTTCTGGAGGGCAACAAGCCCGCATCTCATGGCATTGAGACGGAGGGGGCTTCACTCTAGGATTGGCGGGCTATTCGCCGCACTCGTAGGGGGTACAGGTTGACCCAGGAGGGGTGCCCAAGTTACCGGATTCCGTGAAGTGCTGGGTGGTCCATTCACGGCGCTAAAGGGGGCTGCCTCGCTTCAGGTTTTGGCGGGTGACTTGCCGCGCCCGTAGGGGTCTAGGTTTTCATTGCACGGGCTATCCACACGACCAGGGGAACGTCGGGTTTCAGCAGTGGCTCTGTGAAACCCGGGGATCCCAGATATCTGTATTGTTTCTGTGATGCTGTACATTTCTGTGATGTTGTTTTTTTTTTATTCACGCCTTGAGCGAATATAATATATTGGTATATATATTAGTAGATGTTGTATATGTTTTGCATCCGCGCTAGTCCAGTCCCCGCTCTGTCGTTAGTTAGCTAACCTAACGGGTAATGACGGGACCCAGTGGCGAATGCGGATGGCATATACGTACATCAGTATATTTTCTTTCTTTTTGGTGTGATCAATTGATGGGACTGCATTGATTCGGATCAATGCAAGTTTAAAAACAAACCTAATCTGATGTTGTTGGAACACTTTTCAAAAAGCTGTTATTGCAAGGACGTTCACTTTTGTTTTGCATCGCGGTATTCATTTAGAATATCCTGCTCCTCAGTCGACGAGGCAAGGGCCGAGATCCCTTCACCGGGAGTGACCCCTTGGACAAAAAGTTTGCGTCAGGGCATTAACTTCACTATAGCCGATTACTTTTGCTTTGCACCGTGGTATTCATTTGGAATATCCTGCACCCCATTCTACGGGGAAAGAGCCGAGATCCCTTCACCGGGAGTGACCTCTTTAGCAACGGTTTTCGTCACTATATTTTCAAAAAGCTATCAGTTCCTTCAACGATATCAAGTTCTTTACGTTAAAGGTTTTCGCCAGAAACCATTCGTAGCCTTCCGTCGTTTCAGACGGGTAGCACGTAGTATTCATGCTATGTTTGTTGGCCTTCGTCAAGGCATAGTGTATGGTAGCTGCTTGTTGCCTTTCTGCAGCATAGATAGATGCGTTGGTTTGGGACAGTCGTATAGCCTTGTTGGCCTTCGTCAAGGGCTTGTGCGGGTGGGTTCAAATCAACCTGGAGAATGACGGGTAGAACTTGACATGTGGCTTATGATTTGTTGGCCTTCGTCAAGGTCATAAGAGCATGGGGCAGAAATCACATCGGGAGTTTCAAAAGAACTGAAACTTGCCAGATATGCGCATACCTTCTGGAGTGTGATGACGTGAGCGGATTCCGTCACGTTGTCATGCGATGAGAGTTGGATCCCGATTCCCACTGATGAGTTAGTTTACTCCTCGGGTGACCCCGACTAATTCTTCTTTCAGGTTTGGAGGAGAATTTGAGGTACAGTGGGAGGTTTCCAGATTAGATAAATTGGTAACCATTCTGATCTAGGTTAGAGTGCACGCTGAGTGTTTCTTTTCTCTCTCTCTTTGGCAGCGACCATTGACCTGACCCTAAGACTATGACTCAGTGACCAAGTTGACGGAACCTTCTTGACACCGGCTTTTGGATTGTCAGAGTTGCAGACCTCATTGCCACTCCCACTTTTACCCTTTTCTCCAGGACACCCCGTATTACTACGAACGTCCACTTCCATTGGACAAAACCATCGTATGGTTAGATACGAACTCGAAAGAATTTATTCGAGGATGGTTTCCGGTTCTGGAGAAAACGGATAGGATTATTCAGTTGTCTTTTTCTTTTACCTTCTCTCAAGTTGTGAGTACTCCTTGGTTTAGGAGATAGTACACCTATTACGCAAATTGGATAGTCTTCTTCCAAACCATAGGCAGGTGCCGACCGGTAGGGAATGAAGAAAACCAATTAGCATAACGATGGTGTGCAGAAGGTATTAAGTTCAGACAAAGCAAGGAATTAGAAGGAGGGCAATGTAAATTAAGACTGCCATTCACGACCAAACCAAATATTTCGTTACCACTCCCACATCACCTTTGTATTTCTCCAGGACACTCCGTATCACTACGAAGATCCACAATTTATTTGGATACTCCATCGTATGGTTATATACGAACTCGAATGGAACTTGTTCCAGTTCGGGGATGGATTCTGGTCCAGGAGAAATAGGAATAAGGTTTATTCGGTTGTCTTTTATCTTCACCCTCTCTCATTGCGAGTGTTCCTAGGATTGGGACAGTACACCCATTATGCTTATTGGATAGTCTTCTTCCAAACCATAGGCTGGTGCCGAACGGTAGGGAAGGAAGAAAACCATTTGGCCTAAAGGGGTATACAGAAGGTAAAGACTAAAGACATACGAAGGGATTTGGAGAGGTGGCAAAGAACTATACGGTTACAGTCGTGAATCTGGAAGAAGCATTACTAGGAATACCAGAATACCCCATCGAAACATTTCAATGTTTCAGTCTCACTGTGTAATGTTAAAAGAAAACTGATTTCCCGATTAGATACTTATTCCAGGGTATGTATTTACCAAGTATGATTCTCACATCTGTATGGTTTTACAGATGATGAGTGGGAGTAAGCTATTGGGAATTGGGTGATCATCCTCACTATATCGGGATTCGTTGTAATCGGTGATATTTGAGGAAATCACCTGGGCTGTTTGCCGGTTGGCAAATATTTGGTTTTGAATATCCGCAGTTATGCACCAATTTCAAATTGATATATCTGTACGTCTATTTTCATAGAGTGAGATATACCTTTCTGAAATTATGTCTACGACATTTACCTATATCAGTGGATGGTTAGGTAAGGAGCATTAAACAGCGGTGTAATTCTTCTTAACCATAAGTACAGTTTTCAACCTACGACACACAGTGAATGAGTTATCAGACTCAAGGGACTTATACAGAGTATTGTATGTTGTCCAGGGTCCATCAGGATAGTGGGGTAGGTCCTCGTACTATATTCGGATTACTTATGACTTCTCTAGTTTTTAGACAGGTGTTTTCGTGGAAACACAGGGTCCGAATTTTGAGAAGTTATAGGTATTTGAATACAGTAGAGAACCAAGTGTAGCAAGTATCGGGATTCTTCAAAGAGATCGAAGATGCAGATACTTGTGTACGGTATTCAGTTGATAGTAATGATTTAAGAGATCTTGCTTCTTTTTCAGGTTACTCATGATTGGAAGCATTCCTAAGTAGAGTAACGCTGATCGTCCTTCTTCCATTTAGTTGACATGCACTGGGGACAGCTGCATGATTTGAATCTGGTTCAATTAAATCAGTGCCTCTGTTTCTATATTGGATATAGAACAGTTCATATCTTAACGATGTTAAGGTACGGGGAGTTGTCCGGTTTATGATTAAAACCAGACACTTGACAACTCATAGCACGTTTCTGTAATGGCTGTTTGTGGGTTGACCCAGGCTATGACGAGGGTTGATTTTCTACCATCCGGATGAACAATAGAAATATTGTTCCAGACTCGCCACAGTTTTATTAAAAATGGATTTTTTCAGAAAACAGTAGTGGGAGTATGGTAGAACTGGAAGTGATTCCAGAACCGCAAACGATTACTGAAGATTTGATAAGGAACCTAAAGATTCAATCTGGATTGACATTCCATTGGCCACTCCGCAGATAAGGTGGGTAACTTCAGGCACCCGAGAGGTACTACGGTAGCCTCAAGGACGGTGATAGAGAAGTTCTTGTTTACCCACAATTACCATTGCTGTTGTTCCAGGGTGCGAGACCCGGCGGGAGGATGAGTATAGCGTCGTTCTAAACTAGTTTTAGAAGTGTACGTGTATATGACTCTGCCAGAGGGTTGTCGTAGTCAGTGGGAGCAGCGGAAGCATTGTTGGACAGGTAGCTTATGTCTATTTATAGACTAAAGCAGATGTAGCGGAGATAGATCATCTATTTCTGACGTGACAGTCATAGGTTTGACTTCATCAGAATAGGGGATGAATCTGTTGAGAAGGTAGTAGGGTGTGATATCCTGGTATTTGGATGACATACACAGAATAGGAAAAGAAACTCCTATACTACAATCGGTTATACTTTGGTCGTCACACAGTGGTTTCTCCACATGGGACTTGGATTTTACATCAGACATACTGGTTACTAGATCTATGGTTTTAGATCTAGATTTGGGTGGTTTCCCAATCAGGGTACTTGACAGCATTCTAAGAGTATTTGGGATGGACGACTCCTGGCACGGTAGTGTACCTGCAGGTAATGGAGTCACCCTCTCCAAAGGTGTCTTACAGACTAAAGGGGAGAGGGACGTGCATGATTGGCAGATCACTTGCTCAGGCAATTGAGTCAATCATGAGATGTCAAGTACCACACCAGATGTTGTTCTTGCACTAGATGCAATAAGTTGACATTAATCCAATCCTGGAGAAACAGTCGAAAGCAGTTTTAGAACATAAGTGGATGTTCTAGGGATATGATAACGACAGCCTCATTCAGGAGACAGTTATCATTCCAGGCTTCCAAGGTGACATGGACGACAAGGAGGTTGTCAGAGTTATAGTTTTCCTTCTGATGAGGGGCAGTATTTTGGACAGGTGGTCCAAGGCAATACTGAGGGAGGCATGGCGCGCAGGATACTGATTAAGTTCAGTTGACGATACAGTCTAAGAAGTTTGGATTTGGAGTTCATTTATGAGCTATGTCCCATCAGACATCCAGACACATTCTAAGACAGGTATTGCTTATTTCGGGAGATGGCTTTCTCCGCGAACTTGAGATATAGAGAGACATAGAAAGAAACAACTAAGCGGATCCACTCACTGAGGCTATTCCTCGAACGCAATAGTTTCGCAAACGAGCTTTGTGAGACTGACTAGTAGAGGAGTTGGGTGTTCGGTATCACACGGGCTGTGAGTATGCGACATCGCAATAATTAGCCTTGAGTGCAAGTGGGAGATTGTTGGAGATAGTGCCCTCAGAGTCAATTATTAGGTCACAGGTACGTGATTGTAATGATTGATAGAGGACCTATCCCGGTAGGACAGTCTTACTCGAGATGATAGTATGCTATCTGGTTTACCTTTATCATCATGTACTGTTTTAGGTGACCTTACAGGTCGCTATTACACGTTGGTAGAGCCCCTAGGATTCTTGCTTTACCACCAGCAGTATGAGGGCGATCATAAAATTGGGAGCTGGGGGTCTATAAGCATATCCTTAAATGGTCCCTAGTCGTGTGAGTTTCGAGACAGGGCATCGATACTCCATTAGTAGACTAGTGTATACAGTCGAGACCCCGACGAGGGGCGGTGGCCGGTCTCACAAGCCACTGGTGTCAGTAGGATCACCTAAGATGTATACAGGTGCTCATTGGGTTATGAGTACACCGGACAGGACTCGCCGGGAACATGCTAGTTGGTCATATACCAGACGTCAGATGGCAGTTCCCTGGTGACATGTGTGCAGGTTAGTTCATCGACCTGGGGATCGTCATTTGTCTCGTGTGAGTTCCCACTGTACTTTGATTACTACCCTACCACGGCTCAAAGGAGTCGTGCAAACAGGTTTTAGTTGGGTACAGTCCCGAGCCACATGGAGACAGTGAGCGTATCTTCAGGGGTTCGTCTCTCCCGGTATTGGGGGTGAGGTCGTGCTGTATCTAGGAGAGCCATTACACAAAGTCCTTGGCCAAGGCAAGGAGATTTACTGGTAGGTATTCCAGTAGTATCTCAGGGTGTTCTGGGCTACACTCCGACACGACTTGTACCGCTTTTGGGGGTCTGACTTTTACCAACCCCCTAGGCCCGCCATGCGATACTCATAGACGAACGGACCGGACTGTACGGATATTGTCACTGACAGGCTCAGTAGGGTTGTCTGACTGGGTTCGCTCACAGACGTCCCTTTTAGTCAGTACCTGGTAGCCCGTTACGTATTGGCTTATACCTCTGACGTGCTAGTGGTTAAATCCACAACCAAGGTGTTGACGAGTCTTTAGAGTCCCCCACATTCAGTTACTCAAGCTTTCGGGCGAAAAGTTGTAGAGGCCGTATGGAGATATGGCAAGGTCCGATCAGATACGTGCGGTATTGCACGGATCAGGATCGGACAGTTTGTACTATAGGCCGTATGGTTATATGGCAGGGTTCGATCAGATACGTGCGGTATTGCACGGATCAGGATCGAACAGATATTACTAGCCGGCTTTGGTTTAAGCCGGATCCTAGTATAGTACAGTGTAGATTTTGTCTCATTGCATTTGTATTTCGGTCGAAATACAGATGCGGGTGTGTATGCACAGTATCGGGGTTTTCCTGTAATTTATTACGGGATCAGTTTTCTGGAGTTGCCAGTTTGCTTTCCGTTTCGGCCAATTTCCTTTGTTCCGTTCATTGGCCGAAGTGTGGTGGAGGAGGGTTTATTTGCATTGTTGCAAATAGGCATTAGCGGAGGGGGTTCTTTGCATATATTTATATCATGATGGTTTCATGATGGAGCCCATCTTTTGACTTCTAGCTTTATGATGATGACTTGACCATTGTAGGTTATGATTGGCTTTTAGAGTGTTGGGTTTTGTTCTCTCATCATTGCTTCCACCCACCCCCTTGACTTTTCCTTTTCTCTCTCCAATCACACTTGAGAAGGGGGGGCCGGCCATTCCTATGGAAGGGAATGGAATGGGGTTCATTTTGAGGTGTGGTATTTTTGCTTCTCATGTTTGCTAGAAAAGTCCTCTAGCTCATTTCCTAAAGTTGTTCTCTTTTCCTCCACCAATGGCAATTCCACAATCCCCAAAAGTGAGACATGGTTCTTCACACATTCTACAGCATATCTTGGGCACGTCGAGTAGCCGGCTTCGTGCCCGAGTTGCCTCGGCATTGAGGTGGGAGCCCGTAAACGATGTAGGCGATGTGGTGCACTTCCGGCGACGAGGAGGAGACGGGACATTCCGCAGGAGATCCGGACGATGATGAGAAGACCGGAGGACTTGGATCGTCGGTATATCTCTTTCTCATCTTATTGTTAGCTAGGACTAATTAATGGTTCGATCCGGGTAGTAGTGCGCGGCGGTTTGCCAGTTTAAGAAAATTTAAAGTTTTTCACCGCTTCCGCTTTTGGCCGTCGGATTGACGGCCGGGGCGCCGCCGTGCACTTACAGTACTGTCCTGATCCTAGGAGCACTTGCAATGCGAGAGAAGGTGAAGAGAGAAGACAACCGAATAAACCGTATTCCTATTTCTCCTGGACCAGAATCCATCCCCGAACTGGAACAAGTTCCTTTCGAGTTCGTATATAACCATACGATGGAGTATCCAAATAAACTATGGATCTTCGTAGTGATACGGAGTGTCCTGGAGAAATACAAAGGTGATTTAGGTTTGGCGAAGATATACTCGGTTTGGTCGTGAATAGCAGTCGCAATTTACTTAGCCCTCTTACTAATCCCTTGCTTTGTCTTAACTTAATACCTTCTGTACACCATCGTTATGCTAATTGGTTTTCTTCATTCCCCGCCGTTCGGCACCAGCCTAAGGTTTGGAAGAAGACTATCCAATTTGCATAATAGGTGTACTATCTCCTAAACCAAGGTGTACTCGCAACCTGAGAGAAGGTAAAAGGAAAAGACAACTGAATAGTCCTATTCGTTTTCTCCAGAACCGGAAACCATCCTCGAAGTCCTTCGAGTTCGTATCTAACCATACGATGGTTTTGTCCAATGGAAGTGGACGTTCGTAGTAATACGGGGTGTCCTGGAGAAAAGGGTAAAAGTAGGAGTGGCAATGAGGTTTGCAACTCTGACAATCCAAAAGCCAGTGTTAAGAAGGTTCGGTCAACTTGGTCACTGAGTCATAGTCTAGGGATGGGTCAATGGTCGCTGCCAAAGAGAGAGAGAGAAAAGAAACACTCAGCGTGCACTCTAACCTAGATCAGAATGGTTATCACTTTGTCTAATCTGGAAACCTCCCACTGTACCGTCAAATTCTCCTCCAAACCTGAAAGAAGAACTAGTCGGGATCACCCGAGGAGTAAACCAACTCATCAGTGGGAATCGGGATCCAACTATCATCGCATGATAACGTGACGGAATCCACTCACGTCACCACACTCCAGAAGGTATGCGCATGTCTGGCAAGTTTTAGTTCTTTTGAAACTCCCGATGTGATTTTTACCCCTAGGACCCAAGTGACCTTGACACAGTCAACAAATCAAAGAGTCCTAGTCAAGTTCAGCCCGTCATTATCCTGGATTGCATTAAACCCACCCGTACGAGACCTTGACACAGTCAACAAGGCCGCACGACTGTCCTAACCAATCCTATTAATATGCTGCAAACAAACACTACTTAGCTACCGCACACTACGCCTTGACACAGTCAACAAACGCAGCACGAATACTAAGTAATACTTGTAAGAAATGACGGAGGGCTACGACTGGTTTTTGGCGAAAAACCTTTAACGTAATGAACTTGATATTGTTGAAGGAACTGCATAGCCTTTTTAGAAAATATAGTGACGAAAACCTTTACTAAAGAGGTCACTCCCGGTGAAGGGATCTCAGCTCTTTCCCCGTAGAATGAGGTGCAGGATATTCCAACTGAATACCACGATGCAAAGCAAAAGTAATCGGCTATAGTGAAGTTATTGCCCTGACGTAAACTTCTGTCCAAGGGGTCACTCCCGGTGAAGGGATCTCGGCCCTTGCCTCGTCGACTGAGGAGCAGGATATTCCAAATGAATACCACGATGCAAAACAAAAGTGAACGTCCTTGCAATAACAGCTTTTTGAAAAATGTTCCAACAACATCAGAATAGGTTTGTTTTAACTTGCATTGATCCGAATCAATACAGTCCCATCAATTGATCACACCACAAAGAACGAAAATATACTGACGTACTTATATGCCATCCGCATTCGCCACTGGGTCCCGTCATCATCCGTTAGGTTAGCTAACTAACGGCAGAGCGGGGACTGGACTAGCGCGGATGTAAAACATATACAACATCTACTTATATATATACCAATATATTATATTTCGCTCAAGGCGTGAAAAAAATGCAACATCACAGAAATATGCAGCATCACAGAACAATACAGATATCTGGAAGCCCCGGGTTTCACAGAGCCGCTGCTGAAACCCGACGTTCCCCTGGTCATGTGGATAGCCTGTGCAATGAAAACCTAGACCCCTACGGGTGCGGCAAGTCACCCGCCAAAACCTGAAGCGAGGCAGCCCCCTTCAGCAACGTGAATGGACAACCCAGCACTTCACGGAATCCGGTAACTCGGGCACCCCTCCTGGGTCAACCTGTACCCCCTACGAGTGCGGCGAATAGCCCGCCAATCCTAGAGTGAAGCCCCCTCCGTCTCAATGCCATGAGATGCGGGCCCGTTGCCCTCTAGAACCCGGCTATCCGTGCACCCCTCCGCGGGGCAATCCTAGTACAGAAAGTAAAATATACATACAACGGGTACATCGACCGCAACCAGGCCGTGCCCCAAAACAATAATACAAACAAGCAGTGACGGCAGTCCACATGTCGGACGCTCGCCCCGCAATATCAAATGTACATATAAAACAAAACAGTACTAACATTGCATCCAGGCTATCCCCCACGACCGATCCGCAACAACACAGCATAAACACAGAACATCAACGTGAAAATCACGTTCGCAAATCCGTCTAACCGGGCTATAGCAGTTAGACAGGATTTACCGATCAAGTGATATTCACGGTCGCAGATATAATGTAAATACTGTGAAATAATGTGTTTAAAATATCCAATCGATCAAAAATTAACAAATGGGCCCCCAAGCAATACTGTAGCACTCACAGAAATTCTGGGCCCAATTTTAATATTCCAAAACCCCTAAAACCCTGTAAAAAGATCACTGTGAAAAATTGGTCCAGTGAACACACTGAACTGTGGCGGAACCGCGGCGCCAAGGGGGGTTTGGCCGCAGTTCCGCGGCGGTTCTACAGTAACACTCGTCCAAATTTTCCCAGATGTCTTATAATTTCATGTACATCAGTTTTCTACAACCTGAAAAATTTTTAGAGCCCGGAAAAAATCGACAGAAAACTGATGCAAGCAAAACGCGGTTTTTGGAATTTTGGTCGATCGGATAAGTAAAACACATTAGAACAAGCTAGACAAGATTAATGGCGTGGCTCTGATACCATGTTGCGCCACGGCAGCGCCCCGGCCGTCTATCCGAGGCCAAAATGCGGAATCAAAATTTTCTTAACTTTTAAACTGGCGCTACCGCGGACAATAAACCCGGATCGTAACCATTAACCGATACTAGCTAAAAAGAGAAAGGGTGAGAGATATACCGAGTGATCCGAGTCCTCCGGTCTTTTCGTCATCGTCCCGATCTCTCTCGGAAACTCCGGTCGTCACATCCTTGCCGGAAGGGCACCACATCGTCTGTATCTTTTACGAGCTCCCACCTCAATACCGAGGCCACTCGGGCGCGAAGTTGGTTAGCCGACGCGCCCAAGATTTGCTGTAGAATGTAGTGTAAAATCTCTTTGCCTCATGGGGTTGGTGAAGTTGCCTTGATGGAGGAATCAACAAGATATGAACTTGGGGATTTTGTGGCAATGGAAAAATGATATGAATGATTAATTTTTCCCACACCCTCACAAAATGAAAATGAACCTCTCTCATTTTTCTTCCCCTCATCAAAAGTGGCCGGCCAAGCTTGCTTGGAAAATGGTGGAGGGAATGAAACATAATACAAAGGGAGGTGAGTGTAGGAGAATAGAAGAGGTGACCACATCCAAACAACATCATCATAACAAACTTACATCCAAACCTTAACCTTTCAAATCTCATTTAATGCAAGTGATGGTGGAAAAGAAAAGATGCCATCATAATCAAAGCATATGCAAGAAACCCCCCCACAATTTGTTATTTGCAAACTTGCAAATAACCCCCTCCATCGGAAAAGTCCGGCCGGGAAAGAACAAAGGAAAACCGGCTGGAACGGAATGCAAACTGGCAACTCCAAAAAACTGGTCCCGTAATAAATTACAGGAAAACCCCGATACTGTGCATACACACCCGCATTTGTATTCCGACCGGATACAAATGCAATGAGACAAAATCTACACTGTACTAAACTAGGACCGGCTTAAACGAAAGCCGGCTAGTAAAATCCGTTCGATCCTGATCCGTGCAATACCGCACGTATCTGATCGAACCGTGCCATATAACTATACGGCCTCTAGTACTAACCGTCCGATCCTGATCCGTGCAATACCACACGTATCTGATCGGACCCTTCCATATCTCCATACGGCCTCTACAGCGTTTCGCCTGAAAGCTTGAGTAACTGAAAGTGTGGTGGACTCTAAAGACTCGTCAATACAATGGTTGTGGATTTAACCACTAGCACGTCAGAGATATAAGCCAATACGTGACGGGCCACCAGCTACTGACCAAAAGGGACGTCGATGAGCGAACTCATCCTGACACCCTACTGAGCCTGTCAGTGACAATATCCGTACAGTCCGGTCCGTTCGTCTATGAGCATCGCATGGCGGGCCTAGGGGGTTGGTAAAAGTCAGACCCCCAAAGGCGGTACAAGTCGTGTCGGAGTGTAGCCCAGAACGCCCTGAGATACTACTGGAATACCTACCAGTAAATCTCCTGCCTCGGCCGAGGGCTTTGCGTAATGGCTCTCCTAGACACAGCGCGACCTCACCCCCAATACCGGGAGAGACGAACCTCTGCAGATCCGCTCACTGCCTCTATGTGGCTCGGGACTGTACCCAACTAAAACCTGTTTGCACGACTCCTTTGAGCCGTGGTAGGGTAGTAATCAAAGCACAGTGGGAACTCACACGAGACTAATGACGATCTCAGGTCGATGAACTAACCTGTACACATGTCACCTGGGAACTGCTATCTGACGTCTGGTATAATCCCAACTAGCAGGTTCCCGGCGAGTCATGTCCGGTGTACTCATAACCCAATGAGCACATGTATACATCTTAGGTGAACCAACTGACACCAGTGGCTTGTGAGACCGGCCACCGCCCCTCGTCGGGGTCTCGACTGTATACACTAGTCTACTAATGGAGTATCGATGCCCTGTCTCGAAACTCCCACGACTAGGGACCATTTAAGGATGTGCTTATAGACCCCAGCTCCCACGAATATGATCGCCATCATACTGCTGGTCGTCAAGCAAGAATCCTAGGGGCTCTATCAACGTGTAATAGCGACCTGTAAGGTCACCTGAAGCAGTACACGATGATAAAGGTAAACCAGATAGCATACTATCATCTCGAGTAAGACTGTCCTACCGGGATAGGTCCTCCCTCAATCATTGCAATCACGTGCCTGTGATCCAATAATTGACTCTGAGGGCACTATCTCCAACAATCTCCTACTTGCACTCAAGGCTAATTATTGCGATGCCGCATACTCACTGCCCGTGTGATACCGAACACCCAACTCCTCTACTAGTCAGTCTCACAAAGCTCGTTTGCGAAACTATTGCGTTCGAGGAATAGCCTCAGTGAGTGGATCCGCTGTGATGTTTCTTTCTATGTCTCTCTATATCTCAAGTTCGCGGAGAAAGCCATCTCCCGAAATGAGCAATACCTGTCTTAGAGTATGTCTGGATATCTGATGGGACCTATCTCATAAATGAACTCTAAATCCAAACTTCTTAGACTGTATCGATAACTGAACTTAATCAGTACCCAGCGCCATGCCTCCCTCAGTATTGCCTTGGACCAACTGTCCAAAATACTGCCCCTCGTCAGAAAGAGAAACTACAACTCTGACAGCCACTCTGCCATCCGTGTCACCTTGGAAGCCTGGAATGATAACCGTCTCCTAAAAAAAGGCTGTCGTTATCACATCCCTAGAACATCAACTTATGTTCTAAAACTGCTTCCGACTGTTTCTCCAGGATTGGATTAATATCAACTTATTGCACCTACTGCAAGAACAACATCTGGTGTGGTACTTGACATTTCATGATTGACTCAATTGCCTAAGCAAGTGATCTGTCAATCATGCGTATCCCTCTCCCCTTTAGTCTGTAAGACACCTTTAGAGAGGGCGACTCCATCATCTGCAGGTACACTACCATGCCAGGAGTCGTCCATTCTAAATACTCTTAGAATGCTGTCAAAGTACCCTGATTAGGAAACCACCCAAATCTAGATCTAAAACCATAGATCTAGTAACCAGTATGTCTGATATAATGTCCAAGTCCCATGTGGAGAAAACACTGTGTGACGACCAAAGTATAACCGATCGTAGTATAGGAATATCACTTCCTACTACCTTCTCAACAGATCCATCCCCTATTCTAATGACGTCAAACCTATGACTGTCATATCAGAAATAGATGATCTATCTCCGCTATATCTGCTTTAGTCTATAAATAGACATAAGCCTGATGTCCACCAATGCTTCCGCTGCTCCCACTGACTACGACAACCCTCTGGCAGAGTCATATAGACGCGCACTTCTAAAGCTAGTTTAGAACGACGCTATACTCATCCTCCTGCCGGGTCTCACAGTCTGGAACAACAACAATGGCAAGTGTGGGTAAACAAGAACTTCCCTGTCACCGTCCTTGAGGCTACCGGAGTGCCTCTCGGGTGCCTGAAGTTACCCACCTTATCTGCGGAGTGGCCAATGGAATGTCAAACCAGATTGAATCTTCAGGTTCCTATCAAATTTTCAGTAATCGTTTGCGGTTCTGGAATCACTTCCAGTTCTACCATACTCCCACTACTGTTTTCTGAAAAATAACCATTTCTTTTAAAAATGTGGCGAGTTAAGAACAATATCACTATTGATCTTTCTTATGGTAGAAAAGTCAACCTTCGTCATAGCCTGGGTCAACCCATAAACTGCCATTACAGAAACGTGCCTTGAGTTATCCAGAGTCTGGTTTTAATCATAAGCCGGACAACTCCCCGTACCTTAACAATGTTAAGATATGAACTGTACTATATCCAATATAGAACCAGAGGCACTGATTTAATTGAACCAGATTCAATTCATGCAGCTGTCTCCATTGCATGTCAACTAAATGGAGAGAGGCCGATCAGCGTTACTCAACTTAGGAATGCTTCCAATTATGAGTAACCTGAAAGAGAAGCAATTTCTCTTTATCATTACTATCAACTGAATACCATACACAAGTATCTACATCTTCGATCACCTTGAAGAATCCCGATACTTGCAATACCTGGTTCTCTACTCTATTCTTATACCAATAACTCCTCAAAACTCAGACCCTGTGTTTCTACGAAACACATGTCTAAGAATTAGACTAGTTAAAAGTAAACAGAATATAATATGAGGACCAACCCCACTGTCCTAATGGACACTGGACAATATACAATACTCTGTATAAGTCCCTGAGTCTAACAACTCATTCACTGTGTGTCGTAGGTTGAAAACTGTACTTATGGTTAAGAAGAATTACACCGCTGTTTAATGCTCCTTACCTAACCATCCACTGATATAGGTAAATGTCATCGACATAATATCAAAAGGTATATCTCACTCTATGAAAATAGACGTACAGATATATCAATTTGAAATTGGTGCACAACAGCGGATATTCAAAACCAAATATTTGCCGACCGGCAAACAGCCCAGGTGATCTCCTCAAATATCACCGATTACAACGAATCCCGATATAATGAGGATGATCACCCAATTCCCAATAACTTACTCCCACTCATCATCTGAAAAACCATACAGATGTGAGAATCAAACCTGGAAAATACATACCCTGGAGCAAGTGTCTAATCGGGAAATCAGTTTTCTTTTAACAGCACACAGTTGAACTGAAACATTGAAATGTTTCGATGGGGCATCCTGGTATTCCTAGTAATGCCTCTACCATTATCCAGATTCACAACTAAAACCGTATAATTCTTTGCCACCTCTCCAAATCCCTTTATATGTCTTTAGTCATTACCTTCTGCACACCCCTTAGGCCAAATGGTTTTCTTCCTTCCCTACCGTTCGGCACCAGCCTATGATTTGGAAGAAGACTATCCAATAAGCATAATGGATGTACTGTCCTGATCCTAGGAGCACTTGCAATGCGAGAGAAGGTGAAGAGAAAAGACAACCGAATAAACCGTATTCCTATTTCTCCTGGACCAGAATCCATCCCCGAACTGGAACAAGTTCCTTTCGAGTTCGTATATAACCATACGATGGAGTATCCAAATAAACTGTGGATCTTCGTAGTGATACGGAGTGTCCTGGAGAAATACAAAGGTGATTTAGGTTTGGCGAAGATATACTCGGTTTGGTCGTGAATAGCAGTCGCAATTTACTTTGCCCTCTTACTAATCCCTTGCTTTGTCTTAACTTAATACCTTCTGTACACCATCGTTATGCTAATTGGTTTTCTTCATTCCCCGCCGTTCGGCACCAGCCTAAGGTTTGTAAGAAGACTATCCAATTTGCATAATAGGTGTACTATCTCCTAAACCAAGGAGTACTCGCAACCTGAGAGAAGGTAAAAGGAAAAGACAACTGAATAGTCCTATTCGTTTTCTCCAGAACCGGAAACCATCCTCGAAGTCCTTCGAGTTCGTATCTAACCATACGATGGTTTTGTCCAATGGAAGTGGACGTTCGTGTAGGGTTCCTAGGCACCCTCAAAGGGTCTCACAAGGCATCAACCATGCCCGTTTCAAATATTACGGTGCCGAGAAATCCTAAACTACGGATCGTTTGCTAGAAAACTAGGCGAAAAGTAAACTAGTTAACAATTAACTAAGAGATACGGAAATACAACCTTTGTAGATCCGGTCCTCCACCTCCACGGCTCCGAGATGAGGTCCTCTCCGCTGTCCAAATCAAATCCGGGCTCTAGCGTCGGCTTCATCGGAGAATGGGCAAGCTAGGTCGTCGATGTCCATGCCGAAGATGATCTACGTCGAGGCATCGCTAGATCAAGCTCACAACTTCACCAAGTCAAGAAACTTGTGAAGTAAACACACTCTACTACTTGGCAAGAGGTAGAGGATGAAGAAATAGGAAGTGGGTAGACTTTAGTTTTGGATTTCTCACTCTTTTCCAACAATCACTATTGATGGAGCTTGGTTTTCTTCAAAGAAGAATGAAGAAGAAGAAGAGCAAGAAGAAGATAAGTATTATGATAAGAATAAAAGAATAAATAAAAATCCATTCTTATCATAATTCTCACCATGGTTAGGTGTAGAGAATTAACTTGAGTTAATTGAATTGGTTAGGGTTAAGCATGAGACAAAATGGTGACTAAGTCAAAAGTTCATGAAGCTTCATGAAAGAAAACAAAAGAAGCCACCATTCTATTTTATGCAATTTTATTTTCCAAAAATAAAAACAAATGAATAAATGAATAATCAAATAAAAACCCTAACCATTTCTTTAACCAAGGTTTAATTCTTTACACAAACCCTAATTTGCATGTATCATCAAATATGATACAAACAAGTGCACAAAATCATATCACATATATAATGCGCACACCCGAGTGAGAAAATCCATTTTAAGGTGAACCGATACTAGTTGATGCAAAGTAATATATCAAATATATAATTATGCATTAAATCATTAAATCAACACTTGATTTAACGATCCGGTCATGTCGCACATAACCGACTGGTATCATTAGTAACATCTTATCGAATCAACACTTGATCCGATAACCCGGCTATATCGCATATAACCGATCAATGTCACATCACGAGAATCGAATACAGTATCACATACTTGTATTATTCTCGGTCCCGCACATATCTCATATGCGCTCCTATTTCGTTTCTCTTGAGCCAGGAAACCTCTGTGTAGGACTCTAAAGACTCGTCAATACGCCGGCAGCAGGTGATGATCATATCAAGCACCCACAAGCCGCAAGCGGTCTGCTAAACGTAACGGCCACCCGGGTATTGAGCGATCTGAAGATCGACGAGCAAGCCCGCTCACACTCCAGTGAATACGACCAGTAACACTACCGTACAGTCCGGTCTGATCGTCTGATATGTCGCATATCTCGCCTAGGGATGGTAAACGTCAGACCCCAATAGTTCGATAAGTCGTGTCGATATGAGGCTCATAACGGGTCGAGAAATTACTGGTAACACTTACCAGCAATTCTCTGATCAGCCCTGGCCAGGGACTTCCTGTTATAGCCAATCGAACACAGCGCAACATCAACCCCCTATACCGGGAGAGACGAATCCCCTCCTATCGCTCATTGCCTCCATGTGACTCGGGACTGTACCCAAAAACCACCGTTTTGCACGCCCTCTTGGACGTGGTAAGATGGAAATCAAAGCACAGTGGGAACCACACAAGACTCTATGACGATCTCGGGTCAACAGACTACTCTGTACCAGTGTCACCAGAGAACTGCCATCTGACGTGAGGTATAATACCATCTGGGAGTTCTCGGCGAGTCCGTCCAGTGTACCCAGTCTCTACTGAGCACCCGTATATCATCTCTGATGTCAAACACCGATGGATATGGGATCATCCATCACCCATCTGTATGGGTCGAGAAGGTATATGCTAGTCTACTCTGGTATATCGATGCCCCGTCTCGATACACCCACGACTAGGGACTTTGAAGGATGTACTTATGGACTACCAAGTCCCCACTAGTATGATCCGCATCATAGTCCAGGTAGTCAAGCACACATCCTAAGGGCTTTACCAACATGTAATAGAGAGACAATCAGTGTACATGTTAAGGTAAAGATCAACCAGATAGCATACTATCATGTCGAGCAAGAAAGTCCTCCCTATATATGTCCCAGCATCCACTACAATATACATCCTATGTATAGTAATGGCCTCTAGGGCATACATATAACTAACAATCTCCCACTTGCACTAGGGCCATCTGATAGCAGTGGTTGTAGTATCTCATACTCAACCATCCCATAAAAGTCTCTCTCTGGGAACAGGCCTTTGTGAGTGGATCCGCTGTGTTGTCCTCTGAGTCTACTCTCCTAACCTCAATCCCCTGGAGATCAACCATCTCCATGATCAGGTGATACTGCCTTAGAATATGTCTGGATCACTGATGGGACGGACGTTCCTTGGCATAAGCCACAACTCCATTGTCTCACAATGGTTGGAACGTAGTTCATCTCATGAACCAATATACACCCAGACTGCCTCTTTGGTAGCATCTTAAGTAGCGATATATCGTGCCTTTATCGTCTAGTATGTCACGGTATCTAGCTTGGAACTCTTCCACCATACCGTCCCTTTACTGAGGGTAAAGACAATGCCTGTGACTGACACTCAGTCGTCTTTATCACCCTGGAACACTTCCAGTGATTCTCCCCAGGATCGGTTGATACCGTCTCACTACAACTAGTGAGAATCCTAACATCCAATTAAGTCTATCTCATAGATCTAAAATCCAGGATTTAGGAGGTATCACTTTGATCCTATATGGAGAATCATTGTGATAATCGGAGATTGATCGAGCGTAGCATAAGAAACTCCTTTCTTATCAAGAGTATGTCATCCACGTACTCTACGAGGATCGTCACCATACTCCCTACTACCTTTTTGTATATACAAGGTTCATTTACCATTTTGATGATGTCAAACTGTTTGACTAATCCATCAAAACAGATGTTCCAACTCCGCGATGCCTGCTTTATCCTATAAAACATCTTGCACACGTTTCCGCTGCTCCCACTGTCTACGAGGCCCTCTGGCTGTGTACTTATAGACGCTCTCTTCCAAATCATCATTTAGAAAAGCAGTCAAGACACCCAACCACCAGATATCGTAGTCATGGTATGTAGCCGTTGCAAGTAGGATCTGGATGGACTTAAGCATAGATCCTTAGAAAAGGTTTCAACATAATCCACACTTGGTCAATGATGCAAACCTTTAACAAGTCTAGCTTTGAAAGTCTCAACTTTTCCATGTACAACAAGCAATCTTCTCAAGATATACCTGCTCCTGATGGGGATTTAACCCTTCAGATATAGCAACCAAAGTCCATACTTTGTTGGTGTATAAGGATTCCATCTCAGATCGATAAGCATCCAGCCATTCTTACAGAGTCTCACTCTCGATGGCCAGCTCGAAACTAGTTGGGTCATCATCTCATGATGCAATCCTCGCTCCCACTGTCATAGAGAAACCGAAGTATCTCTCAGGTGGGTGAGGAATCCTACTAGATCGGCGGAGAGGCTGAGGTTCGTTGGTATCTACTGAATCCTTTGGTTCTACCAAATCATCTTCTGTTGTTTGTATAGTTGGAACCTTTCCAGTTGTACATAACAGATCTTGCCTCGAGCTTGTTCGGATTTTGCTTTTAGACATAGGCCGGACAACCCCAAATCTTAACTATCTTAAGATATGGGCTCTTCCCTTTCCATATCACATATGAAATGGTAGGCAATTGATTTGATTGGAACCCTATTCAATAGGTATGCAGCTTCTCAAGTGCATAACTCCCAAAAAGGAAAAAGGTAACTCAGTAGTACTCATCATAGAGCACACCTTATCATATAGGGTGTGATTGATCCGCCCTGATATACCATCGTGCTATGGTGTATTCGGAGGAGTAATGCCGAGAGAGAATCTCATTCTCCTTTAGAATAGTCCAGGATTTCCGTGCTCAAGTATTCTCCTCCTTGATCACATCAAGGGACATAATACTTATACCCGTATTTTAGTTCTCTACTTCTAACTTATATTCTGTGAATATCTCAAAAGGTTCGGACTTGTGTTTCAACAGGAACATAGGTCTGAATCTCGAATGATCATCAGAGAATGTAATGAAGTATAAAGAACCAGTCCTGGCATGTGTAGACAGGGGACCTACATACATCAACATGTATCATCCCAAGAGTTCATTAACTCTTTCTCTGTTTCCAGTAAACGGAGCTATGGTCATCTTATCTTTGTGAAATGACTGGCGAGTTTCACAAGATGTAAATTCAAACTGATTTAAATATGCATCTATATGTAACTCTAGCTGGTCGGGTCACATTGATCTGACCTAGTCTACAATGCCTCAAGAAGAATTCGTTCATTTCTGAACTCTTCCTCTTGTGTGTGTTCCATATACTAAGAACTGTAGTTTGATTTAGAACATCAATGCTTTTAGATAACATGCCTGAACCGATCAACCTTTGATATAGGAAATGTTCAAAACATTATCCATCAATACAAAATTATATCCTTTCTTTACTAATAAAAAGACTGATATGATTTTGTATATCAGGTTCGGTATCTAATAACATTCGTTCAGAATCAATATATTGGTAATACAGGGTGACAGTGACCAACAGACTTGGCTGCAACACTTGCCCCGTTTTCTGCCTCATGAAACTTATCACCTGTTCTCAGTTCTCTACCTATCTGTAGCCCTATGTAACAGATTACATATCTGGGATCCTGATCCGGTATCATATACCCAGGACGTAAATGATACTGAGAAACAGTTCTGTATAATGAACACACCCGAAGATGATGCATCAGCATGCACTCTCTTCGTTTGGGCGGCACGGGAATTCTGGTATTCCCCAATTTCCTGCTCTGTCTTATAACAATTATAAGTTGGAGCGGGACCAACGTTCCCCAGCTCAGTATAACAAGCGGGTTCAGTCAAATATCCGTATTATTATCTTGATTAAGGCGTGATAGGGTCGCTACCTGGAGAGAGAGAGAAGAAAACACTCAGCGTGCGCTCTGTCAAGAATAGATTGGTTATTATTTTATCTAATCAGGATGGCTCCCACTGCTTTTTATCAAATCTTCCTTCAAACCCTAAAAGGAAAGACTAGCCGGGATTAATTACACACTACAAGTTCGCCAATCTTTCAGCCAGGCCAGTGTCGGTACTTTGAGGGAGGTCCCCCGTGCTTTCGCACGAACCTAATTAATGTAAACCTCGTTTTCCCAGAGGCGTAACCTCGTTAACACCTTTCTAGACACCTACTTGATCGGCTAATTGTAATGTATAAAACTCTCCCAGGAGTAACACTTACTCGCAGCGGGTATCGGGATCCAACTATCTCATAGAAGCTATGCAATCTCATTGCAAATTTCAACACTTGAAATTCCCGATAATATTTTGCCCCTAGCAGCTATATGACCTTAACATAGTCAACAAATCATAAGTGCTAGTCAAGTTCAACCCGTCATTTCCCGATTGAATTAAACCCACCCGCACGACCCTTAACATAGTCAACAAAGTCGCACGACTACCCTAATCCAATCACATCATATGCTTATGCAGATAAGCACTAATTAGCTACCGCACACTACGCCTTAACATAGTCAACAAACGTAGCACGAATACTAACCAGTACTTATCTGAAATGACGGAGGGCTACGACAGGTTTTTCTGAAAACCTATTGCGTAATGAACTTGATATCGTTGTAGAATCAAATGATTTTAAAATGGAGTGTTTTTTAGGCTTTTCTAGTTTTGCTAAAGGAGTCACTCCCGATGAAGGGATCGTCGGTCCTTTCCTCGTCGAATGAGGTGCGGGATATATCACATATATCACTGTGCAAAGCAAAACTCTTAAAAGCAATCAAAAGACAAACCGAGTGTGTAGCATCTGCCAGTTATTGCTAAAGGAGTCACTCCCGGTGAAGGGATCTCGGTCCTTTCCTCATCGAATAAGGTGCAGGATATATCACATATACCTCTGTGCAAAGCAAGAACTGTAGCTACCTGTTTTATTTTGAAATTCGATTCTACAACATCTTAGGTTTCTTTTATTTCATTAATCACATTAATGAAGTCCCATCATTTAAGTACCTAAACATCACAGATAAATACGACGTACACTTATGCCATCCGCATTCGCCTCGATGTCCCCTCGTGCACCGTTAGGTTAGGTAACTAACGGCAGAGCGGGGCAGGGCTAGCGCGGGTGTAAAACATAAGTAACGTTTATATAATATATCATATATACTGTATACTGTATCTATCACAGAGTATCACATAATCACATCACAGATATCGCAGCAGAAGAATCATATGAAATATTGGATATACTAGGACGTCCGTGTTTTCAATACGAGCCAGTATAAAACACGGATTCCACGGTCGTGATGAATAACCAAACCCACACGCCAATACCCCTACGAGAGCGGCAAGCAACCCTACCAATTCTTAGAGTTAGGAGACCCGGACTCGACTCCTCGAGTTGGTCTCCCACTGGACTCCAGAACCCGGTTACTTGTGCTCCCCTCCTTGGGTCTATCCTAGTGCGGAAAAGTAAATAATATACAACAGGTGACAACTTCCGCAACCTGGAAGCGCCCCAATAAAAGAATATTACATACAAGTTTTTACATGAATAAAAATGAAAAACACTCATCTCACATAAAAACCCCCGGCTATTCAAACACGACGATCCAATATAACATATCCAGCAACACATAACATCACATGTCATCAACGTAAGTAAATATGCGCATCCCAATTGTCGTTGACATATAGCAACGAAACCGGCGATATCACATATTACACTTACGGTCACAGAAAAGAAAGTGTAAAACTACAACAGTTGGAATCCGCAACCACCTCAGACATCGCATGCCTGACCAAATGAATTACTTAGACATCGCATGCCTAACAATTATAAACCCCGCATTTTAGTCTCAAAATCGAAAACTCTTTTCAATATCAAGTCGGGTAATTCAACAAGATTCCCGACATCCTGATCGAATACTCGTCGCAAACTTCAGTAGACGGCCGCACCCCCGATACCGTCGACGAAGTGCACCAAAGCGGAACACCGCTACCACGAGCACCCGAACGGATGCTTTCGGCGACGGGGTTCTCCTACAGTCACTTGGTCGGGGCTATGGAGTGAGGCTGTCTATTAAGTTTACCCGGCGAGTATCCGCGTACGCTACGTGATTGCGACGGACTTTTGATCACATCAAAATTCCGTGGCAACCGATCAAGTGAGACTAAAGTGCTATGTTTATAACATTCATTCAGTTATCTCATAACTATTTGTGAATTCCAATTATTGTATCCCATTCCAGATAAATAGAAAATGTTAAACTTTTGGATCGAACAATCGAACACCCAAGTTTTCCCAATACAGATCAACACATGAAATAAGTCTAACAACATTCAGTTCGTACCTCAGTACCAACGGTCCAGCCGTAGAAGGGTCAAGCCAACGCCTCACATGTGGCACGCCGTACTGCCCCAAACCCGAAGGTTCAAAGGGCAGTTCAAGACGGTCACATAATCGAGTTAAGGTTTGTTGTCTTCTAGTGGGACCATCGCGTTACTTGCACTACTTAGAACGTCGTTAAACTACGGAAAAATCCAACAATTGGAAATTTCCCGGCAGGGGAAAAATTGGGTATTTATATCCGGTCGAACTTTTTAACATATTTTAAAAATATCCATAAAGCCAAATAGACAAAATTTGATACCCCGATCGAAACACCGAATCCCCAAAACATTCCCAGAAAATACAACTCTGGAAACAGTATTAAAAATTCCCAGAAAATCCAGAATAAAATAATAAGAGTTACTGTGCAAATAGTGGAGGATGACGTCATCAAGGTGCGGCTGAACCGCCGCAGAATGCAGGCATCTGCCGCGCTTCCGCCGCTATATTTACTGTTCATCCAAAAATATTTACATGGTAATTCATATTTTTCCCTGCTGAATTTTTTAGCAATTTTTAATATGGAAAAATCCACGTTTTACGAAATCGTCCAGAGAGCATATTGCCGGGTGGGTTTCGGGTTCGTTCGGGCTTCAAATTCCGTCTAGACTTCGCCTAAGGCTCTAGCTAGTCTCTGATACCACTGTAGGGTTCCTAGGCACCCTCAAGGGGTCTCACAAGGCATCAACCATGCCCGTTTCAAATATTACGGTGCCGAGAAACCCTAAACTACGGATCGTTTGCTAGAAAACTAGGCGAAAAGTAAACTAGTTAACAATTAACTAAGAGATACGGAAATACAACCTTTGTAGATCCGGTCCTCCACCTCCACGGCTCCGAGATGAGGTCCTCTCCACTGTCCAAATCAAATCCGGGCTCTAGCGTCGGCTTCATCGGAGAATGGGCAAGCTAGGTCGTCGATGTCCATGCCGAAGATGATCTACGTCGAGGAATTGCTAGATCAAGCTCACAACTTCACCAAGTCAAGAAACTTGTGAAGTAAACACACTCTACTACTTGGCAAGAGGTAGAGGATGAAGAAATAGGAAGTGGGTAGACTTTAGTTTTGGATTTCTCACTCTTTTCCAACAATCACCATTGATGGAGCTTGGTTTTCTTCAAAGAAGAATGAAGAAGAAGAAGAGCAAGAAGAAGATAAGTATTATGATAAGAATAAAAGAATAAATAAAAATCCATTCTTATCATAATTCTCACCATGGTTAGGTGTAGAGAATTAACTTGAGTTAATTGAATTGGTTAGGGTTAAGCATGAGACAAAATGGTGACTAAGTCAAAAGTTCATGAAGCTTCATGAAAGAAAACAAAAGAAGCCACCATTCTATTTTATGCAATTTTATTTTCCAAAAATAAAAACAAATGAATAAATGAATAATCAAATAAAACCCTAACCATTTCTTTAACCAAGGTTTAATTCTTTACACAAACCCTAATTTGCATGTATCATCAAATATGATACAAACAAGTGCACAAAATCATATCACATATATAATGCGCACACCCGAGTGAGAAAATCCATTTTAAAGTGAACCGATACTAGTTGATGTAAAGTAATATATCAAATATATAATTATGCATTAAATCATTAAATCAACACTTAATTTAACGATCCGGTCATGACGCACATAACCGACTGGTATCATTAGTAACATCTTATCGAATCAACACTTGATCCGATAACCCGGCTATATCGCATATAACCGATCAATGTCACATCGCGAGAATCGAATACAGTATCACATACTTGTATTATTCTCGGTCCCGCACATATCTCATATGCGCTCCTATTTCGTTTCGCTTGAGCCAGGAAACCTCTGTGTAGGACTCTAAAGACTCGTCAATACGCCGGCAGCAGCTGATGATCATATCAAGCACCCACAAGCCGCAAGCGGTCTGCTAAACATAACGGCCACCCGGGTATTGAGCGATCTGAAGATCGACGAGCAAGCCCGCTCACACTCCAGTGAATCCGACCAGTAACACTACCGTACAGTCCGGTCTGATCGTCTGATATGTCGCATATCTCGCCTAGGGGTGGTAGACGTCATACCCCAATAGTTCGATAAGTCGTGTCGATATGAGGCTCATAACGGGTCGAGAAATTACTGGTAACACTTACCAGCAATTCTCTGATCAGCCCTGGCCAGGGACTTCCTGTTATAGCCAATCGAACACAGCGCAACATCAACCCCCTATACCGGGAGAGACGAATCCCCTCCTATCGCTCATTGCCTCCATGTGACTCGGGACTGTACCCAAAAACCACCGTTTTGCACGCCCTCTTGGACGTGGTAAGATGGAAATCAAAGCACAGTGGGAACCACACAAGACTCTATGACGATCTCGGGTCAACAGACTACTCTGTACCAGTGTCGCCAGAGAATTGCCATCTGACGTGAGGTATAATACCATCTGGGAGTTCTCGGCGAGTCCGTCCAGTGTACCCAGTCTCTACTGAGCACCCGTATATCATCTCTGATGTCAAACACCGATGGATATGGGATCATCCATCGCCCATCTGTATGGGTCGAGAAGGTATACGCTAGTCTACTCTGGTATATCGATGCCCCGTCTCGATACACCCACGACTAGGGACTTTGAAGGATGTACTTATGGACTACCATGTCCCCACTAGTATGATCCGCATCATAGTCCAGGTAGTCAAGCACACATCCTAAGGGCTTTACCAACATGTAATAGAGAGACAATCAGTGTACACGTTAAGGTAAAGATCAACCAGATAGCATACTATCATGTCGAGCAAGAAAGTCCTCCCTATATATGTCCCAGCATCCACTACAATATACATCCTATGTATAGTAATGGCCTCTAGGGCATACATATAACTAACAGTTCGTAGTAATACGGGGTGTCCTGGAGAAAAGGGTAAAAGTAGGAGTGGCAATGAGGTTTGCAACTCTGACAATCCAAAAGCCAGTGTTAAGAAGGTTCGGTCAACTTGGTCACTGAGTCATAGTCTAGGGTCGGGTCAATGGTCGCTGCCAAAGAGAGAGAGAGAAAAGAAACACTCAGCGTGCAATCTAACCTAGATCAGAATGGTTATCACTTTGTCTAATCTGGAAACCTCCCACTGTACCGTCAAATTCTCCTCCAAACCTGAAAGAAGAACTAGTCGGGATCACCCGAGGAGTAAACCAACTCATCAGTGGGAATCGGGATCCAACTATCATCGCATGATAACGTGACGGAATCCACTCACGTCACCACACTCCAGAAGGTATGCGCATGTCTGGCAAGTTTCAGTTCTTTTGAAACTCCCGATGTGATTTTTACCCCTAGGACCCAAGTGACCTTGACACAGTCAACAAATCAAAGAGTCCTAGTCAAGTTCAGCCCGTCATTATCCTGGATTGCATTAAACCCACCCGTACGAGCCCTTGACACAGTCAACAAGGCCGCATGACTGTCCTAACCAATCCCATTAATATGCTGCAAACAAACACTACTTAGCTACCGCACACTACGCCTTGACACAGTCAACAAACGCAGCACGAATACTAAGTAATACTTGTAAGAAATGACGGAGGGCTACGACTGGTTTTTGGCGAAAAACCTTTAACGTAATGAACTTGATATCGTTGAAGGAACTGCATAGCCTTTTTAGAAAATATAGTGACGAAAACCTTTACTAAAGAGGTCACTCCCGGTGAAGGGATCTCGGCTCTTTCCCCGTAGAATGAGGTGCAGGATATTCCAACTGAATACCACGATGCAAAGCAAAAGTAATCGGCTATAGTGAAGTTATTGCCCTGACGCAAACTTCTGTCCAAGGGGTCACTCCCGGTGAAGGGATCTCGGCCCTTGCCTCGTCGACTGAGGAGCAGGATATTCCAAATGAATACCACGATGCAAAACAAAAGTGAACGTCCTTGCAATAACAGCTTTTTGAAAAATGTTCCAACAACATCAGAATAGGTTTGTTTTAACTTGCATTGATCCGAATCAATGCAGTCCCATCAATTGATCACACCACAAAGAACGAAAATATACTGACGTACGTATATGCCATCCGCATTCGCCACTGGGTCCCGTCATCATCCGTTAGGTTAGCTAACTAACGGCAGAGCGGGGACTGGACTAGCGCGGATGTAAAACATATACAACATCTACTAATATATATACCAATATATTATATTTCGCTCAAGGCGTGAAAAAAATGCAACATCACAGAAATATGCAGCATCACAGAACAATACAGATATCTGGAAGCCCCGGGTTTCACAGAGCCGCTGCTGAAACCCGACGTTTCCCTGGTCGTGTGGATAGCCTGTGCAATGAAAACCTAGACCCCTACGGGTGCGTCAAGTCACCCGCCAAAACCTGAAGCGAGGCAGCCCCCTTCAGCAACGTGAATGGACCACCCAGCACTTCACGGAATCCGGTAACTCGGGCACCCCTCCTGGCTCAACCTGTACCCCCTACGAGTGCGGCGAATAGCCCGCCAATCCTAGAGTGAAGCCTCCTCCGTCTCAATGCCATGAGATGCGGGCCCGTTGCCCACTAGAACCCGGCTATCCGTGCACCCCTCCGCGGGGCAATCCTAGTACAGAAAGTAAAATATACATACAACGGGTACATCGACCGCGACCAGGCCGTGCCCCAAAAGAATAATACAAACAGGCAGTGACGGCAGTCCACATGTCGGACGCTCGCCCCGCAATATCAAATGTACATATAAAACAAAACAGTACTAGCATTGCATCCAGGCTATCCCCCACGACCGATCCGCAACAACACAGCATAAACACAGAACATCAACGTGAAAATCACGTTCGCAAATCCGTCTAACCGGGCTATAGCAGTTAGACAGGATTTACCGATCAAGTGATATTCACGGTCGCAGATATAATGTAAATACTGTGAAATAATGTGTTTAAAATATCCAATCGATCAAAAATTAACAAGTGGGCCCCCAAGAAATACTGTAGCACTCACAGAAATTCTGGGCCCAATTTTAATATTCCAAAACCCCTAAAACCCTGTAAAAAGATCACTGTGAAAAATTGGTCCAGTGAACACACTGAACTGTGGCGGAACCGCGGCGCCAAGGGCGTTTGGCCGCGGTTCCGCGGCGGTTCTACAGTAACACTCGTCCAAATTTTCCTAGATGTCTTATAATTTCATGTACATCAGTTTTCTACAACGTGAAAAATTTTTAGAGCCCGGAAAAAATCGACAGAAAACTGATGCAAGCAAAACGCGGTTTTTGGAATTTTGGTCGATCGGATAAGTAAAACACATTAGAACAAGCTAGACAAGGTTAATGGCGTGGCTCTGATACCATGTTGCGCCACGGCAGCGCCCCGGCCGTCTATCCGAGGCCAAAATGCGGAATCAAAATTTTCTTAACTTTTAAACTGGCGCTACCGCGGACAATAAACCCGGATCGTAACCATTAACCGATACTAGCTAAAAAGAGAAAGGGTGAGAGATATACCGAGTGATCCGAGTCCTCCGGTCTTCTCGTCATCGTCCCGATCTCTCGCGGAAACTCCGGTCGTCACATCCTTGCCGGAAGGGCACCACATCGTCTGTATCTTTTACGGGCTCCCACCTCAATACCGAGGCAACTCGGGCGTGAAGTTGGCTAGCCGACGCGCCCAAGATTTGCTGTAGAATGTAGTGTAAAATCTCTTTGCCTCATGGGATTGGTGAAGTTGCCTTGATGGAGGAATCAACAAGATATGAACTTGGGGATTTTGTTTCAATGGAAAAATGATATGAATGATTAATTTTTCCCACACCCTCACAAAATGAAAATGAACCTCTCTCATTTTTCTTCCCCTCATCAAAAGTGGCCGGCCAAGCTTGCTTGGAAAATGGTGGAGGGAATGAAACATAATACAAAGGGAGGTGAGTGTAGGAGAATAGAAGAGGTGACCACATCCAAACAACATCATCATAACAAACTTACATCCAAACCTTAACCTTTCAAATCTCATTTAATGCAAGTGATGGTGGAAAAGAAAAGATGCCATCATAATCAAAGCATATGCAAGAAACCCCCCCACAATGTGTTATTTGCAAACTTGCAAATAACCCCCTCCATCGGAAAAGTCCGGCCGGGAAAGAACAAAGGAAAACCGGCCGGAACGGAATGCAAACTGGCAACTCCAGAAAACTGGTCCCGTAATAAATTACAGGAAAACCCCGATACTGTGCATACACACCCGCATTTGTATTCCGACCGGATACAAATGCAATGAGACAAAATCTATACTGTACTAAACTAGGACCGGCTTAAACCAAAGCCGGCTAGTAAAATCCGTTTGATCCTGATCCGTGCAATACCGCACGTATCTGATCGAACCGTGCCATATAACTATACGTCCTCTAGTACTAACCGTCCGATCCTGATCCGTGCAATACCGCACGTATCTGATCGGACCCTGCCATATCTCCATACGGCCTCTACAGCGTTTCGCCCGAAAGCTTGAGTAACTGAAAGTGTGGTGGACTCTAAAGACTCGTCAATACAATGGTTGTGGATTTAACCACTAGCACGTCAGAGGTATAAGCCAATACGTGACGGGCCACCAGCTATTGACCAAAAGGGACGTCGATGAGCGAACTCATCCTGACACCCTACTGAGCCTGTCAGTGACAATATCCGTACTGTCCGGTCCGTTCGTCTATGAGCATCGCATGGCGGGCCTAGGGGGTTGGTAAAAGTCAGACCCCCAAAGGCGGTACAAGTCGTGTCGGAGTGTAGCCCAGAACGCCCTGAGATACTACTGGAATACCTACCAGTAAATCTCCTGCCTCGGCCGAGGGCTTTGCGTAATGGCTCTCCTAGACACAGCGCGACCTCACCCCCAATACCGGGAGAGACGAACCCCTGCAGATCCGCTCACTGCCTCCATGTGGCTCGGGACTGTACCCAACTAAAACCTGTTTGCACGACTCCTTTGAGCCGTGGTAGGGTAGTAATCAAAGCACAGTGGGAACTCACACGAGACAAATGACGATCTCAGGTCGATGAACTAACCTGTACACATGTCACCTGGGAACTGCTATCTGACGTCTGGTATAATCCCAACTAGCAGGTTCCCGGCGAGTCCTGTCCGGTGTACTCATAACCCAATGAGCACATGTATACATCTTAGGTGAACCAACTGACACCAGTGGCTTGTGAGACCGGCCACCGCCCCTCGTCGGGCTCTCGACTGTTTACACTAGTCTACTAATGGAGTATCGATGCCCTGTCTCGAAACTCCCACGACTAGGGACCATTTAAGGATGTGCTTATAGACCCCAGCTCCCACGAATATGATCGCCATCATACTGCTGGTCGTCAAGCAAGAATCCTAGGGGCTCTATCAACGTGTAATAGCGACCTGTAAGGTCACCTGAAGCAGTACACAATGATAAAGGTAAACCAGATAGCATACTATCATCTCGAGTAAGACTGTCCTACCGGGATAGGTCCTCCCTCAATCATTGCAATCACGTGCCTGTGATCCAATAATTGACTCTGAGGGCACTATCTCCAACAGAGAAAACTATTGGTTAAATGATAAATCAACACTTGATTTATCAATCCGGCCATATCACATATGACCCTACCAAAAGCAAGCCGCCCGATCAATGTTCGGTATCCTATACGCGCATTTTAATCGGGTCCATGCGCATATCGCATACGCGCACCACAATGTTTCGCCTGGACTAGGTAACTCTTGTGTGGGACTCTAAGACTCGTCAATACGCCGGCAGAGGGTGATGATCATATCAAGTACCCCGAAGCCGCAAGCGGTCAGCTAAACGTAACGGCCACCCGGGTATTGAGCGATCAGAAGAAAACAAGCGAACCTGCTACAACTCCCGTCGAGCCAACCGGCAACACTACCGTACAGTCCGGTCTCTTCGTCAGATATGCTGCATATCGAGCCTAGGGATGGTCACGTCGACCCCAATAAATCAATAAGTCGTGCCGGTGAATGGTCTATAACAGATCGAGAAACTACTGATAACACTTATCAGCAAATCTCAGCAGCCCTGGCCATGGACTTACTGATATAACCAGTTGGGCACAGCACAGCATCAACTCCCAATACCGGGAGAGACGAAACCCCTCCTATCGCTCATTCCCTTCGTGTGTCTCGGGACTGTACCCAACGGCCACCTATTTGCACGACTCAGTAGAGCCGTGGAAGGGTGGCAATCAAAGTACAGTGGGAGAACACACAAGACTCTATGACGATCTCGGGTCTACAGACTAACCTATACCAGTGTCACCTGAGAACTGCTATCCGACGATAGATATAATTCCATATAGGAGTTCTCGGTGAGTCCGTCCAGTGTACCCAGTCACCACTGAGCACCCGTATATAATCTTGATGTCAAATATCGATGAATGTGGGAACATTCATCGCCCATCGTATGGGTCTAGTATCATATATGCTAGTCTACTCTGGTATATCAATGCCCCGTCTCGATATACCTATGACTAGGGACTTTCCAGGATATGCTTATAGACTACAGATGTCCCACTAGTATGATCTCTATCATAATCAGAGCAGTCAAGCCGATATCCTCAGGGCTTTATCAGCATGTATGAATGAATAAAAGCATGATCAAATCAACATGTCAGATAAAGAAGAACCAGATAGCATACTATCATGTCGAGCAAGAATGCATACTGAATATATATATACATGTATAGATACATCCACTATCATATAATGGCCTCTAGGGCATACATATATCCAGCAATCTCCCACTTGCACTAAAGCCAGTTATTGGCGTATCTCATACCCAACATCTCAAAAAGTCGCTCATGCTGCGGCTGAGGGAGGGCCTTGGTGAATAGATCCGCGGCGTTATTCTTTGTGTCTACCCTCCTAATCTCGATCTCGCGGCGATCTACAATCTCCCGGATCAAATGAAAACGCCTCAGGATGTGTCTGGACCGCTGATGGGATCTGGGCTCCTTGGTTAGCGCCATAGCCCCATTATTATCACAATACAAAGGTATTGGATCAATAATGGTTGGAACTACTCCTAGCTCCGAGGCGAACTTCTTCATCCAGACGGCTTCCTTGGCGGCATCATTTGCAGCAATATACTCAGCTTCCATCGTGGAGTCTGCAACGGTATCTTGTTTGGAACTCTTCCAACTCACCGCCCCCCCATTGAGGGTAAATACAAACCCAGAGATAGATTTGCTGTCGTCCTTATCGCTCTGGAAGCTCGAATCGGTAAAGGCCTCCATTTGGAGATCTTCATTACCATACACCAAGAACAATTCTTTAGTCCTTCGCAAGTACTTAAGAATGTTCTTCACAGCTGTCCAGTGATTCTCCCCTGGGTTGGATTGATACCTGCTTACAACACTAAGTGCATAAGCTACATCTGGGCGTGTAAATAATATCGCATACATTATAGATCCTACTGCCGAAGCATAGGGTATAACACTCATGCGAGCTCTCTCTTCATCGGTCTTTGGACAAGAATCCTTGGAGAGAGTGACCCCATGGCAAGCGGGTAAGGCACCCCGCTTGGAGTCTTCCATACTAAACCTTTTTAGGATGGTGTCAATGTACCTGGTTTGGGACAATCCCAATAACCTTTTGGATCTATCCCTATAGATCCTTATGCCCAGAATGTATGTGGCATCACCTAGGTCCTTCATGGAGAACCTTAGTGATAAGAAAGATTTGACCGACTGTAGCATAGGAATATCATTTCCTATCAGAAGAATGTCGTCCACGTACAATACGAGGAATGTGACAGCTCTCCCTACAGCCTTCTTATAAACACAAGGTTCATCTGGATTTTTGATGAAATCAAACTCTTTGATGACATCATCGAAACAGATGTTCCAACTCCGTGATGCCTGCTTTAACCCATATATGGATTTAAGCAATTTATATGCTTTCCCACTGCTCTCACTGTCAATGAAGCCCTCTAGCTAATCCATATAAACGCATTCTTCTAAATTTCCATTTAGAAATGCGGTTTTAACGTCCATCTGCCAGATTTCATAGTCGTAGTGAGCAGTAATAGCAAGTAGGATCCGAATGGATTTAAGCATGGCTACGGGAGAAAAAGTCTCATCATTGTCCAAAGCTGGTCTTTGACGAAAACCCTTCGCCACAAGTCTTGCCTTATAGGTATCTACCTGCCCATCTACACCAATTTTTCTTTTAAAGATCCATTTGCAGCCCACAGGTTTTACCCCAGGGGGTACAACGTCCAAAGTCCATACTTTGTTGGTGTACATAGACTCCATTTCGGATCTCATGAGATCCAGCCACTTCACAAAGTCGCTACTCGTGATAGCTTGCTGAAAACTAGTAGGATCATCATCATCCATGATGCAGTCTTCTCCGTCACCATTAATGAGGAAACCGTAGTACCTCTCCGGTGGGCGAGAAGTCCTACCAGACCTACGGAGTGGCTGAGGTTCTTCAGTTTCTGTTGCAACAGCCGGTTCAACCAAATCGTCATTTATAGTTTGTGTCTCTAGAACTTCTTCTAGATCTACCACCTTGCCATCATCTTTATCTGTGAAAAACTCTTTTTCCAAGAATGTGGCATGTTGAGAAACAAACACTTTTTGTTCCTTTTTGTGGTAGAATAGATATCCATAAGAATTCTTTGGATATCCCACAAAGTTACACATGACCGACCGTGTCTCGAGTTTGTCCGGATTCTGCTTTTTAACATAGGCCGGGCAACCCCAAATCTTAATTCTCTTAAGAGATGGTCTCTTCCCATGCCATATCTCATACGGCGTGATAGACACGGTTTTGGTTGGAACCCTGTTTAGCTGAAACGCTGCAGTCTCTAATGCATGCCCCCAAAACGAGACTGGTAACTCAGCGTCACTCATCATGGACCGGACCATATCTAATAGGGTCCTATTCCGTCGTTCTGACACACCGTTGAGCTGTGGTGTGTAAGGAGGAGTGAGCTGAGAGAGAATCCCATTCTCTTTTAGGAAGTTTGCAAATTCTGTACTGAGATACTCACCACCTCGATCTGATCGAAGCATCTTGATACTCAAGACGGTTTGTTTTTCTACTTCTTGTTTATATTCAATGAATTTCTCGAAAGCTTCGGACTTGTGCTTTAATAAAAATACATGACCGAATCTTGAGAAATCGTCAGTGAATGTAATGAAGTATGAAAAACCGCCTCTAGCCTGTGTAGACATTGGCCCACATACATCACTATGTATGAGGCCTAGGAGCTGAGTAGCTCTTTCTCCGTGTCCGGTAAACGGAGTTTTGGTCATTTTACCCTTGATACAAGACTGGCAAGTCGCATAAGATTTATATTCAAAAGAGTTTAAATATCCATCTTTGTGTAACTTGTTTAGTCTTGTTTCGTTAATATGACCAAGTCTACAGTGCCAAAGAAAAGCTTCATTTAATTCTGAAAGTTTTCTTTTATTAGTGTGTTGTATACTGAAAACTGCGTGTTGATTTAGGACATATATTCCGTTATTAAGCGTACCATACCCAACCAACATTTGATTCAGGTGAATGTTCATAACATTGTTCTGCAATACAAAATTATATCCTTCATTGTCCAACAAAGAAATGGATATTATATTACATAGCATACTTGGTACAAAATAACATGGATTCAAAACCAAAATACATCCGGATGGCAACCCCAAGTGATACTCTCCCACTGCGACTGTATGTACATTGGAACCATTTCCAACGCGGAGAGTATGGTCACCTGTCTTCAAAACCTTGCTATTTCTCAGCCCCTGCATAGAATTGAAAATGTGAGAACGTGAACCGGTATCCAATACCCAGGAAGCAGATTTTATTGAAAAACAGTTTTCTGTCACAAACGCACCTGAAGCAGAAGCATCACCATGCTTCTTCTTGAGACTTAAGTATTCCGTGCAGTTGCGCTTCCAATGTCCTGTCTTGTGGCAATGAAAACATACGCCCTTCCCCGAGTCTCCAGCCTTGGACTTTTCCTTTCCCTTCACCTTTTTAACTCCACCTTTAGGATTGGTGGGCTTCTTCTTTTTCTTTCCCTTGGCCTTAGCTTTCGGGCGAGAAGAAGAAGATTGTCCAACAGTCATAACGGGAGTTCTTGCTGACTTCATAGTGCTCTCTACACTCCTTAACATGTTAAAGAGTTCAGGGAGTTCCTTCTCCATGCCATGCATGTTGAAGTTCACTATGAACTGAGCAAAGGTGGAGGGAAGGGACTGCAGAATAATATCTATATATTGTTCATTGTCCATCGTCCATCCAAGGTCCTCAAGCTCTTCTATAAGAGCTATCATCTTCAGAACATGGTCTCCTACTGGTGTGCCAGGGGCCATTCGCATCTGAAACAATTTCTTTGATGCTTCGTATCGTAATACGCGGGATTGCTCTCCATACAACTCCTTTGTATGGAGCAATATACCGTGAATGTCCATATCCTCGTGCTGCTTTTGATGTGTGTTATCCATCGATGCATGCGCGAGGCATTTTTCCGTGGCACAGTCAGCGTCCCATGTCTTGCGGACTTCAATGTCCGCAACTGAGGATTTTGGACCTGGGACGGGCGGGGCTGAAGCCGTGAGGACATATGATACTTTATCATAAGTCAAGGCGATTTTCAGATTCCTCAGCCAGTCTTTATAGTTGGTCCCATTCAGTTTGTTTTTATCTAGTAAAAGCTTGAGTCCAGTCATGGGTATCTGCCATTAAGAGAGAGAAAAGAATACACTCAGCGAAAGCTCTTGCATAGATCAGATTGGTTATTATCTTGTCTAATCGATGTTTTCCACTGCTTTTATCGAGTTTTTCTTTCAAACCTTAAAAAGAAAAACTAGCCAGGATTAATTACAGTCTACAACTTCGCTAACCGTTCAGCCAGGCCAGTGTCGGTACTTGAGGGAGGTTCCCCGTGCTTTCGCACGGACCTAATTAGAGTAAACCTCGTTTTCCCAGAGGCGGAGCCCCGTTAACACCTTTCTAGACACCTAATGAGTTAGCTAATTGTAAACTGTAAAACTCTCCTAGGAGCAACTATTGCCCACAGTGGGATCGGGATCCAACCATCACATGGAAGGTATGCAATCCCATTGCAAATTTCAACTATTGAAATTCCCAATGTGGTTTTTACCCCTAATACTCGTGACCTTGGCTAAGGTCAACAAATCACGAGTACTAGTCAAGCTCAACCCGTCATTTCTTGATTAATTAGACCCGTTCACATGACCCTTGGCTAAGGTTAACAAAGTCATATGCCCGTCCTAATTAATCTGCATCATATGCATTTGTAGGAAGACATCACCTAGCTACCGTACACTACGCCTTGGCTAAGGTCAACAAACGTAGCACGAATACTAAGTACTCTACTTCCTAAAATGACGGAGGGTTGCGGATGATTTTTAAGAAAATCTTTAACGCTTTGAGCTTGATATCGTTGTAGAATCAAATGGTTTTCAAAAGGAGTGGCTTAAGCTCCGCAGTTTTGAAATATAGCTTTTTCATAAATAGCCGAGTGGTTTTTCAAATCCGATTCTACAACATCTTTTTAGGTTTGTTTTCTTTACATTAATCACATTAATGTAATCCCATCATTTAAGTCCTTAAGCCAATCACAGAAAAGAAACGAAAATAACACGTACGCTTATGCCATCCGCATTCGCCGCAATGTTCCGTTATGAACCGTTAGGTTACTTAACTAACGGCATACCGGGACGGGACTAGCGCGGGTGTAAAACATAAGCAACGTCTACTATATATCATATATATAATATGTCATTCGTCTCAGATATCACAGAACACAGGCAGCAGAAACATAGATATAAAGTGGGATATACTAGGACGCCCGTATTTAGTATTTAGCCAGAATAGAAAATATGGATTCCACAGTCGCGATGAATAGCCAAGCCCACACCCTGGACCCCTACGAGAGCGGCAAGTGACCCTACCAATTCTGGAGTTTAGGAGACCCGGTCTCGACTCCTCGAGATGGCCTCCCACTGAACCCCAGAACCCAGTCACCTATGCTCCCCTCCTTGGGTCCATCCTAATGCGGAAAAGTAAATAATATACAACACTGATGACACAACCTCAAGCCGGAAGTGCCCCAAATAAAAGAATATTACATTACATTTGAATTTACATGAATGAAAATTTAAAACTCTCATGTCACATAAAAAAAAACCCGGTTATTCAATCGCGACAATCCTGCACATCATATCTCAGCAACACATAATATCTCATATCATCAACGTAAGTAAGTATCCATACCCCAATTGTCGTTGATATATAGCAACGAAACCGGCGATATCGTACATACTACACTTACGGTCACAGAAAAGAAAGTGTAAAACTACAATATTTGGAATCCACATTCTTTTTAGACATCATAAATACGAAATATCACATATTTCATATTTCATGCCTAAACTATATGAATTCCACATATTGTATCACATTCCAGATAAACAGACAGTATTAAAGTTTTCGAACGAACGATCAAGTACCCAAGATTCACTAAAGCTCAACACTTGAGCAGGGTTCAAAAATCCGGAGTGTGACACAGTAGTAGCGGTCCAGCCGTAGAAGGGTCAAGCCAACGCCTCACATGTGGCACGCCGTACTGCCCCAAACCCTAAGGTTCAAAGGGCAGTTCAAGACGGTCACATAATCAGTTAAGGTTTGTTGTCTTCTAGAGGGACCACCACAAAAAGACTTGCACGTATCTCCAAAGTATTTAAACCCCGTGAATAGTGAGCAAATGATACTCGTTCAAACACTTCAATACTTTCTAATTTACCCGGAAAAACAATGAAATGAAAATTCCGATCGAATCTACGCGTACAAAACCATCTCCAGAAAATACAGTGCTATTTTCAGATTAAACATACCTAAAACACTGTACAAGAAGATATAAGAATTACAGTGCAAAATTTATCCAATGATGGCTCTGTACGGCCGCGGAACCGCGGTCTAAGCCAGGAAATGCGGCGGTTCCGCGGCGGTTTATGCTTTTCAGGTCATCGAATTTCACTGTTATTCTTATAATTTCCTGCTGTATTTTTTAAGTATTTTTAATTCTGAAAAATGTCAGATTTTAAAATTTGTCCAGAGAGGGTATCAAAACGTTGTATTTTTGTCCGATCGGGATTTTTACTTCGTAAAAGTGTCGCCTAATGTTCTAGGTCGGCTCTGATACCAATGAAAGGTTTGCCTAGCACCCTATGTAGAGTTTTGAAGCATCACATATCTCAAAGTTTAGTTTTTTATGGTGCTAAACAAGCATACAAAGGAATCGATCCTAGAAAATTAGGGTTTCGAAAGTAAAGCGAATAAAAACTAGAGTTTCGAGACTACAACCTTTGTAGCACCCTTTCGCTGGACTCTTTGGTCTCTTGGGTGTTGGAAGAAGGTCCTCTTGAAGTCCTCCCACGTCCACGACGATCCACCCGGAGTTCCTCGTCCAAACTCGCAACTTCTATTATCACGATGAGAAACGAAGAGAACACTCTAAACAAGTTGGCTAAACTTGTGTAGAATGATGTTGTGGTTTAGATTCTCACTTCAAAAACCTTTCTTTATGTTTGTTTTACTCACTATAAGAAACTAGAGAGCAAATGGTGAAGGAGGAAGAAGACGGAGGCTTTCTTTTAATAAGAGTAAAATGATAACCATTGAAAAGAAATGAAATATATCTATATATATTTTATTTCTTCTCACTACAAACCATGGTTAAATCTTTGAGTTATTATTTAATTAGGGTTTAAAACATATAAGGAAAGTTTAATCCAAGGTTAAGGGTAGGTGAGAATGGTTAGGTTAAAGAAGAGTGTAGAAACAATTCAAGAATTATCCTTTCCTTTTCTATTTTGTTTTAAACATAAAATTAAATAACAATCCATATATTTATCCATGGTGTGAGTCTTATATTTCCACCATTTCCATGTGTAAACAACCATGATAAATGGGTGTATGTATGTATGTATGTATGTATGTATGTATGCACATCCATATGTTCATGAAACTAGAAAGAAAGAAAGAAACACATACATGCAGGCATACATCCATCATATTCAAGAAAGGTTTTAAGTGAGAAAACTAATGGTTAAATGATAAATCAACACTTGATTTATCAATCCGGCCATATCACATATGACCCCACCAAAAGCAAGCCGCCCGATCAATGTTCGGTATCCTATACGCGCATTTTAATCGGGTCTATGCGCATATCGCATACGCGCACCACAATGTTTCGCCTGGACTAGGTAACTCCTGTGTGGGACTCTGAGACTCGTCAATACGCCGGCAGAGGGTGATGATCATATCAAGTACCCCCAAGCCGCAAGCGGTCAGCTAAACGTAACGGCCACCCGGGTATTGAGCGATCAGAAGAAAACAAGCGAACCTGCTATAACTCTCGTCGAGCCAACCGGCAACACTACCGTACAGTCCGGTCTCTTCGTCAGATATGCTGCATATCGAGCCTAGGGATGGTCACGTCGACCCCAATAACTCAATAAGTCATGCCGGTGAATGGTCTATAACAGATCGAGAAACTACTGATAACACTTATCAGCAAATCTCAGCAGCCCTGGCCAGGGACTTACTGATATAACCAGTCGGGCACAGCACAGCATCAACTCCCAATACCGGGAGAGAAGAAACCCCTCCTATCTCTTATTGCCTTTGTGTGTCTCGGGACTGTACCCAACGGCCACCTGTTTGCACGACTCAGTAGAGCCGTGGTAGGGTGGCAATCAAAGTACAGTGGGAGAACACACAAGACTCTATGACGATCTCGGGTCTACAGACTAACCTGTACCAGTGTCACCTGAGAACTGCTATCCGACGATAGATATAATTCCATATAGGAGTTCTCGGTGAGTCCGTCCAGTGTACCCAGTCACCACTGAGCACCCGTATATGATCTTGATGTCAAACATCGATGAATGTGGGAACATTCATCGCCCATCGTATGGGTCTAGTATCATATACGCTAGTCTACTCTGGTATATCAATGCCCCTTCTCGATATACCTACGACTAGGGACTTTTCAGGATATGCTTATAGACTACAGATGTCCCACTAGTATGATCTCTATCATAATCAGAGCAGTCAAGCCAATATCCTCAGGGCTTTATCAGCATGTATGAATGAATAAAAGCATGATCAAATCAATATGTCAGATAAAGAAGAACCAGATAGCATACTATCATGTCGAGCAAGAATGCATACTGAATATATATATACATGTATAGATACATCCACTATCATATAATGGCCTCTAGGGCATACATATATCCAACAGTTTTCATAATCATTATTAATTGATTTAGTAACCTGGCGGGACGTGTATGTTAAATAAAAGATATATATATATAGCTATTTTTTTTAATAAACGTCCGCTACTTTTTCCGTGACACGTGCATCACACGGCGATTTTCAAAAGGTGTTTTTGCATATTTCCTTATCCAGATATTTGGACGGTCTTACTATGATGCGCACTATATATAAGTTATAGATTGATGTATATTATGATGGTTTTCATATTGGGTTTTGATATTTTATTCTCTCCATAACTCTGATGACTGCGTTATGCTTGACGGAGTTGATTTTAGTTATGTATTGATGATTTCGGAGCCCCGACGATTTAAGTGTTTTGCTAAATGTTTTAGTATTTGGAGGGGGAGTTTTGATTTAAATTCGGTGTCCGAATTTCTTAAAGGGGGAAGATTGTAACGTTTTAAAAATAATTAAATAAATAATTAAATAAATAAAATCGTTTAAGTGAATTTTATGATTTTCGTTAAAGTAAAATGTATTTTTCGTAAAACTAAACCGTAATGGTTTTTCATTATAATTTCAAAAATACCTATTTTAATTATGTAATTACTAGTAAATGGTGTTTATTTAGCCACTTATAAATTTTTAGTTTAATTAAATATTTTCCCTAAGTTAATTATTTTAAATATTAACATAAGTTATATTTTACGCTAAATTAGTGTAAATTACAAATTTGAATGGTTTTAATTTGCAAATGTGACCATATTAGAATTTAGTTTGTAATATGTTTATTTTATTGCAATGTGTCTTCATAATTCTAGAGTTTTCTATAGGAAAATTTAAGTAGAAATAAATAAAATGGAATAATTATTGATATGACAAGAAAGAGGCATTAACTAAAGAAGTCTTCTACACATTTCTACACACTCTCACTTCACTCTATTTCCTCACTTTGCCATGGCCGGCCTCACCTCTTGGCTGCCCCAAAATTTCCCCACTTCATTTTGCATCAAAATTCCATCAAAAATTCATTAAAAATCCAAATAAAAACCCACAAATTCCTATATAAATTCCTACCCACCATTCTTGCTTATTTTAGTTTGGTTCTTGGAGCAAAATTAGCATCGTTGGGAGGCTAAGTTTTCATGTTGATCCACATCACTTGAGGTATAAATCCTAAACCATAATTAAATTGTTGTTTGCTTTATTAATCTGGCTTAATTGCAAAATTAATTGTGGTTTCTATTTAAATTTTCAAAAATTCAAGTTAGGGTTGTTAAATCAAGTTATAATTTTTATTAATTAAATAGGGTTATAATAATTAGTTCAACACATTTAGAATGGGAAAATCTTGCATGGTTGTTGAATTGTAATTTGTTCATTTAAAATTGTTTAAATTAAATATTTTGCTAACTAGGTTTCTATAAAACATAATTTTTGGTGAAATAAAATTTCAATTATTGTTTATAACACTAGAGTGTGCTTTTAAAGAGAATTTTAATTTGTTGGTGGAATGAAAAACTCAAGTTAGTTACTAGTTTTATTGATAATGGATAAATTATGATAAAAATTGCTATTTTTGCTAACTAGTTTTGGAAATTCTTAAATAAATGAGAGTAAAAATTTAAATTATAGTTTCATTATATTATTATCATCATGAATTGTAGTTTAGTAAGTTAATCCATGTAAAATCATGTTTAGTGGTGGAATTGTGGTATTTTCCTTGTAAGATGTATAAAGTTGATAAAGTTGCAAACTAGGAATCTATTTTTCATACAAATTAGTGTGAGAAAAATATGGTAATGGTTTCTATAATCTATTTAGGTTATTTAATGAGTATCACGACCATTAGTTTCATTTAAGCATCAAGTTTGAAGTAAAACGGTGAATTGGCATTTTCGGGTTTTTCGAAATCGAACTGTTTGATCGATTTTATGGTTTCGATGGATTTAATCATGTTTTATAATATAAGTAATGAGTTTTAAAACTATGAGTTATTTGTTGATGTTTTATCTCGATCCATCGGAGTTTGTACGCCGATATCGATCGATATTTGGTTCTTTTGCGTGAACGGGACATATGTTTTAACCTATGCTTGTTCCTTGCGTTGTTTTGTCTTTTGTATGTGATTCAGTTTATGATACTATATATATGTTTGCGTATAGGTACCCCTCATGTGGACTGCGGTCGATGAAGAAGATAATGGCGACACCGTCTTCGGCAGACAAGGACCAGGTGAGTAGATGTATATCTACGGGGGAAGTCGGGTGGATGGCGTTTAGCACCCCCCGCACGTAGAATAGGAACGGTACGTATTGACATTAGGAAACCCGATGTGACCCTAGATTCTTAATGAGTAGGACCCTAGTAATGCCCCTAGGCTGGACTAGACTGATTTAGGAAGACCATACCAGAGGATGAATACCTTGGAAGAGATTCGTAGGCTTCAGGTAGATGCACACACACGCGCATACTGAAACTCGACGTGGTGTATACGTGTATGTATATATATATAGGACTAGGTATATGTATATATATATATATATATACACACACACACAACACGTATATGGGATACAATGATGTGATATGATACACGAAAATGAAACAGTATAGCTGGGCTTGATGCCGTGATTCTTGACTATACAGTCGTATTATGATGTTAGCGGATCATTACAAAAATGATATAACGAATGGGTATACATAGATAATAAAGGGTGGTGATGATATAGAGGTACATGGGACTCTAAAATAGCACCCGAATCGTTACATGTGATTGATATTCTGATATGTTATATGTGTGACTTGATTACAACATCATATAGATGTAACTTGATTGCGATATCATAAAGGTGTAACGTGATTTCGATATCTTATAGGCGACTTAATCACGATTTGACATATGTGACTTGATCAAGATATGATATATGTGACAATGATATATGTTTGATGTATGCGATTACAGTATAGCACCTTAATCATGACATGTGTTGATGATGATATCATACGAATGATGAGACTCGTAGGAGATACTTGACCCGTACCCCGATATTGGGATGCCGTACGATGGATTTTACCGTACGAGGCATAGATGTGATGATTGATCCGCACTCTTGTTTCGAGGAAATCGTACTACGTACGTGACGCTAATGAGGCTGGATCGCCGACTATTAGAGATATGGACTCAGACTTTAAGTGTACCCCTATTTCTTATCGACTAGTTCTTAGGTTTAGTTCTTTAGGAGGTTAGATGGACACTAGTTAGGCTCGAGACATATAGTTGTAGTTATATTTGTATATCAAATGAGTGGTTATTGCACATCTGTCTTTACATTCATACTGTAATCATAATGTTGCATGTTCATACATATGTTTCTATAATCAGTATAAACTTTGCCTGTTAGGACACCAGCACCATTACCGATGATGCGCATATTCCATGCACACTTATTTGCCGGCTCACACACATCATCATCGGTAATTGCTATGTCACGTACACTTTAGATCATGTTATCTTTTATTGATAGAATCAGCAAACAGCTAGATCGGTATAATATTGTGATTACTCTCTGGTGTTAGTATAGACATGGCATTGATTAATTAGACATTTCAGGCATTCATATTTCCATGTTATCATGCAGTATTATGGGCATATGCCGACACTTATCATATACTTACTCATGATTTTGGGAATCTGGTTTTCTATGAGATTTCTGGATTTTGGGGAAAACCGCAAGAATATATAAAAAACATCTCTCTCTCTCCTCCTCTCTTTTTAAAACATAAGATGCGGTTTTCTCGTGATGTGTGTGTCGTCCACCATGAGATTTCACGTTTTCTGTTGGATTTCGAGACCCGATTCGAGGAGTGGATGAACCGTCTCGGGTACATGGTGGGCCCGGTATGGTACCCCGGGACAAGAAGATCGGGTTGTAGACGATGAGCCTGGCAGGGGAAGGCTACCTACCGGTGATGTCTGGCGCGGCAGATATCCGGAGGATACCGACCGTTGTCGTGAGATTTGATGATATAGGCCGATCCGGACTGACGGAGCCCGAGATATTGAGACTATGAGACATTGAGATTATGAGGTATTGAGACTTGAGATTTACATATTTTGTGTCGATGCTTGACACGGATTTCCATGGATTTCATTGTTGCTATTTCAGATTTCTATACAGATTTTACATGGTAAAAGCTAAACACTTCTTATGCGAATATATCTAGATTTCAGGATTGGTTATGTTACCTTCATGGTGCATGCATACTCATTCTTATGATATAGTATTATATGAGGCACTGACATGAGTACGGAGTATTTGCATTTACACGTAGTATTACCCTGCCATTACTAGATGATTGGGACTTAGTAGTGTATCATTATGACATAGGATAGCGTCGTGCATTCGATTTCTTTTCGTAGATGTCTTCTACTCACGAGTTGGCAACTCACCCCTGTTGTGCCAAATTTTATTACAGGTTGATGTACATGGTTCCTTGGCAGATTGCTGGCACATGATTTCTTTCCGGGCGATTTGCATGGTAGGTTGGTTCATTTGTATCTGGACTGCCGTTGTAATTTTATTATTTCATTTGTATCTAGAAAGCTCCATCAACCAAACTTGTAATATTTGATAGATTATTGGACCATTTATTTATTTCGACCTTAGAGTCGCGTGTTTTATTCTAATTTGGTGGATTTGTTGTCTTTTGAGTTTTGAGCCTCGCCCTTTGGCGTTGTATATTATTGTGCTTGTTGTGGTTGTTTCCTCCTGTTGGCGTTGAGCTAGCTCCCGTTTGGGGATGCTTTTTTATTGTTTATGTTTATTGTACTTATTGTACCCGTTTGGGGCCAGTTTTTACAGAGGAGACTCTGCCGAATTTTTTGGGAAAATTTGCTAATACTTTTAAACTTGTTTTTCTTCATGTTTTCTTTTACTTCTTCTCCTTTTATATGGTTTAGATTTCTGGGCTTCGGCTTACTTAGGTTACGTTGCGCCTCTAGACGTTTCGTAATCTAAGTGCCGGTCACGTTCCGTACTTTCGGGTCGTGACACCATCGCCCCTCGTCGGGGTCTCGACTGTATACACTAGTTTACTCTGGAGTATCGATGCCCTGTCTCGAAACTCGCACGACTAGGGACACTTTAAGGATGTGCTGACGGACCCCCAGCTCCCACGTATATGATCACCATTATACTGCTGGTAGTCAAGCAAGAATCCTATGGGCTCTATCATCATGCAATAGTGAACTAAAGCATATATACGATGATAAAGACAAACCAGATAGCATACTATCATCTTGAGCAAGACTGTCATATCGGTATAGGTCCTTCCTCAATCATTGAAATCACGTACCTGCGATCCAATAATTGACTTTGAGGGCACTATCTCCAACAATCTCCCACTTGCACTCAAGGCTAATTATTGCGATGTCGCATACTCACAGCCCGTGTGATACTGAACATCCAACTCCTCTACTAATCAGTTTCACAAAGCTAGTTTTTAAACTCTTGTGTTCGAGAAATAGCCTCAGTGAGTGGATCCGCCCTGATGTTTCTTTCTATATCTCTCTTAATCTCAAGTTCGCGGAGAAAGCCATCTCCCGAATCGAGTAATACCTGTCTTAGAATATGTCTGGATATCTGATGGAACCTAGTTCATAAATGAACTTCAAATCCATACTTCTTAGACTGTATCGATAACTGAACCTAATCAGTATCCAGCACCATGCCTCCCACAGTATCCTCTTGGACCACCTGTCCATAATACTGTCCCTCGTCAGAGCGAAAACTATAACTCTGACAATCACTCTGTCATCCATGTCACCTTGGAAGCCTGGAATGATGACAGTCTCCCTATGGAGGTTGCCGTCATCAAATCCTTAGAACATACACTCATGTTCTAAAACTGCTTTCTTATGTTTCTCCAGGATTGGATTAATATAAACATATCGCAACTAGTGCAAAAACAACATCTAGTGTGGTACTTGATATCTCATGATTGACTCAATTGCCTAAGCAAGTGATCTGCCAATCATGCACTTCCCTCTCTCCTTTAGTCTCTAAGACACCTTTAGAGAGGGTGACTCCATCACTTGCAGGTACACAAACATGCCAGGAGTCATCTATTCTAAATACCATTAGAATACTGTCAAAGTACCCATATTGAGAAACTACCCAAATCTAGATCTAATACCATAGATCTAGTAACCAGAATGTCTGATATTATATCCATATCCTGTCTGGAGAAACAACTGTGTAACAACCACAGTACAACCGATCGTAGTATAGGAATTTTACTTCCTACTCTGTGTATGTCATCCAAATACTAGGACATCACACCCTACTACCTTCTTAACAGATCCATCCCCTATTCTAATGAAGTCAAATCCATGACTGTCACATCAAAATTAGATGATCTTATCTCCGCTATATCTGCTCAAGCGTATAAATAGACATAAGCTACTTGCCCACTATGTGTCCCCTGCTCCCACTGACTACGACAACCCTCTGGCAGAATAATATATGCGTACACTTCTAAAGCTAGTTTAGAATGACGTTATACTTATCCTCTTGCCGGGTCTCATAGCCTGGAACAACAGTAGTGTCAAGTCTGGGTATACAAGAACCTCACTGTCACCGTCCTTGAGGCTACCTGGGTACCTCTCGGGTGTCTGAGGTTACCCACCATATCTGCGGAGAGGCTATTGGAATGTCATACCTGATTTGAATATATAGGTCCTATTAAATTTTCCGTAATCGTTTGCGGTTCGGGAATCACTTCCAGTTCTACCATACTCCCACTACTGTTTTCTGAAAAAATCCATTTTACTAAAACTGTGGCGAGTCAAGAACAATATCACTATTGATCTTCCAGATGGTAGAAATGTCAACCCTCGTCAAAGCCAGGGTCAACCCACAAACATCCATTACAGAAACATGCCTTGAGTTATCCAGTGTCTGGTTTTAAGCATAAGCTGGACAACTTCCCGTATCTTTAACATTGTTAAGATATGAACCATTCTATATACAATATAGAAATAGAGGCACTAATTTAATTGGAACCAGATTCAAAAACATGCAGTTATCTCCAGTGCATATCAACTTAATGGAAAAAGGCTAATCAGCATTACTCAACTTATGAATCCATCCAATTATGAGTAACCTGAAAGAGAAACAAGTTTCTCAAAACCATTACTTTCAACTGAATACCAATCACAAGAATCTACATCTTCGATCTCTTTGAAGAATCCTGATACTTGCGATACCTGGTTCTCTACTTTATTCTTATACCCACAACTTCTTAAAACTTAGACATTATATTTCTACGAAACAATTGTCTAAAAACTAGAGAAGTGATAAGTAAACAGAACATAGTACGAGGACCTACCCCTTTGTCCTGACGGACACTGGACAACATACAATACTCTGTATAAGTCTGCTGAGTTTGAATAACTCAAAATCTGTGCATCGTAGGTTGAAAACTGTACCCAGGCGATTTCCTCAAATATTACCAATTACAACAAATTCCGATATAATGAGGATGATCACCTAATTCTCAATAACTTACTCCCACTCATCATCTGTAAAACCATACAGATATGAGAATGAAATCTGGTAAATACATACCCTGGAGTAAGTATCTAATCGGGAAATCAGTTTTCCTTTAACAATGCACAGTGTAACTGAAACATGAAAATGTTTCGTAGGGGTATCCTGGTATTCTTAGTAATGCCTTTTCCATAATCCAATTCATGACTATAACCGTATATCTCTTTGTCATCTCTCCAAATCCCTTTATCTGTCTTTATTCATTACCTTCTGTACACCTTCGTTAGGCTAAATGGTTTTCTTCCTTCCCTACCGTTCGGCATCAGCCTATGGTTTGGAAGAAGGCTATCCAGTAAGCATAATAGGTGTATTTGGAAGAAGACTATCCAGTAAGCATAATAGGTGTACCCTCCTAATCCTAGGGGTACTCGTAACTTGAAAGAAGGTGGTGATAAAAGACAACTGAATAATACATTATTCTATTTTTCCCGAACTGGGGAAAAAGCAAAGGTGAAATAGGAGTGGCGATGAAGTACACGGTTTGGTCGTGAATGATAACAGTCGCAATTTACTTTGCCCTCTTTCTAATCCCTTTATCTGGTCTTTACATATTACCTTCTGTTCACTCTACTTAGGCTAATTGGTTTTCTTCATTCCCTACCTTTCGGCACCTGCCTATGATTTGGAATAAGACTATCCAATAAGCGTAATAGGTGTACTCTCTTAAACTAAGGAGCCCTCACAACCTGAGAGAAGGTGATAATAAACGACAACTGAATAATCAATTCTATTTCTCCTGAACCTGGATCCATCCTCGAAGAAGTTCTTTTGAGTTCGTATATAACCATACGATGGATCTATCCAATGGAAGTTGATGTCCGTAGAAATACGGGGTGTTTTGAGAAATACAAAAGGTAAAGGAAAGAGCGGCAATGACTTATGCAACTTAGACAATCCAAAAGCCAGTATTTTAAGAAGGTTCGATCAACCTGGTCACTGAGACATAGTCTAGGGTCGGTCAAAGGTCGCTGCCAAAGAGAGAGAGAAAAGAAACACTCTGCGTGCACTCTAACCTAGATCAGAATGGTTATCACTTCATCTAATCAGGAAACCTCCCACTGTAATCTCAAATTCTCCTCCAAACCTGAAAGAAGAATTAGTCGGGATCACCCGAGGTGTAAACCAACTCATCAGTGAGAATTGGGATCTAACTATCATCGCATGATAACTTGATGGAAGCCACTCAAGTTATCACACTCCAGAAGGTTTGCTCATGCCTGGAAAGTTTGCTGTATGTTTGAAACTCCCGATGTAATTTTTGCCCCATGCTCTTATAACCTTGGCGTTGGTCAAAATGTCATAAGTCACATGCCAAGTTCTACCCGTCATTGTCCAAGTTAATTTGAACCCACCCGCACATGCCCCTGACGTTGGCCAAATGGCAGAACGACTGTCCCAAACCAACTCATCTATCTATGTAACAAATGAAATACCCCAGCAGCTACCAAACACTATGCCCTGGCGTTGGTCAAATGCATAGCTTGAATACTACTGACTATCCATAAGAAATGACGGAGGGCTACGGCTGGTTTTTGGCGAAAAAGATTTAACGTAATGAACTTGATCTCACTGAAGGAAACTGATAGCTTTTTATAAAAATATAGTGGCGAAACACCTTTGCTAAAGAGGTCACTCCCGGTGAAGGGATCTCGGCTCTTTCCTCATGGAATGAGGTGCAGGATATTCCAACTGAATACCGCGATGCAAAGCAACTTGTAATCGACTATATTGAAGTTAACATCCTGACATAAACTTCTGCCCAAGGGGTCACTCCCGGTGAAAGGATCTCGGCCCTTGCCTCGTCGAATGAGGTGCAGGATATTCTAACTGAATATCACTATGCAAAACAAAAGGAAACATCTTTGTAATAACACTTTTTAAAATTTGTTCCAACAACATCAAATATAGGTTTGTTTTATCCTTGCAATGATAAGAATCAATGCAGTCCCATCAATCAATCACACCAGAAAAGAACAAAATTAAAATGTACGTATATGCCATCAGCATTCGCCACTGGGTCCCGTCATCACCCGTTAGGTTACTTAACTAACGACAGAGCGGGGGCTAGACTAGCGCGAGTGTAAAACATATACAACATCTAATAGTATATATACCAATATACAATAATCGCTCCAGGCGTGATAATATGCAACATTACAGAACAGTAATAAGCATCACAGAACAATACAGATAATTTGGGATCCCCGGGTTTCACAGAGCCGCTGCTGAAACCTGACGTTCCCCCGGTCGTGTGGATAGCCTGTACAATGAAACCTAGACCCTTACGGGTGCGGCAAGTTACCCGCCAAAACCTGAAGCGAGGTAGTCCCCACAGTATAGTGAATGGAACACCCGGCACTTCACGGAATTCGGTAAATTGAGCACCCCTCCTTGGGTCAACCTGTACCCCCTACGAGTGCGGCGAATAGTCTGCCAATTCTAGAGTGAGGTCCCTTTGCCTCTCAAAGCCATGAGATACGGACCCGTTGCTCTCCAGAACCCGGCTATCCGTGCACTCCTTCACGGGATAAACCTAGTACAGAAATAAAAATATGTACAACGGGTACATCGACCTCGACCCGGTCGTGCCCCAAAAGAATATTATACAAACAGGCAGTAACGGCAATCCACATGTTGGACGCTCGCCCCGCAATATCAGATGTACAAATAAATCCAAACTGCACTATCATTGCACCCTGCTATCCACCACGACAAATCCGCAACATCACAGCACAACACAGAACATCAACGAGAATGTCACGTTCGCAAACCCTTCTAAAAGAACTATAGCAATCAGACGTGGTTTACCGATCAAATGAAATTCCCGGTCGGAGATATAATGTAAATACAGTATACTAACAAATTTAAAATTTCGATCGACTAAATTTCCCGAAGTGGGCCCCACGTACATCTGTTGTACAGTAACAAAATCTGGGCCCAAAAGATATATACCAAAAACCACAATTTCCAAAAATAAGCTCTCTGGAAAAAATTGGTGCACTGTTCCCACAAAAGCGCCGCGATTCCGCGGTGGTCTTGTGGGATCATGTGCCCAAATTTTTCCACAATTCTTAGAAAATCCTGCTTAGTATTCTGTGATATGTAAAATAATTTTTGGACACTGTTTAAAATCGACAGAAACTCAGAACTTGGAATTTGCGGTTTTCGAAAATCCGTTCGATCGATGTTTTAAACACGTTAGCACAAGTTAGTATAGCTTAATGGTGAGGCTCTGATACCACTGTAAGTCCACGGTAGCGCCCCGGCCGTCTAACAGACGCCAAATGCGGAACAAAAACTTTTTACAACTGGCGCTATCGCGTACTATAACTCGGATCTGCCATTAAAGCTAAACTAACAAAATACATTGGGGCTAGAAAGGTTATACCGAACGATCCGAGTCCTTCGGTCTTCAACCATCATCCCACACTTGTTGCGGCTGCTCCGGTCTCCTGAATCTCCGGTCTCGTCGCCCAGGTGGCACCACGTCGACGGATCTTTAAACGGGCTCCCGCCTCTGAACCGAGGCAACTCGATCGTCAAGTTTGCTAAAAGAGATGACCAAGATGAAGTAGAGAATGAGTAGAACACTTTGTCTCGTTACGTCCAAAGTCACGGACGAACGGTTATGAAAGTTGCCTTTTGGATCGGGTGAAATGAGAAAGAGGCTATCTAATTTTCATGAACCCGAATCTATCATAATCTTTTTTCTAGTGAACAACAACCATGAGCCAAGAGAGGGGGGGAGGCCGGCCACTTATAGGAGAGGAGGGAGGTGAGTGTAGGAGGGGGAAGGTGACCACAAAGGAAAAGATCAACAACAAATATCTTAGCACCAAGTATGAATGCATTAAAAGCAAACCAATCACAATTAACCTAGTCACCTTGTCATTAATTGCACCATTAATGACCTAATGATTCACAAGCCTAGTCACCCTCTCTAGAACCTTCTAGAACACTGACACACCTCATCAAGAATAGATAAATCTGCATTTAACCGACTGTTAAATACGGCTGATAGAAAACTGGAAACTGGCAATTTCCAAAAGTGATCCTGAAACGAATCTCAGGATAACCCCGTATCAGTATAAACATACCCGCATTTGTATTACAACTGAATACAAATGCAACTGAGACAAAGATATTATATCTACACAGTATAATACTCGGATCCGGCTTAAACCAAAGCCAACCAGTATTATCTGTCCGAAAAACGACACGTGCGAAAACGCACGTGCTTTTTCCGAACCTTGCCATAAACCCATACGGCCTCTACAATGTTTCGCCCGAACTTGGGAAAGTGTCTGTGGGGGACTCTAATGACTCATCAACACACTGGCACTGGGTATAACTCCTAGCACGTCAGAGGTACAAACTGTAAGTAACGGTTTGCCTATGTATTGATTGGAAGGGAAGATGACGAGCGAACTCATCCATAAACCCTACTGAGCCTGACAGTGACAATGTATATACAGTCCGGTCCATTCGTCTAAAGAGTATCGCATATCGAGTCTAGTGGGTGGATAAAGTCAGATCCCTAATAACGCGATAAACCATGTCGGCATGAGGCCCATCACCACCTGAGAAACTACTGATCCAAATCAGTAATTCTCCACTACCTCGGCCGAGGGTTTCTAGTGATGGCCACCCGTGCACTGCACGACATCAACCCCCAATACCGGGAGAGACGAATCCCCGACGATCCGCTCACTTGCCTCCAATGTGGCTCGGGACTGTACCCAACTAAAACCGGTTTGCACAACTCCTTTGAGCGTGGTAGGGTAGTAATCTAAGCACACTGGGAACTCACACGAGACAAATGATGATCTTAGGTCGATGAACTAACCTGTACACATGTCACCACGGAACTGCTATCTTACGATATGTACAATACCAACTAGCAGGTTCCCGGCGAGTCCTGTCCGGTGTACTCATAACTCACTGAGCACCTGTATACATCTTAGGTGATCCTACTGACACCAATGGCTTGTGAGACCGGCCATCGCCCCTCGTCGGGGTCTCGACTGTATACACTAGTCTACTCTGGAGTATCGATGCCCTGTCTCGAAACTCCCACGATTAGGGACACTTTAAGGATGTGCTTACAGACCCCCAGCTCCCACGTATATGATCGCCATCATACTGCTGATAGTCAAGCAAGAATCCTATGGGCTCTATCATCATGCAATAGTGAACTAAAGCATATATACGACGATAAAGAAAAACTAGATAGCATACTATCATCTTGAGCAAGACTGTCATATCGGTATAGGTCCTTCCTCAATCATTGCAATCACGTACCTGCGATCCAATAATTGACTTTAAGGGCACTATCTCCAACACACATATCACATATGTGCTCCTACTTCGTTTCTGTCATGACCAGAAATTTGGGCGTGACCGGCACTTAGATTGTATGACATCTAAAGATGCCGACACAATCTAAGTAAGCCAGAAACCAAGATCAAAAACCCATTTGCGGAATTAAGAAAATTTCAGTTTTTAAGTAAAAAGAATGAGGTAGCATGTCGAATGGTTTTTAAGAAATGAAATCTAAAAAAATGATTTTTAGCATTTAAAATTTCGACAGCACCTCATTTATAATCGTTAATAATAGCCGTTATAAAATGTTTAAATATGTTGCGTCCCTAGTGGGGAGAAAAATAACGCCAAACAGCGGAAATCAATACGCAACAACAATACGACGCTCATGCGAAGAATTTCATGCATAAGTAAAGAAAGCATAACTTAACACAACTAAACGATCTCACTCAATCAAACAAAACATATACAACCATATTTCGTTCTAAGTCAAATATACAGGGTCTGATGGAGTGATACTAGATCCAAAATACATATATCAAAAATAGGCGGTAGCAGTATATATGTAACCCACCTAGCAAAAGAAGCGATATAAGATGACAAGTAGATCTGCACTGCTGCTATGCGTCCACGCGTCCCCTGCAAGGAACTAAGGCACAATGGGGGTGAGTTGCCAACTCAGTGAGAAAAACTAACATCTAACAGTTGATATTGTAAGCATGCCGGAATAATGGTATAAATGACAAGATAAGCATGATGTATGGTATCACATTGATGCATGAATATGTACTAAACAAATGTATAACACAATACTGAAATCTCATCAAATATCTCTGAATATCGGTCATTTCCAATTTAAGATTCATTTTCCGTGTCCAACATCGACACAAATCTTCTTGTTTTAGCAGACATCGTTCCCCGAATGATCCTGCCAATCAGTAACATCGGTCGGTATCCACCAGATATCCGCCGTGTTTTACAACTATTTTCGGTATCGAGTATCCTCACTAGGCTCCCCGCCTCAAATGCGGCTCTCCTGCTCCTCGGTCTCGACCGGGTCCATCATTTATCCGACTGTATATCCCCCCAACTCAGTCTGGATAACGTATAAATCCGCAACCGTATAACCCCCCCATTCGGTTCGGAGTAAATCCAAATCATAAAAACGACGTCTCATGGTGGACATATCACATCAATCATGAAGAACCAATGAATATAACTTTAATAATGTATAAATCTCAAACCCAGAAATTCTCAAATCCAATACATCTTGTGCTATGATTAATAACAATTTGAAAGGGAAACATGATAAGTGTCAATGATAAAAGCAATGCAAAACAACTACTATTAATGATACTTATGGTATGAAGTGAATCATATGCGACATAGCAGGTTCTAAGTTGTTACGTGACATATCAATACCGATGAGGTGTAGTGTAACATGTAGATATGTGCAAGTGCAACATGACTCATCGATAATTAGTGCAGTGTCCTAGCAAGTGTTGGAAAATGAAATTTTATAGATATGAATGCATACGATAAAGTTTTTAGTTTTAAACATATAAACAATGCAAAGGAAATTAATTAGCCAAACTTCAATTTACGGGCGTATTACGCCATCCATACAAAATCCCCCGGTAGATGTTTAATCTAATCACCGGAATATGTCGAGTCTACTAGGATGTCATCAATCCTTTTCCCTTCCTTGCGGTCTCCGAAGTCCCCGTGGTCGAACCTAACATCGAAATTAACTTTCGTATAAGAAACGGCTAAACTCCGATAAGGCGAAAACGTGAAACTACAAGATTTACATACTAAAGATGCTACGTGCGAATATTGTGAACTATCTAAAACTTATACTAACCTGATCTAACCCTTCGCTGTTCGTAACAGGAAAAACAGAACCGTGACACGAAATATCCGTGTCGTATTTTAGAATTATAACCCAAAACAAGAATTTTCTTCCAGATTCTATATACTGAATATATAACATAAACTAACTATACCAGATACCCTAAAATATTTACAGAGAGCTATCCTAGAAAACTCAACATCCAACTCCCTAGGAAAACCGGCGAGCTCGGAATATTGGGGAATGTCGCCGGTCGAAAGTTCAAGGAATGGGTCCGTGTTTCTAGTGGTTATTCTAGGTCCAATTTACAAGATTAAGGTACTGTTTGATTTTTCTAATTATTAACCAACTCATAGCAGTTTCAACAGAGCAAGAATCTAACAAAAATACGATATTTACCGATATCCTAAGACTTATACTAGACAGAACTAAAACAAGATCTGAGATATGAGATTATACCAACTGAAGGATCCACTGAGTTAATTCATCAAAGGGATGCACAAGAACATGGTAAGCCTAGCTTGAGTGTTGAGGTAAGGATCACTTGGTACCTAGCTTCTCTTCTTCTTTCATTCAAATTGAGGTAGAGGATTATTATTAAGTATTTTTCTTTCTAAACCTAGTGTCGAACTGAACAATTATGTAATAGATAAGGATATGAAGTGTTGATTTAGGTAGAGGTGTCCCCATGAAGTAGAGTGGTGCATTCATGCAAAGAGAAGGTGTTGGTGTTTGGTTTAACCTGGGGTGTGATATGTATGAGGTTTATCTTACCATAACCATTACCTAATACATTTACATAATAACCCTCACATAAATTCTAATTTCCACAAGGAAGCTAACATTACACTAAAACCCCTCATGACACTTATTATGACACTTATTATTATATAAACAAACTACTTTCTTTACTAAAATTTTCTACTACATATTAAAAGGTCTTTTTATTACAATTATATTAAAATAACATTTTTAATTAAATAACTAAAATAATTAATTATTTAAAATATTTCAAAATGTTACAATATTCCCCCCTTAAGAAAATTCGGTCCCTGAATTTAAAACTTAAGTACACGCACCTTCAAAAAGATGCGAGAATTTCTTCCGTAAGTCATCCTCAACCTCCCAAGTGACCTCCTCGCTACTTGGTTCTCGCCAAAGAACCTTTACGGAAGGAAGTACCCTTGATCTTAGCTTCTTTACCTGCCGGTCTAGAAGAGCTACCGGCTGCTCAGTATAGGATAAATCCCGCTCAAGCTGTAAAGTCTGATGCTGTATCGCGTGAGAGGGATCGTGAAGATACTTGGGAAGCATAGACAAATGGAACACTGGATGTACATCGGGAAAACTTGGTGGAAGTGCTAAACGATAAGCTACGGCACCCACCCTTTCCAGAATCTGATAGGGTCCGACATATCTGAGACTGAGCTTCCCTTTTTTCCCGAAACGCATCACACCCTTCATCGGAGAGACACGGAGGAACACATGGTCTCCCACATCAAACTCAAGTCTTTGACGACGTCGATCAGCATAAGATTTCTGTCTTCTCTAGGCCGCTCTCATCCTGTCTCGTATCAACTGGATCTTTTCTGTAGTCTCCTGCATTAGCTGCGGTCCCAAAATGCTGCTCTTGCTGAGTTCTGTCCAACAAACGGATGATCGACGCTTTCTCCCATATAACGCTTCAAAGGGGGCCATCTGAATCGTCTCCTGAAAGCTGTTATTATAGGAGAACTCTATCAAAGGCAAGTGACGATCCCAACTGCCACCGAAATCTAGACTGCAGGCTCGGAGCATATCCTCGAGAGTCTGTATGATCCGCTCTGACTGACCGTCGGTCTGCGGGTGAAAAGCTGTACTGAAACTCAAGCGGGTCCCTAGAGCCTCATGAAGTTTCTGCCATAGACGGCTGGTGAACTGTGCGCCCCTATCGGACACAATGCAAGTCGGAACTCCATGCAATCACATAATCTTGTCAACGTAGATCTGGGCATACTGCGCAATCCATAAGTAGTCTTCACCGGAAGAAAATGAGCTGCTTTTGTCAATCGATCAATAATCACCCAGATGAAATCATACTCACTGCTGGATCTGGGCAGACCCATAATGAAATACATAGAGATCTGCTCCCATTTCCACTCCGGAATGGGTAAGGACTGTAACTCTCCTGCCGGCCTCTGGTGCTCGGCCTTGACTTGCTGGCAAGTCAAGCATCTCGAAACAAACTCTGTGACATCTCTCTTCATCCCTTCCCACCAGTAGACATCTCTCAAGTCAAGATACATCTTGGAGTAACCCGGATGAATACTATATGCTAACCGATGCGCCTCCTCTAAGATCTCGCGTCTCAGTCCCTCAGAATCTGGCACACAAAGACGATTCCCAAACCGTAACACTCTATGGTCATCGATCATGAACTCAGAATCTCTACACTGTCTAACCTGTTCTATGATCTCGGACAAGCAACCATCAGCGGGCTGTGCCTCTCAGATGCGATCAAGTAACTGTGGACGGGTGCGGATATGAGCGAGTTGTCCCCTTGTCGATGTAAACTCAAACTGTACTCGGCTGTCACATAGAATCTGCCAATCTGCGGAAAACTCCCTCTGCACCGTGCTCAAATAAGATAAGCTACCTCCTGGCCTCCGACTCAAAGCATCTGCCACCATATTCGCCTTGCCCGGATGATAAAGAATCTCACAGTCATAGTCCTTCACGGGCTCCATCCAACGACGCTGCCAAAAATTCAGATCCCGCTGCTGAAAGATATACTTTAAGCTCTTGTGGTCTGTGAATATCTGGCATGACTCACCGTATAAGTAATGCCTCCAAATCATGAGTGCGAAGACCACCACGGCCATTTCTAAGTTATGAGTGGGATAGTTCTGCTCGTGCTTCTTCAAATGCCGAGAAGCATAAGCGATGACCCTGCCGTGCTGCATCAACACACAACCTAAACCCACTCGAGAGGCGTCACAATAAACAACAAAACCACCTGACCCGGAAGGTAAAGATAAGACTGGTGTAGTCGTCAAGCGAGTCTTCAACTGCTGGAAACTCTGCTCGCATGCCTCTGTCCAAAGAAATGGAACTTCCTTCCTGGTCAACCTGGTCAGCGGTGTGGCAATACGAGAAAAATCCTGTACAAAACGTCGGTAGTAACCAGCCAAACCCAAGAAGCTGCGAATCTCCGTAATTGATACAGGTCTGGGCCAGTGCTGTACTGCCTCGATCTTCTTTTGGTCCACAGGTATACCGTCTCTCGTAACTACGTGACCCAAGAAATCCACACTATCCAGCCAGAAAGCATACTTAGAGAATTTAGCGAACAACTGGTGTTCCCTCAAAATCTGCATTGTAATTCGCAAGTGCTGCTCATGCTCCTCTTGACTATGGGAGTATATAAGAATATCATCAATGAATACAATAATGAACTGATCAAGAAACGACCTTAAAATGCGGTTCATCATATCCATGAAAGCTGCTGAGGCATTGGTGAGCTCGAACGACATCACCAAAAACACATAATGCCCATATCGTGTGCGAAAAGCAGTCATCGGAATGTCATCCTTCCGAACTCTCAATTGGTGATACCCTGACCGCAAATCGATCTTCGAGAAATAGCCAGCTCCCTGCAACTGATCGAATAAGTCATCAATACGAGGTAATGGATACCCATTTCGCACCGTGACTCGATTCAGCTGCCTGTAGTCGATGCACAATATCATGCTACCGTCCTTTTTAACGAATAAGACAGGTACCCCCCACGGCGATACACTCGGACGAACGAGCCCCCTATCAAGAATTCTTGCAACTGACCCTTGAGCTCCTTCAGCTCCGTCGGGGCCATTCGATAAGGCGGTATAGAAATAGGCCCCACACCCGGAATCAAGTCAATGTAAAATTCGATATCGCAATCAGGCGACAATCCTGGTAACTCAGCAGGGAACATATCAGAAAATTGTCGTATGATCAGAACCTGGTCCAACGGGACCCCAGCGGTTCCCATGTCCTGAATAAACGCTAAGAACCCACGACAACCCTTCTTCAAGAGCCGTCCCGCATAAAGAGCAGAAATCAGGTTGGCAGGAGTTATACTGCAGTCTCCCTGCACAACAAAAATCGGTTCGCCTGGAAAACAGAATCTGACCGCTTTCCCCCGACAATCAACGTAAGCATGACAAGCGGCCAGCCAATCCATACCGAGAAGTATATCAAAATCTAGCATATCCAGGAGAATCAAATCGACTAACGAATCCCTATCACCAATACGTACTAAACAGGACCTGAATACGTGTTGGGCTACAAAAGAATCTTCCACAGGAGTAATCACAACAAGCGGTAATTCTAACAACGACGACTCTCTCCCCTGAGAAAGTGCAAAGTGTGCAGACACGTAAGAGTGCATAGAACCAGGATCAAATAAAATATGTGCATCTAAAGAACATACGGAAAGAGTGCCTATCACAACTGCATTGGATGCCTGGGCATCCTGTGGAGTCAAAGCAAAGACCCGAGCCTGGCCCCTACCAGCATCCTGACGTCCTTTCCCTCGGTCTCCTTGTCCTCTCTGGAAACGTCCTTCAAATCCCAGACCTCGCAGTACAACGGCCTGGCGCATAGTGCCAACTGGTGGAGGAAGTAATGCCATCGAAGTAGAAGGCGAAGGGGGTAAAGCAGTCTGCGGAACAACAGTCCCTACATGGCGTCTACACTCTCTAGCCAAATGCCCTGGAAGTACGCAACTAAAACATGTAAATGGGGGCCTCTGCTCCATGGGGTACGAGCTGAACATCTGGCTCTGAGCCCAATCTCGACCAAAACTGCGGGCTGGAATGTGTTTGCCTCCACCTTTACCAAACTGCCTGGTAACTGACCCAATGGGTCTGGTCCTTTTTGGCTCAGGAACGATCGCTGTCTCGTTCAGACGCTCTTCTACTCGCTTAGCTGCGTCCATGGCCTGCGTATAAGTATCGAAATGTTGCGAGCCTATAGCAAGGAACAACTTTGTATCCAGACTCCTCACAAACCTCTTCACCCGGAGCTCCTCTGTAGGAACTAAGTATGGAGCATAGCATGATAACTGGGTGAACTGCAAGTCATACTCTGTCTCCGGCATATCTGCAGATTTTCGTAATGCCTCGAAACTGTTAGTGTATATGCCCTAGAGGCCATTACTGTATCATACTAGTTTGTATATTACTTAATGGAAGCTTGGGATATTCACCTTGTATATAGAATCTTGCTCAAAACAGTAGTATGCTACTTGGTTTGTTTCTACTTCAATGTGTACATGTGTTTATTTTATTATATCACCTATACGCATTAGTGGAGCCCTTAGGATCTTTGCTTCTTTACCAGCGTTGTGATGGCAGTCACACTAGTGGGGCGGGGTAATCTATAAGCACATCCTTATGCAGGTCCCTAGTCGCAGGACTATCGAGATAGGGAATCGATACTCCGGAGTAGACTAGCGCATGCGCTTCTCATCCCAGTGTGGGAGACGGTCTGTCCCACAGCCGTCAGTACGTCGTAATGGAAATAGTATGCGGGTGCTCGTTGGGTTACGAGTACACGGGACAGGACTCGTCGGGAACTGACCGGTTGGTATTATACCAATCGTCAGTTATCAGTTCCCAGGTGACATGAGTACAGCTTAGTCCGCTGACTTGACACTATCACTTCGCCTCGAGTGTGTTCCCACTGTACTTTGATTACTACCCTACCACGGCTCAAAGGAGTCGTGCAAACAGGTAGTAGTTGGGTGCAGTCCCGAAGCACTTGGAGGCAGTGACGGTTAGACAGGATTCGTCTCTCCCGGTATTGGGGGTTGACATCGCGCTGTGTCTAGGAGAGCCATTACACGAGTAGTCCCTGGCCAGGGCAAGAGAGATATACTGGTAGGCTTCCAGTGTTATCTCAGGGTGTATTGGGCTTCACTCCGACACGACTTGTACCGCTATTAGGGGACTGACGTTTATCGCCCCCCTAGGCCCGCCATGCGATGTATCAGACGAACAGACCGGACCGTACGGAGATTGTCACAGTCCGACTCAGTAGGAGTTCAGATGGGTTTCAGCTCGTCAGTCTTCTTGTCGGCATCTACCTGGGGACCGTTACGCACAGCTAGTGCCGCTTGCGGTCTGTGGTTAAACCCACTGCCAGCGTAGTGTCGAGTCTTTAGAGTCCCACACAGAAAGCTATTCTCCTTTTGGCAAAAGAGTAGAGGTCGCATGGTTTTGTGACAGGTCGCATGGTTTTGCGACAGGGTTCAGTCACATCCGTGCACTTGTGCACGTTTAGTGTCCGGACAGTTTACACTAGCGGGCTTTGGTTTAAGCCAGATCCTAGTGTACGTATTGGGATTGGTTTTATCCAGTTTGTATTCGTGTTCCTCGGAACTCGGATGCGGGTGTGTATGCACAGTTGGCGGAGAGACAGAGGCAGAGTATTCTCATTAGGGTTGTTGACCGTTGATTGTTGACTATTGACTTTTTGCTCAACCCTAATGAGAATATGATATGTAATTAACAATAATATTAATTAAGTATTGTGGTGATATGGTTGTTGAGGGGTCGACTTTGTTGACCGGTTGACTAGGTTGGACTAGTTGACCATCATGATGACAATGGCTATCATTTCATGGCAAAGACTTTTTACTTGCTTGTTCTCTTGTGCAATATGAGTGCATGAAATGATAAAGCCATTTTGACTTAAACCATTTACACAATACTTGATTACTATTTTTGTGATGATGGTTTTGGATTATGAGAGCCAAGTGAGAAAAGTCTTTCTCATTTTCTATCATTTTCATTCTCTTATTTGTTCTTGAGCTCTCATCTTCTTCCTCTTGCTCTCCCTCTCTTTAGTCTATGGTTCACTTGTCTCATGTGTTGAGAACCAAGAAGCATAGTGAAAATCCCAACACACTCTTCTCTACTCACTCCAGTTCATAAGGTTTAGCACACCAAGTGAACTAGTTTCTTCAAAGACCGAAGAAGAAGCCAAAGGTAGAAGCTTTCAGGTGGATCGATCTTCGGCGCAAGAAGACGACGGGGCGAAGCCGATCCGGACAACCATCGAGGCTTGAAGACGAAGGAGTTCAAGAAAGAAAGGTATAACCCCCTAACCGAGTAGTTAACAACTCCTAGTTAGGTTGTTAGTTAGATGTTTAACCAAGATCCAGTTTTGAGTCCATGTTACCGCCTCTAGAAAATTGTTTTTCACCAAATTCCGCATGCCCGAAAGTACCGGGAGAGGTAGCATGGACTTACAGTGGTATCAGAGCCTAGTTAAACTCTATCTAACATGTTACCAAAGTAACTAGAAGATCGATCAAACAAAAAGTCACGAAATACACCAAAAATTCATGCTTGCTGTCGATTTTCAAAGTGCTGTAAAAGTAATAAATCATGCTACAAAAATCGACTCAGGGTTTTTATAGCAAACTGCAAAAATTTCATCCACTGAACCGATCAAAGCGCCGCGGAAACGCGGCGGGAGCGTGCTCCCGCCGCGGTTCCGCGGCCGAGTTGACTCGGCAGTGGGAAATTTTGGTTGCAGTTTGTTCAGTGGGGTATTTTGGGAATTTTGGAATATGTCTTTTCAGCCCAGATTTTCCAGAACGAAAATTTTGTGTTTGGGGCCTAAAAATCCGTAATTTTGATCGAACTTCTAAAAGACTTAAGCTGACGGGTTTTTCTGTGATGTGATATTTGTATTGAACGTCTGCTAATCGCTATATGTCGATTAGTGGGGGTTATACAAATCTGTGATCTGTAATGTTATTGGAATGTGTATATAAATTCATTGGATTGTCGCGGGTGAATAGCCGGGGGTTGTGAGACGAGAGTTTTCTTTTCTTTCATTCATGTAAATTTGTAAATTGATGTAATAATTATTTGTATGGCCGCACAACCGGGTCGGGGTTGTAGTCGTCATTGTATAATTTCTTTTTACTGTTTTTGCTCCTAGGATAGACCCATGGAGGGGGTGCACAAACTACCGGGTATGCCGAAGTGCCGAGTGGCCTACTCACGGAGTTGAGGGAGGTTGCTTCGCTTCGGGTACTTGGCGGGTAGTTTGCCGCACCCGTAGGGATCTTGGGTGGGGTATTGGCTATTGACCGCGACCGTGTAATCTGTTTTTCGTTACAGGCTCGTACGAATTGCGGGTTCCTAGTATATCCAATGTGTTCATCTGTGATCTGAAATGTCTATCATTGCAGTATATCTATATATGATATTATTTAGGCGTTGCTTATGTTTTACAACCGCGCTAGCCCAGCCCCCGCTCTGTCGTTAGTTAAGTAACCTAACGGGTAATGACGGGGCCCCGTGGCGAATGCGAATGGCATAACCGTACGTCATATTTTGGTTGTTTTCTGCAATGGTAGGATTAAATGATGGGACGCATTAAAAGAACTAATGCAAGAATATCATGCATTAAAAGAACTAATGCAAGAAAAATAAACCAAGTAAAAGTCGTTGGAACACTTTCGAAAAACCACTCGGTTCTTTTCAAAACTAACTTTTAAATGCGGAGCTTGAGCCACGCCTTTTAAAAGCTATCTCGTTCCATCGATTATATCAAGTTCACTACGTTCACGGTTTAGCCAAAACCATTCGTAGCCCTCCGTCGTTTCACATGGATGGTCAATAGTATTCAAGCTATGTTTGTTGGCCAAAGTCAAGGCATAGTGATTGGTAGCTATTGAGTATTCATGTGCAGCATAGATAGATGCGTTAGTTTGGAACAGTCGCACTGCCTTGTTGGCCAAAGTCAAGGGTAGGTGCGGGTGGATTCAAATTAACCTGGAGAACGACGGGTAGAACTTGACATGTGACTTATGATTTTTTGGCCAAAGTCAAGGTCATAAGAGCATGGGGCAAAAATCCACATCGGGAGTTTCAAAAGAACTGAAACTTGCTAGTGTTGCATACCATTTGGAGTGTGATGATTCTGGTAGGATTCCTTCAGTTTTGTCACGCGCTGATATTTGGATCCCGATCCTACTGTGAGTATATGCTACTCCTCGGGAAATTTCTCACTAAACGATCAATGCTATAAACCTAGTAGGTATCTTGAAAGGTGTTAGCGGGGCTACGCCCCTAGGGAAAAGAGGTTATTTAATTAAGGAACTTCGCGAAAGCGTTGGAAAACCTCCCTCGAAGTACCGACACTGGCCTGGCTGAACGGTTAAGCAAGTATTGTACGGTGAGATTGATCCTGACTAATTCTTCCTTTTTGGTTTGAGGAGGGATTCGAGAAACAGTGGGAGCCATCCTGTTTAGACAAATTAAAAACCATTCTAAACTTGCAAGAGCATCAAGCTGAGTGTTTCTTCTCTCTCCTAATTGCAGCGACCAATCGACATGACTGGACTTAAGTTACTTCTAGATAAAAACATACTGACAGGGCCAAACTACAAAGATTGGCTCAGGAATGTCAAGATGGCAATCACTTACGACAAGCTGGGGTATCTTCTTACCACCAAAGCTCCCCCTGTCCCAGGTCCCAAAACCAGCGTCGCGGATAAGGAAATCCATAAGACCTGGGAACTAGACTGCGCGAAAGCCAAGTGCCTCGTGCTTGCCTCTATGGACAATGAACATCAGAGGAGGCACGAGAATATGGACCTGGAATCTATATTTCTTCATACAAAAGAACTGTATGGAGAGCAATCTCGTATCGCAAGATACGAAGTGTCGAAGAAGTTTTTTTCGGCAAGATTGGCCGTCGGATCATCGGTAGCGGAACACGTGCTTAAGATGATTGGCTACATTGATGAGCTCGCGGCCCTTGGGACCACGTTGGAGAATGAGCTCTATACGGACTTGATTCTCCAGTCCCTTCCTTCCACTTACGCCCAGTTCATACTGAACTTCAACTTATAAGAAAAAGAAGTTGAACTTTCAGAACTCCTCAACATGCTGAGAAGCGTAGAGGGCACCCTACAGAAAGGTAGGGAAACATCAACTTTGTTTATAGGAGGATCTTCTTCTTCTAAGTCCAAGGCGAAAGCCAAGGGAAAGAAGAAGAAAGCCCCCGCCAAACCAAGGGGTGGTGTTAGTAAAGTGGATACGAAGGGAAAGGCAAAAGCAACAAAGAAAGTGGGAAAGCTTGTGGATAAGGAAGAATGCTTCTATTGTCATAAGAAGGGACACTGGAAGAATGATTGCAGGGCTTGGAAAGCCAGAACACAGGATCTGAAGCAGGTTGCGGCTTCAGCTTCAGGTGTGTATGTTATTGAAAACTGTCTTTCAATAAACACTACTTCCTGGGTATTGGATACCGGATCAGGATCTCATATCTGTAATTCTTTGCAGGCGTTGAGAAACCGTAGGGTTTTGAAGGCAGGTGACATGACCCTCAAAGTTGCAAACGGAGCTAGCATGGATGCTAAGGCCGTGGGGGATTATCACCTGGGAATGTCAGATGGACATGTTTTGGTTTTGCGTAATTGCTTTTTTATACCCAACGCAACTTGTAATATCATTTCTGTATCTTTGGTTTCTAAAGAAGGTTATGAATTTGCGTTTGTAAGCAATGTTGTAAACATTCACCTTAATCAAGTTCTGATTGGGTCAGGTACATTAAGCAATGGTATATACGTATTAAACCAACCGCAGATTTTCAATGTCCAGAATACACACAAAAGAAAGTCTCCGGAAATAAATCAGACTTTCTTGTGGCATTGTAGACTGGGTCACATCAACGAGAGAAGGTTGACGAAGTTACATACAAAAGGATATTTGAATGCGTTCGAAAATCAATCGTATGCCACTTGTCAATCCTGTCTCAAAGGAAAGATGACAAAAACTCCGTTCACTGGACACGGAGTAAGAGCGAGCGAGCTCTTGGGACTCGTACACAGCGACGTGTGCGGTCCAATGTCTACACATGCGCGAAGCGGTTATTCTTACTTCATTACTTTCACGGATGAATTTTCGAGGTACGGTTATGTCTTCTTAATGAAACATAAGTCCGAAACCTTTGGAAAATTCCAGGAATATAAGAATGAAGTAGAAAAACAAACTGGCAAAAGTATCAAGATTCTAAGATCGGATCGAGGAGGAGAATATTTGAGTGCCGAGTTCCTGGACTATTTAAAAGAGAACGGAATTCTCTCTCAGCTTACTCCTCCATACACTCCGCAACATAATGGTGTATCGGAGAGACGAAACCGAACCCTATTGGATATGGTACGGTCCATGATGAGTAACGCTGAGTTACCGCGATCATTCTGGGGGTATGCGCTAGAATCAGCTGCATACCTTTTGAACCGTGTTCGCACTAAGACTGTGCCTACTACACCATATGAGATGTGGTGTGGGAAGAGACCCTATCTTAATCACATTAAGACATGGGGAAGTCCAGCTTTTGTCAAAAAGCAGCATGCAGACAAGCTCGAGGCACGCTCAGTACAGTGCAAGTTCGTGGGATATCCAAAGAACTCCAAGGGATATTTCTTCTACTGCGAAGAGGAACAAAAGGTTTTTGTTTCTCGTCATGCCTACTTCTTGGAAACTGAGTTTTTGGAAAACCAGATAAGTGGGAGCACAGTAGAACTGGAAGAAATTCCAGAACCACGAACTGTTACTGAAAGCTTAGTGGAACCAGAGGGTTCAAAAGAACAAGACATTCCTACGCTGCTCCGCAGGAGTAGTAGGCAGTCTCATCCGCCCGAGAGATACTACGGTTTTCTCATAGACGGGGATAGAGAGGATTGCATCATAGATTATGATGAGCCTACTAGCTTCCAGCAGGCCGTTAAGAGCGTTGACTCGGTAAAATGGCTGGATGCAATGCGGACCGAAATGGAGTCCATGTACACCAACAAAGTATGGACGTTGGACATTGCTCCAGACGGGGTAAAACCCGTAGGATGCAAGTGGATCTTCAAAAGGAAGATTGGTGTAGATGGACAGGTTGAGACCTATAAATCTAGACTTGTTGCAAAGGGTTTCCGTCAAAGACCTGGCTTGGACTATGACGAAACCTTTTCTCCAGTGGCTATGCTGAAATCCATTCGGATCCTTCTTGCCATTGCTGCCTTCCACGATTATGAGATTTGGCAAATGGACGTAAAGACCGCTTTTCTAAATGGAAATTTAGAGGAGTGTGTCTATATGGACCAACCAGAGGGTTTCATTCAGAGTGGGAGCAGCGGAAAGGTGTGCAATCCATTTATGGACTAAAGCAGGCATCGCGGAGTTGGAACATCTGTTTTGATGAGACGGTAAAGGAATTTGGCTTTATCAAAAATCCAGATGAACCATGCATCTATAGTAGATTTGTAGCGAGAACTGTAGTATTCCTCGTTTTATACATGGATGACATTCTCTTAAAAGGAAATGACATTCCTATGCTACAATCTGTCAAGGGGTTCTTGTCACACAGGTTCTCCATGAAAGACCTGGGTGATGCCTCATACATCCTGGGGATCTAGATCCATCGTGATAGATCCAAGAGGATATTAGGACTTTCACAGTCCAGGTACATCGACACCATACTGAAGAGATTCAGTATGGAATATTCCAAGCGCGGTAACCTACCGGCTTGTCACGGGATCACCCTCTCTAAAGAGATGTCTCTGTTCATAACAGAATATTGCATTTTATACCGCCCATTCTTATGCTCGTGTGTTTATAGGTAGGTGCTTGTAATCCGTGTTTGTTACATATTTACAGAGTACAGGTTTCCAGTCCAAATATTGCAAATCAAGACAAAATCTCCACAGTTACACCAAATACAGAACATCTGTTGACAGCAGATAAAAGCCGGATTCCGATCATCCATATCCATCCAGTACCGAGTACTAGTTCCTGAGACAAGACATATGACAGTGGTCATTCATGTCTGGGACAAGCACAGAGCACGAGGGAGGCTACACAAGAATCAATGGGCGCGCGGAGCTCGAGGGAGATAAAGTCAAATGTGTTGAAAAATGAAGCCATCATTGTTGACTATTGGAACCTGAAGCAATCATAGAAGAATATTGAAAATCTGTACATGTTTAAAAGAAGAAAACAGCAACACAGGACCACCAAAGAAACCCGACCCCCTAATTCCTCCACATGGCCGCGGATCCGCGGCCAATATGGGGTATTGGCCGCAGATCCGCGGCCGTACTGACTCCTTGATGTGTCGTTTTTTGGGGGTAGTTTGGGGACTTCATATAGTGCCAAAATCTTGCCCTAGATTTCCAGCTCCCTGCCTATAAATACTCCAGAATTGAGCTAAGCCAAGGGTCCAATTCTAAGTTCATTCTTTGTTCCTCTTTTGTAGTTTTTGTGTAGTTCTTCTTCTTCTTCTTCATTCTTTTTCCATGAAAATTGTAGTGAGAGCTTTTTGAGTGGGAGATCAATGAAGATGAGGGCTTTTTGTATCATTCTATTTTGTTTCTTCTTCCCCTTGAGATTCTTGCTTTCTCTTGATCATTCTACCTCTTCATTGAGCTTGAATGGTTAAGGGTTAGTTATTGATCTCAAGGGTCGTATTTTCTTATGGAATTAGCGCTTCATTTCACATGCGTTCTCTACCCTTCCCTTGATCTTGCAACCACTTGATTGAGCTTGCAAGTTTAAGGGTTGGCTATGGATCACATGCTTGTCTTGAGTTCTAGTTTCTTGTTCTTTTTATCGCTTTTTATTACTTGCTTATTATTATCTTGCTTTACTTTCTTGCAATTTAATTCATGCACTTAATTACTTGTAATCTTTTCTTTTCTTTGTTCTTTTCTTTTGCTCTCTTTTTGGTTCCTTTTGTGAATGAATGTAATTATCGTTGTTAAGAATAAATACGGTATTGTAAGTTAAGATTTTCTTTTCTCATTTCCTTTTCCTGTTATTTTCCATTGAACTCCGCCCGAACCATACGCAAGCGCTCCGTTAGGCACCCTACCCTGACAAGGTAGCGGTGATTCCTAACCGCGACCGGTTGCGTTCGGTTTGGCCGGAGGCAAAAGCAAGAGACAAGAACGGAAGGACAAGGGTAAATAAGCCGGATTCCACGAATACCGCGCTTAAATCCCCTAATCCACGTTGTTGCCGATTGCTCTAGCTTCAATCGGTCAAGACTCGGCTCAAAGGTTTTGAGTACGGATATATTTAGCTTACAATTTCGTATCTTTTTCTTAACAACTTTATACTTGCAAATATTACACTTAGGATAGTCTCGAACAAACATACACAAATTCTTTATTGACTCGTCTAAGACAAGAACGGACATACAACCATCTCCCTGTGGATCGACCCGTGCTCAACCGGCTAGCTGCATAGCGACACCGTCTTGATTGCGGTTAACTTTAATTCTTCCAATCAAATGGCGCCGTTGCCGGGGAGACGGCAGCGTATTTTCTTTCTTATTATTCGGGTTAATATTCTTTTCGTATATATATAAAAATAATAAAAAAATCTTTTTGTTTTTTTGGATCATTTTTGTGGGCAAGTGTGCAGATTTTTGCGTATTTGCAAACTGCGATTGTGGGAGCAAAGTGTGCATTCGAAGCTAAGGTGATTGCGAAGTACAGTGCCAAAGATCCGGGTAGTTTGACCAGCGCAAGCGAACTTTCCAAGCTTACCGGATTTGGTTCAACGGGGGTTTCCTAACCCAAAAACGTAACGGTACGTATTTCTTAAACACCTTCTTCTCAAATCCGACGCATCCAATATTCTATTCTTTGCAAGTTCGCTAGCAAACGCTAAAAATTGACTAACCCATATTTGTTGCAGTGCCGCGCTTAAACTAAAAAACGATTGTTTGATTCTTTATAGAATTTTTATTGAATTGCGCATTGCATACATTAATACGGACTTAAGGGCAAGCGAACCCCACAACATACGGTAAAGGATTTCATCACCTTTTCCGTGGCCCACAAATCACGAACTTGAGCATAACGTTTACCAGCACAAATTTTAAAAGAAATTAGACTTTAAGCCTTAAGGACTTCGCGCTCACTAGGAGAAGTTAACTGTGTTTAGAACCTCGCTTAACGGTATATTGTTTACGGGGTGTCTAGGAAAGTGTTAACGGCGCAACCGCCAAAAGAGAAAGGGTTATTTAATTAAGGAACTTCGCGAAAGCGTTGGAAAACCTCCCCTTATCTCTACACTTACCTGGCCTCGTGATCAGTGTATCTTGAGCCCGTTTCTCGACACAGTTTTACTTCGACAATCAAGTTCTGGAGCAGGTCTAGTTGACCTAGGTGAACCCTAGAACGATTAGGTGTGTGGTATTTTTGTGTCGTGATTGTTTTTGTCCATATTCTTTTTGTGTGTATATTTCATTCTTCTGTTAATATATAAACCATAAAAAAAAATATCACATTTTTTCCCCTCCTTTTCTCTGCCTTTCTTTCTTTCTCTTTTCATATCATGGGTACTCCACCTCGCAAAACTCTTGCCGAACTTTGGTACCCACAACCAGACATTACTTCTTACGGTTCTTTCTTTGGCCGAACTTCGAACGACCCCTCCATGCCCAAAATTTCATTGAGAGATCGGATAGATGCGTCTAGGACAAACAATTTGACTCCGCAATCTACTTCGTATCAACCATTTCAAACATTCACCCCTTCTTACGTTGATACCCCTTCCTCGAGTCATGTTGCAACTCCAAGACCTATGTCTATTGCAGAACGTATAGAACAATCCCGTAGCCGATCTTTCACTCCTTTCACCACTTCAAATTCTAGGGATCAACAATTCCATTCACCTTCCTATCCAAGTGTTGATCCTGCTCCTGTCCAGCCATTCAATTCCTACCAATCCTACCCTACCTTTGCACCTTTCCTAGACATTGCTTCAGAACCTCCATTTGGGAGTTTTCAGTATCCAAACAACTTTGAATCTTTTACTGAAACCCCGTCACAACCTATGTCTAGTCTGGAACAGTCGTTGGAAGACTTTAGGGTAGCGTCAAGCCAACAGATGATGGATTTGAATGCGTCCATGGCCACTCTCATACAACCTACTGACCCGGTAGCTAGTTTCCAACTAGCTCCTAATTTTCCAATGTATGATGAGGCGGCAGGACAGGTTGAGAATTTGACTGGAGAGAGTGAGATGTACCCCCTTCCAAATCAAACCTACCCATTCCAAATTGAAACCCACAACTCCTGTTTTGAAAGTCTATCGAGTATCCCACATGATTTAGCAATTGAAGATAGAATGATTAATGAGTTGTGCGACTTTGTAGTGTTTGATTTGCCAGATTGTGAAGGGACCTTGCCAAGTGAAACCACACACAATCCTTTTGACCTCTACACCTCCATCTTAGAACCTGAATTGATTGAAATCCATGCTTTTGATGAGGTGTCTGAGAATATTGATTTTCACTTGATTGAGGATATTGACGCTGGGGATATTTTGGATGATGAACCCGTAGATTTGGCTGAATTTGTCTCTTCAAATCATCATCCCGAGTCATTAAATGTTTTTCCCGAACCCTATATGCGTATGGATTTTGATGAAATATGCATGGATGAGCTAAATTTTGAGGAGAATATTGAGGATAGCACTGAGGATGAAACAGTTTTAATTGATGAGTCGGATTTTCCAATTCATCCTGTTCCTTTCATTGACTGTGTACACCCTCCAGAACCCTTAACCGATACCCCTCCTCGATCACTTTCCTCCATCCTTTCCATCGTTCCGACCTTGCAAGAACCCGTCTCACTTACATTTCATATATCTGGTTTACCGAGTTCGGCGTACCCATGGGTTCTTACGAATCTTGAGGGATTTGACCCAATCTCTCGCCGGGTTAATAGATTAGCACAATCGCTCATCACAAATTGTGCTAATCTATTCACTCCATTTCCTCCCTCAAGTTCGTATTCCACTTCTTTTTCCCTTCCGCCATTCTTCTTCCTCTCATATACCGAGACCGTATCCCGCTTCTCTCCGCATACGGTCTCGCGTATTCTCCATTTCTTTCCTCTACGCCTTCTTCCACCAACCGGTACATTATAGCGATAAAATCTTTGAATGGTTGGTGTTAACTTTTGTCCTGTGTAAGGCCTTGTATAGCTTGATACTGTTCTCTTTCCCCCCTAATCCTGAATTTCAACGCCTAACAGTGGAAACACTGTTTTACTTAAGTTTGGGGGGGACTCCTTTTTTGTATATATTTTTTGTTTTCCTTTTTGTTTTGTATATAATTTGTTTTTAGGGAGCACCGACAAATTTTGACCCTTTTGGTGTAGCCTGACAGTGAGGGCACTGTCAAGTTTAAGTTTGGGGGTGTGCTCGGTAAGCTTTCTTCCTTCGCATTCATTTGTATATTTTACATTTGCATACCCTATTAAAAACCCACAAAAATTAAAAATTTTCCAAAAAATATAAAAACTTTGTCGTCAAGTTAGCTAATAGGGTAACTTAGATCTTTATTCCGAAAGTTTAGTTGATATGATAGAAATAACTAAATTCTAGGCTTAGGGATTGAAAAACCTAAAAATAACCCTCATTCTGTCTAACTTTGGTAAGTATACGTCCTTACAGTTTTTTTTGAGAAATAGGTAATCTTGAGTTCAGTTCTTGAGTTAAGTCAAGATGAAGGGAAAGTATTGATGCTTTACTGAAGGATAAGTCTGAAAAATAGTTTCTTTTCTCGAGTTCAAATTTAGAAAGTATATACCCTACAAACTGCACTTACACGCACCTTGAAACCTGGGATAGTAAAGGATACCTTGAAATACTCTTGCCTGAAAGCCTAGTATGAAAGAAAAAACGGTATTTAAAGCTAAACACCAAAAGAGCATGTTGAAAAATATATCCGGTCTTGAAAAAGAAAAAGAAAAAGAAAAAGAAAAAGAAAAAGAAAAATAGAATAAAATCAAGACCTGGAAACTGCTATTTACGCTTTAAGCTCACACATTCAGTAATCGGCCGTTAGTGCCTCAAGAAGCATTAATAGTCGCATGAAAGGTGTGTGAGCAACACCGTCCATCATTAAATGAAAAGAAGTAGTATTAGGTATTAAGGCAAGGGTATTATAGCTTGAATTGAATTCTTGAGTGTAGGGGTGCAAATATACACACACGTAGGGGTATACAATTGATGTTTGGATAAGAGATAGAAATAAAGAATAAGACTTGTGTTTTCTGTAAAGTTGATAAAAATCCCTGATTTGAGGCCGCACTTTAGAAGGAAAACTCAGGAGAACCAACATCTTTCTAAACTTTTTTGGAACGTATAGGATCTAAAGTTAAAACAGATAGGAGGTGTGAAAAATAAGGGTTGGATATTTCTAACTTAGGATGATAGAATTTCTAATGTAAATACTAAACTGTAGGAGTAGAATCAATGTTAACTTATGACACTAGCTTGACGGGATTTTGTGGGTAGTATCCGCTGAAAACCCTCAGGAGACAACACTCCTCCTACTAGGGACACCTAGAGGTTTAACGGCTTGTTGCACGCGCTCAGTGCAATCGCGTTCCCTGCAAAAGTGCGGTTAGGATCTTATTTTTGTGAATAATTGGTGCAAAAGTTAAGTTTGGGGGTATTTGTTCATACCAGAATATTGCATTTTATACCGCCCATTCTTATGCTCGAGTGTTTATAGGTAGGTGCTTGTAATCCGTGTTTGTTACATATTTACAGAGTACAGGTTTCCAGTCCAAATATTGCAAATCAAGACAAAATCTCCACAGTTACACCAAATACAGAACATCTGTTGACAGCAGATAAAAGCCGGATTCCGATCATCCATATCCGTCCAGTGCCGAGTACCAGTTCCTGAGAAAAGACATATGACAGTGGTCATTCGTGTCTGGGACAAGCACAGAGCACGAGGGAGGCTACACAAGAATCAATGGGTGCGCGGAGCTCGAGGGAGATAAAGTCAAATGTGTTGAAAAATGAAGCCATCATTGTTGACTATTGGAACCAGAAGCAATCATAGAAGAATATTGAAAATCTGTACATGTTTAAAAGAAGAAAACAGCAACACAGGACCCCCAAAGAAACCCGACCCCCTAATTCCTCCACATGGCCGCGGATCCGCGGCCAATATGGGGTATTGGCCGCGGATCAGCGGCCGTACTGACTCCTTGATGTGTCGTTTTTTGGGGGTAGTTTGGGGACTTCATATAGTACCAGAATCTTGCCCTAGATTTCCAGCTCCCTGCCTATAAATACTCCAGAATTGAGCTAAGCCAAGGGTCCAATTCTAAGTTCATTCTTTGTTCCTCTTTTGTAGTTTTTCTGTAGTTCTTCTTCTTCTTCTTCATTCTTTTTCCATGAAAATTGTAGTGAGAGCTTTTTGAGTGGGAGATCAATGAAGATGAGGGCTTTTTGTATCATTCTCTTTTGTTTCTTCTTCCCCTTGAGATTCTTGCTTTCTCTTGATCATTCAACCTCTTCATTGAGCTTGAATGGTTAAGGGTTAGTTATTGATCTCAAGGGTCGTATTTTCTTATGGAATTAGCGCTTCATTCCACATGCGTTCTCTACCCTTCTCTTGATCTTGCAACCTCTTGATTGAGCTTGCAAGTTTAAGGGTTGGCTATTGATCACATGCTTGTCTTGAGTTCTAGTTTCTTTTTCTTTTTATCGCTTTTTATTACTTGCTTATTATTATCTTGCTTTACTTTCTTGCAATTTAATTCATGCACTTAATTACTTGTAATCTTTTCTTTTCTTTGTTCTTTTCTTTTGCTCTCTTTTTGGTTCCTTTTGTGAATGAATGTAATTATCGTTGTTAAGAATAAATACGGTATTGTAAGTTAAGATTTTCTTTTCTCATTTTCTTTTCCCGTTATTTTCCATTGAACTCCGCCCGAACCATATGCAAGCGCTCCGTTAGGCACCCTACCCTGACAAGGTAGCGGTGATTCCTAACCGCGACCGGTTGCGTTCGGTTTGGCCGGAGGCAAAAGCAAGAGACAAGAACGGAAGGAGAAGGGTAAATAAGCCGGATTCCACGAATACCGCGCTTAAATCCCCTAATCCACGTTGTTGCCGATTGCTCTGGCTTCAATCGGTCAAGACTCGGCTCAAAGGTTTTGAGTTCGGATATCTTTAGCTTACAATTTCGTATCTTTTTCTTAACAACATTATACATGCAAATATTACACTTAGGATTGTCTCGAACAAACATACACAAATTCTTTATTGACTCGTCTAAGACAAGAACGGACATACAACCATCTCCCTGTGGATCGACCCGTGCTCAACCGGCTAGCTGCATAGCGACACCGTCTTGATTGCGGTTAACTTTAATTCTTCCAATCAGTCTCCCAAGACTGATTTGGAGAGGGATCGCATGTCTATTATACCCTACGCTTCTGCGGCAGGCTCTATAATGTATGCGATGTTGTGTACCAGACCGGATGTAGCTTATGCACTGAGTGTGGTAAACCGGTATCAGTCAAACCCTGGGGAGAAACACTGGATAGCGGTAAAGAACATTCTCAAGTACCTGAGAAGGACTAAGGAGATGTTCTTCGTGTATGGCGGAAAAGACCTCCAGATCGAGGCCTTTGCTGACTCCAGCTTCCAGAGTGACAAGGATGATTCCAAGTCCATGTCGGGTTTTGTCTTTACCCTCAATGGAGGGGCGGTGTGTTGGAAGAGTTCCAAACAGGAAACCGTTGCAGACTCGACGATGGAAGCGGAATACATCGCTGCATCTGATGCCGCAAAAGAAGCTGTCTGGATGAGGAAGTTCTTGAAAGAACTATAGGTGGTTCCGTCCATTGTTGATCCAATACCTCTGTATTGCGACAACAACGGGGCTATAGCTTTAGCGAATGAACCCAGGTCCCATCAGAGATCCAGACACATCTTGAGGTGGTATCACCTGAATAGGGAGATCGTGAATCGCCAAGAGATCGAGGTTCGGAGGGTTGCTTCAGAAGATAACACTGCAGATCCATTCACCACGGCCTTGCCCCAGACTCAGTTCGAGCGGCTGATCGAGATGATAGGTCTTCGATACGCCAGTACATGGCCTTAGTGCAAGTGGGAGATTGTTAGTGTATATGCCCTAGAGGTCATTACTGTATCATACTAGTTTGTATATTACTTAATGGAAGCTTGGGATATTCACCTTGTATATACAATCTTGCTCAAAATAGTAGTATGCTACTTGGTTTGTTTCTATTTCAATGTGTACATGTGTTTATTTTATTATATCACCTATACGCATTAGTGGAGCCCTTAGGATCTTTGCTTGATTACCAGCGTTGTGATGGCAGTCACACTAGTGGGGCTGGGTAATCTATAAGCACATCCTTATGCAGGTCCCTAGTCGCAGGACTATCGAGATAGGGCATCGATACTCTGGAGTAGACTAGCGCATGCGCTTCTCATCCCAGTGTGGGAGACGGTCTGTCCCACAGCCGTCAGTACGTCGTACTGGAGATAGTATGCGGGTGCTCGTTGGGTTACGAGTACACTGGACAGGATTCGTCGGGAACTGACCAGTTGGTATTATACCTATCGTCAGTTATCAGTTCCCAGGTGACATGAGTACAGCTTAGTCCGCTGACTTGACACTATCACTTCGCCTCGAGTGTGTTCCCACTGTACTTTGATTACTACCCTACCACGGCTCAAAGGAGTCGTGCAAACAGATAGTAGTTGGGTGCAGTCCCGAAGCACTTAGAGGCAGTGACGGTTAGACATGATTCCTCTCTCCCGGTATTGGGGGTTGACATCGCGCTGTGTCTAGGAGAGCCATTACACGAGTAGTCCCTGGCCAGGGCAAGCGAGATATACTGGTAGGCTTCCAGTGTTATCTCAGGGTGTATTGGGCTTCACTCCGACACGACTTGTACCGCTATTAGGGGACTGACGTTTACTGCCCCCTAGGCCCGCCATGCGATGTATCAGACGAACAGACCGGACTGTACGGAGATTGTCACAGTCCGACTCAGTAGGAGTTCACCTCATCAGTCTTCTTGTCGGCATCTACCTGGGGACCGTTACGCACAGCTAGTGCCGCTTGCGGTCTGTGGTTAAACCCACTGCCAGCGTAGTGTCGAGTCTTTAGAGTCCCACACAGAAAGCTATTCGCCGTTTGGCAAAAGAGTAGAGGTCGCATGGTTTTGTGACAGGTCGCATGGTTTTGCGACAGGGTTCAGTCACATCCGTGCACTTGTGCACGTTTCGTGTCCGGACAGTTTAGACTAGCGGGCTTTGGTTTAAGCCAGATCCTAGTGTACGTATTGGGATTGGTTTTATCCAGTTTGTATTCGTGTTCCTCGGAACGCGGATGCGGGTGTGTATGCACAGTTGGCGGAGAGACAGAGGCAGAGGATTCTCATTAGGGTTGTTGACCGTTGACTGTTGACTATTGACTTTTTGCTCAACCCTAATGAGAATATGATATGTAATTAACAATAATATTAATTAAGTATTGTGGTGATATGGTTGTTGAGGGGTTGACTTTGTGGACCGGTTGACTTGGTTGGACTAGTTGACCATCATGATGACAATGGCTATCATTTCATGGCAAAGACTTTTTACTTGCTTGTTCTCTTGTGCAATATGAGTGCATGAAATGATATAGCCATTTTGACTTAAACCATTTACACAATACTTGATTACTATTTTTGTGATGATGGTTTTGGATTATGAGAGCCAAGTGAGAAAAGTCTTTCTCATTTTCTATCATTTTCATTCTCTCTTTTGTTCTTGAGCTCTCATCTTCTTCCTCTTGCTCTCCCTCTCTTTAGTCTATGGTTCACTTGTCTCATGTGTTGAGAACCAAGAACCATAGAGAAAATCCCAACACACTCTTCTCTACTCACTCCAGTTCATAAGGTTTAGCAAACCAAGTGAACTAGTTTCTTCAAAGACCGAAGAAGAAGCCAAAGGTAGAAGCTTTCAGGTGGATCGATCTTCGGTGCAAGGAGACGACGGGGTGAAGCCGATCCGGACAACCATCGAGGCTTGAAGACGAAGGAGTTCAAGAAAGAAAGGTATAACCCCCTAACCGAGTAGTTAACAACTCCTAGTTAGGTTGTTAGTGTTTAACCAAGATCCGGTTTTGAGTCCATGTTACCGCCTCTAGAAAATTGTTTTTCACCAAATTCCGCATGCCCGAAAGTACCGGGAGAGGTAGCATGGACTTACAGAAACTGCTGGCTCTGGCATCTCTCATGCTCTGCAGAAGGAATCTGGCAAGGAAAGCCTCAGAAAACTCTGTCCATGACATCGGAGGAAGACCTCTGGCTCGCCCTCTCTCCATCGACTCATACCATGTCTGTGCAAGTCCCTCTAATCGAAAGCTGGTCAGCTCCACCGACCTCGCATCAGAACATCCCAATGACCTGCCGACCATAGCCATCTTATCAAGAAATGACTGAGGATCCTCTGCTGCGTCGGTCCCCGTAAACACCGGAGGTCTCAACCTCATAAACTCTGGAAGTGATACCTCCATAACCCTCGAGTCTACAAGTGCGACAGTCTGCATGGGCTGTACAACGGGCTCTACCATCGTCGATGCCTGATTCTGTCTCTGAACACGGGTGGCCTCGGTCAACTGTCCCACCATCTGCTGTAAGCCCAACATGCCCTCCTCTATCCTAGTTAGTCTATCTGGAGGAGGAGGATCAACATGCTCTGGTACCGCCGGAATCTCCTGTGCGTCAGTCGCCGTCATAGGCGGATCTGTCCTAGTTATATCCCTGGCTGCGGCTCGCCTAGCTCGTGTAGCCATAGCAACTGGAACAATAAATGAGAGCTGATAAGGCGTACGAATAGGAACTGTCACGCTCCGCTTCCTAAAATACGGAATACGAAGGGTTGACAAGGCCAGCCATGCTCCTACGGTCAAGGAAATATTCTTCCGTTGTCACACTTCGGCTTCTAGCTTTACGTAGTAATCAGTAAACAACGCACAGGTAATGAGAAATGCAGTATCTGAAACAAAACAAATATAAAGAACTGACCTGATGGGGGTAAAAAGAGTATAGCTCTGGTTAGCTGATCAAGATGTCCGCGATGTACGTATGATCCTGGTCCCGGCTAGATCCACTCCTCACACTAAGCATGCATACTCAGGTCGTCAGAGCGACACAATAGCAATATAAATATATATAGTTGCAAGTGTCAACACAAACAATGATAATAGATATATAACAGTAAATCAAGACGGTAAAGATATGAACATGCAGTAATCAATGAAGTGTCCAATAGATCAGGTGAACGGTAAAGCAGTAAAACAGTATGCCAGGTATGTCAACACAGTAAGTAATGTATATCAATGCCATTATCCCTATCAGTCTCTAAGTCTCACTGTACAGGTCACTAAGCCTAGCGTCAGTCCAAGTGTGAGAGTCAACCACTCGCGAGTGTCCTCCGCCTAAGGGTAGGACCTAAGGGCAAGGGACCACGGGCCCAAAATATAACTCACGGTAATAATCATGTACCCTGTAAATCTCCATATATCTCCATATATATAAGCCGGCATGGGACTCCCGAGATTCTGTTGAACTCACACTCAAACTACCCCACACCCCGTGGTCTACATCAAATGCCAACCATAACCTCAAATACCGGTCGGTCCATGTCAAGTCTGCGCGAGAACTGGAGACAGGATCTCCATCAAGCACGTCCCGACTAATACCAAAGATAAATGGGCAGTGTCTGGTGCCTTATCTGTGACACCCATGCAAGAGCTTCCATAAGTGTCCCATACCACTTATTACACGTGTCTCACAGACGTCGACAATGCAATAGAATAATAGGGTTCACTGATTGTGTACAGGTACGTGTCACTTTCACTTATCCACTCATGCAAGAACACTAACGTACTTGCCACAATCACTACTAATACCTAACACTGGGTAATGCACATGATCAGTAGGCTACTAATGCGATAATATATACATATGATGTGATGAGAAAACAATATGGAAGGTAGGATTAATATGTCATATGTCGGTATCCTACCACTAGCATAATTTATCATAAATAATATATGCCTAAATTTAGCGAAACAATGAACAGGGGATAAGTAGTATGTGTGATTATCTATCCAGCGAATTTGGTTTCACGTCAATCGGTTTTCAGGATCACTAGTTATGGCCATTTCATTTTTAGCGTTCACGGCTGGAAATCCGGTTTCAGAATCGGAAGTCCGTTTCGCAATACATTTTAATCCCAGTTGGGATCGGAATTTAGCGACGCTACAGTTGAATGATATCTAGGGTTTTCAGTAGGTTATTCAACTCAATAGACGGATTCTCAATCGCGTCAGCACGTCGAAAGTAACACACGGTTTATCACTAGTTTGTCACTTCTGAATCTGTTCTGGACTGTTATACGTCCGATCTTTCAAATTGGATTTTAAAAAGTAAACGACGATGAAACAGAGTGAAATCACTTGAGTTATTTAGTTAACAGATTCACCTTTAATAAAATTTAGAGTTCCGCAACATACGAGTTCAGGAAACAAGGTGGTACCCATTACGGGACAGCAAACAGTAACCAGAGTCGCTCTGGACTGCAGTCCAGAGTCGTACTCCGATCCAAATATCGTCACAATATCAGTACTGAAACCAATAGAAATTTGTATAGAGTTACAATTCATCGAGTCGTCTTCAATTTGAGCCCTCGAACGCAACATTTCTGTTAGTTGTATGTATGCCCTAGAGGCCAGTATTGTACAGATGATGTATATTATATTGGATGCTTGGACATATATAGAGATGACTTTCTTGCTCGACATGATAGTATGCTATCTGGTTGCTATTTATCTTAACATGTACACTAGTCTCTTTATACTGTCTTATAGTTACATGTTGGTAAAGCCCTTAGGATTTGTACTTGACTACCTGGACTATGATGCAGATCATACTAGTGGGGACATGGTAGTCCATAAGTACATCCTTCAAGGTCCCTAGTCGTAGGTGTATCGAGACGGGGCATCGATATACCAGAGTAGACTAGCGTATACGCTTCTCGACCCATGTGATGGGCGATGGATGATCCCATATCCATTGGTGTTTGACATCAGAGATGGTGTACGGGTGCTCAGTGGTCACTGGGTACACTGGACGGACTCGCCGAGAACTCCCAGATGGTATTATACCTCACGTCAGATGGCAGTTCTCAAGTGACACTTGTACAGGTTAGTCTGTAGACCCGAGATCGTCATAGAGTCTTGTGTGATTCCCACTGTGCTTTGATCTCCACCTTACCACGTCCATGAGGGCGTGCAAAACGGTGGTCTTTGGGTACAGTCCCGAGTCACATGAAGGCAATGAGCGATAGGAGGGGTTTCGTCTCTCCCGGTATTAGGGGTTGATGTTGCGCAGTGCTCGATTGGCCGTAACAGGGAAGTCCCTGGCCAGGGATGATCAGAGATTCGCTGGTAAGTGTTACCAGTAGTTTCTCGACCCGTTACGAGCCTCACATCAGCACGACTTATCGGGTTATTGGGGTCTGACGTATACCACCCCTAGACTTGATATGCGACGTATCAGACGAAGAGACTTGACTGTATGGTAAGTGTTACTGGTCGGATTCGCAGGAGTGTGAGCGGGCTAGCTCGTCGATCTTCTGATCGCTCAATACCCGGGTGGCCGTTACGTTTAGCAGACCGCTTGCGGCTTCTGGGTGCTTGATATGATCATCATCTGCTACCGGCGTATTGACGAGTCTTTAGAGTCCTACACAGAGGTTTCCTGGCTCAAGCGAAACGAAATAGGAGCGAATATGAGATATGTGCGGGACCGAGAATAATGCGTGTATGTGATACCGCATTTCATTCTCGCGATATATGTTTCGATTGGTTATATTCAATATGACCTAGTTATCGAATCATTGATTCGATAAATCGATGCATTGTATACTAGTCGGTTATGTGCGACATGACCGGATCATTGAATCAAATGTTGATTTAATGATTTAATGCATAATTATATATTTGATGTATTGCATTGCATTAACTAGTATTGGTTCACTTTAAACGGATTTTTCTCACTTGATGCACATTGTATATGTGATATGCTTTAGTGCACATTTCTGTATCATGTTTGATGATACTTGATCATTTAGTTAAGTGTATAAAATTAATCCATGGTTAATATGATAATTAGGGTTTTGCATTTTCATTTATTTATTTATTTATTTATTTATTTATTTAAAATGATATATGATAAGAATGGTGGCTAAGTTTGTTTTATATTGAAGCTTCATGAAGCTTTGACTTTGCTAACCATCCTTATCTTCATGCTTAACCCTAACCCATCAAAGTGACCATGGTTAATTCTCTACACTTAACCCTAGTTCAAGTTATGATAAGTATTTGATTTATATTTATTTTTATCATAACACTTATCATAATCTTTTCTTGAGCTCATCTTCTTCTTCTTCTTCAAGCTTGCAACAAAAATGGCAAGTTGAGATCTAGTGAGTTAAATCCAAATATAAAGTGAACCCACCTCCTATTTCTTCACTCTCTACCTCTTGCCAAGTTGTCTTGGGTGTTTACTTCACAAGTTTCACAAGTTTGTGAAGTCGGAGCTTGAGTTTGTGCAACCTCGACGTAGATCGTCTTTGACGCAAAGCCGACGACCTATTCCGCTTGCTTTCCCGATGAAGCCAATGATCGAGTCGAGGATTCATGATGGACAGCGAGGACATGACGTTGCGGAGCCGTGGAGGTGGATATCCGGATCTACAAAGGTTGTAATTTCCGTATCCTAGTAGTTAAGCGTTAACTAGTTTTCTATTTCGCCTAAACATCTAGTCTAAGATCCGTAGTCTAGGGTTTCTCGGCACCAAAAATTATAATTTGGCATGTTCGATGCCTTGAGAGAACCCACGAGGGTGCCTAGGAACCTTTCACTGGTATCAGAGCCTAGCTAGAGCCTTAGGCGAAGTCCCGACGACGTTTGAAACCCGATCGAACCGAAATCCAAAACCTAAAAATGCTCTCTGGACTTTTTCTAAAAATTCGGATTTTTGTCAATTAAAAATATGTAGAAAATCAAGCAGGGTGTTATTAGAATTACTGTGAAACACGAGGGGCTAATTCCACTTTTCCACCGCGGAAGGGCGGCACAAGCTAGGCATGTGCGGCGCTTCCGCGGTCTTACTGTTCCCTTGAATAATTGTTTTTGCACAGTAACTCATATAATTCAATGCTGTGTTTTCTGGGATATTTTATTGTGACTTCACAGAAGAGTATTTTGGGGTTGCTTTGGGGATTCGTTTATTCAATCGGGTTATCAAATTTTTGTCTAAGTGTTTTTCCAGATAATTGTAGAATATGTTAAAGAGTTCGACCGGATATAAATACCCAGGTTTTCCCCTAGCGGAATATCCAAGTGTTGGATTATTGTGTGGTTAAAAGACGTTCTGAGTAGTGCAAGTAACGCGATGGTCCCTCTAGAAGACAACAAACCTTAACTCGATTATGTGACCGTCTTGAACTGCCCTTTGAACCTTCGGGTTTGGGGCAGTACGGCGTGCCACATGTGAGGCGTTGGCTTGACCCTTCTACGGCTGGACCGTCGGTACTGAGGTATGAAGTGAATGTCTTTGAGCCTATTTCATGTGTTGATCGGTGTCGGGAAAACTTGGGTGTTCGAATGTTCGATCGGAAAGTTTGATATATTCTATTTATCCGGAATGGGATACAATAATTGGAATTCACAAGTAGTTATGTGATAACTAAATGAATGTTATAAATCTAGCAATTTAGTCCCATATGATATTGAAAAGAGTTTTCGATAATGAGACTAAAATGCGGGGTTTGTAACTGTTAGGCATGTGATGTCTAAAGTAGTTGCGGATTCCAATTGTTGTAGTTTTACACTTTCTTTTCTGTGACCGTAAGTGTAGTATGTTCATATCGTCGGTTTCGTTGCTATACGTCAACGACAATTGGGGTATGCATACTTACTTACGTTGATGACATGTGATGTTATGTGTTGCTGGATATATTATATTGGATCGTCGTGTTCGAATAGCCGGGGGTTTTTATGTGAGATGAGTGTTTTTCATTTTCATTCATGTAAAAACTTGTATGTAATATTCTTTTATTCGGGGCACTTCCAGGATGCGGGAGTTGTCACCCTTTGTATATTATTTACTTTTCTGCACTAGGATAGACCCAAGGAGGGGAGCACAAGTAACCGGGTTCTGGGGTCCAGTGGGAGACCAACTCGAGGAGACGAGTCCGGGTCTCCTAACCCTAGAATTGGCAGGGTTGCTTGCCGCTCTCGTAGGGGTCTAGGGGTGTGGGATTGGCTATTCATCACGACCGTGGAATCCGTGTTTTATACTGGCTCGTATTGAAAACACGGACGTCCTAGTATATCCAATATTTCATATGTTTATTCTGCTGCGATATCTGTGATGAGATCATGTGATGTTTCTGTGATGGATTTAGTATATAGTATATATGATATATTATATAGACGTTACTTATGTTTTACACCCGCGCTAGCCCTGCCCTGCTCTGTCGTTAGTTACCTAACCTAACGGTGCACGAGGGGACATCGAGGCGAATGCGGATGGCATAAGTGTACGTCATATCTATCTGTGATGTTAAGGTATTAAATGATGGGACTTCATTAATATGATTAATGAAAGATAAGAAACCTAAGATGTTGTGGAATCGAATTTTAAAATAAAACAGGTAGCTACAGTTCTTGCTTTGCACAGCGGTATATATGATATACCCCGCACCTTATTCGATGAGGAAAGGACCGAGATCCCTTCACCGGGAGTGACTCCTTTAGCAATAACTGGCAGATGCTACACACTCGGTTTGGTTTTGATTGCTTTTAAGAGTTTTTGCTTTGCACAGTGATATATATGATATATCCCGCACCTCATTCGACAAGGAAAGGACCGAGATCCCTTCGCCGGGAGTGACTCCTTTAGCAAAACTACAAAAGCCTCAAAATCACTCCATTTCAAAACTTCATTTGATTCTACAACGATATCAAGTTCATTACGCTCATGGTTTTTATGAAAAACCTGCGTAGCCCTCCGTCATTTCAGATAAGTATTAGTTAGTATTCGTGCTGCGGTAGTTTGGCCTCCGTCAAGGCACAGTGTACGGTAGCTAACTAGTGCTTATCTGCTAGCATATGATGCGATTGGATTAGGGTATTCGTACGGCGTTGTTTGGCCTCCGTCAAGGGTCGTGCGGGTTGGTTTAATTCAATCAAGAAATGACGGGTTGAACTTGACTAGCGGACTATGGGTTGTTTGGCCTCCGTCAAGGTCATAGGACGCTAGGGGCAAAATATTTTCGGGAATTTCAAGTGTTGAAATTTGCAATGAGATTGCATACCTTCTATGAGATAGTTGGATCCCGATACCCACTGCGAGTAAGAGTTACTCCTGGGAGAGTTTTACACATTGCAATTAGCTGATCAAGTAGGTGTCTAGAAAGGTGTTAACGAGGTTACGCCTCTGGGAAAACGAGGTTTACATTAATTAGGTTCGTGCGAAAGCACGGGGGACCTCCCTCAAAGTACCGACACTGGCCTGGCTGAAAGATTGGCGAACTTGTAGTGTGTAATTAATCCCGGCTAGTCTTTCCTTTTAGGGTTTGGAGGAAGATTTGATAAAAAGCAGTGGGAGCCATCCTGATTAGATAAGATAATAACCAATCTGATCTTGCACGAGCTTACGCTAAAGTGTTTTCTTCTCTCTCTCTCCAGGTAGCGACCATTTCATGCCTTAATCAAGATAATAATATGGATGTATTGACCGAACCCGCATGTTTTACTGTGCTGGGGAACGTTGGTTCTGTTCTTTCTTATAAGAGTTATAGGAATGAACAGGATATAGGGGAATACCAGGATTCCCATGCCACCCGAATGAAGAAAGTACATGTTGATGCATTTTCTTCGGGTGTGTTCGTTACAGAGAACTGTTTCTCCATTTGCTCTACGTCCTGGGTATTGGATACCGGGTCAGGATCCCATATATGTAATCAGTTACATGGGCTTAGGAAAGGTAGAGAACTTGGAGAAGGTGATAAAGACATAAGAGTAGGAAATGGTGCAATTGTTGCAGCCAAGACTGTCGGGGAATATCACCTTATATTACCAACTGGTAATACATTGGTTCTGAACGAATGCTATTACATGCCGAACCTGATATGCAACATTATATCGGTTTCTTTATTAAATAAAGAGGGATATAATTTTGTATTACAGGACAATGTTATGAACATTTTCCGTAACCAAAAGTTGGTTGGATCAGGCACGTTGTGCAATGGCATTTATGTTCTAAATCAATCAACAGTTCTGAGCATAACAAACACACACAAGAGGAAGAGTTCTGAACTCAATGAATCCTTCTTGTGGCATTGTAGACTGGGTCACATCAATGCGACACGACTAGCTAAGTTGCATAAAGATGGATATTTAAATCCGTTTGAATTTTCATCCTATGACACTTGCCAGTCATGTCTCAAAGGCAAGATGACCAAGACTCCGTTTACGGGACACGGAGAAAGAGTTACCGAACTCTTAAGACTAATACATAGTGATGTATGCGGTCCCATGTCTACACATGCCAGGGATGGTTCTTCATACTTCATTACATTCACTGACGATCTCTCTAGGTTCGGGTATGTGTTCCTGATGAAACACAAATCAGAAGCTTTTGAGAAATTTAGGGAATATAAACAAGAAGTTGAGAACCAAACCGGAAAAAGTATTAAAATCCTTCGATCTGATCGAGGAGGTGAATACTTGAGCAATGAATTCCTGGACTTCCTAAAAGAGAATGGGATTCTCTCTCAGCTGACTCCTCCATATACACCACAGCACAACGGTGTATCTGAACGGAGGAACCGCACCCTATTAGATATGGTACGCTCTATGATGAGCACAGCTGAGTTACCTATTTCCTTCTGGGGATATGCACTGGAGACTGCTGCATACCTACTGAATAGAGTTCCGACCAAATCAGTGCCTACCACTCCATATGAGATATGGAATGGCAAGAGACCATGTCTTAATTTTATTCAGATATGGGGTTGTCCGGCCTATGTTAAAACACAAAATCCGGACAAGCTCGAGGCAAGGTCTGTTCTATGTAAGTTTGTTGGATATCCCAAACATTCGCGAGGGTATATCTTCTACCACTCCGAGGGACAAAAAGTGTTTGTTTCTCGACATGCCACTTTCTTAGAAAAAAGTTTTCTTATGAAACAGATAAGTGGCATTGAGGTAGAACTGGAAGAGGTTCCAGCAATACAGACTACAACAGAAGATTTGGTTGAACCAGAGGATTCCGTAGTTCCCGATGAACCCCAGCCTCTCCGCCGATCTAGTAGGGTTCCTCGCCAACCTGAGAGATACTACGGTTTTCTCATTGATGGTGGCAGTGAGGATTGCATCATGGAGGATGATGACCCAACTAGCTTCAAGCAGGCCATCACTAGTGGGGACTCAGTGAAATGGCTGGATGCTATGCGGTCCGAGATGGATTCCATGTACACCAACAAAGTATGGACTTTGGAAGTTGCTCCTGAAGGGGTAAAACCCATTGGGAGCAAGTGGATTTTTAAGAAGAAACTTGGTGTAGATGGGAAAGTGGAGACTTTCAAAGCTAGACTTGTAGCAAAGGGTTTTCGTCAAAGACCAGGTGTGGACTATGACGAAACCTTTTCTCCAGTGGCTATGCTTAAATCCATCCGAATCATGCTTGCCATTGCTACCTTTCATGACTACGAAATCTGGCAAATGGATGTTAAGACCGCTTTTCTAAATGGTGATTTAGAAGAGTGCGTGTACATGACTCAGCCAGAGGGCTTCGTAGACAGTGGGAGCAGCGGGAAGGTGTGCAAGCTGCTTAAATCCATTTATGGATTAAAGCAAGCATCGCGGAGTTGGAACATCTGCTTTGACCTCGTTATCAAAGAATTTGATTTCGTCAAAAATCCAGATGAACCTTGTATTTACAAGAAGGTGGCAGAGAGTAAGGTTGTCTTCCTCGTATTGTACGTGGACGACATACTCTTGATAGGAAATGATATTCCTATGCTGCAATCGGTCAAGCTCTTCTTATCACAAAGATTCTCAATGAAAGATCTTGGTGATGCCTCCTGCATATTGGGAATCAGGATCTATAGAGATAGATCCAAACGGATTTTGGGATTGTCCCAATCCAGGTACATTGACACCATACTAAAGAGGTTTAGTATGGAAGAGTCCAAGCGTGGGAACATGCCCACGATCTCTGGAGTCACTCTCTCCAAAGAGATGTCTCCCAAGACTGATTTGGAGAGAGCTCGCATGCAAGGGATACCCTATGCTTCGGCAGTAGGCTCTATCATGTATGCGATGCTATGTACCAGACCCGATGTAGCATACTCACTAAGTGTAGTGAGCAGGTATCAAGCTGATCCTGGAGAGAGTCACTGGACAGCTGTGAAGAGCATTCTCAAGTACTTGCGAAGGACTAGAGATATGTTCTTGGTGTATGGTAATGGAGAACTCCAAGTGGAGTCCTTTACCGATTCCAGCTTCCAGAGTGATAAGGACGACTCTAAGTCGCAGTCGGGCTTTGTCTTTACCCTTTACGGAGGGGCGGTTAGCTGGAAGAGTTCCAAGCAGGAAACCGTGGCAGACTCGACGATGGAGGCTGAATACATCGCTGCCAACGATGCTGCTAAAGAAGCTGTTTGGATCAAGAAGTTCATTACTGAACTTGGTGTGGTTCCATCCATTGAGCGTCCAATACCTTTGTATTGCGATAACAATGGAGCGGTGGCTTTGGCCAAGGAACCCAGGTCCCATCAGCGATCCAGGCATATTCTGAGGCGGTATCACCTGATCCGGGAGATAGTTGATCGCCGGGAGATCGAGGTCAGGAGAGTTGACACGAAGAACAACACGGCGGATCCACTCACGAAGGCCATTCCCCAGATACAGTTTGAGAGACTCTTCGGGATGCTCGGTATGAGATACTACAGCAGCTGGCCCTAGTGCAAGTGGGAGATTGTTAGTTGTATGTATGCCCTAGAGGCCAGTATTGTACAGATGATGTATATTATATTGGATGCTTGGACATATATAGAGATGACTTTCTTGCTCGACATGATAGTATGCTATCTGGTTGCTATTTATCTTAACATGTACACTAGTCTCTTTATACTGTCTTATAGTTACATGTTGGTAAAGCCCTTAGGATTTGTACTTGACTACCTGGACTATGATGCAGATCATACTAGTGGGGACATGGTAGTCCATAAGTACATCCTTCAAGGTCCCTAGTCGTGGGTGTATCGAGACGGGGCATCGATATACCAGAGTAGACTAGCGTATACGCTTCTCGACCCATGTGATGGGCGATGGATGATCCCATATCCATTGGTGTTTGACATCAGAGATGGTGTACGGGTGCTCAGTGGTCACTGGGTACACTGGACGGACTCGCCGAGAACTCCCAGATGGTATTATACCTCACGTCAGATGGCAGTTCTCAGGTGACACTTGTACAGGTTAGTCTGTAGACCCGAGATCGTCATAGAGTCTTGTGTGATTCCCACTGTTCTTTGATCTCCACCTTACCACGTCCATGAGGGCGTGCAAAACGGTGGTCTTTGGGTACAGTCCCGAGTCACATGAAGGCAATGAGCGATAGGAGGGGTTTCGTCTCTCCCGTTATTGGGGGTTGATGTTGCGCAGTGCTCGATTGGCCGTAACAGGGAAGTCCCTGGCCAGGGCTGATCAGAGATTTGCTGGTAAGTGTTACCAGTAGTTTCTCGACCCGTTACGAGCCTCACATCAGCACGACTTATCGGGTTATTGGGGTCTGACGTATACCACCCCTAGACTTGATATGCGACGTATCAGACGAAGAGACTTGACTGTATGGTAAGTGTTACTGGTCGGATTCGCAGGAGTGTGAGCGGGCTAGCTCGTCGATCTTCTGATCGCTCAATACCCGGGTGGCCGTTACGTTTAGCAGACCGCTTGCGGCTTGTGGGTGCTTGATATGATCATCATCTGCTACCGGCGTATTGACGAGTCTTTAGAGTCCTACACAGAGGTTTCCTGGCTCAAGCGAAACGAAATAGGAGCGCATATGAGATATGTGCGGGACCGAGAATAATGCGTGTATGTGATACCGCATTTCATTCTCGCGATATATGTTTCGATTGGTTATATTCAATATGACCTAGTTATCGAATCATTGATTCGATAAATCGATGCATTGTATACTAGTCGGTTATGTGCGACATGACCGGATCATTGAATCAAATGTTGATTTAATGATTTAATGCATAATTATATATTTGATGTATTGCATTGCATTAACTAGTATTGGTTCACTTTAAACGGATTTTTCTCACTTGATGCACATTGTATATGTGATATGCTTTAGTGCACATTTCTGTATCATGTTTGATGATACTTGATCATTTAGTTAAGTGTATAAAATTAATCCATGGTTAATATGATAATTAGGGTTTTGCATTTTCATTTATTTATTTATTTATTTATTTAAAATGATATATGATAAGAATGGTGGCTAAGTTTGTTTTATATTGAAGCTTCATGAAGCTTTGACTTTGCTAACCATCCTTATCTTCATGCTTAACCCTAACCCATCAAAGTGACCATGGTTAATTCTCTACACTTAACCCTAGTTCAAGTTATGATAAGTATTTGATTTATATTTATTTTTATCATAACACTTATCATAATCTTTTCTTGAGCTCATCTTCTTCTTTTTCTTCAAGCTTGCTACAAAAATGGCAAGTTGAGATCTAGTGAGTTAAATCCAAATATAAAGTGAACCCACCTCCTATTTCTTCACCCTCTACCTCTTACCAAGTTGTCTTGGGTGTTTACTTCACAAGTTTCACAAGTTTGTGAAGTCGGAGCTTGAGTTTGTGCAACCTCGACGTAGATCGTCTTTGACGCAAAGCCGACGACCTATTCCGCTTGATTTCCCGATGAAGCCAATGATCGAGTCGAGGATTCATGATGGACAGCGAGGACATGACGTTGCGGAGCCGTGGAGGTGGATATCCGGATCTACAAAGGTTGTAATTTCCGTATCCTAGTAGTTAAGCGTTAACTAGTTTTCTATTTCGCCTAAACATCTAGTCTAAGATCCGTAGTCTAGGGTTTCTCGGCACAAAAAATTATAATTTGGCATGTTCGATCCCTTGAGAGAACCCACTAGGGTGCCTAGGAACCTTTCAATTTCAGTATATACATAATTTATGGTGATTTTAACAACTTTCAGATACGTGAAATTTTTAGTTTTACGGGTATATTTGGGGTTATTCGTTTTAGCCATTAACAGTCGTATTTTCCAGTGAAATTTGTACAAGGTGTTCATCACTACATGGGCCAGCATAGACAATCCAATTCCGTCAAATTAGTAGAATATTTTCATTGGGATCATGTATCGAACAGGTATATCATACAATTATCATGAATTGTAAAATTTCAATTTATACGATTTGAGTTTATAACATGAATAGGTTAGCATGTAGCAAGTAAGAATACTTGCCTGGAAATGTTTCGGGGATGCACGGAAGCAGCAGCGTCGTGAACGCGCGACGAACGGCGTGAATTGGTTTGCACGACCTTAACTCGCGATACGGGTTTGACGTCGGAGCTGCCCGGAGACGTTTCACGGTCACTGGAAGCTGAGGGGGTTCTCAGTGGTCCTCTGCGAGTGCGCTGGGATCGACGACGGTCGGCGGCGGCGCTCCGGCGATTGCCACAGTGGGGATCGAGGCTTGGGTTTTAGGGTTATGGTATTTTTGAAGAGAGAGAGAGGGTAGGGGCTCGGGTGCTGTCGTGATGGAGATGAGGCTGAGGAGAAGAGAATGTAGAGGTCGACGACGTGATGAGGAGATCGCCGGCATGAAGGTGTAGGGTGGTAGTCGAATGGGTGCAGATGAGGCTCGGGTGTACAGGGGTTGGGTGTTTAGGGGTTCTAGGTTGGTGGAGGAAGATAGAGGAGGGTTCTGTGGGTGGAGGAGAAACGAGGGAGGATGAATGAGGGGTCAAAGAGGAGGTTCGCCATCGTCGTCGAAGGGAGTCAAGTGAAGTGCAGTGGGTTTTCTAGAGAGAGGTGAGGAATTTTGAGAGTGAGAGAGGAGTGAGTGTGTGAGGGAGATAGGGGAGACGAGGGGTGCGGGTCGTGGAGGTAACGGCGCACGAGCGTGGGCGTGGGCGTGGGCGCGAGGTGAGGCGAAGAAAGAGGATCGTGAATAGAAGAGTTGAGCGGGAAAAGAAGATAGCCGTTGGGAAGAGGGAGGGGTGTAAAAGGCGGGTCGGGTCTGTGAAGGAGCGGGCGTGGGCTAGGAGAAGACGGGCTGGGCTGCATGGGCCGGAAGAGTTAATTAAAGGTTTTAATTTAATGTTTTAGTTTGGGCCAGAGGAAAATTTTGGGGGATGGGCTGGGGCTGGATTGCTTAAGATTTAATTAATTCCCCTAGTTTAAATTAATTGCTTGGTTTAGTTGGGCCGGCTAGGTTAAATAAGAAACTTGCGCTTTGATTAATCTAGATATTGAAACTCAAGTAACCAATTACCAACAAAAAAATACGAGGAAAATCAGGAAACAATCGGGACTAGAAAAATACAGGAAAATTTTATTGATGGGGAACGGGGATTTACATCATACCCCCCTTACAAAAATTTCGTCCTCGAAATTTAAAAGAAACGACAAGCTATAAAAATAATAAGCGAAAAGTTACTACATCAAATACTAATACATAGTGATTTACTTAAAACTGGTGGATAAAATTTTGAAGGTATATATATGTAAGAACAACCGACAAAAGAATAAGTCTAAATAAGTATAAGGCAGGAACAACTGTAAGGGCAAACTACATGTATACGAGAATATAAATAACAATAACGAACAATAATATTCGAGGCGTGTTCGATAAAATCGAAACCCAAATATGTGTACATATAAGTGTATCAAAAGTAGCACAGCAGAAATAATAAGTATAAGGCATAATTATAATGAAGCAGTGAAGGACTTGTCGGTGGTTTAAAACATTTTTAGAATAACGTATCAATCAAACCGTTTTAACATAATTTAGAAACCACATGGTGAAAATAAGAAGTATAGCACCAAAATAATATATGTAATACATATGGTCGTGCTACCGAAAAAAAAGATAGGAGAATAGTAGTGTACTTAAAATACATAAAAAAGAGTAGTCAATAACACGCACTCTTCGATAAATACAAAATAATGAAACTAAATTTTCGAATAACGATGTCCCTAAATATAGTTAGGGTAACAGGGAAAAGCACAAAACATCAAACAAAAAAAAATGTATAGGGCTAGCTAGGGTAGGGATTACAATGGAGTGTGGCTCATTAAAAAGGTCGGAGTGTGACGGCTTTAGACTGAAGGTCAACGAGATTGGGGTCGGTATAGCCCAGGGTGTAAGGGTGAACAGTAATGAACCTCAGGAGGGGAGGAATGTATGGGAAGGAAACGGTCGACACATCAAGCGAATCAAAAAAATCTGAAGGGTCAGCTAACTCGGAAATTTTACTATCAATTTTTTCTCCCAGAAGGATCTCAAACGAGGCATATACGAAGGATGAAGGGTGGCCCATTCAAAAGATCAGGGTGCGGTACTTGTTAATCTAAGTGAGGGTCGAAAACAACACAGGGTATAGGGGTGGACAGTCAGGGGTCTCAGGAGGAAATAACGGTAGGGGAAAAGTCAAAGTATCAAGTGAACCAGTAATCAAAAGGCTTGCGAATTCAGAAAGTTTATTTCATTCTAGAAAATTTGAAAAAAAGCACTCTCGAAAAGTAACAGATGGCCCTAAATTATGTAAGTCCACGGTAGCGCCCCGGCAGTCTAACAGACGCCAAATACGGAACAAAAACTTTTTACGAACTGGCGCTATCGTGTACCGTAACCCGGATCTGCCATTAAATCTAAACTAACAAAATGCAAAGGGGGTAGAAACTTTAAACCGAATGATCCGAGTCCTTCGGTCTTCAACCATCATCCCACGCTTGTTGCGGCTGCTCCGATCTCCTCGATCTCCAGTCTTGTCGTCCAGGTGGCACCACGTCGACGGATCTTTAAACTGGCTCCCGCCTCTTAACCGAGGCAACTCGATCGTCAAGTTTGCTAAAAGAGACGACCAAGATGATGTAGAGAATGAGTAGAACACTTTGTCTCGTTACGTCTAAAGTCACGGACGAACGGTTATGGAAGTTGCCTTTTGGATCGGGTGAAATGAGAAAGAGGCTATCTAATTTTCATGAACCCGAATCTATCATAATCTTTTTTTCTAGTGAACCACCATCAGCATCAAGAGGAGGGGAGGGGGCCGGCCACTTATAGAGAGGGAGGGAGGTGAGTGTAGGAGGGGGAAGGTGACCATAAAGGAAAAGATCAACAATAAATATCTTAGCACCAAGTATGAATGCATTAAAAGCAAACCAATCACAATTAACCTAGTCACCTTGTCATTAAAAGCACCATTAATGACCTAATGACTCACAAGCCTTTTCACCCTCTCTAGAACCTTCTAGAACACTGACTCACCTCATCAAGAAAAGATAAATCCGCATTTAACCGAATGTCAAAACACGGCTGATAGAAAACTGGAAACTGGCAACATCCAAAAGTGATCCTGAAACGAATTTCAGGATAACCCCGTAACAGAATAAACATACCCGCATTTGTATTACGACCGAATTCAAATGCAACTAAGACAAAGATATTATATCTACACAGTATAATACTGGGTTCCGGCTTAAACCAAAGCCTACCAGTATTATCTGTCCAAAAAATGACACGTGCGAAAACGCACGTGCTTTTTCCGAACCTTGCCATAAACCCATACGGCCTCTACAACGTTTCGCCCGAACTTGGGAAAGTGTCTGTGGGGGACTCTAATAACTCATCAACACACTGGCACTAGGTATATCAACTAGCACGTCAGAGGTACAAGCTGCACGTAACGTTTTGCCTATGTATTGATTGGAAGGGAAGTTGATGAGCGAACTCATCTATAAACCCTACTGAGCCTGACAGTGACAATGTATATACAGTCCGGTCTATTCGTATAAATAATATCGCATATCGAGTCTAGGGGGGTGGATAAAGTCAGACCCCTAACAACGCGATAAATCGTGTCGGCAATAAGCCCATCACCACCTGAGAAACAACTGATCCAAATCAGTAATTCTCCACTACCTCGGCCGAGGATTCCTAGTGATGGCCACCCGTGCACTGCGCGATATCAACCCCCAATACCGGGAGAGACGAATCCCCGACGATCCGCTCACTTTCCTCCAATGTGGCTCGGGACTGTACTCAACTAAAACCTGTTTGCACAACTCCTTTGAGCGTGGTAGGGTAGTAATCTAAGCACAGTGGGAACTCACATGAGACAAATGACGATCTCAGGTCGATGAACTAACTTGTACACATGTCATCAGGGAACTGCTATCTGACGATATGTATAATAACAACTAGCAGGTTCCCGGCGAGTCCTGTCCGGTGTACTCATAACCTAATGAGCACCTGCATACATCTTAGGTGATCCAACTTACACCAATGTCTTGTGAGACCAGCCATCACCCCCCGTCGGGGTCTTGACTGCATACACTAGTCTACTCTGGAGTATCGATGCCCTGTCTCGAAAACTCCCACGACTAAGGACACTTAAAGGATGTGCTTATAGACCCCAGCTCCCACGTATATGATCACCATCATACTGCTGGCTGTCAAGAAGAATCCTATGGGCTCTATCAATCATGCAATAGCGAACTAATGCATGTATACGATGATAAAGACAAACCAGATAGCATACTATCATCTTGAGTAAGACTGTCATATCGGTATAGGTCCTGCCTCAATCATTTCAATCACGTACCTGCGATCCGATAATTGACTTTGAGGGCACTATCTCCAACAATCTCCCACTTGCACTCAAGGCTAATTATTGCGATGTCGCATACTCACAGCCCGTGTGATACCGAACATCCAACTCCTCTACTAATCAGTTTCACAAAGCTAGTTTGTAAAACTCTTGTGTTCGAGAAATAGCCTCAGTGAGTGGATCCGCCCTGATGTTTCTTTCTATGTCTTTCTTAATCTCAAGTTTGCGGAGAAACCCATCTCCCGAATCGAGTAATACCTGTCTTAGAATATGTCTGGATATCTGATGAGACCTAGTTCATAAATGAACTCCAAATCCAAACTTCTTAGACTGTAACGATAACTGAACCTAATCAGTAACCAGTACCATGCCTCCCATAGTATCATCTTGGACCACCTGTCCATAATACTGTCCCTCGTCAGAGGAAAAACTATAACTCTGACAATCAGTTTGTCATCTATGTCGCCTTGGAAGCCTGGAATGATAACCGTCTCCCGAAGGAGGCTGCCGTCATCAAATCCGTAGAACAAGCACTTATGTTTTAAAACTGCTTCTTTTTGTTTCTTCAGAATTGGATTAATATAAACTTATCGCATCTAGTGCAAAAACAACATCTGGTGTGGTACTTGATATCTCATGATTGACTCAATTGCCTAAGCAAGTGATCTGCCAATCATGCACATCCCCCTCTCCTTTAGTCTCTAAGACACCTTTAGAGAGGGTGACTCCATCACCTGCAGGTACACCACTATGCCAGGAGTCATCTATTCTAAAATACTATTAGAATACTGTCAAAATACCCACATTGGGAAACTACCCAAATCTAGATCTAAAACCATAGATCTAGAAACCAGAATGTCTGATATTATATCCATATCCTTTGTGGAGAAACAACTGTGTGACGACCAAAATACAACCGATTGTAGTACAGGAATTTTATTTCCTACTCTGTGTAAGTCATCCAAATACCAGGACATCACACCCTACTACCTTCTCAACAGATCAATCCCCTATTCTGATGAAGTCAAAGCTATGATTGTCTCATCAAAATTAGATGATCTATCTCCGCTATAACTGCTGAAGTCTACAAATAGACATAAGCTACTTTTCCACTATACTTCCGCTGCTCCCACTTACTACGATAACCCTCTGGCAGAATAATATCTATGTATACTTCTAAAGCTAGTTTAGAACGACGTTATACTTATCCTCTTGCCGGGTCTCATAGTCTGGAACAACAGTATTGTCAAGTCTGGGTAAAAAAGGACCTCCCTGTCACCGTTCTTGAGTCTACCGGAGTACCTCTCGGGTGTCTGAGGTTACCCACCATATCTGCGGAGTGGCTAATGGAATACCAAACCTGATTGAATATATAGGTCCTATTAAATTTTCCGTAATCGTTTGTGGTTCTGGAACCACTTCCAGTTCTACCATACTCCCACTACTGTTTTCTGAAAAATTTCATTTTAATAAAACTGTGGCGTGTCAAGAACAATATCACTATTGATCTTCCAGATGGTAGAAATGTCAACCTTCGTTAAAGCTAGGGTCAACCCACAAACAACCATTACAGAAACGTGCCTTGAGTTATCCAGTGTCTGGTTTTAAGCATAAGCTGGACAACTCCCCTTATCTTAACATCGTTAAGATATGAACCATTCTATATATAATATAGAAATAGAGGCACTAATTTAATTGGAACCAGATTCTAATCATGCAGCTGTCTCCAGTGCATAACAACTTAATGGAGAGGTTAATCAGCATTACTCAACTTAGGAATCCATCCAATTATGAGTAACCCGAAAGAGAAACAAGTTTCTCAAAACCATTACTATCATCTGAATACCAATCACAAGAATCTATATCTTCAATCTCTTTGAAGAATCCCGATACTTGTGACACCTGGTTCTCTACTTTATTCTTATACCCATAACTTCTCAAAACTTAGACATTGTATTTCTACGAAACACTTGTCTAAAAACTAGAGAAGTCACAAGTAAACAGAACATAGTACGAGGACCTACCCTTTTGTCCTGACGGACACTGGACAACATACAATACTCTGTATAAGTCCGCTGAGTTTGAATAACTAAAAACCTGTGCATCGTAGGTTGAAAACTGTACCCCGGCGATTTCCTCAAATATCACTAATTATAACGAATTCCGATATAATGAGGATGATCACCTTATTCCCAATAACTTACTCCCACTCATCATCTGTAAAACCGTACAGATATGAGAATGAAACCTGGTAAATTCATACCTTGGTGTAAGTATCTAATCGGGAAATCAGTTTATAATTAACAATGCACAGTGAAACTGAAACATGAAAATGTTTCGTAGGGGTATTCTGGTATTCTTAGTAATGCCTCTTCCATAATCCTATTCATGACTGTAACCGTATATTTCTTTGCCATCACTCCAAATCCTTTTATTTGTCTTTAGTCGTTACCTTCTGTACACCTCTTTAGGCTAAGTGGTTTTCTTCCTTCCCTACCGTTCGGCACCAGCCTATGGTTTGGAAGAAGACTATCCAGTAAGCATAATAGGTGTACCCTCCTTAACCTAGGAGTACTCGTATCTTGAGAGAAGGTGATGATAAAAGACAACTGAATAATACCTTATTCTATTTCTCCCGAACTGGGAAAAAGCAAAGGTGAAAATAGGAGTAGCGATGAAGTACGCGGTTTGGTCGTGAATGATAACAGTCGCAATTTACTTTGCCCTCTTTCTAATCCCTTTATTTTGTCTTTAGTTATTACCTTCTGTACACCCTACTTAGGCTAATTGGTTCTCTTCATTCTCTACCTTTCGGCACCTGCCTATGGTTTGGAACAAGACTATCCAATAAGTGTAATAGGTGTACTCTCCTAAACTAAGGAGCCCTCGCAACCTGAGAGAAGGTGATAATAAAAGACAACTGAATAAACTTATTAAATTTCTCCTGAACCTGGATCCATCCTCGAAGAAATCCCTTCGAGTTCGTATATAACCATACGATGGATCTATCCAATGGAAGTGGATGTCTGTAGTAATACGGGGTGTTTTGAGAAATACTAAGGGTAAAGGAAAGAGCGGCAATGACTTATGCAACTTTAGACAATCCAAAAGCCAGTATATTAAGAAGGTTTGGTCAACTTGGTCACAGAGTTATAGTCTAGGGTCGGTCAAAGGTCACTGCCAAAAGAGAGAGAGAAAAGAAACACTCTGCGTGCACTCTAACCTAGATCAGAATGGTTATCACTTTATCTGATCAGGAAACCCCCCACTGTAATCTCAAATTCTCCTCCAAACCTGAAAGAAGAATTAGTCGGGATCACCCGAAGAGTAAACTAACTCATCAGTGAGAATCAGGATCCAACTATCATCGCATGATAACTTGATGGAAGTGTTAGTTATATGTATACCCTAGAGGCCATTACTATACATAGGATGTATATTGTAGTGGATGCTTGGACATATATAGGGATGACTTTCTTGCTCGATATGATAGTATGCTATCTGGTTACTCTTTACCTTGATGTGTACAATGATTGTCTCTCTGTTACATGTTGGTAAAGCCCTTAGGATGTGTACTTGACTACCTGGACTATGATGAGGATCATACTAGTGGGGACGTGGTAGTCCATAAGTACATCCTTCAAAGTCCTTAGTCGTAGGTGTATCGAGACGGGGCATCGATATACCAGAGTAGACTAGCGTGTAGCATCTCGACCCATATAGATGGGCGATGGATGATCCCATATCCATTGGTGTTTGACATCAGAGATGATATACGTGTGCTTAGTGGAGACTGGGTACACTGGACGGACTCGCCGAGAACTCCCAGCTGGTATTATACCTTACGTAAGATGGCAGTTCTCTGGTGACACTGGTGCGGGTTAGTCTGTAGACCCGAGATCGTCATAGAGTCTTGTGTGATTCCCACTGTGCTTTGATTTCCACCTTACCACGTCCAAGAGGGCGTGCAAAACAGTGGTTTTTGGGTACAGTCCCGAATCACATGGAGGCAATGAGGGATAGGAGGGGTTTCGTCTCTCCCGGTATAGGGAGTTGATGTTGCGCAGTGCTCGATTGGCTATAACATGAAGTCGTTTGCCAAGGCTATTTTAGGGATTTACTGGTAAGTGTTATCAGTAGTTTCTCGACCCGTTATGAGTCTCATATCGACACGACTTATCGAGTTATTGGGGTCTGACGTTTACCACCTCTAGGCGAGATATGCGACATATCAGACGAACAGACCGGACTGTACGGTAGTGTTACTGGTTGGATTCACAGGAGTGTGAGCGGGCTTGCTCGTTGATTTTCTGATCGCTCAATACCAGGGTGGCCGTTACGTTTAGCAGACCGCTTGCGGCTTGTGGGTGTTTGATATGATCATCACGTACTGCTGCGTATTGACGAGTCTTTAGAGTCCTACACAGGGGTTTCCTGGCTCAAGCGAAACGAAATAGGAGCGCATATGAGATATGTGCGGGACCGAGAATAATACCAGTATATGATACTATATTCTATTCTCGCGATTTGTATCATCGGTCGGTTATTTGTGATATAGCCGGGTTACCGAATCAAGTGTTGATTCGATACATTGATACACTTGATATTAGTCGGTTATATGCGATATGACTGGATCGTTAAATCAAGTGTTGATTTAATGATTTAATGTATAATTATATATTTGAAATATTACTTTACATTAACTAGTATTGGTTCACTTAAGATTGATTTTCTCACTTGAATGTGCACATTGTTTATATGTGATATATGCAAGTGTACATGTTTGTATCATACATGATGATACAAACAAGTTGTGTGTATGAGACTTGAACCAACTCAAGGTTAAAACTAGGGTTTACTATTTTCCTAGCATATAAAAAAAGAGTGTGACTTTGGTCGAAGTTATCAAGCTTCATGATGCTTGATAAACATTGACAAAGTCAACTCTTTTGTCATATGTTTAAAGATATTAGTTAACCCAACCTTTAACCTAATGGTTTGGTTAATTCTCTACATGAGTTAAGCATGAGGGCTTAACTCAACCATGGTGCCATAATTGAAAGGATAAGTTTCATTTGGATTGATATGATTCTTTTTCTTCTTCTTCATCAAGCTCACAAAAGCTTGTGAGCTCCAATGGTGCCATGGTAAAAAGAGTGAGAAATCCAATTCTAAAGTGAACCCACTTCCTATTTCTTCATCCTCTAATACTTGCCATGTAGTATAGGGTGTTCTCTTCACAAAGTTTTTGACCAAGTGAAGGAATAGCTTGAGTTTGAGTCTCCCCGACGTAGATCATCTTCGGCCTCGAAGTCAACGACCTAGCCCGCTCATTTCTCCGACGAAACCAACGCTAGAGTCCGGGATCCCGACGATCGCAGCGGAGGGACGTCAACACGGAGCTAAAGAAGTGGAGGACTGGATCTACAAAGGTTGTATTTCCATTCACTTAGTAGCAAAGTCGTTTGCTTGGATGTTCTTTCGCCTATCCTCTAGTTAACGATCTTCATTAGGGTTTCTCGGCACATAATTTTTTTAATTTGGCATGGTTGATGTCTTGTGGAACCTTTTGAGTGTGCCTAGTAACCCTACAGTGGTATCAGAGCCTAGATAGAGCTTTTAGGCGATGAGTAGACGATGTTAGATGTCCGATCGAACCCGAAACCCTAATCCAAAACCATTCTCTGTACATTTTTTGAAATCGTGGATTTTTGTGAATTAAAAATACTCAAAAAATTCAACAGGGATTTCTAGGAATTACAGTGAAACACGTGGCCCTGATTCCATCACTGAGCCGCGGAGCCGCGGCCTAACCCCTGGTTGGGCGGCGGTTCCGCGGCAAAATAGTGGCTTCTTGATCCAATGTTTCAACAGTAATGTCCACAATGTAGTCCTCTGTGTTTTGGGTAATTTTAATTTATACTCAACAGTTGAGTTTTCTGGGTTGTTTTGGGGACTCGATGATTCGATCGGATTGTTTAACTGCGTCTATGTGTTTTTCTGGATAATTTTAGAACATGTTAAAAAGTTCGACCGGATGTAAATACCCAGTTTTTCCCCTGCCGGAAAATTTCCAAGTGTTGGATTTTTCCGTAGTTTGAAAACGTTCTAAGCAGTGCAAGTAATGCGATAGACCCTCTAGAAGACGACAAACCTTAACTCGATTATGTGACCGTCTTGAACTGCCCTTTGAACCTTAGGGTTTGGGGCAGTACGGCGTGCCACATGTGAGGCGTTGGCTTAACCCTTCTACGGCTGGACCGTTGGTACTGAGGCATGAAATGAATGTTTTTAAACTTATTTCATGTGTTGAGCTGTTTCGGGAAAACTTGGGTGTTTGATTGTTCGATCGAAAAGTTTAACATTTTCTATTTATCTGGAATGTGATACATTATTTGGAATCCACAAGTAGTTATGAGATAACTAATTTGGATGTCATAAACATAGCAGTTTAGTCTCACTTGATCGGTTGCCACGGAATTTTGATGTGATCAAAAGTCCGTCGCAATCACGTAGCGTACGCGAATACTCACCGGATAAACTTAATAGACAGCCACGCCCCATAGCCCCGACCAAGTGACTGTAGGAGAACCCCGTCGCCGACAGCATCCGTTCGGGTGCTCGCGGCAGCGGTGTTCCGCCTTGGTGCACTTCGTCGACGGTATCGGGAGTGCGGCCGTCTAACTAAAGTTTGCGACGAGTTTTCGATCAAAATGTCGGGAATCTTGTTGAATTGCCCGACTTGATATTGAAAAGAGTTTTCGATAATGAGACTAAAATGCGGGGTTTATAATTGTCAGGCATGCGATGTCTAAGAAGGTTGCGGATTCCAACTGTTGTAGTTTTACACTTTCTTTTCTGCGACCGTAAGCGTAATATGTGATATCGCCGGTTTCGTTGCTATATGTCAACGACAATTGGGATGCGCATATTTACTTACGTTGTGTAAGTCCACGTTGCGAACCCCGGTTCTTACGGGGAGGCGGAAACGGTATAAAAATCAAATTTTTAGCGCATGGGGCAACATGGACTAACAAAGTCGGGATCTTTTCCTAAACTAAAACTAGCAAACAAGATAAAGAGAGTTAGCTACTCGGAAAGATGGTTATACCTAAACTTGAACTCCTTCTTCTTCAAACTTTGTAGAGGTTGATGGTTCTTTCCTCGTCGCCTTCTTCCGTCAAAGATGGATCCACCTGAGGGTTCAACCTTCGGGCTCTTTCTCGAACTTGGAGAGAACTAGAATCTTCGGCTTGCTAAACCTTTGATCCTAGAGTGAGTAGAGAGTGTCTAAGGGGTGTTTTCTTTTCAAGGAGAGGGATTCTCAACACATGAGAAGGATTCTCCTTGAGCTTGAGGAAGAAGAAGATGAAGTGAGGAGAGAGAATGGTTATGATAGAATGAGCTATCTTTTTCCTTTTTGCAACCATATCAAAAGAAAAAGAATTATCTAATTAGTAATAATAATTCAAATGAGAATAGTTGATGGTTGTTTTGGAATGACCACTATCATCACTTCATTAAATGAATGTTGGCAAGAATCAAGGAGCATCCTTGCAAAATAATGATGATGGTCAAACATTCAACCATGGTCAACAAGTCAACCATGGTCAAAAAGTCAACAAAACCAAACATAACATAATTTCATTTAATTACTATTATTAATTGATATCTCACTAATTCATTAGGGTTTGGAAAAAAAGACGACTGTCAACTGTGCATGCGCACCCGTTCCGAAACCCTAATGAAAAACCTCTTCTTCCGCCTCAAACAACTGTGCATACACACCTGCATTCTTGTTCCGAGGAACATGAATACTGAGAGATAAAAGTAACCCCAAAACATATACCAGTATCCGGCTCAAACCAGAGCCCGCTGGCAATATCCGTCCGGACTCCAAACGTGCACAAGTGCGCGGATGAGAACGAACCCTGTCGCAAAACCATGCGACCTCTACTCTGTTTTGCCCAGAGGCGAATACCCTCTGTGTGGGACTCTAAAGACTCGACACTACGCTGGCAGTGGGTTTTGTTAGTTATATGTATGCCCTAGAGGCCATTACTGTACATAGGATGTATATTGTAGTGGATGCTGGGACATATATAGGGAGGACTTTCTTGCTCGACATGATAGTATGCTATCTGGTTGAACTTTACCTTAACGTGTATACTGATTGTCTCTCTGTTACATGTTGGTAAAGCCCTTAGGATGTGTACTTGACTACCTGGACTATGATGCGGATCATACTAGTGGGGACATGGTAGTCCATAAGTACATCCTTGAAAGTCCCTAGTCGTGGGTGTATCGAGATGGGGCATCGATATACCAGAGTAGACTAGCGTATACCTTCTCGACCCATACAGATGGGCGATGGATGATCCCATATCCATTGGTGTTTGACATCAGAGATGATATACGGGTGCTCAGTAGAGACTGGGTACACTGGACGGACTCGCCGAGAACTCCCAGATGGTATTATACCTCACGTCAGATGGCAGTTCTCTGGTGACACTGGTACAGAGTAGTCTGTTGACCCGAGATCGTCATAGAGTCTTGTGTGGTTCACACTGTGCTTTGATTTCCATCTTACCACGTCTAAGAGGGCGTGCAAAACGGTGGTTTTTGGGTAGAGTCCCGAGTCACATGGAGGCAATGAGCGATAGGAGGGGATTCGTCTCTCCCGGTATAGGGGGTTGATGTTGCGCTGTGTTCGATTGGCTATAACAGGAAGTCCCTGGCCAGGGCTGCTCAGAGAATTGCTGGTAAGTGTTACCAGTAGTTTCTCGACCCGTTATGAGCCTCATATCGACACGACTTATCGAGCTATTGGGGTCTGACGTTTACCGCCTCTAGGCAAGATATGCGACATATCAGACGATCAGACCGTACTGTACGGTAGTGTTATTGGTTCGATTCACAGGAGTGTGAGCGGGCTTGCTCGTCGATCTTCTGATCGCTCAATACCCGGGTGGCCGTTACGTTTAGCAGACCGCTTGCGGCTTGTGGATGTTTGATATGATCATCATCCGCTGCCGGCGTATTGACGAGTCTTTAGAGTCCTACACAGAGGTTTCCTAGCTCAAGCGAAACGAAATAGGAGCGCATATGAGATATGTGCGGGACCGAGAATAATGCGTGTATGTGATACCGTATTCTATTCTCGCGATGATTGTATCGAAAGGTTGTATGCGATATAACCTAGGTATCGAATCAAGTATTGATTTGATAAGACGATACATTGAATACTAGTCGGTTGTGTGCGACATGACCGGATCAATGAATCAAGTGTTGATTTAATGATTTAATGCATAATTATATATTTGATATATTACTTTGCACTAACTAGTATTGGTTCACTTTAAATGGATTTTCTCACTTGGTTTGTGCACATTGTATATGTGATATACTTTTGTACACTTGATTGTATCATGTTTGATGATACATGTTTAACTATAGTTAAGTGTAATGAATTAAGCCATGGTTAAACTAAAGATTAGGGTTTTCTTTTTATTACTTATTTATTTATTTATTTTGAATAGATAAGAAAAGAATGGTTGCTAATTTTGGAGTTTAGTTGAAGCTTCATGAAGCTTTGACTTTGTAACCATTCTTGTCTTCATCTTAAACCCTAACCATTAATCTAACCTTAGTTAATTCTCTACACTTGACCATGGTTCTAATATAATAAGTATTCATTTTCTTTTCCAATTATATTAATCTTATCATATTATTCTTCTTCTTCTTCCTTGCTTCAAGTGAAGAAAAGCTTGCCTCCATCAATGGCAAGTGATGAAAAAGAGTGAGAAATCCAAATCTAAAGTCTACCCACTTCCTATATCTTCATCCTCTACCTCTTCCCAAGTAGTAGAGTGTGTTTTCTTCACAAGTTTCATGACTTGGTGAAGTGAGAGCTTGATCTTGCGATGCTTCGACGTAGATCATCTTCGGCATGAACATCGACGACCTAGCTCGCTTATTCTTCGACGAAGCCGACGCTAGAGCCCGGATTCCTTTTGGACAGCGGATAGGACTTCGTTGCGGAGCTATGGAGGTGGAGAACCGGATCTACAAAGGTTGTATTTCCGTATCTCTTAGTTAATTGTTAACTAGATTTGTTTTTCTCCTAGACATCTAGCCGACGATCCGTAGTTTAGGGTTTGTAGGCACCGTAAAATTTTAATATGGCATGTTCGATGCCTTGTGAGACCTCCTTAGGGTGCCTAGGAACCCTACAGTGGTATCAGAGCCTAGCTAGAGCCTTAGGCGAAGTCCAGACGGAATTTGAAGTCCGAACGAACCCGAAACACCAAATCAATCTTGCTCTCTGTACTTTTTTGAAAACAGTGAGTTTTTCCAAATTAAAAATTGCTAAAAAATTCAGCAGGGAAAACTAAGAATTACGGTGCAAAAAGTTTCTGGTGAACAGTAATTTTCGCGGCGGATCCGCGGCAGAATCATGGCTTCTGCGGCGGATCAGCGGCCCAATGATGATGTTATCCTCCACTATTTGCACAGTAACTCTTATTATTTTATTCTCGGTGTTTCGATCGGGGTATCAAATTTTGTCTATGTGGCTTTCCGGATAAATTTTTAGAATATGTTAAAAAGTTCGACCGGATATAAATACCCAATTTTTCCCCTGTCGGGAAATTTCCAAGTGTTGGATTTTTCCGTAGTTTAACGACGTTCTAAGTAGTGCAAGTAACGCGATGGTCCCTCTAGAAGACAACAAACCTTAACTCGATTATGTGACCGTCTTGAACTGCCCTTTGAACCTTCGGGTTTGGGGCCGTACGGCGTGCCACATGTGAGGCGTTGGCTTGACCCTTCTACGGCTGGACCGTCGGTACTGAGGCACGAACTGAATGTTGTTAGACTTATTTCATGTGTTGATCTGTATCGGGAAAACTTGGGTGTTCGAATGTTCGATCGGAAAGTTTAACATTTTCTATTTACCCGGAATGGGATACAATAATTGGAATTCACAATAGTTATGAGATAACTAAATGAATGTTATAAAATTAGCAGTTTAGTCTCACTTGATCGGTTGCCACGGAATTTTGATGTGATCAAAAGTCCGTCGCAATCACGTAGCGTACGCGGATACTCGCCGATAAACTTAATAGACAGCCTCACTCCATAGCCCCGACCAAGTGACTGTAGGAGAACCCCGTCGCCGAAAGCATCCGTTCGGGTGCTCGCGGTAGCGGTGTTCCGCCTTGGTGCAGTTCGTCGACGGTAACGGGGGTGCGGCCGTCTACTGAAGTTTGCGACGAGCATTCGATCAGGATGTCGGGAATCTTGTTGAATTGCCCGACTTGATATTGAAAAGTGTTTTCGATTTTGAGAATAAAATGCGGGGTTTATAATTGTTAGGCATGCAATGTCTAAGGAATTCATTTGGTCAGGCATGCGATGTCTGAGGTGGTTGCGGATTCCAACTGTTGAAGTTTTACACTTTCTTTTCTGTGACCGTAAGTGTAATATGTGATATCGCCGGTTTCGTTGCTATATGTCAACGACAATTGGGATGGACATATTTACTTACGTTGATGACATGTGATGTTATGTGTTGCTGGATATGTTATATTGGATCGTCGTGTTTGAATAGTCGGGGTTTTTTTTATGTGAGATGAGTGTTTTTCATTTTCATTCATGTAAAAACTTGTATGTAATATTCTTTTATTGGGGCGCTTCCAGGTTGCGGAAGTTGTCACCGTTTGTATATTATTTACTTTTCCGCACTAGGATAGACCCAAGGAGGGGAGCACAAGTAACCGGGTTCTGGAGTCCAGTGGGAGACCAACTCGAGGAGTCGAGTCCGGGTCTCCTAACTCCAGAATTGGTAGGGTTGCTTGACGCTCTCGTAGGGGTCTAGGGGTGTGGGTTTGGCTATTCATCGCGACCGTGGAATCCGTGTTTTATACTGGCTCGTATTGAAAACACGGACGTCCTAGTATATCCAATATTTCATATGTTTCTTCTGCTGCGATATCTGTGATGTGATCATGTGTTTCTGTGATGGATATAGTATATAGTATATGTGATATATTATGTAGACGTTACTTATGTTTTACACCTGCGCTAGCCCTGCCCTGCTCTATCGTTAGTTACCTAACCTAACGGTGCACGAGGGGACATCGAGGCGAATGCGGATGGCATAAGTGTACGTCATATCTATCTGTGATGTTTAGGTATTTAAATGATGGGACTTCATTAATGTGATTAATGAAATAAAAGAAACCTAAGATGTTGTAGAATCGAATTTCAAAATAAAATAGGTAGCTACAGTTCTTGCTTTGCACAGCGGTATATGAGATATATCCTGCACCTTATTCGATGAGGAAAGGACCGAGATCCCTTCACCGGGAGTGACTCCTTTAGCAATAACTGGCAGATGCTACACACTCGGTTTGTCTTTTGATTGCTTTTAAGAGTTTTTGTTTTGCACAGTGATATATGTGATATATCCAGCACCTCATTCGACGAGGAAAGGACCGACGATCACTTCACCGGGAGTGACTCCTTTAGCAAAACTGGAAAAGCCTCAAAAGCACACCATTTCAAAATTCATTCGATCCTACAACGATATAAAGTTCATTACGCAAAAGGTTTTCTTAAAAACCTGTCGTAGCCCTCCGTCATTTCAGATAAGTCCTAGTTAGTATTCGTGCTGCGTTTGTTGACTCAGTCAAGGCGTAGTGTGCGGTAGCTGATTAGTGCTTATCTGCAATGCATATGATGCGATTGGATTAGGGTAGTCGTGCGGCCTTGTTGACTCAGTCAAGGGTCGTGCGGGTGGGTTTAATTCAATCGAGAAATGACGGGTTGAACTTTACTTGCGGTCTATGGTTTGTTGACTCAGTCAAGGTCATAGATCGCATGGGGCAAAATATTATCGGGAATTTCAAGTGTTGAAATTTGCAATGAGATTGCATACCTCCTATGAGATAGTTGGATCCCGATACCCGCTGCGAGTAAGAGTTACTCCTGGGAGAGTTTTATACATTACAATTAGCCGATCAAGTAGGTGTCTAGAAAGGTGTTAACGAGGTTACGCCTCTGGGAAAATGAGGTTTACATTAATTAGGTTCGTGCGAAAGCACGGGGGACCTCCCTCAAAGTACCGACACTGGCCTGGCTGAAAGATTGGCGAACTTGTAGTGTGTAATTAATCCCGGCTAGTCTTTCCTTTTAGGGTTTGAAGGAAGATTTGATAAAAAGCAGTGGGAGCCATCCTGATTAGATAAAATAATAACCAATCTATTCTTGACAGAGCGCACGCTGAGTGTTTTCTTCTCTCTCTCTCCAGGTAGCGACCATATCACGCCTTAATCAAGATAATAAAACGGATTATTGACCGAACCCGCTTGTTATACTGAGCTGGGGAACGTTGGTCCCGCTCCAACTTATAATTGTTATAAGACAGAGCAGGAAATTGGGGAATACCAGATTTCCCGTGCCGCCCAAACGAAGAGAGTGCATGCTGATGCATCATCTTCGGGTGTGTTCATTATACAGAACTGTTTCTCAGTATCCTTTACGTCCTGAGTATATGATACCGTATCAGGATCCCAGATATGTAATCTGTTATATAGGGCTACAGATAGGTAGAGAACTGAGAACGGGTGATAAGTTTCATGAGGCAGAAAACGGGGCAAGTGTTGCAGCCAAGTCTGTTGGTCACTGTCACCCTGTATTACCAATACATTGATTCTGAACGAATGTTATTAGATACCGAACCTGATATACAAAATCATATCAGTCTCTTTATTAGTAAAGAAATGATAAAATTTTGTATTGTTGGATAATGTTTTGAACATTTCCTATATCAAAAGTTGATCGTATCAGGCACGTTATCTAAAAGCGTTGATGTTCTAAATCAGACTACAGTTCTTAGTATATGGAACACACACAAGTGGAAGAGTTCAGAAATGAACGAATTCTTCTTGAGGTATTGTAGACTAGGTCATATCAATGCGACCCGACTAGCTAAGTTGCACATGGATGCATATTTAAATCAGTTTGAATTTACATCTTGTGAAACTCGCTAGTCATGTCACAAAGATAAGATGACCATAGCTCCGTTTACTGGAAACAGAGAAAGAGTTAATAAACTCTTGGGATGATACATGTTGATGTATGTAGGTCCCCTGTCTACACATGCCAAGACCGATTCTTTATACTTCATTATATTCTCTGATAATCTCTCAAGATTCAGACATATGTTCCTGTTGAAACACAAGTCCGAACCTTTTGAGATATTCACAGAATATAAGCTAGAAGTAGAGAACCAGAATACGGGTATAAGTATTATGTCCTATGATGAGATCAAGGAGGAGAATACTTGAGCACGGAAATCCTGGACTATTTTAAAGGAGAATGAGATTCTCTCTCAGCATTACTCCTCCGTATACACCATAGCACGATGGTATATCGGGGCGGAGCAGATACACCCTATTTGATATGGTGTGCTCTATGATGAGTAATACTGAGTTACCTTTTTCCTTTTGGGAGTTATGCACTTACGAAGTTGCATACCTATTGAATAGGGTTCGAATCAAATCAGTTGCCTACCATTTCATATGTGATATGGAAAGGGAAGAGCCCATGTCTTAAGCTAGTTAAGATTTGGGGTTGACCGACCTATGTCTGAAAGCAAAATCCGGACAAGCTCGAGGCAAGGACTGTAATGTAGAACTGGAAAGGTTCCAGCTATACAAAATACAGCTGATGATTTGATAGAACCAAAGGATTCAGTAGATTCCAACGAACCTCAGCCTCTCCGCCGATCTAGTAGGGTTCCTCACCCACCTGAGAGATACTTCGGTTTCTCTATGACAGTGGGAGCGAGGATTGCATCATGAGATGATGACCCAACTAGCTTCGAGCTGGCCATCAGGAGTGAGACTCTGTAAGAATGGCTGGATGTTTAGTGATCTGAGATGGAATCCTTATACACCAACAAAGTATGGACTTTGGTTGCTATATCTGAAGGGTTAAATCCCCATCAGGAGCAAGTATATCTTGAGAAGATTACTTGGTGTACTTGGAAAGGTTGAGACTCTCAAAGCAAGACTTGTTAAAGGTTTTCGTCATCGACCAGGCATGGACAATGATGAAACCTTCTCAAGTGGCATGCTTAAGTCCATCCAGATCCTACTTATCACGGCTACATACCATGACTACGATATCTGGTGGTTGGGTGTCATGACTGCTTTTCTAAATGATGTTTCAGAAGAGTACGTCTATAAGTACACAGCCAGAGGGCTTCGTAGACAGTAGGAGCAGCGGAAACGTGTGCAAGATGCTTTATAGGATAAAGCAGGCATCGCGGAGTTGGAACATCTGTTTTGATGGATTAGTCAAACAGTTTGACATCATCAAAATGGTGGATGAACCTTGTATAAACAAGAAGGTAGTAGGGAGTATGGTGACGATCCTCGTAGAGTACGTGGAAGACATACTCTTGATACGGAAGGAGTTTCCTATGCTGCGCTCGATCAATCTCCGCTTATCACAATGATTCTCCATATAGGATCAAAGTGATACCTCCTAAATCCTGGGTTTTGGATCTATGAGATAGATCTAATTGGATGTTAGGATTCTCACTAGTTGTAGTGAGATGGTTGTAAGGCCACGTTGCGACCCCCGGTTCTTACGGGGAGGCGGAAACGGTATAAAAATCAAATTTTTAGCGCAAGGGGCAACATGGACTAACATGAGTCGGGATCGTGTCTAAACTAAACTAGCAAACATGCAAAGGAGAGTTAACTACTCGGCAAAGTGGTTATACCTAACTTGAACTCCTTCTTCTTGAAACCTAGTAGAGGTTGATGGTTCTCTTCTCGTCGCCTTCTTTCGTCGAAGATGGATCCACCTGAGGGTTCAACCTTCTGGCTCTTTTTCGAACTTGGAGAGAACTAGAATCACCGGCTTGCTAATCCTTTGATCCTAGAGTGAGTAGAGAGTGTCTAAGGGGTGCTTTTCTTTTAAGGAGAGGGATTCTCAACACATGAGAAGGGTTCTCCTTTTGCTAGAGGAAGAAGAAGATGAAGTGAGGAGAGAGAAGCTAAATCAAAGAATGAGCTCTCTTTTTCTTTCTTGCAACCATAATGCCAAAAGAAAAAGAATTATCTAAATTAATAATAATAATAATAATGAAAATGAAAAGGTTGATGGAAAGTTTAGGAATGACCATTATCATTTCAAACATTAAATGAATTTGCTAGAATCAAAGAGCATCTTTCTTTTGTAATGATGATGGTCAAAACTTCAACCATGGTCAACAAGTCAACCATGGTCAAAAAGTCAACATAAAAACCAACCATGACACAATTTCATTTTATTATATATATTATTAATTGATAAAACAAAAATCCATTAGGGTTTGGAAAAAGACGACTGTCAACTGTGCATACGCACCCGTTCCGAAACCCTAATGAAAGTCCTCTTCCTCTTCCTCAAATAACTGTGCATACACACCTGCATCCTTGTTCCGAGGAACATGAATACTGAGAGATAAAAGCAACCCCAAAACATATACCAGCATCTGACTCAAACCAGAGCCAGCCAGTAATATCCGTCCGGACTCCAAACGTGCACAAGTGCGCGGATGAGAACGAACCCTGTCGCAAAACCATGCGACCTCTACTCTGTTTTGCCCAGAGGCGAATACCCTCTGTGTGGGACTCTAAAGACTCGACACTACGCTGGCAGTGGGTTTAACCACAGACCGCAAGCGGCACTAGCTGTGCGTAACGGTCCCCAGGTAGATGCCGACAAGAAGGCTGACGAGGTGAAACCCCATCTGAACTCCTACTGAGTCTGAATGTGACAGTCTCCGTACAGTCCGGTCTGTTCGTCTAATACATTGCATGTCGGGCCTAGGGGGCGGTAAAACGTCAGTCCCCTAATAGCGGTACAAGTCGTGTCGGAGTGAAGCCCAAAACACCCTGAGATAACACTGGAAACCTACCAGTATATCTCGCTTGCCCTGGCCAGGGACTACTCGTGTAATGGCTCTCCTATACACAGCGCGATGTCAACCCCCAATACCGGGAGAGACGAATCCTGTCTAACTGTCACTGCCTCCAAGTGCTTCGGGACTGCACCCAACCACCACCTGTTTGCACGACTCCTTTGAGCCGTGGTAGGGTAGTGATCAAAGTGCAGTGGGAACACACTCGAGGCGAAGTGCCAGTGTCAAGTCAGCGGACTAAGCTGTACTCATGTCACCTGGGAACTGATAACTGACGATTGGTATAATACCAACCTGTCAGTTCCCGACGAGTCCTGTCCAGTGTACTCGTAACCTAACGAGCACCCGCATACTATCTCCAGTACGACGTACTGATGGCTGTGGGACAGACCATCTCCCACACTGGGATGAGAAGCGCATACGCTAGTCTACTCCGGAGTATCGATGCCCTGTCTCGATAGTCCTGCGACTAGGGACCTGTATAAGGATGTGCTTGTAGATTACCCAGCCCCCACTAGTGTGACTGCCATCACAACGCTGGTAATCAAGCAAAGATCCCAAGGGCTCCACTAATGCGTATAAGTGATATACTGAAATAAACACAAGTACACATTGAAGTAGTAACAAACCAAGTAGCATACTACTATATTGAGCAAGATTGTTTATACAAGGTGAATATCCCAAGCTTCCATCAAGTAATATACAAACTAGTATGATACAGTAATGGCCTCTAGGGCATATACACTAACAATGGTATCAATTGATTCTGGGGAGAATCACTGGAAGGGTTCCAGGGTGATAAAGACGACTGAATGTCAGTCGCAGGCATTGTCTTTACCCTCAGTAAAGGGACGGTATGTTGGAAGAGTTCCAAGCTAGATACCATGGCAAACTAGACGATAAAGGCAGGATACATCGCTACTTAAGATGCTACCAAAGAGGAAGTCTGGGTGTATATTGGTTCATGAGATGAACTACATTCCAACTATTGTGAGACAATGGAGTTGTGGCTTATGCCAAGGAACGTCCGTCCCATCAGTGATCCAGACATATTCTAAGGCAGTATCACTTGATCATGGAGATGGTTGATCTCTAGGGAGATCAAGGTTAGGAGAGTAGACTCAGAGGACAACACAGCGGATCCACTCACAAAGGCCTGTTCCCTGAGAGAGACTTTTATGGGATGGTTGAGTATGAGATACTGCAACAACTGCTATCAGATGGCCCTAGTGCAAGTGGGAGATTGTTAGTTATATGTATGCCCTAGAGGCCATTACTGTACATAGGATGTATATTGTAGTGGATGCTGGGACATATATAGGGAGGACTTTCTTCCTCGACATGATAGTATGCTATCTGGTTGAACTTTACCTTAACGTGTATACTGATTGTCTCTCTGTTACATGTTGGTAAAGCCCTTAGGAAGTGTACTTGACTACCTGCACTATGATGCGGATCATACTAGTGGGGACATGGTAGTCCATAAGTACATCCTTGAAAGTCCCTAGTCGTGGGTGTATCGAGATGGGGCATCGATATACCAGAGTAGACTAGCGTATACCTTCTCGACCCATACAGATGGGCGATGGATGATCCCATATCCATTGGTGTTTGACATCAGAGATGATATACGGGTGCTCAGTAGAGACTGGGTACACTGGACGGACTCGTCGAGAACTCCCAGATGGTATTATACCTCACGTCAGATGGCAGTTCTCTGGTGACACTGGTACAGAGTAGTCTGTTGACCCGAGATCGTCATAGAGTCTTGTGTGGTTCCCACTGTACTTTGATTTCCATCTTACCACGTCCAAGAGGGCGTGCAAAACGGTGGTTTTTGGGTACAGTCCCGAGTCATATGGAGGCAATGAGCGATAGGAGGGGATTCGTCTCTCCCGGTATAGGGGGTTGATGTTGCGCTGTGTTCGATTGGCTATAACAGGAAGTCCCTGGCCAGGGCTGCTCAGAGAATTGCTGGTAAGTGTTACCAGTAGTTTCTCGACCCGTTATGAGCCTCATATCGACACGACTTATCGAGCTATTGGGGTCTGACGTTTACCACCCCTAGGCAAGATATGCGACATATCAGACGATCAGACCGTACTGTACGGTAGTGTTACTGGTTGGATTCACAGGAGTGTGAGCGGGCTTGCTCGTCGATCTTCTGATCGCTCAATACCCGGGTGGCCGTTACGTTTAGCAGACCGCTTGCGGCTTGTGGATGTTTGATATGATCATCATCTGCTGCCGGCGTATTGACGAGTCTTTAGAGTCCTACACAGAGGTTTCCTGGCTCAAGCGAAACGAAATAGGAGCGCATATGAGATATGTGCGGGACCGAGAATAATGCGTGTATGTGATACTGTATTCTATTCTCGCGATGATTGTATCGAAAGGTTGTATGCGATATAACCTAGGTATCGAATCAAGTATTGATTCGATAAGCTGATACATTGAATACTAGTCGGTTGTGTGCGACATGACCGGATCCTTGAATCAAGTGTTGATTTAATGATTTAATGCATAATTATATATTTGATATATTACTTTGCACTAACTAGTATTGGTTCACTTTAAACGGATTTTCTCACTTGGTTTGTGCACATTGTATATGTGATATACTTTTGTACACTTGATTGTATCATGTTTGATGATACATGTTTAACTATAGTTAAGTGTAATGAATTAAGCCATGGTTAAACTAATGATTAGGGTTTTCTTTTTATTACTTATTTATTTATTTATTTTGAATAGATAAGAAAAGAATGGTTGCTAATTTTGGAGTTTAGTTGAAGCTTCATGAAGCTTTGACTTTGTAACCATTCTTGTCTTCATCTTAAACCCTAACCATTAATCTAACCTTAGTTAATTCTCTACACTTGACCATGGTTCTAATATGATAAGTATTCATTTTCTTTTCCAATTATATTAATCTTATCATATTATTATTATTCTTCTTCTTTGCTTCAAGTGAAGAAAAGCTTGCCTCCATCAATGGCAAGTGATGAAAAAGAGTGAGAAATCCAAATATAAAGTCTACCCACTTCCTATTTCTTCATCCTCTACCTCTTGCCAAGTAGTAGAGTGTGTTTTCTTCACAAGTTTCATGACTTGGTGAAGTGAGAGCTTGATCTTGCGATGCTTCGACGTAGATCATCTTCGGCATGGACATCGACGACCTAGCTCGCTTATTCTTAGACGAAGCCGACGCTAGAGCCCGGATTCCTTTTGGACAGCGGAGAGGACTTCGTTGCGGAGCTATGGAGGTGGAGAACTGGATCTACAAAGGTTGTATTTCCGTATCTCTTAGTTAATTGTTAACTAGATTAGTTTTTTGCCTAGACATCTAGCCGACGATCCGTAGTTTAGGGTTTGTAGGCACCGTAAAATTTTAATATGGCATGTTCGATGCCTTGTGAGACCTCCTTGGGGTGCCTAGGAACCCTACAGGTTTAACCACAGATCGCAAGCGGCACTAGCTGTGCATAACGGTCCCCAGGTAGAAGCCGATAAGAAGGCTGACGAGGTGAACCCCATCTGAACTCCTACTGAGTCTAAATGTGACATTCTCCGTACAGTCCGGTCTTTTCGTCTGATACATCGGATGGCGGGCCTAGGGGGCGGTAAACGTCAGTCCCCTAATAGCGGTACAAGTCGTGTCGGAGTGAAGCCCAAAACACCCTGAGATAACACTGGAAGCCTACCAGTATATCTCGCTTTCCCTGGCCAGGGACTACTCGTGTAATGGCTCTCCTAGACACAGCGCGATGTCAACCCCCAATACCGGGAGAGACGAATCCTGTCTAACCGTCACTGCCTCCAAGTGCTTCGGGACTGCACCCAACTACTACCTGTTTGCACGACTCCTTTGACCCGTGGTAGGGTAGTGATCAAAGTGCAGTGGGAACACACTCGAGGCGAAGTGCCAGTGTTAAGTCAGCGGACTGAGCTGTACTCATGTCACCTGGGAACTGATAACTGACGATAGGTATAATACCAACTTGTCAGTTCCCGACGAGTCCTGTCCGGTGTACTCATAACCTAACGAGGACCCGTATACTATCTCCAGTACGACGTACTGATGGCTGTGGGACAGACCATCTCCCACACTGGGATGAGAAGCGCATACGCTAGTCTACTCCGGAGTATCGATGCCCTGTCTCGATAGTCCTGCGACTAGGGACCTGTATAAGGATGTGCTTATAGATTACCCAGCCCCCACTAGTGTGACTGCCATCACAACGCTGGTAATCAAGCAAAGATCCTAAGGGCTCCACTAATGTGTATAGGTGATATCGCAAAATAAACACATGTACACATTGAAGTAGAAACAAACCAAGTAGCATACTACTATATTGAGCAAGATTGTTTATACAAGGTGAATATCCCAAGCTTCCATTAAGTAATATACAAACTAGTATGATACAGTAATGGCCTCTAGGGCATATACACTAACAATCTCCCACTTGCACTAAGGCCATGTACTGGCGTATCGAAGACCTATCATCTCGATCAGCCGCTCGAACTGAGTCTGGGGTAGGGCCTTGGTGAATGGATCTGCAGTGTTTTCTTCTGAAGCAACCCTCCGAACCTCGATCTCCTTCCGATCCACGATCTCCCTGATCAGGTGATACCGCCTCAAGATGTGCCTGGATCTCTGATGGGACCTGGGTTCTTTCGCTAAAGCTATAGCCCCGTTGTTGTCGCAATACAGAGGTATTGGGTCAACAATGGACGGAACCACCTGAAGTTCTTTCAAGAACTTCCTCATCCAGACAGCTTCTTTTGCGGCATCAGATGCAGCGATGTATTCCGCTTCCATCGTCGAGTCTGCAACAGTTTCCTGTTTGGAACTCTTCCAACACACCGCCCCTCCATTGAGGGTAAAGAAAAAACCCGACATGGACTTGGAATCATCCTTGTCACTCTGGAAGCTGGAGTCAGCAAAGGCCTCGATCTGGAGGTCTTTTCCACCATACACCAAGAACATCTCCTTAGTCCTTCTCAGGTACTTGAGAATGTTCTTTACCGCTATCCAGTGTTTCTCCCCAGGGTTTGACTGATACCTGCTTACCACACTCAGTGCATAAGCTACATCCGGTCTGGTACACAACATCGCATACATTATAGAGCCTACCGCAGAAGCGTAGGGTATAATAGACATGCGATCCCTCTCCAAATCAGTCTTGGGGGACATCTCTTTAGAGAGGGTGATTCCGTGACAAGCCGGTAGATTACCGCGCTTGGAATCTTCCATACTGAATCTTTTCAGTACGGTGTCGATGTACCTGGACTGTGAAAGTCCTAATATCCTCTTGGATCTATCACGATGGATCCGGATCCCCAGGATGTAAGAGGCATCACCCAGGTCTTTCATGGAGAACCTGTGTGACAAGAAACCCTTGACAGATTGTAGCATAGGAATGTCATTTCCTATTAAGAGAATGTCATCCACGTATAAAACGTGGAATACTACAGTTCTCGTTACAAATCTACTATAGATGCATGGTTCATCTGGATTTTTGATAAAGCCAAATTCCTTGACCGTCTCATCAAAACAGATGTTCCAACTCCGCGATGCCTGCTTTAGTCCATAGATGGACTTAAGCAACTTGCACACCTTTCCGCTGCTCCCACTCTGAATGAAACCCTCTGGCTGATCCATATAGACACACTCCTCTAAATTTCCATTTAGAAAAGCGGTTTTTACGTCCATCTGCCAAATCTCATAATCGTGGAAGGCAGCAATGGCAAGAAGGATCCTAATGGATTTCAGCATAGCCACTGGAGAAAAGGTTTCGTCATAGTCCAAGCCAGGTCTTTGACGGAAACCCTTTGCTACAAGTCTAGCTTTATAGGTCTCAACCTGTCCATCTACACCAATCTTCCTTTTGAAGATCCACTTGCATCCTACGGGTTTTACCCCGTCTGGAGCAATGTCCAACGTCCATACTTTGTTGGTGTACATGGACTCCATTTCGGTCCGCATTGCATCCAGCCATTTTACCGAGTCAACGCTCTGAACGGCCTGCTGGAAGCTAGTAGGCTCATCATAATCTATGATGCAATCCTCTCTATCCCCGTCTATGAGAAAACCGTAGTATCTCTCGGGCGGATGAGACTGCCTACTACTCCTGCGGAGCGGCGTAGGAATGTCCTGTTCTTTTGAACTTACTGGCTCTTCCAAGCTTTCAGCAATAGCTTGTGGTTCTGGAATTTCTTCCAGTTCTATTGCGTTCCCACTTATCTGGGTTTCCAAAAACTCAGTTTCCAAGAAGCGGGCATGTTGAGAAACAAAAACCTTTTGTTCCTCAGCGGAATAGAACAGATACCCCCTGGAGTTCTTTTGGTATCCCACAAACTTACACTGTACTGAACGTGCCTCGAGCTTGTCCGCATGCTGCTTTTTTACAAAAGCTGGACATCCCCATATCTTAAGGTACTTAAGACAGGGTTTCTTCCTACTCCACATCTGATATGGAGTGGTAGGCACAGTCTTGGTGGGAGCCTTGTTCAAGAGATATGCAGCTACTTCTAGTGCATAGCCCCAGAAAGATCGCGGTAACTCAGCCTTACTCATCATGGAACGAACCATATCCAATAGGGTTCGATTCCTCCTTTCCGATACACCGTTATGTTGCGGAGTGTATGGAGGAGTACGCTGAGGGAGAATTCCATTCTCTTTTAAATAGTCCAGGAACTCGGCACTCAAGTATTCACCACCTCGATCCGATCTTAGAATCTTAATACTTTTGCCTGTTTGTTTTTCAACTTCATTCTTGTAATCCTGAAATTTCTCAAAGGCCTCGGATTTGTGCTTCATTAAGAAGACATGTCCATACCTAGAGAAATCGTCTGTGAAAGTAATGAAGTATGAATAACCGCTTCGCGCATGTGTAGACATTGGACCACACACGTCACTGTGTATGAGTCCCAAGAGCTTGCTCGCTCTTTCTCCGTGTCCAGTGAACGGAGTCTTTGTCATCTTTCCCATGAGACAAGATTCACAAGTGGCATAAGACTGATACTCGAACGGATCCAAGTATCCTTCTTTATGTAACTTAGTCAACCGTGTCTCATTAATGTGACCCAGTCTACAATGCCATAAGAAAGCCTGATTGATATCTGGAGACTTTCTTTTGTGTGTATTCTGGACATTGAAAATCTGTGGTTGGTTTAATACGTATATACCATTGCTCAGTGTACCTGACCCAATCAGAACTTGATTAAGGTGAATGTTTACAACATTACTTACAAACGCAAATTCATAACCTTCTTTAGAAACCAAAGATACAGAAATGATATTACAAGTTGCGTTGGGTACAAAAAAGCAATTACGCAAAACCAAAACATGCCCATCTGATATTCCCAGGTGATAGTCCCCCACGGCTTTAGCATCCATGCTAGCTCCGTTCGCAACTCTGAGGGTCATGTCACTTGCCTTCAAAAACCTACGGTTTCTCAACGCCTGCAAAGAATTACAGATATGAGATCCTGATCCGGTATCCAATACCCAGGAAGTAGAGTTTATAGAAAGACAGTTTTCAATAACATACACACCTGAAGCTGAAGCCGCAACCTGCTTCAGTTCCTGTGTCCTGGCCTTCCAAGCCCTGCAATCTTTCTTCCAGTGTCCACTCTTGTGACAATAGAAGCATTCCTCTTTACCCACAAGCTTTCCCGCTATCTTTGTTGCCTTTGCTTTTCCCTTCGTATCCACTTTACTCACACCGCCCCTTGGTTTGGCGGGGGCTTTCCTCTTCTTTCCCTTGGCTTTCGCCTTGGACCTAGAAGAAGAAGATCCTCCTACAAACAAAGTGGATGTTTCTCTACCTTTCTGTAGGGTGCCCTCTGCACTCCTCAGCTTGTTGAGGAGTTCTGAAAGTTCAACTTCCTTTTCTTGCAAGTTGAAATTCAGTATGAACTGGGCGTAAGTGGAAGGAAGGGACTGGAGAACTAAGTCCGTATAGAGCTCACTCTCCAACGTGGTCCCAAGTTCTGCGAGCTCCTCAATGTAGCCTATCATCTTAAGCACGTGGTCTGCTACCGATGATCCGACGGCCAACTTTGCCGAAAATAACTTCTTCGACACTTCGTATCTTGCGATACGAGACTGCTCTCCATACAGTTCTTTTGTATGAAGAAATATGGATTCCAAGTCCATATTCTCGTGCCTCCTCTGATGTTCCATGTCCATAGAGGCAAGCACGAGGCATCTGGCCTTCGCGCAATCAATCTCCCAAGTCTTACGGATTTCCTTATCCGCGACGCTGGAGGTGGGACCTGGGACGGGGGGATCTTTGGTGGTAAGAAGATACCCCAGCTTGTCGTAAGTGATTGCCATTTTGACATTCCTGAGCCAATCTTTGTAGTTTGGCCCTGTCAGTATGTTTTTATCTAGAAGTAACTTAAGTCCAGTCATTTCGATTTGGTCGCTGCAAGGGGGAGAGAAGAAACACTTTAGCATGATGCTCTTGCAAGTTTAGAATGGTTTTTAATTTGTCTAAACAGGATGGCTCCCACTGTCTCTCGAATCCGTCCTCAAACCACAAAGGAAGAATTAGCCGGGATCAATCCCACCGCACAATACTTGCTTAACCGTTCAGCCAGGCCAGTGTCGGTACTTCGAGGGAGGTTTTCCAACGCTTTCGCGAAGTTCCTTAATTTAAGAACCTCTTTTCCCTGGGGGCGTAGCCCCGCTAACACCTTTCTAGGCACCTACTAGGTTTATAGCATTGATCGTTTAGTGAGAAATTTCCCGAAGAGTAGCATATACTTACAGTAGGATCGGGATCCAAATATCATCGTGTGACGAAACTGAAGGAATCCTACCAGAATCATCACACTCCAAATGGTATGCAAATCTAGCAAGTTTCAGTACTTATGAAACTCCCGATGTGGATTTTTTCCCCATGCTCTTATGACCTTGACGAAGGTCAACAAATCATAAGTCACATGTCAAGTTCTGCCCGTCATTATCCAGGTTAATTTGAACCCACCCGTATATACCCTTGACGAAGGTCAACAAGGCAATACGACTGTCCCAAACCAACGCATCTATCTATGCTACATTTGAACACCCAACAGCTACCAATCTCTATGCCTTGACGAAGGTCAACAAACATAGCTTGAATACTATTGAATATTCATACGAAACGACGGAGGGCTACGAATGGTTTTGGCGAAACCGTGAACGTAGTGAACTTGATATAATCGATGGAACGAGATAGCTTTTAGAAGGAGTGGCTCAAGCTCCGCATTTTAAAAGTTAGTTTTGAAAAGAACCGAGTGGTTTTTCGAAAGTGTTCCAACGACTTTAACTTGGTTTATTATCTTGCATTAGTTCTTTTAATGCGTGATATTCTTGCATTAGTTCTTTTAATGCGTCCCATCATTTAATCCTACCATTGCAGAAAACAACCAAAATATGACGGACGATTATGCCATTCGCATTCGCCACGGGGTCCCGTCATCACCCGTTAGGTTACTTAACTAACGACAGAGCGGGGGCTGGGCTAGCGCGGCTGTAAAACATAAGCAACGCCTAAATATAAAGCAATGATAGACATTACAGATCACAAATGAATACATTGGATATACTAGGAATCCGCAATCCGTTCGAGCCTGCAACGAAAAGCGGATTACACGGTCGTGGTGAATAGCCAAAACCGCACCCAGGACCCCTACGGGTGCGGCAAACTACCCGCCAAGTACCCGGTAGTTTGTGCACCCCTCCATGGGTCTATCCTAGGAGCAAAAACAGTAAAAAGAATTATACAATGACGGCTACAACCCCGACCCGGTTGTGCGGCCATACAAATAATATTATTACATCAATTTACATTTACAAATGAATGAAAGAAAAACAAAAGCTCATCTCACATCCACCCCGGCTATTCACCCGCGACAGTCCAACACATTCATATACACATTCCAATATCAAACACAGATCACAGAGATGTATAACCCCGACTAATCGACTTATAGCGATTAGCCGACGTTCAATACATACAAACATCACAGATATAACCAATTTAGCCAAAGTGTAGCGAAGTTCGAAAAAAATACGGATTTATAGGACCCCAAAAGTAAATTTCTTTTCTGGAAATTCTGGGCACATATAACATATTTGAAAAATCCCAAAACCCTACCAGATGAACACTGCACAAATCACGATCACATGAAGAGGCTAAACGGCGGCGGATCCGCGGCGACTAGAGTATCTGAGGCCGCGGATCCGCGGCGGTTTGAAGGATTCATGGGATCGTTTTTCGTGGGTGTTCTCACAAAACCCTTAGCCGATTTTAGGAGTAAAAAGTTTTACTTTTAGAGCACAAAAAATTTCAACAGAAACTTAGGGTTTTTGTTTTTCCGGTTTTGCGATTTTTCGGTTTCGAACTTCCATACACTTCGCTACCAAGCTAGTTTAAGTTTAGTTAGGCTCTGATACCACTGTAAGTCCACGTTGCGACCCCCGGTTCTTACGGGGAGGCGGAAACGGTATAAAAATCAAATTTTTAGCGCATGGGGCAACATGGACTAACAAAGTCAGGATCTTTTCCTAAACTAAAACTAGCAAACAAGCTAAAGAGAGTTAGCTACTCGGAAAGATGGTTATACCTAAACTTGAACTCCTTCTTCTTCAAACTTTGTAGAGGTTGATGGTTCTTTCCTCGTCGCCTTCTTCCGTCAAAGATGGATCCACCTGAGGGTTCAACCTTCGGGCTCTTTCTCGAACTTGGAGAGAACTAGAATCTTCGGCTTGCTAAACCTTTGATCCTAGAGTGAGTAGAGAGTGTCTAAGGGGTGTTTTCTTTTCAAGGAGAGGGATTCTCAACACATGAGAAGGATTCTCCTTGAGCTTGAGGAAGAAGAAGATGAAGTGAGGAGAGAGAATGGTTATGATAGAATGAGCTATCTTTTTCCTTTTTGCAACCATATCAAAAGAAAAAGAATTATCTAATTAGTAATAATAATTCAAATGAGAATAGTTGATGGTTGTTTTGGAATGACCACTATCATCACTTCATTAAATGAATGTTGGCAAGAATCAAGGAGCATCCTTGCAAAATAATGATGATGGTCAAACATTCAACCATGGTCAACAAGTCAACCATGGTCAACAAGTCAACAAAACCAACCATAACATAATTTCATTTAATTACTATTATTAATTGATATCTCACTAATTCATTAGGGTTTGGAAAAAAGACGACTGTCAACTGTGCATGCGCACCCGTTCCGAAACCCTAATGAAAAACCTCTTCTTCCGCCTCAAACAACTGTGCATACACACCTGCATTCTTGTTCCGAGGAACATGAATACTGAGAGTTAAAAGTAACCCCAAAACATATACCAGTATCCGGCTCAAACCAGAGCCCGCTGGCAATATCCGTCCGGACTCCAAACGTGCACAAGTGCGCGGATGAGAACGAACCCTGTCGCAAAACCATGCGACCTCTACTCTGTTTTGCCCAGAGGCGAATACCCTCTATGTGGGACTCTAAAGAATCGACACTACGCTGGCAGTGGGTTTAACCACAGACCGCAAGCGGCACTAGCTGTGCGTAACGGTCCCCAGGTAGAAGCCGACAAGAAGGCTGACGAGGTGAACCCCATCTGAACTCCTACTGAGTCTGAATGTGACATTCTCCGTACAGTCCGGTCTGTTCGTCTGATACATCGCATGGCGGGCCTAGGGGGCGGTAAACGTCAGTCCCCTAATAGCGGTACAAGTCGTGTCGGAGTGAAGCCCAAAACACCCTGAGATAACACTGGAAGCCTACCAGTATATCTCGCTTGCCCTGGCCAGGGACTACTCGTGTAATGGCTCTCCTAGACACAGCGCGATGTCAACCCCCAATACCGGGAGAGACGAATCCTGTCTAACCGTCATTGCCTCCAAGTGCTTCGGGACTGCACCCAACTACTACCTGTTTGCACGACTCCTTTGAGCCGTGGTAGGGTAGTGATCAAAGTGCAGTGGGAACACACTCGAGGCGAAGTGCCAGTGTCAAGTCAGCGGACTAAGCTGTACTCATGTCACCTGGGAACTGATAACTGACGATAGGTATAATACCAACTGGTCAGTTCCCGACGAGTCCTGTCCGGTGTACTCATAACCTAACGAGCACCCGTATACTATCTCCAGTACGACGTACTGATGGCTGTGGGACAGACCATCTCCCACACTGGGATGAGAAGCGCATACGCTAGTCTACTCCGGAGTATCGATGCCCTGTCTCGATAGTCCTGCGACTAGGGACCTGTATAAGGATGTGCTTATAGATTACCCAGCCCCCACTAGTGTGACTGCCATCACAACGCTGGTAATCAAGCAAAGATCCTAAGGGCTCCACTAATGTGTATAGGTGATATCGCAAAATAAACATATGTACACATTGAAGTAGAAACAAACCAAGTAGCATACTTCTATATTGAGCAAGATTGTTTATACAAGGTGAATATCCCAAGCTTCCATTAAGTAATATACAAACTAGTATGATACAGTAATGGCCTCTAGGGCATATACACTAACACGTTGATGACATGTGATGTTATGTGTTGCTGGATATGTTATATTGGATCGTCGTGTTTTGAGTAGCCGGGGGTTTTATGTGAGATGGGAGTTTTTTTATTTTTATTTTTTATTTTAATTCATGTAAAATTAATTGTATGTAATATTCTTTTATTGGGGAACTTCCAGGTTGCGGAAGATGTCACCATTTGTATATTATTTACTTTTCCCCACTAGGATAGACCTAAGGAGGAGAGCACAAGTAACCGGGTTCTGGAGTCCAGTGGGAGACCAACTCGAGGAGTCGAGTCCGGGTCTCCTAACTCTAGAATTGGTAGGGTTGCTTGCCGCTCTCATAGGGGTCTAGGGGTATGGGTTTGGCTATTCATCGCGACCGTGGAATCCGTGTTTTATACAGGCTCGTATTGAAAACACGGACGTCCTAGTATATCCAATATTTCATATGTTTCTTCTGCTGCCATATCTGTGATGTGATCATTTGATATGTGATGATAGATACTGTATATGATATATAAGATATATTATATAGACGTTACTTATGTTTTGCACTCGCGCTATCCCTGCCCCGCTATATCGTTAGTTACCTAACCTAACGGTGCACGAGGGGACATCGAGGCGAATGCGGATGGCATAAGTGTACGTCGTATTTATCTGTGATGTTTAGGTAACTTAAATGATGGGACTTCATTAATATGATTAATGAAAGAAAAAGAAACCTAAAAGATGTTGTGGAATCGAATTTTCAAAAACAGGTAGCTACAGTTCTTGCTTTGCATCGCGGTGTTCCTTGTAGAACATCCTGCACCTTATTCGATAAGGAAAGGGCCGAGATCCCTTCACCGGGAGTGACCCCTTTAGCAATAACTGGCAGATGCTACAACCCTCGGTTTGTATTTTGATTGCTCCTATAGTTTTTGCTTTGCACAGCGGTATATATGATATATCCTGCACCTTATTCGATGAGGAAAGGGCCGACGATCCTTTCACCGGGAGTGACCCCTTTAGCAAAACTAGAAAAGCCTAAAAAACACTCCATTTTAAAATTATTTGATTCTACAACGATATCAAGTTCATTACGCAATAGGTTTTCAAAAAAACCTGTCGTAGCCCTCCGTCATTTCAGATAAGTAGTAGTTAGTATTCGTGCTGCGTTTGTTGGCCTTTGTCAAGGCGTAGTGTGCGGTAGCTAACTGGTGCTTATCTGCTTATGCATATGATGCAGATTGGGTTAGGGTAGTCGTGCGACCTTGTTGGCCTTTGTCAAGGGTCGTGCGGGTGGGTTTAATTCAATCAGGAAATGACGGGTTGAACTTGACTAGCATCCTATGGTTTGTTGGCCTTTGTCAAGGTCATAGGAGGTTAGGGCCAAAATTATCGGGAATTTCAAGTGTTGAAATTTGTAATGAGATTGCATACCTTCTATGAGATAGTTGGATCCCGATACCCACTGCGAGTAATTATTACTCCTGGGAGAGTTTTACACATTACAATTAGCCGATCAAGTAGGTGTCTAGAAAGGTGTCAACGGGGTTACGCCTCTGGGAAAACGAGGTTTACTTTAATTAGGTCCGTGCGAAAGCATGGGGAACCTCCATCAAAGTACCGACCTGGCCTGGTTGAAAGATTGGCGAACTTGTAGCGTGTAATTAATCCCGGATAGTCTTTCCTTTTAGGGTTTGAAGGAAGATTTGATAAAAACAGTAGGAGCCATCCTGATTAGATAAAATAATAACCAATCTGATCTTGCAAGAGCGCACGCAGAGTGTTTTCTTCTCTCTCTCTCCAGGTAGCGACCATATCACGCCTTAATCAAGATAATAAAACGGAAACATTGACCGAACCCGCTTGTTATACTGAGCTGGGGAACGTTGGTCCAGCTCCAACTTATAATTGTTATAAGACAGAGAAGGAAATTGGGGAATACCAGATTTCCCGTGCTGCCCAAACGAAGAAAGTGCATGTTGATGCATCATCTTCGGGTGTGTTCGTTACATAGAACTGTTTCTCAGTATCCTTTACGTCCTGAGTATGTGATACCGAATCAGGATCCCGCATATGTAATATGTTATATGGGCTACAGATAGGTAAAGAACTGAGAACGGGTGATAAGTTTCATGAGGCAGAAACGGTGCAAGTGTTGCAGCTAAGTCTGTTGGTCACTGTCACCCTGTATTACCAGAATACATTGATTCTGAATAGATGTTATTAGATACCGAACCTGATATACAAAATCATATCAGTCTCTTTTTAAGTAAAGAAGGATATAATTTTGTATTGTTGGATAATGTTTTGAACATTTCCTATATCAAGAGTTGATCGGTTCAGGCACGTTATCTAAATGCATTGACGTTCTAAATCAAACCACAGTTCTTAGTATATAGAACACACACAAGAGGAAGAGTTCAGAAATGAACGAATCCTTCTTGAGGTATTGTAGACTAGGTCATATCAATGCGACCCGACTAGCTTAAGTTACATATAGATGCATATTTAAATTAGTTTGAATTTACATCTTGTGAAACTTGCCAGTCATGTCACAGAGATAAGATGACCATAGCTCTGTTTATTTTAAACAGAGAAAGAGCTAGTGAACTCTTGGGATGATACATATGATGTATGAAGGTCCCCTGTCTACAAATACCAAGACCGGTTCTTTGTACTTCATTAAATTTTCTGATGATCTCTCGAGATTCAGACCTATGTTCCTGTTGAAACACAAGTCCGAACCTTTTGAGATATTCACAGAATATAAGATAGAAGTAGAGAACCAAAAACGGGTATAAGTATTATGTCCTTTGATGGGATCAAGGAGGAGAATACTTGAGCACGGGATTCCTGGACTATTTTAAGAATGAGATTCTCTCTCAGCATTGCTCCTCCGTATACACCTCAGCACCTCAGTGTATCGGGGTGGAGCAATAGCACCCTATGTGATATGGTGTGCTCTATGATGAGTACTACTGAGTCTCTTATTTCCTTTTAGGGAGTTATGCACTTATGAAGTTGCATATCTGTTGAATTGGGTTCCGATCAAATCAGTTGTCTACCACTTCATATGTGATATGGAAAGGGATGAGCCCATATCTTAAGTTTGTTAAGATTTGGGGTTGTCCGGCCTATGTCTGAAAGGCAAAATCCGGACAAGCTCGAGGCAAAGTCAGGACTGTATAAGTTTGTTGGATATCCCAAGCATACGCAAGGGAATATCTTCTACCTAACCGAGGAACCAAAATGTTTTGTTTCCCAGCATGCCACCTTTATGAAAGGGATTTTCTTGTGAAGAAATAAGTGGACATGAGATAGAACTGGAAAGAGTTCCAGCTATACAAACTGCAGCTGCTGATTTGGTAGAACCAAAGGATTCAATAGCAACCAACGAACCTCAGCCTCTCCGCCGATCTAGTAGGGTTCCTCACCCACCTGAGAGATACTTCGGTTTCTCTATGACAGTGGGAGCGAGGAATGCATCATGAGATGATGACCCAACTAGTTTCGGGCTGGCCATCAGGAGTAGGACTCTGTAAGAATGGCTGGATGCTTATCGATCTGAGATTGAATCCTTATACACCAACAAAGTATGGACTTTGGTTGCTTTATCTGAAAGGTTAAATCCCCATCAGGAGCAAGTATATCTTGAGAAGATTACTTGGTGTACATGGAAAAGTTGAGACTTTCAAAGCTAGACTTATTAAAGGTTTGCATCATTGACCAGGTATGGATTATAATGAAACCTTTTCTAAGTAGCTATGCTTAAGTCCACCCAGATCCTACTTACCACGGCTACATACCATGACTACGATATCTGGTGATTGGGTGTCATGACTGCTTTTATAAATGATGTTTTATAAGAAAGCGTCTATAAGTACACAGCCAGAAGGCTTCGTAGACAGTGGGAGCAGCGGAAACATGTGCAAGATGTTTTATGTGATAAAGCAGGCATCGCGGAGTTGGAACATCTGTTTTGATGAGTTAGTAAAAAAGTTTAACATCATCAAAATGGTAGATGAACCTTGTATATATACAAAAAAGGTAGTAGGGAGTATAGTGGAGATCCTCGTAGAGTACGTGGATGACATACTCTTGATAGGGAAGGAGTTTCCTATGCTATGCTCGGTCAATCTCCGCTTATCACAAGGATTCTTCATATAGGATCATAATGATACCTCCTGAATCCTAGATTTTAGATCTATGAGATAGATCTAATTGGATATTAGGATACTCACTAGTTGTAGTGAGATTGTATCAATTGATCCTGGGGAGAATCACTGGAAAGGTTCCAGGGTGATAAGGATGACTGAATGTCAGTCACAGGCATTGTCTTTACCCTCAGTAAAGGGACGGTATGTTGGAAGAGTTCCAAGTTAGATACCGTGGCATACTAGACGATAAAGACTGGATACATCGCTACCAAAGATGCTACCAAAGAGGAAGTCTGTGTATATATATTAGTTCATGAGATGAACTTCGTTCCCACCATTGTGTGATAATGGAGTTGTGGCTTATGCCAAGGAACGCCCGTCCCATCAGTGATCCAGACATATTCTTAGGCAGTATCACCTGATCGTGGAGATGGTTGATCTTCAGGGGATCGATGTTATGAGAGAAGACTCAGAGGACAACACGGCGGATCCACTCACAAAGGCCTTTTCCCAGAGAGAGACTTTTATGGGATGGTTGAGTATAAGATACTACAACCACTGCTATCAGATGGCCCTAGTGAAAGTGGGAGATTATTAGTTATATGTATGCCCTAGAGGCCATTACTATACATAGGATGTATATTGTAAGGGATGCTTGGACATATATAGGGATGACTTTCTTGCTCGATATGATAGTATGCTATCTGGTTACTCTTTACCTTAACGTGCACACTGATTGTCTTTCTGTTACATGTTGGTAAAGCCCTTAGGATGTTTACTTGACTACCTGGAGTATGATGCGGATCATACTAATGGGGACGTGGTAGTCCATAAGTACATCCTTCAAAGTCCCTAGTCGTGGGTGTATCGAGACGGGGCATCGATATACCAGAGTAGACCAGCGTGTAGCTTCTCGACCCATATAGATGGGCGATGGATGATCCCATATCCATTGGTGTTTGACATCAGAGATGTTATACGGGTGCTTAGTGGAGACTGGGTACACTGGACGGACTCGCCGAGAACTCCCAGCTGGTATTATACCTTACGTCAGATGGCAGTTCTCTGGTGACACTGGTGCAGGTTAGTCTGTAGACCCGAGATCGTCATAGAGTCTTGTGTGATTCCCACTGTGCTTTGATTTCCACCTTACCACGACTAAGAGGGCGTGAAAAACGGTGGTTTTTGGGTACAGTCCTGAATCACATGGAGGCAATGAGCAATAGGAGGGGTTTCGTCTCTCCCGGTATAGGGAGTTGATGTTGCGCAGTGCTCGATTGGCTATAACATGAAGTCCTTGGCCAAGGCTGTTTTAGGGATTTACTGGTAAGTGTTACCAGTAGTTTCTCAACCCGTTATGATCCTCATATCGACACGACTTATCGAGTTATTGGGGTCTGACGTTTACCACCCCTAGGCGAGATATGCGACATATCAGACGAACAGACCGGACTGTACGGTAGTGTTACTGGTTGGATTCACAGGAGTGTGAGTGGGCTTGCTCGTTGATCTTCTGATCGCTCAATACCCAGGTGGCAGATACGTTTAGCAGACCGCTTGCGGCTTGTGGGTGTTTGATATGATCATCACCTACTGCCGGCGTATTGACGAGTCTTTAGAGTCCTACACAGGGGTTTCCTGGCTCAAGCGAAACGAAATAGTAGCGCATATGAGATATGTGCGGGACCGAGAATAATACCAGTATATGATACTATATTCTATTCTCGCGATTTGTTTCATCGATCGGTTATATGTGATATAGCCGGGTTACCGAATCAAGTGTTGATTCGATACATTGATAGACTTGATATTAGTCGGTTATATGCGATATGACCGGATCGTTAAATCAAGTGTTGATTTAATGATTTAATGATTTAATGTATAATTATATATTTGATATATTTTTACATTAACTAGTATTGGTTCACTTAAGATTGATTTTCTCACTTGAATGTGCACATTGTTTATATATGATATATGCAAGTGTACATGTTTGTATCATGCTTGATGATACAAACAAGTTGTGTGTATGAGACTTGAACCAACTCAAGGTTAAAACTAGGGTTTACAATTTTCCTAGCATATAACAAAAGAGTGTGACTTTGGTCAAAGTTATCAAGCTTCATGAAGCTTGATAAACATTGACAAAGTCAACTCTTTTGTCATATGTTTAAAGATATTAGTTAACCCAACCTTTAACCTAATGGTTTGGTTAATTCTCTACATGAGTTAAGAATGAGGGCTTAACTCAACCATGGTACCATAATTGAAAGGATAAGTTTCATTTGGATTGATATTATAATTGATATGATTCTTTTTCTTCTTCTTCTTCTTCATCAAGCTCACAAAAGCTTGTGAGCTCCAATGGTGCCATGGTAAAAAGAGTGAGAAAACCAATTATAAAGTGAACCCACTTCTTATTTCTTCATCCTCTACTACTTGCCATATAGTATAGGGGGTTCTCTTCACAAAGTTTTTGACCAAGTGAGGGAATAGCTTGAGTTTGAGTCTCCCCGACGTAGATCATCTTCGGCCTCGAAGTCAACGACCTAGCCCGCTCATTTCTCCGACGAAACCAACGCTAGAGTCCGGGATCCCGATGATCGCAGCGGAGGGACGTCAACACGGTGCTAAAGAAGTGGAGGACCGGATCTACAAAGGTTGTATTTCCATTCACTTAGTAGCAAAGTCGTTTACTTGCATGTTCTTTCGCCTATCCTCTAGTTAACGATCTTCATTAGGGCTTCTCGGCACATAAATTTTTTAATTTGGCATGGTTGATGCCTTGTGGAACCTCTTGAGTGTGCCTAGTAACCCTACAGGAAGCCACTCAAGTTATCACACTCCAAAAGGTATGCGCATGCCTGGCAAGTTTGCTTCATGTTTGAAACTCCCGATGTGATTTTTGCCCCATGCACTTATGACCTTGACTAAGGGCCAACAAATCATAAGTCACATGTCAAGTTCTTCCCGTCATTGTCCTGGTTGATTTGAACCCACCCGTACATACTCTTGACTAAGGGCCAACAAAGTAATACGACTGTCCCTAACCAACGCATTTATCTATGCTACAAATGAATACCCAGCAGCTACCAAACACTATGCCTTGACTAAGGGCCAACAAACATAGCTTGAATACTACTGACCATCCATAAGAAATGACGGAGGGCTACGGCTGGTTTTTGGCGAAAAACCTTTAATGTAATGAACTTGATCTCGTTGAAGGAACCTGATAGCTTTTTATAAAAATATAGTAATGAAAAACCTTTGCTAAAAAGGTCATTCCCGTTGAGGGGATCTCGGCTCATTCCTCGTGGAATGAGGTGCAGGATATTCTAACTGAATACCGCGATGCAAAGCAACTTGTAATCGACTATATTGAAGTTACCACCCTGACGTAAACTTCTGCCCAAGAGGTTTTTCCCGGTGAAGGGATATCAGCCCTTGCCTCGTCGAATGAGGTGCAGGATATTCCAACTGAATATCACTATGCAAAACAAAAGGAAACATCTTTGTAATAACATCTTTTTTAAAAATTTGTTCCAACAACATCAAATACAGGTTTGTTTTATCTTTGCATTGATAAGAATCAACGCAGTCCCATCAATCAATCACACCAGAAAAGAACGAAAAAATAATGTACGTATATGCCATCCGCATTCGCCACTGGGTCCCGTCATCACCCGTTAGGTTACTTAACTAACGACAGAGCGGGGGATGGACTAGCGCGGGTGTAAAACATATACAACATCTAATATTATATATACCAATATACAATAATCTCTCCAGGCTTGATAATATGCAACATTACAGAAAAGTAATAAGCATCACAGAACAATACAGATAATCTGGGATCCCCGGGTTTCACAGAGCCGCTGCTGAAACCTGACGTTCCCTTTTTCGTGTGGATAGCCTATGCAATGAAACCTAGACCCCTACGGGTGCGGCATGTTACCCATCAAAACCTGAAGCGAGGTAGTCCCCACAGCATAGTGAATGGAACACCCGGCACTTCACGGAATCTGGTAAATTGAGCACCCCTCCTTGGGTCAACCTGTACCCCTACGAGTGCGGCGAATAGTCTGCCAATTCTAGAGTGAGGTCCCTTTGCCTCTCAAAACCATGAGATACGGACCCGTTGCCCTCCAGAACCCGGCTATCCGTGCACTCCTTCGCGGGATAAACCTAGTACAGAAATAAAAATATGTACAACGGGTACATCGATCTCGACCTGGTCGTGCTCCAAAAGAATATTATACAAACAGGCAGTAACGGCAGTCCACATGTTGTACGCTCGCCCCGCAATATCAAATGTACAAATAAATCCAAACTGCACTATCATTTCACCCTGCTATCCACCACGACATATCCGCAACATCACAGCACAACACAGAACATCAACGCGAATGTCACGTTCGCAAACCCGTCTAAAAGAACTATAGCAATCAGACGCGGTTTACCGATCAAATGACATTCCCGGTCGGAGATATAATGTAAATACTGCATACTAACAAATTTAAAATTTCGATCGACTAAATATCCCGAAGTGGTCCCCACGAACAACTGGTGTACAGTAATAAAAACTGGGCATAAAAGAATATACCAAAAACTCACAATTTCCAAATAAAGCCTACTGGGAAAAATTGATGCACTGTTCCCTCAAAAGCGCCGCGGTTCCGCTGTCAAACCCTAGATTTGACCGCGGATCCGCGATGATCTTGTGGGAACACGTGTCCAAAATTTTCAAGTGTGCTTAAAAAACCCTACACGCTTTTCTGTGATATGCAGAATAATTTTTAGGCTCTTTAAAAAATCGACAGAAACCCAGGTGCTAGAAAAATGCGATTTCGGAAATTCCGTTCGATCGATATTTTAAACACGTTAGCATAAGTTAGTATAGCTTAATGGTGAGGCTCTGATACCACTGTAAGTCCACGGTAGTGCCCCGGCAGTCTAACAGATGCCAAATACGGAACAAAAACTTTTTACGAACTGGCGCTATCGTGTACCGTAACCCGGATCTGCCATTAAAGCTAAACTAACAAAATGCAAAGGGGGTAGAAACATTATACCGAATGATCCGAGTCCTTCGGTCTTCAACCATCATCCCATGCTTGTTGCGGCTGCTCCGATCTCCTCGATCTCCAGTCTTGTCGTCCAGGTGGCACCATGTCGACGGATCTTTAAACGGGCTCCCGCCTCTGAACCGAGGCAACTCGATCGTCAAGTTTGCTAAAAGAGACGACCAAGATGAAGTAGAGAATGTGTAGAACACTTTGTCTCGTTACGTCCAAAGTCACGGACGAACGGTTATGGAAGTTGCCTTTTGGATCGGGTGAAATGAGAAAGAGGCTATCTAATTTTCATGAACCGGAATCTATCATAATCTTTTTTTCTAGTGAACCACCATCAGCATCAAGAGGAGGGGAGGGGGCCGGCCACTTATAGAGAGGGAGGGAGGTGAGTGTAGGAGGGGGAAGGTGACCACAAAGGAAAAGATCAACAATAAATATCTTAGCACCAAGTATGAATGCATTAAAAGCAAACCAATCACAATTAACCTAGTCACCTTGTCATTAAAAGCACCATTAATGACCTAATGACTCACAAGCCTTGTCACCCTCTCTAGAACATTCTAGAACACTGACTCACCTCATCAAGAAAAGATAAATCCGCATTTAACCGAATGTCAAAATACGGCTGATAGAAAACTGGAACTGGCAACTTCCAAAAGTGATCCTGAAACGAATTTCAGGATAACCCCGTAACAGTATAAACATACCCGCATTTGTATTACGACCGAATACAAATGTAACTGAGACAATGATATTATATCTACACAGTATAATACTGGGTTCCGGCTTAAACCAAAGCCTACCAGTATTATCTGTCCGAAAAACGACACGTGCGAAAACGCATGTGCTTTTTCCGAACCTTGCCATAAACCCATACGGCCTCTACAACGTTTTGCCCGAACTTGGGAAAGTGTCTGTGGGGGACTCTAATGACTCATCAATACACTGGCACTGGGTATAACCACTAGCACGTCAGAGGTTCAAGCTGCACGTAACGTTTTGCCTATATATTGATTGGAAGGGAAGCTGACGAGCGAACTCATCTATAAACCCTACTGAGCCTGACAGTGACAATGTATATACAGTCCGGTCCATTCGTCTAAAGAATATCGCAAATTGAGTTTAGGGGGTGGATAAAGTCAGACCCCTAACAACGCGATAAATCGTGTCGGCATGAAGCCCATCATCACCTGAGAAACTACTGATCCAAATCAGTAATTCTCCACTAGCTCGGCCGAGGATTCCTAGTGATGGCCACCCGTGCACTGCGCGACATCAACCACCAATACCGGGAGAGATGAATCCCCGACGATCCGCTCACTTGCATCCAATATGGCTCGGGACTGTACCCAACTAAAACCTGTTTGCACAACTCCTTTGAGCGTGGTAGGGTAGTAATCTAAGCACAGTGGGAACTCACATGAGACAAATGACGATCTCAGTGAAAGGTTAGCCTAGCACCACATGAAGGGTTTAGACGCATCAATGAACCAAAGGTGTTGTCTTTAGGGTGCTAAGTTAACAAACATCGGATCGATCCTAGAAAAATTAGGGTTTCTAAAATTTCACATCATCATATGAAAAGGAAAGCTCGGGTTTAGAGAGTACAACCTTTGTATCTCCCTACGCTAGACTCCTCGGCTACATAGGGTTTGAAAAAGCTCCGCTTGAACTCCTCGAGGTCATCGATGATCGACCCGGAGTCCGCTTTTTCCAAGCTTGCAACTTTATCCGATCAAGTGAACAAAATCAAGCTAACACTCCAAACAAGTGGGCTAGACTTGTGTAGAATGATGTTGTGGTTCTCTTTCTCACTTCAAAATCCTAACTTTATGAGTAATATGCTCACTTGAAAAATCTAGAGAGGAAGAAGAAGATGATGGCTATATCTTTTTCAAGAGTGAAAAGAATAACTCTTATCCATGGAAAAAGAAAATATATCAATATATATTTTCTTGTTCTCATATCAAACCATGGTTTAAACATTATTGAACTTGAGTTAAAACCCAAAAGGAAAGGTAATCCATGGTTAAATGGTGGGTGAGCATGGTTAGGTCAAGAAGAGTGTAGAAAGCTTCCATGAATTATCCTTTCCTTTTCTTTTGTTTTAAATCAAATTCAATAATAATATATATAAATAAAACCATGGTGTGAGTCTTATATTGCCACCATTTTATTGGTATACGCAACCATGATAGATGATGTATGTATGTATGTATGTATACACATCCATATGTGCATGAAACTAGAAAGGAAGAAAAACATACATGCATGCATACATCCATCCAACACAAGAAAGGATTTCTAGTGAGAAACTAATTGTTAAATGATAAATCAACACTTGATTTATCAATCCGGCCATATCACATACGACCCTAACCAAAAGCAAGCCGCCCAATCAATATACGGTATCCTATACGCGTATTTTAATCGGGTCCATGCGCATATCGCATACGCGCACCACAACGTTTCGCCTGGACTAGGAAACTCCATTATGGGACTCTGAGACTCGTCAATACGCCGGCAGTGGGTGATGATCATATCAAGCACTCCCAAGCCGCAAGCGGTCAGCTAAACGTAACGGCCACCCGGGTATTGAGCGATCAGAAGAGAACAAGTGAACCTGCTACAACTCCCGTCGAGCCGATCGGCAACACTTCCCGTATAGTCCAGTCTCCTCGTCTGATATGTCGCATATCAAGTCTAGGGGTGGTAAACGTCAGACCCCAATAACGGATAAGTCGTGCCGATGTGAGGCTCATAACAGGTCGAGAAACTACTGGTAACACTTACCAGCAAATCTCTGAGTCAGCCCTGGCCAGGGACATCCCTGTTACGGCCAATCGAGCACAGCGCAACATCAACCCCCAATACCGGGAGAGACGAAACCCCTCCTATCGCTCATTGCCTCCATGTGACTCGGGACTGTACCCAAAAACCACCGTTTTGCACGCCCTCATGGACGTGGTAAGGTAGAGATCAAAGCACAGTGGGAATCACACAAGACTCTATGACGATCTCGGGTCTACAGACTAACCTGCACAAGTGTCACCTGAGAACTGCCATCTGGCGTGAGGTATAATACCATCTGGGAGTTCTCGGCGAGTCCGTTCAGTGTACCCAGTCTCCGTTGAGCACCCGTATACCATCTCTGATGTCAAACACCAATGGATATGGGATCATCCATCGCCCATATCATGGGTCGAGAAGCGTATACGCTAGTCTACACTGGTATATCGATGCCCCGTCTCGATATACCTACGACTAGGGACCTTGAAGGATGTACTTATGGACTACCATGTCCCCACTAGTATGATCTGCATCATAGTCCAGGTAGTTAAGTACACATCCTAAGGGCTTTACCAACATATAACTATAAGACAGTATAAAGAGACTAGTATACATGTTAAGATAAAGAGCAACCAGATAGCATACTATCATATCGAGCAAGAAAGTCATCTGTATATATGTCCAAGCATCCAATATAATATACATCATATGTACAATACTGGCCTCTAGGGCATACATACAACTAACAATCTCCCACTTGCACTAGGGCCAGCTACTGTAGTATCGCATACCGAGCATCCCGAAGAGTCTCTCAAACTGTATCTGGGGAATGGCGTTCCTGAGTGGATCCGCCGTGTTGTTCTTCGTGTCAACCCTCCTGACCTCGATCTCCCGGCGATCAACTATCTCCCGGATCAGGTGATACTGCCTTAGAATATGCCTGGATCGCTGATGGGACCTGGGTTCCTTGGCCAAAGCTACCGCTCCATTGTTATCGCAATACAAAGGTATTGGATGTTCAATGGATGGAACCACTCCAAGTTCAGTAATGAACTTCTTGATCCAGACAGCCTCTTTGGCAGCATCGTTGGCAGCGATGTATTCAGCCTCCATCGTCGAGTCTGCCACAGTTTCCTGCTTGGAACTCTTCCAGCTAACCGCCCCTCCGTAAAGGGTAAAGACAAATCCCGACTGCGACTTAGAGTCGTCCTTATCACTCTGGAAGCTCGAATCGGTAAAGGACTCCACTTGGAGTTCTCCATTACCATATACCAAGAGCATCTCTTTAGACTTTCGCAAGTACTTGAGAATGCTCTTCACAGCAGTCCAGTGACTCTCTCCAGGATCAGCTTGATACCTGCTCACTACACTTAGTGAGTATGCTACATCGGGTCTGGTACATAGCATCGCGTACATGATAGAGCCTACAGCCGAAGCATAGGGTATCCTTTGCATGCGAGCTCTCTCCAAATCAGTCTTGGGAGACATCTCTTTGGAGAGAGTGACTCCAGAGATCGTGGGCAAGTTCCCACGCTTGGATTCTTCCATACTAAACCTCTTTAGTATGGTGTCAATGTACCTGGATTGGGACAATCCCAATATCCGTTTGGATCTATCTATATAGATCCTGATTCCCAATATGCAGGAGGTATCACCAAGATCTTTTATTGAGAATCTTTGTGATAAGAAGAGCTTGACCGATTGAAGCATAGGAATATCATTTCCTATCAAGGGTATGTCGTCCACGTACAATACGAGGTAGACAACCTTACTCTCTGCCACCTTCTTGTAGATACAAGGTTCATCTGGGTTTTTGACGAAATCAAACTCTTTGATAACGACGTCAAACCAGATGTTCCAACTCCGCGATGCTTGCTTTAATCCATAAATGGATTTAAGCAGCTTGGACACCTTCCCGCTGCTCCCACTGTCTACGAAGCCCTCTGGCTGAGTCATGTACACGCACTCTTCTAAATCACCGTTTAGAAAGGCGGTCTTAACATCCATTTGCCAGATTTCGTAATCATGACATGCAGCGATGGCAAGCATGATCCAGATGGATTTAAGCAAAGCTACTGGAGAGAAGGTTTCGTCATAGTCCACACCTGGTCTTTGATGAAAACTCTTCGCAACAATTCTAGCTTTGAAAGTCTCCACTTTCCCATCTACACCAAGCTTTTTCTTGAAGATCCACTTGCTCCCAATGGGTTTTACCCCTTCAGGAGTATCTTCCAAAGTCCATACTTTGTTGGTGTACATGGATTCCATCTCGGACCGCATTGCATCCAGCCATTTCACTGAGTCTCTACTCGTGATGGCCTGCTTGAAACTAGTTGGGTCATCATCCTCCATGATGCAATCCTCGCTCCCACCGTCAATGAGAAAACCGTAGTATCTCTCAGATGGACGAGAAACCCTACTAGATCGGCGGAGAGGCTGGGGTTCATCGGGTACTACTGAATCCTCTGGTTCTACCAAGTCTTCTGTTATAGTTTGTGTCGCTGGAACCTCTTCCAGTTCTACCTCAATACTACTTGTCTGTTTCATAAGAAAACCCTTTTCTAAGAAAGTGGCATGTCGAGAAACAAACACTTTTTGTTCCTCGGAGTGGTAGAAGATATACCCTCGCAAATGTTTGGGATATCCAACAAACTTACATAGAACAGACCTTGCCTCGAGTTTGTCCGGAATTTGTGTTTTAACATAGGCCGGACAACCCAATAAAATTAAGACATGGTCTCTTACCATTCCATATCTCATATGGAGTGGGAGGCACTGATTTGGTTGGAACTCTATTCAATAGGTATGCAGCCGTCTCCAGTGCATATCCCCAGAAGGAAATAGGTAACTCAGCTGCACTCATCATAGAGCGCACCATATCTAATAGGGTGCGGTTTCTCCGCTCCGATATACCGTTGTGCAGTGGTGTATAAGGAGGAGTAAGCTGAGAGAGAATCCCATTCTCTTTTAGATAATCTCTGAATTCATTGCTTAAGTATTCTCCTCCTCGATCAGATCGAAGGATCTTAATACTTTTTCCCGTTTGGTTCTCTACTTCGTTTTTATATTCTCTGAATTTCTCAAAAGCTTCAGACTTGTGTTTCATTAGGAACACATATCCGAATCTTGAGAGATCGTCAGTGAATGTAATGAAGTAGGAAGAACCATCCCTGACATGTGTAGACATGGGACCGCATACATCACTATGCACCAGTCCCAAGAGTTCTGTAACTCTTTCTCCGTGTCCCGTAAACGGAGTTTTGGTCATCTTGCCTTTGAGACATGAATGGCAAGTATCATAAGATGATAATTTGAACGAATTCAAATATCCGTCTTTATGTAACTTAGCTAGTCGTGTCGCATTGATATGACCAAGTCTACAATGCCACAAGAAGGATTCGTTCATTTCTGAACTTTTCCTCTTGTGTGTGTTTTGTATATTTAGGACTGTATTTTGATTTAGAATGAATATGCCATTATGTAACGAGCCTGATGCAATCAACTTTCGATCTAGGAATATGTACATAACATTATCTTTTACTACAAAATTATATCCTTCTTTACTTAATAAAGAAACCGATATAATGTTGCACATCATGTTCGGTATATAATAGCACTCATTTAGAATCAGAGTATCACCACTTGGTAATACTAGGTGATATTCGCCAACTGCTTTGGCTGCAATACTTGCACCATGTAAGTGCACGGCGGCGCCCCGGCCGTCAATCTGACGGCCAAATGCGGAAGCGGTGATAAACTTAAATTTTACTTGAACTGGCAAACCGCCGCGCACTAATACCCGGATCGAACCATTAATTAGTCCTAGCTATCTACAAGAAAGGGAATAGAGATATACCGACGATCCAAGTTCTCCGGTCTTCTCGTCATCGTCCCGATCTCCTGCGGAATGTCCCGTCTCCTCCTCGTCGCCGGAAGTGCACCACATCGCCTACTTCTTTTACGGGCTCCTACCTCAATGCCGAGGCAACTCGGGCATGAAGCCGGCTACTCGACGTGCCCAAGATTCGCTGTAGAATGTGTAGTGTAGAAGTCTCTTTTGGGGTTGTAGGAATTGCCATTGGTGGAGGGATTGAACTTGGAGCTTTTTGGAATGATCTTGTGGGATTTTTGCAACCTCAAATGAACCAAAATCCCACACACAAAATGTTGGACAGCCCACCCATGAGAGTGGCCGGCCAAGACAATCAAGGGGGGGGTGAGAATGAAGGAGCCATCCAATAATGCAAAATGGAGAGAGAGAGAAATCTATCATGCAAAAGGGAATGATCACAACAAATCCAACACTCCAAGGCAACCATCATCTCATGCATGATGGCTTCAAAAAGTCAAGCCATCATGAGAAGAAGAAGTCAAGTGATGGTGCTCATCATGAAAACCATCATGATAAAACAAAAATGCAAAGACCCCCTCCACAACCACTTATTTGCAACAATGCAAATAAGACCTCCTCCACCAATCTTCGGCCAATGAACGGAACAATGGAAATCGGCCGAAACGGAAAGCAAACTGGCAACTCCAGAAAACTGGTCCCGTAATAAATTACAGGAAAACCCCGATACTGTGCATACACACCCGTATTTGTATTCCGACCGAAATACAAATGCAATGAGACAAAATCTACACTGTACTATACTAGGATCCGGCTTAAACCAAAGCCGGCTAGTAATATCCGTTTGATCCTGATCCATGCAATACCGCACGTATCTGATCGAACCCTGCCATATATCCATACGGCCACTAGTACAAACTGTCCGATCCTGATCCGTGCAATACCGCACGTATCTGATCGGACCTTGCCATATCTCCATACGGCTTCTACAACCTTTCGCCCGAAAGCTGAGTAACTGAATGTGGGGGACTCTAAAGACTCATCAACACCTTGGTTGTGGATTTAACCACTAGCACGTTAGAGGTATAAGCCAATACATAACGGGCTACCAGGTATTGACCAAAAGGTACGTCTGTGAGCGAACTCAGCCTGACTCCCTACTGAGCCTGTCAGTGACAATATCCGTACAGTCCGGTCCGTTCGTCTATGAGCATCGCATGGCGAGCCTTGGGAGTTGGTAAAAGTCAGACCCCCAAAAGCGGTACAAGTCGTGTCGGAGTGTAGCCCAGAACACCCTGAGATACTACTGGAATACCTACCAGTAAATCTCCTTGCCTCGGCCGAGGGCTTCGTGTAATGGCTCTCCTAGACACAGCGCGACCTCACCCCCAATACCGGGAGAGACGAACCCCTGAAGATACGCTCACTGCCTCCATGTGGCTCGGGACTGCACCCAACTAAAACCTGTTTGCACGACTCCTTTGAGCCGTGGTAGGGTAGTAATCAAAGTACAGTGGGAACTCACAGGAGACAAATGACGATCCCCAGGTCGATGAACTAACCTGCACACATGTCACCAGGGAACTGCCATCTGACGTCTGGTATATGACCAACTAGCATGTTCCCGGCGAGTCCTGTCCGGTGTACTCATAACCCAATGAGCACCTGTATACATCTTAGGTGATCCAACTGACACCAGTGGCTTGTGAGACCGGCCACCGCCCCTCGTCGGGGTCTCGACTGTATACACTAGTCTACTATGGAGTATCGATGCCCTGTCTCGAAACTCACACGACTAGGGACCATTTAAGGATATGCTTATAGACCCCAGCTCCCACTTATATGATCGCCCTCATACTGCTGGTGGTCAAGCAAGAATCCTAGGGGCTCTATCAACGTGTAATAGCGACTTGTCAGGTCACCTAAAGCAGTACACGATGATAAAGGTAAACCAGATAGCATACTATCATCTCGAGTAAGACTGTCCTACCGGGATAGGTCCTCCATCATTCATTGCAATCACGTACCTGTGACCTAATAATTGACTCTGAGGGCACTATCTCCAACAATCTCCCACTTGCACTCAAGGCTAATTATTGCGATGTCGCATACTCACAGCCCGTGTGATACCGAACACCCAACTCCTCTACTAGTCAGTCTCACAAAGCTCGTTTGTGAAACTATTGCGTTCGTGGAATAGCCTTAGTGAGTGGATCCGCTTAGTTGTTTCTTTCTATGTCTCTCTATATCTCAAGTTCGCGGAGAAAACCCATCTCCCGAAATGAGCAATACCTGTCTTAGAATGTGTCTGGATGTCTGATGGGACATAGATCATAAATGAACTCCAAATCCAAACTTCTTAGACTGTATCGTCAACTGAACATAATCAGTATCCTGCGCCATGCCTCCCTCAGTATTGCCTTGGACCATCTGTCCAAAATACTGCCCCTCATCAGAAGGAAAACTATAACTCTGAAAACCTCCTTGTCGTCCATGTCACCTTGGAAGCCTGGATTGATAACTGTCTCCCGAATGAGGCTGTCGTTATCATATCCTTAGAACATCCACTTATGTTCTAAAACTGCTTCCGACTGTTTCTCCAGGATTGGATCAATGTCAACTTATTGCATCTAGTGCAAGAACAACATCTGGTGTGGTACTTGACATCTCATGATTGACTCAATTGCCTGAGCAAGTGATCTGCCAATCATGCACATCCCTCTCCCCTTTAGTCTGTAAGACACCTTTAGAGAGGGTGACTCCATCACCTGCAGGTACACTACCGTGCCAGGAGTCGTCCATTCTAAATACCCTTAGAATGCTGTCTAAGTACCCAGATTGGGAAACTACCCAAATCTAGATCTAAAACCATAGATCTAGTAACCAGTATGTCTGATACAAAATCCATTTCCTTTGTGGAGAAACCACTCTGTGACGACCAAAGTATAACCGACTGTAGTATAGGAGTTTCTTTTCCTACTCTGTGTATGTCATCCAAATACCAGGATATCACACCCTACTACCTTCTCAACAGATCCATCCCCTATTCTGATGAAGTCAAACCCATGACTGTCACGTCAGAAATAGATGATCTATCTCCGCTATAACTGCTTTAGTCTATAAATAGACATAAGCTACCTGTCCACCAATGCTTCCGCTGCTCCCACTGACTACGACAACCCTCTGGCAGAGTCATATAAACGTACACTTCTAAAGCAAGTTTAGAACGACGCTATACTCATCCTCCTGCCGAGTCCCACAGTCTAGAACAACAGCAATGGCAAGTGTGGGTTAACAAGAACTTCCCTGTCACCGTCCTTGAGGCTACCGTAGTACCTCTCGGGTGCCTGAAGTTACCCATCTTATCTGCGGAGCGGCCAATGGAATGTCAAACCAGATTGAATCTTTAGGTTCCCTATCAAATCTTCAGTAATCGTTTGTGATTCTGGAATCACTTCCAGTTCTACCATACTCCCACTACTGTTTTCTGAAAAAATCCATTTTTAATAAAACTGTGGCGAGTCTAGAACAATATTGCTATTGTTCATCCAGATGGTAGAAAGTCAACCCTCGTCATAGCCTGGGTCAACCCACAAACAGCCATTACAGAAACATGCCTTGAGTTGTCCAGTGTCTGGTTTTAATCATAAGCCGGACAACTCCCCGTACCTTAACATCGTTAAGATATGAACTGTTCTATATCCCATATAGGACCAGAGGCACTGATTTAACTGAACCAGGTCCAAATCATGCAACTGTCTCCAGTGCATGTTAACTAAATGGAGGGAGGCCTGATCAGCGTTACTCAACTTAGGAATGCTTCCAATTATGAGTAACCTGAAAGAGAAGCAAGATCTCTTTATCATTACTATCAACTGAATACCATAGACAAGTATCTACATCTTCGTTCTCTTTGAAGAATCCCGATACTTGCTATACCTGGTACTCTACTCTATTCACATACCTATAACTTCTCAAAATTCAGACCCTGTGTTTCCGCGAAACACTTGTCTAAAAACTAGAGAAGTCATAAGTAAACCGAATATAGTACGAGGACCATCCCCTCTGTCCTGATGGACCCTGGACATCATACAATACTCTGTACAAGTCCCTTGAGTCTGATAACTCATTCACCGTGTGTCGTAGGTTGAAAACTGTACTTATGGTTAAGAAGAATTACACCGCTGTTTAATGCTCCTTACCTAACCATCCACTGATATAGGTAAATGTCGTAGACATAATTTCAGAAAGGTATATCTCACTCTATGAAAATAGACGTACAGATATATCAATTTGAAATTGGTGCATAACTGCGGATATTCAAAACCAAATATTTGCCAACCGGCAAACAGCCCAGGTGATTTCCTCAAATATCACCGATTACAACGAATCCCGATATAATGAGGATAATCACCCAATTCCCAATAACTTACTCCCACTCATCATCTGTAAAACCATACAGATGTGAGAATCGTACCTGGTAAATACATACCCTGGAGTAAGTATCTAATCGGGAAATCAGTTTTCCTTTAACATTACACAGTGAAACTGAAACATTGAAATGTTCCGATGGGGTATTCTGGTATTCCTAGTAATGCCTCTTCCAGATTCACGACTGTAACCGTATAATTCTTTGCCACCTCTCCAAATCCCTTCATATGTCTTTAGTCTTTACCTTCTGCACACCCCTTTAGGCCAAATGGTTTTCTTCCTTCCCTACCGTTCGGCACCAGCCTATGGTTTGGAAGAAGACTATCCGATAAGCATAATGGGTGTACTGTCCCAATCCTAGGAACACTCGCAATGCGAGAGAAGGTGAAAATAAAAGACAACTGAACAAACCTTATTCCTATTTCTCCTGGACCAGAATCCATCCCCGAACTGGAACAAGTTCCTTTCGAGTTCGTATATAACCATACGATGGAGTATCCAAATAACTGTGGATCTTCGTAGTGATACGGAGTGTCCTGGAGAAATACAAAGGTGATTCGGGAGTGGTAATGAAATACCTGGTTTGGTCATGAATATCTGTTGCAATTTACTTTGCCCTCTTACTAATCCCTTGCTTTGTCTTAACTTAATACCTTCTGTACACCATCGTTAGGCTAACTGGTTTTCTTCATTCCCTACCGGTCGGCACCTGCCTATGGTTTGGAAGAAGACTATCCAATTTGCCTAATAGGTGTACTATCTCCTAAACCAAGGAGTACTCGAAACCCAAGAGAATGTAAAAGGAAAAAACAACTGAATAGTCCTATCCGTTTTCTCCAGAACCGGAAACCATCCTCGAATAAATTCTTTCGAGTTCGTATCTAACCATACGATGGTTTTGTCCAATTGAAGTGGACGTTCGTAGTAAAACGGGGTGTCCTGGAGAAAAGGGTGAAAGTAGGAGTGGCAATGAGGTTTGCAACTCTGACAATCCAAAAGCCAGTGTTAAAGAAGGTTCGGTCAACTTGGTCACTGAGTCATAGTCTTAGGGTCGGGTCAATGGTCGCTGCCAAAGAGAGAGAGAAAAGAAACACTCAGCGTGCACTCTAACCTAGATCAGAATGGTTACCAATTTATCTAATCAGGAAACCTCCCACTGTACCTCAAATTCTCCTCCAAACCTAAAAGAAGAATTAGTCGGGAACACCCGAGGAGTAAACTAACTCATCAGTGGGAATCGGGATCCAACTATCATCGCATGATAACGTGATGGAATCCGCTCACATCATCATACTCCAGATGGTATGCGCATATCTGGCAAGTTTCAGTTCTTTTGAAACTCCCGATGTGATTTCTGCCCCATGCTCTTATGACCTTGGCGAAGGTCAACAAATCATAAGTCACATGTCAAGTTCTACCCGTCATTATCCAGGTTAATTTGAATCCACCTGTACAAGACCTTGACGAAGGTCAACAAGGCTATACGACTGTCCTAAACCAACGCATCTATCTATGCAGCAGAAAGGTAACAAGCAGCTACCATACACTATGCCTTGACGAAGGTCAACAAACACAGCATGAATACTACGTGCTACCCGTCTGAAACGACGGAGGGCTACGAATGGTTTCTGGCGAAAACCTTTAACGTAATGAACTTGATATCGTTGAAGGAACGGATAGCTTTTAAAATATAGTGACGAAAACCTTCGCTAAAGAGGTCACTCCCGGTGAAGGGATCTCGGCTCTTTCCCCGTAGAATGGGGTGCAGAATATTCCAACTGAATACCACGGTGCAACGCAAAGGTAATCGGCTATAGTGAAGTTAATGCCCTGATGCAAACTTCTGTCCAAGGGGTCACTCCCGGTGAAGGGATCTCGGCCCTTGCCTCGTCGACTGAGGAGCAGGATATTCCAACTGAATATCACGATGCAAAACAAAAGAGAACGTCCTTGCAATAACAGCTTTTTGAAAAGTGTTCCAACAACATCAGATTAGGTTTGTTTTTAACTTGCATTGATCCGAATCAACGCAGTCCCATCAATTGATCACACCAAAAAGAACGAAAATATACTGATTTACGTATATGCCATCCGCATTCGCCACTGGGTCCTGTCATTACCCGTTAGGTTAGCTAACTAACGACAGAGCGGGGACTGGACTAGCGCGGATGCAAAACATATACAACATCTACTAATATATATACCAATATATTATATTCGCTCAAGGCGTGATAAAATGCAACATCACAGAAATGTACAGCATCACAGAAATAATACAGATATCTGGGATCCCCGGGTTTCACAGAGCCACTACTGAAACCCGACGTTCCCCTGGTCGTGTGGATAGCCTGTGCAATGAAAACCTAGACCCCTACGGGCGCGGCAATTTATCCGCCAAAACCAGAAGCGAGGCAGCCCCCTTCAGCAACGTGAATGGACCACCCAACACTTCACGGAATCCGGTAACTTGGGCACCCCTCCTGGGTCAACCTGTACCCCCTACGAGTGCGGCGAATAGCCCGCCAATCCAAGAGTGAAGCCCCCTCCGTCTCAATGCCATGAGATGCGGGCTTGTTGCCCTCTAGAACCCGGCTATCCGTGCACCCCTCCGCGGGGCAATCCTAGTACAGAAAGTAAAATATACATACAACGGGTACATCGACCGCAACCTGGCCGTGCCCCAAAATAATAATACAATCAGGCAGTGACGGCAGTCCACATGTCGGACGCTCGCCCCGCAATATCAAATGTACATAATACAACCACAACTGTACTAGCATTGCATCCAGGCTATCCCCCACGACCGATCCGCCACATCACAGCAAAAACAGAACATCAACGTGAAAGTCACGTTCGCAAATCCGTCTAACCGGGCTATAGCAGTTAGACTGGATTTACCGATCAAGTAACATTCACGGTCGCAGATATAATGTAAATACTGCGAAATAATGTGTTTAAAATATCCGATCGATCAAAATTTAACAAGTGGGCCCCCAAGCAATACTGTAGCAGGTCAAGAAATTCTGGGCCCAATGTCATTATTCCAAAACCCCAATTTTAACCCCAGAAGCCCACTGTAAAAACCCGACCCACTGAATCCTTCATACTGCGGCGGAACCGCGGCAACAAGTAGGGTTTTGCCGCGGTTCCGCGCTCCCCTGAAGAGATTAGTGTCTCGAATTTTTCCAGCACTCTTAGATCTTCCCGTACACTAGTTTTATGCAACCTGAAAAATTTTTGGACACCAGAAAATTTTAACAGAAAACTGATGCAAGCAAAAATGTGGATTTTGGAATTTTGGTCGATCGGAAATGCAAAACACATTAAACCAAGCTAGACTAAGTTAATGGCAAGGCTCTGATACCACTGTAAGTGCACGGCGGCGCCCCGGCCGTCAATCCGACGGCCAAATGCGGAAGCGGTGATAAACTTAAATTTTAGTTGAACTGGCAAACCGCCGCGCACTAATACCCGGATCGAACCATTAATTAGTCCTAGCTATCTACAAGAAAGGGAATAGAGATATACCGACGATCCAAGTCCTCCGGTCTTCTCGTCATCGTCCCGATCTCCTGCGGAATGTCCCGTCTCCTCCTCGTCGCCGGAAGTGCACCACATCGCCTACTTCTTTTACGGGCTCCCACCTCAATGCCGAGGCAACTCGGGCACGAAGCCGGCTACTCGACGTGCCCAAGATTCGCTGTAGAATGTGTAGTGTAGAAGTCTCTTTTGGGGTTGTAGGAATTGCCATTGGTGGAGGGATTGAACTTGGAGCTTTTTGGAATGATCTTGTGGGATTTTTGCAACCTCAAATGAACCAAAATCCCACACACAAAATGTTGGACAGCCCACCCATGAGAGTGGCCGGCCAAGACAATCAAGGGGGGGTGAGATTGAAGGAGCCATCCAATAATGCAAAATGGAGAGAGAGAGAAAGCTATCATGCAAAAGGGAATGATCACAACAAATCCAACACTCCAAGGCAACCATCATCTCATGCATGATGGCTTCAAAAAGTCAAGCCATCATGAGAAGAAGAAGTCAAGTGATGGTGCTCATCATGAAAACCATCATGGTAAAACAAAAATGCAAAGCCCCCCTCCACAACCACTTATTTGCAACAATGCAAATAAGCCCTCCTCCACCAATCTTCGGCCAATGAACGGAACAATGGAAATCGGCCGAAACGGAAAGCAAACTGGCAACTCCAGAAAACTGGTCCCGTAATAAATTACAGGAAAACCCCGATACTGTGCATACACACCCGTATTTGTATTCCGACCGAAATACAAATGCAATGAGACAAAATCTACACTGTACTATACTAGGATCCGGCTTAAACCAAAGCCGGCTAGTAATATCCGTTCGATCCTGATCCGTGCAATACCGCACGTATCTGATCGAACCCAGCCATATATCCATACGGCCACAAGTACAAACTGTCCGATCCTGATCCGTGCAATACCGCACGTATCTGATCGGACCTTGCCATATCTCCATACGGCTTCTACAACCTTTCGCCCGAAAGCTGAGTAACTGAATGTGGGGGACTCTAAAGACTCATCAACACCTTGGTTGTGGATTTAACCACTAGCACGTTAGAGGTATAAGCCAATACATAACGGGCTATCAGGTATTGACCAAAAGGGACGTCTGTGAGCGAACTCAGCCTGACTCCCTACTGAGCCTGTCAGTGACAATATCCGTACAGTCCGGTCCGTTCGTCTATGAGCATCGCATGGCGGGCCTAGGGGGTTGGTAAAAGTCAGACCCCCAAAAGCGGTACAAGTCGTGTCGGAGTGTAGCCCAGAACACCCTGAGATACTACTGGAATACCTACCAGTAAATCTCCTTGCCTCGGCCGAGGGCTTCGTGTAATGGCTCTCCTAGACACAGCGCGACCTCACCCCCAATACCGGGAGAGACGAACCCCTGAAGATACGCTCACTGCCTCCATGTGGTTCGGGACTGCACCAAACTAAAACCTGTTTGCACGACTCCTTTGAGCCGTAGTAGGGTAGTAATCAAAGTACAGTGGGAACTCACAGGAGACAAATGATGATCCCCAGGTCGATGAACTAACCTGCACACATGTCACCAGGGAACTGCCATCTGACGTCTGGTATATGACCAACTAGCATGTTCCCGGCGAGTCCTGTCCGGTGTACTCATAATCCAATGAGCACCTGTATACATCTTAGGTGATCCAACTGACACCAGTGGCTTGTGAGACCGGCCACCGCCCCTCGTCGGGGTCTCGACTGTATACACTAGTCTACTCTGGAGTATCGATGCCCTGTCTCGAAACTCACACGACTAGGGACCATTTAACGATATGCTTATAGACCCCAGCTCTCACTTATATGATCGCCCTCATACTGCTGGTGGTCAAGCAAGAATCCTAGGGGCTCTATCAACGTGTAATAGCGACTTGTCAGGTCACCTAAAGCAGTACACGATGATAAAGGTAAACCAGATAGCATACTATCATCTCGAGTAAGACTGTCCTACCGGGATAGGTCCTCCATCAATCATTGCAATCACGTACCTGTGACCTAATAATTGACTCTGAGGGCACTATCTCCAACACACCATTCTCTACTTGAACGGAATGATCACCTTTTTCCCAGTTCTCTACTTTTCCGTAGCCCATGCAACTGTTTACATATGTGGGATCCTGATCCGGTATCCAATACCCAGGACGTAGGGTGAACTGAAAAACAGTTCTCATTGACAAACACACCCGAAGAAGATGCATCAACATGCATGTTCTCCGTTTGGGCGGCGTGAGAATCCAGATATTCTCCTATTTCCTGTTCATTCTTATAACACTTATAAGATAGAACGGGTTCAACGTTCCCCTGCACAGTATAACATGCGGGTTCGGTCAATACATCCATATTATTATCTTGATTAAGGCATGACATGGTCGCTACCTGGAGAGAGAGAGAAGAAAACACTTTAGCGTATGCTCTTGCAAGATCAGATTGGTTATTATCTTATCTAATCAGGATGGCTCCCACTGGTTTTTATCAAATCTTCCTTCAAACCCTAAAAGGAAAGATTAGCCGGGATTAATTACACCCTACAACTTCGCCGATCTTTCAGCCAGGCCAGTGTCGGTACTTTGAGGGAGGTTCCCCGTGCTTTCGCACGGACCTAATTAAAATAAACCTCGTTTTCCCAGAGGCGTAACCCCGTTGACACCTTTCTAGACACCTACTTGATCGGCTAATTGTCCTGTGTAAAACTCTCCCAGGAGTAACAATTACTCGCAGTGGGTATCGGGATCCAACTATCTCATAGAAGCTATGCAATCTCATTGCAAATTTCAACACTTGAAATTTCCGATAATGCTTTTGCCCCTAGCGTCCCATGACCTTGACGGAGGCCAAACTACCCACAGGGCGCTAGTCAAGTTCAACCCGTCATTTCTTGATTGAATTAAACCCACCAGTACGGCCCTTGACGGAGGCCAAACTACGCCGTACGAATACCCTAATCCAATCGCATCATATGCTAGCCGATAAGCACTAGTTAGCTACCATACACTACGCCTTGACGGAGACCAAACTACCGCAGCATGAATACTAAGTAGTACTTATCTGAAATGACGGAGGGCTACGCAGGTTTTTCTGAAAACCTATTGCGTAATGAACTTGATATCGTTGTAGAATCAAGTGAATTTTGAAATGGAGTGTTTTTGAGGCTTTTGTAGTTTTGCTAAAGGGGTCACTCCCGGTGAAGGGATCGTCGGCCCTTTCCTCGTCGAATGAGGTGCAGGATATATCATATATATCGCTATGCAAAGCAGAAACTATAAAAGACAAACCGAGTGTGTAGCATCTGCCAGTTATTGCTAAAGGGGTCACTCCCGGTGAAGGGATCTCAGCCCTTTCCTCATCGAATAAGGTGCAGGGTATATCATATATACCACTATGCAAAGCAAAACTGTAGCCACCCTTTTTATTTGAAAATTAGATTCTACAACATCTTTTAGGTTTCTTTTCTTTCATTAATCACATTAATGAAGTCCCATCATTTAAGTCACCTAAACATCAAAGATAAATACGACGTACACTTATGCCATCCGCATTCGCCTCGATGTCCCCTCGTGCACCGTTAGGTTAGGTAACTAACGACAGAGCAGAGCAGGGCTAGTGTGGATGTAAAACATAAGTAATGCCTATATAATATATCATATATACTGTATACTGTATCCATCAGAACATATCAAATGATCACATCACAGATATCGCAGCAGAAAGATAGATATAATGTGGGATATACTAGGACGTCCGTATTTAGTATTTAGCCAAAATAGAAAATACGGATTCCACAGTCGCGATGAATAGCCAAGCCCACACCCTGGACCCCTACGAGAGCGGCAAGCGACCCTACCAATTCTGGAGTTTAGGAGACCCGGTCTCGACTCCTCGAGATGGCCTCCCACTGAACCCCAGAACCCGGTCACCCGTGCTCCCCTCCTTGGGTCCATCCTAATGCGGAAAAGTAAATAATATACAACACAGGTGGCATCGACCTCAACCCGGAAGTGCCCCAAATAAAAGAATATTACATTACATTCGAATTTACATGAATGAAAATATAAAACTCTCATCTCACATAAAAAAAACCCCGGCTATTCAATCGTGACAATCCTGCACATCATATCTCAGCAACACATAATATCACATATCATCAACGTAAGTAAGTATGCATACCCCAATTGTCGTTGATGTATAACAACGAAACCGGCGATATCGACATACTACACTTACGGTCACAGAAAAGAAAGTGTAAAACTGCAATATTTGGAATCCACATTCTCTTTAGGCATCGTAAATGCGAAATATCACATACTTCGTATTTCATGTCCAACTATATGAATTCCACGTATTGCATCACATTCCAGATAAATAGACGGTATTAAAGTTTTCGAACGATCGATCAAATACCCAAGATTCGCTAAAGCTCAACACTTGAGCGGAGTTCAAAATCCCGGAGTGTGACACAGTGGTAGCGATCCAGCCGTAGAAGGGTCAAGCCAACGCCTCACATGTAGCACGCCGTACTGCCCCAAACCCTAAGGTTCAAAAGGCAGTTCAAGACGGTCACATAATCGAGTTAAGGTTTGTTGTCTTCTAGAGGGACCACCACAAACAAACATGCACGTATTTCCGAAAGATTTTAAACCCCGTGAAAAGTGAGCAAAGGATAGTCGTTCGAACACTTCAATACTTTCTAGATTTACCCGGAAAAGCCACGAAATCAAAATTCCGATCGAACTGTTGAGTCCAAAACCATCTCCAGAATTTTCAGCACTAAATTCAGATTAAAAATACCCTAAAAAATATACAAGCAGATTCCAGAATTACTGTATAAAACATATTCATTGATCGATGTGTACGGCCGCGGAACCGCGGCCTAAGCAAGCTTAGGCCGCGTTTCCGCGGCGGAATTTACTGTTCATGGAAAAAGTTTTATACCGTAATTCTTAGTTTTACCTGCAGAATTTTTTACACATTTTTAATTCTGAAAATAACCAGATTTTGAAAAAAGTCCAGAGAGCACCCAAAAATCGTATTTTCCGGTTCGATCGGAGTTTTAACTTCGAAAAAATGTCGCCTAAAGTTCTAGGTCGGCTCTGATACCAGTGAAAGGTTAGCCTAGCACCACATGAAGGGTTTGGAAGCATCACATGAACCAAAGGTGGTGTCTTTAGGGTGCTAAGTTAACAAACATCGGATCGATCCTAGAAAAATTAGGGTTTCTAAAATTTCACATCATCATATGAAAAGAAAAGCTAGGGTTTAGAGAGTACAATCTTTGTAGCTCCCTACGCTAGACTCCTCGGCTAATTAGGGTTTGAAAAAGCTCCGCTTGAACTCCTCGAGGTAACCGATGATCCACCCGGAGTCCGCTTTGTCCAAGCTTGCAACTTTATCCGATCAAGTGAACGAAATCAAGTTAACACTCAAAACAAGTGGGCTAGACTTGTGTAGAATGATGTTGTGGTTCTCTTTCTCACTTCAAAATCCTAACTTTATGAGTAATATGCTCACTTGAAAAATCTAGAGAGGAAGAAGAAGATGATGGCTATATCTTTTTCTAGAGTGAAAAGAATAACTCTTATCCATGGAAAAAGAAAATATATCAATATATATTTTCTTGTTCTCATATCAAACCATGGTTTAAACATTATTGAACTTGAGTTAAAACCCAAAAGGAAAAGTAATCCTTGGTTAAATGGTGGGTGAGCATGGTTAGGTCAAGAAGAGTGTAGAAAGCTTCCATGAATTATCCTTTCCTTTTCTTTTGTTTTAAATCAAATTCAATAATAATATATATAAATAAAACCATGGTGTGAGTCTTATATTGCCACCATTTTCTTTGTATAAGCAACCATGATAGATGATGTATGTATGTATGTATGTATACACATCCATATGAGCATGAAACTAGAAAGGAAGAAAAACATACATGCATGCATACATCCAACCAACACAAGAAAGGATTTCTAGGGAGAAACTAATGGTTAAATGATAAACCAACACTTGATTTATCAATCCGGCCATATCACATACGACCCTAACCAAAAGCAAGCCGCCCAATCAATATACGGTATCCTATACGCGTATTTTAATCGGGTCCATGCGCATATCGCATACGCGCACCACAACGTTTCGCCTGGACTAGGAAACTCCATTGTGGGACTCTGAGACTCGTCAATACGCCAGCAGTGGGTGATGATCATATCAAGCACCTCCAAGCCGTAAGCGGTCAGCTAAACGAAACGGCCACCCGGGTATTGAGCGATCAGAAGAGAACAAGCGAACCTGCTACAACTCCCGTCGAGCCGATCGGCAACACTTCCCGTACAGTCCAGTCTCCTCGTCTGATATGTCGCATATCAAGTCTAGGGGTGGTAAACGTCACACCCCAATAACCGATAAGTCGTGCCGATGTGAGGCTCATAACAGGTCGAGAAACTACTGGTAACACTTACCAGCAAATCTCTGAATCAGCCCTGGCCAGGGACTTCCCTGTTACGGCCAATCGAGCACAGCGCAACATCAACCCCCAATCCCGGGAGAGACGAAACCCCTCCTATCGCTCATTGCCTCCATGTGACTCGGGACTGTACCCAAAAACCACCGTTTTGCACGCCCTCATGGACGCGGTAAGGTGGAGATCAAAGCACTGTGGGAATCACACAAGACTCTATGACGATCTCGGGTCTACAGACTAACCTGCACAAGTGTCACCTGAGAACTGCCATCTGACGTGAGGTATAATACCATCTAGGAGTTCTCGGTGAGTCCGTCCAGTGTACCCAGTCTCCACTGAGCACCCGTATACCATCTCTGATGTCAAACACCAATGGATATGGGATCATCCATCGCCCATATCATGGGTCAAGAAGCGTATACGCTAGTCTACACTGGTATATCGATGCCCCGTCTCGATAAACCTACGACTAGGGACCTTGAAGGATGTACTTATGGACTACCATGTCCCCACTAGTATGATCTGCATCATAGTCCAGGTAGTTAATTACACATCCTAAGGGCTTTACCAACATGTAACTATACGACAGTATAAAGAGACTAGTATACATGTTAAGATAAAGAGCAACCAGATAGCATACTATCATATCGAGCAAGAAAGTCATCTGTATATATGTCCAAGCATCAAATATAATATACATCATCTGTACAATACTGGCCTCTAGGGCATACATACAACTAACACTCAGGTCGATGAACTAACCTGTACACATGTCACCAGGGAACTGCTATCTGACGATATGTATAATACCAACTAGCAGGTTCCCGGCGAGTCCTGTCCGGTGTACTCATAACCTAATGAGCACCTGTATACATCTTATGTGATCCAACTTACACCAATGGCTTGTGAGACCGGCCATCGCCTCTCGTTGGGGTCTCGACTGCATACACTAGTCTACTCTGGAGTATCGATGCCCAGTCTCGAAAACTCCCACGACTCAGGACACTTTAAGGATGTGCTTATAGACCCCAGCTCCCACGTATATGATCACCATCATACTGCTGGCTGTCAAGCAGAATCCTATAGGCTCTATCAATCATGCAATAGCGAAGTAAAGCATGTATATGATGATAAAGAAAAACCAGATAACATACTATCATCTTGAGTAAGACTGCCATATCGGTATAGGTCCTGCCTCAATCATTGCAATCACGTACCTGCGATCCAATAATTGACTTTGAGGGCACTATCTCCAACAAACTATACATAGGTTTATTTGTCCAGAGAAGACTACAGCTAAAAAAATCCCGTCAGTCGCGGTTGTGGAGGTTCAGCAGGTTGCGGTAGGTTCGCGCGCTCATGTAGGGGCGTCTATTCCCATAGCGCCTTGCAGTGACCGCCACTGGGAGTTCTTCCGCCCCAGGGTCTTGTTCTTCCGGTCCTTCTTCCTCAGCTAGAGCTTCTTCATCGATGTCTGCTTCCTTTTGATTCTCTCTTTCTGGATCCTCTTCCAAGGGGTTCTCCTTCACTGGATTTTCTTCTATCTGGCCCTCCTCGGGATCTTCCTCTATCGGGTTCTCTCCAGGGTCTCCCTCCTCCTCGTCGGAATCGCCGATCATGTCAACCTCTGAGGCGGCGGCTCCTTCGTCCTCGGAATCGCTGTTTCCGAAAATGACCTGGGGGCCGTTGGTCTCGTCGTCCGAGCTCACTAGCATGCGGTCTAAGGAAACACATGACTGTGTATCCTCATCTAGATGCGGTGCTGCTGCAGGGTGGGCCATGGCCTGAAAAGAAGGAGTCATGATTAGATAGTGGAACATATTGAGAAAATAACCCAGGATACAGAGTACAAGAAAATATGCGGTAGGCAAGGACAGAAAAATCAAAATAAGAAAATGTTGTTGTAATGAATAGTATAAATAAGGGGGAAAGCAAGAGAATGATACATACATCATGACTCAAAGTTTTATTACATTCATCCAAAAGTTTAACGGGTACATGATCTCAAACGAAAAGAGAAATATTTACAAGTGACAACATTTTATTAAAAGCAGAAAACGTGATAACTCTTCTTCGATTACTAGGCCGCTGCATTCTCATCACGCGAGTTGATTCCTGCGCTGGGTCCACCTTATCCTCGAAGTTAGAACTACGCAATAATCATCACTTGGCAGAAGTGGAGAGTGTGGACGAGTCTCCTCCTTGTAGCTCCTTCCTTTTAGGGCAACCGTTGATAAGATGTTCGCTAGATCCGCAAATCAGGCATTTCCCCTGAGCGCGGCGACAATCCCTCTGAAGGTGTCCTGGCCTCTTGCAGTACCCACAACATTGGGTCTTCTGCTGCTTCTGTCATGGGGAAACAAGTGGGCGCTTCATCTTCTCCTCTTTTCCTCATCTAACAGGGATCCCTTTACGATTGGAGACTCTCGTTGGTGCCTGATTCATCTGCCTTCTCAGTCTTTCAGCTAACAAGTCGTTTGTTCGCTCCTGAGCTTCCTTCAGACCTTGCAGTACACTCAGAATCTCAACGGTCTGATTCTGGGGAGTGGACATAGAGGAAGAGTCGTTGGAAGGCATGGTCCTGAAACGACAATTTTGAGAACGATATAAGTCACAGGCTATAAGAATTAAAATATAATATGGATTGGGCAAGGAATCAAGAATATCGGGTGTGATGAAATTCATTACAAGTGGAAATCAACTGTAGGACTCTACGTCACTTAAACAGAGTACGGTAGTGTAACTATGATGTAGTTCACAATTACAACCATGTAACTTTGCCAAGTCACCCGAAACCCTAGCGAATGGATAGTAGAACACTCAATGTGAATACGGATCAAGAATAACAAGTTTACAACCTAGACTGAGGGATGTCTTAGATTGTCAAGCTATACACGGAAAACTGCAATCCCAATCGAAGCAAAACCTGGCTTTGATACCAAGAAAACCATGCCACGCCCCGCTTCCCAAAATATAGAATACGAGGGGTTGACAAGGCCAGCCATGCTCTTACGGTCAAGGAAATATCCTGCCGTAGTCACACTTCGGCTTCTACCTTTACGTGGTAATCAGTAAACAACGCATAGGTAATGAGAAATACAGTATCTGAAACAAAACAAATACAAAGAACTGACCTGATGGGGGTAAAAAGAGTATAGCTCTGGATAGCTGATCAAGATGTCCGCGATGTACGTCTGGTCCTGGTCCCGGCTAGATCAACTCCTCACACTGAGCATGCATACTCAGGTCGTCAGAGAGACACAATAGCAATATAAATATATATAGTTGCAAGTGTCAACACAAACAATGATAATAGATATATAACAGTAAATCAAGACGGTAAAGATATGAACATGCAGTAACCAATGAAGTGTCCAATAGATCAGGTGAACGGTAAAGCAGTAAAACAGTAAAACAGTATGCTAGGTATGTCAACACAGTAAGTAATGTATATCAATGCCATTATCCCTATCAGTCTCTAAGTCTCACTGTACAGGTCACTAAGCCTATCGTCAGTCCAAGTGTGAGAGTCAACCACTCGCGAGTGTCCTCCACCCAAGGGTAGGACCCAAGGGCAAGGGACCACGGGTCTAAAATATAACTCACGGTAATAATCATGTACGCTGTAAATCTCCATATATCTCCATATATATAAGCCGGCATGGGACTCCCGAGATTCTGTTGAACTCACACTCAAACTACCCCACACCCCGTGGTCTACATCAAACGCCAACCATAACCTCAAATACCGGTCGGTCCATGTCAAGTCTGCGCGAGAACTGGAGACAGGATCTCCATCAAGCACGTCCCGACTTATACCCAAGATTAATGGGCAGTGTCTGGTGCCTTATCTGTGACACCTATGCAAGAGCTTCCATAAGTGTCCCATACCACTTATAGTCACACTTACACGCGTCTCACAGACGTCGACAATGCAATAGAATAATAGGGTTCACTGATTGTGTACAAGTACGTGTCACTTTCATTTATCCACTCATGCACGAACACTAACGTACTTGCCACAATCACTACTAATACCTAATACTGGGTAATGCACATGATCACTAGGCTACTAATGCGATAACATATACATATGATGTGATGAGAAAACAATATGGATGGCAGGATTAATATGTCATATGTCGGTATCCTACCACTAGCATAATTTATCATAAATAATATATGCCAAAATTTAGCGAAACAATGAACAGGGGATAAGTAGTATGTGTGATTATCTATTCAGCGAATTTGGTTTCACGTCAATCGGGTTTCAGGATCACTAGTTATGGCCATTTCATTTTTAGCGTTGACGGCTGGAAATCCGGTTTCAGAATCGGAAGTCCGTTTCGCAACGCATTTTAATCCAAGTTGGGATCAGAATTTAGCGACTCTACAGTTGAATTATATCTAGGTTTTTCAGTTGGGTATTCAACGCAACATACGGATTCTCAATCGCGTCAGTACGTCGAAAGTTACACACTGTTTATCACTAGTTTGTCACTTCTGAATCTGTTCTGAACTGTTATACGTCCGATCTTTCAAATTGGATTTTAAATAGTAAACGATGATGAAACAGAGTGAAATCACTTGCGTTATTTATTTAACAGATTCACCTTTAATAAACTGCAGAGTTTCGCAACATACGAGTTCAGGAAACAAGGTGGTACCCATTACTGGACAGCAAACAGTAACCAGAGTCTCTCTGGACTGCAGTCCAGAGACGCACTCCGATCCAAATATCGTCACAATATCAGTACAGAAACCAATAGAAATTTGCATAGAGTTACAATTCGTCGAGTCGGCTTCGATTTGAGCCCTCGAATACAACATTTCAGTATATACATAATTTATGGTGATTTTAACAACTTTCAGATACGTGAAATTTCTAGTTTTACGGGTATATTTGGGGGTATTCGTTTTAGCCATTAACAGTCGTATTTTCCAGTGAAATTTATACAAGTTGTTCATCACTACATGGGCCAGCATAGACAATCCAATTCCGTCAAATTAGATGAATATTTTCATTGGGATCATATATCGAAAAGGTATATCATACAGTTATCATGAATTGTAAAATTGCAATTTATACGATTTGAGTTTATAACATGAATAGGTTAGCATGTAGCAAGTAAGAATACTTTCCTGGAAATGTTTCGGGGATGCACGGCAGCAGTAGCGTCGCGAACGCATGACGAACGGCGTGAATTGGTTTGCACGGCATTGGCTCGCGATACGGGTTTGACGTCGGAGCTGCCAGGAGACGTTTCACGGTCACTGGAAGCTGAGGGGGTTCTCAGTGGTCCTCTGCGAGTGCGCTGGGGTCGATGACGGTCGGCGGCGGTGCTCCGGCGATTGCAACAGTGGGGCTCGAGGCTTGGGTTTTAGGGTTATGGTATTTTTGAAGAGAGAGAGAGAGTAGGGGCTCGGGTGCTGTCGTATTGGAGATGAGGCTGAGGAGAAGAGAGTGTAGAGGTCGACGACGTGATGGGAAGATCGCCGGCGTGAGGGTGTAGGGTGGTGGTCAAATGGGTGCAGGTGAGGCTCGGGTGTACAGGGGTTGGGTGTGTAGGGGTTCTAGGTTGGTGGAGGAAGATAGAGGAGGGTTCTGTTGGTGGAGAAGAAACGAGGGATGATGAATGAGGGGTCGACGAGGAGGTTCGCCGTCGTCGTCGGAGGGAGTCAAGTGAAGTGCAGTGGGTTTTCGAGAAAGAGGTGAGGAATTTTGAGAGTGAGAGAGGAGTGAGTGTGTGAGGGAGATAGGGGAGACGAGGGGTGCGCGTCGTGAGGGTAACGGCGCACGAGCGTGGGCGTGGGCGTGGGCGCGAGGTGAGGCGAAGAAAGCGGATCGTGAATAGAAGAGGTGAGCGGGAAAAGAAGATAGCCGTTGGGAAGAGGGAGGGGTGTCGAAGGCGGGTCGGGTCTATGAAGGAGCGGGCGTGGGCTAGGAGAAGACGGGCTGCGCTGCATGGGCCGGAAGAGTTAATTAAAGGTTTTAATTTAATGTTTTAGTTTGGGCCAGAGGAAAATTTTGGGGGATGGGTCGGGGCTGGATTACTTAAGGTTTAATTAATTCCCCTAGTTTAAATTAATTGCTTGGTTTAGTTGGGCCGGCTAGGTTAAATAAGAAACTTGGGCTTTGATTAATCTAGATATTGAAACTCAAGTAACCAATCACCAACAAAAAAATACGAGGAAAATCAGGAAACAATCGGGACTAGGAAAATACAGGAAAATTTTATAGATGGGGAACGGGGATTTACAGGAACAACAATAATAAGGAGTCAAAGGAAGGATTAATCGAGATATACGTCCTAAGGTTACTTAGGCTGAGTATCGTAGCGTAAATATGCCGCGGAACATATGTACGGTACTCTTCTCATCCTAAATCTTTTACTCCATCAAACTAAGGGTCAACCTACATAACAAAATTTAAAGCCTACTAACTTTAATTCACTACTCGGTTCCGTAATGTTTATCCTAAGCTCTGATACCAACTTTGTTACGACCCGAAATTTGGGCGTGACCGGCACTTAGATTGTATGACATCTAAAGATGCCGACACAATCTGAGTAAGCCAGAAACCAAGATCAAAAACCCATTTGGGAAATTAAGAAAATTTTAGTTTTTATGTAAAAAGAATGAGGTAGCATGTCGAATGGTTTTTAAGAAATGAAATCTAAACAACTGATTTTTAGCATTTAAAATTTTGACAGCACCTCCTTTTTAATCGTTAATAAAAGCAGTTATAAAATGTTTAAATAAGTTGCGTCCCAAGTGGGCAGCAAAATTACGCCAAACAGCGGAAATCAATACACAACAACAATATGACGCTCAAGCGAAGAATTTCATGCATAAGTAAAGAAAGCATAACTTAACACAACTAAACGATCTTACTCAATCAAACAAAACATATACAACCATATTTCGTTCTAAGTCAAATATACAGGGTCTGATGGAGTGATACTAGATCCAAAATACATATATCAAAAATAGGCGGTCACATTATATGTAACCCACCTAGCAAAATAAGCGATATAAGCTGACAAGCGGATCCGCACTGTTGCTATGCGTCAACGCGTCCCCTGCAAGGAACTAAGGCACAACGGGGGTGACTTGCCAACTCAGTAAGCAAAACTAACATCTAACAGTTGATATTGTAAGCATGCCGGAATAATAGTAAAAATGACAAGATAAGCATGATGTATGGTATCACATTGATGCGTGAATATGTACTAAACAAATGTATAACACAACACTGAAATCTCATCAAATATCTCTTAATATCGCTCATTTCCAATTTAAGATTCATTTTCCGTGTCCAACATCGACACAAATCTTTTTGTTTTAGTAGACATCGTTCCCCGAACGATCCTGCCAATCAGTAACATCGGTCGGTATCCACAAGATATCCGCCGTATTTTACAACTATCTCCGATATCGAGTATCCTTGCTAGGCTCCCCGCCTCAAATGCGGCTCTCCTGCCCTTCGGTCTCGACCGGGTCCACCATGTATCCGACTGTATATCCCCCCCCACTCAGTCTGGATAACGTATAAATCCGCAACCGTATATCCCCCGCACTCGGTTCGAAGTAAATCCAAATCATAAAATCGATATCGCATGGTGGACATATCACATCAATCATGAAGAACCAATGAATATAACTTTAATAGTGTATAAAACTTAAACCCAGAAATTCTTAAATCCAATACATCCTGTGCTATAATTAATAACAATTTAAAAGGGAAACATGATAAGTGTCAATGATAAAAGTGTAAGTACACGGCAGCGCCCCGGCCGTCTAACAGACGCCAATATGCGGAAAACTTTTACGACTGGCGCTATCGCGTACTATAACCCGGATCTGCCTTTAAAGCTAAACTAACATATTGTAAAGAGGGTAGAATTGTTATACCGAACGATCCGAGTCCTTCGGTCTTTAACCATCATCCCACGCTTTGTTGCGGCGGCTTCGATCTTCTGAACCTCCAGTCTCATCGTCCAAGTGGCACCACGTCGACGGATCTTTAAACGGGCTCCCGCCTCTGAACCGAGGCAACTAGGTCGTCAAGTTTGCTAAAAGATACGACCAAGATGAAGTAGAGAATGAGTAGAACACTTTATCTCGTTACGTCCAGGCTATGGACGAACGGTTAATGAAGTTGCCAATTGGAATCGGGTGAAATGAGAATTGTATCTATCTAATTTCCATACACCAAAACACTATCATAATCTTTTCCTTCAAGTGAACAACCATGCCTATTCCCACAAGAGGGGCCGGCCATATAAAGGAGAGGAGGGAGGTGAGTGTAAGAGAGGGGAGGTGACCATTATCATGAATGAAAACAATGAGTCATGAAACACCTAGTGTGAACATATTTAAAGCAAAGGATGAATCATTTAAGCAAGTCATCACAACATTAAATGCACCTTTAATGAACTAATGACCCATGAAGCTAGTCACCATTTCTAGAACCTTCTAGAACTTTTACTAACCTTATCAAGAAAAGATAAATCCGTATTTAACCGAATGTTAAATACGGGTGATAGAAAACTGGCAACTGGCAACTGGCAACTTCCAAAAGTGATCCTGAAACGAATTTCAGGATAACCCCGTAACAGTATAAACATAGCCGCATTTGTATCACGACCGAATACAAATGCAACTGAGACAAAGATATTATATCTACACAGTATAATACTGGGATCCGGCTTAAACCAAAGCCTACCAATATTATCTGCCCGAAAAATGACACGTGCGAAAACGCACGTGCTTTTTCCGAACCCTGCCATAATACCATACGGCATCTACAACGTTTCCCCCGAACTTGGGAAAGTGTCTGTGGGGGACTCTAATGACTCATCAACACACTGGCACTGGGTATAACCATTAGCACGTCAGAGGTACAAGCTGTACGTAACGTTTTGCCTATGTATTGATTGGAATGGAAGCAGACGAGCGAACTCATCTATAAACCCTACCGAGCCTGACAGTGACAATATCCGTAGAGTCCAGAACATTCGTCTATGAGTATCGCATATTAGGCCTAGGGGGTCGGTAAACGTCAAACCCCCAATAGCTGCATAAGTCGTGTCAGAGAGAAGCCCAGAACACCCTGAGATACTACTGGTATACCTACCAGTATATCTCGATTACCCTGGCCAGGGATTTCGTGTAATGGCTCTCCTAAACACAGCGTGATCTCACCCCCAATACCGGGAGAGACGAATCCTCGAAGATCCGCTCACTTGCCTCCAATGTGGCTCGGGACTGTACCCAAAATATACCTGTTTGCACGACTCCTTTGACCCGTGGTAGGGTATAAATCAAAGCACAGTGGGAACTCACACGAGACAAATGACGACCTCAGGTCGATGAACTAACCTGTACACATGTCACCAGGGAACTGCTATATGACGATATGTATAATACCAACTAGCATGTTCCCGGCGAGTCCTGTCCGGTGTACTCATAACCCAATGAGCACCTGTATACACCTTAGGTGATCCAACTTACACCAGTGGCTTGTGAGACCGGCCACCGCCCCTCGTCGGGGTCTCGACTGTATACACTAGTCTACTCTGGAGTATCGATGCCCTGTCTCGAAACTCCTACGAAGAGGGACACTTTAAGGATGTGCTTATAGACCCCAGCTCCCACATATATGATCGCCATCATACTGCTGGTAGTCATGCAAGAATCCTATGGGCTTTATCAACATATACATGATGATAAAGACAAACCAGATAGCATACTATCATCTTGAGTAAGACTGTTTTATCGGTATACGTCCTCCCTCAATCATTTCAATCACGTACCTGTGATCCAATAATTGACTTAGAGGGCACTATATCCAACAATCTCCCGCTTGCACTTAAGGCCAATTATTGCGATGTCGTGTACTCACAGCTCGTGTGATACCAAGCATCCAACTCCTCTACTAATCAGTTTCACAAAGCTCGTTTGTAAAACTCTTTTGTTCGAGCAATAGCCTCAGTGAGTGGATCCGCTTCGGTGTTTCTTTCTGTATCTCTCTATATCTCAACTTCCCGGAGAAAACCATCTCCCGAATTGAGTAATACCTGTCTTAGAATATGTTTGGATATCTGATGGGACCTAGTTCAAAAATGAACTACAAATCCAAACGACTTAGACTGTATTAATAACTGAACCTAATCAGTATCCAGCACCATGCCTCCCACAGTATCCTCTTGGACCACCTGTCCATAATACTGTCCATCGTCAGAGGGAAAACTATAACTCTGACAATCACTCTGTCATCCATGTCACCATTTGAAGCCTGGAATGATAACCGTCTCCCGAAGGAGGCCGTCGTCATCAAATCCGTAGAACATTCGCTTATGTTCTAAAACTGCTTCCTAATGTTTCTCCAGGATTGGATTAATATAAACTTATCACATCTAGTGCAACAACAACATCTGGTGTGGTACTTGATATCTCACGATTGACTCAATTGCCTAAGCAAGTGATCTGCCAATCATGCACGTCCCTCTCCCCTTTAGTCTGTAAGACACCTTTAGAGAGGGTGACTCCATTACCTGCAGGTACACCACCATGCCACGAGTCATTTATTCTAAAATACTATTAGAATACAGTCAAAGTACCCACATTGGGAAACTACCCAAATCTAGATCTAAAACCATAGATCTTGTATCCAGAATGTCAGATATTACATCCATGTCCTTTGTGGAGAAACAACTGTGTGACGACCACAGTACAACCGATCGTAGTATAGGAATTTTACTTCCTATTCTGTGTATGTCATCAAATACCAGGACATTACACCCTACTACCTTCTTAACAGATCCATCCCCTATTCTGATAAAGTCAAAAACCATGACTGTCACATCAAAAATAGATGATCTATCTCCGCTATTCTGCTCAAGTCTATAAATAGACACTAGCTACTTGCCCAATATGCTTCCGCTGCTCCCACTGACTACGACAACCCTCTGGCAGAATAATATATACGTACATTTCTAAAACTAGTTTAGAACGACGCTATACATATCCTCCTTCCGGGTCTCATAGTCTGAAACAACAGTAGTGTCAAGTCTGGGTAAACCAGAACCTCCCTGTCACCGTCCTTGAGGCTACTGGAGTACCTCTCGGGTGTCTGAGGTTACCCACCATATCTGCGGAGTGGCTATTTGAATGTCAAAACTGATTGAATATATAGGTCCAATTAAATTTTCCGTAATCGTTTGCGGTTCTGTAATCAGTTCCAGTTCTACCATACTCCCACATACTGTTTTCTGAAGAAAAAAATCTATTTTAATAAAACTGTGGCGAGTTAAGAACAATATCACTATTGATCTTCCAGATGGTAGAAAATCAACCCTCGTCAAAGCTAGGGTCAACCCACAAACTGTCATTACAGAAATGTGCCTTGAGTTTTCCAGTGTCTGTTTTTAAGCATAAGCTGGACAACTCCCCTTACCTTAACATCGTTAAGATATGAAGCAATCTATATCCAATATAGAAACATAGGCACTTATTTAATTGGAACCAGATTCAAATCCTGCAGCTGTCTCCAGTGCATATCAACTTAATGGAGAGAGGCTAATCAGCATTACTCAACTTAGGAATCTATCCAATTATGAGTAACCTGAAAGAGAAACAAGTTTCTCAAAACCATTACTATCAACTGAATACCAATCACAAGAATCTATATCTTCGATCTCTTTGAAGAATCCCGATACTTGCGATACTTGGTTCTCTACTTTATTCTTATACCCACAACTTCTCAATACTTAGACATTGTATTTCTACGAAACACTTGTCTAAAAACTAGAGAAGTCATAAGTAAATAGATTATAGTACGAGGACCTACCCATTTGTCCTGATGGACACTGGACAACATACAATACTCTGTATAAGTCTGCTGAGTTTAATAACTCAAAACATGTGCGTCGTAGGTTGAAAACTGTATCCAGGCGATTTCCTCAAATATCACCAATTACAACGAATTCCGATATAATGACGATGATCACCTAATTCCCAATAATTTACTCCCACTCATTATCTGTAAAACTATACAGATGTGAGAATGAAACCTGGTAAATACATACCCTGGAGCAAGGGTTTAATTGGGAAATTAGTTTTTAATTAACAATGCACTGTGTAACTGAAACATGAAAATGTTTCATAGGGGTATCCTGGTATTCCTAGTAATGCCTCTTTCATAATCCAAATCATGACTTTAACTGTATATTTCTTTGCCACATTTCCAAATCCTTTTATTTGTCTTTAGTCGTTACCTTTAGTACACCATCATTAGGCTAAGTGGTTTTCTTCCTTCCCTACCGTTCGGAACCAGCCTATGGGTTGGAAGAAGAATATCCAGTAAGCATAATAGGTGTACCCTCCTAATCCTAGAAGTACTCGCAACTTGAGAGAAGGTAATGATAAAAGACAACTGAATAAACCTTATTCCTTTTTCTCCTGAACCATAATCCATCCTCGAAAAAATATCCTTCGAGTTCGTATATAACCATACGATGGATTTATCCAATGGAATTGGATGTTCGTAGTGATACGGGTTGTTCTGGAGAAATAAAGGTGAAGTAGGAGTGGCGATGAAATACGTGGTTTGGTAGTCGCAATTTACTTTGCCCTCTTTCTAATTCCTTTATTTGTCTTTACATATTACCTTCTGCACACCCTTCTTAGGCTAATTGGTTTTCTTCATTTCCTACCTTTCGGCACCTGTCTATGGTTTGGAATAAGACTATCCAATAAGCGTAATAGGGTGTACTCTCCCAAACTAAGGAGCCCTCGCAACCTGAGAGAAGGCGATAATAAAAGATAACTGACTAAACCAATTCTATTTCTCCTTAACCTGGATCCATCCTCGAAGAAGTCCCTTCGAGTTCGTATATAACCATACGATAGATCTATCCAATGGAAGTGAATGTCCGTAGTAATACGGGGTGTTCTGAGAAATACAAAGGGTAAAAGAAGGAGCGGCAATGACTTATGCAACTTTAGACAATTCAAAAGCCAGTTATTAAGAAGGTTCGGTCAACTTGGTCACTGAGTTATAGTCTAGGGTCGGTCAAAGGTCGCTGCCAAAACAGAGAGAGAGAAAAGAAACACTCTGCGTGCACTCTAACCTAGATCATTATGGTTATCACTTTATATAATTAGGAAACCACCCACTGTAATCTCAAATTCTCCTCCAAAACTGAAAGAAGAATTAGTCGGGATCACCCAAAGAGTAAACCAACTCATCAGTGAGAATCGGGATCCAACTATCATCGTATGATAACTTGATGGAAGCCACTCAAGTTAACATACTCCAGAAGGTATGCGCTGTTAGTTGTATGTATGCCCTAGAGGCCAGTATTGTACAGATGATGTATATTATATTGGATGCTTGGACATATATAAAGATGTCTTTCTTGCTCGATATGATAGTATGCTATCTGGTTACTCTTTATCTTAACATGTACACTTGTCTCTTTATACTGTCTTATAGTTACATGTTGGTAAAGCCCTTAGGGTGTGTACTTGACTACCTGGACTATGATGCAGATCATACTAGTGGGGACATGGTAGTCCATAGGTACATCCTTCAAGGTCCCTAGTCGTGGGTATATCGAGACGGGGCATCGATATACCAGTGTAGACTAGCGTATACGCTTCTCGACCCATGAGATGGGCGATGGATGATCCCATATCCATTGGTGTTTGACATCAGAGATGGTGTACGGGTGCTCAGTGGAGACTGGGTACACTGGACGGACTCGCCGAGAACTCCCAGATGGTATTATACCTCACGTCAGATGGCAGTTCTTAGGTGACACTTGTGCAAGTTAGTCTGCAGACCCGAGATCGTCATAGAGTCTTGTGTGATTCCCACTGTGCTTTGATCTCCACCTTACCACGTCCATGAGGGCGTGCAAAACGGTGGTCTTTGGGTACAGTCCCGAGTCACATGGAGGCAATGAGCGATAGGAGGGGTTTCGCCTCTCCCGGTATTGGGGGTTGATGTTGCGCGGTGCTCGATTGGCCGTAACAGGGAAGTCCCTGGCCAGGGCTGATCAGAGATTTGCTGGTAAGTGTTACCAGTAGTTTCTCGACCCGTTATGAGCCTCACATCGGCACGACTTATCGGTTATTGGGGTCTGACGTTTACCACCCCTAGACTTGATATGCGACATATCAGACGAACAGACCGGACTGTACGGTAAGTGTTACTGGTTGGATTCACAGGAGTGTGAGCGGGCTAGCTCGTCGATCTTTTGATCGCTCAATACCCGGGTGGCCGTTACGTTTAGCAGACCGCTTGCGGCTTGTGGGTGCTTGATATGATCATCATCTGCTGCCGGCGTATTGACGTGTCTTTAGAGTCCTACACAGTGGTTTCCTGGCTCAAGCGAAATGAAATAGGAGCGCATATGAGATATGTGCAGGACCGAGAATAATGCGTGTATGTGATACCGTATTCCATTCTCGCGATGAATGTATCGAATGGTTATATTCGATATAACCTAGACATTGAATCAAGGATTGATTTGATAAGCCGATACATAGGATACTAGTCGGTTATATGCGATATGACCGGATCGTTAAATCAAGTGTTGATTTAATGATTTAATGTATAATTATATATTTGATATATTACTTTGCATTAGCTAGTATTGGTTCACTTTATATGGATTTTCTCACTTGATGTGCAAGAAGTATATGTGATATACTTTTGTGCACATTTTTGTATCATGTTTGATGATACTTGATCATTTAGTTAAGTGTATAGAATTAAACCATGGTTAATTTGATGATTAGGGTTTTGCTTATTCATTTATTTATATATTTGTTCATTTATTTATTTGGAAATGGTTTAGATGAGAATGGTGGCTTTATTTGTTTCTAGTTGAAGCTTCATGAAGCTTTGACTTCTTAACCATTCTTGTCTTCATGCTTAACCCTAACCCATCCAAGTAACCATGGTCTATTCTCTACACTCTACTATGGTTAGCTTATGATAAGTATTGATTTATTTTTCATTTGAGAAAAACACTTATGATATTCTTTCTTCTTCTTGATCTTCTTCTTCAAGAAAGAAAGCTTGATGCCATCAATAGCAACTTGAGTTCTAAAGTGAGAAATCCAATTCTAAAGTGAACCCACCTCCTATGTCTTCACCCTCTACCTCTTGCCAAGTTGTTTTGGGTGTTTTCTTCACAAGTTTCACAACTTTGTGAGGTCGGAGCTTGAACTTGTGATGCCTCGACGTAGATCATCTTCGGCACGAAGCTGACGACCTAGTCCGCCCATTTCTCCGATCAAGCAGACGATTGAGTCCGGGATTCGAGATGGACAGTGAGAGGATGCCTACGTGGAGCTAAGGAAGTGGAGAACCGGATCTACAATGGTTGTAGCCTCTCTTCTTTAGTTAAGATGTTAACTAGTTTCGTTTTCGCCTAAATTTCTAGTCGACGATCCGTATTAGGGTTTCTCGGCACCCATAAAATTTGAAATTGGCATGGTTGATGCCTTGTGAGACCTCTATAGTGTGCCTTGGAACCCTACAGTGGTATCAGAGCCTTGCTAGAGCCTTAGGCGAAGTCTAGACGACGTTTGAAACCCGAACGAACCCGAAACCCTAAAACCCAAGTGCTCTCTGGACTTTTTCTAAAATCTGGGATTTTTCCATATTAAAAATGCTTAAAAAATTCAGCAAGGAAATCTAAGAATTACGATGCAAAATTTATCCTATGAACAGTAAATAGTGCGGCGGAACCGCGGCAGAAGCCTGGCTTCTGCGGCGGTTCCGCGGCAATATGATGACATCATCACTCCCATTTTGCACAGTAATTACTATTTTATTATGCTGAATTTTCTGGGAATTTTCAATTTGACTCAAGAGTTGAGTGTTCTGGGGTTGTATTGGGAATCGACGATTCGATCGGATTATCAAATCTTGTCTATGTGGCTTTCCGGATAACTTTAGAATATGTTAAAAAGTTCGACCGGATATAAATACCCAACTTTTCCCCTGCCGGAAAATTTCCAATTGTTGGATTTTTCTGTGGTTTAAGGACGTTCTGAGTAGTGCAAGTAACGCGATGGTCCCTCTAGAAGACAACAAACCTTAACTCGATTATGTGACCGTCTTGAACTGCCCTTTGAACCTTCGGGTTTGGGGCAGTACGGCGTACCACATGTGAGGCGTTGGCTTGACCCTTCTACGGCTGGACCGTTGGTACTGAGGCATGAAGTGAATGTCTTTGAACCTATTTCATGTGTTGAACGGTTTCGGGAAAACTTGGGTGTTCGAATGTTCGATCGGAAAGTTTAATATATTCTATTTATCCGGAATGGGATACAATATTTGGAATTCACAAACAGTTATGAGATAACTGAATGAATGTTATAAACCTAGCGGTTTAGTTTCACTTGATATTGAAAAGAGTTTTCGATAATGAGACTAAAATGTGGGGTTTATAACTGTTAGGCAAGTGATGTCTAAGTATTTCATTTTGATTAGGCATGCGATGTCTAAAGAGGTTGCGGATTCCAATTGTTGTAGTTTTACACTTTCTTTTCTGTGATCGTAAGTGTAATATGTGATATCGCCGGTTTCGTTGCTATATGTCAACGACAATTGGGATGCGCATATTTACTTACGTTGATGACATGTGATGTTATGTGTTGCTGGATATGTTATATTGGATCGTCGTGTTTGAATAGCCGGGGGTTTTTATGTGAGATAAGTGTTTTTCATTTTCATTCATGTAAAAACTTGTATGTAATATTCTTTTATTTGGGGCACTTCCAGGTTGCGGAAGATGTCACCTTTGGTATATTATTTACTTTTCCGCATTAGGATAGACCCATGGAGGGGAGCACAAGTAACCGGGTTCTGGGGTCCAGTGGGAGACCAACTCGAGGAGTCGAGTCCGGGTCTCCTAACCATAGAATTGGCAGGGTTGCTTGCCGCTCTCGTAGGGGTCTAGGGGTGTGGGATTGGCTATTCATCACGACCGTGGAATCCATGTTTTATACTGGCTCGTATTGAAAACACAGACGTCCTAGTATATCTAATGTTTCATATGTTTCTTCTGCTGCGATATCTGTGATGTGATCATGTGATGTTCTGTGATAGATACAGTATATAGTATATATGATATATTATATAGACGTTACTTATGTTTTGCACCCGCACTAGCCATGCCCTGCTCTGTCGTTAGTTACCTAACCTAACGGTGCACGAGGGGACATCCAGGCGAATGCGGATGGCATAAGTGTACGTCGTATTTATCTGTGATGTTTAGGTGACTTAAATGATGGGACTTCATTAATGTGATTAATGAAAGAAAAGAAACCTAAGATGTTGTAGAATCAAATTTTAAATAAAACAGGTAGCTACAGTTCTTGCTTTGCACAGCGGTATATGTGATATATCCTGCACCTTATTCGATGAGGAAAGGACCGAGATCCCTTCACCGGGAGTGACTCCTTTAGCAATAACTGGCAGATGCTACACACTCGGTTTGATTTTTGATTGCTTCTATAGTTTTTGCTTTGCACAGTGATATATATGATATATCCCGCACCTCATTCGACGAGGAAAGGGCCGACGATCCCTTCACCGGGAGTGACCCCTTTAGCAAAACTAGAAAAGCCTCAAAATCACTCCATTTCAAAACTTCATTTGATTCTACAACGATATCAAGTTCATTACACAATAGGTTTTCAGAAAAACCTGTCGTAGCCCTCCGTCATTTCAGATAAGAACTGTTTAGTATTCGTGCTGCGTTTGTTGGCCTTTGTCAAGGCGTAGTGTGCGGTAGCTGAATAGTGATTATCTGCTTATGCATATGATGCAGATTGTTTCAGGGTAGTCGTACGACCTTGTTGGCCTTTGTCAAGGGCCGTGTGGGTGGGTTTGATTCAATCAAGAAATGACGGGTTGAACTTGACTAGCATGCTATGATTTGTTGGCCTTTGTCAAGGTCATAGGACGCTAGGGGCAAAATATTATCGGGAATTTCAAGTGTTGAAATTTGCAATGAGATTGCATACCTTCTATGAGATAGTTGGATCCCGATACCCACTGCGAGTAAGAGTTACTCCTGGGAGAGTTTTACACATTGCAATTAGCTGATCAAGTAGGCGTCTAGAAAGGTGTCAACGGGGTTACGCCTCTGGAAAAACGAGGTTTACATTAATTAGGTTCGTGCGAAAGCACGGGGAACCTCCCTCAATGTACCGACACTGGCCTGGCTGAAAGATTGGCGAACTTTTAGTGTGTAATTAATCCCGGCTAGTCTTTCCTTTTAGGGTTTGAAGGAAGATTTGATAAAAACCAGTGGGAGCCATTCTGATTAGATAAGATAATAACCAATCTGATCTTGCACGAGCTTACGCTAAAGTGTTTTCTTCTCTCTCTCTCCAGGTAGCGACCATTTCATGCCCTAACAAAGATAATAATATGGATGTATTGACCGAACCCGCATGTTATACTGTGCTGGGGAACGTTGGTTCCGTTCTTTCTTATAAGAGTTATAGGAATGAACAGGACATAGGGGAATACCAGGATTCCCATGCCACCCTATTGAAGAAAGTACATGTTGATGCATTTTCTTCGGGTGTGTTTGTTACAGAGAACAGTTTCTCCATTTGCCCTACGTCCTGGGTATTAGATACCGGGTCAGGATCCCATATATGTAATCAGTTACATGGGCTTAGAAAAGGTAGAGAACTTGGAGAAGGTGATACGGACATTAGAGTTGGAAATGGTGCAATTGTTGCAGCTAAGACTGTCGGGGAATATCACCTTGTGTTACCAACTGGTAATACATTGGTTCTGAACGAATGCTATTACATGCCGAACCTGATATGCAATATTATATCGGTTTCTTTATTGAGTAAAGAGGGATATAATTTTGTATTACAGGACAATGTTATGAACATTTTCCGTAACCAAAAGTTGGTTGGATCAGGCACGTTGTGCAATGGCCTTTATGTTCTAAATCAATCAACAGTTCTGAGCATAACAAACACACACAAGAGGAAGAGTTCTGAACTGAACGAATCCTTCTTGTGGCATTGTAGACTGGGTCACATCAATGCGACACGACTGGCTAAGTTGCATAAGGATGGATATTTGAATCCGTTTGAATTTTCATCTTATGACACTTGCCAGTCATGTCTCAAAGGCAAGATGACCAAAACTCCGTTTACAGGACACGGAGAAAGAGTTACTGAACTCTTAGGACTGATACATAGTGATGTATGCGGTCCTATGTCTACACATGCCAGGGATGGTTCTTCATACTTCATTACATTCACTGACGATCTCTCTAGGTTCGGTTATGTGTTCCTGATGAAACACAAATCAGAAGCTTTTGAGAAATTTAGAGAATATAAACAAGAAGTTGAGAACCAAACCGGAAAAAGTATTAAAATCCTTCGATCTGATCGAGGAGGTGAATACTTGAGCAATGAATTCCTGGACTTCCTAAAAGAGAATGGGATTCTCTCTCAGCTGACTCCTCCATATACACCACAGAACAACGGTGTATGAGAACGGAGGAACCGCACCCTATTAGATATGGTGCGCTCTATGATGAGCACAGCTGAGTTACCTATTTCCTTCTGGGGATATGCGCTGGAAACAGCAGCATACCTATTGAATCAAGTTCCAACTAAATCTGTACCTACCACACCATATGAGATATGGAGTGGGAAGAGACCATGTCTTAAACGAGTTAAGATATGGGGTTGCCCGGCCTATGTCAAAAGGCAAAATCCGGACAAGCTCGAGGCACGGTCAGTTCTATGCAAGTTTGTGGGATATCCCAAACATTCACATGGATATCTTTTTTACCATACAGAGGAACAAAAAGTGTTTGTTTCTCGACATGCCACCTTTTTAGAAAAGGAATTTCTTGCAAAAGAAATTAGTGGGGATATGGTAGAACTGGAAGAAATTCCGGCTACACGAACTCAAACTGAAGATTTAGTGGAACCAGAGGATTCAGCAGCTCCCAATGAACCTCAGCCTCTCCGCCGATCTAGTAGGGTTCCTCGCCAACCTGAGAGATACTACAGTTTTCTCATGGATGGTGGAAGCGAGGATTGCATCATGGAGGATGATGACCCAACTAGTTTCGAGCAGGCCATCACGAGTAAGGACTCAGTGAGATGGCTGGATGCTATGCGGTCCGAGATGGAATCCATGTACACCAACAAAGTATGGACTTTGGATGTTGCTCCTGAAGGGGTAAAACCCATCGGGAGCAAGTGGATCTTCAAGAAAAAACTTGGTGTAGATGGGAAAGTGGAGACTTTCAAAGCTAGACTTGTAGCAAAGGGTTTTCGTCAAAGACCAGGTGTGGACTATGATGAAACCTTTTCTCCAGTGGCTATGCTTAAATCCATCCGGATCATGCTTGCCATCGCTGCATATCATGATTATGAAATCTGGCAAATGGATGTTAAGACCGCCTTTCTAAATGGTAATTTAGAAGAGTGCGTGTACATGACTCAGCCAGAGGGCTTCGTAGACAGTGGGAGCAGCGGGAAGGTGTGCAAGCTGCTTAAATCCATTTATGGATTAAAGCAAGCATCACGGAGTTGGAACATCTGCTTTGACGTCGTTATCAAAGAGTTTGATTTCGTCAAAAATCCAGATGAACCTTGTATCTACAAGAAGGTGGCAGAGAGTAAGGTTGTCTTCCTCGTATTGTACGTGGACGACATACTCTTGATAGAAAATGATATTCGTATGCTGCAATCGGTCAAGCTCTTCTTATCACAAAGATTCTCAATGAAAGATCTTGGTGATGCCTCCTGCATATTGGGAATTAGGATCTATAGAGATAGATCCAAACGGATTTTGGGATTGTCCCAATCCAGGTACATTGACACCATACTAAAAAGGTTTAGTATGGAAGAATCCAAGCGTGGGAACTTGCCCACGATCTCTGGAGTCACTCTCTCCAAAGAGATGTCTCCCAAGACTGATTTGGAGAGAGCTCGCATGCAATGGATACCCTATGCTTCAGCTGTAGGCTCTATCATGTATGCGATGCTATGTACCAGACCCGATGTTGCATACTCACTAAGTATAGTGAGCAGGTATCAAGCTGATCCTGGAGAGAGTCACTGGACAGCTGTGAAGAGCATTCTCAAGTACTTACGAAGGACTAAAGAGATGCTCTTGGTGTATGGTAATGGAGAACTCCAAGTGGAGTCCTTTACCGATTCGAGCTTCCAGAGTGATAAGGATGACTCTAAGTCGCAGTCGGGATTTGTCTTTACCTTTTACGGAGGGGCGGTTAGCTGGAAGAGTTCCAAGCAGGAAACCGTGGCAGACTCGACGATGGAGGCTGAATACATCGCTGCCAACGATGCTGCTAAAGAGGCTGTCTGGATCAAGAAGTTCATTACTGAACTTGGAGTGGTTCCATCCATTGAGCATCCAATACCTTTGTATTGCGATAACAATGGAGCGGTGGCTTTAGCCAAGGAACCCAGGTCCCATCAGCGATCCAGGCATATTCTGAGGCGGTATCACCTGATCCGGGGGATAGTTGATCGCCGGGGTATCGAGGTCAGGAGGGTTGACACGAAGAACAACACGGCGGATCGACTCACGAAGGCCATTCCCCAGATACAGTTTGAGAGACTCTTCGGGATGCTCGGTATGCGATACTACAGCAGCTGGCCCTAGTGCAAGTGGGAGATTGTTAGTTGTATGTATGCCCTAGAGGCCAGTATTGTACAGATGATGTATATTATATTGGATGCTTGGACATATATAGAGATGACTTTCTTGCTCGATATGATAGTATGCTATCTGGTTACTCTTTATCTTAACATGTACACTTGTCTCTTTATACTGTCTTATAGTTACATGTTGGTAAAGCCCTTAGGGTGTGTACTTGACTACCTGGACTATGATGCAGATCATACTAGTGGGGACATGGTAGTCCATAGGTACATCCTTCAAGGTCCCTAGTCGTGGGTATATCGAGACGGGGCATCGATATACCAGTGTAGACTAGCGTATACGCTTCTCGACCCATGAGATGGGCGATGGATGATCCCATATCCATTGGTGTTTGACATCAGAGATGGTGTACGGGTGCTCAGTGGAGACTGGGTACACTGGACGGACTCGCCGAGAACTCCCAGATGGTATTATACCTCACGTCAGATGGCAGTTCTCAGGTGACACTTGTGCAAGTTAGTCTGCAGACCCGAGATCGTCATAGAGTCTTGTGTGATTCCCACTGTGCTTTGATCTCCACCTTACCACGTCCATGAGGGCGTGCAAAACGGTGGTCTTTGGGTACAGTCCAGAGTCACATGGAGGCAATGAGCGATAGGAGGGGTTTCGTCTCTCCCGGTATTGGGGGTTGATGTTGCGCGGTGCTCGATTGGCCGTAACAGGGAAGTCCCTGGCCAGGGCTGATCAGAGATTTGCTGGTAAGTGTTACCAGTAGTTTCTCGACCCGTTATGAGCCTCACATCGGCATGACTTATCGGTTATTGGGGTCTGACGTTTACCACCCCTAGACTTGATATGCGACATATCAGACGAACAGACCGGACTGTACGGTAAGTGTTACTGGTTGGATTCACAGGAGTGTGAGCGGGCTAGCTCGTCGATCTTCTGATCGCTCAATACCCGGGTGGCCGTTACGTTTAGCAGACCGCTTGCGGCTTGTGGGTGCTTGATATGATCCTCATCTGCTGCCGGCGTATTGACGTGTCTTTAGAGTCCTACACAGAGGTTTCCTGGCTCAAGCGAAACGAAATAGGAGCGCATATGAGATATGTGCAGGACCGAGAATAATGCGTGTATGTGATACCGTATTCCATTCTCGCGATGAATGTATCGAATGGTTATATTCGATATAACCTAGACATTGAATCAAGGATTGATTTGATAAGCCGATACATAGGATACTAGTCGGTTATATGCGATATGACCGGATCGTTAAATCAAGTGTTGATTTAATGATTTAGTGTATAATTATATATTTGATATATTACTTTGCATTAGCTAGTATTGGTTCACTTTATATGTGTAAGTCCATATTGCGACCCCCGGTACTTACGGGGAGGCGGAAACGGTATAAAAAACGAATTTTTATCGCAAGAGGCAACATGGACTAAACTTTGTCGGGATCGTTGTCTAAACTAAAACTAGTTAACAAGCTAAAGAGAGTTAGCTACTATGGAAGATGGTTATACCTAAACTTGAACTCCTTCTTCTTCAAACCTTGTAGAGGTTGATGGTTCTCTTTTCGTCGCCTTCTCCCGTCGAAGATGGATCCACCTCGAAGGTTCGACTTTGGGCTCTTCCTCGATCTTTGAGTGAACTAGGGTTTCCGGCTTGCTAAACCTTCATCCTAGAATGAGTAGATGAGGATTAGGGTTTGCTTTTTTATCAAAAGAGAATGATTCTCAACACATGAGAAGGTTTCTCTTTTCAAGAGGAAGAAGAAGATGAAATGAGGAGAGAGAGTGAGAATGATAGAATGAGCAATATTTTCTCTTTCTTGCAACCATATTGCAAAAAGAAAAGAATTATCTAAATGATAATAATTGAAATAAGAATAGTTGATGGTTATTTTAGGAATGACCACTATCATGCTTCTTTAAATGAAGTGTAAGCATGAATCAAGGAGGATCTTCAAAGCATGATGGTGGTCAAAGGTCAACAAGTCAACCAAGGTCAACAAGTCAACAAAAAATCAACCATAACATAATTCTCATTTAATTACTATTATTAATAGATAATATACAAATCCATTAGGGTTTGGAAAAAGATAACTGTCAACTGTGCATACGCACCCGATCCGAAACCCTAATGAAAAACCTCATTCTCCGCCTCAAGCAACTGTGCATACACACCTGCATTCTCGTTCCGAGGAACAAGAATACCAAGAAATAAAAGCAACCCCCAAAACATATACCAGTATCTGGCCCAAACCAGAGCCTGCCAGTATAATCCGTCCGGACTCCAAACGTGCACAAGTGCGCGGATGAGAACGAACCCTGTCGCAAAACCATGCGACCTCTACTCTGTTTTGCCCAGAGGCGAATACCCTCTGTGTGGGACTCTAAAGACTCGACACTACGCTGGCAGTGGGTTTAACCACAGACCGCAAGCGGCACTAGCTGTGCGTAACGGTCCCCAGGTAGATGCCGACAAGAAGGCTGACGAGGTGAAACCCCATCTGAACTCCTACTGAGTCTGAATGTGACATTCTCCGTACAGTCCGGTCTGTTCGTCTGATACATCGCATGGCGGGCCTAGGGGGCGGTAAAACGTCAGTCCCCCAATAGCGGTACAAGTCGTGTCGGAGTGAAGCCCAAAACACCCTGAGATAACACTGGAAATCTACCAGTATATCTCGCTTGCCCTGGCCGGGGACTACTCGTGTAATGGCTCTCCTAGACACAGCGCGATGTCAACCCCCAATACCGGGAGAGACGAATCCTGTCTAACCGTCACTGCCTCCAAGTGCTTCGGGACTGCACCCAACCACCACCTGTTTGCACGACTCCTTTGAGCCGTGGTAGGGTAGTGATCAAAGTGCAGTGGGAACACACTCGAGGCGAAGTGTCAGTGTCAAGTCAACGGACTAAGCTGTACTCATGTCACCTGGGAACTGATAACTGACGATAGGTATAATACCAACCTGTCAGTTCCCGACGAGTCCTGTCCAGTGTACTCGTAACCCAACGAGCACCCGTATACTATCTCCAGTACGACGTACTGATGGCTGTGGGACAGACCATCTCCCACACTGGGATGAGAAGCGCATACGCTAGTCTACTCCGGAGTATCGATGCCCTGTCTCGATAGTCCTACGACTAGGGACCTGTATAAGGATGTGCCTATAGATTACCCAGCCCCCACTAGTGTGACTGCCATCACAACGCTGGTAATCAGGCAAAGATCCTAAGGGCTCCACTAATGCGTATAAGTGATATACTGAAATAAACACAAGTACACATTGAAGTAGAAACAAACCAAGTAGCAAACTACTATATTGAGCAAGATTGTTTTTACAAGGTGAATATCCCAAGCTTCCATCAAGTAATATACAAACTAGTATGATACAGTAATGGCCTCTAGGGCATATACACTAACAATCTCCCACTTGCACTAAGGCCATGTACTGGCGTATCGAAGACCTATCATCTCGATCAGCCGCTCGAACTGAGTCTGGGGTAGGGCCTTGGTGAATGGATCTGCAGTGTTCTCTTCTGAAGCAACCCTCCGAACCTCGATCTCCTTGCGATCCACGATCTCCCTGATCAGGTGATACCGCCTCAAGATGTGCCTGGATCTCTGATGGGACCTGGGTTCCTTTGCTAAAGCTATAGCCCCGTTGTTGTCGCAATACAGAGGTACTGGGTCAACAATGGACGGAACCACCTGAAGTTCTTTTAAGAACTTCCTTATCCAGACAGCTTCTTTTGCGGCATCAGATGCAGCGATGTATTCCGCTTCCATAGTCGAGTCTGCAACGGTTTCCTGTTTGGAACTCTTCCAACACACCGCCCCTCCGTTGAGGGTAAAGACAAAACCCGACATGGACTTGGAATCATCCTTGTCACTCTGGAAGCTGGAGTCAGCAAAGGCCTCAATCTGGAGGTCTTTTCCGCCATACACCAAGAACATCTCCTTAGTCCTCCTCAGGTACTTGAGAATGTTCTTTACCGCTATCCAATGTTTCTCCCCAGGGTTTGACTGATACCGGCTTACTACACTCAGTGCATAAGCTACATCCGGTCTGGTACACAACATCGCATACATTATAGAGCCTACCGCAGAAGCGTAGGGTATAATAGACATGCGATCCCTCTCCAAATCAGTCTTAGGAGACATCTCTTTAGAGAGGGTGATCCCGTGACAAGCCGGTAAGTTACCGCGCTTGGAATCTTCCATACTGAATCTTTTCAGTACGGTGTCGATATACCTGGACTGTGAAAGTCCTAATATCCTCTTGGATCTATCACGATGGATCCGGATCCCCAGGATGTAAGAGGCATCACCCAGGTCTTTCATGGAGAACCTGTGTGACAAGAAACCCTTGACAGATTGTAGCATAGGAATGTCATTTCCTATTAAGAGAATGTCATCCACGTATAAAACAAGGAATACCACAGTTCTCGCTACAAATCTACTATAGATGCATGGTTCATCTGGATTTTTGATAAAGTCAAATTCCTTGACCGTCTCATCAAAACAGATGTTCCAACTCCGCGATGCCTGCTTTAGTCCATAGATGGACTTAAGCAACTTGCACACCTTTCCGCTGCTCCCATTCTGGATGAAACCCTCTGGCTGATCCATATTGACACACTCCTCTAAATTTCCATTTAGAAAAGCGGTTTTTACGTCCATCTGCCAAATCTCATAATCGTGGAAGGCAGCAATGGCAAGAAGGATCCGAATGGATTTCAGCATAGCCACTGGAGAAAAGGTTTCGTCGTAGTCCAAGCCAGGTCTTTGACGGAAACCCTTTGCTACAAGTCTAGCTTTATAGGTCTCAACCTGTCCATCTACACCAATCTTCCTTTTGAAGATCCACTTGCATCCTACGGGTTTTACCCCGTCTGGAGCAATGTCCAACGTCCATACTTTGTTGGTGTACATGGACTCCATTTCGGTCCGCATTGCATCCAGCCATTTTACCGAGTCAATGCTCTGAACGGCCTGCTGGAAGCTAGTAGGCTCATCATAGTCTATGATGCAATCCTCTCTATCCCCGTCTATGAGAAAACCGTAGTATCTCTCGGGCGGATGAGACTGCCTACTACTTCTGCGGAGCGGCATAGGAATGTCCTGTTCATTTGAACCCTCTGGTTCCATTAAGCTTTCAGTAATAGTCTGTGGTTCTGGAATTTCTTCCAGTTCTATTTCGCTCCCACTTACTTCTTTTTCTAAGAACTGATGTTCCAGAAAATGGGCATTACGAGAAACAAGGACTTTTTGCTCCTCTGCGTAATAGAAAAGATACCCCCTGGAGTTCTTTGGGTATCCCACAAACTTGCACAGTACTGAGCGCGCCTCGAGCTTGTCCGCATGCTGCTTTTTTACATAAGCTGGACATCCCCAAATCTTCAGGTACTGAAGATAGGGTTTCTTCCCACTCCATAACTCATATGGTGTGGTAGGCACAGTCTTAGTAGGAACTCGGTTCAATAGGTATGCAGCTGTTTCTAGCGCATACCCCCAGAATGATCGCGGTAACTCAGCGTTACTCATCATAGACCGTACCATATCCAATAGGGTGCGATTCCGTCTCTCCGATACACCGTTATGTTGCGGGGTGTATGGAGGAGTAAGCTGAGAGAGAATCCCATTCTCTTTTAAATAGTCCAGGAATTCGGCACTTAAGTATTCTCCACCTCGATCCGATCTTAGAATCTTAATACTTTTGCCGGTCTGTTTCTCTACTTCATTCTTATACTCCTGGAATTTTCCAAAGGCCTCGGACTTATGTTTCATTAAGAAGACATAACCGTACCTTGAGAAGTCATCCGTAAAAGTAATGAAGTAAGAATGTCCGCTTCGGGCATGTGTAGACATTGGACCGCACACGTCACTGTGTACGAGTCCCAAGAGCTCGCTCGCTCTTACTCCATGTCCAGTGAACGGAGTCTTTGTCATCTTTCCCTTGAGACAGGATTGACAAGTGGCATACGATTGATATTCGAACGCATTCAAATACCCTTCTGTATGTAACTTCGTCAACCTTCTCTCATTGATGTGACCCAATCTACAATGCCATAAGAAAGTCTGATTAATATCTGGTGACTTTCTTTTGTGTGTATTCTGGACATTGAAAATCTGTGGTTGGTTTAATACGTATATACCATTGCTCAATGTACCTGACCCAATCAGAACTTGATTAAGGTGAATGTTAACAACATTACTTACAAACGCAAATTCATAACCTTCTTTAGAAACCAAAGATACAGAAATGATATTACAAGTTGCGTTGGGTACAAAAAAGCAATTACGCAAAACCAAAACATGTCCATCTGACATTCCTAGGTGATAGTCCCCCACGGCTTTAGCATCCATGCTAGCTCCGTTCGCAACTCTGAGGGTCATGTCACCTTCCTTCAAAAACCTACGGTTTCTCAACGCCTGCAAAGAATTACAGATATGAGATCCTGATCCGGTATCCAATACCCAGGAAGTAGAGTTTATAGAAAGACAGTTTTCAATAACATACACACCTGAAGCTGAAGCCGCAACCTGCTTCAGTTCCTGTGTCCTGGCTTTCCAAGCCCTGCAATCTTTCTTCCAGTGTCCACTCTTGTGACAATAGAAGCATTCCTCTTTACCAACAAGCTTCCCCGCTATCTTTGTTGCCTTTTCCTTTCCCTTCGCACCCACTTTACTAACACCGCCTCTTGGTTTGGCGGGGGCTTTCTTCTTCTTTCCCTTGGCTTTCGCCTTGGACCTAGAAGAAGAAGATCCTCCTACAAACAAAGTGGATGTATCCCTACCCTTCTGTAGGGTGCCCTCTGCGCTCCTCAGCAGGTTGAGGAGTTCTGAAAGTTCAACTTCCTTTTCTTGCAAGTTGAAATTCAGTATGAACTGGGCGTAAGTGGATGGAAGGGACTGGAGAATTATATCTGTGTAGAGTTCACTATCCAACGTGGTCCCAAGTTCCGCGAGCTCCTCAGTGTAGCTAATCATCTTAAGCACGTGGTCCGCTACCGATGATCCGACGGCCAACTTAGTCGAAAATAACTTCTTCGACACTTCGTATCTTGCGATACGAGACTGCTCTCCATACAGTTCTTTTGTATGAAGAAATATGGATTCCAAATCCATATTCTCGTGCCTCCTCTGATGGTCATTGTCCATCGAGGCAAGTACGAGGCATCTGGCCTTCGCGCTGTCAATCTCCCAAGTCTTACGGATTTCCTTATCCGCGACGCTGGAGGTGGGACCTGGGACGGGGGGAGCTTTGCTGGTAAGAAGATACCCCAGCTTGTCGTAAGAGATTGCCAATTTGACATTCCTGAGCCAATCTTTGTAGTTTGGCCCTGTCAGTATGTTTTTATCTAGAAGTAACTTAAGTCCAGTCATTTCGATTTGGTCGCTGCAGGGGGAGAGAAGAAACACTTAGCACGATGCTCTTGCAAGTTTAGAATGGTTTTTAATTTGTCTAAACAGGATGGCTCCCACTGTCTCTCGAATCCCTCCTCAAACCACAAAGGAAGAATTAGCCGGGATCAATCCCACCGTACAATACTTGCTTAACCGTTCAGCCACGCCAGTGTCGGTACTTCGAGGGAGGTTTTCCAACGCTTTCGCGAAGTTCCTTAATTTAAGAACCTCTTTTCCCTGGGGGCGTAGCCCTGCTAACACCTTTCTAGGCACCTACTAGGTTTATAGCATTGATCGTTTAGTGAGAAATTTCCCGAGGAGTAGCATATACTCACAGTAGGATCGGGATCCAAATATCATCGCGTGACGAAAATGAAGGAATCCTACCATAATCATCACACTCCAAATGGTATGCAAATCTAGCAAGTTTCAGTACTTATGAAACTCCCGATGTGGATTTTTGCCCCATGCTCTTATGACCTTGGCGTGAGGTCAAAATGTCATAAGTCACATGTCAAGTTCTTCCCATCATTATCCCGGTTGATTTGAATCCACCCGTACCTACCCTTGACGTAGGCCAAAATGGTGGTACGACTGTCTCAAAACAACGCATTCTATCTATGCAACAGATAAATATCCGGCAGCTACCAATCACTATGCCTTGGCGTGAGGTCAAAATACATAGCTTGAATACTACCGTATATCTAACTGAAATGATGGAGGGCTACGAATGGTTTTGGCGAAACCGTGAACGTAGTGAACTTGATATAATCGATGGAACGAGATAGCTTTTAGAAGGAGTGGCTCAAGCTCCGCATTTAAAAGTTAGTTTTTGAAAAGAACCGAGTGGTTTTTCGAAAGTGTTCCATCGACTTAAAGTTGGTTTATTATCTTGCATTAGTTCTTTTAATGCGTGATATTCTTGCATTAGTTCTTTTAATGCGTCCCATCATTTAATTCCTACCATTGCAGAAAACAACCAAAATATGACGTACGCTTATGCCATTCGCATTCGCCACGGGGTCCCGTCATCACTCGTTAGGTTACTTAACTAACGACAGAGCGGGGGCTGGGCTAGCGCGGCTGTAAAACATAAGCAACGCCTAAATAGAAAGCAATGATAGACATTACAGATCACAGATGAATACATTGGATATACTAGCAATCCGCATTTCTTTCGAGCCTGAAACGAAAAGCGGATAACACGGTCGCGGTGAATAGCAAATACCCCACCCAAGACCCCTACGGGTGCGGCAAACTACCCGCCAAGTTCCCGGTAGTTTGTGCACCCCACCATGGGTCTATCCTAGGAGCAAAAACAGTAAAAAGAATTATACAATGACGGCTACAACCCCGACCCGGTTGTGCGGCCAAACAAATAATATAATTACATCAATTTACATTTACAATGAATGAAAGAAAAAACAAAAGCTCATCTCACATCCACCCCGGCTATTCACCCGCGACAGTCCAACACATTCATATACACATTCCAGAACATTACAGATCATGTATAACCCCGACTAATCGACTTATAGCGATTAGCCGACGTTCAATACATGCAAACATTACAGATATAACCAACATAGCCAAAGTGCAGTGAAGTTCGGAAAAAAATACGGAATTATAGGACCCCAAAAGTGAATTTCAGTTCTGGAAAATCTGGGTACATATAATATATCTTAAAAATCCCAAAACCAACACAAAAGAACACTGCACGAAAAACGATGCAAAGAAGACACCAAAATGCGGCGGTTCCGCGGCCAGATGAATAGGTGAGGCCGCGGAAGCGCGGCGGTTTGGAGAGAACATGATATCGTTTTTCTTGTGTGTTCTTAGAAAACCCTGAGACGATTTTACAAGTATAAAGTTTTTCAATTTGAGCAGAAAAAAATTCAACAGAAAGTTAGGGTTTTGATTTTCCGGTTTTGCGATTTTTCGGTTCCGAACTTCATTACACCTTACTACCAAGCTAGTTTAAGTTTAGTTAGGCTCTGATACCATTGTAAGTCCATATTGCGACCCCCGGTACTTACGGGGAGGCGGAAACGGTATAAAAAACGAATTTTTATCGCAAGAGGCAACATGGACTAAACTTTGTCGGGATCGTTGTCTAAACTAAAACTAGTTAACAAGCTAAAGAGAGTTAGCTACTATGGAAGATGGTTATACCTAAACTTGAACTCCTTCTTCTTCAAACCTTGTAGAGGTTGATGGTTCTCTTTTCGTCGCCTTCTCCCGTCGAAGATGGATCCACCTCGAAGGTTCGACTTTGGGCTCTTCCTCGATCTTTGAGTGAACTAGGGTTTCCGGCTTGCTAAACCTTCATCCTAGAATGAGTAGATGAGGATTAGGGTTTGCTTTTTTATCAAAAGAGAATGATTCTCAACACATGAGAAGGTTTCTCTTTTCAAGAGGAAGAAGAAGATGAAATGAGGAGAGAGAGTGAGAATGATAGAATGAGCAATATTTTCTCTTTCTTGCAACCATATTGCAAAAAGAAAAGAATTATCTAAATGATAATAATTGAAATAAGAATAGTTGATGGTTATTTTAGGAATGACCACTATCATGCTTCTTTAAATGAAGTGTAAGCATGAATCAAGGAGGATCTTCAAAGCATGATGGTGGTCAAAGGTCAACAAGTCAACCAAGGTCAACAAGTCAACAAAAAATCAACCATAACATAATTCTCATTTAATTACTATTATTAATAGATAATATACAAATCCATTAGGGTTTGGAAAAAGATAACTGTCAACTGTGCATACGCACCCGATCCGAAACCCTAATGAAAAACCTCATTCTCCGCCTCAAGCAACTGTGCATACACACCTGCATTCTCGTTCCGAGGAACAAGAATACCAAGAAATAAAAGCAACCCCCAAAACATATACCAGTATCTGGCCCAAACCAGAGCCTGCCAGTATAATCCGTCCGGACTCCAAACGTGCACAAGTGCGCGGATGAGAACGAACCCTGTCGCAAAACCATGCGACCTCTACTCTGTTTTGCCCAGAGGCGAATACCCTCTGTGTGGGACTCTAAAGACTCGACACTACGCTGGCAGTGGGTTTAACCACAGACCGCAAGCGGCACTAGCTGTGCGTAACGGTCCCCAGGTAGATGCCGACAAGAAGGCTGACGAGGTGAAACCCCATCTGAACTCCTACTGAGTCTGAATGTGACATTCTCCGTACAGTCCGGTCTGTTCGTCTGATACATCGCATGGCGGGCCTAGGGGGCGGTAAAACGTCAGTCCCCCAATAGCGGTACAAGTCGTGTCGGAGTGAAGCCCAAAACACCCTGAGATAACACTGGAAATCTACCAGTATATCTCGCTTGCCCTGGCCAGGGACTACTCGTGTAATGGCTCTCCTAGACACAGCGCGATGTCAACCCCCAATACCGGGAGAGACGAATCCTGTCTAACCGTCACTGCCTCCAAGTGCTTCGGGACTGCACCCAACCACCACCTGTTTGCACGACTCCTTTGAGCCGTGGTAGGGTAGTGATCAAAGTGCAGTGGGAACACACTCGAGGCGAAGTGTCAGTGTCAAGTCAGCGGACTAAGCTGTACTCATGTCACCTGGGAACTGATAACTGACGATAGGTATAATACCAACCTGTCAGTTCCCGACGAGTCCTGTCCAGTGTACTCGTAACCCAACGAGCACCCGTATACTATCTCCAGTACGACGTACTGATGGCTGTGGGACAGACCATCTCCCACACTGGGATGAGAAGCGCATACGCTAGTCTACTCCGGAGTATCGATGCCCTGTCTCGATAGTCCTACGACTAGGGACCTGTATAAGGATGTGCCTATAGATTACCCAGCCCCCACTAGTGTGACTGCCATCACAACGCTGGTAATCAGGCAAAGATCCTAAGGGCTCCACTAATGCGTATAAGTGATATACTGAAATAAACACAAGTACACATTGAAGTAGAAACAAACCAAGTAGCAAACTACTATATTGAGCAAGATTGTTTTTACAAGGTGAATATCCCAAGCTTCCATCAAGTAATATACAAACTAGTATGATACAGTAATGGCCTCTAGGGCATATACACTAACAATATGGATTTTCTCACTTGATGTGCAAGAAGTATATGTGATATACTTTTGTGCACATTTTTGTATCATGTTTGATGATACTTGATCATTTAGTTAAGTGTATAGAATTAAACCATGGTTAATTTGATGATTAGGGTTTTTCTTATTCATTTATTTATTTATTTGTTCATTTATTTATTTGGAAATGGTTTAGATGAGAATGGTGGCTTTATTTGTTTCTAGTTGAAGCTTCATGAAGCTTTGACTTCTTAACCATTCTTGTCTTCATGCTTAACCCTAACCCATCCAAGTAACCATGGTCTATTCTCTACACTCTACTATGGTTAGCTTATGATAAGTATTGATTTATTTTTCATTTGAGAAAAACACTTATGATATTCTTTCTTCTTCTTGATCTTCTTCTTCAAGAAAGAAAGCTTGATGCCATCAATGGCAACTTGAGTTCTAAAGTGAGAAATCCAATTCTAAAGTGAACCCACCTCCTATTTCTTCACCCTCTACCTCTTTCCAAGTTGTTTTGGGTGTTTTCTTCACAAGTTTCACAACTTTGTGAGGTCGGAGCTTGAACTTGTGATGCCTCAACGTAGATCATCTTCGGCACGAAGCCGACGACCTAGTCCGCCCATTTCTCCGATCAAGCCGACGATTGAGTCCGGGATTCGAGATGGACAGCGAGAGGACGCCTACGTGGAGCTAAGGAAGTGGAGAACCGGATCAACAAAGGTTGTAGCCTCTCTCCTTTAGTTAAGATGTTAACTAGTTTCGTTTTCGCCTAAATTTCTAGTCGACGATCCGTATTAGGGTTTCTCGGCACCCATAAAATTTGAAATTGGCATGGTTGATGCCTTGTGAGACCTCTATAGTGTGTCTAGGAACCCTACATGCGCAAGTCTGGCAAGTTTCCTGTATGTTTGAAACTCCCGATATAATTTTTATCCCATGCACTTATGACCTTGACGTAGGCCAACAAATCATAAGCCACATGTCAAGTTCTGCCCGTCGTTGTCCTGATTAATTTAGGTCATCGTACATGCCCTTGACGTAGGCCAACAAGGCTGTATGTCTATCCTAAACTAATGCATCTATCTATGCAACAAATGAATACCCAGCAACTACCAAACACTACGCCTTGACGTAGGCCAACAAACATAGCTTGAATACTACTGACCATCCATAAGAAATGACGGAGGTTTACGGCTGGTTTTTGGCGAAAAACCTTTAACGTAATGAACTTGATCTCGTCGAAGGAACCTGATAGATAAATATAGTGGCGAAAACTTTTTGCTAAAGAGATCACTCCCGGTGAAGGGATCTCATCTCTTTCCTCGTGGAATGAGGTGCAGGATATTCTAACTGAATACCGCGATGCAAAACAACTTGTAATCGACAATATTTAAGTTATTACCCTGACGTAAACTTCTGCCCAAGGGGTCACTCCCGGTGAAGGGATCTCGGCCTTTGCCTCGTCGAATGAGGTGCAGGATATTCTAACTGAATACCGCGATGCAAAACAAAAAGAAACGTCTTTGTAATTTTTTCCAACAACATCAAATATAGGTTTGTTTTATCCTTGCATTGATAAGAATTAATGCAGTCCCATCATTTAATCACAACAGGAAAGAACAAAAATAAAATGTACGTATATGCCATCCGCATTCGTCACTGGGTCCCGTCATCACCCGTTAGGTTACTTAACTAACGACAGAGCGGGGGCTGGACTAGCACGGATGTAAAACATATACAACATCTAATAGTATATATACTAATATACAATAATCGCTCCAGGCGTGATAATATGCAACATTACAGAAAAGTAATAAGTATCACAGAACAATACAGATAATCTGGGATCCCCGGGTTTCACAGAGCCGCTACTGAAACCCGACGTTCCCCTGGTCATGTGGATAGCCTGTGCAATGAAACCTAGACCTCTACGGGTGCGGCAAGTTACCCTCCAAAACCTGAAGCATGGTAGTCCCCACATCATAGTGAATGGAACACCCGCACTTCACGGAATCCGGTAAATTGAGCACCACTCCTTGGGTCAAACTGTACCCCTACGAGCGCGGCGAATAGTCTGCCAATTCTAGAGTGAGGTCACTTTGCCTCTCAAAGCCATGAGATACGGACCCGTTGCCCTCCTGAACCCGGCTATCTGTGCACTCCTTCGCGGGATAAACCTAGTATAGAAATAAAAATATATACAACGGGTACATCGACCTCAACCCGATCGTGCCCCAAAAGAATATTATACAACAAGCAGTGACGGCAGTCCACATGCTGGATGCTCGCCCCGCAATATCAAATGTACAAATAAATCCAAACTGCACTATCATTGCATCCTGCTATCCACCACGACAAATCCGTAACATTACAGCAAAACACAGAACATCAACGCGAATGTCACGTTCGCAAACCCATCAAAAAGAACTATAGCAATCAGACGCGGTTTACCGATCAAATGACATTCCCGGTCGGAGATATAAAGTAAGTACTGTAAACTAACACGTTTAAATTTCGATCGACTAAATTTCCCGAAGTGGGCCCCACGTACATCAGCTGTACAATAATAAAATCTGGGCCCAAAAGAACAGTATCAGAAACCACAATTCCCTGTGAAGAAGCCCCTGTACAATTTTGGAGCACTGTTCCCACTAAACCGCCGCGGATGCGCGGTCAAACCCTAGGTTTGACCGCGGATCCGCGGTGGTTCTATGGGATCACGTGACCAAATTTGTATGGATTGCTTAAAAAAGCCTACCTGTTTTTCTGTGATATGCAAAATAATTTTTAGAACAGTTTAAAAATCAACAGAAACCTTTTGTACAGAAAAATGTAGTTTCGGAAATTCCGTTCGATCGATCTTTTAAGCACGTTAGCACAGGTTAGTATAGCTTAATGGTGAGGCTCTGATACCACTGTAAGTACGTGGCAGTGCCCCGGCCGTCTAACAGACGCCAATATACGGAACAAAACTTTTACGACTGGCGCTATCGCGTACTATAACCCGGATCTGCCATTAAAGCTAAACTAACATATTGTAAAAAGGGTAGAATTGTTATACTGAACGATCCGAGTCCTTCGGTCTTTAACCATCATCCCACGCTTTGTTGCGGCGGCTTCGATCTTCTGAAACTCTAGTCTCGTCGTCCAAGTGGCACCACGTCGACGGATCTTTAAACGGGCTCCCGCCTCTGAACCGAGGCAACTCGGTCGTCAAGTTTGCTAAAAGAGACGACCAAGATGAAGTAAAGAATGAGTAGAACACTTTATCTCGTTACTGTAAGTGCACGGCGGCGCCCCGGCCGTCAATCCGACGCCGGAATGCGGAAACGGTGATAAACTTTAATTTTGCGGACTTTGCAAACCGGCACCACCGCGCACTATAACCCGGATCGTTACCATTAACAAGTCTAAGCTAACTAGAAGATGGGAAAGAGATATACCGACGATCCAAGTCCTCCGGTCTTCTCGTCATCGTCCCGATCTCCTGCGGAATGTCCCGTCTCCTCCTCGTCGCCGGAAGTACACCACATCGCCTTCTTCTTTTACGGGCTCCCACCTCAATGCCGAGGCAACTCGGGCACGAAGCCGGCTACTCGACGTGCCCAAGGTTCGCTGTAGAATGTGTAGTCCTCAAGTCTCATTTTGGTGTTTTTGGAGCTTTGCCATTTGGTGGAAGAAAAAGAGAGCAACTTTAGGAAATGAACTAGAGGGCTTTTCTAGTGAGCATGAGAAACAAAATGCCACACATAAAAATGAATCCAACCCCACCATTTGGAATGGCCGGCCAAACAAAAGAGGGAGTAAGATTGGAGAGAGAGAGTGTGTGGTGTATGGATGATTCAACCACTACTATAATCATGAGAGAAAAAGAATGGTGAAAAGAAATTATCATCACAACCAAATCCATACTCCACTAACCAATCAACAACAACCATGATGACATCCAAAGTCAAGCTATCATGAAGTGATCAAGTCAAAAGGTCAAGGTATGGTGCTCATCATGAAAACCATCATGATGAAACAAGATGCAAAGAAACCCCTCCACTAATGCCTATTTGCAACAATGCAAATAAACCCTCCTCCACCAATCTTCGGCCAATGAACGGAACAATGGAAATTGGCCGAAACGGAAAGCAAACTGGCAACTCCAGAAAACTGGTCCCGTAATAAATTACAGGAAAACCCCGATACTGTGCATACACACCCGCATCTGTATTTCGACCGAAATACAAATGTAATGAGACAAAATCTACACTGTACTATACTAGGATCCGGCTTATACCAAAACCGGCTAGTAATATCTGTTCGATCCGGATCCGTGCAATACCGCACGTATCTGATCGAACCCTGCCATATAACCATACGGCCTATAGTACAGACTGTCCGATCCTGATCCGTGCAATACCGCACGTATCTGATCGGACCTTGCCATATCTCCATACGGCCTCTACAACCTTTCGCCCGAAAGCTGAGTAACTGAATGTGGGGGACTCTAAAGACTCATCAACACCTTGGTTGTGGATTTAACCACTAGCACGTCAGAGGTATAAGCCAATACGTGACGGGCTACCAGGTACTGACCAAATGGGACGTCGATGAGGAAGCTCACCCCGACACCCAACTGAGCCTGTCAGTGACAATATCCGTGCAGTCCGGTCCGTTCGTCTATGAGTATCGCATGGCGGGCCTAGGGGGTTGGTAAAAGTCAGACCCCCAAAAGCGGTATAAGTCGTGTCGGAGTGTAGCCCAGAACACCGTGAGATACTACTGGAATACCTACTAGTAAATCTCCTTGCCTTGGCCAAGGACTTTGTGTAATGGCTCTCCTAGACACAGCACGACCTCACCCCCAATACCGGGAGAGACGAACCCCTGAAGATACGCTCACTGCCTCCATGTGGCTCGGGACTGTACCCAACTAAAACCTGTTTGCACGACTCCTTTGAGCCGTGGTAGGGTAGTAATCAAAGTACAGTGGGAACTCACACGAGACAAATGACGATCCCCAGGTCGATGAACTAACCTGCACACATGTCACCAGGGAACTGCCATCTGACGTCTGGTATATGACCAACTAGCATGTTCCCGGCGAGTCCTGTCCGGTGTACTCATAACCCAATGAGCACCTGTATACATCTTAGGTGATCCAACTGACACCAGTGGCTTGTGAGACCGGCCACCGCCCCTCGTCGGGGTCTCGACTGTATACACTAGTCTACTAATGGAGTATCGATGCCCAGTCTCGAAACTCCCACGACTAGGGACCTTTTAAGGATATGCTTGTAGACCCCCAGCTCCCACTTATATGATCGCCCTCATACTGCTGGTGGTCAAGCAAGAATCCTAGGGGCTCTATCAACGTGTAATAGCGACGTGTCAGGTCACCTAAAGCAGTACACGATGATAAAGGTAAACCAGATAGCATACTATCATCTCGAGTAAGACTGTCCTACCGGGATAGGTCATCCCTCAATCATTACAATCACGTACCTGTGACCTAATAATTGACTCTGAGGGCACTATCTCCAACAATCTCCCACTTGCACTCAAGGCTAATTATTGCGATGTCGCATACTCACAGCCCGTGTGATACCGAACACCCAACTCCTCTACTAGTCAGTCTCACAAAGCTCGTTTGCGAAACTATTGCGTTCGAGGAATAGCCTCAGTGAGTGGATCCGCTTTGATGTTTCTTTCTATGTCTCTCTAAATCTCAAGTTCGCGGAGAAAGCCATCTCCCGAAATGAGCAATACCTGTCTCAGAATATGTCTGGATGTCTGACGGGACCTAGCTCATAAATGAACTCCAAATCCAAACTTCTTAGACTGTATCGTCAACTGAACTTAATCAGTATCCTGCGCGCCATGCCTCCCTCAGTATTGCCTTGGACCACCTGTCCAAAATACTGCCCCTCATCAGAAGGAAAACTATAGCTCTGACAACCACCTTGTCGTCCATGTCACCTTGGAAGCCTGGAATGATAACTGTCTCCCGAATGAGGCTGTCGTTATCATATTCCTAGAACATGCACTTATGTTCTAAAACTGCTTCCGACTGCTTCTCCAGGATTGGATTAATGTCAACTTATTGCATCTAGTGCAAGAACAACATCTGGTGTGGTACTTGACATCTCATGATTGACTCAATTGCCTGAGCAAGTGATCTGCCAATCATGCACGTCCCTCTCCCCTTTAGTCTGTAAGACACCTTTGGAGAGGGTGACTCCATTACCTGCAGGTACACTACCGTGCCAGGAGTCGTCCATCCTAAATACTCTTAGAACGCTGTCAAGTACCCTGATTGGGAAACCACCCAAATCTAGATCTAAGACCATAGATCTAGTAACCAGTATGTCTGATATAAAATCCATTTCCTTTGTGGAGAAACTACTGTGTGACGACCAAAGTATAACCGATCGTAGTGTAGGAGTTTCTTTTCCTACTCTGTGTATATCATCCAAATACCAGGATATCACACCCTACTACCTTCTCAACAGATCCATCCCCTATTCTGATGAAGTCAAACCCATGACTGTCACGTCAGAAATAGATGATCTATCTCCGCTACATCTGCTCTAGTCTATAAATAGACATAAGCAACCTGTCCACCAATGCTTCCGCTGCTCCCACTGACTACGACAACCCTCTGGCAGAGTCATATAAACGTACACTTCTAAAACTGGTTTAGAACGACGCTATACTCATCCTCCCGCCGGGTCTCGTAACCTGGAACAACAGCAATGGCAATTGTGGGTAAACAAGAACTTCCCTGTCACCGTCCTTGAGGCTACCGTAGTGCCTCTCGGGTGCCTGAAGTAACCCACCTTATCTGCGGAGTGGCCAATGGAATGTCAATCCAGATTGAATCTTTAGGTTCCTTATCAAATCTTCAGTAATCGTTTGTGGTTCTGGAATCACTTCCAGTTCTACCATACTCCCACTACTGTTTTCTGAAAAAATCCATTTTTATTAAAACTGTGGCGAGTCTAGAACGATATTGCTATTGTCCATCCAGATGGTAGAAAGTCAACCCGCGTCATAGCCTGGGTCAACCCACAAACAGTCATTACTGAAACGTGCCTTGAGTTGTCTAGTGTCTGGTTTTAAGCATAAGCCGGACAACTCCCCGTACCTTAACATCGTTAAGATATGAACTGTTCTATATCCAATATAGAAACAGAGGCACTGATTTAATTGAACCAGATTCAAATCATGCAGCTGTCCCCAGCGCATGTCAACTAAATGGAAGGAGGCCGATCAGCGTTACTCAACTTAGGAATACTTCCAATTATGAGTAACCTGAAAGAGAAGCAAGATCTCTTTATCATTACTATCAACTGAATACCATACACAAGTATCTACATCTTCGATCTCTTTGAAGAATCCCGATACTTGCTATACCTGGTTCTCTACTCTATTCAAATACCTATAACTTCTCAAAATTTGGACCCTGTGTTTCCGCGAAACACCTGTCTAAAAACTAGAGAAGTCATAAGTAAACCGAATATAGTACGAGGACCAAGCCCTCTGTCCTGATGGACCCTGGACAACATACAATCCTTTGTATAAGTCCCTTGAGTCTGATAACTCATTCACTATGTGTCGTAGGTTGAAAACTGTACTTATGGTTAAGAAGAATTACACCGCTGTTTAATGCTCCTTACCTAACCATCCACTGATATAGGTAAATGTCGTAGACATAATTTCAGAAAGGTATATCTCACTCTATGAAAATAGACGTACAGATATATCAATTTGAAATTGGTGCATAACAGCGGATATTCAAAACCAAATATTTGCCGACCGGCAAACAGCCCAGGTGATTTCCTCAAATATCACCGATTACAACGAATCCCGATATAATGAGGATAATCACCCAATTCCCAATAACTTACTCCCACTCATCATCTGTAAAACCATACAGATGTGAGAATCGTACCTGGTAAATACATACCCTGGAGTAAGTATCTAATCGGGAAATCAGTTTTCCTTTAACATTACACAGTGAAACTGAAACATTGAAATGTTCCGATGGGGTATTCTGGTATTCCTAGTAATGCCTCTTCCAGATTCACGACTGTAACCGTATAGTTCTTTGCCACCTCTCCAAATCCCTTCATATGTCTTTAGTCTTTACCTTCTGCACACCCTTTTAGGCCAAATGGTTTTCTTCCTTCCCTACCGTTCGGCACCAGCCTATGGTTTGGAAGAAGACTATCCAATAAGCATAATAGGTGTACTTTCCCAATCCTAGGAACACTCACAATGAGAGAGGGTGAAGATAAAAGACAACCGAATAAACCTTATTCCTATTTCTCCTGAACCAGAATCCATCCCCGAACTGGAACCAGTTCCATTCGAGTTCGTATATAACCATACGATGGAGTATCCAAATAAACTGTGGATCTTCGTAGTGATACGGAGTGTCCTGGAGAAATACAAAGGTGATGTGGGAGTGGTAACGAAATACCTGGTTTGGTCGTGAATATCTGTTGCAATTTACTTTGCCCTCTTACTAATCCCTTGCTTTGTCTTAACTTAATACCTTCTGCACACCATCGTTATGCTAATTGGTTTTCTTCATTCCCCACCGGTCGGCACCAGCCTAAGGTTTGGAAGAAGACAATCCAATTTGCGTAACAGGTGTACTACCCCTAAACCAAGGAGTACTCGTAACCTGAGAGAGGGTAAAAGGAAAAGACAACTGAATAATCCTATCCGTTTTCTCCAGAACCGGAAACCATCCTCGAATAAATTCTTTCGAGTTCGTATCTAACCATACGATGGTTTTGTCCAATGGAAGTGGACGTTCGTAGTAAAACGGGGTGTCCTGGAGAAAAGGGTAAAAGTAGGAGTGGCAATGAGGTTTGCAACTCTGACAATCCAAAAGCCAGTGTTAAGAAGGTTCGGTCAACTTGGTCACTGAGTCATAGTCTTAGGGTCGGGTCAATGGTCGCTGCCAAAGAGAGAGAGAAAAGAAACACTCAGCGTGCACTCTAACCTAGATCAGAATGGTTACCAATTTATCTAATCTGGAATCCTCCCACTGTACCTCAAATTCTCCTCCAAACCTGAAAGAAGAATTAGTCGGGATCACCCGAGGAGTAAACTAACTCATCAGTGGGAATCGGGATCCAACTCTCATCGCATGACAACGTGACGGAATCCGCTCACGGTATCACACTCCAGAAGGTATGCGCATATCTGGCAAGTTTCAGTTCTTTTGAAACTCCCGATGTGATTTCTGCCCCATGCTCTTATGACCTTGGCAAAGGTCAACAAATCATAAGTCACATGTCAAGTTCTACCCGTCATTATCCAGGTTAATTTGAATCCACCCGTACAAGCCCTTGACGAAGGTCAACAAGGCTATACGACTGTCCCAAACCAACGCATCTATCTATGCAGCAGAAAGGTAACAAGCAGCTACCATACACTATGCCTTGACGAAGGTCAACAAACATAGCATGAATACTACGTGCTACCCGTCTGAAACGACGGAGGGCTACGAATGGTTTCTGGCGAAAACCTTTAACGTAGTGAACTTGATATCGTTGAAGGAACGGATAGCTTTTAAAAATATAGTGACGAAAACCGTTGCTAAAGAGGTCACTCCCTATGAGGGGATCTCGGCTCTTTCCCTGTAGAATGGGGTGCAGGATATTCCAAATGAATACCGCGATGCAAAGCAAAAGTAATCGGCTATAGTGAAGTTAATGCCCTGACGCAAACTTCTGTCCAAGGGGTCACTCCCGGTGAAGGGATCTCGGCCCTTGCCTCGTCGACTGAGGAGCAGGATATTCCAATGAATACCACGATGCAAAACAAAAGTAAACGTCCTTGCAATAACAGCTTTTTGAAAAGTGTTCCAACAACATCAGATTAGGTTTGTTTTAACTCGCATTGATCCGAATCAATGCAGTCCCATCATTTGATCACACCAAAAAGAAAGAAAATATACTGATGTACGTATATGCCATCCGCATTCGCCACTGGGTCCCGTCATTACCCGTTAGGTTAGCTAACTAACGACAGAGCGGGGACTGGACTAGCGCGGATGTAAAACATATACAACATCTACTAATATATATACCAATATATTATATTCGCTCAAGGCGTGAATAAAATGCAACATCACAGAGAAGTACAGCATCACAGAAACAATACAGATATCTGGGATCCCCGGGTTTCACAGAGCCGCTGAAACCCGACGTTCCCCTGGTCGTGTGGATAGCCTGTGCAATGAAATCCTAGACCCCTACGGGCGCGGCAAGTCACCCGCCAAAACCTGAAGCGAGGCAGCCCCCTTCAGCTCCGTGAATGGACCACCCAGCACTTTACGGAATCCGGTAACTTGGGCACCCCTCCTGGGTCAACCTGTACCCCCTACGAGTGCGGCGAATAGCCCGCCAATCCTAGAGTGAAGCCCCCTCCGTCTCAATGCCATGAGATGCGGGCTTGTTGCCCTCCAGAACCCGGCTATCCGTGCACCCCTCCGCGGGGCAATCCTAGTACAGAAAGTAAAATATACATACAACGGGTACATCGACCGCAACCAGGTCGTGCCCCAAAATAATAATACAAACAGGCAGTGACGGCAGTCCACATGTCGGACGCTCGCCCCGCAATATCAAATGTACATAATGCAACAAAACTGTACTAGCATTGCATCCAGGCTATCCCCCACGACCGATTCGCAACATCACAGCAAAAACAAAACATCAACGTGAAAGTCACGTTCGCAAATCCGTCTAACCGGGCTATAGCAGTTAGACCGGATTTACCGATCAAGTGACATTCACGGTCGCAGATATAATGTAAATACTGTGAAAAATGTGTTTAAAATATCCGATCGATCAAAAATTAACAAGTGGGCCCCCAATCAAAACTGTAGCACTCACAGAAAACCTGGGCCCAATTTTAATATTCCAAAACCCCTAATTTAAGCCCAGAAGCCCACTGTAAAAACCCAACCCACTGATTCCTGTATTCGGCGGCGGAAGCGCGGCAAAACGTGGGTTTTGGCCGCCCTTCCGCGCTCTAGTGAGAGGATCAGTGCCTCGAATTTGAACAGTGTTCTTATAATTTTTAGGACATCAATATTTTAGAACCTGAAAAATTTTTAGAGACTGAAAAATTTCAACAGAAACTGTCGTGGGTGTAATTGGGTTTTCGGAACATTTGATCGACCGGAACTAAAAAACACATTACACAAAGCTAGACTAAGTTAATGGGGAGTCTCTGATACCACTGTAAGTGCACGGCGGCGCCCCGGCCGTCAATCCGACGCCGGAATGCGGAAACGGTGATAAACTTTAATTTTGCGGACTTTGCAAACCAGCACCACCGCGCACTATAACCCGGATCGTTACCATTAACAAGTCTAAGCTAACTAGAAGATGGGAAAGAGATATACCAACGATCCAAGTCCTCCGGTCTTCTCGTCATCGTCCCGATCTCCTGCGGAATGTCCCGTCTCCTCCTCGTCGTCGGAAGTACACCACATCGCCTTCTTCTTTTACGGGCTCCCACCTCAATGCCGAGGCAACTCGGGCACGAAGCCGGCTACTCGACGTGCCCAAGGTTCGCTGTAGAATGTGTAGTCCTCAAGTCTCATTTTGGGGTTTTTGGAGCTTTGCCATTTGGTGGAAGAAAAAGAGAGCAACTTTAGGAAATGAACTAGAGGGCTTTTCTAGTGAGCATGAGAAACAAAATGCCACACATAAAAATGAATCCAACCCCACCATTTGGAATGGCCGGCCAAACAAAAGAGGGAGTAAGATTGGAGAGAGAGAGTGTGTGGTGTATGGATGATTCAACCACTCCTATAATCATGAGAGAAAAAGAATGGTGAAAAGAAATTATCATCACAACCAAATCCATAGTCCACTAACCAATCAACAACAACCATGATGACATCCAAAGTCAAGCTATCATGAAGTGATCAAGTCAAAAGGTCAAGGTATGGTGCTCATCATGAAAACCATCATGATGAAACAAGATGCAAAGAAACCCCTCCACTAAAGCCTATTTGCAACAATGCAAATAAACCCTCCTCCACCAATCTTCGGCCAATGAACGGAACAATGGAAATTGGCCGAAACGGAAAGCAAACTGGCAACTCCAGAAAACTGGTCCCGTAATAAATTACAGGAAAACCCCGATACAGTGCATACACACCCGCATCTGTATTTCGACCGAAATACAAATGTAATGAGACAAAATCTACACTGTACTATACTAGGATCCGGCTTATACCAAAACCGGCTAGTAATATCTGTTCGATCCTGATCCGTGCAATACCGCACGTATCTGATCGAACCCTGCCATATAACCATACGGCCTATAGTACAGACTGTCCGATCCTGATCCGTGCAATACCGCACGTATCTGATCGGACCTTGCCATATCTCCATACGGCCTCTACAACCTTTCGCCCGAAAGCTGAGTAACTGAATGTGGGGGACTCTAAAGACTCATCAACACCTTGGTTGTGGATTTAACCACTAGCACGTCAGAGGTATAAGCCAATACGTGACGGGCTACCAGGTACTGACCAAATGGGACGTCGATGAGGAAGCTCACCCCGACACCCAACTGAGCCTGTCAGTGACAATATCCGTGCAGTCCGGTCCGTTCGTCTATGAGTATCGCATGGCGGGCCTAGGGGGTTGGTAAAAGTCAGACCCCCAAAAGCGGTACAAGTCGTGTCGGAGTGTAGCCCAGAACACCCTGAGATACTACTGGAATACCTACCAGTAAATCTCCTTGCCTTGGCCAAGGACTTTGTGTAATGGCTCTCCTAAACACAGCACGACCTCACCCCCAATACCGGGTGAGACGAACCCCTGAAGATACGCTCACTGCCTCCATGTGGCTCGGGACTGTACCCAACTAAAACCTGTTTGCACGACTCCTTTGAGCCGTGGTAGGGTAGTAATCAAAGTACAGTGGGAACTCACACGAGACAAATGACGATCCCCAGGTCGATGAACTAACCTGCACACATGTCACCAGGGAACTGCCATCTGACGTCTGGTATATGACCAACTAGCATGTTCCCGGCGAGTCCTGTCCGGTGTACTCATAACCCAATGAGCACCTGTATACATCTTAGGTGATCCAACTGACACCAGTGGCTTGTGAGACCGGCCACCGCCCCTCGTCGGGGTCTCGACTGTATACACTAGTCTACTAATGGAGTATCGATGCCCAGTCTCGAAACTCCCACGACTAGGGACCTTTTAAGGATATGCTTGTAGACCCCCAGCTCCCACTTATATGATCGCCCTCATACTGCTGGTGGTCAAGCAAGAATCCTAGGGGCTCTATCAACGTGTAATAGCGACGTGTCAGGTCACCTAAAGCAGTACACGATGATAAAGGTAAACCAGATAGCATACTATCATCTCGAGTAAGACTGTCCTACCGGGATAGGTCATCTCTCAATCATTACAATCACGTACCTGTGACCTAATAATTGACTCTGAGGGCACTATCTCCAACAGTTACGTCCAAGACTATGGACGAACGGTTAATGAAGTTTCCAATTGGAATCGGGTGAAATGAGAATTGTAGCTATCTAATTTCCATACACCAAAACACTATCATAATCTTTTCCCTCAAGTGAACAACCATGCCTATTCCCACAAGAGGGGCCGGCCATATAAAGGAGGAGGGAGGTGAGTGTAGGAGAGGGGGGTGACCATTATCATGAATGAAAACAATGAGTCATGAAACACCTAGTGTGAACATAATTAAAGCAAAGGATGAATCATTTAAGCAAGTCATCACAACATTAAATGCACCATTAATGAACTAATGACTCATGAAGCTAGTCACCATTTCTAGAACCTTCTAGAACTCTGACTCACATTATCAAGAAAAGATAAATCCGTATTTAACCGAATGTTAAATACGGGTGATAGAAAACTGGAAACTGGCAACTTCTAAAAGTGATCCTGAAACTAATTTCAGGATAACCCCGTAACAGTATAAACATACCCGCATTTGTATTACGACCGAATGCAAATGCAACTGAGACAAAGATATTATATCTAAACAGTATAATACTAGGATCCGGCTTAAACCAAAGCCTACCAGTATTATCTGCCCGAAAAATGATACGTGCGAAAACGCACGTGCTTTTTCCGAACCCTGCCATAATACCATACGACATCTACAACGTTTCGTCCGAACTTGGGAAAGTGTCTGTAGGGGACTCTAATGACTCATCAATACACTGGCACTGGGTATAACCACGAGCACGTCATAGGTACAAGCTGTACGTAACGTTTTGCCTATGTATTGATTGGAAGGGAAGCTGACGAGCGAACTCATCTATAAACCCTACTGAGCTTGACAGTGACAGTATCCGTACAGTTCGGAACATTCGTCTATGAGTATCGCATATTAGGCCTAGGAGGTCGGTAAATGTCAGACCGCCAATAGCTGCATAAGTCGTGTCAGAGAGCAGCCCAGAACACCCTGAGATACTACTGGTATACCTACCAGTATATCTCGATTACCCTGGCCAGGGATTTCGTGTAGTGGCTCTCCTAAACACAGCGCGATCTCACCCCCAATACCCGGAGAGACGAGTCCCCGAAGATCCGCTCACTTGCCTCCAATGTGGCTCGGGACTGTACCCAAAATATACCTGTTTGCACGACTCCTTTGACCCGTGGTAGGGTATAAATCAAAGCACAGTGGGAACTCACACGAGACAAATGACGACCTCAGGTCAATGAACTAACCTGTACACATGTCACCAGGGAACTGCTATCTGACGATATGTATAATACCAACTAGCATGTTCCCGGCGAGTCCTGTCCGATGTACTCATAACCCAATGAGCACCTTTATACATCTTAGGTGATCCAACTTACACCAGTGGCTTGTGAGACCGGCCACCGCCCCTCGTCGGGGTCTCGACTGTATACACTAGTCTACTCTGAAGTATCGATGCCCTGTCTCAAAACTCCTACGACTAGGGACACTTTAAGGATGTGCTTATAGACCCCAGCTCCCACATATATGATCGCCATCATACTGCTGGTAGTCAAGCAAGATTCCTATGGTCTTTATCAACATATACATGATGATAAAGACAAACCAGATAGCATACTATCATCTCGAGTAAGACTGTTTTATCGGTATAGGTCCTCCCTCAATCATTGCAATCACGTACCTGCAATCCAATAATTGACTTAGAGGGCACTATATCCAACAAAAAGCAATGCAAAACAACTACTATTAATGATACTTATTGTATGAAGTGAATCATATGCGACATAGTAGGTTCTAAGTGGTTACGTGACATATCAATACCGATGAAGTGTAATATAACATGTAGATATGTGCATATGCAACATGACTCATCGATAATTAGTGCAGTGTCCTAGCAAGTGTTGGACAATGAAAATTTATAGATATGAATGCATACGATGAAGTTTTTAGTTGTAAACATATACACAATGCAAATGAAGTTAATTAGCCAAACTTCAATTTACGTGCGTATTACGCAATCCATACAAAATCCCCCGGTAGATGTTTAATCTGCTCACCGGAATACGTCGAATTTACTCAGATGTAATCAATCCTTTTCCCTTCCTTGCGGTCTCCGAAGTCCCCGCGGTCGAACCTAACATCGAAATTAACTTTCGTATATGAAACGGCTAAACTCCGATACGGCGAAAACGTGAAACTACAAGATTTACATACTAAACATGCTACGTGCGAATATTGTGAACTATCTAAAACTTGTACTAACCTGATCTAACCCTTCGCTGTTCGTAACAGGAAAAACAGAATCGTGACACGAAATATCCGTGTCGTATTTTAGAATTATAACCCAAAACAAGAATTTGCTTCCAGATTCTATATACTGAATATATAACATAAACTAACTATACCAGATACCCTAAAATATATAAAGAGAGCTACCTTAGAAAACTCAACATCCAACTCCCTAGGAAAACCGGTGAGCTCGGAATATTGGGGAATGTCGCCAGTCGAAATTTCAAGGAATGGGTCTGTGTTTCTAGTAGTTATTCTAGGTCCAATTTACAAGATTAAGGTACTGTTTGATTTTTCTAATTATTAACCAACTCATAGCAGTTTCAAATAGAGCAAGAATCTAACAAAAATACGATATTTACCGGTATCCTAAGACTTATACTAGACAGAACTAAAACAAGATCTGAGATATGAGATTATACCAACTGAAGGATCCACTGAGTTAATTCATCCAGGGGATGCACAAGAACATGGTAAGCCTAGCTTGAGTGTTGAGGTAAGGATTACTTGGTACCTAGCTTCTCTTCTTCTTTCATTCAAATTGAGGTAGAGGGTTATTACTAAGTATTTTTCTTTCTAAACCTAGTGTCCAACTGAACAATTATGGAATAGATAAGGATATGAAGTGTTGATTTAGGTGGAGGTGTCACCATGAAGTAGAGTGGTGCATTCATGCAAGGAGGAGGTGTTAGTGTTTGGTTTAACCTAAGGTGTGGTATGTATGAGGTTTATCTTACCTTAACCATTACCTAACACATTTACATAATTGTAGGGTTCCTAGGCATCCTAATGAGGTCTCACAAGACATCAACCATGCCAATTTCAAAAAATCTAGGTGCCGAGAAACCCGACTACGGATCGTTTGCTAGAAAACTAGGCGAAAAAGCTAACTAGTTAACACTTAACTAAGAGATACGGAAATACAACATTTGTAGATCCGGTCGTCCACCTCCACGGCTCCGAGATGAGGTCCTCTCCGCTGTCCAAATCAAATCCGGGCTCTAGCGTCGGCTTCATCGGAGAATGGACGGGCTAGGTCGTCGACGACGTGCCGAAGATGATCTACGTCGAAGCATCACTAGATCGAGCTCCACCTTCACCAAGTCTTGAAAACTTGTGAAGAAAACACACTCTACTACTTGGCAAGAGGTAGAGGATGAAGAAATAGGAAGTGGGTAGACTTTATTTTTGGATTTCTCACTCTTTTTCATCACTTGCCATTAATGGAGCAAGCTTTCTTCATGTGAAGAAATGAAGAAGAAGAAGAAGCTAATTATGATAAGTTAATTCAAATTAGAAAAGAAATGAATACTTATCATACTAGAACCATGGTTAGGTGTAGAGAATCAATCATGGTTAAGTGAATGGTTAGGGTCAAGCTAGAGACAAAATGGTCACTTAGTCAAAAGATCAAGAAGCTTCAACTAGAATCCAAAATTAGCAACCATTTCATTTCATTTTCTTTTATTCATTTATCATAAATAAATGGATAATTAAATAAGATAAATGAATAACAAATAATAAACCCTAACCTATTCATTAACCAAGGTTTAATACTTTACACTTAACCAAAAAGCATGTATCATCAAACATGATACAAGCTAGTGCACAAAATCATATCACATATATAATGCGCACAACCGAGTGAGAAAATCCATCTTAAAGTGAACCAATACTAGTTAATGCAAAGTAATATATCAAATATATAATTATACATTAAATCATTAAATCAACACTTGATTTAACGATCCGGTCATATCGCATATAACCGACTTGTATCCTATGCATCGGCTTATCGAATCAACCTTTGATTCGATAACTAGGGTATATCTTATATAACCTAATCGATACATTCATCGCGAGAATGGAATACGGTATCACATACACGCATTATTCTCGGTCCCGCACATATCTCATATGCGCTCCTATTTCGTTTCGCTTGAGCCAGGAAACCTCTGTGTAGGACTCTAAAGACTCGTCAATACGCCGGCAGCAGGCGATGATCATATCAAACACCCACAAGCCGCAAGCGGTCTGCTAAACGTAACGGCCACCCGGGTATTGAGCGATCTGAAGATCGACGAGCAAGCCCGCTCACACTCCAGTGAATCCAACCAGTAACACTACCGTACAGTCCGGTCTAATCGTCTGATATGTCGCATATCTCGCCTAGGGGTGGTAAACGTCAGACCCCAATAGCTCAATAAGTCGTGTCGATATGAGGTCTATAACAATTCAAGAAACTACTGGTAACACTTACCAGTAAATCTCAGCAACCCTGGCCAGGGATTTCCTGTTATAGCCAATCGAACACAGCGCAACATCAACCCCCTATACCGGGAGAGACGAATCCCCTCCTATCGCTCATTGCCTCCATGTGACTCGGGACTGTACCCAAAAACCACCGTTTTGCACGCCCTCTTGGACGTGGTAAGATGGAAATCAAAGCACAGTGGGAACCACACAAGACTCTATGACGATCTCGGGTCAACAGACTACTCTGTACCAGTGTCACCAGAGAACTGCCATCTGACGTGAGGTATAATACCATCTGGGAGTTCTCGGCGAGTCCGTCCAGTGTACCCAGTCTCTACTGAGCACCCGTATATCATCTCTGATGTCAAACACCAATGGATATGGGATCATCCATCGCCCATCTGTATGGGTGGAGAAGGTATACGCCAGTCTACTCTGGTATATCGATGCCCCATCTCGATACACCCACGACTAGGGACTTTGAAGGATGTACTTATAGACTACCATGTCCCCACTAGTATGATCCGCATCATAGTCCAGGTAGTCAAGTAAAGATCCTAAGGGCTTTACCAACATGTAACAGGGAGACAATCAGTGTACACGTTAAGGTAAAGATCAACCAGATAGCATACTATCATGTCGAGCAAGAAAGTCCTCCCTATATATGTCCCAGCATCCACTACAATATACATCCTATGTATAGCAATGGCCTCTAGGGCATACATATAACTAACAATCTCCCACTTGCACTAGGGCCATCTGATAGCAGTGGTTGTAGTATCTCATACTCAACCATCCCATAAAAATCTCTCTGGGAACAGGCCTTTGTGAGTGGATCCGCTGTGTTGTCCTCTGAGTCTACTCTCCTGACCTCGATCCCCTGGAGATTAACCATCTCCATGATCAGGTGATACTGCCTTAGAATATGTCTGGATCACTGATGGGATCGGCGTTCCTTGGCATAAGCCACAACTCCATTGTCACACAATGGGAGGAACATAGTTCATCTTATGAACCATTATACATCCAAACAGCCTCTTTGGTAGCATCTTTAGTAGCGATGTATCCTACCTTTATCGTCTAGTATGTCACGGTATCTAGCTTGGAACTCTTCCAACATACCGTCCCTTTACTGAGGGTATAGACAATGCCTGCGACTGACATTCAGTCGTCTTTATCACCCTAGAACCCTTCCAGTGATTCTCCCCAGGATCGGTTGAGACCGTCTCACTACAACTAGTGAGAGTCCTAACATCCAATTAGATCTATCTCATAGATCCAAAAACCCAGGATTTAGGAGGTATCACTTTGATCCTATATGGAGAATCATTGTGATAAGCGAAGATTGATCGAGCGTAGCATAGGAAGCTCCTTCCCTATCAAGAGTATGTCATCCACGTACTTTATGAGGATCGTCACCATACTCCCTACTACCTTTTTGTTCATACAAGGTTCATCTACCATTTTGATGATGTCAAACTCTTTGACTAACACATCAAAACAGATGTTCCAACTCCGCGATGCCTGCTTTATCCTATAAAGCATCTTGCACATGTTTCCGCTGCTCCCACTGTCTACGAAGCCCTCTGGCTGTGTACTTATAGACGTTCTCTTCTAAAACATCATTTAGAAAAGGAGTCATGACACCCAACCGCCAGATATCGTAGTCATGGTATGTAGCCGTGGCAAGTAGGATCTGGATGGACTTAAGCATAGATCCTTAGAAAAAGTTTCATCATGATCCACACCTGGTCAATGATGCAAACCTTTAATAAGTCTAGCTTTGAAAGTCTCAACTTTTCCATGTACACCAAGTAATCTTCTCAAGATATACTTGCTCCTGATGGGGATTTAACCCTTCAGATATAGCAACCAAAGTCCATACTTTGTTGGTGTATAAGGATTCCATCTCAGATCACTAAGCATCCAGCCATTCTTATAGAGTCTTACTCCTGATGGCCAGCTCGAAACTAGTTGGGTCATCATCTCATGATGCAATCCTCGCTCCCACTGTCATAGAGAAACCGAAGTATCTCTCAGGTGGGTGAGGAACCCTACTAGATCGGCGGAGAGGCTGAGGTTCGTTGGTATCTACTGAATCCCTTGGTTCTATCAAATCATCTGCTGTAGTTTGTATAGCTGGAACCTTTCCAGTTCTACATTACAGACCTTGCCTCGAGCTTGTCCGGATTTTGCTTTCAGACATAGGCCGGACAACCCCAAATCTTAATTAACTTAAGACATGGGCTCTTCCCTTTCCATATCACATATGAAATGGTAGGCAACTAACTTGATTCAAACCCTATTCAATAGGTATGCAGCTTCTCAAGTTCATAACTCCCAAAAAGGGAATAGGTAACTCAGTAGTACTCATCATAGAGCACACCTTATCATATAGGGTGTTATTGCTCCGCCCTGATATACCATCGTGCTATGGTCTATACGGAGGAGTAATGCTGAGAGAGAATCTCATTCTCCTTTAGAATATTCCAGGAATTCCGTGCTCAAGTATTCTCTTCCCTGATCACATCAAAGGACATAATACTTGTACCCTTATTGGTTCTCTACTTCTAACTTATATTCTGTGAATATCTCAAAAGGCTCGGACTCATGTTTCAACAGGAACATATGTCTGAATCTTGAGAGATTATCATAGAATGTAATGAAGTATTAAGAACCAGTCCTGGCATGTGTAGACAGGGGACCTTACATACATCAACATGTATCATCCCAAGAGTTTACTAACCCTTTCTCTGTTTCCAATAAACAGAGCTGTGGTCATCTTATCTTTGTGACATGACTGGCGAGTTTCACAAGATGTAAATTCAAACTAATTTAAATATGCATCTAAATGTAACTTCAGCCAGTCGGGTCGCATTGATATGACCTAGTCTACAATGCCTCAAGAAGGATTCGTTCATTTCTGAACTCTTCCTCTTGTGTGTGTTCCGTATACTAAGAACTGTGGTTTGATTTAGAACATCAATGCTTTTAGATAACGTGCCTGAACCGATCAACTTTTGATATAGGAAATGTTCAAAACATTATCCAACAATACAAAATTTTATCATTTCTTTACTAATAAAGAGACTGATATGATTTTGTATATCAGGTTCGGTATCTAATAACATTCGTTCAGAATCAATGTATTGTAATACAGGGTGACAGTGACCAACAGACTTGGCTGCAACTCTTGCCCCGTTTTCTGCCTCATGAAACTTATCACCCGTTCTCAGTTCTCTACCTATCTGTAGCCCTTTGTAACAGATTACATATCTGGGATCCTGATCTGGTATCACATACCCAGGACGTAGAGGATACAGAGAAACAGTTCTTTGTAATGAACACACCCGAAGATGATGCATCAGCATGCACTCTCTTCGTTTGGGCGGCACGGGAATTCTGGTAATCCCCTATTTCCTGCTCGGTCTTATAACAATTATAAGTTGGAGCGGGACCAACGTTCCCCAGCTCAGTATAACAAGCGGGTTCAGTCAAATATTCCGTATTATTATCTTGATTAAGGCGTGATATGGTCGCTACCTGGAGAGAGAGAGAAGAAAACACTCAGCGTGCGCTCTGTCAAGAATAGATTGGTTTTTATTTTATCTAATCAGGATGGCTCCCACTGCTTTTTATCAAATCTTCCTTCAAACCCTAAAAGGAAAGACTAGCAGGGATTAATTACACACTACAAGTTCGCCAATCTTTCAGCCAGGCCAGTGTCGGTACTTTGAGGGAGGTCCCCCGTGCTTTCGCACGAACCTAATTAATGTAAACCTCGTTTTCCCAGAGGCGTAACCCCGTTGACACCTTTCTAGACACCTACTTGATCGGCTAATTATAATGTATAAAACTCTCTCAGGAGTAACACTTACTCGCAGCGGGTATCGGGATCCAACTATCTCATAGAAGGTATGCAATCTCATTGCAAATTTCAACACTTGAAATTCCCGATAATCTTTTGCCCCTAGCGTCCTATGACCTTGATGCAGGCCAACAAACCATAGTCCGCTAGTCAAGTTCAACCCGTCATTTCCTGATTGAATTAAACCCACCCGCACGACCCTTGACGCAGGCCAACAAAGTCGCACGACTACCCTAATCCAATCACATCATATGCTTATGCAGATAAGCACCAGTTAGCTACCGCACACTACGCCATGACGCAGGCCAACAAACGTAGCACGAATACTAACTACTACTTATCTGAAATGACGGAGGGCTACGACAGGTTTTTCTGAAAACCTATTGCGTAATGAACTTGATATCGTTGTAGAATCAAATGAATTTTGAAATGGAGTTCTTTTGAGGCTTTTCTAGTTTTGCTAAAGGAGTCACTCCCGGTGAAGGGATCGTCGGTCCTTTTCTCGTCGAATGAGGTGCGGGATATATCACATATATCACTGTGCAAAGCAAAAACACTTAAAAGCAATCAAAAGACAAACCGAGTGTGTAGCATCTGCCAGTTATTGCTAAAGGAGTCACTCCCGGTGAAGGGATCTCGGTCCTTTCCTCATCGAATAAGGTGCAGGATATATCTCATATACCGCTGTGCAAAGCAAGAACTGTAGCTACCTGTTTTATTTTGAAATTCGATTCTACAACATCTTAGGTTTCTTTTATTTCATTAATCATATTAATGAAGTCCCATCATTTAAGTACCTAAACATCACAGATAAATACGACGTACACTTATGCCATCCGCATTCGCCTCGATGTCCCCTCGTGCACCGTTAGGTTAGGTAACTAACGGCAGAGCAGGGCAGGGCTAGCACGGGTGTAAAACATAAGTAACGTCTATATAATATATCATATATACTATATGCTGTATCTATCACAGAACATCACATGATCACATCACAGATATCGCAGCAGAAGAAACATATGAAATATTGGATATATTAGGACGTCCGTGTTTTCAATACGAGCCAGTATAAAACACGGATTCCACGGTCGTGATGAATAGCCAAACCCACACCCCTAGACCCCTACGAGAGCGGCAAGCAACCCTACCAATTCTGGAGTTAGGAGACCCGGACTCGACTCCTCGAGTTGGTCTCCCACTGGACTCCAGAACCTGGTTACTTATGCTCTCCTCCTTGGGTCTATCCTAGTGCGGAAAAGTAAATAATATACAAACGGTGACAACTTCCACAACCTGGAAGTGTCCCAATAAAAGAATATTACATACAAGTTTTTACATGAATGAAAATGAAAAACACTCATCTCACATAAAAACCCCCGGCTATTCAAACACGACGATCCAATATAACATATCCAGCAACACATAACATCACATGTCATCAACGTAAGTAAATATGCGCATCCCAATTGTCGTTGACATATAGCAACGAAACCAGCGATATCACATATTACACTTACGGTCACAGAAAAGAAAGTGAAAAAATACAACAGTTGGAATCCGCAACCACCTCAGACATCGCATGCCTGACCAAATGAATTCCTTAAACATCGCATGCCTAACAATTATAAACCCCGCATTTTAGTCTCATTATCGAAAACACTTTTCAATATCAAGTCGGGCAATTCAACAAGATTCCCGACATCCTGATCGAATGCTCGTCGCAAACTTCTGTAGACGGCCGCACCCCCGTTACCGTCGACGAAGTGCACCAAGGCGGAACACCGCTACCGCGAGCACCCGAATGGATGCTTTCGGCTATGGGGTTCTCCTACAGTCACTTGGTCGGGGCTATGGAGTGAGGCTGTCTATTAAGTTTACCCGGCGAGTATCCGCGTACGCTACGTGATTGCGACGGACTTTTGATCACATCAAAATTCCGTGGCAACCGATCAAGTGAGACTAAATTGCTATGTTTATAACATTCATTCAGTTATCTCATAACTTCTTGTGAATTCCAATTATTGTATCCCATTCCAGATAATTAGAAAATGTTAAACTTTCCGATTGAACATTCGAACACCCAAGTTTTCCCGATACAGATCAACACATGAACTAAGTCTAACAACATTCAGTTCGTGCCTCAGTACCAACGGTCCAGCCGTAGAAGGGTCAAGCCAACGCCTCACATGTGGCACGCCGTACTGCCCCAAACCCTAAGGTTCAAAGGGCAGTTCAAGACGGTCACATAATCGAGTTAAGGTTTGTTGTCTTCTAGAGGGTCCATCGCGTTACTTGCACTACTTAGAACGTCGTTAAACTTCGGAAAAATCCAACACTTAGAAATTTCCCGACAGGGGAAAAATTGGGTATTTATATCCGGTCGAACTTTTTAACATATTCTAAAATTTATCCGGAAAGCCACGTAGACAAAATCTGATACTCCGATCGAAACACCGAATCCCCAAATCAACTCCAGAAAATTCAACTCTTGAATAAATATTAAAAATTCCCAGGAAAACCACCACAGAAAAATGAGAATTACTGTGAAAATTAAAATGCACAAAACGACAAAGCCGTCGCGCATCCGCCGCACGAGCCATGCTCGTGCCGCGGATCCGCGGCTCTTTGATGGAATTACGAGCACGAATTTCACAGTATCTCTTAAATTCACCTGCTGATTTTTCTGCATATTTTTAATATAGAAAAACTCACTATTTTCAAAAAAGGACAGAGAGCATGTTAGAAATGGGTTTTCGGTTTCGTTCGGACTTCAAACTCCGTCTGGACTTCGTCTAAGGCTCTAGCTAGGCTCTGATACCACTGTAGGGTTCCTAGGCATCCTAATGAGGTCTCACAAGGTATCAACCATGCCAATTTCAAAAAATCTAGGTGCCGAGAAACCCGACTACGGATCGTTTGCTAGAAAACTAGGCGAAAAAGCTAACTAGTTAACACTTAACTAAGAGATACGGAAATACAACCTTTGTAGATCCGGTCGTCCACCTCCACGGCTCGGAGATGAGGTCCTCTCCGCTGTCCAAATCAAATCCGGGCTCTAGCGTCGGCTTCATCGGAGAATGGACGGGCTAGGTCGTCGACGATGTGCCGAAGATGATCTACGTCGAAGCATCACTAGATCGAGCTCCACCTTCACCAAGTCTTGAAAACTTGTGAAGAAAACACACTCTACTACTTGGCAAGAGGTAGAGGATGAAGAAATAGGAAGTGGGTAGACTTTAGTTTTGGATTTCTCACTCTTTTTCATCACTTGCCATTAATGGAGCAAGCTTTCTTCTTGTGAAGAAATGAAGAAGAAGAAGAAGCTAATTATGATAAGTTAATTCAAATTAGAAAAGAAATGAATACTTATCATATTAGAACCATGGTTAGGTGTAGAGAATCAATCATGGTTAAGTGAATGGTTAGGGTCAAGCTAGAGACAAAATGGTCACTTAGTCAAAAGATCAAGAAGCTTCAACTAGAATCCAAAATTAGCAACCAATTCATTTCATTTTCTTTTATTCATTTATCATAAATAAATGGATAATTAAATAAGATAAATGAATAACAAATAATAAACCCTAACCTATTCATTAATCAAGGTTTAATACTTTACACTTAACCAAAAAGCATGTATCATCAAACATGATACAAGCTAGTGCACAAAATCATATCACATATATAATGCGCACAACCGAATGAGAAAATCCATCTTAAAGTGAACCAATACTAGTTAATGCAAAGCAATATATCAAATATATAATTATACATTAAATCATTAAATCAACACTTGATTTAACGATCCGGTCATATCGCATATAACCGACTAGTATCCTATGCATCGGCTTATCGAATCAACCTTTGATTCGATAACTAGGGTATATCTTATATAACCTAATCGATACATTCATCGCGAGAATGGAATACGGTATCAGATACACGCATTATTCTCGGTCCCGCACATATCTCATATGCGCTCCTATTTCGTTTCGCTTGAGCCAGGAAACCTCTGTGTAGGACTCTAAAGACTCGTCAATACGCCGGCAGCAGGCGATGATCATATCAAACACCCACAAGCCGCAAGCGGTCTGCTAAACGTAACGGCCACCCGGGTATTGAGCGATCTGAAGATCGACGACCAAGCCCGCTCACACTCCAGTGAATCCAACCAGTAACACTACCGTACAGTCCGGTCTGATCGTCTGATATGTCGCATATCTCGCCTAGGGGTGGTAAACGTCAGACCCCAATAGCTCAATAAGTCGTGTCGATATGAGGTCTATAACAATTCGATAAACTACTGGTAACACTTACCAGTAAATCTCAGCAACCCTGGCCAGGGATTTCCTGTTATAGCCAATCGAACACAGCGCAACATCAACCCCCTATACCGGGAGAGACGAATCCCCTCCTATCGCTCATTGCCTCCATGTGACTCGGGACTGTACCCAAAAACCACCGTTTTGCACGCCCTCTTGGACGTGGTAAGATGGAAATCAAAGCACAGTGGGAACCACACAAGACTCTATGACGATCTCGGGTCAACAGACTACTCTGTACCAGTGTCACCAGAGAACTGCCATCTGACGTGAGGTATAATACCATCTGGGAGTTCTCGGCGAGTCCGTCCAGTGTACCCAGTCTCTACTGAGCACCCGTATATCATCTCTGATGTCAAACACCAATGGATATGGTATCATCCATCGCCCATCTGTATGGGTCGAGAAGGTATACGCCAGTCTACTCTGGTATATCGATGCCCCATCTCGATACACCCACGACTAGGGACTTTGAAGGATGTACTTATAGACTACCATGTCCCCACTAGTATGATCCGCATCATAGTCCAGGTAGTCAAGTACAGATCCTAAGGGCTTTACCAACATGTAACAGGGAGACAATCAGTGTACACGTTAAGGTAAAGATCAACCAGATAGCATACTATCATGTCGAGCAAGAAAGTCCTCCCTATATATGTCCCAGCATCCACTACAATATACATCCTATGTATAGCAATGGCCTCTAGGGAATACATATAACTAACAATAATAACCCTCACATAAATTCTAATTTCACAAGGAAGCTAACATTACACTAAAACCCCTCATGACACTTATTATTATATAAACAAACTACTTTCTTTACTAAAATTTTCTACTACATATTAAAAGGTATTTTAATTACAATTATATTAAAATAATATTTTTAATTAAATAACTAAAATAATTAATTATCTAAAATATTTCAAAATGTTACAGTTTCGCTTGAGCCAGGAAACCTCCGTGTAGGACTCTAAAGACTCGTCAATACGCCGGCAGTAGGTGGTGATCATATCAGTCACCCACAAGCCGCAAGCGGTCTGCTAAACGTAACGGCCACCCGGGTATTGAGCGATCAGAAGATCAATAAGCAAGTCTGCTCATACTCCTGCGAATCCAATCAGTAACATTACCGTACAGTCCAGTCTCTTCGTCTGATATGTCGCATATCGCAGCCTGGGGGTGGTATAACGTTAGACCCTAGTAGCCTGATAAGTCATGCCGATACAAGGTCCATAACGGTTCGAGAAACAACTGATAACACTTACCAGTAGATCTCGGCAACCCTGGCCAGGGATTTTTATTATGGCCAATCGAGCATAGCGCAATATCAACCCCCAATACGGGAGAGACGAATCCTCTCATATCGCTCATTGCCTCCATGTGACTCAGGACTGTACCCAAAAACAACCGTTTTGCACGATCTCTTGAACATGGTAAGGTGGAAATCAAAGCACAGTGGGAATCACACAAGACTCTATGACGATCTCGGGTCGACAGACTAAACTGTACCAGTGTCAGCAGAGAACTGCTATCTGACGATTGGTAAAATACTATCTGGGAGTTCTCTGCGAGTCCGTCCAGTATACCCAGTCTCCACTGAGAACCCGTATACCATCTCTGATGTCAAACGCCAATGGATATAAGATCATCCATCGCCCATCATATGGGTCGAGAAGCGTATACTCTAGTCTACTCTGGAATATCGATGCCCTGTCTCGATACTCCCACGACTAAGAACATTTGAAGGATGTACTTACCAACCACCTCTGCCCCACTAATATGATCCGCATCATAATTCTGGTAGTCAAGTACTCATCCTAAGGGTTTTATCAACATGTTAAGATAAAATGCAACCAGATAGCATACTATCATGTCGAGCAAGAAAGTCCTCCCTATATATGTCCAAGCATCCACTACAATATACATCGTATGTATAGTAATGGCCTCTAGGGCATACATATTACTAACAGAATGAAGAGGTAGTGAATTGTGTAGAAGGGTGTAGAAATCTCTCTCTCCCCCTCTCTTTGTTGGCTATAGTGCCCTCAAGTCAATTATTGGATCGCAGGCACGTGATTGCAATGATTGAGGGAGGACCTATACCGGTAGAACAGTCTTACTCGAGATGATAGTATGCTATCTGGTTTGTCTTTATCATCGTGTACATGCTTCAGGTGACATTACAGATCACTATTACATGTTGATAGAGCCCTTAGGATTCATGCTTGACTACCTGGATTATGATGGCGATCATATACGTGGGAGCTGGGTGGTCTAGCACATCCTTAAAATGTCCCTAGTCGTGGGAGTTTCAATACTGGGCATCGATACTCTAAGAGTAGAATAGTGTATACTGATCAAGACCGTGACGAGGGGCGGTGTTAGTTGGTTCACCTAAGATATATACAGGTGCTCATTGGGTTATGAGTACACCGGACGGACTCGCCCGGAACATGCTAGTTGGTATTATACCTATTGTCAGATAGGAGTTCCATGGCGACATGTGTACAGGTTAGTCTATCGACCTGAGATCGTCATTTGTTTCGTGTGAGTTCCCACTGTGCTTTGATTACTGCCCTACCATGGCTCAAAGGATTCGTGCAAACAGGTTTTAGTTGGGTACAGTTCCGAGCCACATGGAGGCAGTGAGCGGATCGTCAGGGGATTCGACTCTCCCGGTATTGGTGGTTGATGTCGCGGAGCGCACGGGTGGCCATCACCAGAAATCCTTGGCCAAGGTAGTCGAGAATTACTGATCTAGGATCGGTAGTTTCTCAGGTGGCGATAGGTTTCATACCGACACTAAATGTCACGTTATTAAGGGTCTGACTTTATCCACCCCCCTAGACTCGATATGCGATACTCATAGACGAACGGATTGGACTGTTAGGCTCAGTAGGGGTTTCAAGATGAGTTTGCTTGTCGGCCTCCCTTTCGCTCAATACCTGGGTAGCCGTTACGTAAAGCTAATGCCGCTGACATGCTTTTGGTTAAACCCACTGCCAGCATATTGACGAGTCTTTAGAGTCTCACACAGAGGGTTTCCCTGGTTCGAGCAAAACGTTGTAGAGGCCGTATGGTTTTACAACAGGATTCGATCACATATGTGTACTTGTGCACAGATGATGTTCGGACGGATAATACTAGTGGGCTTTGGTTTAAGCCGGATCCTAGTATTATATTGTTGGATTATTTTTGTCTCATTGTATTCGTATTCTCTGGAATACGGATGCGGGTATGTATATACAGTTGAGGGGTATTCTTGTAATTTATTACAAGATTACTTTTAGAAGATTACGCCTCATCATGGTTTTTACCTTTTTGGATTAAAAGGTTGTTGAGGTGTAGGATGAGGTGTTTATTGCATTTTTGTGGCATGGCTAATTAGTGACCCATGGTTACTATTCTAGCTTGCTTAGGGTTTTTGTTTGTTGTGAGAATATGTTGACTTGAGATATTTTTTGTTGACTAAGATATTTTGGAGACATGGACATTTATGCAATGGCTCTATTATTTCTTATCACACTCACAACAAACAAAAATGACATGCCATTATTCATTTCTTTTTCTCTCTCTTGAGTTGCTCTCAACACCTCATTCTCATGGCATCTTCTTCTTCCTCTAGCTCCACCCAAACCCTCTCATGAGTTGAGAATCCTTGGGTGTCATGAGACAAATTAATCCTTCATTACTCTCTACTTCATCTTGGCTATCTAGGCTAGCAAACTAGAAACCCAAGTTGCTTCGGTTTTGAGGTTGGAGCCCGTATTACTAAACCTCGACATGGATCTTCTTCGATGGAGGGAGATCGGAGATCAAACTTGATCAAGGAAGCCCCTAGGTGCTTGGGATGATGGTTGAAGACCGAAGGACAAGGATCTATTCGGTATAACCATTCTAACTCCTTTGCATGTTTTGTTATCTAGGGATTATGGGTAGATCCGGGTAATTGGTTGTAGTAGCGCCAAGTTTTATAAATTTTTGTTCCGCATTTGGTCACAGATTGATGGCCGGGGCGCTGCCGTAACCCAACATGGTATCAAAGCCACTCCATAAGCCTTAGTTAACTCATTGCGATATTAGAAATCCGCCGTTTTTGTCGTGCAAAAACTGCCGACAAAAACAGTTCCGAAAACCGAAAGTTTGAGATGTTTGCACACCACACGGCCTCACGGTTTGAACTGAGAAGCCGCAGGATGGTGCATGGGCACCCCGGGGGGGACCGAACGGCTGGGCCCACTCCCCAAGACCACCCCAAGGTGGTCTTGGCAGTGGGGACCCGAAACTACCCAGCCTTGGGCAGTTTCGGGTCTGCCTCACCCCCTGGCCACCTCGTGGTGGCCTCGGGGGTGGGGTACCCCCTCTAGGCCCCTCGACTCGAAGTTAATTTCATGCTGTAACTACCCGTGAAGATTCGGGTGCGTTTCGTTTTGATTCGAACTTCCGAATTGGCTTTAAACGGTCGGTTTTTGGAACTTTAGCTCACTGTTTTTTTTTTCATAGTTTTGGAAATTGGTATAGTTTGCTAATTGCGTGCGGAATTCTAATGTCATAGTTTTCAGTACATACATTGCTATCTGCGACCGTGAATGTCATTAGAGCGGTATAACTCGTCTAATTGCTATATGACTTTTAGACGGGTTTGCGAACGTGACATTCATGTTGATGTTCTGTGTTGTGCTGTTGTTGTGGTTGGATCGTCGTGGTGGATAGCTTGGGTGTAATGGTAGTACAATTTGGTTTTATTTGTACATTTGATATTGCGGGGCGAGCGTCCGACATGTGGACTGCCGTCACTGCCCGTTTGTATATTATTTGTTTGGGGCATGACCGGGTTGAAGTCGATGTCACTCTTGTACTTATTTTCTTTTCTGTACTAGGATTACCCCACTGTGGAGTGCACGAATAGCCGGGTTCTAGAGGGCAACGGGCCCGCATTTCATGGAGGTGAGACGGAGGGGGCTTCACTTTAGAATTGGCGGGCTATTCGCCGCATTCGTAGGGGGTATAGGTTGACCCAAGGAGGGGTGCTCAAGTTACCGGATTCCGTGGAGTGCTGAGTGGCCCATTCACATTATTGATTGGGGTTGCCTCACTTCTAGGATTGGCGGGTAACTTGTCGCGCTCGTAGGGCTCTAGGTTTTCAATGCACAGGTTTTCCACACGACCAGGGGAGCGTCGGGTTTCACTTGCGGCTCAAAGGAAACCCGGGGCTCCCAGATCATCAGTATTGTTCTGTGATACTTATCGCTTATCTGTGATGTTGCATTTATCATGTCAGGAACGATTATTATATATATATATATATATATATTTGTAGATGTTGTATATGTCTTGCACCCGCGCTAGTCCAGCCCCCGCTCTGTCGTTAGTTAAGTAACCTAACGGGTGATGACGTGGTCCAGTGGCGAATGCGAATGGCATATACGTACATCATATTTTCGTTCTTTTCTGGTGTTATTAATTGATGGGACTGCGTTGATTCTGATCAATGCAAAGATAAAACAAACTTATATATGATGTTGTTGGAACAATTTTCAAAAGCTGTTATTACAAGAACGTTTTCTTTTGTTTTGCACAGCGGTATTTTGTTATGAATATCCAGCACCTCATTCGACGAGGCAAGAGCCGAGATCCCTTCACCGGGAGTGACCTCTTGGGTAGAAGTTTGCGTCAGGGTAATAACTTCACTATAGTCGATTACTTTTTTGCTTTGCATTGAGGTATTCAGTTGGGAATATCCTGCACCTCATTCGACGAGGAAAGAGTCGAGATCCCTTCATGGGGAGTGGCCACTTTAGCAAAGTTTTTCGCCAGTATATATTTATAAAGCTATCCGGTTCCTTCAACGATATCAAGTTCATTACGTTAATGGTTTTTCGCCAAAAATCATTCGTAGCCCTCCGTCATTTTAGACAGGTAGCACTTAGTATTCATGCTATGTATGTTGGCCTTCGTCAAGGTATAGTGTATGGTAGCTATTTGTTACTTTTCTGTTGCATAGATAGATGCGTTGGTTTGGGACAGTCGTACTACTTTGTTGGCCTTCGTCAAGGGTATGTACGGGTGGGTTCAAATTAACCTGGACAATGATGGGTAGAACTTGACATGTGACTTATGATATGTTGGCCTTCGTCAAGGTCATAAGAGCATGGGGCAAAAATCACATCGGGAGTTTCAAACATACAGGAAACTTGCCAGGCATGCGCATACCTTCTGGAGTGTGATAACTTGACTGGATTCCATCAGGTTATCATGCGATGATAGTTGGATCCCGATTCCCACTGATGAGTTGGTTTACTCCTTAGGTTATTTTAGATGATCCCGATTAATTCTTCTTTTGGGTTTGGAGGAGAATTTGAGGATACAGTGCGAGACATCCTGATTAAATAAAGTGACTAACCATTCTGATCTTGATTAGAGTGCACGCTAAGTGTTTCTTTTCTCTCTCTCTTTGGCAGCGACCATGGCCCGGCCCTAGACTAGAACTCATGAACCAAGTTAACCGAACCTTCTTAAAACACACTGGCTTTTGGATTGTCAGAGTTGCATACTTCATTGCCAATCCTACTTTTACCCTTTGCTTTTCTCCGGAACATTCCGTATCACTATGAAGATCCACAGTTATTGGATATGAACATCCTATAGTTACATACGAACTCGAAGAAACTTGTTTCAGATTCAAGAATGGTTTCCGGTTCTAGAGAAATTGAATAGGACTATTCGGTTGTCTTTTACATTTACCTTCTCTCAGGTTGTGAGGGCTCCTAGGATTAGGAGAGGGTACACCTATTGCGCTTATTGGATAGTCTTCTTCCAAGCCTTAGGCTGGTCCCGAAGGATAGGGAAGGAAGAAAACCATTTAGCCTAAGTAGGGAGTACAGAAGGTAATAAGTAAAGACAAATAAAGGGATTAGAAAAAGGGCAAAGTAAAATGCGACTGCAATCATTCACGACGAAACCACATATATCATCGCCACTCCTACTTCACCTTTGCATTTCTCCAGAACATTCTGTATCACTACGAAGATCTACATTTATTGGATACACCATCGTATAGTTACATACGAACTCGAAGGAACTTATTCCAGTTCGAGGATGGTTTCTGGTTCAGGAGAAATAGAATAAGGATTATTCAGTTGTCTTTTTCCTTTTACCTTCTCTCAGGTTGCGAGGGCTCCTTGGATTAGGAGGGTACACCTATTACTCTTATTAGATAGTCTTCTTCCAAACCTTAGGCTGGTGCCAAAAAGTAGGGAAAGAAGAAAACCATTTAGCCTACGTACGGTGTACAGAAGGTAATAAGAAAAGACAAATAAAGGGATTGGAGAGATGACGATGAAATATACGGTTATAGTCATGAATCTGGATAGTGGAAGAGCCATTACTTGGAATACGCGGATACCCCTTCGAAATATTTTCATGTTTCAGTTTCACTGTGAGTTGTTAATTGAAAACTGATTTCCCAATTAGATTCTTACTCCAATGTATGTATTTACCAGGTTTGATTCTCACATCTGTATGGTTTTACAGATGATGAGTGGGAGTAAGATATTGGGAATTAGGCGATTATATCCTCATTATATCGGAATTCGTTGTAATTGGTGATATTTGAGGAAATCACCTGGGTTTTTGCCGGACGGAAAATATTTGGTTTTGAATATCCGATTGTTATGCACCAATTTCAAACTGATATATCTGTACGTTTATTTTATAAAGTGAGTTATAACTTTTTGAAATTATATCTATGATATTTACCTATATCAGTTGGTGATTGGGTAAGGAGCATTCAACAACGGTATAATTCTTCTTAACCATAGTACAGTTTTCAACCTACGACGCATAAGGTTTGAGTTAATGAACTCAGGGGACTTATGCAAAGTATTGTATGTTGTCCAGTGTCCATTAGGAAAAAGGGTTGGTACACGTACTATATTTTGTTTATTTGTGACTTCTCTAGTTTTTAGACAAGTATTTCGTAGAAATACAAGGTCCAAGTTTTGAGAAGTTATAGATACAAGAATAAAGTAGAGAACCATATGTTGCAAGTATCGGGAATCTTCAAGGTGATCGAAGATGTAGATACTTGTGTTTGGTATTCCGTTGATAGTAATGGTTTTGAGAAATTGCTTCTCTTTCAGGTTACTCATATCTGGATACACTCCTAGTTGAGTAATGCTGATCGGCCTCTCTCCATTTAGTTGACATGCACTGGAGACAGCTGCATGATTTGAATCTGGTTCCAATTAAATTAGTACCTCTGTTTCTATATTGTATATAGAATGGTTCATATCTTAACGATGTTAAGGTATTTGGAGTAGTCCGGCTTATGCTTAAAACCAGACTCTGGACATACTCAAGGCATGTTTAAGTAATGGCAGTTTATGGGTTATCCCGGGCTATGACGAGGGATAACTTTCTACCATCTGGAAGATCAATAGTGATATTGTTCTTGACTCGCCACAGTTTTAGCAAAATGGGCTTTTTCAGAAAACAGTAGTAGGGGTATGGTAGAACTGGAAGTGATTCCAGAACCACAAACGATTACTGAAAATTTAATAGAACCTAAAGATTCAATCGGGTTTGACATTCCATTAGCCACTCCGCAGATATGGTGGGTAATCTCAGGCGCCCGAGAGGTACTTCGGTATCCTCAAAGAAAGTGACAGGGAGGTTCTTGTTTACCCAGACTTGCCATTATTGCTGTTCTAAACTATGATACCCGGCAGGAGGATGAGTATAGCGTCGTTCTAAACTATCTTTAGAAGTGCACATGTATATGTGTTGACTTGTATTAGTTTACTGTCTTTCTCTCACATGTTGATAAATCCCTTAAGATCTGTACTCGACTACTGGGATTATGATGAGATCATACTAGTGGGGCCACGGTAGTCGATGAGTACATCCTATAAAACTTCATAGTCGAGGGTATATCGAGACGGGGCATCGATACACCAGAGTAGACTAGCGTATACGCATCTTGACCCATATGATGGGCGATGGATGATCCCATATCCATCGGTGTTTGACATCAGAGATGGTGTACGGATGCTCAGTGGAGACTGGGTACACTGGACGGACTCGCCGAGAACTCCCAGATGGTGATATACCACACGTCAGATGGCAGTTCTCCGGTGACACTGGTACAGGGTAGTCTGTAGACCCGAGATCGTCATAGAGTCTTGTGTGATTCCCACTGTGCTTTGATTTCCACCTTACCACGTCCAAGAGGGCGTGCAAAACGGTGTCTTTTGGGTACAGTCCCGAATCACATGGAGGTAATGGGTGATAGGAGGGGATTCGTTTCTCCCGGTATAGGGAGTTGATGTTGTGCTGTGTTCGATTGGCTATAACTGGAAGTCCCTGGCCAGGGCTAATATAGAGATATACTGGTAAGTGTTACCAGTAGTTTCTCGACCTGTTATGAGCCTCACATCGACACGACCTATCGGTTACTGGGGTCTGACGTATACCACCCCTAGACTTGATATGCGACATATCAGACGAACAGACCAGACTGTACGGGAGTGTTACTGATTGGATTCACAGGAGAACGGATAGGCTAGCTTGTTGATCTTCTGATCGCTCAATACCTGGGTGGCTGTTACGTTTAGCTGACCGCTTGCAGCATGTGGGTGTTTGATATGATCATCACCTGCTACCGGCGTATTGACGATTCTTTAGAGTCCTACACAGAGGTTTCTTGGCTCAGGCAAAACGGAGTAGAGGCACATATGTGATATGTGCAAGACAAAGGATAATGCGATATGAGATACCGTATTATATTCTCGCGATATTTAGATATGAACCGGGACATCGAATCAAGTGTTGATTCGATGAATCGGTACATGATATATTAGTCGGTTATATTCGATATAGCCGGATCGTCGGATCAAATGTTGATTCGATGATTTAATGTATAATGATATATATGATATATTGTATTACATTATCTAATATTGGCTCGCTTTATTATTTCATTTTCTCACCGGATTAATACATTGATATATATGTGATATATGTTAATTGTATTATTTTCTTTTGTTGCAAATATATAATATATATGTGATATATATTATTGTGACATGATATGATTTATTATGAAACATGTTTAAGGATGATAAAAAGAGATTAGGGTTTGATTAGGGTTAGCTCCTTCTTGATTATTCTAGAAGGATTTTCTTTTGTTTTGGTTAAGATATTATGGTTGATACTTATCCTTGACTCATACTTAACCTAACCAAACCCTAGCTCTAGTTTATTCTCTACAAAGGTTAAGCCTATCATCCTTGACCATGGTTCCATATCAATCATATATTCTTATCTACTATTCATCACAAAAGGATTATTCTCATTATTCTTCATCTTCTTCTCTCTTGAGTTTTTGAGAGAGCTCACTTGTGATTTCTTTTGTGATGATTTCTTGTGAGAAAATGATATAAAAAGATAGCATAAATACTACTCCATCATCCTCATCTAATCTAGCCCATTAGATTAGGGTGTTCACCTCATTAGAGTGAGAGAGCTTGAGCTATTGCAACTTCGACGTAGATCATCGGAGAAAAGGAATACGACAAGCTATCATGGATCGTTTGAGTCGTGGAGCCTCTCTTGAGTCCGGGAGATCGTGGATCGCGGCGAAGGGACTTCTACTCGGAGCTTGTCAAGCGAAGGAGCGGACTACAAAGGTTGTAATCCCTCAAACTTAGTATTAAAGATGTCATCTTGCATGTTAAACCCTAATAATCTAGCAAAAATCCCGGCTTTGGGTTGTTCGGCACATGTAAAATTTTATTCGGGCATGTTTGATGCATTATGAACCTTCACAAGTGTGCCTAGGAACCCTACAGTGGTATCAGAGCCTAGCTAGAGCATTACGCGACGCGTATACAAAGTTAAAACTCCGAACGAACCCCGAAACTACGAAATGAACCCCTCTCTAGACTTTTTCTAAAAACTGTGATTTTTCAGAATTAAAAATTCTTAAATTTACCAGAAGGAAAATATAAGCATCTACCTGAAACACGTGTCAATGATCCGTACATTGCGCCGTGGAACCGCGGCAGTACCTTGCTCCTGCCGCGGAACCGCGGTAGTACCTTGCTCCTGCCGCGGATCCGCGGCAGTACAGTCATGTTGTTGACTCGTTTTTCAATGGTTATAACCGTAGGTGATTATGTATTTTTCTGGGTACTTTTAATCTGGCTCAAGTGTTGAGTGTTCTGGGGTTTATTCTGTAATCGTTGATTCGATCGGAAAATTTAATTTTGTGATTATTTCCGGATATTTAGAAACTGTTAAAATGTTCGAACGTATACCATTAACTCACTTTTTCCCGGCACGGCAAACTTTCAAGTGTTGAATTTTTTTCGGGTTTAAATCTTTCGGAAAAATGTGCAAGTAACACGGTGGACCCTCTAGAAGACAACAAACCTTAACTCGATTATGTGACCGTCTTGAACTGCCTTTTGAACCTTCGGGTTTGAGGCAGTACGGCGTGCCACATGTGAGGCATTGGCTTGACCCTTCTACGGCTGGATCACTGGTACTGTGACATATTCTGGGATTATTTTAACTCCGCTCAAGTGTTGAGCTATTTAGGAAATTTTGGGTATTTGATTATCTGTTCGAAAAGTTTAATACTGTCTATTTATCTGGAATGTGATACAATATGTGGAATTCATATAGTTAGGCATGAAATGCGAAGTATGTGATATTTCGGATTTACGATGTCTAAAGTGATTGTGGATTCCAAATATTGTAGTTTTACAATTTCTTTTCTGTGACCGTAAGTGTAGTATGTAGTTGCATTGCCGGTTTTCGTTGCTATACGACAACGACGATCGGTGTATGCATACTTACTTACGTTGATGATATGTGATATTATGTGTTGCTGTGATATGTTATATTGGATCGTCGTGTTCTGAATAGCCGGGGGTTTTATATGGGATGAGGGTTTTTATTTTCATTCATGTAAAATTCATTTGTATGTAATATTCTTTTATTAGGGCACTTCCGGGATGAGGTTGATGTCACCCTTGTATATTATTTACTTTTCCGCATTAGGTAGACCTAAGGAGGGGAGCATAAGTAACCGGGTTCGAGGGTCCAGTGGGAGGCCATCTCGATGAGTCGAGACCGGGTCTCCTAACCCTAGAATTGGCAGTGTTACTTGCCGCTCTCGTAGGGGTCTAAGGATGTGAGTTTTTCTATTCATCACGACCGTGGAATCCGTGTTTTATACCGGCTCGTATTGAAAACACGGACGTCCTAGTATATCGAATATTTCATATATGTTCTTCTGCTGCAATGTTCTGTGATGAGATCATATTACTGCCTGAGACGCATGTTTATACTATATATATATATGCTGATATATAAATATTACTGCTTTCGTTTCTTCTTTGATGCTTAGGAAGCATAAGCTGATGGGATTTCATTAATGGGATTAATAAAAGAAAAGAAACCTAAAAGATGTTGTAGAATCAAAACTTTATAAAAAGGGTAGCTACAGTTTTGCTTTGCATAGCGGTATATATGATATACCCTGCACCTTATTCGATAAGGAAAGAGCCGAGATCCCTTCACCGGGAGTGACCTCTTTAGCGAAACTGGCAGATGCTACAAAACTCTCGGTTTGTCTTTTGATTGCTTTTAGAGTTTTGCTTTGCGTAGCGGTATATATGATATGCCCTGCACCTTATTCGATGGGGAAAGAGCCGAGATCCCTTCACCGGGAGTGACCTCTTTAGCAAAACTAATGAAAGCCTAAAAAACACTCCATTTTAAAATTTCACATGATTCTACGACGATATCAAGTTCATTAAGCTCATGGTTTTATGAAAAACCTGTGTAGCCCTCCGTCATTTCAGATAAAGACTGGTTCGTATTCATGCTGCGTTTGTTGACCTTAGCCAAGGCGTGGTGTACGGTAGCTAATTAGTATTTATCTGCTAAAACATGAGATGTGATTGAGTTAGGGTAGTCGTGCGACTTTGTTGACCTTAGCAAAGGGTCGTACAGGTGTGTTTAATTCAATCAGGAAATGACGGGTTGAACTTGACTAGAACTTATGATTTGTTGACCTTAGCCAAGGTCATAAGTTGCTAGGGGTAAAAGCATTATCGGGAATTTCAAGTGTTGAAATTTGCAATGAGATTGCATACCTCTTATGAGATAGTTGGATCCCAATACCCACTGCGAGTAAGAGTTACTCCTGGGAGAGTTTTACACAGGACAATTAGCCGATCAAGTACGTGTCTAGAAAAGTGTTAACGGGGTTACGCCTCTGGCAAAACGAGGTTTACTTTAATTAGGTCCGTGCGAAAGCACGGGGAACCTCCCTCAAGTACCGACACTGATCTGGCTGAAAGATTGGCGAAATTGTAGGGTGTAATTAATCCCGGCTAATCTTACCTTTTAGGGTTTGAAAGTAGATTTGATAAAAACAGTGGGAGACATCCTGATTAGATAAGATAATAACCAATCTAATTTTGCAAGAGCATACGCTAAAGTGTTTTCTTCTCTCTCTCTCCAGGTAGCGACCATGTCAGGCCATAATCAAGATAATAATATGGATGTATTGATTGAACCCGCTTATTATACTGAGCAGGGGAACGTTGGACCCATTCTTTCTTATAAGAGTTATAAGACTGAACAGGGAATAGGAGAATATCTGGATTGTCAAGCCGCCCAAAAGAACATGCATGTTGATTCATCTTCTTCAGGTGTGTTAGTTATTGAGAACCGTTTCTCAGTTCACCCTACGTCCTGGGTATTAGATACCGGATCAGGATCCCACATATGTAAATTGTTACATGGGCTACGTAAAGGTAGAGAACTGGGAAATGGTGATCATTCCGTTCAAGTAGGGAACGGTGCAAGTATTGTAGCCAAAGCAGTTGGCGAATATCACCTAGTATTGCCAAGTCGTAATACACTGATTCTAAATGAGTGCTATTATATACCGAACATGATGTGCAACATTATATCAGTTTCTTTATTAAGTAAAGAAGGATATAATTTTGTAGTAAAGGATAATGTTATGAACATATTCCTAGATCAAAAGTTGATTGCATCAGGCTCGTTATATAATGGCATATTCATTCTAAATCAGAATACAATCCTCAATATACAAAACACACACAAGAGGAAAAGTTCAGAAATGAACGAATCCTTCTTGTGGCATTGTAGACTTGGTCATATCAATGCGACACGACTGGCTAAGTTACATAAGGATGGTTATTTGAATCCGTTCGAATTATGATCTTATGATACTTGCCATTCATGTCTCAAAGGAAAAATGACCAAAGCTCCGTTTAGTGCACATAGAGAAAGAGTTACCGAACTCTTAGGACTGGTATATAATGATGTATGCGGTCCCATGTCTACGCATGCCAGGAACGGTTCTTCCTACTTCATTACATTCACTGACGATCTCTCAAGATTCGAATATGTGTTCCTGATGAAACACAAGTCTGAAGCTTTTGAGAATTTCAGAGAATATAAGCACGAAGTAGAGAATCAAACGGGCAAAAGTATTAAGATTCTTTGATCTGATAGAGGAGGTGAATACTTAAGCAATGAGTTCCTAGATTATCTAAAAGATAATGGGATTCTCTCTCAGCTTACTCCTCCTTATACACCACAGCACAACGGTGTATCGGAGCGGAGGAATCGCACCCTATTAGATATGGTGCGCTCTATGATGAGTACAGCTGAGTTACCTATTTCCTTCTGGGGGTATGCGCTGGAGACAGCCATATACCTATTGAATAGAGTTCCAACTAAATCTGTGCCTACCACTCCATTTGAGATATGGAATGGGAAGAGACCATCTCTTAAAAGAGTTAAGATATGGGGTTGTCCGGCTTATGTTAAAAAGCAAAATCCGGACAAACTCGAGACACGATCAGATCTTTGGAAGTTTGTAGGATATCCAAGCAATTCGTATGGATATCTATTCTACCACAGTGAACAACAAAAGGTGTTTGTTGCTCAACATGCCACCTTTTTAGAAAAGGAATTTCTTACGAAAAAAATTAGTGGCGATGAGATAGAGCTGGAAGAGGTTCCAGCAACACAAACTACAACTGAAGATTTAGTGGAACCAGAGGATTCAGTAGTACCCGACGAACCCCAGCCTCTCTGCCGATCTAGCAGGGTTTCTCATCCGGCTGAGAGATACTACGGTTTTCTCATTGATGGTGGAAGCGAGGATTGCATCATGGAAGTTGATGACCCAACTAGTTTCGAGCAGGCCATCACGAGTGGTGACTCTGTGAAATGGTTGGATGCAATGAGATCTGAGATGGAATCCATGTACACCAATAAAGTATGGACTTTAGAAAATGCTCCTGAAGGGGTAAAACCCATTGGGAGCAAGAGGATTTTTAAAAAGAAATTTGGTGTAGATGGAAAAGTTGAGACTTTCAAAGCTAGACTTGTAGCAAAGGGTTTTCGTCAATGACCCGGTGTGGATTATGACGAAACCTTTTCTCCAGTGGCTATGCTTAAGTCCATCCGGATCTTACTTGCCATTGCTGCATACCATTGTTAGTTGTATGTATGCCCTAGAGGCCAGTATTGTACAGATGATGTATATTATATTGGATGCTTGGACATATATAGAGATGACTTTCTTGCTCGACATGATAGTATGCTATCTGGTTGCTATTTATCTTAACATGTACACTAGTCTCTTTATACTGTCTTATAGTTACATGTTGGTAAAGCCCTTAGGATTTGTACTTGACTACCTGGGCTATGATGCAGATCATACTAGTGGGGACATGGTAGTCCATAAGTACATCCTTCAAGGTCCCTAGTCGTGGGTATCTCGAGACGGGGCATCGATATACCAGAGTAGACTAGCGTATACGCTTCTCGACCCATGTGATGGGCGATGGATGATCCCATATCCATTGGTGTTTGACATCAGAGATGGTATACGGGTGCTCAGTGGAAACTGGGTACACTGGACGGACTCGCCGAGAACTCCCAGATGGTATTATACCTCACGTCAGATGGCAGTTCTCAGGTGACACTTGTACAGGTTAGTCTGTAGACCCGAGATCGTCATAGAGTCTTGTGTGATTCCCACTGTGCTTTGATCTCCACCTTACCGCGTCCATGAGGGCGTGCAAAACGGTGGTCTTTGGGCACAGTCCCGAGTCACATGGAGGCAATGAGCGATAGGAGGGGTTTCGTCTCTCCCGGTATTGGGGGTTGATGTTGCGCAGTGCTCGATTGGCCGTAACAGGGAAGTCCCTGGCCAGGGCTGATCAGAGATTTGCTGGTAAGTGTTACCAGTAGTTTCTCGACCCGTTACGAGCCTCACATCAGCACGACTTATCGGGTTATTGGGGTCTGACGTATACCACCCCTAGACTTGATATGCGACGTATCAGACGAAGATACTTGACTGTATGGTAAGTGTTACTGGTCGGATTCGCAGGAGTGTGAGCGGGCTAGCTCGTCGATCTTCTGATCGCTCAATACCCGGGTGGCCGTTACGTTTAGCAGAACGCTTGCGGCTTGTGGGTGCTTGATATGATCATCATCTGCTACCGGCGTATTGACGAGTCTTTAGAGTCCTACACAGAGGTTTCCTGGCTCAAGCGAAACGAAATAGGAGCGCATATGAGATATGTGCAGGACCGATAATAATGCGTGTATGTGATACCGCATTTCATTCTCGCGATATATGTTTCGATTGGTTATATTCGATATGACCTAGTTATCGAATCATTGATTCGATAAATCGATACATTAGATTCTAGTCGGTTATGTGCTGCATGACCGGATCATTGAATCAAATGTTGATTTAATGATTTAATGCATAATTATATATTTGATATATTACATTGCATTAACTAGTATTGGTTCACTTTAAACGGATTTTTCTCACTTGATGCACATTGTATATGTGATATGCTTTCGTGCACCTTTTTGTATCATGTTTGATGATACTTGATCTTTATGTTAAGTGTATAGAATTAATCCATGGTTAATATGATAATTAGGGTTTTGCATTTTCATTTATTTATTTATTTATTTATTTGAAATAAGTTATGATAAGAATGGTGGCTAAGTTTGTTTTATATTGAAGCTTCATGAAGCTTTGACTTTGCTAACCATCCTTATCTTCATGCTTAACCCTAACCCATCAAAGTGACCATGGTTAATTCTCTACACTTAACCTTAGTTCAAGTTATGATAAGTATTTGATTTATATTTATTTTTATCATAACACTTATCATAATTCTTTCTTGAGCTCATCTTCTTCTTCTTCTTCAAGCTTGCTACAAAAATGGCAAGTTGAGATCTAGTGAGTTAAATCCAAATCTAAAGTGAACCCACCTCCTATTTCTTCACCCTATACCTCTTGCCAAGTTGTTTTGGGTGTTTACTTCACAAGTTTCACGAGTTTGTGAAGTCGGAGCTTGAGTTTGTGCAACCTCGACGTAGATCGTCTTTGACACAAAGCCGACGAGCTATTCCGCTTGCTTTCCCGATGAAGCCGATGATCGAGTCGAGGATTCATGATGGACAGCGAGGAGATGACGTTGCGGAGCCGTGGAGGTGGATATCCGGATCTACAAAGGTTGTAATTTTCGTATCACAGTAGTTAACTGTTAACTAGCTTTCTTGTTTGCCTAAACATCTAGTTAAAGATCCGTAGTCTAGGGTTTCTCGGCACTAAAATTTTTAATTTGGCATGTTCGATGCCTTGTGAGAACCCACTAGGGTGCCTAGGAACCTTTCACTGGTATCAGAGCCTAGCTAGAGCCTTAGGCGAAGTCCCGACGACGTTTGAAACCCGATCGAACCGAAATCCAAAACCTAAAAATGCTCTCTGGACTTTTTCTAAAAATTCGGATTTTTGTCAATTAAAAATATGTAGAAAATCAAGCAGGGTGTTATTAGAATTACTGTGAAATACGAGGGGGTAATTCCACTTTTCCACCGCGGAAGGGCGGCACATGCTAGGCATGTGCGGCGCTTCCGCGGCGTTACTGTTCCCTTGAATAATTATTTCTTCACAGTAACTCATATAATTCAATGCTGTGTATTCTGGGATATTTTTATTGTGACTTTACAGAAGAGTATTTTGGGGAACTATTGGGAATCAGTGATTCGATCGGATTATCAAATTTCGTCTTTGTGTTTTTCCAGATAACTGTAGAATATGTTAAAGAGTTCGACCGGATATAAATACCCAGGTTTTCCCCTGCCAGAATAATTCCATGTGTTGGATTTTTCTGTGGTTAAAAGACGTTCGAAGTAGTGCAAGTAACGCGATGGTCCCTCTAGAAGACACAAACCTTAACTCGATTATGTGACCGTCTTGAACTGCCCTTTGAACCTTCGGGTTTGGGGCAGTACGGCGTGCCACATGTGAGGCGTTGGCTTGACCCTTCTACGGCTGGACCGTTGGTACTGAGGCATGAAGTGAATGTCTTTGAACCTATTTCATGTGTTGATCGGTGTCGGGAAAACTTGGGTGTTCGAATATTCGATCGGAAAGTTTGATATATTCTATTTATCTGGAATGGGATACAATAATTGAAATTCACAAGTAGTTATGTGATAACTAAATGAATGTTATAAATCTAGCAATTTAGTCCCATATGAAATTGAAAAGAGTTTTCGATAATGAGACTAAAATGCGGGATTTATATCCGTTAGGCATGCGATGTCTAAAGAAGTTGCGGATTCCAATTGTTGTAGTTTTACACTTTCTTTTCTGTGACCGTAAGTGTAGTATGTTCATATCGCCGGTTTCGTTGCTATACATCAACGACAATTGGGGTATGCATACTTACTTACGTTGATGACATGTGATGTTATGTGTTGCTGGATATGTTATATTGGATCGTCGTGTTCGAATAGCCGGGGGTTTTTATGTGAGATGAGTGTTTTTCATTTTCATTCATGTAAAAACTTGTATGTAATATTCTTTTATTCGGGGCACTTCCAGGATGCGGGAGTTGTCACCCTTTGTATATTATTTACTTTTCTGCACTAGGATAGACCCAAGGAGGGGAGCACAAGTAACCGGGTTCTGGGGTCCAGTGGGAGACCAACTCGAGGTGACGAGTCCGGGTCTCCTAACCCTAGAATTGGCAGGGTTGCTTGCCGCTCTCGTAGGGGTCTAGGGGTGTGGGATTGGCTATTCATCACGACCGTGGAATCCGTGTTTTATACTGGCTCGTATTGAAAACACGGACGTCCTAGTATATCCAATATTTCATATGTTTATTCTGCTGCGATATCTGTGTTGAGATTCTGTGATGGATATATTATATAGTATATATGTTATATTATATAGACGTTACTTATGTTTTGCACCCACACTAGCCCTGCCCTGCTCTGTCGTTAGTTACCTAACCTAACGGTGCACGAGGGGACATCGAGGCGAATGCGGATGGCATAAGCGTACGTCATATCTATCTGTGATGTTTAGGTACTTAAATGATGGGACTTCATTAATGTGATTAATGAAAGATAAGAAACCTAAGATGTTGTGGAATCGAATTTTAAAATAAAACAGGTAGCTACAGTTTTTGCTTTGCACAGCGGTATATATGATATACCCCGCACCTTATTCGATGAGGAAAGGACCGAGATCCCTTCACCGGGAGTGACTCCTTTAGCAATAACTGGCAGATGCTACACACTCGGTTTGCTTTTGACTGCTTTTGCGTTTTCGCTTTGCACAGCGATATATATGATATATCCCGCACCTCATTCGACGAGGAAAGGACCGAGATCCCTTCACCGGGAGTGACTCCTTTAGCAAAACTAGAAAAGCCTCAAAATCACTCCATTTCAAAACTTTATTTGATTCTACAACGATATCAAGTTCATTACGCTCATGGTTTTTATGAAAAACCTGCGTAGCCCTCCGTCATTTCAGATAAATTACATATAGTATTCGTACTACATTTGTTGGCTTTCGTCAAGGTGTAGTGTGCGGTAGCTATGTGCTGTTTATCTGCTGCATATGATGCGACTGGATTAGGGTAGTCGTACGGCTTTGTTGGCTTTCGTCAAGGGTCGTGCGGGTGGGTTTAATTCAGTCAAGAAATGTACGGGTTGAACTTGACTAGCGGGCTTTGGTTTGTTGGCTTTCGTCAAGGTCATAGCACGCTAGGGGCTAAAGCATTATCGGGAATTTCAAGTGTTGAAATTTGCAATGAGATTGCATACCTTCTATGAGATAGTTGGATCCCGATACCCGCTGCGAGTAAGAGTTACTCCTGGGAGAGTTTTACACAGTGCAATTAGCCGATCAAGTAGGTGTCTAGAAAAGTGTCAACGAGGTTACGCCTCTGGGAAAACGAGGTTTACAGTAATTAGGTTTGTGCGAAAGCACGGGGGACCTCCCTCAAAGTACCGACACTGGCCTGGCTGAAAGATTGGCGAACTTGTAGTGTGTAATTAATCCCGGCTAATCTTTCCTTTTAGGGTTTGGAGGAAGATTTGATAAAAAGCAGTGGGAGCCATCCTGATTAGATAAGATAATAACCAATCTGATCTTGCACGAGCATACGCTAAAGTGTTTTCTTCTCTCTCTCTCCAGGTAGCGACCATTTCATGCCTTTATAAAGATAATAATATGGATGTATTGACCGAACCCGCATGTTATACTGTGCTGGGGAACGTTGGTTCCGTTCTTTCTTATAAGAGTTATAGGAATGAACAGGATATAGGGGAATACCAGGATTCCCGTGCCACCCGAATGAAGAAAGTACATGTTGATGCATTTTCTTCGGGTGTGTTCGTTACTGAGAACTGTTTATCCATTTGCTCTACGTCCTGGGTATTGGATACCGGGTCGGGATCCCATATATGTAATCAGTTACATGGGCTAAGGAAAGGTAGAGAACTTGGAGAAGGTGATAAAGACATAAGAGTAGGAAATGGTGCAATTGTTGCAGCTAAGACTGTCGGGGAATATCACCTTGTATTACCAACTGGTAATACATTGGTTCTGAACGAATGCTATTACATGCCGAACCTGATATGCAACATTATATCGGTTTCTTTGCTAAGTAAAGAAGGATATAATTTTGTATTACAGGACAATGTTATGAACATTTTCCATAACCAAAAGTTGGTTGGATCAGGCACGTTATGCAATGGCATTTATGTTCTAAATCAATCAACAGTTCTGAGCATAACAAACACACACAAGAGGAAGAGTTCTGAACTCAACGAATCCTTCTTGTGGTATTGTAGACTGGGTCACATCAATGTGACACGACTGGCTAAGTTGCATAAAGATGGATATTTGAAACCTTTTGAATTTTCATCTTATGACACTTGCCAGTCATGTCTCAAAGGCAAGATGACCAAGACTCCGTTTACGGGACACGGAGAAAGAGTTACCGAACTCTTAGGACTGATACATAGTGATGTATGTGGTCCCATGTCTACACATGCCAGGGATGGTTCTTCGTACTTCATTACATTCACTGACGATCTCTCAAGATACGGACATGTGTACTTGATAGGACACAAGTCTGAAGCTTTTGAGAAATTTAGAGAATATAAACAAGAAGTCGAAAACCAAACCAGGAAGAGTATTAAAATCCTTCGATCTGATCGAGGAGGTGAATACTTGAGCAATGAATTCCTGGACTTCCTAAAAGAGAATGGGATTCTCTCTCAGCTGACTCCTCCATATACACCACAGCACAACGGTGTATCAGAACGGAGGAACCGCACCTTATTAGATATGGTGCGCTCTATGATGAGCACAGCTGAGTTACCTATTTCCTTCTGGGGTTATGCGCTTGAGACAGCCATACATCTATTGAATATGGTCCCCACCAAATCTGTGCCTACCACTCCATATGAGATATGGAAAGGGAAGAGACCAAGTCTTAACTATGTTAAGATATGGGGTTGTCCAGCCTATGTCAAACGACAAAATCCGGACAAACTCGAGGCACGGTCTGTTCTATGCAAATTTGTAGGATATCCCAAGAATTCTCAAGGGTATATCTTCTACCACCCTGAGGAACAAAGAGTGTTTGTTTCTCGGCATGCCACCTTTTTAGAAAAGGAATTTCTTGAAAAAGAAATTAGTGGTCATGAGCTAGAACTGGAAGAGGTTCCAGCTGCAGAAGCTACAACAGAAGATCTGGTGGAACCAGAGGATTCCGTAGTTCCCGATGAACCCCAGCCACTCCGCCGATCTAGTAGGGTTCCTCGCCAACCTGAGAGATACTATGGTTTTCTCATTGATGGTGGCAGTGAGGATTGCATCATGGAGGATGATGACCCAACTAGCTTCGAGCAGGCCATCACGAGTGGGGACTCAGTGAAATGGCTGGATGCTATGCGGTCCGAGATGGAATCCATGTACACCAACAAAGTATGGACTTTGGAAGTTGCTCCTGAAGGGGTAAAACCCATTGGGAGCAAGTGGATCTTCAAGAAGAAACTTGGTGTAGATGGGAAAGTGGAGACTTTCAAAGCTAGACTTGTAGCAAAGGGTTTTCGTCAAAGACCAGGTGTGGACTATGACGAGACCTTTTCTCCAGTGGCTATGCTTAAATCCATCCGAATCATGCTTGCCATTGCTGCCTTTCATGACTACGAAATCTGGCAAATGGATGTTAAGACCGCCTTTCTAAATGGTGATTTAGAAGAGTGCGTGTACATGACTCAGCCAGAGGGCTTCGTAGACAGTGGGAGCAGCGGGAAGGTGTGCAAGCTGCTTAAATCCATTTGTGGATTAAAGCAAGCATCGCGGAGTTGGAACATCTGCTTTGACGTCGTTATCAAAGAGTTTGATTTCGTCAAAAATCCAGATGAACCTTGTATCTACAAGAAGGTGGCAGAGAGTAAAGTTGTCTTCCTCGTATTGTACGTGGACGACATACTCTTGATAGGAAATGATATTCCTATGCTGCAATCGGTCAAGCTCTTCTTATCACAAAGATTCTCAATGAAAGATCTTGGTGATGCCTCCTGCATATTGGGAATCAGGATCTATAGAGATAGATCCAAACGGATTTTGGGATTGTCCCAATCCAGGTATATTGACACCATACTAAAGAGGTTTAGTATGGAAGAGTCCAAGCGTGGGAACATGCCCACGATCTCTGGAGTCACTCTCTCCAAAGAGATGTCTCCCAAGACTGATTTGGAGAGAGCTCGCATGCAAGGGATACCCTATGCTTCGGCAGTAAGCTCTATCATGTATGCGATGCTATGTACCAGACCCGATGTAGCATACTCACTAAGTGTAGTGAGCAGGTATCAAGCTGATCCTGGAGAGAGTCACTGGACAGCTGTGAAGAGCATTCTCAAGTACTTGCGAAGGACTAGAGATATGTTCTTGGTGTATGGTAACGGAGAACTCCAAGTGGAGTCCTTTACCGATTCGAGCTTCCAGAGTGATAAGGACGACTCTAAGTCGCAGTCGGGCTTTGTCTTTACCCTTTACGGAGGGGCGGTTAGCTGGAAGAGTTCTAAGCAGGAAACCGTGGCAGACTCGACGATGGAGGCTGAATACATCGCTGCCAACGATGCTGCTAAAGAAGCTGTCTGGGTCAAGAAGTTCATTATTGAACTTGGAGTGGTTCCATCCATTGAACATCCAATACCTTTGTATTGCGATAACAATGGAGCGGTGGCTTTGGCCAAGGAACCCAGGTCCCATCAGCGATCCAGGCATATTCTGAGGCGGTATCACCTGATCCGGGAGATAGTTGATCGCCGGGAGATCGAGGTCAGGAGAGTTGACATGAAGAACAACACGGCGGATCCACTCACGAAGGCCATTCCCCAGATACAGTTTGAGAGACTCTTCGGGATGCTCGGTATGAGATACTACAGCAGCTGGCCCTAGTGCAAGTGGGAGATTGTTAGTTGTATGTATGCCCTAGAGGCCAGTATTGTACAGATGATGTATATTATATTGGATGCTTGGACATATATAGAGATGACTTTCTTGCTCGACATGATAGTATGCTATCTGGTTGCTATTTATCTTAACATGTACACTAGTCTCTTTATACTGTCTTATAGTTACATGTTGGTAAAGCCCTTAGGATTTGTACTTGACTACCTGGGCTATGATGCAGATCATACTAGTGGGGACATGGTAGTCCATAAGTACATCCTTCAAGGTCCCTAGTCGTAGGTATCTCGAGACGGGGCATCGATATACCAGAGTAGACTAGCGTATACGCTTCTCGACCCATGTGATGGGCGATGGATGATCCCATATCCATTGGTGTTTGACATCAGAGATGGTATACGGGTGCTCAGTGGAAACTGGGTACACTGGACGGACTCGCCGAGAACTCCCAGATGGTATTATACCTCACGTCAGATGGCAGTTCTCAGGTGACACTTGTACAGGTTAGTCTGTAGACCCGAGATCGTCATAGAGTCTTGTGTGATTCCCACTGTGCTTTGATCTCCACCTTACCGCGTCCATGAGGGCGTGCAAAACGGTGGTCTTTGGGCACAGTCCCGAGTCACATGGAGGCAATGAGCGATAGGAGGGGTTTCGTCTCTCCCGGTATTGGGGGTTGATGTTGCGCAGTGCTCGATTGGCCGTAACAGGGAAGTCCCTGGCCAGGGCTGATCAGAGATTTGCTGGTAAGTGTTACCAGTAGTTTCTCGACCCGTTACGAGCCTCACATCAGCACGACTTATCGGGTTATTGGGGTCTGACGTATACCACCCCTAGACTTGATATGCGACGTATCAGACGAAGAGACTTGACTGTATGGTAAGTGTTACTGGTCGGATTCGCAGGAGTGTGAGCGGGCTAGCTCGTCGATCTTCTGATCGCTCAATACCCGGGTGGCCATTACGTTTAGCAGACCGCTTGCGGCTTGTGGGTGCTTGATATGATCATCATCTGCTACCGGCGTATTGACGAGTCTTTAGAGTCCTACACAGAGGTTTCCTGGCTCAAGCGAAACGAAATAGGAGCGCATATGAGATATGTGCAGGACCGAGAATAATGCGTGTATGTGATACCGCATTTCATTCTCGCGATATATGTTTCGATTGGTTATATTCGATATGACCTAGTTATCGAATCATTGATTCGATAAATCGATACATTAGATTCTAGTCGGTTATGTGCTGCATGACCGGATCATTGAATCAAATGTTGATTTAATGATTTAATGCATAATTATATATTTGATATATTACATTGCATTAACTAGTATTGGTTCACTTTAAACGGATTTTTCTCACTTGATGCACATTGTATATGTGATATGCTTTCGTGCACCTTTTTGTATCATGTTTGATGATACTTGATCTTTATGTTAAGTGTATAGAATTAATCCATGGTTAATATGATAATTAGGGTTTTGCATTTTCATTTATTTATTTATTTATTTATTTATTTGAAATAAGTTATGATAAGAATGGTGGCTAAGTTTGTTTTATATTGAAGCTTCATGAAGCTTTGACTTTGCTAACCATCCTTATCTTCATGCTTAACCCTAACCCATCAAAGTGACCATGGTTAATTCTCTACACTTAACCTTAGTTCAAGTTATGATAAGTATTTGATTTATATTTATTTTTATCATAACACTTATCATAATTCTTTCTTGAGCTCATCTTCTTCTTCTTCTTCAAGCTTGCTACAAAAATGGCAAGTTGAGATCTAGTGAGTTAAATCCAAATCTAAAGTGAACCCACCTCCTATTTCTTCACCCTCTACCTCTTGCCAAGTTGTTTTGGGTGTTTACTTCACAAGTTTCATGAGTTTGTGAAGTCGGAGCTTGAGTTTGTGCAACCTCGACGTAGATCGTCTTTGACACAAAGCCGACGAGCTATTCCGCTTGCTTTCCCGATGAAGCCGATGATCGAGTCGAGGATTCATGATGGATAGCGAGGAGATGACGTTGCGGAGCCGTGGAGGTGGATATCCGGATCTACAAAGGTTGTAATTTCCGTATCACAGTAGTTAACTGTTAACTAGCTTTCTTGTTTGCCTAAACATCTAGTTAAAGATCCGTAGTCTAGGGTTTCTCGGCACTAAAAATTTTAATTTGGCATGTTCGATGCCTTGTGAGAACCCACTAGGGTGCCTAGGAACCTTTCAACCATGACTACGAAATCTGGCAAATGGACGTTAAGACCGTCTTTCTAAATGGTGATTTAGAAGAGTGCGTGTACATGACTCAGCCAGAGGGCTTCGTAGATAGTGGGAGCAGCGGAAAGGTGTGCATGCTGCTTAAATCCATTTATGGGTTGAAGCAAGCATCGCGGAGTTGGAACATCTGTTTTGATATTGTAGTCAAAGAGTTTGACTTCATCAAAAATATAGATGAACCTTGTATCTATAAGAAAGTGGCAGAGAGTAAGGTTGTCTTCCTCGTATTGTACGCGGATGATATACTCTTGATAGAAAATGATATTCCTATGCTGCAATCAGTCAAGCTCTTCTTATCACAAAGATTCTCAATGAAGGATCTAGGTGATGCCTCCTGCATATTAAGGATTAGGATCTATAGAGATAGATCCAAAAGGATACTGGGATTGTCCCAATCCAGGTACATTGACACCATACTAAAGAGGTTTAGTATGGAAGAATCCAAGCGTGGGAACCAACCCATGATCTCTGGACTCACTCTCTCCAAAGAGATGTCTCCCAAGACTGATTTGGAGAAAGCTCGCATGCAAGGGATACCCTATGCTTCGGCAGTAGGCTCTATCATGTATGCGATGCTATGTACCAGACCCGATGTAGCATACTCACTAAGTGTAGTGAGTCGGTATCAAGCAGATCCTGGAGAGAGTCACTGGACAGCTTTGAAGAACATTCTCAAGTACTTACGAAGGACTAGAGACATGTTCTTAGTGCATGGTAACGGAGAACTCCGGGTGGAGTCCTTTACCGATTCCAGCTTCCAAAGTGATAAGGACGACTCTAAGTCGCACTCGGGATTTGTCTTTACCCTCAATGGAGGGGCGGTATGTTAGAAGAGTTCCAAACAGGATACCGTTGCAGACTCGACGATGGAGGCTGAATACATCGCTGCCAACGATGCTGCCAAAGAGGCTGTCTAGATGAAGAAGTTCATTAGTGAACTTGGTGTTGTTCCATCCCTTGAGCATCCAATACCTCTGTATTGCGATAACAATGGAGCTGTGGCTTTGGCCAAGGAACCCAGGTCCCATCAGAAGTCCAGACATATTCTGAGGCGGTATCACCTGATCAGGGAGATAGTTGATCGCCGGGAGATCGAGGTCAGAAGAGTAGATACGAAGGATAACACCGCGGATCCACTCACGAAGGCCATTCCCCAGATACAGTTTAAGAGATTATTCGGGATGCTTGGTATGAGATACTACAGTAGCTGGCCTTAGGGCAAGTGGGAGATTGTTAGTTATGTATATGCCCTAGAGGCCATTGTTGTACATATGATGTATATTATGATGGATGCTTGGATATATACAGAGAGGACTTTCTTGCTCGTCATGATAGTATGCTATTTGGTTTCACTTTATCTAAACATGCTGACTTGTATTAGTTTACTGTCTTTCTCTCACATGTTGATAAAGCCTTAGCATCTGTACTCGATTACTGGGATTATGATGACTAGTGGGGCCACGGTAGTCGATGAGTACATCCTATAAAAATTCCTAGTCGAGGGTATATCGAGACGGGGCATCGATACACCAGAGTAGACTAGCGTATACGCATCTTGACCCATATGATGGGCGATGGATGATCCCATATCCATCGGTGTTTGACATCAGATATGGTGTATGGGTGCTCAGTGGAGACTGGGTACACTGGACGGACTCGCCGAGAACTCCCAGATGGTGATATACCACACGTCAGATGGTAGTTCTCCGGTGACACTGGTACAGGGTAGTCTGTAGACCAGAGATCGTCATAGAGTCTTGTGTGATTCCCACTGTGCTTTTATTTCCACCTTACCACGTCCAAGAGGGCGTGCAAAACGGTGGCTTTTGGGTACAGTCCCGAATCACATGGAGGCAATGAGCGATATGAGGGGATTCGTCTCTCCCGGTATAGGGAGTTGATGTTGTGCTGTGTTCGATTGGCTATAACTAGAAGTCCCTGGCCAGGGCTGATATAGAGATATACTGGTAAGTGTTACCAGTAGTTTCTCGACCTGTTATGAGTTTCACATCGACACGACTTATCGGTTACTAGGGTCTGACGTATACCACCCCTAGACTTGATATGCGACATATCAGACGAACAGACCGGACTGTACGGGAGTGTTACTGATTGGATTCACAGGAGAACGGACAGGCTAGCATGTTGATCTTCTGATCGCTCAATACCTGGGTGGCTGTTACGTTTAGCTGACCGCTTGCAGCTTGTGGGTGTTTGATATGATCATCACCTGCTACCGGCGTATTGACGATTCTTTAGAGTCCTACATAGAGGTTTCTTGGCTCAGGCAAAACGGAGTAGAGGCACATATGTGATATGTGCAGGACCAAGGATAATGCGATATGAGATACCGTATTATATTCTCGCGATATTTAGATATGAATCGGGAATCGGATCAAGTGTTGATTCGATGAATCGGTACATGATATATTAGTCGGTTATATTCGATATAGCCGGATCGTCGGATCAAGTGTTGATTCGATGATTTAATGTATAATGATATATATGATATATTGTATTATATTATCTAATATTGGCTCGCTTTATTATTTCATTTTCTCACCGGATTAATACATTGATATATATGCGATATATGTTAATTGTATTATTTTCTTTTGTTGCAAATATATAATATATATATGATATATAATATTGTGACATGATATGATTTATTATGAAACATGTTTAAGGATGATAAAAAGAGATTAGGGTTTGATTAAGGTTAGCTCCTTCTTGATTATTCTAGAAGGATTTCCTTTTGTCTTGGTTAAGATATTATGGTTGATACTTATCCTTGACTCATACTTAACCTAACCAAAGCCTAGCTCTAGTTTATTCTCTACAAAGGTTAAGCCTATCATCCTTGACCATGGTTCCATATCAATCATATATTCTTATCTACTATTCATCACAAAAGGATTATTCTCATTATTCTTCATCTTCTTCTCTCTTGAGTTTTTGAGAGAGCTCACTTGTGATTTCTTTCGTGATGATTTCTTGTGAGAAAATGATATAAAAAGAAAGTATAAATACTACTCCATCATCCTCATCTAGAGCCCATTAGTTTAGGGTGTTCACCTCATTAGAGTGAGAGAGCTTGAGCTATTGCAACTTCGACGTAGATCATCGGAGAAAAGGAATACGACAAGCTATCATGGATCGTTCGAGTCGTGGAGCCTCTCTTGAGTCCGGGAGATCGTGGATCGCGGCGAAGGGACTTCTACTCAGAGCTTGTGAAGCGAAGGAGCGGACTACAAAAGTTGTAATCCCTCAAACTTAGTATTAAAGATGTCATCTTGCATGTTAAACCCTAATAATCTAGCAAAGATCCCGGCTTTGGGTTGTTCGGCACATGTAAGATTTTATTCGGGCATGTTTGATGCATTATTAACCTTCACAAGTGTGCCTAGGAATCCTACAATATGACTCTGCCAGAGGGTTGTTATAGTCAGTGGGAGCAGCGGAAGCATAGTGGACAAGTAGCTTGTGTCTATTTATAGACTAAAACATGTATTGCGGAGATAGATCATCTATTTTTTATGTGACAGTCATAGGCTTAGACTTCATCAGAATAGGAGATGGATCTGTTAAGAAGGTAATAGGGTGTGATGTCCTGGTATTTAGATGACATGTACTTTATAGGAAGTGAAATTCCTATACTACGATCGGTTATACTGTGGTTGTCACACAGTGGTTTCTCCGCATAGGATATGGATATTATATCAGGCATTCTGGTTACTGGATCTATGGTTTTAGATCTAGATTTGGGTAGTTTTCCAATCTGGATACTTTGACACTATTCTAAAGGTGTTTTAGAATGGACGACTCCTGGCATAGTAGTGTACCTGCAGGTGATGGAGTCACCCTCTCTAAAGGTGTCTTACAGACTAAAGGGGAGAGGGATGTGCATGATTGGCATATCACTTGCTTAGACAATTGAGTGAATCATGAGATATCAAGTACCACACCAGATATTGTTTTTGCACTAGGAGCAATAAGTTTATATATTAATCCAATCTTGGAGAAACGTTCGGAAGAAGTTTATGAACATAAGTGAATGTTCTAGGGATTTGATAACGGCAGCCTCCTTCGGGAGACGGTTACCATTCCAGGCTTCCAAGGTGACCTGCATGACAGAGTGACCGTCAGAGTTAAAGTTTTCCCTCTTGACGATGGGCAGTAGTTTGGACAGGTGGTCCAAGCGGATATTGAGGAAGGCATGGCGCATGATACCGATTAAATTCAGTTGACGATACAGTCTAAGAAGTTTGCTGTATTTGGAGTTCATTTGTGAACTGGGTCCCATCAGATATGCAGACATATTCTAAGACAGGTATTGCTCATTTCGGGAGATGGTTTTCTCCGCGAACTTGTGATAAAGAGAGACATAGAAATAAACATTGGAGCGGATCCACTCACTGAGGATATTTCTCGAACGCAATAGTTTTTTAAACGAGATTTGTGAAACTGATTAGTAGAGAAGTTGGATGTTCGGTATCACACGGGCTGTGAGTATGCAACACCGCAATAATTAGCCTTAAGTGCATGTGGGAGATTGTTGGTTATAGTGCCCTCAAGTCAATTATTGGATCGTAGGCACGTGATTGCAATGATTGAGGGATGACCTATTCCGGTAGAACAGTCTTACTCGAGATGATAGTATGCTATCTGGTTTGTCTTTATCATCGTGTACATGCTTCAGGTGACATTACAGATCACTATTACATGTTGATAGAGCCCTTAGGATTCATGCTTGACTACCTGCATTATGATGGCGATCATATACGTGGGAGCTGGGCGGTCTGTAAGCACATCCTTAAAATGTCCCTAGTCGTGGGAGTTTCGTGACTGGGTATCGATACTCCAAGAGTAAACTAGTGTTGTAACGTTTTGAAAATCGTTTCGGTGAAATTTCGAAAAAATCGGTAAAATAAGGGGGTTTTCTGTAAAAAGTCAAAATACAAATATCTTATTATAAAAATTAAATATACATATTCTAGCTATGTAATTGCTAGTATTTGGTATTTATTGAGCCACCGGTGAAATTTCAAATTTTCTGAAATTTTTTTTTATTTTATTATTATTTTAAGCCGTCACTAATATATTTAATTAGGGAAAATTACAAATTGGAATGAGCTGAAACAAATTTTGTGCATCATAAAATATTAAATAAAATTTTATCATGTGGTTTTTGAAACGAAATCGTTTGCCAAAACGGTTTAGAAAATATCGAAGAAAAAGGCTTTTTTCGGTGAAATTAGTGTTAATGGGAATTGGGGTTTAGCATTTATCTTTTTCCTAACCCACACACCCATACCTCACCCTCTCCCCATGTGGCCGGCCCCACCATGACAGCCCTCCCCCTCTCCCTCTCTCCAATCACTTCTTTTTTTCAAAAGAAAAGAAAAAGAAAAGAGTAGAAAATGATAGAATTAGAGTGGACTTTGACTAGAGTGGACTTTCCCCACCTCACTCTCTCTCCTCCCTCACCCAATCCCCACCAATTCTGGCCAAAATCTGAACCCACAACAGCCCCTTCATTCTTTATCTCCTTCTCTTTAAAAAAAGTTCATCAAAATGCTTGAAAAATCAACAAAAAATCAAGCAAAAATCCAAATCAAAATCCACCTCCTACCCATTTTCCCTTGGCTACCATTGCATGGATCTAAGGATTTAGATTTCAATTTCGGAGGCTAAGTGTGCTTGTGGGATCTTCAAATTATTTGGGTATAAATTCTAACCTTTTTGCTTAATGTGTTGTTAATTGCTTATGTTAGCTTAATTAATTGTTTAATTAGGTTTTTAATTAGTTCTAGGTGCATGATTTAAAATTCAAGAGAGGGGTTTGATTTCAAATTGGTATTTTGTGTTGTGATATTTAGTTTATGTGATATAATTGACATATTGATGTTATGCTAAATCCAATTTAAGTTGCTAATTTGCATATTTGTTGATTTAAAAGTGATAATTATATAACTGGTAAACTAGGTTTTTTAAATAATTATATTCTTATGAGATAAAATTCAAATTTAGATTTCATGTCATTATAAAGATTATATTGAGTGGTTTAATGCTTTTAGTTCATGAAAATCCAAGCTAGATTGTAGTTTGTGCATTTTTGCTATAAAATTGTTAAAATTTAGGTATTTTGTAAACTAGAATTTTAACGTTTATGGAAATTAATGAGATTAAATTATGGGAATTGTTTTTATGACTTAATTAAGATATTTAGTGAATATTGTGGCCGCTAGATTCGTTTATACATCGAGTTTTGTACTAAAACGGCGAATTGTGCTTGCTAGATTTTCGGAAAAATTACTTTTTAAGTGAAATTGGGGTTTTTGTGAGTTTTAACCTATTTTATATTAAAATTAGTGTTCGTGAATGTGAAAATGAGTGTATTTGGGTTTTTCTCGATGATCTGGCGTTTGTACACCGACGTCGAGAGTTTTTGGGTTGATTTGTGAAAGCAACCATAGGTTTTGACCTATGTGGGATTCGTGTGTTGTTTTGGTCATGAGTCGGATTTTAATACGATACGATGCGTTGTGATATGTAGGTATCCCCATGTGGACTTCGAGAAGACAAGCAAGCGCGTGGCGATGTCGGCACCGGCGAGCGAGGACCAGGTGAGTAGATTTATATCTACGGGGAGAAGTCGGGTGGATGGCGTATAGCACCCCCGCAGTCCGTAGTGTAGCTTATATATATATGTTTATATAGGTGTTTTATGATACGAGAATATTTATTCATGTTATGATTATGTGTTCATGGATTAGCTTTGGGTTAGTTGCGAAACCCTAGAGTAGTTGTTATACCCACATACGCACACACAGACATGCATACTTTACTTTCTTGTGCGCAGATTGGGATGTGTATACATGTATATATGCGTGTGTATGGGACTATGCATATGTACATTCATATACGCATGCATGGATAATGATGATAGTACTTGGGATTTATGATGAGTCGATGAGATTTGATTTGAGGCCGTGAGATCGGTGATATAGCAGAGTTCGTATTTGAGATACGACATGACGTTGTAGCGGGTCTTTGACGTAGTGTTTCACACACGTGCATGCATACTTAGGCGGTATCAGTGTTGTACTAGACGTAGATCAGTACCCCGATCATGATATTTGATAAAGAGAATACCAGGTGAATAGTATGATGAATGTGATATTAACCCGTACCCAGATTTGGGGATGCCGTACGACGGATTTACGTACGAGCTATATTTTGATGATTGATCCGCACTCTTGACTTGGGATGTCTGATTATAGATATGGTGTCGGATATGATATTATTGAGGCGGGATCACCGAATAATATATATACAGGTATGTATATGTATCGACTCAGATGGTAGGCGGTTTTCTTACCTGTAGTCCAGCTTGTTAGCTTAGCCCTTTAGTTTAGTTTAGTTGTTAGATTAGATTCGATTCTTACCTATTTCAAAAACTAACGAATTGTGGGTATTTTAAAAGACAGCCCAAGGGATCCTACGGATATTTCAAAAGACGTATCTTTTCATAAAAACACCGTAGCCCCTATTTTCAAAACCCCATGATTCGTGTTATTTCAAAAGGCATCATTTGTAGGACTTATATTAGATTAATGCAGATTAGTTATAGTTGCGTCTAGTATTCAGCTCCCGCTCATTATTGTGGTTCGCTTCGCATCGCATGCTTATATTATGTTTCATACTCCTATTATTAATATCATGCTGTTAGGACACCAGCACCATTACCGATGACGCGTATGTACCACGTACACTTACTTGCCGGCTCACACACATCTTCATCGGTAATTGCCATGTCACGAACACTTTAGAAAATACTATTTCATTTGACATAGCTTGTTAGCTAATAGTTTAGACATGATATTAGTGTACTTGCCTTATATTCTAGTTAGACATTGTAGTTATTGCCTACTACTTCATGCATGTTATTATTCACTGTTGTGTCGCATTCATGGATTCTCATGCCTATATTCACTGTTAACATGCTATTGATGACTTGGATTCAGATTTCATGAGATTTCTTGGATTTGGAGGAAAACCGCAAAAACATAAATAAACCTTTTCTCTCTTTTAAAATAAAAAGTGCGGTTTTCCCATGATGTATGAGTCGTCCACCATGAGTTTGCTGATGGATTTCGTGACCCGATTCGAGGAGTTGGATGAACCGTTTTGGGTACATGGTGGACCCGGTAAGGTACACCGAGGCAAGAAGCTCGTGGTGATGACGATGAGCCTGGCTGGGGGAGACTACCTACCGGTGATTTTACCCGACGCGTCGGATATCCGGAGGATACCGTCGTGGTCTTGAGATGGGTGGTAGGGGCTGGTCTGGACTGACGGCGCCCTAGATATTGAGATTGAGACATTGAGATTTCGAGATATTGAGGTACTGAGATTTGATGATACAGGCCGGTCCGGATAGCCGGAGCCTGAGGCTTTGAGACATTGAGATTTATGTTTTGTGTCGATGCTAGACACTGTTGATGCTGATTTCATTTATGATACCTCATTTTAAAAATACAAAGGAAATCTCACTAATTTATGAAAACAGTTTCTTCATTTGCATGTATTCTGTTTTCATGCATTCATACCTCATTCATATGATACATTGCTACCTGAGGCACTGGCACGGGCACATGGAATTACACTTGGATTAGATATTTACCCTAGTCATTATTATAGACTGCTGGTTTTATTTGAGGATTATATATATTGATCGTATGACCTAGGATTGCGTCATACATGCGATTTCTATTCGTAGATGTTTTTCTATTCACGAGTTGGCAACTCACCCCCGTTGTGCCCCAGTTTCTTGCAGGTTTCGCCGTACAGGTTTCTTTACGGCTTTGCGGGTACAGTTTCGTTCGGGTGACTTGCTAGTAGGTGGGTTTATTTGTATCGTACCCATCGTTATACATTGTATATTATTATTATATTGTATCTAGAAGTTCCATCAACCAAACATGTATTTACTTTGAGATAGAGACCACTGATGTTATTCCTTCGACCTTAGAGTCGCGCGTTATTTTTCTGTGGTTTTCTTGTGGTTTTTAGTTTCCTTTTGAGTTTTGGTCCTCGCCGTTGGCGTTGTATATTATATTGCTTGTGTGGTTGTGGCCGTCGATTGACGAAGAGCAAGCTCCCGCTTGGGGATGCCTTTTTTTTTTGATTTCGTATACTATTCATGTTGTATCCCGTTTGGGAGCCGGTATTTACAAAGGAGACTCTGCCGAAATTTTCAGGAAATTTTTGATGTTTTTAAAAACCGCATAATTCGGCTTATGCTATTGAAACTACTTGCTTTAAGTTGGTTTTTCCTGCACTCTACATCTTTTCTTGGTTTGGATTTCTGGGTTTTCGGTTTACTTAGATTACGTACGCCTCGAGACATTCGTAGTTTAAGTGCCGGTCATGTTCCGTACTTTCGGGTCGTGACAAAGTTGGTATCAGAGCGTTAGGTTTTACCTTCGGAGCATAAGATGACCCTTGGTTGATGGAATAGGTGACTAAAGTAGAGTGACGTACCGTAGGTATGTTCCGCGGTATATTTACGATACGCTACTCCACTTAAGAAGCCTTAGGATGTACATTTCTTTGCTCAGTATTATATTCATTCCGATCTAGCCTCATCAGTACCAGTTATGGTTTTGCTGCTACGATTACGGGCAGAGAGAGCTACGGCTAGAGTTGCGGTCAGCATGAGCTCGTCAAGATCGAGGACTGACCAGGGCATGATTCCGGCGACACACGATTGCGAAGATGTGTCTTTTTACCGTGTTTCCGCGCCACGAGCGTTTGGCGGATCGCCTTTATGAGGTTACTCGGATGTGCTGATCGACACTAGAGGATTGAGCCAATGATAGAGGCCAGCAGATTTTGATGACCGTTGGTGTATTGCTTATTCATGATGGTCGAGGCACTGTTCAGCGTGCAGACGAGCGAGCCAGCTATTGCTGCGAACGACGAGATATCACCCCAGATGTTGGAGCTATTGCAGTACTAGTTATACTAAGAGATGATAGAAAATCACTAGTCACCGAGGATGAATGACTAGGACATGTGGTTCGTTCGCTACCCCGATGCGAGGTCATCAGATAGGTTGATTCCAGCTAGAGATGACTTCACGCAGAGACGTGAGGGTCGACAGAGACGATCGAATGTCGGAAACCTATTATTCTAAGTTTAAAGTATTCGGAAAGACATGCAGGCAATTCTATGGTCCCTCTAGAAGAATGAAACCCTAACTCGACATAATGACTGTGTGAAAGCCTTTGAACCTTCGGGTTTGCGGCAGTTCTGCGGCGCCATTAGTGAGGCTTGGGTTTGCCCTTCTACGGCTGGACCATCGATGCTGTGGTACGTACTCGATACTATTAAACTGTACCCAAGATGTTGAGCTCTTGGGGGATTATGAGGTTTTGACAATCGATTGGATGGTTCGACTTAATTCGGATGCTAGGTGGTGGGATGCATTTCTTGGGAGACTCCCGATACTAGGATAGCCGTTGGAGCTCAGTCCATGCAGCCACGACGAGACGAGTACGAAGCGGTCGACATTAGAGAAAAATAGAGTAAGAGGTTCGTACAAGATCTGGATATGATGACGTTCCCCTCCGCCGACATCAGAGATGCGATGCGCATGCCGAGGCAGAGTACTGGATATACCTTCCAGAAGGAGTCGCGATGGGTATGCAGCCGTTCCAGAGCAAGATGCAGATATCGGAAAGGACGATGACTTCCGGACAGTTGGCAGAGACGAGACATGGAAGAGACCGTGAGCAGGATTCCTTCCAGGACACTGCTGCAATGATACTTGCACCCAGGATCAGATGTGTCACGTACATTCAGAGAGCCAGAGACCGACGCCAGTGATATGCTGTCTTACGAGTGGTCGCGATGATTGACCGAGAGATGACCAGAGAAGTGCCAGAACGGGATCATCCCCGTAGGCACACCTGACAGGGCCGATGAGCCGATGGACCGAGAGATTGGTAATTCATAGTGAAGACCTTGACCCAGGAGTGGTCATTGTTACGCACACCAGCAGGCCAGAGTTCATGATTATCGACTAGACGTCCCACTAGTGATCGCGACAATTGGCCTGAGATTCTTAGAGGATGCGCTTGAGCGGTACTATTCCGCCATTATTGATTTCGATGTTTTGGGTGATTTATTCGCCTGATTTGATTTTGATGATCGAGGATTTACGATCTTTACACAGTGTTGCACTTGATATCGTTTTCGTGCTTGGGTTTCACATGTTTGTGATTTTACGGTTTTCGGCATTTGAGTTGATTTTGTGCGTATGCACGGACACGATTTGGTTCCTGCACTCTGTATAGTTTATATATGCTTGCAGTGCAGTGATACGCCTTTTGTGCACTTAGATGCAGTGGACTTCGATTTCGATTGTGATGCTCGATATTTGTTTTGTGCACCTTGTGCACCTGATTTGATTTTGCGCATGTTCGGCGCTTGATATTAGATTTCATGATTTCGTGCATGATGGATGCCCCTGGTTTTGGGTTTTCGCGCATGTTGAGCGCATGTCTTGAGATGCGATTTTGGTGCACACTAGATGCACTAAATCGAGATTTTTTTTCGTGCATGTCAGATGCACCTGATTTTGCTGTCAGGCACACACGTTGCCTACGACAGATGCTTTGTGTACACCCGATGCACTTAGATCTTGTTTCTGTGAACTTATATGGCACGTATATGGATTTTGATTGTCGTGCGCACCAGACGCACGTAGTATTCATACGCGTATTTTGGGATTGATTTCTTATAGAGCAGTACGTTTTTTTTGTGATAATTGCGATGTGTTTTCATACTAAGCAGGACTAGTCAGTGGACAGTACCTGAATGTATTTTGCATGCATTGATAGCTATTGAAGGGAATTCCAAAAAGTGAGCTATAGTCTCAGTATTTATCTACGTGTCTGATATGACGCGAAACGTTTAAAATAAGGAAAACCCTTCTAAATTGTTTCCCAAAAAGGCGGAACGTATATTTCAAACAAAGATATATATGTATATAGTTATTTTCTTATGATAGACTTCCGCCACTGTGCAGTGTTATGTGCATTGCACATCATCTTAAAGGATTTGGCATGCATTTCCTCCTGATATTTACATGTATAGTTCCGATTTATGGCATATCGGTCTTGCTTGAGATTTGGCATTCGTGTCTTCACCTTGATTCCGATGATTGCGGGATGCTTGACGGAGTTTTGATTTCGAGTTATCTACTCATTATCATGCGCATGTATTGCGCTATAATGCGTTTTATGTACTTATGATTTCGGAGCCCCGACGACTTGATGGTTTTGCTTAGATGTTTTTGTATTTGGGGGGAGTTTGAATTTAAATTCGGGGACCGAATTTCTTTAAGGGGGGAAGATTCTAACGTTTTGAAAATCGTTTCGGTGAAATTTCGAAAAAATCGGTAAAATAAGAGGGGTTTTCTGTAAAAAGTCAAAATACAAATATCTTATTATAAAAATTAAATATACATATTCTAGCTATGTAATTGCTAGTATTTGGTGTTTATTGAGCCACCGGTGAAATTTCAAATTTTCTGAAAAAAAAATATTTTATTATTATTTTAAGCCGTCACTAATACATTTAATTAGGGAAAATTACAAATTGGAATGTGTTGAAACAAATTTTGTGCATCATAAAACATTAAATAAAATTTTATCATGTGGTTTTTGAAATGAAATCGTTTGCCAAAACGGTTTAGAAAATATCGAAGAAAAAGGCTTTTTTCGGTGAAATTAGTGTTAATGGGAATTGGAGTTTAGCATTTATCTTTTTCCTAACCCACACACCCATACCTCACCCTCTCCCCATGTGGACGGCCCCACCATGATAGCCCTCCCCCTCTCCCTCTCTCCAATCACTTCTTTTTTTCAAAAGAAAAGAAAAAGAAAAGACTAGAAAATGATAGAATTAGAGTGGACTTTGACTAGAGTGGACTTTCCCCACCTCACTCTCTCTCCTCCCTCACCCAATCCCCACCAATTCTGGCCAAAATCTGAACCCACAACAGCCCCTTCATTCTTCATCTCCTTCTCTTTAAAAAAGTTCATCAAAATGCTTGAAAAATCCACAAAAAATCAAGCAAAAATCCAAATCAAAATCCACCTCCTACCCATTTTTCCTTGGCTACCATTGCATGGATCTAGGGATTTAGATTTTAATGTGGGAGGCTAAGTTTGCTTGTGGGATCTTCAAATTATTTGGGTATAAATTCTAACCTTTTTGCTTAATGTGTTGTTAATTGCTTAGGTTAGCTTAATTAATTGTTTAATTAGGTTTTTAATTAGTTCTAGGTGCATGATTTAAAATTCAAGAGAGGGGTTTGATTTCAAATTGGTATTTTATGTTGTGAGATTTAGTTTATGTGATATAATTGACATATTAATGTTATGCTAAAACCAATTTAAGTTGCTAATTTGCATATTTGTTGATTTAAAAGTGATAATTATATAACTGGTAAACTAGGTCTTTTAAATAATTATATTCTTATGAGATAAAATTCAAATTTAGGTTTCATGTCATTATAAAGATTATATTGAGTGGTTTAATGCTTTTAGTTCATGAAAATCCAAGCTAGATTGTAGTTTGTGCATTTTTGCTATAAAATTGTTAAAATTTAGGTATTTTGTAAACTAGAATTTTAACGTTTATTGAAATTAATGAGATTAAATTATGGGAATTGTTTTTATGACTTAATTAAGATATTTAGTGAATATTGTGGCCGCTAGATTCGTTTATACATCGAGTTTTGTACTAAAACGGCAAATTGTGCTTGCTAGATTTTCGGAAAAATTACTTTTTAAGTGAAATTGGGGTTTTTGTGAGTTTTAACCTATTTTATATTAAAATTAGTGTTCGTGAATGTGAAAATGAGTGTATTTGGGTTTTTCTCGATGATCTGGCGTTTGTACACCGACGTCGAGAGTTTTTGGATTGATTTGTGAAAGCAACCATAGGTTTTGACCTATGTGGGATTCGTGTGTCGTTTTGGTCATGAGTCGGATTTTAATACGATACGATGCGTTGTGATATGTAGGTATCCCCATGTGGACTTCGAGACGACAAGCAAGCGCGTGGCGACGTCGGCACCGGCGAGCGAGGACCAGGTGAGTAGATTTATATCTACGGGGAGAAGTCGGGTGGATGGCGCATAGCACCCCCGCAGTCCGTAGTGTAGCTTATATATATATGTTTATATAGGTGTTTTATGATACGAGAATATTTATTCTTGTTATGATTATGTGTTCATGGATTAGCTTTGGGTTAGTTGAGAAACCCTAGAGTAGTTGTTATACCCACATACGCACACACAGACTTGCATACTTTACTTTCTTGTGCGCAGATTAGGATGTGTATGCATGTATATATGCGTGGGTATGGGACTATGCATATGTACATTCATATACGCATGCATGGATAATGATGATAGTACTTGGGATTTATGATGAGTCGATGAGATTTGATTTGAGGCCGTGAGATCGGTGATATAGCAGAGTTCGTATTTGAGATACGACATGACGTTGTAGCGGGTCTTTGACGTAGGGTTTCACACACGTGCATGCATACTTAGGCGGTATCAGTGTTGTACTAGACGTAGATCAGTACCCCAATCATGATATTTGATAAAGAGGATACCAGGTGAATTGTATGATGAATGTGATATTAACCCGTACCCAGATTTGGGGATGCCGTACGACAGATTTACGTACGAGCTATATTTTGATAATTGATCCGCACTCTTGACTTGGGATGTCTGATTATAGATATGGTGTCGGATATGATATTATTGAGGCAGGATCACCGACTAATATATATACAGGTATGTATATGTATCGACTCAGATGTTAGGCGGTTTCCTTACCTGTAGTCCAGCTTGTTAGCTTAGCCCTTTAGTTTAGTTTAGTTGTTAGATTAGATTCGATTCTTACCTATTTCAAAAACTAATGAATCGTGGGTATTTTAAAAGAGAGCCCAAGGGATCCTACGGATATTTCAAAAGACGTATCTTTTCATAAAAAGACCGTAGCCCCTATTTTCAAAACCCCATGATTCGTGTTATTTCAAAAGGCACCATTTGTAGGACTTATATTAGATTAATGCAGATTAGTTATAGTTGCGTCTAGTATTCATCTCCCGCTCATTATTGTGGTTCGCTTCGCATCGCATGCTTATATTATGTTTCATACTCCTATTATTAATATCATGCTGTTAGGACACCAGCACCATTACCGATGATGCGTATGTACCACGTACACTTACTTGCCGGCTCACACACATCTTCATCGGTAATTTCCATGTCACGAACACTTTAGAAAATACTATTTCATTTGACATAGCTTGTTAGCTAATAGTTTAGACATGATATTAGTGTACTTGCCTTATATTCTAGTTAGACATTGTAGTTATTGCCTACTACTTCATGCATGTTATTATTCACTGTTGTGTCGCATTCATGGATTCTCATGCCTATATTCACTGTTTACATGCTATTGATGACTTGGATTCGGATTTCATGAGATTTCTTGGATTTTGAGGAAAACCGCAAAAACATAAATAAACATTTTCTCTCTTTTAAAATAAAAAGTGCGGTTTTCCCATGATGTATGAGTCGTCCACCATAAGTTTGCTGATGGATTTCGAGACCCGATTCGAGGAGTTGGATGAACCGTTTTGGGTACATGGTGGACCCGGTAAGGTACCCCGGGACAAGAAGCTCGTGGTGATGACGATGAGCCTGGCAGGGGGAGACTACCTACCGGTGATTTTACCCGACGCGTCGGATATCCGGAGGATACCGTCGTGGTCTTGAGATGGGTGGTAGGGGCCGGTCTGGACTGACGGCACCCTAAATATTGAGATTGAGACATTGAGATTTCGAGATATTGAGGTGCTGAGATTTGATGATACAGGCCGGTCCGGATAGCCGGAACCTGAGGCTTTGAGACATTGAGATTTATGTTTTGTGTCGATGCTAGACACTGTTGATGCTGATTTCATTTATGATACCTCATTTTAAAAATACAAAGGAAATCTCACTAATTTATGAAAACAGTTTCTTCATTTACATGTATTCTGTTTTCATGCATTCATACCTCATTCGTATGATACATTGCTACCTGAGGCACTGGCACGGGCACATGGAATTACACTTGGATTAGATATTTACCCTAGTCATTGTTATAGACTGCTGGTTTTATTTGAGGATTATATATATTGATCGTATGACCTAGGATTGCGTCATACATGCGATTTCTATTCGTAGATGTTTTTCTATTCACGAGTTGGCAACTCACCCCCGTTGTGCCCCAGTTTCTTGCAGGTTTCGCCGTACAGGTTTCTTTACGGCTTTACGGGTACAGTTTCGTTCGGGTGACTTGCTAGTAGGTGGGTTTATTTGTATCGTACCCATCATTATACATTGTATATTATTATTATATTGTATCTAGAAGTTCCATCAACCAAACATGTATTTACTTTGAGATAGAGACCACTGATGTTATTCCTTCGACCTTAGAGTCGCGCGTTATTTTTCTGTGGTTTTCTTGTGGTTTTTAGTTTCCTTTTGAGTTTTGATCCTCGCCGTTGGCGTTGTATATTATATTGCTTGTGTGGTTGTGGCCGTCGATTGACGAAGAGCTAGCTCCCGCTTGGGGATGTCTTTTTTTTTTGATTTCGTATACTATTCATGTTGTATCCCGTTTGGGTGCCGGTATTTACAAAGGAGACTCTGCCGAAATTTTCAGGAAATTTTTGATGTTTTTAAAAACCGCATAATTCGGCTTATGCTATTGAAACTACTTGCTTTAAGTTGGTTTTTCCTGCACTCTACATATTTTCTTGGTTTGGATTTCTGGGTTTTCGGTTTACTTAGATTACGTACGCCTCGAGACGTTCGTAGTATAAGTGCCGGTCATGTTCCGTACTTTCGGGTCGTGACAAGTGTATACTGATCGAGACCCCGACGAGGGTCGGTGGCCGGTCTCACAAGCCATTGGTGTTAGTTGGTTCACCTAAGATGTTTACCGGTGTTCATTGGGTTATGAGTACACCGGACGGACTCGCCGGGAACATGCTAGTTGGTATTATACCTATTGTTAGATAGCAGTACATGTGTATAGGTTAGTCTATCGACCTGAGTTTGTCATTTGTCTCGTGTGAGTTCCCACTGTACTTTGTTTACTACCCTACCACGGCTCAAAGGAGTCATGCAAACAGGTTTTAGTTGGGTACAGTCCAAAGCCACATGGAGGCAGTGTGCGGATCTTCAGGGGATTCGTCTCTCCCGGTATTGGGGGTTGATGTCGCGGAGTGCACTGGTGGCCATCACCAGAAATCCTTTGCCAAGATAGTCGAGAATTACTGATCTCGGATCGGTTGTTTCTCAGGTGGTGATAGGTTTCATACCGACACTAAATGTCGCGTTATTAGGGGTCTGATTTTATCCACCCCTAGACTCAATATGCCATACTCATAGACGAACGGATTGGACTGTACGGATATTGTCACTGTTAGGCTCAGTAGGGGTTTCAGGATGAGTTTGCTCGTCGGCTTCCCTTTCGTTCAATACCTAGGTAGTCATTACGTACAGCGAATGCCGCTGACGTGCTTATGGTTAAACCCACTACCAGCGTATTGATGAGTCTTTAGAGTCCCATACAGAGGGTTTCCCTGCTTCGGGAGAAACGTTGTAAAGGCCGTATGGTTTTACGTCATGGTTCGATCACATACGTGTACTTGTGCACAGATGATGTTCGGACGGATAATACTAGTGGGCTTTGGTTTAAGCCGGATCCTAGTATTTTGATTATTTTCGTCTCATTGTATTCGTATTCTTCGGAATACAGATGCGGGTATGTATATACAGTTGAGGGGTAATCTTGTAATTTATTACAAGATTACTTTTAGAAGATTACGCCTCATCATGGTTTAGACCGTTTTGGATTAAAAGGTTATTGAGGTGTAGGATGAGGTGTTTATTGCATTTTTGTGGCATGGCTAATTAGTGACCCATGGTTACTATTCTAGCATGTTTAGGGTTTTGTTTGTTGTGAGATTATGTTGACTTGAGATATTTTTTGTTGACTAAGATATTTTGGAGACATGGACATTTATGTAATGGCCCCATTATTTCTTATCACACTCAAACAACAAACAAAAATGACAAGCCATTATTCATTTCTTTTTCTCTCTTTTGAGTTGCTCTCAACACCTCATTCTCATGGTATCTTCTTCTTCCTCTAGCTCCACCCAAACCCTCTCATGAGTTGAGAATCCTTGGGTGTCTTGAGACAAATTAATCCTTCATTACTCTCTACTTCATCTTGGCTATCTAGGCTAGCAAACTAGATACCCGAGTTGCTTCGGTTTTGAGGTCGGAGCCCGTATTACTAACTCTCGACGTGGATCTTCTTCGATGGAGGGAGACCAGAGATCAAGCTTGATCAAGGAATCCCCTAGGTGCTTGGGATTGTCACGACCCGAATATTTCGACCCGTGACCGGCACTTAACCACGCAACGTCTACAGGTGTAACGCGACTAAGTAAGCCGAACCCAGAAATCAAAACCATTTAAAAGCAGTGAGTGTTGAAAACATTCAATTAAAACATTTAGAAAACCTTAATAGCTCAATGAAGTTCTTTGTAAAATTTAATTATCCTTAATATAATTTTGGCAGCATTTCCTTTGTAAAAGTAACCCCGAAAATCGGGTATAAAACACGATATAAGTGAAAATGATATATAATGAAATAAAGCATCCCCAACGAGAACAATCACACCCAACGGTGGAAACCTTCACCACAAGAGAAGTATATAACGCCGTAGCGAATAATGAGCAATAAGTAAACATCACAAAAGAGAAACGACAGTGTATAACAGTCGGCTCCCACGAGCTCGACACCAGAATACAAAAATATACATCATCGTCCTCACACTGTCACTAAGTCCAGTACATATATGGTAGATGGAGAATACTAGATACAAAAGTGTGTACAATAAAGTAACCAGATACCACAACCCACCTAATAGCAAAATAGCTCTCGCACCAGCTGTAGTGGTATCTGTAGCCAAAAGATGCAAAAAGGCAGCCTACCGCGACTACTCTGAGGGGCAACCTGCAAATACTGTGGCACAACGGGGGCGAGTTGCCAACTCGTGAATAGAGATAACATATAAAGGTAATCACGAGCATGCACGTACTGCGCTACACTATCATATGCCAGCAGGTAAATCTATATGCGACAAGCAATAAGTGCAATAATCATGCAAATGTTCTGTCAGGTAAAATAACTACAGGATGAGGATGAGATACATGATTAACACTGCTGAGCATGGGATAAACAACATCTACACGAAATATCAATCGTGGAAAAATAATCGGTGCCCAAAACTGCACCCAAATCCCAAATAAACTCAGGCGCCGGCACTCTCCTCGGCCCTCAAATCCTGTAAATCTCTGAGATCACGAGTGCCCAACATCGGCACCGAAAATATCATAAATACTCGTGTCCAGCATCGACACGCAAATCCTCATACATCGGGCTCCGTAAGTCCGGATCAGCCCACGGGCTCCGTCTGCGGTATCGGCCCTCGGCCCCGGCAGTACGGATCATCCCGCATTCATCTCTCGACTCTGGTCAGTATCCTCCGGATAACCACCAGGTCCAACTAATCATCGGTAGGTACTCGCCCACCTCCAGGATCAATCGGCAAAGTCCATCGATCATCTTGCCGAGGGGAACCATACCGGCTCCACCACGAACCCGCAAACGGATCATCCACTCCACGAATCAGGTTTCAAGCACACGTCTCAGCACCGAGAAAACGCGTGGTGGATGCACCAAAATATCATATCATGAGGAACCGGGTTTTCAAATAGTGCATCTTTTCTAAAATAATTGCACGGTCCTCAAAACCAGAAATCACATAAAAATCGAACACCAATGAGTAAATTAAATACGATGTGCTAGGTACATCAAGTCATCATAATATAGGTACAAGGGAGAAACCGCGTTTCTTAAGATAGTTCAGTTTTCAAAGACAGCATGCTGTAAGTCCACGTTGCCGACCCCGGTTCTTGTGGGGAGGCGGAAACGGTATAAAAATCAAATTTTTAGCGCACTATGCAACATGGACTAACAAAAGTCGGGATCTTTTCTAAACAAAACTAGCTACCAAGCTAAAGAGGGTTAGCTACTTGGAAAAGGTGTTATACCTCACTTGAACTCCTTCTTCTTGAAACCTTTGTAGAGGTTGGATGGTGCTTTCCTCGTCGCCTTCTTTCGTCAAAGATGGATCCACCTGAGGGTTCAACCTTGGGCTCCTTTCTCGAACTTTGAGAGAACTAAGGTCTTTGGCTTGCTAGACCTTCAACCCTAGAGTGAGTAGAGAGTGGTTTAGGCTATTTTTATCTCAAGGAGAGGTTTCTCAACACATGAGAATGAATCTCCTTGAACTAGAGGAGGAGGAAGAAGAAGAGAGGAGAGAGAGTGAATATGATAGAATGAAATGGTTTTTACAACCATAACAAAATATAAGTGATTTATCAAAAATAATATTAATCAAAAATGAAAAGGTGATGGTTAGTTTGAATAGACCATTATCATATCAACATAAATGATTTTGCAAAGATCAAAGAGCATCTAAAAAGCTAATGATGATGGTCAAAGTTTCAAACCTAGTCAAATAGTCAACCTTGGTCAAAAAGTCAACCTTGGTCAAAAAGTCAACAAGCCCAACCATGACACAATTTCATTTAATTAATATTATTAATTGATAAATCACAAGATCATTAGGGTTTGGAAAAAAAGACTGTCAACTGTGCATACACACCCGTTCCAAAACCCCAATGAAAAATCTCTTCCTCCGCCTCAATCAACTGTGCATACACACCCGCGTTCCTGTTCCGAGGAACACGAACACAAAGAGATAAAACCAATCCCAAATCATATACTAGGATCCGGCTTAAACCAAAGCCCGCTAGTATAAGCTGTCCGGACAACAAACGTGCACAAGTGCGCGGATGTGAACGAACCCTGTCGCAAAACCATGCGACCTCTACTCATTTTGCCCAAAGGCGAATAGCCCTCTGTGTGGGACTCTAAAGACTCGACACTACGCTGGCAGTGGGTTTAACCACAGACCGCAAGCGGCACTAGCTGTACGTAACGGTCCCCAGGTAGATGCCGATAAGAAGACTGACGAGGTGAACCCCATCTGAACTACTACTGAGCCTGAATGTGACAGTCTCCGTACAATCCGGTCTGTTAGTCTGATACATCGCATGGCGGGCCTAAGGGGCGGTAAACGTCAGTCCCCTAATAGCGGTACAAGTCGTGTCGTAGTGAAGCCCATAACACCCTGAGATAACACTAGAAACCTACCAGTATATCTCGCTTGCCCTGGCCAGGGACTACTCGTGTAATTGCGCTCCTAGACACAGCGCGATGTCAACCCCCAATACCGGGAGAGACGAATCCTGTCTAACCGTCACTGCCTCCAAGTGCTTCGGGACTGCAACCAACTACTACCTGTTTGCACGCTCCTTTGAGCCGTGGTAGGGTAGTAGTCAAAGTACAGTGGGAACACACTTGAGGCGAAGTGACAGTGTCAATTCAGCGGACTAAGCTGTACTCATGTCACCTGGGAACTGATAACTGACGATAGGTATAATACCAACCATCAGTTCCCAACGAGTCCTGTCCAGTGTACTCGTAGCCTAACGAGCACCCGCATACTATCTCAAGTACGACGTACTGGCGGCTGTGGGACAGACCGCCTCCCGCACTAGGATGAGAAGCGTATACGCTAGTCTACTCCGGAGCATCGATGCCCTGTCTCGATAATCCCACGACTAGGGACATGTATAAGGATGTGCGTGTAGATTACCCAGCCCCCACGAGTGTGACTGCCATCACAACGCTGGTAATCAAGCAAAGATCCTAAGGGCTCTACTAATGTGTATAGATAATATGCTAAAAGAAACACATGTACACATTAAAGTAGAAACAAACCAAGTAGCATACTACCATTTTGAGCAAGATTGTATATACAACAGTGAATATCCCAAGTTTCCATTAAGTAATATACAAACTAGTATGATACAGTAATGGCCTCTAGGGCATATACACTAACAATCTCCCACTTGCACTAAGGCCATGTACTGGCGTATCGAAGACCTATCATCTCCATCAGCCGCTCGAACTGAGTCTGGGGCAAGGCCTTGGTGAATGGATCTGCAGTGTTATCTTCTGAAGCAACCCTCCGAACCTCAATCTCCTTGCGATCCACGATCTCCCTGATAAGGTGATACCGCCTCAAGATGTGTCTGGATTTCTGATGGGACCTGGGTTCCTTCGCTAATGCTATAGCCCCGTTATTATCGCAATACAGAGGTATTGGATCAACAATGGACGGAACCACCTGAAGTTCTTTCAAGAACTTCCTCATCCAGACGGCTTCTTTTGCGGCATATGCAGCAGCGATATATTCCGCTTCCATAGTCGAGTCAGCAACGGTTTCCTGTTTGGAACTCTTCCAACACACCGCCCCTCCATTGAGGGTAAAGACAAAGCCCGACATGGACTTGGAATCATTCTTGTCACTCTGGAAGCTGGAGTCAGCAAAGGCCTCGATCTGGAGGTCTTTTCCGCCATACACCAAGAACATCTCCTTAGTCCTTCTCAGGTACTTGAGAATGTTCTTTACCGCTATCCAGTGTTTCTCCCCAGGGTTTGACTGATACCTGCTTACTACACTCAGTGCATAAGCCACATCTGGTCTGATACACAACATCGCATACATTATAGAGCCTACCGCAGAAGCGTAGGGTATAATAGACAAGCGATCCCTTTCCAAATCAGTCTTGGGAGACATCTCTTTGGAAAGGGTGATCCCGTGACAAGCCGGTAGATTACCGCGCTTGGAATCTTCCATACTGAATCTTTTCAGTACGGTGTCGATGTACCTGGACTGCGAAAGTCCTAATATCCTTTTGGATCTATCACGATAGATCCGGATCCCCAGAATGTAGGAGGCATCACCCAGGTCTTTCATGGAGAACCTGTGTGACAAGAACCCCTTGACAGATTCTAGCATAGGAATGTCATTTCCTATCAACAAAATGTCATCCATGTACAAAACGAGGAATACGACAGTTCTTGCTACAAATCTACTATAGATGCATGGTTCATCTGGATTTTTGATAAAGCCAAATTCTTTGACCGTCTCATCAAAACAGATGTTCCAAATCCGCGATGCTTGCTTTAGTCCATAGATGGACTTAAGCAACTTGCACACCTTTCCGCTGCTCCCACTCTGAATGAAACCCTCTGGCTGGTCGATATAGACACACTCCTCTAAATTTCCATTTAGAAAAGCTGTCTTTACGTCCATCTGCCAAATCTCATAATCGTGGAAGGCAGCAATGGCAAGAAGGATCCGAATGGATTTCAGCATAGCCACTGGAGAAAAGGTTTCATCATAGTCCAAACCAGGTCTTTGACGAAAACCCTTTGCAACAAGTCTAGCCTTATTGGTCTCAACCTGTCCATCTACACCAATCTTCCTTTTGAAGATCCACTTGCATCCTACGGGTTTTACCCCATCTGGAGCAATGTCCAACGTCCATACCATGTTGGTGTACATGGACTCCATTTCGATCCGCATTGCATCCAGCCATTTTACCGAGTCAACGCTCTGAATGGCTTGCTGAAAGCTAGTAGGCTCATCACTATCAATGATGCAGTCCTCTCTATCCCCGTCTATGAGAAAACCGTAGTATCTCTCGGGCGGATGAGACTGCCTACTACTCCTGCGGAGCGGCGTAGGAATGTCCTGATCTTTCGAACCCTCTGGTTCTACTAAGCTTTCAGTAATAGCTTGTGGTTCTGGAATTTCTTCCAGTTCTACTGCGCTCCCACTAATCTCCTTTTCCAAGAACTGGTGTTCTAGGAAGTGGGCATTATGAGAAACAAATACCTTTTGTTCCTCTGCGTGGTAGAAAAGATACCCCCTGGTGTTCTTTGGGTATCCCACAAACTTGCACAGTACTGAGCGTGCCTCGAGTTTGTCCGTATGTTGCTTTTTGACAAAAGCTGGACATCCCCAGATCTTCAGGTATTGAAGATAGGGTTTCTTCCCACTCCATAATTCATATGGTGTGGTAGGCACAGTCTTAGTTGGAACTCGGTTCAAAAGGTATGCAGCTGATTCTAGTGCATATCCTCAGAATGATCGCGGAAACTCAGCGTTACTCATTATGGACCTTACCATATCCAATAGGGTTCGGTTCCGTCTCTCCGATACACCGTTATGTTGCGGAGTGTATGGAGGAGTAAGCTGAGAGAGAATTCCATTCTCTTTTAAATAATTCAGGAACTCAGCACTTAAGTATTCACCACCTCGATCAGATCTTAGTGTCTTGATACTTTTGCCTGATTGTTTTTCTACTTCATTCTTGTATTCCTGGAATTTTTTAAAGGCTTCAGATTTATGTTTCATTAAGAAGACATGTCCGAACCTTGAAAAATCATCCGTAAAAGTAATGAAGTAAGAATAACCGCTTCGTGCATGCATAGACATTGGACCGCACACGTCGCTGTGTACGAGTCCCAAGAGCTCGCTCGCTCTTACTCCGTGTCCAGTGAACGGAGTCTTTGTCATCTTTCCTTTGAGACAGGATTGACAAGTTGAATAAGATTGATACTCGAACGGATCCAAATATCTTTCTTTATGTAACTTAGTCAACCTTCTCTCATTGATGTGACCCAGTCTACAATGCCATAAGAAAACTTTATTGATTTCTGGAGACTTTCTTTTGTGTGTATTCTGGACATTGAAAATCTGTGGTTGGTTCAATACGTATATACCGTTGTTTAATGTACCTGCCCAATCAGAACTTGATTAAGGTGAATGTACACAACATTACTTACAAATGCAAATTCATAACCTTCTTTAGATAATAAAGTTACAGAAATGATATTACAAGTTGCATTTGGTACAAAATAACAACCACGCAAAACCAAAAAAAATGTCCATCTGACAAACCCAGGTGATAGTCCCCCACAGCCTCAGCATCCATGCTAGCTCCGTTTGCAACTCTGAGGGTCATGTCACCTGCTTTCAAAAACCAACGCTTTCTCAACGCCTGCAAAGAATTACAGATATGAGATCCTGATCCGGTATCCAATACCCAGGAAGTAGAGTTTATTGATAGACAGTTTTCAATAACATACACACCTGAAGCTGAAGCCGCAACCTGCTTCAGATCCTGTGTCCTAGCTTTCCAAGCCCTGCAATCCTTTTTCCAGTGTCCACTCTTGTGATAGTAAAAGCATTCTTCCTTTTCCACAAGCTTCCCTACTACCTTTGTTGCTTTTGCCTTTCCCTTCGTATCCTTCTTACTAACACCGCCCCTTGGTTTGGCGGGGGTTTTCTTCTTCTTTCCCTTGGCTTTCGCCTCGGACCTAGAAGAGGAAGATCCTCCTACAAACAAAGTGGATGTTTCCCTACCTTTCTGTAGGGTGCCCTCTGCACTCCTCAGCATGTTGAGAAGCTCTGAAAGTTCAACTTCCTTTTCTTGCAAGTTGAAATTCAGGATGAACTGGGCGTAAGTGGAAGGAAGGGACTGAAGAATCAAGTCCGTATAGAGCTCATTCTCCAACGTGGTACCAAGGTCCGCGAGCTCCTCTATATAGCCAATCATCTTAAGCACGTGTTCCGCTACCGATGATCCGACGACCAATCTTGCCGAAAACAACTTCTTCGACACTTCGTATCTTGCGATACGAGATTGCTCTCCATACAGTTCTTTTGTATGGAGAAATATGGATTCGAGGTCCATATTCTCATGCCTCCTCTGATGTTCGTTGTCCATAGAGGCAAGCACGAGGCACTTGGCCTTCGCGCAGTCGATTTCCCAGGTCTTACGGATTTCCCTATCCGCGACGCTGGTTTTGGGACATGAGACAGGGGGAGCTTTGGTGGTAAGAAGATACCCCAACTTATCATAAGTGATTGCCATCTTGACATTCCTGAGCCAATCTTTGTAGTTTGGCCCTGTCAGTATGTTTTTATCTAGTAGTAACTTAAGTCCAGTCATGATGTTTGGTCGCTGCAATTAGGAGAGAGAGAAGAGACACTTTAGCATGATGCTCTTGCAAGTTTAGAGTGGTTTTTAATTTTTCTAAACAGGATGGCTCCCACTGTCTCTCGAATCCCTCCTCAAACCATAACGGAAGAATTAGTCGGGATCAATCTCACCGCACAATACTTGCTTAACCGTTCAGCCAGGCTAGTGTTGGTACTTCGAGGGAGGTTTTCCAACACTTTCGCGAAGTTCCTTAATTAAATAACCTCTTTTCCCTGGAGGCGTAGCCCCGCTAACACCTTTCTAGACACCTACTAGGTTTATAGCATTGATCGTTAAGTGAGAAATTTCCCGAGGAGTAGCATATACTCACAGTAGGATCGGGATCCAAATATCATTGCGTGATAAAACTGAAGGAATCCTACCAGAATAATCACACTCCAAATGGTATGCAACGCTAGCAAGTTTCAGTACTTATGAAACTCCCGATGTGATTTTTGCCCCATGCTCTTATGACCTTGGCGTGAGGTCAAAATGTCATAAGTCACATGTCAAGTTCTACCCATCATTATCCAGGTTAATTTGAACCCACCCGTACCTACCCTTGACGTAGGCCAAAATGGCAGTACGACTGTCTCAAATCAACGCATTCTATCTATGCAACAGATAAATATCCGGCAGCTACCAATCACTATGCCTTGGCGTGAGGTCAAAATACATAGCTTGAATACTACCGAATATTTAACTGAAATGATGGAGGGCTACGAATGGTTTTGGCGAAACCGTGAACGTAGTGAACTTGATATAATCGATGGAACGAGGTAGCTTTTAAAAGGAGTGGTTCAAGCTCCGCATTTAAAAGTTTAGTTTTGAAAAGAACCGAGTGGTTTTCAAAGTGTTCCAATCGACTTTTGCTTGGTTTATTTTCTTGCATTAGTTTTTTTAATGCGTCCCATCATTTAATCCTACCATTGCAGAAAACAACCAAAATATGACGTACGCTTATGCCATTCGCATTCGCCACGGGGCCCCGTCATCACCCGTTAAGTTACTTAACTAACGACAGAGCGGGGACTGGGCTAGCGCGGCTGTAAAACATAAGCAATGCCTAAATAGTTATTATATATAAATATATAGCAATGATAGACATTACAGATCACAGATGAATACATTGGATATCCTAGGAATCCGCAATCCGTTCGAGCCTACAACGAAAAGCGGATTACACGGTCGCGGTGAATAGCCAAAACCCCACCCAAGACCCCTACGGGTGAGGCAAACTACCCGCCGAGTACCCGAAGCGAAGCAACCTCCCTCAACTCCGTGAGTAGGCCACTCGGCACTTCGAGATACCAGGTAGTTTGTGCACCCCTCCATGGCTCTATCCTAGGAGCAAAAACAGTAAAAAGAATTATACAATGACGGCTACAACCCCGACCCGGTTGTGCGGCCATACAAATATTATTACATCAATTTACAAATTACATGAATGAAAGAAAAAGAAACACTCATCTCACATCCACCCCGGCTATTCACCCGCGACAATCCAACGCATTGATATACACATACCATCATCCAACACAGATCACAGATATGTATAACCCCCACTAATCGACATATAGCGATTAGCCGACGTTCAATACATAAAAACATCACAGATATAACCGATTAGTCAAAGTATAGTGAAGTTCGATCAGAAATACGGATTTATAGGCCCCCAAAAACAAATTTCTTTTCTGGAAAATCTGGGCTGAAATAAACCATCTTAAAAATCCCAAAACCACAACCTAAAAACACTGCACTAAACTCGGTCATGAGCCAAGTCAAAACGGCGGTGGTTCCGCGGCAAAGGTATACCCATTACCGCGGAACCGCGGCGCTTTGAAGGGATCACTCGACCGTTTTTGGTGGGCTTCTTCACAAAACCCTGAGATGATTTTTGGAGTACGACTTTTTATTTTTAGAACAGAAAAATTTTTAACAGAAACTTAGGGTTTTGCATGTCGTAGTTTTGTGATTTTTCCGATCGAACTTCTATACAATTTACTACCTAGATAGTTTATGTTTAGTTAGGCTCTGATACCAATGTAAGTCCACGTTGCCGACCCCGGCTCTTTCGGGGAGGCGGAAATGGTATAAAAATCAAATTTTTAGCACACTAGGCAACATGGACTAACAAAAGTCGGGATCTTTTCTAAACAAAACTAGATACCAAGCTAAAGAGGGTTAGCTACCCGGAAAAGGTGTTATACCTAACTTGAACTCCTTCTTCTTGACACCTTTGTAGAGGTTGGATGGTGCTTTCCTCGTCGCATTTTTTCGTCAAAGATGGATCCACCTGAGGGTTCAACCTTGGGCTCCTTTCTCGAACATTGAGAGAACTAAGGTCTTTGGCTTGCTAGACCTTCAACCCTAGAGTGAGTAGAGAGTGGTTTAGGCTATTTTTATCTCAAGGAGAGGTTTCTCAACACATGAGAATGAATCTCCTTGAACTAGAGGAGGAGGAAGAAGAAGAGAGGAGAGATAGTGAATATGATAGAATGAAATAGTTTTAACAACCATAACAAAATATAAGTGATTTATCAAAAATAATATTAATCAAAAATGAAAAGGTGATGGTTAGTTTGAATAGACCATTATCATATCAACATAAATGATTTTGCAAAGATCAAAGAGCATCTAAAAAGCTAATGATGATGGTCAAAATTTCAAACCTAGTCAACTAGTCGACCTTGGTCAACAAGTCAACAAGCCCAACCATGACACAATTTCATTTAATTAATATTATTAATTGATAAATCACAAGATCATTAGGATTTGGAAAAAAACGACTGTCAACTGTGCATACACACCCGTTCCAAAACCCCAATGAAAAATCTCTTCCTCCGCCTCAATCAACTGTGCATACACACCCGCGTTCATGTTCCGAGGAACACGAACACAAAGTGGTAAAACCAATCCCAAATCATATACTAGGATCCGGCTTAAACCAAAGCCCGCTAGTATAAGCTGTCCGGACAACAAACTTGCACAAGTGCGCGGATGTGAACGAACCCTGTCGTAAAACCATGCGACCTCTACTCATTTTGCCCAAAGGCGAATAGCCCTCTGTGTAGGACTCTAAAGACTCGACACTACGCTGGCAGTAGGTTTAACCACAGACCGCAAGCGGCACTAGCTGTACGTAACGGTCCCCAGGTAGATGCCGATAAGAAGACTGACAAGGTGAACCCCATCTGAACTCCTACTGAGCCTGAATGTGACAGTCTCCGTACAGTCCGGTCTGTTCGTCTGATACATCGCATGGTGGGCCTAGGGGGGCGGTAAATGTCAGTCCCCTAATAGCGGTACAAGTCGTGTCGTAGTGAAGCCCAGAACACCCTGAGATAACACTGGAAACCTACCAGTATATCTCGCTTGCCCTGGCCAGGGACTACTCGTGTAATGGCTCTTCTAGACACAACGCGATGTCAACCCCCAATACCGGGAGAGACGAATCCTGTCTAACCGTCACTGCCTCCAAGTGCTTTGGGACTGCACCCAACTACTAGCTGTTTGCACAACTCCTTTGAGCCGTGGTAGGGTAGTAGTCAAAGTACAGTGGGAACACACTTGAGGCGAAGTGACAGTGTCAAGTCAGCGGACTAAGCTGTACTCATGTCACCTGGGAACTGATAACTGACGATCGGTGTAATACGAACCATCTGTTCCGAACGAGTCCTGTCCAGTGTACTCGTAGCCTAACGAGCACCCGCATACTATCTCAAGTACGACGTACTGGCGGCTGTGGGACAGACCGCCTCCCGCACTGGGATGAGAAGTGCATACGCTAGTCTACTCCGAAACATCGATGCCCTGTCTCGATAATCCCACGACTAGGGACGTGTATAAGGATGTGGTTGTAGATTACCCAGCCTCCACGAGTGTGACTGCCATCACAACGCTGGTAATCAAGTAAAGATCATAAGGGCTCTACTAATGTGTATAGATAATATGCTAAAAGAAACACATGTACATATTAAAGTAGAAACAAACCAAGTAGTATACTACCATTTTGAGCAAGATTGTATATACAACTGTGAATATCCCAAGCTTCCATTAAGTAATATACAAACTAGTATGATACAGTAATGGCCTTTAGGGCATATACACTAACACATGCGGCTTCCAATTTCTATGAAAATCATATCGAATCATATGTGAAATGAACTACAGTATAATGATCATGGCAATTCTACTGTGAGTGTGTCATAGCAATTACTAACGGTGTGTGTAACATGTAGATTAGTGCTCGTGCAATATGAACCGTTAGTAATAGTGCGGCGTTCTATCAATTCTAAGTTTACGCACATATAGCAGGGAATGCAGTATGCAACAACAGTATCCATGAACAGTCAATGTAGGTAAATCCAATATGTAGCTATAAGGCCCTATCAGCCCTGACGCATAACGCCATGCGGACGATATCCCCGTAGATGTTAAATCTACTCACCGAAGTCTCGCGCTAAGTGTAGCCGACGACTTGCTTCACCTTCTTCGCAGCGTCCGTCTCACTCGCCTGCGAACCTAGAATTACACAATATATCACACATAAGCTCAAATCTACAAAAACGCAATGTTAAGTTCAAACTAGAAACCCGCGTTGCAAACCAAGCGCGCGTGTGCGCGATACGCTAAAACGTGTGATCACGCTCCTGAAGCTAACCTGACGCGTCGCGACACGCAGCACAACCCAAACCCACACATGTATCTCGTGTGTCGCGAAGATTTAAAATATGGAAAATAGGGTAATAGGTCCCAGATTTTGATACAGAAAGAGTTTTATAAAAATAAATTTACCATAATACTCCACACAGCAGCAAACACCCATCACCCCAAACCCTAACCCATAAATCCCTCATCTGGCCGCAATTTGCGGCCAGAAGTCTTTTTCCGGCGGCCTTGGTTGGGATGTGGGCCCCCGGGTTTGGTGTGTGTATTCCATACATACTGTGTATTTCCCAGTAATTACAATTTTATTCTGAAACACCCCGGGTAGTAGCAGTTTCAACAGAACCCAATTTCAAGTTAAAAAATCACACTTTGCACTAAAATGATACTTTAGGGTACATTTGTGAAATCTGAAACAAACCCAAGTCAAAAAATATACTAATATCACATTACCGAGCTAATCAAGCCATAAAAAGTTAATTTTTATCACAACCTCACTAAATCCCTTTCTATAGCACAAAACATGCATAAAATGTGATATTTTGCTAGAAATACTACAAGTTATGTAAAAGGGGTGCTAAGGGTGAGTTAATACCTTCAAAACACCTTATGAAACACCAAAAATCCCTGCTTTTTCCTCAAGTGTGCAGATCCACCACCAAACACCTCAAAAGCTCATCTTTTTTCCATGGTTTGTGAAGGAAAAGTGTTGATTTGAGTAGGGTTTGAATGAGGGTTTAAAGAGAAATGAAAAGAGAAGAGAAAATGGAGAAAATGGTGTTGTTGCTGCTTCTTTTTCTGCTGGAGCTCAGAAGTGAGGGAAAGAGAGAGAAAAGAGAGAGAAGCAATGGTCAAACAAAGTCAAATCTCATACCTAACCACCATACCTTCATTTCTATTTGAATTTGAATTAGAAAAAAGGGGTTTTGACTTGTTTAAATGGGTGGGATAAATAAAACCATGCAAGAAAAGAAAAGGGGTTAACATGATACATCTCTCATCTAGTCTCAAAAAAACTAAGTGTGCATGTGTGCTCCTAACACAAAAATTCACACTTAGAGTAAACCCGACTAAAAATATTTAACAACCCTATAAATATATATATATATATATATATATATACCCATATAAACACTCCACAACACAAAACCCACTAGCCAAGAAGGAAAATAAGATATCCGTTTTTTTTTGAAAAACAAGCACACATGCTAATTAACGCGAAAACATCCTAAACGAATTTCAAGGCATTACAATCTACCCCCATTAAAGAAATTCGGTCCCCGAATTTAGAAATCTATCTATACATACCTTCGAAAAGATGGGGATACCTCTTCCTCATCTCGCTCTCGGTCTCCCAAGTGACCTCCTCGCCGCTCTGGCCATGCCAAAGTACCTTGACTGACGGTATGTCCTTCGATCTCAATTTCTTCACTTGTCGATCCAAAATCATCACCGGCTGCTCTGCATAGGAAAGGTCGCGCTGAAGCTGGATCGTCGGGTGCTGAATCGCATGCGAAGGATCATAAAGATATCTGCGGAGCATCGAAACGTGAAATACCGGGTGCACGTCTGGAAAACTGGGCGGAAGGGCTAAACGATACGCAACCGCACCAACACGCTCGAGGATCTCGAAGGGGCCCACATATCTGGGACTAAGCTTCCCCTTCTTCCCAAATCTCATCACACCTTTCATTGGGAAGACCCTCAGGAAAACATGATCACCAACAGAAAACTCAAGCCTGCGCCGACGACGGTCCGCATAAGATCTCTGCCAACTCTGGGCTGCTCTCATCCTATCACGAATCAACTGGATCTTCGCGGTCGTCTCCTCAACAATCTGTGGCCCTAAGATACTGCTCTTACTGAGGTCTGTCCAACAGGCGGGCGATCTACATCTCCTCCCATAAAGAGCCTCAAACGGTGCTATGTGAATGGTCTGCTGGTAGCTGTTGTTATTGGAGAACTCCACTAAGGGCAAATGATGATCCCAGCTACCTCCGAAGTCTAATACGCACGCTCTGAGCATGTCCTCGAGTGTCTGAATAGTCCGCTCTGACAGTCCGTCTGTCTGCGGATGAAATGCTGTGCTGAAACTCAAGCGGGTTCCCAAAGCCTCCTGAAGCCTCTGCCATAGTCGGCTAGTAAACCGGGTGCCTCTGTCGGACACGATACATGTCTGAACTCCGTGCAGTCGTACAATCTCATCAATGTAAATCTATGCATATTGAGCAAATCCGAAAGTCGTCTTCACCGGTAGGAAGTGAGCCGCTTTCGTCAAACAATCCACGATCACCCAGATGGAGTCATACCCTCGACTAGTCCTGGGTAGACCCACAATAAAGTCCATAGAAATCTGTTCCCATTTCCACTCCGGAATAGGCAACGGCTGTAGCTCTCCCGCGGGCCTCTGATGCTCAGCCTTCACTTGCTGACAAGTTATGCACCTCGACACAAAATCTACGATGTCCCTCTTCATCCTGTCCCACCAGTAAACATCTCTCAAATCGTGTTACATCTTGGTGGAACCTGGATGAACACTATACACCGATCGATGTGCCTCCTCGAGAATCTCACGCCGCAGTCCCTCCGCATCTGGTACGCACAATCTGGTCCCAAATCGTAGTATCCCCTGATCATCGATCACGAACTCGGAAAATCTGCCCTGTCCCATCTGCGTCCTGATCTCTGAACAACGGTCATCACTGTGTTGTTCCTCATGTATACGGTCAAGCAACTGTGGGCGTGCACGAACATGCGCAATCTTTCCTCCGATCGGCGTAAACTTGAACTGTACCCGGCCGTCGCATAAAATCTGCCAATCTGCAGACGACTGCCTCTGTACTGCGCTCAAACGATATAGACTACCTCCGGGCCTCTTACTCAAAGCATCCGCCACTACATTTGCCTTGCCCGAGTGATACAAGATCTCGCAGTCGTAGTCCTTCACTAACTCCATCCTTTGGCACTGTCTAAGGTTCCAGTCTCGCTGCTGGAATATATACTTTAAGCTCTTGTAGTCAGTGAATATCTGGCACGACTCGCCGTATAGGTAATGTCGCCAGATCTTAAGTGCAAAGACCACTGCAGCCATCTCCAAATCGTGAGTGGGGTAGTTCTGTTCATGTTTCTTCAATTGCCGCGAAGCATACGCGATCACCCTGTCATACTGCATCAGAACACACCCTAGCCCCACTAGAGAAGCATCACAATATACCACAAATCCGCCTGACCCTGAATGCAATGATAATACTGGCGCCGTAGTCAGTAGAGCCTGTAACTGCTGAAAAGTGTGCTCACACTCCTCTGTCCAAACGAAAGGAACTCCCTTCCGGGTCACCCGGTCAAGGGTATAGCAATGCGAGAGAAATCCTGCACAAATCGCCTGTAGTAGCCGGCCAGCCCTAGAAAGTTGCGAATCTCCGTAACTGATGTGGATCTGGGCCAACTCCGAATGGCCTCGATCTTCCTCGGGTCTACACATATACCGTCTCGTGAAATCACGTGCCCCAAGAAGTCTACGCTGTCCAGCCAGAAAGCACATTTGGAGAACTTGGCGAAAAGCTGATGCTCTCTCAAGGTCTGCAGTGTAATCCGCAGGTGCTGCCCGTGCTTCTCTCTACTCCGAGAATACACCAGAATATCGTCAATGAATACAATGATGAACAGATCAAGATACGGCCGGAAAATACGGTTCATCAAATCCATGAATGCTGCTGGCGCATTGGTGAGTCCGAACGACATCACCAAAAACTCGTAATGGCCGTAGCGCGTGCGGAAAGCTGTCCTAAGAATGTCCTCCTGTCGAACCCGCAGCTGATGATAGCCTGATCGCAAATCGATCCTCGAAAACTATCCTGCCCCCTGAAGTTGGTCGAACAAATCGTCGATACGTGACAAAGGATATCTGTTCCGCACTGTAACCCTGTTCAGCTGGCGATTGTCGATACACAGACGCAAACTGACGTCCTTCTTCTTGACGAACGGGACTGGAGCACCCCAAGGAGAAACACTGGGTCGAATAAGTCCCTTGTCCAGCAAATCTTGCAACTGACCCTTCAATTCTCGAAGTTCCGCCGGGGCCATCCGGTAAGGCGGTATAGAAATAGGCCCCGTGCCAGGAACCAAATCAATACAGAAAGAAATGTCGCGCTCGGGCGGTAGCCCAGGAAGCTCGTCAGGGAACACATCAGGGAACTCGCTAACAACTCGAACCTGATCTAGAGGAACCTCTATAGCTCTAGTATCACAAACATAGGCGAGAAATCCTTGACATCCCTTCCTCAAAAGCTGTCCAGCGCCAAAAGAAGAAATCGCACAGTGAGGGGCGGCACCACGGTCCCCCAACACAACAAAAACCGACTCGCCGGGAAAACAAAATCTAACTGTCTTCTCAAGGCAGTCCACAGAAGCATAGCACGTGGCTAACCAATCCATGCCCAAAAGAACGTCGAATTCCACCATCTCAAGAAGGATCAAATCGACAGGCAACTCTCTCTCGCCAATACAGACGGTACAGGATCGGAACACGTGCCTAGCAATAAACGACTCTCCCACAGGAGTAGTCACAACAAGCGGCTGATCAAGCAAACCGGACTCTCTACCCAAACTCGGCACGAAGTGTGTAGATACGTACGAGTGCGTGGATCCGGGATCGAACAATACGTGTGCATCAACAGAACATACTGGAAGGATCCATGAGACCACCGCATTGGACGCCTGCGCGTCCTGATGCGTCAAAGCAAAAACTCATGCCTGCCCTCCCCCTGTGACTGACTGTCCTCTGCCTCGGTCATCCTGTCCTCTCTGAGCAACTCCTCCACGCCCACGACCTCTCTGTGTATGAGTCTGACGCGGAGTAACAGTAGGAACAACAGGCAACGCCCTTTGGGGTGGTGAAGGTTGTAAGGTGACGTGCGGTGCTGCTGTCTCCCTCCGGTGTATCTAAGGACAATCTCTGACGAGGTGAAGTAAACTGCCGCATCTATAGCAACCTCGCGACGACTGCTGACTCTCCCGTGGATACGAACTAAACATCTGGCCTCGTCCCGAATCTCTGCCACTCCTCGTATCTGAACGATACCTGTCGCGGCGTCTGAATGTCTGTCTCCGTGCTGCTATACCAGTATGAACTCTCTTTGGCTCTGGAACTACCGAAGTCTCAGCAAGGCGCTCTTCGACTAATAGAGCTGCATCTACCGCTGCTGCATATGTCTCGTAGTGCTGCGCGCTGATCGCAAGGAACAGCGGTGTAAGTAAGCCTCAAACAAATCTCTTGACTCGCAACTCCTCAGTAGCCACTAGATACGGGGCATAGATAGATAGCTCTGTGAACAGCACATCATACTCTGCCACTGACATTTCCGGAGTCTGGCGTAAGGATTCGAACCTGCGTGCTCTAGCATCTCTGACACTCAGTGGGAGAAAGCGGGCAAGGAATAGCGCCACGAACTCTGTCTAGGTCATAGGAGGAAGACCTGCTGTTTTGCCTTTCTCGACTGATTCGCACCATTTCTGCGCAAGACTTTCCAGGCGAAAGCTCGCGAACTCAACCCATCTCGCATCTGCGCATCTGAGGGAACGACATATCCGAGCCATCTTATCAATGAAGGACTGTGGGTCCTCGGCTGCATCGGTGCCAGTGAAGACCGGAGGCTTCAGCCTCATGAACTCTGATAGCGATACTGTAATCACCTCCGTAGCTGTAGGGGCAACTGGCTGTGCGGTAGGTACCATCACGGTCTCTGTAACGGGTGGAGCTACCTCTGGTCGCTGCGCTCGAAGCGTCTCAACTAGCGATCCTATCATCTGGCGCATCTCCTGCATGCTGGATTCCATCGTCTGGCGCATCTCCTGCATACCAGCCCCTAGCGTGGCGGTCTGATCTGTCATGGGAGGAACAACTTGCTCGGGTACAACCAGTGTACTTCCCGGATCAGTCCTCGTCTCAGACGAGTCAACTCGAATCTCGGCCCTCGCGGCCGCTCTCTGTGCCCTCGTAGTCTTTGGCGGCATAATGGCTGAAAGGAAAATAGGATTCGATAAGGATGCAGAAATCGAATCGCAAGAATGTATATACTCAAGAAGGAATTTAAATCAATAAGTCCTAAGGTCGCTTTGGCGGAGTACCGTGTCGTGAGTATGCCGCGGAACATACGCACACTACGCCACTCTACTACAGCTACCTACTCCATCATACCAGGTAATCCTACACTCCGAAAGGTAAAACCTACGCTCTGATACCAACTTTGTCACGAATCGAATATTTCGACCCGTGACCGGCACTTAACCACGCAATGTCTACAGGCGTAACGCGACTAAGTAAGCCGAACCCAGAAATCAAAACCATTTAGAAGCAGTGAGTGTTGAAAACATTCAATTAAAACATTTAGAAAACCTTAATAGCTCAATGAAGTTCTTTGTAAAATTTAATTATCCTTAATATAATTTTGGCAGCATTTCCTTTGTAAAAGTAACCCCAAAAATCGGGTATAAAACAGGATATAAGTGAAAATGATATATAATGAAATAAAGCATCCCCAACGGGAACAATCACGCCCAACGGCGGAAACCTTCACCACAAGAGAAGTATACGACGCCGTAGTGAAGAATGAGCAATAAGTAAACATCACAAAAGAGAAACGGCAGTGTATAACAGTCGGCTCCCACGAGCTCGACAACAGAATACAAAAATATACATCATCGTCCTCACACTGTCACTAAGTCCAGTACATATATGGTAGATGGAGAATACTAGATACAAAAGTGTGTACAATAAAGTAACCAGATACCACAACCCACCTAATAGCAAAATAGCTCTCGCACCAGCTGTAGTGGTATCTGTAGCCAAAAGATGCAAAAAGGCAGCCTGCCGCGACTACTCTGAGGGGCAACCTGCAAATACTGTGGCACAACGGGGGTGAGTTGCTAACTCGTGAATAGAGATAACATATAAAGGTAATCACGAGCATGCACGTACTGCGCTACGCTATCATATGCCAGCTGGTAAATCTATATGCGACAAGCAGTAAGTGCAATAATCATGCAAATGCTCTGTCAGGTAAACTAACTACAGGATGAGATACATGATAAACACTGCTGAGCATGGGATAAACAACATCTACACGAAATATCAATCGGGGAAAAATAATCGGTGCCCAAAACTGCACCAAAATCCCAAATAAACTCAGGCGCCGGCACTCTCCTCGGCCCTCAAATCCTGTAAATCTCTAAGAATCACAAGTGCCCAACATCGGCACCGAAAATATCATAAATACTCGTGTCCAGCATCGATACGCAGATCCTTATACATCGCGCTCCGTAAGTCCGGATCAGTCCACGGGCTCCGTCTGCGGTATCGGCCCTCGGCCCCGGCAGTACGGATCATCCCGCATCCATCTCTCGACTCTGGTCAGTATCCTCCGGATAACCGCGAGGTCCAACCAATCACCGGTAGGTACTCGCCCACCTCCAGGCTCAATCGGCAAAGTCCATCGATCATCTTGCCGAGGGGAACCATACCGGGTCCACCACGAACCCGCAAACGGATCATCCACTCCACGAATCAGGTTTCAAGCACACGTCTCAGCACCAAGAAAACGCGTGGTGGACGCACCAAAATATCATATCACGAGGAACCGGGTTTTCAAATAGTGCATCTTTTCTTAAATAATTCCACGGTCCTCAAAACCAGAAATCACATTAAAATCCAACACCAATGAGTAAATCAAATATGATGTGCTATGTGTAGGGTTCCTAGGCACACTAAGGAGGTTCCACAAGGCATCAACCATGCCAAACAAAAATTTTGCGGTGCCGAGAAACCCTAATATAGATTGTTAAGTAGAAGTTAAGGCGAAAAGCAAGCAAGTAAAAAACTTTATTGCTAAGTGAAAGGGACTACAACCTTTATAGATCCGGTCCACCACTTCTTTAGCTCCGAGATGACGTCCCTCCGCTGCGATCGTCGGGTCCTGAACTCTTGCGATGGTTTCATCGGAGATATGATCGGGCTAGGTTATTGACTTCGAGGCCGAAGATGATCTACGTCGGGGAGACTCAAACTCAAGCTATTCCTTCACTTGGTCAAAAACTTTGTGAAGAGAACACTCTATACAACATGGCAAGTGGTAGAGGATGAAGAAATAGGAAGTGGGTTCACTTTAGAATTGGATTTCTCACTCTTTTTCTTATGGCACCATTGGAGCTCTCAAGCTTTTGTGAGCTTGATGAAGATGAAGAAGAGGAAAAGAATTCTCTCAATTAAAAGAATAATATGAATACTTATCCTTTTAATTATGGCACCATGGTTGAGTTAAGCCCTCATGCTTAACTCATGTAGAGAATTAACCATAGCATAAGGTTAAGGGTTGGGTTAGCTAGTATCTTAAGCAAATGACAAAAGAGTTGACTTTGTCAATGTTCATCAAGCTTCATGAAGCTTGATGACTTTGACCAAAGTCACACTCTTTTGTTATATGCTAAGGAAAATAGTAAACCCTAATCTAACCTTGATATGGTTCAAGTCTCATACACACAACTTGTTTGTATCATGAAGCATGATACAAACATGTACACTTGCATATATCACATATAAACAATGTGCACATTCAAGTGAGAAAATCAATCTTAAGTGAACCAATACTAGTTAATGTAAAGTAATATATCAAATATATAATTATACATTAAATCATAAATCAACACTTGATTTAACGATTCGGTCATATCGCATATAACCGACTAATATTATGTGTATCAATGTATCGAATCAACACTTGATTCGGTAACCCGGCTATATCACATATAACTGACCGATGATACAAATCGCGAGAATAGAATACAGTATCACATACTGGTATTATTCTCGGTCCCGCACATATCTCATATGCGCTCCTATTTCGTTTCGCTTGAGCCAGGAAACCCCTGTGTAGGACTCTAAAGACTCGTCAATACGCCGGCAGCAGGTGATGATCATATCAAACACCCATAAGCCGCAAGCGGTCTGCTAAACGTAACGGTCACCCGGGTATTGAGTGATCAGAAGATCAACGAGCAAGCCCGCTCACCCTCCTGTGAATCCAACGAGTAACACTACCGTACAGTCTGGTCTGTTCGTCTGATATGTCGCATATCTTGTATGGGGTTGGTAAACGTCAGACCCTAATTACTCGATAAGTCGTGTCGATACGAGGCTCATAACGGGTCGAGAAACTACTGGTAACACTTACCAGTATATCCCTAAAGCAGCCTTGGCCAAGGACTTCCTGTTATAGCCAATCGGGCACTGCGGAACATCAACTCCCTATACCGGGAGAGACGAAACCCCTCCTATCGCTCATTGCCTCAATGTGATTCGGGACTGTACCCAAAAGCCACCTTTTTGCATGCCCTCTTGGACGTGGTATGATGGAAATCAAAGCACAGTGGGAATCACACAAGACTCTATGACGATCTTGGGTCTACAGACTAACCTGCACCAGTGTCACCAGAGAACTGCCATCTGACGTAAGGTATAATACCATCTGGGAGTTCTCGGCGAGTCCGTCCAGTGTACCCAGTCACCACTGAGCACCCGTATATCATCTCTGATGTCAAACACCAATGGATATGGGATCATCCATCGCCCATCTATATGGGTCGAGAAGGTATACGCTAGTCTACTCTGGTATATCGATGCCCCGTCTCGATACACCCACGACTAGGGACTTTGAAGGATGTACTTATGGACTACCACATCCCCACTAGTATGATCCGCATCATAGTCCAGGTAGTCAAGTACACATCCTAAGGGCTTTACTAACATGTAACAGAGAGACAATCAGTGTACACGTTAAGGTAAAGTGTAACCAGATAGCATACTATCATATCGAGCAAGAAAGTCATCCCTATATATGTCCAAGCATCCACTACAATATACATCCTATGTATAGTAATGGCCTCTAGGGCATACATATAACTAACACTATGTACATCAAGTCATAATAATATAGGTACAAGGGAGAAACCGCGTTTCTTAAGATAGTTCAGTTTTTAAAGACAGCATGCGGCTTCCAATTTCTATGAAAATCATATCGAATTATATGTGAAATGAACTACAGTATAATGATCATGGCAATTCTACTGTGAGTGTGTCATGGCAATTACTAACGGTGTGTGTGTAACATGCAGATTAGTGCTCGTGCAACATGAACCGTTAGTAATAGTGCGGTGTTCTATCAATTCTAAGTTTACGCACATATAGCAGGGAATGCAGTATGCAACAACAGTATCCATGAACAGTCAATGTAGGTAAATGCAATATGTAGCTATAAGGTCCTATCAGCCCTGACGCATAACGCCATGCGGGCGATATCCCCGTAGATGTTAAATTTACTCACCGAAGTCTCGCGCTAAGTGTAGCCGACGACTTGCTTCCCCTTCTTCGCAGCGTCCGTCTCACTCGCCTGCGAACCTAGAATTACACAATATATCACACATAAGCTCAAATCTACAAAAACTCAATGTTAAGGTCAAACTAGAAACCCGCGTTGCAAACCAAGCGCGCGTGCGCGCGATACGCTAAAACGTGTGATCACGCTCCTCAAGCTAACCTGATGCGTCGCGATACGCAGCACAACCCAAACCCACACACGTATCACGTGTGTCGCGAAGATTTAAAATACGGAAAATAGGGTAATAGGTCCCAGATTTTGATACAGAAAGAGTTTTATAAAAATAAATATACCATAATACTCCACACAGCAGCAGACACCCATCACCCCAAACCCCAACCCACAAATCCCTCATCTGGCCGCAATTTGCGGCCAGAAGTCTTTTTCCGGCGGCCTTTGTTGGGAGGTGGGCCCCCGGGTTTGGTGTGTACACTCCATACATACTGTGTATTTCCCAGTAATTACAATTTTATTCTGAAACAGCTCGGGTAGTAGCAGTTTCAACAGAACCCAATTTCAAGTTAAAAAATCACACTTTGCACTAAAATGATACTTTAGGGTACATTTGTGAAATCTGAAACAAACCAAAGTCTAAAACTATACTAATATCACATTACCAAGCTAATCAAGCCATAAAAAGTTAATTTTTATCACAACCTCACTAAATCCCTTTATATAGCACAAACCATGCATAAAATGTGATATTTTGCTAGAAATACTAAAAGTTATGTAAAATGGCTGCTAAGGGTGAGTTAATACCTTCAAAACACCTTATGAAACACCAAAAATCCCTGCTTTTTCCTCAAGTGTGCAGATCCACCACCAAACACCTCAAAAGCTCATCTTTTTTCCATGGTTTGTGAAGGAAAAGTGTTGATTTGAGTAGGGTTTGAATGAGGGTTTAAAGAGAAATGAAAAGAGAAGAGAAAATGGAGAAAATGGTGTTGTTGCTGCTTCTTTTTCTGCTGGTGCTCAGAAGTGAGGGAAAGAGAGAGAAAAGAGAGAGAAAAGAGAGAGAAGCAATGGTCAAACAAAGTCAAATCCCATACCTAACCACCATACCTTCATTTCTATTTGAATTTGAATTATAAAAAGGGGGTTTTGACTTGTTTAAATGGGTGGGATAAATAAAACCATGCAAGAAAAGAAAAGGGGTTAACATGATACATCTCTCATCTAGTCTCAAAAAAACTAAGTGTGCATGTGTGCTCCTAACACAAAAATTCACACTTAGGGTAAATCCGACTAAAAATATTTAACAACCCTATAAATATATATATGCACCCATATAAACACTCCACAACACAAAACCCACTAGCCAAGAAGGAAAATAAGATATCCGTTTTTTTTTGAAAAACACGCACACTTGCTAATTAACGCGAAAACATCCAAAACGAATTTCAAAGCGTTACAGGGATGATGGTTGAAGACCGAAGGACACGGATCTATTCGGTATAACCATTCTAACTCCTTTGCATGTTTTGTTATCTAGGTCTTATGGGTAGATCCGGGTAATTGGTTGTGGTATTGCCAAGTTTTAAAAATTTTTGTTCCGCATTTGGTCACAGATTGATGGCCGGGGCGCTGTCGTAACCCAACACTCATTCCATGATACATGTCACCTCATGTCTCCTCTCACCCTTATTCTTTTCTTTTTTATTTGAAAACAAATTCATTTACAAAAGAAAAGAAGATGACATGGTTCATAACAAATAAAATGTAGTAAGTGTTTTGCAACATGTTTTGTTGCATGTCAAGAATCATAAACAGGGTTAATGCACAATTAGCGAAATACTAATCAAATATAGCATAAACACTGTATACAATTAATTGTATAATAATTTATAAAATGTCCAAATCAACTAAACACTTCCAAAATCAATAATTCATATTAATTTTCTAATTATTTTCCAAACTACCGGTATATAGTTATACCACATCATTAAAATCAATTTTCATACTTTAATAATATTTATGAAATTTATTATTTAAATTAATTAAATTCCCAAAAATTAATATTTTATTTTCTGAAATGTTACAATCTTCCCCCTTTAAATAAATTCGGTCCCCGAATTTAAATTTAAAAACCTAAAAACACTAACACATTTCAGTAAAAATGATCACGCCGTCAGGGCTCCGAAATCATGATTACATAAGACATATCATAGCGCAATACATGCGCATGAAAATGAGCGTAAAACTCAAATCCAAACTCCGTCAAGCGTTGCGCAATCATCGGAATTAATGTGAAAAACACTAGTGCCAAAATCCATTATGAAAATCAAATATGATATAATTAGGATTATAACATATATATAGTACGCAACTCGTGAAATCGTCAAAACAACTGAATAATAGTGCATGCCAAATCCTTTTCAAATCACCCTTCGATGCGCGTATCACGGTACAAGTAGCGGACGTTCATTTATAAGGAAAATAGTTATATATATCTACATATCTTTTGTTTAGCATATACGTCCCGCCTTTTGAAAATGAGTTGGAAGTGTTTCCTTCGTAAAGTTTCGTGTCATCATGAACACATAGGAATATATTGAGACTATAGCTCATTTTCGAAAATCACCTCGGTAAATATCGTTGCATGCAAAAATACTCAGATACCGTCCTTAGACTAGTCTTGCTCGGTGGTTAAACCATATAATGTATATCATAAAACATGCTGCTCGAAATGAATCAATCCAAAAAATGTATACAAAGAATGCCGCATGCGTCTGGTGCGCACCAAAATCGAAATCAAACACAAGGGCCACGAATGTGCACATAAACAAACTAAGTGCAACGGGCGTGCACAAAAATATATTTCGAGTGCAACGGGTGTGCACGACAACAATATCAGGTGCATCTGAAATGCACAAAGAATCTCGATTTAGTACATCTGGTGTGCACAAAATCGCATCTAGTGCGCCATGTGTGCGCAAGAATCCCAATCAAGTGCACAAGGTGCACGAAAGCATAATCTACTGCAAAAAATGCACGAAAATTTAAATCAGGGGCACTAGGTGCCTGAAAACTCATAAATGCCTCAAATGCGCATAAAAACAACACCGAGCATGCCAAGGTGTATAAAATCATAAACGTGTGCAGCTGTGTGTACAAAATCAATCAAGTTACAGAAAGTAGGTGTAAACTACACCGAATGCATACATCAAAATCATGTGCACACTATATGCATGAAATCAAATCAAGTACCTCGGAATGCATAAAATCAAAACCGAGTGCAAATGGGTTTGCACAAAACGAAAATCAGTACAACTGATACATAAAATATGAATCAAGTCCAATTGTGGTGAACATAGAAAATATCAATCATAAAATAAATGGTCAAGATACCAAAATCCATAACAACGGAAACGTGATATCCGAATCACCAAGTAGCAAATCATAAATAATTGACGCCGAGGTTCCCCTCCTTCAGTGTCGAAAGGTGCCGGTGCTTCCAGGGCTGGCAGAGCAAGAATATCTACCTGCCTCTTGCCTACGGTCTGGCATTCTTTGCTCTGAGGCCCTTGTTTCCCTCTACAGATTACCGGTTACATGACTCCTCGGCTCGACAGCCCGATTTTGGAGTAATGACGAAACCAGTTCCGTTCTGGCGCTTCTCTGAAGATATCCTGACCAATTAACATGGTCACTAGTAACGTATCACGTCAACGATGGCAATCTCTGGCCCACTGAGCATGCGCGATACTCTTGATCCTGGTCTAAGTCTTCTCATGTAGTATTCCAGAAAGATCCTGTCGGGGTCTCTCCCAAATCTCATCTCTGCAGGACTGCTCAGAAGTTGTCACTATTTATTTAATCCATTTCTTGTTCCTAGACAGTTTCATTCTCTTCATGACTTTTCTATGGAATTATGGCTGCATTCAACGCCTCTGCATGCGTATCAAATCTCTGATGTCAACGCAGTCGAACGTCATCTCGTCAAGATCTCGTACGAACCTCTTACTTTTCTTTCCTTTGGTATGGACCAATTCGGTATCATCTCTTCGTAGCTGTGTGGACGGCGCTCTAATTGGCTGTAGTCATACATAGAGTCTCCATTCCGAAACTACGAACTCGGAATCTCTAATATCCTGTAGATGGTATCTGGCCAATTACGTCCTCGGGAACTCGTCCAAATCGTCAGGGTAATAGGCTCCATTCGTTTGTTCTCAATCAACTCACAATACATCTGGGTAAGGTCCTTCCATCCGAAGCTGGTCAACTTACTGATATTTCATCGGAGCATCCAATGAATAATGTCCTTTCTTGATCGATTTACTCTAAATCTGTGTAGGATCCTTCAAACTGGATTTTTTAACTTAACTGAGCCTGCGTCGGCGCATCAGATCATACGAATCATCTCAGTCACTCTATTCAAGATGGACTAGCTACCTTCTGTCACATCTCCGTGTATAAACTCATGCTACATTAGCTTCAAAGGTCTGGGGATGATATCTTATCAACTCAGCAACAGCTGGCTCATCAGTCCGCACGGTCGACAATGCCTCAATCATCTGGAGTAGACGATACCTTAATAATCTTCGCAATCTGGCTGGCCTCTAGCAATGGCTCGATCATCTGGTGTAGATCTCGAACGCTCGTATCAATAGGAAATCTTAATGAAACAATAAATCAATGCGTTCGTGTGTCACCGGAATACATTCTGGTCAGTCCTCGTCCATGACGAGCTCATGCTGAATGCATCTCTAGCTGCAGATCTCTCTGCTCGTGTAGCCAAGGTAACGGAAACCACAATCCGATATCGATGAGGATAGATCATAGGAACGAATAGAAATACAGTGCATAAGAAATGTACATCTTAAGGCAACTTAAGCAAAGTAGCGTATCGTAAGTATGTCGTGGAACATACACACGGTACGTCATTCTACTTAAGTCACCTACTCCATCAACCAAGGTCAACCTATGCGATGAAAGTTCGGGTCTAATACCCCCTTAGTCAACTCTAAGTTCAGTAAGGTCAAGCCTAGGTTCCGAAATATATATATACGCCCTAGACTCCGCATAGTCAAACCTAGACTCGAACCAAGGTTAAACCTAACACTCTGATACCAACTTTGTCACGACCCGGAAAAGGTACATGACTGGCACTTGAATCATGTGGAGTCTATAGGAACACACCTAATTCAAGTAAGCCAAAAGCCTAGAAATCTAAACCTTTTTAGGGAAAAATAATGGAGGTGAAGTTTTGAAATAAGGGTTTAACGAAACCCAGTCCTTTCTTTAAAATGTGAGTTATAATATATGAAAAACGCAATGTTTTATATCTATCTTGAAAAGATTTTCGTCATTAGAAATTTGGGCAGCACCTCATTTGTATATTTTAACCCGAAAACAATACAAGAAATAATAATAATAAGCATCCCAAAGAGGGAGCTAGCTCTTCGCCAAATGGCGGAAATCAACACGCAATGATATAAATATATACAACGTCGAAGGTGAGGATCAAAACACCAAAATATGTAAAGAAAACAAAGCATCATCGAGAAACCAGAAACAATAATAAATACATGAGCGTGACTCTAAGGCCAAAAGAATATACAACAAAGATTCTAAGTCTACGAATATACATAGTCTGGTTGATAGAGCTTTTAACTAAATACAACTGAAGTGAAATATACAAGTATATAATGGTGGTCACGATGCAATGTATCCCACCTATCAATACAATCACCCTGAAGGAAGTGGTGTGCCAGCAAGCCGCAACGGAACCTGTGCGGTCAACCTGCAAGAAAACTGTGGCACAACGGGGGTTGGTTGCCAACTCGTGAGTAGAAGACATCACCGAGTAGAAACCGAATGTATGACTATCTCCTAGGTCATACAATAACTATAATAGTAATATAATGACGTTGAGTAATAACAAGGGTAACGGCATAAGCATAAGTGTAAACCAAGGTACTCATGTCAGGGTCATAAAGTGGTAACAAGACATATGTAAATATATGCATGAGTGTAAATGCATCAATCAATGTGTGCCTAGCAATGACACACTAAAATCATGATAAATACCTGAGTGCCCATTATCGACCCTCGAAAACATCATGAAAACCGTGTCTGTCAGCGACACATAATACTCATATCTCGGGCTCCATCTGTCCAGATCGGCCCCATATCATCTGATCTCACAACTCCTATCGGTATCCTCCGGATATCCATTGATCCAGATATCACCGATCGGTAGTGTTCCCCTGCCGGGCTCAACGTCTCATCTATACGGCCTTCTTACCCCGAGGTACCGCACCGGGTCCACCATGTACCCGCAGACGGTGTCTCCTCACTCCTCGAATCGGGTAAACACATATGCTCAGAACCGAGAAATCTCATGGTGGACGCCACACATCATATCGTGAGAAACCGCATTTTTCTTTTAAAATTGAGCATATGTTTTCAAATTCACATGCGGTTTCCAAAATCCAGAAATCTCATAAAAAACCAAAATCTTATAATCTTGAGTATACAATAAGATAATGAATACCGGCGTAAAGCCAAATGATCAGTGCATAACTAGAATGTATGTATGCGAATGCAAGCGTCATCTAAGTAAGAAATACAAAGTCTAAACTAGCATATGATATCAGGAATGCTAAACAATGCTACTTAACTACAATTATCAGTGTATACAATGGAATAACGGTTACTACAGTGTGCGCGACATGGTAATTACCGATGCTGATGTGTGTGAGCCGGCAACCAAGTGTACGTGCAACATACGCATCATCGGTAATGGTGCAGGTGTCCGAGCAGACGAAATCATGACAGAAGGTAAACAGTAAAAGCAACCATAAGGTGTATAAGTCTATGTACGAGCCATACCGTTTATCGTGTTTAAATAGCACGAATCGTCGTTTTTAGAAAAGTATGGGGTTACGGTGTTTTTGAGAAAAGAGATGTCTTTTGAAAATCCGTAGCGTCCCTCGGTTTATCCTTTAAAAATGCCTACGATTCGTTAGTTTTGAAAATAGGTATGACTCGATTCTAATCTATCATCTACCTAAGCAACTAAAAGACTAAAATAAGAACCAAGTCGAAAGTGATAAGAAAGTCTATAATATTTCCGAGTTGATATACCTAATAGTCGGCGATCCAGCCTCATATCATCACGTACGGTATAATCCATCGTACGGCGTCCTCGAGTCAAGTGTGTGGATCAATCTTATATATATATATATATATTTTACGGTATAGTCCATCGTACGGCATCCTCAAATCATGAGGGTACGGGTCAAATATCATATATAAATCATTATTCGTACGGTATCATTCATTGTACTATATCAATATCATTGTACGGATCTAAGGTCACGTACAATCTATTATATCATCAATTCACATCTATTATATCATTAATTACTTCCCTACCACAGCTCCAAGGAGTCGTGCAAACAGATTTTAGTTGGGTACAATCCCGAGCTACATGGAGGCAGTGAGCGGATCGTCATGGGATTCGTCTCTCCCAGTATTGGGGGTTGATGTCGCGTTGTGCACGGATGGCCAACACCAGAAATCCTCGGCTGGGGTAGACGAGAATTACTGATCTAGGATCGATATTTTCTCAGGTGGTGATAGGTTTCATGCCGACACTAAATGTCAAGTTATTAGGGGCCTGACTTTATCCACCCCCTAGACTCAATATGCGATACTCATAGACGAACGGACTGGAATGTACGGATATTGTCACTGTCAGTCTCAGTAGGGTTTCACGATGAGTTTGCTCGTCGGCCTCCCTTTCGCTCAATACCTGGGCAGCTATTACGTACAACTAGTGCAACTGACGTGCTTGTGGTTAAACCCACTGACGGCGTATTAACGAGTCTTCAGAGTCCCACATAGAGGGTTTCTCTGGTTCGGGAAAAACGTTGTAGAGGCCGTATGGTTTTATGGCAGGGTTCGATCATATACGTGCACTTGTGCATGGATCATGATCGGACGGATAATACTAGTGGGCTTTGGTTTAAGCCGGATCCTAGTATTATATTGTTGGGTTATTTTCGTCTCGTTGTATTCGTATTCAATCGGAATACGGATGCATGTATATATATACGAATGAGGGGTATTCTTGTAATTCGTTATGAGATAACTTTAGGGTTGCCATTTCTTTTTCTAGTATTAAACATTTAGGGTTTACTTTAAGTGTTTAATATTGTTGTGATGGAGAGTGTGAGTGCAAGTTTTGGTTTGGTGCATTGATTGTGCTTGTGACTCATGGTGTTGGGTCTTGTGTGGGTTTGGTGAGATGTGATTGTGAGATGGCAGATCTTTTACTTGGCAAGGATGTTTTCTTTAGTTGCTCACTAATTCTCACAACACTCAACACTCACAAAGAAAAAGAGCAGAGAACTTTCTTCACTTGCTTTTTCTTTTTTGGCCAAGTCTTGAGCTCACACTTTACATCCATGGCTTCTTCTTCACCTCCACCCATTCCATCTCATTTGTTAAGAATTCTTGGGTGTTTTGAGACAAAGTATTCACAGACACTCTCTACTTCATCTTGGGTATCTAGGCTAGCAAACTGGATGCCCGAGTTGCTTCGGTTTTGAAGCGGGTGCCCGTATTACTAATCCTCGACGTGGATCATCTTCGACGAGGGAGACCGGAGAAAGAACTTGATCGAGGAAGCCAAGACGAGCTAAGGACTGAGATTGAAGACCGAAGGACATGAATCGATCGGTATAATCTCTTAAGATCCTTTATATAGAACTAGTATTGGGTTAATGGTACGATCCGTTGATTAGAGTTCCTTTAGCGCCTATTTTCTAAAGTTTTTGTTCCGCGTTTAGCCACGAATTGATTGTCGGGGCGCTGGCGTAGCCCTACATGGTATCAGAGCCAACCCATTAACCGCATACTAGTTGGTTTAGACGATGTTAAAGTATCGAAACCGAAACAACTCCGAAACAACACCCGATATATTCTAGTTTATGTCATTTTTTCTGAGTCTTCTAAAAATATTTTAGCAACTGCAGAAGACTGCTTGTATGACCACTAGACTACACCCTGAATACGAGCCAATTCCACCTCTTTAGGCCTGGCCACATTGCACAAAATTCCGAGCTGGCCAGCCATATGAAGGAGTTGGGACTTCGTGTTTTGGGTATGGTCTAGTCTCTGGAATATTGGTATAGTGGTGTTGCTTGTTTAGCCCAATTTGGATATATTTTTATCTAGTTGTTTTGGGGCTATTCATGGTTATTTCGAACTCGATATTTCTAACATTGTTTAAAGTTTACAGTACTTACATTTCTATCTGTGACCGTGAATGTCATTAGATCGGTACAACTTATCTAATTGCTATAGTTCTTTTAGACGGGTTTGCGAACGTGACATTCACGTTGATGTTCTGTGTTGTGTTGTGTTTGTTGCGGATTCGTCGTGGTGGATAGCTTTGATGCAATGATACTACAGTTTAGTTTTATTTGTACATATGATATCGCGGGGAGAGCATCCGACATGTGGACTGCCGTCACCGCCTGCTTGTATATTATTTGTTTGGGGCACGACCGGGTTGAGGTCGATATCACCGTTGTACATATTTTCTTTTTTGTACTAGGATTACCCCACGGAGGAGTGCACGGATAGTCTGGTTCTAGAAGGCAACATGCCCACATCTCATGGAGTTGAGACAGAAGGGGCCTTACTCTAGAATTGGCGGGCTATTCGCCGCACTCATAGGGGGTACAGGTTGACCCAAGGAGGGGTGCTCAAATTACCGGATTCTGTGAAGTGCCGGGTGGCCCATTCACTTTGATGAAGGGGGCTGCCTCGCTTCTGGTTTTGGCAGGTAACTTGCAGCAGTTGTAGGGGTTTAGGTTTTCATTGCACAGGCTATCCACACGACCATAGGAACGTCGGGTTTCACTTGCGGCTCAAAGGAAACCCGGGGCTCCCAGATTATCTGTATTGTTCTATGATTCTTATTGCTTATTTGTGATGTTGCATCTATTATGCCTGGAGCGATTATTATATATTTTTATATATATACTAGTAGATGTTGTATATGTTTTACACCCGCGCTAGTCCAGTCCCCGCTCTGTCGTTAGTTAAGTAACCTAACGGGTGATGACGGGACCCAGTGGCGAATGCGGATGGCATATACGTACATCATATTTTCGTTCTTTTTTGGTGTGATTAATTGATGGGACCCAGTGGCGAATTCGGTTATGAATATCCAGCACCTCATTCGACGAGGCAAGGGCCGAGATCCCTTCATCGGGAGTGACCCTTTGGGCAGAAGTTTGCGTCAGGGTAATAACTTCACTATAGTCGATTACTTTTTGCTTTGCATCGTGGTATTCGGTGGGAATATCCTGCACCTCATTCGACGAGGAAAGAGCTGAGATCCCTTCACCGGGAGTGACCTCTTTAGCAAAGGTTTTCACCACTATATATTTGTAAAGCTATCCGGTTCGTTCAACGATATCAAGTTCATTACGTTAAAGGTTTTTCGCCAAAAAACATTCGTAGCCCTCCGTCATTTCAGACGGGTAGCACTTAGTATTCATGCTATGTATGTTGGCCTTCGTCAAGGCATAGTGTATGGTAGCTATTTGTTACTTTTCTGTTCCATAGATAGATGCGTTAGTTTGGGACAGTCGTGTTGGAGATAGTGCCCTCAGAGTCAATTATTAGGTCACAGGTACGTGATTGTAATGATTGAGGGAGGACCTATCCCGGTAGGACAGTCTTACTCGAGATGATAGTATGCTATCTGGTTTACCTTTATCATCGTGTACTGTTTTAGGTGACCTGACACGTCGCTATTACACGTTGATAGAGCCCCTAGGTTTCTTGCTTGACCACCAGCAGTATGATGGCGATCATATAAGTGAGAGCTGGGGGTCTACAAGCATATCCTTAAAAGGTCCCTAGTCGTGGGAGTTTCGAGACCGGGCATCGATACTCCATTAGTAGACTAGTGTATACAGTCGAGACCCCGACGAGGGGCGGTGGCCGGTCTCACAAGCCACTGGTGTCAGTTGGATCATCTAAGATGTATACAGGTGCTCATTGGGTTATGAGTACACCGGACAGGACTCGCCGGGAACATGCTAGTTGGTCATATACCAGACGTCAGATGGCAGTTCCCTGGTGACATGTGTGCAGGTTAGTTCATCGACCTGGGGATCGTCATTTGTCTCGTGTGAGTTCCCACTGTACTTTGATTACTACCCTACCACGGCTCAAAGGAGTCGTGCAAATAGGTTTTAGTTGGGTATAGTCCCGAGCCACATGGAGGCAGTGAGCGTATCTTCAGGGGTTCGTCTCTCCCGGTATTGGGGGTGAGGTCGTGCTGTGTCTAGGAGAGCCATTACACAAAGTCCTTGGCCAAGGCAAGGAGATTTACTGGTAGGTATTCCAGTAGTATCTCAGGGTGTTCTGGGCTACACTCCGACACGACTTGTACCGCTTTTGGGGGTCTGACTTTTACCAACCCCCTAGGCCCGCCATGCGATACTCATAGACGAACGGACCGGACTGCACGGATATTGTCACTGACAGGCTCAGTAGGGTGTCAGGCTGAGTTCGCTCGCAGACGTCCCTTTTGGTCAATACCTGGTAGTCCGTTATGTATTGGCTTATATACCTCTAACGTGCTAGTGGTTAAATCCACAACCAAGGTGTTGATGAGTCTTTAGAGTCCCCCACATTTCAGTTACTCAGCTTTCGGGCGAAAGGTTGTAGAGGCCGTAAGGAGATATGGCAGGGTCCGATCAGATACGTGCGGTATTGCACGGATCAGGATCGGACAGTTTGTATTATAGGCCGTATGGTTATATGGCAGGGTTCGATCAGATACGTGCGGTATTGCACGGATCAGGATCGAACAGATATTACTGGCCGGCTTTGGTATAAGCCGGATCCTAGTATAGTACAGTGTAGAGTTTGTCTCATTGCATTTGTATTTCGGTCGAAATACAGATGCGGGTGTGTATGCACAGTATCGGGGTTTTCCCGTAATTTATTACGGGACCAGTTTTCTGGAGTTGCCAGTTTGCTTTCCGTTTCGGCCAATTTCCTTTGTTCCGTTCATTGGCCGAAGATTGGTGGAGGAGGGCTTATTTGCATTGTTGCAAATAAGTATTTGTGGAGGGGGTATTTGCTTATTGTTGTATCATGATAGCACCATCCTTTGACTTGATTTCTTCATGATGACTTGACTTCACAACCTCATCATGGCTTGACTTATGTATGATGATGGAGGGACATGATGGTTGATGATGATGAGGGGTGAGGTTGGTGGAGTGTTAGTTTACACTTGTGATCATATTCTTTCATGATTGGTTTTTGGATGCTTGGGATTATTGTTATGGTTGCACCACTCCTTCCTTGGCTCTCTCTCTCTCATTCTCTCCACTCTTGAAGTCATGGCCGGCCCAATCTCTTTGGGGCTGTCCAAATTTTTGAAGTAGGAAAAATGTTGTTCATTTCATGCACCAAAGTTCTCCTAGCTCCTCCATATACTTCTTGTATCAATCCCTCCACCAAAGGCAATTCCTACAACCCCAAATGAGATCTCTACACTACATTCTACAGCGAATCTTGGGCACGTCGAGTAGCCGGCTTCGTGCCCGAGTTGCCTCGGCATTGAGGTGGGAGCCCGTAAACATAGTAGGCGATGTGGTGCACTTCCGGCGACGAGGAGGAGACAGGACTTTCCGCAGGAGATCGGGACCATGACGAGAAGACCGGAGGACTTGGATCGTCGGTATATCTCTAACCCATCTTCTTGTTAGCTTAGACTAGTTAGTGGTTCGATCCCGGTTATAGTGCGCGGTGGTGCCGGTTTGCTAAGTCCGCAAAATTTAAGTTATTCACCGCTTCCGCATTCCGGCGTCGGATTGACGGCCGGGGCGCCGCCGTGCACTTACAGTGGTATCAGAGCCTCGCCATTAACTTAGTCTAACTTTGTGTAATGTGTTTGCATTTCCGATCGATCAAAAAGTTCCAAAACTGCATTTTAGTTCGCATCAGTTTCTGTTGAAAATTTTTGGTCTCGAAATTTTTTTCAGGTTATAAAATATTGATGTACTGGAAAATCTAAGAGTTCTGTAAAAATTTGACGAAGTAACTCCACAGTTGGAGCGCGGAACCGCCGCGAAAACCACCTTTGTGCGGCCCTTCCGCCGCGCACTATTCACATCACTTCACCATTTTTTTACAGAGGCCTTCTGGGCTTAAAATATGGGCTTTGGAATATTAAAGTTGGGCCAATTGTTTCTGTGAGTGCTACAGTTTTCTTTGGGGCCCACTTGTTAATTGTTTGATCAATCGGAAATTTTTTAAACACATTTTTCACAGTATTTACATTATATCTGCGACCGTGAATGTCACTCGATCGGTAAATCCGGTCTAACTGCTATAGCCCGGTTAGACGGATTTGCGAACGTGACTTTCACGTTGATGTTCTATGTATTTGCTGTGATGTTGCGGATCGGTCGTGGGGGATAGCCTGGATGCAATGCTAGTACAGTTTTGTTGTATTATGTACATTTGATATTGCGGGGCGAGCGTCCGACATGTGGACTGCCGTCACTGTCTGATTGTATTATTATTTTGGGGCACGACCTGGTTGCGGTCGATGTACCCGTTGTATGTATATTTTACTTTCTGTACTAGGATTGCCCCGCGGAGGGGTGCACGGATAGCCGGGTTCTGGAGGGCAACAAGCCCGCATCTCATGGCATTGAGACGGAGGGGGCTTCACTCTAGGATTGGCGGGCTATTCGCCGCACTCGTAGGGGGTACAGGTTGACCCAGGAGGGGTGCCCAAGTTGCCGGATTCCGTGAAGTGCTGGGTGGTCCATTCACGGGGCTGAAGGGGGCTGCCTCGCTTCAGGTTTTGGCGGGTGACTTGCCGCGCCCGTAGGGGTCTAGGATTTCATTGCACAGGCTATCCACACGACCAGGGGAACGTCGGGTTTCAGTAGTGGCTCTGTGAAACCCGGGGATCCCAGATATCTGTATTGTTTCTGTGATGCTGTTCATTCTCTGTGATGTTGCATTTCTTTCACGCCTTGAGCGAAATATAATATATTGGTATATATATTAGTAGATGTCGTATATTTTTTGCATCCGCGCTAGTCCAGTCCCCGCTCTGTCGTTAGTAAGCTAACCTAACGGGTAATGACGGGACCCAGTGGCGAATGCGGATGGCATATACGTACATCAGTATATTTTCGTTCTTTTTGGTGTGATCAATTGATGGGACTGCATTGATTCGGATCAATGCAAGTTTAAAAACAAACCTAATCTGATGTTGTTGGAACACTTTTCAAAAAGCTGTTATTGCAAGGACGTTTACTTTTGTTTTGCATCGTGGTATTCATTGGAATATCCTGCTCCTCAGTCGACGAGGCAAGGGCCGAGATCCCTTCACCGGGAGTGACCCCTTGGTCAGAATTTTGCGTCAGGGCATTAACTTCACTATAGCCGATTACTTTTGCTTTGCACCGTGGTATTCAGTTGGAATATCCTGCACCCCATTCTACGGGGAAAGAGCCGAGATCCCTTCACCGGGAGTGACCTCTTTAGCAACGGTTTTCGTCACTATATTTTCAAAAAGCTATCCGTTCCTTCGACGATATCAAGTTCATTACGTTAAAGGTTTTCGCCAGAAACCATTCGTAGCCCTCCGTCATTTCAGTTAAATATTCGGTAGTATTCAAGCTATGTATTTTGACCTCACGCCAAGGCATAGTGATTGGTAGCTGCCGGGTATTTATCTGTTGCATAGATAGATGCGTTGGTTTGGGACAGTCGTACTACTATTTTGGCCTACGTCAAGGGTATGTACGGGTGGGTTCAAATTAACCTGGATAATGATGGGCAGAACTTGACATGTGACTTATGATATTTTGACCTCACGCCAAGGTCATAAGATCATGGGGCAAAAATCACATCGGGAGTTTCAAAAGAACTGAAACTTGCCAGATATGCGCATACCTTCTGGAGTGTGATAGCGTGAGCTGATTCCGTCACGTTATCATGCAATGATAGTTGGATCCCGATTCCCACTGATGAGTTAGTTTACTCCTCGGGTAACCCCGACTAATTCTTCTTTCAGGTTTGGAGGAGAATTTGAGGTACAGTGGGAGGTTTCCAGATTAGATAAATTGGTGACCATTCTGATCTAGGTTAGAGTGCACGCTGAGTGTTTCTTTTCTCTCTCTCTTTGGCAGCGACCATTGACCCGACCCTAAGACTTTGACTCAGTGACCAAGTTGACCGAACCTTCTTAAACACCGGCTTTTGGATTGTCAGAGTTGCAAACCTCATTGCCACTCCTACTTTTACCCTTTTCTCCAGGACACCCCGTTTTACTACGAACGTCCACTTCCATTGGACAAAACCATCGTATGGTTAGATACGAACTCGAAAGAATTTATTCGAGGATGGTTTCCGGTTCTGGAGAAAACGGATAGGATTATTCAGATGTCTTTTTCTTTTACCCTCTCTCAGGTTACGAGTACTCCTTGGTTTAGGGGTAGTACACCTATTACGCAAATTGGATTGTCTTCTTCCAAACCTTAGGCTGGTGCCGACCGGTAGGGAATGAAGAAAACCAATTAGCATAACGATGGTGTGCAGAAGGTATTAAGTTCAGACAAAGCAAGGGATTAGTAAGAGGGCAAAGTAAATTGCAACAGATATTCACGACCAAGCCAAGTATTCCTTCGTCAATCCTAAATCACCTTTGTATTTCTCCAGGACACTCCGTATCACTACGAAGATCCACAGTTTATTTGGATACTCCATCGTATGGTTATATACGAACTCGAAAGGAACTTGTTCCAGTTCGGGGATGGATTCTGGTCCAGGAGAAATAGGAATAAGGTTTATTCGGTTGTCTTTTATCTTCACCCTCTCTCATTGCGAGTGTTCCTAGAATTGGGACAGTACACCCATTATGCTTATTGGATAGTCTTCTTCCAAACCATAGGCTGGTGCCGAACGGTAGGGAAGGAAGAAAACCATTTGGCCTAAAGAGGTGTACAGAAGGTAAAGACTAAAGACATAAGAAGGGATTTGGAGAGGTGGCAAAGGATTATACGGTTACAGTCATGAATCTGGAAGAGGCATTACTAGGAATACCAGAATACCCCATCGGAACATTTCAATGTTTCAGTTTCACTGTGTAATGTTAAAGGAAAACTGATTTCCCGATTAGATACTTACTCCAGGGTATGTATTTACCAGGTACGATTCTCACATCTGTATGGTTTTACAGATGATGAGTGGGAGTAAGTTATTGGGAATTGGGTGATTATCCTCATTATATAGGCATTCGTTGTAATCGGTGATATTTGAGGAAATCACCTGGGCTGTTTGCCGGTTGGCAAATATTTGGTTTTGAATATCCGCAGTTATGCACCAATTTCAAATTGATATATCTGTACGTCTATTTTCATAGAGTGAGATATACCTTTCTGAAATTATGTCTACGACATTTACCTATATCAGTGGATGGTTAGGTAAGGAGCATTAAACAGCGGTGTAATTCTTCTTAACCATAAGTACAGTTTTCAACCTACGACACACAGTGAATGAGTTATCAGACTCAAGGGACTTATACAGAGTATTGTATGTTGTCCACGGTCCATCAGGACAAAGGGGTTGGTCCTCGTACTATATTCGGTTTACTTATGACTTCTCTAGTTTTTAGACAGGTGTTTCGCGGAAACACATGGTCTGAATTTGGAGAAGTTATATGTATTTGAATAGAGTAGAGAACCAGGTATAGCAAGTATCGGGATTCTTCAAAGAGATCGAAGATGTAGATACTTGTGTATGGTGTTCAGTTGATAGTAATGATTAAGAGAAATTGCTTCTCTTTCAGGTTACTCATAATTGGAAGTATTCCTAAGTTGAGTAACGCTGATCTGGCCTCCTTCCATTTAGTTGACATGCACTGGAGACAGTTGCATGATTTGGATCTGGTTCAATTAAATCAGTGCCTCTGGTCCTATATGGGATATAGAACAGTTCATATCTTAACGATGTTAAGGTACGGGGAGTTGTCCGGTTTATGATTAAAACCAGACACTGGACAACTCAAGGCACGTTTCTGTAATGGCTGTTTGTGGGTTGACCCAGGCTATGACGAGGGTTGACTTTCTACCATCTGGATGAACAATAGCGATATTGTTCTAGACTCGCCACAGTTTTAATAAAAATGGATTTTTTCAGAAAACAGTAGTGGGAGTATGGTAGAACTGGAAGTGATTCCAGAACCACAAACGATTACTGAAGATTTGATAAGGAACCTAAAGATTCAATCTGGATTGACATTCCATTGGCCACTCCGCAGATAAAGTGGGTAACTTCAGGCACCCGAGAGGTACTCAGGTAGCCTCAAGGACGGTGACAGGGAAGTTCTTGTTTACCCACACTTGCCATTGTTGTTGTTCCAGGCTGCGAGACCCGGCAGGAGGATGAGTATAGCGTCGTTCTAAACTAGTTTTAGAAGTGCACGTCTATATGACTCTGGCAGAGGGTTGTCGTAGTCAGTGGGAGCAGCGGAAGCATTGGTGGACATCAGGCTTATATCTATTTATAGACTAAAGCAGATGTAGCGGAGATAGATCATCTATTTCTGACGTGACAGTCATGGGTTTGACTTCATCAGAATAGGGGATGGATCTGTTGAGAAGGTAGTAGGGTGTGATATCCTGGTATTTGGATGATATACACAGAGTAGGAAAGGAAACTCCTACACTACGATCGGTTATACTTTGGTCGTCACACAGTTGTTTCTCCACAATGGAAATGGATTTTATATCAGACATACTGGTTACTAGATCTATGGTCTTAGATCTAGATTTGGGTGGTTTCCCAATCAGGGTACTTGACAGCATTCTAAGAGTATTTAGGATGGACGACTCCTGGCACGGTAGTGTACCTGCAGGTAATGGAGTCACCCTCTCCAAAGGTATCTTACAGACTAAAGGGGAGAGGGACGGGCATGATTGGCAGCTCACTTGCTCAGGCAATTGAGTCAATCGTGAGATGTCAAGTACCACACCAGATGTTGTTCTGGCACTAGATGCAATAAATTGACATTAATCCAATCCTGGAGAAACAGTCGGAAGCAGTTTTAGAACATAAGTGGATGTTCTAGGGAGATGATAACGACAGCCTCATGTGGGAGACAGTTATCATTCCAGGCTTCCAAGGTGACATGGACGACAAGGAGGTTGTCAGAGTTACAGTTTCCTTCTGTTGAGGGGCAGTATTTTGGACAGGTGATCCAAGGCAATACTGAGGGTGGCTTGGCGCAGGATACTGATTAAGTTCAGTTGACGATACAGTCTAAGAAGTTTGGATTTGGAGTTCATTTATGAGCTATGTCCCATCAGACATCCAGGCACATTCTAAGACAGGTATTGCTCATTTCGGGAGATGGGTTTCTCCGCGAACTTGAGATATAGAGAGACATAGAAAGAAACAACTGAGCGGATCCACTCACTAAGGCTATTCCTCGAACGCAATAGTTCCGCAAAGGAGCTTTGTGAGACTGACTAGTAGAGGAGTTGGATGTTCGGTATCACACGGGCTGTGAGTATGCGACATCGCAATAATTAGCCTTGAGTGCAAGTGGGAGATTGTTGGAGATAGTGCCCTCAGAGTCAATTATTAGGTCACAGGTACGTGATTGTAATGATTGAGGGAGGACCTATCCCGGTAGGACAGTCTTACTCGAGATGATAGTATGCTATCAGGTTTACCTTTATCATCGTGTACTGTTTTAGGTGACCTGACACGTCGCTATTACACGTTGATAGAGCCCCTAGGTTTCTTGCTTGACCACCAGCAGTATGAGGGCGATCATATAAGTGAGAGCTGGGGGTCTACAAGCATATCCTTAAAAGGTCCCTAGTCGTGGGAGTTTCGAGACCGGGCATCGATACTCCATTAGTAGACTAGTGTATACAGTCGAGACCCCGACGAGGGGCGGTGGCCTGTCTCACAAGCCACTGGTGTCAGTTGGATCACCTAAGATGTATACAGATGCTCATTGGGTTATGAGTACACCGGACAGGACTCGCCGGGAACATGCTAGTTGGTCATATACCAGACGTCAGATGGCAGTTCCCTGGTGACATGTGTGCAGGTTAGTTCATCGACCTGGGGATCGTCATTTGTCTCGTGTGAGTTCCCACTGTACTTTGATTACTACCCTACCACGGCTCAAAGGAGTCGTGCAAACAGGTTTTAGTTGGGTACAGTCCCGAGCCACATGGAGGCAGTGAGCGTATCTTCAGGGGTTCGTCTCTCCCGGTATTGTGGGTGAGGTCGTGCTGTGTCTTGGAGAGCCATTACACAAAGTCCTTGGCCAAGGCAAGGAGATTTACTGGTAGGTATTCCAGTAGTATCTGTAGTATCTCAGGGTGTTCTGGGCTACACTCCGACACGACTTGTACCGCTTTTGGGGGTCTGACTTTTACCAACCCCCTAGGCCCGCCATGCGATACTCATAGACGAACGGACCGGACTGCACGGATATTGTCACTGACAGGCTCAGTAGGGTGTCAGGCTGAGTTCGCTCGCAGACGTCCCTTTTGGTCAATACCTGGTAGCCCGTTATGTATTGGCTTATATACCTCTAACGTGCTAGTGGTTAAATCCACAACCAAGGTGTTGATGAGTCTTTAGAGTCCCCCACATTTCAGTTACTCAGCTTTCGGGCGAAAGGTTGTAGAGGCCGTATGGAGATATGGCAGGGTCCGATCAGATACGTGCGGTATTGCACGGATCAGGATCGGACAGTTTGTACTATAGGCCGTATGGTTATATGGCAGGGTTCGATCAGATACGTGCGGTATTGCACGGATCAGGATCGAACAGATATTACTGGCCGGCTTTGGTATAAGCCGGATCCTAGTATAGTACAGTGTAGAGTTTGTCTCATTGCATTTGTATTTCGGTCGAAATACAGATGCGGGTGTGTATGCACAGTATAGGGGTTTTCCCGTAATTTATTACGGGACCAGTTTTCTGGAGTTGCCAGTTTGCTTTCCGTTTCGGCCAATTTCCTTTGTTCCGTTCATTGGCCGAAGATTGGTGGAGGAGGGCTTATTTGCATTGTTGCAAATAAGTATTTGTGGAGGGGGTATTTGCATATTGTTGTATCATGATAGCACCATCCTTTGACTTGATTTCTTCATGATGACTTGACTTCACAACCTCATCATGGCTTGACTTATGTATGATGATGGAGGGACATGATGGTTGATGATGATGAGGGGTGAGGTTGGTGGAGTGTTAGTTTACACTTGTGATCATATTCTTTCATGATTGGTTTTTGGATGCTTGGGATTATTGTTATGGTTGCACCACTCCTTCCTTGGCTCTCTCTCTCTCATTCTCTCCACTCTTGAAGTCATGGCCGGCCCAAGCTCTTTGGGGCTGTCCAAATTTTTGAAGTGGGAAAAATGTTGTTCATTTCATGCACCAAAGTTCTCCTAGCTCCTCCATATACTTCTTGTATCAATCCCTCCACCAAAGGCAATTCCTACAACCCCAAATGAGATCTCTACACTACATTCTACAGCGAATCTTGGGCACGTCGAGTAGCCGGCTTCATGCCCGAGTTGCCTCGGCATTGAGGTGGGAGCCCGTAAACATAGTAGGCGATGTGGTGCACTTCCGGCGACGAGGAGGAGACAGGACTTTCCGCAGGAGATCGGGACCATGACGAGAAGACCGGAGGACTTGGATCGTCGGTATATCTCTAACCCATCTTCTTGTTAGCTTAGACTAGTTAGTGGTTCGATCCCGGTTATAGTGCGCGGTGGTGCCGGTTTGCTAAGTCCGCAAAATTTAAGTTATTCACCGCTTCCGCATTCCGGCGTCGGATTGACGGCCGGGGCGCCGCCGTGCACTTACAAGTCGTACTACTATTTTGGCCTTCGTCAAGGGTATGTACCGGTGGGTTCAAATTAACCTGGACAATGACAGGTAGAACTTGACATGTGATTTATGATATGTTGGCCTTCGTCAAGGTCATAAGAGCATGGGGTAGAAATTCACATCGGGAGTTTCAAACATACAGGAAACTTGCCAGACATGCGCATACCTTCTGGAGTGTGATAACTTGAGTGGATTCCATCAAGTTATCATGCGATGATAGTTGGATCCCGATTCCCATTGATGAGTTGGTTTACTCCTTGGGTGATTTTAGATGATCCCGACTAATTCTTCTTTAGGGTTTGTGGATACAGTGGGAGAAATCCTGATTAGATAAAATGTTTAACCATTCTAACGCTGAGTGTTTTTTTTCTCTCTCTCTCTTTGGCAGCAACCATGTCTCGACCATAGACTAGAACTCATAAATCAAGTTAACCGAACCTTCTTAAAACACACTGGCTTTTGGATTGTCAAAGTTGCATACTTTATTGCCACTCCTACTTTTACCCTTTGCATTTCTCCGGAACATTCCGTATTACTACGAAGATCCCCTTTCATTGGATATGACCATCGTATAGTTACATATGGACTCGAAGAAACTAGTTTCAGATTCGAGGATGGTTTCCGGTTCTGGAGAAATTGAATAGGACTATTCAGTTGTCTTTTCCTTTTACCTTCTCTCAGGTTGTGAGGGCTCCTAGGATTAGGAGAGGGTACACTTATTGCGCTTATTGGATAGTCTTCTTCCAAACCATAGGCAGGTGCCGAAAGGTGGGGATTGAAGAAAACCAATTAGCCTAAGTGTGGTGTACAGAAGGTAATAAGTAAAGACAAATAAAGGGATTAGAAACTAGGCAAAGTAAAATGCGAATGTTATCATTCACGACCAAACCACGTAGTTCATCGCCACACCTACTTCACCTTTGCATATCTACGGTTCAGGGGAAATTGAATAGGATTATTCTGGTTGTCTTTTATCATTACCTTCTCACAAGTTGCGTGGGCCCCTTGGATTGGGAGGGTACACCTATTACGTTTATTGGATAGTCTTCTTCCAAACCATAGGCTGGTGCCGAACGGTAGTGAAGGAAGAAAATCAATTAGCCTAAGTGTGGTGTAAAGAAGGTAATGAGTAAAGGCAAATAAAGGGATTTGGAGAGATGTCAAATGTCACGACCCGTAAAGTACGGAACGCGACCGGCACTTAAGTTACGAAACGTCTAAAGGCGTCCGTAACTAAGTAAGCCGAAGCACAGAATACAAAACCCATTTAAAATCTTTTAGAGTGAAGGAAAACCAATTTATTTAAGCATTTTACTCCATTACCACATTAAATTCCCCCCTTTTAAAATATCCTTCCTTTTCCTAAAATTCCTGCAGAATTTTATTTGTGAAATCAACCCCAAACGGGTGCAAGCAGAATATAAATGAATACATGAATATGGCACCCCAAGCGGAAGCTAGCTCTTCGCCTCAAGGCGGTCACAAATCCCACGCAATGTAAAATGACAATGTGCATAAATAAGCATGAAGCATAAGAAATAACATGTCGGCTCAAGTGAGCTCGACTCCAAATATATCATAAAATAAATCCCCAAGTCTCACAATCTCACCTCTAGGTTAATATACAGTAATCCAAATAAGACAGGTACAACTGAAATAATAGTAGCAGTAGATGGAGTGTTCTAGATACAACAAATATATAAGGTGGCACAAAATGATAATAACCCACCTATGAGCAAAAGCCTCGAGTCCAGGCAAAAAGTGCAAAAGAAGCAAAAGTATCCGCCGCTACAGTGCTGACTGAATGGACCTGCAGAAAAGCTGTGGCACAACGGAGGTGAGTTGCCAACTCGTGAGTAATAAATAACATCTACTAAAGCTATCGTATGCATGCACACAAGTGTCCGGGCATCCCTAAAACAGGTATGGCTACACGTACTAGCAGGTATGTATGCACCAACAGTATACTAGCAAGTATATATGTCACATGGATGCAATAAGAGGTATGTATGCCACATGAAAGTACTATCAAGTATGCATGAGAATTATTCCTTCCTTGTTTTGAAACTTCCTTTTTAAACATCAGCATAATATCTAAGAAATCGGTAAAATCTGTGTCCAGCAACGACACCTCAAAACTGTCCAAATCTCATATATCTATGTCCAGTATCTCTGGCCTCAGCCATCCGGCTGATCCATATCAAATATCCATATCTCAATCCAACGGCCACGGTCGGTATCCTCTGGATATCCGCCGTGCCAAATGAAGTCACCGGTAGGTAATCCATCCCCTGCCAGGCTCAACGCCATCTCCTGCGATCTTCTTGCCCCGGGGTACCGTACCGGGCCTACCATTTACCCGAGACGGTTCATCCACCTCCTCGAAACGGGTCTTGAAAACCACAGCAAAACTCATGGTGGACGACACTTTACATCACTAGAAAACCGCAACTTTTATATTTTAAAAGGTTATAAGTTTGAAATCTTGCGGTTTTCCCCCGAAATCCAAAAATATAATAAATCTCATTGAATCATCATAAATGGATATGTCGATGATTATGAATGCTTATGGTATCAATTTGCAATGTATGATTTATACTAGGCATGAGCAGTTATATGATAATACATATGCACGAGTATGGTAATTCTTACGGTTTCACTCTAAATACTTATTGCAGTATCACATTTCTAGGCAATTAACATGTTTCAGATTTATAGTTATCTAGTGTCGTGACATGGCAATTACCAGAGTGTGTGTGTCCACATGAATAGTGCTCGTGCTGCATATAAGCCCTGGTAATGGTGCATGTGTCCTATAAATGAGTTTGCGTATATGGAACATCATATAGATCCTAACTGCAGCAATTATCATGCAAGCTTTATTATTATTATCCCAATGTCACAAGTAATATCAAGTTTACTAAATCTATCGGGCGACTCGCGCCATCCAAACGATTGTCCCCCGTAGATGTTAAATCTACTCACCTGTGATCCCGTGCTAAGTGTGTCCGACCACCTGCTTTCCTTTCTCCGCTGCGCTTGAAGTCCCCGCCGGCGAACCTAGAATTTACAAAAGTCACCACATAAGGAAAAATCCTGCAAAACGCGATATGTCGATAAAAAGGATACGCGTGCGTGAAACTAAACGCGCGTGCACACGACACGACGCGACGCGCACAAACCCACCAGAACCTAAACTGACACGCTATGTCGCGCAGCGCACCACAGAACCACGCGTATCACGCGCGTGTCGCACGAGACTTAAAACATCGGAAATACGCAACTAGCTCCAGATTTTGCCTCTGGACCCAAATCAAAAAGTTACAGATACCAACACACTAACCTACCCAGAAGGACCCTACACCCAAAATCCCCACACCCCACCCCCTAATCTGGCCTCAAATTGCGGCCAGAATGATTAAACCGGCGGCCGTGAGGGGGAGTTGGGTTCCCATGCGCTGTGTGTGTATTTCTACTAGTCTCACCATGCTACCGTCTTCACAATTTTATTCTGAAGATCTCGGGGCAACAGCAGATCCAACAGAGGCTAAAATGTCACTGAAACTGCCAAAATACGCCAAGTCGGGTAAAACGGGTGTCTTTGGGAAATCTGGGGCAGTCCTCTGGTTAACTGGCCTCAATAGTACCTAAACGGGCTATTCTAACTAACACTACCTTCACTTTGCCCAAATTCCCCTTTAATTCACCCAAAATCACAACTAAGCATGAAATAAGCACTAATAAGCTAGATTACAATAATTTTAGCGATTTAAGGCTATCCATATAATTTAACGACACTACTAGGCCAAAACAGACTAATTAACACCAAAAGGGGTTCATTAAACTACAAGCACTCTAAAGTAACTAAATCTAACATCACTACACAATTCTAGCATGAAAACTCCATTAAAACACTAAACTAGCCAAACAAACACGTAATCTACACAATATGGAAAAAGTTTAGGAGTTATACCCCCTAAGAACCTTGCAACCAAGGAGAAGAAGAGGAAGGAGAGTCGCTGCAGCTGTTGCTGAAATGTGCTGGAGTTGTTGCTGTTGTTGCTGAAATGTGCTGATGCAGATGCAGGATTGTGGTGTTGTGTTGATGTAGTTGTGTTGGGGCAGATAATGTTGCTGCCTCAGCTGATGTTGCCGGTGCTGGAAATAGAGCTGAAGCTGGGCTGTTTTTTGGTGTTTTGGTGCTGAATTGTGGCTGAAATGAAGATAAATGGGGCTGATGTTGTGTGGTGTTGGGGCTGATTATGTTACTGCCTCAGCTGATGTTGTTGGTGTTCGAAATAGAGCTGAAGCTGGGCTGTTTTGTGGTGTTTTGGTGCTGAATTGTGGCTGAAATGATGATGAATGGGGCTGATGTTGTGTGGGTTGGGGCTGATAATGTTGCTGCCTCAGCTGATGTTGCTGGTGCTGCAAATAGAGCTGAAACTGGGTTGTTTTGTGGTGTTTTGGTGCTGAATTGTGGCTGAAATGACGATAAATGGGGCTGATGTTGTGTGGTGTTGGGGCTGATAATGTTGCTGCCTCAGCTGATGTTGCTGGTGCTGGAAATAGAGCTGAAGCTGGGCTGTTTTGTGGTGTTTTGGTGCTGAATTGTGGCTGAAATGATGATAAATGGGGCTGATGTTGTGTGGGTTGGGGCTGATAATGTTGCTGCCTCAGCTGATGTTGCTGGTGCTGGAAATAGAGCTGAAGCTGGGCTGTTTTGTGGTGTTTTGGTGCTGAATTGTGGCTGAAATGATGATAAATGGGGCTGATGTTGTGTGGTGTTGGGGCTGATAATGTTGCTGCCTCAGCCGATGTTGCTGGTGCTGGAAATAGAGCTGAAGCTGGCTATTTTGTGGTGTTTTGGTGCTGAATTGTGGCTGAAATGATGATAAATGGGGCTGATGTTGTTGTTTTGGAGGCTGATTTGAGCTGGAGTTGGGCTGATGTGTTGGTTTTGAGGGCTGATGATGTGTTGCTGCAGTGGTTGCTGTTTTTTTGTGAAGTTTGCTGGCTGTAGCAGTAGCTACTGTTGCATTAGGGGCTGAGGTTGGTGATGGTGCTGCTGCTGGTGTAGTCACTGCTGAGCTAGGATTTAGGTAGTTATGGTTGCTGATGTTGTGGCTGAAGTAGGGCTGATATGGTTGAGATGAGGATATATGGATGATGGTTTGAGCTGATGGTTGTTTTAGGGGCTGAATTGATAAGGTTTTGGGCTGAAAATGTAGTATGAGTGAGAGAGAGGTGATAGGAGTTTGAAGTGAGGTGAGGGGACTTAACCTTAAACTCCCTTTCCCAACCAAAAGCCATCATGACACATCACATCCCTCACTCTCCCCCTAGGTCAACCTTAGACTCACTAATTACCCATGGTCAAAGCCAACCATCCACCATTTTAAACTAATGAGCTCTAAACAACCCAATTAACTTAACCAAGGACCTAACCCACCATGGTTAATTTAAACATGGCTAACCCACAAGCTCAAATATATGGCAAACCCTAATCTTAATCCATTTAACGTGCACAAGTGTGTGTGGTCGAGATAAAATTCCACAAAAATAACCATAAACCCAGATAAATTATTAGAACCCCGTTTTGGTAAACTTTTTACCAAAACCCCCCACATTAACACTTAATTACTACTAACCCTAAACTCAGGTGTTACATCAAAGAAATATACGGTTATAGTCATGAATCTGATAGTGGAAGAGGTATTACTAGAAATACCCGGATACCCCTTCGAAACATTTTCTTGTTTCAGTTTCACTTTGCGTTGTTAATTGAAAACTGATTTCCTAATTAGATCCTTACTCCAGGGTATTTATTTACCAGGTTTGATTCTCACATCTGTATGATTTTACAGATGATGAGTCGGAGTAAGTTATTGGGAATTAGGTGATTATATTCTCATTATATCGAAATTCGTTGTAATTGGTGATATTTGAGGAAATCGCCTGAGGTTTTGCCTGACGACAGATATTTGGTTTTGAATATCCGTTGTTATGCACCAATTTTAAACTGATAAATTTGTATGTTTATTTCATACAGTAAGATATTACTTTTTGAAATTATGTCCATGACATTTACCTATATCGGTTGGTGGTTAGGTAAGGAGCATTAAACGGTGGTGTAATTCTTCTTAACCATCGTACAGTTTTCAACCTACGACGCACAGGGTTTGAGTTATTCATCTCAGGGGACTTATACAAAGTATTGTATGTTGTCCAGTGTCCATTAGAACAGAGGGGTTGGTACTCGTACTATATTCTGTTTACTTATGATTTCTCCAGTATTAGACATTGTATTTCGTAGAAATACAATGTCCAAGTTTTGAGAAATTATAGGTACAAGAATAAAGTAGAGAACCAGGTGTTGCAAGTACCAGGATTCTTCAAGGTGATTGAAGATGTAGATACTTGTGTTTGGTATTCAGTTGATAGTAATGGTTTTGAGAACTTGCTTCTCTTTCAGGTTACTCATATTTGGATGCACTCCTAGTTGAGTAATGCTGATCGGCCTCTCTCCATTTAGTTAACATGCACTGGAGACAGCTGCATGATTTGAATCTGGTTCCAATTAAGTCAGTGCCTCTGTTTCTATATTGTATATAGAATGGTTCATATCTTAACGATGTTTAGGTATATAGAGTTGTCCGGCTTATGCTTAAAACCAGACTCTGGATAACTCAAGGCACGTTTTTGTAATGGCAGTTTGTGGGTTAACCCAGGCTATGACGAGGGTTGACTTTCTACCATCTGGAAGATCAATAGTGATATTGTTCTTAACTCGCAACAGTTTTAGTAAAATGGACTTTTTCAGAAAACAGTAGTGGGAGTATGGTAGAACTGGAAGTGATTCCAGAACCGCAAATGATTACTGAAAATTTAATAGGACCTAAGGATTCAATCAGGTTTGATATTCCATTAGCCACTCCGCAGATATGGTGGGTAACCTCAGGCGCCCGAGAGGTATTGCGGTATCCTCAAAGACGGTGGCAGGGAGGTTCTTGTTTACCCAGACTTGATACTAATGTTGTTCCAGACTATGAGACCCGGCAGAAGGATGAGTATAGCGTCGTTCTAAAATAGCTTTAGAAATGCACGTTTATATGACTCTGCCAGAGAGTTGTTGTAGTCAGTGGGAGCAGCGGAAGCATATTGGACAAGTAGCTTATGTCTATTTATAGACTAAAGCAGATATAGCGGAGATAGATCATCTATTTTTAATGTGACAGTCATAGATTTTGACTTCATCAGAATAGGGGATGGATCGGTTGAGAAGGTAGAGGGTATGATGTCCTGGTATTTGGATGACATACACAGAGTAGGAAGTGAAATTCCTATACCACGATCAGTTATACTGTGGTTGTCACACAGTGGTTTCTCCACAAAGGATATAGATATTATATCAGGCATTCTGGTTACTAGATCTATGGTTTTAGATCTAGATTTGGTTAGTTTCTTAATCTGGGTACTTAGACGATATTCTAAAGGTGTTTTAGAATGGACGACTCCGAGCATGGTAGTGTACCTGCAGGTGATGGAGTCGCCCTTTCTAATGGTGTCTTACAGACTAAAGGGGAGAGGGATGTATATGATTGGCATATCACTTGCTTAGGCAATTGAGTCAGTCATGAGATGTCAAGTACCACACCAGATGTTGTTTTTGCACCTGATGCAATAGGTTGAGGTTCTTGTTTACCCAAACTTGTCGTTACTGCTGTTCTAGACTATGAGACCCGGCAGGAGGATGAGTATTGTGTCGTTCTAAACCCGCTTTAGAAGTGCACGTGTATATGACCCTGTCAGAGGGTTGTTGTGGTCAGTGGGAGCAGCGGAAGCATAGTTGACAAGTAGCTTATGTCTATTTATAGACTTAAGAAGATATATCGGAGATAGATCATCTATTTTTGATGTGACAGTCATAGGTTTTGACTTCATCAGAATAGGGGATGGATCTGTTAAAAAGGTAGTAGGGTGTGATGTCCTGATATTTGTATGACATGCACTTTATAGGAAGTGAAATTCCTATACCACGGTCGGTTATACTATGGTTGTCACACAGTGGTTTCTACACATAGGATATGGATATAATATTAGGCATTCTGGTTACTAGATCGACGGTTTTAGATCTAGATTTGGGTAGTTTCCCAATCTGGGTACTTAGACAGTATTCTAAAGGTGTTTTAGAATGGACGACTCCTGACAAGGTGGTGTACCTGCAGGTTATGGAGTCACCCTCTCTAAAAGTGTCTTACAGACTAAAGGGGAGAGGGATGTGCATGATTGGTATATCACTTGCTTAGGCAACTGAGTCAATCATGAGATGTCAAGTACCACACCAGATATTGTTTTTGCAATAGTTGCAATAAGTTTATATTAATCCAAATCATGGAGAAACGTTTGGAAGCAGTTTATGAACATAAGCTGATGTTCTAAGGATATGGTAATGGCGGCCACCTTCGGAAGACGGTTATCATTCCAGGCTTCCAAGGTGACCTGGATGACAAAGTGACTGTCAGAGTTATAGTTTTCCCTCTTTGAGGGGCAGTAGTTTGGACAGGTGGTCCAAACGGATACTGAGGGAGGCATGGCGCAGGATACTGATTAAATTCAGTTGACGATGCAGTCTAAGAAGTTTGCTGGATTTGGAGTTCATTTGTGAACTGGGTCCCATCAGATATCCAGACATTTTCTAAGACAGGTATTGCTCATTTCGGGAGATGGCTTTCTCAGCGAACTTGAGATAAAGAGAGACATAGAAAGAAATATTGGAGAGGATCCACTCACTGAGGCTGTTTCTCGAATACAATAGTTTCACAAACGAGCTTTGTGAAACTGTTCAGTATAGAAGTTGGGTGTTCGGTATCACACGGGCTGTGAGTATGCAACACCGTAATAATTAGCCTTAAGTGCAAGCGGGAGCTTGTTGGCTATAGTGCCCTCAAGTCAATTATTGGATCGCAGGCACATGATTGCGATGATTGGAGGAGGACCTATACCGGTAGAACAGTCTTACTCGAGATGATAGTATGCTATCTGGTTTTTCTTTATCATCGTGTACATGCTTCAGGTGACATTACAGATCACTTTTACATGTTGATAGAGCCCATATGATTCATGCTTGACTACCAGCAGTATGATGGCTATCATATACGTGAGAGTTGGGTGGTCTATAAGCACATCCTAAAAGTGTCCCTAGTCGTGGGAGTTTCGAGACTGGGCATCGATACTCTAAGAGTAGACTAGTGTATACGGATCGAGACCCCGACGAGGGGCGGTGGCCGGTCTCACAAGCCATTAGTGTCTGTTGGTTCACTTAAGATGTATACAGGTGCTCATTAGGTTATGAGTACACCGGACGGACTCGCCGGGAACATGCTAGTTGGTATTATACCTATTGTCAGATAGCAGTTCCCTGGTGACATGTGTACAGGTTAGTCTATCGACCTGAGATCGTCATTTGTCTCGTGTGAGTTCTCACTGTACTTTGATTACTACCCTACCACGGATCAAAGGAGTCGTGCAAACAGGTTTTAGTTGGGTACAGTCCCGAGCCACATGGTGGCAGTGAGCGGATCGTCAGAGGATTCGTCTCTCCCGGTATCGGAGGTTGATGTCGCTTTGTGCACGGATGGCCATCACCAGAAATCCTTATCCAGGGTATACGAGAATTATCAATCTAGGATCGATATTTTCTCAGGTGGTGATAGGTTTCATGCCGACACTAAATGTCAAGTTATTAGGGGTCTGACTTTATCCACCCCCTAGACTTGATATGCAATACTCATAGACGAACGGACCGGACTGTACGGATATTGTCACTGTCAGGCTCAGTAGGGTTTTAGGATGAGTTTGCTCGTCGGCCTCCCTTTCGCTCAATACCTGGGCAGCCGTTACGTACAGCTGGTGCCACTGACGTGCTTGTGGTTAAACCCACTGCCAGCGTATTGACGAGTCTTTAGAGTCCCGCATAGAGGGTTTCTCTGGTTCGGGAAAAACGTTGTAGAGGCCGTATGGTTTTATGGCAGGGTTCGATCATATACGTGCACTTATGCACCGATCATAATCGGACGGATAATACTAGTGGGCTTTGGTTTAAACCGGGTCCTAGTATTATAGTGTTGGATTATTTTCATCTCATTTTATTCGTATTCAGTCGGAATACGGATGCAGGTATGTATATACGGATGAGAGATATTCTTGTAATTCGTTACGAGATAACTTTAGGGTTGCCATTTCTTTTTCTCGTATTAAACATTTAGGGTTTACTTTAAGTGTTTAATATTGTTGTGATGGAGAGTGTGATTGCAAGTTTTGGTTTGGTGAATTGATTGTGTGTCACGAAAAAAAATTTGGCACGTGACCGCCACTTAAACCATGTGACGACAACAGGCGTAACGCAATTTAAGTAAGCAGAAAACCCTGAAATCTAAACCATCAAATGTATTAAGTGATAAAACATTGTTAAAAACATTTAGAAATATCAAGTAAAAATCTTTAAAGTTTAAATTTATTTTCTTAAAAATTTCGGCAGCACCTCCTTTGTAAAAACTAGCCCCGAAACGGGTACAAACATAAGATATAAGTAAAGCAACATGTGATATAAATAAAGCATCACCAAACGGGAGGAAATCACGCCCAAAGGCGGAAGCAACCACCACAAGCATAATATACGACGTCATAGCGAAGAAATAGACAGTACAAGTGAAAACAACATAAAGAGATAAAACTGCATAATAAAAGCCGGCTCACACGAGCTCGACACTCAGAGTCACAAAATATACAATATCGTCCTCACAACTCGTCTCTAAGTCAATACATGAAATGGTAGATGGAGAGTACTAGATACAATAAGATGTACAATGAATATAAACCGATAACCGCAAAACCCACCTATAGAAAAACGGCTCACAGCCAACCATAGCAGTATCCGCTGCAAAAAGATACAATAAGAAGCCTTGCCGCGACTACTCTGAAGGTCAAACCTGCAAAACACTGTGGCACAACGGGGGTGAGTTGCCAACTCGTGAGTAGTAAGTAACATCGTATAGATAATCGCAGGTATGCACGTACTGCGAACTCTATCACATGCAATCAGATAGTATCAATATGCTATTATGGATATGCAACAATAATGAAAGGTACTCTATCAGGTACTAGAAATACATGAAGCAATGCATATCAAATGAATACCGAGTATGAGATAAAACATGTCATCATCAATGAATCATCATAATGGAAAAACCGGTGTCCATCAACGACACCATAAATCCCAATACCTCAGGAGCCGTCACTCAGATCGACCCTCATATCCTGTAAATATCATGGAACCTGAGTGCCCAATATCGGCACTCGAAAACATCATGAAATACTCATGTCCAACATCGACATGCAAATCCACATATATCGGGCTCCGTCAGTCCGGATTGGCCCATATCCATCTCTCGACTCCGGTCGGTATCCTTCGGATAACCGTCAGGTCCAACCAATCACCAGTAGATAGTAGTCTCTCTGCCAGGCTCATCGTCTACTACACAACATCCCTTTCTTACCCCGAGGTATAATACCGGGTCCACCATGAACCCGCAAACGGATCATCCAGCTCCTCGGATCGGGTTTCTAACACAAGTCTCAGCACCGAGAAAACTCATGATGGACGCATTGAAATATTATATCAAGAGAAACCGGGTTTTCAAAACAATACATACTTTCTTGAAATAATATCACGGTTCTCAAATCCATAAATGACATGAAATTCGTATCTCAATGCGTAAATCCATGAATTATGATTTATGCAACATAAAACCATAATATGAGCATATCAAGGGAAAACCACTCTTTTAAATGAATCACGTTTTTAAATATATCATGTGGTTCCCAATTTCTCCAAAATCAAATCCAACATCATATAAAGGTGTACATGCAGCTATAGCAAGTATGGGTGTATACATGTAAGTATATATGCACGATGTATTTCATATGCGCAACAGAACAAGAATCAATGTGTCAATATCAATAACTATACAATACTGCATATGTGTATAGCTTGTGTGTGTCATGGCAATTACCGACGGTGTGGGTGTAGCATACAATTTAGTGCTCATGCAACATGAACCGTCAGTAATGGTGCTGTGTCCACTAGATACTAATTCAAGACACAACAAGTAATGGTATGCAATGATGCACAATCAATATATATGCATATAAACATGCGGCTACAATATCATATCTAGCCCTGACGCATAACGCCATACGGGCGATTTCCCCGTAGATATTAAATCTACTCACCGGTGATCTTGAGCTAAGTAACTCCGACCACCTGCTTCCCTTTCATCGTAGCGTCCGAAGTCCCCGCACTTGCCCCTAAAATAACACAAACATAGCAAGTGCACATAGAAATCGACCCATAATACGTACAATTACGTTTAAATCGACGCACCGACTCCAACAACCTCTCAAGTGTTCTTTTAGTGGCTAACGTGTATGGCGACATCACCAAAACAGACTCACGACAGCAAGCTACCCGAAACACTAAAACTACGTCGGATCAATCGTAACTCGCGTCGTCGAAACACTAAAAACTAGCTAATCGATCCCAGATTTTACATACTGTCACAACCTAAAAATCAAGCAGTACCTAACACCCTAAAACAACTGCAGATAGCTACCCACACAAACACAACATCCCAGTCCCCTGTACGGCCGAGCTCGCCGGAAAATCCTCGAATGTCGCCCACCAAAACCGGTCTGGTGGTTCATGCTTCAGGTGAACACTCAGGGCAACTAACACTACACTATTACACTGCTAGATTTCACAGAAAACACTCGTAGTCACATCAAATCACAGACATCCTAAAACGACACTAAAAATACGATACATGCACAAAACTATATCTTTTAGTGTTCTAAACTGAAACTAATTAGCAACACAACATTATACAATCCTAGTTAATAGTAGAGAGCACTGCATTTCCAAACATGCTCAAAACCATTGCTTTCCAAGCTCCAAGTCATCCCCATAGGCTCTAGATCAAGTTTAATGAAGGGTTTAGTGAGTTTTGTGAAGATTTGTTTGGGTTAGTGAGGATTTGTGTTAGGGTTTAGTGAAGAACAAGGGGAGTGTTCAGTTTGAGGTGTGAGGGAGAAAATGAGATGAAGAAAAAAATGTTGTGAGAGTGAGAGTGTATGAGTGAGGGTGAGGGAATGACGGGGTGAGAGTAGTGTAGGCCATGCCTCCTTCTTCTCTCTCCTCATTTAATGCATGGCATGCTTGCCCCATGCTCATCATGCCATCTCTCTCTCTCTTCCTCTCTCAAGTCAACCAATTATTCAAACCTTACTATCATATTTTTTTTAAAACTAAATAATTAACTAATTACATATAACATAATGAAATGAGGTTAAGGTGCCATGGCTACTTAAGCAGGGTTACCACAAATTAACCCTAGGCTAACATGCATATGTGTGTGCAAGCCCAAAATATATATTAATAAAATATTAATTAATTTTTATAAAATACTTGAAAACTATTTTGGTAAACTTTCTACTAAAAATCCACTTTATCGCTTAATTAATACTAATCGCATTCTAAGGTGTTACAATCTTCCCCCTTAAAGAAATTCTTCCCCGAATTTAAAAATCTTACTATGCGTACCTTCAAAGAGATAGGGGAATTTCTTCCGCATCTCGCTCTTGGCCTCCCAAGTGACCTCTTCACTATTCGGGCTATGGCAAAGAACCTTCACATATGGCAAGACCTTTGACCGAAGTTTCTTCACCTGCCGATCCAATATCACTACTGGCTGCTCGGTGAACGAAAGATCACGCTCTAGCTGAACAGTCTGGTGCTGAATAATGTGAGAAGGGTCATGAAAGTATTTGCGAAGCATCGACATATGGAATACGGGATGAACATCCGGAAAAGTGGGTGGAAGTGCCAAACGATAGGCAATGGTACCAACTCGCTCAAGGATCTCGAAAGGACCTACAAATCTGAGACTAAGCTTCCCTTTCTTCCCAAATCTCATCACGCCCTTCATCGGAGAAATCCGTAGGAATACATGATCCCCCACTGCGAACTTGAGCCTGCGACGACGACGGTCGGCATAAGACTTCTATCTGCACTGGGCTGCTCGCATCCTATCCTGAATCAACCGGATCTTCTCCGTAGTCTCTTAAACTAGCTGGGGTCCTAAAATCCTGCTCTCACTAAGTTCGGTCAAACAAACTAGCGATCGACACTTTCTACCATACAAAGCCTCAAATGGCGCCATCTGAATCGTCTCCCGATAACTGTTATTGTAGGAGAACTCTATCAACGGCAAGTGACGATCCCAACTGCCAGCAAAATCAAGCACGCACGCACGAAGCATATCCTCCAGAGTCTGTATAGTCCGCTCTGACTGACCATCGGTCTGCGGATGGAAATGGTGCTAAAGCTCAAACGAGTACCCAAGGCTTCCTAAAGCTTCTGCCAAAGGCGGTTAGTGAACTGGGTGCCCTTGTCGGATACGATGCATATGGGAGCGCCGTGCAAACACACAATCTCATCAATGTACAACTGAGCATACTGAGCATAACCGAAAGTGGTCTTCACTGGAAGGACGTGAGCCGCTTTCGTCAACCGGTCAACAATCACCCAAATGTAGTCATACCCTTGACTGGACCTGGGTAGACCCACAACGAAATCCATGGAGATCTGTTCCCATTTCCACTCCGGAATGGGTAAAGGCTGAAACTCTCCTGCCGATCTCTGATGCGCAGCCTTGACTTGCTGACAAGTCAGGCACCTCGAAACAAAATCCGAAACATCACTCTTCATCCCTGCCCACCAGTAGATATCTCTCATGTCACGATACATCTTGGTGGAACCTGGGTGAACACTAAAAGCCGACTGATGTGCCTGCTCTAGGATCTCGCGTCTCAACCCATCGGTATCAGGTACACACAAACGAGTCCTAAAATGTAGCACAACCTGGTCATCAATCAATAACTCTGAATCTCTACCCTGCCGAACATGCTTAAGAATCTCAGACAACAGGTATCGGCGGGTTGTGCCTCACTAATACGATCAAGTAGAAGTGGACGGGCGCGGACATGAGAAAGTTGTCCCCCAGTGGAAGTGAACTTAAACTTTACTCTGCTGTCGCACAAGATCTGCCAATCTGCAGAAGACTGTCTCTGAACTGCGCTCAACTGGGACAAGCTATCCCGCGGCCTACGACTCAAAGCATCGGCTACCACATTCGCCATTCCCAGGTGGTAAAGGATCTCACAATCATAATCCTTCATATGCTCCATCCAACGGCGCTGTCTCAAATTCAAATCCCACTGCTGGAAGATGTACTTTAAGCTCTGGTGGTCTGTGAAAATCTGACACGACTCCCCGTACAAGTAGTGTCTCCAAATCTTAAGCGCAAAGACCACCGCGGCCATCTCAAGATCATGAGTGTGATAATTCTGCTCGTGCTTCTTCAACTGCAGAGAAGCATAAGCGATAACTCTATCATGCTGCATCAATACACAACCGAGCCCCACTCGAGAAGCATCACACTAAACGACAAAGCCGCCCGATCCAGAAGGCAAAGATAAAACTGGTGCAGTCGTCAACCGAGTCTTCAACTGCTGAAAACTCTTCTCGCATGCCTCGGTCTAAAGAAAAGGAACCCCTTTTCGGGTCAGTCCGGTCAGCGGTGCAGCGATACTCGAGAAGTCCTGCACGAAACGACGGTAATAACCGGCTAAGCCCAAAAAGCTGCGGACCTCTGTCACTGATACAGGTCTGGGCCAAAGCTCTACGGCCTCGATCTTCCTCGGGTCCATACGAATACTGTCTCCCATAACCACATGACCAAGGAAGTCAATAATATCAAGCCAGAAGGCACACTTCGAGAATTTAGCAAACAACTAGTGCTCTCTCAATGTCTGCAAAGCAATCCTCAAGAGCTGCTCATGCTCCTCTCGACTCTTGGAATAAACCAGAATGTCATCAATAAACACAATAATAAACAGGTCGAGGAACGGCCTGAAAATCTAGTTCATCAAATCCATGAACGTTGCTGGGGCATTGGTGAGTCCGAACGACATCACTAAAAACTCATAATGCCCGTAGCGCGTACGAAAAGCAGTCTTCGGAACGTCATCATTCCGAATCCGCAACTGATGATAACCTGATCTCAAATCAATCTTAGAAAGATGTCCTGCACCATGGAGCTGATCAAACAAATCGTCAATGCTAGGTAAAGGATACCTATTTCGCACTGTAACTCGGTTCAATTGACGATAATCAATGCACAACCTCAAACTGCCGTCCTTCTTCTTGACGAACAGAACATAAGCTCCCCAAGGTGAAACACTCGGACGTACAAGTCCCCTATCAAGCAACTCTTGCAGCTGATCCTTAAGCTCCTTAGGCTCCTCCGGGGCCATCCGGTAAGGCGGTATAGAAATAGGCCCCGTGCTGGGGATCAGATCAATGTAAAACTCAATCTCACGTTCTGGCGGCAATCCAGGTAACTCATCGAGAAAAACGTCGGGAAACTCTCGTACGATAGGAACCCGGTCCAACGAATCTACTGTGGCTCCGGTATCACGAATGAAAGCCAAGAATCCCCGACATCCTCTCCTCAAAAGACGACTAGCGCAAAGGGCTGAAATCAAACTGTGAGGGGCGGCACCATGGCCCCCCTGCACAACAAGAACTGACTCGCTGGGAAAAAAAAACCTGACTGTCTTCTCACGGCAGTCCACAGACGTGTAGCAAGTAGCTAACCAGTCCATGCCCAGGAGAACGTCGAAGTCCAACATCTCAAGAAGGATCAAGTCGACGGACGAATCTCTATCTCCAATACGTACGACACACGACCGAAACACGTGTCGCGCAACAAACGACTCGCCAACAGGAGTAGTCACGACAAGCGACTGATCTAGCAAACACGACTCTCGGCCCAATCTCAGCACGAAGTGTGTAGAAACATACGAGTGCGTAGATCCCGGATCAAACAACACGTGTGCATCAAAAGAACATATTGAAAGAGTACCTGAAACCACTGCATTGGATGCATGCGCGTCCTGATGAGTCAAAGCAAATACTCGTGCCTGCCCTCTACCTGCAACTGGCTGTCTTCCACCTTTGTCACCCCGTCCTTTCTGAACAAACCCTCCGCGACCACGACCTCTCTGATCATAAGTCTGACGCGGAGCAACAACAGGCTCAAGAGGTAACGCTCTCTGAGGTGGAGAAGGTGGTAAGGTAACATGAGATATGGCCGCCTCATCCTCACGTGGCTCGGTACAATCTCGAACACGATGATAGAAACTCCCGCACCGGAAACATCCAGACGATGACTGCTGACCCTCCTGGGGATAAGAGCTAAACAACTGGCCTCGTCCCAATCCTCTGCTACCTGAACAAAATCTGCCGCGCTCCTAAACATCTATCTCCGTTCTGATATACCAGTACGAACCTTCTTCGGTTCCGGAACTACCGAAGTCTCGGAAAGACGCTCTTCAACTAGTAGGGCCGCGTCCACTGCGGCTGCATATGTGTCACAATGCTGGGCGCTGATAGCGAGAAACAACTGGGTAAGCAGGCCTCATACAAACCTCTTGATCCGCATCTCCTCAGTGTCCACCAAATACAGAGCATACACATATAGCTGGGTAAACTGCACATCGTACTCTGCCACCGTCATACCTGGAGTCTGGCGCAACGACTCGAAACTGCGAGCTCGAGCATCCCTGACTCTCTGCGGAAGAAAACGGTCAAGAAACACCGTCACGAACTTAGCCCGGGTCATAAGAGAAATACTTGTGGCTATGCCCCTCTCTAAAGACTCGCACCACTACTGGGCAAGACCTTCCAGACGAAAACTCGCGAACTCTACCCATCTCGCGTTGGAGCATCTCAGCGAACGACATATCCTGGCCATCCGATCGATAAATGACTGCGGATCCCCAGCTGCATCAATTTCGGTGAAAACCGGAGGCTTCATCCTCATGAACTCAGATAACGATACGGTGATAACCTCTGTAGCTGCAGGTACAACTGCCGGAACAGTTGGCACCATCGCGGTCCCCGTAACAGGTGGGACAACCTCCTGTCGCTGCACTCGACTGGCCTCGACCAACGATCCCATCATCTGGCGCAAATCCTTCATACCGGCCTCTAGCCTAGTAATACGATCAAGCGAAGGTGGATCAATCTGCTCCTGAATAACGGGCGTACCTCCCTGTTCAGTTCTCATCTCAGACGAGCCAACTCTGACTTCGGCTCTCGCGGCCTCTCTCTGCGCCCTTGTAGTCTTCGGCGGCATAATGGCTAGGAATGAAAAAAGGATTCGATAAGAACACGGAAATTGAATCACAAGGATGTATATAATCACGGAAGTAATTTCAACCAACAAGCCCTAGGGTCACTTAGGCGGAGTACCGTGTTGAATGTATGCCGCGGAACATACACACGCTATGTCACTCTGCTTAAGCTACCTACTCCATCATACCAAGGTCATCCAACACACCGAAAGGTAAAACATAGCACTTTGATAACAATTTTGTGACGACCCAAAATTTGGCACGTGACCGGCACTTAAACCACGTGACGTCAACAGACGTAACGCAATTTAAGTAAGCCGAAAACCCAGAAATCTAAACCATCAAAAGTAGTACGTGATAAAACAATGTTAAAAACATTTAGAAATCTCAAGTAAAAATCTTTAAAGTTTAAATTTATTTTCTTAAAAATTTCGGCAACACTTCTGTCACGACCCGAAAGTACGGAACATGACCGGCACTTAGACTACGAAACGTCTCGAGGCGTACGTAATCTAAGTAAGCCAAAAACCCAGAAAACCAAACTAATAAAAGTAGTAGAGTGAAGGAAACCCAATTTAAAGAAAGTAGTTTTAATAGAAGAAGCCGAATTATGCGTTTTTTTAAAACATCAAATATTTCCTGAAAATTTCGGCAGAGTCTCCTTTGAAAATACTGGCCCCCAAACGGGATACAACATGAATAGTATACGAAATCAATAAAAGGCATCCCCAAGCGGGAGCTAGCACTTCGTCAATCGACGGGCACAACCACACAAGCAATATAATATACAACGCCAAGGGCGAGGATCAAAAACTCAAAAGGAAACTCAAAACCACAAGAAATAAAATGCGCGACTCTAAGGTCGAAAGAATAAACAACACTGGTCTCTATCTCAATAAATACATGTTTGGTTGATGGAATTTACTAGATACAACTGAATAATATTATACAAGGTAATATGATGGGTACGATACGAATAAACCCACCTACTAGCAAGTCACCCGAACGAAACTGTGCCCGCAAAGCCGTAATGAAACCTGTACGGCAAACCTGCAAGAAACTGGGGCACAACGGGGGTGAGTTGCCAACTCGTGAATAGAAAAACATCTACGAATAGAAATCGCATGTATGACGCAATCCTAGGTCTACGATCATCATAATATATAATCCTCAAATATAACCAGCAGTCTATAACAATGACTAGGGTAAATATCTAACCCAAGTGTAATCCCATACGCCCGTGTCAGTGCCTCAGGTAGCAATATATCCTATGGATGATGTATGAATGCATGAAACAGAATGCATGTACTGAAGAAAACTGCTTTCATAAATTAGTGAGGTTTCTGTATTTTTAAAATGAGGTATCATAATGAAATCAGCATAAAACAGTGCCTAGCATCGGCACAAAACGTAATCCCAATATCTCGATATCTCTGTATCACAGTCTCTGTACCTCAATATCTCGAAATCTCAATGTCTCAATCACAATGACTAGGGCGCCGTCAGTCCAGGCCGGCCCCTACCATCCATCTCATGACCACGACGGTATCCTCCGGATATCCGACGCGTCTTGTAAAATCACCGGTCGGTCGTGCTCCCCTGCACAGGCTCAACATCAACAACACGATCTTCTTGCCCCGGGGTACCGCACCGGGCCCACCATGTACCCGAAACGGTTCATCCATCTCCTCGAATCGGGTCTCAAAATCCATCAGCAAACTCATGGTGGACGACTCATACATCATGGGAAAACCGCACTTTTTTTTAAAAGAGAGGAAAGAAGCTTATACAAGTTTTGCGGTTTTCCCCCAAATCCAGAAAATCTCATGGAAATCCGAATCCAATTCATCAATAGCATGTAAACCCATGAATATAGGCATGAGAATCCATGAATACGGCATAACAATGAATAACAGTATGCATGAAGTGACAAGTAATAACTACAATATCTAAGCTGGCATATAAGGTAAGTACACTAATATTATGTCAAACTACTAGCTATCAAGCTAAGTTAAGCAATAATATTTTCTAAGGTGTACGCGACATGGCAATTACCGATGAAGATGTGTGTGAGCCAGCAAGTAAGTGTACGTGGTACATACGCATCATCGGTAATGGTGCTGGTGTCCTAACAACATAATGTCAACAATGCAATATGAAATAACAATGTAAGTATGTGATGCGGAGCGAGCAACCAAAAATGAGTGGGAGCTAAATATTAAACAATGGTGCCATTTGAAATAATACGAATCATGGGGTTTTGAAAATAAGAGCTACGGTGGTTTTAAGAATGGATACGTCTTTTGAAATATTCGTAGATCCCTTGACCTGTCTTTTAAAATACCCACGATCCGCTAGTTTTGAAATAGGTAGGAGTCTAATCTAATCTAACAACTACACTAAACTGTACGGCTGAACTAACAAGCTGAACTACAGGTAAGGAAACCGCCTATCATCTGAGTCGATACATATACATACCTGTATATGTATAGTCGGTGATCCCGCCTCAATAATATCATATCCGATACCATATCTATAATCATACATCCCAAGTCAAGAGTGCGGATCAATCATCAATATATAGCTCGTACATAAATCCGTCATACGGCATCCCAAATCTGGGTACGGGTCAATATCACATTCATCATACTATTCATCTGGTATCCTCTTTATCAAATATCATGATCGGGGTACTGATCTGCGTCTAGTACAATACTGATACCACCTAAGCATGCATGCACGTGTGTGAAATACTACGTCAAGGACCCGCTACAACGTCATGTCGTATCTTAAATACGAACCCTGCCATATCACCGATCTTATGGCCTCAAATCAAATCTCATCGACTCATCTTAAATCCCAAGTACTATCCTCATCATCCATGCATGTGTATATGAATGTATATATGCATAGTCCCATACCCACGCATATATACATATATACACATCCCCATCTACACACAAGAATGTAATGTATGCAAGTCTGTGTGTGCGTATGTGTCTATAACAACTACTCTAGGGTTTCGCAACTAACCCAAAGGTAATCCATGAACACATAAACATATCATTAATAAACATTCTCGTATCATAAAACACCTATATAAACATACATATATGAACTATACTACAGACTGCGGGGGTGCTATACGCCATCCACCTGACTTCTCCCCGTAGATATAAATCTACTCACCTGGTACTTGCTTGCCGGTGCCGATGTCGCCACGCGCTTGCTTGTCGTCTCGAAGTCCACATGGGGTACCTACATATCATAACGCACCGTATCGCATTAAAACCAAATTTGAAATCGAAAAGGCATACGAAAATCAAATCGGCACGCGTATCACGCATAGCTCATAACCTATCGCCTACGCATGCAAGAATAGCCAAACCAACCCTCGATATTGATGTACAAACGTCAAACCATCGATAAAACCCAAACACACTCATTTGCGCATCCACGAACACTAACTATAATATAAAATAGGTTAAAATTCACAAAAACCCCAAATTCACCTTAAAAGCCATTTTTCCGAAAATCTAGCAAGCAAAAATTATCCGTTTTAGTACAAAACTCGACGTTTAAACAAATCTAGCGGCCATAATACTTATTAAATATCTTAAATAAGTCATAAGAACAATTTCCATAATTTAATCCCAATAAATTTCATTAACCCCAAAATTCTAGTTTACAATATACCCAAATTTTAACAATTTTATAGCAAAAATGCACAAACAATAATTTAGGTTGGATTTTCATGAACTAAAAGCATTAAACCACTCAATATAATATTTATAATGACATGAAAACTTAATTATATTTTAATCTAAGCATTAGATAATTTTTCAAAAACTCTAGTTAGCAAACTAGCTTAATTAGGGCATTTATAAGAAATGGTTGTAATTAACAACTAGATTAGCTTTTAACAAGGCTTAAGATGTTAATCCACATCGCATATCCATGCACAATTGATCACAACTCAATTCCACAACAAAACCCTTACTCAATCAAAATCCTCACTAGAAATTTCCAACCTCTCAAATAAACCCACAATTAAACACCTAACAACTTTAATTAAGCAACTAATCCACAATCAAACCATGGGAGAAAGAGTTATACCACAAAGATCATGAGATCCCACATGCAACATGCCTCCAAAATGCAAACTTTTCACTAAGAATCATACTATAGTATCCAAGAAATAATGGGTAAGGCTTGGATTTTGAATTAGCTTTGATTTTGTATGGATTTTGAGGCAAAAAGATGAATTTTTTGATGAGAATGAGAGGAGAAAAAATGGGGCAGAAAGAGGGAGGGGTTTCGGCCAGAATTTTTGAGGGAGGAGGAGAGAGAGTGAGGTGGGGGTGTTGGTAAGGTCAAAGGAGCCATACCTCAAGTCAACATACTCATTTCTTTATTGGTTTCATATCTTTTCCTTTTCTTTTCTTGGTTTCCTTTGACTTTTAAGTGAGGAGATGAGTGGGGGCTGCTGAATTCAGCCCTAAAAGGGGAGAGGGTGAATGTGTGTGTGTGTGTGTATATGAGGAATATTAAGCTACATGCAACCATACCCCAATTCTATTTAGCTATATTTCACCATTTAAGCCCTTTTTTCTTCGATATTTTCTAAACCGTTTTGGAAAACCATTTCATTTCAAAAACCACATGATAAAATTTGGTTTAATGTGTTATGATGCACAAAATTTGTTTCAACTCATTCCAATTTGTAATTTTCCCTAATTAAATGTATTAGTAACGGCTTAAAAAAATATTAAAACAATTAATTTCGGAAAAAATTTCAGAAAATTTGAAATTTCACTAGTGGCTCAATAAACACCAAATACTAGCAATTTCATAGCTAGAATATGTATATTTAATTTTATAATAAAGATATTTGTATTTTGACTTTTTACGGAAAACCCTCCTTATTTTACCGATTTTCCGAAATTTCACCGAAACGATTTTTAAAACGCTACAACCTCCTTTGTAAAAACTAGCCCCGAAACGGGTACAAATATAAGATATAAGTAAAGCAACATGTGATATAAATAAAGCATCCCCAAACGGGAGCAAATCACGCTCAAAGGCGGAAGCAACCACCACAAGCATAATATACGACGCCGTAGCGAAGAAATAGACAGTATAAGTGAAAAACAACATAAAGAGATAAAACTGCATAATAAAAGCCGGCTTACACGAGCTCGACACCCAGAGTCACAAAATATACAATATCGTCCTCACAACTCGTCTCTAAGTCAATATAAGAAATGGTAGATTGTCACGCCCCGCTTCCCGGTGTACGGTGAAGGGGACGCGACGAGGCCGCTACGTATTTACTATGAAGTAAATACGCTAAGTGTATCTAAGCAATATAAAAATAAACGTACACAAGAGACAAGATATAATGAAACAACAACTTTATTTATTCACATTCTTTTTGTACAATACTTGGAAAAGTAAATACAACTGAATTAAAGCAATGCTAAAACAGTGGCATAACAGAAATGTAAAGTACAGAAAGGGAATGTGTACAATGAAGCTAGAGCTCTGGGTCTTCAACAAACTAGTCTAAGCCTTCAGCGCTGGACTCGATCTCTGGAAGATCCTGTTAGTTATATATATGCCCTAGAGGCCATTGTTGTACATATGATGTATATTATAATGGATGCTTGGATATATATAGAGAGGACTTTCTTGCTCGACTTGATAATATGTAATTTGGTTTCACTTTGTCTTAACATTTTGACTTGTATTAGTTTACTGTCTTGCTCTCATATGTTGATAAAGCCCTTAGGATATGTACTCGACTACTGGGAGTATGATGAGATCATACTAGTGGGGCCAGGGTAGTCAACGAGTACATCCTATAACTGTTCCTAGTCGAGGGTGTATCGAGACAGGGCATCGATACACCAGAGTAGATTAGCGCATACGCATCTTGACCCATATGATGGGCGATAGATGATCCCATATCCATCGGTGTTTTACATCAAGGATGGTGTACGGGTGCTCAGTGGAGACTAGGTACACTGAACGGACTCGCCGAGAACTCCCTGATGGTATTATACCTCACGTCAGATGGCAGTTCTCCGGTGACACTGGTACAGGTTAGTCTGTAGACCCGAGATCGTCATAGAGTCTTGTGTGATTCCCACTGTGTTTTGATTTCCACCTTACCACGTCCAAGAGGGCATGCAAAACGGTGGATTTTGTGTACAGTCCCGAATCACATGGAGGCAATGAGCGATAGGAGGGGATTCATCTCTCCTGGTATAGGGAGTTGATGTTGTGCTGTGTTCGATTGGCTATAACTGGATGTCCCTCGCCAGGGCTGATATGGAGATTTACTTGTATGAGTTATCAGTAGTTTCTCGACCTGTTATGAGCCTCATATCGACACGACTTATCGGTTACTGGGGTCTGACGTTTACCACTCCTAGACTGGATATGCGACATATCTGATGAAAAGACCGGACTGTACGGTAGTGTTACTGATTGGATTCACAGAAGAATGTACAGGCTTGCTTGTTGATATTCTGATCGCTCAATACCTGAGTGGCTGTTACGTTTAGCTGACCGCTTGCATCTTGTGGGTGTTTGATATGATCATCACCTACTGCCGGCGTATTGACGATTCTTTAGAGTCCTATACAGAGGTTTCCTAGCTCAGGCAAAACGGAGTAGGAGCACATATGTGATTTGTGCGGGACCGAGAATATTACGATATGAGATACCGTATTCTATTCTCGCGATATATGACATCGGCCGGTTATATGTGATATAGCCGGGTCATCGGATCAAGTGTTGATTTGATCGGTACATGTTATATTAGTCGGTTATATTCGATATAGCCGGATTGTCGGATCAAGTGTTGATTCGATAATTTAACGTATAATTATTTATGTGATATATTTCATTACATTAACTAATATAAGCTCTCTTTATTGATTCATTTTCTCACCGGTTAATAATTGACATATATGCGATATATGTTAATTGTATTATTTTCTTTTGTTACAAAAATATATTATATATATGATATATAATATTGTAACAAGTTATGATTACTAATGCAACATGATTTGTGGAGATTAAACATAGTTAGGGTTTGATTTGGGTTAGCTTTTTCATGAAGCTTCTAGAAGCTTTTATTTTGTTTTAAGCTTAGATATTTTGTTTTGATCTTTTGCATAGATATTTTCTAACCCAACCCAAACCCTTTACCCAAGTTAAGTCTCTACAAAGGTTAAGCCTTCTTACTTGACCCAAGGTTGCATTTTTAATCGTAGTAACATTTTTTATTATTCATCACAAATACTCTTCTTCTTCTTCCTCTTGAAAAGCTTCTAGCTCTTAGGTTTGTAATGAAAAATGGTGAGAAATAGAAAATAAAAGAGAGCTAAATTCCTACTTCATCATCCTCATCTATTCTAGCCACTTAGATTAGGGTGTTCACTTCTCTAATACTTGATTAGAGAAGTGAGAGCTTGAGTTAAAGATTCTTCAAGGTAGATCATTTTTGAAAAGTAAGACTTCAAGCAAGCATGAATCATTAGGCTTGTGGAGCCTCACTTGAGTCCGGGAGATCATGGATCGCGGCGAAGGGACTACTACTCGGAGCTTATGAAGTAAAGGAACGGACTACAAAGGTTATAATCCCTCTCTCTTAGATGTAAAGTTGTTTACATGCTATGTTTAACCTAATATTCTAGCAAAGATCATCGCTTTAGGCTGTTCGACACTTGAAAATTTTAAATTCGGCATGTTTGATGCCTTGTAGACCCTTGTGATAGTGCCTAGTAACCCTACAGTGGTATCAGAGCCAAGCTAGAGCATTAGGCGACGTGTAGACGAAGTTAAAAGTCCAATCGAACCCCGAAACGTCATATTTTGACCCCTCTCTGGAAATTTTCTAAAAAATTGTTTTTTTCCACATTAAAAATACTAAAAAAATCAAGCAAGTAATTGTATGGATTATTGTGAAATACTGTAGCCCTAAAGTCGCCGCAGAACCGCGGCCTTAACATGCTTTTGGCAGAGGTTCCGCGGCCGTACTTGGGTGTCAGTCATAGTTTTTTCTAGGGTTCATCCGTATGTATTACTACATGCTTCTGGGAATTTTTAATTTTACTCAAATGTTGAGTTTTCTGGAGATCTTTTGTATTCGTTGATTCGATCGGAAATTTTAACTTCGTTTAGTTTTCCGGATAATTTAAAATGTGTTAATATGTTCGAACAGATATCAATAACTCACTTTTCCCGACACGAAAAACTTTCAAGTGTTGAATTTTTCTTGAGTTTGAATCTTTTGGAAAAACATGCAAGCGTATCTGTGGACCCTCTAGAAGAACGTAACCTTAACTCGATTATGTGACCGTCAAAACTGCCACTGAACCCTAGGGTTTGTGGTAGTTTAGCGTTGCCACATGTGAGGTGTTTGTTTGACCCTTCTACGGCCGGTTCATTGGGGCTGTGACATGTTCTGGGATTTTTGAACTCTGCTCAAGTGTTGAGCTATTTGGGAAATCTTGGGTGTTTGTTTATTCGATTGGAAAGTTTAACATTGACTATTTATTTGGAATGTGATACAATATGTGGAATTCGTATAGTTAGGCATGAAATGCGAAGTATGTGATATTTCGGATTTAAGATGTCTAAAGTGATTGTGGATTCCAAATGTTGTAGTTTTACACTTTCTTTTCTATGACCGTAAGCGTAGTATGTGGTGTATCGCCGGCTTCGTTGCTATACATCAACGGCAATCGGGATACGCATACTTTCTTACGTTGATGATATGAGTTATTATGTGTTGCTGTGATATGTTATATTGGATCGTCGTGTACTGAATAGCCGGAGTTTTTATGTGAGATGAGGGTTTTTATTTTCATTCATGTAAAATTCATTGTATGTAATATTCTTTTATTGGGCACTTCCAGGTTGAGGATGATGTCACCATTGTATATTATTTACTTTTCCGCATTAGGATAGACCCGAGGAGGGGAGCACAAGTAACCGGGTTCTAGGGTCCAGTGGGAGGCCATCTCGAGGAGTCGAGACCGGGTCTCTTAACCCTAGAATTGTCAGTGTAACTTGCCGCTCTCGTAGGGGTCTAGGGATGTGGGTTTGGCTATTCATCGCGACCGTGGAATCCGTGTTTTATACAGGCTCGATATAAAACACGGACATCCTAGTATATCCAATATTTCATATGTTATCTTCTACTGCAATGTTCTGTGATGAGATTATATTACTGCCTGAGACGAATGCTTATACTATATATATATATATGATGATATATAAATATTACTGCTTTCGTTTCTTCTGTGATGCTTAGGAAGCATAACTGATGGGATTTATTAATGAGATTAATAAAAGAAAAGAAACCTAAAAGATGTTGTAGAATCAAAACTTTATAAAAAGGGTAGCTACAGTTTTGCTTTGCACAACGGTATATATGATATACCTTGCACCTTATTCGATGAGGAAAGAGCCGAGATCCCTTCACCGGGAGTGACGTCTTTAGCAAAACTGGCAGATGCTATAAACTCACGGTTTAGTTTTTGATTGATTCTATAGTTCTTGCTTTGCACCGTGGTATTTGTCATATACCCTGCAGCTTATTCGATAAGGAAAGAGCCGAGATCCCTTCACCGGGAGTGACCTCTTTAGAGAAACTAGAAAAGCCTCAAAAACACTCCTTTTCAAAATCACTTGTTTCTACAACGATATCAAGTTCATTACGCTCATGGTTTTCTGAAAAACCTGCGTAGCCCTCCATCATTTCAGATAAATCCGACCTAGTATTCGTGCTGCGTTTGTTGACCTTGTCAAGGCGCAGTGTACGGTAGCTAATTAGTGTTTATCTGCTAAAACATGAGATGCGATTGGATTAGGGTATTCGTATGGCCTTGTTGACCTTGTCAAGGGTCATGCGGGTGGGTTTAATTCAATTGAGAAATGACGGGTTGAACTTGACTTGCGATTTATGGTTTGTTGACCTTGTCAAGGTCATAGATCGCTAGGGGCAGAAAATTATTAGGAATTTCAAGTGTTGAAATTTGCAATGAGATTGCATACCTTCTATGAGATAGATGGATCCTGTACCCACTGCGAGTAAAAGTTACTCCTGGGAGAATTTTACAAAGGACAATTAGCCGTTCAAGTAGGTGTCTAGAAAGGTGTTAACGGGGTTATACCTCTGGGAAAAGGAGGTTTATTTTAATTAGGTCCGTGCGAAAGCACGGAGAACCTCCCTCAAAGTACCAACACTGATCCGGATAAAAGATTGGCGAACTTGTAAGGTGTAATTAATCCCGGCTAATCTTACCCTTTAGAGTTTGAAGGAAGATTTGATTATAACAGTGGGAGACATCCTAATTAGATAAGATAATAACCAATCTAATCTTGCAAGAGCGCATGCTAAAGTGTTTTCTTCTCTCTCTCTCCAGGTAGCGACCATGTCAGGCCTTAATCAAGATAATAATATTGATGTATTGACTGAACCCACTTATTATACTAAGCAGGGGAACATTGGTCCCGTTCTTTCTTATAAGTGTTATGAGACTGAGCGGGAAATAGAAAAATATCTGGATTCTCAAGCCACCCAAACGAAGAACAAGCATGCTGATGCATCTTCTTCGGGTGTGTTAGTTATCGAGAACTGTTTCTCAGTTCACTCTACATCCTGGGTATTAGATACCGGATCGGGATCCCATATATGTAATTTGTTACGTGGGCTACGTAAAGGTAGAGAACTGGGAATGGGTGATTATTCCGTAAGAGTAGGGAATGATGTTGATATTGCAGCCAAGGCTGTTGACGAATATCACCTTGTATTACCAAATGGTAATACATTAATTCTGAATGAATGCTATTATATACCGAACATGATATGCAACATTATATCAGTTTCTTTATTGAGTAAAGAAGAATATAATTTTGTAGTACAGGATATATAGGGTTCCTAGGCACTATCACAAGGGTTCATAAGGCATCAACCATGCCCAAATAAAATTTTAGACGTGCCGAACAACCCAAAGCCGGGATCTTTGCTAGATTATTAGGGTTTAACATGCAAGTAAACATCTTTACAACTAAGTGTGAGGGATTACACCTTTGCAATCCACTCCTTCGCTTCATAAGCTCCGAGTAGAAGTCCCTTCGCCGCGATCCACGATCTCCCAGACTCAAGAGAGGCTCCACGACTCGAACGATCCCTGCTAACTTGTAGTGTTCCTTTTCTCTGATGATCTACCTCGAAGTTTCTATAACTCAAGCTCTCTCACTCTAATGAGGTGAACACCCTAATCTAATTGGCTAGATTAGATGAGGATGATGGAGTAGTATTTATGCTTTCTTTTTATATCAAATTCTCACACATAAACATCACATAAAGAAAACCTAGTAAGCTTTCTCAAAGCTCAAGGTTGAAGAAGAAAATGAAAAATGAGTTAAACCTTTTGTGATGAATAATGAAATGAATATGTGAATAATAATGCAACCATGGTCAAGGATGACAAGGATAACTCTTGTAGAGAATTAACTAAGGCTAGGGTTTGGGTTGAGTTAAAGAATGAGTCATAAGAAAATATCAACAATAATATCTTCTTCATGACAAAATAAAAGCTTCTAGAATGTTCATGAATGAACTAACCCAAATCAAACCCAAACCTTGTTTAATCTCTACTAAACTTGTTGCATTAGTAATCATATCATGTTAAAATAATATACATCACATATATATTATATATTTGTAACAAAAGAAAATAATACAATTAATATATATTGCATATATATCAATGCATTATCCGGTGAGAAAATGAAATAATAAAGCGAGCCAATATTAGATAATGTAATGCAATATATCATATATATTACTATACATTAAATTATCGAATCAACACTTGATCCGACAATCCGGCTATATCGAATATAACCGACTAATATATCATGTACCGATTCATCGAATCAACACTTGATCCGATGACCCAGCTCATATCTAAATATCGCGAGAATATAATACGGTATCTCATTTCGCATTATCCTCAGTCGTGCACATATCATATATGTGTCCCTACTCCGTTTTGCCTGAGTCAAGAAACCTCTGTGTAGGACTCTAAAGAATCGTCAATACGCATGTAGCAGGTGATGATCATATCAAACACCCACAAGCTGCAAGCGGTCAGCTAAACGTAACAGCCACCCAGGTATTGAGCGATCAGAAGATCAACAAGCTAGCCTTTACATTCTCCTGTGAATCCAATCAGTAACACTCCCGTACAGTCCGGTCTCTTCGTCTGATATGTCGCATATCAAGTCTAGGGGTGGTATACGTCAGACCCCAGTAACCTATAAGTCGTGTCGATGTGAGGCTCATAACGGGTCGAGAAACTACTGATAACACTTACCAGTAAATCTCTATATCAGCCCTGGCCAGGTACTTCCAGTTATAGGCAATCGAACACAACACAACATCAACTCCCTATAGCGGGAGAGACGAATCCCCTCCTATCGCTCATTGTATCCATGTGATTCGGGACTGCACCCAAAAGACACCTTTTTGCATGCCCTCTTGGACGTGGTAAGGTGGAAATCAAAGAACAGTAGGAATAACACAAGACTCTATGACGATCTCGGGTCTACAGACTACCCTGTACCAGTGTCACCGGAGAACTGCCATCTGACATGTGGTATATCACCATCTGGGAGTTCTCGGCGAGTCCGTCCAGTGTACCCAGTCTCCACTGAGCACCCGTACACTATCTCTGATGTCAAAACACCGATGGATATGGGATCATCCATCGCCCATCATATGGGTCAAGATGCGTATACGCTAGACTACTCTGGTCTATCGATGCCCTGTCTCGACACACCCTCGACTAGGAACAGTTATAGGATGTACTCATCGACTACCGTGTCCCCACTAGTATGATCTCATCATAGTCCCAGTAGTCGAGTACAAATCCTAAGGGCTTTATCAACATGTGAGAGTAAGACAGTAAACACATACAAGTCAACATGTTAAGATAAAGGAAAACCAAATAGCATACTATCATGACGAGCAAGAAAGTCCTCTCTATATATATCCAAGCATCCATTATAATATACATCATATGTACAACAATGGCCTCTAGGGCATATACATAACTAACAATCTCCCACTTGCACTAAGGCCAGCTGCTGTAGTATCTCATACCTAGCATCCTGAATAATCTCTCAACTATATCTGGGGAATGGCCTTCGTGAGTGGATCCGCAGTGTTGTCCTTCGTATCTACTCTCCTGACCTCGATCTCCCGGCGATCAACTATCTCCCTGATCAGGTGATACCGCCTCAGAATATGTCTGGACTTTTGATGGGACCTAGGTTCCTTGGCCAAAGCCACAACTCCATTGTTATCGCAATACAGAGGTATTGGATGCTCAATAAATAGAACCACACCAAGTTCACTAATGAACTTCTTTATCCAGACAGCCTCTTTGGCAGCATCGTTGGCAGCGATGTATTCAGCCTCCATCATCGAGTCTGCAACGGTATCCTGTTTGGAACTCTTCCAACATACCGCCCCTCCATTGAGGGCAAAGACAAATCCCGTGTGCGACTTAAAGTCGTCCTTATCACTTTGGAAGCTGGAATCGGTAAAGGATTCCACCTGGAGTTCTCCGTTACCATACACCAAGAACATCTCTTTAGTCCTTCGCAAGTACTTGAGAATGCTCTTCACAGCTATCCAGTGATTCTCTCCAGGATCTGCTTGATACCGACTCACTACACTTAGTGAGTATGCTACATCGGGTCTCGTACATAGCATTGCATACATGATAGAGCCTACTGCCGAAACATAGGGTATCCCTTGCATGCGAGCTTTCTCTAAATCAGTCTTGGGAGACATCTCTTTGGAGAGAGTGAGTCCAGAGATCGTGGGTAGGTTCCCACGATTGGATTCTTCCATACTAAACCTCTTTAGTATGGTGTCAATGTACCTGGATTGGGACAATCCCAATATCCGTTTAGATCTATCTCTATAGATCATGATTCCCAGTATGCAGGAGGCATCACCTAGATCTTTCATTGAGAATCTTTGTGATAAGAAGAGCTTGACTGATTGCAGCATAGGAACATCATTTCCTATCAAGAGTATGTCATCGACGTACAATAAGAGGAAGACAACCTTACTCTCTGCAACATTCTTATAGATACAAGGTTCATCTACGTTTTTGATGAAGTCAAACTCTTTTACAACATCAAAACAGATGTTCCAACTCCGCGATGCTTGCTTTAACACATAAATGGATTTAAGCAATTTGCACACCTTTCCGCTGCTCCCACTATCTACGAAGCCCTCTGGCTGAGTCATGTACATGCTCTCTTCTAAATAACCGTTTAGAAAGGCGGTCATAACATCCATTTGTTAGTTATATGTATGCCCTAGAGGTCATTACTGTACATTTGATGTATATTGTAATGGATGCTTGGACATATATAGGGAGGACTTTCTTGCTCGACATGATAGTATGCTATCTGATTGTACTTTATCTTAACATGTACTCTGCTTGTCTCTATATTACATGTTGATAAAGCCCTTAGGACATGTACTCGACTGCTGGGACTATGATGAGATCATACTAGTGGGGCCATGGTAGTCGACGAGTACATCCTATAATTGTTCCTAGTCGAGGGTGTATCGAGACAGGGCATCGATACACCAGAGTAGACTAGCGTATACGCATCTTGACCGATATGATGGGCGATGGATGATCCCATATCCATCGGTGTTTGACATCAAGGATGGTGTACGGGTGCTCAGTAGAGACTGGGTACACTCGACGGACTCGCCGAGAACTCCCAGATGGTATTATACCTTACGTCAGATGGCAGTTCTCCGGTGACACTGGTACAGAGTGGTCTGTTGACCCGAGATCGTTATAGAGTCTTGTGTGATTCCCACTGTGCTTTGATTTCCATCATACCACCTCCAAGAGGGCGTGCAAAAAGGTGGCTTTTGAGTACAGTCCCGAATCACATGGAGGCAATGAGCGACAGGAGGGGATTCGTCTTTCTCGGTATAGGGAGTTGATGTTGCGCTGTGTTCGATTGGCTATAACTGGAAATCCCTGGCCAGGGTTGCTGAGATTTACTGGTAAGTGTTATCAGTAGTTTCTCGAACTGTTATAGACCTCATATCGACACGACTTATCGAGCTACTGGGGTCTGACGTTTACCACCCCTAGGAGAGATATGCGACATATCAGACGACGAGACCGGACTGTACGGGAGTGTTACTGTTTGGATTCACAGGAGAATGTACAGGCTTGCTTGTTGATCTTCTGAGCGCTCAATACCTAGGCGGCTGTTACGTTTAGCTGACCGCTTGCAGCTTGTAGGTGTTTGATATGATCATCACCTACTGCCGGCGTATTGACGATTCTTTCGAGTCCTACACAGAGATTTCTTGGCTCAGGCAAAACGGAGTAGGAGCACATATGTGATATGTGCGGGACCGAGGATAATGCGGTATGTTTTACCGGATTGGATTCTCGCGATATGAGATATCGGCCGGGTATATGCGATATAGCCGGGCCATCGTATTAGTCGGTTATTTGTGAATTAGCCGGATTATCGGATCAAGTGTTGATTCGATAATTTAATGTATAATAATATATATGATATATTAAATTACATTAACTAATATTAGCTCGCTAAAAGATTCATTTTCTTATGGGATAATACATTGATATATATGCGATATATGTTAATTGTATTATTTTCTATTGTTACAAAATATATTGTATATGTGATATATAATATTGTAACATGTTAGGGTTACAAATTTAACAATGGTTTAGGGTTTAAACTTGGTTATGGTTTGGATTAGGGTTAGCTTTTGCATGAAGATTCCATGAAGCTTCATGAAGCTTTGACTTTGTGGTTGCTTGATATTTTTGTGAGATATTATGTTAACCCAATCCAAACCATTAACTCTAGTTAACTCTCTACAAGGGTTAACTCTCTCATGCTTAACCCTTGGTTAGATTTGTAACCACTACAATAATTCATTGTTCATCACAAAAGGATTAAGGTTATCATCTTCATTTTTCTTCTTCATGCTTGAGTTCCTTCATGAAAAAGCTTTCTTTTGTGATGAAAGTGAGTGGGAAAAAGATCTTAAATGAGAGAAAAAATCCTACTTCATCATCCTCATCTATCCTTGCCATTTAGATGAGGGTGTTCACTTCATATTATGAGTGTTAGCTTGTGTTAACGAAACTTCAAGGTAGATCATCTAAGTATCGAAGATCGGAAGCAAAGGTTGCATCATTCTCTTCGTGAAGCCTCTCGAGAGTCCAGAACACGATTATCGCAGCGAAGGGACCTCAACACGGAGCTTAAGAAGTGAAGGACCGGATCTACAAAGGTTGTAATCCCTCTCACTTAGTGTTAAAGCGTTTAACATGTTCGTTTTCGTCTAAATCCTAGTTTAAAGATCTGGCTTCGGGTTGTTCGGCACGGCTAAAATTTTAATCGGGCATGGTTGATGCCTCGTAGACCCTTGTGCACGTGCCTAGCAACCCTACAGTGCTATCAGAGCCAAGCTAGAGCTTTAGGCGAAGTCTAGACGAAGTTTAAAGTCCGATCGAACCCGAATACCCCGACACGAACCCTTCTCTCTACATTTTTCAATTATGTGTTTTTTTCTGAATTAAAAATGCTCAGAAAAACAAGCAGGAAAAACTAAGAATTACTGTGAAGTACGGTCAACTAACTCAATATTTTGACCGCTGAACCTCGGCCAAACCATGGGTTTGGCGGCGGTTCCGCGGCCAAAATTTGGACTTAGTCCCTTGAATTTCACTTATTTATTCTTAGGTCCTTTCTTGGCAATTTTTTCTGGGATTGTTTTAATTCCACTCAAGTGTTGAGTTTTCTAGGTTTGTATTAGGGACTCGTTGATTCGATCAGATAATTTAACTTTGTTTAGTTTTGTCCGGATAATTTTAGAAACTGTTAAAAAGTTCGAACGGATATCAATAACTCACTTTTTCCCCAGTCTGAAATTTTTTCAAAAGTTGGATTTTTTCTCGTGTTTAAGAATGTTCTAAGTCGTGCAAGTAACGCAGTAGACCCTCTAGAAGAACACAAACCTTAACTCGATTATGTGGCCGTCTTGAACTGCCGCTAAACCTTAGGGTTTGGGGCAGTACGGCGTGCCACATATGAGGCGTTGGCTTGACCCTTCTACGGCTGGACCATTGGTACTGTGGCATGTGATGGATGTTTTTAAACTGATTTCAAGTGTTGAGATATATTGGGGAAATCTTGGGTGTTTGATTATTCGATCGGAAAGTTTAACATTGTCTATTTATCTGGATTGTGATACAATATTTGGAATCCACCAGAACTTATGAGATAACTAATTTGAATATTATAAACATAGCAGTTTAGTCTCAGATGATCGGTTGCCACGGAATTTTGATGCGATCAAAAGTCTGTTGCAATCACGAAGTGTACGCGGATACTCGCCTGATAAACTTAATAGACAGCCACGCCCCATAGCCCCGACCAAGTGACTGTAGGAGAACCCCGTCGCCAAAAGCATCCGTTGGGGTGCTCGCGGCAGCGGTGTTCCGCCTTAGTGCACTTCGTCGACGGCATCCGGGGGTGCGGCCGTATACTAAAGTTTGCGACGAGCATTCGATCAGGTTGTCGGGAATCTTGTTGAATTGCCCGACTTGATATTGAAAAGAGTTTTCGATAAAGAAACTAAAATGCGGGGTTTATAATTGTTAGGCATGCGATGTCTAAGGAATTCGTTTGGTTAGGCATGCGATGTCTAAGGAGGTTGCGGATTCCAACTATTGTAGTTTTACACTTTCTTTTCTGTGACCGTAAGTGTAGTATGTAGTTGTATTGCCGGTTTTCGTTGCTATACATCAACGACGATCGGTGTATGCATACTTACTTACGTTGATGATATGAGATATTATATGTTGCTGTGATATGTTATATTGGATCGTCGCGTTCTGAATAGCCGGGGGTTTTATGTGAGATGAGAGTTTTTTCTTTTTCATTCATGTAAAATTCATTTGTATGTAATATTCTTTTATTGGGGCACTTCCGGGCTGAGGATGATGTCACCATTGTATATTATTTACTTTTCCTCATTAGCTAGACCCAAGGTGGGGAGCATAAGTAACCGGGTTCTAGGGTCCAGTGGGAGACCATCTCGAGGAGTCGAGACCGGGTCTCCTAACCCTAGAATTGGCAGTGTTACTTGCCGCTCTCGTAGGGGTCTAGGGATGTGGGTTTGGCTATTCATCGCGACCGTGGAATCCGTGTTTTATCCAGGCTCGTATTAAAACACGGACGTCCAAGTATGTCCAATATTTCATATATGTTCTTCTGCTGCAATGTTCTGTGATGAGATCATATTACTGCCTGAGACGAATGTTTATAGTATATATATGAGATATATGTTATATTGCAAATTTCATTTCAATTGTGATGCTTGTGAAGCATAATAAAATGAGACTTCATTAATGAGATTAATGAAATAAAAGAAACCTAAAGATGTTGTAGAAACTTGTCTCAAAAACTGGTAGCTCTAGTTCTTGCTTTGCATAGCGGTATTCCTTGTAGAACATCCAGCACCTTATTCGATAAGGAAAGAGCCGAGATCCCTTCACTGGGAGTGACCTCTTTAGTGAAACTAGCAGATGCTACAAACTCGGTTTGTCTTTTGATTGCTTCTATAGTTCTTGCTTTGCATAGTGATATTTGTGAAATATCCTGCACCTTATTCGATGAAGAAAGGGACGACGATCCCTTCACCGGGAGTGACCCCTTTAGCAATACTAGAAAAGCCTAAAAAACACTCCATTTAAAATCAATCGATTCTACAACGATATCAAGTTCATTACGCAAAAGGTTTTCTTAAAAACCTGTCGTAGCCCTCCGTCATTTCAGATAAGTACTGGTTAGTATTCGTGCTGCGTTTGTTGACCTCTGTCAAGGCATAGTGTGCGGTAGCTGATTAGTGCTAATCTGTATAAGCATATGATGCGATTGGATTAGGGTAGTCGTCAGACTTTGTTGACTATGTTAAGGGTCGTGCGGGTGGGTTTAATTCAATCGGGAAATGACGGGTTGAACTTGACTAGCACTTATGATTTGTTGACTATGTTAAGGTCATATAGCTGCTAGTGGCAAAATATTATCATGAATTTCAAGTGTTGAAATTCGCAATGAGATTGCATACCTTCTATGAGATAGTTGGATCCCGATACCCGCTGCGAGTAAGAGTTACTCCTGGGAGAGTTTTACACATTACAATTAGCCGATCAAGTAGGTATCTAGAAAGGTGTTAACGGGGTTACGCCTCTGGGAAAACGAGGTTTACTTTAATTAGGTTCGTGCGAAAGCACGGGAGACCTCCCTCAAAGTACCGACACTGGCCTGGCTGAAAGATTGGCGAACTTGTAGCGTGTAATTAATCCCAGCTAGTCTTTCCTTTTAGGGATTGAAGGAAGATTTGATTAAAACAGTGGGAGACATCCTGATTAGATATATTAGATAACCAATCTAATCTTGCAAGAGCATACGCTGAGTGTTTTCTTCACTCTCTCTCCAGGTAGCGACCATATCACGCCTTAACCAAGATAATAATACGGATGTATTGACCGAACCCGCTTGTTATACTGAGCTGGGGAACGTTGGTCCCGCTCCAACTTATAATTGTTATAAGACAGAGCAGGAAATTGGGGAATACCAGATTTCCCGTGCCGCCCAAACGAAGAAAGTGCATGCTGATGCATCATCTTCGGGTGTGTTCATTGCAGAGAACTGTTTCTCAGTATCCTTTACGTCCTGGGTATGTGATACCGGATCAGGATCCCGCATATGTAATCTGTTACATGGGCTAGAGATAGGTAGAGAACTGAGAACGGGTGATAAGTTTCATGAGATAGAAACGGTGCAAGTGTTGCAGCCAAGTCTGTTGGTCACTATCACCCTGTATTACCAGAATACATTGATTCTGAACAAATGTTATTAGATACCGAACCTGATGTACAAAATCATATCAGTCTATTTATTAGTAAAGAAAGGATATAATTTTGTATTGTTGGATAATGTTTTGAACATTTCCTATATCAAGAGTTGATCGGTTCAGGCACGTTATCTAAAAGCATTGACGTTCTAAATCAAACTACAGTTCTTAGTATGCAGAACACACACAAGAGGAAGAGTTTAGAATTGAACGAATCCTCCTTGAGGCATTGTAGACTAGGTCATATCAATGCGACCCGACTAGCTAAGTTACATTAAGATGCATATTTAAATTTGTTTGAATTTACATCTTGTGAAACTTGCCGGTCATGTCACCAAGATAAGATGACCATAGCTCTGTTTATTGGAAACAGAGAAAGAGTTAGTGAACTCTTGGGATTGATACATGCTGATGTATGAAAGTCCCCTGTCTACATATGCCAAGACCGGTTCTTTGTACTTCATTACATTCACTGATGATCTCTCAAGATTCAGACATATGTTCCTCTTGAAACACAAGTCCGAAACTTTTGAGATAATCACAGAATATAAGTTAGAAGTATAGAACCAAAAACGGGTATAAGTATTATGTCCTTTGATGTGATCAGGGAGGAGAATACTTGAGCACGGAATTCCTGGACTATTCTAAAGGAGAATGAGATTCTCTCTCAGAATTACTCCTCCGTATACACCACAGCTTGTCTGTGTATCGGGACAGAGCAATAGCACCCTATGTGATATGGTGTGCTCTATGATGAGTACAACTGAGTTTCCTATTTCCTTTTGGGAGTTATGCACTTGAGAAGCTGCATACCTATTGAATAGGGTTCAAATCAAATCAGTTGCCTACCACTTCATATGTGATATGGAACGGGAAGAGCCCATATCTTAAGTTTGTTAAGATTTTGGGCTGTCCGACCTATGTCTGAAAAGCAAAATCCGGATAAGCTCGAGGCAAAGTAATATCTGTGGAAGTTTGTTGGATATCCCAAGCATACGCAAGGGAATATCTTCTACCAAATCGAGGAACAAAATATGTTTTCTTTCTCAACATGCCACCTTTGTGAAAGGGAATTTCTTGTAAAGAAATTAGTGGTCATGAGGTAGAACTGGAAGGAGTTCCAGCTATACAAACTACAGCACATGATTTGATAGAACCAAAGGATTCAATACTTTCCAACGAACCTCAGCCTCTCTGCCGATCTAGTAGGATTCCTCACCTACCTGAGAGATACTTCGGTTTCTCTATGACAGTGGGAGCGAGGGATTGCATCATGAGATGATGACCCAACTAAGTTTCGAGCTGGCCATCAGGAGTAGGACTCTGTAAGAATGGCTGGATGCTTATCGATCTGAGATGGAATCCTTATATACCAACAAAGTATGGACTTTGGTTGCTCTATCTGAAGGGTTAAATCCCCATCAGGAGCAAGTATATCTTGAGAAGATTACTAGGTGTATATGGAAAGGTTGAGACTTTCAAAGCTATGCTTAAGTCCATCCAGATCCTACTTGCCACGGCTACATACCATGACTACGATATCTGGCGGTTGGGTGTCATGACTGCTTTTCTAAATATTGATTTGGAAGAGAGCGTCTATAAGTACACAGCCAGAGGGCTTCGTAGACAGTGGGAGCAGCGGAAACGTGTGCAAGATGTTTTATATGATAAAACAGGCATCGCGGAGTTGGAACATCTGTTTTGATGTGGTAGTCAAAGAGTTTGACTTCATCAAAATGGTAGATGAACCTTGTATATACAAAAAGGTAGTAGGGAGTATGGTGGTGATCCTCGTAGAGTACGTGGATGACATACTCTTGATAGGGAAGGAGTTTCCTATGCCACACTCGGTCAATATCCGCTTATCACAAGGATTCTCCATATAGGATCAAAGTGATACATCCTAAATCCTGTGTTTTGGATCTATGATAGAGATCTAATTGGATGTTAGGATACTCACTAGTTGTAGTGAGATGGTATCAATCGATCCTGGAGAAAATCACTGGAAAGGTTCCACGGTGATAAGAACGACTGAATGTCAGTCGCAGGCATTGTCTTTATCCTCAGTGGAGGGACGGTATGTTGGAAGAGTTCCAAGCAAGATACCGTGACTTACTAGACGATTAAAGGCAAGATACATCGTCACCAAAGATGCTACCAAAGAGGCAGTCTGGATATATATAAGTTCATGAGATGAACTTCGTTCCTACCATTGTGTGACAATGGAGTTGTGGCTTTGGCCAAGGAACTACCGTCCCATCAGAAATCCAGATATAATTCTTAGGCAGTATCACCTGATCATGGAGATGGTTGATCTCCAGGGAGATCGAGGTTAGGAGAGTAGACACAGAGGACAACAGCGCGGATCCACTCACGAAGGCCTTTTTCCCAGTAGAGACTTTTATGGGATGGTTGAGTATGAGATACTTCAACCGCAGCTAATTGTTGGGTATGTGATACCACAACAGATGGCCCTAGTGCAAGTGGGACATTGTTAGTTATATGTATGCCCTAGAGGCCATTACTGTACATTTGATGTATATTGTAATGGATGCTTGGACATATATAGGGAAGACTTTCTTGCTCGACATGATAGTATGCTATATGATTGTACTTTATCTTAACATGTACTCTGCTTGTCTCTATAATACATGTTGATAAAGCCCTTAGGACATGTACTCGACTGCTGGGACTATGATGAGATCATACTAGTGGGGCCACGGTAGTCGACGAGTACATCCTATAATTGTTCCTAGTCGAGGGCGTATCGAGACAGGGCATCGATACACCAGAGTAGACTAGCGTATACGCATCTTGACCCATATGATGGGCGTTGGATGATCCCATATCCATCGGTGTTTGACATCAAGGATGGTGTACGGTTGCTCAGTGGAGACTGGGTACACTGGACGGACTCGCCGAGAGCTCCCAGATGGTATTATACCTTACGTCAAATGGCAGTTCTCCGGTGACACTCGTACAGAGTAGTCTGTTGACCCGAGATCGTTATAGAGTCTTGTGTGATTCCCACTGTGCTTTGATTTCCATCATACCACGTCCAAGAGGGCGTGCAAAAAGGTGGCTTTTGAGTACAGTCCCGAATCACATGGAGGCAATGAGCGATAGGAGGGGATTCGTCTCTCCCGGTATTGGGAGTTGATGTTGCGCTGTGTTCGATTGGCTATAACTAGAAATCACTGGCCAGGGTTTCTGAGATTTACTGGTAAGTGTTAACAGTAGTTTCTCGAACTGTTATAGACCTCATATCGACACGACTTATCGAGCTACTAGGGTCTGACGTTTACCACCCCTAGGAGAGATATGCGACATATCAGACGACGAGACCGGACTGTACGGGAGTGTTACTGTTTAGATACACAGGAGAATGTATAGGCTTGCTTGTTGATCTTCTGAGCGCTCAATACCTGGGTGGCTGTTACGTTTAGCTGACCGCTTGCAGCTTGTAGGTGTTTGATATGATCATCACCTACTGCCGGCGTATTGACGATTCTTTAGAGTCCTACACAGAGGTTTCTTGGCTCAGGAAAAACAGAGTAGGAGCATATATGTGATATGTGTGGGACCGAGGATAATGCGGTATGTGATACCGTATTGAATTCTCGCGATATGAGATATCGGCCGGGTATATGCGATATAGCCGGGTCATCGTATTAGTCGGTTATTTGTGAAATAGCCGGATTATCGGATCAAGTGTTGATTCGATAATTTAATGTATAATAATATATATGATATATTAAATTACATTAACTAATATTAGCTAGCTAAAAGATTCATTTTCTCACGGGATAATACATTGATATATATGTGATATATGTTAATTGTATTATTTTCTATTGTTACAAAATATATTGTATATGTGATATATAATATTGTAACATGTTAGGGTTACAAATTTAACAATGGTTTAGGGTTTAAACTTGGTTAGGGTTTGGATTAGGGTTAGCTTTTGCATGAAGCTTCCATGAAGCTTCATGAAGCTTTGACTTTGTGGTTGCTTGATATTTTTGTGAGATATTATGTTAACCCAATCCAAACCATTAACTCTAGTTAACTCTCTACAAGGGTTAACTCTCTCATGCTTAACCCTTGGTTAGATTTGTAACCACTACAATAATTCAATGTTCATCACAAAAGGATTAAGGTTATCATCTTCATTCTTCTTCTTCATGCTTGAGTTTCTTCATGAAAAAGCTTTCTTTTGTGATGAAAGTGAGTGGGAAAAAGATCTTAAATGAGAGAAAAAATCCTTCTTCATCATCCTCATCTATCCTTGCCATTTAGATGAGGGTGTTCACTTCATATTATGAGTGTTAGCTTGTGTTACGAAACTTCAAGGTAGATCATCTAAGTATCGAAGATCGGAAGCTAAGGTTGCATCATTCTCTTCGTGAAGCCTCTCGAGAGTCCAGAATATGATGATCGCAGCGAAGGGACCTCAACACGGAGCTTAAGAAGTGAAGGACCGGATCTACAAAGGTTGTAATCCCTCTCAGTGTTAAAGCGTTTAACATGTTCTTTTTCGCCTAAACCTTAGTTTAAAGATCCGGCTTCGGGTTGTTCGGCACGGCTAAAATTTTAATCGGGCATGATTGATGCCTCGTAGACCCTTGTGCGCGTGCCTAGCAACCCTACACCATTTTCCAGATTTCGTAGTCATGGTATGCTGCAATGGCAAGTAAGATCCGGATGGACTTAAGCATAGCCACTAGAGAAAAGGTTTCGTCATAATCCACACCTGGTCGTTGACGAAAACCCTTTGCAACAAGTCTAGCATTGAAAGTCTCAACTTTTCCATCTACACCAATTTTCTTTTTAAAGATCCACTTGCTCCCAATGAATTTTACCCCTTCAGGAGCATTTTCCAAAGTCCATACTTTGTTGGTGTACATGGATTCCATCTCAGATCGCATTGCATCCAGCCATTTCACAGAGTTACCACTCGTGATGGCCTGCTCGAAACTAGTCGGGTCATCATCTTCCATGATGCAATCCTCGCTCCCACCATCAATGAGAAAACCGTAGTATCTCTCAGGTGGATAAGAAACCCTACTAGATCGGCGGAGAGGCTGGGGTTCGTCGGGTACTACTGAATCCTCTGGTTCTACCAAGTCTTCTGTTATAGTTTTTGTCGCTGGAACCTCTTTCAGTTCTACCTCCTGCCACAAATTTCCTTTGCAAGAAATTCCTGTTAGTTATATGTATGCCCTAGAGGCCATTACTGTACATACGATGTATATTGTAGTGGATGCTAGGACATATATAGGAAGGACTTTCTTGCTCGACATGATAGTATGCTATCTGGTTGTATTTTATCTTAACATGTACTCTGATTGTCTCTATATTACATGTTGATAAAGCCCTTAGGATATGTACTCGACTACTGGGACTATGATGAGATCATACTAGTGGGGCCACGGTAGTCGACGAGTACATCCTATAACTGTTCCTAGTCAAGGGTGTATCGAGACAGGGCATCGATACACCAGAGTAGACTAGCGTATACGCATCTTGACCCATATGATGGGCGATGGATGATCCCATATCCATCGGTGTTTGACATCAAGGATGGTGTACGGGTGCTCAGTGGAGACTGGGTACACTGGACGGACTCGCCGAGAACTCCCAGATGGTATTATACCATACGTCAGATGGCAGTTCTCCGGTGACACTGGTACAGAGTAGTCTGTCGACCCGAGATCGTCATAGAGTCTTGTGTGATTCCCACTGTGCTTTGATTTCCATCATACCACGTCCAAGAGGGCGTGCAAAAAGGTGGCTTTTGGGTACAGTCCCGAATCATATGGAGGCAATGAACGATAGGAGGGGATTCGTCTCTCCCGGTATAGGGAGTTGATGTTGTGCTGTGTTCGATTGGCTATAACCGGAAATCCCTGGCCAGGGTTGCTGAGATTTACTGGTAAGTGTTATCAGTAGTTTCTCGAACTGTTATAGACCTCAAATCGACATGACTTATCAAGCTACTGGGGTCTGACGTTTACCACCCCTAGGCGAGATATGCAACATATCAGACGACGAGACCGGACTGTACGGGAGTGTTACTGTTTGGATTCGCAGGAGAATGTACAGGCTTGCTTGTTGATCTTCTGAGCGCTCAATACCTGGGTAGCTGTTACGTTTAGCTGACCGCTTGCAGCTTGTGGGTGTTTGATATGATCATCACCTACTGCCAGCGTATTGACGATTCTTTAGAGTCCTACACAGAGGTTTCTTGACTCAGGAAAAACGGAGTAGGAGCACATATGTGATATGTGCGGGACCGAGGATAATGTGATATGTGATACCGTATTGTATTCTCGCGATATTTGATATCAGCCGGGTCATCGGATCAAGTGTTGATTCGATGAATCGGTACGGATAAATATTAGTCGGTTATATGTGATATAGCCGGATTGTCGGATCAAGTGTTGATTCGATAATTTAATGTATAATAATATATATGTTATATTAAATTGCATTAACTAATATTTGCTCACTAAAAGATTCTTTTTCTCACTCGGATAATACATTGATATATATGCGATATATGTTAATTGTATTATTTTATTTTGTTACGATAAATATTATATATGTGATATATAATATTGTAACATGATATGATAACTAATGCAACTTGTTTAGTAGAGATTAAACATGGTTAGGGTTTGATTAGGGTTAAGGTTTTCTAGAAGTTTCTAGAAGCTTTCTTTCTTTGTCTTTGTTAAGATATTATGCTAGATATTTCCTTAACCTAACCAAACCTTTAACCTTAGTCAAATCTCTACAAGGGTTAGTTTGACCATGGTTACATTATTCATCATATCATTTCTTTTCCTATTCATCACAAAAGGATTCTGAGATTGTTCATCATCTTCTTCCTTCTTCTTCTTTGCTTGAAATGGTTTCTTGCTTTGATTTTTGTGATGGATAAATATGAGAAAAAGATAAATAAAGAGAGCAAAAATCCTACTTCATCATCCTCATCTTCCCTTGCCATTTAGATGAGGGTGTTCACATCATTTCATGAGTGTTAGCTTGTGTTAAAGAAACTTCAAGGTAGATCATCTTAGTATCGAAGATCGGAAGCAAAGGTTGCGTCTTTCTCATCGTGGAACCTCTCGAGAGTCCGGATTCCGATGATCGCAGCGAAGGGACCACAACACGGAGCATATGAAGTGAAGGACCGGATCTACAAAGGTTGTAATCCCTCTCACTTAGTGTTAAAGTGTTTAGCATACTTGTTTTCGCCTAATCTCTAGTTTAAAGTTCCGTATTAGGGTTGTTCGGCACGGCTAAATTTTTTATCGGGCATGGTTGATGCCTCGTAGACCCTTGTGCGCGTGCCTAGCAACCCTACAGTGGTATCAGAGCCAAGCTAGAGCTTTAGACGAAGTCTAGACGAAGTTTGAAGTCCGATCGAACCCGGAAAACCCGAACAAACCCCTTCTCTGAAAATTTTCTGAAACTTTGGATTTTTGCGAATTAAAAATGGCCAAAAAATTCAGCAGGGAATTCTATGAGATACTGTGAAGTACGTGGTTTTAACTCGACAAGTGAGGCGCGGAACCGCGGCCTATCCCTGGTATTCGCGGCGGTTCCGCGGCCATTTGGCTGAGTTACACCACGTGGCTTACACAGTAATTCTTGTCTTGAAGTGCCGAGTCTTCTGGAAATTTTTATTTTTACTCAACAGTTGAGTTTTTCTGGGGTTGTTTTGGGGATTCAATTATTCGATCGGATTGACTAATTTTGTCTATGTGTTTTGTCCGGATAACTTTTAGAAACTGTTAAAAAGTTCGAACGGATATCAATAACTCACTTTTTCCCCTGTCGGAAAATTTTTCAAAAGTTGGATTTTTCCTCGTGTTTAAGAATGTTCTAAGTCGTGCAAGTAACTCGGTGGACCCTCTAGAAGACAACAAACCTTAACTCGATTATGTGACCGTCTTGAACTGCCCTTTGAACCTTAGGGTTTGGGGCAGTACGGCGTGCCACATGTGAGGCGTTGGCTTGACCCTTCTACGGCTGGACCATTGGTACTGTGGCATGTGATGGATGTTTTTAAACTGATTTCAAGTATTGAGATATATTGGGGGAATCTTGGGTGTTTGATTATTCGATCGGAAAGTTTAACATTGTCTATTTATCCGGAATGTGATACAATATTTGGAATCCACAGGTAGTTATGAGATAACTAATTTGAATATTATAAACATAGCAGTTTAGTCTCAGATGATCGGTTGCCACGGAATTTTGATGTGATCAAAAGTCCGTCGCAATCACGTAGAGTACGCGGATACTCGCCGGGTAAACTTAATAGACAGCCACGCCCCATAGGCCCGACCAAGTGACTGTAGGAGAACCCCGTCGCCGAAAGCATCCGTTCGGGTGCTCCCGGTAGCGGTGTTCCGCCTTGGAGCACTTCGTCGACGGTATCGGGGGTGCGGCCGTCTGCTAAAGTTTGCGACGAGCATTCGATCAGGACGTCGGGAATCTTGTTGAATTGCCCGACTTGATATTGAAAAGTGTTTTCGATAATGAGATTAAAATGCGAGGTTTATAAGGAATTCATTTGGTTAGGCATGTGATGTCTAAGGAGGTTGCGGATTCCAACTATTGTAGTTTTACACTTTCTTTTCTGTGACCGTAAGCGTAGTATGTGGTGTATCGCCGGCTTCGTTGCTATACATCAACGACAATCGGGATACGCATACTTGTTTACGTTGATGATATGAGATATTATGTGTTGCTGTCATATGTTATATTGGATCATCGCATTTTGAATAGCCGGGGGTTTTATGTGAGATGAGAGTTTTTTCTTTTTCATTCATGTAAAATTCATTTGTATGTAATATTCTTTTATTGGGGCACTTCCAGGTAGCGGAAGATGTCACCGTTGTATATTATTTACTTTTCCGCATTAGGTAGACCCAAGGCGGGGAGCACAAGTAACCGGGTTCTAGGGTCCAGTGGGAGACCATCTCGAGGAGTCGGGACCGGGTCTCCTAACCCTAGAATTGGCAGTGTTACTTGCCGCTCTCGTAGGGGTCTAGGGATGTGGGTTTGGCTATTCATCGCGACCGTGGAATCCGTGTTTTATACAGGCTCGTATTAAAAACACGGACGTCCTAGTATATCCAATATTTCATATATGTTTCTTCTGCTGCAATGTTCTGTGATGAGATCATATTACTGCCTGAGACGAATCTTTATATTATATATATGAGATATATGTTATATTGCAGATTTCGTTTCAAAAGAGATGCTTGTGAAGCATAATAAAATGGGACCTCATTAATAAGATTAATGAAATAAAAGAAACCTAAGATGTTGTAGAAACTTGTTTATAAAAACTGGTAGCTCTAGCTCTTGCTTTGCATAGCGGTGTTTCTTGTAGAACATCCAGCACCTTATTCGATAAGGAAAGGACCGAGATCCCTTCAGCGGGAGTGACTCCTTTAGCAATAACTGGCAGATGCTACAAACTCGGTTTGTCTTTTGATTGCTTCTATAGTTCTTGCTTTGCATAGTGATATTTGTGAAATATCCTGCACCTTATTCGATGAGGAAAGGGCCGACGATCCCTTCACCGGGAGTGACCCCTTTAGCAAAACTAGAAAAGCCTCAAAAACACTCCATTTAAAATCACTCGATTCTACGACGATATCAAGTTCATTACGCAAAGGGTTTTCTGAAAAACCCGTCGTAGCCCTCCGTCATTTCAGATAAGTACTTCATAGTATTCGTGCTGCGTTTGTTGACCTTGTCAAGGAGTAGTGTGCGGTAGCTATTTATGCTTATCTGCATAAGCATATGATGCGATTGGATTAGGGTAGTCGTGCGACTTTGTTGACCTTGTCAAGGGTCGTGCGGGTGGGTTTAATTCAATCAGGAAATGACGGGTTGAACTTGACTTGCGGTCTATGGTTTGTTGACCTTGTCAAGGTCATAGATCGCTTGGGGCAAAATATTATTGGGAATTTCAAGTGTTGAAATTTGCAATGAGATTGCATACCTTCTATAAGATAGTTGGATCCCGATACCCGCTGCGAGTAAGAGTTACTCCTGGGAGAGTTTTACACATTACAATTAGCCGATCAAGTAGGTGTCTAGAAAGGTGTTAACGGGGTTACGCTTCTGGGAAAACGAGGTTTACTTTAATTAGGTTCGTGCGAAAGCACGGGGGACCTCCCTCAAAGTACCGACACTGGCCTGGCTGAAAGATTGGAGAACTTGTAGCGTGTGATTAATCCCGGCTAGTCTTTCCTTTTAGGGTTTGAAGGAAGATTTGACAAAAACAGTGGGAGACATCCTGATTAGATATATTAGATAACCAATCTAATCTTGCAAGAGCATAGGCTGAGTGTTTTCTTCTCTCTCTCTCTAGGTAGCGACCATATCACGCCTTAATCAAGATAATAATACGGATATATTGACCGAACCCGCTTGTTATACTGAGTTGGAGAACGTTGGTCCCGCTCCAACTTATAATTGTTATAAGACAGAGCAGGAAATTGGGGAATACCATATTTCCCGTGCCGCCCAAACGAAGAAAGTGCATGTTGATGCATCATCTTCGGGTGTGTTCATTACACAGAACTGTTTCTCAGTATCCTTTACGTCCTGGGTATGTGATACCGGATCAGGATCCCGTATATGTAATCTGTTACATGGGCTACAGATAGGTAAAGAACTGAGAACGGGTGATAAGTTTCATGAGACAGAAAACGGTGCAAGTGTTGCAGCCAAGTCTATTGGTCACTATCACCCTGTATTACCAGAATACATTGATTCTGAACAAATGTTATTAGATACCGAACCTGATATACAAAATCATGTCAGTCTCTTTATTAGTAAAGAAAGGATATAATTTTGTATTGTTGGATAATGTTTTGAACATTTCCTATATCAAGAGTTGATCGGTTCAGGCACGTTATCTAAAAGCATTGACGTTCTAAATCAAACTATAGTTCTTAGTATACGGAACACACACAAGAGGAAGAGTTCAGAAATGAATGAATCCTTCTTGAGGTATTGTAGACTAGGTCATATCAATGCGACCCGACTGGCTGAAGTTACATAAAGATGCATATTCAAATTAGTTTGAATTTACATCTTGTGAAACTTGCCTGTCATGTCACAAAGATAAGATGACCACAGCTCTGTTTGTTGGAAACAGAGAAAGAGTTGGTGAACTTTTGGGATTGATACATGCTGATGTATGAAAGTCCCCTGTCTGCATATGCCAAGATCGGTTCTTTGTACTTCATTACATTCTCTGATAATCTCTTAAGATTCAGACATATGTTCCTGTTAAAACACAAGTCCGAAGCTTTTGAGATATTCACAGAATATAAGTTAGAAGTAGAGAACCAAAATACGGGTATAAGTATTATGTCCTTTGATAAGATCAAGGAGGAGAATACTTGAGCACGGAATTTCTGGACTATTCTAAAGGAGAATGAGATTCTCTCTCAGCATTACTCCTCCGTATACACCATAGCACGATGGTATATCGGGGCGGAGCAATCACACCCTATATGATATGGTGTGCTCTATGATGAGTACTGCTGAGTTTCCTATTTCCTTTTGGGAGTTATGCACTTGTGAAGTTGCATACCTATTGAATAGGGTTCAAATCAAATCAGTTGCCTACCACTTCATATGTGATATGGAAAGGGAAGAGCCCATATCTTAAGTTTGTTAAGATTTGGGGTTGTCCGGCCTATGTCTAAAAGAAAAATCCGGACAAGCTCGAGGCAAGGTCTGTTATGTAGAACTGGAATGGTTCCAGCTATACAAACTGCAGCTGATCATTCGGTAGACCCAAAGGATTCAATAGTTTCCAACGAACCTCAGCCTCTCCGCCGATCTAGTAGGGTTCCTCACCCACCTGAGAGATACTCCAGTTTCTCTATGACAGTGGTAGCGAGGATTGCGTCATGAGATGATGACCCAACTAGTTTCGAGCTGGCCATCAGGAGTGGGACTCTGTAAGAATGGCTGGATGCTTATCGATCTGAGATGGAATCCTTATACACCAACAAAGTATGGACTTTGGTTGCTTTATCTGAAGGGTTAAGTCCCCATCAGGAGCAAGTATATCTTGAGAAGATTACTTGGTGTACATAGAAAAGTTGAGACTTTCAAAGCTATGCTTAGGTCCATCCAGATCCTACTTGCCACGGCTGCATACCATGACTACGATATCTGGTGGTTGGGTGTCATGACTGCTTTTCTAAATGATGTTTTAGAAAAGAGCGTCTATAAGTACACAGCCAGAGGGCTTCGCAGTCAGTGGGAGCAGCGGAAACGTGAGCAAGATGTTTTATATGATAAAGCAGGCATCGCGGAGTTGGAACATCTGTTTTGATGTGGTAGTCAAAGAGTTTGACTTCATCAAAATGGTAGATGAACCTTGTATATACAAAAAGGGTAGTAGAGAGTATGGCGGTGATCCTCGTAGAGTGCGTGGATGACATACTCTTGATAGGAAAGCAGTTTCCTCTACTACGCTCGGTCAATCTCCGCTTATCACAAGGATTCTCTATATAGGATCAAAGTGATACCTCCTAAATCCTGGTTTTTGGATCTATGAGATAGATCTAATTGGATATTAGGATTCTTACTAGTTGTAGTGAGATGGTATCAATCGATCCTGGGGAGAATCACTGGAAAGGTTCCAGGCTGATAAGGACGACTAAATGTCAGTCGCAGGCATTGTCTACACCCTCAATGGAGGGACGGTATGTTGGAAGAGTTCCAGGCTAGATACCGTGACATACTAGACGATTAAAGGCAAGATACATCGTTACCAAGGATGCTACCAAAAGAGGCAGTCTGGATATTTATAAGTTCATAAGATGAACTTCGTTCCTACCATTGTGTGACAATGGAGTTGTGGCTACAGCCAAGGAACTACCGTCCCATCAGAAACCCAGATATAATTCTTAGGCAGTATCACCTGATCATGGAGATGGATGATCTCCAATGTGATCGAGGTTAGGAGAGCAGACACAGAGGACGACAGCGCGGATCCATTCACAAAGGTCTTTTTCCCAGTAGAGACTTTTATGGGATGGTTGAGTATGAGATACTTCAACTGCAGCTAATTGTTGGGTATGCGATACCACAACAGATGGCCCTAGTGCAAGGGGGAGATTGTTAGTTATATGTATGCCCTAGAGGCCATTACTGTACATACGATGTATATTGTAGTGGATGCTAGGACATATATAGGAAGGACTTTCTTGCTCGACATGATAGTATGCTATCTGGTTGTACTTTGTCTTAACATGTACTCTGATTGTCTCTATATTACATGTTGATAAAGCCCTTAGGATATGTACTCAACTACTGGGACTATGATGAGATCATACTAGTGGGGCCACGGTAGTCGACGAGTACATCCTATAACTGTTCCTAGTCGAGGGTGTATCGAGACAGGGCATCGATACACCAGAGTAGACTAGCGTATACGCATCTTGACCCATATGATGGGCGATGGATGATCCCATATCCATCGGTGTTTGACATCAAGGATGGTGTACGGGTGCTCAGTGGAGACTGGGTACACTGGACGGACTCGCCGAGAACTCCCAGATGGTATTATACCATACGTCAGATGGCAGTTCTCCGGTGACACTGGTACAGAGTAGTCTGTCGACCCGAGATCGTCATAGAGTCTTGTGTGATTCCCACTGTGCTTTGATTTCCATCATACCACGTCCAAGAGGGCGTGCAAAAAGGTGGCTTTTGGGTACAGTCCCGAATCATATGGAGGCAATGAGCGATAGGAGGGGATTCGTCTCTCCCGGTATAGGGAGTTGATGTTGTGCTGTGTTCGATTGGCTATAACCGGAAATCCCTGGCCAGGGTTGCTGAGATTTACTGGTAAGTGTTATCAGTAGTTTCTCGAACTGTTATAGACCTCAAATCGACACGACTTATCAAGCTACTGGGGTCTGACGTTTACCACCCCTAGGCGAGATATGCAACATATCAGACGACGAGACCGGACTGTACGGGAGTGTTACTGTTTGGATTCGCAGGAGAATGTATAGGTTTGCTTGTTGATCTTCTGAGCGCTCAATACCTGGGTAGCTGTTACGTTTAGCTGACCGCTTGCAGCTTGTGGGTGTTTGATATGATCATCACCTACTGCCGGCGTATTGACGATTCTTTAGAGTCCTACACAGAGGTTTCTTGACTCAGGCAAAACGGAGTAGGAGCACATATGTGATATGTGCGGGACCGAGGATAATGCGATATGTGATACCGTATTGTATTCTCGCGATATTTGATATCAGCCGGGACATCGGATCAAGTGTTGATTCGATGAATCGGTACGGATAAATATTAGTCGGTTATATGCGATATAGCCGGATTGTCGGATCAAGTGTTGATTCGATAATTTAATGTATAATAATATATATGATATATTAAATTGCATTAACTAATATTTGCTCACTAAAAGATTCTTTTTCTCACTCGGATAATACATTGATATATATGCGATATATGTTAATTGTATTATTTTATTTTGTTACGATAAATATTATATATGTGATATATAATATTGTAACATGATATGATAACTAATGCAACTTGTTTAGTAGAGATTAAACATGGTTAGGGTTTGATTAGGGTTAAGGTTTTCTAGAAGTTTCTAGAAGCTTTCTTTCTTTGTCTTTGTTAAGATATTATGCTAGATATTTCCTTAACCTAACCAAACCTTTAACCTTAGTCAAATCTCTACAAGGGTTAGTTTGACCATGGTTACATTATTCATCATATTATTTCTTTTCCTATTCATCACAGAAGGATTCTAAGATTGTTCATCATCTTCTTCCTTCTTCTTCTTTGCTTGAAATGGTTTCTTGCTTTGATTTTTGTGATGGATAAATATGAGAAAAAGATAAATAAAGAGAGCAAAAATCCTACTTCATCATCCTCATCTTCCCTTGCCATTTAGATGAGGGTGTTCACATCATTTCATGAGTGTTAGCTTGTGTTAAAGAAACTTCAAGGTAGATCATCTTAGTATCGAAGATCGGAAGCAAAGGTTGCGTCTTTCTCTTCGTGGAACCACTCGAGAGTCCGGATCCTGATGATCGCAACGAAGGGACCACAACACGGAGCATATGAAGTGAAGGCCCGGATCTACAAAGGTTGTAATCCCTCTCACTTAGTGTTAAAGTGTTTAGCATACTTGTTTTCGCCTAATCTCTAGTTTAAAGTTCCGTATTCGGGTTGTTCGGCACGGCTAAATTTTTTATCGGGCATGGTTGATGCCTCGTAGACCCTTGTGCGCATGCCTAGCAACCCTACAATTCCTTTTCTAAAAATGTGGCATGTCGAGAAACAAATACCTTTTGTTCCTCAGTGTGGTAGAAGATATATCCTTGTGTGTTCTTGGGATATCCTACAAACTTACATAGGACAGACCATTCCTCGAGTTTGTTCGGATTTAGCCTTTTGACATAGGCCGGACAACCCCATATCTTAACATACTTAAGAGATGGTCTCTTCCCTTTCCATATCTCATATGGAGTGGTAGGCACTGATTTGGTAGGAACCATATTCAATAGGTGTATGGTTGTCTCAAGCGCATACCCCCAGAAGGAAATAGGTAATTTAGTTTCGCTCATCATAGAGTGCACCATATCTAATATGGTGCAATTCCTCCGTTCCGATACACCGTTGTGCTGTGCTGTATAAGGAGGTGTAAACTGAGAGAGAATCCCATTCTCTTTTAGATAGTCCAGGAACTCATTGTTCAACTATTCTCCTACTCGATCAGATCGAAGTATCTTAATACTTTTGCCCGTTTGGTTCTCTACTTCATTCTTATATTCTCTGAATTTCTCAAAAGATTCAGACTTGTGTTTCATCAGGAACACATGTCCGTATCTAGAGAGATTGTCAGTGAATGTAATGAAGTAAGAAGAACCGTTCCTGGCATGCGTAGACATAGGACCGCATACATCACTATGTACCATTCCTAAGAGTTCGGTAACTCTTTCTCTGTGTCCACTAAACGGATCTTTCGTTATTTTACCTTTGAGACATGAATGGCAAGTTTCATAAGATGATAATTCGAACGGATTCAAATATCCATCCTTATGTAACTTAGCTAGTCGTGTCGGATTGATATGACCAAGTCTACAATGCCACAAGTAGGATTCGTTCGTTTCTGAACTTTTCCTCTTGTGTGTGTTTTTTATATTAAGAACTGTATTTTGATTGAGAATGAATATGCCATTATGTAACGAGCCTGATCCAATCAACTTTTGATTCAGGAATATGTTCATAACATTATCCTGTACTACAAAATTATATCCTTCTTTACTTAGTAAAGAAACTGATATAATGTTGCACATCATGTTCGATATATAATAGCACTCATTCAGAATCAGTGTATTACGACTTGGTAATACTAGGTGATATTTGCCAACTGCTTTGGCTGGAATACTTGCACCATTCCCTACTTGAATGGAATGATCACCTTTTCCCAGTTCTCTACCTTTACGAAGCCGATGTAACAATTTACATGTGTAGGATCCCGATCCGGTATCTAATACCCAGGACGTAGGGTGAACTGAGAAACAGTTCTCAATAACTAACACACCCGAAGAAAATGCATCAGCATGCCTGTTCTTCGTTTGGGCGGCATGAGAATCCAGATTTTCTCCTGTTTCCTGCTCAGTCTTATAACTCTTATAAGAAAGAACGGGACCAACGATCTCCTGCTCAGTATAATAAGCAGGTTCAGTCAATACATCCATATTATTATCTTGATTAAGTCCTGACACGGTCTCTACCTGGAGAGGGTGAGAAGGAAACACTTTAGCGTATGCTCTTCCAAGATTAGATTGGTTATTATCTTATCTAATCAGGATGTCTCCCACTGTTTTTATCAAATCTTCCTTCAAACCCTAAAAGGTAAGATTAGCCGGGATTAATTATACCCTACAATTTCGTCAATCTTTCAGCCAGATCAGTGTCGGTATTTGAGGGAGGTTCCCCGTGCTATCGCACGGACCTAATTAAAATAAACTTCGTCTTCCCAGAGGCATAACCCCGTTAACACCTTTCTAGACACCTACTTGATCGGCTAATTGTCCTGTGTAAAACTCTCCCAGGAGTAACTCTTACTCGTAGTGGGTATCAGGATCCATCTATCTCATAGAAGGTATGCAATCTCATTGCAAATTTCAACACTTAAAATTCCCGATAATGCTTTTACCCCTAACGTGCTATGACCTTGATGAATGCCAACAAACCATAGTCCGCTAGTCAAGTTCAACCCGTACATTTCTTGATTGAATTAAACCCAGCCGTACGTCCCTTGACGAAAGCCAACAAAGCCGCACGACTACCTTAACCCAATCTCATCATATGTTGCAGATCAGTAATAGTTAGCTACCGCACACTACGCCTTGACGAAAGCCAACAAACGCAGCACGAATACTAAGTATTACCTATCTGAAATGTCGGAGGGCTACGCAGGTTTTTTAGAAAACCATGAGCGTAATGAACTTGATATCGTTGTAGAAACAAGTGATTTTGAAAAGGAGTGTTTTTGAGGCTTCTAGTTTCGTTAAAGAGGTCACTCCCGGTGAAGGGATCTCGGCTCTTTCGCCATCGAATAAGGTGCAGGATATATCATATATACCGTTATGCAAAGCAAGAACTATATAAGCTGTCAAAAACTAAACCGCAAGTTTGTAGCATCTGCCAGTTTCGCTAAAGAGGTCACTCCCGGTGAAGGGATCTCGGCTCTTTCCTTATCGAATAAGGTGCAGGGTATATCATATATACCGCTGTGCAAAGCAAAACTGTAGCTACCCGTTTTATAAAGTTTTGATTCTACAACATCCTTTAGGTTTCTTTTCAGTTTATTAATCTCATTAATAAATCCCATCAGCTTATGCTTCCTAAGCATCACAGAAGAAATGAAAGCAATAATATTTATATATCAGCATATATATTTATAGTATAAGCATTCGTCTCAGGCAGTAATATGATCTCATCACAGAACATTGCAGCAGAAGAACATATATGAAATATTGGATATACTAGGATGTCAGTGTTTTTAATACGAGCCTGTATAAAACACGGATTCCACGGCCGCGATGAATAGCCAAACCCACATCCTTAGACCCCTACGAGAGCGGCAGGCAACACTGCCAATTCCAGGGATAGGAGACCCGGTCTCGACTCCTCGAGATGGCCTCCCACTGGACCCTAGAACCCGGTTGCTTATGCTCCCCTCCTTGGGTCTACCTAATGCGGAAAAGTAAATAATATACACTGGTGACATCAACCTCATCCCGGAAGTGCCCCAATAAAAGAATATTGCATACAAATGAATTTTACATGAATGAAAATAAAAACCCTAATTTCACATAAAAACCCCGGCAATTCAGAACACGACAATCAAATATAACATATCACAGCAACACATAATATCTCATATCATCAACGTAAGAAAGTATGCGTATCCAGATTGTCGTTGATGTATAGCAACGAAGCCGGCGATACCCCACATACTACGCTTACAGTCACTGAAAAGAAATTGTAAAACTATAACATTTGGAATCCACAATCACTTTAGACATCGTAAATCCGAAATATCACATACTTCGCATTTCATGCCCAACTATATGAATTCCACATATTATATTACATTCCGGATAAATAGACAGTATTAAACTTTCCGCTCGAATAATCAAATACCCAAGATTTCCTTAATAGCTCAACAATTGAGCGGAGTTCAAATAATCTCAGAATATGTCACAGTACCGATGGTCCAGCCGTATAAGGGTCAAGCTAACGCCTCACATGTGGCACGCCGTACTGCCCCAAAACCTAAGGTTTATAGGCGGTTCAGACGGTCACATAATCGAGTTAAGGTTTGTGTTCTTCTAGAGGGACCGCTGCGTTACTTGCACGTTTTTCCGAATGATTTAAACCCGAGAAAAATTCAACACTTGAAAGTTTTTCTTGCCGGGAAAAAGTGAGTTAATGATATCCGTTCGAACATTTTAACAGTTTCTAAATATCCGGAAAACATAACGAAATTAAATTTTCCGATCGAATCAACGAATACAAAATAATCCCCAGAACACTCAACACTTGAGTCAGATTAAAAATACCCAGAATCATATAAAAGGAGCTATTGATATTACTGTGCAAAAAAAAATAATTCCCCCTGTACGGCCGTGGATCCGCGGCACAAGCAAGGTATTGCCGCGGTTCCGCGGCAATACCGTACAACTTACTGTCTCATTTTCCACAGTAATGCTTAAATTTCCCTGCTGATTTTTTTTAGGTATTTTTAATACAGAAAAAATCACATTTTTAAAAATTGTCCAGAGAGGGGGTCGTTTCGACGTTTCGGGGTTCGATCGGAGTTTTAACTTCGTATACACGTCGCCTAATGCTCTAGCAAGGCTTTGATACCAATGTAGGGTTCCTAGGCACTGTCACAAGGGTTCATAAGGAATCAACCATGCCCTAATAAAATTTTAGACGTGCCAAACAACCCAAAGCCGGGATCTTTGCTAGATTATTAGGGTTTAACATGCAAGTAAACATCTTTGCAACTAAGTGTGAGGGATTACAACCTTTATAGTCCGCTCCTTCGCTTCATAAGATCCGAGTAGAAGTCCCTTCGCCGCGATCCACGATCTCCCGGACTCAAGAGAGGCTCCACGACTCAAACGATCCATGCTAACTTGTAGTGTTCCTATTCTCCGATGATCTACCTCGAAGTTTCTATAACTCAAGCTCTCTCACTCTAATGAGGTGAACACCCTAATCTAATTGGCTAGATTAGATGAGGATGATGGAGTAGTATTTATGCTTTCTTTTTATATCAAATTCACACACACAAACTGTTGGATATATGTATGCCCTAGAGGCCATTATGTGATAGTGGATGTATTTATACATGTATATATATATATATATATATATATTCAGTGTACATTCTTGCTCGACATGATAGTTTGCTATCTTGTTATTCTTTATCTGACATGTTGATTTGATCATGCTTTTATTCATTCACACATGTTGATAAAGCCCTGAGGATATTGGCTTGACTACTGTGATTATAATAGAGATCATACTAGTGGGACATCTGTAGTTTATAAGCATATCCTGAAATGTCCCTAGTCGTAGGTATATCGAGACGGGGCATCGATATACCAGAGTAGACTAGCGTATATGATACTTGACCCATATGATTGGCGATGAATGTTCCCACATTCTTCGATGTTTGACATCGAGATCGTATACGGGTGCTCAGTGGTGACTGGGTACACTGGACGGACTCACCGAGAACTCCTATATGGAATTATATCTATCGTCGGATAGCAGTTCTCAGGTGACACTGGTGCAGGTTAATCTGTAGACCAAAGATCGTTATAGAGTCTTGTGTGTTCTCCCACTGTACTTTGATTACCACCCTACCACGGCTCTACTGAGTCGTGCAAACAGGTGGCCGTTGGGTACAGTCCCGAGACATACGAAGGCGATGAGCGATAGGAGTGGTTTCGTCTCTCCCGGTATTAGGAGTTGATGCTGTGCCGTGCTCGACTGGTTATATCAGTAAGTCCCTGGCCAGGGCTGCAGAGATTTACTGATAAGTGTTATCAGTAGTTTCTCGATCTGTTATAGACCATTCATTGGCACGACTTATTGAGTTATTGGGGTCGACGTTACCATCCCTAGACTCGATATGCAGCATATCTGACGAAGAGACTGGACTGTACGGTAGTGTTGCCGGTTGGCTCGACGGGAGTTGTAGCAGGTTCACTTGTTTTCTTCTGATCGACCAATACCCGGGTGGCCGTTACGTTTAGCTGACCACTTGTGGCTTGGGGGTGCTTGATATGATCATCACCCACTGCCGGCGTATTGACGAGTCTTAGAGTCCCATAAAAGAGTTACCTAGTCCAGGCGAAACGTTGTGGTGCGCATATGCGATATGCGCTTGGACCCGGTTAAAATGCGCGTATGAGATACCGTATATTAATCGGGCGGCTTGCTTTTGGTCAGGTCGTATGTGATATGACCAGATTGCTAAATCAAGTGTTGATTTATCATTTGACCATTAGTTTCTCACTAGAAATCCTTTCTTGTATTTTTGGATGTATGCATGCATGTATGCATTCATTCTTGTTCATGCACATATGGATGTGTTTCGCCCAATCAGAGCAAAGCTCTGTTCAAATTCAAAATTCAAAATTTTGAAGCAACGCTTCAAGTCTCGGGCGCAACGCGCCACGTGTCAGGCGCTAATACGTTAGCGCAACGCCCAAGAAGGCGCACCCAATCAGAGCAAAGCTCTGTTTAAAGGAAGCAACGCTTCAGTTCCGCAAGTATTGCGCTGCGCGACACGTGTCAGCGCAGATGCGCTAGCGCAGTTGCGCTAGCGCAGTTGGAACATCTGTTTTGATGCTTTATAGGATTAAAGCAGGCATCGCGGAGTTGGAACATCTGTTTTGATGGAGTAGTCAAAGAGTTTGACATCATCAAAATGGTAGATGAACCTTGTATAAACAAAAAGGTAGTAGGGAGTATGGTGATGATCCTCGTAGGGTACGTGGATGACATACTCTTGATAGGGAAAGAGTTTCCTATGCTACGCTCGATCAATCTCCGCTTATCACAATGATTCTCCACATAGGATCAAAGTGATACCTCCTAAATCCTGGGTTTTTGGATCTATGAGATAGATCTAAATGGATGTTAGGATTCTCACTAGTTGTAGTGAGACAGTATCAACCGATCCTGGGGTGAATCACTGGAAGGGTTCCAGGGTGATAAAGACGACTGAGTGTCAGTCACAGGCATTGTCTTAACCCTCAGTAAAGGGACGGTATGTTGGAAGAGTTCCAAGCTAGATACCATGGCATACTAGACGATGAAGGCAGGATACATCGCTACTTAAGATACTACCAAAGAGGCTGTTTGGATGTATAATGGTTCATGAGATGAACTATGTTCCTCCCATTGTGTGATAATGGAGTTGTGGCTTATGCCAAGGAACGCATGTCCCATCAGTGATCCAAACATATTCTAAGGCAGTATCACCTGATCATGGAGATGGTTGATCTCCAGGGGATCGAGGTCAGGAGAGTAGACTCAGAGGACAACACAGCGGATCCACTCACAAAGGCCTGTTCCCAGAGAGAGACTTTTAAGGGATGGTTGAGTATGAGATACTTCAAACCACTGCTACAGATGGCCCTAGTGCAAGTGGGAGATTGTTAGTTATATGTATGCCCTAGAGGCCATTACTGTACATAGGATGTATATTGTAGTGGATGCTGGGACATATATAGGGAGGACTTTCTTGCTCGACATGATAGTATGCTATCTGGTTACCCTTTACCTTAACGTGTATGCTGATTGTCTCTCTGTTACATGTTGGTAAAGCCCTTAGGATCTGTACTTGACTACCTGGACTATGATGCGGATCATACTGGTGGGGACATGGTAGTCTATAAGTACATCCTTCAAAGTCCCTAGTCGTGGGTGTATCGAGACGGGGCATCGATATACCAGAGTAGACTAGCGTATACCTTCTCGACCCATACAGATGGGCGATGGATGATCCCATATCCATCGGTGTTTGACATCGGAGATTATATACGGGTGCTCAGTAGAGACTGGCTACACTGGACGGACTCGCCGAGAACTCCCAGATGGTATTATACCTCACGTCAGATGGCAGTTCTCTGGTGACACTGGTACAGAGTAGTCTGTTGACCCGAGATCGTCATAGAGTCTTGTGTGGTTCCCACTGTGCTTTGATTTCCATCTTACCACGTCCAAGAGGGCGTGCAAAATGGTGGTTTTTGGGTACAGTCCCGAGTCACATGGAGGTAATGAGCGATAGGAGGGGATTCGTCTCTCCCGGTATAGGGGGTTGATGTTGCGCTGTGTTCGATTGGCTATAACAGGAAATCCCTGGCCAGGGTTGCTGAGATTTACTGGTAAGTGTTACCAGTAGTTTCTCGAATTGTTATAGACCTCATATCGACACGACTTATCGAGCTATTGGGGTCTGACGTTTACCACCCCTAGGCGGGATATGCGACATATCAGACGATCAGACCGGACTGTACGGTAGTGTTACTGGTCGGATTCGCAGGAGTGTTAGCGGGATTGCTCGTCGATCTTCTGATCGCTCAATACCCGGGTGGCTATTACGTTTAGCAGACCGCTTGCGGCTTGTGGATGTTTGATATGATCATCATCTGCTGCCGGCGTATTGACGAGTCTTTGGAGTCCTACACAGAGGTTTCCTGGCTCAAGCGAAACGAAATAGGAGCGCATATGAGATATGTGCGGGACCGAGAATAATGCGTGTATGTGATACCGTATTCTATTCTCGCGATGAATGTATCGAATGGTTATATGTGATATAACCTAGTTATCGAATCAAGGATTGATTCGATCTGCTGATACATTAGATACTAGTCGGTTATATGCGATATGACCGGATCGTTAAATCAAGTGTTGATTTAATGATTTAATGTATAATTATATATTTGATATATTACTTTTCATTAACTAGTATCGGTTCACTTTAAAATGGATTTTCTCACTCGGGTGTGCACATTATATATGCGATATGATTTTGTGCACATGATTGTATCATGTTTGATGATGCATGCTAAATTGGTTAAGTGTAAAGATTAAACCATGGTTGTGAATGGTTAGGGTTATGTTTTCTTTTCATTTATTTATTTATTGGTTATTCATTTGGAAAAGAAAATTAAAAGCAAAAAGGGAAAAATGGTTGCTATTTTGTTTTGTTCATGAATCTTCATGAAGCTTTGACTTAGTTAACCATTTTGTCTCATGCTTAACCCTAACCACTCCACTAACCCTAGTTCACTCTCTACAACTAACCATGGTCATGTTATGATAAGAATGAGTTTCTTTTCTAATTAAATTAATTCTTATCATAACAAGCTTCTTCTTCTTCTTTCTTTTCTTCACTTGAAAAAGCTTGATTGCATCAATGGTGGATTGACGAAATGAGTGAGAAATCCAATTCTAAAGTCTACCCACTTCCTATTTCTTCATCCTCTACCTCTTGCCAAGTAGTAGAGTGTGTTTCCTTCACAAGTTTTCAAAGCTAGGTGAAGGTGGAGCTTGATCTATCGATGCCTCGACGTAGATCATCTTCGGCATGGACATCGACGACCTAGCTCGCCATTTCTCCGACGAAGCCGACACTAGAGCTCGGATTCTTTTTGGACAGCGGAGACGACTTCGTTGCGGAGCTATGGAGGTGGAGCACCGGATCTACAAAGGTTGTATTTCCGTATCTCATAGTTAAGTGTTAACTAGTTAGCTTTTTCGCCTAGTTTTCTAGCAAACGATCCGTAGTCGGGTCTCTCGGCACCTACATTTTTGAAAATGGCATGTTCGATGCCTTGTGAGTCCTCACTAGGGTGCCTAGGAACCCTACAGTGGTATCAGAGCCTAGCTAGAGCCTTAGGCGAAGTCCAGACGGAATTTGAAACCCGAACGAACCCGAAACCCACACCCGAGAATGCTCTCTGGACATTTTTGAAATATCTAGATTTTTGTGAATTAAAAATTGCTAAAAAATTCTGCAGGGAATTTGTAGGGTTCCTAGGCACACTAGTGAGGTCTCCCAAGCCATCAACCATGGCAATTTCAAAAATTATGGTGCCGAGAAACCCTAAACTACGGATCGATAACTAGATGTCTAGGCGAAAAAGAACTAGTTAACAATTAACTATTGGGAATACGGAAATACAACCTTTGTAGATCCGGTCCTCCACCTCCACGGCTCCGCAACGAGGTCGTCTCCGCTGTCCAAATCAAATCCGGGCTCTAGAGTCGGCTTCGTCGGAGACTGGGCAAGCTAGATCGTCGATGTCCATGCCGAAGATGATCTACGTCGAAGCATCGCTAGATCAAGCTCCACCTTCACAAATCCATGAAAACTTGTGAAGGAAACACACTCTACTACTTGTCAAGAGGTAGAGGATGAAGAAATAGGAAGTGGGTAGACTTTAGAATTGGATTTCTCACTCAAATCATCAATCCACCATTGATGACCTCAAGCTTCTTCACTTGAAGAATGAAGAAGAAGAAGAAGAATATTATGATAAGAATAATAGAATAGAAAATGAATAATCATTTCTTATCATAATTTAACTATGGTAATGTGTAGAGAGTTGACCATAGTTAAATGAATGGTTAGGGTTAGTTAGATGAAGACAAAAAGGGTTAGATTGGTCAAAGCTTCATGATGCTTCACAAAGCTTCATGAAAGAAACCCTTTTTGTTTTCTTCTTCTCATTTATCTTTTATATCCAAATGAAAAGATAAATGAATTAATAAAAGAAAACCCTAATCATTTATTTAACCTAGGTTTAACTCATTACACAAAACCCTAGCATGCTCGCATCATCAAAACATGATACAAACAAGTGCACAAAATCATATCGCATATGCAATGCGCACGAACCAAGTGAGAAAATCCGTCTAAAGTGAACCGATACTAGTTAATGCAAAGTAATATATCAAATATATAATTATGCATTAAATCATTAAATCAACACTTGATTCAATGATCCGGTCATGCGCACATAACCGACTGGTATCATTAGTAACATCTTATCGAATCAACACTTGATTCGATAACCCGGCTATATCGCATATAACCGATCAATGTCACATCGTGAGAATCGAATACAGTATCATATACTCGTATTATTCTCGGTCCCGCACATATCTCATATGCGCTCCTATTTCGTTTCGCTTGAGCCAGGAAACCTCTGTGTAGGACTCTAAAGACTCGTCAATACGCCGGCAGCAGATGATGATCATATCAAACATCCACAAGCCGCAAGCGGTCTGCTAAACGTAACGGCCACCCGGGTATTGAGCGATCTGAAGATCGACGAGCAAGCCCGCTCACACTCCAGTGAATCCGACCAGTAACACTACCGTACAGTCCGGTCTGATCGTCTGATATGTCGCATATCTCGCCTAGGGGTGGTAAACGTCAGACCCCAATAGCTCAATAAGTCGTGTCGATATGAGGTCTATAACTGTTCGAGAAACTACTGGTAACACTTACCAGTAAATCTCAGCAACCCTGGCCAGGGATTTCCTGTTATAGCCAATCGAACACAGCGCAACATCAACTCCCTATACCGGGAAAGACGAATCCCCTCCTATCGCTCATTGCCTCCATGTGACTCGGGACTGTACCCAAAAACCACCGTTTTGCACGCCCTCTTGGACGTGGTAAGATGGAAATCAAAGCACAGTGGGAACCATACAAGACTCTATGACGATCTCGGGTCAACAGACTACTCTGTACCAGTGTCACCAGAGAACTGCCATCTGACGTGAGGTATAATACCATCTGGGAGTTCTCGGTGAGTCCGTCCAGTGTACCCAGTCTCTACTGAGCACCCGTATATCTCCTCTGATGTCAAACACCGATGGATATGGGATCATCCATCGCCCATCTGTATGGGTCGAGAAGGTACACGCTAGTCTACTCTGGTATATCGATGCCCTGTCTCGATACACCCTCGACTAGGGACTTTGAAGGATGTACTTATAGACTACCATGTCCCCACTAGTATGATCCGCATCATAGTCCAGGTAGTCAAGTACAGATCCTAAGGGCTTTACCAACATGTAACAGAGAGACAATCAGTATACACGTTAAGGTAAAGGGCAACCAGATAGCATACTATCATGTCGAGCAAGAAAGTCCTCCCTATATATGTCCCAGCATCCACTACAATATACATCCTATGTACAGTAATGGCCTCTAGGGCATACATATAACTAACAATCTCCCACTTGCACTAGGGCCATCTGTAGCAGTGGTTTGAAGTATCTCATACTCAACCATCCCATAATAGTCTCTCTCTGGGAACAGGCCTTTGTGAGTGGATCCGCTGTGTTTGTCCTCTGAGTCCACTCTCCTTACCTCGATCCCTTGGAGATCAACCATCTCCAGGATCAGGTGATACTGCCTTAGAATATGTCTGGTTCACTGATGGGACGGACGTTCCTTGGCATAAGCCACAACTCCATTGTCACACAATGGGAGGAACATGGTTCATCTCATGAACCAATATACACCCAAACAGCCTCTAGGGTAGCATCTTAAGTAGCGATGTATCCAGCCTTTATCGTCTAGTATGTCACGGTATCTAGCTTGGAACTCTTCCAACATACCGTCCCTTTACTGAGGGTTAAGACAATGCCTGTGACTGACACTCAGTCGTCTTTATCACCCTGGAACCCTTCCAGTGATTGTCCCCAGGATCGGTTGATACCGTCTCACTACAACTAGTAAGAGTCCTAACATCCAATTAGATCTATCTCATAGATCCAAAAACCCAGGATTTAGGAGGTATCACTTTGATCCTATATGGAGAATCATTGTGATAAGCGGAGATTGATCGAGCGTAGCATAGGAAACTCCTTTCTTATGAAGAGTATGTCATCCACGTACTCTACGAGGATCGTCACCATACTCCCTACTACCTTTTTGTATATACAAGGTTCATCTACCATTTTGATGATGTCAAACTCCTTGACTAATACATCAAAACAGACGTTCCAACTCCGCGATGCCTGCTTTAATCCTATAAAGCATCTTGCACACGTTTCCGCTGCTCCCACTGTCTACGAAGCCCTCTGGCTGTGTACTTATAGACACACTCTTCTAAATCATCATTTAGAAAAGCAGTCAAGACACCCAACCATCAGATATCGCAGTCATGGTATGTAGCCATGGCAAGTAGGATCTGGATGGACTTAAGCATAGCTACTTGAAAAGGTTTCATCATTATCCACGCCTGGTCGATGACGAAAAACTTTAACAAGTCTAGCTTTGAAAGTCTCAACTTTTCCATCTACACCAAGTAATCTTCTCAAGATATACTTGCTCCTGATGGGGATTTAACCCTTCAGATATAGCAGCTAAAGTCCATACTTTGCTGGTGTATAAGGATTCCATCTCAGATCGCTAAGCATCCAGCCATTCTTACAGAGTCCCACTCCTGATGGCCAGCTCGAGACTAGTTGGGTCATCATCTCATGATGCAGTCCTCGCTCCTACTGTCATAGAGAAACCGAAGTATCTCTCAGGTGGGTGAGGAACCCTACTAGATCGGCGGAGAGGCTGAGGTTCGTTGGAATCTACTGAATCCTCTGGTTGTACCAAATCATCTGCTGTAGTTTGTATAGCTGGAACACTTCCAGTTCCACATAACAGACCTTGTCTCGAGCTTGTCCGGATTTTGCTTTTAGACATAGGCCGGACAACCCCAAATCTTAACTAGCTTAAGAGATGGGCTCTTCCCTTATCATATCAAATATGAAGTGGTAGGCAACTGATTTGATTTGAACCCTATTCAATAGGTATGCAGCTTCTCAAGTGCATAACTCCCAAAAAGGAAATAGGTAACTCAGTAGTACTCATCATAGAGCACACCTTATCATATAGGGTGTGATTGCTCTGCCCCGATATACCATCGTGCTATGGTGTATACGGAGGAGTAATGCTGAGAGAGAATCTCATTCTCCTTTAGAATAGTCCACGAATTCCGTGCTCAAGTATTCTCCTCCGTGATCTCATCAAAGGACATAATACTTATACCCGTATTGGTTCTCTACTTCTAACTTATATTCTGTGAATACCTCAAAAGGTTCGGACTTGTGTTTCAACAGGAACATAGGTCTGAATCTTAAGAGATTATCAGAGAATGTAACGAAGTACAAAGAACCGGTCTTGGCATGTGTAGACAGGGGACCTTACATACATCAACATGTATCATCCCAAGAGTTCACTAACTCTTTCTCTGTTTCCAATAAACGGAGCTATGGTCATCTTATCTTTGTGACATGACTGGCGAGTTTCACAAGATGTAAATTCAAACTGATTTAAATATACATCTATATGTAACTCTAGCCAGTCGGGTCACATTGATCTGACCTAGTCTACAATACCTCAAGAAGGATTCGTTAATTTCTGAACTCTTCCTCTTGTGTGTGTTCTGTATACGAAGAACTGTAGTTTGATTTAGAACATTAATGCTTTTAGATAACGTGCCTGAACCGATCAACTTTTGATATAGGAAATGTTCAAAACATTATCCAACTATACAAAATTATATCCTTTCTTTACTAATAAAGAGACTGATATGATTTTGTATATCAGGTTCGGTATCTAATAACATTCGTTCAGAATCAATGTATTGGTAATACAGGGTGACAGTGACCAACAGACTTGGCTGCAAGACTTGCCCCGTTTTCTGCCTCATGAAACTTATCACCCGTTCTCAGTTCTTCTACCTTTCTGTAGCCCTATGTAACATATTACATATCTGGGATCCTGATCTGGTATCACATACCCAGGACGTAGAGGATACTGAGAAACAGTTCTTTGTAACGAACACACCCGAAGATGATGCATCAGCATGCACTCTCTTCGTTTGGGCGGCACGGGAAATCTGGTATTCCCCAATTTCCTGCTCTGTCTTATAACATTTATAAGTTGGAGCGGGACCAACGTTCCCCAGCTCAGTATAACAAGCGGGTTCGGTCAATATCCGTTTTATTATCTTGATTAAGGCGTGACATGGTTGCTACCAGGAGAGAGAGAGAAGAAAACACTCAGCGTGCGCTCTTGCAAGAATAGATTGGTTATTATTTTATCTAATCAGGATGGCTCCCACTGCTTTTTATCAAATCTTCCTTCAAACCCTTAAAGGAAAGACTAGCCGGGATTAATTACACACTACAAGTTCGCCAATCTTACAGCCAGGCCAGTGTCGGTACTTTGAGGGAGGTCCCCCGTGCTTTCGCACGAACCTAATTAATGTAAACCTCGTTTTCCCAGAGGCGTAACCCCGTTGACACCTTTCTAGACACCTACTTGATCGGCTAATTGTAATGTATAAAACTCTCCCAGGAGTAACACTTACTCGCAGCGGGTATCGGGATCCAACTATCTCATAGAAGGTATGCAATCTCATTGCAAATTTCAACACTTGAAATTCCCGATAATATTTTGCCCCTAGCTCGCTATGACCTTGACGCATGCCAAACAACCCATAGTCTGCTAGTCAAGTTCAACCCGTACATTTCTTGATTGAATTAAACCCACCCGCACGACCCTTGACGCATGCCAAACAACGCCGTACGAATACCCTAATCCAATCGCATCATATGCTAGCAGATAAGCACTAGTTAGGTACCGTACACTACGCCTTGACGCATGCCAAACAACCGCAGCACGAATACTAACTAATACTTATCTGAAATGACGGAGGGCTACGACAGGTTTTTCTGAAAACCTATTGCGTAATGAACTTGATATCGTTGTAGGATCGAATGAATTTTAAAATGGAGTGTTTTTGAGGCCTTTCCAGTTTTGCTAAAGGAGTCACTCCCGGTGAAGGGATCGTCGGTCCTTTCCTCGTCGAATGAGGTGCGGGATATATCATATATATCACTGTGCAAAGCAAAAACACTTAAAAGCAATCAAAAGACAAACCGAGTGTGTAGCATCTGCCAGTTATTGCTAAAGGAGTCACTCCCGGTGAAGGGATCTCGGTCCTTTCCTCGTCGGATGAGGTGCAGGATATATCACATATACCGCTGTGCAAAGCAAGAACTGTAGCTACCTGTTTTATTTTGAAATTCGATTCTACAACATCTTAGGTTTCTTTTAATTCATTAATCACATTAATGAATTCCCATCATTTAAGTACCTAATCATCACAGATAAATACGACGTACACTTATGCCATCCGCATTCGCCTCGATGTCCCCTCGTGCACCATTAGGTTAGGTAACTAACGGCAGAGCGGGGCAGGGCTAGCACGGGTGTAAAACATAAGTAACGTCTATATAATATATCATATATACTATATACTGTATCTATCACAGAACATCTCATGATCACATCACAGATATCGCAGCAGAAGAATCATATGAAATATTGGATATACTAGGACGTCCGTGTTTTCAATACGAGCCAGTATAAAACACGGATTCCACGGTCGTGATGAATAGCCAAACCCACACCCCTAGACCCCTACGAGAGCGGCAAGCAACCCTACCAATTCTAGAGTTAGGAGACCCGGACTCGACTCCTCGAGTTGGTCTCCCACTGGACTCCAGAACCCGGTTACTTGTGCTCCCCTCCTTGGGTCTATCCTAGTGCAGAAAAGTAAATAATATACAAACGGTGACAACTTCCGCAACCTGGAAGCGCCCCAAAAAAAGAATATTACATACAAGTTTTTACATGAATGAAAATGAAAAACACTCATCTCACATAAAAAACCCCGGCTATTCAAATACGACGATCCAATATAACATATCCAGCAACACATAACATCACATGTCATCAACGTAAGTAAATATGCGCATCCCAATTGTCGTTGACATATAGCAACGAAATCGGCGATATCACATATTACACTTACGGTCACAGAAAAGAAAGTGTAAAACTACAACAGTTGGAATTCGCAACCACCTCAGACATCGCATGCCTGACCAAATGAATTCCTTAGACATCACATGCCTAACAATTATAAACCCCGCATTTTAGTCTCATTATCGAAAACACTTTTCAATATCAAGTCGGGTAATTCAACAAGATTCCCGAAAAACTGATCGAATGCTCGTCGCAAACTTCAGTAGACGGCCGCACCCCCGATACCGGCGACGAAGTGCACCAAGGCGGAACACCGCTACCGCGAGCACCCGGACGGATGCTTTCGGCGACGGGGTTCTCCTATAGTCACTTGGTCGGGGCAATGGAGTGAGGCTGTCTATTAAGTTTACCCGGCGAGTATCCGCGTACGCTACGTGATTGTGACGGACTTTTGATCACATCAAAATTCCGTGGCAACCGATCAAGTGAGACTAAAGTGCTATGTTTATAACATTCATTTAGTTATCACATAACTTTTTGTGAATTCCAATTATTGTATCCCATTCCAGATAAATAGAAAATGTTAAACTTTCCGATCGAACAATCGAACACCCAAGTTTTCCCGATATAGATCAACACATGAAAAAAGTCTAACAACATTCAGTTCGTGCCTCAGTACCAACGGTCCAGCCGTAGAAGGGTCAAGCCAACGCCTCACATGTGGCACGCCGTACTGCCCCAAACCCGAAGGTTCAAAGGGTAGTTCAAGACGGTCACATAATCGAGTTAAGGTTTGTTGTCTTCTAGAGGGACCATCGTGTTACTTGCACTACTTAGAACGTGATTAAACTACAGAAATATCCAACACTTGGAAATTTCCCGACAGGGGAAAAATTGGGTATTTATATCCGGTCGAACTTTTTAACATATTCAAAAAAAAATATCCGGAACGACACATAGACAAAGTTTGACAATCCGATCGAATGTATGAACTCCCAATACAACCCAAAATACTCAACTCTTGATTTCAGATTAAAAATTCCCAGGAAAACCAGCACTGAAAAATAGGAGTTACTGTGCAAAATTGAGTGCCTAATAAGACGAAACGGCGGCGGAAGGGCCGCATTAGCACGCTAATGCCGCGGTTCCGCCGCACTTTTGAGGGATCATTAGGTAATTTTTGCATCGTAATTCTTAGATTTACCTGCTTGTTTTTCTGCATATTTTTAATTATCAAAAATCCACGAATTTCAAAAAAGTACAGAGAGCATTCTAAGGTTTGGGTTTCGGTTCGATCGGACTTCAAACTCCGTCTACGCATCGCCTAAGGCTCTAGCTTGGCTCTGATACCACTGTAGGGTTCCTAGGCACACTAGTGAGGTCTCCCAAGCCATCAACCATGGCAATTTCAAAAATTATGGTGCCGAGAAACCCTAAACTACGGATCGATAACTAGATGTCTAGGCGAAAAAGAACTAGTTAACAATTAACTATTGGGAATACGGAAATACAACCTTTGTAGATCCGGTCCTCCACCTCCACGGCTCCGCAACGAGGTCGTCTCCGCTGTCCAAATCAAATCCGGGCTCTAGAGTCGGCTTCGTCGGAGACTAGGCAAGCTAGGTCGTCGATGTCCATGCCGAAGATGATCTACGTCGAAGCATCGCTAGATCAAGCTCCACCTTCACAAATCCATGAAAACTTGTTAAGGAAACACACTCTACTACTTGGCAAGAGGTAGAGGATGAAGAAATAGAAAGTGGGTAGACTTTAGAATTGGATTTCTCACTCAAATCATCAATCCACCATTGATGACCTCAAGCTTCTTCACTTGAAGAATGAAGAAGAAGAAGAAGAATATTATGATAAGAATAATAGAATAGAAAATGAATAATCATTTCTTATCATAATTTAACTATGGTAATGTGTAGAGAGTTGACCATAGTTAAATGAATGGTTAGGGTTAGTTAGATGAAGACAAAAAGGGTTAGATTGGTCAAAGCTTCATGAAGCTTCACAAAGCTTCATGAAAGAAACCCTTTTTGTTTTCTTCTTCTCATTTATCTTTTATATCCAAATGAAAAGATAAATGAATTAATAAAAGAAAACCCTAATCATTTATTTAACCTAGGTTTAACTAATTACACAAAACCCTAGCATGCTCGCATCATCAAAACATGATACAAACAAGTGCACAAAATCATATCGCATATGCAATGCGCACGAACTAAGTGAGAAAATCCGTCTAAAGTGAACCGATACTAGTTAATGCAAAGTAATATATCAAATATATAATTATGCATTAAATCATTAAATCAACACTTGATTCAATGATCCGGTCATGCGCACATAACCGACTGGTATCATTAGTAACATCTTATCGAATCAACACTTGATCCGATAACCCGGCTATATCGCATATAACCGATCAATGTCACATCGCGAGAATCGAATACAGTATCACATACTCGTATTATTCTCGGTCCCGCACATATCTCATATGCGCTCCTATTTCGTTTCGCTTGAGCCAGGAAAACTCTGTGTAGGACTCTAAAGACTCGTCAATACGCCGGCAGCAGATGATGATCATATCAAACATCCACAAGCCGCAAGCGGTCTGCTAAACGTAACGGCCACCCGGGTATTGAGCGATCTGAAGATCGACGAGCAAGCCCGCTCACACTCCAGTGAATCCGACCAGTAACACTACCGTACAGTCCGGTCTGATCGTCTGATATGTCGCATATCTCGCCTAGGGGTGGTAAACGTCAGACCCCAATAGCTCAATAAGTCGTGTCGATATGAGGTCTATAACTGTTCGAGAAACTACTGGTAACACTTACCAGTAAATCTCAGCAACCCTGGCCAGGGATTTCCTGTTATAGCCAATCGAACACAGCGCAACATCAACTCCCTATACCGGGAGAGACGAATCCCCTCCTATCGCTCATTGCCTCCATGTGACTCGGGACTGTACCCAAAAACCACCGTTTTGCACGCCCTCTTGGACGTGGTAAGATGGAAATCAAAGCACAGTGGGAACCACACAAGACTCTATGACGATCTCGGGTCAACAGACTACTCTGTACCAGTGTCACCAGAGAACTGCCATCTGACGTGAGGTATAATACCATCTGGGAGTTCTCGGTGAGTCCGTCCAGTGTACCCAGTCTCTACTGAGCACCCGTATATCTCCTCTGATGTCAAACACCGATGGATATGGGATCATCCATCGCCCATCTGTATGGGTCGAGATGGTACACGCTAGTCTACTCTGGTATATCGATGCCCCGTCTCGATACACCCTCGACTAGGGACTTTGAAGGATGTACTTATAGACTACCATGTCCCCACTAGTATGATCCGCATCATATTCCAGGTAGTCAAGTACAGATCCTAAGGGCTTTACCAACATGCAACAGAGAGACAATCAGCATACACGTTAAGGTAAAGGGCAACCAGATAGCATACTATCATGTCGAGCAAGAAAGTCCTCCCTATATATGTCCCAGCATCCACTACAATATACATCCTATGTACAGTAATGGCCTCTAGGGCATACATATAACTAACAGAATTTCATGAGTTACTGTGAAGCACGTGATGGTAACTCGACTACAGAGGCGCGGAACCGCGGCCCCACCATGGGATTCGCGGCGGTTCCGCGGCCAATGTGTTGAGTTACACCACGTGGCGTGCACAGTAATTCATGTCTTGTAGTGCTGAGTCTTCTGGAAATTTTTATTTTTTATTCCAGAGTTGTATTTTCAAGGGATTGTTTTGGGGATTCGGTGTTTCGATCGGAGTATCAAATTTTGTCTGTGTGGCTTTCCGGATAAATTTTTGAATATGTTAAAATAGTTCGACCGGATATAAATACCCAATTTTTCCCTTGTCGTGAAATTTCCAAGTGTTGGAATTTTCCGTGGTTTAACGACGTTCTAAGTAGTGCAAGTAACGCGATGGACCCTCTAGAAGACAACAAACCTTAACTCGATTATGTGACCGCCTTGAACTGCCCTTTGAACCTTCGGGTTTGGGGCAGTACGGCGTGCCACATGTGAGGCGTTGGCTTGACCCTTCTACGGCTGGACCGTTGGTACTGAGGCACGAACTGAATGTTGTTAGACTTATTTCATGTGTTGGATTGTATCGGGAAAACTTGGGTGTTCGATTGTTCGATCGGAAAGTTTAACATTTTCTGTTTATCTGGAATGTGATACAATAATTGGAATTCACAAGCAGTTATGAGATAACTCAATGAATGTTATAAACATAGCAGTTTAGTCTCACTTGATCGGTTGCCACGGAATTTTGATGTGATCAAAAGCCCGTCGCAATCACGTAGCGTACGCGGATACTCGCCGGGTAAACTTAATAGACAGCCTCACTCCATAGCCCCGACCAAGTGACTGTAGGAGAACCCCGTCGCCAAAAGCATCCGTTCGGGTGCTCGCGGTAGCGGTGTTCCGCCTTGGTGCACTTCGTCGACGGTATCGGGGGTGCGGCCGTCTACTGAAGTTTGCGACGAGCATTCGATCAGGATGTCGGGAATCCTGTTGAATTGCCCGACTTGATATTGAAAAGTGTTTTCGATTTTGAGACTAAAACGCGGGGTTTATAATTGTTATGCATGCGATGTCTAAGTAATTCATTTGGTCAGGCATGCGATGTCTGAGGTGGTTGCGGATTCCAACTGTTGTAGTTTTACACTTTCCTTTCTGTGACCGTAAGTGTAATATGTGATATCGCCGGTTTCGTTGCTATATGTCAACGAAAATTGGGATGCGCATATTTAATTACATTGATGACATGTGATGTTATGTGTTGCTGGATATGTTATATTGGATCGTCGTGATTGAATAGCCGGGGTTTTTTATGTGAGATGAATGTTTTTCATTTTCATTCATGTAAAAACTTGTATGTAATATTCTTTTATTGGGGCACTTCCAGGTTGCGGAAGTTGTCACCTCTTGTATATTATTTACTCTTCCGCACTAGGATAGACCCAAGGAGGAGAGCACAAGCAACCGGGTTTTGGAGTCCAGTAGGAGACCAACTCGAGGAGTCGAGTCCGGGTCTCCTAACTCTAGAATTGGTAGGGTTGCTTGCCGCTCTCGTAGGGGTCTAGGGGTGTGGGTTTGGCTATTCATCACGACCGTGGAATCCGTGTTTTATACTGGCTCGTATTGAAAACACGGACGTCCTAGTATATCCAATATTTCATATGATTCTTCTGCTGCGATATCTGTGATGTGATCATGTGATGTTCTGTGATAGATACAGTATATAGTATATATGATATATTATATAGACGTTACTTATGTTTTACACCCGTGCTAGCCCTGCCCTGCTCTGCCGTTAGTTACCTAACCTAACGGTGCACGAGGGGACATCGAGGCGAATGCGGATGGCATAAGTGTACGTCGTATTTATCTGTGATGTTTAGGTACTTAAATGATGGGACTTCATTAATGAGATTAATAAAATAAAAGAAACCTAAGATGTTGTAGAATCGAATTTCAAAATAAAACAGGTAGCTACAGTTCTTTCTTTGCACAGAGGTATATGTGATATATCCTGCACCTTATTCGATGAGGAAAGGACCGAGATCCCTTCGCCGGGAGTGACTCCTTTAGCAATAACTGGCAGATGCTACACACTCGGTTTGTCTTTTGATTGCTTTTAAGAGTTTTTGCTTTGCACAGTGATATATATGATATATCCCGCACCTCATTCGACGAGGAAAGGACCGACGATCCCTTCACCGGGAGTGACTCCTTTAGCAAAACTAGAAAAGCCTCAAAAACACTCCATTTCAAAATTCATTCGATCCTACAACGATATCAAGTTCATTACGCAATAGGTTTTCAAAAAAACCTGTCGTAGCCCTCCGTCATTTCAGATAAGTACTAGTTAGTATTCGTGCTACGTTTGTTGACTATGTTAAGACGCAGTGTGCGGTAGCTAATTAGTGCTTATTTGCATAAGCATATGATGTGATTGGATTAGGGTAGTCGTGCGACTTTGTTGACTATGTTAAGGGTCGTGTGGGTGAGTTTAATTCAATCGGGAAATGACGGGTTGAACTTGACTAGCACTTATGATTTGTTGACTATGTTAAGGTCATATAGCTGCTAGGGGCAAAATATTATCGGGAATTTCAAGTGTTGAAATTTGCAATGAGATTGCATACCTTCTATGAGATAGTTGGATCCCGATACCCGCTGCGAGTAAGAGTTACTCCTGGGAGAGTTTTATACATTACAATTAGCCGATCAAGTAGGTGTCTAGAAAGGTGTCAATGGGGTTACGCCTCTGGGAAAACGAGGTTTACATTAATTAGGTTCGTGCGAAAGCACGGGGGACCTCCCTCAAAGTACCGACACTGGCCTGGCTGAAAGATTGGCGAACTTGTAGTGTGTAATTAATCCCGGCTAGTCTTTCCTTTTAGGGTTTGAATGAAGATTTGATAAAAAGCAGTGGGAGCCATCCTGATTAGATAAAATAAAAACCAATCTATTCTTGACAGAGCGCACGCTGAGTGTTTTCTTCTCTCTCTCTCCTGGTAGCGACCATATCACGCCTTAATCAAGATAATAATACAGATTATTGACCGAACCCGCTTGTTATACAGAGCTGGGGAACGTTGGTCCCGCTCCAACTTATAATTGTTATAAGACAGAGCAGGAAATTGGGGATTACCAGAATTCCCGTGCCGCCCAAACGAAGAGAGTGCATGCTGATGCATCATCTTCGGGTGTGTTCATTATACAGAACTGTTTCTCAGTATCCTTTGCGTCCTGGGTATGTGATACCAGATCAGGATCCCAGATATGTAATCTGTTACATAGGGCTACAGATAGGTAGAGAACTGAGAACGGGTGATAAGTTTCATGAGGCAGAAAACGGGGCAAGAGTTACAGCCAAGTCTGTTGGTTACTGTCACCCTGTATTACAATACATTGATTCGGAACGAATGTTATTAGATACCGAACCTGATATACAAAATCATATCAGTCTCTTTATTAGTAAAGAAAGGATATAATTTTGTATTGATGGATAATGTTTTGAACATTTCCTATATCAAAAGTTGATCGGTTCAGGCACGTTATCTAAAAGCGTTGATGTTCTAAATCAAACTACAGTTCTTAGTATATGGAACACACATAAGAGGAAGAGTTCAGAAATGAACGGATCCTTCTTAAGGTAATTGTAGACTAGGTCAGATCAATGTGACCCGACTAGCTGAAGTTACATGTAGATGCATATTTAAATCAGTTTGAATCTACATCTTGTGAAACTTGCCAGTCATGTCACAAAGATATAATGACCATAGCTCCGTTTACTGGAAACAGAGAAAGAGTTAGTGAACTCTTGGGATGATACATGTTGATGTATGTAGGTCCCCTGTCTACACATACCAGGACTGGTTCTTTATACTTTATTGAAAGGTTCCTAGGCACCCTAGTGGGTTCTCACAAGGCATCGAACATGCCAAATTAAAATTTTTAGTGCCGAGAAACCCTAGACTACGGATCTTTAACTAGATGTTTAGGCGAAAAAGAAAGCTAGTTAACAGTTAACTACTATGATACGGATATACAACCTTTGTAGATCCGGATTTCCACCTCCACGGCTCCGCAACGTCATGTCCTCGCTGTCCATCATGAATCCTCGACTCGATCATCGGCTTCATCGGGAAAGCAAGCGGAATAGCTCGTCGGCTTTGTGTCAAAGACGATCTACGTCGAGGTTGCACAAACTCAAGCTCCGACTTCACAAACTTGTGAAACTTGTGAAGTAAACACCCAAAACAACTTGGCAAGAGGTAGAGGGTGAAGAAATAGGAGGTGGGTTCACTTTGGATTTGGATTTAACTCACTAAAGCTCAAGTTGCCATTGGAGTAGCAAGCTTGAAGAAGAAGAAGAAGATGAGCTCTAGAAAAATTATGATAAGTATTCACTTAAAAATAAATATAAAACAAATACTTATCATAACTTGAACTAGGGTTAAGTGTAGAGAATTAACCATGGTCACTTTGATGGGTTAGGGTTAAGCATGAAGATAAGGATGGTTAGCATAGTCAAAGTTTCATGAAGCTTCAATAAAATGACAAAGAAAGCCACCATTCTCATCTTATTGTTTTCCAAATAAATAAATAAATAAATAAGTAAATAAATGAAAATGCAAAACCCTAATTATCATATTAACCATGGATTAATTTTATACACTTAACTAAATGATCAAGTATCATCAAACATGATACAGAAAAGTGCACGAAAGTATATCACATATACAATGTGCAATCCAAGTGAGAAAAATCCGTTTAAAGTGAACCAATACTAGTTAATGCAAAGTAATATATCAAATATATAATTATACATTAAATCATTAAATCAACACTTGATTCAATGATCCGGTTATATCGCATACAACCGACTAGTATGCAATGCATCGATTTATCGAATCAATGATTCGATAACTAGGTCATATCGAATATAACCAATCGAAACATATATCGCGAGAATGAAATGCCGTATCACATACACGCATTATTCTCGGTCCTGCACATATCTCATATGCGCTCCTATTTCGTTTCGCTTGAGCCAGGAAACCTCTGTGTAGGACTCTAAAGACTCGTCAATACGCCGGTAGCAGATGATGATCATATCAAGCACCCACAAGCCGCAAGCGGTCTGCTAAACGTAACGGCCACCCGGGTATTGAGCGATCAGAAGATCAACGAGCTAGCCCGCTCACACTCCTGCGAATCCGACCAGTAACACTTACCATACAGTCAAGTCTCTTCGTCTGATACGTCGCATATCAAGTCTAGGGGTGGTATACGTCAGACCCCAATAACCCGATAAGTCGTGCTGATATGAGGCTCGTAACGGGTCGAGAAACTACTGGTAACACTTACCAGCAAATCTCTGATCAGCCCTGGCCAGGGACTTACCTGTTACGGCCAATCGAGCACAGCGCAACATCAACTCCCAATACCGGGAGAGACGAAACCCCTCCTATCGCTCATTGCCTCCATGTGACTCGGGACTGTGCCCAAAGACCACCGTTTTGCACGCCCTCATGGACGTGGTAAGGTGGAGATCAAAGCACAGTGGGAATCACACAAGACTCTATGACGATCTCGGGTCTACAGACTAACCTGTACAAGTGTCACCTGAGAACTGCCATCTGACGTGAGGTATAATACCATCTGGGAGTTCTCGGCGAGTCCGTCCAGTGTACCCAGTTTCCACTGAGCACCCGTATACCATCTCTGATGTCAAACACCAATGGATATGGGATCATCCATCGCCCATCACATGGGTCGAGAAGCGTATACGCTAGTCTACTCTGGTAAATCGATGCCCCGTCTCGAGATACCCACGACTAGGGACCTTGAAGGATGTACTTATGGACTACCATGTTCCCACTAGTATGATCTGCATCATAGTCTAGGTAGTCAAGTACAAATCCTAAGGGCTTTACCAACATGTAACTATAAGACAGTATAAAGAGACTAGTGTACATGTTAAGATAAATGGCAACCAGATAGCATACTATCATGTCGAGCAAGAAAGTCATCTCTATATATGTCCAAGCATCCAATATAATATACATCATCTGTACAATACTGGCCTCTAGGGCATACATACAACTAACAATCTCCCACTTGCACTAGGGCCAGCTGCTGTAGTATCTCATACCGAGCATCCCGAAGAGTCTCTCAAACTGTATCTGGGGAATGGCCTTCGTGAGTGGATCCGCCGTGTTGTTCTTCGTGTCAACTCTCCTGACCTCGATCTCCCGGCGATCAACTATCTCCCGGATCAGGTGATACCGCCTCAGAATATGTCTGGACCGCTGATGGGACCTGGGTTCCTTGGCCAAAGCCACCGCTCCATTGTTATCGCAATACAAAGGTATTGGATGCTCAATGGATGGAACCACTCCAAGTTCAGTAATGAACTTCTTGACCCAGACAGCTTCTTTAGCAGCATCGTTGGCAGCGATGTATTCAGCCTCCATCGTCGAGTCTGCCACGGTTTCCTGCTTGGAACTCTTCCAGCTAACCGCCCCTCCGTAAAGGGTAAAGACAAAGCCCGACTGCGACTTAGAGTCGTCCTTATCACTTTGGAAGCTCGAATCGGTAAAGGACTCCACTTGGAGTTCTCCGTTACCATACACCAAGAACATATCTCTAGTCCTTCGCAAGTACTTGAGAATGCTCTTCACAGCTGTCCAGTGACTCTCTCCAGGATCAGCTTGATACCTGCTCACTACACTTAGTGAGTATGCTACATCGGGTCTGGTACATAGCATCGCATACATGATAGAGCCTACTGCCGAAGCATAGGGTATCCCTTGCATGCGAGCTCTCTCCAAATCAGTCTTGGGAGACATCTCTTTGGAGAGAGTGACTCCAGAGATCGTGGGCAAGTTCCCACGCTTGGACTCTTCCATACTAAACCTCTTTAGTATGGTGTCAATGTACCTGGATTGGGACAATCCCAAAATCCGTTTGGATCTATCTCTATAGATCCTTATTCCCAATATGCAGGAGGCATCACCAAGATCTTTCATTGAGAATCTTTGTGATAAGAAGAGCTTGACCGATTGCAGCATAGGAATATCATTTCCTATCAAGAGTATGTCGTCCACGTACAATACGAGGAAGACAACCTTACTCTCTGCCACCTTCTTGTAAATACAAGGTTCATATGGATTTTTGACGAAATCAAACTCTTTGATAACGACGTCAAAGCAGATGTTCCAACTCCGCGATGCTTGCTTTAATCCATAAATGGATTTAAGCAGCTTGCACACCTTCCCGCTGCTCCCACTGTCTACGAAGCCCTCTGGCTGAGTCATGTACACGCACTCTTCTAAATCACCATTTAGAAAGGCGGTCTTAACATCCATTTGCCAGATTTCGTAGTCATGAAAGGCAGCAATGGCAAGCATGATTCGGATGGATTTAAGCATAGCCACTGGAGAAAAGGTCTCGTCATAGTCCACACCTGGTCTTTGACGAAAACCCTTTGCTACAAGTCTAGCTTTGAAAGTCTCCACCTTCCCATCTACACCAAGTTTTTTCTTGAAGATCCACTTGCTCCCAATGGGTTTTACCCCTTCAGGAGCAACTTCCAAAGTCCATACTTTGTTGGTGTACATGGAATCCATCTCGGACCGCATAGCATCCAGCCATTTCACTGAGTCCCTACTCGTGATGGCCTGCTCGAAGCTAGTTGGGTCATCATCCTCCATGATGCAATCCTCGCTGCCACCATCAATGAGAAAACCGTAGTATCTCTCAGGTTGGCGAGGAACCCTACTAGATCGGCGGAGAGGCTGAGGTTCGTTGGGAACTACAGAATCCTTTGGTTCCACCAGATCTTCTGTTGTAGCTTCTGCAGCTGGAACCTCTTCCAGTTCTACCTCATGACCACTAATTTCTTTTTCAAGAAATTCCTTTTCTAAAAAGGTGGCATGCCGAGAAACAAACACTCTTTGTTCCTCAGGGTGGTAGAAGATATACCCTTGAGAATTCTTGGGATATCCTACAAATTTGCATAGAACAGACCGTGCCTCGAGTTTGTCCGGATTTTGTCGTTTGACATAGGCTGGACAACCCCATATCTTAACATAGTTAAGACATGGTCTCTTCCCTTTCCATATCTCATATGGAGTGGTAGGCACAGATTTGGTGGGGACCATATTCAATAGATGTATGGCTGTCTCAAGCGCATACCCCCAGAAGGAAATAGGTAACTCAGCTGTGCTCATCATAGAGCGCACCATATCTAATAGGGTGCGGTTCCTCCGTTCTGATACACCGTTGTGCTGTGGTGTATATGGAGGAGTCAGCTGAGAGAGAATCCCATTCTCTTTTAGGAATTCCAGGAATTCATTGCTCAAGTATTCACCTCCTCGATCAGATCGAAGGATTTTAATACTTTTTCCGGTTTGGTTTTCGACTTCTTGTTTATATTCTCTAAATTTCTCAAAAGCTTCAGACTTGTGTCTTATCAAGTACACATGTCCGTATCTTGAGAGATCGTCAGTGAATGTAATGAAGTACGAAGAACCATCCCTGGCATGTGTAGACATGGGACCACATACATCACTATGTATCAGTCCTAAGAGTTCGGTAACTCTTTCTCCGTGTCCCGAAAACGGAGTCTTGGTCATCTTGCCTTTGAGACATGACTGGCAAGTGTCATAAGATGAAAATTCGAAAGGTTTCAAATATCCATCTTTATGCAACTTAGCCAGTCGTGTCACATTGATGTGACCCAGTCTACAATGCCACAAAAAGGATTCGTTGAGTTCAGAACTCTTCCTCTTGTGTGTGTTTGTTATGCTCAGGACTGTTGATTGGTTTAGAACATAAATGCCATTGCACAACGTGCCTGATCCAACCAACTTTTGGTTATGGAAAATGTTCATAACATTGTCCTGTAATACAAAATTATATCCTTCTTTACTTAGCAAAGAAACCGATATAATGTTGCATATCAGGTTCGGCATGTAATAGCATTCGTTCAGAACCAATGTATTACCAGTTGGTAATACAAGGTGATATTCCCCGACAGTCTTAGCTGCAACAATTGCACCATTTCCAACTCTAATGTCTTTATCACCTTCTCCAAGTTCTCTACCTTTCCTTAGCCCATGTAACTGATTACATATATGGGATCCTGACCCGGTATCCAATACCCAGGACGTAGAGCAAATGGAGAAACAGTTCTCAGTAACGAACACACCCGAAGAAAATGCATCATCATGTACTTTCTTCATTCGGGTGGCATGGGAATCCTGGTATTCCCCTATATCCTGTTCAGTCCTATAACTCTTATAGGAAAGAACGGAACCAACGTTCCCCAGCACAGTATAACATGCGGGTTCGGTCAATACATCCATTTTATTATCTTTATTAAGGCATGAAATGGTCGCTACCTGGAGAGAGAGAGAAGAAAACACTTTAGCGTATGCTCGTGCAAGATCAGATTGGTTATTATCTTATCTAATCAGGATGGCTCCCACTGCTTTTTATCAAATCTTCCTCCAAACCCTAAAAGGAAAGACTAGCCGGGATTAATTACACACTACAAGTTCGCCAATCTTTCAGCCAGGCCAGTGTCGGTACTTTGAGGGAGGTCCCCCGTGCTTTCGCACGAACCTAATTACTGTAAACCTCGTTTTCCCAGAGGCATAACCTCGTTAACACCTTTCTAGACACCTACTTGATCGGCTAATTGTAATGTGTAAAACTCTCCCAGGAGTAACTCTTACTCGCAGCGGGTATCGGGATCCAACTATCTCATAGAAGGTATGCAATCTCATTGCAAATTTCAACACTTGAAATTCCCGATAATATTTTGCCCCTAGCGTGCTATGACCTTGACGAAAGCCAACAAACCACAGCCCGCTAGTCAAGTTCAACCCGTACATTTCTTGACTGAATTAAACCCACCCGCACGACCCTTGACGAAAGCCAACAAAGCCGTACGACTACCCTAATCCAGTCGCATCATATGCAGCAGATAAACAGCACATAGCTACCGCACACTACACCTTGACGAAAGCCAACAAATGTAGCACGAATACTATATGTAATTTATCTGAAATGACGGAGGGCTACGCAGGTTTTTCATAAAAACCATGAGCGTAATGAACTTGATATCGTTGTAGAATCAAATGATGTTTTGAAATGGAGTGATTTTGAGGCTTTTCTAGTTTTGCTAAAGGAGTCACTCCCGGTGAAGGGATCTCGGTCCTTTCCTCGTCGAATGAGGTGCGGGATATATCAAATATATCGCTGTGCAAAGCAAAAATGCAAAAGCAGTCAAAAGCAAACCGAGTATGTAGCATCTGCCAGTTATTGCTAAAGGAGTCACTCCCGGTGAAGGGATCTCGGTCCTTTCCTCGTCGAATGAGGTGCGGGGTATATCGTATATACCGCTGTGCAAAGCAAAAACTGTAGCTACCTGTTTTATTTAAAATCTGATTCTATAACATCTTAGGTTTCTTTTCTTTCATTAATCACATTAATGAAGTCCCATCATTTAATACCTAAACATCTCAGATAGATATGACGTACACTTATGCCATCCGCATTCGCCTCGATGTCCCCTCGTGCACCGTTAGGTTAGGTAACTAACGACAGAGCAGGGCAGGGCTAGCGCGGGTGTAAAACATAAGTAACGTCTATATAATATATCATATATACTATATACTATATCCATCTCAGAATCACAACACAGATATCGCAGCAGAATAAACATATGAAATATTGGATATACTAGGACGTCCGTGTTTTCAATACGAGCCAGTATAAAACACGGATTCCACGGTCGTGATGAATAGCCAATCCCACACCCCCAGACCCCTACGAGAGCGGCAAGCAACCCTGCCAATTCTAGGGTTAGGAGACCCGGACTCGACTCCTCGAGTTGGTCTCCCACTGGACCCCAGAACCCGGTTACTTGTGCTCCCCTCCTTGGGTCTATCCTAGTGCAGAAAAGTAAATAATATACAAAGGGTGACAACTCCCGCATCCTGGAAGTGCCCCGAATAAAAGAATATTACATACAAGTTTTTACATGAATGAAAATGAAAAACACTCATCTCACATAAAAACCCCGGCTATTCAAATACGACGATCCAATATAACATATCCAGCAACACATAACATCACATGTCATCAATGTAAGTAAGTATGCATACCCCAATTGTCCTTGACGTATAGCAACGAAACCGGCGATATGAACATACTACACTTACGGTCACAGAAAAGAAAGTGTAAAACTACAACAATTGGAATCCGCAACCTCTTTAGACATCACATGCCTAACAGTTATAAACCCCGCATTTTAGTCCCATCATCGAAAACTCTTTTCGATATCTTGTGAAACTAAACTGCTAGATCTATAACATTCATTCAGTTATCACATAACTGTTTGTGAATTCCAATTATTGTATCCAATTCCGGATAAATAGAATATATCAAACTTTCCGATCGAACATTCGAACACCCAAGTTTTCCCGACACCGATCAACACATGAAATAGGCTCAAAGACATTCACTTCATACCTCAGTACCGACGGTCCAGCCGTAGAAGGGTCAAGCCAACGCCTCACATGTGGCACGCCGTACTGCCCCAAACCCGAAGGTTCAAAGAGCAGTTCAAGACGGTCACATAATCGAGTTAAGGTTTGTGTCTTCTAGAGGGACCATCGCGTTACTTGCACTACTCAGAACGTCTTTTAACCACACAATAATCCAACACTTGGATATTCCGGCAGGGGAAAACCTGGGTATTTATATCCGGTCGAACTCTTTAACATATTTTACAATTATCTGGAAAAACACTAAAAACGAAATTTGATAATCCGATCGAAATACTGATTCCCAATAGTTCCCCAAAATACTCTTCTGTAAAGTCATAATAAAAATATCCCAGAATACACAGCATTGAATTATATGAGTTACTGTGAAGAAATAATTATTCAAAGGAACAGTAACGCCGCGGAAGCGCCGCACATGCCTAGCATGTGCCGCCCTTCCGCGGTGGAAAAGTGGAATTACCCCCTCGTATTTCACAGTAATTCTAATAACACCCTGCTTGATTTTCTACATATTTTTAATTGACAAAAATCCGAATTTTTAGAAAATGTCCAGAGAGCATTTTTAGGTTTTGGATTTCGGTTCGATCGGGTTTCAAACGTCGTCGGGACTTCGCCTAAGGCTCTAGCTAGGCTCTGATACCAGTGAAAGGTTCTTAGGCACCCTAGTGGGTTCTCACAAGGCATCGAACATGCCAAATTAAAATTTTTAGTGCCGAGAAACCCTAGACTACGGATCTTTAACTAGATGTTTAGGCGAAAAAGAAAGCTAGTTAACAGTTAACTACTATGATACGGATATACAACCTTTGTAGATCCGGATTTCCACCTCCACGGCTCCGCAACGTCATGTCCTCGCTGTCCATCATGAATCCTCGACTCGATCATCGGCTTCATCGGGAAAGCAAGCGGAATAGCTCGTCGGCTTTGTGTCAAAGACGATCTACGTCGAGGTTGCACAAACTCAAGCTCCGACTTCACAAACTTGTGAAACATGTGAAGTAAACACCCAAAACAACTTGGCAAGAGGTAGAGGGTGAAGAAATAGGAGGTGGGTTCACTTTGGATTTGGATTTAACTCACTAAAGCTCAAGTTGCCATTGGAGTAGCAAGCTTGAAGAAGAAGAAGAAGATGAGCTCTAGAAAAATTATGATAAGTATTCACTTAAAAATAAATATAAAACAAATACTTATCATAACTTGAACTAGGGTTAAGTGTAGAGAATTAACCATGGTCACTTTGATGGGTTAGGGTTAAGCATGAAGATAAGGATGGTTAGCATAGTCAAAGTTTCATGAAGCTTCAATAAAATGACAAAGAAAGCCACCATTCTCATCTTATTGTTTTCCAAATAAATATATAAATAAATAAGTAAATAAATGAAAATGCAAAACCCTAATTATCATATTAACCATGGATTAATTTTATACACTTAACTAAATGATCAAGTATCATCAAACATGATACAGAAAAGTGCACGAAAGTATATCACATATACAATGTGCAATCCAAGTGAGAAAAATCCGTTTAAAGTGAACCAATACTAGTTAATGCAAAGTAATATATCAAATATATAATTATACATTAAATCATTAAATCAACACTTGATTCAATGATCCGGTTATATCGCATACAACCGACTAGTATGCAATGCATCGATTTATCGAATCAATGATTCGATAACTAGGTCATATCGAATATAACCAATCGAAACATATATCACGAGAATGAAATGCCGTATCACATACACGCATTATTCTCGGTCCTGCACATATCTCATATGCGCTCCTATTTCGTTTCGCTTGAGCCAGGAAACCTCTGTGTAGGACTCTAAAGACTCGTCAATACGCCGGTAGCAGATGATGATCATATCAAGCACCCACAAGCCGCAAGCGGTCTGCTAAACGTAACGGCCACCCGGGTATTGAGCGATCAGAAGATCGACGAGCTAGCCCGCTCACACTCCTGCGAATCCGACCAGTAACACTTACCATACAGTCAAGTCTCTTCGTCTGATACGTCGCATATCAAGTCTAGGGGTGGTATACGTCAGACCCCAATAACCCGATAAGTCGTGCTGATATGAGGCTCGTAACGGGTCGAGAAACTACTGGTAACACTTACCAGCAAATCTCTGATCAGCCCTGGCCAGGGACTTACCTGTTACGGCCAATCGAGCACAGCGCAACATCAACTCCCAATACCGGGAGAGACGAAACCCCTCCTATCGCTCATTGCCTCCATGTGACTCGGGACTGTGCCCAAAGACCACCGTTTTGCACGCCCTCATGGACGTGGTAAGGTGGAGATCAAAGCACAGTGGGAATCACACAAGACTCTATGACGATCTCGGGTCTACAGACTAACCTGTACAAGTGTCACCTGAGAACTGCCATCTGACGTGAGGTATAATACCATCTGGGAGTTCTCGGCGAGTCCGTCCAGTGTACCCAGTTTCCACTGAGCACCCGTATACCATCTCTGATGTCAAACACCAATGGATATGGGATCATCCATCGCCCATCACATGGGTCGAGAAGCGTATACGCTAGTCTACTCTGGTAAATCGATGCCCCGTCTCGAGATACCCACGACTAGGGACCTTGAAGGATGTACTTATGGACTACCATGTTCCCACTAGTATGATCTGCATCATAGTCTAGGTAGTCAAGTACAAATCCTAAGGGCTTTACCAACATGTAACTATAAGACAGTATAAAGAGACTAGTGTACATGTTAAGATAAATGGCAACCAGATAGCATACTATCATGTCGAGCAAGAAAGTCATCTCTATATATGTCCAAGCATCCAATATAATATACATCATCTGTACAATACTGGCCTCTAGGGCATACATACAACTAACATTTATTATATTCTCTGATAATCTCTCAAGATTCGGACATATGTTCCTGTTGAAACACAAGTGCGAACCTTTTGAGATATTCACAGAATATAAGTTAGAAGTAGAGAACCAATACGGGTATAAGTATTATGTCCTATGATGAGATCAAGGAGGAGAATACTTGTGCATAGAATTCCTGGACTATTCTAAAGGAGAATGAGATTCTCTCTCGGCATTACTCCTCCTAATACACCATAGCACGATGGTATATCGGGGCGGAGCAATCACACCCTATATGATATGGTGTGCTCTATGATGAGTATTACTGAGTTACCTATTTCCTTTTAGGGGTTATGCACTTGAGAAGCTGCATACCTATTGAATAGGTTCGAATCAAATCAGTTGCCTACCACTCCATATGAGATATGGAAAGGGAAGAGCCCATGTCTTAAGCTAGTTAAGATTTGGGGTTGTCCGGCCTATGTTTAAAAGCAAAATCCGGACAAACTCGAGGCAAGGTTAGTTATGTAGAACTGGAAAGGTTCCAGCTATGCAAACTACAGAAGATGATTTGATAGAACCAAAGGATTCAATAGCAACCAACGAACCTCGGCCTCTCCGCCGATCTAGTAGGGTTCCTCACCCACCTGAGAGATACTTCGGTTTCTCTATGACAGTGGGAGCGAGGATTGCATCATGAGATGATGACCCAACTAGTTTCGAGCTGGCCATCAGGAGTGAGACTCTGTAAGAATGGCTGGATGTTTAGTGATCTGAGATGGAATCCTTATACACCAGCAAAGTATGGACTTTAGCTGCTATATCTGAAGGGTTAAATCCCCATCAGGAGCAAGTATATCTTGAGAAGATTACTTGGTGTAGATGGAAAAGTTGAGACTTTCAAAGCTAGACTTGTTAAAAGTTTGCATCATTGACCAGGTGTGGATAATGATAAAACCTTTTCAAGTAGCTATGCTTAAGTCCATCCAGATCCTACTTGTCACGGCTACATACCATGACTACGATATCTGGTGGTTGGGTGTCATGACTGCTTTTCTAAATGATGCTTTAGAAGAGTGCGTCTATAAGTACACAGCCAGAGGGCTTCGTAGACAGTGAGAGCAGCGGAAACGTGTGCAAGATGCTTTATAGGATTAAAGCAGGCATCGCGGAGTTGGAACATCTGTTTTGATGGAGTAGTCAAAGAGTTTGACATCATCAAAATGGTAGATGAACCTTGTATAAACAAAAAGGTAGTAGGGAGTATGGTGATGATCCTCGTAGGGTACGTGGATGACATACTCTTGATAGGGAAAGAGTTTCCTATGCTACGCTCGATCAATCTCCGCTTATCACAATGATTCTCCACATAGGATCAAAGTGATACCTCCTAAATCCTGGGTTTTTGGATCTATGAGATAGATCTAAATGGATGTTAGGATTCTCACTAGTTGTAGTGAGACAGTATCAACCGATCCTGGGGAGAATCACTGGAAGGGTTCCAGGGTGATAAAGACGACTGAGTGTCAGTCACAGGCATTGTCTTAACCCTCAGTAAAGGGACGGTATGTTGGAAGAGTTCCAAGCTAGATACCGTGGCATACTAGACGATGAAGGCAGGATACATCGCTACTTAAGATACTACCAAAGAGGCTGTTTGGATGTATAATGGTTCATGAGATGAACTATGTTCCTCCCATTGTGTGATAATGGAGTTGTGGCTTATGCCAAGGAACGCATGTCCTATCAGTGATCCAGACATATTCTAAGGCAGTATCACCTGATCATGGAGATGGTTCATCTCCAGGGGATCGAGGTCAGGAGAGTAGACTCAGAGGACAACACAGCGGATCCACTCACAAAGGCCTGTTCCCAGAGAGAGACTTTTATGGGATGGTTGAGTATGAGATACTTCAAACAACTGCTACAGATGGCCCTAGTGCAAGTGGGAGATTGTTAGTTATATGTATGCCCTAGAGGCCATTACTGTACATAGGATGTATATTGTAGTGGATGCTGGGACATATATAGGAAGGACTTTCTTGCTCGACATGATAGTATGCTATCTGGTTACCCTTTACCTTAACGTGTATGCTGATTGTCTCTCTGTTACATGTTGGTAAAGCCCTTAGGATCTGTACTTGACTACCTGGACTATTATGCGGATCATACTGGTGGGGACATGGTAGTCTATAAGTACATCCTTCAAAGTCCCTAGTCGTGGGTGTATCGAGACGGGGCATCGATATACCAGAGTAGACTAGCGTATACCTTCTCGACCCATACAGATGGGCGATGGATGATCCCATATCCATCGGTGTTTGACATCGGAGATTATATACGGGTGCTCAGTAGAGACTGGGTACACTGGACAGACTCGCCGAGAACTCCCAGATGGTATTATACCTCACGTCAGAAGGCAGTTCTCTGGTGACACTGGTACAGAGTAGTCTGTTGACCCGAGATCGTCAAAGAGTCTTGTGTGCTTCCCACTGTGCTTTGATTTCCATCTTACCACGTCCAAGAGGGCGTGCAAAACGGTGGTTTTTGGGTACAGTCCCGAGGCACATGGAGGCAATGAGCGATAGGAGGGGATTCATCTCTCCCGGTATAGGGGGTTGATGTTGCGCTGTGTTCGATTGGCTATAACAGGAAATCCCTGGCCAGGGTTGCTGAGATTTACTGGTAAGTGTTACCAGTAGTTTCTCGAATTGTTATAGACCTCATATCGACACGACTTATCGAGCTATTGGGGTCTGACGTTTACCACCCCTAGGCGGGATATGCGACATATCAGACGATCAGACCGGACTGTACGGTAGTGTTACTGGTCGGATTCGCAGGAGTGTTAGCGGGCTTGCTCGTCGATCTTCTGATCGCTCAATACCCGGGTGGCCGTTACGTTTAGCAGACCGCTTGCGGCTTGTGGATGTTTGATATGATCATCATCTGCTGCCGGCGTATTGACGAGTCTTTGGAGTCCTACACAGAGGTTTCCTGGCTCAAGCGAAACGAACTAGGAGCGCATATGAGATATGTGCGGGACCGAGAATAATGCGTGTATGTGATACCGTATTCCATTCTCGCGATGAATGTATCGAATAGTTATATGTGATATAACCTAGTTATCGAATCAAGGATTGATTCGATCAGCTGATACATTGGATACTAGTCGGTTATATGCGATATGACCGGATCGTTAAATCAAGTGTTGATTTAATGATTTAATGTATAATTATATATTTGATATATTACTTTTCATTAACTAGTATCGGTTCACTTTAAAATGGATTTTCTCACTCGGGTGTGCACATTATATATGCGATATGATTTTGTGCACATGATTGTATCATGTTTGATGATGCATGCTAAATTGGTTAAGTGTAAAGATTAAACCATGGTTGTGAATGGTTAGGGTTATGTTTTCTTTTCATTTATTTATTTATTGGTTATTCATTTGGAAAAGAAAATTAAAAGCAAAAAGGGAAAAATGGTTGCTATTTTGTTTTGTTCATGAATCTTCATGAAGCTTTGACTTAGTTAACCATTTTGTCTCATGCTTAACCCTAACCACTCCACTAACCCTAGTTCACTCTCTACAACTAACCATGGTCATGTTATGATAAGAATGAGTTTCTTTTCTAATTAAATTAATTCTTATCATAACAAGCTTCTTCTTCTTCTTCTTTCTTTTCTTCACTTGAAAAAGCTTGATTGCATCAATGGTGGATTGACGAAATGAGTGAGAAATCCAATTCTAAAGTCTACCCACTTCCTATTTCTTCATCCTCTACCTCTTGCCAAGTAGTAGAGTGTGTTTCCTTCACAAGTTTTCAAAGCTAGGTGATGGTGGAGCTTGATCTATCGATGCCTCGATATAGATCATCTTCGGCATGGACATCGACGACCTAGCTCGCCATTTCTCCGACGAAGCCGACACTAGAGCCCGGATTCTTTTTGGACAGCGGAGACGACTTCATTGCGGAGCTATGGAGGTGGAGCACCGGATCTACAAAGGTTGTATTTCGGTATCTCATAGTTAAGTGTTAACTAGTTAGCTTTTTCGCCTAGTTTTCTAGCAAACGATCCGTAGTCGGGTCTCTCGGCACCTACATTTTTGAAAATGGCATGTTCGATGCCTTGTGAGACCTCACTAGGGTGCCTAGGAACCCTACACTTGGATCTGTGATACTGACGCTACGCTTCGGGCTACTCGTCACGGACATTAAGTTCCACATCATAGACGCCAAGACATGCTACAACGCTTTGCTCGGCCGACCATGGTTACACGAGTACAACATCATCCCTTCTACACAACATCAGTGTATGAAGTATTTTAAGGATGGTTTCGAGTATACCGTGACGGGAGAACTGAACCCGTTCTCTGTGAACGAGGTCCGCAAATACGAAGATGCCAAATACTTCTTGCCGGATTTCGAAGACACGGAAAAGTGTCACAAGCCGGAAAATAAAACTAACGCCACCATCCCTGTCTTCGGCAGTGATACCGAGGAGGAAGAGGAGATCGTTTATTCGGGTCCGCCCCAACATAACAAGCCAGGACCGTCCACTCCTACATTGGTCTTTGGTAGTGACTCGGAGGATGAGGTCCGTGTCGTATTCTCTGCTCGACCTTCAATACAAGCTTCCGCTGACGAAGAGCAAAGTCTGCAAGTCGCCATGGTGCCGCCTAAACATCATAAAGAACTGGACGCACTTAATATCTACAGTGTAGAAGAGCTGCGGACATTCTATATCCCTCCCAGGCGAGAAAACGAGAAGGCAATCCTATTCTACCGTTCTGAAGAAAACAAGGTGGGAAAAGAAGTCTGGCATGGCGCGGATCCCACGCTCGACAAGCTTCAGCCTATCCGTCTTCCCAGATATTATACAGAAGGTTTGAAGAAGCTGCTGAAACGCCAGGGGATATCCTTCAAACAGACCGTTAGAGAGGCCAAATTCTATGACAGGGTCTGGAACATTCCCGGGATCCAACGCAAACTGCCTAACGGGAGAATGGAAACAAGATGGCTTGGATACATCCGTTCAAAGAAACGAGAGTTACTACCCTGCTGCTACGTCGTATATGACCTTGATGAAGAAGCGGATGCTCAATGGGAGGACGCTAATCTTAAGCCAGTGAGAGTTCCAGATGCAAAAGAACCCGGTCTGTCGTTCGAGGAACAAATGGACAGTCTTATAAAGAAAGCTGGTCAAAAGGCCCGAGATGATCACAACCGTGAGACGGCCATCTACGAGAAAGCCAAGACGCGACGCCTTCTCCGACAGGCTGTAAAGGATGAAAATGCCGCTCCTTGTCAACCTGTTATAAAGAAGGCTCCGCTCAAAAGCAGAAATAAGTCGGAAGGCCAAAAAGGCACTCAACAACAACAAAGCAGGGCTAAGAAGCCACGCAAACGGGAGTCGAGCGTTATTGATCTATCCCTTATGAAGAAAAGGGGGCGAGCATACTCGTTTCCTCAGGACAAGACGAAGAAAATACTTGATCTCGCCCTGAAACATCAAATGCTTACATTGCCGGAGTCTAAACACCCTGAACAAGCAGGCGAAGCCTCACACCCGGACTATTGCTCTTACCATCGAGTAGTAGGTCATCCTCTTGAAGATTGCTTCACCTTCAAGAATTGGGTCGAAGATCAATATCAGCTTGGTAAATTCGCTCTGTCCAACAACTGGAGGGTAGCACCACCACAAAAGCACGAGCCTAAGGCCACGAAAGAAAGACCAGTTCCACATTGGGATTGGAAGCGAATTCGTACCTGTCACATGATAACAATACTACAAGAAGAATCCGAGAACATGGACAGCCTTCCCTGGTGCCTCGAAAACAGCAATGATGAGGTGATCTCAGAATTTCCCCCAGCTACGAAAGAACTGGAGGACGGAATACATACCACTGCAGATAACCTCAAGAAAATTGAGTTGGGGACGATAAACGATCCGCGACCGACATTCGTCAGCGAGCTGCTGTCTGAAGAGAGGGTGGCTGCGTTAAAAGACATCCTTGTACAACATAAAGATTGCTTCGCATGGAAGTATTCCGAGATGCCGGGACTAGATCCAGAAGTTGCTGTACATAGGCTGGCGATATCCTCGGGTGTCAAGCCAGTCAAACAAGCGCCGAGAAGAATGCGGCTCAAGCTCGAGATGAGCATCAACGCTGAAGTCAAAAAGCTGATAGACTCCGGCTTCATCTAGGAGGTTCAATACCCTGAATGGATTGCTAATATCGTCCTAGTGATGAAGAAAAATGGGACGGTGCACATATGCGTGGACTTTCGGGATCTCAACAAAGCCTGCCCGAAGGATGATTTCCCAGTACCAGTCACCGAACTGATGATAGACAATACGTCAATGCATGAGATTTTCTCATTCATGGACGGCTCATCAGGATATAATCAAATAAAAATGCATCCTGAAGACCAGAAACATACGGCTTTCCGGACTCCTTTGGGAATATTCTGTTACAAGGTGATGCCCTTCGGTTTAAAGAACGCCGGTGCCACCTACCAAAGGGCCATGACAAAGATCTTCGATGACCTTATACACGAAATCGTCGAATGCTATATCGACGACCTCGTTGTTAAAAGCAAATCATACGAGGAACATCTCGAGCATCTGAAGACCGTATTTCAACGTCTTCGGCAATACAACTTGAAGATGAATCCACTCAAGTGTGCATTTGGAGTTTCCTCAGGAAAATTCCTCGGATTCATTGTTCGACACCGGGGTATCGAAATAGATCCATCCAAGATCAAGGCAATCATGGAAATGCCTCCGCCGAGAACTCTCAAACAGCTGCGGTCTCTCCAAGGGAAACTCGCGTACATACGGCGATTTATAGCCAATCTCTCAGGAAAATGCCGTCCTTACAGCCACCTGATGAAGAAGGGAACCCCGTTCATCTGGGATCAAAAGTGCCAAAGCGCACTGGATGAGATCAAGCAGTATTTGCAAAACCCTCCAGTGTTGGCTGCTCCAGTGAAGGGAAAGCCTCTCATTCTTTACACGGCCGCCCTTGAAGGTTCTTTGGGCGCATTATGGGCACAAGAGAATGACCAGGGGAAAGAAAGAGCACTTTACTACTTAAGTCGAGTGCTGCTAGGGGCAGAAAGCAATTACTCCCCCATTGAAAAACACTGCCTGGCGTTGATCTTCGCAATAACAAAGCTTAGACATTACGCATTAGCGCATGAAGTCCATCTCATTTCAAAGGTGGACCCTCTCAAATATCTAATGTCAAAGGCCATATTGACGGGACGACTCGCTAAATGGGCCCTGCTCTTAATGGAGTTCTCGATAGCATATCAACCACTCAAAGCAGTAAAAGGCCAGGCCATCGCCGACTTCCTTGCTGAGCACTCGATACCGGCCAACTCTCCTTTAAACTGCGATCTTCCAGACGAACATGCGTTTGATGCGATCGACGGTGATAATACCCGATGGGAGCTTTATTTCGATGGAGCATCTTCCATGAAAAAGCACAAACAAAGTACGTCAATGATCAAATCGGGAGTAGGCCTTATCTTCGTGACCCCACAAGGAGGAATAATGCGCTTCGCTTTCTCCTTAACAGAGCCGAGAACGAATAATGAAGCTGAATATGAAGCTTTGATAGCTGGTCTCGAGATCACCATTGACATGGGAATTGAAAGCCTCCTCATATATGGAGACTCCCAGTTAGTCGTCAGTCAAGTGAACGGCGATTACCAAACATGCAAACCAGAATTGGTAAAATATGGTGAAAAGGTCCAACAACTGCTAACCCAAATTCCCTCCTATACTTTGGAGAGCATACCGCGTGCGGAAAACAGCAAAGCGGACGCGTTGGCCAAGCTTGCTAAAGAAATGGCTGACGAGAACCTCGATGACGTTAGAATCATGGTACAAAGTCGTCGGGTGCTCGCCCCCGCAGAAATACCTTCGGAATCACCCGAAGAGAAGGGAGTGACTGAACGAGCGACCTTACAAATAAAAGACCACGAGAAGGTTGAGGATTGGAGGGAAGTCTTTATAGACTACTTCAAGTCGCACCAAATGTCTGAAGATGCGTCCGCAAGACATCAGCTCACAAAACGAGCTCTGTCTTTCGCCTTCGTCAATGATACTCTATACAAGAGGTCATTTGATTCCCTGTGGCTGAGATGCTTAGGACCAGACGAAGCGGAAAAAGTCGTTCAGGAAGTTCATGACGGAATCTGCGGTTCTCATCAAGCGGGCCCAAAGATGAAGTTAAAGATCAAACGGATGGGCTACTACTGGCCCACGATGATTCAAGATTGCCTCGAATATGCGAGGCAATGTCACTCATGCCAAATTCATGGGGACTTCATCCATCAGCACCCAAATCCATTACATCCAACGGTGGCCAGCTGGCCGTTCGAAATGTGGGGAACTGACATAGTCGGCCGCATCGAACCAGCATCGTCCAAGGGACATCGTTCCATCTTGGCGACGACTGATTACTTCTCCAAATGGGCAGAGGCGGTACCGTTGAGGGAAGTGAAGACGGAGAATATTCTACATTTCTTCAAAACGCATGTCATATACCGGTTTGGAACCCCGAGAAGGATCATCTCTGATAATGGGCCAGCCTATCGAAGTCATAAAATCAGCCGCTTCGTACAGCAGCACAATATAGACTGGAGATATTCCTCAGTCTATAATCCGCAAGCTAACGGTCTCGCCGAGGCCTTCAACAAGACCTTGACGAAAATTATAAAGAAAACGGTGTCCCGAAATAAGAAGGACTGGCACGAAAGACTGCAAGAGGCTCTTTGGGCGTATCGAACTACATTCAAGACAGCCACGAACACAACGCCCTATGCGTTGGTGTTCGGCACGGAAGCAGTACTCCCCCTCGAAATAGAATTACCCTCTCTGCGAGTGGCAGTTCACTACGAGCTGACGGATGAAGAAAATGCTCACATACGGTTTGAAGAGCTTGACGCTCTTGATGAAACCCGGCTCCTAGCGCAACAAAATCTGGAAGCTTATAAAGCAAAGATGACGCGCTCATATGAGAGACTGACCCGACCAAGGACATTCCGCCAGGGTGAACTCGTGCTAGTGGTCAAAAGGCCTATGATCCCCAATCGCGCCAAGCGGGGAAAATTCGAGCCAAACTATGAAGGCACGTACATCATACATAAGGTCTACCAGGGTGGGCCCTACCTACTTATGGATATGCATGGTGAAAGGCCTTTCAGGCCAATAAATGGTCGCTTCCTGAAGAAATACTACGCTTAATAAGTCACAGCATAGGTCAATGATAGATGACGACGACTATGTCCTCTCGCTATCTTCCTCAGCTGGAACTTTATAAGCATAAAGCCGGTCTTCTCAATATCGGACCGAAATGTCCTTAAACTAATAGCAGACCGAAACGTCTTTAAACTACTCCTGCAGCATTCTTAGGCTGACGAGATATAAAAAAAAGAAGGAAAACATATAAAAATAAAAAGAACAGAAAAAGCGGTATGTCCATAAGCAAAAAGGGCACGGATGAAAACCCGAAAGGGCTCCGTGAGTAAAAACAGCAGGGCTACCGGCGAGTGTTCGTGAAAACCCGAGAGGGCACGACCTCGTAAAAAAAAAGAAAATAAAAAGAATAATAAAAAAAAACGGTAAGTCCATAAGCAAAATGGGCGCGGATGAAAACCCGAGAGGGCTCCGTGAGTAAAAACAGCAGGACTACCGGCGAGTGTTTGTGAAAACCCGAAAGGGCGCAACCTCGCTAAGAAACACTTGTAGGGTCCTCTCGACCCTATAAGGAGAAACCACCCGCGTGAGAGCCTTACGATTCACAAGGGAACAACACACTTAGGAATCCCCACGATTCCTAAGGAGAAAATACACTTGCGAGATCCTCACGACTCGTAAGGAGAACGCTCTTATAGGACCCTCACGGCTCATAAGATTTGAAAGTCTTAAGTTACAGAGATCTAAACCTGTGCTTAAGCAACCCCCACAACTTTCGATATTGCCCTACAGGTGGCTCTGCACTGACCCTTGTATACAATCCACGGGCGTGAATAAACATTTCCCTAACTAAGTCCCATCTGAGACTAGGGATATGTCCACACGGTAAACAACCCTTGTAAATCCTCTCGACTTACAAGTAGAAAACCCTCCTGTAAGATCCTTACGACTTACAGAGGAACAAAACACTTAGGAACCCTCATGATTCCTAAGGAGAAAATACACCTACAAGATCCTCACGACTTGTACGGAGAAATACCTTTGTGAGACCCTTACGGCTCATGAAGTCAAAAGCCTTAGTTGACAGGACCTTAACCCTGGCCGCTAAGCCTCCTTTGTTCGACAACAACAGAAGCAAATGATGATTCGCTCCTGGCAATATCCCAGTTGTAGCGGTGCTGATGCCAAAATCAGTGTCCAAGTTCAGGTTTACGGCGAAAAGCCAGTAAGCCGCACATGCATACGAAATAGTCGAAATGATAGGGCAACTTGCAATAAGAAGCAGCAAGTAAAATGTATGCATGCAAAATAGCCGAAATGATTGGGCGACTCGCAAAAAAAAGCAGCGAGTAAAAATAAAATAAACAGCCGAAATGATTGGGCACCGCGAGAAAATAGCCGAAATGATTGGGCAATCGCGACCTTCGCGATATAAAAGCTGAAATGATAGAGCATCGCGGAAAGAATAAAAAAAAATGAAAGAATGAAACTTTTTGCCCTACATTTGAGATCACATCGATCCCTGTATACAATCCAAGGGCATAAACAAAGAGGGAACCATACCCTCCCAACAAATTCCTCGACTCACGGATACAAACACTCCTTGACGAGAGCCTCCTGATCCGCGTCGATCCGCAGAGCCACCAGCGCCTCCGTGGAAATCCTCGACTCGTTTCAAACCCCAAGGAAACAAATAATCCTTGGCGCTTGGGAAACAAATAATCCCTAGCAAACTCCTCGACTCACGGATACAAACACTCCTTGACGAGAGCCTCCTGATCCGCGTCGACCCGCAGAGCCACCAGTGCCCCTGTGGGAATTCTTGACTCGATTCAAACTCCAAGGAAACAAATAATCCTTGGCGCTTGAGAAACAAATAATCCCTAGCAAACTCCTCGACTCACGGATACAAACACTCCTTGACGAGAGCCTCCTGATCCGCGTCGATCCGCAGAGCCACCAGCGCCTCCGTGGAAATCCTCGACTCGTTTCAAACCCCAAGGAAACAAATAATCCTTGACGCTAGGGAAACAAATAATCCCTAGCAAACTCCTCGACTCACGGATACAAACACTCCTTGACGAGAGCCTTCTGATTCGCGTCGACTCGTAGAGCCACCAGAGCCTCTATGAGAACCCTCGACTCGTTTCAAACCCCAAGGAAACAAATAATCCTTGGCGCTTGGGAAACAAATAATCCCTAGAAAACTCCTCGACTCACGGATACAAACACTCCTTGACGAGAGCCTCCTGATCCGCGTCGACCCGCAGAGCCACCAGTGCCCCCGTGGGAACTCTCGACTCGTTTCAAACCCCAAGGAAACAAATAATCCTTGGCGCTTGGGAAACAAATAATCCCTAGCAAACTCCTCGACTCACGGATACAAACACTCCGTGACGAGAGCTTCTTAACTCATGTCAACTGTTCCACTACAACTGCAAACAAATCCCCGATTCGTCTCAATTTGTAAGAAGAAGTCTCAGACAGCAAGGATTGAAAAGCTTGCTTTTTGAGCAATGGGGCCCTGCAAGTCAATCCAAACTGGTCTCTTGCATACTATTCACGGGTCTCACTCTCCGAAGTCGAATTTCGACGAGGAGGGAAACAACCGCTTACGAATCCTCTCGACTCGTAAGAGGGAAAATTCTCTTAAAGGATCCTTACGACTTATAAGAGAAAACCACACTTAGGAATCCTCACGATTCCTAAGGAGAAAATCCGCCTATGAGATCCTCTCGATCCGTAGGGAGAAAAGCCTCCATGAGACCCTCACGGCTCATAGAGTTGAAAAATCTTAGGCAGCAGACCAGAACCTGCGGCCTAAGCCATCGCTATTTCCTAAGGAAGTCAGAATACTCGTTTTAGACATCCATCAACCATGGTTATTAAGACAGCCTGCTGACAATAAAAAAAAAAGATGACAGAAAGAATATCCGGTCTACATTTGATCTGGCGTGCGTGACGCATTCATTTATGCATGGGCAGAAGACTCAGGACGAGAAATAAGACAAGCTGAAATAGAAAAGGGAAGGGTTTCCATTCATACTGCTAAAAAATTTTTCTTTTACAAGCATAAGAAACATTATTAAAATTATTACGACGGTATAACCTCAGATCCGGGGCACGGATTGAGGAAATCAAAAGTAAGGCCATCCAGAGTTCTTCTGGCCTTTCTAATTATTCTTATGCGCAGTCTTTCTCGCTCCACTGTATCGAGATCATCGGTGAGCCCTCCTGGCCTTTGATAAGCAGCAACTATCGTCGTCTGCTGGAAGACTTGGTGTAGGATGTCAATAAGGCTGTTCCGTCGTTTCTTTGAAATCAGCCCTGTCAGGTACACTGAATGCAGCTTGTCTTCGGCATCATCCAGCGCGTTGAGCGGTAAGGCCTCATGAAGACCCGGAAGTGCTCTCCATATGGCTCCCAACATGACTTTCAAAAGGAACAAACGACGAGGCAACAGCCAACCACCGCTTCCGTTCAGATGACCCATGACTTCTGCACATTCAGCGTCTGTAAATTCCTGGTTTTGTTGACGACCCTGAGCGCGGATATCGTCGTAGGTAATAAACTCGTGCAAACTGTATAGATGCACCGCCGCTATTATGCCTGGAGGAAATATTACAGGAAGATCAGCAATAGAAAAGCAGTAATATACATAGAGGACTAAATTCCTAGAGAGCGAAACTATGTTCAAGGATAAAGTCCCCTGGATGAAGGCTCTGCTGGTTAAGATTAATCTAAGAATCGATTTTACCTAAAGTTTTCCTAAAAACTTTGAAAAAAAAAGGAGGAGCAAGGCACCGGAATTCTTGAAGGCAAGAACAAAGCTCTGAGGTCTTCGAAAATAGAAATCTGAAAGATGATAAATATCTGGGGGGGACGAAAGGTCCTATTTATAGGAATCAAGTGCCTCTTCGACTTCCAAGAGTTGTCACAGCAGTTTACCCTAATCGGAGTGAACTTCTGTTCAAATTCCGAGGCGGGAGATGAAGCAACGCTTGTCTTCCCTTCCCCCAATCAGAGCAAAGCACTGTCTTGAAAATTAATTTAATGAAGCGACGCTTCAGATTATTTGCGCTGCACAATACGCCACGTGTCTGACGCAGACGTATCAGCGCAACACCCAAAACAGCGCACCCAATCAAAGCAAAGCTCTATTTCAAGCAAAACTAAAGGAAGCAACGCTTCAGCGGCGTATGAGCCGTGTGCTGCGTGACACGTGTCGGCGCAGATGCGCTAGCGCAGTTGCGCTGCACTGTGTGCTGTGCGACACGTGTCATACCCTGGAGCATTTGCGCTAAACAAAAATTAAGGTTCTGAAGAAATCTTTTCTGTTATTGTTAAAACAAGAAGATTATCTTCTGTAAAACAGAAGCCCTTGGATCAAAGATCCGACGGTGGGGGAAATCCCGCCAAATCTTTCAGAAAAGGGATTTCTTCAACAAATTGAACTTACTTCTTAATTTGCAAGATGAGGTCTCAGGCAGTAAGGACTGAAAAGCTTGCTTCTTGAGCAATGGGGCCATGCAAGTCAATCCAAAATGGTCTCTTGCATACTATTCACGGGTCTCACTCTCCGAAGTCGATTTTCGACAAGGAGGGAAACAACCGCTTACGAATCCTCTCGACTCGTAAGAGGAAAATTCTCTTATAGGATCCTTACGACTTATAAGAGAAAACCACACTTAGGAATCCTCACGATTCCTAAGGAGAAAATCCACCTATGAGATCCTCTCGATCCGTAGGGAGAAAAATCTCTATGAGACCCTCACGGCTCATAGAATTGAAAAGTCTTAGGCGGCAGATCTGAACCTGCGGCCTAAGCCATCGCTATCTCTTGGAGAAATTAAGTTGTCTGCCAATCAGGTTCATCGACAACATCATGATGTAAAGGCAGAAAACAAAAGAGCATACAAGATATTGCAAAAGAAAGTGTGTATCTTTATTCATTGACCTTAATCAAATACATGGTGAATCATACAAAAGAGCAAAGAACGGATACATGTTACTCAGAAAAGAAAATTTTTATAAATACATTGATACAAAGGCAGCTATTGGGAATGAAGCGTCTTAAGTAGCTCTATCAGTTGTTCGTACACTTCCTTCCATGCCTTTTCCCGATTGGATACCACTGCCAACTCCGCCTTCACCTGGGCCCGTTGCTGTGCGACGGATGCAAGCTGATCCCTGACGGCTTGATGAGAAGCTTCACGGCCTGGAGTGTCATGCTCGGCGACATCAAGTGCCCGCTTTAGTCTCAGCCCATTCGATATGCGCTCCAGAAGACCCTCAAAGACGGTCTTTACCTCAGCGGCGTTCGCCTCAACTTCGGCACGCAAGCGAGCAGTTCTGCTTGAAGAATCTTGGCACTCCTTCAGCCTCAAAGCCACTTCTTGTTCCAGATGACGGAAATGAGAAGCGCTTTGCTCGAGCCATGCTCCCCGTTGAGTGCTCAAGGCCAAAGTCTCGGGGGACAGGCGCATTGACTCCAGCTGATGAAGGCGAGCCTCGATCTCCCGACAATAGTTAACCCAAGAGGCGACAATGCCCTCGTCATGGAAGGTGGCAAATATCGCCAACATCGGGTTAACCGTCGTGGAGAAGTCCTCAGCAGATACAGGAGCCTCGATGTCGAGTTCCTCGATGTAGTCGCTTAACATGCGCAAACTATTCGCGGCACCTTTTGAGGACGGACGTCGCTGGGAAGGGCCGCCCGGTATTGTAATGCGAGACTCGAAAGGCACCGAGACTGGAACGACAGCTGGAAAAAGACGAAATGCGATTAGATGATGATTCAATAGATATGAAGGAAGTCATTGATAAGATAGTTTACTATACCGGTGGAGACAGGTGGCAAGGCCGGAAGGGCTGGTGGCGCAGCCGATCTTTCTGCTCCCCCTTCGATTTGCAGCACTGCAGTCAGAACAAGAGAGAGTTAGAAATAATTCTACCACTGAAAAGACAAAGCTACCAATCGGGAACGGTACTCACCAGCGCCACCAGAGGGAGAGGCGAATTCAGATGGGAAGGAGAAGTGTGGGAGCAACACTTGATAGAGATGATCAAAAAGCACTCCTGGGAGATACAACAGTGTGACTTTAGTACAGAAATTATACATCTGGAAGATAAGATTAATAAATCGCAAACACATACCTTCCAACATCTTCGAGGGTATGAGAGAGGGTTGAGAGGTGACCACCGCCAAGGCAGTCGTTGAAGGCGTTCCCTCGAGCAGTGGGGCATCGGCGCTAGCTGCACCTGCGTTACAAGAAAAGTGAACTTGTCAGAAAAGATTGAAAAATAAGAAAGACAGTAACCTAAGGTTTACCTGAGGAGCTCCCGGCCGAAACAGAAGCGACTCCCTCCTCTATCGACATAAGGCCACCGCCCGTAGCCTCATCACCCGACTCGATGGGGACCGTCGTCGTGCTACTGCGACCAGGAGACGGCAGGAGATCGTAAGCAGGGAGGGCAATAATTGGAGCGTTGCCGGATTCTTGGAAGGAAGCGGCCGACTCTTCCCCAAGAGTCGTACCCATCACGCCCGCAACTTCTTCGAGCTCCTCCGTCTCCATCGGCTCATCCACTATCACCACGAGGTCGCCGGCCTCAAGCGCCTCGTTCACCACCAGCCTCGGTTCGGTTATAATGATCATATCATCTGCCACCACTTCAGGTTCGGCATCAATGACCTTCTCGGTGGTAGGCCCCTCGACCTCCACTTCAGGCTCCAAAGCCACAGCGACATTACCCACCGTCGGCTCGAGTTCGGCAGGTACCGCCTCCTCTGCTTCTTTGGGATCAACGGTTTCCGTCTCACCCTCGATCGGACTCGGCCCTGCAAGATAAGGGATATAAGGACCAATGACATTAAAAACCCTTATAATAAAAACTCTGAGAGAAATATTACCTGAAGCGGATTTACCGTTTGCGCTCCGAACTGCGCGCGCCACCTCTCTGCGGGCAGTGGATAGGGCGACAGGGGCCTCTTCGGATGGAGTATCAGCGCGAGGGACGGTGCTGGGGCCCGCTCCCGCAACCAAGGCAGCCCGGCGGGCCTTCACCTCACGCCTTTGCCGCTTCCTCTCTTCCCGGGCTGCCGCGATGGACCTTAGTGACGCCTCCTTCAAGGCGTCGTCATCCTCGTTCAGGGATGCCTCAAGAGCCTTTAAGGCATCCTTCATCGGCTCTTCAAGACGAACCTCCTGCGGTGGCCCAGAGGAAGCGGGAACATCGGCAGCTGGTAAAACATCTGCGTCGCTTGGTGGGAACGACATTGAGGTTTCTGCAATAAAAAGAGAAAGGTTAGATCGACCATAACACGAGGAAGATGGAAACTTGATGGATTAAAACTTACTAAGGCCCATAGACGCTCTGAGACGTTCCTCCTCCTGGAAAGTCTTCAGAGAAGCGGCAATGGCTTCTTCATCAGTGATGCCTGTTAAAAGAAAGGAAAGAAAAGCGTTAGTCAAAGACAATGGAGAATACATATTGCAATAAAGAAAGGCGATTAGTAGTTACCTGACTGCGCAAGCTTAGCTAACCACGCGTCACGCCTCACCAACCATGCTGAAGCTTTGAGAGCAGCCTCCAAGTCTGTATCGACCGGCGGCGGCATCACTAATCTTGCGTTAGTCCTATATTCGAGCAGACCCTCGGCATAAGGAGCATGGGGTTCCTGACCGAACACGACGTCCGCAGCGAAGAGCGACTTCTTTTTCTTTTGCCCTCCGACCCTAGGCTTACGGGGGATCGACTTCCGCTTAGCAGCCACTTTGGGACGACGGGTCCCGATGTCCGCACCCACGCCAGACTCCGGTGAGGGTACAACCACTGTCTCCACTGGAGCACTGGGTGCGGGAGGTGCATCTGTGATATCAGGGAGCGGCAGCTCACGTGGAGGACTTTGTGCACGTGTTGGTCTGCCCCCGGCATCTTTTAGAGGAGGAGCCACCGGGATCCTTGGCACTAAGGGAGCGTTACGGTTGGTGCCGGGGGGTACTTCTTTACGGTCGATCAACACTCGCCTCTCTTCCTTTATAAAAGCCCCCGTCGCATGATTGTACCACTCTTTATATACATTAAGGAGTCGTGGAGCGCAGGCCGGCGTGCTGATAAAAAAACGAGAACCCGTGTTCAGGCGCATGAAGTGATGTAACGCGTTCTCTATCCCTTCTTCATTGACAGCAGGTTCCAGTAAGAAAGCTTCCAAGGGTACTCCTTGATCGTAACCCAGTTGTTGGGCAAAACGATGCGGGTTGTATCTCATAAAGACTGCTGCACCGCCCTGCCTGAAGACTAGGAAACCCGGTCTAATAGAATACAAATGGAGGATCTCCCGGGCCGTTAACACTGAAGCTCCATCCTTGAAGTAGTCCTGTAATGGTCGCACCGCAGTGGTGGACGCTTTCCCAATGGTTAATACCTTATCAATAAAGGACATCCCGACTCCAACGGTATGAGGGCGGAGCAGTAAACCCCTGGCGTCCCGTGGTGAAGGGGTCACGATTGATGAGCCAATCAGCTGTAAAATGCGAGGAAAACCGCACTTGTCAAAGAATGAAGGACTTTTATGCATACCGAAGACACCCGCCGTGTGTAGCTCGAGCCACGATGCAAAGTAGTGCATCGGGAAGACCACGTGCAGTACCCCGGGCTCGTTGGCATCCGCTGCTCGGCTGAGGCCATGATATAGGTGCGCCAGGCCAGCGATCCCCACAGCCACCTTTACCCCGATGACCATTCGGTGGGCTGGGTAAAAGACAGAAGGCCGCATGCGATGAGAGTGCATTGGGATCGTGAACCAACTCAGCCACAGCCCGAGAAATCCTAAGAAAAAGGCCTCCTCGTCCATCCCAGGGGCTGCAATTTCCGCGAAAGATATGGTAGCGAAGTCTGGGAGGAAGAAAGCCTTTTGGTCTATATCCTTCGTTAGCAGGTTATCCAAACCTAGACCAAAAGGATCATCCAGGATAGCAGATTTGGCGGCTCCTGGCGAAATGACGCTCGGACGGAGGAAGCGAGCGATGAAGTCCTCAAAATTAACTCCTCGGCTCCCGTGTTCGATGAAGAGGGACTCATAAATGTTCAACACCTTGATCAGGCTCGGGAATTGGTGTTGAACAGCATTTTCCGGCGTGATCCCCCTTACCATAGGCTTAGCGCCGAAGACGTACTCATCTGTTGGGAGCAGCTCTTCATAGTGTTCCCCCATGACCGGTAGACCGGATACCTCCATGAATTCCTCCAAAGAAATGGACACTTCCCGATCCATGGCAAGGAAAGTGTGGGTGGGAATATTCCATTGCTCTAAGAAAGCCTTGAACCACCAGGTGGGGAGCGAGGGATACTGGAAGAGAGAGACGTAAACCGCGGTGTACAATCCTAATCTTATCAACTGCGACTTCTTCGTCGACAGGATGTACCGGGCCCAATGTTATATGATTGCCCCCAAGGTCTCGCCTCGCCCTGACAAATACGATGTCCTAGGATATCCAAGACCATAGGACGTTGGACCGGAACCGCATCCATAGCAGGGTGAAGAAAGCTGTTTGCGGTCCAATCCACCATCTCCACGGCGTACTGCACCGAGGGTGGGCTAGCGTAATGAATCACTGTTATAGGTTCTGACGGCACCGCGCATGTGAAGCTCCGACGGCCCATGATGATCTGATTGTACCATGACCCCCAAAGATGGAGACTCTTGTATTCCGGGTCGAACTCGTTAATCATGGCCAGGACTTCACGGTCCAAGGGCGCCTCGGGAAATCCTTCCTCTGAGCTGACGAACGGGAATGAAGTATCTAGAGACATGATCGCTAAAAAAGAACAATTTAGCCGTTAGTATTGTAATTCCAACGTTTGGCGTCTAAAAAAAAAAGAAGAGGGAATGCATTAGTGAAATTAAAATTAATTAATTACACCACACCACAGTGCAGTGAGTAGGAGTCCAAAGAGGGACCTACAAAATCTAAATGACAATACGGCAGTTAATAAGACAATCTCATCATTGGATGAGATTGTCAGTTGGCCCCAGGAAAACATGCCCATTAAAAAAAGGGGGGAGAATCCCTAGAGACAAGGAGAAAATCTCCTCTTTCAGAGCAAAGCTCTGTCACAGAATGACACTTGTCAAATTCTGGTCTCAAGGAATAAAATTCCTTAAAAAAGAGCATAGCTCTGTGATAATAATGGAAAAGATCCATCAGAAGATCTTAATATTTAAAAATTTTCTTTTAAACATTTTTGGGACCATGAAAAAAAAACCCATGAAAACTTATGATAAGTTCTTCATTTGGTAAATCTAAAAGTTCCACACTTGATCTATGAGCAAAGCTCTGTTCATGGGTTAAAACCCATGAATAAGATCTCTGTAGATCTATAAGTTTTGAGAGCAAAGCTCTGTTTATGAAACCCCAATGGGGATTTCTTTAGATCAAAAGATCCGTGAGAGCAAAGCTCTTTGGTCAAGATTAATTTAAATTAATTTTGTTTAAGTTAATTTTTACCTAGAGTTTCTAACTTTGGGAGAGAGCAAACCTCTGAAGTTCTTAAGAAAGTGCAAAGCTCTGTTGAAATCAAAAATCTTAGAAACGGTAAGATTTTCTAAGGACCAAAGGTCCTATTTATAAGGCGCCTGCGCCTCTTCAGCTCGCCTCTTGATCCAACGGTCAAGGGCTTGCCACCGCTGCACTCACGTGTGCGCCACGTGAGCGCAACGGTGGGGGGGCATTTGTTTCGCCCAATCAGAGCAAAGCTCTGTTCAAATTCAAAATTCAAAATTTTGAAGCAACGCTTCAAGTCTCGGGCGCAACGCGCCACGTGTCAGGCGCTAATACGTCAGCGCAGCGCCCAAGAAGACGCGCCCAATCAGAGCAAAGCTCTGTTTAAAGGAAGCAACGCTTCAGTTGCGCAAGCATTGCGCTGCGCGACACGTGTCAGCGCGGATGCGCTAGCACAGTCGCGCTGCGCTGTGCGCTGCGCGACACGTGTCAGCGCGGTTGCGCTAGCGCAGTTGCGCTGCGTGACACGTGTCAGCGCAGATGCGCTAGCGCAGTTGCGCTGCGCTTTGCGCTGCGTGACACGTGTCACGCGCTGGGGCATCTGCGCCAAACAGAATTAAAGATTTTTAAAGAAATCTTTCTGTTCTTGTTAAAACAAGAAGATTTTCTTCTGTAAAACAGAAGCCCTTGGATCAAAGATCCAACGGTGGGGAAAATTCCCCAAATCACTCTGAGAAAGATCTCTTTAACAAACTCAACAAACTTATGGGCACTATAAAAAGGACCCTAGGCCTCAATTCAAAGGCATCAACATTTTCTTGAAAAATCAAGAGCTTCAAACAGAGAGAACTCTGAGAAAAATTTCAAGAAGTGGTAAAAAAACCTTTATAAGGGAGAAGAAATTTCCTCTAATAGATCATTGATCTAAAAATAAGATCAATGATCTTCATATAATAAATAGTGCTTTGCACTTCTTATGAACCACTGGTTCTTTAAAACAGAAAAAAATAAATAAAAAATAGTGCTTTGCACTTTTATGAACCTCTGGTTCTTGAAATGAAAGAAAAATTTATTTTTCTTTGATTCTAATTTGATCAAAGATAAAAAATAGTACTTTGCACTTCCAAACTGCGCTGTTGCGCTCTTGAGAGAGCGCCACGTGTTAGCTGTAGAACAACTTGCGCTACGCGCTCTTAAGATAGAGCTTTGCTCTCTGAAATTGGCGCAACTCGCTGAGAGAGCGCCACGTGTCAGCAGCGCAACAGCGCAGCACACTAGCGCAGCGCACTGCGCTGTTGCGCTTGCGCTCACCAGAGCATGACACGTGTCCTATCTACAAGCGCTTGTGCTCAGTAATTGGTGCAAAGCGCCTGACAAATGCAATGCATTTCCCAAAGGGCCAGGCCCAAATCAAAAAGACCAAGCAGGCCTAATTAAATTGATGCTCTGCATCATTTATAAATGGGCAGAGCCCAAACAAAATAACAAAAATGTTATGCAGGGCAGAGCCCAATTGAGGGGTCCAATGGACCAAAACAAATGCTCTGCATTATAATAAAAAAGGGCAAAGCCCAGTCAAAACGGGCATAAATGGCCTAAAGTAATGTTATGTATTATTCTGAAAAAGGGAAAGCCCAGACAAAAAACAAATGCAAATAAAATATTGGACATTTTTAACTGGACGTAGCCCAATCGTGGCCATAAGTCCTTAAATTAAATTAACTGAGCAGAATGGCTCTCCTAAACCAATCCACATCCGGTTCGAGGGTACATCTCCGAACTCCTTTGATATACATCGTTGTAATTCCTCAACGACGTCAAAGAGGTGACGAGTCCCAACGACCACACACCCATATGGACTGCGGGGTCCTTAAACTCGTGGACTGAAACGTCCCTAAACTAATATCGGACCGAAATGTCCCTAAACTAATGACGGACCACCACGTCCCTAAACTGGAACATGGACCACCACGTCTCTAAACTGGAACAATAGAGCCAATTGCTCTTCTTTCGGATCTAAACGATCCCGTTCAAGTCGATCTTAGTCCAAAATAGGACTAACGTATCCTTGGCGAACGTTTAAGTTGATCTTAGCCGCAACGTGACTAACGCATCCTTAAACTAAAAAACACCAAACCCAAATCTAAATAAATACGGATTTGGACTAATCCACGTCCTATGGGCGACGGTATTACTCAGTCTCCGTATACAATCCACGGGCAACCACAAACAAAACAAACACCCACGACACGAAGTGAAATTCTGGAGAAGGAGAAAATTGTTACCGCGAAGCGGTAGCGTAATTAACTGCAGGGGCTTGCGCCTGCAGGGAAAAGCGTCCCCACAATCAAAAAACCCCTCTAGCGAAGGGGAATCTAACGAAGTCTGCTACATCGGCCGCATCCGTCTAAACCTCCGATACACGGTGCCATAAATCAATTTGGCATCTTCGGAGAGGTGGACGGATAAAACCAAATAGCATCTGCCCCGAATCTCAGCGTCAGGCCATCGCGGTCCTGTGCGCCGTCCTTCGGAGGGGAACAGGATGTGCATGCATACATACATACATACATCATCCTTCAAGGTTGTATATATATAGAAAATGGTGGCAATATAAGACTCACACCTTGGATTTATATATGGATTATTATTTGTATTTATCTTAAAACAAAAATAAAAGGAAAAGGATAATTCATGGTTTAGTTTCTACACTCTTCTTTCAACTAACCTTGCTCACCCACCTTTTGACCATGGGTTAACTTTCCTTTTGTGTTTTAACTCAAATACAATAATATCTTTATTATTTAACCATGGTTTGAGATGAAGAGTGGAAAATATATATACATATATTTTCTATTTTTCATAAGAGATTATCTTTTCTCTTGTTCTTAAAAAGCCATCATCTTCTTCCTCCTTGCTCTTTTGCTCTCTAGATTTTTCTAGTGAGCAAATCACTCATCAAGTTAGGATTTTGAAGTGAGAAAAGCAACCATAACACCAATCTACACCAGTCTTGCCCACTTGTGAAGAGTGTTAGCTTCATTTTATTCTCTTGATCAAGTGAAGTTGTAAGCTTGGACAAAGGAGCTTCGGGTGGATCGTCGTGGACATTAGAAGACCTCAAGCGAACCCCTTTCCAACCCTCAAGTGGCCAAAGAGTCTAGCGTAGGGAGCTACAAAGGTTGTACTCTCAAAACCCTAGCCTTTGTTACTTGTGATGTTGTTTATGTTATGAAACCCTAATTTTCTAGCAATGATTCTTTGTATGTTCACTTAGAACCTTAAAAATTTAATTTTGAGACATGTGATGCTTCTAAACCCTTCATAAGGTGCTAGGTAAACCTAACATTGGTATCAAAGCCGACCTAGAATTTTAGGCGACATTTTAACGAAGTTAAAACTCCGATCGAACCGAAAAATACGAACTTTTGGACACTCTCTGGACAATTTTTCAAACCTGGTTATTTTAAGAATTAAAAATATGTAAAAAATTCAGCAGGTAAATCTAAGAACCACTGTAAAAAATGATGCAGTGAACAGTAATTCCCGCCGCGGAAACGCGGCCAAAGCTTGCTTGGGCCGCGGAAACGCGGCCGTACACAGGAATCAATGCATGGTTTTTGTATAGTAATACTTATAACTGCGTGTTGATATTTTTTGGTATTTTTAATCTGGTTTCAGTGATAGATGTTCTGGAGATTGTTTTGGATTCTATGATTCGATCGGAATTTTAATTTCGTGCTTTTTTCCGGGTAACTTAGAAAGTATTAAAAAGTTCGAACGAGTATCATTAACTCACTTTTTCACGGGGTTTAAATCTTTCAGAAATACATGCAAGTTTTTGTGGTGGACCCTCTAGAAGACAACAAACCTTAACTCGATTATGTGACCATCTTGAACTGCCTTTTGAACCTTAGGGTTTGAGGCAGTACGGCGTGCCACATGTGAGGCGTTGGCTTGACCCTTCTACGGCTGGACCGCTACTACCGTGTCACATTCCGGGTTTTTTGAACTCCGCTCAAGTGTTGAGCTTTAGGGAATTTTTGGGTATTTGATTATTCGATCGAAAAGTTTAATACTGTCTATTTATCTGGAATGTGATACAATATGTGGAATTCATATAGTTAGGCATGAAATGCGAGGTATGTGATATCTCGGATTTACGATGTCTAAAGAGAATTTGGATTCCAAATATTGTAGTTTTACACTTTCTTTTCTGTGACCGTAAGTGTAGTATGTCGATATCGCCGGTTTCGTTGCTATACATCAACGACAATCGGGGTACGCATACTTACTTATGTTGATGATATATGATATTATGTGTTGCTAAGACATGATGTGCAGGATTGTCGCGATTGAATAGCCGGGGTTTTTTGTGAGATAAGAGTTTTATTTTTCATTCATGTAAAATTCAAATGTAATGTAATATTCTTTTATTTGGGGCACTTCCGGGTTGAGGTTGATGTCACTAGTGTTGTATATTATTTACTTTTCCGCATTAGGATAGACCCAAGGAGGGGAGCACAAGTGACCGGGTTCTGGGGTTCAGTGGGAGGCCATCTCGAGGAGTCGAGACCGGGTCTCCTAAACTCCAGGATTGGTATGGTCGCTTGCCACTCTCGTAAGGGTCTAGGGGTGTGGGCTTTGGCTATTCATCGCGACTGTGGAATCCGTATTTTCTATTGTTGGTTAAATACTAAATACGGACGTCCTAGTATATCCCACATTATATATATGTTTCTGCTGCCTGTGTTCTGTGATATCTGAGACGAATGATATATTACATATGAGATATATAGTAGACGTTGCTTATGTTTTACACCCGCGCTAGTCCCGTCCCGGTATGCCATTAGTTAAGTAACATAACGGTGCATAACGGAACATTGCGGCGAATGCGGATGGCATAAGCGTACGTGTTATTTTCGTTTCTTTTCTGTGATTGGCTTAAGGACTTAAATGATGGGACTACATTAATATGATTAATGTAAAGAAAATAAACCTAAAAAGATGTTGTAGAATCGGATTTGAAAACCACTCGGCTCTTTATGAAAAGCTACTTTTCAAAAACTGCGGAGCACAAGCCACTCCTTTTGAAAACCATTTGATTCTACGACGATATCAAGTTCAAAGCGTTAAAGATTTTCTTAAAAATCATCCGCAACCCTCCGTCATTTTAGGATGTAGAGTACTTAGTATTCGTGCTACGTTTGTTGACTTTAGTTAAGGCGTAGTGTACGGTAGCTAAGTGATGTCTTCCTACACTGCATATGATGCAGATTAATTAGGACATTCATACGACTTTGTTGACCATAGTTAAGGATCATGTGGGTGGGTCTAATTGATCAAGAAATGACGGGTAGAACTTGACTGGTACTTATGATTTGTTGACCATAGTTAAGGTCATAAGTACTAGGAGTAAAAATCTTATCGGGAATTTCAAGAGTTGAGATTCGCAATAAGATTGCATACCATCCATATGAAGGTTGGATCCCGATCCCACTGTGGGCAATAGTTGCTCCTAAGAGAGTTTTGCAGTTTACAATTAGCTAACTCATTAGGTGTCTAGAAAGGTGTTAACGGGGCTACGCCTCTGGGAAAACGAGGTTTACTTTAATTAGGTCCGTACGAAAGCACGGGGAACCTCCCTCAAGTACCGACACTGGCCTGGCTGAACGGTTAGCGAAGTTGTAGACTGTAATTAATCCTGGATAGTTTTCTTTTTATGGTTTGAAAGAAAAACTTGATTGAAGAAGTGGGAGACATCGATTAGACAAGATAATAACCAATCTGATCTATGCAAGAGCTTTCGCTGAGTGTATTCTTTTCTCTCTCTTAATGGCAGATACCAATGACTGGACTCAAGCTTCTACTAGATAAAAACAAACTGAATGGGACCAATTATAAGGACTGGCTAAGGAATCTGAAAATAGCCTTGACTTATGATAAAGTATCATATGTCCTCACGGCTTCAGCCCCGCCCACCCCAGGTGAAAAATCCTCAGTTGCGGACATTGAAGTCCGCAAGACATGGGACACTGACTGTGCCACGGCCAAATGCGTCGCGCTTGCATCGATGGACAACACACATCAAAAGCAGCACGAGAATATGGACATTCATGACATGTTCCTCCATACAAAGGAGTTGTATGGAGAGCAATCCCGCGTATTACGATACGAAGCATCAAAGAAATTGTTTCAGATGCGAATGGCTCCTGGCACATCAGTAGGAGACCATGTTCTGAAGATGATAGCTCTCATAGAAGAGCTTGAGGTGGATGGACGATGGACAATGAACAATATACCGATATTATTCTGCAGTCCCTCCCCTCCACCTTTGCCCAGTTCATAGTTAACTTCAACATGCACAACATGGAGAGGGAACTACCTGAACTCCTTAATATGTTAAGGAGTGCAGAGAGCACACTGAAATCAGTGAAAACTCCCGTTATGACTGTTGGACAATCTTCCTCTTCTCGCCCAAAGGCTAAGGCCAAGGAAAAGAAAAAGAAGAAGCCCACCAATCCTAAGAGTGGAGTTAAAAAGGTGAAGGGAAAGGAAAAGTCCAAAGCTGGAGACATGGGGAAAGGTGAATGTTTTCATTGCCACAAAATAGGACATTGGAAGCGCAACTGTACGGAGTACTTGAACCTCAAGAAGAAGCATGGGGATGCTTCCGCTTCAGGTGTGTTTGTGACAGAAAACTGTTTTTCAATAAACTCTGCTTCCTGGGTATTGGATACCGGTTCAGGTTCTTACATTTGCAATCCTATGCAGGGGCTGAGAAATAGCAAGGTTTTGAAGACAGGTGACCATACTCTCCGCGTTGGAAATGGTTCCAATGTACATACAGTCGCAGTGGGAAAGTATCACTTAGGGTTGCCATCTGGGTGTATATTGGTTTTGAACCCATGTTATTTTGTACCAAGTATGCTTTGTAATATAATATCTGTTTCTTTGCTAGACAATGAAGGATATAATTTTGTATTGCAGAACAATGTTATGAACATTCACCTGAATCAAATGTTGGTTGGGTATGGTACACTTAATAACGGGATATACGTCCTAAATCAACACACAGTTTTCAGCATACAACACACTAATAAAAGAAAACTTTCAGAAATAAATGAAGCTTTTCTTTGGCACTGTAGACTTGGTCATATTAACGAAACAAGACTAAACAAGTTACACAAAGATGGATATTTAAACCCTTTTGAATATAAATCTTATGCGACTTGCCAGTCTTGTATCAAGGGTAAAATGACCAAAACTCCGTTTACCGGACACGGAGAAAGAGCTACCGAGCTCCTAGGACTCATACATAGTGATGTATGTGGGCCAATGTCTACACAGGCTAGAGGCGGTTTTTCTTACTTCATTACTTTCACTGACGATTTCTCTAGATTCGGTCATGTATTTTTATTAAAGCACAAGTCCGAAACTTTCGAGAAATTCGCTGAATATAAACAAGAAGTAGAAAAACAAACCTGCTTGAGTATCAAGATGCTTCGATCAGATCGAGGTGGGGAGTACCTCAGTACAGAATTTGCAAACTTCCTAAAAGAGAATGGGATTCTCTCTCAGCTCACTCCTCCTTACACACCACAGCACAACGGTGTGTCTGAACGACGGAATAGGACCCTATTAGATATGGTCTGATCCATGATGAGTGATGCTGAGTTACCTGTCTCATTTTGGCGGCATGCATTGGAGACTGCAGCGTTTCTTTTGAACAGGGTTCCAACCAAAACCGTATGTACAACCCCATATGAGATATGGCATGGGAAGAGACCATCTCTTAAGAGAATTAAGATTTGGGGTTGCCCGGCCTATGTTAAAAACCAGAATCCGGACAAACTCGAGACACGGTCGGTCATGTGTAACATTGTGGGATATCCAAAGAACTCTTATGGATATCTATTCTACCACAAGGAGGAACAAAATGTGTTTGTTTCTCAGTATGCCACATTCATAGAAAAAGAGTTTTTCACAGATAAAGATGATGGCAAAGTGGTGGATCTAGAAGAGGTTCTAGAGACACAAACTACAAATGACGACATGGTTGAACCGGCTGTTGCAATAGAAACTGAGGAACCTCAGCCACTCTGTAGGTCTGGTAGGACTTCTCTCCCACCGGAGAGGTACTACGGTTTCCTCATTGATGGTGACAGAGAAGACTGCATCATAGAGGATGATGATCCTACCAGTTTTCAGCAAGCTATCACGAGTGGTGACTCTGTGAAGTGGCTGGATGCCATGAGATCCGAAATGGAGTCTATGTACACCAACAAAGTTTGGACTTTGGATGTTGTACCCCCTGGGGTAAAACCTGTGGGATGCAAATGGATCTTTAAAAGAAAGATTGGTGTAGATGGGCAGGTAGAGACCTACAAAGCAAGACTTGTGGCGAAGGGTTTTCGTCAAAGACCAGGTTTGGACTATGACGAGACTTTTTCGCCCGTAGCCATGATTAAATCCATTCGGATCCTACTTGCTATTGCTGCTCACTATGACTATGAAATCTGGTAGATGGACGTTAAAACGGCATTTCTAAATGGGGATTTAGAAGAATGCATTTATATGGATCAGCCGGAGGGCTTCATTGACAGTGGGAGCAGCGGGAAGACATATAGATTGCTTAAATCCATATATGGGTTAAAGCAGGCATCACGGAGTTGGAACATTTGTTTCGATGATGTTATCAAAGAGTTTGATTTCATCAAAAATCCAAATGAACCTTGTGTTTATAAGAAGGCTGTAGGGAGAGCTGTTACATTCCTCATATTGTACGTGGATGACATTCTTCTGATAGGAAATGACATTCCTATGCTGCAGTCGGTCAAATCTTTCTTATCACTAAGGTTTTCCATGAAGGACCTGGGTGATGCCATATACATTCTGGGCATAACGATCTATAGGGATAGATCCAAAAGGTTATTGGGATTGTCCCAAACCAAGTACATCAACACCATCCTAAAAAGGTTTAGTATGGAAGACTCCAAGCAGGGTGCTGTAGGGTTCCTAGGCACACTAATGAGGTCTCACAAAGCATCAACCATGCCAAATTCAAATTTTTTCTTGTGCCTACAAACCCTAATATGGATCGTTCACTAGAATTTAGGCGAAACTTGTTAGTGTATATGCCCTAGAGGCCATTACTGTATCATACTAGTTTGTATATTACTTAATGGATGCTTGGGATATTCACCTTGTATATACAATCTTGCTCAAAATAGTAGTATGCTACTTGGTTTGTTTCTGCTTCAATGTGTACATGTGTTTATTTTTGTATATCGCCTATACACATTAGTAGAGCCCTTAGGATCTTTGCTTGATTACCAGCGATGTGATGGCCGTCACACTAGTGGGGCTGGGTAATCTATAAGCACATCCTTATGCAGGTCCCTGGTCGCAGGACTATCGAGACAGGGCATCGATACTCCGGAGTAGACCAGCGCATGCGCTTCTCATCCCAGTATGGGAGACGGTCTGTCCCACAGCCGTCAGTACGTCGTACTTGAGATAGTATGCGGGTGCTCGTTAGGTTACGGGTACACTGGACAGGACTCGTCGGGAACTGACTAGTTGGTATTATACCTATCGTCAGTTATCAGTTCCCAGGTGACATGAGTACAGCTTAGTCCGCTGACTTGACACTGTCACTCCGCCTCGAGTGTGTTCCCACTGTACTTTGATCACTACCCTACCACGACTCAAAGGAGTCGTGCAAACAGGTAGTGGTTGGGTGCAGTCCCGAAGCACTTAGAGGCAGTGACGGTTAGACAGGATTCGTCTCTCCCGGTATTGGTGGTTGACATCGCGCTGTGTCTAGGAGAGCCATTACACGAGTAGTCCCTGGCCAGGGCAAACGAGATATACTGGTAGGTTTCCAGTGTTATCTCAGGGTGTTTTGGGCTTCGCTCCGGCACGACTTGTACCGCTATTGGGGGACTGACGTTTACCGCCCCCTAGGCCCGCCATGCGATGTATCAGACGAACAGACCGGACTGTACGGAGAATGTCACACTCAGGCTCAGTAGGAGTTCAGATGGGTTTCGCCTCGTCGGTCTTCTTGTCGGCATTACCTGGGGATCGTTACGCACAGCTAGTGCCGCTTGCGGTCTGTGGTTAAACCCACTGCCAGCGTAGTGTCGAGTCTTTAGAGTCCCACACAGAAAGCTTTTCGCCTTTAGGCAAAAGAGTAGAGGTCGCATGGTATTGCGACATGTCGCATGGTTTTGCGACAGGGTTCGGTCACATCCGTGCACTTGTGCACGTACAGTGTCCGGACGGTTTACACTAGCGGGCTTTGGTTTAAGCCAGATCCTAGTGTACCTTATGGGATTGGATTTATCCAGTTTGCATTCGTGTTCCTCGGAACGCGGATGCGGGTGTGTATGCACAGTTGACAGGGAGGCAGAGGCAGCGGATTCTCATTAGGGTTGTTGACAGTTGACCGTTGACTTTTTGACTTTATGCTCAACCCTAATGAGAATATGATATGTGATTAACTATTATATTAATTAAGTATTATGGTGATATGGTTGTTGACCTGTTGACTTTTGTTGACTTGTTGACTTTGGTGACTTGTTGACTTTTGTTGACTTGTTGACCGGTTGACTAGGCTTGACTAGTTGACCATCATGATGACCATAGCCATCATTTCATGGCAAAGACTTTTGTTTACTTGCTCATTTGTGTAAAATGAGTGCATGAAATGATATGGTTGTGGTTGCTTCTAACCATCACATAAGACTTTTGTTAATATGATGAGTTATCATTGCTTTGGATTATGAGAGGGTGAGAGAAAAAATACTTGCTCATTCTTTCTTGCTCATTCTCTCTCTTGTTCTTGAGCTCTCCTCTTGCTCTCATCCTCAACCTCTTGCTCCCTCTCTTGATCTATGGTTCTCTTGTCTCATGAGTTGAGAATCAAGAACCATAGATAAAATCCCATTCTATTTCCTCTCTACTCATTCTAGTTCACTAGGTTTAGCAAACCAAGTGAACTAGTTTCTTCAAAGAACGAAGAAGGAGCTAAAGGTTGGAGCTTTCAAGTGGATCTATCTTCGGCGTACGGAGACGACGAGAAGGAGCCATCGGACCACCATCGGAGCTTGAAGAGAAGGAGTTCAAGACAAGTTTAGGTATAACCATCTCCATCCGAGTAGCTAACTCTCTTTAGCTATGTTTGCTAGTTTTAGTTTAGTTAAAGATCCCGACTTTGCTTAGTCCATGTTGCCCCTTGCGCTAAAAACTTGATTTTTATACCGTTTCCGCCTCCCCGTAAGAACCGGGGGTCGCAACGTGGACTTACAGTGGTATCAGAGCCTAACTAAACTTAAACTAGCTTGGTAGTGAAGTGTAACGAAGTTCGGAACCGGAAAAATAAAAAAAAACCAAACTTTTACAAAACCTGAGTTTCTGTTGAAATTTTTTCTGGTCAAAATGAAAAACTTTATACTCCTAAATTCGGCTCAGGGTTTTGTGTGAACACCCATGAAAAACGGTCCACTGTTTCGTTCAAACCGCCGCGCTTCCGCCGCATGAGGTAGGCATGTGCCGCGGAAGCGCCGCGGTTTGTCGTCTTCTATGCATCGTTTTTCGTGCAGTGTGTGTCTGTGTTGGTTTTGGGATTTTTGAAATATATTATATGTCCCCAGATTTTCCAGAAAAGAAATTTCCTTTTGGGGTCCTATAATTCCGTATTTTTCCGAACTTCACTGCACTTTGACTATGATGGTTATATCTGTGATGCTTGCATGTATTGAACGTCGGCTAATCGCTATAAGTCGATTGGTCGGGGTTATACATGATCTGTGTTTGATATTGGAATGTGTATATAAATATGTTGGATTGTCGCGGGTGAATAGCCGGGGGTTGTGAGACGAGAGTTTTCTTTTCTTGCAATTCATGTAAATTTGTAAATTGATGTAATAATTATTTGTATGGCCGCACAACCGGGTCGGGGTTGTAGCCGTCATTGTATAATTTCTTTTTACTATTTTTGCTCCTAGGATAGACCCATGGAGGGGTGCACAAACTACCGGGTATGCCGAAGTGTCGAGTGGCCTACTCATGGAGATGAGGGAGGTTGCTACGCTTCGGGTACTTGGCGGGTAGTTTGCCGCACCCGTAGGGGTCTTGGGTGGGGTTTTGGCTATTCACCGCGACCGTGTAATCTGTTCTTGTTACAGGCTCGTACAAATTACAGATTCCTAGTATATCCAATGTATTTATCTGTGATCTGAAATGTTTATCATTGCAGTATATCTAAATATGATATTATTTAGGCGTTGCTTATGTTTTACAGACGCGCTAGCCCAGCCCCCGCTCTGTCGTTAGTTAAGTAACCTAACGGGTAATGACGGGGCCCAGTGGCGAATGCGAATGGCATAAGCGTACGTCATATTTTGGTTGTTTTCTGCAATGGTAGGATTAAATGATGGGACGCATTAAAAGAACTAATGCAAGAATATCACGCATTAAAAGAACTAATGCAAGATAATAAACCAAGTTAAAGTCGCTGGAACACTTTCGAAAAACCACTCGGTTCTTTTCAAAAACAACTTTTAAACGCGGAGCTTGAGCCACTCTTTTTTAAAAGCTATCTCGTTCCATCGACCAAATCAAGTTCACTACGTTCACGGTTTTGCCAAAACCATTCGTAGCCCTCCGTCGTTTCGTATGAATATTCAATAGTATTCAAGTTGTGTTTGTTGGCCTTCGTCAAGGCATAGTGATTGGTAGCTATTGGGTATTCATATGTAGCATAGATAGATGCGTTGGTTTGGGACATTCGCATTACCTTGTTGACCTTCGTCAAGGGTATATACGGGTGGATTCAAATTAACCTGGATAATGACGGGCAGAACTTGACATGTGACTTATGATTTGTTGACCTTCGTCAAGGTCATAAGAGCATGGGGCAAAAAATCCACATCGGGAGTTTCATAAGTACTGAAACTTGCTAGATTTGCATACCATTTGGAGTGTGATGATTCTGGTAAGATTCCTTCAGTTTCGTCACGCGATGATATTTGGATCCCGATCCTACTGTGAGTATATGCTACTCCTCGGGAAATTTATCACTTAACGATCAATGCTATAAACCTAGTAGGTGCCTAGAAAGGTGTTAGCGGGGCTACGCCCCCAGGGAAAAGAGGTTCTCTAATTAAGGAACTTCGCGAAAGCGTTGGAAAACCTCCCTCGAAGTACCGACACCGGCCTGGCTGAACGGTTAAGCAAATATTGTACGGTGGGATTGATCCTGACTAATTCTTCCATTATGGTTTGAGGAGGGATTCGAGAAACAGTGGGAGCCATCCTGTTTAGACAAACTAAAAACCACTCTAAACTTGCAAGAGCATCATGCTGAGTGTTTCTTCTTCTCTCTCCTAATTGTAGCGACCAATCAACATGACTGGACTTAAGTTACTCCTAGATAAAAACAAACTGACAGGGCCAAACTACAAAGATTGGCTCAGGAATGTCAAGATAGCAATCACTTATGACAAGCTGGGGTATCTTCTTACCACCAAAGCTCCCCCTGTCCCTGGTCCAACTTCCAGTGTCGCGGATAAGGAAATCCGCAAGACTTGGGAGATTGATAGCGCGAAGGCCAAGTGCCTCCTGCTTGCCTCGATGGACAACGAACATCAGAGGAGGCATGAGAATATGGACATGGAGTCCATATTGCTCCATACAAAAGAACTGTATGGAGAGCAATCACGTATCGCAAGATACGAAGCGTCGAAAAAGTTATTTTCGACAAGAATGGCCGTCGGATCATCAGTAGCCGAGCACGTGCTAAAGATGATCGGCTACATTGAGGGGCTCGCTGACCTAGGGATCACATTAGAGAGTGAGCTATATACGGATATAGTTCTCCAGTCCCTTCCTTCCACTTACGCCCAGTTCATACTGAACTTCAACCTACAAGAAAAAGAGGTTGAACTTTCAGAGCTCCTCAACATGCTGAGGAGCGCAGAGGGCACCCTACAGAAAGGTAGGGATACATCCACTTTGTTTGTAGGAGGATCATCTTCTTCTAGGTCCAAGGCGAAAGCCAAGGGATAGAAGAAGAAGCCCCCCGCCAAACCAAGGGGCGGTGTTAGTAAAGTGGATACGAAGGGAAAAGCAAAAGCAACAAAGATAGCGGGGAAGCTTGTGGATAAGGAAGAATGCTTCTATTGTCATAAGAAAGGACACTGGAAGAATGATTGCAGGGCCTGAAAGGCCAGAACACAGGAATTGAAGCAGGTTGCAGCTTCAGCTTCAGGTGTGTATGTTATTGAAAATTGTCTTTCAATAAACTCTACTTCCTGGGTATTGGATACCGGATCAGGATCTCATATCTGTAATTCTTTGCAGGCGTTGAGAAACCGTAGGGTTTTGAAGGCAGGTGACATGACCCTCAAAGTTGCGAACGGAGCTAGCATGGATGCTAAAGCCGTGGGGGACTATCACCTGGGAATGTCAGATGGACATGTTTTGGTTTTGCGTAATTGCTTTTTTGTACCCAACGCAACTTGTAATATCATTTCTGTATCTTTAGTTTCTAAAGAAGGTTATGAATTTGCGTTTGTAAGTAATGTTGTAAACATTCACCTTAATCAAGTTTTGATTGGGTCAGGTACATTGAGTAATGGTATATACGTGTTAAACCAACCACAGATTTTCAACGTCCAGAATACACACAAAAGAAAGTCTTCGGAAATGAATCAGACTTTCTTATGGCATTGCAGATTGGGTCACATCAATGAGAGAAGGTTGACTAAGTTACATACAGAAGGATATTTGAATGCGTTCGAATATCAATCGTATGCCACTTGTCAATCTTGTCTCAAAGGAAAGATGACAAAGACTCCGTTTACTGGACAAGGAGTAAGAGCGAGCGAGCTCTTGGGACTCGTACACAATGACGTGTGCGGTCCAATGTCTACACATGCCCGAAGCGGACATTCTTACTTCATTACTTTTACGGATGACTTCTCAAGGTACGGTTATGTCTTCTTGATGAAACATAAGTCCGAGGCCTTTGGAAAATTCCAGGAGTATAAGAATGAAGTAGAGAAACAGACCGGCAAAAGTATTAAGATTCTAAGATCGGATCGAGGTGGAGAATACTTAAGTGCCGAATTCCTGAACTACTTAAAAGAGAATGGTATTCTCTCTCAGCTTACTCCTCCATACACTCGGCAACATAATGGTGTATCGGAGAGACGGAACCGAACCCTATTGGATATGGTTCGGTCCATGATGAGTAACGCTGAGTTACCGCGATCATTCTGGGGATATGCACTAGAAGCTGCTGCGTATCTCTTGAACAAGGCTCCCACCAAGACTGTGCCTACCACCCCATATGAGATGTGGACTGGGAAGAAACCCTGTCTAAAGTATCTTAAGGTATGGGGATGTCCAGCTTTTGTAAAGAAGCAGCATGCGGACAAGCTTGAGGCACGTTCAGTACAGTGTAAGTTTGTGGGATACCCAAGGAACTCCAGGGGGTATCTTTTCTATTCCGCTGAGGAACAAAAGGTTTTTGTTTCCCAGCATGCCCGCTTCTTGGAAACTGAGTTTTTGGAAACCCAGATAAGTGGGAGCATAATAGAACTGGAAGAAGTTCCAGAACCACAGACTGTTACTGAAAGCTTAGTGGAACCAGAGGGTTCAACAGAACAGGACATTCCTGCGCCACTCCGCAGGAGTAGTAGGCAGTCTCATCCGCCCGAGAGATACTACGGTTTTCTCATAGACAGGGATAGAGAGGATTGCATCATAGATTATGATGAGCCTACTAGCTTCCAGCAGGTCGTTCAGAGCGTTGACTCAGTGAAATGGCTGGATGCAATGCGGACCGAAATGGAGTCCATGTACACCAACAAGGTATGGACGTTGGACATTGCTCCAGACGGGGTAAAACCCGTAGGATGCAAGTGGATGTTCAAAAGGAAGATTGGTGTAGATGGACAGGTTGAGACCTATAAAGCTAGGCTGGTAGCAAAGGGTTTTCATCAAAGACCTGGCTTGGACTACGACGAAACCTTTTCTCCAGTAGCCATGCTGAAATCCATTCGGATCCTTCTTGCCATTGCTGCCTTCCACGATTATGAGATCTGGCAAATGGACGTAAAGACAGCTTTTCTAAATGGAAATTTAGAGGAGTGTGTCTATATGGACCAGCCAGAGGGTTTCATTCAGAGTGGGAGCAGCGGACGGGTGTGCAAGTTGCTTAAGTCCATCTATGGACTAAAGCAGGCATCGCGGAGTTGGAACATCTGCTTTGATGAGACGGTCAAAGAATTTGGCTTTATCAAAAATCCAGATGAACCATGCATCTATAGTAGATTTGGAGCGAGAACTGTAGTATTCCTCGTTTTATACGTGGATGACATTCTCTTAATAGGAAATGACATTCCTATGCTACAATCTGTCAAGGGGTTCTTGTCACACAGGTTCTCCATGAAAGACCTGGGTGATGCCTCGTACATTCTGGGTATCCGGATCTACCGTGACAGATCCAAGAGGATATTAGGACTTTCTCAGTCCAGGTACATTGACACCATACTGAAGAGATTCAGTATGGAAGATTCCAAGCGCGGTAACCTACCGGCTTGTCACGGGATCACCCTCTCTAAAGAGATGTCTCCCAAGACTGATTTGGAGAGGGATCGCATGTCTATTATACCCTACGCTTCTGCGGTAGGCTCTATAATGTATGCGATGTTATGTACCAGACCGGATGTAGCTTATGCACTGAGTGTGGTAAGCCGGTATCAGTCAAACCCTGGGGAGAAACACTGGATAGCGGTAAAGAACATTCTCAAGTACCTGAGAAGGACTAAGGAGATGTTCTTGGTGTATGGCGGAAAAGACCTCCAGATCGAGGCCTTTGCTGACTCCAGCTTCCAGAGTGACAAGGATGATTCCAAGTCCATGTCGGGTTTTGTCTTTACCCTCAATGGAGGGGCGGTGTGTTGGAAGAGTTCCAAACAGGAAACCGTTGCAGACTCGACGATGGAAGCGGAATACATCGCTGCATCTGATGCCGCAAAAGAAGCTGTCTGGATGAGGAAGTTCTTGAAAGAACTTCAGGTGGTTCCGTCCATTGTTGATCCAATACCTCTGTATTGCGACAACAACGGGGCTATAGCTTTGGCGAAGGAACCCAGGTCCCAACAGAGATCCAGGCACATCTTGAGGCGGTATCACCTGATCAGGGAGATCGTAGATCGCCAGGAGATCGAGGTTCGGAGAGTCGCTTCAGAAGATAACACTGCAGATCCATTCACCAAGGCCCTGCCCCAGACTCAGTTCGAGCAGCTGATCGAGATGATAGGTCTTCGATACGCCAGTACATGGCCTTAGTGCAAGTGGGAGATTGTTAGTGTATATGCCCTAGAGGCCATTACTGTATCATACTAGTTTGTATATTACTTAATGGATGCTTGGGATATTCACCTTGTATATACAATCTTGCTTAAAATAGTAGTATGCTACTTGGTTTGTTTCTGCTTCAATGTGTACATGTGTTTATTTTTGTATATCGCCTATACACATTAGTAGAGCCCTTAGGATCTTTACTTGATTACCAGCGATGTGATGGCCGTCACACTAGTGGGGCTGGGTAATCTATAAGCACATCCTTATGCAGGTCCCTGGTCGCAGGACTATCGAGACAGGGCATCGATACTCCGGAGTAGACCAGCGCATGCGCTTCTCATCCCAGTATGGGAGACGGTCTGTCCCACAGCCGTCAGTACGTCGTACTTGAGATAGTATGCGGGTGCTCGTTAGGTTACGGGTACACTGGACAGGACTCGTCGGGAACTGACTAGTTGGTATTATACCTATCGTCAGTTATCAGTTTCCAGGTGACATGAGTACAGCTTAGTCCGCTGACTTGACACTGTCACTCTCCGCCTCGAGTGTGTTCCCACTGTACTTTGATCACTACCCTACCACGGCTCAAAGGAGTCGTGCAAACAGGTAGTGGTTGGGTGCAGTCCCGAAGCACTTGGAGGCAGTGACGGTTAGACAGGATTCGTCTCTCTCGGTATTGGGGGTTGACATCGCGCTGTGTCTAGGAGAGCCATTACACGAGTAGTCCCTGGCCAGGGCAAACGAGATATACTGGTAGGTTTCCAGTGTTATCTCAGGGTGTTTTGGGCTTCGCTCCGGCACGACTTGTACCGCTAATTGGGGGACTGACGTTTACCGCCCCCTAGGCCCGCCATGCGATGTATCAGACGAACAGACCGGACTGTACGGAGAATGTCACACTCAGGCTCAGTAGGAGTTCAGATGGGTTTCGCCTCGTCGGTCTTCTTGTCGGCATTACCTGGGGACCGTTACGCACAGCTAGTGCCGCTTGCGGTCTGTGGTAAAACCCACTGCCAGCGTAGTGTCGAGTCTTTAGAGTCCCACACAGAAAGCTTTTCGCCTTTAGGCAAAAGAGTAGAGGTCGCATGGTATTGCGACATGTCGCATGGTTTTGCGACAGGGTTCGGTCACATCCGTGCACTTGTGCACGTACAGTGTCCGGACAGTTTACACTAGCGGGCTTTGGTTTAAGCAAGATCCTAGTGTAAGCAAGATCCTAGTGTACCTTATGGGATTGGATTTATCCAGTTTGCATTCGTGTTCCTCGGAACGCGGATGCGGGTGTGTATGCACAGTTGACAGGGAGGCAGAGGCAGCGGATTCTCATTAGGGTTGTTGACAGTTGACCGTTGACTTTTTGACTTTATGCTCAACCCTAATGAGAATATGATATGTGATTAACTATTATATTAATTAAGTATTATGGTGATATGGTTGTTGACTTGTTGACTTTTGTTGACTTGTTGACTTTGGTGACTTGTTGACTTTTGTTGACTTGTTGACCGGTTGACTAGGCTTGACTAGTTGACCATCATGATGACCATAGCCATCATTTCATGGAAAAGACTTTTGTTTACTTGCTCATTTGTGTAAAATGAGTGCATGAAATGATATGGTTGTGGTTGCTTCTAACCATCACATAAGACTTTTGTTAATATGATGAGTTATCATTGCTTTGGATTATGAGAGGGTGAGAGAAAAAATACTTGCTCATTCTTTCTTGCTCATTCTCTCTCTTGTTCTTGAGCTCTCCTCTTGCTCTCACCCTCAACCTCTTGCTCCCTCTCTTGATCTATGGTTCTCTTGTCTCATGAGTTGAGAATCAAGAACCATAGATAAAATCCCATTCTATTTCCTCTCTACTCATTCTAGTTCACTAGGTTTAGCAAACCAAGTGAACTAGTTTCTTCGAAGAACGAAGAAGGAGCTAAAGGTTGGAGCTTTCAAGTGGATCTATCTTCGGCGTACGGAGACGACGAGAAGGAGCCATCGGACCACCATCGGAGCTTGAAGAGAAGGAGTTCAAGACAAGTTTAGGTATAACCATCTCCATCCGAGTAGCTAACTCTCTTTAGCTAAGTTTGCTAGTTTTAGTTTAGTTAAAGATCCCGACTTTGCTTAGTCCATGTTGCCCCTTGCGCTAAAAACTTGATTTTTATACCGTTTCCGCCTCCTCGTAAGAACCGGGGGTCGCAACGTGGACTTACAAAACTAAATGCTACTAAACTTCTTTAGTGCTAAGTGAACGGAAATACAACCTTTGTAGATCCGGTCCTCCACTTCTCTAGCTCCGTGTTGACGTCCCCTCGCTGCGATCATCGGATCCCGGACTCTAGCGTCGGCTTCATCGGAGAAATGGGCGGGCTAGGTCGTCGACTTCGATGCCGAAGATGATCTATGTCGAGGCAACACAAGATCAAGCTTCAACTTCACCAAGCCATGAAACTTGTGAAGAAAACACCCTATACTACTTGGCAAGTGGTAGAGGATGAAAAAATAGGAAGTGGATTCACTTTAGAATTGGATTTCTCACTCTTTTTCTCATTTCACCATTGAAGCTAGCAAGCTTCTTTCTTCTTGAAGAAGAAGAAGAAGAAGAAGAAGAAGAAGATAATATGATAAGAATTAATCAATAATAGAAAATAAGTGATTCTTATCATATTAGCAACCATGGTTATGCGTAGAGAGTAAACTAAGGTTAGGTGAATGGTTAGGTTAGTAATGAAACAAAAATGGTAGACTTTTTCAAAGCTTCATGAAGCTTCTATGTAAAACAAAGCAAGCCACCATTTCTCTTTTTGCCAAAAGAAATAAATAAATAAATGAATAAATAAATTAAAACCCTAACCATTTACTTAACCAAGGTTTAAACTAAACATACACCCAAACATGCATGTATCATCAAACATGATACAATCAAGTGCACAAAAAATATATCACATATACAATGTGCACTTCAAGTGAGAAAATCCATTTTAAGTAAACCAATACTAGTTAATGCAAAGTAATATATCAAATATCTAATTATGCATTAAATAATTAAATCAACGCTTGATTTAAAGATCCGGTCATATCGCATATGACCGACTAATATCCAATGTATCGACTTATCGAATCAATCCTTGATTCGATAACTAGGTTATATCGCATACAACCAATTGATACATTCATCGTGAGAATAGAATACGGTATCACATACACGCATTATTCTCGGTCCCGTACATATCTCATATGTGCTCCTATTTCGTTTCGCTTGAGCCAGGAAACCTCTGTGTAGGACTCTAAAGACTCGCAATACGCCGGCAGTAGGTGATGATCATATCAAACACCCACAAGCCGCAAGCGGTCTGCTAAACGTAACGGCCACCCGGGTATTGAGCGATCAGAAGATCGACGAGCAAGCCCGCTCACACTCCTGTGATCCACCAGTAACACTTACCGTACAGTCCGGTCTGATCGTCTGATATGTCGCATATCTCGCCTAGGGGTGGTAAACGTCAGACCCCAGTAGCTCGATAAGTCGTGTCGATATGAGGTCTATAACAGTTCGAGAAACTACTGGTAACACTTACCAGTAAATCTCAGCAACCCTGGCCAGGGATTTTTGGTTATAGCCAATCGAACACAGTGCAACATCAACTCCCTATACCGGGAGAGACGAATCCCCTCCTATCGCTCATTGCCTCGATGTGATTCGGGACTGTACCCAAAAGCCACCGTTTTGCACGCCCTCTTGGACGTGGTAAGGTGGAAATCAAAGCACAGTGGGAATCACATAAGACTCTATGACGATCTCGGGTCTACAGACTAACCTGTACCAGTGTCACCAGAGAACTGCCATCTGACGTAAGGTATTAATACCATCTGGGAGTTCTCGGCGAGTCCGTCCAGTGTACCCAGTCTTCCCTGAGCACCCGTATATCATCTCTGATGTCAAACACCAATGGAGATGGGATCATCTATCGCCCATCTGTATGGGTCGAGAAGGTATACGCTAGTCTACTCTGGTATATCGATGCCCCGTCTCGATACACCCACGACTAGGGACCTTGAATGATGTACTTATGGACTACCATGTCCCCACTAGTATGATCCGCATCATAGTCCAGGTAGTCAAGTACTCATCCTAAGGGCTTTACCAACATGTAACAGAGAGACAATCAGTGTACACGTTAAAGTAAAGAGCAACCAGATAGCATACTATCATGTCGAGCAAGAAAGTCCTCCCTATATATGTCCAAGCATCCACTACAATATACATCCTATGTATAGTAATGGCCTCTAGGGCATACATATAACTAAAAATCTCCCACTTGCACTAGGGCCATCTGATAGCAGTGGTTGTAGTATCTCATACTCAACCATCCCATAAAAGTCTCTCTTTGGGAAAAGGCCTTATGAGTGGATCCGCCGTGTTGTCCTCTGAGTCTGTTCTCTTAACCTCGATCACCCTGGAGATTAACCATCTCCATGATCAGGTGATACCGCCTTAGATTATGTCTGGGTCACTGATGGGACCGGGGTTCCCAGGCCAAAGCCACACTTTCATTGTCACACAATGGTAGGAACCTAGTTCATCTTATAAACCAATGTACACCCAAACAGCTTCTTTGGTAGCATCTTAAGTAGCGATGTATCCTGCCTTTATCGTCTAGTAAGCCACTGTCACGACCCGAAAGTACGGAACGTGACTGGCACATAGATTACGAGACGTCTAAAGGCGTACCGTAACCTAAGTCAGCCAAAGCCCAGAAAATGTAACCCAAAAAAACAAAGAGAGTGAAGGAAAACCTTAAATGAAAACGGTTTTTAAATCAATTAAGTTGCAAAGAATCCCTTTTAAAAACATCAAAGATTTCCAAAAATTTCGGCAGAGTCTCCCCTGTATTTTCTATCCCCCAAAATGGGTACAACAAGTAATAAACCTGTAATCATAAAATGGCATCCCCAAACTGGAGCTAGCTCTTCGCCCAAGGCGGATCACCACCACATGCAATATAATAGCAATATCAAGAAAAGAGCATGAAAGAAACGCAAAATATCCGAAAACACAACGCCGGCTCAAGTGAGCTCGACCCAAAAGAACCACAAATATACAAGTCTCTCAGTCTCATCACTAGGTCGCATATACAATATAAAGTGGTAGATGGAGAATACTAGATACAATGATAAAGCAAAAAGAAATAAAGTATACTCGCAACCCACCTACGGGCGATGTCGCGAGTCTGAGCAAAAGAAGCTGATGATAAGATAGCCCGCCGCTACAAGGGTGACGGGTCCGACCTGCAAGACACTGTGGCACAACGGGGGTGAGTTGCCAGCTCGTGAGTAGAATATAACATCTAATAAGGCAATCGTAAGAATGCACGCAATGCACCACAACATGCATGTCCATATGTGATATAATATCTCTAATATGCGTGCACAGGTATACAATGTCATTATTAAGTCTTTAAGTGTTTTAAATGCTAAGGGTATTGAATTCTTAACTTTTTAAAACATGAATATCTTTATAATAGCTAAGTACCATCAAGAAATCATCTGAAAACCCGTGTCAAGCATCGACACCAAATAGGAATCATATCTGTCTCAATATCGGGCTCCGTCGGTCGGATCGGCCCCTATCATAAATCTCACGACAACGGTCGGTATCCTCCGGATATCCGCCGCGCCAGACATCACCGGTAGGTAGTCTTCCCCTGCCAGGCTCATCGTCTACAACTCGATCTTCTTGCCCCGGGGTACCATACCGGGCCCACCATGTACCCGAGACGGTTCATCCACTACTCGAATCGGGTCTCGAAATCCAACAGAAAACATGAAAACTCATGGTGGACGACACATACATCACGAGAAAACCGCAACTTTGTTTTAAAAATGATAAATACAAGCTTTTGTTAAATTCTTGCGGTTTTCCCAAAAATCCAGAAATCACAGAAAAACTGAAATCCTCAAGAAAATCATAGTGTCCACAAGTTAAATATGATAAATGCCTATGATATCAATGTATACGATGTGAATTTTGGATAGAATCTATGTAAATATGATGATAATGCGAGGTATAAGCAAGCTATGCAATTTCATATATCATGTATGAAAGCAAGTGGCGATACTAAGTTAAACAGGTTCTATAGTGCACGTGGCATGGCATTTACCAAAGGCGTGTGTGTCACATGAATAGTGCACGTGCAACAGATGCAATGGTAAGGTGTTCGTGTCCTACGAAATGATATCGCATAATTATAGATGAATGTCCATGCAATTTAATATACTGTTCGCTATAAGGGTATGCAGTGTATATGGATGGATAATCTAGCTAACAAAATAAATCTTGCAAAAAGTAGGGTAATCCTAACTAGGAGGGGCGCATCGCGCCATCCAGACGATTCCCCCATAGATGAATACATCTACTCACCTGAAATCTCCGCTAATCCGATCCGGCCACCGCCTTGCCTTTTCGCGCCGTGTCCGATGTTTCCCCGACCGATCCTATATTTGCACAACACCAAGCATAAGATTACAAAACCTAAAACGATGCAAGTCACAATAACAATTATCATCGCTCTCGAATTACTCATAGCATGCACTCGGTGCGCGGGAAAACGCACGAAAATCGCAATCCTTTAACTAGAATCGTCATTTCGGGGAAATCGACAAAACTACAACCCGACTAGACGAAACCCCGCGTTCGTGCACTCTAAAAGTCCTATACGAAGCTAATTACATCGCTAACATAACGCAATTTGATCGCATTCTAATTTTCGTATAAATCTAGCGAGCAATTTTCTAGCCGATTCGATACAAACATCGAAATTTGTCGATTTAGCAAGCGTATCATTACACAATTAACCATTCTAATCAATTATATAACCAAAACCCTAACTTAATTTTTACAACCATGTTTCAAACCCTAACTCAACATCAAAACCCATTCTTGATTTTTCAAGACAACCCATTATAATGAAATTAACACTTTAAACATCTAATTTAGCATAAACAAACTACAAATTAGCAACTAGTTTAGGATTTTACCTTACAACTGGAAACCTAGCATGATCAAGTCACCAAGAAAGCCTCCTTTCACCATGTTTTCAAACAAATTAGGGTTTGGGAAAGGTTGGATTAGGGTTTTCAAACAAATTAGGGTTTGGGAAAGGTGGATTAGGGTTTTGGTTTGAATAAAGATGGAAATTGGGAATTTTAGTTGAATTTTTAGCAAGAAAAAGAAGCAAAAAGAAGTGGGGAGATGGGGAATTCTGCTGAAATGGGGGTCGGCCAGCAGCAAGGGTGAGGAGGTGTTGAAAATTGGAGAAGTTTCTAGGTCCAAAAACACCCTATATTATCATTTAATGCTTTCATGTCAACCTTTTTACAAAAAAACCCATTTTTACTTCATCTTTTTCACAAATTTTCCCACCCTAAAACCAAAAGTTTGCAAGACATGATATAATTTTTTTAACACCATATTTAGCTTATAAAGACTCCTAATTATGAAATTTACCTAATTAAATTTGTATTTATCACTAATTTAATGTATTTAAAAAGGGGTTAAAATAAAATAAAAAAAATTAATTACGAAATTTTTTTTTATTTAACTAGATAATTATAAGTGACATTTTAGTGACAAAATTATAGTAATATCTTATCTAAATTTTGTATAATTAGGTCTACATTGAAAAATACCCATTTTGACTTTTTACGGAAAAAGCCGAAAAATTAGCCGATTACCGAAAAACTGCCTAAACGATTTTCGAAGGGTTACAATCTTCCCCCCCTTAAAGAAATTCGGTCCCCGAATTTAGAATTTAACTATGCGTACCTTCAAAAAGATGGGGATATCTCTTCCTCATCTCGACCTCGGTCTCGCAGGTGACCTCCTCGCTGTTCGGGCCACGCCAAAGGACCTTGACGGACGGTATGACCTTCGACCTCAATTTCTTCACCTGCCGATCCAAAATGACCACCGGATGCTCGGTGAAAGAAAGATCACGCTCTAGCTGGATCGTCTGGAGCTGAATTGCCTGGGAAGGATCATGAAGGTACTTGCGGAGCATCGAGACATGGAATACGGGGTGAACATCGGGGAAGCTGGGCGGAAGAGCTAACCGATAAGCGACTGGACCAACACGCTCTAGGATCTCGAAAGGACCAACATATCTAGGACTCAGTTTCCCTTTCCGCCCAAATCTCATCACACCCTTCATCGGAGAGACCTTCAGGAAAACATGATCGCCAACAGCGAACTCGAGTCGACGACGGCGCCTGTCAGCATATGATTTCTGCCTGCTCTGTGCCGCTCCATCCTGTCCCGAATCAGCAGTATCTTCTCGGTCGTCTCCTGTACGATCTGCGGCCCCAAAATACTGCTCTCCCTGAGCTCTGTCCAACATACCGGCGATCGACATCTCCTCCCATATAAAGCCTCGAAAGGTGCCATCTGAATCGTCTCCTGGAAGCTATTATTGTAGGAAAACTCGATCAAAGGCAAATGACGATCCCAGCTACCACCGAAATCTAAAACACAATCTCTGAGCATGTCCTCAAGAGTCTGAATCGTATGCTCCGACTGACCGTCAGGCTGCGGATGAAAGGCTGTGCTAAAACTCAATCGGGTGCCCAAAGCTTCCTGTAGTTTCTGCCACAATCGGCTGGTAAACTGGGTGCCACGGTCGGACACGATGCAAGTCGGAACACCATGCAGTCGCACTATCTCATCAATATAAACCTGGGCGTACTGAGAAAATCCAAAAGTAGTCTTCACTGGCAGGAAGTGAGCCGCTTTCGTCAGTCGATCAACAATCACCCATATAGAGTCATACCCTCGACTAGTCCTGGGTAGACCGACAATGAAGTCCATGGAGACCTGCTCCCACTTCCACTCAGGGATGGACAAAGGCTGTAACTCGCCGGCCGGCCTCTGGTGCTCGGCCTTGACTTGCTGACAAGTCAGGCATCTGGACACAAAGTCTGTAACATCCTTCTTCATCCCGTCCCACTAGTAAACCTCTCTTAAATCACGGTTCATCTTGGTGGAACCCGGGTGAACACTGTATACTGATCTATGTGCCTCCTCGAGAATATCACGCCTCAGTCCCTCTGAATCTGGCATGCACAGTCGAGTCCCAAATCGAAGTATCCCCTGATCATCAATCACGAACTCAGAAACTCTGCCCTGCCGAATCTGCTCAATAATCTCTAAGATACGGGCATCGCCGGACTGTGCCTCGCGGATACGGTCAAGTAACTGTGGGCGTTCTCTGAAATGGGCCAGCTGTCCCCCTGTAGGATTAAAGTCGAACTGCACTCTGCTATCACATAACACCTGCCAATCCGCCGTCGACTGCATCTGCACTGCGCTCAAACAAGATAAGCTACCTCCAGGCCTCCTACTCAAAGCATCTGCCACCACATTCGCCTTGCCCGGATGGTATAAAATCTCGCAGTCATAATCCTTCACCAACTCCATCCAACGGTGCTGTCTCAGGTTCAGATCTCGCTGCTGGAAGATATACTTCAAACTCTTGTGGTCAGTAAATATCTGGCACGACTCACCGTATAGGTAATGTCTCCAGATCTTAAGTGCAAATACCACTGCAGCCATCTCTAAATCATGGGTGGGGTAGTTCTGCTCGTGTTTCCTCAGCTGCCGAGAAGCATACGCGATAACTCTGTCGTTCTGCATCAATACACATCCCAGCCCCACTCGAGAAGCATCACAATAAACCACGAACCCGCCTGATCCTGAAGGAAATGCTAACACTGGAGCAGTAGTCAGACGAGTTTTCAACTGCTGGAAACTATCCTCACATGCCTGGGTCCAATCAAAAGGAACCCTCTTCCGGGTCAACCCGGTCAGTGGTGCAGCAATGCGGGAGAAATCCTGGACGAAACGTCGATAATAGCCAGCCAGACCTAGAAAACTGCGAACCACTGTAACTGATACTGGTCTAGGCCAACGCCGAACTGCCTCGATCTTCTTCGGGTCCACACAAATACCATCTCTCGTCACCACATGACCCAAGAAATCGACACTGTCTAGCCAGAATGCGCACTTGGAGAATTTGGCGAACAGCTGATGCTCCCTCAAAGTCTGTAATGTGATACGTAAGTGCTGCTCATGCTCCTCCCAGCTCCGAGAATAAACCAAGATGTCGTCAATGAACACAATGATGAACTGATCGAGATACGGCCTGAATACGCGGTTCATCAAATCCATAAATGCTGCCGGGGCATTGGTGAGCCCGAACGACATCACCAAGAACTCATAATGACCATATCGAGTACGGAAGGCGGTCTTCGGAATATCCTCCTTCCGAACTCGCAACTGGTGATAACCTGACCGTAAATCAACCTTCGGGAAAAACCCTGCACCCTGGAGCTGATCAAATAAGTGATCAATGCGGGGTAGGGGATACCTGTTCCGCACAGTAACCCGGTTCAGCTGACGATAATCAATGCATAAACGCATACTTCCATCCTTCTTCTTAACAAACAAGACGGGAGCACCCCAAGGTGACACACTCGGTCGGATAAGCCCTTTGTCCAGCAAGTCTTGTAACTGATCCTTTAGCTCTCTCAGCTCCGCAGGGGCCATCCGATAAGGCGGTATAGAGATAGGCCCCGTGCCAGGGATCAAGTCAATACAGAACTCAATTTCGCGCTCCGGTGGCAGACCAGGCAGCTCATCAGGGAATACATCAGGAAACTCTCTCACAACAGGGACCTGGTCCAACGGAACCTCTGTGGAGCTAGTATCACAAATATAGGCTAAGAATCCCTGACACCCTTTCCTTAAGAGCTGACCAGCGCGAAGAGATGAAATCAAGCTGGGAAGGGTAGCGCTACGATCTCCCTGAATAATAAGAACCGGCTCGCCAGGAAAACTGAATCTGACTGCTTTTTCACGGCAGTCCACGGATGCATAACAGGTGGCTAGCCAGTCCATACCAAGAAGAACGTCAAAGTCTAGCATATCGAGGAGAATCAAATCAACTGAAGAATCTCTCTTCCCGATACGAACGGAACACGATCGGTACACAAAACGGGCAACAAAAGACTCGCCTACCGGGGTAATAACGACAAGCGGCTGATCTAACGGAGAAGACTCTCGGCCCAACCTCGGTGCAAAGTACGTGGATACATAGGAATGTGTGGAGCCTGGATCAAATAATACCCGTGCATCAAAAGAACATACTGGCAGAGTACCTGTCACGACGGCATTGGATGCCTGTGCATCCTGAGGAGTCAACGCGAACACTCGGGCCTGTCCACCACTAATAGCTGGCTGTGCTCTGCCTCTACCTCGGCCTCTGCCTCTGCCTCTGTCGCCTCGTCCTCTCTGAACCGGACCGCCACGCCCACGGCCTCTAGAAGCATCTGGCTGGCGTGGAACATCATCAAGAGTAAGGAGTAAAGCTCTCTGAGAAGGTGGTGAGGGTGGTAAAGTCACATGCGGGACTGTCGCCGCGCCCTGGCGTCCCATGGTACAGTCTCTGACACGGTGGTACTGACTCCCACACCGAAAACATCCTGGAGACGACTGCTGGGTCTGTGGATATGAACCAAATAACTGACCTCGTCTCAATCCTCTACCTCCACCATCTCCCGGAAATAATCTATCACGATGTCTGCCCATCTGCCGCTGAGCTGGCGTATCAGTACGGATCCTCTTCGGCCCAGAAACGACCGGAGTCTCAGAAATGCGCTCCTCCAGAAGTAAGGCTGTGTCCATCGCGGCTGCGTATGTATCAAAGTGCTGGGTGCCGATGGCAAGGAATAGCTGTGTATCAAGCCCTCGTACAAACCTCTTTATTCTCTTCTCTTCTGTGTCGACTAGGTACGGAGCATATCGAGACAACTGGGTAAAATGTATATCATACTCCGACACTGTCATCCCAGGAGTCTTGCGCAAAGACTCAAAACTACGGGCTCGAGCATCTCGGACACTCTCCGGAAGAAAACGGGCAAGAAATACAGATGTAAACTCATCCCAGGTCATAGAAGGCAGACCTGCAGCTCGGCCTCTCTCTACTGAGTCGTACCATGTCTGGGCAAGACCTTCCAGACGAAAACTCGCAAACTCCACCAATCTATCATCAGAACACCTCAACGAACGGAAAATCCGAGCCATCCTATCAAGAAATGCCTGTGGGTCCTCTGTCGCATCTGTACTGGTAAAAGCTGGAGGTCTCAATCTCATGAACTCCTGTAGTGAAACAGGGATAGTCTCCGTAGTAGCAGCAGGAGTGACCATCTGTGCAGCAGGTACGATCGTGGTCTGTGCGGTGGAAGGAACGTCCTCGGATCTCTGTGCCCGGCTGGACTCAACTAAAGATCCCATCATCTGCCGCAACTCTTGCATGCCGGCCTCTAATCTGGCAATACGGTCAGGATAAGGCGGATCAGTATGACCCTGAGGGGTAGGTGTATCATCCCGCTCGATCCTCGCCTCAGACGGGCCCGCCCGAATCTCATCCAAAGCGGCAGCCCGCTGAGCTCTCGTAGTCTTTGGCGGCATCGAAGCTGGAATAAGAAACAGGACTGATAAGATCATTGCAATTGAATCAAAGAATGCAAGGAATCAAGAAAGGAAATACAAGCAATTATGTCCTAAGGTCACTTAGGCGGAGTACCGTATCGTAAGTATGCCGCGGATCATACCCACGCTACGCCACTCTGCTTAAGTCACCTACTCCATCTACCAAGGTCGTCCTACACTCAGAAAGTTAAAACCTAGGCTCTGATACCAACTTTGTCACGACCCGAAAGTACGGAACGTTACTGGCACTTAGATTACGAGACGTCTAAAGGCGTACCGTAACCTAAGTCAGCCAAAGCCCAGAAAATCTAACCCAAAAAAACAAAAGAGAGTGAAGGAAAACCTTAAATGAAAACGGTTTTTAAATCAATTAAGTTGCAAAGAATCCCTTTTAAAAACATCAAAGATTTCCAAAAATTTCGGCAGAGTCTCCCCTGTATTTTCTATCCCCCAAAATGGGCACAACAAGATAATAAACCTGTAATCATAAAATGGCATCCCCAAACTGGAGCTAGCTCTTCGCCCAAGGCGGATCACCACCACACGCAATATAATAGCAATATCAAGAAAAGAGCATGAAAGAAACGCAAAATATCCGAAAACACAACGCCGGCTCAAGTGAGCTCGACCCAAAAGAACCACAAATATACAAGTCTCTCAGTCTCATCACTAGGTCGTATATACAATATAAAGTGGTAGATGGAGAATACTAGATACAATGATAAAGCAAAAAGAAATAAAGTATACTCGCAACCCACCTACGGGCGATGTCGCGAGTCTGAGCAAAAGAAGCTGATGATAAGATAGCCTGCCGCTACAAGGGTGACGGGTCCGACCTGCAAGACACTGTGGCACAACGGGGGTGAGTTGCCAGCTCGTGAGTAGAATATAACATCTAATAAGGCAATCGTATGAATGCACGCAATGCACCACAACATGCATGTCCATATGTGATATAATATCTCTAATATGCGTGCACAGGTATGCAATGTCATTATTAAGTCTTTAAGTATTTTAAATGCTAAGGGTATTGAATTCTTAACTTTTTAAAACATGAATATCTGTATAATAGCTAAGTACCATCAAGAAATCATCTGAAAACCCGTGTCAAGCATCGACACCAAATAGGAATCATATCTGTCTCAATATCGGGCTCCGTCGGTCCGGATCGGCCCATATCATAAATCTCACGACAACGGTCAGTATCTTCCGGATATCCTCCGCGCCAGACATCACCGGTAGGTAGTCTTCCCCTGCCAGGCTCATCGTCTACAACTCGATCTTCTTGCCCCGGGGTACCATACCGGGCACACCATGTACCCGAGACGGTTCATCCACTCCTCGAATCGGGTCTCGAAATCCAACAAAAAACATGAAAACTCATGGTGGACGACACATACATCACGAGAAAACCGCAACTTTGTTTTAAAAATGATAAATACAAGCTTTTGTTAAATTCTTGCGGTTTTCCCCAAAAATCCAGAAATCACAGAAAAACTGAAATCCTCAAGAAAATCATAGTGTCCACAAGTTAAATATGATAAATGCCTATGATATCAATGTATACGATGTGAATTTTGGATAGAATCTATGTAAATATGATGTTAATGCGAGGTATAAGCAAGCTATGCAATTTCATATATCATGTATGAATGCAAGTGGCGATACTAAGTTAAACAGGTTCTATAGTGCACGTGGCATGGCATTTACCAAAGGCGTGTGTGTCACATGAATAGTGCGTGTGCAACAGATGCCAATGGTAAGGTGTTCGTGTCCTACGAAATGATATCGCATAAGTATAGATGAATGTCCATGCAATTTAATATACTGTTCGCTATAAGGGTATGCAGTGTACATGGATGGATAAGCTAGCTAACAAAATAAATCTTGCAAAAAGTAGGGTAATCCTAACTAGGAGGGGCGCATCGCGCCATCCAGACGATTCCCCCATAGATGAATACATCTACTCACCTGAAATCTCCGCTAATCCGATCCGGCCACCGCCTTGCCTTTTCGCGCCGTGTCCGATGTTTCCCCGACCGATCCTATATTTGCACAACACCAAGCATAAGATTACAAAACCTAAAACGATACAAGTCACAATATACAATTATCAACGCTCTCGAATTACTCATAGCATGCACTCGGTGCGCGGGAAAACGCACGAAAATCGCAATCCTTTAACTAGAATCGTCATTTCGGGGAAATCGACAAAACTACAACCCGACTAGACGAAACCCCGCGTTCGTGCACTCTAAAAGTCCTATACGAAGCTAATTACATCGCTAACATAACGCAATTTGATCGCATTCTAATTTTCGTAAAAATCTAGCAAGCAATTTTCTAGCCGATTCGATACAAACATCGAAATTTGTCGATTTAGCAAGCGTTTAACCATTCTAATCAATTATATAACCAAAACCCTAACTTAATTTTTACAACCATGTTTCAAACCCTAACTCAACATCAAAACCCATTCTTGATTTTTCAAGACAACCCATTATAATGAAATTAACACTTTAAACATCTAATTTAGCATAAACAAACTACAAATTAGCAACTAGTTTAGGATTTTACCTTACAAGTGGAAACCTAGCATGATCAAGTCACCAAGAAAGCCTCCTTTCACCATGTTTTCAAACAAATTAGGGTTTGGGAAAGGTTGGATTAGGGTTTTGGTTTGAATAGAGATGGAAATTGTGAATTTTAGTTGAATTTTTAGCAAGAAAAAGAAGCAAAAAGAAGTGGGGAGATGGGGAATTCTGCTGAAATGGGGGTCGGCCAGCAGCAAGGGTGAGGAGGTGGGGAAAATTGGAGAAGTTTCTAGGTCCAAAAATGTAGGGTTCCTAGGCACCCTATAGAGGTCTCACAAGGCATCAACCATGCCATTTTACAAAAATATGGTGCCGAGAAACCCTAGTTAACGGATCTTTGCTAGAATTCTAGGCAAAAAACTAAACTAGTTAACACTTAACTACTTGGATATGGAAATTACAACCTTTGTAGATCCGGATATCCACCTCCACGGCTCCGCAACGAAGTCTCCTCGCTGTCCATGTCGAACCCCAGGCTCAAGTGTCGGCTTCGTCGGAGAAACGAGTGAGCTAGGTCGCCGGCTTCGTGTCAAAGACGATCTACGTCGAGGCATCGCAAGTTCAAGCTCCGACTTCACAAAGTGATGAAACTTGTGAAGAAAACACACTCTACAACTTGGCTAGAGGTAGAGGGTGAAGAAATAGGAGGTGGGTTCTCTTTAGAATTGGATTTCTCACTCTCAAGCTCAAGTTGCCATTAATGGCCTCAAGGTTTCTAACTTGAAGATGAAGAAGAAGATGAGCTAGTATTATGATAAGTCTTTTTCAATAATGAAATAAAATTGATACTTATCATAATCTAACATGGGTTAAGTGTAGAGAGCAAACCATGGTAAGTGGGAATAGTTAGGGTTTAGCATAAAGACAAAATGGTCTTTGAGTCAAACCTTCATGAAGCTTCATTAAGCTTCATGACAAAAGAAAACCATTTTGTTTTTATAAAACAATTTAAATAAAAAGGAATGGATAAATAAATGTGTGATAAAATCAAAACCCTAATTATCCTCTTAACCATGGGTTTATTCTTTACACTTAACCAAATAAACATGCATCATCTAATATGATACAAACAAGTGTACAAAAGTATATCACATATACATCATGCACAACAAGTGAGAAAATCCATTTAAAGTGAACCCATATTAGTTAATGTAAAGTAATATATCAAATATATAATTATACATTAAATCATTAAATCAACACTTGATTTAACGACCCGGTCATATCGCATATAACCGACTAATATCAATAGTAACAACTTATCGAATCAACACTTGATCCGATAACCCGGCTATAATGCATATAACCGATCAATGTTACAAATCGCGAGAATCGAATACAGTATCACATACTGGTATTATTCTCGATCCCGCACATATCTCATATGCGCTCCTATTTCGTTTCGCTTGAGCCAGGAAACCTCTGTGTAGGACTCTAAAGACTCGTCAATACGCCGGTAGCAGATGATGATCATATCAAGCACCCACAAGCCGCAAGCGGTCTGCTAAACGTAACGGCCACCCGGGTATTGAGCGATCAGAAGATCGACGAGCTAGCCCGCTCACACTCCTGCGAATCCGACCAGTAACACTTACCGTACAGTCCGGTCTCTTCGTCTGATATGTCGCATATCAAGTCTAGGGGTGGTAAACGTCAGACCCCAATAACCCGATAAGTCGTGCCGATGTGAGGCTCATAACGGGTCGAGAAACTACTGGTAACACTTACCAGCAAATCTCTGATCAGCCCTGGCCAGGGACTTCCCTGCTACGGCCAATCGAGCACTGCGCATCATCAACCCCCAATACCGGGAGAGACGAAACCCCTCCTATCGCTCATTGCCTCCATGTGACTCGGGACTGTACCCAAAGACCACCGTTTTGCACGCCCTCATGGACGTGGTAAGGTGGAGATCAAAGCACAGTGGGAATCACACAAGACTCTATGACGATCTCGGGTCTACAGACTAACCTGTACAAGTGTCACCTGAGAACTGCCATCTGACGTGAGGTATAATACCATCTGGGAGTTCTCGGCGAGTCTGTCCAGTGTACTCAGTCTCCACTGAGCACCCGTATACCATCTCTGATGTCAAACACTAATGGATATGGGATCATCCATCGCCCATCACATGGGTCGAGAAGCGTATACGCTAGTCTACACTGGTATATCGATGCCCCGTCTCGATATACCCATGACTAGGGACCTTGAAGGATGTACTTATGGACAACCATGTCCCCACTAGTATGATCTGCATCATAGTCCAGGTAGTCAAGTACAAATCCTAAGGGCTTTACCAACATGTAACTATAAGACAGTATAAAGAGACTAGTGTACATGTTGAGATAAAGAGTAACCAGATAGCATGCTATCATATCGAGCAAGAAAGTCATCTCTATATATGTCCAAGCATCCAATATAATATACATCATCTGTACAATACTGGCCTCTAGGGCATACATACAACTAACAATCTCCCACTTGCACTAGGGCCAGCTGCTGTAGTATCGCATACCGAGCATCCCGAAGAGTCTCTCAAACTGTATCTGGGGAATGGCCTTCGTGAGTGGATCCGCCGTGTTGTTCTTCGTGTCAACCCTCCTGACCTCGATCTCCCGGCGATCAACTATCTCCCGGATCAGGTGATACCGCCTCAGAATATGCCTGGATCGCTGATGGGACCTGGGTTCCTTGGCCAAAGCCACCGCTCCATTGTTATCGCTATACAAAGGTATTGGACGCTCAATGGATGGAACCACACCAACTTCAGTAATGAACTTCTTGATCCAGACAGCCTCTTTGGCAGCATCGTTGGCAGCGATGTATTCAGCCTCCATCATCGAGTCTGCCACGGTTTCCTGCTTGGAACTCTTCCAGCTAACCGCCCCTCCGTAAAGGGTAAAGACAAAACCCGACTGCGACTTAGAGTCGTCCTTATCACTCTGGAAGCTCGAATCGGTAAAGGACTCCACTTGGAGTTCTCCGTTACCATACACCAAGAACATATCTCTAGTCCTTCGCAAGTACTTGAGAATGCTCTTCACAGCTGTCCAGTGACTCTCTCCAGGATCAGCTTGATACCTGCTCACTACACTTAGTGAGTATGCTATATCGGGTCTGGTATATAGCATCGCATACACGATAGAGCCTACCGCCGAAGCATAGGGTATCCCTTGCATGCGAGCTCTCTCCAAATCAGTCTTGGGAGACATCTCTTTGGAGAGAGTGACTCCAGAGATCGTGGGTAAGTTCCCACGCTTGGACTCTTCCATACTAAACCTCTTTAGTATGGTGTCAATGTACCTGGATTGGGACAATCCCAAAATCCTTTTGGATCTATCTCTATAGATCCTAATTCCCAATATGCAGGAGGCATCACCAAGATCTTTCATTGAGAATCTTTGTGATAAGAAGAGCTTGACCGCTTGCAGCATAGGAATATCATTTCCTATCAAGAGTATGTCGTCCACGTACAATACGAGGAAGACAACCTTACTCTCTGCCACCTTCTTGTAGATACAAGGTTCATCTGGATTTTTGACGAAATCAAACTCTTTGATAACGACGTCAAAGCAGATGTTCCAACTCCGCGATGCTTGCTTTAATCCATAAATGGATTTAAGCAGCTTGCACACCTTCCCGCTGCTCCCACTGTCTACGAAGCCCTCTGGCTGAGTCATGTACACGCACACTTCTAAATCACCATTTAGAAAGGCGGTCTTAACATCCATTTGCCAGATTTCGTAGTCATGAAAGGCAGCAATGGCAAGCATGATTCGGATGGATTTAAGCATAGCCACTGGAGAAAAGGTTTCGTCATAGTCCACACCTGGTCTTTGACGAAAACCCTTTGCTACAAGTCTAGCTTTGAAAGTCTCCACTTTCCCATCTACACCAAGTTTCTTCTTGAAGATCCACTTGCTCCCAATGGGTTTTACCCCTTCAGGAGCAACTTCCAAAGTCCATACTTTGTTGGTGTACATGGATTCCATCTCGGACCGCATAGCATCCAGCCATTTCACTGAGTCCCCACTCGTGATGGCCTGCTCGAAGCTAGTTGGGTCATCATCCTCCATGATGCAATCCTCGCTTCCACCATCAATGAGAAAACCGTAGTATCTCTCAGGTGGACGAGAAACCCTACCAGATCGGCGGAGAGGCTGAGGTTCGTCGGGTACTACCGAATCTTCTGGTTTCACTAAATCTTCAGTTATAGTTTGTGTTTCTGGAACTTCTTCCAGTTCTACCTCAGAGCCACTAATCTCTTTTGCAAGAAATTCCTTTTCTAAAAAGGTGGCATGTTGAGCAATAAACACTTTTTGTTGTTCACTGTGGTAGAAGAGATATCCATTTGAATGTTTAGGATATCCCACAAACTTACATAGAACTGACCATGCCTCGAGTTTATCTGGATTTTGCCTTTTGATATAGGCCAGACAACCCCATATCTTAACTCGTTTAAGACATGGTCTCTTCCCACTCCATATCTCATATGGTGTGGTAGGTACAGATTTAGTTGGAACTTGATTCAATAGGTATGCCGCTGACTCAAGCGCATACCCCCAGAAGGAAATAGGTAACTCAGCTGTACTCATCATAGAGCGCACCATATCTAATAGGGTGCGATTCCTCCGCTCCGATACACTGTTGTGCTGTGGTGTATAAGGAGGAGTAAGCTGAGAGAGAATCTCATTCTCTTTTAGGAAGTCCAGGAATTCATTGCTCAAGTATTCACCTCCTCGATCAGATCGAAGGATTTTAATACTTTTTCCGGTTTGTTTCTCGACTTCTTGTTTATATTCTCTGAATTTCTCAAAAGCTTCAGACTTGTGTCTTATCAAGTACACATGTCCGTATCTTGAGAGATCGTCAGTGAATGTAATGAAGTACGAAGAACCATCCCTGGCATGTGTAGACATGGGACCGCATACATCACTATGTATTAGTCCCAAGAGTTCGGTAGCTCTTTCTCCGTGTCCCGTAAACGGAGTTTTGGTCATCTTGCCTTTGAGACATGACTGGCAAGTGTCATAAGATGAAAATTCAAACGGATTTAAATATCCATCTTTATGCAACTTAGCTAGTCGTGTCACATTGATGTGACCCAGTCTACAATGCCACAAGAAGGATTCGTTCAGTTCTGAACTCTTCCTCTTGTGTGTGTTTGTTATGCTCAGAACTGTTGATTGATTTAGAACATAAATGCCATTGCACAACGTGCCTGATCGAACCAACTTTTGGTTACGGAAAATGTTCATAACACTATCCTGTAATACAAAATTATATCCTTCTTTGCTTAATAAAGAAACCGATATAATGTTGCATATCAGGTTCGGCATGTAATAGCATTCGTTCAGAACCAATGTATTACCAGTTGGTAATACAAGGTGATATTCTCCGACAGTCTTAATTGCAACAATTGCACCATTTCCAACTCTGATGTCTTTATCACCTTCCCCAAGTTCTCTACCTTTCCTGAGCCCATGTAACTGATTACATATATGGGATCCTGACCCGGTATCTAATACCCAGGACGTAGAGCAAATGGAGAAACAGTTCTCAGTAACGAACACACCCGAAGAAAATGCATCATCATGTACTTTCTTCAATCGGGTGGCATGGGAATCCTGGTATTCCCCTATATCCTGTTCAGTCCTATAACTCTTATAGGAAAGAACGGAACCAACGTTCCCCAGCACAGTGTAACATGCGGGTTCGGTCAATACATCCATATTATTATCTTCATTAGGGCATGAAATGGTCGCTACCTGGAGAGAGAGAGAAGAAAACACTTTAGCGTATGCTCGTGCAAGATCAGATTGGTTATTATCTTATCTAATCAGGATGGCTCCCACTGCTTTTTATCAAATCTTCCTTCAAACCCTAAAAGGAAAGACTAGCCGGGATTAATTACACACTACAGGTTCGCCAATCTTTCAGCCAGGCCAGTGTCGGTACTTTGAGGGAGGTCCCCCGTGCTTTCGCACGAACCTAATTAATGTAAACCTCGTTTTTCCAGAGGCGTAACCCCGTTGACACCTTTCTAGACACCTACTTGATCGGCTAATTGCACTGTGTAAAACTCTCCCAGGAGTAACTCTTACTCGCAGCGGGTATCGGGATCCAACTATCTCATAGAAGGTATGCAATCTCATTGCAAATTTCAACACTTGAAATTCCCGATAATATTTTTCCCCTAGTGTGCCATGACCTTGACAGAGGTCAACAAATCATAGTGCACTAGTCAAGTTCAACCCGTCATTTCTTGATTGAATCAAACCCACTCGCACGACCCTTGACAGAGGTCAACAAGGTCGTACGACTACCCTAATCCAATCACATCACATACTTTGCAGATAACTACTAGTTAGCTACCGCACACTACGCCTTGACAGAGGTCAACAAGGTCGTACGACTACCCTAATCCAATCACATCACATGCTTTGCAGATAACTACTAGTTAGCTACCGCACACTACGCCTTGACAGAGGTCAACAAACGCAGCACGAATACTAAATAGTCTTTATCTGAAATGACGGAGGGCTACGACAGGTTTTTCTGAAAACCTATTGCGTAATGAACTTGATATCGTTGTAGAATCAAATGAAGATTTTGAAATGGAGTGATTTTGAGGCTTTTCTAGTTTTGCTAAAGGAGTCACTCCCGGCGAAGGGATCTCGGTCCTTTCCTCGTCGAATGAGGTGCGGGATATATCATATATATCGCTGTGCAAAGCAAAAACCCAAAAGCAGTCAAAAGCAAACCGAGTCTGTAGCATCTGCCAGTTATTGCTAAATGAGTCACTCCCGGTGAAGGGATCTCGGTCCTTTCCTCATCGAATAAGGTGCAGGGTATATCATATATACCGCTGTGCAAAGCAAGAACTGTAGCTACCTGTTTTATTTAAAATTTGATTCTACAACATCTTAGGTTTCTTTTCTTTCATTAATCACATTAATGAAGTCCCATCATTTAATTACCTAAACATCACAGATAGATATGACGTACACTTATGCCATCCGTATTCGCCTCGATGTCCCCTCGTGCACCGTTAGGTTAGGTAACTAACGACAGAGCAGGGCAGGGCTAGCGCGGGTGTAAAACATAAGTAACGTCTATATAATATATCATATATATACTATATACCATACCCATCACAGAATCGCAGCAGCAGAAACATATGAAATATTGGATATACTAGGACGTCCGTGTTTTTAATACGAGCCAGTATAAAACACGGATTCCACGGTCGTGATGAATAGCCAATCCCACACCCCTAGACCCCTACGAGAGCGGCAAGCAACCCTGCCAATTCTAGGGTTAGGAGACCCGGACTCGACTCCTCGAGTTGGTCTCCCACTGGACCCCGGAACCCGGTTACTTGTGCTCCCCTCCTTGGGTCTATCCTAATGCGGAAAAGTAAATAATATACAAAAGGTGACATCTTCCGCTACCTGGAAGTGCCCCAAATAAAAGAATATTACATACAAGTTTTTACATGAATGAAAATGAAAAACACTCATCTCACATAAAAACCCCCGGATATTCAAACACGACGATCCAATATAACATATCCAGCAACACATAACAACACATGTCATCAACGTAAGTAAATATGCGCATCCCAATTGTCGTTGACATATAGCAACGAAACCGGCGATATCACATATTACACTTACGGTCACAGAAAAGAAAGTGTAAAACTACAACAATTGGAATCCGCAACTTCTTTAGACATCACATGCCTAATCAAATGAAATACTTAGACATCACATGCCTAACAGTTATAAATCCAGCATTTTAGTCTCATTATCGAAAACACTTTTCAATATAAAGTGAAACTAAACCGCTAGATTTATAACATTCATTCAGTTATCACATAACTGTTTGTGAATTCCAATTATTGTATCCCATTCCGGATAAATAGAATATATTAAAATTTCCGATCGAACATTCGAATACCCAAGTTTTCCCGAAACCGTCCAACACATGAAATAGGTTCCAAGACATTCGTTTCATACCTCAGTACCAACGGTCCAGCCGTAGAAGGGTCAAGCCAACGCCTCACATGTGGCACGCCGTACTGTCCCAAACCCGAAGGTTCATAGGGCAGTTCAAGACGGTCACATAATCGAGTTAAGGTTTGTTGTCTTCTAGAGGGACCATCGCATTACTTGCAATATTCAGAACGTCCTTAAACCACACAAAAATCCAACACTTGGATATAATATGGTAGGGGAAAAGTTGGGTATTTTTATCCGGTCGAAGTTTTTAACATATTCAAAAAAATTATCCGGAAAGCACTAAGACAAAGTTCGATAATCCGATCGAATCGACGATTCCCAATACAACCCCAGAATACTCAACCCTGGACTCAAATTAAAATTCCCAGAAAACTCAGAATAATAAATCAGGTATTACTGTGCAAAGAAGTGGGGATGACGTCATCAACGAGGCGCGGAACCGCCGCAGAAGCCATGCTTCTGCCGCGGTTCCGCCGCCGTTTGTACTGTTCACAGGAAACGATTTGCACAGTAATTCTTAGATTTTATTGCTGATTTTTTTAGGCAATTTTAATTGACAAAAAGTCACAAATTCGAAAAATTTCCAGAGAGCTATTTCGGGGTTGGGTTTTCGGTTCGTCCGGGTTTCAAACTCCGTCTAGACTTCGCCTAAGGCTCTAGCTAGGCTCTGATACCACTGTAGGGTTCCTAGGCACCCTATAGAGGTCTCACAAGGCATCAACCATGCCATTTTACAAAAATATGGTGCCGAGAAACCCTAGTTAACGGATCATTGCTAGAATTCTAGGCGAAAAACTAAACTAGTTAACACTTAACTACTTGGATATGGAAATTACAACCTTTGTAGATCCGGATATCCACCTCCACGGCTCCGCAACGAAGTCTCCTCGCTGTCCATGTCGAACCCCGGGCTCAAGTGTCGGCTTCATCGGAGAAACGGATGAGCTAGGTCGCCGGCTTCGTGTCAAAGACGATCTACGTCGAGGCATCGCAAGTTCAAGCTCCGACTTCACAAAGTGATGAAACTTGTGAAGAAAACACACTCTACAACTTGGCTAGAGGTAGAGGGTGAAGAAATAGGAGGTGGGATCTCTTTAGAATTGGATTTCTCACTCTCAAGCTCAAGTTGCCACTAATGGCCTCAAGGTTTCTAACTTGAAGATGAAGAAGAAGATGAGCTAGTATTATGATAAGTCTTTTTCAATAATGAAATAAAATTGATACTTATCATAATCTAACATGGGTTAAGTGTAGAGAGCAAACCATGGTAAGTGGGAATAGTTAGGGTTTAGCATAAAGACAAAATGGTCTTTGAGTCAAACCTTCATGAAGCTTCATTAAGCTTCATGACAAAAGAAAACCATTTTGTTTTTATAAAACAATTTAAATAAAAAGGAATGGATAAATAAATGTGTGATAAAATCAAAACCCTAATTATCCTCTTAACCATGGGTTTATTCTTTACACTTAACCAAATAAACATGCATCATCTAATATGATACAAACAAGTGTACAAAAGTATATCACATATACATCATGCACAACAAGTGAGAAAATCCATTTAAAGTGAACCCATATTAGTTAATGTAAAGTAATATATCAAATATATAATTATACATTAAATCATTAAATCAACACTTGATTTAACGACCCGGTCATATCGCATATAACCGACTAATATCAATAGTAACAACTTATCGAATCAACACTTGATCCGATAACCCGGCTATAATGCATATAACCGATCAATGTTACAAATCGTGAGAATCGAATACAGTATCACATACTGGTATTATTCTCGGTCCCGCACATATCTCATATGCGCTCCTATTTCGTTTCGCTTGAGCCAGGAAACCTCTGTGTAGGACTCTAAAGACTCGTCAATACGCCGGTAGCAGATGATGATCATATCAAGCACCCACAAGCCGCAAGCGGTCTGCTAAACGTAACGGCCACCCGGGTATTGAGCGATCAGAAGATCGACGAGCTAGCCCGCTCACACTCCTGCGAATCCGACCAGTAACACTTACCGTACAGTCCGGTCTCTTCGTCTGATATGTCGCATATCAAGTCTAGGGGTGGTAAACGTCAGACCCCAATAACCCGATAAGTCGTGCCGATGTGAGGCTCATAACGGGTCGAGAAACTACTGGTAACACTTACCAGCAAATCTCTGATCAGCCCTGGCCAGGGACTTCCCTGCTACGGCCAATCGAGCACTACGCATCATCAACCCCCAATACCGGGAGAGACGAAACCCCTCCTATCGCTCATTGCCTCCATGTGACTCGGGACTGTACCCAAAGACCACCGTTTTGCACGCCCTCATGGACGTGGTAAGGTGGAGATCATAGCACAGTGGGAATCACACAAGACTCTATGACGATCTCGGGTCTACAGACTAACCTGTACAAGTGTCACCTGAGAACTGCCATCTGACGTGAGGTATAATACCATCTGGGAGTTCTCGGAGAGTCCGTCCAGTGTACTCAGTCTCCACTGAGCACCCGTATACCATCTCTGATGTCAACACTAATGGATATGGGATCATCCATCGCCCATCACATGGGTCGAGAAGCGTATACGCTAGTCTACACTGGTATATCGATGCCCCGTCTCGATACACCCACGACTAGGGACCTTGAAAGATGTACTTATGGACTACCATGTCCCCACTAGTATGATCTGCATCATAGTCCAGGTAGTCAAGTACAAATCCTAAGGGCTTTACCAACATGTAACTATAAGACAGTATAAAGAGACTAGTGTACATGTTAAGATAAAGAGTAACCAGATAGCATACTATCATATCGAGCAAGAAAGTCATCTCTATATATGTCCAAGCATCCAATATAATATACATCATCTGTACAATACTGGCCTCTAGGGCATACATACAACTAACAAAAAACACCCCATATTATCATTTAATGCTTTCATGTCAACCTTTTTACAAAAAAACCCATTTTTACTTCATTTTTTTCACAAATTTTCCCACCCTAAAACCAAAAGTTTGCAAGACATGATATAATTTTATTAACACCATATTTTAGCTTATAAAGACTCCTAATTATGAAATTTACCTAATTAAATTTGTATTTATCACTAATTTAATGTATTTAAAAAGGCTTAAAATAATATAAAAAAATAATTAATTACGATTTTTTTTTTATTTAACTAGATAATTATAAGTGACATTTTAGTGACAAAATTATAGTAATATCTTATCTAAATTTTGTATAATTAGGTCTACAATGAAAAATACCCATTTTGACTTTTTACGGAAAAAGCCGAAAAATTAGCCGATTACCGAAAAACTGCCTAAACGATTTTCGAAGGGTTACAGCCACGGTATTTATCTTGGAACTCTTCCAACATACCGTCCCTCCATGTAGGGTGAAGACAATGCCTGTGACTGACATTCAGTCGTCCTTATCATCCTGGAACACTTCCAGTGATTCTCCCCAGGATGGATTGATACCATCTCACTACATCTAGTGAGAATCCCAACATCCATTTAGATCTATCTCATAGATCCATGACCCAGGATTTAGGAGGTATCAGTTTGATCCTATATGGATAATCATTGTGATAAGCGGAGATTGACCGGGCGTAGCATAGGAAACTCCTTTCTTATCAAGAGTATGTCATCCACGTACTCTACGAGGATCGCCAACATACTCCCTACTACCTTTTTGTATATACAAGGTTCATTTACCATTTTGATGAATTCAAACTCTTTGACTAACACATCAAAACAGACGTTCCAACTCCGCGATGCCTGCTTTATTACATAAAACATCTTGCACACGTTTCCGCTGCTCCACTGTCTACGAAGCACTCTGGCTGTGTACTTATAGACACCCTCTTCCAAAATATCATTTAGAAAAGCAGTCATGACACCCAACCACCAGATATCGTAGTCATGGTATGTAGCCGTAGCAAGTAGGATCTGGATGGACTTAAGCATAGCTCCTTAGAAAAGGTTTCATCATGATCCATACCTGGTCAATGATGCAAACCATTAACAAGTCTAGCTTTGAAAGCCTCAACTTTTCCATGTACACCAAGTAATCTTCTCAAGATATACTTGCTCCTGATGGGAATTTAACCCTTTAGATATAGCAACCAAAGTCCATACTTTGTTGGTGTACATGGATTCCATCTCAGATCACTAAGCATCCAGCCATTCTTGCAGAGTCTTACTTCTGATGGCCAGCTCGAAACTAGTTGGGTCATCATCTCATGATGCAATCCTCGCTGCCACTGTCATAGAGAAACCGAAGTATCTCTCAGGTGGGTGAGGATCCCTACTAGATCGGTGGAGAGGCTGAGGTTCGTTGGAATCTACTGAATCCTTTGGTTCTACCAAATCATCTGCTGTAGTTTGTATAGCTGGAACTTTTCCAGTTCTACATTACAGACCTTGCCTCGAGCTTGTCCGGATTTTGCTTTTAGACATAGGCCGGACAACCCCAAATCTTAACTAGCTTAAGACATGGTCTCTTCCCATACCATATCTCATATGGAGTGGTAGGCAACTGATTTGATTTGAACCCTATTCAATAGGTATGCAACTTCTCAAGTGAATAACTCCCAAAAGGAAACTGGTAACTCAGTAGTACTCATCATAGAGCACACCATATCAGATAGGGTGTTATTGCTCCGTCCTGATATACCATCGTGCTATGGTGTATGCGGAGGAGTCATTCTGAGAGAGAATCTCATTCTCCTTTAGAATAGTCCAGGAATTCCGTGCTAAAGTATTCTCCTCCCTGATCTTATCAAAGGACATAATACTTCTACCCGTATTGGTTCTCTACTTCTAACTTATATTCTGTGAATATCTCAAAAGGTTCAGACTTGTGTTTCAACAGAAACATATGTCTGAATCTAGAGAGATTATCAGAGAATGTAATGAAGTACAAAGAAACGGTCTTGGCATGTGTAGACGGGGGACCTTACATACATCAACATGTATCAGTCCCAAGAGTACACTAACTCTTTCTCTGCTTCCAATAAACAGAGCTTTGGTCATCGTATCTTTGTGACATGACCGGCAAGTTTCACAAGATGTAAATTCAAACTAATTTAAATATGCATCTAAATGTAATTTCAGCCAGTCGGGTCGCATTGATATGACCTAGTCTACAATGCCTCAAGAAGGATTCGTTCATTTCTGAACTCTTCCTCTTGTGTGTGTTCCGTATACTAAGAACTGTAGTTTGATTTAGAACGTCAATGCTTTTAGATAACGTGCCTGAACCGATCAACTTTTGATATAGGAAATGTTCAAAACATTATCCAACAATACAAAATTATATCCTTTCTTTACTAATAAAGAGACTGATATGATTCTGTATATCAGGTTCGGTATCTAATAACATTCATTCAGAATCAATGTATTGGTAATATAGGGTGACAGTGACCAACAGACTTGGCTGCAACACTTGCCCCGTTTTCTGTCTCATGAAACTTATCACCCGTTCTCAGTTCTCTACCTCTCTGTAGCCCTATGTATCAGATTACATATCTGGAATCCTGATCTAATACCCAGGACGTAGAGGATACAGAGAAACAGTTCTTTGTAATGAACACACCCGAAGATGATGCATCAGTATGCACTTTCTTCGTTTGGGCGGCACGGGAATTCTGGTAATCCCCAATTTCCTTCTCTGTCTTATAACAATTATAAGTTGGAGCGGGTCCAACGTTCCCCAGCTCAGTATAACAAGCGGGTTCGGTCAATAATCCGTATTATTATCTTGATTAAGGCGTGATATGGTCGCTACCTGGAGAGAGAGTGAAGAAAACACTCAGCGTGCGCTCTTGCAAGAATAGATTGGTTATTATTTTATCTAATCAGGATGGCTCCCACTATTTTTATCAAATCTTCCTTCAAACCCTAAAAGGAAAGACTAGCCGGGATTAATTACACGCTACAAGTTCGCCAATCTTTCAGCCAGGCCAGTGTCGGTACTTTGAGGGAGGTCCCCCGTGCTTTCGCACGAACCTAATTAATGTAAACCTCGTTTTCCCGGAGGCGTAACCCCGTTGACACCTTTCTAGACACCTACTTGATCGGCTAATTGTAATGTATAAAACTCTCCCAGGAGTAACTCTTACTCGCAGCGGGTATCGGGATCCAACTATCCCATAGAAGGTATGCAATCTCATTGCAAATTTCAACACTTGAAATTCTCGATAATGTTTTGCCCCAAGCCTCCTATGACCTTAACAAAGGCCAACAAATCATAGGCTGCTAGTCAAGGTCAACCCGTCATTTCTTGATTGAAATAAACCCACCCGCACGGCCCTTGACAAAGGCCAACAAGGTCCCACGAGTACCCTAATCCAATCTGCATCATATGCATAAGCAGATAAGCACCAGTTAGCTACCGCACACTACGCCTTGACAAAGGCCAACAAGCGCAGCATGAATACTAACTAGTATTTATATGAAATGACGGAGGGCTACGACAGGTTTTTATGAAAACCTATTGCGTAATGAACTTGATATCGTTGTAGGATCGAATGATTTTAAAATGGAGTGTTTTTTAGGCTTTTCTAGTTTTGCTAAAGGGGTCACTCCCGGTGAAGGGATCGTCGGCCCTTTCCTCATCGAATGAGGTGCGGGATATATCATATATATCACCGTGCAAAGCAGAAACCATAGAAGCAATTAAAATACAAACCGAGGGTTGTAGCATCTGCCAGTTATTGCTAAAGGAGTCACTCCCGGTGAAGGGATCTCGGTCCTTTCCTCATCGAATAAGGTGCAGGATATATCATATATACCGCTGTGCAAAGCAAGAACTGTACCTACCTGTTTTATTTTTGAAATTCTATTCTACAACATCTTTAGGTTTCTTTTACTTTCATTAATCATATTAATGAAGTCCCATCATTTAAGTCACCTAAACATCACAGATAAATACGACGTACATTTATGCCATCCGTGTTCGCCTCGATGTCCCCTCGTGCACCGTTAGGTTAGGTAACTAACGGCAGAGCGGGGCAGGGCTAGCGCGGGTGTAAAACATAAGTAACGTCTATATAATATGTCATATATACTATATACTGTAGTATCTATCACAGAACATATCACATGATCACATCACAGATATCGTAGCAGAAAATATCATATGAAATATTGGATATACTAAGACGTCCGTGTTTTTAATACGAGCCAGTATAAAACACGGATTCCACGGACGCGATGAATAGCCAAACCCACACCCCTAGACCCCTACGAGAGCGGCAAGCAACCCTACCAATTCTAGAGTTAGGAGACCCGGACTCGACTCCTCGAGTTGGTCTCCCACTGGACTCCAGAACCCGGTTACTTGTGCCATCCTCCTTGGGTCTATCCTAGTGCAGAAAAGTAAATAATATACAAGAGGTGACATCTTCCGCAACCTGGAAGTGCCGCAATAAAAGAATATTACATACAAGTTTTTACATGAATGAAAATGAAAAGCACTCATCTCACATAAAAACCCCCGGCTATTCAAACACGATGATCCAATATAACATATCCAGCAACACATAACATCACATGTCATCAACGTAAGTAAATATGCCCATCCCAATTGTCGTTGACATATAGCAATGAAACCGAGGATATCACATATTACACTTACGGTCACAGAAAAGAAAGTGTAAAACTACAACAGTTGGAATCCGCAACCTCCATAGACATCGCATGCCTAATCAAATGAATTCCTTAGACATCGCATGCCTAACAATTATAAACCCCGCATTTTAGTCTCATTTATCGAAAACTCTTTTCAATATCAAGTCGGGCAATTCAACAAGATTCCCGACATCCTGATTGAATGCTCGTCGCAAACTTTAGTAGACGGCCGCACCCCCGATGCCGTCGACGAAGTGCACCAAGGCAGAACACCGCTGCCGCGAGCACCCGAACGGATGCTTTCGGCGACGGGGTTCTCCTACAGTCACTTGGTCGGGGCTTTGGGGTGTGGCTGTCTATTAAGTTTACCCGGCGAGTATCCGCGTACGCTACGTGATTGCGACGGACTTTTGATCACATCAAAATTCTGTGGCAACCAATCAAGTGAGACTAAACTGCTATGTTTATAACATTCAATTCAGTTATCTCATAACTACTTGTGGATTCCAAATATTGTATCACATTCCGGATAAATAGAAAATGTTAAACTTTCCGATCGAACAATCAAACACCCAAGTTTTCTCGAAACAGCTCAACACTTGAAATAAGTTCAAAAACATCCACTTCATGCCTCAGTACCAACGTTCCAGCCGTAGAAGGGTCAAGCCAACGCCTCACATGTGGCATGCCGTACTGCCCCAAACCCTAAGGTTCAAAGGGCAGTTCAAGACGGTCACATAATCGAGTTAAGGTTTGTTGTCTTCTAGAGGGTCCATCGCGTTACTTGCACTACTTAGAACATTCTTAAACTACGGAAAAATCCAACACTTGGAAATTTCCCGACAGGGGAAAAAGTGGGTATTTATATCCGGTCGAACTTTTTAACAGTTTCTAAAATATCCGGAAAAACATAAACGAAGTTAAATTATCCGATCAAATTAACGAGTCCCCAATAAAACCCTAGAAAACTCAACGCTTGAATGGAATTAAAAAATTCCCATAAAAAATTGCCAATAAAGGACCCAAGAATAAATATATGAAATTTCAGGGACTAAGTCCAAATTTTGGCCGCGGAACCGCCGCCAAACCCGTGGTTTAGCCGCGGTTCCGCGGTCAAATTATTGAATTAGTGGACCATACTTCACAGTAATTCTTAGTTTATCCTGCTTGTTTTTATGAGAATTTTTAATTCACAAAAATCCACTGTTTTGAAAAATGTACAGAGAAGGGTTTTGTCGGGGTTTACGGGTTCGATCGGACTTCTAACTTCGTCTACACTTCGCCTAAAACTCTAGCTAGGCTCTGATACCACTGTAGGGTTCCTAGGCACACTAATGAGGTCTCACAAGGCATCAACAATGCCAAATTCAAATTTTTTCTTGTGCCTACAAACCCTAATACGGATCGTTAACTAGAATTTAGGCGAAACTAAATGCTACTAAACTTCTTTAGTGCTAAGTGAACGGAAATACAACCTTTGTAGATCCGGTCCTCCACTTCTCTAGCTCCGTGTTGACGTCCCCTCGCTGCGATCATCGGATCGCGGACTCTAGCGTCGGCTTCATCGGAGAAATGGGCGGGCTAGGTCGTCGACTTCGATGCCGAAGATGATCTACGTCGAGGCAACACAAGATCAAGCTTCAACTTCACCAAGCCATGAAACTTGTGAAGAAAAACCCTATACTACTTGGCAAGTGATAGAGGATGAAGAAATAGGAAGTGGGTTCACTTTAGAATTGGATTTCTCACTCTTTTTCTCATTTCACCATTGAAGCTAGCAAGCTTCTTTCTTCTTGAAGAAGAAGAAGATGATAATATGATAAGAATTAATCAATAATAGAAAATAAGTGATTCTAATCATATTAGTAGCCATGGTTATGTGTAGAGAGTAAACTAAGGTTAGGTGAATGGTTAGGTTAGGCATGAAACAAAAATGGTAGACTTTTTCAAAGCTTCATGAAGCTTCAATGTAAAACAAAGCAAGCCACCATTTCTCTTTTTGCCAAAATAAATAAATAAATAAATGAATAAATAAATTAAAACCCTAACCATTTACTTAACCAAGGTTTAAACTAAACATACACCCAAACATGCATGTATCATCAAACATGATACAATCAAGTGCACAAAAAATATATCACATATACAATGTGCACTTCAAGTGAGAAAATCCATTTTAAGTGAACCAATACTAGTTAATGCAAAGTAATATATCAAATATATAATTACGCATTAAATAATTAAATCAACGCTAGATTTAACGATCCGGTCATATCGCATATGACCGACTAATATCCAATGTATAGACTTATCGAATCAATCCTTGATTCGATAACAAGGTTATATCGCATACAACCAATCGATACATTCATCACGAGAATAGAATACGGTATCACATACACGCATTATTCTCGGTCCCGCACATATCTCATATGTGCTCCTATTTCGTTTCGCTTGAGCCAGGAAACCTCTGTGTAGGACTCTAAAGACTCGTCAATACGCCGGCCGTAGGTGATGATCATATTAAACACCCACAAGCCGCAAGCGGTCTGCTAAACGTAACGGCCACCCGGGTATTGAGCGATTAGAAGATCGACGAGCAAGCCCGCTCACACTCCTGTGAATCCAACCAGTAACACTTACCGTACAGTCCGGTCTGATCGTCTGATATGTCGCATATCTCGCCTAGGGGTGGTAAACGTCAGACCCCAGTAGCTCGATAAGTCGTGTCGATATGAGGTCTATAACAGTTCGAGAAACTACTGGTAACACTTACCAGTAAATCTCAGCAACCCTGGCCAGGGTTTTCCGGTTATAGCCAATCGAACACAGTGCAACATCAACTCCCTATACCGGGAGAGACGAATCCCCTCCTATCGCTCATTGCCTCCATGTGATTCAGGACTGTACCCAAAAGCCACCGTTTTACAGGCCCTCTTGGACGTGGTAAGGTGGAAATCAAAGCACAGTGGGAATCACACAAGACTCTATGACGAACTCGGGTATACAGACTAACCTGTACCAGTGTCACCAGAGAACTGCCATCTGACGTAAGGTATAATACCATCTGGGAGTTCTCGGCGAGTCCGTCCAGTGTACCCAGTCTTCCCTGAGCACCCGTATATCATCTCTGATGTCAAACACCAATGGATATGGGATCATCTATCGCCCATCTGTATGGGTCAAGAAGGTATACTCTAGTCTACTCTGGTATATCGATGCCCCGTCTCGATACACCCACGAATAGGGACCTTGAAGGATATACTTATGGACTACCATGTCCCCACTAGTATGATCCGCATCATAGTCCAGATAGTCAAGTACTCATCCTAAGGGCTTTACCAACATGTAACAGAGAGACAATCAGTGTACACGTTAAGGTAAAGAGCAACCAGATAGCATACTATCATGTCGAGCAAGAAAGTCCTCCCTATATATGTCCAAGCATCCACTACAATATACATCCTATGTATAGTAATGGCCTCTAGGGCATACATATAACTAACAGGTGCCTTACCCTCTTGCCATAGGGTCACTCTCTCCAAGGATTCTTGTCCAATGACCGATGAAGATGGAGCTCGCATGAGCATTATACCCTATGCTTCGGCAGTAGGATCTATAATGTATGCGATGTTATGTACACGCCCAGATGTAGCTTATGCACTTAGTGTTGTGAGCAGGTATCAATCCAACCCAGGGGAGAATCACTGGATAGCTATGAAGAACATTCTTAAGTACTTGCGAAGGACTAAAGAATTGTTCTTGGTCTATGGTAATGGAGATCTCCAAATGGAGGCCTTTACCGATTCGAGCTTCCAGAGCGATAAGGACGACAGCAAATCTATCTCAGGGTTTGTATTTACCCTCAATGGAGGGGCGGTAAGTTGGAAGAGTTCCAAACAGGATACCGTTGCAGACTCTACGATGGAGGCTGAGTACATTACTGCAAATGATGCCGCCAAAGAAGCCGTCTGGATGAGGAAGTTCGTCTCGGAGCTAGGAGTATTTCCAACCATTATTGATCCAATACCATTGTATTGTGATAATAATGGGGCTATGGCATTAGCCAAGGAGCCCAGGTCCCATCAGCGGTCCAGACACATCCTGAGGCGCTTTCATTTGATCCGGGAGATTGTAGATCGCCGCGAGGTCGAAATTAAGATAGTAGACACAAAGAATAATGCCGTGGATCCACTCACCAAGGCATGAGCGAATTTTTGAGATGTTGGGTATGAGATACGCCAATAACTGGCCTTAGTGCAAGTGGGAGATTGTTGGATATATGTATGCCCTATAGGCCATTATGTGATAGTGGATGTATTTATACATGTATATATATATATATTCAGTTTACATTCTTGCTCGACATGATAGTATGCTATCTGGTTATTCTTTATCTGACATGTTGATTTGATCATGCTTTTATTCATTCACACATGTTGATAAAGCCCTGAGGATATTGGCTTGACTACTGTGATTATGATAGAGATCATACTAGTGGGACATCTGTAGTTTATAAGCATATCCTGCAATGTCCCTAGTCGTAGGTATATCGAGACGGGGCATCGATATACCAGAGTAGACTAGCGTATATGATACTTGACCTATATGATGGGAGACGAATGTTCCCACATTCATCGATGTTTGACATCGAGATCGTATACGGGTGCTCAGTGGTGACTGGGTACACTGGACGGACTCACCGAGAACGCCTATATGGAATTATATCTATCGTCGGATAGCAGTTCTCAGGTGACACTGGTGCAGGTTAGTCTGTAGACCCAAGATCGTCATAGAGTCTTGTGTGTTCTCCCACTGAACTTTGATTACCACCCTACCACGGCTCTACTGAGTCGTGCAAACAGGTGGCCGTTGGGTACAGTCCCGAGACACACGAAGGCGATGAGCGATAGGAGGGGTTTCGTCTCTCCCGGTATTGGGAGTTGATGCTGTGCTGTTCTCGACTGGTTATATCAGTAAGTCCCTGGCCAGGGCTGGAGAGATTTACTGATAAGTGTTATCAGTAGTTTCTCGATCTGTTATAGACCATTCATCGGCATGACTTATTGAGTTATTGGGGTCGACGTTACCATCCCTAGACTCGATATGCAGCATATCTGACGAAGAGACTGGACTGTACGGTAGTGTTGCCGGTTGGCTCGACGGGAGTTGTAGCAGGTTCACTTGTTTTCTTCTGATCGATCAATACCCGGGTGGCCGTTACGTTTAGCTGACCGCTTGCGGCTTAGGGGTGCTTGATATGATCATCACCCACTGCCGGCGTATTGACGAGTCTTAGAGTCCTACAAAGGAGTTACCTAGTCCAGGCGAAACGTTGTGGTGCGCGTATGCGATATGCGCTTGGACCCGGTTAAAATGCTCGTATGAGATACCGTATATTAATCGGGCGGCTTGCTTTTGGTCAAGTCGTATGAGATATGACCGGATTGCTAAATCAAGTGTTGATTTATCATTTGACCATTAGTTTCTCACTAGAAATCCTTTCTTGTATTTTTGGATTTATGCATGCATGTATGCATTCATTCTTGTTCATGCACATATGGATGTGCATGCACACATACATACATACATCATCCTTCATGGTTGTATATTTATAGAAAATGGTGGCAATATAAGACTCACACCTTGGATTTATATATGGATTATTATTTGTATTTATGTTAAAACAAAAAGAAAAGGAAAAGGATAATTCATGGTTTAGTTTCTACACTCTTCTTTCAACTAACCTTGCTCACCCACCTTTTGACCATGGGTTAACTTTCCTTTTGTGTTTTAACTCAAATATAATAATATCTTTATTATTTAACCATGGTTTGAGATGAAGAGTGGAAAATATATATACATATATTTTCTATTTTTCATAAGAGATTATCTTTTCTCTTGTTCTTAAAAAGCCATCATCTTCTTCCTCCTTGCTCTTTTGCTCTCTAGATTTTTCTAGTGAGCAAAACACTCATCAAGTTAGGATTTTGAAGTGAGAAAAACAACCACAACACCATTCTACACTAGTCTTGCCCACTTGTGAAGAGTGTTAGCTTCATTTTATTCTCTTGATCAAGTGAAGTTGTAAGCTTGGACAAAGGAGCTTCGGGTGGATCGTCGTGGACATTAGAAGACCTCAAGCGAACCCCTTTCCAACCCTCAAGTGGCCAAAGAGTCTAGCGTAGGGAGCTACAAAGGCTGTACTCTCAAAACCCTAGCCTTTGTTACGTGTGATGTTGTTTATGTTATGAAACCCTAATTTTCTAGCAATGATTCTTTGTATGTTCACTTAGCACCTTAAAAATTTAATTTTGAGACATGTGATGCTTCCAAACCCTTCATAAGGTGCTAGGTACACCTAACACAAACATCATATAAAGAAAACCTAGTAAGCTTTCTCAAAGCTCAAGGTTGAAGAAGAAGATGAAAAATGAGTTAAACCTTTTTTGATGAATAATGAAATGAATATGCGAATAATAATGCAACCATGGTCAAGGATGACAAGGATAACTCTTATAGAGAATTAACTAAGGCTAGGGTTTGGGTTGAGTTAAAGAATGAGTCATAAGAAAATACCAACAATAATATCTTCTTCATGACAAAATAAAAGCTTCTAAAATGTTCATTAATGAACTAACCCAAATCAAACCCTAACCTTGTTTAATCTCTACTAAACTTGTTGCATTAGTAATCATATCATGTTACAATAATATATATCACATATATATTATATATTTGTAACAAAAGAAAATAATACAATTAATATACATCGCATATATATCAATGCATTATCCGGTGAGAAAATGAAATAATAAAGCGAGCCAATATTAGATAATGTAATGCAATATATCAAATATATTATTATACATTAAATTATCGAATCAACACTTGATCTGACAATCCGGCTATATCGTATATAACCGACTAATATATCATGTACCGATTCATCGTCAACACTTGATCCGATGACCCGGCTCATATCTAAATATCGCGAGAATATAATACGGTATCTCATATCGCATTATCCTCGGTCGTGCACATATCACATATGTGCCCCTACTCCGTTTTTGCTGAGTCAAGAAACCTCTGTGTAGGACTCTAAAGAATCGTCAATACGCCGGTAGCAGGTGATGATCATATCAAACACCCACAAGATGCAAGCGGTCAGCTAAACGTAACAGCCACCCAGGTATAGAGCGATCAGAAGATCAACAAGCTAGCCTGTACATTCTCATGTGAATCTAATAAGTAACACTCCCGTACAGTCCGGTCTCTTCGTCTGATATGTCGCATATCAAGTCTAGGGGTTGTATACGTCAGACCCCAGTAACAGATAAGTCGTGTCGATGTGAGGCTCATAACAGGTCTAGAAACTACTGATAACACTTACCATTAAATCTCTATATCAGCTCTGGCCAGGGACTTCCAGTTATAGCCAATCGAACACAGCACAACATCAACTCCCTATAGCGGAAGAGACGAATCCCCTCCTATCGCTCATTGCCTCTATGTGATTCGGGACTGCACCCAAAAGCAACCGTTTTGCACGCCCACTTGGACGTGGTAAGGTGAAAATCAAAGCACAGTGGGAATCACATAAGACTCTATGACGATCTCGGGTCTACAGACTACCCTGTACCAGTGTGACCGGAGAACTGCCATCTGACGTGTGGTATATCACCATCTGGGAGTTCTCGGCGAGTCCATCCAGTGTACCCAGTCTCCACTGAGCACCCGTACACCATCTCTGATGTCAAAACACCGATGGATATGGGACCATCCATTGCCCATCATATGTGTCAAGATGCGTATACGCTAGTCTACTCTGGTGTATCGATGCCCTGTCTCGACACACCCTCGACTAGGAACAGTTATAGGATGTACTCATCGACTACCGTGGCCCCACTAGTATGATCTCATCGTAGTCCCAATAGTCGAGTACAGATCCTAAGGGCTTTATCAACATGTGAGAGTAAGACAGTAAACATATACAAGTCAACATGTTAAGATAAAGGAAAACCAAATAGCATGCTGTCATGACGAGCAAGAAAGTCCTCTCTATATATATCCAAGCATCCATTATAATATACATCATATGCACAACAATGGCCTCCAGGGCATATACATAACTAACAGGATAGTGTTATGAACATCTTCCTAAATCAAACGTTGATTGGATCAGGCTCGTTACATAATGGCATATACGTTCTCAATCAAACAACAGTCCTTAATATACAAAACACACACATAAGGAAGAGTTCAGAAATGAACGAATCCTTCTTATGACATTGTTGACTATGTCATATCAATGCGACACTGCTAGCTAAGTTACATGAGGATGGATATTTGAATCCGTTCGAATTTTTATCTTATGATACTTGCCAGTCATGTATCAAGGGCAAGATGACCAAAATTCCGTTCAGTGGACACGGAGAAAGAGTTACAGAACTCTTAGGGCTGATACATAGTGATGTATATGGTCCAATGTTTACACATGCCAGGAACGGTTCTTCCTACTTCATTACATTCACTGACGATCTCTCAAGATACGGACATGTGTTCCTGATGAAACACAAGTCTGAAGATTTTGAGAAATTCAGAGAATATAAGAACGAAGTAGAGAACCAAACGGGCAAAAGTATTAAGATCCTTCGATCTGATCGAGGAGGAGAATACTTGAGCAATGAGTTCTTGGACTATCTAAAAGAGAATGGGATTCTCTCTCAACTTACTCCTCCTTATACACCACAGCACAACGGTGTATCGGAGCGGAGGAATCGCACCCTATTAGATTTGGTGCGCTCTATGATGAGCAATGCTGAGTTGCCTATTTCCTTCTGGGGGTATGCGCTTGTGACAGCCATACACCTATTGAATATGGTTCCTACCAAATCAGTGCCTACCACTCCATATGAGATATGGAAGGGGAAGAGACCATCTCTTATGTATGTTAAGATATGGGGTTGTCCGGCCTATGTCAAAAGGCAAAATCCGGACAAACTTGACGCAAGGTCTGTTCTATGTAAGTTTGTAGGATATCCCAAGAACTCACAAGGGTATATCTTCTACCACACTGAGGAAGAAAAGGTGTTTATTTCTCGTCATGCTACCTTTTTAGAAAAGGAATTTCTTGCAAAGGAAATTAGTGGCAATGAGGTAGAACTGGAAGAAGTTCTAGCAACACAAACTATGACAGATGGTTTAGTGGAACCAGAGGATTCAGTAGTTCCCGATGAACCCCAGCCTCTCCGCCGATCTAGTAGGGTTTCTCATCCACCTGAGAGATACTATGGTTTTCTCGTTGATGGTGGGAGCGAGGATTGCATCATGGAAGATGATGACCCAACTAGTTTCAAGCAGGCCATCACGAGTGGTGACTCTGTTAAATGGCTGGATGCAATGCGATCTGAGATGGAATCCATGTACACCAACAAAGTATGGACTTTGGAAGTTGCTCCTGAAGGGGTAAAACCCATTGGGAGCAAGTGGATCTTTAAGAAGAAACTTGGTGTAGATGGAAAAGTGGAGACTTTCAAAGCTAGACTTTTTGCAATGGGTTTTCGTCAACGACCAGGTGTGGATTATGACGAAACCTTTTCTCTAGTGGCTATGCTTAAGTCCATCCGGATCTTACTTGCCATTGCTGCATACCATGACTATGAAATCTGGCAGATGGATGTTAAGACCGCCTTTCTAAATGGTGATTTAGAAGAGTGCGTGTACATGACTCAGCCAGAGGGCTTCGTAGACAGTGGGAGCAGCGGAAAGGTATGCAAGCTGCTTAAATCCATTTATGGGTTAAAGCAAGCATCGCAGAGTTGGAACATCTGTTTTGATGTTGTAGTCAAAGAGTTTGATTTCATCAAAAACATAGTTGAACTTTGTATCTATAAGAAGGTTGCAGAGAGTAAGGTTGTCTTTCTCGTATTGTACGTGGATGACATACTCTTGATAGGAAATGATGTTGCTATGCTGCACTCGGTCAAGCTCTTCTTATCACAAAGATTCTCAATGAAAGATCTAGCTGATGCCTCCTGCATTTTGGGAATTAAGATCTATAGAGATAGATATAAACGGATATTGTCCCAATCCAGGTACATTGACACCATACTAAAGAGGTTTAGTATGGAAGAATCCAAGCGTGGGAACCAACCCACGATCTCTGGACTCACTCTCTCCAAATAGATGTCTCCCAAGACTGATTTGGAAAGAGCTCGCATGCAAGGGATACCCTATGCTTCGGCAGTAGGCTCTATCATGTATGCGATGCTATGTACCAGACCCGATGTAGCATACTCGCTAAGTATAATGAGTCGGTATCAAGAAGATCCTGGAGAGAGTCACTGGATAGCTGTGAAGAACATTCTCAAGTACTTGAGAAGGACTAAATAGATGTTCTTGGTGTATGGTAATGGAGAACTCCCGTTGGAGTCCTTTACCGATTCGAGCTTCCAAAGTGATAAGGACGACTCTAAGTCGCACTCAGGATTTTTCTTTACCCTCAATAGAGGGGCGGTGTGTTGGAGGAGTTCAAAATAGAAAACCGTTGCAGACTCGACGATGGAGGCTGAATACATCGCTGCCAACGATGTTGCCAAAGAGGCTGTCTGGATGAAGAAGTTCATCGCAGAACTTGGTGTGGTTCCGTCCTTTGAGCATCCAATACCTTTATATTGTGATAACAGTGGAGCTGTGGCTTTGGCCAAGGAACTCATGTCCCATCAGAAGTCCAGACATATTCTGAAGCGGTATCACCTGATCCGGGAGATAGTTGATCACCGGGAGATCGAGGTCAGGAGAGTTGATACGAAGGACAACACTGCGGATCCACTCACGAAGGCCATTCCCCAGACACAGTTTGAGAGACTCTTCGGGATGTTGGGTATGAGATACTACAACAACCGGACTTAGTGCAAGTAGGAGATTGTTAGTTATTTATATGCCCTAGAGGCCATTGTTGTACATACGATGTATATTATAATGGATGCTTGGATATATATAGAGAGGACTTTCTTGCTCGACATGATAGTATGCTATTTGGTTTCACTTTGTCTTAACATGTTGACTTGTATTAGTTTACTGTCTTGCTCTCACATGTTGATAAAGCCCTTAGGATATGTACTCGACTACTGGGACTATGATGAGATCATACTAGTGGGGCCAGGGTAGTCAACAAGTACATCCTATAACTGTTCCTAGTCGAGGGTGTATCGAGACAGGGCATCGATACACCAGAGTCGACTAGCGTATACGCATCTTGACCCATATGATGGGCGATGGATGATCCCATATCCATCGGTGTTTGACATCAAGGATGGTGTACGGGTGCTCAGTGGAGACTGGGTACACTGAAGAGACTCGCCGAGAACTCCCAGATGGTATTATACCTCACGTCACATGGCAGTTCTCCAGTGACACCGGTACAGGTTAGTCTGTAGACCCGAGATCTTCATAGAGTCTTGTGTGATTCCCACTGTGCTTTGATTTCCACCTTACCGCGTCTAAGAGGGCGTGCAAAACGGTGGCTTTTGGGTACAGTCCCGAATCATATGGAGGCAATGAACGATAGGAGGGGATTCGTCTCTCCCGGTATAGGGAGTTGATGTTGTGCTGTATTCGATTGGCTATCACAAGAATCACTTTTGGGTACAGTCCCGTTGTTAAGTTGTCTACCTTAGATTGGCAAGCACCCATATCTCCGGCTCCCTGAGGCTCAACAGACTGGTCTCGCTTAAACCTATGTTTACTAGGGTCCTTAGGGTAATTTATAGAACTTGAGAGGGTTTTATGTAAAAATACTTTTGTATAATTTTCAAAATACACCCCAAATGTTTAATTATCGTCTTTAGAGTTGTAATAATTGTAGATTTTATATTTGTGACATTCCTAGTGAGAATAACCTAATTTTCATAATAAATGGTATTAAATTGTAATATTGCATTTGTATGGAATTCATGGTATTTTAATATAATGTGATTTTTGTGATTTTTGAAAAGCATTGGAATATTTATATTATTACAAAATAGATATTTTGATGTTACTTATATATATATTTTTATATAAAAATAATTTTAATATATATTTTATATTTCTAGAAATCTCATTTTCTTAAGATACTGTATTTTTAAATCTTCGAGACCGAATGCTCCTTGCGGAGGTCTGAATCTCGCACTACTAAGCCCGAGGATGTGCGATAATCCGCACCATCCCGAACGGGTTCCCTAAATGGGTTGTAGCGGCGCTTTGCAAAGATTTATAAAAATACTTAATCCTTTAGAAAACGGTTTTACTAATTCATGGTATTTATTTGAAATGTTTCGTTTTCCCGTATTCTATGTTCCCGAAAGTTTTGTGCTATGTTGCATATGAGTGTTGTGAGGAGGAAGGTCATTACCTCATGATCTACCTAAAGTTATAGCAATTTTTTGATGTTTAAATGTCGAAATGAAACTATACGGTATTTTTTTGAAAAAGTACGGTAAAATGAAAATAGTAATTTCTTTTGATATGGAACTTGTTCAATATGATTAGTTAGTGTTTAATAATCAACATGTAATGGTTTAACAAGATTGTATTAAAGGAAAAGTGAGATTTTAGGAAGAACCGAATCGGAAATCGGATTTGCTCCTATTCCGTCGGGTTTTAGAATTTCGTATTTTCAGAAAGAGTAGATAAGGGGGAAGGTGGGACTTACGGGTTTAGCTTAAAGAAGAGAGGGAGAGGGAGTGGACGTAGTTTCCGTTACGCCATTTCGTCGCCGGGAACTCCTAGGGTTGTCGCCGGAAAATTCGCCGGAGCTTCGCCTCTTTGCTCACTTCAAATGCACACTAGGGTTCTAGGAAATTTCTTGAGAGTTTGCTTAGAATTTTGGAGTGAGGGGGTAGTGTCTAGGGGTTGTATTTATAGGGTTAGGCTAGGGTTAGGGTAGATGAAAGGTTTAACTGAAAAAATGTGATAAATGTAATAAAATGTATTAAAAGTGGAGTAATTGTGGTTTTAAAAGAGCTCTGGAAATGGTCTGAGGAAATAAATTATGCAGGTGTACAGGGGAGACCAAAAGACACATTTTTTGTGTTGGGGTCGTCGCCGGAATCGGCCGACTCGGGTACAAACATAAGATATAAGTAAAGCAACATGTGATATAAATAAAGCATTCCCAAACGGGAGCAAATCACGCCCAAAGGCGGAAGCAACCACCACAAGCATAATATACGACGCCGTAGAGAAGAAATAGACAGTATAAGTGAAAAACAACATAAAGAGATAAAACTGCATAATAAAAGCCGACTCACACGAGCTCGACACCCAGAGTCACAAAATATACAATATCGTCCTCACAACTCGTCTCTAAGTCAATACATGAAATGGCAGATGGAGAGTACTAGATACAATAAGATGTACAATGAATATAAACGGATAACCGTAAAACCCACCTATAGCAAAAGGGCTCACAGCCAACCGTAGAGGTATCCGCTGCAAAAAGATACAATAAGAAGCCCTGCCGCGACTACTCTGAAGGTTAGACCTGCAAAACACTGTGGCACAACGGGGATGAGTTGCCAACTTGTGAGTAGTAAGTAACATCGTACAGATAATCACAGGTATGCACATACCGCGATACTCTATCACATGCAATCTGATAGTATCAATATGCTAATATGGATAAGCAATAATCATGAAAGGTACTCTATGAGGTACTATAAATACATGAAGCAATGCATATCAAATGAATACTGAGTATGGGATAAAACATGCCATCATCAATGAATCATCATCATGGAAAAACCGATGTCTATCAACGACACCCCAAATCCCAATACCTCAGCTGCCGTCACTCTGATCGGACCTCATATCCTGTAAATCTCATGGAACCTGAGTGCCCAACATCGGCACTCGAAAACATCATGGAATACTCGTGTCCAACATCGACACGCAAATACACATATATCGGGCTCCGTCAGTCCGGATCGGCCCATGGGCTCCGTTAGTCCGGATCGGCCCATATCCATCTCTCGACTCCGGTCGGTATCCTCCGGATAACCGCCATGTCCAACTAATCACCGGTAGTTAGTATTCCCTCTGCCAGGCACATCATCTACTGCACAACATCCCTTTCTTGCCCCGGGGTACCATACCAGGTTCACCATGAACCCACAAACGAATCATCCTGCTCCTCGAATCGGGTTTCTAACACAAGTCTCAGCACCGAGAAAACTCATGGTGGACGCACTGAAATATCATATCAAGAGAAAACGGGTTTTCAAAACAATGCATACTTTCTTGAAATAATACCACGGTTCTCAAATCCATAAATCACATGAAATCCGTAACTCAATGCGTAAATCCATGAAATATGATATACGCAACATAAAACCGTAATATGAGCATATCAATGGAAAACCGCTCTTTTAAATGAATCACGTTTTTAAATATATCATGCGGTTCCTAATTTCTCCAAAATCAAATCCAACATCATATAAATGTGTACATGTAGCTATAGCAAGTATGGGTGTATACATATAAGTATGTATGCAGGATGTATTTCATATGCGCAACAGAACAAGAATAAATGTGTCAATATCAATAACTATACAATACTGCATATGTGTATAGGTTGTGCGTGTCATGTCAATTACCGACGGTGTGGGTGTAGCATTCAATTTAGTACTCGTGCAACATGGACCGTCAGTAATGGTACGGTGTCCACTAGATACTAAGTCAAGGCACAACAAGTAATGGTATGCAAATGATGCACGATCAATATATGTTCATATAAACATGCGGCTACAATATCAGATCTAGCCCTGACGCATAACGCCATACGGGCGATTTCTCCGTAAATGTTAAATCTACTCACCGGTGATCACGAGCTAAGTAAATCTGACCACCTGCTTCCCTTTCTTCGCAGCATCCGAAGTCCCTGCACTTGCCCCTAAAATCATACAAATATAGCAAGTGCACTTAGAAATCGACCTATAATACGTACAATTACGTTTAAATCGACACACCGACTTCAACAACCTCTCAAGTGTTCGCTTAGTGGCTAACGTGTGTGGCGACATCACCAAAACAGACTCACGACAGCATGCTACCCGAAATACTAAAACTACGTCGGATCAATCGTAACGAGCGTCGTCGAAACACTAAAAACTAGCTAATCGATCCCAGATTTTACATACTGTCACAACCGAAAAATCTAGCAGTACCTAACACCCTAAAACAGCTGCAGACAGCTACCCACACAAACACAACATCCCAGTCCCCTGTACGGCTGGGCTCGCCAGAAAATCCTCGAATGTCGCCGGCCAAAACCGGTCAGGTGGGGTTCATGCTTCAGGTGAACACTCAGGGCAACTAACACTACACTATTACACTGCTAGATTTCACAGTAAACACTCGTAGTCATAGAAGATCACAGACATCCTAAAACGACACTAAAAACACGATACATGCACAAAAACTATATCTTTTTGTGTTCTAAACTGAAACTAATTAGCAACACAACATTATACAATCCTAGTTAACAGTAGAGAGCACTACCTTTCCAAACTTGCTCAAAAGCCCAGCTTTCCACGCTCCAAGTCATCTCCATCGGCTCTAGATCAATTTTAATGAAGGGTTTAGTGAGTTTTGTGAAGATTTGTTTGGGTTAGTGAGGATTTGTGTTAGGGTTTAGTGAAGAACAAGGGGGGTGTTCAGTTTGAGGTGTGAGGGAGAAAATGAGATGAAGAAAAAAATGTTGTGAGAGTGAGAGAATGAGGTGAGAGTGAGAGTGTATGAGTGAGGGTGAGGGAATGAGGGGGTGAGAGTAGTGTATGCCATGCCTCCCTCTTCTCTCTCCTCATTTAATGCATGGCATGCTTTCCCCATGCTCATCATGACATCTCTCTCTCTCTCTTCCTCTCTCAAGTCAACCAATTATTCAAACCTTGCTTTTATATTTTTTTTAAAACAAAATAATTAACTAATTACATATAACATAATGAAAAGAGGTTAAGGTGCCATGGCTACTTAAGCATGGTTACCACAAATTAACTCTAGGTTAACATGCACATGTGTGTGCAAGCCCAAAATAAATATTAATAAAATATTAATTAATTTTAATAAAATACTTGAAAACTATTTTGGTAAACTTTCTACTAAAAATCCACTTTATCGCTTAATTAACACTCATCGCATTCTAAGGTGTTACATTGTTCGTGTGACTCATGGTGTTGGGTCTTGTGTGGGTTTGGTGAGATGTGATTGTGAGATGGCTGATCTTTTACTTGGCAAGGATTTTTTCTTTAGTTGCTCACCAATTCTCACAACACTCAACAGTCACAAAGAAAAAGAGCAGAGAACTTTCTTCACTTGCTTTTTCTTTTTGTCCCAAGTCTTGAGCTCACACTCTACATCCATGGCTTCTTCTTCACCTCCACACATTCCATCTCATGTGTTGAGAATCCTTGGGTGTTTTGAGACAAATTATTCATACACTCTCTCTACTTCATCTTGGGTATGTAGGCTAGCAAACTAGATGCCCGAGTTGCTTCGGTTTTGAAGAAGGAGCCCGTATTACTAATCCTCGACGTGGATCCTCTTCGACGAGGGAGACCGGAGAGCGAACTTGATCGAGGAAGCCGTGACGAGCTAATGATAGAGATTGAAGACCGAAGGACATGGATCGATCGGTATAATCGCTTAAACTCCTTTATATAGAACTAGTATAGGGTTAATGGTACAATCCGTCGATTAGGGTTTCGTTAGCGCCGGTTTTCTAAAGTTTTGGTTCCGCGTTTGGCCACAAATTGATGGTCGGGGCGCTGGCGTAGTACTACAAATATATGATATCATATACGGTGTCTCGACTCAATCACATATCATAACCTCACAGTATCATGCCCGATCATATCGACTCATAACCATTCAACATCTCATATCCTCATCTTACACATATATTTATACTATGTATGTATGTATGTATGTATGTATGTATATATATATATATATATATATATATATTAACACATCCATACACACACACACACACACACACACACACATACACACATATCATAACACGTGTGTGTGTGCGTGTGTGTGTTTGCGACAACACAAATCCTAAGGTTCACTACTAAGCTAAAGAGGCTAAGGTTATACCTTCCTACGAATACGCTTATTCTAATCCTACGGTCCTCTAAAACCAGATTTGCTAAGTATCCAAGTCTTGCATCAACACTTATACAATAAAAATATATATAACCTATTCTACGGTTGCGGGGGTGTTGTACACCATCCATCCGACTTCCCCCATAGATATACATTGTAGGGTGTTTTTCGTCACCCCATTGAGATGGGAATACGCGCGCGCTTGTCAGGCGCATTACAGATTCCCCCTGCCTAGGGTAGGCCGGGGTTTAATGATTGTGGGGATCTGAATCTTCGGCAGCCGCAGACTAAGCTGTCGTTAATTACCCCTCGCCTTTGGAACGAGGGAAACTCTGATTGACGGGTTAAACTGGTCATGCGAACTCAATGTGCATTGTTGTGTTTTGAAGGGGTTTTGGATATATCGGGGGCCCCACAGAGTTTTTACGGGGGTCCCGCTGCCCGGATAGCAGGCTGGAGGTCAAGGGGGCTAGCAGCCCCCTTGCGGGGTGCGGGGTAGCGCCCCGTTAGAAATTTTTTTTCTAACAGGGACAGTGTCATGGAGCATGTGTGTGTGTACATATGTTTACATATATGTATATATATAAAATAAAAAGGGGGAAAGGCATCCAAAGGATGCGTGGGGCCAGCGCCAACGCTTTGAGCGCAAGCGCTTTGAGCGCTAGCGCACCACGTGTCAGCACGTGGGCGCTCGGGCGCTAGCACACTGAGCGCTAGCGCGCCACGTGTCAGTTCGTGGGCGCTCGGGAGCTAGCGCTTTGGGCTCTAGCGCTCCGAGCGCAAGAGCGTTGGCGTACTGAGCGCTAGCGCGCCACGTGTCAGCACATGGGCGCTCGGGCGCGAGCGCTTTAGGCACTGGCGCTCTGAGCGCAAGAGCGCTAGCGCACGCTCTTACGCTCAGAGCGCTAGCGCCCAAAACGCTAGCGCCCGAGCGCCCAAAGCGCTGACACGTGGCGCTCTGAGCGCTCAGTGCGCTAGCGCGCCACGTGTTAACACGTGGGCACTCGAGCGCTAGCACTATGAGTGCTAGCGCGCCACGTGTCAGCACGTGGGCGCTCGAGCGCTCTGGGCGCTAGCGCTCTGGGCGCAAGAGCGCTAGCGCAACACGTGGGCGCTCGAGCAGCAAAAGGGACTTGGTCCCTGTAATGGGAGTTGTACTCCCAGAAAGGAGCACTATATATATATATATATATGAGGAGTTAAACTCCTAAGATGTTTTGAAGCTGATGAAGGGCTTCTGCCCTTGAGCTCTAGTTCTTCCCCAAAGTGGGGTTTCTGGAGATGGGTCTCCTTCTTCTTCCTTTGTTGGCCGGATCTTGAAGATCAAGAAATATGAGATTATAAAAATCTCCCCTTTCTGAGATCTGATGGCAGATCTGAGTTCCCCTTTGTGGGTTTTATGGTGAAAAACTATTTAGTTTTGGAAAAGGAAGAGTAAAACTCTTGATTTAATTAAAAAAAGAGAAAGGTTTAGAACCTTGAGGAAGGAGAAGATCACAGATCTAGATTTTTCTTTGGAGAGAGAAAAAGTTGTTGGGATATTTTCATTATCCATGCCTTTGTAGGCTGTACACTTTACATATAGCCACTTGGGCTTTACAAAAATAGCATTTTAGCCATCCCATGGCTCATGTGCTATTTCTTTTTGCACATAAGCCATGGTCTTACAAAAATTTGGCTTTATGCCCATTTCGTATACATTCATGCATAGAAAATTACATAAAAAATTATTTATTACATGATCTATATTTTGTCATGGAGGAGGCTGGCCGCGGGCTCGACTTGGGCATGGGCCAGCTTGACCTGGGCTTAGGCCCACCTAGCTTGGGGGTTGACCTTGACTTTGACTCGGTCAACCGGTGTGCAAATTTTTACCCCAACAAATTGCCCCCCATCAATAAATGCACACAGCATATTTGAGTTGTGTGCATGAAATTGATGCATCTTGAAGCTGGACTTCGAGGTGGAACATCATTCCGGGGTAAAGCATCATCCCGGGGAGCATGATTCCCAGGGATCGGAGCATCATTCTGATTCGCAGAGCATAATTCCAGGGTCGGAGTATCCCTCGGGGAGCATGATTCCCGGGGATCGGAGCATCATTCTGATGAGCGGAGCATGATTCCAGGGATCGGAGCATCATTCTGAAGAGCGGAGCATGATTCCAGGGGATCGGAGTATCATTCCGAAGAGCGGAACATGATTCCAGGGGGTCGGAGCATCATTCCGATGAGCGGAGCATGATTCCAGGGTTTGGAGCATTATTCCGAAGAGCGGAGCATGATTCCGGGGATCGGAGCATCATTCCGATGAGCGGATCATCATTCCAGGGTTCGGAGCATCATTCCGAAGAGCGGAGCATGATTCGAGGGATCGGAGCATGATTCCAGGGATCGGAGCATCATTCCGATGAGCGGAGCATGATTCCAAGGAACGGAGCATCATTCCGAAGAGGGGAGCATGATTCCAGGGGATCGGAGCATCATTCCGATGAGCGGAGCATGATTCCAGGGGATCGGAGCATCATTGCGATGAGCGGAGAATGATTCCAGGGTTCGGAGCATCATTCCGAAGAGCGGAGCATGATTCCAGGGTTCGGAGCATCATTCCGAAGAGCGGAGCATGATTCCAGGGATCGGAGCATCATTCCGAAGAGCGGAGCATGATTCCAGGGATCGGAGCATCATTCAGATGAGCGGAGCATGATTCCAAGGATCGGAGCATCATTCCGAAGAGCGGAGCATGATTCCAGGGGATCGGACCATCATTCCGATGAGCGGAGCATGATTCCAGGGGATCGGAGCATCATTCCGATGAACGGAGCATGATTCCAGGGTTCGGAGCATCATTCCGAAGAGCGGAGCATGATTCCAGGGATCGGAGCATCATTCCGAAGAGCGGAGCATGATTCCAGGATTCAGAGCATCATTCCGAAGGGTGAAGCATGATTCCAAGGATCGGAGCATCATTCCGAAGAGCGGAGCATAATTCCAGGATTCGGAGCATCATTCCGAAGAGTGGAGTATGATTCCAGGGTTCGTAGCATCATTCCGAAGGGCGGAGCATGATTCCAAGGATCATAGCATCATTCCGAAGAGTGGCATACATTCTGACCGAAGCATAATTTCGATGCAGGGGTTGATTCCCAGGCGAAGCATAATTCCGACAGGGAAGGTAAATACTCCGAGGCGAAGCATGATTTCGACACGGGGTACATTCTGAGACGGAGCAAGATTCCGACGCAGAGCTTGTTGGCAGACTTGATTCCGAGACGAAGCATAATTTCGACAGGGAAGGCAGATACGCCGAGGCGAAGCATAATTTCTACACTGTGTACACTCTGAGACGAAGCATGATTCCGGCGCAGATCTTGTTGGCAGACTTGATTCCGAGACGAAGCATAATTTCGACATGGAAGGCAGACACATCGAGGCGAAGCTTGATTTTGACGCGGGATACACTCTGAGACGAAGTATGATTCCGACACAGAGCTGGTTGGTTGATTCGATTTGGGTTGACATCAGCATCGCTACACTGGAATATAGTACCAAGAGCGAATCATCATTCTCCATGAGAGGATTTGGGGAATTTTTTTTGTCGGCATCTGCATTGTTGCACTGGAATAATGCCAGGAGCAACTCATCATTTGCTCAGGGAGGATTTAGGAATTGGTTTTTGCTTGGCATCAGTATCGCTATATTGAAATATAGTACCAGGAGCGAATCATCATTTACGCTTGCTTATCAGGAAGCGATGGCTTAGGAGACAGGTTTTAGGTCCCTATTGTTGGAGATAGTGCCCTCGGAGTCAATTAATGGATCGCAGGCACGTGATTGCAATGATTGATGGAGGACCTATCCCGATAGGACAGTCTTACTCGAGATGATTGTATGCTATCTGGTTTACCTTTATCATCGTGTACTGCTTCAGGTGACCTTACAGGTCACTGTTGCGTGTTGATAGAGCCCTTAGGATTCTTGCTTGACTGCCAGCAGTATGAGGGCGATCATATACATGGGAGCTGGGGTCTATAAGCACATCCTTAAAAGGTCCCTAGTCGTGGGAGTTTCGAGACAAGGCATCGATACTCCAGAGTAGACTAGTGTATACAGTCGAGACCCCGACGAGGGGCGGTAGCCGGTCTCACAAGCCACTGGTGTCAGTTGGTTCACCTAAGATGTATACAGGTGCTCATTGGGTTATCAGTACACCGGACAGGACTCGCCGGGAACATGCTAGTTGGTCTTATACCTGACATCAGATAGCAGTTCCCTGGTGACATGTGTACAGGTTAGTTCATCGACCTGAGATCGTCATTTTTCTCGTGTGAGTTCCCACTGTACTTTGATTACTACCCTACCGCGCTCAAAGGAGACGTGCAAACAGGTTTTAGTTGGGTACAGTCCCGAGCCACATGGAGGTAGTGAGCGGATCTGCAGGGGTTCGTCTCTCCCGGTATTGGGGGTGAGGTCGCGCTGTGTCTAGGAGAGCCATTACACGAAGTCCTTGGCCAAGGCAGGAGATTTACCGGTAGGTATTCCAGTAGTATCTCAGGGTGTTCTGGGCTACACTCCGACACGACTTGTACCGCTTTTGGGGTTCTGACTTTTACCAACCCCCTAGGCCCGCCATACTATGCTCATAGACGAACGGACCGGACTTTACGGATATTGTCACTGACAGGCTCAGTAGGGTGTCAGGATGAGTTCGCTCATCGATGTCCCTTTTGGTCAATACCTGGTAGCAGGTTACGTATGGCTAATACCTCTGACTTGCTAGTGGTTAAATCCACAGCCAAAGTGTTGACGAGTCTTTAGAGTCCCCCACAGACCGTATTCTCAAGTTTCGGGCGAAAAGCTGTAGAGGCCGTATGGAGATATGGCAGGGTTCGATCAGATACGTGCGGTATTGCACGGATCATGATCGGACGGATAATACTAGCGGGCTTTGGTTTAAGCCGGATCCTAGTATTGTACAGTGTAGATTTTGTCTCATTGCATTTGTATTCGGTCGGAATACAAATGCGGGTATGTATATACAGTTGCGGGGTTTTCCTGTAATTTATTACGGTATCAGTCTTCCGAAGTTGCCAGTTTGCTTTCCGTTTCGGCCATTTTTCTTTGTATCTTTCCTTGGCTGAAAGTTGGTGGAGGAGGGCTTATTTGCAATTGTGCAAATTAGCATTGTGGAGGGTGGTCTTTGTAAATTGTTGGATCATGATGGTTCTTACTTCCTTGACTTCTTGCTTCATGATTATGCTTCATGATTGCTTGACTTTTTGACTTGATGATGTGAGATGGTTGTTGAGTGTGGACTTTGGATTGTGATCATCGTTTCATATGATAATCATTTTCCTTTTTGCTTGTATTAGTTTCTTTCCCACCCCTTGACCTTTCCTCTCTCTCTCTCCATTCTCCAAGCAAGTGGACGGCCAATTCCTTGAGGGGAGGCTGCCCATTATTTTTGTGGGGATTTTTGGTTCTCTTGTGCTTGCAAAAATACCCAATTTCATCTCTAAAAATGCTATCATCTTATTCCTCTACCAAAGGCAACTTCCACAACCCCAAAGAGACATAGAGTTTTACAGCTAACCTACAGCATCCTTAGGCATGTCAGCTCTCCAACTTCGTGCCCGAGTTGCCTCGGTCCAGAGTTGGGAGCCCGTAAAAGAAGCCGGCGACGTGGTGCCCTTCCGGCGAGGAGGTGAAGACCGGAGATTCCGCTGGAGATCGGGAAGACGATGAGAAGACCGAAGGACATGGATCTCTCGGTATATCTCTCTACCCCGTTCTTTAGTTAGCTAGGATTAGATTAATGGCCCGATCCGGGATTTTAGTGCGCGGTGGTGCCGGTTCAAAAGTTAAAGAAAAACTTCGTTTCCGCATTTTGGCCTCGGACAAACGGCCGGGCCGCCTCCCTGCACTTACACCTATCACCTAAGACTTTTCAATTTTGTGAGCCGTAAGGGTCTCACAAAGCATTTTTCCCTACGAGTCGTAAGGATCCCATAGGTGTATTTTCTCCTTAGGAGTCGTGAGGACTCTAAAGTGTGTTGCTCCTTTGTGAGTCGTAAAGATCTCATGCGGGAATTTTCTCATCACAAAGTCGAGAGCACTTTGCGAGTGCATTTCATCTATTTTTTACGAGTTTGCGCCCTTTCGGGTTTTCACAAACTCGCCGGCAGTCCTGCTGTTTTTACTCACGGAGCCCTTTTGGGTTTTCATCCGTGCCCATTTTGCTTGTGGACATACCATCTTTTTTTTTAATCTTCCCTGTCGGTGGGACTTTGAATGTGGTCTCGCCGGTAGGACTTGGGAGAGATTGTGATCGTTTTACGCCCGTAGATTGTATACTGTTTTGCAGGATGTATGATCCAGACCGTAGGGCCATAAAAATTTCCGGACTTTGTTGGCGTCTGCATCGCTGCACTGGAATATGGTACCAGAAGCGACTCATCATTCGCCACTTGGGTATTTGGATTTGGAATTTGGCTGGCGTCTGCATCGCTGCACTGGAATATGGTACCAGGAGCGACTCATCATTCGCCATTGGGGTTTGGGATTTGGAATTTGGTTGGCGTCTGCATCGCTACACTGGAATATGGTACCAGGAGCGACTCATCATTCGCTACTTGGGGGTTGGGGAGCGATGGCTTAGGAGACAGGTTTAGATCCCTACCACCTAAGACTTTTCAATTTTATGGGCCGTGAGGGTCCCATAAAAGCATTTTCTCCCTACGAGTTGTAAGGATCCCGCAGGTGTATTTTCTCCTTAGGTGTCGTGAGGACTCCCAAGTGTGTTTTTCCTTTATGAGTCGTAAGGATCCCACAAAGATTTGTTCTCCTTATGTAACGTGAGGACACATGAGTGGGTCTTCTCAATGGAGCATAATTCCAAAGGTGGAGACCAGCCACGTAATTGGTGATTACGGTGGGGCATGGGTATGATGAAAATTATTTGAGCCCATGGAATGTATACGGTAGTCAATTTGGGGACTAGCCGTAGGGCTGGGAGAATTTTAGGAAATTGGATTTTGGTTGGCGTCTACATCGCTGCACTGGAATATGGTACCAGGAGCGACTCATCATTCGCCGCTATTTTTTTTTACCGCTATTGCTCTATCATTTCAGCTTTTCTTATCGCGAAGATCGAGATTGCCCTATCATTTCAGCTTTTATTCGTGGTTACCCCATCGTTTCGGCTTTATTTTCATCTTTATTTTACTCGCTGATTTTTATTGCAAGTTGCCCGATCATTTCATCTTTTATTTATTTTTCTTTTATTTACACATTTTTTGTTTATTTACATATGTTTATATTTTTTACATTCCAAGTTCAACGACTTAGAGGTCGATTGTTTTCAGTGAAAGGCAGATGTCTGAGAGAATTAGTTTCACGAAGATCTTTGGTCTCCGTTTGTGTAAAATTGGCGGTAGCGACTTGACTGTTTATTAACATGCCTTTGGACAGTTCTATCTCTCCTGCCTTGTATTGCTTTTCGACCCAATCTTTGAAGACGAAGCAGTCCTCAATGGCATGACCTATCACTCTATGATAGGGGCAGTATTTGAAATCGTCGGTCACATTCGCTTCCTGCGGTCTTTTTGACTCTGGCAGTTGTAGACCGTTCCTCAGGGCGTCTTTGAATATTTTACGGATTTTGTCCCTTCTGAAGGAATAGACCTTGTCCAGCTTCTCTTCCAGTGGAGATTCTCCTCCCTCTACGAACATTGGCTTCCGAAGCTGGTTGGCATTAGGCCCGCTCGACCCTTGCTTATTTCGGTTAGCCGAGGCATTGAAAGATTCAGTATCGTCGGAATTTCCGCCTTTGCGATTTTCGTCCTTTTGGTTTCTCCAGGACCTATTATTATTTTGGGAGTCAGAGGAGGACTCCTGCTTTGAGCGCTCCAACATCTGAAATTTCGTGGTCAGCTCTTGGAATGTTTTGAGACCCGCGGTGCATAGAAACGGGGCCATCCAATTGTTGAGATTTCCGACGAGGAGACTGACAGATTGGTCCTGCTCTATCGGCAGTTCACATTTAACGGAGATATTGCGCCATCGGGTTATAAAATCCGTACTACTTTCGTTGTTCTTAGGTTTGGTCCTTACAAGCTCGGCAATGGTGATCTTATCGCTGACGCTCATGAACCTTTGTCGAAACAAAGATTCCATTTGGACGAAAGTAGTAACGGAGCTATCTGGTATGCTCGTGTACCAGTTGAAAGCAATATCGGTCAAGTTATTAACGAACTGGTGAAGGAGAAGCGCATCGTTCCCCCCAGTGTTCCCGCATGAGGCTTTGAAGTGGGCGATGTGCTGATTCGCATTTCACGTCCCATCGAATCTTCCGAATTTAGGGATGACATAGCCGCTAGGAAATTCTACCAGATCATACTGAGCAGGATATGGTCTCCCACTACTGCTGATATCTTTTTGCGCTTCGGCTTCGGCCACCAATGTTTTGACATTGCCGACAACCAAATCCATGATTTGATCTTAAGTTAGCAGGCTATTGTCATCGGTAGCCAAGACATCCCCCGAGATACGATGCGACTGATTTTCATGCGGTTCGCCCACTTCTGGATTTGAGGGAATAGGCGTCGGCTGCTTTGGGGCACCATTTCCCGGTTCATGAGTAGAGCCCTGCGCTTGATTGGGAGGCTGAGAGGCAAGTTGGGCTGTGAGCTGTAAGACGACGTTTGTCAAGTCGTCAATTTTTGAGTAAAGCTTGGCCATATCTTTGTCTTTGTTTCTGAGCTGCATTCAGAGCTCTTTGAGAAGTTGTTGCTCTGCGTTCTTGGGACGAAAGATTGACTCATCTTCGCTTTCCAAGCTGGACTCCTCATGAACTGAGAGCTCTCTCTGCTTATCAGCCTCACTGCGAGGGTCTTCATTACCTTCCAGAGGAGGCTGGCCTTGGAATGTGGCAGCCATATTCACGCCAGATTGGATTTGGGATGTAGTGGCCCCGTCCTTGCTCTTGCTGCGCATGCCCACCATGTAGACAGTGTGGATAACACATTCAGCCATCACCTTATCTTTGGCGGGGTAACCCTGTTCCTCGAAACTCAAGAGGTTCAGCCTAGCAGGAGCCCTAGCCCTTTTATTGGCTCTGTATCTGAGCCTTTTCTGCCTTAGCTTCTTAATTTTAAGGGCTTGGCGGGCATTTGTTTTCTGGGAAGCCACCGTAAGTCGATTAGCGGGGAGCTTAGAGAAGACACCCGATCGAGCTGTTATCAAGGGCACCGCCGGAGCTTGCTCGAGATGCCTTGTTACTTTGCTGGTGTTGATGGCCTTACCCCCAGTTGGGGCCAAGGAAAGTCATTCAAGCACCGACTTGCGTTTGAGTTGGGGCATCTTCGAGACCACCACATTTGGCCACTTGCCTTTCGAGACCGGCTGGTCTGTCACCGGGCCTTGAGGTGCAGGGATGGCATTAGTCGAGACAAACAGGATAGAGCCGAATGGTAGCGGCAGCTCTTCCCATTGTCGCCCGAGACTGGCCGGAAGGAACGTCCTCGTGTCCATGTTCATCGTGTAGAAGATGGGAGCTGAGTTCATCTTCGGAAACATTGTTGAAAGGTCATTGCTTGAAAATCCTGCATGAAAGAGCATTATTTTAGAATAAATATAGATATGTATATTGATTGAGTTCGCATGAACGTTTAACCCGAAATATGGGAGGAAAGATTGGTCCTACCGGGCGTGCCAGAATCTGTAGGGTGTTTTTCGTCACCCCATTGAGATGGGAATACGCGTGCGCTTGTCAGGCGCATTACAGATTCCCCCTGCCTAGGGTAGGTCGGGGTTTAATGATTGTGGGGATCCGAATCTCCGGAAGCCACGGACTAAGCTGCCGTTAATTACCCCTCGCCTTTGGAACGAGGGAACCTCCGATTTGACGGGTTAAATTGATCATGCGAACTCAATGTGCAGTGTTGTGTTTTGAAGCGGTTTTGGATATATTAGGGGCCCGGCAGAGTTTTTACGGGGGTTCCGCTATCCGGATAGCGGGCTGGGGGTCAAGGGGGCCAGCAGCCCCCTTGCGGGGTGGGGGGCAGCGCCCCGTTAGAAATTTTTTTCTAACAGGGACAATGTCGTGGATTATGTGTGTGTGTACATATGTATACATATATGTATATATATATAAAAAAGGGGGGGAAAGGCATCCAAAGGATGCATGGGGCCCGCGCCAGCACTTTGAGCGTAAGAACGCTAGAGCGCAAGAGCGCTAGCGCGTCACGTGTCAGCACGTGGGCGCTCGGGCGCTCGGGCGCTAGCACACTGAGCGCTAGAGCGCCACGTATCAGCACGTGGGGCGCTAGCGCTCTGAGCGCAAGAACGCTAGCGCACGCTCTTGTGCTCAGAGTGCTAGCGCCCAAAGCGCTAGCGCCCGAGCGCCCACGTGCTGACACGTGGCATGCTAGCACTTTGAGCGCAAGAGCGCTAGCGCTCTGAGCGCAAGAGCGCTAGCGCTCTGAGCGCAAGAGCGCTAGCGCCCCACGTGTGAACACATGGGCGCTCAAGCGCTAGCGCTATGAGCGCTAGCGCGCCACGTGTCAACACGTGGGCGCTCGAGCGCTCTGGGCGCAAGAGCGCTAGTGCACCACGTGTCAGCACGTGGGCGCTCGAGTAGCAAAAGAGACTTGGTCCCTGCAATGGGAGTTGTGGTCCCTTCAATGGGAGTTGTACTCCCAGATGTGTGTGTGTATATATATATATATATATATGAGGAGTTAAACTCCTAAGATGTTTTGAAGCTGATGAAGGGCTTCTCCCCTTGAGTCCTAGTTCTTCCCCAAAGTGGGGTTTCTGGAGATGGGTCTCCTTCTTATTCCTTTGTTGGCCGGATCTTGAAGATCAAGAAATATGATATTCTAAAATTCTCTTCTTTTTGAGATCTGATGGCAGATCTGAGTTCCCCTTTGTGGGTTTTGTGGTGAAAAACTGTTTAGTTTTGGGAAAGGAAGAGTAAAACTCTTGATTTAATTAAAAAAAGAGGAAGGTTTAGAACCTTGAGGAACGAGAAGATCACAGATCTAGATTTTTCTTTGGAAAGAGAAAAAGTTGTTAGGATATTTTCATTATCCTTGCCTTTATAGGCTGTACACTTTATATATAGCCCCTTGGACTTTACAAAAATGGCATTTTAGCCATCTTATGGCTCATGTGCCATTTCATTTTTGCACATAAGCCATGGGCTTACAAAATTTGGGTTTATGCCCATTTCGCATACATTCATGCATAGAAAATTACATAAAAAATTATTTATTACATGATCTATATTTTGGCATGGAGGAGGCTGGCCACGGGCTCGACTTAGGCATGGGCCAGCTTGACCTGGGCTTAGGCCTACTTAGCTTGGGAGTTGACCTTGACTTTGACTCGGTCAACCGGTATGCAAATTTTTACCCCAACATACATCAACTCACCTACAATCCTCGTTTGCCGAAGTCAATGACGCCTTACTCTCCCTTGTCGCCCCGAAGTCCACGTGAGGGTACCTACAATTCAAAATACATCGTACCGGATCAAAATTATATTTGAAAACCGACACGACACACGAAGTGCTTATAGGTTAGAACCTATAGCCTACACATGCAAAAATAACCAAATAACTCTCGTTGTTGACATACAAACGTCCAACGACCAATTCCAAATTCAAATACCAAAAACCAAGTTTTAGAAATCGGAAAACCTTGTCAAAACCAACTACAAATGCTCCTAGATTTTGGAACAGGTAGATTGCGACAAAACAAACAATACAAGGGCTAGGTTATGAGGAGTATGAGCTACAGGCCAAAACCCAACATCAAACACCAACATCGACCCGGCGAGATGTGCTACAGTGCCTGGTGTAGCCGGCCCCACATTGGAATTTTGATCTTGTTCTTCTGTGGTGGTCTTCTAGTGGTCTAATTAGGTTAATGCAGCTGTTTGTTTTTCTTAAAATTATCTCAAGTTGCTCCAGATTCCATATAGTCCTCAAAAATCAAAGAAACCGACATCGGGAAATTCTAAGTCCGTGTATGGTTTCAAGTCTCTGGTCCAGGCCAATAAACACCACTATGGTCATGAAAAACACTCACTACACCTCAATTACACTTTCATAATTCAAAATATCTCTAACCGTCTCTTGGAATGTTCAAACTCCACTAATCTTCACTAGTTTAATTCTAAACTACACTAGGATATTAGAAAATCTAAAAACATAACTAAAGATATAGGATTTACCTCATTTGGCAACTCAAGAAATTTCTTGCGTTGCCCAAAGTGCTCAAAATCTCCACTTGATTGATCCATCATGCTTGTAGTGAGCTTGTGCACAATATTTGTGAAGGAAGTATAAGGTTTTGGCTAAGTTTTTGAGGTGTTTGTGTGAGGTAGAGGAGGTGGATGATGAGGGAGATGAAGGATGAGGAGAATGAAGATGTAGTGAATTGTGTAGAAGGGTGTAGAAATCTCTCTCTCTCTCTCTCTCCCTCTCTTGCCATGATACATGTCACCTCATGTCTCCTCTCACCCTTATTCTTTTCTTTTTTATTTCGAAACAAATTCATTTACAAAAGAAAAGAAGATGCCATGGTTCATAACAAATAAAATGTAGCAAGTGTTTTGCAACATGTTTTGTTGCATGTCAAGAATCATAAACAGGGTTAATGCATAATTAGCGAAATATTAATCAAATATAACATAAACACTGTATACAATTAATTGTATAATAATTTATAAAATGTCCAAATCAACTAAACACTTCGAAAATCAATAATTCATATTAGTTTTCTAATTATTTTCCAAACTACCGGTATATAGTTATACCACATCATTAAAACCAATTTTCATATTTTAATAATATTCACAAAATATATTATTTTAATTATTTAAATTCCCAAAAATTAATATTTTATTTTCTGAGATGTTACACTAAGGGTGTGGGATTGGCTATTCATCAAGACCGTGGAATCCGTGTTTTTCGTTACTGGCTTAATCTAAAACACGGACATCCTATTATATCTTATATTTCATATATCTGCTTCTGCTGTTCTATAATGTGATCTGATCATATAACCGCGTAAGACGAATACTACTTATATATATATGATATATTAGTAGAAACTATATATGTTTTGCATCCGTGCTAGTCCTGACCCCGCCCTGCCGTAAGTTAAGTAATCTTACGGTGAAGACCCGGGTCCCTGTGGCGAATGCGGATGGCATATATGTGTGTTTTATTGTCGTTTCTTCTGTGATGTTCAGGAAACATAATTGATGGGACTTTATTAATAAGGTTAATGAAAATAAAAGAAACCTAAAGATGTTGTAGAATCAAATTTTTCAAAAGGTAGCTCTAGTTCTTGCTATGCATAGTGGTATTCTATTATGAATATCCAGCACCTCATTCGATGAGGAAAGAGCCTAGATCCCTTCACCGGGAATGATCTCTTTAGCAAAAACTAGTATATGCTACAACCCATTCGGTTTGTTTTGAAAACTACTCGATTTTTAAAGCGAAGCTTAAACCACTCCTTTTCAAATCACTAGGTTCTACAACGATATCAAGTTCTTTATGTTAAAGGTTTTCTTCAAAACCAGTCCTAGCCCTCCGTCATTTCGGATAGTTACAGTTTAGTATTCGTGTTGTGTTTGTCGACCTTGTCGAGGCGTAGTTTCCGGTAGCTGATTAGTGCTTTTCTGCTGCAGGATGATGCGATTGGTTATGCCAGTCGTACGGCTTTGTTGACCTTGTCAAGAGTCGTGCGGGTGGGTCTAAATCAGTCACGAAATGACGGGTTGAACTTGACTTGCGGTTTATGGTTTGTTGACCTTGTCAAGGTCATAAACCGTATGGGGTAAAAACAATTATCGGGAATTTCAAGAATTGAAATTTGCAATGAAATTGCATACCTTCTATCTAATAGTTGGATCCTGATACCCACTGCGAGTAAACGTTAATCCTGGAAGAGTTTTCCACTTTACAATTAGCCAATCCAGTAGGTGTCGAATAAAAGTGTTAACGGGGTTATGCCCCTGCGGAAACGAGGTTATTTAATTTGTTCCATGTGAAAGCACGGTAAAACTCCGTCGGAGTACCAACACCAGCCTGGCTGACCGATTAGCGAACTTGTAGGGTGTAATTAATCCCAGCTAATCTTACCTTTTAGGGTTTGATGGAAGATTTGATAAAAATAGTGGGAGCCATCCTAATTAGATAAAATAATAACCAATCTAATCATGCAAGAGCGCACGCTAAAATGTTTTCTTCTCTCTCTTTCTCCAGGTAGCAACCATGTCATGCCTTAATCAAGATAATAACATGGATGAATTGACCAAACCCGCTTATTATACTGGGCTGGGTAACGTTGCTTCCGCTCTATCTTATGACGACTATCATAAGTGTGAGCAGGGGAAATAGGAAAGCAAGGATTTCCATGCAACCCGAATGAAGAAAGAGAATTCTGATGCATCTTCTTCAGGTGTGTTTGTTATTGATAACTGTTTCTCAGTCTGCTCTACGTCCTGGGTATTAGATACCAGATTAGAATCCCACATTTATAATCAGTTGCAAGGGTTAAAGAAAAGTAGAGAAACGAGAAAGGGTGATATGTCTCTCAGAGTAGGGAATGGAGCAATTGTTGCTGCTGAAGTTGTCGGCGAATATCACCTACTATTGCCAAATGGTAATACATTGATTTTGAACGAATGTTATTTCGTACCGTCGATGATGTGCAATATAATATCCGTTTCTTTAGTAGATAAAAAACGATATAAGTTTGCATTAGAGAAAAATGTTTTGAACATTTTCCTAAATCAAGTGTTGATTGGGTTTGGTACGTTATGTAATGGTTTGTACGTTCTAAATCAAAATACAGTTCTAATTATACAGAACACACACAAGAAGAAAAGTTCAGAAATGAACAAAGCCTTCTTTTGGCACTGTAGACTTGGTCATATCAATGCGACCAGACTAGCTAAGTTACATAAATATGCATATTTGGAACTATTCGAATTTACATCTTATGAAACTTGTCAGTCACGTCTCAAAGGAAAGATGACCAAAACTCCGTTTATGGGACACGGAGCAAGAGCTACTAAACCCTTGGGACTGATAAATAGTAATGTATATGGTCCTATGTCTACACATGCCAGGAATGGTTCCTCGTACTTCATTACATTCACCGATGATCTTTCAAGATTCGGGCATGTGTTCCTGTTGAAACACAAATTTGTAGTTTTTGAGAAATTCAAGGAATATAAGAGCGATGTAGAGAACCAGATGGGAAAAAGTATTAAAATCTGTCGATCTGATCGAGGAGGTGAATACTTAAGCAAGGGATTCCGAGATTATCTAAAAAAGAATGGGATTCTCTCTCAGTTTACTCCTCCGTATACACCATGGCACAACAGTGTATTGGAGAGGAGGAATCACACACAATTAGATATGCTGAACTCTATGATGAGTACTGCTGAGTTATCCATTTTCTTTTGGAGTTATGTACTTGAGATAGCTGCATACCTATTGAATCAAGTTCCATCAAAATTTGTGCCTAAAACACCATATGAGATATGGAGTGGAAATAGACCATATCTTAAACGAGTTAAGATATAGGGTTCTCCAGCCTATGTTAAAAAACAGAATCTGGACAAACTCGAAGCACGATCAGTTCTTTGCAAGTTTGTGGTTTATCCAAAGAATTCACATAGATATCTATTCTACCATATTGAGGAACAAAAGGTGTTTGTTGCTCAAAACGCCACCTTTTTAGAAAAGGAATTTCTTTTAAAAGAAACTAGTGGTAATGAAGTAGAACTGGATGAAATTCCAAAAACACAAACTGCAACTGAAGATTTGGTAGAACCGGAGGATTCAATAGTCCACGACGAACCTCAGCCACTCCGCAGATCTAGTAGGGGTTCTCTCCCACCTGAGAGATATTACGGTTTTCTCATAGACGGTTGGAACGAGGATTGCATCATGGAAGATGATGACCCAACTAGTTTTGAGTAGGCCATCACAAGTGGGGGCTCTGTGAAATGGCTGGATGCTATGCGATCTGAGATGGAATCCATGTACACCAATAAAGTATAGACTTTGGAAGTAGCTCGTGAAGGGGTAAAACCCATTAGGAGCAAGTGGATCTTCAAAAAAAGATTGGTGCAGATGGAAAGGTTGAGACCTTCAAAGCTAGACTTGTAGAAAAAGGTTTTCGTCAACGACCTGGTGTCGACTATGATGAGACATTTTCTCCAGTGGCTATGCTTAAGTCCATCAGGATCGTACTTGCCATTGATGCATACCATTACTATGAAATTTGGCAGATGGACATCAAGACTGCTTTTTTAAATGGTAATTTAGAAGAGAGCGTGTATATGAGACTACCAGAGGGCTTCATAGAAGTGGGAGCAACGCAAAGGTGTGCAAGCTGCTTAAATCAATCTACGGATTAAAGCAGGCGTCGCGGAGTTGGAACATCTATTTTGATGTAGCAGTAAAAGAGTTTCACTACATCAAAAAAGTAGATGAACTATGTATATATAAAAAGGTAGTAGAGAGTAAGGTCGTATTCCTCGTATTGTATATGGATAACATACTCTTGATAGGAAATGATGTTCCTATGCTGCACTCGGTCAAACTCTTCCTATCACACAAGTTCTCCACGAATGATCTGGGTGATGTCTCCTACATCCTCGGGATAAAGATCTATAGAGATAGATCTAAAAGGATGTTGGGATTGTCCCAATTCAGGTACATAGACACCATACTAAAGAGATTTAGTATGGAAGATTCTAAGCGTGGCAATTTACCCGCTTGTTCAGGAATCACTCTCTCCAAAGAGATGTCTCCCAAGACTGATTTGGAAAGGGCTCGCATGAACCTGATACCCTATGCTTCTGCAGTTGGGTCTATCATGTACGCGATGTTGTGGACCAGACCGGATGTAGCTTATGCACTTAGTGTGGTAAGTAGGTATCAATCAGACCAAGGGTAGAAGCATTGGATAGCTGTGAAGAACATTCGTAAGTACTTGAGAAGGACTAAAGAGATGTTCTTGGTGTATGGCAACGGAAAACTCCATGTGGAGTCCTTTACCGATTCAAGCTCCAGAGTGATAAGGATGACAACAAGTCTGTCTCGATTTTTCTTCACCCTCAATGGAGCGATATGTTGGAAGAGTTTCAAGCAAGATACCGTTGCAGACTTGACGATGGAGGCTGAATACATCGCTTCCAACGATGCTGCCAAAGAGGCCGTCTGGATGAAGAAGTTCATTATTGAACTTGGTGTGGTTCCATCCATTGTAGATCCAATACCTTTGTATTGTGATAACAATGGAGCTGTGGCTTTTGAAAGTGTACCCTAGCACCACCACAAGGTTAAAACCGGCATCAAGCATGCAATTTTCAAGTTTCCATGGAGCTAAGCTACACTATCCAAAGATCTAACTAGATTATTAAGGTTTAAGTTGATGATATCACAAACTACACTAAGTGAAAGAATATACTGAAAGTCTACCGTAGCACCACCATGAGGTGAAATTCGGCATCAAGCATGCAACTTTAATTTGGGGTGCTAAACTAGACCAACCTGGATAATTAGGGTTAATTATGATGATATCAATAAATACTAAGCTAAGGATAGAATCAACAACCTTTGTTGATCGAGTCCTTTGCTCCAAATGCTCCAGGTAGTAGTCCTTACGACTCCACTAGGCTCCACTTGAAGAATGAAAAAGCTTCCTTCGATGACCTTCGTGCCGAAGATGATCCATCCAAAGCTCCACTAATCCAAGCTACCTCTTCACTAAACTCCTTTACTGAAAGAAACACACTACACTTGAGTGCTAATCTAGTGTAGGATGGTGAAGTAGGGGTTTTGTTTGCTCACTGGGATTCTCACAAGCTCAAGATTTCACAACTCACATGAGGGATTGAGCTTGGAGGAGGTGAGGAAGAAGATGAGAGAGCTAGAGAGCAAAGGGCTCAACTCAAGAAAATGGCTAAGTGTGGAATGGAGTGAAGAATGGCTCTCTCTTTTCCTCACTTATTCAAGCATGTGATTATTTGCAATAATAAATTGCAACCAAGCTAGAATAGTGAGTCAAGACTAATAAACAAATGATGAAGCCCATGCATCACACCATACTCTAAATATCTCCCCATTTTTCCACCTCATTTTCTATTTTCACAAAATAGAAAATCCTATCTTGCTTCATATAATATATATATATTATGAAGAAAATAATTAATGAGCTAATAATATTAGTTAATATATAATTATATCAAAATATAATATATATCAAATTATTAAATCAACACTTGATTTAATAATCAGGTTATATCACATATAACCGACTAATATCATTTATCTGTATATCATATTATCAAATTAACATTTGATTCAATAATCATATAACCTAAATGATATCAAATAACCGCCAGATTAGAATACGGTACCACATACTCCTATTTAATCAGGCCCCCGCACATATCATCATATGTGCCCCACTTCGTTTCGCTTGAACTAGGAAAATTCTATGTAGCACTCTAAAGACTCGTCAATACACCAGCAGTAGGTAATGATCACATCAATTACCCACAAGCCATCAGTGGTACTAGCTGGATGTAACAACAACCCAGGCGTTGAGCGAATAGAAGATCAACAAGCAAGCTTGTCCAAACTCCCATGAAGCCTAAAAGTACACTTACCGTACAGTCCGGTCTCTTCGTCTGATATGTCGCATATTGAGTCTGGGGGTGGAATCGTCAGACCCCAATAACTTGATAAGCATGCCGATGTGTGGCCTATAACGGTATACGAAACTACTGATAACTCTTACCAGTAAATCTCATCAACAGCCCTGGCCAGGGACTTCCTGTTATAGCAAATCGAGCATAGCGCAACATCAACTCCCTATACCGCAAGAGACGAAACCCCTCCTATCGCTCATTGCCTCCATGTGACTCGGGACTGTACCCAAAATCCACCTGTTTGCTTGACTCTTTTGAGCCGTGGTAGGGAGGAAATCAAAGCACAGTGGGAACCACACAAGACTCTATGACGATCTCGGGTCAACAGACTAACCTGTATCGGTGTCACCAGAGAACTGTTATCTGACGATAGGTATAGTCCCATCTAAGAGTTCTCTGGGAGTCCTGTTCGGTGTACCCATTATTTAATGAGCACCTGTGGACAATCTTTGATGTCAAACACCAATCGGTATAGGATCAACCATCGCCCCCTACAGGGTCAAGAAACGTACACACTAGTCTACTCTGAAATATCGATGCCCTGTCTCAATACTCCCTCGACTCGGAACTGTTAAAGGATGTGCTTGCAGACTACACAAGCCCCAGTAGTATGATCTGCATCATAGTCCTGGTTGTGAAGCCAACATCCTATGGGCTATATCAACATGTATCAGAGAGACAGTATAATAATACAAGTGTACATGTTAAGATAAAGAGCAACCAGATAGCATACTATAATGTCGAGCAAGAAAGTCCTTTATATATATGTCTAAGTATCCACTATAATATACATCAATGTACAATAATGGCCTCTAGGTCATACATATCCCAAACAATCTCCCACTTGCACTAAGGCCAGTTGTTGTAGTATCTCATACCCAACATCCCAAATAGTCTCTCGAATCGCGTCTCGAGGAGGGCCTTTGTGAGTGGATCCACTGTGTTATCCTCCATGTCAACTCTCCTGACCTCAATCTCCCGGCGATCAACTATCTCCCGGATCAGGTGATACCGTCTAAGAATATGTCTGGATCTCTGATGGGACCGGGGTTCTTTAGCCAAAGCCACAGCTCCATTGTTATCACAATACATAGGTATTGGATGCTCAATGGATGGAACCACACCAAGTTCAGCTATGAACTTCTTCATCCTGTTAAGCCACGGCAGCGCCCCGGCCGTCAGAACGAGGCCAAAATGCGGAATCAAAAATTTTCTTAACTTTAAACCGGCGCTACCGCGGACTATAAACCCGGATCGGGCCATTAACCTACTCCTAGCAAACTAGAGAAGGGGTAAAGAGATATACCGAGCGATCCGTGTCCTTCGGTCTTCTCGTCGTCATCCCGATCTCCCCGCGGAATTTCCGGTCTTCATCTCCTTGTCGGAAGGGCACCACATCGCCGGGTTCATTTACGGGCTCCCACCTCTGGACCGAGGCAACTCGGGCACGAATTTGGCGAGTCGACGTGTCCAAGAATTGTTGTAGAATAAGTGTAGTGCTCTTTGTCTCTCTTGGGGTTGAAGTTGCCATTTGGTGGAGGAAATGAACTTTGGAGATATGGAATTTTTGTGGCAAGTAGTGAAATGAGATCAAGAAACTTCCCACACAAAATGAACTCACTCTCCCTCACTAGAATGGCCAGCCAGTCACCAAAGAAAGTGGAGGGAGTAAGCATGCACAAGGTGGTGTGAGCCAAAGGAGAAAAATAATGCAAAAGGAAATGAGTGATCATCATGAGGAATAATCATCATACCACCAACGAACACTCATCTCAAAAGTCAAGTCATCATGAACAAAGAAGTCAACCTCAATCATGAAGAAACAATATACAAAGACCACCCTCCATAATGCTAATTTGCACAATTGCAAATAAGCCCTCCTCCACCAATTTTCAACCAAAGAAAGATACAAAGGAAAATGGCCGAAACGGAAAGCAAACTGGCAACTTCAAAAATCGATCCCGTAATAAATCACAGGAAAACCCCGCGACTGTATATACATACCTGCATTTGTATTGCGACCGAATACAAATGCAATGAGACAAAATCTACACTGTACAATACTTGGATCCGGCTTAAACCAAAGCCCGCTAGTATTATCCGTCCGATCATGATCCGTGCAATACCGCACGTATATGATCGAACCCTGCCATATCTCCATTCGGCCTCTACAGCGTTTCGCCCAAAACTTGAGAAATGGTCTGTGGGGGACTCTAAAGACTCGTCTACACTTTGGCTGTGGATTTAACCACTAGCACGTCAGAGATATTAGCCATACGTAACGGGCTACCAGGTGTTGACCAAAAGGGACGTCGATGAGCGAACTCATCCTGACACCCTACTGAGCCTGTCAGTGACAATATTCGTACAGTCCGATCCGTTCATCTATAAGTATCGCATGGCGGGCCTAGGGGGTTGGTAAAAGTCAGACCCCCAAAAGCGGTACAAGTCGTGTCGGAGTGTAGCCCAGAACACCCTGAGATACTACTGGAATACCTACCTGTAAATCTCCTGCCTCGGCCGAGCGCTTTGTGTAATGGCTCTCCTAGACACAGTGCGACCTCACCCCCAATACTGGGAGAGACGAACCCCTGCAGATCCGCTCACTGCCTCCATGTGGCTCGGGACTGTACCCAACTAAAACCTGTTTGCACGACTCCTTTGAGCCGTGGTAGGGTAGTAATCAGAGTACAGTGGGAACTCACACGAGACAAATGACGATCTCAGGTCGATGAACTAACCTGTACACATGTCACTAGGGAACTGCTATCTGACATCAGGTATAAGACCAACTAGCATGTTCCCGGCGAGTCCTGTCCGGTGTACTCATAACCCAATGAGCACATGTATACATCTTAGGTGAACCAACTGACACCAGTGGCTTATGAGACCAGCCACCGCCCCTCGTCGGGGTCTCGACTGTATACACTAGTCTACTCTGGAGTATCGAGGCCCTGTCTCGAAACTCCCACGACTAGGGACCTTTTAAGGATGTGCTTATAGACCCCAGCTCCCACGTATATGATCGCCATCATACCGCTGGCCGTCAAGCAAGAATCCTAAGGGCTCTATCAACGCGCAATAGTGACCTGTAAGGTCACTTAAAGCAGTACACGATGATAAAGATAAGCCAGATAGCATACTATCATCTTGAGTAAGACTGTCCTACCGGTATAGGTCCTCCCTCAATCATTGCAATCACGTGCCTGTGATCCAATAATTGTCTCTGAGGGCACTATCTCCAACAATCTCGCACTTGCACTCAAGGCTAATTATTGCGATGTCGCATACTCACAGCCCGTGTGATACCGAACACCCAACTCCTCTACTAGTCAGTCTCACAAAGCTCGTTTGTGAAACAATTGCGTTCGAGGAATAGCCTTAGTGAGTGGATCCGCCCTAATGTTTCTTTCTATGTCTCTCTATATCTCACGTTCGCGGAGAAAACCATCTCCCTAAATGAGCAATACCTGTCTTAGAATATGTCTGGATATCTGATGGGACCTCGTTCATAAATGAACTCCAAATCTAAACTTCTTAGACTGTATCGTCAACTGAACTTAATCAGTATCGTGTGTCATGCCTCCCTCAGTATCCCCTTGGACCACCTGTCCAAAATACTGCCCCTCGTCAGAGGGAAAACTATAACTCTGACAGTCACTCTTCCGTCCAGGTCACCTTGGAAGTCTGGAATGATAACCGTCTCCCGAATGAGGCCGTCGTTATCATATCCTTAGAACATCCACTTATGTTCTAAAACTGCTTCCGAATGTTTCTCCAGGATAGGACTAATATCAACTTATTGCATCTACTGCAAAAACAACATTTGGTATGGTACTTGACATCTCATGATTGACTCAATTGCCTAAGCAAGTGATCTGCCAATCATGCACATCCCTCTCCCCTTTAGTCTGTAAGACACCTTTAGAGAGGGTGACTCCATCACCTGCAGGTATACTACCGTGCCAGGAGTTGTCCATTCTAAAACACCTTCAGAATGCTGTCTAAGTACCCTGATTGGGAAGCTACCCAAATCTAGATCTAAAACAATAGATCCAGTAACCAGAATGTCTTGATATTATATCAAAGTCCCATGTGGAGAAACCACTGTGTGACAACCAAAGTGTAACCGATCGTAGTATAGGAACATCACTTCCTTCTCTGTGTATGTCATCCAAATACCTGGACATCATACCCTACTACCTTCTTAACAGATCCATCTCCTACTCTGATGAAGTCAAACCTATGACTCTCATATCAGAAATAGATGATCTATCTCCGCTACATCTGCTTTAGTCTATAAATAGACATAAGCCACTTGTCCACCAATGCTTCCGCTGCTCCTACTGACTACGACAACCCTCTGGCAGAGTCATATACACGTACACTTCTAAAGCTAGTTTAGAACGACGCTATACTCATCCTCCTGCCGGGTCTCGCAGCCTGGAACAACAGCAATGGCAAGTTTGGGTAAACAAGAACCTCCCTGTCACCGTCCTTGAGGCTACCGGAGTACCTCTCGGGTGCCTGAGGTTACCCACCGTATCTGCGGAGTGGCCAATGGAATGTCAAACCAAATTGAATCTTTAAGTTCTTATCAAATTTTCAGTAATCGTCTGCGGTTCTGGAATCACTTCCAGTTCTACCATACTCCCACTACTGTTTTCTGAAAAAATCCATTTTTGTTAAAACTGTGGCGAGTCAAGAACAATATCACTATTGATCTTCCAGATGGTAGAAAGTCAACCCTCGTCATAGCCTGGCTCAACCCACAAACAGCCATTACAGAAACGTGCCTTGAGTTATCCAGAGTCTGGTTTTAAGCATAAGCCGGACAACTCCCCATACCTTAAGATCGTTAAGATATGTACTGTTCTATATCCAATATAGAACCAGAGGCACTGATTTAATATAACCAGATTCAAATCATGCAGCTGTCTCCAGTGCATGTTAACTAAATGGAAGGAGGCCGATCAGCGTTACTCAACTTAGGAATGCGTCCAGATATGAGTAACCTGAAAGAGAAGCAAGTTCTCTTAATCATTACTATCAACTGAATACCATACACAAGTATCTACATCTTCGATCATCTTGAAGAATCCCTATACTTGGAATATCTGGTTCTCTACTTTAATCTTATACTTATAACTTCTCAAAACTCAGACCTTGTGTTTCCACGAAACACATGTCTAAGAACTAGAGAAGTCATAAGTAAACAGAATATAGTGCGAGGACCAACCCCTCTGTATTAATGGACACTGGACAACATACAATACTCTGTATAAGTCCTTTGAGTTTAATAACTCATTCCCTGTGTGTCGTAGGTTGAAAACTGTACTTATGGTTAAGAAGAATTACACCGCTGTTCAATGCTCCTTACATAACCATCCACTGATATAGGTAAATGTCATAGACATAATTTCAAAAAGTTATATCTCACTCTATAAAAATAGACATACAGATATATCAATTTGAAATTGGTGCATAACAGCGGATATTCAAAACCAAATATTTGCCGTCCGGCAAACAACCCAGGTGATTTCCTCAAATATCACCAATTACAACGAATTCCGATATAATGAGGATGATCACCTAATTCCCTATAACTTACTCCCACTCATCATCTGTAAAACCATATAGATGTGAGAATCATACCTGGTAAATACATACCCTGGAGCAAGGGCTAATTAGGAAATCAGTTTTCTTTTAACAGTACAGAGTGAAACTGAAACATTGAAATGTTTCGTAGGGGTATCCGGGTATTCCTAGTAATGCCTCTTCCATTATCTAGATTCACAACTGTAACCGTATATTTCTTTGCCATCTCTCCAAATCCCTTCATATGTCTTTAGTCATTACCTTTTGTACACCCCTTTAGGCCAAATGGTTTTCTTCCTTCTCTACCATTCGGCACCAGCCTATGGTTTGGAAGAAGACTATCCAATAAGCATAATGGGTGTACTGTCCCAATCCTAGGAAAACTCGCAATGCGAGAGAAGGTGAAGATAAAAGACAACCGAATAAACCTTATTCCTATTTCTCCCGAACCAGAATCCATCCCCGAACTGGAACAAGTTCCTTTCGAGTTCGTATATAACCATACGATGGAGTATCCAAATAACTGTGGATCTTCGTAGTGATATGGAGTGTTCTGGAGAAATACAAATGTGATATAGGATTGGCGAAGAAATACTTGGTTTGGTCGTGAATAGCATTCGCAATTTACTTTGCCCTCTTACTAATCCCTTGATATGTCTTTACTTAATACCTTCTGTACACCGTTTAGGCTAATTGGTTTTCTTCATTCCCTACCGTTCGGCACCTGCCTATGGTTTGTTAGAAGACTATCCAATTTGCGTAATAGGTGTACTATCTCCTAAACCAAGGAGTACTCGCAACCTGAGAGAAGGTAAAAGGAAAAGACAACTGAATAGTCCTATTCGTTTTCTCCAGAACCGGAAACCATCCTCGAATAAATTCTTTCGAGTTCGTATATAACCATACGATGGTTTTATCCAATGGAAGTGGACGTTCGTAGTAATACGGGGTGTCTTGGAGAAAAGGGTAAAGTAGGAGTGGCAATGAGGTATGCAACTCTAACAATCTAAAAAGCCAGTGTTTAAGAAGGTTCGGTTAATTTTGGTCACTGAGTCATAATCTTAGGGTCGGGTCATGGTCACTGCCAAAGAAAGAGAGAAAAGAAACACTCAGCGTACACTCTAACCTAGATCAGAATGGTTACCAATTTGTCAAATCAGGAAACCTCCCACGGTACCGTCAAATTCTCCTCCAAACCTGAAAGAAGAATTAGTCGGGATCACCCGAGGAGTAAACCAACTCATCAGTTGGAATCGGGATCCAACTATCATCGCATGATAATGTGATGGAATCCACTCACGTTATCACACTCCAGAAGGTATGCGCATATCTGGCAAGTTTCAGTTTCTTTAGAAACTCCCGATGTAGGTTTTTACCCCAAGCGGCTTATGACCTTGACTAGGTTAACAAACCATAAACTGCTAGTCAAGTTCAACCCGTCATTATTCTGGACTGCATTAAACCCACCCGTACGTGCCCTTTACTAGGTCAACAAGGCCGCACGACTGTCCTAACCAATCCCATTTATGCAACAAACAAGCACCACTTAGCTACCGAACACTACGTCTTGACTAGGTCAACAAACGCATCACGAATACTAAATAATACTCGTAAGAAATGACGGAGAGCTACGACTGGTTTTTGGCGAAAAACCTTTTACATAATGAACTTGATATCGTTGAAGGAACAACATAACTTTTTATAAAAATATAGTGACGAAAACCTTTGCTAAAGAGGTCACTCCCGGTGAAGGGATCTCGGCTCTTTCCCCGTAGAATGAGGTGCAGGATATTCCAACTGAATACCACGATGTAAAGCAAAAGTAATTGGCTATAGTGAAGTTATTACCCTGACACAAACTTCTGTCCAAGGGGTCAGTCCCGGTGAAGGGATCTCGGCCCTTGCCTCGTCGACAGAGCTGCTGGATATTCATAACCGAATACCACTGTGCAAAACAAAAGAGAACGTCCTTACAATAACAGCTTTTTGAAATATTGTTCCAACAACATCATAATAGCTTTGTTTTGCTTGCATTGATCCGAATCAACGCAGTCCCATCAATTGATCACACCAATAAATAACGAAAATAATGATGTACGTATATGCCATCCGCATTCGCCACTGGGTCCCGTCATTACCCGGTAGGTTACTTAACTAACGACAGAGAGGGGACTGGACTAGCGCGGATGCAAAACATATATAACATCTAGTAGTATATATATCAATATATAATATTCGCTCAAGGCGTGATAAAATGCAACATCACAGAAATGTAATAAGCATCACAGAATAATACAAATATCTGGGATCCTCGGGTTTCATAGAGCCGCTACTGAAAACCGGCGTTCCCCTGGTCGTGTGGATAGCCCGTGCAATGAAATCCTAGACCCCTACGGACGCGGAAAGTTACCCGCCAAAACCTGAAGCGAGGCAGCCCCCTTCAGCAACGTGAATGGACCACACAACACTTCACGGAATCCGGTAACTTAGGCACCCCTCCTGGGTCAACCTGTATCTCCTACGAGTGCGACGAATAGCCCGCCAATTCTATAGTGAAGCCTCCTCCGTCTCAAAGCCATGAGATGCGGGCCCGTTTCCCTCTAGAACCCGGCTATCCGTGCACCCCACCTTGGGGTTATCCTAGTACAGAAAGTAAAATATACATACAACAGGTACATCGACCTCAGCCCGGTCGTGCCCCAAAAGAATAATATACAAACAGGCAGTGACGGCAGTCCACATGTCGGACGGTCGCCCCGCAATATCAAATGTACATAATAAACCAAATTGTACTAACATTGCATCCAGGCTATCCACCACGACAAATCCGCAACATCACAGCACAACACAGAACATCAACGTGAATGTCACGTTCGCAAATCTGTCTAAAAGGGCTATAGCAGTTAGACAGGATTTACCGATCAAGTGACATTCACGGTCGCATATATAATGTAAATACTGTGAACTAACATGTTTAAATTTTTCGATCGACTGAATTTTCCGAAGCGGGCCCCAAGCACAACTATAGCACTCAAAAACATCTGGGCCCAAAAAGAATATACTAGAAACCCTATTTCCATGTCATAGGCCCACCGTGAAAATTTGGTGCAGTTTGGCCACAGAACGGCGGCGGATCCGCGGCCAAAACGTGGTTTTGGCCGTTGATCCGCCGCAATATAATAACATCAGCTTACCAAATTTTCACAGAATTCATAAAAAACCCTGCACGTAATTTTCCAACGTACCAAATAATTTTTTTTTATGACTGGAAAAATTCGACAGAAACTGATGCATGGAAAATGTGGTTTTTGGAAATTCGTTCGATCGAACTTGTAAACACGTTAGAGCAAGCTAGACTAGGTTAATGGCGTGGCTCTGATACCATGTTAGGCCACGGCAGCGCCCCGGCCGTCAGAACTAAGGCAAAATGGGGAATCAAAATTTTTCTTAACTTTAAACCGGCGCTACCGCGGACTATAAACCCGCATCGGGCCATTAACCTACTCCTAGAAAACTAGAGAAGGGGTAGAGAGATATACCGAGCGATCCGTGTCCTTCGGTCTTCTCGTCGTCGTCCCGATCTCCCCGCGGAATCTCCGGTCTTCATCTCCTCGTCGGAAGGGCACCACATCGCCGGGTTCTTTTACGGGCTCCCACCTCTGGACCGAGGCAACTCGGGCACGAAGTTGGCGTGTCGACGTGTCCAAGAATTGCTGTAGAATAATTGTAGTGCTCTTTGTCTCTTTTGGGGTTGAAGTTGCCATTTGGTGGAGGAAATGAACTTTGGAGATATGGAATTTTTGTGGCAAGTAGTGAAATGAGATCAAGAAATTTCCCACACAAAATGAACTCACTCTCCCTCACTAGAATGGCCGGCCACTCACCAAAGAAAGAGGAGGGAGTAAGCATGCACAAGATGGTGTGAGCCAATGGAGAAAAATAATGCAAAAGGAAATGACTGATCATCATGAGGAATAATCATCATACCACCAACCAACACTCATCTCAAAAGTCAAGTCATCATGAACAAAGAAGTCAACCTCAATCATGAAGCAACAATATACAAAGACCACCCTCCATAATGCTAATTTTCACAATTGCAAATAAGCCCTCCTCCACCAATTATCAGCCAAAGAAAGATACAAAGGAAAATGCCCGAAACGGAAAGCAGACTGGCAACCTCAAAAATCAATCCCGTAATAAATCACAGGAAAACCCCGCGACTGTATATACATACCTGCATTTGTATTGCGACCGAATGCAAATGCAATGAGACAAAATCTACACTGTACAATATTAGGATCCGGCTTAAACCAAAGCCCGCTAGTATTATCCGTCCGATCATGATCCGTGCAATACCGCACGTATATGATCGAACCCTGCCATATCTCCATTCGGCCTCTACAGCGTTTCACCCGAAACTTGAGAAACGGTCTGTGGGGGACTCTAAAGACTCGTCTACACTTTGGTTTTGGATTTAACCACTAGCACGTCAGAGGTATTAGCCATACATAACGGGCTACCTGGTGTTGACCAAAAGGGACGTCGATGAGCGAACTCATCCTGACACCCTACTGAGCCTGTCAGTGACAATATTCGTACAGTCCGGTCCGTTCGTCTATAAGTATCGCATGGCGGGCCTAGGGGGTTGGTAAAAGTCAGACCCCCAAAAGCGGTACAAGTCGTGTCGGAGTGTAGCCCAGAACACCCTGAGATACTACTGGAATACCTACCTGTAAATCTCCTGCCTCGGCCGAGCGCTTTGTGTAATGGCTCTCCTAGACACAGCGCGACCTCACCCCCAATACCGGGAGAGACGAACCCCTGCAGATCCGCTCACTGCCTCCATGTGGCTCGGGACTGTACCCAACTAAAACCTGTTTGCACGACTCTTTTGAGCCGTGGTAGGGTAGTAATCAAAGTACAGTGGGAACTCACACGAGACAAATGACGATCTCAGGTCGATGAACTAACCTGTACACATGTCACTAGGGAACTGCTATCTGACGTCAGGTATAAGACCAATTAGTATGTTCCCGGCGAGTCCTGTCCGGTGTACTCATAACCCAATGAGCACCTGTATACATCTTAGGTGAACCAACTGACACCAGTGGCTTGTGAGACCAGCCACCGCCCCTCGTCGGGGTTTCGACTGTATACACTAGTCTACTTTGGAGTATCGAGGCCCTGTCTCGAAACTACCACGACTAGGGACATTTTAAGGATGTGCATATAGACCCCAGATCCCACGTATATGATCGCCATCATACTGCTGGCCGTCAAGCAAGAATCCTAAGGGCTCTATCAACGCGCAATAGTGACCTTTAAGGTCACCTAAAGCAGTACACGATGATAAAGATAAACCAGATAGCATACTATAATCTTGAGTAAGACTGTCCTACCGGTATAGGTCCTCCCTCAATCATTGCAATCACGTGCCTGTGATCCAATAATTGTCTCTGAGGGCACTATCTCCAACACATCCAGACAGCCTCTTTGGGAGCATCGTTGGCAGCGATTTATTCAGCCTCCATCGTCGAGTCTCCTACGATCTTGGTAGACATCTCTTTGAAGAGAGTGATTCCTGAGCAGGCGGGTATATTACCATGCTTATAATCTTCCGCACTAAACCTTTTTAGTATGGTGTCAATGTACCTAGATTGGGACAATCCCAACATCCGTTTAGATCTATCTCTATAGATGTTTATCTCCAGGATGTAGGAAGCATCACCTAGATCTTTCAAGGAGAACTTGTATGATAAGAAGAGTTTGACCGAGTGTAGCATAGGAACATCATTTTCTATCAAGAGTATGTCATCCACGTACAATACGAGGAAGACAACCTTACTCTCTACAACCTTCTTGTATATACAAGGTTCATCTATGTTTTTGATGAAGTCAAACTCTTTGATACCGTCATCGAAACAGATGTTCCAACTCCGCGATGCCTACTTTAATTCGAAGATTGAATTAAACAGCTTGCACACGCTTCCGCTGCTCCCACTGTCTACGAAGCCCTCTGGCTATGTCATGTACACGCTCTTTTCTAAATCACCATTTAGAAAAGCGGTCTTGACGTCCATCTGCCAGATTTCGTAGTCATGGTATGCAGCAATGGCAAGTAGGATCCTGATAGGCTTGAGCATGGCAACGGGAGAAAAGTTCTCATCATAATCGACACCAGGTCATTGACGAAAACCTTTTGCTACAAGTCTAGCTTTGAAAGTCTCAACTTTTCCATCTACACCAATTTTCTTCTTAAAGATCCACTTGCTCCCTATGGGTTTTACCTCTTCAGGAGAAACTTCTAAAGTCCATACTTTGTTGGTGTATATGGATTCCATCTCGGATCGCATAGCATCCAGCTATTTCATAGAGTCCCCACTTGTGATGGCCTGCTCGAAACTAGTTGGGTCATCATCTTCCATGATGTAATCCTCGTTCCCACTGTCTATGAGAAAACCGTAGTATCTCTCAGGTGGATGAGGAACCCTACTAGATCTGCGGAGTGGCTGGGGTTCGTTGGATACTATTGGATCCTCCGGTTCTATCAAATTGTCAGTTGTAGTTTGTGCTGCTGGAACTTCTTCCAGTTCTACCTCATTACCACTAATTTCTTTTACAAGAAATTCCTTTTCTAAAAAGGTGGCATATTGAGAAACAAACACTTTTTATTCCTCAATGTGGTAGAAGATATATCTATGTGAATTCTTTGTATATCCTACAAACTTACAAAGAACTGACCTTGCCTCGAGCTTGTCCGGATTTTTCTTTTTGACATAGGCCGGACAACCCCATATCTTAACTCGTTTAAGATACGGTCTCTTTCCACTCCATATCTCATATAGTATTTTAGGCACAGATTTTGATGGAACTTGATTCAATAGGTATGCGGCTGTCTCAAGCGTATAACCCTAAAAAGAAATAGGTAACTCAGCAGTACTCATCATAGAGCGCACCATATTTAATAGGGTGCGATTCCTCCGCTCCGATACACCTTTGTGCTGTGGTGTATACGGAGGAGTAAGCTGAGAGAGAATCCTATTCTCTTTTAAATAGTCACGGAATTCCGTGCTCAAGTATTCTCCTCCCCGATCAGATCGAAGGATTTTAATACTTTTACCCATCTGGTTCTCAAATTCGTACTTATATTCCTTGAATTTCTCAAAAACATCAGATTTGTATTTCAATAGGAACACATATACGAATCTTGAGAGATCACCAGTGAATGTAATAAAGTACGAGAAACCATTCCTGCCATGTGTAGACATAGGACCGCATACATCACTATGTATGAGTCCCAAGAGTTAAGTAGTACTTTCTCCGTGTCCAGTAAATGGAGTTTTGGTCATTTTACCTTTGAGACATGACTCGCAAGTTTCATAGGATGTAAATTCAAACGGATTCAAATATCCATCATTATTTAACCTAGCTAGTCTTGTCGCATTGATATGACCTAGTCTACAATGCCATAAGTGGGCTTCATTCATTTCTGAACTCTTCATCTTGTATGTGTTCTGTACGTTTAGAATTGTCGTTTGATTTAGAACGTATAAACCATTACATAAGGTACCAAACCCAATCAACACTTGATTTAGAAAAATGTTCATAACATTATCCTCTAATGTGAAATTATATCCTTCTTTAGTTATCAAAGAAACTGATATAATATTGCACATCATCTTTGGTACGCAATAACAGTCGTGCAGAATCAATGTATTACAAGTTGGTAACACTAGGTGATATTCGCCAACTGTTTTGGCTGCAACAATTGCACCATTCCCTACTACTAGAGACCTACCACCATTTCCCAGTTCTCTACCTCTCTTTAGCCCATGTAACAAATTACATACGGGGATCCTGGTCCGGTGTCCAATACCCAGGACATAGAGCAAACCGAGAAACATTTCTCGGTAATGAACACACCTGAAGAAGATGCATCAGTATGCTCCTTCTTCGTTCAGGTGGCGTAGGAATCCGGGTTTCCCCTATTCCTTGCTCAGACTTATGACAATCATAAGAATAAGCAGAACCAACGTTCCCTTGCACGGTATAATAAGCTGGATCGGTCAATACATCCATATTATTATCTTGATTAAGGCGTGTCATTGGTCGCTACCTGGAGAGAGAGAAGGAAACACTTTAGCGTGCGCTCTTGCAAGATTAGTTTGGTTATTATCTTATCTAATCAGGATGGCACCCACTTTTTATTATCAAATCTTCCATCAAACCTTAAAGGTAAGATTAGCCGGGATTAATTACACCCTACAAGTTTGCCAATCATTCGGCCAGGCAGGTATTGGTACTCTGAGGGAGTCTCCCCATGCTTTTGCATGGAACTAATTAAATAACCTCGTTTCCGCAGGGGCATAACCCCGTCACCACCTTTCTTAGACACCTAATGGATCGGCTAATTGTAAAGTGGAAAACTCTCCCAGGAGTAACACTTATTCGCAGTGGGTATCGGGATCCAACTATCATATAGAAGGTATGCAATCTCATTGCAAATTTCAACACTTGAAATTCTCAATATATGTTTTGTCACGTCCCGAAAGTACGGAACATGACCGGCACCTAGACTACGAACGTCTCAAGGCATACGCATCCTAAGTAAGTGTTCACACCATAATATTGCATTATTATATTCCCCATTCTTATTTGTTTTATAAATAAACAGGTGCTTTTGACGCATGTCTGCTACATATTACAGGATACAGGTTCTTGGAACGAAAATAGTGAAAAAGGCAAAAGATGATACAAAAGAGGGACTTTTGACCATCAAGTAGAAGGATCCTAGTCAAGCCTAGACAAAGAACAATTCACAATTGTACAAGGCAACGCATGGTCCGAAATGTCAAAGGAAACAGTTACAAGACCACTACAAGTTTCACTGAAAGATCTGGAGAAAACACAGAAGCCAAATGAAGAAAAGAACTATAGAAATAGAAAGCCCAAAGCATCAAGATCAAGCCCACAAAAATTGAGCAAATGATCTCACTAAAGGGCCGCGGAACCGCGGCCCTACCCCCACATTTGCCGCGGTTCCGCGGCCATCTGACGCACATGTCGGTGCAAATTTCTTCTGACGGTGCGTCGGTCCGTAGGTTGGGATTTTTCGTGGGTATATCTGTAAGCACATGCGCGAGAATTTGTAACCCTAGTTTTCCTATTTCCTTATAAATATGTAATCAAAATACTGTAATAGGGATGCCTCCTTTCAATGAGATAAAATTCAGATTTAATTCAGTAGGAAGAGCATCATTTCTGTAAGTTCTTATTTCAATTTCTGCCTTAGTTGATAATTTAATTATTGCCCTAGATCTAATTAATCTTTTGCCCTAGTTTAATCTAGTGTAATCTTTCTTAAACTGCCGTAGGTAAGTTATTTTAAAATGTTATTCTTAGAAGATCCCCTAATGAGCGAGTAATCTCCTCGCTTGTTAGGGTTAGGAATAAGGGAGGGATAGAGAGATGAATATCTCTCATCTCTTTCATGCCCAATTATTTTTCATAACTAGAACTTCATGCATGCATGCATGATCCGCTCCCTACAGCACCCTACCCACGAGGTAACGGTGAAACCGTAATATAAAGGACTGGGCATGCATGTCTTCCATGAAGGTTAGGGCAAATATTAGGAAAGGACGGACAAGGATCTAGAGGAAGAAACTTCGTTTCTTCCCTATCATCCTAATCCCCTTTTCTAATAGTTGCTATAACTTCTAAAAGATTTCATTTAGGGCAATGAAAGAGATGTAACATTCAATCTTATCAAACCCTACCTTAGACCTAACCCTAGAAAGTTTATTTATCATCGTACAACTTAGTTTTAGATTCAATTAAAACAAAACCAAACAACCATTGGAATCAACTCGTAAGAACACTTAGGAAAATTACACATCCCTGTGGACCGACCCGTATTCACCGGCTAGCCGGCGACGAGGACCTTCTCCTTGGGACGTGCGAACACAATCACCCCCTTTATGTCTCAGGATACTGCCACGATATTCAGATAGGCAAAATCCTGATCGACAATGGATCGTCCGTTAATCTCCTCAACGTGCGGGTGTTAAAAGAAATTTGCATGAGCGTACAGCACCTTGCTCGGGATAAGATCACCATCTCCGGGTTCGACTCCCAGTCATCAAGAACTCTTGGGTCTGTGATACTGACGCTACGCTTTGGGCCACTCGTCACGGACATTAAGTTCCACGTCATAGACGCCAAGACATGCTACAACACTTTGCTCGGCCGACCATGGTTACACGAGTACAACATCATCCCTTCTACACAACATCAGTGTATGAAGTATTTTAAGGATGGTTTTGAGTATACCGTGACGGGAGAACTGAACCCATTCTCTGTGAACGAGGTCCGCAAATATGAAGATGCCAAATACTTCTTACCAGACTTCGAAGACACGGAGAAGTGTCACAAGCCGGAGAACAAAGCTAACGCCACCATCCCTGTCTTCGGCAGTGATACTGGGGAGGAAGAGGAGATAGTTTACTCGGGTCCGCCCCAACACAACAAGCCAGGACCGTCCGCTCCTACGTTGATCTTTGGTAGCGACTCAGAAGATGAGATCCGTATTGTATTCTCTGCTCGATCTTCAATACAAACGTCCGCCGACGAAGAACAAAGTCTAAAAGTCGCCATGGTGCCGCTTAAACACCGTAAAGAACTGGATGCACTTAATATTTACAATATAAAACACTGCCTGGGGGCAGAAAGCAACTACTCCCCCATTGAAAAACACTTCCTGGCGTTGATCTTCGCGATAACAAAGCTTAGACACTATGCGTTGGCACATGAAGTCCGTCTCATTTCAAAGGTGGATCCCCTTAAATATTTGATGTCAAAGGCCATATTGACAGGACGACTTGCTAAATGGGCACTGATCTTGATAGAGTTCTCGATAAACTATCAGCCTCTCAAGGCAGTGAAAGGCCAGGCCATCGCCGACTTCCTCGCTGAGCATCCAATACCTGCCGATTCTCCTCTGATTTGCGATCTTCCAGACGAACATGCGTTTGACGCGATCGACGGTGGTGATACCCAATGGGAGCTTTATTTTGATGGAGTATCTTCCATGAAGAAACGCAAACAAAGTGCCCCTATAATCAAATCGGGAGTAAGACTCATCTTTGTAACTCCACGAGGTGGGGTAATGCGTTTTGCCTTCTCCTTAATAGAGCTGAGGACAAACAATGAAGCCGAATACGAAGCTTTGATAGCAGGCCTCGAGATCGCCATCGACATGGGAATTGAAAACCTCTTCATATATGGAGATTCTCAGTTGGTCGTTAGTCAAGGAAACGGCGACTACCAAACGTGCAAGCCAGAGCTGGTGAAGTACGGCGAAAAAGTGCAACAACTGTTGACCCAAATTCCTTCCTATACTTTGGAGAACATACCGCGCGCGGAAAACAGCAAAGCAGACGCGTTGGCCAAACTTGCTAAAGAACCAGCTGACGAGAACCTCGATGACGTTAGAATCATGGTACAAAGTCGTCGGGTGCTTGCCCCAGCAAAAATATCTCCAGAATCATCCGAAGAAAAAGGAGCGAGTGAACAGACGACCATGCAAGTAAAAAAATTGCGAAAATACTGAGGATTGGAGAGAATTCTTCATAGACTACTTTAAATCCCACCGAACGCCTGAAGAAGCATCCACAAGACATCAGCTCATGAAACGAGTCCTGTCTTTTGCCTTCGTCAACGATACTCTATACAAGAGGTCGTTTGATTCTCTGTGGTTGAGATTCTTAGGACCTGACGAAGCGAAAAGGGTCGTCCAGGATGTTCATGACGGACTCGGCGGTTCTCACCAAGCAGGCCCAAAGATGAAGTTGAAGATCAAACGGATGGGCTATTACTGGCCCACGATGATTCAGGATTGCCTCGAATATGCGAAGCAATGCCACTCATGCCAAATTCATGGGGTCTTCATCCACTAACATCCAAATCCACTACATCCAACGGTTGCTAGCTGGCCATTCGAAATGTGGGGGACTGATATAGTCGGCCCCATCGAACCAGCATCGTCTAGAGGACATCGTTTCATCCTGGCGAAGACTGACTACTTCTCTAAGTGGGCGGAAGCAGTACCGCTGAGGGAAGTGAAGACGAAGAATATCCTCCATTTCTTCAAGACGCATGTCATATATCGGTTTGGAACGCCAAGACGAATCATCTCCGATAACGGGCCAGCCTACAGAAGCCACAAAATCAGTCGCTTCGCGCAACAACATAATATAGACTGGAGATATTCCTCAGTTTATAATCTGCGAGCTAACGGTCTAGCTGAGGCCTTCAACAAGACCTTGACGAAGATCATGAAGAAAACGGTGTCACGAAATAAGAAAGACTCGCACGAAAGACTGCAAGAAGCTCTCTAGGCGTATCGAACTACGTTTAAGACGGCCACTAACATAACGTCGTACGCGTTGGTGTTCGGTACAGAAGCAGTACTTCCCCTCGAGATAGAGCTACCCTCTTTACGAGTGGTGGTCCACTACGAGCTAACGGACGAAGAAAATGCTCACCTTCGGCTCGAGGAGCTTGATGCCCTCGAGGAAACCCGACTCATAGCGTAACAAAATCTGGAGGCCTATAAAGCAAAGATGACGCGCTCATATGAAAGATTGACCCGACCAAGGACATTCCGCCAAGGCGAACTCGTGCTAGTTGTCAAAAGACCTATGATCCCCAATCGTGCCAAGCGAGGAAAGTTTGAGCCAAACTATGAAGGCCCGTACGTCATAGACAAGGTCTACCATGGTGGAGCCTATCTACTTATAGATATGCACGGTGAAAGGCCTTTCAGGCCAATAAATGGTCGCTTCCTAAAGAAATACTACGCTTAGAAGGTTACCACCTAGGTCAATGATAGATGACGACGACTATGTCTGCTCGCTATCTTCCTAAACTCAAGCTTTATAAGTAGTAGCCGACCTTCTCCATGACGGACCGAAACGTCCTTAAACTAATGCCGGACCGAAATGTCCTTAAACTAATAACAGACCGAAACATCTTTAAACTACTACCGCAGCATCCTTAGGCTGACGAGATAAAAAAAAGAGAAGAAGAAAATAAATAAAATAAAATAAAAACGGTATGTCCATAAGCGAAAAGGGCAGGGATGAAAACCCGAAAGGGCTCCGTGAGTAAAAACCGTAGGGCTATCGTCGAGTGTTCGTGAAAACCCGAAAGGGCGTGACCCCGTTTTAAAAAAAAAAGAGAAGAAGAAAATAAATAAATAAAAAACAAAAAAAAAACGGTATGTCCATAAGTGAAAAGGGCACGGATGAAAACCCGAAAGGGCTCCGTGAGTAAAAACAGCAGGGCTACCGGCGAGTGTTCGTGAAAACCCGAGAGGGCGCGACCACGTAAAAAAAAAGAGAAGAAGAAAATAAATAAAAATAATAATAAAATAGAAAAGGTATGTCCATAAGCAAAATGGGCACGGATGAAAACCCGAAAGGGCTCCGTGAGTAAAAACAGCAGAACTACCGGCGAGTGTTTGTGAAAACCCGAAAGGGCACAACCTTGTTAAAAGACACTTATAAGGTCCTCTTGACCTTGTAAGGAGAAACCACCCGCGTGAGATCCTTACGACTCACAAGGGAGCAGCACGCTTAGGGATCCCCATGATTCCTAAGGAGAAAATACACTTGCGAGATCCCCACGACTCGTAAGGTGAAATCTCTTATGGGACCCTCACGGCTCATAAGAGTTGAAAGTCTTAAGTTACACAGACCTAAACCTGTGCTTAAGCAACCCCCACAACTTCCGATATTGCCCTACAAGTGGTTCAACACTGACTCTTGTATACAATCCACGGGCGCGAATAAACATTTCCCTAACCAAGTTTCATCCGTGGTTGGGGATATGTACACATGATAAACAACCCTTGTAATTCCTCTCGATTTAGAAGGAGAAAACCCTCTTGTAGGATCCTTACGACTTACAGAGGAGCATACACTTAGGAATCCTCACGATTCCTAAGGAGAAAATACACCTACAAGATCATCACGACTTGTAAGGAGAAATACCTTTGTGAGACCCCTACGGCTCATGAAGTCAAAAGCCTTAGCCGACAGGACCTTAACCCTGTTCGCTAAGCCACCTTTGTTCGACATCGACGGAGGCAAATGATGATTCGCTCCTGGCAATATCCCAGTTGTTGCTGTGCTGATGCCGAAATCGGTATCTAATTCCAGGTTTAGGGCGGAAAGCCAGTAGGCCGCACATGCATACGAAATAGCCGAAATGATAGGGCAACTTGCAATAAAAAGCAGCAGGTAAAAATGTATGCAAAACAGCCAAAATGATAGGGCAACTTGCAATAAAAAGCAGCAAGTAAAAATGTATGCAAAATAGCCGAAATGATTGGGCAACTCGCAATAAAAAGCACTGAGTAAAAATAAAATAAAGAGCTGAAATGATTGGGCACCGCGAAAAATAGCCGAAATGATTGGGAAATCGCGACCTTCGCGATATAAAAGCTGAAATGATAGAGCATCGCGGAAATAAAACAAAAAAAGGATGATAAAACTTCGGCCCTACAGCTGAGATCACATCGATCCCTGTATACAATCCAAGGGCACAAACAAAGAGGGAACCATACTTTCCCAACAGGCTCCGCCAGAAAACGAAGCCAAATCTCGACGGTTCATCCCAACTCCGAAGAAACCAGTGTCTTCAGCAAATACTTCAACTCAAGGAAACAAACAATCCTTGACGAGAGCCTCCTGATTCGCGTCGACTCGCACGGCAACAAGTGCCTCCATGGGAAATTCTCGATCCGTTTCAACACGAAGGAGACAAATATTCCTTGGCGCTAGGGAAACAAATAATCCTTAGCAAATACCTTAACTCAAGGAAACAAACACTCCTTGACGAGAGCCTCCTGATTCGCGTCGACTCGCAGAGCAACCAGTGCCTCCGTGGGAAATTCTCGATCCGTTTCAACACCAAGGAAACAAATAATCCTTGGCGCTAGGGAAACAAATAATCCTTAGCAAATACCTCAACTCAAGGAAACAAACACTCCTTGACGAGAGCCTCCTGATTCGCGTCGACTCGCAGAGCAACCAGTGCCTCCGTGGGAAATTCTCGATTCGTTTCAACACCAAGGAAACAAATAATCCTTGGAGCTAGGGAAACAAATAATTCTTAGCAAATTTCTCAACTCAAGGAAACAAACACTCCTTGACGAGAGCCTCCTGATTCGCATCGACCTGCAGAGCAACCAGTGCCTCCGTGGGAAATTCTCGATCCGTTTCAACACCAAGGAAACAAATAATCCTTGGCGCTAGGGAAACAAATAATCCTTAGCAAATTCCTCAACTCAAGGAAACAAACACTCCTTGACCAGAGCCCCCCCTGATTCGCGTCGACTCGCAAAGCAACCAGTGCCTCCGTGGAAAATTCTCGACTCGTTTCAACACCAAGGAAACAAATAATCCTTGGCGCTAGGGAAACAAATAATCCTTAGCAAATTCCTCAACTCAGGGAAACAAACAATCCTTGACGAGAGTCTCCTGATTCGTGTCGGCTCGCAGAGAAACCAGTGTCTCCGCGGGAAAATTCCCGACTCGTCTCAACTTACAAGATGAAGCCTCAGGCAGCAGGGACTAAAAAAATTGTTTCCTGAACAATGGGACCCTGCAAATCGATCTAAACAGTCTCTTGCATACTATCCACGGGTCTCACTCTCCGAAGTCGAGTTTCGACAAGGAGGGAAACAACCGCTTACGAGTCCTCTCGACTCGTAAGAGGGAAAAATTATCTTACAGGATCCTTACGACCTATAAGAGAAAACACACTTAGGAATCCTCACGACTCCTAAGGAGAAAAACCCACCTACGAGATCCTCTCGATCCGTAGGGAGAAAAATCTCTACAAGACCCTCACGGCTCATAGAGTTGAAAAGTCTTAGGCAGCAAATCTGAACCTGCCGCCTAAGCCATCGCTATCTCTTGGAGAAGTTAAGTTATCTGCCAGTTATGTTTATCAAGATAGCATGCTGATAATAAAAGAAAGAAAAGGCGGAGAAATGACACAAGACATTACAGAAAATGTGTATCTTTATTCATTGACTTCAATCAAATACAAGAAGAATCGTACAAGATGGATACATAGTATTTAAAAGGAAAATTTTACACATACATTGATACAAAGGCAGCTACTGGGAAGGAAGCGTCTTAAGTAGCTTTATCAGTTGTTCGCACACTTCCTTCCATGTCTTTTCCCGATCGGCTACCATCACCAGTTCGCCCTCTACTTGAGCCCGCTGCTGCATGAAGGATGCAAGCTGTTCCCCGATGACCTGCTGGGCTACTTCACGGTCTCGGGCATCACGCTCGGCGGCATCAAGCTTCCGCTTCAGTGCTAGCCCATTAGAGATACGCTCCAAGAGGCCTTCAAAGACAACTTTCACCTCGGCAACATTCGTCCTAACTTCAGCGCGCAGGCGAGCAGTTGCGCTTGAGGACTCATGACGTTCCCTCAACCGTAAAGCTGCTTCTTGCTCCAAATGGCGGAAATAAGAAGTGCTTTGCTCGAGCCAGGCTGTCCGTTGGGTGCTTATGGCCAAAACTTCAGGGGAAGGACGCGTCGACTCCAACCGATGTAGGCAGGCCTCGATCTCCCTGCAGTGATTAACCCAAGATTCGACGACACTTTCGTTGTGAAAGTTTACGAGCACCGCCAACATTGGGTTAACCTCCACAGAAAAATCTACGGCAGAGGGGAGAGCGTCTACGTTAAGTTCTTTGATATACCCGCTCAGCATGCCCAAACTCATCACGGCACCCTTTGAAGATGGACGTTTCAAGAAGGGGCCTGCCGGTGAAAGGACGCGAGACTCAAGAAAGGGCCGGAGTCGGAATGACAGCTGAAAAGACAAAATGCGATTAAATGATGATTCAATAGATATGGAAAAAGTCATTGATAAGATAGTTTACTATACCGTTTGAAGCAGGTGGCAAGGCCGGAAGGGCCGGTGGCGCGACCGATCTTTCTTCTCCCCCTTCGATTTGTAACACTGCAGTCAAGACAAGAGAGAGTTAGAAATAATTCCATAAAAAAAAAAAGGAAGGTATCAGTCGGGAACTATACTCACCAGCACCGCCCAAGGGAGAAGCGAGTTCGGATGGGAAGGAAAAGTGTGGGAGCAACACTTGATATAGATGATCGAAGAGCACTCCTGAAAAGACACAACAATACGACTTTAGTACAAAAATTATGCATCTAGAGAATAAGATTAATAAATTACAAACCCATACTTTCCAACATCTTAGATGGTATGAGAGAAGGTTGAGAGGTGATCACCGCCAAGGCAGTCGTTGAAGGCATTCCCTCAAGCAATGGGGCATCGGCGTTAGCTGCACCTGCGTTGCGAAAAAGGTGAACTTGTCAGAAAGGATTGTAAGGTAAAGAAAGACAGCAACTTGGAACTTACCTGATGAGCTGCCGGCTGAAACGGAAGCGACTCCCCCCTCCATTGACATGAGGCCACCGCCCGTGACCTTATCACCCGACTCGATAGGGAACGTCGTCGTGCTCGCTCGACCAGGAGACGGCAGAAGGTCGTAGACGGGGAGGGCAATGATTGGAGCGTTGCCGGACTCTTGGAAGGAAGCGGCTGACTCTTCTCCAAGGGTCGTGCCCATCTCACCCGCTACTTCTTCAGGCTCCGCCGTCTCCATCGGCTTATCCACTGTCACCACGAGATCGCCAGCCTCAAGCACCTTGCCCACCACTACCCTCGGCTCGGTTATAACGATAATTTCATCTGCCGCCACTTCAGGCATGGCATCAATGACCATCTCGGCTGTAGATCCCTCAACCTCTGTTTTAGGCTCCGTAGCCCCAACGACGTTGCCCACCGTCAGCTCGGGTTCGGCAGGTACCGCCTCCTCTGTTTCCCTGGGTTCAACGGTCTCCGCCTCCCCTCAGTCGGACTTGGCCCTGCAGGATAGAATACATAAAAAACCGATGGCTTTATAATCCTTACAACAAAACTCGGAAAGAAATGTTACCTGAAGAGGATTTATCATTTGTACTCCGAACCGCGCGCGCCACTTGCCTGCGAGCAGTAGATAGGGCAACAGGGGGCTCTTCGGAGGGAGTATCAGCACGAGGGATGGTACTAGGGCCCGCACCCATGGCCAAAGCAGCTCTGCGCGTCTTTGCTTCACGTCTTAATCGCTTCCTCTCTTCCCGAGCCGTTGAGACGGATTCCACCAGAGCCTCTTTAATTGAGGCGTCTTCGTCCGTGAATAGGGATGCCTCCAAATTTTTCAAGGCATCCCTCGTCGTTTTGTCAAGTCAAGGCTCTTGCAACAGCCCCGACGAGACCGGGACTTCAGTAACAGGCTTGGGGAGAATTCCCACATCGACTGGTATAGCCCCTGTGAAGAAACAAAAGAAGAAGGTTAAGTTGACCTTTAGAAGGGATAACAAATCTTTCTTATAAAAGAAAAAGGGGTAGGACGTACCAACGCCCGCTAGAGCACGTTTCTCCTCATCCTCTTGGAAGGTTTTCAAAGAGGCAGCAATAGCTTCTTCGGTAGAGACACCTGTCGAAAATGGGGGAAAGTATTAGTTAAAAATAATGAGAAAAAAGTGCGATAAAGTGACGAAGAAAACAGCAAATGGTTACCTGACTCAGCGATTTTGCTTAACATCGCTTCGAGCCTTGCTGACAGCTCAGAAGCTGCAATAGCGGCCGCCAAATTGGTTTCTGCGGGGTTTACTAAGAAGCCCTTATTGCTGCCATATTCACTTATTCCTTCGGTGAGAGACGCCTCAGGCTCTAAACTGAGGATCGCGTCGAGGGAAAGGATGGACTTCTTCTTCTTTTTCCCGCCAGCTCTAGATGCACCTGGAATTGATTTGCGCTTGGCAGTCACCTCAGGGCGGCGAGTCCCGATATCCGCTCCTGCGCCGGACTCTGGCGATATTACATTAACCGTCTTCGTGGGAGCACGGGGCGCCGGTGGCGCATTTACCATAGCAGGCAGCGGCAATCCACGCGGGGGGCTCAAAACGCGTGGTCGGTCGACTCCGGCATCTTGTAGCGAAGGAATAACCGCAATCCTTGGCTTCAAGGGGGCTTTGCGATCACTGCCAGGAGGCGCACCCCTATGGTCAACCAGCATGCGCTTTTCCGTTAAGATAACTGGGCCCATCGCATGCGCATACCAAGCCACGTACATGTTGAGCATCTTAGGGACACAGCTGGGTTCACTGATAAAGAAATAGGAACCCGTGTTAAGCCGTGTGAAGTGGTGCATTGCATTCTTTATCCCCTTTCGGCAGACCACGGGCTTTTCCAAGAAAGCTTCCATCGGGACCCCTTGGTTGTAGCTCGATTGCTGAGCAAACTGGTGCGGGTTGTACCTCATAAAGTGTGCAGTCTCACTCTGCCTGAACACCAAGTAGCCCGGCCGAATAGAATAGAGATGGAGGATTTCCCGAGCATTCAATATGGAAGCCCCATCTTTAAAATCATCGCGTAGCGACACTACTGACTTGGCGGTCTCCGAGCCTATTGTTATGACCTTATCCACAAAGGAAACTTTCGCTCCGACCAGATGTGGACGAAGGAGCAGCCCTCTAGACTCCCGTAGGGGTGCAGCCACAATTGAAGCACCGACCATCCGCATGACTCTCGGGAGTCTGCATTTCTCAAAGAAAGGAGGAATCTTATGCGCGCCGAACACCCCTCGCACATGCATCTCCATCCAGGAAGTGAAATAATGCATCGGGAAGTTAGCAGGCTGCACCCCAGGCTCACTAGCGTCCGCCGCCACGCTAAGTCCATTATAAAAGTAAGCCAGCCAGGCGATTCCTACCGATAACCGCAAACCAGCCACCATCCGATGCGCTGGGTAAAAGGCGGAGGGCCGCATGTGGCGCGGATGCGTAGGGAGCGCAAAGCTGCACAGCCACAAGCCCAGGAACCCTACAAAAAAGGTCTCCTCATCCAAGCCCGGGACGGCAATTTCTGAAAAAGGGACGACTGCGGCACTGGGAAGGTAAAAGTCTTGGTGGTCATCCTCCGATGTGGGTCGGCGATCCAAACCGAATCCAAAAGGGTCGTCGAGCTGGGCAAACTTCTCGCCCTGCTCCAATAGAAACTCCGGGCGAACGAAGCGAGCAATAAAATCTGCGAAACTGACGCCCCGGTCGCCCGATTCCAGATGGAGTCCTTCATAGAGCTCCAACACCTTCACCAAGCCTGGATATGTAAGTGCACGGCGGTGCCCCGGCCGTCAACCCGACGGCCAAATACGGAAGCGGTGATAAACTTTAATTTTGCGGACTTAGCAAACTGGCACCCCCGCGCACTAAACCCCGGATCGGGCCATTAAACTAGATCTAGCAAAGTAACAAGATAGGGAAGAGATATACCGAGTGATCCGAGTCCTCCGGTCTTCTCGTCATCGTCCCGATCTCTTGCGGAAACTCCGGTCGTCGCCTCCTCGCCGGAAGGGCACCACAACGCCTGCATCTTTTACGGGCTCCCGCCTCTATACCGAGGCAACTCGGGCACGAAGCTGGCAAGTCGACGTGCCCAAGATGTGCTGTAGAATGTCTAGTGTAGAGGCTATGTCTCACTTTGGGGTTATGTTGCCTTTGAAAGATGATGGAGGAATCAAGAAGAAAAATGGTGCTTGCATTTTTCTAGCATCAAATGAGATCAAGAATGCCACAAGCTCAAAAATGAAATTCTCTCTTTTCCCTTACTCAAGTGGCCGGCCTCATCCCAAAAAAATGAGAATGGTGGAGTGATCAAATACATATCACATAACAAGAAGGGAGGTGAGTGTAGGAGATGAGAAGAGGTGACCACAAGCAAAACATCAACCATGCTTATTACATCAAACCCATACCCATCCATAAATGCAAGTGATGGAAGAAAGAATGGTATCAAAAAGTTGCTATCATAATTAATCCATATGCAAGAAAACCCCTCCACAAATGTTATTTGCAAACTTGCAAATAACCCCCTCCATCGGAAAAGTCCGGCCGGGAAAGAACAAAGGAAAACCGGCCGGAACGGAATGCAAACTGGCAACTCCAGAAAACTGGTCCCGTAATAAATTACAGGAAAACCCCGATACTGTGCATACACACCCGCATCTGTATTCCGTCCGGATACAAATGCAATGAGATAAAATCTACACTGTACTAAACTAGGATCCGGCTTAAAACAAAGCCGGCTAGTAATGTTCGTCCGATCCTGATCCGTGCAATACCGCACGTATCTGATCGAACCCTGCCATATATCTATATGGCCTCTAGTACAAACCGTCCGATCCTGATCCGTGCAATACCGCACGTATCTGATCGGACCCTGCCATATCTCCATACGGCCTCTATAGCGTTTCGCCCGAAAGCTGACTAACTGAAAGTGTGGTGGACTCTAAAGACTCGTCAATACTATGGCTGTGGATTTAACCACTAGCACGTCAGAGGTATAAGCCAATACGTAACGGGCCACCAGCTATTGACCAAAAGGGACGTCGATGAGCGAGCTCATCCTGACACCCTACTGAGCCTGTCAGTGACAATATCCGTACAGTCCGGTCCGTTCGTCTATGAGCATCGCATGGCGGGCCTAGGGGGTTGGTAAAAGTCAGACCCCCAAAAGCGGTACAAGTCGTGTCGGAGTGTAGCCCAGAACACCCTGAGATACTACTGGAGTACCTACCAGTAAATCTCCTGCCTTGGCCAAGGACTTCGTGTAATGGCTCTCCTAGACACAACGCGACCTCACCCCCAATACCGGGAGAGACGAACCCCCGAAGATCCGCTCACTGCCTCCATGTGGCTCGGGACTGTACCCAACTAAAACCTCTTTGCACGACTCCTTTGAGCCGTGGTAGGGTAGTAATCAAAGCACAGTGGGAACTCACACGAGACAAATGACGATCCCCAGGTCGATGAACTAACCTGTACACATGTCACCTGGGAACTGCTATCTGACGTCAGGTATAAGACCAACCAGCATGTTCCCGGCGAGTCCTGTCTGGTGTACTCATAACCCAATGAGCACCTGTATACATCTTAGGTGAACCAACTGACACCAGTGGCTTGTGAGACCGGCCACCGCCCCTCGTCGGGGTCTCGACTGTATACACTAGTCTACTCTGGAGAATCGATGCCCTGTCTCGAAACTCCCACGACTAGGGACCTTTTAAGGATGTGCTTATAGACTCCAGCTCTCACTTATATGATCGCCCTCATACTGCTGGCAGTCAAGCAAGAATCCTAGGGGCTCTATCAACGTGTAATAGCGACTTGTCAGGTCACCTGAAGCAGTACACGATGATAAAGGTAAACCAGATAGCATACTATCATCTCGAGTAAGACTGTTCTACCGGGATAGGTCCTCCCTCAATCATTGCAATCACGTGCCTGTGATCCAATAATTGACTCTGAGGGCACTATCTCCAACAATCTCCCACTTGCACTCAAGGCTAATTATTGCGATGTCGCATACTCACAGCCCGTGTGATACCGAACACCCAACTCCTCTACTAGTCAGTCGCACAAAGCCTGTTTGCGAAACTATTGCGTTCGAGGAAAAGCCTCAGTGAGTGGATCCGCCTAGATGTTTCTTTCTATGTCTCTCTATATCTCAAGTTCGCGGAGAAGACCATCTCCCGAAAAGAGCAATACCTGTCTTAGAGTATGTCTGGATATCTGATGGGACCGAGCTCATAAATGAACTCCAAATCCAAACTTCTTAGACTGTATCGTCAACTGAACTTAATCAGTATCCTGCGCCATGCCACCCTCAGTATTTCCTTGGACCACCTGTCCAAAATACTGCCCCTCGTCAGAAGGAAAATTATAACTCTGACAACCACCTTGTCGTCCATGTCACCTTGGAAGCCTGGAATGATAACTGTTTCCCAAATGAGGCTGTCGTTATCATATCCCTAGAACATCCACTTATGTTCTAAGACTGCTTCCGACTGTTTCTCCAGGATTGGATCAATATCAACTTATTGCATCTAGTGCAAGAACAACATCTGGTGTGGCACTTGACATCTCATGATTGACTAAATTGCCTGAGCAAGTGATCGGCCAATCATGCACATCCCTCCCCCTTTTAGTCTGTAAGACACCTTTAGAGAGGGTGACTCCATCACCTGCAGGTACACTACCGTGCCAGGAGTCGTCCATTCTAAATACTCTTAGAATGCTATCAAAGTACCCTTATTGGGAAACCACCCAAATCTAGATCTAAAACCATAGATCTAGTAACCGGTATGTCTTATATAATGTCCAAGTCCTTTGTGGAGAAACCACTGTGTGACGACCAAAATATAACCGATCGTAGTATAGGAATATCACTTCCTACTACCTTCTCAACAGATCCATCCCCTATTCTGATGACGTCAAACCTATGACTGTCACATCAGAAACAGATGATCTAACTCCGCTATATCTACTTTAGTCTATAAATAGACATAAGCCTGATGTCCACCAATGCTTCCGCTGCTCCCACTGACTACGAAAACCCTCTGGCAGAGTCATATAGATGTGCACTTCTAAAGCTAGTTTAGAACGACGCTATACTCATCCTCCTGCCGGGTCTCGCAGTCTGGAACAACAATGGCAAGTGTGGGTAAACAAGAACTTCCCTGTCACCATCCTTGAGGCTACCGGAGTACCTCTCGGGTGCCTGAAGTTACCCACCTTATCTGCGGAATGGCCAATGGAATGTCAAATCAGATTGAATCTTTAGGTTCCTTATCAAATCTTCAGTAATCGTTTGCGGTTCTGGAATCACTTCCAGTTCTACCATACTCCCACTACTGTTTTTGAAAAAATCCATTTTTATTAAAACTGTGGCGAGTCAAGAACAATATCACTATTGATCTTTCTTATGGTAGAAAATCAACCCTCGTCATAGCCTGGGTCAACCCACAAACAGCCATTACAGAAACGTGCCTTGAGTTATCCAGAGTCTGGTTTTAATCATAAGCCGGACAACTCCCCGTACCTTAACAATGTTAAGATATGAACTGTACTATATCCAATATAGAACCAGAGGCACTGATTTAATTGAACCAGATTCAAATCATGCAGCTGTCTCCAGTGCATGTCAACTAAATGGAGAGAGGCCGATCAGCGTTACTCAACTTAGGAATGCTTCCAATTATGAGTAACCTGAAAGAGAAGCAATTTCTCTTTATCATTACTATCAACTGAATACCATACACAAGTATCTACATCTTCGATCACCTTGAAGAATCCCGATACTTGCTACACCTGGTTCTCTACTCTATTCAAATACCTATAACTCCTCAAAACTTAGACCCTGTGTTTCTACGAAACACATGTCTAAGAACTAGAGAAGTTAAAAGTAAACAGAATATAGTATGAGGACCAACCCCTTTGTCCTAATGGACACTGGACAACATACAATACTCTGTATGAGTCCGCCGAGTCTAACAACTCTTTCACTGTGTGTCGTAGGTTGAAAACTATACTTATGGTTAAGAAGAATTGCACCGCTGTTTAATGCTCCTTACCTAACCATCCACTGATATAGGTAAATGTCATCGACATAATATCAAAAGGTATATCTCACTCTATGAAAATAGACGTACAGATATATCAATTTGAAATTGGTGCACAACAGCGGATATTCAAAACCAAATATTTGCCGACCGGCAAATAGCCCAGGTGATTTCCTCAAATATCACCGATTACAACGAATCCCGATACAATGAGGATGATCACCCTATTCCCAATAACCTACTCCCACTCATCATCTGTAAAGCCATACAGATGTGAGAATCAAACCCGGTAAATACATATCCTGGAGCAAGTGTCTAATCATGAAATCAGTTTTCTTTTAACAGTACACAGTTGAACTGAAACATTGAAATGTTTCGATGGGGTATCCTGGTATTCCTAGTAATGCCTCTACCATTATCCAGATTCACAACTATAACCGTATAATTCTTTGCCACCTCTCCAAATCCCTTTATATGTCTTTAGTCATTACCTTCTGCACACCCCTTAGGCCAAATGGTTTTCTTCCTTCCCTACCGTTCGGCACCAGCCTATGGTTTGGAAGAAGACTATCCAATAAGCAAAATGGGTGTACTGTCCTAGTCCTAGGAGCACTCGCAATGCGAGAGAAGGTGAAGATAAAAGACAACCGAATAAACCTTATTCCTCCTGGACCAGAATCCATCCCCGAACTGGAACAAGTTCCTTTCGAGTTCGTATATAACCATACGATGGAGTATCTAATAAACTGTGGATCTTCGTAGTGATACGGAGTGTCCTGGAGAAATACAAAGGTGATTTAGGATTGGCGAAGAAATACTTGGTTCGGTCGTGAATATCAGTCGCAATTTACTTTGCCCTCTTACTAATCCCTTGCTTTGTCTTAATCTTAATACCTTCTGCACACCGTTTAGGCTAATTGGTTTTCTTCATTCCCTACCGGTCAGCACCAGCCTAAGGTTTGGAAGAAGACTATCCAATTTGCATAATAGGTGTACTATCTCCTAAACCAAGGAGTACTCACAACTTGAGAGAAGGTAAAAGGGAAAAGACAACTGAATAATCCTATCCGTTTTCTCCAGAACCGGAAACCATCCTCGAATTCCTTCGAGTTCGTATCTAACCATACGATGGTTTTGTCCAATGGAAGTGGACGTTCGTAGTAATACGGGGTGTCCTGGAGAAAAGGGTAAAAGTAGGAGTGGCAATGAGGTCTGCAACTCTGACAATCCAAAAGCCGGTGTAAAGAAGGTTCGGTTAACTTGGTCTCTGAGTCATAGTCTTAGGGTTGGGTCAATGGTCGCTGCCAAAGAGAGAGAGAAAAGAAATACTCAGCGTGCACTCTAACCTAGATCAGAATGGTTATCCCTTTATCTAATCTGGAAACCTCCCACTGTACCTCAAATTCTCCTCCAAACCTGAAAAAAGAATTAGTCGGGGTCACCCGAGGAGTAAACCAACTCATCAGTGGGAATCGGGATCCAACTATCATCGCATGATAACGTGACGGAATCCACTCACGTTATCACACTCCAGAAGGTATGCGCATATCTGGCAAGTTTCAGTTCTTTTGAAACTCCCGATGTGATTTCTGCCCCATGCTCTTATGACCTTGACGAAGGCCAACAAATCATAAGTCACATGTCAAGTTCTACCCGTCATTCTCCAGGTTGATTTGAACCCACCCGCACAAGCCCTTGACGAAGGCCAACAAGGCTATACGACTGTCCCAAACCAACGCATCTATCTATGCTGCAGAAAGGCAACAAGCAGCTACCATACACTATGCCTTGACGAAGGCCAACAAACATAGCATGAATACTACGTGCTACCCGTCTGAAACGACGGAGGGCTACGAATGGTTTCTGGCGAAAACCTTTAACGTAATGAACTTGATATCGTTGAAGGAACGGATAGCTTTTTAGAAAATATAGTGACGAAAACCTTTACTAAAGAGGTCACTCCCGGTGAAGGGATCTCGGCTCTTTCCCCGTAGAATGGGGTGCTGGATATTCATAACCGAATATCACTGTGCAAAGCAAAAGTAATCGGCTATAGTGAAGTTAATGCCCTGACGCAAACTTCTGTCCAAGGGGTCACTCCCGGTGAAGGGATCTCGGCCCTTGCCTCGTCGACTGAGGAGCAGGATATTCCAAATGAATACCACGATGCAAAACAAAAGTGAACGTCCTTGCAATAGCAGCTTTTTGAAAAGTGTTCCAACAACATCAGAATAGGTTTGTTTAACTTGCATTGATCCGAATCAACGCAGTCCCATCAATTGATCACACCATAAAGAACGAAAATATACTGACGTACGTATATAACATCCGCATTCGCCACTGGGTCCCGTCATCACCCGTTAGGTTAGCTAACTAACGGCAGAGCGGGGACTGGACTAGCGCGGATGAAAAACATATACAACATCTACTAATATATATACCAATATATAGTATTTTCGCTCAAGGCGTGAATAAAATGCAACATCACAGAAATGTACAGCATCACAGAACAATACAGATATCTGGGATCCCCGGGTTTCACAGAGCCACTACTGAAACCCGACGTTCCCCTGGTCGTGTGGATAGCCTGTGCAATGAAATCCTAGACCCCTACGGGCGCGGCAAGTCACCCGCCAAAACCTGAAGCGAGGCAGCCCCCTTCAGCACCGTGAATGGACCACCCAGTACTTCACGGAATCCGGTAACTTGGGCACCCCTCCTGGGTCAACCTGTACCCCCTACGAGTGCGGCGAATAGCCCGCCAATTTCAGACTGAAGCCCCCTCCGTCTCAATGCCCTGAGATGCGGGACCGTTGCCCTCTAGAACCCGGCTATCCGTGCACCCCACCGCGGGGCAATCCTAGTACAGAATGTAAAATATACATACAACGGGTACATCGACCGCAACCAGGTCGTGCCCCAAAAAAATAATACAAACAGGCAGTGACGGCAGTCCACGTGTCGGACACTCGCCCCGCAATATCAAATGTACAAAATACAACAGAAACTGTACTAGCATTGCATCCAGGCTATCCCCACGACCGATCCGCAACATCACAGCAAAACACAGAACATCAACGTGAAAGTCACGTTCGCAAATCCGTCTAACCGGGCTATAGCAGTTAGACAGGATTTACCGATCAAGTGACATTCACGGTCGCAGATATAATGTAAATACTGTGAAATAATGTGTTTAAAATATCCGATCGATCAAAAATTAACAAGTGGGCCCCCAAGCAATACTGTAGCAGTCACAGAAAATCTGGGCCCAAGTTTAATATTCCAAAACCCCTTTAATAAGCCCAGAAGCCCACTGGAAAAATACGACGCAGTGAAGACACCAATGTGCGGTGGAACCGCGGCCCAAGGGGGGGTTTGGCCGCGGTTCCGCGCTTAGGTGGTCGACTGAATGTGTCGAATTTTCCCAGTAGTCTTAGAATTTCCAGTACATTAGTTTTTTACAACCTGAAAAATTTTTAGACACCAAAAAATTTTAACAGAAAACTGATGTGAACTAAAATTGGTTTTTTGGAATTTTGGTCGATCGGAAATGCAAAACACATCAAACGAAGCTAGACGAAGTTAATGGCGAGGCTCTGATACCACTGTAAGTGCACGGCGGCGCCCCGGCCGTCAACCTGACGGCCAAATGCGGAAGCGGTGATAAACTTTAATTTTGCGGACTTAGCAAACCGGCACCCCCGCGCACTAAACCCCGGATCGGGCCATTAAACTAGATCTAGCAAAGTAACAAGATAGGGAAGAGATATACCGAGTGATCCGAGTCCTCCGGTCTTCTCGTCATCGTCCCGATCTCTTGCGGAAACTCCGGTCGTCGCCTCCTCGCCGGAAGGGCACCACAACGCCTGCATCTTTTACGGGCTCCCGCCTCTATACCGAGGCAACTCGGGCATGAAGCTGGCAAGTCGACGTGCCCAAGATGTGCTGTAGAATGTGTAGTGTAGAGGCTATGTCTCACTTTGGGGTTATGTTGCCTTTGAAAGATGATGGAGGAATCAAGAAGAAAAATGGTGCTTGCAAGCATCAAATGAGATCAAGAATGCCACACGCTCAAAAATGAAATTCTCTCTTTTCCCTTACTCAAGTGGCCGGCCTCATCCCAAAAAAATGAGAATGGTGGAGTGATCAAATACATATCACATAACAAGAAGGGAGGTGAGTGTAGGAGATGAGAAGAGGTGACCACAAGCAAAACATCAACCATGCTTATTACATCAAACCCATACCCATCCATAAATGCAAGTGATGGAAGAAAGAATGGTATCAAAAAGATGCTATCATAATTAATCCATATGCAAGAAAACCCCTCCACAAATGTTATTTGCAAACTTGCAAATAACCCCCTCCATCGGAAAAGTCCGGCCGGGAAAGAACAAAGGAAAACCGGCCGGAACGGAATGCAAACTGGCAACTCCAGAAAACTGGTCCCGTAATAAATTACAGGAAAACCCCGATACTGTGCATACACACCCGCATCTGTATTCCGTCCGGATACAAATGCAATGAGACAAAATCTACACTGTACTAAACTAGGATCCGGCTTAAAACAAAGCCGGCTAGTAATGTTCGTCCGATCCTGATCCGTGCAATACCGCACGTATCTGATCGAACCCTGCCATATATCTATACGGCCTCTAGTACAAACCGTCCGATCCTGATCCGTGCAATACCGCACGTATCTGATCGGACCCTGCCATATCTCCATACGGCCTCTACAGCGTTTCGCCCGAAAGCTGAGTAACTGAAAGTGTGGTGGACTCTAAAGACTCGTCAATACTATGGCTGTGGATTTAACCACTAGCACGTCAGAGGTATAAGCCAATACGTAACGGGCCACCAGCTATTGACCAAAAGGGACGTCGATGAGAGAGCTCATCCTGACACCCTACTGAGCCTGTCAGTGACAATATCCGTACAGTCCGGCCCGTTCGTCTATGAGCATCGCATGGCGGGCCTAGGGGGTTGGTAAAAGTCAGACCCCCAAAAGCGGTACAAGTCGTGTCGGAGTGTAGCCCAGAACACCCTGAGATACTACTGGAGTACCTACCAGTAAATCTCCTGCCTTGGCCAAGGACTTCGTGTAATGGCTCTCCTAGACACAGCGCGACCTTACCCCCAATACCGGGAGAGACGAACCCCCGAAGATCCGCTCACTGCCTCCATGTGGCTCGGGACTGTACCCAACTAAAACCTGTTTGCACGACTCCTTTGAGCCGTGGTAGGGTAGTAATCAAAGCACAGTGGGAACTCACACGAGACAAATGACGATCCCCAGGCCGATGAACTAATCTGCACACATGTCACCTGGGAACTGCTATCTGACGTCAGGTATAAGACCAACCAGCATGTTCCCGGCGAGTCCTGTCCGGTGTACTCATAACCCAATGAGCACCTGTATACATCTTAGGTGAACCAACTGACACCAGTGGCTTGTGAGACCGGCCACCGCCCCTCGTCGGGGTCTCGACTGTATACACTAGTCTACTCTGGAGAATCGATGCCCTGTCTCGAAACTCCCACGACTAGGGACCTTTTAAGGATGTGCTTATAGACTCCAGCTCTCACTTATATGATCGCCCTCATACTGTTGGCAGTCAAGCAAGAATCCTAGGGGCTCTATCAACGTGTAATAGCGACTTGTCAGGTCACCTGAAGCAGTACACGATGATAAAGGTAAACCAGATAGCATACTATCATCTCGAGTAAGACTGTTCTACCGGGATAGGTCCTCCCTCAATCATTGCAATCACGTGCCTGTGATCCAATAATTGACTCTGAGGGCACTATCTCCAACAGGATACTGATGCAGAATGGCGTTCTACGGAGTCAGGTCAAACACCAGCGGCTTGGTAGCAAAGACGTATTCATCAGGAGGGAGCAACTCCTCGTAATGCTCCCCCCTCATCGGCAAACCTGAGAGTTCGGCAAACTCCTCCAAAGAAATAGAGACCTCCCTATCCGTCATCAAGAAAGTGTGAGTGGGGATATTCTATTGCTCGATAAAAGCCTTAATCCACCACGTTGGAGGGGAAGGATATTCGAAGAGCGAAACGTAGTTGGCCGAATATAAACCGATCTTCATCAAATGAGTCCTTTTAGCCGATAAGATGTATCGGGCCCACTGCAAGTATCCGGCGGATAGTCGCGGCACCAATCCAATATTGTAGGCCTGTCCCCAAGGGCGTGCATCACCCTAACAGATTCGCCTCCCTAAAATATCTATTGCCGGCGGCGGCTGCACGGGAATAGCACAAATTGCGGGTTGGAGGAGGTCGTCCGAGTTCCAATTTTTAACCTCCACAGCATACTCCACCGGGGGTTTGTCCGCATAGGGGATTGAAGTTATGGGCTCAGACGGCGTGGCGAAACTGAAACTGCGACGACTCTGGAAGATTTCATTGTACCACTTTCCCCACAAGTGAAGATTTTTGTGCTCGGGGTTATGATCCTTAATAAGAGCCAACACCACCCGGTCCACTAGTGCATGGGGAAACCCTCCCTCCGAGCGAACAAATGGGAAAGACGGGTTGGCAAACATGTTTCCTGTAGAAAGACGAAAATAACCGTTAGTGTTACAACGCTTGGCATTTCAAAATTTTACACTACACTGCAATGCAGTGAGTAGAGGACAAGAGGGGGGACCCACAAAATCTGGATGGCAATGCATCAATTAATAAGACAATCCCATCATTAGATGAGACTGTCAATTAATGAAAAAGGTCCCCAAGAGAACATTCTCATTAATAAGAAATCCCTAGAGACAAGGAGAAAATCTCCTCTTTCATAGCAAAGCTCTGTCACAGAGTGACACTTGTCAAACTCTGGTCTCAAAGGAATAAAATTCCTCAAAAGATTAAAAGAGCTTGGCTCTGTGATAATGATGGAAATATCCATCAAAGGAAGATTAATTCTTAAAAATTAAAAATTAAAAACAAATTGGGATCTTAAAGATCCATGAAAACTCTTAAAAGTTCTTCTTCTTTTTAGATCAAAAGATCTATGTTTTGCTAAAGAGCAAAGCTCTGTTCATAGGTTAAAGAACCTTGAAACAGATTCTTGAGAGCAAGGCTCTGTTGGCGAAACCCCAAAGGGGTTTTCCTTAGATCAAAAGATCTATGAGAGCAAGGCTCTATTAATTAAAATTAATATAATTTAAGATTAATTTTTACCTAAAGTTTTTCTAAAAAGTTCAAACTTTGGAAGCAAGAGCAAGGCTCTGAGGTTCTTGAAGGCAAGAGCAAGGCTCGGAAAATGAGAAATCTTGAAGATGGTGATCATCTGTTGAGGACCAATGGTCCTATTTATAGGCGCTTGCGCCCCTTCAACTCCTCAGTTGATCTGAAGGCTGGGATCTTGCCACCGCTGCACTCACGTGCGCACCACGTGAGCGCAACGGTGGGGGGCATTTGTTTCCCCCAATCAGAGCAAGGCTCTGTTTGAATTTCAAAAATTCAAATTTTGAAGCAACGCTTCAGATCCTCTACGCTGCGCGCAAAGCGCCACGTGCCAGAAGTTGATGCGTCAACACAGTGCCCAAGGCAGTGCGTCCAATCAGAGCAAGGCACTTTTAAAACAAGAAGTAAAAGAAGCAACGTTTCAGTTGCACAAGCGCTGCGCTGCGCGACACGTGTCTGCGCAGTTGCGCAAGTACAACTGCGCAAGTACAGCTGCGCAAGCGATGCACTGCATGACACTTGTCTGCGCAGTTGCGCAAGCACAGCTGCGCAAACGCTGCGCTGCGCGACACGTGTCACATGCTGGGGCGTTTGCGCAAAACAGAATTGAAATTTTAAAGAAATCTTTTCTGTTCTTGTTAAAACAAGAAGATTTTCTTCTGTAGAACAGAGGCCTTTGGATCAAAGATCCAGCGGTAGGGAAAATTCCCCAAATCACTCAGAGAACGATCTTTTCAACAAAGTTAACCAATTTATGGGCACTATAAAAAGGACCCCAGACCTCAAAAAAGGAAAAACGGACATTTTGTGAAAAATTAAACAGAGAAGACTCTGAAGAATTAGAGAGAAACCCTTAAGAAGAAAGAAAAAGGTAAAAACCTTTAGAAAAAGAGAAAATTCTCTTATGAACAGATCATTGATCTGAGAACAAGATCAAGGATCTCTAATGAAAAGAGAAAAATAAATAAAAAACAGTGCCTTGCACTTCGTCTTATGAACCATTGGTTCTGAATCTAAAGGATTCTCAAAATAACGGTGCCTTGCACCTTTCATGAACCACTGGTTCTTTAAAAAACAAGAAGAAAAACTTGTTTTTCTTTGATCTGAAATTGATCCAAAAGAATAAGAACAGTGCCCAGCACTTGCCAAAACTGCGCTATTGCGCAAGCCGCCAGGAAGAGCCACGTGTCAGCAGTGTAGCAGCGCAGCGCACTAACGCAGCGCACTACGCTGTTGCGCTTGAGCTCACCAGAACGTGACACGTGTCACCTTCACGAGCGCTGGCGCTCATCAATTGCGCAAATCACCTGACAATCCGTGTGGGGCACTGTCAGTGTATTAAATGCAAGGCATTTCCTAAAGGGCCAAGCCTAAATCAAAAAGACCTAGCAGGCCAAAATAAATTGCACAACAATAAAAAGGGGAGAGCCCAAATAAAATTGATGCTCCACATCATTTATAAGGGGCAGAGCCCAAATTGAATTGATGCTCTGCATCATTTATAAATGGACAGAGCCCCAAAACAAATCGATGCTTTGCATCCTTTCTGGGCAGAGCCCAAATAAAATAAAAAGAAATGTAATGCAAAAGCAAATAAAATGCTGAACATTTTCAACTGGACTTAGCCCAATTTTGGCCGTAAGTCCTCAAATTAAATTGATTGAGCAAAATTGCTCTCTTAAATCAATTTATATCCGGTTCGAGGGTACATCTCCGAACTCCTCTGACACATGTCGTTGTAATCATTCAACGTCGTCAGAGAGGTAACGGGTCCCGACGACCACACCCATCAATATGGACTGCGGGGTCCTTAAACTCGTGGACCGAGACGTCCTTAAACTAATATTGGACCGAGACGTCCTTAAACAAATATTGGACCGAGACGTCCTTAAACTAATATCGGACCGAGACGTCCTTAAACTAATACTGGACCATCACGTCCCTAAACTGGAATATGGACCATCACGTCCCTAAACTGTGGATGGACCACCACGTCCTTAAACTGGAACATAGACCACCACGTCCTTAAACTGGAATTTGGACCACCACGTCCTTAAACTAGAGTATGGACCACTACGTCCCTAAACCGGAACAATAGAGCCTCCTTATGCTCTTTTGCCGGATCTAAACGATCCCGTTTATGTCGATCTTAGCCCCAAACACGACTAACGTATCCTTAAACATTCAAATGGATTATAAAATTCTAAATCAGCTCTGGTTCGAGGGTACATCTCTGAGCTCCTCTGAAACATGTCGTTGTAATCATTCAACGATATCAGAGAGGTGACGAGTCCTGATGGCCATATATTAAACGAATCACTACGTTAAGTTGATCTTATTCTCAAACAGGACTAACGTATCCTTAACGAATGTTTAAGTTGATCTTAGCCTCAATATGGCTAATGTATCCTTAAACTAAAAACACCAAACCCAAATCTAAGTAAATACGGATTTGGACTAATCCACGCCCTACGGGCGACAGCATTACTCAGTCTCCGTATACAATCCACGGGCAACCACAAACAAAACAAATACACACGAAACGAAGTGAAATTCTGGAGAAGGAGAAAGTAGTTACCGCGATACGGTAGCATAATTAACTGCAGGGGCTTGCGCCTTCAGGGAAGAGCGTCCCCACAATCAAAAAACCCTCAAGCGATGAGGAATCTGACGAAGTCTGCTACATCGGCCGCATCCGTATAAACCTCCAATACACGGTGCCATAAATCAACTTGGCATCTTCGGAGAGGTAGACGGATAAAACCAAATAGCATCTGCCCCGAATCTCAGGCACAGACGTCCACACGTCGTCGGCCGCCATTCGGAGGGGAACAGATTCTGGCACGCCCGGTGGGACCTTTTTCTCTTTCCACTACACACTTCATGTGTCTTGTTCATGAACAAATCGCGGTTTACTGTGGTTGCCTGTGGATTCAAGGTACTAAGATTTGGTGTAATCATTTCTGTAAGTTCTTATTTCAATTTCTGCCTTAGTTGATAATTTAATTATTGCCCTAGATCTAATTAATCTTTTGCCCTAGTTTAATCTAGTGTAATCTTTCTTAAACTGCCGTAGGTAAGTTATTTTAAAATGTTATTCTTAGAAGATCCCCTAATGAGCGAGTAATCTCCTCGCTTGTTAGGGTTAGGAATAAGGGAGGGATTGAGAGATGAATATCTCTCATCTCTTTCATGCCCAATTATTTTTCATAACTAGAACTTCATGCATGCATGCATGATCCGCTCCTTACGGCACCCTACCCATGGGGTAACGGTGAAACCGTAGTATAAAGAACCGGACATGCATGTCTTCCATGAAGGTTAGAGCAAATATTAGGAAAGGACGGACAAGGATCTAGAGGAAGAAACTTCGTTTCTTCCCAATCATCTTAATCTCTTTTTCTAATAGTTGCTATAACTTCTAAAAGATTTCATTTAGGGCAATGAAAGAGATGTGGCATTCAATCTTATCAAACCCTACCTTAGACCTAACCCTAGCAAGTTTCTTTATCATCGTACAACTTAGTTTTAGATTCAATTAAAACAAAACCAAACAACCATTGGAATCAACTCGTAAGAACACTTAGGAAAATTACACATCCATGTCGACCGACCCGTATTCACCGGCTAGCTGCAAAGCGACGCCGTTTCTGATTGCGGTAAAAATATTTTTTATCTTAAAATCCTACAATAATCAAATGTTTCCCCGATCTCAACGTGGTCACAGCGTTTACGTTATGTGTTTGCTGTGGATGTGCAGCATGTGCGTGACCGGGATTGGGCAGTGGTTGAGATGGGAGCTTTCCTTTCTCTCGCTCGCTCAATGCTGCATTGAGTTATGCAATTTGTGCGTCAATAGATTTGATTCTTTGATCGTATGAGGCACTGTTTTGCACCAAAGATTGAATAGAAGTCTCTAGCCTACGAGCAAGAGAACGCTATTTTAAAAGTCTTACAAGATAGGCGGCAAGTTTTCGGTTGGACTATGGCGGACATCGAGGAGATTAGTTCCCTCATAATTGAATATCATATGCAATTGATGGATGATGCCAAGTCAATAAAGGACCCGCAGAAACATTTTGGGGATATTGTGGTGAGTCAACCTCCTCCTTTAGAAGTTGAACCACCCCCATTTCTTTTAATAAGCTATGAGAATGTCATTATTCCACTGACTGCTGATCATTCTCATTCTCGTTTGGATTCATCACCACATCATATCTATTCACTTCCATACCTTCCCTGCCATCACTCCTATATTCCCTAATTCTTTTTGGATCGGTACAACATGTTCTTCCACCATCCGACACTCTTTATAGATAAATTTTTCGACTGGTTGGTGTTGATGTTTGGTCTGTGCAAAGTCTGGCAGTAATGTCTAACATTGTTTTACTTAAGTTTGGGGGGGAGCCTTTCTGTATATATTTTTCTTTTAACAATAAAATAATAAAAAATGAACAGGGGAGTGCCGGCATTTTGACCCACTTGGTGTAGCATGACAGTGAGGATACTGTCCAGTTTAAGTTTGGGGGTATGCTCGGTACGTCTTTGTCCTTCACATTCATTTGTACATATTTTTGCATCTGCATACTTATTTTAAAACCCATAAAAATTGAAAATTTTCATAAATATAAAAATAAATGTATTCAGTTTTGGCTAGTTAACTTGAGTTTGACAGATAGGTTAACTAGCTAGGAACAACTAGATCTTAGACTTAGAAAATTAAAAACCCTAAAAATAACCTTCCTTAAAGTTTAACAATAGAGAGTATATGTTTTTGTAGTTTATTTAGAAATAGGCAAATTTTGGGTTCAATTCTTGGGCTAAGTCGAAATAAAGGAAAAATATTGATATTCTTATTAGAGTATAAGTTTGAAAAATAATTCCTAGCTCAAGTCTATACTCTGAAAATGTATACCCTACAAATTGCACAATCACGCACCTTGAAACTTGGATTAGTAGAAGAGACCTTGAAATGCTCTTTTCTAAAGTCCTTAGTACGAAGAAAATAAAAAAAATGTGAATAAAGAAAAAATTAACACTGGTCTTTGTGATTACTTAAGGCTGCAAAAATAGAAAAATATTTAGCAAGGGTGCTTCATCACCTAGTGCCTTAGACCAACTGGTTTGGGAGTCACTGCTAAAAGCCTTGGGTGTTGCAAGACTAGGAATTACGCTTTAAAGTGAAAACATATCTTGTAATCGGTTGTTGGTACCTCAAGAAGTATTAACAGTCGCATGAAAGATGTGAATACACCAGTTAATTAGTGCTTTGGACAACGGACAAGAGTATGATTGCTTGATTTGAATTTCCAAGTGTAGGGGTGATTTATACACACACGTGGGGATATATGATTAGAATTGAGATAAGAGAAAGGAATGAAGAATAGAACTTGTATGTTTAGTAGAGTTGATAGAAAAATTCCCAAGTTGAGATGGAACCTTAGAAGGAAAACTTAAGAAATGCTGAAAGCTGAGTGAGTCTATCGAACATATATAATCTTAAGTTAAATGATGAGGAAGTGTGAAGAATATGGGTGGATAGTTTACAAGTTGACGATAATAGAATTCCTTGTTAGAAAACCTAATTGGAGAATTAAAGTTAGTGAGCCAAATTGATAGGATTTTGTGGGTAGTATCCGCTGAAAACCCTCAGGAGACAACACTCCTCCTACTTGGGACACCTAGAGGTTTAACGGCTTGTTGCACGAGCTCAGTGCAATCGCGTTTCCCTGCGAAAGTGCGGTTAGGTTTTATCGAGAATAAAATAATAAGTTTGCTCGAGGACGAGCAAAAGATAAGTTTGGGGGTATTTTTTCACACCATAATATTGCATTATTATATTCCCCATTCTTATTTGTTTTATAAATAAACAGGTGCTTTTGTCGCATGTCTGCAACATATTACAGGATACAGGTTCTTGGAGCGAAAACAGTGAAAAAGGCAAAAGATGATACAAAAGAAGGACTTTTGACCAACAAGTAGAAGGATCCTAGTCATGCCTAGACAAAGAACAATTCACAATTGTACAAGGCAACGCATGGTCCGAAATGTCAAAGGAAACAGTTACAAGACCACTACAAGTTTCACTAAAAGATCTGGAGAAAACACAGAAGCCAAATGAAGAAACGAACTATCGAAATAGAAAGCCCAAAGCATCAAGATCAAGCCCACAAAAATTGAGCAAATGATCTTGTAGGGTTCCTAGGCACACTAATGATGTCTCACAAGGCATCAACCATGCCAATTTCTAAATTTACAAGTGCCGTGAAACCCTAATACGGATCGTTAACTAGAATTTCAGGCGAAATAAGAAGCTAGTTAACAATTTAACTAAGTGAACGGAAATACAACCTTTGTAGATCCGGTTCTCCACCTCCATTGCTCCATGATGAAGTCCCCTTGCTGTCCAAATCCAATCCCAAGCTCTAGCGTCGGCTTCATCGGAGAAATGGGCGGGCTAGGTCATCGACAACGATGCCGAAGATGATCTACGTCGAGGCATCACAAGATCAAGCTCCTACTTCACCAAGTCATGAAACTTGTGAAGAAAACACTCTATACTACTTGGCAAGAGGTAGAGGATGAAGAAATAGGAGGTGGGTTCACTTTAGAATTGGATTTCTCACTCTTTTCATCAAATCACCATTGTTGGTAGCAAGCTTCTTCATCTTGAAGAAGAAGAAGAAGAAAATATTATGATACTTATCATGTATTCAACCATGGTTTAGTGTAGAGATTTAACTAAGGTTAGATCAATGGTTAGGGTTAGAGAAGACACAAGAATGCTGGACTTGTTCAAAGCTTCAAGAAGCTTCAACAAGCAAACAAAACAAGCCACCATTTTCTTTTCTTCTTTTCTAAAATAAATAAATAAATAAATAGATAAGAAAATAAAAACCCTAACCATTACACAACCATGGTTTAATCTTTATACAAACCCAAGTGAGCATGTTGTAAGTGCACGGCGGCGCCCCGGCCGTCAATCCGACGCCGGAATGCGGAAACGGTGAATAACTTAAATTTAGCGGACTTAGCAAACCGGCACCACCGCGCACTATAACCGGGATCGAACCACTAACTAGTCTAAGCTACAACAAGATAGGGAATAGAGATATACCGACGATCCAAGTCCTCCGGTCTTCTCGTCATGGTCCCGATCTCCTGCGGAAAAGTCCCGTCTCCTCCTCGTCGCCGGAAGTGCACCACATCGCCTTCTTCTTTTACGGGCTCCCACCTCAATGCCGAGGCAACTCGGGCACGAAGCCGGCTACTCGACGTGCCCAAGATTCGCTGTAGAATGTGTAGTAGAACTTGTGTCTCTTTTTGGGGTAGTGGAGGTTGCCATTTTTGGTGGAGGAAAGAAAGGAAAATGGAGATCAACTAGAGAGCTCTTTTCTTTGCACAATATGAACCAAAAATTGCCACACCCAATGAATCAATCAACCATCCAACCAAAGTGGCCGGCCCCCCCCCCATTTCTCTTGTGTGATTGGAGAGAGGGAAAAGTCAAAGGGGAGGTGACCATATCAATCAAACAAGAGAGAGAGAGAGGAATGGTTATCAAAAGCAACCATGATCACAAAACTAAGCCAACACTCCACACAACCATCAACTCATGAAGTCCAACCATCATGAACCATGATGACTCAAAAAGTCATGCCATCATGAAAAAATCAAGTCAAAGGATGGTGCACATCATGAAAGCCATCATGATGCAACAAGATGCAAAGAACCCCCTCCACTAATGCCTATTTGCAACAATGCAAATAAACCCTCTTCCACCAATCTTCGGCCAATGAACGGAACAATGGAAATCGGCCAAAACGGAAAGCAAACTGGCAACTCTAGAAAACTGGTCCCGTAATAAATTACAGGAAAAACCCCGATACTGTGCATACACACCCGCATCTGTATTTCGACCGAAATACAAATGCAAAGAGACATAATCTACACTGTACTATAATAGGATCCGGCTTATACCAGAGCCGGCTAGTAATATCTGTTCGATCCTGATCCGTGCAATACCGCACGTATCTGATCGAACCCTGCCATATAACCATACGGCCTATAGTACAAACTGTCCGATCCTGATCCGTGCAATACCGCACGTATCTGATCGGACCTTGCCATATCTCCATACGGCATCTACAACCTTTCGCCCGAAAGCTGAGTAACTGAATGTGGGGGACTCTAAAGACTCGTCAACACCTTGGTTGTGGATTTAACCACTAGCACGTCAGAGGTATAAGCCAATACGTGACGGGCTACCAGGTACTGACCAAATGGGACGTCGATGAGGAAGCTCACCCCGACACCCAACTGAGCCTATCAGTGACAATATCCGTGCAGTCCGGTCCGTTCGTCTATGAGCATCGCATGGCGGGCCTAGGGGGTTGGTAAAAGTCAGACCCCCAAAAGCGGTACAAGTCGTGTCGGAGTGTAGCCCAGAACACCCTAAGATACTACTGGAATACCTACCAGTAAATCTCCTTGCCTTGGCCAAGGACTTTGTGTAATGGCTCTCCTAGACACAGCACGACCTCACCCCCAATACCGGGAGAGACGAACCCCTGAAGATACGCTCACTGCCTCCATGTGGCTCGGGACTGTACCCAACTAAAACCTGTTTGCACGACTCCTTTGAGCCGTGGTAGGGTAGTAATCAAAGTACAGTGGGAACTCACACGAGACAAATGACGATCCCCAGGTCGATGAACTAACCTGCACACATGTCACCAGGGAACTGCCATCTGACGTCTGGTATATGACCAACTAGCATGTTCCCGGCGAGTCCTGTCCGGTGTACTCATAACCCAATGAGCACCTGTATACATCTTAGGTGATCCAACTGACACCAGTGGCTTGTGAGACCGGCCACCGCCCCTCGTCGGGGTCTCGACTGTATACACTGGTCTACTATGGAGAATCGATGCCCTGTCTCGAAACTCTCACGACTAGGGACCTTTTAAGGATATGCTTATAGACCCCCAGCTCCCACTTATATGATCGCCCTCATACTGCTGGTGGTCAAACAAGAATCCTAGGGGCTCTATCAATGTGTAATAGCGACGTGTCAGGTCACTTAAAACAGTACACGATGATAAAGGTAAACCAGATAGCATACTATCATCTCGAGTAAGACTGTCCTACCGGGATAGGTCCTCCCTCAATCATTGCAATCACGTACCTGTGATCCAATAATTGACTCTGAGGGCACTGTCTCCAACAATCTCCCACTTGCACTCAAGGCTAATTATTGCGATGTCGCATACTCACAGCCCGTGTGATACCGAACACCCAACTCCTCTACTAGTCAGTCTCACAAATCCCGTTTGTGAAACTATTGCGGTCAAGGAATAGCCTCAGTGAGTGGATCCGCCTAGATGTTTCTTTCTATGTCTCTCTATATCTCAAGTTCACGGAGAAAGCCATCTCCCGAAATGAGCAATACTTGTCTTAGAACGTGTCTGGATGTCTGATGGGACATAGATCATAAATGAACTCCAAATCCAAACTTCTTAGACTGTATCGTCAACTGAACTTAATCAGTATCCTGCGCGCCATGCCTCCCTCAGTATTGCCTTGGACCACCTGTCCAAAATACTGCCCCTCATCAGAAGGAAAACTATAACTCTGACAACCTCCTTATCGTCCATGTCACCTTGGAAGCCTGGAATGATAACTGTCTCCTGAATGAGGCTGTCGTTATCATATCCCTAGAACATCCACTTATGTTCTAAAACTGATTCCGACTGTTTCTCCAGGATTGGATTAATGTCAACTTATTGCATCTAGTGCAAGAACAACATCTGGTGTGGTACTTGACATCTCACGATTGACTCAATTGCCTGAGCAAGTGATCTGCCAATCATGCCCATCCCTCTCCCCTTTAGTCTGTAAGACACCTTTGGAGAGGGTGACTCCATTACCTGCAGGTACACTACCGTGCCAGGAGTCGTCCATCCTAAATACTCTTAGAATGCTGTCAAGTACCCTGATTGGGAAACTACCCAAATCTAGATCTAAAACCATAGATCTAGTAACCAGTATGTCTGATATAAAATCCATTTCCTTTGTGGAGAAACAACTGTGTGACGACCAAAGTATAACCGATCGTAGTGTAGGAGTTTCTTTTCCTACTCTGTGTATATCATCCAAATACCAGGATATCACACCCTACTACCTTCTCAACAGATCCATCCCCTATTCTGACGAAGTCAAACCCATGACTGTCACGTCAGAAATAGATGATCTATCTCCGCTACATCTGCTCTAGTCTATAAATAGACATAAGCAACCTGTCCACCAATGCTTCCGCTGCTCCCACTGACTACGACAACCCTCTGGCAGAGTCATATAGACGTACACTTCTAAAACTGGTTTAGAACGACGCTATACTCATCCTCCCGCCGGGTCTCGTAACCTGGAACAACAGCAATGGTAATTGTGGGTAAACAAGAACTTCCCTGTCACCGTCCTTGAGGCTACCGTAGTGCCTCTCGGGTGCCTGAAGTTACCCACCTTATCTGCGGAGTGGCCAATGGAATGTCAATCCAGATTGAATCTTTAGGTTCCTTATCAAATCTTCAGTAATCGTTTGTGGTTCTGGAATCACTTCCAGTTCTACCATACTCCCACTACTGTTTTCTGAAAAAATCCATTTTTAATAAAACTGTGGCGAGTCTAGAACAATATCGCTATTGTTCATCCAGATGGTAGAAAGTCAACCCTCGTCATAGCCTGGGTCAACCCACAAACAGCCATTACAGAAACGTGCCTTGAGTTGTCCAGTGTCTGGTTTTAATCATAAACCGGACAACTCCCCGTACCTTAACATCGTTAAGATATGAACTGTTCTATATCCAATATAGAAACAGAGGCACTGATTTAATTGAACCAGATTCAAATCATGCAGCTGTCCCCAGCGCATGTCAACTAAATGGAAGGAGGCCGATCAGCGTTACTCAACTTAGGAATACTTCCAATTATGAGTAACCTGAAAGAGAAGCAAGATCTTTTTATCATTACTATCAACTGAATACCATACACAAGTATCTACATCTTCGATCTCTTTGAAGAATCCCGATACTTGCTATACCTGGTTCTCTACTCTATTCAAATACCTATAACTTCTCCAAATTCGGACCCTGTGTTTCCACGAAACACCTGTCTAAAAACTAGAGAAGTCATAAGTAAACCGAATATAGTACGAGGACCAACCCCTTTGTCCTGATGGACCCTGGACAACATACAATACTCTGTATAAGTCCCTTGAGTTTGATAACTCATTCACTGTGTGTCGTAGGTTGAAAACTGTACTTATGGTTAAGAAGAATTACACCGCTGTTTAATGCTCCTTACCTAACCATCCACTGATATAGGTAAATGTCGTAGACATAATTTCAGAAAGGTATATCTCACTCTATGAAAATAGACGTACAGATATATCAATTTGAAATTGGTGCATAACAGCGGATATTCAAAACCAAATATTTGCCGACCGGCAAACAGCCCAGGTGATTTCCTCAAATATCACCGATTACAACGAATCCCGATATAATGAGGATAATCACCCAATTTCCAATAACTTACTCCCACTCATCATCTGTAAAACCATACAGATGTGAGAATCGTACCTGGTAAATACATACCCTGAGTAAGTATCTAATCGGGAAATCAGTTTTCCTTTAACAGTACACAGTGAAACTGAAACATTGAAATGTTCCGATGGGGTATTCTGGTATTCCTAGTAATGCCTTTTCCAGATTCACGACTGTAACCGTATAGTTCTTTGCCACCTCTCCAAATCCCTTCATATGTCTTTAGTCTTTACCTTCTGCACACCCTTTTAGGCCAAATGGTTTTCTTCCTTCCCTACCGTTCGGCACCAGCCTATGGTTTGGAAGAAGACTATCCAATAAGCATAATGGGTGTACTGTCCCAATCCTAGGAATACTCGCAATGAGAGAGGGTGAAGATAAAAGACAACCGAATAAACCTTATTCCTATTTCTCCTGAACCAGAATCCATCCCCGAACTGAAACCAGTTCCATTCGAGTTCGTATATAACCATACGATGGAGTATCCAAATAAACTGTGGATCTTCGTAGTGATACGGAGTGTCCTGGAGAAATACAAAGGTGATGTGGGAGTGGTAACGAAATATTTGGTTTGGTCGTGAATATCTGTTGCAATTTACTTTGCCCTCTTACTAATCCCTTGCTTTGTCCGAACTTAATACCTTCTGCACACCATCGTTATGCTAATTGGTTTTCTTCATTCCCTACCGGTCGGCACCAGCCTAAGGTTTGGAAGAAGACAATCCAATTTGCGTAATAGGTGTACTACCCCTAAACCAAGGAGTACTCGTAACCTGAGAGAGGGTAAAAGGAAAAGACAACTGAATAATCCTATCCATTTTCTCCAGAACCGGAAACCATCCTCGAATAAATTCTTTCGAGTTCGTATCTAACCATACGATGGTTTTGTCCAATGGAAGTGGACGTTCGTAGTAAAACGGGGTGTCCTGGAGAAAAGGGTAAAAGTAGGAGTGGCAATGAGGTTTGCAACTCTGACAATCCAAAAGCCGGTGTTTAAGAAGGTTCGGTCAACTTGGTCACTGAGTCAAAGTCTTAGGGTCGGGTCAATGGTCGCTGCCAAAGAGAGAGAGAAAAGAAACACTCAGCGTGCACTCTTACCTAGATCAGAATGGTTACCATTTTATCTAATCTGGAAACCTCCCACTGTACCTCAAATTCTCCTCCAAACCTGAAAGAAGAATTAGTCGGGGTCACCCGAGGAGTAAACTAACTCATCAGTGGGAATCGGGATCCAACTATCATCGCATGACAACGTGACGGAATCCGCTCACGGTATCACACTCCAGAAGGTATGCTCATATCTGGCAAGTTTAAGTACTTTTGAAACTCCCGATGTGATTTCTGCCCCATGCTCTTATGACCTTGACTAAGGCCAACAAATCATAAGTCACATGTCAAGTTCTACCCGTCATTATCCAGGTTGATTTGAATCCACCCGTACAAGCCCTTGACTAGGGCCAACAAGGCTATACGACTGTCCCAAACCAACGCATCTATCTATGCAGCATATGAACACCCAACAGCTACCAAACACTGTGCCTTGACTATGGCCAACAAACACAGCTTGAATACTATTGACTACCCATATGAAACGACGGAGGGCTACGAATGGTTTCTGGCGAAAACCTTTAACGTAGTGAACTTGATATCGTTGAAGGAACGGATAGCTTTTTGAAAATATAGTGACGAAAACCGTTGCTAAAGAGGTCACTCCCGGTGAAGGGATCTCGGCTCTTTCCCCGTAGAATGGGGTGCAGGATATTCCAACTGAATACCACGGTGCAAAGCAAAAGTAATCGGCTATAGTGAAGTTAATGCCCTGACGTAAACTTCTGTCCAAGGGGTCACTCCCGGTGAAGGGATCTCGGCCCTTGCCTCGTTGACTGAGGAGCAGGATATTCTAAATGAATACCGCGATGCAAAACAAAAGTGAACGTCCTTGCAATAACAGCTTTTTGAAAAAGTGTTCCAACAACATCAGATAAGGTTTGTTTTTAACTTGCATTGATCCGAATCAATGCAGTCCCATCAATTAATCACACCACAAAGAACGAAAATATACTGATGTATGTATATGCCATCCGCATTCGCCACTGGGTCCCGTCATTACCCGTTAGGTTAGCTTACTAACGACAGAGCGGGTACTGGACTAGCGTGGATGCAAAACATATACAACATCTACTAATATATATATACCAATATATTATATTTCGCTCAAGGCGTGAAAGAAATGCAACATCACAGAGAATGAACAGAATCACAGAAACAATACAGATATCTGGGATCCCCGGGTTTCACAGAGCCACTACTGAAACCCGACGTTCCCCTGGTCGTGTGGATAGCCTGTGCAATGAAAACCTAGACCCCTACGGGCGCGGCAAGTCACCCGTCTAAACCTGAAGCGAGGCAGCCCCCTTCAGCTCCGTGAATGGACCACCCAGCACTTCACGGAATCCGGTAACTTGGGCACCCCTCCTGGGTCAACCTGTACCCCCTACGAGTGTGGCGAATAGCCCGCCAATCCTAGAGTGAAGCCCCCTCCGTCTCAATGCCATGAGATGCGGGCTTGTTGCCCTCTAGAACCCGGCTATCCGTGCACCCCTCCGCGGGGCAATCCTAGTACAGAAAGTAAAATATACATACACCGGGTACATCGACCGCAACCAGGTCGTGCCCCAAAATAATAATACAAACAGGCAGTGACGGCAGTCCACATGTCGGACGCTCGCCCCGCAATATCAAATGTACATAATACAACAAAACTGTACTAGTATTGCATCCAGGCTATCCCCCACGACCGATCCGCAACATCACAGCAAATACATAGAACATCAACGTGAAAGTCACGTTCGCAAATCCGTCTAACCGGGCTATAGCAGTTAGACCGGATTTACCGATCGAGTGACATTCACGGTCGCAGATATAATGTAAATACTGTGAAAAATGTGTTTAAAATTTTCCGATTGATCAACCAATTAACAAGTGGGCCCCAAAGAAAACTGTAGCAGTTAAAGAAATTCTGGGCCCAAATTTAATATTCCAAAAACCCTAAAATCTCCCCAGAAGCCCACTGTAAAAACCCAACCCACTGATTCCTTCATACTGCCGCGGAAGCGCGGCCACAAGTGGGTTTTGGCCGCCCTTCCGCGCTCTTGTCAGAAGATCAGTGCATCGAATTTGGACAGTGGTCTTATAATTTTTAGTACATCAATATTTTACAAGCTGAAAAATTTTTCGAGACTAAAAAATTCCAACAGAAAACTGATGTGAGCAAATACGGGTTTTTGGACATTTCGATCGATCGGAACTGAAAAACACATTACACAAAGCTAGACTAAGTTAATGGCGAGGCTCTGATACCACTGTAAGTGCACGGCGGCGCCCCGGCCGTCAATCCGACGCCGGAATGCGGAAACGGTGAATAACTTAAATTTAGCGGACTTAGCAAACCGGCACCACCGCGCACTATAACCGGGATCGAACCACTAACTAGTCTAAGCTACAACAAGATAGGGAATAGAGATATACCGACGATCCAAGTCCTCCGGTCTTCTCGTCATGGTCCCGATCTCCTGCGGAAAAGTCCCGTCTCCTCCTCGTCGCCGGAAGTGCACCACATCGCCTTCTTCTTTTACGGGCTCCCACCTCAATGCCGAGGCAACTCGGGCACGAAGCCGGCTACTCGACGTGCCCAAGATTCGCTGTAGAATGTGTAGTAGAACTTGTGTCTCTTTTTGGGGTAGTGGAGGTTGCCATTTTTGGTGGAGGAAATAAAGGAAAATGGAGATCAACTAGAGAGCTCTTTTCTTTGCACAATATGAACCAAAAATTGCCACACCCAATGAATCAATCAACCATCCAACCAAAGTGGCCGGCCCCCCCCCATTTCTCTTGTGTGATTGGAGAGAGGGAAAAGTCAAAGGGGAGGTGACCATATCAATCAAACAAGAGAGAGAGAGAGGAATGGTTATCAAAAGCAACCATGATCACAAAACTAAGCCAACACTCCACACAACCATCAACTCATGAAGTCCAACCATCATGAACCATGATGACTCAAAAAGTCATGCCATCATGAAGAAATCAAGTCAAAGGATGGTGCACATCATGAAAGCCATCATGATGCAACAAGATGCAAAGAACCCCCTCCACTAATGCCTATTTGCAACAATGCAAATAAACCCTCTTCCACCAATCTTCGGCCAATGAACGGAACAATGGAAATCGGCCGAAACGGAAAGCAAACTGGCAACTCCAGAAAACTGGTCCCGTAATAAATTACAGGAAAAACCCCGATACTGTGCATACACACCCGCATCTGTATTTCGACCGAAATACAAATGCAAAGAGACATAATCTACACTGTACTATAATAGGATCCGGCTTATACCAGAGCCGGCTAGTAATATCTGTTCGATCCTGATCCGTGCAATACCGCACGTATCTGATCGAACCCTGCCATATAACCATACGGCCTATAGTACAAACTGTCCGATCCTGATCCGTGCAATACCGCACGTATCTGATCGGACCTTGCCATATCTCCATACGGCATCTACAACCTTTCGCCCGAAAGCTGAGTAACTGAATATTGGGGACTCTAAAGACTCGTCAACACCTTGGTTGTGGATTTAACCACTAGCACGTCAGAGGTATAAGCCAATACGTGACGGGCTACCAGGTACTGACCAAATGGGACGTCGATGAGGAAGCTCACCCCGACACCCAACTGAGCCTGTCAGTGACAATATCCGTGCAGTCCGGTCCGTTCGTCTATGAGCATCGCATGGCGGGCCTAGGGGGTTGGTAAAAGTCAGACCCCCAAAAGCGGTACAAGTCGTGTCGGAGTGTAGCCCAGAACACCCTGAGATACTACTGGAATACCTACCAGTAAATCTCCTTGCCTTGGCCAAGGACTTTTTGTAATGGCTCTCCTAGACACAGCACGACCTCACCCCCAATACCGGGAGAGACGAACCACTGAAGATACGCTCACTGCCTCCATGTGGCTCGGGACTGTACCCAACTAAAACCTGTTTGCACGACTCCTTTGAGCCGTGGTAGGGTAGTAATCAAAGTACAGTGGGAACTCACACGAGACAAATGACGATCCCCAGGTCGATGAACTAACCTGCACACATGTCACCAGGGAACTGCCATCTGACGTCTGGTATATGACCAACTAGCATGTTCCCGGCGAGTCCTGTCCGGTGTACTCATAACCCAATGAGCACCTGTATACATCTTAGGTGATCCAACTGACACCAGTGGCTTGTGAGACCGGCCACCGCCCCTCGTCGGGGTCTCGACTGTATAAACTAGTCTACTATGGAGAATCGATGCCCTGTCTCGAAACTCTCACGACTAGGGACCTTTTAAGGATATGCTTATAGACCCCCAGCTCCCACTTATATGATCGCCCTCATACTGCTGGTGGTCAAGCAAGAATCCTAGGGGCTCTATCAACGTGTAATAGCGACGTGTCAGGTCACTTAAAACAGTACACGATGATAAAGGTAAACCAGATAGCATACTATCATCTCGAGTAAGACTGTCCTACCGGGATAGGTCCTCCCTCAATCATTGCAATCACGTACCTGTGATCCAGTAATTGACTCTGAGGGCACTGTCTCCAACACATGTATCATCAAACATGATACAATCTTGTGCACAAAAATATATCACATATACAATGTGCATTTCAAGTGAGAAAATCCATTTAAAGTGAACCAATACTAGTTAATGCAAAGTAATATATCAAATATATAATTATGCATTAAATCATTAAATCAACACTTGATTTAACGATCCGGTCATATCGCATATAACCGACTAATATCCAATGTATCGACTTATCGAATCAATCCTAGATTCGATAACTAGGTTATATCGCATACAACCATTCGATACATTCATCGCGAGAATGAAATACGGTATCACATACACGCATTATTCTCGGTCCCGCACATATCCCATATGCGCTCCTATTTCGTTTCGCTTGAGCCAGGAAACCTCTGTGTAGGACTCTAAAGACTCGTCAATACGCCGGCAGCAGGTGATGATCATATCAAACACCCACATGCCGTAAGCGGTCTGCTAAACGTAACGGCCACCCGGGAATTGAGCGATCAGAAGATCGACGAGCAAGCCCGCTCATACTCCTCTGAATCCAACCAGTAACACTTTACCGTACAGTCCGGTCTGTTCGTCAGATATGTCGCATATCTCGCCTAGGGGTGGTAAACGTCAGATGTAGGGTTCCTAGGCATCCTAATGAAGTCTCACAAGGCATCAACCATGCCAATTTCAAAAATTATTGGTGCCGAGAAACCCTAACACGGATCTTAGACTAGAATTCTAGGCGAAACACAAAACTAGTTAACTACTTAACTAGAAGTGAGAAGCTACAACCTTTGTAGATCCGGTTCCCCACTTCCTTAGCTCCACGTGTGTGTGCTCTCGCTATCCATCATGAATCCTAGACTCATTCGTCGGCTTCATCGGAAAACGGGCGAGCAAGGTCGTCGGCTTCGTGTCAAAGACGATCTACGTCGAGGTTGCACTAGTTCAAGCTTCGACTTCACCAAGTAGTGAAACGTGTGAAGAAAACACCCAAAACCACTTGGAAAGAGGTAGAGGATGAAGAAATAGGAGGTGGGTTCACTTTAGATTTGGATTTCTCTCACTAGATCTCAAGTTGCCATTAATGGCATCTAGGTTTCTCACTTGAAGAAGAAGAAGAAGATGATAGAATTGTTATCACAAGTTGTATGTAAAATGAATAATAAATCAATTCTTATCATCTTCTAAGCATGGTCAAGTGTAGAGAATAGACCATGGTTAGTGGGAGTGGTTAGGGTTAAGCAAGGAGACAAAATGGCATCATTAGTAAAAGCTTCATGAAGCTTCACCACTCTTCAAGATAAGATGAAACCATTTTGTTTTGATAAATCCATTTGAATAAATAATAAATGGATAAAATAATAAGTGAATAAAATATAAACCCTAACCACTTGCATAACCATGGTTGCATTCTATACACAAAGCCAAAACAACATGCATCATCAAACATGATACATTCAAGTGTACACAAAACATATCACATATACAATGTGCACATCAAGTGAGAAAAATCCGTTTAAAGTGAACCAATACTAGTTAATGCAAAGTAATATATCAAATATATAATTATACATTAAATCATTAAATCAACACTTGATTCAATGATCCGGTCATGTCGCACATAACCGACTAGTATTCAATGCATCGATTTATCGAATCAATGATTCGATAACTAGGTCATATCTCATACAACCAATCGAAACATTAATCACGAGAATCAAATACGGTATCACATACACGCATTATTCTCGGTCCCGCACATATCTCATATGCACTCCTATTTCGTTTCGCTTGAGCTAGGAAACCTCTGTGTAGGACTCTAAAGACTCGTCAATACGCCGGTAGCAGATGATGATCATATCAAGCACCCACAAGCCGCAAGCGGTCTGCTAAACGTAACGGCCACCCGGGTATTGAGCGATCAGAAGATCGACGAGCTAGCCCGCTCACACTCCTGCGAATCCGACCAGTAACACTCACCATACAGTCCGGTCTCTTCGTCTGATATGTCGCATATCAAGTCTAGGGATGGTAAACGTCAGACCACAATAACCCGATAAGTCGTGCCGATGTGAGGCTCATAACGGGTCGAGAAACTACTGGTAACACTTACCAGCAAATCTCTGATCAGCCCTGGCCAGGGACTTCTCTGCTACGGCCAATCGAGCACTGCGCAACATCAACCCCCAATACCGGGAGAGACGAAACTCCTCCTATCGCTCATTGCCTCCATGTGACTCGGGACTGTGCCCAAAGACCACCGTTTTGCACGCCCTCATGGACGTGGTATGGTGGAAATCAAAGCACAGTGGGAATCACACAAGACTCTATGACGATCTCGGGTCTACAGACTAACCTGTACAAGTGTCACCTGAGAACTGCCATCTGACGTGAGGTATAATACCATCTGGGAGTTCTCGGCGAGTCCGTCCAGTGTACCCAGTCTCTACTGAGCACCCGTACACCATCTCTGATGTCAAACACCAATGGATATGGGATCATCCATCGCCCATCTCATGGGTCGAGAAGCGTATACGCTAGTCTACTCTAGTATATCGATGCCCTGTCTCGATACACCCACGACTAGGGACCTTGAAGGATGTACTTATGGACTACCATGTCCCCACTAGTATGATCTGTATCACCGTCCAGGTAGTCAAGTACATATCCTAAGGGCTTTACCAACATGTAACTATAAGACAGTATAAAGAGACTAGTGTACATGTTAAGATAAAGAGTAACCAGATAGCATACTATCATATCGAGCAAGAAAGTCATCTCTATATATGTCCAAGCATCCAATATAATATACATCATCTGTACAATACTGGCCTCTAGGGCATACATACAACTAACAATCTCCCACTTGCACTAGGGCCAGCTGCTGTAGTATCGCATACCGAGCATCCCGAAGAGTCTCTCAAACTGTATATGGGAAATGGCCTTCGTGAGTGGATCCGCGGTGTTGTTCTTCGTGTCAACCCTCCTGACCTCGATCTCCCGGCGATCAACTATCTCCCGGATCAGGTGATACCGCCTCAGAATATGCCTGGATCGCTGATGGGACCTGGGTTCCTTGGCCAAAGCCACCGCTCCATTGTTATCGCAATACAAAGGTATTGGATGCTCAATGGATGGAACCACACCAAGTTCAGTAATGAACTTCTTGATCCAGACAGCCTCTTTGGCAGCATCGTTGGCAGCGATGTATTCAGCCTCCATCGTCGAGTCTGCCACGGTTTCCTGCTTGGAACTCTTCCAGCTAACCGCCCCTCCGTAAAGGGTAAAGACAAAGCCCGACTGCGACTTAGAGTCGTCCTTATCACTCTGGAAGCTCGAATCGGTAAAGGACTCCACTTGGAGTTCTCCGTTACCATACACCAAGAACATATCTCTAGTCCTTCGCATGTACTTGAGAATGCTCTTCACAGCTGTCCAGTGACTCTCTCCAGGATCAGCTTGATACCTGCTCACTATACTTAGTGAGTATGCAACATCGGGTCTAGTACATAGCATCGCATACATGATAGAGCCTACTGCCGAAGCATAGGGTATCCCTTGCATGCGAGCTCTCTCCAAATCAGTCTTGGGAGACATCTCTTTGGAGAGAGTGACTCCAGAGATCGTGGGCAAGTTCCTACGCTTGGACTCTTCCATACTAAACCTCTTTAGTATGGTGTCAATGTACCTGGATTGGGACAATCCCAAAATCCGTTTGGATCTATCTCTATAGATCCTAATTCCCAATATGCAGGAGGCATCACCAAGATCTTTCATTGAGAATCTTTGTGATAAGAAGAGCTTGACCGATTGCAGCATAGGAATATCATTTCCTATCAAGAGTATATCGTCCACGTACAATACGAGGAATACAACCTTACTCTCTGGTACCTTCTTGTAGATACAAGGTTCATCTGGATTTTTGACAAAATCAAACTCTTTGATAACGACGTCAAAGCAGATGTTCCAACTCCGCGATGCTTGCTTTAATCCATAAATGGATTTAAGCAGCTTGCACACCTTCCCGCTGCTCCCACTGTCTACGAAGCCCTCTGGCTGAGTCATGTACACGCACTCTTCTAAATCACCATTTAGAAAGGCGGTCTTAACATCCATTTGCCAGATTTCGTAGTCATGATATGCAGCAATGGCAAGCATGATTCGGATGGATTTAAGCATAGCCACTGGAGAAAAGGTTTCGTCATAGTCCACACCTGGTCTTTGACGAAAACCCTTTGCTACAAGTCTAGCTTTGAAAGTCTCCACTTTCCCATCTACACCAAGTTTCTTCTTGAAGATCCACTTGCTCCCAATGGGTTTTACCCCTTCAGGAGCAACTTCCAAAGTCCATACTTTGTTGGTGTACATGGATTCCATCTCGGACCGCATAGCATCCAGCCATTTCACTGAGTCCCCACTTTTGGTGGCCTGCTCGAAGCTAGTTGGGTCATCATCCTCCATGATGCAATCCTCGCTTCCACCATCAATGAGAAAACCGTAGTATCTCTCAGGTGGACGAGAAACCCTACCAGATCGGCGGAGAGGCTGAGGTTCGTCGGGTACTACCGAATCTTCTGGTTCCACTAAATCTTCAGTTATAGTTTGTGTTTCTGAAACTTCTTCCAGTTCTACCTCAGAGCCACTAATCTCTTTTGCAAGAAATTCCTTTTCTAAAAAGGTGGCATGTTGAGCAATAAACACTTTTTGTTGTTCACTGTGGTAGAAGAGATATCCATTTGAATGTTTAGGATATCCCACAAACTTACATAGAACTGACCGTGCCTCGAGTTTGTCTGGATTTTGCCTTTTGACATAGGCCAGACAACCCCATATCTTAACTCGTTTAAGACATGGTCTCTTCCCACTCCATATCTCATATGGTGTGGTAGGTACAGATTTAGTTGGAACTTGATTCAATAGGTATGCCGCTGTTTCAAGCGCATACCCCCAGAAGGAAATAGGTAACTCAGCTGTACTCATCATAGAGCGCACCATATCTAATAGGGTGCGATTCCTCCGCTCCGATAAACCGTTGTGCTGTGGTGTATAAGGAGGAGTAAGCTGAGAGAGAATCCCATTCTCTTTTAGGAAGTCCAGGAATTCATTGCTCAAGTATTCACCTCCTCGATCAGATCGAAGGATTTTAATACTTTTTCCGGTTTGTTTCTCGACTTCTTGTTTATATTCTCTAAATTTCTCAAAAGCTTCAGACTTGTGTCTTATCAAGTACACATGTCCGTATCTTGAGAGATCGTCAGTGAATGTAATGAAGTACGAAGAACCATCCCTGGCATGTGTAGACATGGGACCGCATACATCACTATGTATTAGTCCCAAGAGTTCGGTAACTCTTTCTCCGTGTCCCGTAAACGGAGTTTTGGTCATCTTGCCTTTGAGACATGACTGGCAAGTGTCATAAGATGAAAATTCGAATGGTTTCAAATACCCATCCTTATGCAACTTAGCCAGTCGTGTCGCATTGATGTGACCCAGTCTACAATGCCACAAGAAGGATTCGTTGAGTTCAGAACTCTTCCTCTTGTCTGTGTTTGTTATGCTCAGAACTGTTGATTGATTTAGAATATAAATGCCATTGCATAACGTGCCTGATCCAACCAACTTTTGGTTATGGAAAATGTTCATAACATTGTCCTGTAATACAAAATTATATCCCTCTTTACTTAATAAAGAAACTGATATAATGTTGCATATCAGGTTCGGCATATAATAGCATTCGTTCAGAACCAATGTATTACCAGTTAGTAATACAAGGTGATATTCCCCGACAGTCTTAGTTGCAACAATTGCACCATTTCCAATTCTTATGTCTTTATCACCTTCTCCAAGTTCTCTACCTTTTCTAAGCCCATGTAACTGATTACATATATGGGATCCTGACCCGGTATCTAATACCCAGGACGTAGAGCAAATGAAGAAACAGTTCTCAGTAACGAACACACCCGAAGAAAATGCATCAACATGTACTTTCTTCATTCGGGTGGCATGGGAATCCTGGTATTCCCCTATATCCTGTTCATTCCTATAACTCTTATAAGAATGAACGGAACAAACGTTCCCCAGCACAGTATAACATGCGGGTTCGGTCAATACATCCATATTATTATCTTGATTAAGGCATGAAATGGTCGCTACCTGGAGAGAGAGAGAAGAAAACACTTTAGCGTAAGCTCGTGCAAGATCAGATTGGTTATTATCTTATCTAATCAGGATGGCTCCCGCTGCTTTTTATCAAATCTTCCTTCAAACCCTAAAAGGAAAGACTAGCCGGGATTAATTACACACTACAAGTTCGCCAATCTTTCAGCCAGGCCAGTGTCGGTACTTTGAAGGAGGTCCCCCGTGCTTTCGCACGAACCTAATTAATGTAAACCTCGTTTTCCCAGAGGCGTAACCTCGTTGACACCTTTCTAGACACCTACTTGATCGGCTAATTGCAATGTGCAAAACTCTCCCAGGAGTAACTCTTACTCGTAGTGGGTATCGGGATCCAACTATCTCATAGAAGGTATGCAATCTCATTGCAAATTTCAACACTTGAAATTCCCGATAATATTTTGCCCCTAGTGTGCCATGACCTTGACAGAGGTCAACAAATCATAGTGCACTAGTCAAGTTCAACCCGTCATTTCTTGATTGAATCAAACCCACTCGCACGACCCTTGACAGAGGTCAACAAGGTCGTACGACTACCCTAATCCAATCACATCACATGCTTTGCAGATAATTACTAGTTAGCTACCGCACACTACGCCTTGACAGAGGTCAACAAACGCAGCACGAATACTAAATAGTCTTTATCTGAAATGACGGAGGGCTACGACAGCTTTTTCTGAAAACCTATTGCGTAATGAACTTGATATCGTTGTAGAATCAAATGAAGTTTTGAAATGGAATGATTTTGAGGCTTTTCCAGTTTCGCTAAAGGGGTCACTCCCGGTGAAGGGATCGTCGGCCCTTTCCTCGTCGAATGAGGTGCGGGATATATCATATATATCACTGTACAAAGCAAAACTCAAAAACAATCAAAAGCAAACCGAGTGTGTAGCATCTGCCAGTTATTGCTAAAGGAGTCACTCCCGGTGAAGGGATCTCGGTCCTTTCCTCATCGAATAAGGTGCAGGGTATATCATATATACCGCTATGCAAAGCAAGAACTGTAGCTACCTGTTTTGTTTAAAATCTGATTCTACAACATCTTAGGTTTCTTTTCTTTCATTAATCACATTAATGAAGTCCCATCATTTAAATACCTAAACATCACAGATAGATATGACGTACACTTATGCCATCCGCATTCGCCTCGATGTCCCCTCGTGCACCGTTATGTTAGGTAACTAACGACAGAGCAGGGCAGGGCTAGCGCGGGTGTAAAACATAAGTAACGTCTATATAATATATCATATATACCATATACTATATCCATCACAGAATCACAACACAGATATCGCAGCAGAAGAAACATATGAAATATTGGATATACTAGGACGTCCGTGTTTTCAATACGAGCCAGTATAAAACACGGATTCCACGGTCGTGATGAATAGCCAATCCCACACTCCTGGACCCCTACGAGAGCGGCAAGCAACCCTGCCAATTCTAGGGTTAGGAGACCCGGACTCGACTCCTCGAGTTGGTCTCCCACTGGACCCCAGAACCCGGTTACTTGTGCTCCCCTCCTTGGGTCTATCCTAATGCGGAAAAGTAAATAATATACAAAGGGTGACAACTTCCGCTACCTGGAAGTGCCCCAAATAAAAGAATATTACATACAAGTTTTTACATGAATGAAAATGAAAAACACTCATCTCACATAAAAATCCCCGGCTATTCGAACACGACGATCCAATATAACATATCCAGCAACACATAACATCACATGTCATCAACGTAAGTAAGTATGCATACCCCAGTTGTCGTTGACATATAGCAACGAAACCGGCGATTCACATATTACACTTACGGTCACAGAAAAGAAAGTGTAAAACTACAACAGTTGGAATCCGTAACCTCTTTAGACATCACATGCCTAACAGTTACAAACCCCGCATTTTAGTCTCATTATCGAAAACTCTTTTCAATATCATATGGGACTAAACTGCTAGATTTATAACATTCATCCAGTTATCTCATAACTGTTTGTGAATTCCAATTATTGTATCACATTCCAGATAAACAGAAAATGTTAAACTTTCCGATCGAACATTCGAATACCCAAGTTTTCCCGATACAGCTCAACACATGAAATAAGTCTAACAACATTCAGTTCGTGCCTCAGTACCAACGGTCCAGCCGTAGAAGGGTCAAGCCAACGCCTCACATGTGGCACGCCGTACTGCCCCAAACCCGAAGGTTCAAAGGGCAGTTCAAGACGGTCACATAATCGAGTTAAGGTTTGTTGTCTTCTAGAGGGTCCATCGCGTTACTTGCACTACTTAGAACGTCGTTAAACTACGGAAAAATCCAACACTTGGAAATTTCCCGACAGGGGAAAAATTGGGTATTTACATCCGGTCAAACTTTTTAACATATTCTGAAAATTAACCGGAAATACACAAAAGACGAAATTTGATAATCCAATCGAAATACCGAATCCCCAAAACAACCCTGGAAAATTCAACTCTTGAATGAATATTAAAAATTCCCAGGAAAACCACCACAGAAAAATGAGAATTACTGTGAAAATTAAAATGCACAAAACGACAAAAGCGCCGCGCATCCGCCGCACGAGCCATGCTCGTGCCGCGGATCCGCGGCTCTTTGATGGAATTACTCCATCGAAATTCACAGTAACTCTTAGATTAGCCTGCTGATTTTTCTGCATATTTTTAATGTGGAAAAATCCCCGATTTTAGAAAAAGGACAGAGAGCATGTTTGGTTTAGGGTTTCGGGTTCGTTCGGGCTTCAAACTGCGTCTAGACTTCGCCTAAGGCTCTAGCTAGGCTCTGATACCACTGTAGGGTTCCTAGGCATCCTAATGAAGTCTCACAAGGCATCAACCATGCCAATTTCAAAAATTATTGGTGCCGAGAAACCCTAACACGGATCTTAGACTAGAATTCTAGGCGAAACACAAAACTAGTTAACTACTTAACTAGAAGTGAGAAGCTACAACCTTTGTAGATCCGGTTCCCCACTTCCTTAGCTCCACGTGTGTGTGCTCTCGCTGTCCATCACGAATCCTAGACTCATTCGTCGACTTCATCGGAAAACGGGCGAGCAAGGTCGTCGGCTTCGTGTCAAAGACGATCTACGTCGAGGTTGCACTAGTTCAAGATTCGACTTCACCAAGTAGTGAAACTTGTGAAAAAAACACCCAAAACCACTTGGCAAGAGGTAGAGGATGAAGAAATAGGAGGTGGGTTCACTTTAGATTTGGATTTCTCTCACTAGATCTCAAGTTGCCATTAATGGCATCTAGGTTTCTCACTTGAAGAAGAAGAAGAAGATGATAGAATTGTTATCACAAGTTGTATGTAAAATGAATAATAAATCAATTCTTATCATCTTCTAACCATGGTCAAGTGTAGAGAATAGACCATGGTTAGTGGGAGTGGTTAGGGTTAAGCAAGGAGACAAAATGGCATCATTAGTAAAAGCTTCATGAAGCTTCACCACTCTTCAAGATAAGATGAAACCATTTTGTTTTGATAAATCCATTTGAATAAATAATAAATGGATAAAATAATAAGTGAATAAAATATAAACCCTAACCACTTGCATAACCATGGTTGCATTCTATACACAAAGCCAAAACAACATGCATCATCAAACATGATACATTCAAGTGTACACAAAACATATCATATATACAATGTGCACATCAAGTGAGAAAAATCCGTTTAAAGTGAACCAATACTAGTTAATGCAAAGTAATATATCAAATATATAATTATACATTAAATCATTAAATCAACACTTGATTCAATGATCCGGTCATGTCGCACATAACCGACTAGTATTCAATGCATCGATTTATCGAATCAATGATTCGATAACTAGGTCATATCTCATACAACCAATCGAAACATTAATCGCGAGAATCAAATATGGTATCACATACACGCATTATTCTCGGTCCCGCACATATCTCATATGCACTCCTATTTCGTTTCGCTTGAGCTAGGAAACCTCTGTGTAGGACTCTAAAGACTCGTCAATACGCCGGTAGCAGATGATGATCATATCAAGCACCCACAAGCCGCAAGCGGTCTGCTAAACGTAACGGCCACCCGGGTATTGAGCGATCAGAAGATCGACGAGCTAGCCCGCTCACACTCCTGCGAATCCGACCAGTAACACTCACCATACAGTCCGGTCTCTTCGTCTGATATGTCGCATATCAAGTCTAGGGGTGGTAAACGTCAGACCCCAATAACCCGATAAGTCGTGTCGATGTGAGGCTCATAACGGGTCGAGAAACTACTGGTAACACTTACCAGCAAATCTCTGATCAGCCCTGGCCAGGGACTTCCCTGCTACGGCCAATCGAGCACTGCGCAACATCAACCCCCAATACCGGGAGAGACGAAACCCCTCCTATCGCTCATTGCCTCCATGTGACTCGGGACTGTGCCCAAAGACCACCGTTTTGCACGCCCTCATGGACGTGGTAAGGTGGAAATCAAAGCACAGTGGGAATCACACAAGACTCTATGACTATCTCGGGTCTACAGACTAACCTGTACAAGTGTCACCTGAGAACTGCCATCTGACGTGAGGTATAATACCATCTGGGAGTTCTCGGCGAGTCCGTCCAGTGTACCCAGTCTCCACTGAGCACCCGTACACCATCTCTGATGTCAAACACCAATGGATATGGGATCATCCATCGCCCATCTCATGGGTCGAGAAGCGTATACGCTAGTCTACTCTGGTATATCGATGCCCTGTCTCGATACACCCACGACTAGGGACCTTGAAGGATGTACTTATGGACTACCATGTCCCCACTAGTATGATCTGCATCACAGTCCAGGTAGTCAAGTACATATCCTAAGGGCTTTACCAACATGTAACTATAAGACAGTATAAAGAGACTAGTGTACATGTTAAGATAAAGAGTAACCAGATAGCATACTATCATATCGAGCAAGAAAGTCATCTCTATATATGTCCAAGCATCCAATATAATATACATCATCTGTACAATACTGGCCTCTAGGGCATACATACAACTAACATCAGACCCCAATAGCTCGATAAGTCGTGTCGATATGAGGTCTATAACAGTTCGAGAAACTACTGGTAACACTTACCAGTAAATCTCAGCAACCCTGGCCAGGGATTTCTGGTTATAGCCAATCGAACACAGCGCAACATCAACTCCCTATACCGGGAGAGACGGATCCCCTCCTATCGCTCATTGCCTCCATGTGACTCGGGAATGTACCCAAAAACCACCGTTTTGCACGCCCTCTTGGACGTGGTAAGGTGGAAATCAAAGCACAGTGGGAACCACACAAGACTCTATGACGATCTCGGGTCAAAAGACTACTATGTACCAGTGTCACCAGAGAACTGCCATCTGACGTAAGGTATAATACCATCTGGGAGTTCTCGGCGAGTCCGTCCAGTGTACCCAGTCTCCATTGAGCACCCGTATATCATCACTGATGTCAAACACCAATGGATATGGGATCATCCATCGCCCATCTGTATGGGTCGAGAAGGTATACGCTAGTCTACTATGGTATATCGATGCCCCGTCTCGATATACCCACGACTAGGGACCTTGAAGGATGTACTTATGGACTACCATGTCCCCACTAGTATGATCTGCCTCATAGTCCAGGTAGTCAAGTACACATCCTAAGGGATTTACCAACATGTAACAGAGAGACAAACAGTATACACGTTAAGGTAAAGGGTAACCAGATAGCATACTATCATGTCAAGCAAGAAAGTCCTCCCTATATATGTCCCAGCATCCACTACAATATACATCCAATGTACAGTAATGGCCTCTATGGCATACATATAACTAACAATCTCCCACTTGCACTAGGGCCATCTGATAGCAGTGGTTGTAGTATCTCATACTCAACCATCCCATAAAAAATCTCTCTCTGGGAACAGGCCTTTGTGAGTGGATCCGCTGTGTTGTCCTCTGAGTCTACTCTCCAAACCTCGATTACCCTGGAGATCAACCATCTCCATGATCAGGTGATACTGCCTTAGAATATGTCTGGATCACTGATGGGACGGGTGTTCCTTGGCATAAGCCACAACTCCATTGTCACACAATGGGAGGAACGAAGTTCATCTCATGAACTAATATACACCTAGACTGCCTCTTTGGTAGCATCTTAAGTAGCGATGTATCCAGCCTTTATCGTCTAGTATGCCACGGTATCTAGCTTGGAACTCTTCCAATCATACCGTCCCTTTACTGAGGTTAAAGACAATGCCTGTGACTGACATTCAGTCGTCTTTATCACTCTGGAACCCTTCCAGTGATTCTCCCCAGGATCGATTGATACCATCTCACTACAACTAGTGAGAATCCTAACATCCAATTAGATCTATCTCATAGATCCAAAACCCAGGATTTAGGAGGTATCAGCTTGATCCTCTATGGAGAATCATTGTGATAAGTGGAGATTGACCAAGCGTAGCATAGGAAACTCCTTTCTTATAAGAGTATGTCATCCACGTACTCTACGAGGATCACCACCATACTCCATACTACCTTTTGTATATACAAGGTTCATCTACCATTTTGATGAAGTCAAACTTTTTGACAACTACATCAAAACAGACGTTCCAACTCCGCGATGCCTGCTTTATCCTATAAAGCATCTTGTACACGTTTCTGCTGCTCCCACTGTCTACGAAGTCCTCTGGCTGTGTACTTATAGACGTTCTCTTCTAAAATATCATTTAGAAAAGCAGTCATGGCACCCAACCACCAGATATCGTAGTCATGGTATGTAGCCGTGGCAAGTAGGATCTGGATGGATTTAAGCATAGCCACTTGAAAAGGTTTCATCATTATCCACGCCTGGTCGATGACGAAAAGCTTTAACAAGTCTAGCTTTGAAAGTCTCAACTTTTCCATCTACACCAAGTAATCTTCTCAAGATATACTTGCTCCTGATGGGGATTTAAACCTTCAGATATAGCAACCAAAGTCCATACTTTGTTGGTGTACATGGATTCCATCTCAGATCGCTAAGCATCCAGCCATTCTTACAGAGTCCCACTCCTGATGGCCAGCTCGAAACTAATTGGGTCATCATCCCATGATGCAATCCTCGCTCCCACTGTCATCGAGAAACCGAAGTATCTCTCAGGCGGATGAGGAACCCTACTAGATCGGCGGAGAGGCTGAGGTTCGTTGGTTACTATTGAATCCTTTGAATCTACCAAATTATCTGCTGTAGTTTGTATAGCTGGAACCTTCCAGTTCTACATAACAGATCTTGCCACGAGCTTGTCCGGATTTTGCTTTTCAGACATAGGCTGGACAACCCCAAATCTTAACCAACTTAAGATATGGGCTCTTCCCTTTCCATATCATATATGAAGTGGTAGGCAACTGATTTGATTTGAACCCTATTCAATAGGTATGCAGCTTCTCAAGTGCATAACCCCCAAAAGGAAAAAGGTAACTCAGTAGTACTCATCATAGAGCACACCTTATCAAATAGGGTGTGATTGCTCCGCCCCGATATACCATCGTGCAATGGTGTATACGGAGGAGTAATTCTGAGAGAATCTCATTCTCCTTTAGAATAGTCTAGGATTTCCGTGCTCAAGTATTCTCCTCCTCGATCACATCAAAGGACATAATAATTATACCCGTATTTTGGTTCTCTACTTCTAAATCATATTCTGTGAATATCTCAAAAGGTTCGGACTTGTGTTTCAACAGGAACATATGTCTGAATCTTGAGAGATCATCAGAGAATGTAATGAAGTATAAAGAACCGGTCTTGGCATGTGCAGACAGGGGACCTACATACATCAACATGTATCATCCCAAGAGTTCACTAACTCTTTCTCTGCTTCCAGTAAACAGAGCTATGGTCATTATATCTTTGTGACATGACTGGCAAGTTTCAGAAGATGTAAATTCAAACTGATTTAAATATGCATCTACTTGTAACTTCAGCCAGTCAGGTCGCATTGATATGACCTAGTCTACAATGCCTCAAGAAGGATTCGTTCAGTTCTGAACTCTTCCTCTTGTGTGTGTTCCGTATACTAAGAACTGTAGTTTGATTTAGAACATCAATGCTTTTAGATAACGTGCCTGAACCGATCAACTTTTGATATAGGAAATGTTCAAAACATTATTCAACAATACAAAATTTTACCATTTCTTTACTAATAAAGAGACTGATATGATTTTTTATATCAGGTTCGGTATCTAATAACATTCGTTCAGAATCAATGTATTTGTAATACAGGGTGACAGTGACCAACAGACTTGGCTGCAACACTTGCCCCGTTTTCTGCCTCATGAAACTTATCACCCGTTCTCAGTTCTTTACCTATCTTTAGCCCATGTAACAGATTACATATGCGGGATCCTGATCCGGTATCATATACCAAGGACGTAAAGGACACTGAGAAACAGTTCTATATAATGAACACACCCGAAGATGATGCATCAGCATGCACTCTCTTCGTTTGGGCGGCACGGGAATTCTGGTAATCCCCAATTTCCTGCTTTGTCTTATAACAATTATAAGTTGGAGCGGGACCAACGTTCCCCAGCTCAGTATAACAAGCGGGTTCGGTCAAATATCCATATTATTATCTTTATTAAGGCGTGATATGGTCGGTACCTGGAGAGAGAGAGAAGAAAACACTCAGCGTGCGCTCTTGCAAGATCAGATCGGTTATTATCTTATCTAATCAGGATGGCTCCCACTGGTTTTTATCAAATCTTCCTTCAAACCCTAAAAGGAAAGACTAGCCGGGATTAATTACACACTACACGTTCACCAATCTTTCAGCCAGGCCAGTGTCGGTACTTTGAAGGAGGTCCCCCGTGCTTTCGCACGAACCTAATTACAGTAAACCTCGTTTTCCCAGAGGCGTAACCCCGTTGACACCTTTCTAGACACCTACTTGATCGGCTAATTGTAATGTGTAAAACTCTCCCAGGAGTAACTCTTACTCGCAGTGGGTATCGGGATCCAACTATCTTATAGAAGGTATGCAATCTCATTGCAAATTTCAACACTTGAAATTCCCGATAATGCTTTTGCCCCAAACGATCTATGACCTTGACAAGGTCAACAAACCATAGATCGTAAGTCATGTTCAACCCGTCATTTCTTGATTGAATTAAACCCACCCGCACGACCCTTGACAAGGTCAACAAGGCAGTACGACTACCCTAACTCAATCTGCATCATATGCATAAGCAGATAAATACTGGTTAACTACCGCACACTGCGCCTTGACAAGGTCAACAAATGCAGCACGAATACTAAACAGGACTTATCTGAAATGACGGAGGGCTACGACAGGTTTTTCTGAAAACCTATTTCGTAATGAACCTGATATCGTTGTAGAATCAAATGATTTTGAAATGGAGTGTTTTTGATGCTTTTCTAGTTTTGCTAAAGGAGTCACTCTCGGTGAAGGGATCGTCGGTCCTTTCCTCGTCGAATGAGGTGCGGGATATATCATATATATCACTGTGCAAAGCAAAAAATCTTAAAACCAATCAAAAGACAAACCGAGTGTGTAGCATCTGCCAGTTATTGCTAAAGGAGTCACTCCCGGTGAAGGGATCTCGGTCCTTTCCTCATCGAATAAGGTGCAGGATATATCACATATACCTCTGTGCAAAGCAAGAACTATAGCTACCTTTTTTTTTATTTTGAAATTCGATTCTACAACATCTTTAGGTTTCTTTTTCTTTCATTAATCACATTAATGAAGTCCCATCATTTAAGTACCTAAACATCACAGATAAATATGACGTACACTTATGCCATCCGCATTCGCCTCGATGTCCCCTCGTGCACCGTTAGGTTAGGTAACTAACGGCAGAGCGGGGCAGGGCTAGCGCGGGTGTAAAACATAAGTAACGCCTATATAATATAACATATATACTATATAAAGTATCCATCACAGAACATATCACATGATCACATCACAGATATCGCAGCAGAAGAATCATATGAAATATTGTATATACTAGGACGTCCGTGTTTTCAATACGAGCCAGTATAAAACACGGATTCCACGGTCGTGATGAATAGCCAAACCCACACCCCTAGACCCCTATGCGAGCGGCAAGCAACCCTACCAATTCTAGAGTTAGGAGACCCGGACTCGACTCCTCGAGTTGGTCTCCCACTGGACTCCAGAACCCGGTTACTTGTGCTCCCCTCCTTTGGTCTATCCTAGTACGGAAAAGTAAATAATATACAAAGGGTGACATCTTCCGCAACCTGGAAGTGCCCCAATAAAAGAATATTACATACAAGTTTTTACATGAATGAAAATGAAAAACACTCATCTCACATAAAAAACCCCGGCTATTCAAACACGACGATCCAATATAACATATCCAGCAACCCATAACATCACATGTCATCAACGTAAGTAAATATGTCCATCCCAATTGTCGTTGACATATAGCAACGAAACCGGTGATATCACATATTACACTTACGGTTACAGTAAAGAAAGTGTAAAATTACAACAGTTGGAATCCGCAACCTCCATAGACATCGCATGCCTAATCAAATGAATTACTTAGACATCGCTTTGCCTAACAATTATAAATCCCGCATTTTAGTCTCAAAATCGAAAACACTTTTCAATATCAAGTCGGGCAATTCAACAAGATTCCCGACATCCTGATCGAATACTCGTCGCAAACTTTAGTAGGCGGCCGCACCCCTGATACTGTCGACGAAATGCACTAAGGCGGAACACCGTTACCGCGAGCACCCGAACGGATGCTTTCGGCGACGGGGTTCTCCAACAGTCACTTGGTCGGGGCTATGGATTGAGGCTGTCTATTAAGTTTACCCAGCGAGTATCCGCGTACGCTACGTAATTGCGACGGACTTTTGATCACATCAAAATTCCGTGGCAAACGATCAAGTGAGACTAAAGTGCTATGTTTATAACATTCATTCAGTTATCTCATAACTACTTGTGAATTCCAATTATTGAATCCCATTCCAGATAAATAGAAAATGTTAAACTTTCCGATCGAACATTCAAACACCCAAGTTTTCCCAAAACAGATCAAAACATGAAACAAGTTTTAAAAAAAATCCAGTTCATGCCTCAGTACCAACGGTCCAGCCGTAGAAGGGTCAAGCCAACGCCTCACATGTGGCACGCCGTACTGCCCCAAACCCGAAGGTTCAAAGGGCAGTTCAAGACGGTCACATAATCAAGTTAAGGTTTGTTGTCTTCAAGAGGGACCATCGCGTTACTTGCACTACTTAGAATGCCTTTAAACCACGGAAAAATCCAACACTTGGAAATTTTCCGGCAGGGGAAAGATTGGGTATTTATATCCGGTCGAACTTTTTAACATATTCAAAAATTATCCGGAAAAGCCACAAAGACAAAGTCTGATAATCCGATCGAATCATCTAAGCTCCAAAACACCCTGGAATATTCAACTCTTGAATAAATATTAAAAAATTCCCAGAAAATCCAGCACCTGAAGTGACAAATTACTGTGCAAAAATGGAGGGCTGACGTCATCATATGGCCGCGGAACCGCCGCACAAGGCATGCTTGTGCCGCGGTTCCGCCGAGCTTTAGATGAGTTAGCCCCTCGAATTTCACAGCAATTCAACTAAGACCCTGCTGAATTTTTTAGCAATTTTTAATCTGGAAAAAACCAGTTTTTGAAAAAAGTTCAGAGAGCATTTTGGAAATGGGATTTCGGTTCGATCGGACTTCAAACTCCGTCTACGCCTCGCCTAAGGCTCTAGCTAGGCTCTGATACCACTGTAGGGTTCCTAGACACACTAATGATGTCTCACAAGGTATCAACCATGCCAATTTCTAAATTTACAAGTGCCGTGAAACCCTAATACGGATCGTTAACTAGAATTTTAGGCGAAATAAGAAGCTAGTTAACAATTTAACTAAGTGAACGGAAATACAACCTTTGTAGATCCGGTTCTCCACCTCCATTGCTCCATGATGAAGTCCCCTTGCTGTCCAAATCCAATCCCAGGCTCTAGCGTCGGCTTCATCGGAGAAATGGGCGGGCTAGGTCATCGACAACGATGCCGAAGATGATCTACGTCGAGGCATCATAAGATCAAGCTCCCACTTCACCAAGTCATGAAACTTGTGAAGAAAACACCCTATACTACTTGGCAAGAGGTAGGGGATGAAGAAATAGGAGGTGGGTTCACTTTAGAATTGGATTTCTCACTCTTTTCATCAAATCACCATTGTTGGTAGCAAGCTTCTTCATCTTGAAGAAGAAGAAGAAGAAAATATTATGATACTTATCATGTATTCAACCATGGTTTAGTGTAGAGATTTAACTAAGGTTAGATCAATGGTTACGGTTAGAGAAGAGACAAGAATGGTGGACTTGTTCAAAGCTTCAAGAAGCTTCAACAAGCAAACAAAACAAGCCACCATTTTCTTTTCTTCTTTTCTAAAATAAATAAAAAAATAAATAGATAAGAAAATGAAAACCCTAACCATTACACAACCATGGTTTAATCTTTACACAAACCCAAGTGAGCATGTATCATCAAACATGATACAATCTTGTGCACAAAAATATATCACATATACAATGTGCATTTCAAGTGAGAAAATCCTTTTAAGGTGAACCAATACTAGTTAATGCAAAGTAACATATCAAATATATAATTATGCATTAAATCATTAAATCAACACTTGATTTAACGATCCGGTCATATCGCATATAACCGACCAATATCCAATGTATCGACTTATCGAATCAATCCTAGATTCGATAACTAGGTTATATCGCATACAACCATTCGATACATTCCTCGCGAGAATGAAATATGGTACCACATACACGCATTATTCTCGGTCCCGCACATATCTCATATGCGCTCCTATTTCGTTTCGCTTGAGCCAGGAAACCTCTGTGTAGGACTCTAAAGACTCGTCAATACGCCGGCAGCAGGAGATGATCATATCAAACACCCACAAGCCGCAAGAGGTCTGCTAAACGTAACGGCCACCCGGGTATTGAGCGATCAGAAGATCGACGAGCAAGCCCGCTCATACTCCTGTGAATCCAACAAGTAACACTTTACCGTACAGTCCGGTCTGTTCGTCTGATATGTCGCATATCTCGCCTAGGGGTGGTAAACGTCAGACCCCAATAGCTCGATAACTCGTGTCGATATGAGGTCAATAACAGTTCGAGAAACTACTGGTAACACTTACCAGTAAATCTCAGTAACCCTGGCCAGGGATTTCCGGTTATAGCTAATCGAACACAGCGCAACATCAACTCCCTATACCGGGAGAGACGAATCCCCTCCTATCGCTCATTGCCTCCATGTGACTCGGGACTGTACCCAAAAACCACCGTTTTGGACGCCCTCTTGGACGTGGTAAGGTGGAAATCAAAGCACAGTGTGAACCACACAAGACTCTATGACGATCTCGGGTCAACAGACTACTCTGTACCAGTGTCACCAGAGAACTGCCATCTGACGTAAGGTATAATACCATCTGGGAGTTCTTGGCGAGTCCGTCCAGTGCACCCAGTCTCCATTGAGCACCCGTATATCATCTCTGATGTCAAACACCAATGGATATGGGATCATCCATCGCCCATCTGTATGGGTCGAGAAGGTATACGCTAGTCTACTCTGGTATATCGATGCCCCGTCTCGATATACCCACGACTAGGGACCTTGAAGGATGTACTTATGGACTACCATGTCCCCACTAGTATGATCTGCATCATAGTCCAGGTAGTCAAGTACACATCCTAAGTGCTTTACCAACATGTAACAGAGAGACAAACAGTATTCACGTTAAGGTAAAGGGTAACCAGATAGCATACTATCATGTCGAGCAAGAAAGTCCTCCCTATATATGTCCCAGCATCCACTACAATATACATCCAATGTACAGTAATGGCCTCTAGGGCATACATATAACTAACAGATCTCACTAAAGGGCCGCGGAACAGCGGCCCTACACCGACATTTGCCGCGGTTCCGCGGCCATCTGACGCACGTGTCGGTGCAAATTTCTTCTGACGGTGCGTCGGTGCGTTGGTTGGGATTTTTCGTGGGCATATCTGTAATAGCACATGCGCGAGAATTTGTAACCCTAGTTTTCCTATTTCCTTATAAATATGTAATCAAAATACTGTAATAGGGATGCCTCCTTTTAATGAGATAAAATTCAGATTTAATTCAGTGGGAAGAGCATCATTTCTGTAAGTTCTTATTTCAATTTCTACCTTAGTTGATAATTTAATTATTTCCCTAGATCTAATTAATCTTTTGCCCTAGTTTAATCTAGTGTAATCTTTCTTAAACTGCCGTAGGTAAGTTATTTTAAAATGTTATTCTTAGAAGATCCCCTAATGAGCGAGTAATCTCCTTGCTTGTTAGGGTTAGGAATAAGGGAGGGATTAAGAGATGAATATCTCTCATCACTTTCATGCACAATTATTTTTGATAACTAGAACTTCATGCAAGCATGCATGATCCGCTCCCTACGGCACCCTACCCACGAGGTAACGGTGAAACCGTAGTATAAAGGACCGGACATGCATGTCTTCCATGAAGGTTAGAGCAAATATTAGAAAAGGACGGACAAGGATCTAGAGGAAGAAACTTCATTTCTTCCCAATCATCCTAATCCCTTTTTCTAATAGTTGCTATAACTTCTAAAAGATTTCATTTAGGGCAATGAAAGAGATGTGGCATTCAATCTTATCAAACCTTACCTTAGATCTAACCCTAGCAAGTTTCTTTATCATCGTACAACTTAGTTTTAGATTCAATTAAAACAAAACCAAACAACCATTGGAATCAACTCGTAAGAACACTTAGGAAAATTACACATCCCTGTGGACCGACCCGTATTCACCGGCTAGCTACAAAGCGACGCCGTTTCTGATTGCGGTAAAAATATTTTTGATCTTAAAATCCTACAATAATCAAATGGCGCCGTTGCCGGGGATGGCGCAAAATTTCCTTTTTGTAATTTCGGGTTGATATTAATCTTATAAATCATAAAAATCTGAAAATAGAAAAAGTACAAAAACATTTTATCAATTTTTATCTGTTTGAAGGGTCTTATTGTTTGAATCTTGCAGAAACAGCGAAGAATCTCGGATCTGGAAATTTACAGAGGGCAAAATAGAAATTGGTACATCAGAACAGAGGAGTATTAGAACAGAGGAGAAGCAGATTTTTTCTCCGTAAGTGATCCTTCTACTAGACCGCGGTTCCACGGCACTTCTGCGCCCCAGACCGCGGTTCCGCCGCACTCTAGCCACGTCATCTCCTCAAATTTGGTCGGTTTGTTCCTCATTCTCCCCTCTGCCAACCTCAATATATCTTTTGTGAAATTTTCTGCAGGATTTCTTTGCGCTAAAAAAATCTTCTTCCCCCTTCTAAATAAAAGATTTTCTGCAGGTTTCTTTGCGCCGCGCTAAAAATAATTGATTGCAAGTGAATTTACAGTTTTGCATAATTTAATCGAATTTTAAGTAGCTATTGACCAAACTCAGATTGGGTGGGGATTTCATCACCCTTCCCAGGACCCCAGAAAGCACTTAAAGCATTTGCATCGACCACTTTTAATTAAAAAATACTAGACTCATTCCTAAGGACTTCGAGCTCAATAGGACAAAGGACTAGACATAGGCATCGACCGTTTATCCTAACTGACTTTGCGGTGTCTAGGCAAGTGTGTCAAGGCAAGTGGTTACTTAATTAGGACCGCTACTTGTAGCTGGGAGCCTCCTACTTACCTGGCACTTACCTGGCCGCAATTGGCGGTGAAGAGGCGGTTTGAGGTCCTATTTATAGCCCTAGTTAGGAGCTGTCTAGCTGACCTAGGTGACCCTAGATCTAGGCCTAATTGTGCATGTGTGGTTGATCGCGTTTGCATCTCAAGTCTCTTTTAAAAAAAAAAAACCTCTTTGCAAAACTCGCACAAACATAAAAAAAAAAAAAATTCTTTTCAAAACTTGCAACTTGTCACTAAAGAAAACTTGCACCTCACTTACACCACTTCCTTTCATTGACGTTATCTTACCTCCACATTCTGTCTTTCATTTTTTTTCTCTGACTACACTACCCTTTAGTGTATGTCACTTTGGACTAGGGACACTAACGCCCGATTAGTCCATGTTTCGTTGGTACCGACCGACGAACCTTTCGACACCGAAGTCGAAATTCCATCCACTTTCTTACCTCCACCTTCAAATTCTTCCTCCGAAGGTATGTCGGGATTCAACCCCAACGATACCTTACCGACGGGAATGATTCCACCTGCGTTAGGTGCGGATAACCCGAATCAACCGCCTGTTGAAGCGCCTGCACGAGTTGCGCTCCAGGATCTCTTCTACCCTGTCCGCACTTCTTTACCCACCTGTCTTTCACCCCCACCGGCAAATGGGGACAATTTTGAAATAAAACCACATTTCATCAATATGCTGCCAAAAATTCATGGTTTGAAATCAGAAGATGCGTACATTTTTATTAATAAATTCCAAAACGCGCTATGATGAAAACGACCCAATTAAGTGATGACGCTATAAGGCTAAGGGTCATTCCTTTCAACTTATGTGACTTAGCCGAGAAGTGGCTATACAGCACCGCATCACATTCCATTAGAAATTGGGACGAGTTTGTGAAGGCTTTTCTTAAGAAGTTCTATCCTCATCACAAAACTGCTAGAATCCGCAATGAGATTATACAATTCTCACAGCTTCCTTCCGAACCATTTTGGAAGTGTTTTGAAAGATTCAAAGACCTACTCTTTCAATGCCCTCATCACGGGATCGAAAGTTGGCAACTTTGCCATACATTATACGAGGGATTGAACTCGGCAACGAAGCAGTTGCTAGAAACCATCTGTCAAGGTCACTTTCTCTCCAAATCTAGTGAGGAAGCGTGGTGGTTTCTTGAGGATCTTAGTGGACAAACAATTCAGCGGGAGAGCACCAAGACCATATCATCTTCTTCTAGTGGTCAATCTAGCGCAGGCATATATTAAGTAGAGATGTCGATTGCCATGAAAGCCGAGATGGCCGCTCTTACGAAAAAGCTGGAAGCGATTGATACCAAAATCTCATCGTTTTCTCCTGCCCCTGTTGTGCCTCCACGAACTGTTTGTGGTTGTTGTTCGGCTCCATCACATCTCATTCAAGAGTGTCCTTACAATGCATCTACTCAAGGACAGGATCAAGTAAATGCTGCCTTTCAGCAACGACAGAGAAACGATCCATACTCTTCGACATACAATCCGGGGTGGAGGAGTCACCCAAATTTCGCTTGGAACCAAAATCAACAATTCCAAGGGAATAACAATTATCAAGGGCCTCCTCCACAACAACAACAAGCACCCCCACAAACTCAATTTCAACAACCTCTCCAACAGCAACCTTACCCTAGTCAAGTGAACAATTTTGTGCCTAATAATTCTTACACGCCAAACAATTTTGTTCAACCTAACAATGACAAGTTTAGCTCGCTCGAAAGAAGTCTAGGTGCGTTCCTAAAGCAATCTACACAGTCTACAGCAAGACTAGAGACTTCTATTCAATCTTTGGTGCAAAACAGTGCCTCACACGATCAAAGCATCAAATCTATTGAGGCACAAATTGCACAACTCAATTCAGCATTGAGCGAGCGAGAGAAAGGAAAGCTCCCATCTCAACCACTGCCCAATCCCGATCACGCACATGCTGCACATTAACAGCAAACTCATAACCTAAACGCTGTGACCACGTTGAGATCGGGGAAAATGTTGCAAAACAATATGGGTATTCATAATGACACCCCTGCCGGTGGTTCTTCTTCACCTTCTTCTTCTTCATTAGAGCCTGTTCTCCATCATTCACAAGGCTCTACTCCTTCTAGCTCGAACGGACCCACTTCTCACAACACGAACACATCTACACGGGGTTCCGTTCCAACTCAACAATCTGATCCGCAAAAATTGGACTCAACAACATTTCAAAATGCTCCTTTTCCAAACCGGTTGAGATCGAATAAACCAACTCCACAAATGGAGAAGATTGTCGAGTTGTTCAAACAGGTGAGCATAAATATCCCTCTTTTGGATGCAATCCAACAAGTTCCTTCATATGCAAAAATCTTAAAGGACTTATGCACCAAAAAGAGGAAGTCACAAGTACCAAAGAAAGTTTTTGTGTCCAGTGCTGTTAGCGATGCTCTTATCCAATCTTTACCCCAAAAGCACAAGGACCCCGGTTGTCCTACTATTTCGATAACAATTGGGGACAAGAACATCAATAGAGCACTACTAGATCTTGGTGCTAGTGTCAATTTGCTACCTTATTCTGTGTACGAGCAATTAGGCATTGGAGAGCTTAAGCCCACTCACTGTACTCTCTAAATGGCTGATCGATCAATCGCCCATCCAAGGGGTGAGCTAGAGGATGTGTTGATCAAATTTGGGCAGTTCATATTCCTAGTTGATTTTATTTTTATGGACACACAACCTGTTGCTAACTCACGGAACCAAATTCCGGTGATTCTCGGTCGACCATTTTTTGCTACTTCCAATGCCATAATAAACTGTCGCAATGGCTCCATGACTTTATCCTTCGGGAAGACGTCTTGTGAGTTCAATATTTACAAGTTAGGAAGTCTGCCCCCCGTGCCTAATACTAGTACACGAGAAGTTTTCTCTATTCACGAAATCACGCAGGAGGACTGCGAATTTGAAAGTTTCTTGTTTGATGAGAACAGTTTTGACGCCACTAGTGCATCCCTCCTTAAGCCTACCACAGTTGACACAACCGATATTGATTATGAAAGTTTCACTTTTTCAGATAATGACGAGTCACAGCCCGAATATGAGTCTTTTGAATTTTAGTATGAGTTAGTTGAACCATCCGAATCGGTTGTTTGCAGTGATTTCGAACCTGTGTTGGAGTCCTTTGAGTTCGAGGTAGATTCCGCAATGATTCTTTCGCCTCCGAAACTCGAACTCAGGTCCTTGCTGTCTCACCGTAAATATGTTTACATAGGTGAGAATGAGACCTTTCCCATTATAATATCAGCCTCTCTAGCCTTCGAGCAAGAGAACGCTATTTTAAAAGTCTTACAAGATAGGCGGCAAGTTTTCAGTTGGACTATGGCGGACATCGAGGAGATTAGTTCCCTTATAATTGAATATCATATGCAATTGATGGATGATGCCAAGTCAATAAAGGACCCGCAGAAACATTTTGGGGATATTGTGGTGAGTCAACCTCCTCCTTTAGAAGTTGAACCACCCCCATTTCTTTTAATAAGCTATGAGAATGCCAATATTCCACTGACTGCTGATCATTCTCATTCTCGTTTGGATTCATCACCACATCATATCTATTCACTTCCATACCTTCCCTGCCATCACTCCTATCTTCCCCAATTCTTTTTGGATCGGTACAACATGTTCTTCCACCATCCGACACTCTTTATAGATAAATTTTTCGACTGGTTGGTGTTGATGTTTGGTCTGTGCAAAGTCTGGCAGTAATGTCTAACATTGTTTTACTGAAGTTTGGGGGGAGCCTTTCTGTATATATTTTTCTTTTAACAACAAAATAATAAAAAATGAACAGGGGAGTGCCGGCATTTTGACCCACTTGGTGTAGCATGACAGTGAGGACACTGTCCAGTTTAAGTTTGGGGGTATGCTCGGTACGTCTTTGTCCTTCGCATTCATTTGTACATATTTTTGCATTTCCATACTTATTTTAAAACCCATAAAAATTGAAAAATTCCAAAAATATAAAAATAAATGTATTCAATTTTGGCTATTTGACTTGAGTTTGACAGATAGGTTAACTAGCTAGAAACAACTAGATCTTAGACATAGTAAATTAAAAACCCTAAAAATAACCTTCCTTAAAGTTTAACAATAGAGAGTATATGTTTTTGTAGTTTATTTAGAAATAAGCAAATTTTGGGTTCACTTCTTGGGCTAAGTCGAAATAAAGGAAAAATATTGATATTCTTATTAGAGTATAAGTTTGAAAAATAATTCTTAGCTTAAGTCAATACTCTGAAAATGTATACCCTACAAATTGCACAATCACGCACCTTGAAACTTGGAATAGTAGAAGAGATCTTGAAATGCTCTTGTCTAAAGTCCTTAGTACGAAGAAAATAAAAAAAATGTGAATAAAGAAAAAATGAACAATGGTCTTTATGATTACTTAAGGCTGCAAAAATAGAAAAATATTTAGCAATGGTGCTTCATCACCTAGTGCCTTAGACCAACTGGTTTGGGAGTGTAGGGTTCCTAGGCACTCTAGTGAAGTCTCACAAGTGATCAAACATGCACAAATCAAATTTTACGGGTGCCTACAAACCCGACTACGGATCGTTTACTAGATATTTAGGCGAACAAAGTAACTAGTTAACACTTAACTAATGGGATATCGGAAATACAACCTTTGTAGATCCGGTGCTCCACCTCCATAGCTCCGCAAAGAAGTCTCTCCGCTGTCCAAAAGGAATCCGGGCTCTAGAGTCGGCTTCGTCAGAGAAAAATCGAGCTAGGTCGTCGATGTCCATGCCGAAGATGATTTACATCGAAGCATCGCAAGATCAAGCTCCACCTTCACCAAGCCATGAAAACTTGTGAAGGAAACACACTCTACTACTTGGCAAGAGGTAGAGGATGAAGAAATAGGAAGTGGGTAGACTTTAGAATTGGATTTCTCACTTTGCCATTAAAGCTTTCAAGCTTTTTCTTGAAGTGAAGAAGAAGAAGAAGATGAAGAATATGATAAGTCTTTTTTAAAATGAAAATAATAATAATACTTATCATCTACCAACCATGGTGAAGTGTAGAGACTAAACTAGGGTTAGTGGGAATGGTTAGGGTTAAGCATGAGACAAAAAGGGTGACTTTGGTCAAAGCTTCAAGAAGTTTTAGCTAGAAAACAAATTAAGCCACCATTTTCTCTTAATGCTTATCAATTTCCAAAAAGAATAAATAAATGAATAAATGAATAAGGAAATAGTAAACCCTAACCATTTCATTAACCAAGGTTTAATTCTTTACACTTAACCAAAAGGCATGTATCATCAAACATGATACAAGCAAGTGCACAAAATCATATCGCATATGTAATGCGCACATCCGAGTGAGAAAATCCATTTAAAGTGAACCGATACTAGTTAATGCAAAGTAATATATCAAATATATAATTATACATTAAATCATTAAATCAACACTTGATTTAACGATCCGGTCATATCGCATATAACCGACTAGTATCCTATGCATCGGCTTATCGAATCGATCTTCGATTCGATAACTAGGTTATATCGCATACAACCAATCGATACATTCATCGCGAGAATAGAATACGGTATCACATACGCGCATTATTCTTGGTCCCGCACATATCTCATATGCGCTCCTATTTCGTTTTGCTTGAGCCAGGAAACCTCTGTGTAGGACTCTAAAGACTCGTCAATACGCCGGCAGCAGGTGATGATCATATCAAACACCCACAAGCCGCAAGCGGTCTGCCAAACGTAACGGCCATCCGGGTATTGAGCGATCAGAAGATCGACGAGCAAGCCCGCTCACACTCCTGCGAATCCAACTAGTAACACTTATCGTATAGTCCGGTCTGTTCGTCTGATATGTCGCATATCTCGCCTAGGGGTGGTAAACGTCAGACCCCAATAGCTCGATAAGTTATGCCGACTTGAGGTCCATAACATTCGTGAAACTACTGATAACTCTTACCAGTATATCACTGCAACCCTGGCCAGGGATTTCCTGTTATGGCCAGTCGAGCATAGCACAACATCAACCCCCAATACCGGGAGAGATGAATCCCCTCCTATCGCTCATTGCCTCCATGTGAATCAGGACTGTACCCAAAAACCACCTGTTTGCACAACTCAGTAGAGCCGTGGTAGGGTGGAAATCAAAGCACAGTGGGAGACACATAAGACTCTATGACGATCTCGGGTCAACAGACTAAGCTGTACCAGTGTCACCAGAGAACTGCCATCTGACGTGAGGTATAATACCATCTGGGAGTTCTCGGCGAGTCCGTTCAGTGTACCCAGTCTCCACTGAGCACCCGCATACAATCTTCGATGTCAAACACCAATGGATATGGGATCATCCATCGCCCATCGCATGGGTCGAGAAGATATGCGCTAGTCTACTCTGGAATATCGATGCCCCATCTCGATATTCCCTCGACTAGGAACATTTGAAGGATGTACTCATGGACTATCCAGGCCCCACTAGTACGATCTGCATCACAGTCCTGGAAGTCGAGTACACATCCTAAGGGCTTTATCAACATGTAATCAGAGAGACAGAAAGTATACATGTTAAGATAAAGTGCAACCAGATAGCGTACTATCATGTCGAGCAAGAAAGTCCTTCCTATATATGTCCCAGCATCCACTACAATATACATCCAATGTACAGTAATGGCCTCTAGGGCATACATATAACTAACAATCTCCCACTTGCACCAGGGCCATCTGTAGCAGTGGTTGCAGTATCACATACTCAACCATCCCCTAAAAGTCTCTCTTTGGGAAAAAGGCCTTCGTGAGTGGATCCGCCGTGTTGTCCTCTGAGTCTACTCTCCTAACCTCGATCAACCTGGAGATCAACTATCTCCATGATCAGGTGATGCTTCCTCAGAATATGTCTGGGTCACTGATGGGACCAGGGTTCCAGGGCCTAAGCCACACTTCCATTGTCATACAATGGCAGGAACCAAGTTCATCTTATGAACCAGTATACACCCAAACTGCCTCTTTGGTAGTATCTTCAATAGCGATGTTACCAGCCTTTATCGTCTAGTTTGCCACGGTATCTAGCTTGGAACTCTTCCAACATACCGTCCCTTTACTCAGGGTAAAGACAGTGCCTGTGACTGACATTCAGTCGTCTTTATCACCCTGGAACACTTCCAGTGATTCTTCCCAGGATCGATTGATACAATCTCACTATACCTAGTGAGAACTCTAATATCCCTTTAGATCTATCTCATAGGTCCAAAAATCAGGATTTAGGAGGTATCATCTTTATCCTATTTGGAGAATCCTTGTGATAATAGGAGATTGATCGATCGTAGTCCAGGAAACTCTTTTCCTATCAAGAGTATGTTGTCTACGTACAATACGAAGATGACCACCTTACTCTCTACTACCCTTTTGTATATACAAGGTTCGTCTACCATTTTGATGAAGTCAAACACTTTGACTATCACATCAAAACAGACGTTCCAACTCCGCGATGCCTGCTTCATTATGTAAAGCAACTTGCATACGTTTCCGCTGCTCCCACTGTTTACGAAGACCTCTGGCTGTGTTCTTATAGACGTTCTCTTCTAAATCAGTATTTAGAAAAGCAGTCATGGCACCCAACCGCCAGATATCGTAGTCATGGTATGTAGCCGTGGTAAGTAGGATCTGGATGGACTTAAGCATAGTCCCTGGAAAAGGTTTCATCATTATCCGTGCCTGGTTGATGACGAAAATCTTTAACAAGTCTAGCTTTGAAAGTCTCAACTTGTCCATCTACACCAAGTAATCTTCTCAAGATATACTTGCTCCTGATGGGGATTTAACCCTTCAGATATCGCAACCAAAGTCCATACTTTGTTGGTGTATAAGGATTCCATCTCAGATCACTAAGCATCCAGCCATTCTTACAGAGTCCCTACTCTCGATGGCCTGCTCGAAACTGGTTGGGTCATCATCTCATGATGCAATCTTCGCTCCCACTGTCATCGAGAAAACGAGGTATCTCTCAGGTGGATGAGGAACCCTACTAGATCGGCGGAGAGGCTGAGGTTCGTTGGAAACCATTGAATCCTTTGGTTCTACCAAATTATCTGCAGTCTTGTACAGCTGGAACCTTTCCAGTTCTACAGAACTGATCTTGCCTCGATCTTGTCCGGATTTTGCTTTTGACATAGGCCGGACAATCCCAAATCTTAACTTACTTAAGAGATAGGCTCTTCCCATACCATATCTCATATGGAATGGTAGGCACTGATTTGATTCGAACCTAATTCAATAGGTATGCAGCTTCTCAAGTGCATAACTCCCAAAAGGAAATAGGTAACTCAGTAATACTCATCATAGAGCACATGATATCTAATATTGTGTGATTGCTCCGCCCCGATACACCGGTGTGCTGTGGTGTAGTCAGAGGAGTAATACTGAGAGAGAATCTCATTTTCCTTTAGAGTAGTCCAAGGATTCCATGCACAAGTATTCTCCTCCCTGATCTCATCATAGGACATAATACTTATACCCGGTTATTGGTTCTCTACTTCTAACTTATATTCTGTGAATACCTCAAAAGGTTCGGACTTATGTTTCAACAGGAACATATGACTGAATCTTGAGAGATTATCAGAGAATATAATGAAGTAAAAAGAACCAGTCCTGGCATGTGTAGACAGGAGATCTTCCATACATCATCATGTATCAGTCCCAAGAGTTTACTAACTCTTTCTCTGTTTCCAGTAAACAGAGCTGGTGTCATTATATCTTTGTGACATGACTGGAAAGTTTCACAAGATGTAAATTCAAACTGATTTAAATATGCATCTAAATGTAACTTCAGCTAGTCGGGCCGCATTGATATGACCTAGTCTACAATACCTCAAGAAGAATTCGTTCATTTCTGAACTCTTCCTTTTGTGTGTGTTCTGTATACGAGGAATTGTAGTTTGATTTAGAACGTCAATGCTTTTAGATAATGTGCCTGAACCGATCAACTTTTGATATAGGAAATGTTCAAAACATTATCCATCAATACAAAATTATATCCTTTCTTTACTAATAAAGAGACTGATATGATTTTGTATATCAGGTTCGGTATCTAATAGCATTTGTTCAGAATCAATGTATTCGTAATACAGGGTGACAGAGACCAACAGACTTGGCTGCAACACTTGCCCCGTTTTCTGTCTCATGAAACTTATCACCCGTTCTCAGCTTTTCTACCTTTTTGTAGCCCTATGTAACAGATTACATATCTGGGATCCTGATCCGGTATCATATACCCAGGATGCAGAGGATACTGAGAAACAGTTCTTTGTAATGAACACACCCGAAGGAGATGCATCATATGCACTGTCTTCGTTTGGGCGGCATAGGAATTCTGGTATTCCCCTATTTCCTGCTCTGTCTTATAACAATTATAAGTTGGAGCGGGACCAACGTTCCCCAGCTCAGTATAACAAGCGGGTTCGGTCAATACATCCATTTTATTATCTTGATTAAGGCGTGATAAGGTCGCTACCAGGAGAGAGAGAGAAGAAAACACTCTGCGTGCGCTCTTGCAATATCAGATTGGTTATATATTTTATCTAATCAGGATGGCTCCCACTGTTTTTATCAAATCTTCCTTCAAACCCTAAAAGGAAAGACTAGCCGGGATTAATTACACTCTACAAGTTCGCCAATCTTTCAGCCAGGCCAGTGTCGGTACTTTGAGGGAGGTTCCCCGTGCTTTCGCACGGACCTAATTACAGTAAACCTCATTTTCCCAGAGGCGTAACCCCGTTGACACCTTTCTAGACACCTACTTGATCGGCTAATTGTAAAGTGCAAAACTCTCCCAGGAGTAACAATTACTCGCAGTGGGTATCGAGATCCAACTATCACATAGAAGGTATGCAATCTCATTGCAAATTTCAACACTTGAAACTCCCGATAAAGGTTTTTACCCCTAGCACCTATGACCTTAACTATGGTCAACAAATCATAAGTACTAGTCAAGTTCTACCCGTCATTTCGTGATTAATTAGACCCACCCACATGACCCTTAACTAAGGTCAACAAAGTCACGCGACTGTCCTAACTAATCGCATCATATGCGGTGTAGGAAGACATCACTTAGCTACCGTACACTGTGCCTTGACTATGGTCAACAAACACAGCACGAATACTAAGTACTCTACTTCCTAAAATGACGGAGGGTTGCGGCTGGTTTTTGTGAAAACCTTTAACGCTTTGAACTTGATCTCGTTACGGAATCAAATGGTTTTTTAAATGGAATGTTTTTGAAGCTTTTCTATTCTTGCTAAAGGGGTCACTCCCGGTGAAGGGATCGTCGGCCCTTTCCTCATCGAATGAGGTGCGGGATATATCATATATATCACTGTGCAAAGCAGAAACTATAGAAGCGATCAAAAGACAAACCGAGGGTTGTAGCATCTGCCAGTTATTGCTAAAGGAGTCACTCCCGGTGAAGGGATCTCGGTCCTTTCCTCATCGAATAAGGTGCTGGATGTTCTTTAATGAACACCGCGATGCAAAGCAAGAACTGTAGCTACCTGTTTTATTTTGAAATTCGATTCCACAACATCAATTAGGTTTATTTTCTTTCATTAAACTCATTAATGAATATCCCATCATTTAAATCCACCTAAACATCACAGATATATATGACGTACACTTATGCCATCCGCATTCGCCTCGATGTCCCCTCGTGCACCGTTAGGTTAGGTAACTAACGGCAGAGCGGGGCAGGGCTAGCGCGGGTGTAAAACATAAGCAACGTCTATATAATATATCATATATACTATATATATAATACCTGTCACAGAACATCGCATGATCACAGATAAAACACAGCAGAAGAAACATATGAAATATTGGATATACTAGGACGTCCGTGTTTTCAATACGAGCCAGTATAAAACACGGATTCCACGGTCGTGATGAATAGCCAATCCCACACCCCTAGACCCCTACGAGAGCGGCAAGCAACCCTACCAATTCTAGGGTTAGGAGACCCGGACTCGACTCCTCGAGTTTGTCTCCCACTGGACCCCAGAACCCGGTTACTTATGCTCCCCTCCTTGGGTCTATCCTAGTGCAGAAAAGTAAATAATATAAAAGTGGTGACAACATCCGCAACCTGGAAGTGCCCCAATAAAAGAATATTACATACAAGTTTTTACATGAATGAAAATGAAAAAAACACTCATCTCACATAAAAATCCCCGGCTATTCAAACACGACGATCCAATATAACATATCCAGCAACACATAACATCACATGTCATCAACGTAAGTAAATATGCGCATCCCAATTGTCGTTGACATATAGTAACGAAACCGGCGATATCACATATTACACTTACGGTCACAGAAAAGAAAGTGTAAAACTACAACAGTTGGAATCCGCAATCTGCATAGACATCGCATGCCTAATCAAATGAATACCTTAGACATCGCATGCCTAACAGTTATAAACCCCGCATTTTAGTCTCAAAATCGAAAACTCTTTTCAATATCAAGTCGGGCAATTCAACAAGATTCCCGACATCCTGATCGAATACTCGTCGCAAACTTCAGTAGGCGGCCGCACCCCCGATACCGTCGACGAAGTGCACCAAGGCGGAACACCGCTGCCGCGAGCACCCGAACGGATGCTTTCGGCGACGGGGTTCTCCTACAGTCACTTGGTCGGGGCTATGGAGTGAGGCTGTCTATTAAGTTTACCCGGCGAGTATCCGCGTACGCTACGTGATTACGACGGACTTTTGATCAAATCAAAATTCCGTGGCAACCGATCAAGTGAGACTAAACTGCTATGTTTATAACATTCATTCCGTTATCTTATAACTATTTGCGAATTCCAATTATTGTATCACATTCCAGACAATTAGAAAATGTTAAACTTTCCGATTGAACATTCGAACACCCAAGTTTTCCCGATACAGATCAACACATGAAATAAGTCTAACAACATTCAGTTCGTGCCTCAGTAGCAACGGTCCAGCCGTAGAAGGGTCAAGCCAACGCCTCACATGTGGCACGCCGTACTGCCCCAAACCCGAAGGTTCAAAGGGCAGTTCAAGACGGTCACATAATCGAGTTAAGGTTTGTTGTCTTCTAGAGGGTCCATCGCGTTACTTGCACTACTTAGAACGTGATTAAACTACAGAAATATCCAACACTTGGAAATTTCCCGACAAGGGAAAAAATGGGTATTTATATCCGGTCGAACTTTTTAACATATTCAAAAAATTATCCGGAACGACACATAGACAAAGTTTGACAATCCGATCGAATGTATGAACTCCCAATACAACCCAAAATACTCAACTCTTGATTTCAGATTAAAAATTCCCAGGAAAACCAGCACTGAAAAATAGGAGTTACTGTGCAAAATTCAATGGCAGATAAGACAAAAGTGCGGCGGAAGGGCCGCATTATCACGCTAATGCCGCGGTTCCGCCGCACTTTAGAAAGATCATTTGGTAATTTTTGCATCGTAATTCTTAGATTTACCTGCTTGTTTTTCTGCATATTTTTAATTTGCAAGAATCCACATTTTACAAAAATGTCCAGAGAGCATTTTAAAGTCGGGGTTTCGGGTCGATCGGACTTCTAACTCCGTCTACGCATCGCCTAAGGCTCTAGCCTGGCTCTGATACCACTGTAGGGTTCCTAGGCACTCTAGTGAAGTCTCACAAGTGATCAAACATGCACAAATCAAATTTTACGGGTGCCTACAAACCCGACTACGGATCGTTTACTGGATATTTAGGCGAACAAAGTAACTAGTTAACACTTAACTAATGGGATATCGGAAATACAACCTTTGTAGATCCGGTGCTCCACCTCCATAGCTCCGCAAAGAAGTCTCTCCGCTGTCCAAAAGGAATCCGGGCTCTAGAGTCGGCTTCGTCGGAGAAAAATCGAGCTAGGTCGTCGATGTCCATGCCGAAGATGATCTACATCGAAGCATCGCAAGATCAAGCTCCACCTTCACCAAGCCATGAAAACTTGTGAAGGAAACACACTCTACTACTTGGCAAGAGGTAGAGGATGAAGAAATAGGAAGTGGGTAGACTTTAGAATTGGATTTCTCACTCTAATTCTCACATTGCCATTAAAGCTTTCAAGCTTTTTCTTGAAGTGAAGAAGAAGAAGAAGATGAAGAATATGATAAGTCTTTTTTAAAATGAAAATAATAATAATACTTATCATCTACCAACCATGGTGAAGTGTAGAGACTAAACTAGGGTTAGTGGGAATGGTTAGGGTTAAGCATGAGACAAAAAGGGTGACTTTGGTCAAAGCTTCTAGAAGCTTTAGCTAGAAAACAAATTAAGCCACCATTTTCTCTTAATGCTTATCAATTTCCAAAAAGAATAAATAAATGAATAAATGAATAAGGAAATAGTAAACCCTAACCATTTCATTAACCAAGGTTTAATTCTTTACACTTAACCAAAAGGCATGTATCATCAAACATGATACAAGCAAGTGCACAAAATCATATCGCATATGCAATGTGCACATCCGAGTGAGAAAATCCATTTAAAGTGAACCGATACTAGTTAATGCAAAGTAATATATCAAATATATAATTATACATTAAATCATTAAATCAACACTTGATTTAACGATCCGGTCATATCGCATATAACCGACTAGTATCCTATGCATCGGCTTATCGAATCGATCTTCGATTCGATAGCTAGGTTATATCGCATACAACCAATCGATACATTCATCGCGAGAATAGAATACGGTATCACATACGCGCATTATTCTCGGTCCCGCACATATCTCATATGCGCTCCTATTTCGTTTTGCTTGAGCCAGGAAACCTCTGTGTAGGACTCTAAAGACTCATCAATACGCCGGCAGCAGGTGATGATCATATCAAACACCCACAAGCCGCAAGCGGTCTGCCAAACGTAACGGCCACCCGGGTATTGAGCGATCAGAAGATCGACGAGCAAGCCCGCTCACACTCCTGCGAATCCAACTAGTAACACTTATCGTATAGTCCGGTCTGTTCGTCTGATATGTCGCATATCTCGCTTAGGGGTGGTAAACGTCAGACCCCAATAGCTCGATAAGTTATGCCGACTTGAGGTCCATAACATTCGTGAAACTACTGATAACTCTTACCAGTATATCACTGCAACCCTGGCCAGGGATTTCCTGTTATGGCCAGTCGAGCATAGCACAACATCAACCCCCAATACCGGGAGAGATGAATCCCCTCCTATCGCTCATTGCCTCCATGTGAATCAGGACTGTACCCAAAAACCACCTGTTTGCACAACTCAGTAGAGCCATGGTAGGGTGGAAATCAAAGCACAGTGGGAGACACATAAGACTCTATGACGATCTCGGGTCAACAGACTAAGCTGTACCAGTGTCACCAGAGAACTGCCATCTGACGTGAGGTATAATACCATCTGGGAGTTCTCGGCGAGTCCGTTCAGTGTACCCAGTCTCCACTGAGTACCCGCATACCATCTTCGATGTCAAACTCCAATGGATATGGGATCATCCATCGCCCATCGCATGGGTCGAGAAGATATGCGCTAGTCTACTCTGGAATATCGATGCCCCATCTCGATATTCCCTCGACTAGGAACATTTGAAGGATGTACTCATGGACTATCCAGGCCCCACTAGTACGATCTGCATCACAGTCCTGGAAGTCGAGTACACATCCTAAGGGCTTTATCAACATGTAATCAGAGAGACAGAAAGTATACATGTTAAGATAAAGTGCAACCAGATAGCGTACTATCATGTCGAGCAAGAAAGTCCTTCCTATATATGTCCCAGCATCCACTACAATATACATCCAATGTACAGTAATGGCCTCTAGGGCATACATATAACTAACAGGGAGTCACTGCTAAAAGCCTTGGGTGTTGCAAGACTAGGAATTACGCTTTAAAGTGCAAACATATCTTGTAATCGGTTGTTGGTACCTCAAGAAGTATTAATAGTCGCATGAAGGATGTGAATTCACCAGTTAATTAGTGCTTTGGAAAACGGACAAGAGTATGATTGCTTGATTTGAATTTCCAAGTGTAGGGGTGATTTATACACACACGTGGGGATATATGATTAGAATTGAGATAAGAGAAAGGAATGAAGAATAGAACTTGTATGTTTAGTAGAGGTGATAGAAAAATTCCCAAGTGGAGATGGAACCTTAGAAGGAAAACTTAAGAAATGCTGAAAGCTGAGTGAGTCTATCGAACATATATAATCTTAAGTTAAATGATGAGGAAGTGTGAAGAATATGGGTGGATAGTTTACAAGTCTACGATAATAGAATTCCTTGTTAGAAAACCTAATTGGAGAATTAAAGTTAGTGAGCCAAATTGATAGGATTTTGTGTGTAGTATCCGCTGAAACCCTCAGGAGACAACATTCCTCCTACTAGGGATACCTAGAGGTTTAACGGCTTGTTGCACGAGCTCAGTGCAATCGCGTTTCCCTGCGAAAGTGCGGTTAGGTTTATCGAGAATAAAATAATAAGTTTTCTCGAGGACGAGCAAAAGATAAGTTTGGGGGTATTTGTTCACACCATAATATTGCATTATTATATTCTCCATTCTTATTTGTTTTATAAATAAACTGGTGCTTTTGACGCATGTCTGCTACATATTACAGGATACAGGTTCTTGGAGCAAAAACAGTGAAAACGGCAAAAGATGATACAAAAGATGGACTTTTGACCAACAAGTAGAAGGATCCTAATCAAGCCTAGACAAAGAACAATTCACAATTGTACAGGGCAACGCATGGTCCGAAATGTCAAAGGAAACAGTTACAAGACCACTACAAGTTTCACTGAAAGATCTGGAGAAAACACAGAAGCCAAATGAAGAAAAGAACTATAGAAATAGAAAGCTCAAAGCATCAAGATCAAGCCTACAAAAATTGAGCAAATGATCTCACTAAAGGGCTGCGGAACCGCGGCCCTACCCCCACATTTGCCACGGTTCCACGGCCATTTGACGCACGTGTCGGTGCAAATTTCTTCTGACGGTGCATCGGTGCGTTGGTTGGGATTTTTCGTGGGCATATCTGTAATAGCACATGCGCAAGAATTTGTAACCCTAGTTTTCCTATTTCCTTATAAATATGTAATCAAAATACTGTAATAGGGATGCCTCCTTTCAATGAGATAAAATTCAGATTTAATTCAGTGGGAAGAGCATCATTTCTGTAAGTTCTTATTTCAATTTCTGCCTTAGTTAATAATTTAATTATTGCCCTAGATCTAATTAATCTTTTGCCCTAGTTTAATCTAGTGTAATCTTTCTTAAACTGCCGTAGGTAAGTTATTTTAAAATGTTATTCTTAGAAGATCCCCTAATGAGCGAGTAATCACCTTGTTTGTTAGGGTCAGGAATAAGGGAGGGATTGAGAGATGAATATCTCTCATCTCTTTCATGCCCAATTATTTTTCATAACTAGTACTTCATGCATGCATGCATGATCCGCTCCCTACGGCACCCTAACCACGAGGTAACAGTGAAACCGTAGTATAAAGGACCGGACACGCATGCCTTCCATGAAGGTTAGAGCAAATATTAGGAAAGGACGGACAAAGATCTAGAGGAAGAAACTTTGTTTCTTCCCAATCATCCTAATCCCTTTTTCTAATAGTTGCTATAACTTCTAAAAGATTTCATTTAGGGCAATGAAAGAGATGTGACATTCAATCTTATCAAACCCTACCTTAGACCTAACCCTAGCAAGTTTCTTTATCATCGTACAACTTAGTTTTAGATACAATTAAAACAAAACCAAACAACCATTGGAATCAACTCGTAAGAACACTTAGGAAAATTACACATCCCTGTGGACCGACCCGTATTCACCGGCTAGCTGCAAAGCGATGCCATTTCTGATTGCGGTAAAAATATTTTTGATCTTAAAATCCTACAATAATCAGTAAGCCGAGCCCAGAAATCCAGACCAAGAAAAGTAGTAGAGAATAGGAAGAACCATATCAAAACAACTAGTATGCAACATAATATACAACGCCTAAAGGCGAGGATCACAACAGGGAAGAAAACTCAACAGCAAGAAACCCAGAAAAATATAACGTGCGACTCTTAGGTCGAAAGAATAAACATCACTGGTCTCTATCTTAAATAAGTACATGTTTGGTTGATGGAACTTCTAGATACAACTGAATATAATATACAATGTATAATGATGGGTACGATACAATAACCCACCTACTAGCAAGTTACCTGAAAGAAGCTGTGCCCGCAAAGCCGTAATGAAACCCGTACGGTAACACCTGCAAGAAACTGGGGCACAACGGGGGTGAGTTACCAACTCGTGAGTAAAAAAAGATCTACGAATAGAAATCGCATGTATGACGCAATCCTAGGTCATACGATCATAATATAATCCTCAAATATATATAACCAGCAAAATATAACCAAGAGTAGGGTAAATATCTAACCCAAGTGTAATCCCATATGCCTGTGTCAGTGCATCAGGTAGCAATATGTATGGATGATGTATGAATGCATGAAACAGAATGAATGTACTGAAGAAAACTTCTTTCATAAATTTGTGAGATTTCTGTATTTTTAAAATGAGGTTTTATGATGAAATCAGCATAAAACAGTGCCTAGCATCGGCACAAAACATAAATCTCAATATCTCGATATCTCTGTATCACAATCTCAGTACCACAATATCTCAAACTCTCAATGTCTTAATCATAATATCCAGGGCGCCGTCAGTCCAGATCGGCCCCTACCATCCATCTCATGACCACGACGGTATCCTCCGGATATCCGACGTGTCGAGTAATATCACCGGTCGGTCGTGCTCCCCTGCCAGGCTCAACGCCATCTCCTGCGATCTTCTTGCCCCGGGGTACCGCACCCGGCCCACCATGTACCCGAAACGGTTCATCCGCCTCCTCGAATCGGGTCTCGAAATCCATCAGCAAAACTCATGGTGGACGACTCATACATCATGGGAAAACCGCATTTTTATTAAAAAGAGAAAGCACTTTATATGTATGTTTTGCGGTTTTCCTCCGAATCCAGAAAATCTCATGGAAACCCGAATCCAAATCATCAATAGCATGTGAAATCATGAATATAAGCATGAAAATCCATGAATGCAGCATATAATGAATAACAGTATGCATGAAGTGACAAGTAATAACTACAATGTCAAGCTGGCATATAAGGCAAGCATACTAATATCATGTCGCTACTAGCTAACAAGCTAAATCAAGCAATAATATTTTCTAAGTGTTCGTGACATGGCAATTACCGATGAAGATGTGTGTGAGCCGGCAAATAAGTGTACGTGGTACATACGCATCATCGGTAATGGTGCTGGTGTCCTAACAGCATGATATCAATAATAGAATATGAATCATAACAGTATGCGATGCAGAGCAACAATAATAATGTGCGGGAGCTGAATAAGAAACACAATGGTAGCTAGACTGTGTCTGATGTCATAAGAGTCATATAGCTACACCACTATAAGGCTGAGCTGAAGCTAACAGTAGGTAAGGGAAACCGCCTAACCTCTGAGTCGATACATATATATACATATATAGTCGGTGATCCCGCCTCAATCATGTCACATCCGACATAATATCTATGATCAGACATCCCAAATCAAGAGTGCGGATCAAATATCAAATTATAGCTTGTACGTAAATCCGTCGTACGACATCCTCAAATCTGGGTACGGGTCAATATCACATTCGTCATATCATTCATCTGGTATTCTCTATATCAAATATCATAATCTGGGTACTGACCTAGTCTAGTACAAAGCTAATATCATCACTATAATTATGATCTGACCACTGATCGACAGTCTTGTATAAATCGATATCATCATCACATATCATCTCAAGGAGTATATATCGCCGAATGCGGCCTATCATACTGATCTTATCCTATCGTATTATGTCATATCCCGTAACGTAATCACTCGTCGACCATTTAATATAAAGGTCACCATTCCTATGGCATCATCATTCCCAAAATCCTCTAAAGCATCAAGCTGTATCTCAATTATGAATTTTATCATATCACCGATATCATAACCTCAGATCGAACTCATCGACTCATCTCAATCCCATGTATCATCCTCAAATCCGTATGTGAACACATAGTCCTATACCCATGTGAACACATATCTATATAGACTCCCATAACCACATATGAAATAAGAATGCATGCAAGTATGTATGTGTGTGTATGTATGTGTAGTGCACCCACTACCCTAGGGTTTCGTAACCTTTCGCCAATCCAACACACCAATATCCATTTACACATCAATAATTAATCCCAACAACATCTAATAATTGTTAGTGTGTATACGCATCCGTATACATCACTACGAACTGCGGGGGTGCTATACGCCATCCACCCGACTTCTCCCCATAGATATAAATCTACTCACCTTTCTTTATGCGTGCCGGTGCCGATGTCGCCATTTGCATCTCCAACGCTTTGACGCCATGTAGGGTACCTACAAGGATATCACACTCTAAAACACATGAAAACCATGTCGGAAACCAAAATGGTGCATGCTACGTTTATAAGTAAAAACCTATAGCCTTGCGTGCAAACACGGCCAATAACCCTCTGCCGTTGGCATTCAAAAGCCACCCGACAGAAACGAATCATCGAATACCCAAAATCCACACGAAAACAGGTCGTAAATCATACGCCAACTCATGAAAATCAACCCAGATTTTACCCTGTTTGGAATCAGGCAAAACTAGACATACCCAGGATCAAGTTTACAGGTAAAATAGCCGTGCACGCAAAACGAGGGGGTTCCCTACAGCTCTGGCCATAAATTGCGGCCAGAAGGAATAAAACTGCGGCCAGAAATGGGAGTTGGGGGCTAGGGTTTTGGGTATTGGTTCCTATTTACCTGCACAGCATACTGTAACGTCAATATTATCTTAGGAGGTCTCGGGTTGTAGCAGATACCAGAAAGGTCACAAAATCGACAAAATCGCTAAAATACGCCAAGTTGAAACAAATCTGGTGTATGGGAGAAATCTGGGACAATCTTGGGTTAACTGGTCTCATATACCCCTAATAAAGCTACTCTAAAATTCAAAACCATCTCTTGGCCAAATCTCACTCAACTTCTCCTAAACTAGCAAAAATCTACTTAAAAACACTAAACTTCAGTTTAAAAACTATAACCAAGTAAAAGGGGAGTTGGGTTGCAAGATTATACCTCAGGGAAATCCTAGGATGTAGGAGAAGAGAGGATGAAGGAAGGAGGAAGGGCTGTTGCTGCTGGGGAGCTGCTCCATTTGCTCCAGATGCTGCTGCAGTAGCTGATGCTGATGTTGTTTTGTGTTGCTGGAGCTGTTGCTACAGCAGCTGCTGTTGTAGATTTGGGGTGAGTTGTTGTGGTTTTGGTGTGGGTATGGTGGTGTTGTGATGTTGCAATAATGCTAGGGGTTGTTTCTGCTGCTGTTGCAGCTGATGTATATGGGGCTGAAATGTGTTGGGTTGAGGCTTTTGTGTTGCTGTTGTTTTTGAATGGGGTTGTGGCTGTAGCTGTAGTATCAGCAGAGGTAGGGGGCTGTCTTGTAGCTGATGGGGCTGCTGATGTGTTGATAAGGGTGTATAGGTGTGGGCTATGGTGGCTGCAGCTGCTGTTGACTGCTGATGTTTGGGCAGCAGCTGATGTATTTGATGTGGGGCTGATGTGGGGGGGGGAAAGGGTTGTATTGTGGTGGAGTGTGAGGGTAGGTGATGTGTGGAAAGATGTGATAAATGAGAGGGGGTGATATGAGTGAGAGGGGGGGTGAAAGAACACAAGGGATTATGGAGTGAGATGGATCATGGCACACCCTAGCCACCCCTCTCTCTCTCTCTTTCAAAACAATGCTCACAAGACACAAAGCCACCATGGCTCACTTTCTCCTTACACAAGTCAACCATAATCTTAACCAATTCTTAACAAAGCTAACCCTTAACTAACCCACTTAATTTAACCAAATGGTTCAACCCACCATGGTCATCTAAACATGGTTCAACCCTAGGCCACCATAAGTCCATAACATGAGACAAGTGTGGAAAATGTTATGTGCACATTTTTCACAAAAAGCCAAAAATCCTGTCACGACCCGAAAGTACGGAACATGACAGGCACTTAGATTATGAAGCGTCTAGAGGCGCCACGTAACCTAAGTAAGCCGAAGCCCAGAAATCTAAACCATGAAAAAGAAGAAGAAGCAGTAAAAGAAAACAAGTAAAAAATCATCAGCAAATTTTACCAAAAATTTCGGCAGAGTCTCCTCTGTAAAAACTGGCCCCCAAACGGGTATAACAAGTATAATATACATAAACAATAAAAAGCATCCCCAAACGGGAGCTAGCATCAACGCCAACAGGCGGAAACAACCACAGCAAGCACAATAATATACAATGCCAATAGGTGAGGCTCAAAACTCAAAAGAAAACAAAACCACCAGATCTGAATAATACATGCGCGACTCTAAGGTCGAAATAAAAGACTGGTCCTATAAACTTATCAAGTAATACAAATATGGTTGATGGAGCTTACTAGATACAAATGAATGAATAAAAGTACAATGGTGGTTCGGATACGAGTGAACCAACCTACCGTGCAAATCACCCTGAAGAAAAGATGTGCCAACAAGCTGCCACGGAAACCTGTACATCGAACCTGTAAAGAATTTGGCACAACGGGGGTGAGTTGCCAACTCGTGACTAGAAGACATCTACGAAAAGAAATCGAATGCACGACGCTATCCTAGGTCATAATAATACACTACTATATCCCAAACATCTGGTAATAGCAGGGTAATACTACGTGTAAGTGCAACTACTCCGTGTCGTGTCAGTACCTCATATAATACTATGTCATATGAATGAAATGCATGCACCATGAATGTAAAGTAACAAATCCTGAAATCCAGATATATATGTATAAGAACTCTTTAGCTGTTATCATAGTAAAGTGTGTATAAGCATCTGAAATCTCAACAATGAAATCCATGGAAATCCGTGTCAAGCATTGACACAACACATGTAATCTCAAGTCTCAATATCTCGGGCTCCGTCAGTCCGGATCAGCCCATATCATCAAATCCCACGACAACGGTCGGTATCCTCCGGATATCCGCCGCGCCAGACATCACCGGTAGGTAGCCTTCCCCTGCCAGGCTCATCGTCTACAACTCGATCTTCTTGCCCCGGGGTACCATACCGGGCCCACCATGTACCGGAGACGGTTCATCCACTCCTCGAATCGGGTCTCGAAATCCATCAGAAAACATGAAATCTCATGGTAGACGACACATACATCATGAGAAAACCGCATCTTATTTTAAAAAGAGAAGAGGAGAGAGAAAGAGAAGTTTTTATATATTTTTGCGGTTTTCCCCAAAAATCCAGAAATCTCATAGAAATCCAAATCTTAAAATCATGAGTAAGTATATGATAAGTGTCGGCATATGCCCATAATACTGCATGATAACATGAAAAGATGAATGCATGAATGTCTAAGCAATAAATATCATGTCCGTACTAATGTCAGAGAATAATCACAATATTATAGCGGTCTAGTTGTTAACTGATTCTATCCATAAAAGTCAATATGATCTAAAGTGTACGTGACATAGCAATTACCGATGATGATGTGTGTGAGCCGGCAAATAAGTGTGCGTGGAATATGCGCATCATCGGTAATAGTGCTGGTGTCCTAACAGGTAAAGTTTATACTTATTATAGCAACATATAAAAGAACATGCACCATGATAATTACAGTATGAATGTAAATACAGATGTGCATTATCCACTCCTCTGCGAGATACGAGTACAACTACCACTATGTGAGTCGAACCTAAACCAGTGTCCATCTAACATCCTAAGGAACTAAACCTAATAGACTAGTCAGTAAGAAACTAGAGTCTACCTAAGGTCTGAATCAATATCTCTAATAGTCGGCGATCCCGCCTCAATAGCGTCACGTACGTAGTACGGCTTCCTCGAATCAAGAGTGCGGATCAATCATCAAATCTAAGCCTCGTACGGTAAAATCCCTCGTACGGCATCCCAATATCGGGGTACGGTCAAGTATATCCTAGGTGTCCCCTCATTCGTATAATGTCATCATCAGCACATCTCATGATCAAGGTGTTAAACTGTGATCGCATACATCAATCATATATCATTGCCATCATGATAAGAATCATTAGTTTATCCTCAGAAATATCATGTCATATGTATCATATTGTGACTAGGTCATACTTATATGATATCGGCATCAGGTCACACCAATATAATGTCGTAATCAAGTTATACATATATCATATCGTGATCAGTCACAAGTTACAGTCCGGGTACTATTCTAGTGTCCCATGTACATCAATATCACCACCACTCTTTATAATTTATATATTCATGTTCATTATCTCATTCTCTAATGATCCGCTAACACTTTATTACGACTGTATAGTCAAGAATCACGGCATCAAGCCCAGTTATACTGTTTCATCATACCTCGGATATCATATCACATTAATGAATCACCTATACGTGTTGTATATATATGTATATACCTATACCTAGTTCTATATATATACACATACCCCTACCCCATGTCGAGTTTCAGTGTGTGCGTGGGTGTGTTTCTATCTGAAACCTACGAACCTCTTCCAAGGTACTCATCCTCTGATATGGTTTTCCTAAATCAGTCTAGTCCAGCCTAGGGTCAATACTAGGGTCCTACAAGGGTCACATCTGGTTTCCTAATGTCAATAAGTACTATTCCTATTCTACGTTGCGGGGGTGCTAAACGCCATCCACCCGACTTCCCCCCGTAGATATACATCTACTCACCTGGTCCATATCTGCCGAAGACAGTGTCGCCATCCTCTTCTTCATCGCCCGCAGTCGTGTGGGGGGTACCTAGACGCAAACATATAAATAGCATCGTAAACTGAATCACATACGAAAGTCAAACGATCTAAAGGAGCAAGCATAGGTTAAAACCTATGTCCCGTCCACGCAAAAGAACCAAATACCGCTCGATATCGGCGTACAAACTCCGATGGATCGAGATAACATCATCAAACAACTTGTAGTTTTAAGACACATTACTTATACCATAAAACACAATTAAATCCATCGAAACCCTAAAATCCATCAAACCGTCCAATTTCGTAAAACCCGAAATTGCCAATTTACCGTTTTTCATCAAAACTTGACATTTAAATGAAACCAATAGTTATAAAACTCATTATATAGCATAACTAGACAATACAAACCGTTACTATATTTTTATTACACAAATTTATATTAATTTGAAATTTCTAGTTTGCAACATTTAACAATTTTCAAAATTTTTCAAGCAAAGCACCACAATTCCACCACAAAACATGATTTGCATGAATTAATGTATTAAACCACAATTCATAATGATAATGATTCAATGAAACCATAAATTGTATTTTTAATCACATTTATTTAGAAATTCCTAAAATCTAGTTTACAAAATAATAGCATTTTATTACTATTTTTCCAATTATCAAAGTAATCTAGTGATCAAACTAAGTTTTTCATTCAATTAATATGCTAATATTCTCATTAAAACTACCATCTAATGATAGCAACTTAAATTGGAATTTTATATTACCCACAAACACATTTTAGAAAAATCTAGTTAGCTAATTTCCTTATTTTAAAACAATTTTAAAAGAAAATTTTACAATTTAACAATCATGCAATATTTTCCAATTCTAAAAGTGTTAAACTAACTATTATAACCCTAATTAATTATTAAAAACCCTAACTTGAATTTACAACCCTAACTTGCATTTTTTAAAAAAAACACAAAGAATTAATTCATTAAATCTAATTAAGCTTAAATGATCATCTAATAACAATAAATCAAAAGAAAGAAAATTATACCTCCAAAATGTGAAGTCCAAACAAGAAATGAGCCTCCAAAATACATGCTTTCCCACTCCAAAATCCATAAAAAAAGGGTAGAGAATAAAGGGTATGAGGAGATTAGGATTTTGTGTATTTTTTGTTGAATTTTTGATGTATTTTGATGGATTTTTGTGCAAAAATGAGGTGGGAAATGGGGGGGGGGGCAGCCATGGGGGGTTGTGGCCGGCCTTGAGGGAGTGAGGGAGAGAAAGAAATGATTAAGGAAAAGTGTAGAAGTTTCAAGAGGAGAAATATCACTTAAAGGTCTTTTCATGGTTTATTTAATTATTTATTTATTTGTTTACTATAGAAACTCAAGAAAGCTCTAGAAAATAGGAAAAATTTGCAAATAAATTTTGCATGATACACACTAATTTCTAACATGCCATGGTTTATTTTTACAAATTAAAACCATTTAAATTTATAATTTACACTAATTTAGTGCAAAAATAAAGCTTATGTTAATATTTAAAATAATTAATTTAGAAAAAATATTTTATTAAACTAAAAATTTATAAGTGGCTAAATAAACACCATTTACTAGTAATTTCATAATTAAAATAGATATATTAAAAATTATAATGAAAACAACCACGGTTTGGTTTTACGAAAAATACATTTTACTTTACCGAAAATCCTAAAATTCAGTTAAACACTTTTATTCATTTAATTATTTATTTAATTATTTTTAAAACGTTACAAATCCAATTAGCGATTTTTATTCGCAATTAACACTAAAGTCGCATATAATTCATCATAAAAACTGTAAAATGGCATATTTCCTCAAAATAACCTATTTTGGAATTTCCAAAGTTTTCTCCAGAATTTTCACCTTTTATCGGTATTTAATTATACCGACAATTAAAATGTTCATTAAAAATTAATATTAAATTATATAATTCCCAAAAATAATATTTTATTTTTTTGAAACGTTACATGTTTTTACCCCTAGCCACTTATGACCTTAACAAGGTCAACAAATCATAAGCGCTAGCCAAGTTCAACCCGTCATTTCTTGATTGAATTAAACCCACCCGTACGATCCTTAATAAGGTCAACAAAGCCGTACGACTACCCTAATCCAATCGCATCACATGCGGCAAATAAGCAATAATCAGCTACCGCACACTACGCCTTGATAAGGTCAACAAACGCAGAACGAATACTAAATAGCACTTATTTGAAATGACGGAGGGCTACGGCTGGTTTTTAAGAAAACCTTTAACGTAATGTACTTGATATCGTTGTAGAATCTAGTGGTTTGAAAATGAGTGTTTTTTGTAGCTTTTGCTTGTTTCGCTAAAGAGGTTACTACCGGTGAAGGGATCTCGGCTCTTTCCTCATCTAATGTGGTGCTAGATATTCATCACGGAATACCATTATGCAAAACAAGAACTAGAGAAGCTATTAAAACAAAACCGAGTGGGTTGTAGCATTTGCTAGTTTTGCTAAAGAGGTCACTCCCGGTGAAGGGATCTCGGCTCTTTCTTCATCGAATGAGGTGCTGGATATTCATCAAGGAATATCACTATGCAAAGCAAAAACAAGAGCTACCTTTTTAAAATTTTGATTCTACAACATCTTTAGCTTTCTTTTCTTTTCACTAATCTCATTAATGAAGTCCCGTCATTTAATGTTTCCTTAAACATCACAGAAAAAGAAACGATAATAGAACGTACGCTTATGCCATCTGCATTCGCCACGGGGCCCTGTCATGCACCGTTAGGTTACTCAACTAACGGCAAAGCGGGGGCTGGACTAGCGCGGGTGTAAAATATAAATAACGTTTATTATATATATCATATATATAGCATTCGTCTCACGCAGTTATATGATCACATCATAAAACCATGCAGCAAAAGTCAAACATATGAAATATTGGATATACTAGGAGGTCCGTGTTTAAATTGAGCCAATAATGAAAAACACGGATTCCAGGGTCATGATGAATAGCCAAACCCACATCCCTAGACCCATACGAGAGCAGCAAGCAACACTGCAAATTCTAGAGTTAGGAGACCCGGTCTCGACTCCACGAGATGGTCTCCCACTGGACTCCAGAACCCGGTTACTTGTGCTCCCCGCCTTGGGTCTATCTTAATGCGTAAAAGTAAATAATATAGATCAATGGTGACATCATCCTCAACCCGGAAGTGTCCCAATAAAAGAATATTACGTACAAATTTTACATGAATGAAAATTGAAATACTCTCATCTCACGCAAAAAACCTCGGCTATTCAATCACGACGATCCAATATAACATATCAGCAACATATAACATCACATGTCATCAACATAAGTAAATATGCATATACCGAATTCCGTTGACATATAGCAATAAGATCGGGGATACACCACATATTACACTTACGGTCGCAGAAAAGAAATGAAAAATAACAATAATTAAAATCCGCAAACACCTTAGACATCGTAAACCCGGAATATCTCATATTCCGAATTTCATACCTAACCCATAAGCAGTCGGATAATCCAACAAGATTCCCGACCAAGTGATCGCGTACAACACGCGATTGCGACGGAGTTTTGATCCGAATCGAAACTTCGTGGCAATCGATCAACCAAGACTAAAACGCTAGATTTATAAAACACAAACTAGTTTTCTCAAAACCAATTGTTGTGGATTCCAAATATTGTATCACATATCATCATAATCTATACGACGCTAAAAATTTCGATCGATTTAACAAATACCCACAAAATCCAGAGACCTCAACAACTTGAACATTACTAAAAACATCCAGAAATTGCTAAATAAGATAATAGAGCAGCATAAGAAGAAGGAGCTCACAATCTCCCAAATTTGCGGCGGAACAGCGGCCAAACTTGGGTTTGGGCCACGGTTCCGCGGCGGTTTAGAGGAGTTGGGGCCTCGAACTTCTTGAGGCTCCATAAAAATCCCTGCACATTTTTCTGCATATTTTTAATCACAAAAATATCAACTTTTGAAAAATAGACAGAAACTTGACATTTTGCAGGTTTCGAAACTCGATCAAACACTTTAACGTTGTAAAGACAGCCCCTAATATTCTAGCCTGGATCTGATACCATTAAAGTCTACCCTAGCACCACCATGAGGTCAAAACCGGCATCAAGCATGCAACTTTAAAAATTTGGGGTGCTAAACTAGACTAACTAGATAATTAGGGTTAACTATGATGATATCAATAAATACTAAGCTAAGGATAGAATCAGCAGCCTTTGTTGATCGAGTCCTTCGCTTCAAATGCTCCGGGTAGTAGTCCCTACGACTCTACTAGGCTCCTCTTGAAGAATGAACAAGCTTTCTTCGATGACCTTCGTGCCGAAGATGATCTACCCGAAGCTCCACTAATCCAAGCTACCTCTTCACTAAACTCCTTTAGTGAAGGAAACACACTACACTTGAGTGCTAATCTAGTGTATGATGGTGAAGTAGGGGTTTTGTTTGCTCACTAGGATTCACACAAGCTCAAGGTTCCACAACTCATGTGTGGGATTGAGCTTGGAGGAGGTGAGGAAGAAGATGAAGAGAGCTAGAGAGCAAGGAGCTCAACTCAAGAAAATGGCTAAGTGTAGAATGGAGTGAAGAATGACTCTCTCTTTTCCTCACTTATTGAAGTATGGAATTATTTACAATAATAAATTGCAACCCTGCTTAAATAGTGAGTCAAGACTAATAAACAAATGATAAACCCATGCTTCACACCATACTCTTAATACTCCCGATTTTCCACCTCATTTTCTATTTTCACAAAATAGAAAATCCTACCATGCTTCATAATATAGATATATATATATATATCATATATATATTAATATATATATATATATATTATGAAGAAAATAATTAGTGAGCTAATAATATTAGTTAATATATAATTATATCAAAATATAATATATATCAAATTATTAAATCAACACTTAATTTAATAATCCATTTATATCATATATAACCGACTAATATCATTTATCTGTATATCACATTATCAAATCAACACTTGATTCAATAATCCGGTTATATCATATATAACCTAACAGATATCAAATAACCACCAGATTAGAATACGGTATCACATACTCGTATTTAATCAGGCACCCGCACATATCATCATACGTGCCCTACTTCGTTTCGCTTGAACCAGGAAACATCTATGTAGGACTCTAAAGACTCGTGTATACGGATCGAGACCCCGACGAGGGGCGGTGGCCGGTCTCACAAGCCATTGGTGTCAGTTGGTTCACCTAAGATTGTATACATGTGCTCATTGGGTTATGAGTACACCGGACAGACTCGCCGGAAACAAGCTAGTTGGTATTATACCTATTGTCATATAGCAGTTCCCTGGTGACATGTGTACAGGTTAGTCTATCGACCTGAGATTGTCATTTGTCTCGTGTAAGTTCCCACTGTGCTTTGATTACTATCCTACCACGGCTCAAAGGAGTCGTGCAAATAGGTTTTAGTTGGGTACAGTCCCGAGCTACATGGAGGCAGTGAGCGGATCGTCAGGGGATTCGTCTCTCCCGGTATTGGGGGTTGATGTCGCAGTGTGCACGAGTGGCCATCACCAGAAATCCTTAGCCAAGGTAGTCTAGAATTACCGATCTAGGATCGGTAGTTTCTCAGGTGGTGATGGGCTTCATACCGACACTTAATATTGCATTATTAGGGGTCTGACTTTATCCACCCCCCTAGACCCGATATGCGATACTCATAGACGAACGGACCGGACTGTACGGATATTGTCATTGTCAGGCTCGGTAGGGTTTCAGGATGAGTTCGGTCGTCGACCTCCCTTTTGCTCAATACCTGGGCAGCCGTTACGTACAGCTAGTGCCACTGACGTGCTTGTGGTTAAACCCACGGCCAGCGTATTGATGAGTCTTTAGAGTCCCACACAGAGGGTTTCCTTGGTTCGGACGAAACGTTGTAGAGGTCGTATGGTTTTATGGCAGGGTTCGATCATATACGTGCACTTGTGCACGGATCATGATCAGACGGATTATACTAGTGGGCTTTGGTTAAAGCCGGATCCTAGTATTAGATTGTTCGATTATTTTCGTCTCGTTGTATTCGTATTCAGTCGGAATAAGGATGCAGGTATGTATATACAGATGAGGGGTATTCTTGTAATTCGTTACAAGATTACTTTTGAAGATGCCATTTCTTTTTCTAGTATTAAACATTTTGTTTTTTTTAAATGTTTAATATAGTTGAGGTGGAAAGTGTGAGCATGGGCTTTGACTTGGGCATTGATTGTTTTTTGTGAGATATTTTTGTTGTGGCAAATTAAGTGGCTGTTGATTTTTTTTTGTGTGAGGAAAATTCGTAGGCAATGAAGTGGTTGTTAGCTTTTTTGTGCAGGGAATTTTTTTAGTTGCCCATTAAAACAAAATAACTCCACTCAAATGAAATAAGCAGCCCCTTCATTCACAGCCACTTGATTAGCCATCACCACTTCATTCCACAGAGCCCATTTTTTCTTCACTGCCAATTTTCATGTGCTCACATTTCTCATCTCTTGGCAACTTCATTCACCTCCACCCAAATCATTAGGTGCATGAGACAAAGTATTCACATACTATCTCTACTTCACCTTGGACATCTCGGCTAGCAAACTTGATGTCCGAGTTGCTTCGGTTTTGAAGCGGGATCCCGTATTAAGAATCCTCGACGTGGATCGTCTTCGACGAGGGAGACCGGAGAGAGAGCTTGTTCGGGGTAGCCGCGAGGAGCTTGGGAAGAGGTTGAAGACCGAAGGACATGGATCGATCGGTATAAGCTCTCTAAACTCTTTTTGTAGTACTAGTAAATGGTTAATGGCACGATCCATAGTTTAGGGTTCCGTTAGCGCCAAGTTTAAAAAGTTTTTGTTCCGTGTTTGGCCACGGATTGATGGCCGGGGCGCTGGCGTATCCTTACATGGTATTAGAGCCAACCCATTAACCGTATACTAGTTGGTTTAGACAATGTTAAAGTATCAAAATCGAAACAACCCCAAACAATACACACTGCATTCCAGTTTCTGTCATTTTATAAAGTGTCTTCAAAAATTATTTTAGCAATTGCAGAAGACTACTTAGATGACCACTAGCCTGCACACCAAATACGAGCCCATTCTAACAACTTTGACCCGAGAACATTAGTCTTAAAACCGAGGAGGCCGACCTTAGTTGTAAGTTTGGACTTGGAATTTTGGTTATAGTCTAGTCTTTGGAATATTGGTTTAGTGGTGTTGCTTGTTTAGCCCAGTTTGGATATAGTCTTATCTAGTTGTTTGGGGGCTATTCGGGGTTATTTCGAACTCGATATTTTCCAACATTGTCTAAAGTTTACAGTACATACATTTCTATTTGCGAACGTGAATGTCATTCGAGCGGTACAACTTTTCTAATTGCTATAGTCCTTTTAGACGGGTTTGTGAACGTGACATTCACGTTGATGTTTTGTGTTGTGCTGTGTTGTTGCGGATTTGTCGTGGTGGATAGCTTGCGTGCAATGTTAGTACAGTTTAGTTTTATTTGTACATTTGATATCGCGGGACGTGCGTCCGACATTTGGACTGCCGTCACTGCCTGTTTGTATATTATTTGTTTGGGGCACGACCGGGTTGAGGTCGATGTCACCGTTGTACATATTTTCTTTTCTGTGCTAGGATTACCCTACGGTGGAGTTCACGGATAGCCAGGTTCTGGAGGGCAACGGGTCCACATCTCATGGCTTTGAGAAGGAGGGGGCCTCACTCTAGGATTGGCGGGCTATTCGCCGCACTCGTAGGGGGTACAGGTTGACCCAAGGAGGGGTGCTTAAGTTACCGGATTCCGTGAAGTGCCGGGTAGCCCATTCACTTTGATGAAGGGGGCTGCCTCGCTTCTGGTTTTGGCGGGTATTTGCCGCACTCGTAGGGGTCTAGGTTTTCATTACAGGCTATCCACACGACCAGGGGAACGTCGGGTTTCAGTTGCAGCTCAAAGGAAACCCGGGGATCCCAGATTATCTGTATTATTCTGTGATGCTTATTACTTATCAATGATGTTTCATTTATTACGTCCGGAGCGATCATTATATATTTCTATATATATACAAGTAGATGTTGTATATGTTTTACACTCGTGCTAGTCCAGTCCCCACTCTGTCTTTAGTTAAGTAACCTAACGGGTGATGACGGGACCCAGTGGAGAATGCGGATGGCATATACGTACATCATATTTTTGTTCTTTTCTTGTGTGATTAATTGATGGGACTGCGTTGATTCGGATCAATGCAAGAAAAACAAACCAATTCGATGCTGTTGGATCAATTTTCAAAAAGCTGTTATTACAAGGACATTTTCTTTTGTTTTGCACAGTGGTATTCGGTTATGAATATCTAGCACCTCATTCGACGAGGCAAGGGCCGAGATCCCTTCATCGGGAGTGACCCCTTGGGCAGAAGTTTGCGTCAGGGTAATAATTTCACCATAATCGATTACCTTTTGCTTTGCATCGCGGTATTCAGTTGGAATATCCTGCACCTCATTCTATGGGGAAAGAGCCGAGATCCCTTCACCGGGAGTGACCTCCTTAGCAAAGGTTTTCACCACTATATATTTGTAAAAAGCTATACGGTTCCTTTAACGATATCAAGTTCATTACGTTAAAGGTTTTTCGCCAAAAACCATTCATAGCCCTCCGTTATTTCAGACGGGTAGCACTTAGTATTCATGCTATGTTTGTTGACCTTCGTCAAGGCATAGTGTATTGTAGTTGTTTGTTACCTATCTGTTGCATAGTGCCCTCAAGTCAATTATTGGATCGTAGGCACGTGATTGCAATGATTGAGGGAGGACCTATATCGGTAGAACAGTCTTACTCGAGATGATAGTATGCTATCTGGTTTATCTTTATCATCGTGTACATGCTTCAGGTGACATTATAGATCACTATTACATGTTGATAGAGCCTTTAGGATTTTTGTTTGACTACCAGCAATATGATGGCGATCATATACGTGAGAGCTGGGTGGTCTATAAGCACATCCTTAAAGTGTCCCTAGTCGAGGGAGTTTCGAGACTGGGCATCGATACTCCAGAGTAGACTAGTGTATACGGACCGAGACCCCGACGAGAGGCGGTGGCCGGTCTCACAAGCCATTGGTGTCTGTTGGTTCTCCTAAGATTGTATACAGGTGCTCATTGGGTTATGAGTACACCGGACGGACTCGCCGGGAACATGATAGTTGGTATTATACCTATTGTCAGATAGCAGTTCCCTGGTGACATGTGTACATGTTAGTCTATTGACCTGAGATCGTCATTTGTCTCGTGTGAGTTCCCATAGTGCTTTGATTACTACCCTACCACTGCTCAAAGGAGTCATGCAAACAGGTTTTAGTTGGGTACAGTCCAGAGCCACATGGAGGCAGTGAGCGGATCGTCATGGGATTCGTTTCTCCCTGTATTGGGGGTTGATGTCGCAGTGTGCACGGGTGGCCATCACCAGAAATCCTTGGCCAAGGTAGTCGAGAATTACCGATCTAGGATCGGTAGTTTCTCAGTTGGTGATGGGCTTTATACCGACACTGAATATTGCGTTATTAGGGGTCTGACTTTATCCACCCCCTAGATCCGATATGTGATACTCATAGAAGAACGGACCGGACTGTACGGATATTGTCACTGTCAGGCTCAGTAGGGTTTCAGGATGAGTTCGCTCATCGGCCTCTCTTTCACTCAATACCTGAGCAGCCGTTACATACAGCTTGTGCCACTGACGTGCTTGTGGTTAAACCAACTGCCAGCGTATTGAAGAGTCTTTAGAGTCCCACACAGAGGGTTTTCCTGGTTCGGGCGAAACGTTGTAGAAGCCGTAAGGTTTTATGGCATGGTTCGATCATATACGTGCACTTGTGCACGGTTCATGATCGGACGGATCATACTAGTGGGCTTTGGTTTAAGCCGGATCCTAATATTAGATTGTTCGATTATTTTCGTCTCGTTGTATTCGTATTCAGTCGGAATACGGATGCAGATATGTATATACAGATGAGGGGTATTCTTATAATCCGTTACAAGATTACTTTTGAAGATGCCATTTCTTTTTCTAGTATTAAACATTTAGTTTTTTGTTTAAATGTTTAATATAGTTGAGGTGGAAAGTGTAAGCATGGGCTTTGACTTGGGCATTGATGAGGCATGGGCTCTTGATTGTTTTTTGTGAGATATTTTTGTTGTGGAAAATTAAGTGGCTGTTGACTTTTCTTGGGTGAGGAAAATTCGTGGGCAATGAAGTGGCTGCTGGTTTTTTTGTGCAGGGAATTTCTTTAGTTGCCCATTAAAACAAAATAACTCCACTCAAATGAAATGAGCAGCCACTTCATTCACAGCCACTTGATTAGCCATCACCACTTCATTCCACAGAATCCATTTTTTCTTCACTGCCAATTTTCATGTGCTCACATTTCTCATCTCTTGGCAACTTCATTCACCTCCACCCAAATCGTTGGGTGCATGAGACAAAGTATTCACACACTATCTCTACTTCATCTTGGACATCTCGGCTAGCAAACTTGATGCCTGAGTTGCTTCGGTTTTGAAGCGGGAGCCCGTATTATGAATCCTCGACGTGGATCATCTTCGACGAGGGAGACCGGAGAGCGAACTTGTTCGGGGCAGCCGCGAGGAGCTTGGGAAGAGGTTGAAGACCGAAGGACATGGATCGATCGGTATAACCTCTCTAAACTCTTTTTTTAGTACTAGTATATGGTTAATGGCACGATCCGTAGTTTAGGGTTCCGTTAGCGCCAGATTGGAATACGGTATCACATACTCGTATTAAATCAGGCCCTCCGCACATATCAACATATTTTCCCTACTTCGTTTTGCTTGAACTATGAAACCTCTGTGTAGGACTCTAAAGACTTGTCAATACGCCAGCAGTAGGTGATGATCACATCAGTCACCTACAAGCCGTCAGTGGTACTAGCTGGACGTAACGGCTACCCAGGTATTGAGCGAATATAAGATCAACAAGCAAGGTTGTCCAAACTCCCATGAAGCCTAAAAGTAACACTTACCGTACAGTTCGGTCTCTTCGTATGATATGTCGCATATCGAGTCTAGGGGTGGAATTGTCAGACCCCAATAACTTGATAAGTCATGCCGATGTGTGGCCTATAACGGTACGAGAAACTACTGATAAATCTTACCAGTAAATCTCATCAACAGCCATGGCTAGGGTCTCCCAGTTATAGCCAATCGAGCATAGCGTAACATTAACTCCCTAGACCGGGAGAGTGGAAACCCCTCCTATCGCTCATTGCCTCCATGTGACTCGGGACTGTACCCAAAATCCACCTAATTGCACGACTCCTTTGAGCCGTGGTAGGGAGGAAATCAAAGCACAGTGGGAACCCCACAAGACTCTATGATGATCTCGGGTCTACAGACTAACCTGTACCAGTGTCACCAGAGAACTGCTATCTGACGATAGGTATAATACCATCTAGGAGTTCTCGGCGAGTCCTGTTCGGTGTACCCATTCTCTAATGTGCACCTGTGTACAATCTTTGATGTCAAACACCAATGGATATGGGATCAACCATCGCCCCTACAGGGTTAAGAAACGTACACACTAGTCTACTCTGGAATATCGATGCACTGTCTCGATACTCCCTCGAATAGGAACTGTTATAGGATGTTCTTGTAGACTATGTGCTTGTAGACTACACGAGTCCCAGTTGTATGATCTGCATCATAGTCCTGGTAGTCAAGCTAACATCCTAAGTGCTTTATCAACATGTATCAGAAAGACAGTATAATAATACAAGTGTACATGTTAAGTTAAAGAGCAACCAGATAGCATACTATCATGTCGAGCAAGAAAGTCTTCTATATATATGTCCAAGTATCCACTATAATATACATCAATGTATAATAATAGCTTCTAAGGCGTACATGTTAGTTGTATATATGCCCTAGAGGCCATTGTTGTACATATGATGTATATTAAGTGGATGGTTGGATATATATAGAGAGGAATTTCTTGCTCGACATGATAGTATGCTATTTGGTTTCAGTTTGTCTTAACATGTTGACTTGTATTGATTTACTGTCTTGCTCTCACATGTTGATAAAGCCCTTAGGATATGTACTCGACTACTAGGACTATGATGCAGATCATACTAGTGGGGCCAGGGTAGTCCAAGAGTACATCCTATAACTGTTCCTAGTCGAGGGAGTATCGAGTCAGGGAATCGATACTTCAGAGTAGCCTAGCATATACGCATCTTGACCCATATGATGGGCGATGGACGATCCCATATCCATCGGTGTTTGACATCAAAGATGGTGTACGGGTGCTCAGTGGAGACTGGGTACACTGAACGGACTGGCTGAGAACTCCTAAATGGTATTATACCTATCGTCAGATAGCAGTTCTCCGGTGACACTGGTCAGGTTAGTCTGTAGACCCGAGATCGTCATAGAGTCTTGTGTGATTCCTACTGTGCTTTGATTTCCACCTTACCACGTCCAAGAGGGCGTGCAAAACGGTGGCTTTTGGGTAAAATCCCGAATCACATGGAGGTAATGAGCGATAGGAGGGGTTTCTTCTCTCCCGGTATAGGGAGTTGATGTTGTGCTGTGTTCGATTGGTTATAACTGGAAGTCCTGGCGAGGGCTGATATGGAGTGCTACTGGTAAGAGTTATCAGTAGTTTCTCGACCAGTTATGAGCCTCACACCGACACGACTTATCGGTTACTGGGGTCTGACGTTTATCGCCCCTAGACTTGATATGCGACATATCAGACGAAGAGACCGGACTGTACGGTAGTGTTACTGATTGGATTCACAGGAGAATGTACAGGCTTGCATGTTGATCTTTTGATCGCTCAATACCCGGGTGGCTGTTACGTTTAGTTGACCGCTTGCAGCTTGTGGGTGTTTGATATGATCAACACCTACTGCTGGCGTATTGACGATTCTTTAGAGTCCTACACAGAGGTTTCCTGGCTCAGGAAAAACGGAGTAGGAGCACATATGTGATATGTGCGGGACCGAGAATAATACGATATGAGATACCGTATTCTATTCTCGCGATATGTGATATCGGCCGGGTATATGTGATATAGCCGGGTCATCGGATCAAGTGTTGATTCGATGAATTGGTACACGTTATATTAGTCGGTTATATGTAATATAGCCGGATTTTCGAATCAAGTGTTGATTCGATAATTTAATGTATAATTATATATGTGATATATTACGTTACATTAACTAATACAAGCTCGCTTTATTGATTCTTTTTCTCACCGGATAATACATTGATGTATATGCGATATATGTTAATTGTATTATTTTCTTTTATTACATTATATATTATATATGTGATATATACTATTGTAACATGTTAGGGTTACAAATGCAACATGGTTGTTGAGTTTAAACCAAGTTAGGGTTTGGATTAGGGTTAGCTTTTAGATGAGGTTCATGGATGCTTCATGAAACTTTGACTTTGTCTCTTTTCTTTGTTGTTTTGTGAAGATATTAGTTAACCCAACCCAAACCCTTAACCCTGTTTCGCCCAATCAGAGCAAAGCTCTGTTCAAATTCAAAATTCAAAATTTTGAAGCAACGCTTCAAGTCTCGGGCGCAACGCGCCACGTGTCAGGCGCTAATACGTCAGCGCAGCGCCCAAGAAGGCGCGCCCAATCAGAGCAAAGCTCTGTCAACGATTCAGTTGCGTAAGCATTGCGCTGCATGACACGTGTCAGCGCGGATGCGCTAGCGCAGTGGCGCTGCGCTTTGCGCTGCGCGACACGTGTCAGCATGGATGCGCTAGCGCAGTTGCGCTGCGCGACACGTGTCAGCGCGGTTGCGCTGCGCGACACGTGTCAGCGCGGATGCGCTAGCGCAATTGCGCTGCGCTTTGCGCTGCGTGACACGTGTCACGCGCTGGGGCATCTGCGCCAAACAGAATTAAAGATTTTTAAAGAAATCTTTCTGTTCTTGTTAAAACAAGAAGATTTTCTTCTGTAAAACAGAAGTCCTTGGATCGAAGATCCAACGGTGGGGAAAATTCCCCAAATCACTCTGAGAAAGATCTCTTTAACAAATTCAACAAACTTATGGGCACTATAAAAAGGACCCTAGGCCTCAATTCAAAGGCATCAACATTTTCTTGAAAAATCAAGAGTTTCAAACAGAGAGAACTCTGAGAAAAATTTCAAGAAGAGGTAAAAAACCTTTATAAGGGAGAAGAAATTTCCTCTAATAGATCATTGATCTAAAAACAAGATCAATGATCTTCATATAATAAATAGTGCTTTGCACTTCTTATGAACCACTGGTTCTTTAAAACAGAAAAAATAAAAAAAAAAATTGTGCTTTGCACTTTTATGAACCTCTGGTTCTTGAAATGAAAGAAAAATTTATTTTTCTTTGATTCTAATTTGATCAAAGATAAAAAAAATAGTGCTTTGCACTTCCAAACTGCGCTGTTGCGCTCTTGAGAGAGCGCCACGTGTTAGCTGTAGAACAACTTGCGCTACGCGCTCTTAAGATAGAGCTTTGCTCTCTGGAATTGGCGCAACTCGCTGAGAGCGCGCCATGTGTCAGCAGCGCAACAGCGCAGCGCACTAGCGCAGCGCACTGCGCTGTTGCGCTTGCGCTCACCAGAGCATGACACGTTGTAGGGTCCCTAGGCACACTAAACAAGTCTCACAAGTGATCAAACATGCACAAATCAAATTTTACGGGTGCCTACAAACCCTAATACAGATCGTCAACTAGATATATAGGCGATGCAAGCAAGTAAACGGAAATATAGCTAAAGGGAAGGGGCTACAACCTTTGTAGATCCGGTCCTCCACCTCCTAGGCTCCGTGATGAAGTCCTCTCCGCTGTCCAAATTGAACCATGACTCTCACGGTGGTTTCATCGGAGAAAAAGGCGGGCTAGGTCGTCGACAACGTGCCGAAGATGATCTACGTCGAGGCATCACTAGATCAAGCTCCACCTTCACCAAGCCATGAAAACTTATGAAGGAAACACCCTATACTACTTGGCAAGAGGTAGAGGATGAAGAAATAGGAAGTGGGTTCACTTTAGAATTGGATTTCTCACACTTTTTCATCACTTGCCATTGATGTAGCAAGCTTTCTTCATGGAAGAAGAAGATGAAGAAGAAGAAGAAGAAATGATAAGTGATTTTTGGAAAAAATGAAAAAGAATTAATTCTTATCATCTTCTAACCTTAGTTAAGTGTAGAGAATGAATTAGGGTTAGTTTAAATGGTTAGGGTTAAGTATAAGACAAGAATGGAGACTAAGTCAAAACTTCATGAATGTTCAACTAAAAACAAAACAAGTAACCATTCATTTATCCTTTTCATTTTCCAAAATGAATAAATAAATAAGATAAAAGAATAAGTAATTAAGTAGACAAAACCCTAATCATTAACTTAACCATAGTTTAATTCTTTACACTTAACCAAATAAGCATGTATCATCAAACATGATACAATCATGTGCACAAAAGTATATCACATATACAACTTGCACAATTCAAGTGAGAAAATCCTTTTAAAGTGAACCAATACTAGTTAATGCAAAGTAATATATCAAATATATAATTATACATTAAATCATTAAATCAACACTTGATTCAATGATCCGGTCATGTCGCATATAAACGGCTAGTATCCAATGTATCGGCTTATCGAATCAATCCTTGATTCGATAACTAGGTTATATCGCATACAACCATTCGACACATTCGTCGCGAGAATGGAATACGGTATCACATACACGAATTATTCTCGGTCCCGCACATATCTCATATGCGCTCCTATTTCGTTTCGCTTGAGCCAGGAAACCTCTGTGTAGGACTCTAAAGACTCGTCAATACGCCGGCAGCAGGTGATGATCATATCAAACACCCACAAGCCGCAAGCGGTCTGCTAAACGTAACGGCCACCCGGGTATTGAGCGATCAGAAGATCGACGAGCAAGCCCGCTCACACTCCTGTGAATCCAACCGGTAACACTTACCGTACAGTCCGGTGTGTTCATCTGATATGTCGCATATCTTGCCTAGGGGTGGCAAACGTCAGACCCCAATAGCTTGATAAGTCATGCCGACTTGAGGTCCATAACATTCGTGAAGCTACTGATAACACTTACCAGTAGGTCACTGCAACCCTGGCCAGGGATTTCTTGTTATGGCCAGTCGAGCATAGCGCAACATCAACCCCAAATACCGGGAGAGACGAATCCCCTCCTATCACTCATTGCCTCCATGTGAATTGGGACTGTACCCAAAAACCACCTGTTTGCACGACTCAGTAGAGCCGTGGTAGGGTGGAAATCAAAGCACAGTGGAAGACACACAAGACTCTATGACGATCTCGGGTCAACAGACTAAGCTGTACCAGTGTCACCAGAGAACTGCCATCTGACGTGAGGTATAATACCATCTGGGAGTTCTCGGCGAGTCCGTTCAGTGTACCCAGTCTCCACTGAGCACCCGTATACCATCTCTGATGTCAAACACCAATGGATATGGGATCATCCATCGCCCATCACATGGGTCGAGAAGATACACGCCAGTCTACTCTGGAATATCGATGCCCCGTCTCGATATTCCCACGACTAGGAACATTGAAGGATGTACTCATAGACTACCCAGGCCCCACTAGTATGATCCGCATCATAGTCCTAGAAGTCGAGTACACATCCTAAGGGCTTTATCAACATGTAACAGAGAGACAGAAAGTATACATGTTAAGATAAAGAGCAACCAGATAGCGTACTATCATGTCGAGCAAGAAAGTCCTACCTATATATGTCCCAGCATCCACTACAATATACATCCAATGTACAGTAGTGGCCTCTAGGGCATACATATAACTAACAATCTCCCACTTGCACTAGGGCCATCTGTAGCAGTAGTTGTAGTATCTAATACTCAACCATCCCCTAAAAGTCTCTCTTTGGGAAAAGGCCTTCGTGAGTGGATCCGCCGTGTTCTCCTCTGAGTCTACTCTCCTAACCTCGATCACCCTGGAGATCAACTATCTCCATGATCAGGTGATGCTGCCTTAGAATATGTCTGTGTCACTGATGGGACCAGGGTTCCAGGGCCGAAGCTACACTTCCATTGTCATACAATGGCAGGAACCTAGTTCATCTTATGAACCAATATACACCCAAACTGCCTCTTTGGTAGTATCTTTAATAGCGATGTTACCAGCCTTTATCGTCTAGTTTGCCACGGTATCTAGCTTGGAACTCTTCCAACATACCGTCCCTTTACTGAGGGGAAAGACAATGCCTGTGACTGACATTCAGTCGTCTTTATCACCCTGGAACCCTTCCAGTGTTTTTCCCAGGATCGATTGATACCATCTCACATCATCTAGTGAGAATCCTAGCATCCAATTACATCTATCTCATAGATGAAAACTCAGGATTTAGGAGGTATCACTTTGATCCTATATGGAGAATCCATGTGATAAGAGGAGATCGACCGATCGTATTATAGGAAACTCTTTTCCTATTAAGAATATGTTGTCCACGTACAATACGAGGATGACCACCTTACTCTCTACTACCGTTTTGTATATACAAGGTTCATCTACCATTTTGATGATGTCAAACTGTTTGATTTACTCATCAAAACAGATGTTCCAACTCCGCGATGCCTGCTTTATCCTATAAAGCATCTTGCACACGTTTCCGCTGCTCCCACTGTCTACGAGGCCTTCTGGCTGTGTTCTTATAGACGTTCTCTTCTAAATCAATATTTAGAAAAGTAGTCATGGCACCCAACCACCAGATATCGTAGTCATGGTATGTAGCCGTGGCAAGTAGGATCTGGATGGATTTAAACATAGTCCCTGGAAAAGGTTTCATCATTATCCGTGCCTGGTTGATGACGAAAACCTTTAACAAGTCTAGCTTTGAAAGTCTCAACTTTTCCATGTACACCAAGTAATCTTCTCAAGATATACTTGCTCCTGATGGGGATTTAACCCTTCAGATATAGCAACCAAAGTCCATGCTTTGTTGGTGTATAAGGATTCCATCTCAGATCACTAAGCATCCAGCCATTCTTACAGAGTTCTACCCCCGATGGCCAGCTCGAAACTAGTTGGGTCATCATCTCATGATGCAATCCTCGCTCCCACTGTCATCGAGAAACCGAAGTATCTCTCAGGTGGGTGAGGAACCCTACTAGATCGGCGGAGAGGCTGAGGTTCGTTGGAATCTACTTAATCCTTTGGTTCTACCAAATTATCTGCTGTAGTTTGTATAGCTGGAACCTTTCCAGTTCTACATTACAGACCTTGCCTCGAGCTTGTCCGGATTTTGCTTTTAAGCATAGGCCGGTCAACCCCAAATCTTAACTAGCTTAAGACATGGGCTCTTCCCTTTCCATATCACATATGAAGCGGTAGGCAACTGATTTGATTGGAACCCTATTCAATAGGTATGCAGCTTCTCAAGCGCATAACTCCCAAAAAGGAAATAGGTAACTCAGTAGTACTCATCATAGAGCATACCTTATCATATAGGGTGTGATTGCTCCGCCCCGATACACCGTTGTGCTGTGGTGTATTCAGAGGAGTAATACTGAGAGAGAATCAGAATGGTCCAGGAATGCCATGCACAAGTATTCTCCTCCCTGATCTCATCATAGGGCATAATACTTATACCCATATTTTGGTTCTCTACTTCCAACTTATATTCTGTGAATATCTCAAAAGGTTCGGACTCATGTTTCAACAGGAACATATGACTGAATCTTGAGAGATTATCAGAGAATATAATGAAGTATAAAGAACCAGTCCTGGCATTTGTAGACAGGAGACCTTACATACATCATCATGTATCAGTCCCAAGAGTTCACTAACTCTTTCTCTGTTTCCAATAAACAGAGCTATGGTCATATTATCTTTGTGACATGACTGGCAAGTTTCACAAGATGTAAATTCAAACTGATTTAAATATACATCTAAATGTAACTTCAGCCAGTCGGGTCGCATTGATATGACCTAGTCTACAATGCCTCAAGAAGAATTCATTCATTTCTGAACTCTTCTTCTTGTGTGTGTTCAGTATACAAGGAACTGTAGTTTGATTTAGAACGTCAATGCTTTTAGATAACGTGCCTGAACCGATCAACTTTTGATATAAGAAATGTTCAAAACATTATCCATCAATACAAAATTTTAACATTTCTTTACTAAATAAAGAGAGTGATATGATTTTGTATATCAGGTTCGGTATCTAATAGCATTTGTTCAGAATCAATGTATTAGTAATACAGGGTGACAGTGACCAACAGACTTTGCTGCAACACTTGCCCCGTTTTCTGCCTCATGAAACTTATCACCCGTTCTCAGTTTTTCTACCTTTTTGTAACCCTATGTAACAGATTACATATCTGGGATCCTGATCCGGTATCATATACCCAGGATGCAGAGGATACTGAGAAACAGTTCTTTGTAATGAACACACCCGAAGGAGATGCATCATATGCACTGTCTTCGTTTGGGCGACATAGGAATTCTGGTATTCCCTATTTCCTGCTCTGTCTTATAACATTTATAAGTTGGAGCGGGACCAACGTTCCCCAGCTCAGTATAACAAGCGGGTTCGGTCAATACATCCATTTTATTATCTTGATTAAGGCGTGATATGGTCGCTACCAGGAGAGAGAGAGAAGAAAACACTCAGCGTGCGCTCTTGCAAGATTAGATTGGTTATATACTTTATCTAATCAGGATGGCTCCCACTGTATTTATCAAATCTTCCTTCAAACCTTAAAAGGAAAGACTAGCCGGGATTAATTACACTCTACAAGTTCGCCAATCTTTCAGCCAGGCCAGTGTCGGTACTTTGAGGGAGGTTCCCCGTGCTTTCGCACGGACCTAATTACAGTAAACCTCGTTTTCCCAGAGGCGTAACCACGTTGACACCTTTCTATACACCTACTTGATCGGCTAATTGCAAAGTACAAAACTCTCCCAGGAGTAACAATTACTCGCAGTGGGTATCGGGATCCAACTATCATATAGAAGGTATGCAATCTCATTGCAAATTTCAACACTTGAAACTCCCGATAAAGGTTTTTACCCCTAGCACCTATGACCTTAACTATGGTCAACAAATCATAAGTACTAGTCAAGTTCTACCCGTCATTTCGTGATTAATTAGACCCACCCACATGACCCTTAACTAAGGTCAACAAAGTCACGCGACTGTCCTAACTAATCGCATCATATGCGTTGTAGGAAGACATCACTTTGCTACCGTACACTGTGCCTTGACTATGGTCAACAAACACAGCACGAATACTAAGTACTCTACTTCCTAAAATGACGGAGGGTTGCGAATGGTTTTTATGAAAACCTTTAACGCTTTGAACTTGATCTCGTTGCGGAATCAAATGGTTTTTAAATGGAATGTTTTTGAGGCTTTTCTAGTTTTGCTAAAGGGGTCACTCCCGGTGAAGGGATCGTCGGCCCTTTCCTCGTCGAATGAGGTGCGGGATATATCATATATATCACTGTGCAAAGAGAAAACTATAGAAGCGATCAAAGACAAACCGAGGGTTGTAGCATCTGCCAGTTATTGCTAAAGGAGTCACTCCCGGTGAAGGGATCTCGGTCCTTTCCTCATCGAATAAGGTGCAGGATGTTCTATAATGAACACCGCGATGCAAAGCAAGAACTGTAGCTACCTGTTTTTATTTTGAAATTCGATTCCACAACATCAATTAGGTTTATTTTCTTTCATTAATCTCATTAATGAATATCCCATCATTTAAGTCCACCTAAACATCACAGATAAATATAACATATGCTTATGCCATCCGCATTCGCCTCGATGTCCCGTCTGCACCGTTAGGTTAGGTAACTAACGGCAGAGCGGGGCAGGGCTAGCGCGGGTGTAAAACATAAGCAACATCTATATAATATATCATATATACTATATATAATATCTGTCACAGAACATCACATGATCACATCACAGAGAACGCAGCAGAAAATATCATATGAAATATTGGATATACTAGGACGTCCGTGTTTTCAATACGAGCCAGTATAAAACACGGATTCCACGGTCGTGATGAATAGCCAATCCTACACCCCTAGACCCCTACGAGAGCGGCAAGGAACCCTACCAATTCTAGGGTTAGGAGACCCGGACTCGACTCCTCGAGTTGGTCTCCCACTGGACCCCAGAACCCGGTTACTTGTGCCCTCCTCCTTGGGTCTATCCTAGTGCAGAAAAGTAAATAATATACAAATGGTGACAACATCCGCAACCTGGAAGTGCCCCAATAAAAGAATATTACAAACAAGTTTTTACATGAATGAAAATGAAAAAACACTCATCTCACATAAAAACCCCCGGCTATTCAAACACGAAGATCCAATATAACATATCCAGCAACACATAACATCACATGTCATCAACGTAAGCAAACATGCATATCCCAATTGTCGTTGACATCTAGCAACGAAACCGGCGATATCACATATTACACTTACGGTCACAGAAAAGAAAGTGTAAAACTACAACAGTTGGAATCCGCAATCTCTTTAGACATCGCATGCCGAAACAAATGAAATACTTAGACATCGTATGCCTAACAATTATAAACCCCGCATTTTAGTCTCAAAATCGAAAACACTTTTCAATATCAAGTCGGGCAATTCAACAGGATTCCCGACATTCTGATCGAATGCTCGTCGCAAACTTTAGTAAGCGGCCGCACCCCCGACGCCGTCGACAAAGTGCACCAAGGCGGAACACCGCTGCCGCGAGCACCCGAACGGATGCTTTCGGCGACGGGGTTCTCCTACAGTCACTTGGTCGGGGCTATGGAGTGAGGCTGTCTATTAAGTTTACCGGGCGAGTATCCGCGTACGCTACGTGATTGCGACGGACTTTTGATCACATCAAAATTCCGTGGCAACCGATCAAGTGAGACTAAACTGCTATGTTTATAACATTCATCCAGTCATCTCATAACTATTTGCGAATTCCAATTATTGTATCACATTCCGGATAAATAGAAAACGCTAAACTTTTCGATCGAACAATCGAACACCCAAGTTTTCCTGATACAGCTCAACACATGAAATAAGTCTAACAACATTCAGTTCGTGCCTCAGTACCAACGGTCCAGCCGTAGAAGGGTCAAGCCAACACCTCACATGTGGCACGCCGTATTGCCCCAAACCCGAAGGTTCAAAGGGCAGTTCAAGACGGTTACATAATCGAGTTAAGGTTTGTTGTCTTCTAGAGGGTCCATCGCGTTACTTGCACTAATTAGAACGTCGTTAAACTACGGAAAAATCCAACAATTGGAAATTTCCCGGCAGGGGAAAAAGTGGGTATTTATATCCGGTCGAACTTTTTAACATATTCTAAAATACCCGGAAAAACACACCGACAAAATTAGACAATCCGATCGATACACTGAGTTCCCAATACAACCCAGAAAATAAAACTCTGGAATAAATATTAAAATATTCCCAGGAAAACCAGCACTGCTTACTAAGAATTACGGTGCAAACTTCGATGCACAACAAGACAAAACTGCAGCAGAACCGCCGCATGAGCATGCTCATGCCGCGGATCCACGGCGCCTTTAAGGAATTAGGCCATCGAATTTTGCAGTAACCCTTACAATCACCAGCTGATTTTTCTGCATATTTTAATCTACAAAAATCCACATTTTACAGAATTGTCCAGAGAGCATTTTAAAGTCGGGGTTTTGGGTCGATCGGACTTCTAACTCCGTCTACGCATCGCCTAAGGCTCTAGCTAGGCTCTGATACCACTGAAGGGTTCCTAGGCACACTAAAGAAGTCGCACAAGTGATCAAACATGCACAAATCAAATTTTACGGGTGCCTACAAACCCTAATACAGATCGTCAACTAGATATATAGGCGATGCAAGCAAGTAAACGGAAATATAGCTAAAGGGAAGGGGCTACAACCTTTGTAGATCCTGTCCTCCACCTCCTAGGCTCCGTGATGAAGTCCTCTCCACTGTCCAAATCGAACCATGACTCTCACGGTGGTTTCATCGGAGAAAAAGGCGGGCTAGGTCGTCGACAACGTGCCGAAGATGATCTACGTCGAGGCATCACTAGATCAAGCTCCACCTTCACCAAGCCATGAAAACTTGTGAAGGAAACACCCTATACTACTTGGCAAGAGGTAGAGGATGAAGAAATAGGAAGTGGGTTCACTTTAGAATTGGATTTCTCACACTTTTTCATCACTTGCCATTGATGTAGCAAGCTTTCTTCATGGAAGAAGAAGATGAAGAAGAAGAAGAAGAAATGATAAGTGTTTTTTGGAAAAAATGAAAAAGAATTAATTCTTATCATCTTCTAACCTTAGTTAAGTGTAGAGAATGAATTAGGGTTAGTTTAAATGGTTAGGGTTAAGTATAAGACAAGAATGGAGACTAAGTCAAAACTTCATGAATGTTCAACTAAAAACAAAAAAAGTAACCATTCATTTATCCATTTCATTTTCCAAAATGAATAAATAAATAAGATAAAAGAATAATTAATTAAGTAGACAAAACCCTAATCATTAACTTAACCATAGTTTAATTCTTTACACTTAACCAAATAAGCATGTAACATCAAACATGATACAATCATGTACACAAAAGTATATCACATATACAACTTGCACAATTCAAGTGAGAAAATCCTTTTAAAGTGAACCAATACTAGTTAATGCAAAGTAATATATCAAATATATAATTATACATTATATCATTAAATCAACACTTGATTCAATGATCCGGTCATGTCGCATATAACCGGCTAGTATCCAATGTATCGGCTTATCGAATCAATCCTTGATTCGATAAATAGGTTATATCGCATACAACCATTCGACACATTCTTCGCGAGAATGGAATATGGTATCACATACACGAATTATTCTCGGTCCCGCACATATCTCATATGCGCTCCTATTTTGTTTCGCTTGAGCCAGGAAACCTCTATGTAGGACTCTAAAGACTCGTCAATACGCCGGCAGCAGGTGATGATCATATCAAACACCCACAAGCCGCAAGCGGTCTGCTAAACGTAACGGCCACCCGGGTATTGAGCGATCAGAAGATCGACGAGCAAGCCCGCTCACACTCCTGTGAATCCAACCAGTAACACTTACCGTACAGTCCGGTCTGTTCGTCTGATATGTCGCATATCTCGCCTAGGGGTGGCAAACGTCAGACCCCAATAGCTTGATAAGTCATGCCGACTTGAGGTCCATAACATTCGTGAAACTACTGATAACACTTACCAGTAGGTCACTGCAACCCTGGCCAGGGATTTCCTGTTATGGCCAGTCGAGCATAGCGCAACATCAACCCCAAATACCGGGAGAGACGAATCCCCTCCTATCGCTCATTGCCTCCATGTGAATCGGGACTGTACCCAAAAACCACCTGTTTGCACGACTCAGTAGAGCCGTGGTAGGGTGGAAATCAAAGCACAGTGGGAGACACACAAGACTCTATGACGATCTCGGGTCAACAGACTAAGATGTAACAGTGTCACCAGAGAACTGCCATCTAACGTGAGGTATAATACCATCTGGGAGTTCTCGGTGAGTCCGTTCAGTGTACCCAGTCTCCACTGAGCACCCGTATACCATCTCTGATGTCAAACACCAATGGATATGGGATCATCCATCGCCCATCACATGGGTCGAGAAGATATACGCCAGTCTACTCTGGAATATCGATGCCCCGTCTCGATATTCCCACGACTAGGAACATTGAAGGATGTACTCATGGACTACCCAGGCCCCACTAGTATGATCCGCATCATAGTCCTGGAAGTCTAGTACACATCCTAAGGGCTTTATCAACTTGTAACAGAGAGACAGAAAGTATACATGTTAAGATAAAGAGCAACCAGATAGCGTACTATCATGTCGAGCAAGAAAGTCCTACCTATATATGTCCCAGCATCCACTACAATATACATCCAATGTACAGTAATGGCCTCTAGGGCATACATATAACTAACACACGTGTCCTATCTACAAGTGCTTGTGCTCAGTAATTGGCGCAAAGCGCCTGACAAATGCAATGCATTTCCCAAAGGGCCAGGCCCAAATCAAAAAGACCAAGCAGGCCTAATTAAATTGATGCTCTGCATCATTTATAAATGGGCAGAGCCCAAACAAAATAACAAAAATGTTATGCAGGGCAGAGCCCAATTGAGAGGTCCAATGGACCAAAACAAATGCTCTGCATTATAATAAAAAAAGGGCAAAGCCCAGTCAAAACGGGCATAAATGGCCTAAAGTAATGTTATGTATTATTCTAAAAAAGGGAAAGCCCAGACAAAAAACAAATGCAAATAAAATATTGGACATTTTTAACTGGACGTAGCCCAATCGTGGCCATAAGTCCTTAAATTAAATTAACTGAGCAGAATGGCTCTCCTAAACCAATCCACATCCGGTTCGAGGGTACATCTCCGAACTCCATTGATATCCATCGTTGTAATTTCTCAACGACGTCAAAGAGGTGACGGGTCCCAACGACCACACACCCATATGGACTGCGGGGTCCTTAAACTCGTGGACCGAAACGTCCCTAAACTAATATCGGACCGAAATGTCCCTAAACTAATGACGGACCACCACGTCCCTAAACTGGAACATGGAGCACCACGTCTCTAAACTGGAACAATAGAGCCAATTGCTCTTCTTTCGGATCTAAACGATCCCGTTCAAGTCGATCTTAGTCCAAAATAGGACTAACGTATCCTTGGAGAACGTTTAAGTTGATCTTAGCGGCAACGCGACTAACGCATCCTTAAACTAAAAAACACCAAACCCAAATCTAAATAAATACGGATTTGGACTAATCCATGTCCTACGGGCGACGGTATTACTCAGTCTCCGTATACAATCCACGGGCAACCACAAACAAAACAAACACCCACGACACGAAGTGAAATTCTGGAGAAGGAGAAAGTTGTTACCGCGAAGCGGTAGCGTAATTAACTGCAGGGGCTTGCGCCTGCAGGGAAGAGCGTCCCCACAATCAAAAAACCCATCTAGCGAGGGGGAATCTGACGAAGTCTGCTACATCGGCCGCATCCGTCTAAACCTCCGATACACGGTGCCATAAATCAATTTGGCATCTTCGGAGAGGTGGACGGATAAAACCAAATAGCATCTGCCCCGAATCTCAGCGTCATGCCATCGCGGTCCTGTGCGCCGTCCTTCGGAGGGGAACAGATTCTGGCACGCCCGGTGGGACCTTTTCCTCTTTCTACTCCACACTTCGTGTGTCGTCCTCGCGAACCAATCGCGGTTTGTTAAATGGTTGCCTTCGGATTTCAAGTTACTAAGATTTGGTCTTTTACTTGGCGTAGAATTCAAGATTCAATGGCCTCTAACTGCACCAACTGCTCGAAGTGCCACTGCAACGGACGCTCCACCTCACCGGGAGGTGTAGTATATGGGCCCCAAGCGGCTTCCTTCCTCACTCTGCCGGTAGATCAGGTGACCCAAGCCACCACTGGTCTGTTCTTTGGGACCATGATCCCACCTACAAGCTTCCCTACGCCAATACCTGCACTGGAAGTGAACAAAAAGTCGGTCTTCGACCGGCACACTGCTACGACGGCCCCTGTCAACGGGTCGCTCACTACCAAACCGACAGCCTCTGTTTTCACCAGGCTAAATCAGAACTCTGAATTGGCTGTCCCGAGAAGGCGATAACTGTTGCTCCGGAAGTCATCAAGGCGGCTTCCCCTGTCAAAGAGTCAGTCTTTTCAAGGCTGATGATTCCTGCTCCTCCCCCTACTCGAGGGTCTGTCTTCAACAGGTTGAATATCACTCCTCAAAAGACAACCTCAGTCTTTAAGAGGTTAACACCGGCGACGCCTCATTCAAACAGGGAGCAAAAAGAAGATGTCTCAATCTCCGAGCCAGTCCCAACGGCTCGTCATGCTCGACGTCGCCATTGGCAACGAGTGAAGAAGGCAGGGGGAAACTCTCCCTCAGGGCTAACTCCACCGGCTCCAGTGGTGGAAGTCAACACTGCTGTTCCAACTGGGAACAGCTTTGAGCTGCTGAGAAGGGTACTAAAGAACTCTCCAACCGCTACATTGAAGAAATCTCCTCCACCTGCGGAGAGAGCTCCAGAAACGAAGCAAAAACATTCCCCTCAACGGCTGTCCTCAAAAATATACAAGGTTTTGTTAGTTGTATGTATGCCCTAGAGGCCAGTATTGTACAGATTATGTATACACTACTACAAAGAAGGGTTGCCCCTACGGATTTATCCGTAGGGGCAACCCACTGCCCCTACGGTTATATACGTAGGGGCGAAAAAATACCCCGTAGGTGCAAAGGCCGCAGGTGCAAGTCGAGGCCCTGAACTTATCCCTACGGTTAAATTCATGCCCCTACGGATATGTATGTAGGTCCCGTTTCCCCTACGGATTAAGCCGTAGGGTATAAGATTTTATATTATTTATGGTTTATTTTAATAAATTACTTGGACCTACGGATATATCCGTAGGGGCATGTTCTACCCCCTACGGATATATGCGTAGGTACTTTTCCGTAGGGGCACAAATTCAGGATTCCTGATATGTGCCCCTACGGATAACGCCGTAGGGGAATGTCAGTGGCCCCTACGGATATATCCGTAGGGGGATTCCCAAACACCTGGCACTGACATCTGGGGGAAATATCAGTTACTGCTGATATTTAGCCCCTACGGATATATCCGTAGGGGTAACGTGTATGCCTACGGATTAATCCGTAGGTACATATTATCTGAATTTTTTTTTAAAAAAAGTCCTGCTTGATTTTTTCCCGTCCTGTGCACAATAATGTATACATCAATCAAATCATATATAATATACAAAAGAAACACAAAAACTGAATATGATATAAATACAAACCAATATGAATATCGTTTCAAAATATAGTACAATGTGTATGATATAAATAAATACATGTTTCAAAAAAAAAGAACCAAAAATCTACCCTACCTCGGTCCTGCTCCTCGGTCAATAAACTCTGCAATTCGTCGCGAGTGGGAGTCTGAGTGGGCGGTGGAGCTACAGGAGCTGTCTGCGGAACCGCAGCCGAAGGAGATGCGTGTGAGGCTCGGCCGATCTACCCTGTCACGTCTGGATATAACTTGTGTAAGAAGCGTGTAAGAACTGTTTATTATTCGAATTCGTATCATTATTAAGTTATTTCGAAACCCTGTTTGGATATCTAGTTTGGAAAAGCGTTGTTTATTTCAATTACATATGTATGTATGATTAATAAAACATAAGTCTACAACCAAATAAGCTCAGGCTATGTACTGATATTGGATATGTTGATATCTATAATATGACATTATATTTTACTATTAAGTAGTATACATACCAGCATCCCATTCAACTCCTGAACGGTGGCCTTCAAGCTCTCCTGTTCCTGCTGGATACGTCGCTAACTGGAGACGGAGGAAGTGACCACCGGGGTGGAGTCCAACCTCATATGGGCCCTGCTAGAGCCCAGTCCTCGGCCTATCTCCAAACCTCCGTGGTGCCGTCCGTGTGCGGTATCCAGGACTGGGGTCAGCAGCCTCGAATGTTGTCTTCCCCCTAGCAACTGTCAGAACATTATATTTAGCACATACTGGTCTATAAAATTGACAAGAAATACCAAAATCAACAAATTCAAAGCCTTACCTACAGAGATAGAAGATGTGCTCCTCTGGTATCTGCATGTATCAAAATTTGAATAATATTAATTAATTTCAGTACATACATACTAACAAGGTAAACTCGCATATAGCGCTGCTTACACATATGACAGGGAGTGAACAAGCTCTTGTAGATCATCAGGCGCAAATCTAATCTCATCAAGCAGCCCATGATAATGAGTTGGACGACTAAGAGCAAAAGAAATGTGTGTATATTTATGATATAGGATTCTAAATCAATATACATGCCCTATATAATATATAAACATACCTGGAGGAACGGGAGTGGCCTCTGTCCCTGATATGGACGCATCACCAACAACTAGACAATCAAATATTGACAATATAAGTAATTTTGACATAAACAGGCATGGATATCTATAATATTACATTCAAAATGGATATTAGAGATCGCACCTGCAGTGAGAAGTGGTAAAAGTACCACCCAACTAGAGTGTAATTTACAGAATCAGTTGAGACTCTTAAAAGTCATAGAAGAACCCGACCTGCACAAATCTGATGTATGCTTTCCATTGGACACTAAGAAGTCTCTAAAGGGAGAAGCCTATGTGAAATCCATCATTAGTTCATATCAGAAGATTGACGCTGAAACAGAGAACGAGAAATGTCATTTTTTTCTTCTTCCGCCACATTACTGTCTTCTCCTTCTGCCACATTACTGTATTCTCCTTCTTATGATGTTCGCGTGCAAATTCAATGACTATATTGAGAATATGGATTAATAGTGGGTAGGAAAAGTATTTCTCAAATGGCTTTTGTGTCTTAAAACCATAAACTACTAAGTAATGGCATACATAATTTTTTTAGTATAAAGGTTGTTATTTTAAGTTTTCCCTTATAGAGATATGATCTAACTGCATCTATCAACTATAAGTGTGCAGAAAATTATGATAAGAAAGGGTCGTAGCCATGCATAACCTTGAATCTACATACCAAATCATGCAAAAGCATGCACTTATTGTCACCTTGCCTTAGAATATAAAATATCTTGGAAGACTATAAGCGAGCATTTAAATCTTGATAGCTTTTGACTTCAACATATATTTTTCTCAAGTACCATGAAATATACTTGCTCCGTATAAACCGTTTTCAGGAAGATGGATTAATAATGACAAATTATCCATTATGGCTCACTAGGTTAGCATTTTCTCTTCTATTGACCATCTTTCTAATCTGCTTGGTAAATTTATTCGGAACCGGCTGCGAATCATTAAAAGACATGCATAAGAAAGAAAACTGAAATACAGATATATAGCATACCGATACATCGAAACTTCATAGTTGCGATGGCAATCCAGAGATATTTATTTCTACACACGTGGTGCGCGTGCGAATGCGTCAGGCATCATGGACAAATATTTCAGAACATGGAAAGTATTATTCGTATAAATTAATTAAAACTTTTAAACACCTTGGGTAGATATTTTCTTAGGTGATGCAATCATATCATGAGGATTAAATTTAAGCTATTATACATATGCATATGTATTTTTCTAACCTAAAATATCACACACACACACAGAGAGAGAGAGAGAGAACACCTGGTAGGTAAAGAAATCAGGTAGCAGGATACTGAAGAAATAGAGTCCATAGCATTGCTCATCATCATCATCCATGATCCCTTTGATAATATTTTTTCAAAGGGATCACGGATGATGATGATGAGCAATACTATAGACTCCATTTCTTCAGGATCCTGCTACCTGATTTCTCTATCTACCTGGTGTTCTCCCCCTCTCTCTCTCTCTCTGTGTGCGAGATATATTAGATTAGAAAAATACATAAGCATATGTATAATAGCTTAAATTTAGTTCTCATGATATGATTGCATCAACTAAGAAAATATCTACCCAAGGTGTTTAAAAGTTTTAATTACTTTATACGAATAATACTTTCCATGTTCTGAAATATTTGTCCATGATGCCTGACGCATTCGCACGCACCACGTGTGTAGAAATAAATATCTCTGGATTGCCATCGCAACTATGAAGTTTCGATGTATCGGTATGCTATATATCTCTATTTTAGTTTTCTTTCTTATGCATGTCTTTTAATGATTCGCAGCCGGTTCCGAATAAATTTACCAAGCAGATTAGAAAGATGGTCAATAGAAGAGAAAATGCTAACCTAGTGAGCCATAATGGATAATTTGTCATTATTAATCCATCTTCCTGAAAACGGTTTATACGGAGCAAGTATATTTCATGGTACTTGAGAAAAATATATGTTGAAGTCAAAAGCTATCAAGATTTAAATGCTCGCTTATAGTCTTCCAAGATATTTTATATTCTAAGGCAAGGTGACAATAAGTGCATGCTTTTGCATGATTTGGTATGTAGATTCAAGGTTATGCATGGCTACGACCCTTTCTTATCATAATTTTCTGCACACTTATAGTTGATAGATGCAGTTAGATCATATCTCTATAAGGGAAAACTTAAAATAACAACCTTTATACTAAAAAAATTATGTATGCCATTACTTAGTAGTTTATGGTTTTAAGACGCAAAAGCCATTTGAGAAATACTTTTCCTACCCACTATTAATCCATATTCTCAATATAGTCATTGAATTTGCACGCGAACATCATAAGAAGGAGAATACAGTAATGTGGCAGAAGGAGAAGACAGTAATGTGGCGGAAGAAGAAAAAAATGACATTTCTCGTTCTCTGTTTCAGCGTCAATCTTCTGATATGAACTAATGATGGCTTTCACATAGGCTTCTCCCTTTAGAGACTTCTTAGTGTCCAATGGAAAGCATACATCAGATTTGTGCAGGTCGGGTTCTTCTATGACTTTTAAGAGTCTCAACTGATTCTGTAAATTACACTCTAGTTGGGTGGTACTTTTACCACTTCTCACTGCAGGTGCGATCTCTAATATCCATTTTGAATATAAGTATCGATATTCAAAATGGATATTAGAGAGCGCACCTGCAGTGAGAAGTGGTAAAAGTATCACCCAACTAGGGTGTAATTTACAGAATCAGTTGAGACTCTTAAAAGTCATAGAAGAACTCGACCTGCACAAATCTGATGTATGCTTTCCATTGGACACTAAGAAGTCTCTAATGGGAAAAACCTATGTGAAAGCCATCATTAGTTCATATCAGAAGATTGATGCTGAAACAGAGAACGAGAAATGTCATTTTTTTCTTCTTCCGCCACATTACTGTCTTCTCCTTCTGCCACATTACTGTCTTCTCCTTCTTATTATGTGCGCGTGCAAATTCAATGACTATATTGAGAATATGGATTAATAGTGGGTAGGAAAAGTATTTCTCAAATGGTTTTTGCGTCTTAAAACCATAAACTACTAAGTAATGGCATACATAATTTTTTTAGTATAAAAGTTGTTATTTTAAGTACGCGTGCAAATTCAATGAAAGTTAGATTTGAGGATACCCATGTATGAGTTGTATTCTATATATGTGTGTTTCGATTTATTTAATTAGTTTGTGATCCACATCATTTGATTCGTTGCTTGAGGCATCAATGTAGGCACAAATATCGGCGACGAGGAACTCGACGAGGAAGAACGAGGGCGGTGGCTGGCTGAGAACGGAGGGCGCGCGGGTGGCGACGAAGAGAAAATTGGAGACGCGGGAACGAGAGAAAATTTTGGGAACGAGAGGGAAAGATATCGAGGCGTATATTGGTATCGATGGGAATATGAAGGTTTCATATTATCATCGAGTATCATATATTGGTTTTAACCTGAATATCTTGAGTCGCTCTCTAATTATGCGTTTGTTGTGCATTCGTGTTGTATGTGTAACATGATTTTAAACCATTGAGATCAAGATTGATAGAACTGATCATCCTACATTGCAATAGCATTCATCGACCAAAAATAGATTGCGGTCTGGATATGGCATATTGGCAGATGTTACCTATATGCATAAATCTTATGTCTAATGACCATAAGATTGTCGGAGACAGTTTTGATGTTTTGTGGGTTTGGTTTTATACTTGGGACAATCCAATGTTGACACACACACATAAATAACAAATTAAAGTAAACTAACTAAGAGGCATGTTTGAGTTTTATACTGGGATCACAAATAGCATGATGGCTGCAAACAGGTTGCTTGAATACTTGCAGACAATCCAATGTTGCCTCGCCATTTCTATAAATTTTAAACTCCCTGGAAAATTATCATCACTCAGGATTACTTTAGGGCCAGTTTGGCTGCTTCTTGCTTGGGATTCAACATTCAGCTTTTTGTTGATTTGGAACTCAGAGAGTGTTGCAAAACAAATCCAAAACTAAATAAACCTCAAACTAGCTACAGAGAAGGCAAACAGCAAACCCCATGAAGTTTGGCTTTCAAGGGTTTTCCCACTAAAATACACTTAGATGCAGCACTTTAAGGAAGCTTGCAGCAATATAAAAACTTTTAGGTAGTTTAGTGAAAAACTGCAGTGCTTCAAGATTGTTTAAGTTTTATGTGTGGTTAAGCTGTCATACAGAAATTATCGTTGCAAAAATGTTCGCAACCCTAGCTTTTCCAGCAACGATACTGGAATACGAGCCTCAGATATGCCAGCTTAGGAATCAAAATAAGAAAGAGATGTGGTGTTATCCTAAGTCCAAAGTCAAACGGGCTCGAGAAATATATAAACCCAAAAAAATGACTGCATAAAGATCTCATAAAGATGAAAAGGATGTTATGCAAGCTCTGAACAAATCTTGAACGGAACTTTCACAAGAATTTACAATACCCGACCAGAATCCAATCCTGAGTTTGATGAAGCTTCAGGCCTTCAGCTTCCCCACAGAAAATAGTTAGGGCAAACCCTTTGCAAAACCATAGCTTTCATGCAGAGATGACGCTCAGAACATGCCAGCTTCCAAACACATTGAATAATACATAATCTCCCATACTCTCTCTCTCTCAATCAGACAGTTTATATTTGGATTTGAATTTAGGAAAAGAAATAAGATGGCTACAAACCAGCTTGCCTCGCCAATCTCATAACTATAAAGCTCATAAAAGTGGAAGCTTGAGGGCAAGCCATCATCGCCTCCATTCAATTGAAGCCAAATCATCCACAAAAAATAGAAATAAATATAATAATTGATCGATAGGCAAAATTGCAAGAAACCTATTCAGATTTTTGCATGAAAAAATAAGAGATGTAAATTAAGTAAAAGATTACCAAATGAAATTATCCCATCACTTGAACCCCCTCTCAAGACATTTTAGCAAAAATTCCCCCAGTAATTTTCTTCGGTTTAACCGTTTTATATCATAGAAGAAAGATAAATTTCAAATGTATATACATGCATACACACACACATCATATACACAGTTTTTGAATGTTGCCAGAATTTCAACGGTAATTCTAGATTTTTCCAAACTCTGAAGGCTTCACAAAAATTTTAAATACAGATAATAATATAATTGAAGAGATCAATCACCAATTTTTTAATGAGGATCAACTGAAACCCCAAACAGAGCAAGCAAATTACAAAGATCCTAAAACCCCGCGTGGCCCAGCCCCAGCCCCAGCCCCCAGCCCCAGCCCAACCCTAACCCCAGCGTGGCCAGCTAAACCCCAACACCAACCCTAAGGCAAACCCTAACCCCAGCCCCACCCCAGCAGCAGCCGAACCCCAACCCTAACCCTACCCTGACCCCGACCCCGACCGCGACCGCGACCAGATAAACCCCAACACCAACCCTAAGGCAAACCCTAACCCCAGCCCCACCCCAGCAGCAGCCGAACCCCAACCCTAACCCGACCCCGACCGCGACCCCGACCGCGACCGCGACCGCGACCCCTGCCCAACCCCAACTCGCGCGCAACCCCAGACCCAGCCATGAACCCTAAGCCCAAAATAATCCAAAATTTTTTTAATTTACCTCGAGATTTACTCACCTGAACGGCTGCTGCTGGGGCTGGGGCGACGAGAACTGCGGTGGCGACGAGAACTGCGGTGGCGAGGAAACCGGCAGTGGCGACGAGGAGAACGGCGGTGGCGACGAGGAGAACGACGGTGGCGACGACGGCGTGGCGATTTGGGGATTTTTCTCGCGCCAGATCGAGAGAGAGAGAGAGAAAGTGAGCGTAGGCGATCGGTCGGGGGTCTTAATAAATCGATATTTACTTGTCCCTACGGATATACCCGTAGGTCCTTTGTTTGCGCCACCGTAGGGGCAAATACCAAATTAAGAATTAATTTTTTAATTCTTGAACGTCAGTGCCCGTAGGGGCAACCCTTTAGCCCTACGGAGTAATCCGTAGGGCCAAGTAAAATCTGCCCCAACGGATAATTCCATCCGTAGGGGCAACCCCCTATTTTACTAGTGATATTATATTGGATGCTTGGACATATATAGAGATGACTTTCTTGCTCGACATGATAGTATGCTATCTGGTTGCCATTTATCTTAACATGTACACTAGTCTCTTTATACTGTCTTATAGTTACATGTTGGTAAAGCCCTTAGGATTTGTACTTGACTACCTGGACTATGATGCAGATCATACTAGTGGGGACATGGTAGTCCATAAGTACATCCTTCAAGGACCCTAGTCGTGGGTGTATCGAGACGGGGCATCGATATACCAGAGTAGACTAGCGTATACGCTTCTCGACCCATGTGATGGGCGATGGATGATCCCATATCCATTGGTGTTTGACATCAGAGATGGTATACGGGTGCTCAGTGGAGACTGGGTACACTGGACGGACTCGCCGAGAACTCCCAGATGGTATTATACCTCACGTCAGATGGCAGTTCTCAGGTGACACTTGTACAGGTTAGTCTGTAGACCCGAGATCGTCATAGAGTCTTGTGTGGTTCCCACTGTGCTTTGATCTCCACCTTACCACGTCCATGAGGGCGTGCAAAACGGTGGTCTTTGGGTACAGTCCCGAGTCACATGGAGGCAATGAGCGATAGGAGGGGTTTCGTCTCTCCCGGTATTGGGAGTTGATGTTGCGCTGTGCTCGATTGGCCGTAACAGGGAAGTCCCTGGCCAGGGCTGATCAGAGATTTACTGGTAAGTGTTACCAGTAGTTTCTCGACCCGTTACGAGCCTCACATCGGCACGACTTATCGGGTTATTGGGGTCTGACGTATACCACCCCTAGACTTGATATGCGACGTATCAGACGAAGAGACTTGACTGTATGGTAAGTGTTACTGGTCGGATTCGCAGGAGTGTGAGCGGGCTAGCTCGTCGATCTTCTGATCGCTCAATACCCGGGTGGCCGTTACGTTTAGCAGACCGCTTGCGGCTTGTGGGTGCTTGATATGATCATCATCTGCTACCGGCGTATTGACGAGTCTTTAGAGTCCTACACAGAGGTTTCCTGGCTCAAGCGAAACGAAATAGGAGCGCATATAAGATATGTGCGGGACCGAGAATAATGCGAGTATGTGATACCGCATTTCATTCTCGCGATATATGTTTCGATTGGTTATATTCGATATGACCTAGTTATCGAATCATTGATTCGATAAATCGATACATTTCATACTTGTCGGTTGTATGCGATATAACCGGATCATTGAATCAAGTGTTGATTTAATGATTTAATGTATAATTATATATTTGATATATTACTTTGCATTAACTAGTATTGGTTCACTTTAAACGGATTTTTCTCACTTGATGCACATTGTATATATGATATGCTTTAGTGCACTACTTTGTATCATGTTTGATGATACTTGATAATGTGGTTAAGTGTAAAGGGTTAAACCATGGTTAAGTGATGATTAGGGTTTTGGTTTATCATTTATTTATTTGTTTATTTATTTAAAAGGATTAAGTTAAGAATGGTGGCTAATTTTGGAGCTATGTTGAAGCTTCATGAAGCTTTGACAAAGTCCACCATCCTTATCTCATCCTTAACCCTAACCACACTTACTAACCTTGGTTTAATCTCTACACTTGACCATGGTCAAGATATGATAAGTATTCATATTAGTTTTATTTTTTTTTAAAAAGTGAACACTTATCATTCTTGCTTCATCTTCATCTTCTTCTTCTTCTTCAAGCTTGCTACAACAATGGCAACTTGAGTTCTAGTGAGATAAATCCAATTACAAAGTGAACCCACCTCCTATTTCTTCACCCTCTACCTCTTGCCAAGTTGTTTTGGGTGTTTACTTCACAAGTTTCACAAGTTTGTGAAGTCGGAGCTTGAGTTTGTGCAACCTCGACGTAGATCGTCTTTGACACAAAGCCGACGACCTATTCCGCTCGCTTTCCCGATGAAGCCGATGATCGAGTTAAGGATTCATGATGGACAGCGAGGAAATGACCACGTGGAGCTAAGGAGGCGGAAATCCGGATCTACAAAGGTTGTATATCCGTATCCTAGTAGTTAAGTGTTAACTAGCTTTCTATTTCGCCTAAACATCTAGTTAAAGATCCGTAGTCTAGGGTTTCTCGGCACTAAAATTTTAATATGGCATGTTCGATGCCTTGTGAGACCTTACTAGAGTGCCTAGGAACCCTACAGTGGTATCAGAGACTAGCTAGAGCCTTAGGCGAAGTCCCGACGCAGTTTGAAGTCCGAACGAACACGAAACCCAAATACTTTAGAGCTCTCTGGACATTTTCATAAATCTGGGAATTTTTGATATTAAAAATGTCTAAAAAATTCAGCATAGAATTCTAAGCATTACTGTGCAAAACGTTTCCCTGAACTGTTCATTGTGCCGCGGAAGCACGGCAGAAGCATGCCTTCTGCCGCCCTTCCGCGGTCAAATGGTGACATCATCCCACTATTTTTGCACAGTAATATCTGATAAATTCTGGTGAGTTTTCTGGGTATTTTTAAATTAATTTAAGGGTTGAGTGCTCTGGAGTTATATTGGGAATCGATGAATTCGATCGGAATATCAAACTTTGTCTAAGTGTTTTTCCAGATAATTGTAGAATATGTTAAAGAGTTCGACCGGATATAAATACCCAGGTTTTCCCCTGCCGGAATATCCAAGTGTTGGATTATTCTGTGGTTAAAAGACGTTCTGAGTAGTGCAAGTAACGCGATGGTCCCTCTAGAAGACACAAACCTTAACTCGATTATGTGACCGTCTTGAACTGTCCTTTGAACCTTCGGGTTTGGGGCAGTACGGCGTGCCACATGTGAGGCGTTGGCTTGACCCTTCTACGGCTGGACCGTTGGTACTGAGGTATGAAGTGAATGTCTTTGAACCTATCTCATGTGTTGATCGGTGTCGGGAAAACTTGGGTGTTCGAGTGTTCGATCGGAAAGTTTAATATATTCTATTTATCCGGAATTGGATACAATAATTGGAATTCACAAACAGTTATGTGATAACTGAATCAATGTTATAAATCTAGCAGTTTAGTCCCATACGATATTGAAAAGAGTTTTCGATAATGAGACTAAAATGCGGGGTTTGTAACTGTTAGGCATGTGATGTCTAAAGAGATTGCGGATTCCAATTGTTGTAGTTTTACACTTTCTTTTCTGTGACCGTAAGTGTAGTATGTTCATATCGCCGGTTTCGTTGCTATACGTCAACGACAATTGGGGTATGCATACTTACTTACGTTGATGACATGTGATGTTATGTGTTGCTGGATATGTTATATTGGATCATCGTGTTTGAATAGCCGGGGGGTTTTTATGTGAGATGAGTGTTTTTCATTTTCATTCATGTAAAAACTTGTATGTAATATTCTTTTATTCGGGGCACTTCCAGGATGCGGGAGTTGTCACCCTTTGTATATTATTTACTTTTCTGCACTAGGATAGACCCAAGGAGGGGAGCACAAGTAACCGGGTTCTGGGGTCCAGTGGGAGACCAACTCGAGGTGTCGAGTCCGGGTCTCCTAACCCTAGAATTAGCAGGGTTGTTTGCCGCTCTCGTAGGGGTCTAGGGGTGTGGGATTGGCTATTCATCACGACCGTGGAATCCGTGTTTTATACTGGCTCGTATTGAAAACACGGACGTCCTAGTATATCCAATATTTCATATGTTTATTCTGCTGCGATATCTGTGTTGTGATTCTGTGATGGATATAGTATATAGTATATATGATATATTATATAGACGTTACTTATATTTTACACCCGCGCTAGCCCTGCCCTGCTCTGTCGTTAGTTACCTAACCTAACGGTGCACGAGGGGACATCGAGGCGAATGCGGATGGCATAAGTGTACGTCATATCTATCTGTGATGTTTAGGTATTTAAATGATGGGACTTCATTAATGTGATTAATGAAAGATAAGAAACCTAAGATGTTGTGGAATCGAATTTTAAAATAAAACAGGTAGCTACAGTTTTTGCTTTGCACAGCGGTATATATGATATACCCCGCACCTTATTCGATGAGGAAAGGACCGAGATCGCTTCACCGGGAGTGACTCCTTTAGCAATAACTGGCAGATGCTACACATTCGGTTTGCTTTTGACTGCTTTTGCGTTTTTGCTTTGCACAGCGATATATATGATATATCCCGCACCTCATTCGACGAGGAAAGGACCGAGATCCCTTCACCGGGAGTGACTCCTTTAGCAAAACTAGAAAAGCCTCAAAATCACTCCATTTCAAAACATCATTTGATTCTACAACGATATCAAGTTCATTACGCTCATGGTTTTTATGAAAAACCTGCGTAGCCCTCCGTCATTTCAGATAAAGACTGTTTAGTATTCGTGCTGCGTTTGTTGGCCTTTGTCAAGGCGTAGTGTGCGGTAGCTGAATAGTGCTTATCTGTTTATGCATATGATGCAGATTGTTTCAGGGTAGTCGTACGACCTTGTTGGCCTTTGTCAAGGGTCGTGCGGGTGGGTTTGATTCAATCAAGAAATGACGGGTTGAACTTGACTAGCATCCTGTGATTTGTTGGCCTTTGTCAAGGTCATAGGATACTAGGGGCAAAATATTATCGGGAATTTCAAGTGTTGAAATTTGCAATGAGATTGCATACCTTTTATGAGATAGTTGGATCCCGATACCCGCTGCGAGTAAGAGTTACTCCTGGGAGAGTTTTACACAGTGCAATTAGCCGATCAAGTAGGTGTCTAGAAAGGTGTTAACGAGGTTACGCCTCTGGGAAAACGAGGTTTACAGTAATTAGGTTCGTGCGAAAGCACGGGGGACCTCCCTCAAAGTACCGACACTGGCCTGGCTGAAAGATTGGCGAACCTGTAGTGTGTAATTAATCCCGGCTAGTCTTTCCTTTTAGGGTTTGGAGGAAGATTTGATAAAAAGCAGTAGGAGCCATCCTGATTAGATAAGATAATAACCAATCTGATCTTGCACGAGCTTACGCTAAAGTGTTTTCTTCTCTCTCTCTCCAGGTAGCGACCATTTCATGCCTTAATAAAGATAATAATATGGATGTATTGACCGAACCCGCATGTTATACTGTGCTGGGGAACGTTGGTTCCGTTCTTTCCTATAAGAGTTATAGGACTGAACAGGATATAGGGGAATACCAGGATTCCCATGCCACCCGAATGAAGAAAGTACATGTTGATGCATTTTCTTCGGGTGTGTTCGTTACTGAGAACTGTTTCTCCATTTCCTCTACGTCCTGGGTATTGGATACCGGGTCAGGATCCCATATATGTAATAAGTTACATGGGCTTAGGAAAGGTAGAGAACTTGGAGAAGATGATAAAGACATTAGAGTTGGAAATGGTGCAATTGTTGCAGCTAAGACTGTCGGGGAATATCACCTTGTATTACCAACAGGTAATACATTGGTTCTGAACGAATGCTATTACATGCCGAACCTGATATGCAACATTATATCGGTTTCTTTATTAAGTAAAGAGGGATATAATTTTGTATTACAGGACAATGTTATGAACATTTTCGATAACCAAAAGTTGGTTGGATCAGGCACGTTATGCAATGGCATTTATGTTCTAAACCAATCAACAGTCCTGAGCATAACAAACACACACAAGAGGAAGAGTTCTGAACTCAATGAATCCTTCTTGTGGCATTGTAGACTGGGTCACATCAATGCGACACGACTAGCTAAGTTGCATAAAGATGGATATTTAAATCCGTTTGAATTTTCATCTTATGACACTTGCCAGTCATGTCTCAAAGGCAAGATGACCAAGACTCCGTTTACAGGACACGGAGAAAGAGTTACCGAACTCTTAGGACTGATACATAGTGATGTATGTGGTCCCATGTCTACACATGCCAGGGATGGTTCTTCATACTTCATTACATTCACTGACGATCTCTCTAGGTTCGGGTATGTGTTCCTGATGAAACACAAATCAGAAGCTTTTGAGAAATTTAGGGAATATAAACAAGAAGTTGAGAACCAAACCGGAAAAAGTATTAAAATCCTGCGATCAGATCGGGGAGGTGAATACTTGAGCAATGAATTCCTGGACTTCCTAAAAGAGAATGGGATTCTCTCTCAGCTAACTCCTCCATATACACCACAGCACAATGGTGTATCGGAGCGGAGGAACCGCACCCTATTAGATATGGTGCGCTCTATGATGAGTACAGCTGAGTTACCTATTTCCTTCTGGGGTCATGCGCTGGAGACAGCAGCATACCTATTGAATCAAGTTCCATCTAAATCTGTACCTACCACACCATATGAGATATGGAGTGGGAAGAGACCATGTCTTAAACGAGTTAAGATATGGGGTTGCCCGGCCTATGTCAAAAGGCAATATCCGGACAAACTCGAGTCATGGTCAGTTCTATGCAAGTTTGTGGGATATCCCAAACATTCACATGGATATCTTTTCTACCATACAGAGGAACAAAAGGTGTTTGTTTCTCGCCATGCCACCTTTTTGGAAAAGGAATTTCTTGCAAAAGAAATTAGTGGCGATGAGGTAGAACTGGAAGAAATTCCAGCAACACAAACTCAAACTGAAGATTTAGTGGAACCAGAGGATTCAGTAGCTCCCGACGAACCCCAGCCTCTCCGCCGATGTAGTAGGGTTTCTCGTCCACCTGAGAGATACTATGGTTTTCTCATTGATGGTGGTAGTGAGGATTGCATCATGGAGGATGATGACCCAACTAGCTTCGAGCAGGCCATCATGAGTGGGGACTCAGTGAAATGGCTGGATGCTATGCGGTCCGAGATGGATTCCATGTACACCAACAAAGTATGGACTTTGGAAGTTGCTCCTGAAGGGGTAAAACCCATTGGGAGCAAGTGGATCTTTAAGAAGAAACTTGGTGTAGATGGGAAAGTGGAAACTTTCAAAGCTAGACTTGTAGCAAAGGGTTTTCGTCAAAGACCAGGTGTGGACTATGACGAGACCTTTTCTCCAGTGGCTATGCTTAAATCCATCCGAATCATGCTTGCCATTGCTGCCTTTCATGACTACGAAATCTGGCAAATGGATGTTAAGACCGCCTTTCTAAATGGTGATTTAGTAGAGTGCGTGTACATGACTCAGCCAGAGGGCTTCGTAGACAGTGGGAGCAGCGGGAAGGTGTGCAAGCTGCTTAAATCCATTTATGGATTAAAGAAAGCATCGCGGAGTTGGAACATCTGCTTTGACATCGTTATCAAAGAGTTTAATTTCGTCAAAAATCCAGATGAACCTTGTATTTACAAGAAGGTGGCAGAGAGTAAGGTTGTCTTCCTCGTATTGTACGTGGACGACATACTCTTGATAGGAAATGATATTCCTATGCTGCAATCGGTCAAGCTCTTCTTATCACAAAGATTCTCAATGAAAGATCTTGGTGATGCCTCCTGCATATTGGGAATCAGGATCTATAGAGATAGATCCAAACGGATTTTGGGATTGTCCCAATCCAGGTACATTGACACCATACTAAAGAGGTTTAGTATGGAAGAGTCCAAGCGTGGGAACATGCCCACGATCTCTGGAGTCACTCTCTCCAAAGAGATGTCTCCCAAGACTGATTTGGAGAGAGCTCGCATGCAAGGGATACCCTATGCTTCGGCAGTAGGCTCTATCATGTATGCGATGCTATGTACCAGACCCGATGTAGCATACTCACTAAGTGTAGCGAGCAGGTATCAAGCTGATCCTGGAGAGAGTCACTGGACAGCTGTGAAGAGCATTCTCAAGTACTTGCGAAGGACTAGAGATATGTTCTTGGTGTATGGTAACGGAGAACTCCAGGTGGAGTCCTTTACCGATTCGAGCTTCCAGAGTGATAAGGACAACTCTAAGTCGCAGTCGGGCTTTGTCTTTACCCATTACGGAGGGGCGGTTAGCTGGAAGAGTTCCAAGCAGGAAACCGTGGCAGACTCGATGATGGAGGCTGAATACATCGCTGCCAACGATGCTGCTAAAGAAGCTGTTTGGATCAAGAAGTTCATTACAGAACTTGGAGTGGTTCCATCGATTGAGCATCCAATACCTTTGTATTGCGACAACAATGGAGCGGTGGCTTTGGCCAAGGAACCCAGGTCCCATCAGCGATCCAGGCATATTTTGAGGCGGTATCACCTGATCCGGGAGATAGTTGATCGCCGGGAGATCGAGGTCAGGAGAGTTGACACGAAGAACAACACGGCGGATCCACTCACGAAGGCCATTCCCCAGATACAGTTTGAGAGACTCTTCGGGATGCTCGGTATGAGATACTACAGCAGCTGGCCCTAGTGCAAGTGGGAGATTGTTAGTTGTATGTATGCCCTAGAGGCCAGTATTGTACAGATTATGTATATTATATTGGATGCTTGGACATATATAGAGATGACTTTCTTGCTCGACATGATAGTATGCTATCTGGTTGCCATTTATCTTAACATGTACACTAGTCTCTTTATACTGTCTTATAGTTACATGTTGGTAAAGCCCTTAGGATTTGTACTTGACTACCTGGACTATGATGCAGATCATACTAGTGGGGACATGGTAGTCCATAAGTACATCCTTCAAGGACCCTAGTCGTGGGTGTATCGAGACGGGGCATCGATATACCAGAGTAGACTAGCGTATACGCTTCTCGACCCATGTGATGGGCGATGGATGATCCCATATCCATTGGTGTTTGACATCAGAGATGGTATACGGGTGCTCAGTGGAGACTGGGTACACTGGACGGACTCGCCGAGAACTCCCAGATGGTATTATACCTCACGTCAGATGGCAGTTCTCAGGTGACACTTGTACAGGTTAGTCTGTAGACCCGAGATCGTCATAGAGTCTTGTGTGGTTCCCACTGTGCTTTGATCTCCACCTTACCACGTCCATGAGGGCGTGCAAAACGGTGGTCTTTGGGTACAGTCCCGAGTCACATGGAGGCAATGAGCGATAGGAGGGGTTTCGTCTCTCCCGGTATTGGGAGTTGATGTTGCGCTGTGCTCGATTGGCCGTAACAGGGAAGTCCCTGGCCAGGGCTGATCAGAGATTTACTGGTAAGTGTTACCAGTAGTTTCTCGACCCGTTACGAGCCTCACATCGGCACGACTTATCGGGTTATTGGGGTCTGACGTATACCACCCCTAGACTTGATATGCGACGTATCAGACGAAGAGACTTGACTGTATGGTAAGTGTTACTGGTCGGATTCGCAGGAGTGTGAGCGGGCTAGCTCGTCGATCTTCTGATCGCTCAATACCCGGGTGGCCGTTACGTTTAGCAGACCGCTTGAGGCTTGTGGGTGCTTGATATGATCATCATCTGCTACCGGCGTATTGACGAGTCTTTAGAGTCCTACACAGAGGTTTCCTGGCTCAAGCGAAACGAAATAGGAGCGCATATGAGATATGTGCGGGACCGAGAATAATGCGAGTATGTGATACCGCATTTCATTCTCGCGATATATGTTTCGATTGGTTATATTCGATATAACCTAGTTATCGAATCATTGATTCGATAAATCGATACATTTCATACTAGTCGGTTGTATGCGATATAACCGGATCATTGAATCAAGTGTTGATTTAATGATTTAATGTATAATTATATATTTGATATATTACTTTGCATTAACTAGTATTGGTTCACTTTAAACGGATTTTTCTCACTTGATGCACATTGTATATATGATATGCTTTAGTGCACTACTTTGTATCATGTTTGATGATACTTGATAATGTGGTTAAGTGTAAAGGGTTAAACCATGGTTAAGTGATGATTAGGGTTTTGGTTTATCATTTATTTATATGTTTATTTATTTAAAAGGATTAAGTTAAGAATGGTGGCTAATTTTGGAGCTATGTTGAAGCTTCATGAAGCTTTGACAAAGTCCACCATCCTTATCTCATCCTTAACCCTAACCACACTTACTAACATTGGTTTAATCTCTACACTTGACCATGGTCAAGATATGATAAGTATTCATATTAGTTTTATTTTTTTTTAAAAAGTGAACACTTATCATTCTTGCTTCATCTTCATCTTCTTCTTCTTCTTCAAGCTTGCTACAACAATGGCAACTTGAGTTCTAGTGAGATAAATCCAATTCCAAAGTGAACCCACCTCCTATTTCTTCACCCTCTACCTCTTGCCAAGTTGTTTTGGGTGTTTACTTCACAAGTTTCACAAGTTTGTGAAGTCGGAGCTTGAGTTTGTGCAACCTCGACGTAGATCGTCTTTGACATAAAGCCGACGACCTATTCCGCTCGCTTTCCCGATGAAGCCGATGATCGAGTCAAGGATTCATGATGGACAGCGAGGACATGACCACGTGGAGCTAAGGAGGCGGAAATCCAGATCTACAAAGGTTGTATATCCGTATCCTAGTAGTTAAGTGTTAACTAGCTTTCTATTTCGCCTAAACATCTAGTTAAAGATCCGTAGTCTAGGGTTTCTCGGCACTAAAATTTTAATATGGCATGTTCGATGCCTTGTGAGACCTTACTAGAGTGCCTAGGAACCCTACAGGTTTGGCATAGAGTTCAAGACTCCGTGATTGACCCGGACCACTTTCATCGCCAGAAAAAGGCAAAGGTGGAAAAAGACAAAAACCGCCCCATTAAACAACTGGGGGCAACAATTGCTAAGATGCCCACTTCAACGGTCCACAAAAGAAGGAGGCCAGAGAAAGCTCCCGTGACAATGGCAAAGTCTAAAAGCGGTAAACCTAAACGCCCCAAGTCAGGGGGCATAACGGTTCATACGGTTTATATGGCTTCTGGAAAGGAGGAAAGCCGCACTTCTACGGGTCACCGAACGCTCACCCGATCAGTGACCAAGGCTCAGGAGCAGCAACAAAAGCTCCACGAGATGATGAATGCTATGGCCGTGCTTACAGAGCCAAAAGAAAACCCTGAAGCGTCCTCAGATGAGCGCCGAGACGAAGAGACCGACGCCGAGTTCCTTCGCTGAATATTGGAAAAGAAGGACAAAGAGGCTGCTGAACAAGCGGCCAACGTACAACGTATGGGCCTCCTCTTCCAGGACATGATAGGGATGATGATACAACAAGATCCCCCGAATGAAGAACCTCCGATCGTCCTTGGAGACGATAGGGGAGAGACATCGAATCCTCAGCCCATTCTATCAACGGCTAAAGAGGATACAATCTCTAAAACTGATCTGGACGAATACATAGCCCAGCAAATAAGGGTTCATCATGCGGCCGAAGCAGCCGGCCACGTCGTAAAAACGGGGCGGCCATATCCAGGCTGGTATGACCAAATCAAGTACCCGCCGGGTTACACAATTCCCAAGTTCCATGTCTACAAGGGGACCGGCAATCCCCATCAGCAAGTTGCCCAGTTCAGGGCGTTTTGCGGTAACACCGGCGGCGATGACAAGCTTTTGCTCCGCCAATTCGTTGGAAGTCTATCAGATACGGCGTTCGAGTGGTACTCTGAACTCCCTAATGATTCTATTAAAACCTTCACGGAAATGGAGCTGCTGTTTACCCAACGCTTTGCAAGTGCAAGTGAACGTACCCCGATGACGGCACTGATTAACGCTAGGGTAAAACCCAGCGAGACATGGGTTCAGTACGCTATACGGTGGCGTAATCTATGGTCGAAGTGTGAGCAGCGCATAGAAGAAGCCCTTGCGGTGGGAATGTTTGTTGGAACCCTTGATCCACAAGCAACCATCTCACAGTTTATGATGTTCTTCAAGCCGACTACCTTTCAGGCTTTGATTGACAAACTAGCGCAGATGGACCAGATGGGCCATAAACCCCCTCTCCCAAAGCCGGATTCCCGAAATGACAAAGGAAAGGGAAAAGCGATCGTTGTCGCTAATGCTCAACAACAACCGAACGACTCGAAGCCGGTTGCTCGTCCAAACAATACGCGCCCGTACGTACCCCTTGAGGATAGGTTGGGACGTCCTTATTCCTTCCCCCGCGATAAAACAAGGAGGTTATTCGAGCTGGCGTTGCGCAACAGACTCATAAATCTGCCGGATCCAAAACGTCCGTTGCAACCAAGTGACGTCAACGAGCCCAACTACTGTCCTTATCATCGAGTACTAGGCCACCCGATCGAAGATTGCTACGTTTTCAATAATTGTCTTGAAAACCAATACCGACAGGGCAAGTTAGCGTTATCTGACAAATGGAAGGTGAATCCCCCGCAGCCCCACACCTCTAAGGGGACGAATACGTCAGGGGCAACATGCTCCGTCATCGAAGAAGCTCCTTGGGAGGACATATTATCAGCCAAGACAAAGAGGATGCTAAACGATCTTCAGACATGTCCAGCGGTCAAGTGGAAGAACCCATTGGAGCCACAAATTATGGAGGGAATGCTAAAACCTCGTCCGATTCAAAAGATTGGTGGAAGTGGCCCAAACACTCATAACCAGCCGTCAAAATCTTCGAAAAATAAGAAGAAGAAATATAAGAAGCCCGTGAAGCCTGACGACAAGCGCACGGACTTACAGAAGCAAATTGACGCGCTGGAGGAATACAATCAGAGGGCACGAACCCCCATTACATTCCAAGAGTTCCTCAGCTATGTCTTTCAAGAAGAGGATGAGGGAGAAATTTCATCAGACGAATCCGAGGAATATGTGGCGAACTGTCATATGATTTCCCATTCGATCACGAATGATGAGGAGATTCCTTGCACCGAAAAGCTGGGGGCAGATCCTGAACCAAAGGTTCTGGGGCCATCAGATGAAGTAATTGACGCACTCCTTAATGAAGCTCGGTTGAAAAGTAAAGCTGATCGGGAGCACGAGGCGGCTATATTTGAAAGGGCCAAGCGCCAGCGACTTGATGAAGGAGCTGAGACGATCCCGCTGGAGCAAAACACCTCCGCTAATGACAAAAGCCAACTCAGGATGAGGAAAAAGTTCGCTAAAGCCGTATCAATGGGCATGAAGCTACCATCCTCTGAAGGAAACATCGCCGGTGAAGTGGAAACGCACCCCTCGTATTGCTTATATCATCAGAGGATTTCGCACCCCACTCAAGAGTGCAAGGCTTTCGATAGATGGTGGCAAGGATACGTTGCTCATCGACAACGCTTTAAGCGGGAAAAACGTAAAACTCGTCGGGAGCAGAGAAATACGACCGAAGGGCTTAAAACAACTGCTGGCGATTGTCGCATGGTTAACACCGGTGGATCACAAGTGCCTACATTCGGGAGTGATTCTGATGAAGAGCTAGAACTTGCCCCTCTCTTTAAAGAGCCCGCTTCAGGAAAAGAAGAAGAACCGAAGGTCTGCGAAAATATCCGGCTGCGGAATCGGACGCTGCCTGAAAAGAACCTCGGACCCTTGAACAGAAAAGATAAAGGGAAAGAAAAGGTCTCTGAGGACATTACTCTCGATGACCAAGTTGCGGAAGAGTTAACCGCTAAGAACCCACCAAAGAAGAATAAGGTGGATTACAACGTCTTAGCACATCTGAGGAAGCTGCCCTCACAGCACAGCATTCATGACGCCCTTTTGCTATCAAAAGAGGCGAGAGATTCGTTGATTAAGGCACTCCAAGACCCGGAACAATTCCAAGCATGCCTGGTCGAGGAAAAGATGAAGGATGAATTAGAGGAAGTACACACGGCTTATGTTACTTTTGGTGATGAAGACCTTCTACTTGGGACGTGCGAACACAATCGCCCTCTCTATGTCTCGGGATACTTGCATGATATAAGGATAGGCAAAATCCTGATCAATAACGAGTCTTCTGTTAACCTACTCAACGTGCGGGTGTTGAAGGAAATCTGCATGAGCGTTCAGCACCTTGCTCGAGACAAGATCACCATCTCCGGGTTCGACTCCCAATTGTCAAAGACTCTTGGATCTGTGATACTGACGCTACGCTTCGGGCTACTCGTCACGGACATTAAGTTCCACGTCATAGACGCCAAGACATGCTACAACGCTTTGCTCGGCCGACCATGGTTACACGAGTACAACATCATCCCTTCTACACAACATCAGTGTATGAAGTATTTTAAGGATGGTATCGAGTATACCGTGACGGGAGAACTGAACCCGTTCTTTGTGAATGAGGTTCGCAAATACGAAGATGCCAAATACTTCTTGCCGGATTTCGAAGACACGGAGAAGTGTCACAAGCCGGAAAATAAAACTAACGCCACCATCCCTGTCTTCGGCAGTGATAACGAGGAGGAAGAGGAGATCGTTTATTCGGGTCCGCCCCAACATAACAAGCCAGGACCGTCCACTCCTACATTGGTCTTTGGTAGTGACTCGAGGGATGAGGTCCATGTCGTATTCTCTGCTCGACCTTCAATACAAGCTTCCGCTGACGAAGAGCAAAGTCTGCAAGTCGCCATGGTGCCGCCTAAACATCATGAAGAACTGGATGCACTTAATATCTACAGTGTAGAAGAGCTGCGGACATTCTATATCCCTCCCAGGCGAAAAAACGAGAAGGCAATCCTATTCTACTGTTCTGAAGAAAACAAGTTGGAAAAAGAAGTCTGGCATGGCACGGATCCCACGCTCGACAGGCTTCAGCCTATCCGTCTTCCCAGATATTATACAGAAGGTTTGAAGAAGCTGCTGAAACGCCAGGGGATATCCTTCAAACAGACCGTTAGAGAGGCCAAATTCTATGACAGGGTCTGGAACATTCCCGGGATCCAACGCAAACTGCCTAACGGGAGAATGGAAACAAGAGGGCTTGGATACATCCGTTCAAAGAAACGAGAGTTACTACCCGGCTGCTACGTCGTATATGACCTTGATGAAGAAGCGGATGCTCAATGGGAGGACGCTAATCCTAAGCCAGTGAAAGTTCCAGATGCAAAAGAACCCGGTCCGTCGTTCGAGGAACAAATGGACAGTCTTATAAAGAAAGCTGGTCAAAAGGTCCGAGATGATCACAACTGTGAGACAGCCATCTATGAGAAAGCCAAGACGCGACGCCTTCTCCGACAGGCTGTAAAGGATGAAAATGCCGCTCCTTGTCAACCTGTTATAAAGAAGGCTCCGCTCAAAAGCAGAAATAAGTCGGAAGGCCAAAAAGGCACTCAACAACAACAAAGCAGGGCTAAGAAGCCACACAAACGGGAGTCGAGCGTTATTGATCTATCCCTTATGAAGAAAAGGGGGCGAGCATACTCGTTTCCTCAGGACAAGACGAAGAAAATACTTGATCTCGCCCTGAAACATCAAATGCTTACATTGCCGGAGTCTAAACACCCTGAACAAGCAGGCGAAGCCTCACACCCGGACTATTGCTCTTACCATCGAGTAGTAGGTCATCCTCTTGAAGATTGCTTCACCTTCAAGAATTGGGTCGAAGATCAATATCAGCTTGGTAAATTCGCTCTGTCCAACAACTGGAGGGTAGCACCACCACAAAAGCACGAGCCTAAGGCCATGAAAGAAAGACCAGTTCCACATTGGGATTGGAAGCGAATTCGTACCTGTCACATGATAACAATACTACAAGAAGAATCCGAGAACATGGACAGCCTTCCCTGGTGCCTCGAAAACAACAATGATGAGGTGATCTCAGAATTTCCCCCAGCTCCGAAAGAACTGGAGGACGGAATACATACCACTGCAGATAACCTCAAGAAAATTGAGTTGGGGACGATAAACGATCCGCGACCGACATTCGTCAGCGAGCTGCTGTCTGAAGAGAGGGTGGCTGCGTTAAAAGACGTCCTTGTACAACATAAAGATTTCTTCGCATGGAACTATTTCGAGATGCCGGGACTAGATCCAGAAGTTGTTGTACATAGGCTGGCGATATCCTCGGGTGTCAAGCCAGTCAAACAAGCGCCGAGAAGAATGCGGCTCGAGCTCGAGATGAGCATCAACGCTGAAGTCAAAAAGCTGATAGACTCCGGCTTCATCCAGGAGGTTCAATACCCTGAATGGATTGCTAATATCGTCCCAGTGATGAAGAAAAATGGGACGGTGCGCATATGCGTGGACTTTCGGGATCTCAACAAAGCCTGTCCGAAGGATGATTTCCCAGTACCAGTCACCGAACTGATGATAGACAATAAGTCAACGCATGAGATTTTCTCATTCATGGACGGCTCATCAGGATATAATCAAATAAAATTGCATCCTGAAGACCAGAAACATACGGCTTTCCGGACTCCTTTGGGAATATTCTGTTACAAGGTGATGCCCTTCGGTTTAAAGAACGCCGGTGCCACCTACCAAAGGGCCATGACAAAGATCTTCGATGACCTTATACACGAAATCGTCGAATGCTATATCGACGACCTCGTTGTCAAAAGAAAATCATACGAGGAACATCTCGAGCATCTGAAGACCGTATTTCAACGTCTTCGGCAATACAACTTGAAGATGAATCCGCTCAAGTGTGTATTTGGAGTTTCCTCAGGAAAATTCCTGGGATTCATTGTTCGACACCGGGGTATCGAAATAGATCCGTCCAAGATCAAGTCAATCATGGAAATGCCTCCGCCGAGAACTCTCAAACAGCTGCGGTCTCTCCAAGGGAAACTCGCGTACATACGGCGATTTATAGCCAATCTCTCAGGAAAATGCCGTCCTTACAGCCACCTGATGAAGAAGGGAACCCCGTTCATCTGTGATCAAAAGTGCCAAAGCGCACTGGATGAGATCAAGCAGTATTTGCAAAACCCTCCAGTGTTGGCTGCTCCAGTGAAGGGAAAGCCTCTCATTCTTTACACGGCCGCCCTTGAAGGATCTTTGGGCGCATTATGGGCACAAAAGAAAGACCAGGGGAAAGAAAGAGCACTTTACTACTTAAGTCGAGTGCTGCTGGGGGCAGAAAGCAATTACTCCCCCATTGAAAAACACTGCCTGGCGTTGATCTTCGCAATAACAAAGCTTAGACATTACGCATTAGCGCATGAAGTCCATCTCATTTCAAAGGTGGACCCTCTCAAATATCTAATGTCAAAGGCCATATTGACGGGACGACTCGCTAAATGGGCCCTGCTCTTAATGGAGTTCTCGATAGCATATCAACCACTCAAAGCAGTAAAAGACCAGGCCATCGCCGACTTCCTTGCTGAGCACCCGATACCGGCCGACTCTCCTTTAAACTGCGATCTTCCTGACGAACATGCGTTTGATGCGATCGACGGTGATAATACCCGATGGGAGCTTTATTTCGATGGAGCATCTTCCATGAAAAAGCATAAACAAAGTACGTCAATGATCAAATCGGGAGTAGGCCTTATCTTCGTAACCCCACAAGGAGGAATAATGCGCTTCGCTTTCTCCTTAACAGAGCCGAGAACGAATAATGAAGCTGAATATGAAGCTTTGATAGCAGGTCTCGAGATCGCCATTGACATGGGAATTGAAAGCCTCCTCATATATGGAGACTCCCAGTTAGTCGTCAGTCAAGTGAACAGCGATTACCAAACATGCAAACCAGAATTGGTAAAATATGGTGAAAAGGTCCAACAACTGCTAACCCAAATTCCCTCCTATACTTTGGAGAGCATACCGCGCGCGGAAAATAGCAAAGCGGACGCGTTGGCCAAGCTTGCTAAAGAAATGGCTGACGAGAACCTCGATGACGTTAGAATCATGGTACAAAGTCGTCGGGTGCTCGCCCCCGCAGAAATACCTTCGGAATCACCCGAAAAGAAGGGAGTGACTGAACGAGCGACCTTACAAATAAAAGACCACGAGAAGGTTAAGGATTGGAGGGAAGTCTTTATAGACTACTTCAAGTCCCACCAAATGCCTGAAGATGCGTCCGCAAGACATCAGCTCACAAAACGAGCTCTGTATTTCGCCTTCGTCAATGATACTCTATACAAGAGGTCATTTGATTCCCTGTGGCTGAGATGCTTAGGACCAGACGAAGCGGAAAGAGTCGTTCAGGAAGTTCATGACGGAATCTGCGGTTCTCATCAAGCGGGCCCAAAGATGAAGTTAAAGATCAAACGGATGGGCTACTACTGGCCCACGATGATTTAAGATTGCCTCGAATATGCGAGGCAATGTTACTCATGCCAAATTCATGGGGACTTCATCCATCAGCACCCAAATCCATTACATCCAACGGTGGCCAGCTGGCCGTTCGAAATGTGGGGAACTGACATAGTCGGCCCCATCGAACCAGCATCGTCCAAGGGACATCGTTTCATCTTGGCGACGACTGATTACTTCTCCAAATAGGCAGAGGCGGTACCGTTGAGGGAAGTGAAGACGGAGAATATTCTCCATTTCTTCAAAACGCATGTCATATACCGGTTTGGAACCCCGAGAAGGATCATCTCTGATAATGGGCCAGCCTACCGAAGTCATAAAATCAGCCGCTTCGCACAGCAGCACAATATAGACTGGAGATATTCCTCAGTCTATAATCCGCGAGCTAACGGTCTCACCGAGGCCTTCAACAAGACCTTGACGAAAATTATAAAGAAAATGGTGTCCCGAAATAAGAAGGACTGGCACGAAAGACTGCAAGAGGCTCTTTGGGCGTATCGAACTACATTCAAGACAGCCACGAACACAACGCCCTACGCGTTGGTGTTCGGCACGGAAGCAGTACTCCCCCTCGAAATAGAATTACCCTCTCTGCGAGTGGCAGTTCACTATGAGCTGACGGATGAAGAAAATGCTCACATACGGTTTGAAGAGCTTGACGCTCTTGATGAAACCCGGCTCCTAGCGCAACAAAATCTGGAAGCTTATAAAGCAAAGATGACGCGCTCATATGAGAGACTGACCCGACCAAGGACATTCCGCCAGGGTGAACTCGTGCTAGTGGTCAAAAGGCTTATGATCCCCAATCGCGCCAAGCGGGGAAAATTCGAGCCAAACTATGAAGGCCCGTACATCATACATAAGGTCTACCAGGGTGGGGCCTACCTACTTATGGATATGCATGGTGAAAGGCCTTTCAGGCCAATAAATGGTCGCTTCCTGAAGAAATACTACGCTTAATAAGTCACAGCCTAGGTCAATGATAGATGACGACGACTATGTCCTCTCGCTATCTTCCTCAGCTCGAACTTTATAAGCATAAAGCCGGTCTTCTCAATATCGGACCGAAATGTCCTTAAACTAATAGCAGACCGAAACGTCTTTAAACTACTCCTGCAGCATTCTTAGGCTGACGAGATATAAAAAAAAAGAAGGAAAACATATAAAAATAAAAAGAACAGAAAAAGCGGTATGTCCATAAGCAAAAAGGGCACGGATGAAAACCCGAAAGGGCTCCGTGAGTAAAAACAGCAGGGCTACCGGCGAGTGTTCGTGAAAACCCGAGAGGGCGCGACCTCGTAAAAAAAAAAGAATAATAAAAAAAAACGGTAAGTCCATAAGCAAAATGGGCGCGGATGAAAACCCGAGAGGGCTCCGTGAGTAAAAACAGCAGGACTACCGGCGAGTTTTTGTGAAAACCCGAAAGGGCGCAACCTCGCTAAGAAACACTTGTAGGGTCCTCTCGACCCTATAAGGAGAAACCACCCGCGTGAGAGCCTTACGATTCACAAGGGAACAACACACTTAGGAATCCCCACGATTCCTAAGGAGAAAATACACTTGCGAGATCCTCACGACTCGTAAGGAGAACGCTCTTATGGGACCCTCACGGCTCGTAAGATTTGAAAGTCTTAAGTTACAGAGATCTAAACCTGTGCTTAAGCAACCCCTACAACTTTCGATATTGCCCTACAGGTGGCTCAGCACTGACTCTTGTATACAATCCACGGACGCGAATAAACATTTCCCTAACTAAGTCCCATCTGAGACTAGGGATATGTCCACACGGTAAACAACCCTTGTAAATCCTCTCGACTTACAAGGAGAAAACCCTCCTGTATGATCCTTACGACTTACAAAGGAACAAAACACTTAGGAACCCTCACAATTCCTAAGGAGAAAATACACCTACAAGATCCTCACGAGTTGTACGGAGAAATACCTTTGTGAGACCCTTACGGCTCATGAAGTCAAAAGCCTTAGTTGACAGGACCTTAACCCTGGCCGCTAAGCCTCCTTTGTTCGACAACAACAGAAGCAAATGATGATTCGCTCCTGGCAATATCCCAGTTGTAGCGGTGCTGATGCCAAAATCAGTGTCCAAGTTCAGGTTTACGGCGAAAAGCCAGTAAGCCGCACATGCATACGAAATAGTCGAAATGATAGGGCAACTTGCAATAAAAAGCAGCAAGTAAAATGTATGCATGCGAAATAGCCGAAATGATTGGGCAACTCGCAAAAAAAAGCAGCGAGTAAAAATAAAATAAACAGCCGAAATGATTGGGCACCGCGAAAAAATAGCCGAAATGACTGGGCAATCGCGACCTTCGCGATATAAAAGCTGAAATGATAAAGCATCGCGGAAAGAATTAAAAAAAATGAAAGAATGAAACTTTTTGCCCTACAGTTAAGATCACATCGATCCCTGTATACAATCCAAGGGCATAAACAAAGAAGGAACCATACCCTCCCAACAAATTCCTCGACTCACGGATACAAACACTCCTTGACGAGAGCCTCCTGATCAGCGTCGATCCGCAGAGCCACCAGCGCCTCCGTGGAAATCCTCGACCCGCTTCAAACCCCAAGGGAACAAATAATCCTTGGTGCTTGGGAAACAAATAATCCCTAGCAAACTCCTCGAGTCACGGATACAAACACTCCTTGACGAGAGCCTCCTGATCCGCGTCGACCCGCAGAGCCACCAGTGCCCCCGTGGGAATTCTCGACTCGTTTCAAACTCCAAGGAAACAAATAATCCTTGGCGCTTGGGAAACAAATAATCCCTAGCAAACTCCTCGACTCACGGATACATACACTCCGTGACGAGAGCCTCCTGATCCGCATCGATCCGCAGAGCCACCAGCGCCTCCGTGGAAATCCTCGACTCGTTTCAAACCCCAAGGAAACAAATAATCCTTGGCGCTTGGGAAACAAATAATCCCTAGCAAACTCCTCGACTCACGGATACAAACACTCCTTGACGAGAGCCTCCTGATCCGCGTCGACCCGCAGAGCCACCAGTGCCCCCGTGGGAATTCTCGACTCGTTTCAAACTCCAAGGAAACAAATAATCCTTGGCGCTTGGGAAACAAATAAGCCCTAGCAAACTCCTCGACTCACGGATACAAACACTCCTTGACGAGATCCTCCTGATCCGCATCGATCCGCAGAGCCACCAGCGCCTCCGTGGAAATCCTCGACTCGTTTCAAACCCCAAGGAAACAAATAATCCTTAACGCTTGGGAAACAAATAATCCCTAGCAAACTCCTCGACTCACGGATACAAACACTCCTTGACGAGAGCCTTCTGATTCGCGTCGACTCGCAGAGCCACCAGAGCCTTTATGGGAACCCTCGACTCGTTTCAAACCCCAAGGAAACAAATAATCCTTGGCGCTTGGGAAACAAATAATCCCTAGCAAACTCCTCGACTCACGGATACAAACACTCCTTGACGAGAGCCTCCTGATCCGCGTCGACCTGCAGAGCCACCAGTGCCCCCGTGGGAACTCTCGACTCGTTTCAAACCCCAAGGAAACAAATAATCCTTGGCGCTTGGGAAACAAATAATCCCTAGCAAACTCCTCGACTCACGGATACATACACTCCGTGACGAGAGCTTCTTAACTCATGTCAACTGTTCCGCTACAACTGCAAACAAATCCCCGATTCGTCTCAATTTGTAAGAAGAAGTCTCAGACAGCAAGGATTGAAAAGCTTGCTTTTTGAGCAATGGGGCCCTGCAAGTCAATCCAAACTGGTCTCTTGCATACTATTCAAGGGTCTCACTCTCCGAAGTCGAATTTCGACGAGGAGGGAAACAACCGCTTACGAATCCTCTCGACTCGTAAGAGGGAAAATTCTCTTATAGGATCCTTATGACTTATAAGAGAAAACCACACTTAGGAATCCTCACGATTCCTAAGGAGAAAATCCGCCTATGAGATCCTCTCGATCCGTAGGGAGAAAAGCCTCTATGAGACCCTCACGGCTCATAGAGTTGAAAAATCTTAGGCAGCAGACCAGAACCTGCGGCCTAAGCCATCGCTATTTCCTAAGGAAGTTAGAATACTCGTTTTAGACATCCATCAACCATGGTTATTAAGACAGCCTGCTGACAATAAAAAAGAAGAAGAAGATGACAGAAAGAATATCCGGTCTACATTTGATCTGGCGTGCGTGACGCATTCATTTATGCATGGGCAGAAGACTCAAGACGTGAAATAAGACAAGCTGAAATAGAAAAGGAAAGGGTTTCCATTCATACTGCTAAAATTTTTTTCTTTTACAAGCATAAGAAACATTATTCAAATTATTACAACGGTATAACCTCAGATCCGGGGCACGGATTGAGGAATCAAAAGTAAGGCCATCCAGAGTTCTTCTGGCCTTTCTAATTATTCTTATGCGCAATCTTTCTCGCTCCTCTGTATCGAGATCATCGGCGAGCCCTCCTGGCCTTTGATAAGCAGCAACTATCGTCGTCTGCTGGAAGACTTGGTGTAGGATGTCAATAAGGCTGTTCCGTCGTTTCTTTGAAATCTTCCCGGTCAGGTACACTGAATGCACCTTGTCTTCGGCATCATCCAGCGCGTTGAGCGGTAAGGCCTCATGAAGACCCGGAAGTGTTCTCCTTATGGCTCCCAACACGACTTTCAAAAGGGCCGAACGACGAGGCAACAGCCAACCACCGCTTGCGTTCAGACGACCCATGACTTCTGCACATTCAGCGTCTGTAAATTCCTGGTTTTTTTGACGACCCTGAGCGCGGATATCGTCGTAGGTAATAAACTCGTGCAAACTGTATAGATGCACCGCCGCCATTATGCCTGGAGGAAATATTACAGGAAGATCAGCAATAGAAAAGCAATAATATACATAGAGGACTAAATTCCTAGAGAGCGAAACTATGTTCAAGGATAAAGTCCCCTGGATGAAAGCTCTGCTGGTTAAGATTAATCTAAGAATCGATTTTACCTAAAGTTTTCCTAAAAACTTTGAAAAAAAAAGGAGGAGCAAGGCACCGGAATTCTTGAAGGCAAGAACAAAGCTCTGAGGTCTTCGAAAATAGAAATCTGAAAGATGATAAATATCTGGGGGGGACGAAAGGTCCTATTTATAGGCATCAAGTGCCTCTTCGACTTCCAAGAGTTGTCACGGCAGTTTACCCTAATCGGAGCGAACTTCTGTTCAAATTCCGAGGCGGGAGATGAAGCAACGCTTCGTCTTCCCCCAATCAGAGCAAAACTCTATCTTGAAAATTAATTTAATGAAGCGACGCTTCAGATTATTTGCGCTGCGCAATACGCCACGTGTCTGACGCAGACGCATCAGCGCAACGCCCAAAACAGCGCACCCAATCAAAGCAAAGCTCTATTTCAAGCAAAACTAAAGGAAGCAACGCTTCAGCGGCGTATGCGCCGTGCGCTGCGTGACACGTGTCGGCGCAGATGCGCTAGCGCAGTTGCGCTGCACTGTGCGCTGTGCGACACGTGTCACACCCTGCAGCATTTGCGCTAAACAAAAATTAAGGTTCTGAAGAAATCTTTTCTGTTATTGTTAAAACAAGAAGATTATCTTATGTAAAACAGAAGCCCTTGGATCAAAGATCCGACGGTGGGGGAAATCCCGCCAAATCTTTCAGAAAAGGGATTTCTTCAACAAATTGAACTTACTTCTTAATTTGCAAGATGAGGTCTCAGGCAGTAAGGATTGAAAAGCTTGCTTCTTGAGCAATGGGGCCCTGCAAGTCAATCCAAAATGGTCTCTTGCATACTATTCACGGGTCTCACTCTCCGAAGTCGATTTTCGACAAGGAGGGAAACAACCGCTTACGAATCCTCTCGACCCGTAAGAGGGAAAATTCTCTTATAGGATCCTTACGACTTATAAGAGAAAACCACACTTAGGAATCCTCACGATTCCTAAGGAGAAAATCCACCTATGAGATCCTCTCGATCCGTAGGGAGAAAATCTCTATGAGACCCTCACGGCTCATAGAATTGAAAAGTCTTAGGCGGCAGATCTAAACCTGCGGCCTAAGCCATCGCTATCTCTTGGAGAAATTAAGTTGTCTGCCAATCAGGTTCATCGACAACATCATGATGTAAAGGCAGAAAACAAAAGAGCATACAAGATATTGCAAAAGAAAGTGTGTATCTTTATTCATTGACCTCAATCAAATACATGGTGAATCACACAAAAGAGCAAAGAACGGATAAATGTTACTCAGAAAAGAAAAATTTTACAAATACATTGATACAAAGGCAGCTATTGGGAAGGAAGCGTCTTAAGTAGCTCTATCAGTTGTTCGTACACTTCCTTCCATGCCTTTTCCCGATTGGATACTACTGCCAACTCCGCCTCCACCTGGGCCCGTTGCTGTGCGACGGATGCAAGCTGATCCCTGACGGCTTGATGAGCAGCTTCACGGCCTGGAGTGTCATGCTCGGCGACATCAAGTGCCCGCTTTAGTCTCAGCCCATTCGATATGCGCTCCAGAAGACCCTCGAAGGCGGTCTTTACCTCAGCGGCGTTCGCCTCAACTTCGGCACGCAAGCGAGCAGTTCTGCTTGAAGAATCTTGGCACTCCTTCAGCCTCAAAGCCACTTCTTGTTCCAGATGACGGAAATGAGAAGCGCTTTGCTCGAGCCATGCTCCCCGTTGAGTGCTCAAGGCCAAAGTCTCGGGGGACAGGCGCATTGACTCCTGCTGATGAAGGCGAGCCTCGATCTCCCGACAATAGTTAACCCAAGAGGCGACAATGCCCTCGTCATGGAAGGTGGCAAATATCGCCAACATCGGGTTAACCGTCGTGGCGAAGACCTCAGTAGATACAGGAGCCTCGATGTCGAGTTCCTCGATGTAGTCGCTCAACATGCGCAAACTATTCGCGGCACCTTTTGAGGACGGACGTCGCTGGGAAGGGCCGCCCGGTATTGTAATGCGAGACTCGAAAGGCACCGAGACTGGAACGACAGCTGGAAAAAGACGAAATGCGATTAGATGATGATTCAATAGATATGAAGGAAGTCATTGATAAGATAGTTTACTATACCGGTGGAGACAGGTGGCATGGCCGGAAGGGCTGGTGGCGCAGCCGATCTTTCTGCTCCCCCTTCGATTTGCAGCACTGCAGTCAGAACAAGAGAGAGTTAGAAATAATTCTACCACTGAAAAGACAAAGCTACCAATCGGGAACGGTACTCACCAGCGCCACCAGAGGGAGAGGCGAATTCAGATGGGAAGGAGAAGTGTGGGAGCAACACTTGATAGAGATGATCAAAAAGCACTCCTGGAAGATACAACAGTGTGACTTTAGTACACAAATTATACATCTGGAAGATAAGATTAATAAATCGCAAACACATACCTTCCAACATCTTCGAGGGTATGAGAGAGGGTTGAGAGGTGACCACCGCCAAGGCAGTCGTTGAAAGCGTTCCCTCGAGCAGTGGGGCATCGGCGCTGGCTGCACCTGCGTTACAAGAAAAGTGAACTTGTCAGAAAAGATTGTAAAATAAGAAACACAGTAACCTAAGGTTTACCTGAGGAGCTCCTGGCCGAAACAGAAGCGACTCCCTCCTCTATCGACATAAGGCCACCGCCCGTAGCCTCATCACCCGACTCGATGGGGACCGTCGTCGTGCTACCGCGACCAGGAGACGGCAGGAGATCGTAAGCAAGGAGGGCAATAATTGGAGCGTTGCCGGATTCTTGGAAGGAAGCGGCCGACTCTTCCCCAAGAGTCGTACCCATCTCGCCCGCAACTTCTTCGAGATCCGCCGTCTCCATCGGCTCATCCACTATCACCACGAGGTCGCCGGCCTCAAGCGCCTCGTTCACCACCAGCCTCAGTTCGGTTATAATGATCATATCATCTGCCACCAATTCAGGTTCGACATCAGTGACCTTCTCGGCGGTAGGCCCCTCGACCTCCACTTCAGGCTCCAAAGCCACAGCGACATTACCTACCGTCGGCTCGAGTTCGGCAGGTACCGCCTCCTCTGCTTCTTTGGGATCAACGGTTTTCGCCTCCCCCTCGATCGGACTCGGCCCTGCAAGATAAGGGATATAATGACCAATGAAATTAAAAACCCTTATAATAAAAACTCTGAGAGAAATATTACCTGAAGCGGATTTACCGTTTGTGCTCCGAACAGCGCGCGCCACCTCTCTGCGGGCAGTGGATAGGGCAACAGGGGCCTCTTCGGATGGAGTATCAGCGTGAGGGACGGTGCTGGGGCCCGCTCCCGCAGCCAAGGCAGCCCGGCGCGCCTTCACCTCACGCCTTTGCCGCTTCCTCTCTTCCCGGGCTGTCGCGATGGACCTTAGTGACGCCTCCTTCAAGGCGTCGTCATCCTCGTTCAGGGATGCCTCAAGAGCCTTTAAGGCATCCTTCATCGGCTCTTCAAGACGAACCTCCTGCGGTGGCCCAGAGGAAGCGGGAACATCGGCAGCTGGTAAAACATCTGCATCGCTTGGTGGGAACGGCATTGAGGTTTCTGCAATAAAAAGAGAAAGGTTAGATCGACCATAACACGAGGAAGATGGAAACTTGATGGATTAAAACTTACTAAGGCCCATAGACGCTCTGAGACGTTCCTCCTCCTGGAAAGTCTTCAGAGAAGCGGCAATGGCTTCTTCATCAGTGATGCCTATTAAAAGAAAGGAAAGAAAAGCGTTAGTCAAAGACAATGGAGAATACATATTTTAATAAAGAAAGGCGATTAGTAGTTACCTGACTGCGCAAGCTTAGCTAACCACGCGTCACGCCTCGCCAACCTTGCTGAAGCTTTGAGAGCAGCCTCCAAGTCTGTATCGTCCGGCGGCGGCATCACTAATCCTGCGTTAGTCCCATATTCGAGCAGACCCTCGGCATAAGGAGCATGGGGTTCCTGACCGAACACGACGTCCGCAGCGAAGAGCGACTTCTTTTTCTTTTGCCCTCCGACCCTAGGCTCATGGGGCATTGACTTCCGCTTAGCAGCCACTTTGGGACGACGGGTCCCGATGTCCGCACCCACGCGAGACTCCGGTGAGGGTACAACCACTGTCTCCACTGGAGCACTGGGTGCGGGAGGTGCATCTGTGATATCAGGGAGCGGCAGCTCACGTGGAGGACTTTGTGCACGTGATGTTCTGCCCCCGGCATCTTTTAGAGGAGGAGCCACCGGGATCCTTGGCACTAAGGGAGCGTTACGGTTGGTGCCGGGGGGTACTTCTTTACGGTCGATCAACACTCGCCTCTCTTCCTTTATAACAGCCCCCGTCGCATGATTGTACCACTCTTTATATACATTAAGGAGTCGTGGAGCGCAGGCCGGCGTGCTGATAAAAAAACGAGAACCCGTGTTCAGGCGCATGAAGTGATGTAACGCGTTCTCTATCCCTTCTTCATTGACAGCAGGTTCTAGTAAGAAAGCTTCCAAGGGTACTCCTTGATCGTAACCCAGTTGTTGGGCAAAACGATGCGAGTTGTATCTCATAAAGACTGCTGCACCGCCCTGCCTGAAGACTAGGAAACCCGGTCTAATAGAATACAAATGGAGGATCTCCCGGGCCGTTAACACTGAAGCTCCATCCTTGAAGGAGTCCTGTAATGGTCGCACCGCAGTGGTGGACGCTTTCCCAATGGTTAATACCTTATCAATAAAGGACATCCCGACTCCAACGGTGTGAGGGCGGAGCAGTAAACCCCTGGCGTCCCGTGGTGAAGGGGTCACGATTGATGAGCCAATCAGCTGTAAAATGCGAGGAAAACCGCACTTGTCAAAGAATGAAGGCCTTTTATGCATACCGAAGACACCCGCCGTGTGTAGCTCGAGCCACGATGCAAAGTAGTGCATCGGGAAGACCACGTGCAGTACCCCGGGCTCGTTGGCATCCGCTGCTCGGCTGAGGCCATGATATAGGTGCGCCAGGCCAGCGATCCCCACAGCCGCCTTTACCCCGATGACCATTCGTTGGGCTGGGTAAAAGTCAGAAGGCCGTATGCGATGAGAGTGCATTGGGATCGCGAACCAACTCAGCCACAGCCCGAGAAATCCTAAGAAAAAGGCCTCCTCGTCCATCCCAGGGGCTGCAATTTCCGCGAAAGATATGGTAGCGAAGTCTGGGAGGAAGAAAGCCTTTTGGTCTATATCCTTCGTCGGCATGTTATCCAAACCTAGACCAAAAGGATCATCCAAGATAGCAGATTTGGCGGCTCCTGGCGAAATGACGCTCGGACGGAGGAAGCGAGCGATGAAGTCCTCAAAATTAACTCCTCGGCTCCCGTGTTCGATGAAGAGGGACTCATAAATGTTCAACACCTTGATCAGGCTCGGGAATTGGTGTTGAACAGCATTTTCCGGCGTGATCCCCCTTACCATAGGCATAGCGCCGAAGACGTACTCATCTGTCGGGAGCAGCTCTTCATAGTGTTCCCCCATGACCGGTAGACCGGATACCTCCGCGAATTCCTCCAAAGAAATGGACACTTCCCGATCCATGGCAAGGAAAGTGTGGGTGGGAATATTCCATTGCTCTAAGAAAGCCTTGAACCACCAAGTGGGGAGCGAGGGATACTGGAAGAGAGAGACGTAAACCGCGGTGTACAATCCTAATCTTATCAACTGCGACTTCTTCGTCGACAGGATGTACCGGGCCCATGGCAGGTAGCCAATCGGATGACGGGGGATCAGACCAATGTTATATGATTGCCCCCAAGGTCTCGCCTCGCCCTGACAAATACGACGTCCTAGGATATCCAAGACCATAGGACGTTGGACCGGAACCGCATCCATAGCAGGGTGAAGAAAGCTGTTTGCGGTCCAATCCACCATCTCCACGGCATACTGCACCGGGGGTGGGCTAGCGTAATGAATCGCCGTTATAGGTTCTGACGGCACCGCGCATGTGAAGCTCCGACGGCCCATGATGATCTGATTGTACCATGACCCCCAAAGATGGAGACTCTTGTATTCCGTGTCGAACTCCTTAATCATGGACAGGACTTCACGGTCCAAGGGCGCCTTGGGAAATCCTTCCTCTGAGCGGACGAACGGGAATGAAGTATCTTGAGACATGATCGCTGCAAAAGAACAATTTAGCCGTTGGTGTTGTAATTCCAATGTTTAGCATTTAAAGAAGAAAATAGATTAAAATTAAATTAAAATTAAAATTAATTAATTACACCACACAGCAGTGCAGTGAGCAGGAGACTAAAAGGGGACCCACAAGATCTGGATCACAATACGTCAGTTAATAAGACAAACTCATCATTGGATGAGATTGTCAGTTGGTCCCCGGGAAAACATTCCCATTAATAAAGAATCCCTAGAGACAAGGAGAAAATCTCCTCTTTCAGAGCAAAGCTCTGTCACAGAGTGACACTTGTCAAACTCTGGTCCCAGGGAAATAAGATTCCTTAAAAGAGCATGGCTCTGTGGTAATGATGGAAAAAGTCCATCAGAAAAATTTTGGAATCTTGAAAGATTCATGAAAAATTTATAAAAAAGACTCTTCATTTCTCAAATATAAAAGAGCTGTTTTTTTTTAGATCTATGAGCAAAGCTCTGTTCATGGGTTAAAACTCATGAATAAGATCTCTGTAGATCTATAAGTTTTGAGAACAAAGTTCTGTTTATGAAACCCCAATGGGGATTTCTTTAGATCAAAAGATCCATGAGAGCAAAGCTCTTTGGTCAAGATTAATTTAAATTAATTTTGTTTAAGTTAATTTTTACCTAGAGTTTCTAACTTTGGGAGAGAGCAAAGCTCTGAAGTTTTTAAGAAAGAGCAAAGCTCTGTTGAAATCAAAAATCTTAGAAACGGTAAGATTTTCTAAGGACCAAAGGTCCTATTTATAAGGCGCCTGCGCCTCTTCAGCTCGCCTCTTGATCCAACGGTCAAGGGCTTGCCACCGCTGCACTCACGTGTGCGCCACGTGAGCGCAACGGTGGGGGGGCATTTGTTTCGCCCAATCAGAGCAAAGCTCTGTTCAAATTCAAAATTCAAAATTTTGAAGCAACGCTTCAAGTCTCGGGCGCAACGCGCCACGTGTCAGGCGCTAATACGTCAGCGCAGCGCCAAAGAAGGCGCGCCCAATCAGAGCAAAGCTCTATTTAAAGGAAGCAACGCTTCAGTTGCGCAAGCATTGCGCTGCGCGACACGTGTCAGCGCGGATGCGCTAGCGCAGTTGCGCTGCGCTTTGCGCTGCGCGACACGTGTCAGCGCGGTTGCGCTAGCGCAGTTGCGCTGCGCTTTGCGCTGCGCGACACGTGTCAGCGCAGATGCGCTTGCGCAGTTGCGGTGCGCTTTGCGCTGCGTGAGACGTGTCACGCGCTGGGGCATCTGCGCCAAACAGAATTAAAGATTTTTAAAGAAATCTTTCTGTTCTTGTTAAAACAAGAAGATTTTCTTCTGTAAAACAGAAGCCCTTGGATCAAAGATCCAACGGTGGGGAAAATTCCCCAAATCACTCTGAGAAAGATCTCTTTAACAAATTCAACAAACTTATGGGCACTATAAAAAGGACCCTAGGCCTCAATTCAAAGGCATCAACATTTTCTTGAAAAATCAAGAGCTTCAAACAGAGTGAACTCTGAGAAAAATTTCAAGAAGAGGTAAAAAACCTTTATAAGAGAGAAGAAATTTCCTCTAATAGATCATTGATCTAAAAACAAGATCAATGATCTTCATATAATAAATAGTGCTTTGCACTTCTTATGAACCACTGGTTCTTTAAAACAGAAAAAAATAAATAAAAAAATAGTGCTTTGCACTTTTATGAACCTCTGGTTCTTGCAATGAAAGAAAAATTTATTTTTCTTTGATTCTAATTTGATCAAAGATAAAAAAATAGTGCTTTGCACTTCCAAACTGCGTTGTTGCGCTCTTGAGAGTGCGCCACGTGTTAGCTGTAGAACAACTTGCGCTACGCGCTCTTAAGATAGAGCTTTGCTCTCTGGAATTGGCGCAACTCGCTGAGAGCGCGCCACGTGTCAGCAGCGCAACAGCGCAGCGCACTGCGCTGTTGCGCTTGCGCTCACCAGAGCATGACACGTGTCCTATCTACAAGCGCTTGTGCTCAGTAATTGGCGCAAAGCGCCTGACAAATGCAATGCATTTCCCAAAGGGCCAGGCCCAAATCAAAAAGACCAAGCAGGCCTAATTAAATTGATGCTCTGCATCATTTATAAATGGGCAGAGCCCAAACAAAATAACAAAAATGTTATGCAGGGCAGAGCCCAATTGAGAGGTCCAATGGACCAAAACAAATGCTCTGCATTATAATAAAAAAAGGGCAAAGCCCAGTCAAAACGGGCATAAATGGCCTAAAGTAATGTTATGTATTATTCTAAAAAAGGGAAAGCCCAGACCAAAAACAAATGCAAATAAAATATTGGACATTTTTAACTGGACGTAGCCCAATCGTGACCATAAGTCCTTAAATTAAATTAACTGAGCAGAATGGCTCTCCTAAACCAATCCACATCCGGTTCGAGGGTACATCTCCGAACTCCTTTGATATCCATCGTTGTAATTCCTCAACGACGTCAAAGAGGTGACGGGTCCCAACGACCACACACCCATATGGACTGCGGGGTCCTTAAACTCGTGGACCGAAACGTCCCTAAACTAATATCGGACCGAAATGTCCCTAAACTAATGACGGACTACCACGTCCATAAACTGGAACATGGACCACCACGTCTCTAAACTGGAACAATAGAGCCAATTTCTCTTCTTTCGGATCTAAACGATCCCGTTCAAGTCGATCTTAGTCCAAAATAGGACTAACGTATCCTTGGCGAACGTTTAAGTTGATCTTAGCCGCAACGCGACTAACGCATCCTTAAACTAAAAAACACCAAACCCAAATCTAAATAAATACGGATTTGGACTAATCCACGTCCTATGGGCGACGGTATTACTCAGTCTCCGTATACAATCCACTGGCAACCACAAACAAAACAAACACCCACGACATGAAGTGAAATTCTGGAGAAGGAGAAAGTTGTTACCGCGAAGCGGTAGCGTAATTAACTGCAGGGGCTTGCGCCTGCAGGGAAGAGCGTCCCCACAATCAAAAAACCCCTCTAGCGAGGGGGAATCTGACGAAGTCTGCTACATCGGCCGCATCCGTCTAAACCTCCGATACACGGTGCCATAAATCAATTTGGCATTTTCGGAGAGGTGGACGGATAAAACCAAATAGTATCTGCCCCGAATCTCAGCGTCAGGCCATCGCGGTCCTGTGCGCCGTCCTTCGGAGGGGAACAAACCCATGGTTTATTCTCTACAAGGGTTAAGGATCTCATTCTTAACCCATGGTTACAATTGTAACCGCAACAATAACTCATTATTCATCACAAAAGCTTTCTTCTTCTTCTTCCTCATTGAAAAAGATTGCTAGCTTTTTGTGTTGTGATGATTAAGTGTGAGAAATTGAAAACAAAAGAGAGCATAATTCCTACTTCATCAACCATATCTATTCTAGCCACTTAGATTAGGGTGTTCACTTCACTAATACATGATTAGAGAAGTGCAAGCTTGGGTTTGAGATTCTTCAAAGTAGATCATCTTTGATCATGAAGACTACAAGCAAGATGCCTCATTCACCTCATGGAGCCTCTCTAGAGTCGGAGTTCTTGATGATCGCAGGGAAGGGACCTTAACACGGAGCTTATGAGGCGAAGGAACGGACTACAAAGGTTGTAATCCTAAACTCTATAAGATAGATAGTTCTTTGTATGTGATACAAAGTTGTTACCCTAAAAATTCTAGTAAAGATTCATGGTTTGTTTGCTTTGCACCTCTTTAAATTTTAAAATAACATGAGTGATGCTACCAAACCCTAGAATAGGTGCAAGGGAAACCCAAGAGTGGTATCAGAGCCAAGCTAGAATTTTAGACACGGTGTTAAAACAATTACGAAAACGAAATCGACTCCGAAATACGGTATTATGAAACCCATATTTTTCTCTCTGTAAATTTTGTAAAAAAGTCCTTTTAAAATTTTTCAAACAGGTGCAGAATGATATTTGGGACATCCTAAGAACATGGGTGAAATACGGAGTGAGGGTCTCGGATTTTGGCCGAGCCCCAGGCCATAATTTCGGGCGTGGCCGGCCCCTTCACCTCCTATGCTCCCCGTAGTCCACCTGTGCTCTGGTGTCATCATTTTGGGTTTCCAAGTATTGTTTATTTAGCCCAATTTTCATGTGCTGATTAGTTTGACCTGGGGCTAATTCGTAGTGCTTCGTAGTCGTATAATTTAACACTGTATTGGTAACCTTGACTATATTTAGCAGTTCGAACGAACTTCGAACAGCACTGTCACGCCGCGCTTCCCAGAGTGCGCTAAGATAGGCACGTGACATAGCCAACCATGCTACCTGTGGATAGGAAAAATCCTTCCAGAATCACATTACGGCTGTAGAGATATCTAGAACAGGAAAGTAAACTAAACTATCTAGTACATGTCCATGAGCCAGAATAAACGAGTCAAGAAATAATATAATATGTGGAAGCAAGGATCAATAAACACCTGGAAAGTAAGACTGGATACCAACGGGATCCACACTGCTCGGTCTAGCAGCGGCAGTACTCCTAATCAGCCCGCAACAAAGGTAGAGGATCTGGGCCATGCAAAACCCAGACGTCAGAGCGTTATAACATCAAGCAAAACATAAACATGGTAGCAAGACATACAGGTATGTATATGAACAGTAAAACATATATAACAGTAATATAAGTGAGGACAGTGGGGAAATGTGGAGTGAGTGATCTAAACTTGTATATTGGGTTAACTACTCTCAGGCCTTTGAAATCAATTTGATGAATCATCGATGTAACTCAATAGTATCCCATGCGTGCCCGGGATCATGGTGAAGATTCTCGGGCTGAAACAAAGACATGCCGCTAGGCACTAAAGGAACAGGGTAGTGATGAATGATGTCTGCAGCATCATCCTAAGGCTGGCCTAGCCTCTAAAAAGGTAGTGGATAACGATGCATGATGTCAGCAGCATCATCCCAAGGCTGGCCTAGCCTCTAAAACTGATCGGTAAAGGTACCGAACTGTCGAGTTACATGTCAGGTTTCATTCTTGATTTCCCCATACCCCCAGGTTGTGTATTCAAGTCAAGTATTTAAATAATCTAGAGCTAATGCCAACACAGGATCAGGCAGGTACAGGTTTGTCTGGATAGACAACAGGAACGATCCGTAAGGACAACAGGTCAGGTTTGTTGGTATTAGACACAAGATCAGGTAATAGATAAAGCCATGGTACATCAGGTCAGGTCAAGTAATGTATATAGGTTTCATGTCGTGTCTAGAGATGCACGGTACCATGTCGGGTCAGGTAGTAGGTGTAACAAGTCATGTCAGGGTGTACAAGATATCATGTGGATGCTCATAATCAACTAGCATAAGCATGGGTATAAAAAACAAGCATGGGTACTAATAGCACAATAAACTGGAATATGTAATATGATATGCAATTAGGTACAGATTAAACTATATGAATGTACGGTTATCAATTAGAGTCAGGGTTATGGTTCCAACATTAAGTATCTTACACATAAATGAATATGGGATATTAAAATCACATTAACATGTATTAAATGGCCTAGGGATGCAATTATATATGAAACAGGTTATGTGGATGCAAACAGGTGTTGAACAGCTATACACTATTTAAAGCGTACTATGGCTATGCGACCAAGAACTATGTTATAAATATAGGCATGGGCATAAAATATTGTGATCTAACATGCAACCGGGTGTGTTTTCACAGTTAACTCAAAATGATATAAACGACATCCGATGGTAAAATGTGATATAGGGCACCAAATTCAAACTTCATGCTTAAAATATATATATGCAAATAAATATGGAATACTATAAATAACTTGTAGCAAGTTTCACTTTCCTGATCGGATCTCAAGCGGTACGTGCGACACGTCGGATGTCGGGAAAACGTCGCGATGTGTCAACGCAAGCACAAAACAGAACCAGGTAAGGCAAGAACACAACCGCGCTGACATGGAACGTCCTCAGGATTGCCCGGATCAACAGTGACGACACGGCTCCGATAATCACCGGAAAGGCGCAATCAAGAAAAGCAAGAAGAGAAGAATAAGAAGAAGAAGAAGGAAGGGTAGGGTTAGGTCGCTGTGGTGCTCTGGGATCAAGGAAAGCGGCATGAGGTGACGTCGGAAATGGGTCTCCGGCTAAGAGGGGTTTGCCGGCGTTGGACAGAAACCTTCAGATTGCTTGGGTCGTTGTGTGCATGAAATTAGGGGAGAAGGTGTTCGCAATTGTAGCAGAGGGGTTAGGAGCGATGATATGGTGGAGGTGAGGTCGAGGCTGTGAGGGAGACGACAATGATGCGGAGATGCCGACGAAGTGGTCGGTCGGCAGAGTTAGGGTTCTCGCGAGTGGGTGTGCAGGCTCGGGAGAACAGGGGAGGCTCGGGTTCTTGGAGAGAAGGGGAGAGGAAGGCGAGGTGGTGGCTGTGGAGAGAAGAGGCTGACGAGAATGGTCGGTGGTGTGGCCGACGAGATGAAGGAAGGGATCACCGGCGAGGAAGTGACGGGTTCTTCGGTGTAAGGGGTGTCGGGGTTAGAGAGGTGAGAAGCAGGAGGAAAGGGATGAGAGGCGAGGAAGGCGAGGTCGACGAGGGTGTCGACGGCGAGGTGTGAGTAGCCGGTGTAAGTCGATGTACAACACCCCACGACTTGCGGAGAGGCGAAAATATGAAAAACGATCTTGTTCTTAAGCTAAACATCGACTAACCGCATGAATCGAAGCTAAACGATAACTAACATCAAACATAGTTGTTAACAACTACTATGTAAAGGGATTATACCTAAAGAACCGTGTCCTTCGCCTTTACGAACTCCACCTCCTCCTCGGCCTTCTCCAAGTAGTAGACGATCCACCCGAGAGCTTTACTCCAAGCTTAGCCTCTAAACTTGAGGCAACTAAACTTCTTTAAGTGCTAATCAAAGAAGCTAGGTGAAATAGAGTGAGGGTTATGGTTTAATAAGTCTAACTAATCCTTGTACTCAACACATGAGAGGGGAGGATTAGGGTTTGAAGAGGGAGAGCTTGAGGAGAGAGAAGGTGAAGATAATAATGAAGTGAGGATAATGAGTTATCATAATATATATCAAGCATTTCTTTTTATCAAGAAAAGAAAATAAAACAATTTAACAACCATGCTTGATAATATCTAGTGATGATTCATCTCCATGAGTCATTAAGCATTTATGACATGGATGAATCATCCATATGACTCACTAATCACATTCATTGTATATGCCACCTAAACCTCCTTAGTCACCACCTTCTAGAAGCCTCTCGTGCAATTACGAGAACGCCCCTCCTTTCCGCAAAAATACGGAAAAACTTTAGACTGTATAAATCCAATAACCGGATACCAGTAACTGGCTTAAACCAAAGCCGACCGGTAAAAACTGTCCGAAAGTCGTACGTGCGTAAACACACGTATGCGTCCGAACCCTTGTCGTAAAACCATACGACCTCTATATCGTTTCGCCTGGAGTAGGGAAACTCTTTGTGTGGGACTCTAGAGACTTGACTACTACGCTGGCATTGGGTTTAACCACAGACCGCAAGCGGCACTAGCTGTACGTAACGGACCCCAGGTAGATGTCGATAAGAAGGCCGATGAGGAAACCCATCCGAACTCCTACTGAGTCTGATGTGACAATCTCCATACAGTCTGGTCCGTTCGTCTAAGACTATCGCATATCGGGCCTAGGGGCGGCAAGCGTGTGTCCCCTAATAGCGGTATAAGCCGTGTCGGAGCGAAGCCCATTAAACCCTGAGAAGCTACTGGAACCTACCAGCAAATCTCGCTTGCCCTGGCCAGGGACTTTGCGTAATGGCTCTCTGACACAGCGCGATATCAACCCCCAATACCGGGAGAGACGAATCCTGTCTAACCGCCACTGCCTCCAAGTGCTCGGGACTGCACCCAACTGCTACCTGTTTGCACGACTCCTTTGAGCCGTGGTAGGGTAGCAATCTAAGAACAGTGGGACACACTCGAGGCGAAGTAGCAGTGTCAAGTCTGCGGACTATGCTGTACTCATGTCACCTGGGAACTGTTCACTGACGACTGGTATAAAACCAACCAACAGTTCCCTGTGAGTCCTGTCCGGTGTACCCGTAACCTAACGAGCACCTGCATACTATCTCCAGTACGACGTACTGACGGCTGTGGGACATACCATCTCCCCAACTGGGATGAGAAGCGTACACACTAGTCTACTCCGGAGTATCGATGCCCTGTCTCGATAATCCTACGACTAGGGACCTGAATAAGGATGTGCTTGTAGACTACCCAGCCCCCACTAGTGTGACTGCCATCACAACGCAGGTAGTCAAGCAAGATCCTAAGAGCTCTATCAATACGTATACTCATATATTAAGATAGAAAAAACCAAGTACCATACTACCATGTTTAGCAAGACTGTTATATAAATGTGAATATCCCAAGCTTCCATTAAGTAATATACAAACTAGTATGATACAATAATGGCCCCTAGGGCATATACACTAACAATCTCCCACTTGCACTAGGGCCATGTACTGGCATATCGAAGACCGATGATCTCGAGTAGCCTCTCGAACTGAATCTGAGGTAGGGCCTTTGTGAATGGATCAGCAATGTTCTCTTCAGAAGCAAATCTCCGAACCTCGATCTCCTGACGATCAATGATCTCCCTGATCAGGTGATACCGCCTTAAGATGTGTCTGGACTTTTGATGGGATCTTGGTTCCTTTGCTAAAGCTATAGCTCCGTTGTTGTCGCAATACAGAGGTATTGGATCAACAATGGTAGGAACCACCTGAAGTTCTGTTAGGAACTTCTTCATCCAGACTGCTTCTTTTGCGGCATCGCAAGCAGCTATATACTCCGCTTCCATCGTTGAGTCCGCAACGGTGTCCTGCTTGGAGCTCTTCCAGCACACCGCCCCTCCATTGAGGGTAAAGACATAACCCGACATGGACTTGGAATCGTCCTTATCACTCTGGAAGCCGGAATCAGCAAAGGCCTCCAACCTGAGGTCTTTTCCGCCGTAAACCAAGAACATCTCCTTAGTCCTTCTCAGGTACTTGAGAATGTTCTTTACTGCTATCCAGTGCTTCTCCCCTGGGTCTGACTGATACCAGCTTACCACGCTCAGTGCGTAAGCTACATCTGGTCTGGTGCACAACATCGCATACATTATAGAGCCTACCGCAGAAGCGTAGGGTATAATAGACATGCGTTCCCTTTCCAAATCAGTCTTGGAAGACATCTCTTTGGAGAGGGTGATTCCGTGACAAGCCGGTAGATTACCGCGCTTAGAATCTTCCATACTGAATCTTTTCAGTACAGTGTCGATATACCTGGACTGCGAAAGTCCCAACATCCTCTTGGATCTATCACGATAGATCCGGATCCCCAGAATGTAAGAGGTATCACCCAGGTCTTTCATGGAGAACCTGTGTGACAAGAATCCTTTGACAGATTGCAGCATAGGAATGTCATTTCCTATCAATAGAATGTTATCCACGTACAAGACGAGGAATACGACACTTCTTGCTACAACTTTACTATATATGCACGGTTCATCTGGATTTTTGATAAAGTCATTTTCTTTGACTGTCTCATCAAAACAGTTGTTCTAACTCCGCGATGCCTGCATTAGTCCATAAATGGACTTAAGCAGCTTGCATACTTTCCCGCTGCTCCCACTCTGATTGAAACCCTCTAGCTGATCCATATAGATGCATTCTTCTAAATTTCCATTCAGAAAAGCCGTCTTTACATCCATCTGCCAGATTTCATAATTATGGAAGGCAGCAATATCAAGAAGGACCCGAATGGATTTGAGCATAGCCACTGGAGAAAAAGTTTCGTCATAGTCCAAACCAGGTCTTTGACGAAAACCCTTTGCAATAAGTCTAGCCTTATAGGTTTCCACCTGTCCATCTACACCAATCTTTTTCTTGAAGATCCATTTGCATCCTATGGGTTTTACCCCATCTGGAGCAAAGTCCAAAGTCCATACTTTGTTGGTGTACATGGACTCCATTTCGGTCCGCATTGCATCTAGCCATCGTACCGAGTCGCCGCTCTGGATGGCCTGCTGGAAGTCAGTAGGTTCATCATCATTTATGATGCAATCCTCTCTATCCCCATCTATGAGAAAACCGTAGTATCTCTCAGGCGGATGAGACGGCCTACTACTCCTGCGGAGGGGTGCGGGAATGTCCTGTTCTTCTTGAACTACCGGTTCTACCAAACTTTCAGTATTAGTTTGTGGTTCTGGAATTTCTTCCAGTTCTATTTCGCTCCCACTTAATTCCTTTTCTAAAAACCGATGTTCTAGAAAATGGGCATTACGAGAAACAAAAACCTTTTGTTCCTCTGCGCAATAGAAATAATATCCCTTGGAGTTCTTTGGATATCCCACAAACATACATTTTACTGATCGTGCCTCGAGCTTGTCCACATGCTGCTTTTTAACAAAAGCTGGACATCCCCAAATCTTCATATGCTGAAGATGGGGTTTCTTCCCAGTCCACATCTGATATGGAGTGGTAGGCACAGTCTTGGTAGGAGCCCTGTTCAGAAGATATGCTGCTGATTCTAGCGCATAACCCCAAAAAGATCGCGGTAACTCACCATTACTCATCATGGATCGTACCATATCCAATAGGGTTCGATTCCGTCTCTCCGATACACCGTTATGCTGTGGAGTGTATGGAGGAGTAAGCTGAGAGAGAATTCCTTTCTCTTTTAGGTAACCTAGGAACTCGGCACTCAAGTATTCACCACCTCGATCAGATCTAAGTGTCTTGATACTTTTGCCGGTTTGGTTTTCTACTTCATTCTTATACTCTTGGAATTTCTCAAAAGCCTCGGATTTATGTTTCATCAGATAAATGAATCTGTATCTTGAGTAATCATCCGTGAAAGTAATGAAATAGGAAAAACCACCTCTTGCATGTGTAGACAATGGACCACATACATCGCTGTGTATGAGTCCTAAGAGCTCGCTCGCTCTTACTCCTTGTCCAGTGAATGGAGTCTTTGTCATCTTTCCTTTGAGACAAGATTGACAAGTGTCATAAGTTTGATATTCGAACGAGTCTAAATATCCTTCTCTATGCAACTTAGTCAACCTTCCCTCATTGATGTGACCCAGTCTACAATGCCATAAGAAAGCTTTATTTAAATCTGGAGACTTTCTTTTAAGTGTGTTCTGGACATTGAAAATTTGGAGTTGGTTTAAAACATATATACCGTTATTTAGTGTACCGGACCCAATCAAACCATGATTAAGGTGGATGTTAACAACATCTCTTACAAACGTGAAATCATAACCTTTATTTGATAACAAGGAAACTGATATGATAAACACGTTAAGCTTGGTACAAAAAAACAGTTATGTAAAACCAAAATGTGTCCACTCGTCAATCCTAGGTGATAATCCCCGACGGACGCAGCTCCCACGCTAGCTCCGTTAGCAACCTTTAGGGTCATATCACCTTCCTTCTGCACTCTACGGTTTCTCAGTGCCTGCAATGAATTGCAAATATGATATCCTGATCCGGTATCCAATACCCAGGAAGTAGAGTTGATCGACAGACAATTCTCAATTACAAACACACCTGAAGTCGAAGCCACAGCTTGCTTCGGTTCCTGGTTCTTGGCGTTCCACGCCTTGCAATCCTTCTTCCAGTGCCCTTTCCTGTGACAATGGAAGCACTCATCCTGGCCAACTACCGGTACCGCAAACTTTTTCTTTCCCTTCCCTCCCACCTTACTAACACCTCCTCTAGGTTTGGTGGCGGCCTTCTTCTTCCTTCCTTTGGCCCTAGCCTTGGACCCGGAAGAAGATGCACCGCTAACAAACATAGCGGGTGTTTCCCTTGTCTTCTGCAAGGTGCCCTCTGCACTCCTTAACAAGTTCAGTTGTTCCGGAAGTTCAACTTCTTTTCATTGAATGTTGAAGTTCAGGATAAACTGGGCGTAGGTGTGAGGTAGGGACTGGAGAATAAGGTCTGTATAGAGCTCATTATCCAAAGTCGTCCCAAGGTCTGCGAGCTCTTCAATATAGCCGATCATCTTTAGGACATGTTCTCCTACCGATGACCCGACAGCCAACCTCGCTCGAAACAAGTTCTTAGAGGTCTCGTATCTTGCTATACGAGATTGCTCTCCATAAAGTTCCTTTGTATGGAGAAATATGCCATCTAGGTCCATATCCTCGTGCCTCCTCTGATGTTCATTGTTCATCGAGGCAAGCACGATGCACTTGGCTTTCGCGCAATCTAAATCCCAGGTTTTGCGGATTTCCTTATCCGCATTGCTGGATTTGGGACCAGGGACAGCAGGTGTCGTAGCGGTGAGGACGTACCCCAATTTGTCATAGGTCAAAGCCATTTTGAGATTCCGCAGCCAATCTTTATAGTTTGGCCCTATCAGTATATTTTTCTCTAAAAGTAACTTAAGTCCAGTCATTTTCAGGGTCGCTGCAAATAGGAGAGAGAGAAGAAACTCTTTAGCATGATGCTCTTGCAAGTTTAGAGTGGTTTTTAGTTTATCTAAACTGGATGGCTCCCACTGTTTCTCGAATCCTTCCTCAAACCATAAAAGAAGAATTAGCCAGGACTATTTTCACTGTACAATTCTTGCTTAACCGTTCAGCCAGGCTAGTGTCGATACTTCGAGGGAGGTTTTCCAACGCTTTCGCGAAGTTCCTTAATTAAAGAACCTCTTTTCTCTGGGGGCGTAACCCCGCTGACACTTTTCTTGACACCTACTTGGTTTATAGCATTGATCGTTAAGTGACGAATATCCTGATAAGTAGCATATACTCACAGTAGGATCGGGATCCAAATATCATCGTATGATAATGTTGAAGGAATGCTACCAACATTCATCAAACTCCAAATGGTATGCATCTCTTTGCAAATTTCAGTTTCTTTAGAAATTCCCGATATATGTTTTTGCCCGAAGCTCTTATGACCTTGGCTTTGGTCAAAATGTCATAAGTCACATGTCAAGTTCTACCCGTCATTATCTTGTCAATTTGAACCCATCCGTATATACCCCTGACTTTGGTCAAATGATAATACGACTGTCCCAAAACAACTCATCTATCTTATGCAACAAATGAAAACCCAGCAGCTACCAAACACTATGCCTTGACTTTGGCCAAAATGCATAGCTTGAATACTACTGAATACCCAAATGAAATGACGGAGGGCTACAAATGGTTTTGGCGAAACCGTGAACGTAGTGAACTTGATATAACCGAAGGAACCTGATAGCTTTTAAAAGGAGTGGTTAAAGCTCCGCATTTAAAAATATCTGTTTTTAAAATTAACCGAGTGGTTTCTTTTAAATTGTTCCAATGATTAAACTTTTTGGTTTATTTTCTTTTCATTATAAATAATGCGTCCCATCATTAACCTATCATTGCAGAAAATAACGAAAATACAACGTCCTCTTATGCCATCCGCATTCGCCACGGGGTCCCGTCATCACCCGTTAGGTTACTTAACTAACGACAGAGCGGGGGCTGGGCTAGCGCGGGTGTAAAACATAAGTGACGTCTAAATAGCTATCATATATAGATATTGTACATTCGTCAGACGCAATAATAGGCATTCCAGATCACAGATGAACTTTATTGGATTTGCAAGCAATCCGTGTTTGTTTTGAGCCTGCAACAAAAGACGGATTACACAGTTGTGATGAATAGCCATTACCCCACCCAAGACCCCAACGGGTATGGCAAACTACCCACCCGACAGTTTGTGCACCCCACCTTGGTTCTGTCCTAGGAGCAAAAACAGTAAAATGAAATAATACAACGGTGGCTACAACCGCAACCTGGATGTGCCCCGCAAAATAATATTACAACAAATTACATTTACATCAAATGAATTAAATAACAACCCATCACATAACCCCGGCTAAACATCACCACAGTCCAACACAGTTCATATCCACAAACAGTAAAAACCATTACCGAAATGTGCAACCCCCTGCCAACCGACATACTAGCAGTTAGGGAAGGTTTACGAACACATTATGCAAACACAGATATAATCCAACAAGCAAATACTGTATAATTTCGATCGATTAAACACTTTTAATTTTGCTCCAATACTTCTCTGTAAATCTGAAACCTGAGCAAAAATAAAAACTTCCAGAAAATACCAAATATCACAGAGAAGCAACACAGGAAAATTGGTTTCCTGAATCGCCAACTCGGCGGCGGAATCGCGGCGGATCGGTGGGATCAGCCGCGGTTCTGCGGCGCTTTAGGCGATTCAGGGGCCCAATTTTTTTTGGTGTTCTTCTACTATCTTTTAAAGCTTTCTGAACATCCCTGAAAAATTTTTGGACTTCATTTAAAAATCGACAGAAACTTATGATTTCGGGCTTTTCCGGTTTTGTTTTTTTCGTTCGAAATTCATACAAATTTGCAAGTAAGTTATTTATTGTTTAGCGAGGCTCTGATACCACTGTAAGTCGATGTACAACACCCCACGACTTGCGGGGAGGCGGAAATATGAAAAACGATTTTGTTCTTATGCTAAACATCGACTAACCGCATGAATCGATGCTAAACGATAACTAACATCAAACATAGTTGTTAACAACTACTATGTAAAGGGATTATACCTAAAGAACCGTGTCCTTCGTCTTTACGAACTCCACCTCCTCCTCGGCCTTCTCCAAGTAGTAGACGATCCACCCGAGAGCTTTACTCCAAGCTTAGCCTCTAAACTTGAGGCAAGTAAACTTGTTTAAGTGCTAATCAAAGAAGCTAGGTGAAATAAAGTGAGGGTTATGGTTTAATAAGTCTAACTAATCCTTGTACTCAACACATGAGAGGGGAGGATTAGGGTTTGAAGAGGGAGAGCTTGAGGAGAGAGAAGGTGAAGATAATAATGAAGTGAGAATAATGAGTTATCATAATATATATCAAGCATTTCTTTTTATCAAGAAAAGAAAATAAAACAATTTAACAACCATGCTTGATAATATCTAGTGATGATTCATCTCCATGAGTCATTAAGCATTTATGATGCATTAATGACATGGATGAATCATCCATATGACTCACTAATCACATTCATTGTATATGCCACCTAAACCTCCTTAGTCACCACCTTCTAGAAGCTTCTCGCGCAATTACGAGAACGCCCCTCCTTTCCGCAAAAATACGGAAAAACTTTAGACTGTATAAATCCAATAACCGGATACCAGTAACTGGCTTAAACCAAAGCCGACTGGTAAAAACTGTCCGAAAGTCGTACGTGCGTAAACACACGTATGCGTCCGAACCCTTATCGTAAAACCATACGACCTCTATATCGTTTCGCCTGGAGTAGGGAAACTCTCTGTATAGGACTCTAGAGACTCGACTACTACGCTGGCAGTGGGTTTAACCACAGACCGCAAGCGGCACTAGCTGTACGTAACGGTCCCCAGGTAGATGTCGATAAGAAGGTCGATTGTAATGACCCCAAAATCTTTATACATTTGTATTAACCTTCTTCAATAATATACTGTATTTATGGGTACTTGGTATTTTCCGGTTTTTATTAAATATATTATTATTTCTATCTTTAATCCTTCCATCTAATTTTCCTATTCTATTATTTTCCAAAGCCCACATGTTCCTAATCCTTTTAATTAAATTTTTATTTAAAATGCAAAGTGATCATAACCCAAGCTTTTGACCCATTTTTTTTTCCAAAAGCCAAAACAAAACAAAACCTGAGCCAGCCCATCATTCTACAAGCCACTACTTCTTTTTTATTACTCCTCATTTTCTTTTTTTCCCTTTTCTGTGATAAACACCCAGATTCCATACCTAATCTTCAATTAACACCCATTTCTTTTGTTTAAACAAACCCATTAGCCTAAGCCCATTAACCCAAGCTCATATTCACACACACTGCTCACTATTTTTCCCCACGTTTCTATATCAATTAATTCTTTATCATTTTAATTACAACCCCAGCTCCAAATTAAAACGCCACTATTCATCCCTCCTCATCCAAAACCGATCCCTCTTCTTCTTCTCACCTTTTCATAACCGTCCTTACCTCTTCCCCTTCCCTTTTGTGTAACCGAACCTCACGTCACCCCTTCTGAAGCTCGAGCAGCCAAGCTTAAGCCTCGAGCCAACTCCATCATCTAAGACTGAGCTCCATCGTCGCCGTGTCGCCGCTGAGCCACTGCCGAAGCTCCTAGCCTTTGCCCGCCGACGTTAAAGCCACCATCGATGCCTACAGACCATTATCCATCGACGTTTCAATTTGTACCGGAGGTGTTCAATGAAATGCCCCAATGAGTTTATATCGTTTCCTACGCGCGTAAGTCTCTTTTCCCCTCCGTCTCTCCCTCATTTCTTTGCTTTAAATCTTGTTGATGAACCTTTTGTGGTTTGATGTTAACATGATCTGTGCCATACCTATTTTTGTTGTCCACTTCAATCAATCTCTAATCGCATCATTGCCTTAGCATCATGGACATATTAGTAACAATTACATTAATAATGAGTTCAGACTCCATGAAGATGTCTTTTTTTTTAGGTGATATTTGGAAATAACTAAGTTTTAAGGGTGATGGTTTTGTTGCTGTCAAGTGCCATGAGTGAGAAAGAGTTGTATTTTCTTCAGTTGCTACAGTTTGAAGCTTTTAAAGAATAAAATTCTATGTTAAAGAATTTTTTTTCATCATTGAAATCACAGACAACATCCCTGCATAGCTTATATGTTAGATCAGACTTTTAAATTTATCATTCTTACTTACATTTACTTATTTTTATCACACACACACACACTACTTCTTTAAATGTAAGTCCCCTCTGTTCATCCCTCTTGATTGAATCTCTCTTTGTTGCTATGCAATTGACACCTTGTTCCTATATTGATAATATTTGTCATAACACTTATGATACTATGCACACTAATTTAATCTCAATATATAATTATGATCAAGTTGTGTGTGTAATGTATCATTGAAATGTATCGTTTGGTATTTATTCGGTTTTCTTTGACTGTTGATATTTGATTTGGAGAAGCCAGCATGTTATTCCTCACCTTTTCAATTATTTTCTTTTACCAAAGTTTCCATAGAATTTTTATTCATGCTGGTTTTATATGGATAATAATTGTGTGGCCATATGTGTTTTACAGGATGTTAGGTGTTAGATATTAGATATTTCTGGCATAGATGTGGATTTTTTTCATGCGTCATTGCATGTGTTTGTGCTTGTGTAAGGTTGCAAGTGAAAACTATTGGCCTAGAAAATATTAAGTAGTTCATGTTCAATCACGGGTACAAATTGTCTTAATGTTCTCGTGGTATGGTATTTGGATTTTGGTTTACAATGCCTGAATCTCAACCTATCAACTTCTGAAGTACTCAAGAAGTTAGTAAGTAACCCGTCCTCAATCAGTCGAGTGCATTTAAGACATCTAATCCGTATTTCCTTATATTTGGATTTCGATACAATATTGAATAAAAAGGTACAGCCGCTCGAATAGTTCATGCTCATCGTCTAGCTTTCTCGACTTAGGCTGAGATACACCTTACTTCTATCAAATAGTTGACTATTTACCTACTGATTTGCACATATATATTGTGACAGCTTAGAAACAATGATCTTTTGAGTTTTGATCGAGAGATGTGATCAGTTGGACATAAGGATACTCCTATTTATATGCGTTTTGATTAGATGAAACCAGTAAAGTACTTTAAATGTTTTGTGATAACTCAGTAAAGCAGAAGAACAGTTCTATTAGATGGTTTATTCAAACTACGCGCATTATAAGATGCCTCTTTAATCTCTAATTATTTTTGTCGACTCTGGTTGTGTTTCTTTTTAGCTTTATGACTGGTTCATATATATATATATGTTAGCAAACTCTAAAGTTAGGTGCAATTACACATCAAAATGTAGGAAAGGCTAGAATTTTCTATAAGCTATCATTAATCCACTTAAGTTAATATTTTTCATAAAAATACCCTCAAGTTATAAAAAATTAAATTAGTTGGCTTATAACCATTATTTATAAGTTATATATATATTTGAAGAAAACAAAATTTCAAACTAAAGTTTTCATGAAAATACTCTTAACTCTAGAGATGACAGTTTTTACTAAAATACCAGTTATGTTTTCACTAAAATACCCAAATTTACCAAAATCATATATCATCAAAACACCCTTAACTTTCTAAATAATATTTTCATTAAAACATTCTTGAGATGTTAAAATATAATATTTTACATAAAACCCCTTGAGAATTAAATGGTTTATTTTATATAAATACCATGAAGTTCTATATGACCTATTTACCCCTGTGCATGATACCTTACATGACATAGCATTGAACACATGAATATTGGACATGTTTACTCGACCACTTGATATAACTTGTACCAAACTATTCATGCTTGATACAACTTGACTCAAACCATGAATACAATTGACATGACTTCTTCTTAACCTGACTACACGATTCTTGATATCATCTTAATCTTGAAATCTTGATACTATACATTATCTTTTGTATTCATGAATTCGAGCAAGTCTTGTAACTGTAATTATAAATCTTTAATACGCGGGGTGTTGGGGTAGTTTAAGTATGAATCCAACGAAATCTCATGAGTCCCATTATAACTAATAACGTTGCTGTGGTACCGGGCTGAAACGGTACAAATAACGTTGCTGTGGTACCGGGCTGAAACGGTACATCACGAATTCATGAATGAGGGCCCGTGATTCCTTGCCCCTGGATGATAGCCTGTTGGGTTTGGAATACTTCAATAACAATTGAAGTCCCGCTATTTTGGGCCCGTGATTCCTTGCCCCTGGACGATAGCCTTGGGTTCGAGGATACTCTTGAGATTGGTTGACATTCACACTTGAACTAACGTTAGTTAATTTTACCCTTTTTGAGATATTTTAGAACACTTACATTCACTTCATATTCACTATACCTACACTCCACGGCCATGCTATACTTGTGTCCTATGCTCATGTTACATTTCCATGCTGATATAGTTTCCATATACATTACCTTACTTGTTCACATATTACAATTTCCATTATGCTATATTATATGTCATCTTGCACTCAGTTTATATAATACTCATCTCTATTGGGACTTACCGAGCGCAAGTTCGCTGACGGGCATTCCACCCTTTTCTTTGTTTTCTTGGAATGTTCGTTAGATGATCTAGAGATTGAGGAGATAGAGCCGAGTCAGGAGGATTACTTTCAGCTTAAGGAATAGACCGACTACTAGTTCTTTCTTTTCAGCTTTTACTTCCGGTATGCCACTTGTTTAGGCACTTTTTATGTATCTTTGTTTTCAGACATTATGTATTCAGCTTGAAACTCGTGAAAAGTTGAGAATGTAAATATATAAAATGGTTGGATTTTATTTCCACTTGTCTATTCTTGTCATTGTTATATTGCTTATATTACGCTTAGCGTATTTATTTCGAGAAATGATCTTCTCGGAATAAATACGTTGCGGGCTTGCCACGTCACCGTTTCCATCTACTGGGAAGCGGGGCGTGACATCGATGAGGAAACCCATCCGAACTCCTACTGAGTCTGATGTGACAATCTCCATACAGTCCGGTCCGTTCGTCTAAGACTATCGCATATCGGGCCTAGGGGGCGGCAAGCGTCAGTCCCCTAATAGCGGTATAAGTCATGTCGGAGCGAAGCCCATTACACCCTGAGAAACTACTGGAACCTACCACCAAATCTCGCTTGCCCTGGCCAGGGACTTTGCGTAATGGCTCTCTGACACAGCGCGATATCAACCCCTAATACCGGGAGAGACGAATCCTGTCTAACCGCCACTGCCTCCAAGTGCTCGGGACTGCACCCAACTGCTACCTGTTTGCACGACTCTTTTGAACCGTGGTAGGGTAGCAATCTAAGAACAGTGGGACACACTCGAGGCGAAGTAGCAGTGTCAAGTCTGCGGACTATGCTGTACTCACTGACGACTGGTATAAAACCAACCAACAGTTCCCTGTGAGTCCTGTCCGGTGTACCCGTAACCTAACGAGCACCTGCATACTATCTCCAGTACGACGTACTGACGGCTGTGGGACAGACCATCTCCGCAACTGGGATGAGAAGCGTACACACTAGTCTACTCCGGAGTATCGATGCCCTGTCTCGATAATCCTACGACTAGGGACCTGAATAAGGATGTCCTTATAGACTACCCAACCCCCACTAGTGTGATTGCCATCACAACGCTGGTAGTCAAGCAAGATCCTAAGAGCTCAATCAATACGTATACTCACATATTAAGATAGAAAAAACCAAGTAGCATACTATCATGTTTAGCAAGACTGTTATATAAATGTGAATATCCCAAGCTTCCATTAAGTAATATACAAACTAGTATGATACAATAATGGCCCCTAGGGCATATACACTAACAGCCGGCGGTGAGGGGTTATTGTGCAGTCAGGCGAAGGCGGGAGAAGAACGGCAGTGAAGAAGAAGAAGAAGAGGAAGAGAGAGAAAGGAGTCGGTGTTGGTGACAAAGAGAGGCCGACGTGGGCGTCGGCGGTGGTGGTGATCGCAGCGAGCGGGTGCGGGCGTGGGTTCACGCGACCACGAGAAAGAAGAAGGAAGGCTGGAAAAAGAAAAATATAAAGAAGAAGACGAAGAGGGAGGAGAGAGAGACGTGTTAATTAATGAGGGTAACAAATTAAATATGTATGTGTGCAGCGAGAGGGAGAGAGAGAGAGAGAGGTTTGTTAAAGATTAGATTTAGAAAATATAAAATATATATTTACTGCGAGAGAGAGAGATAGAGTTGCTGTGAGGGAAATATAGAATATATATTTTTAGTTAAAGCGTAAATAAAATTTTATATGGAATTAAGGAATATAATATTAGCCCGTTTTGAGATTTTGGCAAATACAAACTCACTCCAAAACACGCCCAGGTCGGGTCCAAAAATTCAGATTAAAAATATGAAAAAAATATGCGACTTCCAAATTTCAAAATGAATGCTCAGTCAAAGAAAATGCATACCCCAAAGAACGGATGCACGTACGTGCGCGTAGCCATCCAAGCACGTCCGTTTCACTGAACGGGACGAGAACAAGATGCGCGGACGCTACCACGGGGTTGGGGGTATCATGCAGGTTATGAAATGCTGTTTTAAATTATTTTCTGTGACCTAGAATGTTATATGATAAAAGATGCGATACCAGGTAAAATGCCAGCATGTACGTATCATGAGATGCACGTGTCCATGCAATAAGTCAAGATAATCTATAAATAAGAATTAAACAGGTTCAAGCAAGCGGGTCGGGTCGAATGCAAAGTAAAGTGTAAAATACCATTCGCACCCACAATACGTTATATCAAGAGTATCACGAATAAAGAAATACGAGAACTGGAATTGGTATAAATGAACTCGAGTGTTACATTATACCCAACCACAAAAGAATTTCGTCCTCGAAATTCTAAGAACAAGAAAGGATAAATAATCCAGAAACTATAAGAATAGATGTGGAAACTTCGGACTTCATCTTCTCGTTCCCCAAGTTGATCTTCCATGTGAGCAATTACCCCAAGAAACAAATACAAGAGAGATAACTTTGGTCTTAAGAACTTTTTCTCTTCGATCCATCGTCGACATCGGTCGCTCCACAAAGGTCAAATCTTCTCGTACAGTCAGCTCCGAATGATCCAGCACGTGTGTTTCATCTCGAACAAATTTACGGAGTTGAGATACATGAAACACATCATGAACATTCGCCAAGGATTTCGGTAACGCCAATCGATACGCCACTATCCAACACGCTCCAAAATCTGAAAACGCCCAACGAATCGAGGACTAAGCTTGCCTCGACTTCCAAAACGAATCACCCCTCTAGTCGGTGATATCTTAAGAATATCAAATCACCAACCATGAACTCCAGAGATCTTCTCGATGTATCTGCCCAACTCCTTTGTCGGTCTTGTGCTGCTCTCACATGATTACGGATAGTGTTAACCTTCTCAACTGTTTGCACGATCAATCCGGTCCCCACAATCTTCGTTTTCCAACATTATCCCAACAAACAGGTGAACGACACTTGCGGCCAAATAAAGCTTCGAATGGAGCCATCTGAATTGTCGCCTGGAAACTGTTGTTGTAAGAAAACTCCACCAAGTGTAGATGATCCTCCCATGAACCTTTGAAATCTAACATGCAAGCTCTCAACATGTCTTCAAGAGTTTGGATCGTTCTCTCTGACTTGCCATCTGTCTGAGGATGATAAACTGTGCTAAACTTCAATCGAGTTCCTAAACTTTCCTGTAAGCTCCTCCAAAAGTGTGATAAGAAACGGGTGTCACGGTCGAACACGATACTCACCGGTACTCGATGCAATCTTACAATCTCCTGTATGTACCGTTCTGCCAAGGCTTCTGTTGATTGACCAACTAGAAATTGTATGAAATGAGCTGCCTTGGTCCATCGATCAACAATCACCCAAACTGCATTGTTGCCTTTAGGACTCCTCGGTAGAGCCGTCACGAAATCCATGGTTATATGTTCCCACTTCTATTGAGGAATCGGAAGTGGTTGTCATAAACCAGCAACCCGTTGAGGTTCAGCCTTAACTTGCTGACACACCAAGCAGTTTGCTACAAAGCAGGAAATCTCCCGGTTCATGCCTTCCTATCAGAAATGTTGTCGTAGATCTCGGTACATCTTTGTGCCTCCTGGATGCACGGAATATGCGGAACTGTGCGCCCTCTTCATACTTCTTCGCGGATGTCTCCCTTTGGCACATACAAACGACTACCATATCGCAACGAACCATCTTCATGAACCAATAAGTCCGTTTGAAGTCCCGCTTCAACCTGTACTCGAACTTCTGCAATCTTGGGTCCTCCAATTGTGCTGCTTTAATATTCTAGATCAACGACGACTGTACTTGTAGCCGTATCAACTGTCTTGAAGAATGCGGTAACACGATCTCCAACTCGAATCTCTAAAATCTTCGATAAGCTCCTTCAGTGCAGTCAACATCCGAATTGCTGGTGACCGACCAAGCATATCCGGCACTACACTAACTTTCCCCGGATGGTACTTAAGATCAAGATCATAGTCAGGTATCAGCTTCAACCATCTACGTTGTCTCATAATTAGCTCCTTCAGAGTGAACACGTACCTTAGGCTTTGTGATCGGTGAATACTTCGACCCCTTTAACCCAATAAGTAGTGTCTCCAAAACTTCCAAGCAAAACACGGCTGCTAGTTCCAAGTCATGAGTTGGGTAATTCCTCTCATGGGTCTTCTACTGTCTCGATGCATAAGCTAAAACCTTTCCATGATGCATCAAAACACATCCCAATCCTTTTCCGGATACGTCGCTATGAATCACCAATTATTTCGGAACCGTCTGGTATGGTCAAAATAAGAGCAGTTATCCATCCTTGCCTCAACGCCTCAAAAGCTGACGCACACTTATCCGTCCACACAAATGATACTTCCTTGCGCGTAAGCTTGGTCAGAGGCTCAGCCAAACGAGCAAAATTCTCTATGAACCTTCTGTACTACCCGGCAAGTCTAAGAAAGCTTCTTATCTCCGCAACGTTCTTCGGAATCGTCCAATCTCAAACCGCTGTAATATTTCGGGATCAGCGGCGATTCCATCTCCAGCCACGACATGCCCCAAAACATTACTTCTTCCAGCCAAAACTCGCACTTGCTCATCCTTGCATACAATCTTTCTTGCCTCAATGTCTGCTGTGCGATCTTCAAGCGTTCTGCATGCTCTTCCTTGCTCCCTGAGTAGACCAGAATATCGTCGATGAACACCACTATAAACTGGGACAAGAACGGTGAAAGATTCGGTTCATCAAGTCCATAAATATGGCCAGCGCATTCGTTACTCCGAAGGGCATCACTAATACTCGAAATGTCCATATCGAGTTCGGAACACAGTCTTGCAAATATCTTCTGACTTAACTCGGACCTGATGATATCCGGATCGCAAATCCAGCTTCGAGAATACCCTCGCGCCACTAAGCTGCTCAAATAATTCGCCAATGTGAGGGATCGGGTACTTGTTCTTAATAGTCACCCGGTTTAATTCTCGATATTCGATGCACATCCTCTTTGTGATATCATCTTCTTTACTAGAAGAACTGGACCTCCCCAAGGTGAGTTACTGCTGCGAATCCAACCCTTCTCAAGTAATTCAGCAACCTACTTCTTGATTTCTTCCAACTCAACTGGTGCCATTAGATAATACGCCTTTGAGATTGGCGCTGCACCAGGAACAAGATTAATTGTAAACTCCAAATCTCGTTTTGGCAATAAACCCGAGGTGTCTTCGAACACGTCCATGAATTCTCGAACTATAGCCGACGCTTCTTTCTTATCAACTCCCATCGACGAAAGAACATTGTTTGTCAGCCTAGCCCTAAACTCGACTGGCCCGACAGAACTGCTTCCTCCAGCAAAACAAGCTCCAGATGTCCGGGAATATAGAGAATCACTTTCCTATCCTTACAATCAATATGAGCGTGGAAAGTGCCGCGAAAATCCATTCCCAAGACAACAACAAACAAAGGGATGCACCAGAATTGAATAATCCTAATGCGGGGAAAAACAAGAACAAGTAAGATACCGAGTTGACTTCATCCGAAGTCAAGATACTGAAGAGGATTAAGCACGATAAACATGATTCAAGCTGGCGATAAAACAAGAACCGGTAAAAGCAAGGTAATATAACAACCATGAAACAAGGAAGTGAATCAAGACCAAAACTCTAAGTTACTTAAATAGAGTACCGCATTGTAACCATGCTGTAGTTCATGGGTATAATTACATAACTCCACTCAAGTCGCCTAAATCCTAGTATAAGAATCAAGGAACGGGGAGAAACAATGGTGAACCAAAAAGATTTCAAGCCGAGATGCAAAGTTGTTTGTATAACATCAAGACGAAGGATAAAAGAATGATATGATTCAAGAATCATGATAACAAGGTGACAGGACATGTTCCTAATCACGAGTATTCTGATTCGTGTATTGGGTCCAATACCCAACTACAAAAGAATCAAACCCGATTAACCTATATCCTATGTCTCTGATACCAAAAGAACCATGTCACGCCCCGCTTCCCAGAGTGCGCTAAGATAGGCACGTGACATAGCCAACCATGCTACCTGTGGATAGGAAAAATCCTTCCACGGTCACATTACGGCTGTAGAGATATCAAGAATAGGAAAGTAAACTAAACTATCTAGTACATGTCCATGAGCCAGAATAAATGAGTCAAGAAATAATATAATATGCGGAAGCAAAGATCAATAAACGCCTGGAAAGTAAGACTGAATACTAACGGGATCCACACTGCTCGGTCTAGCAGCGGCAGTACTCCTAATCAGCCTGCAACAAAGGTAAAGGATCTGGGCCATGCAAAACCCAGACGTCAGAGCGTCATAATATCAAGCAATAACATAAACAGGGTAGCAAGACATACAGGTATGTGTATGAATAGTAAAACAGATATAACAGGAATATAAGTGAGGACAGTGGGGTAATGTGTAGTGAGTGATCTAAACTGGTATATTGGGTTAATTACTCTCAGGACTTTGAAATCAATTTGATGAATCATCGATGTAACTCAATAGTATCCCGTGCGTGCCCGGGATCACGGTGAAGATTCTCGGGCTGAAACCGAGACATGCCGCTAGGCACTAAAGGAACAGGGTAATGATGAATGATGTCTGCAGCATCATCCCAAGGCTGGCCTAGCCTCTAAAAAGGTAGTGGATAACGATGGATGATGTCAGCAGCATCATCCCAAGGCTGGCCTAGCCTCTAAAACTGATCGGTAAAGGTAGCGAACTGTCGAGTTACAAGTCAGGTTTCATCATTGATTTCCCCATACCCACAGGTTGTGTATTCAAGTCAAGTATTTAAATAATCTAGAGCTAATGCCAACACAGGATCAGGCAGGTATAGGTTTGTCTGGATAGACAACAGGAACGGTCCGTAAGGACAACAGGTCAGGTTTGTTGGCATTAAACACAAGATCAGGTAACAGATAAAGCCATGGTACATCAGGTCAGGTCAAGTAATGTATATAGGTGTCATGTCATGTCTAGAGGTGCACGGTACCATGTCGGGTCAGGTAGTAGGTGTAACAAGTCATGTCAGGGTGTACAATATATCATGTGGGTGCTCATAATCAACTAGAATAAGCATGGGTATACAAAACAAGCATGGGTACTAATAGCACAATAAACTGGAACATGTAATATGATATGCAAATAGGTACAGATTAAACTATATGGATGTACGGTTATCGATTAGAGTCAGGGTTATGGTTCCAACATTAAGTATCTTACACTTAAATGAATATGGAATATTAAAATCACATTAACATGTATTAAATGGCCTATAGGTGCAATTATATATGAAACAGGTTAGATGGATGCAAACAGGTGTTGAAAAGCTATACATTATTTAAAGCGTACTATGGCTTTGCGACCAAGAACTATGTTATAAATATAGGCATGGGCATAAAATATTGTGATCTAACATGCAACCGGGTATGTTTTCACAATTAACTCAAAATGATATTGTAAGTGCACGGCGGCGCCCCGGCCGTCAATCTGACGCCAAAAATTCGGAAGCGAAAAACTTTAATTTTGCAAACTAGCAAACCGGCACCACCGCGCACTAAATACCCGGATCGAACCATTAACTAGTTCTAGCTAAGTACAAGATGGGGAAGAGCGATATACCGACTGATCCGAGTCCTCCGGTCTTCTCGTCATCGTCTCGATCTCCCGCGGAAACTCCGGTCGTCGCCTCCTTGCCGGAAGGGCACCACATCGTCTGCATCTTTTACGGGCTCCCACCTCAATACCGAGGCAACTCGGGCACGAAGCTGGCTAGTCGACGTGCCCAAGATTTGCTGTAGAATGTGTAGTGCTCAAGTCTCATTTTGGGGTTTATGGAATTGCCTTTTGGTGGAGAGATGAACTATGGGGTTTGGAGATGGAACTTGTGGGAATTTTGCAAAGCTAGAAGAACAAAATTCCCATCACAAGAATTTGGGACAGCCCCTTTCCCACTATGTGGCCGGCCATGACCATGGAATGGAGAGAATGAGAGTGAGAGCAATGAGGGAGTGAGTGGCTTGATCAATAATGCAAGAGGGAATCAAAAATGAAATCATGAAGGAACATGATCACAAAAACATCCACACTCAACCACAACCATCATCAACAATCATGTCCACAAAAGTCAAGCCATGATGAAGATAGAAGTCAAGGTCAAAGAAGAGTTATCATGATACAACAATATGCAATCACCACCCTCCACAAATACTTATTTGCACAATTGCAAATAAGCCCTCCTCCACCAATCTTCGGCCAAAGAAGGATACAAATGAAAATGGCTGAAACGGAAAGCAAACTGGCAACTCCAGAAAACTGGTCCCGTAATAAATTACAGGAAAAACCCCGCTACTGTGCATACACACCCGCATCTGTATTCCGACCGAAATACAAATGAAATGAGACAAAACTACACTGTACTATACTAGGATCCGGCTTAAACCAAAGCCGGCTAGTATTATCCGTTCGATCCTGATCCGTGCAATACCGCACGTATCTGATCGAATCCTGCCATATATCCATACGGCCTCTAGTACCAACTGTCCGATCCTAATCCGTGAAATACCGCACGTATCTGATCGGACCTTGCCATATCTCCATACGGCCTCTACAGCTTTTTGCCCGAAACTTGAGTAACTGAATGTGGGGGACTCTAAAGACTCGTCAACACCATGGTTGTGGATTTAACCACTAGCACGTCAGAGGTATAAGCCAATACGTGACGGGCCACCAGCTATTGACCAAAAGGGACGTCGATGAGCGAACTCATCCTGACACCCTACTGAGCCTGTCAGTGACAATATCCGTACAGTCCGGTCCGTTCGTCTATGAGCATCGCATCGCAAAGCGGTACAAGTCGTGTCGGAGTGTAGCCCAGAACACCCTGAGATACTACTGGAATACCTACCAGTAAATCTCCTGCCTCGGCCGAGGGCTTCGTGTAATGGCTCTCCTAGACACAGCGCGACCCCACCCCCAATTGTAAGTCCACGTTGCGACCCCCGGTTCTTACGGGGAGGCGGAAACGGTATAAAAATCAAATTTTTAGCGCATGGGGCAACATGGACTAACAAAGTCGGGATCTTTTCCTAAACTAAAACTAGCAAACAAGCTAAAGAGAGTTAGCTACTCGGAAAGATGGTTATACCTAACTTGAACTCCTTCTTCTTCAAACTTTTGTAGAGGTTGATGGTGCTTTCCTCGTTGCCTTCTTCCGTCAAAGATGGATCCACCTGAGGGTTCAACCTTCGGGCTCTTTCTCGAACTTTGAGAGAACTAGAATCTTCGGCTTGCTAAACCTTTGATCCTAGAGTGAGTAGAGAGTGTCTAAGGGGTGTTTTTATCTCAAGGAGTGGGATTCTCAACTCATGAGAAGGATTCTCCTTGAACTAGAGAAGGAAGAAGAACAAGTGAGGAGAGAGAATGGTTATGATAGAATGAGCTTATTCTTTTCATTTTACAACCATATCACAAATGAAAAGAATTATCAATTAACAATAATAATAAAATGAAATAGTTGATGGATGGTTTGGAATGACCATTATCATTACATTCATTAAATGAATTTTGCTAGAATCAAAGAGCATCTTTGCAAAGTAATGATGATGGTCAAACATTCAACCATGGTCAACAAGTCAACCATGGTCAACAAGTCAACAAAATCCAACCATGACACAATTTCATTTAATTAATATTATTAATTGATATATAATAATTCCATTAGGGTTTGGAAAAAGACGACTGTCAACTGTGCATACGCACCCGTTCCGAAACCCTAATGAAAATCCTCTTCCTCCGCCTCAATCAACTGTGCATACACACCCGCATTCTTGTCCCGAGGAACATGAATACCAAGAGATAAAATCAACCCCTAAACGTATACCGGTATCTGGCTCAAACCAGAGCCTACCAGTAATATCCGTCCGGACTCCAAACGTGCACAAGTGCGCGGATGAGAACGAACCCTGTCGCAAAGCCATGCGACCTCTACTCTGTTTTGCCCAGAGGCGAATACCCTCTGTGTGGGACTCTAAACACTCGACACTACGCTGGCAGTGGGTTTAACCACAGACCGCAAGCGGCACTAGCTGTGCGTAACGGTCCCCAGGTAGATGCCGACAAGAAGGCTGACGAGGTGAACCCCATCTGAACTCCTATAGAGTCTGAATGTGACAGTCTCCGTACAGTCCGGTCTGTTCGTCTGATACATCGCATGTCGGGCCTAGGGGGCGGTAAACGTCAGTCCCCTAATAGCGGTACAAGTCGTGTCGGAGTGAAGCCCAAAACACCCTGAGATAACACTGGAAGCCTACCAGTATATCTCGCTTGCCCTGGCCAGGGACTACTCGTGTAATGGCTCTCCTAGACACAGCGCGATGTCAACCCCCAATACCGGGAGAGACGAATCCTATCTAACCGTCACTGCATCCAAGTGCTTCGGGACTGCACCCAACTACTACCTGTTTGCACGACTCCTTTGAGCCGTGGTAGGGTAGTGATCAAAGTGCAGTGGGAACACACTCGAGGCGAAGTGCCAGTGTCAAGTCAGCGGACTAAGCTGTACTCATGTCACCTGGGAACTGATAACTGACGATAGGTATAATACCAACTGGTCAGTTCCCGACGAGTCCTGTCCAGTGTACTCGTAACCTAACGAGCACCCGTATACTATCTCCAGTACGACGTACTGATGGCTGTGGGACAGACCATCTCCCATACTGGGATGAGAAGCGCATACGCTAGTCTACTCCGGAGTATCGATGCCCTGTCTCGATAGTCCTGCGACTAGGGACCTGTATAAGGATGTGCTTATAGATTACCCAGCCCCCACTAGTGTGACTGCCATCACAACGCTGGTAATCAAGCAAAGATCCTAAGGGCTCTACTAATGTGTATAGGTGATATACAAAAATAAACACATGTACACATTGAAGTAGAAACAAACCAAGTAGCATACTACTATATTGAGCAAGATTGTTTATACAAGGTGAATATCCCAAGCTTCCATTAAGTAATATACAAACTAGTATGATACAGTAATGGCCTCTAGGGCATATACACTAACAATCTCCCACTTGCACTAAGGCCATGTACTGGCGTATCGAAGACCTATCATCTCGATCAGCCGCTCGAACTGAGTCTGGGGCAGTGCCTTGGTGAATGGATTTGCAGTGTTTTCTTCTGAAGCATCCCTCCGTACCTCGATCTCCTTACGATCCACGATCTCCCTGATCACGTGAAACCGCCTCAAGATGTGCCAGGATCTCTGATGGGACCTGGGTTCCTTCGCTAAAGCTATAGCCCCGTTGTTGTCGCAATACAGAGGTATTGGGTCAACAATGGACGGAACCACCTGAAGTTCTTTCAAGAACTTCCTCATCCAGACAGCTTCTTTTGCGGCATCAGATGCAGCGATGTATTCCGCTTCCATAGTCGAGTCTGCAACAGTTTCCTGTTTGGAGCTCTTCCAACACACCGCCCCTCTATTGAGGGTAAAGACAAAACCCGACATGGACTTGGAATCATCCTTGTCACTCTGGAAGCTGGAGTCAGCAAAGGCCTCGATCTGGAGGTCTTTTCCGCCATACACCAAAAACATCTCCTTAGTCCTTCTCAGGTACTTGAGAATGTTCTTTACCGCTATCCAGTGTTTCTCCCCAGGGTTTGACTGATACCGGCTTACCACACTCAGTGCATAAGCTACATCCGGTCTGGTACACAACATCGCATACATTATAGAGCCTACAGCAGAAGCGTAGGGTATAATAGACATGCGATCCCTCTCCAAATCAGTCTTGGTAGACATCTCTTTAGAGAGGGTGATTCCGTGACAAGCCGGTAGGTTGCCGCGCTTGGAATCTTCCATACTGAATCTCTTCAGTATAGTGTCGATGTACCTGGACTGTGAAAGTCCTAATATCCTCTTGGATCTATCACGATGGATCCGGATCCCCAGGATGTATGAGGCATCACCCAGGTCTTTCATGGAGAACCTTTGTGACAAGAACCCCTTGACAGATTGTAGCATAGGAATGTCATTTCCTATTAAGAGAATGTCATCCACGTATAAAACGAGGAATACTACAGTTCTTGCTACAAATCTATTATAGATGCATGGTTCATCTGGATTTTTGATAAAGCCAAATTCCTTGACCGTCTCATCAAAACAGATGTTCCAACTCCGCGATGCCTGCTTTAGTCCATAGATGGACTTAAGCAACTTGCACACCTTTCCGCTGCTCCCACTCTGAATGAAACCCTCTGGCTGGTCGATATAGACACACTCCTCTTAATTTCCATTTAGAAAAGCGGTTTTTACGTCCATCTGCCAAATCTCATAATCGTGGAAGGCAGCAATGGCAAGAAGGATCCGAATGGATTTCAGCATAGCCACTGGAGAAAAGGTTTCGTCATAGTCCAAGCCAGGTCTTTGACGGAAACCCTTTGCTACAAGTCTAGCTTTATAGGTCTCAACCTGTCCATCTACACCAATCTTCCTTTTGAAGATCCACTTGCATCCTACGGGTTTTACCCCGTCTGGAGCAATGTCCAACGTCCATACTTTGTTGGTGTACATGGACTCCATTTCGGTCCGTATTGCATCCAGCCATTTTACCGAGTCAACGCTCTGAACGGCCTGCTGGAAGCTAGTAGGCTCATCATAATCTATGATGCAATCCTCTCTATCCCCGTCTATGAGAAAACCGTAGTACCTCTCGGGCGGATGAGACTGCCTACTACTCCTGCGGAGCGGTGTAGGAATGTCTTGTTCTTTCGAACCCTCTGGTTCCACTAAGCTTTCAGTAATAGTCTGAGATTCTGGAATTTCTTCCAGTTCTATTGCGCTCCCACTTACTTCTTTTTCTAAGAACTGATGTTCCAGAAAATGGGCATTACGAGAAACAAGGACTTTTTGTTCCTCTGCGTAATAGAAAAGATACCCTCTGGAGTTCTTTGGGTATCCCACAAACTTGCACAGTACTGAGCGTGCCTCGAGCTTGTCCGTATGCTGCTTTTTGACATAAGCTGGATATCCCCAAATCTTCAGGTACTGAAGATAGGGTTTCTTCCCACTCCATAACACATATGGTGTGGTAGGCACAGTCTTAGTAGGAACTCGGTTCAAAAGGTATGCAGCTGTTTCTAGCGCATACCCCCAGAATGATCGCGGTAACTCAGCGTTACTCATCATGGACCGTACCATATATAGGGTTCGGTTCCGTCTCTCCGATACACCGTTGTGTTGCGGAGTGTATGGAGGAGTAAGCTGAGAGAGAATCCCGTTCTCTTTTAAATAATTCAGGAACTCGGCACTTAAGTATTCTCCACCTCGATCCGATCTTAGAATCTTGATACTTTTGCCGGTCTGTTTTTCTACTTCATTCTTAAATTCCTGGAATTTTTCAAAGGCTTCGGACTTATGTTTCATTAAGAAGACATAACCGTACCTTGAAAAATCATCCGTAAAAGTAATGAAGTAAGAATAACCGCTTCGCGCATGTGTAGACATTGGACCGCACACGTCGCTGTGTACGAGTCCCAAGAGCTCGCTCGCTCTTACTCCGTGTCCAGTAAACGGAGTCTTTGTCATCTTTCCTTTGAGACAGGATTGACAAGTGGCATATGATTGATATTTGAACGGATCCAAATATCCTTCTGTATGTAACTTAGTCAACCTTCTCTCATTGATGTGTCCCAGTCTACAATGCCATAAGAAAGTCTGATTGATTTCCGGAGACTTTCTTTTGTGTGTATTCTGGACATTGAAAATCTGTGGTTGGTTTAATACGTATATACCATTGCTCAGTGTACCTAACCCAATCAGAACTTGATTAAGGTGAATGTTTACAACATTACTTACAAACGCAAATTCATAACCTTCTTTAGAAACCAAAGATACAGAAATGATATTACAAGTTGCGTTGGGTACAAAAAAGAAATTACGCAAAACTAAAACATGTCCATCTGACATTCCCAGGTGATAGTCCCCCACGGCTTTAGCATCCATGCTAGCTCCGTTCGCAACTCTGAGGGTCATGTCACCTGCCTTCAAAACCCTACGGTTTCTCAACGCCTGCAAAGAATTACAGATATGAGATCCTGATCCGGTATCCAATACCCAGGAAGTAGAGTTTATAGAAAACAGTTTTCAATAACATACACACCTGAAGCTGAAGCCGCAACCTGCTTCAGTTCCTGTGTCTTGGCTTTCCAAGCCCTGCAATCCTTCTTCCAGTGTCCACTCTTATGACAATAGAAGCATTCTTCCTTTCCCATAAGCTTCCCCATAATCTTTGTTGCCTTTTCCTTTCCCTTCGTACCCACTTTACTAACACCGCCTCTTGGTTTGGCGGGGGCTTTCTTCCTCTTTCCCTTGGCTTTCGCCTTGGACCTAGAGGAAGAAGATCCTCCTACAAACAAAGCGGGTGTTTCCCTACCCTTCTGTAGGGTGCCCTCTGCGCTCCTCAGCATGTTGAGGAGTTCTGAAAGTTCAACTTCCTTTTCTTGTAAGTTGAAGTTCAGTATAAACTGGGCGTAAGTGGATGGAAGGGACTGGAGAATTAAATCCGTATAGAGTTCACTTTCCAACGTGGTCCCAAGTTCCGCGAGCTCCTCAATGTAGCCAATCATCTTAAGCACGTGGTCCGCTACCGAATGATCCGACGGCCAACTTTGCCGAAAACAACTTCTTCGACACTTCGTATCTTGCGATACGAGACTGCTCTCCATACAGTTCTTTTGTACGAAGAAATATGGATTCCAGGTCCGTATTCTCGTGCCTCCTCTGGTGTTCGTTGTCCATAGAGGCAAGCACGAGGCACTTGGCCTTCGCGTAATCAATCTCCCAAGTCTTACGGATTTCCTTATCCGCGACGCTGGAGGTGGGACCTGGGACGGGGGGAGCTTTGGTGGTAAGAAGATACCCCAGCTTGTCGTAAGTGATTGCCATTTTGACATTCCTGAGCCAATCTTTGTAGTTTGGCCCTGTCAGTATGTTTTTATCTAGAAGTAACTTAAGTCCAGTCATTTCGATTTGGTCACTGCAGGGGGGAGAGAAGAAACACTTTAGCATGATGCTCTTGCAAGTTTAGAATGGTTTTGAATTTGTCTAAACAGGATGGCTCCCACTGTCTCTCGAATCCCTCCTCAAACCATAAAGGAAGAATCAGTCGGGATCAATCCCACCGTACAATACTTGCTTAACCGTTCAGCCAGGCCAGTGTCGGTACTTCGAGGGAGGTTTTCCAACGCTTTCGCGAAGTTCCTTAATTTAAGAACCTCTTTTTTCCCTGGGGGCGTAGCCCCGCTAACACCTTTCTAGGCACCTACTAGGTTTATAGCATTGATCGTTTGGTGAGAAATTTCCCGAGGAGTAGCATATACTCACAGTAGGATCGGGATCCAAATATCATCGCGCGATGAAACTGAAGGAATCCTACCAGAATCACCACACTCCAAATGGTATGCAAATCTAGCAAGTTTCAGTACTTATGAAACTCCCGATGTGGATTTTTTCCCCATGCTCTTATGACCTTGGCGTGAGGTCAAAATGTCATAAGTCACACGTCAAGTTCTTCCCATCATTATCCCGGTTAATTTGAACCCACCCGTACCTACCCTTGACGTAGGCCAAAATGGCAGTACGACTGTCTCAAACCAACGCATTCTATCTATGCAACAGATAAATATCCGGCAGCTACCAATCACTATGCCTTGGCGTGAGGTCAAAATACATAGCTTGAATACTACCGTATAATTAACTGAAATGATGGAGGGCTACGAATGGTTTTGGCGAAACCGTGAACGTAGTGAACTTGATATAATCGATGGAACGAGATAGCTTTTAAAAGGAGTAGCTCAAGCTCCGCATTTAAAAGTTAATTTTGAAAAGAACCGAGTGGTTTTTCGAAAGTGTTCCAACGACTTTAACTTGGTTTATTATCTTGCATTAGTTCTTTTAATGCGTGATATTCTTGCATTAGTTCTTTTAATGCGTCCCATCATTTAATCCTACCATTGCAGAAAACAACCAAAATATGACGTACGCTTTTGCCATTCGCATTCGCCACGGGGTCCCGTCATCACCCGTTAGGTTACTTAACTAACTACAGAGCGGGGGCTGGGCTAGCGCGGCTGTAAAACATAAGCAACGCCTAAATATAAATCAATGATAGACATTACAGATCACAGATGAATACATTGGATATACTAGGAATCCGCAATCCGTTCGAGCCTGCAACGAAAAGCGGATTACACGGTCGCGGTGAATAGCCAAAACCCTACCCAAGACCCCTACGGGTGCGGCAAACTACCCGCCAAGTACCCGGTAGTTTGTGCACCCCTCCATGGGTCTATCCTAGGAGCAAAAACAGTAAAAAGAATTATACAATGACGGCTACAACCCCGACCCGGTTGTGTGGCCATACAAATAACATTATTACATCAATTTACATATTACAAATGAATGAAAGAAAAACAAAAGCTCATCTCACATCCACCCCGGCTATTCACCCGCGACAGTCCAACACATTCATATACACATTCTAATATCAAACACAGATCACAGAGATGTATAACCCCGACTAATCGACTTATAGCGATTAGCCGACGTTCAATACATACAAACATCACAGATATAACCAATATAGCCAAAGTGTAGCGAAGTTCGAAAAAAATACGGATTTATAGGACCCCAAAAGTAAATTTCTTTTCTGGAAAACCTGGGCACATATAACATATTTGAAAAATCCCAAAACCCTACCAGAAGAACACTGCACAAAACACGATCACATGAAGAGCCCAAACGGCGGCGGATCCGCGGCGAAGAGAATAGCTGAGGCCGCGGATCCACGGCGGTTTGAAGGATTCATGGGATCGTTTTTGGTGGGTGTTCTCACAAAACCCTTGTAAGTCCACGTTGCGACCCCCGGTTCTTACGGGGAGGCGGAAACGGTATAAAAATCAAATTATTAGCGCAAGGGGCAACATGGACTAAGCAAAGTTGGGATCTTTGACTAAACTAAAACTAGCAAACTTAGCTAAAGAGAGTTAGCTACTCGGATGGGGGTTATACCTAGCTTGTCTTGAACTCCTTCTCTTCAAGCTCCGATGGTGGTCCGATGGCTCCTTCTCGTCGTCTCCGTACGCCGAAGATAGATCCACTTGAAAGCTCCAACCTTTAGCTCCTTCTTCGTTCTTTGAAGAAACTAGTTCACTTGGTTTGCTAAACCTAGTGAACTAGAATGAGTAGAGAGGAAATAGAATGGGATTTTATCTATGGTTCTTGATTCTCAACTCATGAGACAAGAGAACCATAGATCAAGAGAGGGAGCAAGAGGTTGAGGGTGAGAGCAAGAGGAGAGCTCAAGAACAAGAGAGAGAATGAGCAAGAAAGAATGAGCAAGTATTTTGTCTCTCACCCTCTCATAATCCAAAGCAATGATAACTCATCATATTAACAAAAGTCTTATGTGATGGTTAGAAGCAACCACAAGCATATCATTTCATGCACTCATTTTACACAAATGAGCAAGTAAACAAAAGTCTTTGCCATGAAATGATGGCTATGGTTATCATGATGGTCAACTAGTCAAGCCTAGTCAACCGGTCAACAAGTCAACAAAAGTCAACAAGTCAACAAAGTCAACAAGTCAACAAAAGTCAACAAGTCAACAACCATATCACCATAATACTTAATTAATATAATAGTTAATCACATATCATATTCTCATTAGGGTTGAGCATAAAGTCAAATAGTCAACGGTCAACTGTCAACAACCCTAATGAGAATCCGCTGTCTGTGCCTCCCTATCAACTGTGCATACACACCCGCATCCGCGTTCCGAGGAACACGAATGCAAACTGGATAAATCCAATCCCATAAGATACACTAGGATCTGGCTTAAACCAAAGCCCGCTAGTGTAAACTGTCCGGACACTGTACGTGCACAAGTGCACGGATGTGACCGAACCCTGTCGCAAAACCATGCGACCTGTCGCAATACCATGCGACCTCTACTCTTTTGCCTAAAGGCGAAAAGCTTTCTGTGTGGGACTCTAAAGACTCGACACTACGCTGGCAGTGGGTTTAACCACAGACCGCAAGCGGCACTAGCTGTGCGTAACGGTCCCCAGGTAATGCCGACAAGAAGACCGACGAGGCGAAACCCATCTGAACTCCTACTGAGCCTGAGTGTGACATTCTCCGTACAGTCCGGTCTGTTCGTCTGATACATCGCATGGCGGGCCTAGGGGGCGGTAAACGTCAGTCCCCTAATAGCGGTACAAGTCGTGCCGGAGCGAAGCCCAAAACACCCTGAGATAACACTGGAAACCTACCAGTATATCTCGTTTGCCCTGGCCAGGGACTACTCGTGTAATGGCTCTCGTAGACACAGCACGATGTCAACCCCCAATACCGGGAGAGACGAATCCTGTCTAACCGTCACTGCCTCCAAGTGCTTCGGGACTGCACCCAACCACCACCTGTTTGCACGACTCCTTTGAGCCGTGGTAGGGTAGTGATCAAAGTACAGTGGGAACACACCCGAGGCGAAGTGACAGTGTCAAGTCAGCGGACTAAGCTGTACTCATGTCACCTGGGAACTGATAACCGACGATAGGTATAATACCAACTAGTCAGTTCCCGACGAGTCCTGTCCAGTGTACCCTTAACCTAACGAGCACCCGCATACAATCTTAAGTACGACGTACTGACGGCTGTGGGACAGACCGTCTCCCACACTGGGATGAGAAGCGCATGCGCTGGTCTACTCCGGAGTATCGATGCCCTGTCTCGATAGTCCTGCGACCAGGGACCTGCATAAGGATGTGCTTATAGATTACCCAGCCCCACTAGTGTGACGGCCATCACATCGCTGGTAATCAAGCAAAGATCCTAAGGGCTCTACTAATGTGTATAGGCGATATACAAAAATAAACACATGTACACATTGAAGTAGAAACAAACCAAGTAGCATACTACTATTTTGAGCAAGATTGTATATACAAGGTGAATATCCCAAGCATCCATTAAGTAATATACAAACTAGTATGATACAGTAATGGTCTCTAGGGCATATACACTAACAATCTCCCACTTGCAATAAGGCCATGTACTGGCGTATCGAAGACCTATCATCTCGATCAGCCGCTCGAACTGAGTCTGGGGCAGGGCCTTGGTGAATGGATCTGCAGTGTTATCTTCTGAAGCGACTCTCCGAACCTCGATCTCCTGGCGATCTACGATCTCCCTGATCAGGTGATACCGCCTCAAGATGTGCCTGGATCTCTGATGGGACCTTGGTTCCTTCGCTAAAGCTATAGCCCCGTTGTTGTCACAATACAGAGGTATTGGATCAACAATGGACGGAACCACCTGAAGTTCTTTCAAGAACTTCCTCATCCAGACAGCTTCTTTTGCGGCATCAGATGCAGCGATGTATTCCGCTTCCATCGTCGAGTCTGCAACGGTTTCTTGTTTGGAACTCTTCCAACACACCGCCCCTCCATTGAGGGTAAAGACAAAACCCGACATGGACTTGGAATCATCCTTGTCACTCTGGAAGCTGGAGTCAGCAAAGGCCTCGATCTGGAGGTCTTTTCCGCCATACACCAAGAACATCTCCTTAGTCCTTCTCAGGTACTTGAGAATGTTCTTTACCGCTATCCAGTGTTTCTCCCCAGGGTTTGACTGATACCGGCTTACCACACTCAGTGCATAAGCTACATCCGGTCTGGTACACAACATCGCATACATTATAGAGCCTACCGCAGAAGCGTAGGGTATAATAGACATGCGATCCCTCTCCAAATCAGTCTTGGGAGACATCTCTTTAGAGAGGGTGATCCCGTGACAAGCCGGTAGGTTACCGCGCTTGGAATCTTCCATACTGAATCTCTTCAGTATGGTGTCGATGTACCTGGACTGTGATAGTCCTAATATCCTCTTGGATCTGTCACGGTAGATCCGGATACCCAGAATGTACGAGGCATCACCCAGGTCTTTCATGGAGAACCTGTGTGACAAGAACCCCTTGACAGATTGTAGCATAGGAATGTCATTTCCTATTAAGAGAATGTCATCCACGTATAAAACGAGGAATACTACAGTTCTCGCTACAAATCTACTATAGATGCATGGTTCATCTGGATTTTTGATAAAGCCAAATTCTTTGACCGTCTCATCAAAGCAGATGTTCCAACTCCGCGATGCCTGCTTTAGTCCATAGATGGACTTAAACAACTTGCACACCTTTCCGCTGCTCCCACTCTGAATGAAACCCTCTGGCTGGTCCATATAGACACACTCCTCTAAATTTCCATTTAGAAAAGCTGTCTTCACGTCCATTTGCCAGATCTCATAATCGTGGAAGGCAGCAACGGCAAGAAGGATCCGAATGGATTTCAGCATGGCTACTGGAGAAAAGGTTTCGTCATAGTCCAAGCCAGGTCTTTGACGGAAACCTTTTGCTACCAGCCTAGCTTTATAGGTCTCAACCTGTCCATCTACACCAATCTTCCTTTTGAAGATCCACTTGCATCCTACGGGTTTTACCCCGTCTGGAGCAATGTCCAACGTCCATACCTTGTTGGTGTACATGGACTCCATTTCGGTCCGCATTGCATCCAGCCATTTCACTGAGTCAACGCTCTGAACGGCCTGCTGGAAGCTAGTAGGCTCATCATAATCTATGATGCAATCCTCTCTATCCCCGTCTATGAGAAAACCGTAGTATCTCTCGGGCGGATGAGACTGCCTACTACTCCTGTGGAGCGGCGTAGGAATGTCCTGTTCTGTTGAACCCTCTGGTTCCACTAAACTTTCAGTAATAGTCCGTGGTTCTGGAATTTCTTCCAGTTCTACTGTGCTCCCACTTATCTGGGTTTCCAAAAACTCAGTTTCCAAGAAGTAGGCATGACGAGAAACAAGGACTTTTTGTTCCTCTTCACAGTAGAAGAAATATCCTTTGGAATTCTTTGGATATCCCACAAACTTGCACTGTACTGAGCGTGCCTCGAGCTTGTCCGCATGCTGCTTTTTGACAAAAGCTGGACATCCCCATGTCTTAATATGCTTAAGATAGGGTCTCTTCCCACACCACATCTCATATGGTGTAGTAGGCACGGTCTTAGTAGGAACTCGGTTCAAAAGGTATGCGGCTGATTCTAGCGCATATCCCCAGAATGATCGCGGTAACTCAGCGTTACTCATCATGGACCGCACCATATCCAATAGGGTGCGGTTCCATCTCTCCGATACACCGTTATGTTGCGGGGTGTATGGAGGAGTAAGCTGAGAGAGAATTCCGTTCTCTTTTAAATAGTCCAGGAACTCGGCACTTAAGTATTCTCTACCTCGATCCGATCTTAGAATCTTAATACTTTTGCCGGTCTGTTTCTCTACTTCATTCTTGTACTCCTGGAATTTTCCAAAGGCCTCGGACTTATGTTTCATCAAGAAGACATAACCGTACCTTGAGAAGTCATCCGTAAAAGTAATGAAGTAAGAATGTCCGCTTCGGGCATGTGTAGACATTGGACCGCACACGTCACTGTGTACGAGTCCTAAGAGCTCGCTCGCTCTTACTCCTTGTCCAGTAAACGGAGTCTTTGTCATCTTTCCTTTGAGACAAGATTGACAAGTGGCATACGATTGATATTCGAACGCATTCAAATATCCTTCTGTATGTAACTTAGTCAACCTTCTCTCATTGATGTGACCCAATCTACAATGCCATAAGAAAGTCTGATTCATTTCCGGAGACTTTCTTTTGTGTGTAACCTGGACGTTGAAAATCTGTGGTTGGTTTAACACGTATATACCATTACTCAATGTACCTGACCCAATCAAAACTTGATTAAGGTGAATGTTTACAACATTACTTACAAACGCAAATTCATAACCTTCTTTAGAAACTAAAGATACAGAAATGATATTACAAGTTGCGTTGGGTACAAAAAAGCAATTACGCAAAACCTAAACATGTCCATCTGACATTCCCAGGTGATAGTCCCCCACGGCTTTAGCATCCATGCTAGCTCCGTTCGCAACTTTGAGGGTCATGTCACCTGCCTTCAAAACCCTACGGTTTCTCAACGCCTGCAAAGAATTACAGATATGAGATCCTGATCCGGTATCCAATACCCAGGAAGTAGAGTTTATTGAAAGACAGTTTTCAATAACATACACACCTGAAGCTGAAGCTGCAACCTGCTTCAATTCCTGTGTTCTGGCCTTCCAGGCCCTGCAATCATCCTTCCAGTGTCCTTTCTTATGACAATAGAAGCATTCTTCCTTATCCACAAGCTTCCCCGCTATCTTTGTTGCTTTACCTTTTCCCTTCGTATCCACTTTACTAACACCGCCCCTTGGTTTGGCGGGGGCCTTCTTCTTCTTTCCCTTGGCTTTCGCCTTGGACCTAGAAGTAGATGATCCTCCTACAAACAAAGTGGATGTATCCCTACCTTTCTGTAGGGTGCCCTCTGCGCTCCTCAGCATGTTGAGGAGCTCTGAAAGTTCAACCTCTTTTTCTTGTAAGTTGAAGTTCAGTATAAACTGGGCGTAAGTGGAAGGAAGGGACTGGAGAACTATATCCGTGTATAGCTCACTCTCCAATGTGATCCCTAGGTCAGCGAGCTCCTCAATGAAGCCGATCATCTTTAGCACGTGCTCGGCTACTGATGATGCGACGGCCATTCTTGTCGAAAATAACTTTTTCGACGCTTCGTATCTTGCGATACGAGATTGCTCTCCATACAGTTCTTTTGTATGGAGCAATATGGATTCCATGTCCATATTCTCATGCCTCCTCTGATGTTCGTTGTCCATCGAGGCAAGCAGGAGGCATTTGGCCTTCGCGCTATCAATCTCCCAAGTCTTACGGATTTCCTTATCCGCGACGCTGGAAGTTGGACCAGGGGCAGGGGGAGCTTTGGTGGTAAGAAGATACCCCAGCTTTTCGTAAGTGATTGCTATCTTGACATTCCTGAGCCAATCTTTGTAGTTTGGCCCTGTCAGTTTGTTTTTATCTAGGAGTAACTTAAGTCCAGTCATGTCGATTAGGTCGCTGCAATTGGGAGAGAGAAGAAGAAACACTCAGCATGATGCTCTTGCAAGTTTAGAGTGGTTTTTAGTTTGTCTAAACAGGATGGCTCCCACTGTTTCTCGAATCCCTCCTCAAACCATAAAGGAAGAATTAGTCAGGATCAATCCCACCGTACAATACTTGCTTAACCGTTCAGCCAGGCCGGTGTCGGTACTTCGAGGGAGGTTTTCCAACGCTTTCGCGAAGTTCCTTAATTAAAGAACCTCTTTTCCTTGGGGGCGTAGCCCCGCTAACACCTTTCTAGGCACCTACTAGGTTTATAGCATTGATCGTTAAGTGAGAAATTTCCCGAGGAGGAGCATATACTCACAGTAGGATCGGGATCCAAATATCATCGCGTGACGAAACTGAAGGAATCCTACCAGAATCATCACACTCCAAATGGTATGCAAATCTAGCAAGTTTCAGTACTTATGAAACTCCCGATGTGGATTTTTGCCCCATGCTCTTATGACCTTGACTTTGGCCAACAAATCATAAGTCACATGTCAAGTTCTGCCCGTCGTTCTCCAGGTTAATTTGAATCCACCCGCACCTACCCTTGACTTTGGCCAACAAGGCAGTACGACTGTTCCAAACCAACGCATCTATCTATGCTGCACATGAATACCCAATAGCTACCAATCACTGTGCCTTGACTTTGGCCAACAAACACAGCTTGAATACTATTGACTATTCATGTGAAACGACGGAGGGCTACGGATGGTTTTGGCAAAACCGTGAACGTAGTGAACTTGATTTGGTCGATGGAACGAGATAGCTTTTAAAAGGAGTGGCTCAAGCTCCGCATTTAAAAGTTGTTTTTGAAAAGAACCGAGTGGTTTTTCGAAAGTGTTCCAACGACTTTAACTTGGTTTATTATCTTGCATTAGTTCTTTTAATGCGTGATATTCTTGCATTAGTTCTTTTAATGCGTCCCATCATTTAAACCTACCATTGCAGAAAACAACCAAAATATGACGTACGCTTATGCCATTCGCATTCGCCACTGGGCCCCGTCATTACCCGTTAGGTTACTTAACTAACGACAGAGCGGGGGCTGGGCTAGCGCGTCTGTAAAACATAAGCAACGCCTAAATAATATCATATATAGATATACTGCAATGATAAACATTTCAGATCACAGATAAATACATTGGATATACTAGGAATCTGTAATTTGTACGAGCCTGTAACAAGAACAGATTACACGGTCGCGGTGAATAGCCAAAACCCCACCCAAGACCCCTACGGGTGCGGCAAACTACCCGCCAAGTACCCGAAGCGTAGCAACCTCCCTCATCTCCATGAGTAGGCCACTCGACACTTCGGCATACCCGGTAGTTTGTGCACCCCTCCATGGGTCTATCCTAGGAGCAAAAACAGTAAAAAGAAATTATACAATGACGGCTACAACCCCGACCCGGTTGTGCGGCCATACAAATAATTATTACATCAATTTACAAATTTACATGAATTGCAAGAAAAGAAAACTCTCGTCTCACAACCCCCGGCTATTCACCCGCGACAATCCAACATATTTATATACACATTCCAATATCAAACACAGATCATGTATAACCCCGACCAATCGACTTATAGCGATTAGCCGACGTTCAATACATGCAAGCATCACAGATATAACCATCATAGTCAAAGTGCAGTGAAGTTCGGAAAAAATACGGAATTATAGGACCCCAAAAGGAAATTTCTTTTCTGGAAAATCTGGGGACATATAATATATTTCAAAAATCCCAAAACCAACACAGACACACACTGCACGAAAAACGATGCAGAGAAGACGACAAACCGCGGCGCTTCCGCGGCACATGCCTACCTCGTGCGGCGGAAGCGCGGTGGTTTGAACGAAACAGTGGACCGTTTTTCATGGGTGTTCACACAAAACCCTGAGCCGAATTTAGGAGTATAAAGTTTTTCATTTTGACCAGAAAAAATTTCAACAGAAACTCAGGTTTTGTAAAAGTTAGGTTTTTTGATTTTTTCGGTTCCGAACTTCGTTACACTTCACTACCAAGCTAGTTTAAGTTTAGTTAGGCTCTGATACCACTGTAAGTCCACGTTGCGACCCCCGGTTCTTACGGGGAGGCGGAAACGGTATAAAAATCAAATTATTAGCGCAAGGGGCAACATGGACTAAGCAAAGTCGGGATCTTTGACTAAACTAAAACTAGCAAACTTAGCTAAAGAGAGTTAGCTACTCGGATGGGGGTTATACCTAGCTTGTCTTGAACTCCTTCTCTTCAAGCTCCGATGGTGGTCCGATGGCTCCTTCTCGTCGTCTCCGTACGCCGAAGATAGATCCACTTGAAAGCTCCAACCTTTAGCTCCTTCTTCGTTCTTTGAAGAAACTAGTTCACTTGGTTTGCTAAACCTAGTGAACTAGAATGAGTAGAGAGGAAATAGAATGGGATTTTATCTATGGTTCTTGATTCTCAACTCATGAGACAAGAGAACCATAGATCAAGAGAGGGAGCAAGAGGTTGAGGGTGAGAGCAAGAGGAGAGCTCAAGAACAAGAGAGAGAATGAGCAAGAAAGAATGAGCAAGTATTTTGTCTCTCACCCTCTCATAATCCAAAGCAATGATAACTCATCATATTAACAAAAGTCTTATGTGATGGTTAGAAGCAACCACAACTATATCATTTCATGCACTCATTTTACACAAATGAGCAAGTAAACAAAAGTCTTTGCCATGAAATGATGGCTATGGTTATCATGATGGTCAACTAGTCAAGCCTAGTCAACCGGTCAACAAGTCAACAAAAGTCAACAAGTCAACAAAGTCAACAAGTCAACAAAAGTCAACAAGTCAACAACCATATCACCATAATACTTAATTAATATAATAGTTAATCACATATCATATTCTCATTAGGGTTGAGCATAAAGTCAAATAGTCAACGGTCAACTGTCAACAACCCTAATGAGAATCCGCTGTCTGTGCCTCCCTGTCAACTGTGCATACACACCCGCATCCGCGTTCCGAGGAACACGAATGCAAACTGGATAAATCCAATCCCATAAGATACACTAGGATCTGGCTTAAACCAAAGCCCGCTAGTGTAAACTGTCCGGACACTGTACGTGCACAAGTGCACGGATGTGACCGAACCCTGTCGCAAAACCATGCGACCTGTCGCAATACCATGCGACCTCTACTCTTTTGCCTAAAGGTGAAAAGCTTTCTGTGTGGGACTCTAAAGACTCGACACAACGCTGGCAGTGGGTTTAACCACAGACCGCAAGCGGCACTAGCTGTGCGTAACGGTCCCCAGGTAATGCCGACAAGAAGACCGACGAGGCGAAACCCATCTGAACTCCTACTGAGCCTGAGTGTGACATTCTCCGTACAGTCCGGTCTGTTCGTCTGATACATCGCATGGCGGGCCTAGGGGGCGGTAAACGTCAGTCCCCCAATAGCGGTACAAGTCGTGCCGGAGCGAAGCCCAAAACACCCTGAGATAACACTGGAAACCTACCAGTATATCTCGTTTGCCCTGGCCAGGGACTACTCGTGTAATGGCTCTCCTAGACACAGCGCGATGTCAACCCCCAATACCGGGAGAGACGAATCCTGTCTAACCGTCACTGCCTCCAAGTGCTTCGGGACTGCACCCAACCACCACCTGTTTGCACGACTCCTTTGAGCCGTGGTAGGGTAGTGATCAAAGTACAGTGGGAACACACCCGAGGCGAAGTGACAGTGTCAAGTCAGCGGACTAAGCTGTACTCATGTCACCTGGGAACTGATAACTGACGATAGGTATAATACCAACTAGTCAGTTCCCGACGAGTCCTGTCCAGTGTACCCGTAACCTAACGAGCACCCGCATACTATCTCAAGTACGACGTACTGACGGCTGTGGGACAGACCGTCTCCCACACTGGGATGAGAAGCGTATGCGCTGGTCTACTCCGGAGTATCGATGCCCTGTCTCGATAGTCCTGCGACCAGGGACCTGCATAAGGATGTGCTTATAGATTACCCAACCCCACTAGTGTGACGGCCATCACATCGCTGGTAATCAAGCAAAGATCCTAAGGGCTCTACTAATGTGTATAGACGATATACAAAAATAAACACATGTACACATTGAAGTAGAAACAAACCAAGTAGCATACTACTATTTTGAGCAAGATTGTATATATAAGGTGAATATCCCAAGCATCCATTAAGTAATATACAAACTAGTATGATACAGTAATGGCCTCTAGGGCATATACACTAACAACCCTGAGCCGATTTTAGGAGTAAAACTTTTTACTTTTAGAGCAGAAAAAATTTCAACAGAAACTTAGGGTTTTAGAATTTCCGGTTTTGCGATTTTTCCGTTTCGAACTTCCATACACTTCGCTACCAAGCTAGTTTAAGTTTAGTTAGTCTCTGATACCACTGTAAGTCCACGTTGCGACCCCCGGTTCTTACGGGGAGGCGGAAACGGTATAAAAATCAAATTTTTAGCGCATGGGGCAACATGGACTAACAAAGTCGGGATCTTTTCCTAAACTAAAACTAGCAAACAAGCTAAAGAGAGTTAGCTACTCGGAAAGATGGTTATACCTAACTTGAACTCCTTCTTTTTCAAACTTTTGTAGAAGTTGATGGTGCTTTCCTCGTTGCCTTCTTCCGTCAAAGATGGATCCACCTGAGGGTTCAACCTTCGGGCTCTTTCTCGAACTTTGAGAGAACTAGAATCTTCGGCTTGCTAAACCTTTGATCCTAGAGTGAGTAGAGAGTGTCTAAGGGGTGTTTTTATCTCAAGGAGAGGGATTCTCAACTCATGAGAAGGATTCTCCTTGAACTAGAGGAGGAAGAAGAACAAGTGAGGAGAGAGAATGGTTATGATAGAATGAGCTTATTCTTTTCATTTTACAACCATATCACAAATGAAAAGAATTATCAATTAACAATAATAATAAAATGAAATAGTTGATGGATGGTTTGGAATGACCATTATCATTACATTCATTAAATGAATTTTGCTAGAATCAAAGAGCATCTTTGCAAAGTAATGATGATGGTCAAACATTCAACCATGGTCAACAAGTCAACCATGGTCAACAAGTCAACAAAATCCAACCATGACACAATTTCATTTAATTAATATTATTAATTGATATATCATAATTCCATTAGGGTTTGGAAAAAGACGACTGTCAACTGTGCATACGCACCCGTTCCGAAACCCTAATGAAAATCCTCTTCCTCCGCCTCAATCAACTGTGCATACACACCCGCATTCTTGTCCCGAGGAACATGAATACCAAGAGATAAAATCAACCCCTAAACGTATACCGGTATCTGGCTCAAACCAGAGCCTACCAGTAATATCCGTCCGGACTCCAAACATGCACAAGTGCGCGGATGAGAACGAACCCTGTCGCAAAGCCATGCGACCTCTACTCTGTTTTGCCCAGAGGCGAATACACTCTGTGTGGGACTCTAAACACTCGACACTACGCTGGCAGTGGGTTTAACCACAGACCGTAAGCGGCACTAGCTGTGCGTAACGGTCCCCAGGTAGATGCCGACAAGAAGGCTGACTAGGTGACCCCATCTGAACTCCTACTGAGTCTGAATGTGACAGTCACCGTACAGTCCGGTCTGTTCGTCTGATACATCGCATGTCGGGCCTAGGGGGCGGTAAACGTCAGTCCCCTAATAGCGGTACAAGTCGTGTCGGAGTGAAGCCCAAAACACCCTGAGATAACACTGGAAGCCTACCAATATATCTCGCTTGCCCTGGCCAGGGACTACTCGTGTAATGGCTCTCCTAGACACAGCGCGATGTCAACCCCCAATACCGGGAGAGACGAATCCTATCTAACCGTCACTGCCTCCAAGTGCTTTGGGACTGCACCCAACTACTACCTGTTTGCACGACTCCTTTGAGCCGTGGTAGGGTAGTGATCAAAGTGCAGTGGGAACACACTCAAGGCGAAGTGCCAGTGTCAAGTCAGCTGACTAAGCTGTACTCATGTCACCTGGGAACTGATAACTGACGATAGGTATAATACCAACTGGTCAGTTCCCGACGAGTCCTGTCCAGTGTACTCGTAACCTAACGAGCACCCGTATACTATCTCCAGTACGACGTACTGATGGCTGTGGGACAGACCATCTCCCATACTGGGATGAGAAGCGCATACGCTAGTCTACTCCGGAGTATCGATGCCCTATCTCGATAGTCCTGCGACTAGGGACCTGTATAGGGATGTGCTTATAGATTACGCAGCCCCCACTAGTGTGACTGCCATCACTACGCTGGTAATCAAGCAAAGATCCTAAGGGCTCCACTAATGTGTATAGGTGATATACAAAAATAAACACATGTACACATTGAAGTAGAAACAAACCAAGTAGCATACTACTATTTTGAGCAAGATTGTTTATACAAGGTGAATATCCCAAGCTTCCATTAAGTAATATACAAACTAGTATGATACAGTAATGGCCTCTAGGGCATATACACTAACACCAATACCGGGAGAGACGAACCCCTGAAGATCTGCTCACTGCCTCCATGTGGCTCGGGACTGTACCCAACTAAAACCTGTTTGCACGTCTCCTTTGAGCGTGGTAGGGTAGTAATCAAAGTACAGTGGGAACTCACACGAGACAAATGACGATCCCCAGGTCGATGAACTAACCTGTACACATGTCACCAGGGAACTGCTATCTGACGTCTGGTATAAGACCAACTAGCAGGTTCCCGGCGAGTCCTGTCCGGTGTACTCATAACCCATTGAGCACCTGTATACATCTTAGGTGATCCAACTGACACCAATGGCTTGTGAGACCGGCCACCGCCCCTCGTCGGGGTCTCGACTGTATACACTAGTCTACTATGGAGAATCGATGCCCTGTCTCGAAACTCCCACGACTAGGGACCTTTTAAGGATGTGCTTATAGACTACCAGCTCTCACGTATATGATCGCCCTCATACTGCTGGCAGTCAAGCAAGAATCCTAGGGGCTCTATCTGTAAGTCCACGTTGCCTACCCCGGTGCTTACGGAGAGGCGGAAAACATAATAAAAATTGGATTTTTATCAACTATAGGCAACATGGACCAAGCTTTAAGGATCTTTGCTAAACATAAACTTGCTAAAGCTAACTACAAAGTAGCTAAGTGATGGAAAGGTTATACCTTGAGCTCAAAGTCCTTCTCTCCTTGCTCCTTGGAATGGTAGAAAGAGGTCACCTTGCTTGTCTTCTCCCGTCAAAGAAGGATCCACTCGAAAGCCTCGACCTTTAGCTTCAACTCCAAGCTAGGAGTAACTAGAGTGCAAGAAATGCTAAGACTTGAACCCTAGAAGAGAGTAGAGAAGATCAAGTGAGGGTTTTTCTCAAGCTTTTTGCTTCTCAACACATGAGAGGGAGGGAGCTTGAGGGAGAGGATGAGCAAGAGAGAGAAATGATATGAGAGAATGAATTATTAGTGAGCCATTCTCACTAATATGTGTGCATTATTTTAATTGAATAATTAGCTTGAAAATTGTCATGGTAAATCATGACATGACCATTATCATTTCAATTTTCAAAGATCAAAGAGCATCTTCCAAATGAAATGATTATGGTCAAGTTGTCAACAAGGTCAACAAGTCAATGAAGTCAAATTGTCAACAACAACAACCATGCATAACTATTAAGCTAATTATCAATTAACTATATTACACACAAAAGCAATAGGGTTAATAAAATGACAATAGCCATTAACCCTAAACAAGGTCCTCTCCATCAATCTCAAGCAACTGCGCATACGCACCCGCATTCGTGATCCGAGGAACACGAATACACTGAGAAAAACCAATCTCGAATCATATACTAGGATCCGGCTTAAACCAAAGCCCGCTAGTATAAACTGTCCGGACAGCAAACGTGCACAAGTGCGCGAATGTGAACGAACCCTGTCGCAAAACCATGCGACCTCTACTCATTTTGCCTAAAGGCGAATAGCTCTCTGTGTGGGACTCTAAAGACTCGACACTATGCTGGCAGTGGGTTTAACCACAGACCGCAAGCGGCACTAGCTGTACGTAACGGTCCCCAGGTAGATGTCGATAAGAAGACTGACGAGGTGAACCCCATCTGCACTCCTACTGAGCCAGTATGTGACAGTCTCCGTACAGTCCGGTCTGTTCGTCTGATACATCGCATGGCGGGCCTAGGGGGCGGTGAACGTCAGTCCCCTAATAGCGGTACAAGTCGTGTCGGAGTGTAGCCCAGAACACCCTGAGATAACACTGGAAACCTACCAGTATATCTCGCTTGCCCTGGCCAACGACTACTCGTGTAATGGCTCTCCTGGACACAGCGCGATGTCAACCCCCAATACCGGGAGAGACGAATCCTGTCTAACCGTCACTGCCTCCAAGTGCTTCGGGACTGCACCCAAAAACTACCTGTTTGCACGACTCCTTTGAGCCGTGGTAGGGTAGTAATCAAAGTGCAGTGGGAACACACTCGAGGCGAAGTGACAGTGTCAAGTCAACGGACTAAGCTGTACTCATGTCACCTGGGAACTGATAACTGACGATAGGTATATTACCAACCAACAGTTCCCGACGAGTCCTGTCCAGTGTACTCGTAACCTAACAAGCACCCGCATACTATCCCAAGTACGACGTACTAATGGCTGTGGGACAGACCGTCTCCTACACTGGGATGAGAAGCGCATACGCTAGTCTACTCCGGAGTATCGATGCCCTGTCTCGATAGTCCAACGACCAGGGACCTGTATAAGGTTGTGCTTATAGATTACCCAGCTCCCACGAGTGCGAGCGCCATCACAACGCTGGTAATCAAGCGAAGATCCTAAGGGCTCTACTAATATGTATACCAGCAATATGCTAAAAGAAGCACATGCACATATTAAAGCAGAGACAAACCAAGTAGCATACTACCATTTCGAGCAAGATTGTATATACAACTGTGAATATCCCAAGCTTCCATTAAGTAATATACAAACTAGTATGATACAATAATGGCCTCTAGGGCATATACACTAACAATCTCCCACTTGCACTAAGGCCATGTACTGGCGTATCGATGACCTATCATCTCGATCAGCCGCTCGAACTGAGTCTGGGGTAGGGCCTTCATGAGTGGATCTGCAGTGTTATTCTCCGTATTAACTCTCTTCACCTCGATCTCCTGGCGATCTATGATCTCCCTGATCAGGTGGTACCGCCTCAAAATGTGCCTGGACTTCTGATGGGATCTGGGTTCCTTCGCTAAAGCTATAGCTCCGTTGTTGTCGCAAAACAGCGGTATTGGATCAGCAATGGTAGGAACCACCTGAAGCTCCGTGAGGAACTTCATCATCCAGACAGCTTCCTTTGCGGCATCGCAAGCAGCTATGTACTCCGCTTCCATTGTTGAGTCTGCAACGGTCTCCTGCTTGGAACTCTTCCAGCAAACCGCCCCTCCATTGATGGTAAAGACATAACCCGACATGGACTTGGAGTCATCCTTGTCACTCTGGAAGCTGGAGTCAGCAAAGGCCTCGAGCTGGAGGTCTTTTCCGCCATACACCAAGAACATCTCTTTAGTCCTTCTCAGGTACTTGAGAATGTTCTTTACCGCTATCCAGTGTTTCTCCCCTGGGTTTGACTGATACCGGCTTACAACGCTCAATGCGTATGCTACATCTGGTCTGGTACACAACATCGCATACATTATAGAGCCTACCGCAGAAGCGTAGGGTATAATAGACATGCGATCCCTCTCCAAATCAGTCTTGGGAGACATCTCTTTGGAGAGGGTGATCCCGTGACAAGCCGGTAGATTACCGCGCTTGGAATCTTCCATACTGAATCTTTTCAGTATGGTGTCGATGTACCTTGACTGTGAAAGTCCCAACATCCTCTTAGATCTATCACGATAGATCTGGATCCCCAGAATGTAGTTGGCATCGCCCAGGTCTTTCATGGAGAACCTCTGCGACAAGAATCCTTTGACAGACTGTAGCATAGGAATATCATTTCCTATTAGGAGAATGTCATCCACGTACAAGACGAGGAAAACTAAAGTTCTCCCTACAATCTTACTGTAAATGCATGGTTCATCTGGATTTTTGATAAAGTCGAATTCTTTGACAGTATCATCAAAGCAGATGTTCCAACTCCGCGATGCCTGCTTAAGTCCATAAATGGACTTGAGCAACTTGCACACTCTACCGCTGCTCCACTCTGATTGAATCCCTCCGGCTGATCCATATAGACGCACTCTTCCAAATTTCCATTTAGGAAAGCCGTCTTTACGTCCATCTGCCAGATTTCATAATCGTGGAAGGCAGCAATAGCAAGAAGGATCCGAATGGATTTCAGCATAGCCACTGGAGAAAAGGTCTCGTCATAGTCCAAACCAGGTCTTTGACGAGAACCCTTTGCTACAAGTCTAACTTTATAGGTCTCAACCTGCCCATCTACACCAATCTTCTTTCTGAAGATCCATTTGCAGCCTACGGGTTTTACCCCTTCTGGTGCAAAGTCCAAAGTCCAAACTTTGTTGGTGTACATGGACTCCATCTCGGCCCGCATTGCATCCAGCCATTTTACCGAGTCGCCGCTCTGGATGGCTTGCTGGAATCTAGTAGGCTCACCATAATCCATGGTGCAATCCTCTCTATCCCCGTCTATGAGAAAACCGTAGTATCTCTCGGGCGGATGAGACTGCCTACTACTCCTGCGGAGTGGAGCTGGGATGTCCGGTTCTCTTGAAACTTCTGGTTCTTCCAAGCTTTCAGTAATAGCTTGTGGTTCTGGAATTTCTTCCAGTTCTATTGCGCTCCCACTTATCTGATTTTCTAAAAATTCAGTTTCCAAGAAGTTGGCATGCTGAGAAACAAAAACCTTTTGTTCCTCTGCGGAATAGAAAAGATACCCCCTGGAGTTCTTCGGGTATCCCACAAACTTACACAGTACTGAACGTGCCTCGAGCTTGTCCGCATGCTGCTTTTTTACAAAAGCTGGACATCCCCATGTCTTAAGGTACTTGAGACAGGGTTTCTTCCCACTCCACATCTGATATGGGGTGGTAGGCACAGTCTTGGTTGGAGCCTTGTTCAAGAGATATGCAGCTGTTTCTAGTGCATAACTCCAGAAGGATCGCGGCAACTCAGCCTTACTCATCATGGAACGAACCATATCCAATAGGGTTCGATTCCTCCTTTCCGATACACCGTTGTGTTGTGGTGTGTATGGGGGAGTAAGTTGAGAGAGAATTCCATTCTCTTTTAAGAAGCCCAGAAACTCGGCAATTAAGTATTCTCCTCTTCGATCTGATCTTAGGATCTTGATACTTTTGCCTGTTTGTTTTTCAACTTCATTCTTGTATTCTTGAAATTTCTCAAAGGCCTCGGATTTGTGCTTCATCAAGAAGACATGCCCATACCTAGAGAAATCATCGGTGAAAGTAATGAAGTATGAATAACCACTTCGCGCATGTGTAGACATTGGACCACATACATCACTGTGTATGAGTCCCAAGAGCTCGCTCGCTCTTTCTCCGTGTCCAGTGAACGGAGTCTTTGACATCTTTCCCATGAGACAAGATTCACAAGTGGCATAAGACTGACACTCAAACGGATTCAAGTATCCTTCTTTATGTAACTTTGTTAACCGTGTCTCATTAATGTGACCCAGTCTACAATGCCATAAGAAAGCCTGATTTGTTTCCGGAGACTTTCTTTTAAGTGTGTTCTGGACACTGAAGATCTGAGCTTGATTCAATACGTATATCCCGTTTTGTAATGTACCTGACCCAATCAGAACTTGATTTAGGTGGATGTTAACTACATCGCTTACAAAAGCAAAATCATATCCTTCCTTAGAAATTAAGGATACAGATATGATATTACATGTCGCACCTGGTACATAAAAACAGTTACGCAGAATCAATATCTGCCCAGTTGTCAGTCCTAGATGATATTCCCCTACGGATACAGCATACATGCTCATTCCGTTAGCAACCTGAGAGTCATATCACCTTTCCTGATAACCCTACGGTTTCTCAAAGCCTGTAATGAATTACAGATATGAGATCCTGACCCGGTATCCAATACCCAGGAAGTAGGGTTAACTGACATACAGTTCTCTATTACAAACACACCCGAAGCCGAAGCCACAACATGCTTCGAATTCTGGCTACTGGCTTTACAAGCCCTGCAATCCTTCTGCCCATGTTCATTCCCGCAACAATAGGAACATCCCTCTTTTCCTACATCTGTTCCTGAAACTTCTGCCGTTCCCTTTCTTTCTACTTCCCTAGTTTCCTTTAGGGTAGTAGGCAGAGACTGTTGAACTGAGTCAGCATCTGACCTGTTCTTCAACGTGGTCTTCAGGTCCGAGAGCTCAAAAGAGCTGGTCTCTGTAAGGACGCTGCCCCCTACAGATGACCCGATAGCCAACCTCGCTGGAAGCAATTCGTTCGAGGTCTCATATCTTGCGATACGAGATTGCTCTCGATATAAAACTTTGTTATGGAGGAAGATAGAAGCTGAGTCCATCTTCTCGTGCTGCCTCTGGTATATACCATCAACTGAGGCTAACACGAGGCACTTGGCTTTCGCACAGTCATCTTCCGATGTCCTACGAATATCAATATCCGTGACAGGGGAAACTGGACCTGAGACGGCAGGGGTTGGATCAGTTAAGAGGTGTCCCAGCTTGTCCTGGGCAATGGACATCTGGACAGACCTTTGCCAGTCAAAACAGTCAGATTCAGTCATCTTATTATCTAGATGTAACCTAGGTGCGGTCACTGGGTCGCTGCAATTAAGAGAGAGAGAAGAAAACACTTAGCATGATGCTCTTGCAAGTTTAGAGTGGTTTTTAATTTGTCTAAACTGGATGGCTCCCACGGTCTCTCGAATCCCTCCTCAAACCACAAAAGAAGAATTAGTCGGGATCTTTCTCACCGTACAATACTTGCTTAACCGTTCAGCCAGGCCAGTGTCGGTACTTCGAGGGAGGTTTTCCAACGCTTTCGCGAAGTTCCTTAATTAAGTAACCTCTTTTTCCTGTGGGCGTAGCCCCGCTAACACCTTTCTAGACACCTACTAGGTTTATAGCATTGAACGTTAAGTGAGAGTTTTCCCGAGGAGTAGCATATACTCACAGTAGGATCGGGATCCAAATATCATCGCATGATAAAACCGAAGGAATCCTACCAGAATCATCACACTCCAAATGGTATGCAGCGCTAGCAAGTTCCAGTACTTTTGAAACTCCCGATGTGGATTTTTGCACCATGCTCTTATGACCTTGACGAAGGTCAACAAATCATAAGTCACATGTCAAGTTCTACCCGTCATTATCCAGGTTAATTTGAACCCACCCGTACATACCCTTGACGAAGGTCAACAAGGTAGTACGACTGTCCCAAACCAACGCATCTATCTATGCTACATATGAACACCCAACAGCTACCAATCACTATGCCTTGACGAAGGTCAACAAACATAGCTTGAATACTATTGAATATTCATACGAAACGACGGAGGGCTACGGATGGTTTTGGCGAAACCGTGAACGTAGTGAACTTGATATAATCGATGGAACGAGATAGCTTTTAAAAGGAGTGGTTCAAGCTCCGCGTTTAAAAGTTTAGTTTTGAAAAGAACCGAGTGGTTTTCAAAGTGTTCCAATCGACTTTTACTTGGTTTATTTCTTGCATTAGTTCTTTTAATGCGTCCCATCATTTAATCCTACCATTACAGAAAACAACCAAAATATGACGTACGTTTATGCCATTCGCATTCGCCACGGGGCCCCGTCATCACCCGTTAGGTTACTTAGCTAACGACAGAGCGGGGGCTGGGCTAGCACGGCTGTAAAACATAAGCAACGCCTAAATAGTTATTATATATATATAGCAATGATAGACATTACAGATCACAGATGAATACATTGGATATACTAGGAATCCGCAATGCGTTCGAGCCTGCAACGTAAAGCGGATTACACGGTCGCGGTGAATAGCCAATACCCCACCCAAGACCCCTACGGGTGCGGCAAACTACCCGCCAAGCACCCGAAGCGAAGCAACCTCCCTCACCACCGTGAGTAGGCCACTCGGCACTTCGAGATACCCGGTAGTTTGTGCAACCCCTCCGTGGGTCTATCCTAGGAGCAAAAACAGTAAAAAGAATTATACAATGACGGCTACAACCCCGACCCGGTTGTGCGGCCATACAAATAATATTATTACATCAATTTACATGTTACAAATGAATGAAAGAAAAATAACGCTCATCTCACATCCACCCCGGCTATTCACCCGCGACAATCCAATCCATTCATATCCACAAACCAACAACAATCACAGATCACAGAGATGTATAACCCCGACTAATCGACTTATAGCGATTAGCCGACGTTCAATACATGCAAGCATCACAGATATAACCGATATAGTTAAAGTGTAGTGAAGTTGCGAAAAAAAATACGGATTTATAGGCCCCCAAAAGTAAATTTTAGTTCTGGAAAATTTGGGCATATATAACATATCCTAAAAATCACAAAACCAACACAGAAATACACTGCACCAAAATCGAGGCAGAGAGGAGACAAGACGGCCGCGGATGCGCGGCGCGATAGCTTCCTATCGCCGCGGATCCGCGGCCATTTGATCGACTCTCTGTCTCGTTTTTGGTGGTGTTCTTAACAAAACCCTGAGATAATTTTTGGTGTATAGCAAATTTTATTTTGACCAGAAAAAAATTTAACAGAAACTTAGGGTTTTGCGAGTTTGGTTTTTCAATTTTCCGGTTTCGAAACTTCGTTACACTTAACTTACTTAGCTAGTTTAGGTTTAGTTAGGCTCTGATACCACTGTAAGTCCACGTTGCCCACCCCGGTGCTTACGGGGAGGCGGAAAACATAATAAAAATTGGATTTTTATCAACTATAGGCAACATGGACCAAGCTTTAAGGATCTTTGCTAAACATAAACTTGCTAAAGCTAACTACAAAGTAGCTAAGTGATGGAAATGTTACACCTTGAGCTCAAAGTCCTTCTCTCCTTGCTCCTTGGAATGGTAGAAAGAGGTCACCTTGCTTGTCTTCTCCCGTCAAAGAAGGATCCACCCGAAAGCCTCGACCTTTAGCTTCAACTCCAAGCTAGGAGTAACTAGAGTGCAAGAAATGCTAAGACTTGAACCCTAGAAGAGAGTAGAGAAGATCAAGTGAGGGTTTTTCTCAAGCTTTTTGTTTCTCAACACATGAGAGGGAGAGAGCTTGAGGGAGAGGATGAGTAAGAGAGAGAAATGATATGAGAGAATGAATTATTAGTGAGCCATTCTCACTAATATGTGTGCATTATTTTAATTGAATAATTAGCTTGAAAATTGTCATGGTAAATCATGACATGACCATTATCATTTCAATTTGCAAAGATCAAAGAGCATCTTCCAAATGAAATGATTATGGTCAAGTTGTCAACAAGGTCAACAAGTCAATGAAGTCAAATTGTCAACAACAACAACCATGCACAACTATTAAGCTAATTATCAATTAACTATAATACACACAAAAGCAATAGGGTTAATAAAATGACAATAGCCATTAACCCTAAACAAGGTCCTCTCCCTCAATCTCAAGCAACTGCGCATACGCACCCGCATTCGTGATCCGAGGAACACGAATACACTGAGAAAAACCAATCTCGAATCATATACTAGGATCCGGCTTAAACCAAAGCCCGCTAGTATAAACTGTCCGAACAGCAAACGTGCACAAGTGCGCGAATGTGAACGAACCCTGTCGCAAAACCATGCGACCTCTACTCATTTTGCCTAAAGGCGAATAGCTCTCTGTGTGGGACTCTAAAGACTCGACACTACGCTGGCAGTGGGTTTAACCACAGACCGCAAGTGGCACTAGCTGTACGTAACGGTCCCCAGGTAGATGTCGATAAGAAGACTGACGAGGTGAACCCCATCTGCACTCCTACAGAGCCTGTATGTGACAGTCTCCGTACAGTCCGGTCTGTTCGTCTGATACATCGCATGGCGGGCCTAGGGGGGCGGTGAACGTCAGTCCCCTAATAGCGGTACAAGTCGTGTCGGAGTGTAGCCCAGAACACCCAGAGATAACACTGGAAACCTACCAGTATATCTCGCTTGCCCTGGCCAGGGACTACTTGTTAGTTATATGTATGCCCTAGAGGCCATTACTGTACATAGAATGTATATTGTAGTGGATGCTGGGACATATATAGGGAGGACTTTCTTGCTCGACATGATAGTACGCTATCTGGTTGCACTTTATCTTAACATGTATACTTTCTGTCTCTCTGATTACATGTTGATAAAGCCCATAGGATGTGTACTCGACTTCCAGGACTATGATGTAGATCATACTAGTGGGGCCTGGGTAGTCCATGATACATCCTTGAAATGTTCCTAGTCGAGGGAATATCGAGACGGGGCATCGATATTCCAGAGTAGACTAGCGCATATCTTCTCGACCCATGCGATGGGCGATGGATGATCCCATATCCATTGGTGTTTGACATCGAAGATGGTATGCGGGTGCTCAGTGGAGACTGGGTACACTGAACGGACTCGCCGAGAACTCCCAGATGGTATTATACCCCACGTCAGATGGCAGTTCTCTGGTGACACTGGTACAGCTTAGTCTGTTGACCCGAGATCGTCATAGAGTCTTGTGTGTCTCCCACTGTGCTTTGATTTCCACCCTACCACGGCTCTACTGAGTTGTGCAAACAGGTGGTTTTTGGGTACAGTCCCGATTCACATGGAGGCAATGAGCGATAGGAGGGGATTCGTCTCTCCCGGTATTGGGGGTTGATGTTGTGCAATGCTCGACTGGCCATAACAGGAAATCCCTGGCCAGGGTTGCAGTGATATACTGGTAAGAGTTATCAGTAGTTTCACGAATGTTATGGACCCTACGTCGGCATGATTTATCGAGCTATTGGGGTCTGACGTTTACCACCCCTAGGCGAGATATGCGACATATCAGACGAACAGACCGGACTATACGGTAGTGTTACTGGTCGGATTCACTGGAGTGTGAGCGGGCTTGCTCGTCGATCTTCAGATCGCTCAATACCCGGGTGGCCGTTACGTTTAGCAGACCGCTTGCGGCTTGTGGGTGCTTGATATGATCATCATCTGCTGCCGGCGTATTGACGAGTCTTTAGAGTCCTACACAGAGGTTTCCTGGCTCAAGCGAAACGAAATAGGAGCGCATATGAGATATGTGCGGGACCGAGAATAATACGAGTATGTGATACTGTATTCGATTCTCGCGATGTGACATTGATCGGTTATATGCGATATAGCCGGGTTATCGGATCAAGTGTTGATTCGATAAGATGTTACTAATGATACCAGTCGGTTATGTGCGCATGACCGGATCATTGAATCAAGTGTTGATTTAATGATTTAATGTATAATTATATATTTGATATATTACTTTGCATTAACTAGTATCGGTTCACTTTAGATGGATTTTCTCACTTGGTTCGTGCGCATTGCATATGCGATATGTTTTTTTTTTATGCACTTGTATGTATCATGTTTGATGATGCATGCTAACTTGAGTTTGTGTAAAGATTAAACCATGGTTATTCAAATGGTTAGGGTTTTGTTTTTCATATCTATTTATTTATTTATTTATTTATTTTCTTTTTGGAAAATGAAATGAGAAGAATGATGGCTTCTTTTGTTGTGTAGTTGAAGATTCATGAACCTTTGACTTTGTCCACCATTCTTATATCATGCTTAACCTAACCATTTGATTTAACCCTAGTTAAATCTCTACACATAACCATGGTTAAGTTATGATAAAGATTGCATTATTCTTTTCTTTTTATTTTTAACTTATCATGACATTTCTTCTTCTTCTTCCTTGCTTCAAGTGAAGAAAAGCTAACCTCATCAATGGTGATTGATGTTTTTGAGTGAGAAATCCAATTCTAAAGTTAACCCACTTCCTATTTCTTCATCCTCTACCTCTTGCCAAGTAGTAGAGTGTGTTTACTTCACAAGTTTCATGACTTGGTGAAGTTGTGAGCTTGATCTAGCGATGCCTCGACGTAGATCATCTTCGGCATGGACATCGACGACCTAGCTTGCCCATTCTCCGACGAAGCCGACTCTAGAGCCCGGATTTGATTTGGACAGCGGAGACGACCTCGTTACGGAGCCGTGGAGGTGGAGGACCGGATCTACAAAGGTTGTTTTTCCGTTAAACCAATAGTTAAGTGTTAACTAGTTTTCTTTTCGCCTAGACATCTAGTAAACGATCCGTAGTCGGGTTTGTAGGCACCCGTAAAATTTTAATATGGCATGATCGATGACATGTGAGACCTCACTAGGGTGCCTAGGAACCCTACAGTGGTATCAGAGACTAGCTAGAGCCTTAGGCGATGCGTAGACGGAATTTGAAGTCCGATCGAACCGAAAACCTACATCCAACTTGCTCTCTGTACTTTTTTCAAATTTGTGGATTTTTGCAAATTAAAAATATGCAGAAAAATAAGCAGGGAAATCTAAGAATTACGGTGCAAAAATTACCTAATGATCCCTCAAAAGTGCGGCGGAACCGCGGCATTAGCGTGCTAATACGGCCCTTCCGCCGCCGTTTTGTCTTATTAGGCACTCAATTTTGCACAGTAACTCCTATTTTTCAGTGTTGGTTTTCCTGGAATATTTTTTTCTGAAATCAAGAGTTGAGTATTTTGGGTTGTATAGGGGGTTCGTACATTCGATCGGATTGTCAAATTTTGTCTATGTGTTTTTCCGGATAATTTTTGAATATGTTAAAAAGTTCGACCTGATATAAATACCCAATTTTTTCCCTGTCGGGAAATTTCCAAGTATTGGATATTTCTGTAGTTTAATCACGTTCTAAGTAGTGCAAGTAACACGATGGTCCCTCTAGAAGACAACAAACCTTAACTCGATTATGTGACCGTCTTGAACTACCCTTTGAACCTTCGGGTTTGGGGCAGTACGGCGTGCCACATGTGAGGCGTTGGCTTGACCCTTCTACGGCTGGACCGTTGGTACTGAGGTACGAACTGAATGTTGTTAGACTCGTTTCATGTGTTGATCTATATTGGGAAAACTTGGGTGTTCGATTGTTCGATCGAAAAGTTTAGCATTTTCTATTTATCTGGAATGTGATACAATAATTGGAATTCACAATAGTTATGAGATAACTGAATGAATGTTGTAAATCTAGCAGTTTAGTCTCACTTGATCGGTTGCCACGGAATTTTGATGTGATCAAAAGTCCGTCGCAATCACGTAGCGTACGCGGATATTCGCCGGGCAAACTTAATAGACAGCCTCACTCCATAGCCCCGACCAAGTGACTGTAGGAGAACCCCGTCACCGAAAGCATCCGTTCGGGTGCTCGCGGCAGCGGTGTTCCGCCTTGGTGCACTTCGTCGACGGTATCGGGGGTGCGGCCGCCTACTGAAGTTTGCGACGAGTATTCGATCAGAATGTCGGGAATCCTGTTGAATTGCCCGACTTGATATTGAAAAGAGTTTTCGATAATGAGACTAAAATGCGGGGTTTATAATTGTTAGGCATGCGATGTCTAAAGTAATTCATTTGGTCAGGCATGCGATGTCTGAGGAGGTTGCGGATTCCAACTGTTGTAGTTTTACACTTTCTTTTCTGTGACCGTAAGTGTAATATGTGATATCGCCGGTTTCGTTGCTATATGTCAACGACAATTGGGATGCGCATATTTACTTACGTTGATGACATTTGATGTTATGTGTTGCTGGATATGTTATATTGGATTGTCGTGTTTGAATAGCCGGGGTTTTTTTTTATGTGAGATGAGTGTTTTTCATTTTCATTCATATAAAAACTTGTATGTAATATTCTTTTATTGGGGCACTTCCAGGTTGCGGAAGTTGTCACCGTTTGTATATTATTTACTTTTCTGCACTAGGATAGACCCAAGGAGGGGAGCACTAGTAACCGGGTTCTAGGGTCCAGTGGGAGACCAACTCGAGGAGTCGAGTCCGGGTCTCCTAACCCTAGAATTGGTAGGGTTGCTTGCCGCTCTCGTAGGGGTCTTGGGGTGTGGGATTGGCTATTCATCACGACCGTGGAATCCGTGTTTTATACTGGCTCGTATTGAAAACACGGACGTCCTAGTATATCCAATATTTCATATGTTTCTTCTGCTGTGATTTATCTGTGATCATGTGATGTTCTGTGACAGGTATTATATATAGTATATATGATATATTATATAGACGTTGCTTATGTTTTACACCCGCGCTAGCCCTGCCTCGCTCTGGCGTTAGTTACCTAACCTAACGGTGCAGACGGGACATCGAGGCGAATGCGGATGGCATAAGTGTACGTCATATCTATCTGTGATGTTTAGGTAACTTAAAATGATGGGATATTCATTAATGAGATTAATGAAAGAAAATAAACCTAATTGATGTTGTGGAATCGAATTTCAAAATAAAACAGGTAGCTACAGTTCTTGCTTTGCATCGCGGTGTTCATTGTAGAACATCCTGCACCTTATTCGATAAGGAAAGGACCGAGATCCCTTCACCGGGAGTGACTCCTTTAGCAATAACTGGCAGATGCTACAACCCTCGGTTTGTCTTTTGATCGCTTCTATAGTTTCTGCTTTGCACAGCGATATATATGATATATCCCGCACCTCATTCGACGAGGAAAGGGCCGACGATCCCTTCACCGGGAGTGACCCCTTTAGCAAAACTAGAAAAGCCTCAAAAACATTCCATTTAAAAAACCATTTGATTCCGCAACGAGATCAAGTTCAAAGCGTTAAAGGTTTTCACAAAAACCAGCCGCAACCCTCCGTCATTTTAGGAAGTAGAGTACTTAGTATTCGTGCTGTGTTTGTTGACCATAGTCAAGGCACAGTGTACGGTAGCTAAGTGATGTCTTCCTACACCGCATATGATGCGATTAGTTAGGACAGTCGCGTGACTTTGTTGACCTTAGTTAAGGGTCATGTGGGTGGGTCTAATTAATCACAAAATGACGGGTAGAACTTGACTAGTACTTATGATTTGTTGACCATAGTTAAGGTCATAGGTGCTAGGGGTAAAAACCTTTATCGGGAGTTTCAAGTGTTGAAACTTGCAATGAGATTGCATACCTTCTATGTGATAGTTGGATCCCGATACCCACTGCGAGTAATTGTTACTCCTGGGAGAGTTTTGCACTTTACAATTAGCCGATCAAGTAGGTGTCTAGAAAGGTGTCAACGGGGTTACGCCTCTGGGAAAACGAGGTTTACTGTAATTAGGTCCGTGCGAAAGCACGGGGAACCTCCCTCAAAGTACCGACATTGGCCTGGCTGAAAGATTGGCGAACTTGTAGAGTGTAATTAATCCCGGCTAGTCTTTCCTTTTAGGGTTTGAAGGAAGATTTGATAAAAACAGTGGGAGCCATCCTGATTAGATAAAATATATAACCAATCTGATCTTGCTAGAGCGCACGCAGAGTGTTTTCTTCTCTCTCTCTCCTGGTAGCGACCATATCACGCCTTAATCAAGATAATAATACGGAATATTGACCGAACCCGCTTGTTATACTAAGCTGGGGAACGTTGGTCCCGCTCCAACTTATAATTGTTATAAGACAGAGCAGGAAATAGGGAATACCAGAATTCCTATGCCGCCCAAACGAGGAAAGTGCATATGATGCATCTCCTTCGGGTGTGTTCATTACAAAGAACTGTTTCTCAGTATCCTCTGAATCCTGGGTATATGATGCCGGATCAGGATCCCAGATATGTAATCTGTTACATAGAGCTACAAAATGGTAGAAAAACTGAGAACGGGTGATAAGTTTCATGAGGCAGAAAACGGGGCAAGTGTTGCAGCCAAGTCTGTTGGTCACTGTCACCCTGTATTACGAATACATTGATTCTGAACAAATGCTGTTAGATACCGAACCTGATATACAAAATCATATCACTCTCTTTATTAGTAAAGAAGAATATAATTTTGTATTGTTGGATAATGTTTTGAACATTTCCTATATCAAAAGTTGATCGGTTCAGGCACGTTATCTAAAAGCATTGACGTTCTAAATCAAACTACAGTTCCTCGTATACAGAACACACACAAGAGGAAGAGTTCAGAGATGAACGAATCCTTCTTGAGGCATTGTAGACTAGGTCACATCAATGCGACCCGACTGGCTGAAGTTACATAATAGATGCATATTTAAATCAGTTTGAATTTACATCTTATGAAACTTGCCAGTCATGTCACAAAGATAATATGACCATAGCTCTGTTTATTGGAAACAGAGAAAGAGTTAGTAAACTCTTGGGACTGATACATGATGATGTATGTAAGATCTCCTGTCTACACATGCCAGGACTGGTTCTTTATACTTCATTATATTCTCTGATAATCTCTCAAGATTCAGTCATATATTCTTGTTGAAATATAAGTCCGAACCTTTTGAGGTATTCACAGAATATAAGTAGGAAGTAGAGAACCAAAATACGGGTATAAGTATTATGTCCTGTGATAAGATCAAGGAGGAGAATACTTGTGCATGGCATTTCTGGACTATTCCAAAAGAAAATGAGATTCTCTCTCAGCATTACTCCTCCGTATAAACCATAGCACGATGGTATATCGGGGCGGAGCAATCACACCCTATATGATAAGGTGTGCTCTATGATGAGTACTACTGAGTTACCTATTTCCTTTTGGGGTTATGCACTTGAGAAGCTGCATACCTATTGAATTAGGTTTGAATCAAATCAGTGCCTACCACTCCATATGAGATATGGTATGGGAAGAACCCATCTCTTAAGCGAGATAAGATTTGGGATTGTCCGGCCTATGTCAAAAGCAAAATCCGGACAAGATCGAGGCAAGATCAGTTCTGTAGAACTGGAAAGGTTCCAGCTGTACAAAACTGCTAATGATTTGACAGAACCAAAGGATTCAATAGTTTCCGACGAACCTCAGCCTCTCCGCCGATCTAGTAGGGTTCCTCATCCGCCTGAGAGATACCTCGGTTTCTCGATGACAGTGGGAGCAAGGATTGCATCATGAGATGATGACCCAACTAGTTTCGAGCAGGCCATCGAGAGTAGGGACTCTGTAAGAATGGCTGGATGCTTAGCGATCTGAGATGGAATCCATGTACACCAGCAAAGCATGGACTTTAGCTGCTATATCTGAAGGGTTAAATCCCCATCAGGAGCAAGTATATCTTGAGAAGATTACTTGGTGTAGATGGAAAAGTTGAGACTTTCAAAGCTAGACTTGTTAAAGGTTTTCGTCATCGACCAGGCATGGATAATGATGAAACCTTTTTCCAGTAGCTATGCTTAAGTCTATCCAGATCCTACTTACCACGGCTACACACCATGACTACGATATCTGGCGGTTGGGTGCCATGACTGCTTCTCTAAATACTGATTTAGAAGAGAACGTCTATAAGAACACAGCCAGAGGGCTTCGTAAACAGTGGGAGCAGCGGAAACGTGTGCAAGTTTCTTTACACAATGAAGCAGGCATCGCGGAGATGGAACGTCTGTTTTGATGTCATAGTCAAAGTGTTTGACTTCATCAAAATGATAGACGAACCTTGTATATACAAAAGGGTAGTAGAGAGTAAGGTAGTCATCTTCGTATTGTACGTAGACAACATACTCTTGATAGGAAAAGAGTTTCCTATACTATGATCGGTCAATCTCCTATTATCACAAGGATTCTCCAAATAGGATAAAGATGATACCTCCTAAATCCTGAGATTTGGACCTATGAGATAGATCTAAAGGGATATTAGGGTTCTCACTAGGTATAGTGAGATTGTATCAATCGATCCTGGGGAGAATCACTGGAAGTGTTCCAGGGTGATAAAGACGACTGAATGTCAGTCACAGGCATTGTCTTTACCCTCAGTAAAGGGACGGTATGTTGGAAGATTTCCAAGCTAGATACCGTGACAAACTAGACGATAAAGGCTGGTAACATCGCTATTAAAGATACTACCAAAGAGGAAGTTTGGGTGTATATTGGTTCATAAGATGAACTAGGTTCCTGCCATTGTATGACAATGGAAGTGTGGCTTTGGCCGTTGGAACCCTGGTCCCATCAGTGACCCAGACGTATTCTGAGGCAGCATCACCTGATCATGGAGATAGTTGATCTCCAGTGTGATCGAGGTAAGGAGAGTAGACTCAGAGGACAACACGGCGGATCCACTCACGAAGGCCTTTTTCCCAAAGAGAGACACTTTTATGGGATGGTTGAGTATGAGATACTACAACCACTGCTACAGATGGCCCTAGTGCAAGTGGGAGATTGTTAGTTATATGTATGCCCTAGAGGCCATTACTGTACATAGAATGTATATTGTAGTGGATGCTGGGACATATATAGGGAGGACTTTCTTGCTCGACATGATAGTACGCTATCTGGTTGCACTTTATCTTAACATGTATACTTTCTGTCTCTCTGATTACATGTTGATAAAGCCCATAGGATGTGTACTCGACTTCCAGGACTATGATGTAGATCATACTAGTGGGGCCTGGGTAGTCCATGATACATCCTTGAAATGTTCCTAGTCGAGGGAATATCGAGACGGGGCATCGATATTCCAGAGTAGACTAGCGCATATCTTCTTGACCCATGCGATGGGCGATGGATGATCCCATATCCATTGGTGTTTGACATCGAAGATATGCGGGTGCTCAGTGGAGACTGGGTACACTGAACGGACTCGCCGAGAACTCCCAGATGGTATTATACCTCACGTCAGATGGCAGTTCTCTGGTGACACTGGTACAGCTTAGTCTGTTGACCCGAGATCGTCATAGAGTCTTGTGTGTCTCCCACTGTGCTTTGATTTCCACCCTACCACGGCTCTACTGAGTTGTGCAAACAGGTGGTTTTTGGGTACAGTCCCGATTCACATGGAGGCAATGAGCGATAGGAAGGGATTCGTCTCTCCCGGTATTGGGGGTTGATGTTGTGCAATGCTCGACTGGCCATAACAGGAAATCCCTGGCCAGGGTTGCAGTGATATACTGGTAAGAGTTATCAGTAGTTTCACGAATGTTATGGACCCTACGTCGGCATGATTTATCGAGCTATTGGGGTCTGACGTTTACCACCCCTAGGCGAGATATACGACATATCAGACGAACAGACCGGACTATACGGTAGTGTTACTGGTCGGATTCACTGGAGTGTGAGCGGGCTTGCTCGTCGATCTTCAGATCGCTCAATACCCGGGTGGCCGTTACGTTTAGCAGACCGCTTGCGGCTTGTGGGTGCTTGATATGATCATCATCTGCTGCCGGCGTATTGACGAGTCTTTAGAGTCCTACACAGAGGTTTCCTGGCTCAAGCGAAACGAAATAGGAGCGCATATGAGATATGTGCGGGACCGAGAATAATACGAGTATGTGATACTGTATTCGATTCTCGCGATGTGACATTGATCGGTTATATGCGATATAGCCGGGTTATCGGATCAAGTGTTGATTCGATAAGATGTTACTAATGATACCAGTCGGTTATGTGCGCATGACCGGATCATTGAATCAAGTGTTGATTTAATGATTTAATGTATAATTATATATTTGATATATTACTTTGCATTAACTAGTATCGGTTCACTTTAGACGGATTTTCTCACTTAGTTCGTGCGCATTGCATATGCGATATGTTTTTTTTTTTGTGCACTTGTATGTATCATGTTTGATGATGCATGCTAACTTGAGTTTGTGTAAAGATTAAACCATGGTTATTCAAATGGTTAGGGTTTTGTTTTTCATGTCTATTTATTTATTTATTTATTTATTTTCTTTTTGGAAAATGAAATGAGAAGAATGATGGCTTCTTTTGTTGTGTAGTTGAAGATTCATGAACCTTTGACTTTGTCCACCATTCTTATATCATGCTTAACCTAACCATTTGATTTAACCCTAGTTAAATCTCTACACATAACCATGGTTAAGTTATGATAAAGATTGCATTATTCTTTTCTTTTTATTTTTAACTTATCATGATATTTCTTCTTCTTCTTCCTTGCTTCAAGTGAAGAAAAGCTAACCTCATCAATGGTGATTGATGTTTTTGAGTGAGAAATCCAATTCTAAAGTTAACCCACTTCCTATTTCTTCATCCTCTACCTCTTGCCAAGTAGTAGAGTGTGTTTACTTCACAAGTTTCATGACTTGGTGAAGTTGTGAGCTTGATCTAGCGATGCCTCGACGTAGATCATCTTCGGCATGGACATCGACGACCTAGCTTGCGCATTCTCCGACGAAGCCGACTCTAGAGCCCGGATTTGATTTGGACAGCGGAGACGACCTCGTTACGGAGCCGTGGAGGTGGAGGACCGGATCTACAAAGGTTGTTTTTCCGTTAAACCAATAGTTAAGTGTTAACTAGTTTTCTTTTCGCCTAGACATCTAGTAAACGATCCGTAGTCGGGTTTGTAGGCACCCGTAAAATTTTAATATGGCATGATCGATGACATGTGAGACCTCACTAGGGTGCCTAGGAACCCTACACTACTCGTGTAATAGCTCTCCTGGACACAGCGCGATGTCAACCCCCAATACCGGGAGAGACGAATCCTGTCTAACCGTCACTGCCTCCAAGTGCTTCGGGACTGCACCCAAAAACTACCTGTTTGCACGACTCCTTTGAGCCGTGGTAAGGTAGTAATCAAAGTGCAGTGGGAACACACTCGAGGCAAAGTGACAGTGTCAAGTCAACGGACTAAGCTGTACTCATGTCACCTGGGAACTGATAACTGAAGATAGGTATATTACCAACCAACAGTTCCCGACGAGTCATGTCCAGTGTACTCGTAACCTAACGAGCACCCGCTTACTATCCCAAGTACGACGTACTAACGGCTGTGGGACAGACCGTCTCCCACACTGGGATGAGAAGCGCATACGCTAGTCTACTCCGGAGTATCGATGCCCTGTCTCGATAGTCCAACGACCAGGGACCTGTATAAGGATGTGCTTATAGATTACCCAGCTCCCACGAGTGCGAGCGCCATCACAACGCTGGTAATCAAGCGAAGATCCTAAGGGCTCTACTAATATGTATACCAGCAATATGCTAAAAGAAACACATGCACATATTAAAGCAGAGACAAACCAAGTAGCATACTACCATTTCGAGCAAGATTGTATATACAACTGTGAATATCCCAAGCTTCCATTAAGTAATATACAAACCAGTATGATACAATAATGGCCTCTATGGCATATACACTAACACTATCAACGTGCAATAGTGACCTGTCAGGTCACCTAAAGCAGTACACGATGATAAAGATAAACCAGATAACATATTATAATCTCGAGTAAGACTGTCCTACCGGGATAGGTCCTCCCTCAATCATTGCAATCACGTGCCTGTGATCCAATAATTGACTCTGAGGGCACTATCTCCAACAATCTCCCACTTGCAATCAAGGCTAATTATTGCGATGTCGCATACTCACAGCCTGTGTGATACCGAACACCCAACTCCTCTACTAGTCAGTCTCACAAAACTCGTTTGCGAAACTATTGCGTTCGAGGAATAGCCTCAGTGAGTGGATCCGCTTAGATGTTTCTTTCTATGTCTCTCTATATCTCAAGTTCGCGGAGAAACCCATCTCCCGAAATGAGCAATACTTGTCTTAGAGTATGTCTGGATGTCAGATGGGACCTAGCTCATAAATGAACTCCAAATCCAAACTTCTTAGACTGTATCGTCAACTGAACTTAATCAGTATCCTGCGCCATGCCTCCCTCAGTATTGCCTTGGACCATCTGTCCAAAATACTGCCCCTCATCAGAAGGAAAACTATAACTCTGACAACCTCCTTGTCGTCCAGGTCACCTTGGAAGCCTGGAATGATAACTGTCTCCCGAAAGAGGCTGTCGTTATCATATCCCTAGAACATCCACTTATGTTCTAAAACTGCTTCCGACTGTTTCTCCAGGATTGGATCAATGTCAACTTATTGCATCTAGTGCAAGAACAACATCTAGTGTGGTACTTGACATCTCATGATTGACTCAATTGCCTAAGCAAGTGATCTGCCAATCATGCACATCCCTCTCCCTGTTAGTCTGTAAGACATCTTTAAAGAGGGTGACTCCATCACCTGCAGATACACTACCGTGCCAGGAGTCGTCCATTCTAAATACTCTTAGAATGTTGTCTAAGTACCCTGATTGGGAAACAACCCAAATCTAGATCTAAAACCATAGATCTAGTAACCAAAATGTCAAATACAATATCCAAGTCCTGTGTGGAGAAACCACTGTGTGACGACCAAAGTATAACCGATCGTAGTATAGGAATATCATTTCCTACTCTGTGTATGTCATCCAAATACCATGACATCACACCCTACCACCTTCTCAACAGACCCATCCCCTATTCTGATGAAGTCAAACCTATGACTGTCATTTCAGAAATAGATGATCTATCTCCGCTACAGCTGCTTTAGTCTATAAATAGACATAAGCCACCTGTCCACCAATGCTTCCGCTGCTCCCACTGACTACGACAACCCTCTGGCAGAGTCATATACACGTACACTTCTAAAACTAGTTTAGAACGACGCTATACTCATCCTCCCACCGGGTCTCGCAACCTGGAACAACAGCAATGGCAAGTGTGGGTAAACAAGAACTTCCCTGTCACCGTCCTTGAGGCTATCGAAGTACCTCTCGGGTGCCTGAAGTTACCCACCTTATCTGCTGAGTGGCCAATGGAATGTCAAACCAGATTGAATCTTTAGGTTCCTATCAAATCTTCAGTAATCGTTTGTGGTTCTGGAATCACTTCCAGTTCTACCATACTCCCACTACTGTTTTCTGAAAAAATCCATTTTTGTTAAAGCTGTAGCGAGTTAAGAACAATATCACTATTGATCTTCCAGATGGTAGAAAGTCAACCCTCGTCATAGCCTGGGTCGACCCACAAACAGCCATTACAGAAACGTGCCTTGAGTTGTCCAGTGTCTGGTTTTAATCATAAACCGGACAACTCCCCATACCTTAACATCGTTAAGATATGAACTGTTCTATATCCTATATAGAACCAGAGGCACTGATTTAATTGAACCAGATTCAAATCATGCAGCTGTCTCCAGTGCATGTCAACTAAATGGAAGAGAGGCCGATCAGCGTTACTCAACTTAGGAATGCTTCCAATTATGAGTAACCTGAAAGAGAAGCAAGTTCTCTTAACCATTACTATCAACTGAATACCATACACAAGTATCTACATCTTCGATCACCTTGAAGAATCCCGATACTTGCTACACCTGGTTCTCTACTCTATTCAAATACCTATAACTTCTCAAAATTCGGACCATGTGTTTCCACGAAACACCTGTCTAAAAACTAGAGAAGTCATAAGTAAACCGAATATAGTACGAGGACCAACCCTTCTGTCCTGATGGACCCTGGACAACATACAATACTCTGTATAAGTCCCTTGAGTCTGATTACTCATTCACTGTGTGTCGCAGGTTGAATACTGTACTATGGTTATGAAGAATTACACCGTTGTTTAATGCTCCTTACCTAACCATCCACTGATATAGGTAAATGTCACAGACATAATTTCAAAAAGGTATATCTCACTCTATGAAAATAGACGTACAGATATATCGATTTGAAATTGGTGCATAACAGCGGATATTCAAAACCAAATATTTGCTGACCGGCAAACAACCCAGGTGACTTCCTCAAATATCACCGATTACAACGAATCCCGATATAATGAGGATGATCACCCAATTTCCAATAACTTACTCCCACTCAACATCTGAAAAAAAAGCTATACAGATGTGAGAATCGGACTTGGTAAATACATACCCTGGAGCAAGTGTCTAATCGGGAAATCAGTTTTCTTTTAACTGTACACAGTGAAACTGAAACATTGAAATGTTTCGATGGGGTATCCCGGTAGTCCTAGTAATGCCTCTTCCAGATTCACGACTGTAACCGTATAATTCTTTGCCATCTCTCCAAATCCCTTTATATGTCTTTAGTCATTACCTTCTGCACGCCCTTTTTGGCCAAATGGTTTTCTTCCTTCCCTACCGTTCAGCACTAGCCTATGGTTTGGAAGAATACTGTCCAATAAGCATAATGGGTGTACTGTCCTAATCCCAGGAGCACTCGCAATGCGAGAGAAGGTGAAGATAAAAGACACCTGAATAAACCTTATTCCTATTTCTCCTGAACCAGAATCCATCCCCGAACTGGAACAAGTTCCTTTCGAGTTCGTATATAACCATACGATGGAGTATCCAATAAACTGTGGATCTTCGTAGTGATACGGAGTGTCCTAGAGAAATACAAAGGTGAAGTGGGAGTGGTAATGAAATACCTGGTTTGGTCGTGAATATCAGTCGCAATTTACTTTGCCCTCTTACTAATCCCTTGCTTTGTCTTAACTTAATACCTTCTATACACCATCGTTAGGCTAATTGGTTTTCTTTATTCCCTACCTGTCGGCACCTGCCTATGGTTTGGAATAAGACTATCCAATTTGCGTAATAGGTGTACTATCTCCTAAACCAAGGAGTACTCACAACTCGAGAGAAGGTAAAAGGAAAAGACAACTGAATAATCCTATCTGTTTTCTCCAGAACCTGAAACCATCCTCGAATAAATTCCTTCGAGTTCGTATATAACCATACGATGGTTTTCCCAATGGAAGTGGACGTTCGTAGTAATACGGGGTGTCCTGGAGAAAAGGGTAAAAGTAGGAGTGGCAATGAGGTCTGCAACTCTGACAATCCAAAAGCCAGTGTTTAAGAAGGTTCGGTTGATTTTGGTCTCTGAGTCATAGTCTTAGGGTCGGGTCAATGGTCGCTGCCAAAGAGAGAGAGAAAAGAAACACTCAGCGTGCACTCTAACCTAGATCAGAATGGTTACCAATTTATCTAATCTGGAAACCTCTCACTGTAACCTCAAATTCTTCTCCAAACCCGAAAGAAGAATTAGTCAGGATCACCCGAGGAGTAAACCAACTCATCAGTGGGAATCGGGATCCAACTATCATCGCATGATAACGTGACGGAATCCGCTCACGCTATCACACTCCAGAAGGTATGCGGATATCTGGCAAGTTTCAGTTCTTTTGAAACTCCCGATGTGATTTTTTTTTGCCCCATGCTCTTATGACCTTGACGAAGGCCAACAAATCATAAGTCACATGTCAAGTTCTACCCGTCATTGTCCAGGTTAATTTTAACCCACCCGTACAAGCCCTTGACGAAGGCCAACAAGGCTATACGACTGTCCCAAACCAACGCATCTATCTATGCAGCAGAAAGGTAACAAGCAGCTACCATACACTATGCCTTGACGAAGGCCAACAAACATAGCATGAATACTATGTGCTACCCGTCTGAAACGACGGAGGGCTACGAATGGTTTCTGGCGAAAACCTTTAACGTAATGTACTTGATATCGTTGAAGGAACTGGATAGCTTTATAAAAATATAGTGACGAAAACCTTTGCTAAAGAGGTCACTCCCGGTGAAGGGATCTCGGCTCTTTCCCCGTAAAATGAGGTGCAGGATATTCCAACTGAATACCACGATACAAAGCAAAAGTAATCGTCTATAGTGAAGTTATTGCCCTGACGCAAACTTTTGTCCAAGGGGTCACTCCCGGTGAAGGGATCTCGGCCCTTGCCTCGTCGACTGAGGAGCAGGATATTCCAACTGAATACCACGATGCAAAACAAAAGAGAACGTCCTTGCAAATAACAGCTTTTTGAAAAATGTTCCAACAACATCAGATTAGGTTTGTTTTTAACTTGCATTGATCCGAATCAACGCAGTCCCATCAATTGATCACACCACAAAGAACGAAAATAATATGACGTGTATATGCCATCCGCATTCGCCACTGGGTCCCGTCATTACCCGTTAGGTTAGCTAACTAACGACAGAGCGGGGACTGGACTAGCGCGGATGCAAAACATATACAACATCTACTAATGTATATACCAATATATTATATTTCGCTCAAGGCGTGATAAAATGCAACATCACATAAATGTACAGCATCATAGAACAATACAGATATCTGGGATCCCCGGGTTTCACAGAGCCACTACTGAAACCCGACGTTCCCCTGGTTGTGTGGATAGCCTGTGCAATGAAATCCTAGACCCCTACGGGCGCAGCAAGTTACCCGCCAAAACCTGAAGCGAGGCAGCCCCCTTCAGCGACGTGAATGGACCACCCGGCACTTCACGGAATCCGGTAACTTGGGCACCTCTCCTGGGTCAACCTGTACCCCCTACGAGTGCGGTGAATAGCCCGCCAATTCTAGAGTGAAGCCCCCTCCGTCTCAATGCCATGAGATGCGGGCTTGTTGCCCTCTAGAATCCGACTGTCCTTGCACCCCTCCGCGGGGCAATCCTAGTACAGAAAGTAAAATATACATACAACGGGTACATCGACCGCAACCTGGTCGTGCCCCAAAATAATAATACAAACAGGCAGTGACGGCAGTCCACATGTCAGACGCTCGCCCCGCAATATCAAATGTACATAATACAACAAAACACTGTACTAGCATTGCATCCAGGCTATCCCCCACGACCGATCCGCAACATCACAGCAAAATCACAGAACATCAACGTGAAAGTCACGTTCGCAAATCCGTCTAACCGGGCTATAGCAGTTAGACTGGATTTACCGATCAAGTGACATTCACGGTCGCAGATATAATGTAAATACTGTGAACCAATGTGTTTAATATATCCGATCGATCAAATTTTACTAAATGGGCCCCCAAGTACTACTGTAGCACATCAAGAAATTCTGGGCCCAAAAATAATATTCCAAAACCCCTATATCCAAGTCAGGAGCTTTCTGGAAAATTTTGGTACACTGAACAGTTCAAGTCGCAGCGGAACCGCGGCCCAAGCATGGGTTTGGCCGCGGTTCCGCGGTCGTTTAGATTGTTCACGAGACCAAATTTTCCCAGAACTCTTAGAATTCCCTGCACATCATTCTGAGACAACCTGAAAAATTTTTGGACTTCAAAAAATTTCGACAGAAACTGATGTGAAGAAAACGCGGGTTTTTGGAATTTTGTTCGATCGGAAATGTAAAACACATTAGACAAAGCTAGTCTATGTTAATGGCGAGGCTCTGATACCAATGTAAGTTCACGGCGGCGCCCCGGCCGTCAATCCGACGCCAAAAATTTGGAAGAGAAAAACTTTAATTTTGCAAACTAGCAAACCGGCACCACCGCGCACTAAATACTCGGATCGAACCATTAACTAGTTCTAGCTAACTACAAGATGGGGAAGAAAGATATACCGACTGATCCGAGTCCTCCGGTCTTCTCGTCATCGTCCCGATCTCCCGCGGAAACTCCGGTCGTCGCCTCCTTGCCGGAAGGGCACCACATCGTCTGCATCTTTTACGGGCTCCCACCTCAATACCGAGGCAACTCGGGCACGAAGCTGGCTAGTCGACGTGCCCAAGATTTGCTGTAGAATGTGTATTGCTCAAGTCTCATTTTGGGGTTTATGGAATTGCCTTTTGGTGGAGGGATGAACTATTGAGTTTGGAGATGGAACTTGTGGGAATTTTGCAATGCTAGAAGAACAAAATTCCCATCACAAGAATTTGGGACAGCCCCTTTCCCTCTATGTGGTCGGCCATGACCATGGAATGGAGAGAATGAGAGTGAGAGCAATGAGGGAGTGAGTGGCTTGATCAATAATGCAAGAGGGAATCAAAAATGAAATCATGAAGGAACATGATCACAAAAACATCCACACTCAACCACAACCATCATCAACAATCATGTCCACAAAAGTCAAGCCATGATGAAGATAGAAGTCAAGGTCAAAGAAGAGTTATCATGATACAACAATATGCAATCACCACCCTCCACAAATACTTATTTGCACAATTGCAAATAAGCCCTCCTCCACCAATCTTCGGCCAAAGAAGGATACAAATGAAAATGGCCGAAACGGAAAGCAAACTGGCAACTCCAGAAAACTGGTCCCGTAATAAATTACAGGAAAAACCCCGCTACTGTGCATACACACCCGCATCTGTATTCCGACCGAAATACAAATGCAATGAGACAAAACTACACTGTACTATACTAGGATCCGGCTTAAACCAAAGCCGGCTAGTATTATCCGTTCGATCCTGATCCGTGCAATACCGCACGTATCTGATCGAATCCTGCCATATATCCATACGGCCTTTAGTACCAACTGTCCGATCCTGATCCGTGCAATACCGCACGTATCTGATCGGACCTTGCCATATCTCCATACGGCCTCTACAGCTTTTTGCCCGAAACTTGAGTAACTGAATGTGGGGGACTCTAAAGACTCGTCAACACCATGGTTGTGGATTTAACCACTAGCACGTCAGAGGTATAAGCCAATACGTGACGGGCCACCAGCTATTGACCAAAAGGGACGTCGATGAGCGAACTCATCCTGACACCCTACTGAGCCTGTCAGTGACAATATCCGTACAGTCCGGTCCGTTCGTCTATGAGCATCGCATGGCGGGCCTAGGGGGTTGGTAAAAGTCAGACCCCCAAAAGCGGTACAAGTCGTGTCGGAGTGTAGCCCAGAACACCCTGAGATACTACTGGAATACGTACCAGTAAATCTCCTGCCTCGGCCGAGGGCTTCGTGTAATGGCTCTCCTAGACACAGCGCGACCTCACCCCCAATACCGGGAGAGACGAACCCCTGAAGATCCGCTCACTGCCTCCATGTGGCTCGGGACTGTACCCAACTAAAACCTGTTTGCACGTCTCCTTTGAGCGTGGTAGGGTAGTAATCAAAGTACAGTGGGAACTCACACGAGACAAATGACGATCCCCAGGTCGATGAACTAACCTGTACACATATCACCAGGGAACTGCTATCTGACGTCTGGTATAAGACCAACTAGCAGGTTCCCGGCGAGTCCTGTCCGGTGTACTCATAACCCAATGAGCACCTGTATACATCTTAGGTGATCCAACTGACACCAATGGCTTGTGAGACCAGCCACCGCCCCTCGTCGGGGTCTCGACTGTATACACTAGTCTACTCTGGAGAATCGATGCCCTGTCTCGAAACTCCCACGACTAGGGACCTTTTAAGGATGTGCTTATAGACTACCAGCTCTCATGTATATGATTGTCCTCATGCTGCTGGCAGTCAAGCAAGAATCCTAGGGGCTTTATCAACGTGCAATAGTGACCTGTCAGGTCACCTAAAGCAGTACACGATGATAAAGATAAACCAGATAGCATACTATCATCTCGAGTAAGACTGTCCTACCGGGATAGGTCCTCCCTCAATCATTGCAATCACGTGCCTGTGATCCAATAATTGACTCTGAGGGCACTATCTCCAACAGATATAAACGAACATCGGATGGTAAAATATGATATAGGGCACTAAATTCAAACTTCATGCTTAAAATATATATATGCAAATAAATATGGAATACTATAAATAGCATGTAGCAAGTTTCACTTGCCTGATCGGATCTCAAGCGGTACGTGCGACTCGTCGGATGTTGGGAAAACATTGCGATGTGTCCACGCGAGCACAAAACAGAACCAGGTAAGGCAAGAACACAACCGCGCTGACATGGAACGTCCTCAGGATTGCCCGAATCAACAGTGACGACACGGCTCCGGCAATCACCGGAAAGGCGTAATCAAGAAAAGCAAGAAGAGAAGAACACGAAGAAGAAGAAGGAAGGGTAGGGTTAGGTCGCTGTGGTGCTTTGGGATCAAGGAAAGCGGCATGGGGTGACGTCGGAAATGGGTCTCCGGCTAAGAGGGGTTTGCCGGCGTTGGACAGAAAGCTGCAGATTGCTTGGGTCGTTGTGTGCATGAAATGAGGGGAGAAGGTGTTCGCAATAGTAGCAGAGGGGTTAGGAGCGATGAGATGGTGGAGGTGAGGTCGAGGGTGTGAGGGAGACGACGATGATGAGGAGGGGCCGACGAGGTGGTCGGTCGGCAGAGTTAGGGTTCTCGCGAGTTGGTGTACAGGCTCGGGAGAACAGGGGAGGCTCGGGTTCTTGGAGAGAAGGGAAGAGGAAGGAGAGGTGCTGGCTGTGGAGAGAAGATGCTGATGAGAATGGTCGGCGGTGAGGCCGACAAGATGAAAGCAGGGATCACCTGCGAGGAGGTGATGGGTTCTTCGGTGTAAGGGGTGTCGGGGTTAGAGAGGTGAGAAGCAGGAGGTGAAGGATGAGAGGTGAGGAAGGCGAGGTCGACGATGGTGTCGATGGCGAGGTGAGGGTAGCCTGCGGTGAGGGGTTGTTGTGCAGTCGGGCGAAGGCGGGAGAAGAACGGCACTGAAGAAGAAGAAGAAGAGGAAGAGAGAGAAAGGAGTCGGTGATGGTGATGAGGGGAGGCCGACGTGGGCGTCGGCGGTGGTGGCGATGGCAGCGAGCGGGTGCGGGCGTGGGTTCACGCGGCCACGAGATCGAAGAAGGATGGCGGGAAAAAGAAAAATATAAAGAAGAAGACGAAGAGGGAGGAGAGAGAGATACGTGTTAATTAATGAGGGTAACAAATTAAATATGTATGTGTGCAGCGAGATAGAGAGAGAGGTTTGTTAAAGATTAGATTTAGAAAATATAAAATATATATTTACAGCGAGAGAGAGAGATAGAGTTGCGGTGAGGGAAATATAGAATATATATTTTTAGTTAAAACGTAAATAAAATTTAATAAGGAATTAAGGAATATAATATTAGTCCGTTTTGAGATTTTAGCAAATACAAACTTACTCCAAAACACGCCTGGGTTGGGTCCAAAAATTCAGATTAAAAATATGAAAATATATGTGACTTCCAAATTTCAAAATGAATGCTCAGTCAAAGAAAATGCATACCCCCAAGAACGGATGCACGTACGTGCGCGAAGCCATCCAAACACGTCCGTTTCACTGAACGGGACGAGAACAAGATGCGCGGACGCTACCACGGGGTTAGGGGTATCATGCAGGTTATGAAATGCAATTTTAAATTATTTTCTGTGACCTAGAATGTTATATGATAAAAGATGCGATACCAGGTAAAATGCCAGCATGTACTTATCATGTGGCCCACGTGTCCATGCGACAAGTCAAGATAATCTATAAATAAGAATTAAACAGGTTCAAGCAAGCGGGTCGGGTCGAATGCAAAGTAAAGTGTAAAATACCATTCGCACCCACAATTTGTTAAATCAAGAATATCACGAATAAAGAAATACGAGAACTGGAATTGGTATAAATGAACTCGGGTGTTACAACCACATTTTGAACCCCGCTGAAATTTCCAGGTGTTGTAATTTTCCGAAGTTGATTGTACTCCTAAAATCGTGCAAGTACCCCTATGGACCCTCTAGAAGAACATAATAATCTTAACTCGATTCTATGCCCACGGAACAGCGATCGAACCTTAGGGTTTGCCGTAGTTCCGTGGTGTCATAGGTGAGGCGTTGGTTAACTCCTTCTACGGCTGGACCATAAACACTGTGGCACGGTTTTTGAGTGTTTTGACTTTGCTCAAATGTTGAGCTCACAGGGGTAATTTGTGGATGTATGTTGATTCGATCGAAACGTTAAACATCGTCATAATATACTGCGATTGTGCTACAATATGTGGAATTCATTTAGTTAGGCGTCAAATCCGTAATATGTGATATTTCGGGTTTACGATGTCTGAGGTGATGGATTCCAAATGTTGTAGTTTTCAGTTTTCTTTTCTGCGACTGTAACTGTAGTATGTGGGGGTATTGCCGGCTTCGTTGCTATACATCAACGACAATCGGGATACGCATACTTGCTTACGTTGATGATATGAGATATTATGTGTTGCTGTGATATGTTATATTGGATCGTCGTGTTTTGAATAGCCAGGGTTTTTATGTGAGATGAGGGTTTTTATTTTCATTCATGTAAAATTCATTGTATATAATATTATTTTATTGGGGCACTTCCAGGTTGAGGATGATGTCACCATTGTATATTATTTACTTTTCCGCATTAGGATAGACCCAAGGAGGAGAGCACAAGTAGCCGGGTTCTAGGGTCCAGTGGGAGGCCATCTCGAAGAGTCGAGACCGGGTCTTCTAACACTAGAATTGGCAGGGTTACTTGCCGCTCTCGTAGGGTTCTAGGGATGTGGGTTTGGCTATTCATCGCGACAGTGGAATCCGTGTTTTATACAGGCTCGAAATAAAACACGGACCTCCGAGTATATCCAATATTTCATATGTTTCTTCTGCTGTTGATATACTGTGATGTGATCATATTATATGCCTGAGATGGATGCTTTATTATTGTATATATGATATATAATAAACGTTGCTTATGTTTTACACCCGTGCTAGTCCCGTCCCGGTATGCCGTTAGTTAAGTAACCTAACGGTGCATAACGGAACAATGTGGCGAATGCGGATGGTATAAGCATACGTTGTATTTTCGTTTCTTTTGTGATGCTTAGGAAGCATAAATGATGGGACTTATTAATGAGATTAATAAAAGAAAAGAAACCTAAAAGATGTTGTAGAATTAAATTTTCAAAAAGAGTAGCTACAGTTTTTGCTTTGCATAGTGGTATATGTGATATACCCTGCACCTTATTCGATGAGGAAAGAGCCGAGATCCCTTCATCGGGAGTGACCTCTTTAGCAAAACTGGCAGATGCTACATACTCACGGTTTAATTTTTGATTCCTTCTACAGTTCTTGCTTTGCATAGTGGTATATGTGATATACCCTGCACCTTATTCGATGAGGAAAGAGCCAAGATCCCTTCACCGGGAGTGACCTCTTTCGAGAAACTAGAAAAGCCTCAAAAACACACCTTTTCAAAATCAATTGTTTCTACAAAGATATTAAGTTCAGTATGCTCATGGTTTTCTTAAAAACATGCATAGCCCTCCGACATTTCAGATAAGTAATACTTAGTATTCGTGCTGCGTTTGTTGGCTTTCGTCAATGCGTAGTGTGCGGTAGCTAACTATTGCTTATCTGCAGCATATCATGCGATTGGGTTAGGGTAGTCGTACAGCTTTGTTGGCTTTCGTCAAGGGTCGTGCGGGCGGGTTTAATTCAATCAAGAAATGTACGGGTTGAACTTGACTAGCGGACTATGGTTTGTTGGCATTCGTCAAGGTCATAGCACGTTAGGGGTAAAAGAATTATCGGGAATTTCAAGTGTTGAAATTTGCAATGAGATTGCATACATCCTATGAGATAGTTGGATCCCGATACCCACTGCGAGTAAGAGTTACTCCTGGGAGAGTTTTACACAGGACAATTAGCCGATCAAGTAGGTGACTAGAAAGGTGTTTACGGGGTTATGCCTCTGGGAAAACGAGGTTTATTCTAATTAGGTCCATGCGAAAGCACGGGGAACCTCCCTCAAAGTACCAACACTGGCCTGGATGAAAGATTGGCGAACTTGTAAAGTGTAATTAATCCCGGCCAGTCTTACCTTTTAGGGTTTGAAGAAAGATTTGATAAAAATAGTGGTAGCCATCCTGATTAGATAAGATAATAACCAATCTAATCTTGCAAGTGTAAGTCCATGCTACCTCTCCCGGTACTTTCGGGAATGCGGAATTTGGTAAAAAACGATTTTCTTAAAGATGGTAACATGGACCTAAAACCCGGATCTTGGTTAAACATCTATCTAACATCCTAACTAAGAGATTCTAGCTACTCGGTTAGGGGGTTATACCTAGTTTGTCTTGAACTCCTTCTCTTCAAGCTCCGATGGTGGTCCGATGGCTCCTTCTCGTCGTCTCCGTACGCCGAAGATAGATCCACTTGAAAGCTCCAACCTTTAGCTCCTTCTTCGTTCTTTGAAGAAACTAGTTCACTTGGTTTGCTAAACCTAGTGAACTAGAATGAGTAGAGAGGAAATAGAATGGGATTTTATCTATGGTTCTTGATTCTCAACTCATGAGACAAGAGAACCATAGATCAAGAGAGGGAGCAAGAGGTTGAGGGTGAGAGCAAGAGGAGAGCTCAAGAACAAGAGAGAGAATGAGCAAGAAAGAATGAGCAAGTATTTTGTCTCTCACCCTCTCATAATCCAAAGTGATCATAACTCATCATATCAAAAAAAGTCTTATGTGATGGTTAGAAGCAACCACAACCATATCATTTCATGCACTCATTTTACACAAATGAGCAAGTAAACAAAAGTCTTTGCCATGAAATGATGGCTATGGTTATCATGATGGTCAACTAGTCAAGCCTAGTCAACCGGTCAACAAGTCAACAAAAGTCAACAAGTCAACAAAGTCAACAAGTCAACAAAAGTCAACAAGTCAACAACCATATCACCATAATACTTAATTAATATAATAGTTCATCACATATCATATTCTCATTAGGGTTCAAATAGTCAACGGTCAACTGTCAACAACCCTAATGAGAATCCGCTGCCTCTGCCTCCCTGTCAACTGTACATACACACCCGCATCCGCGTTCCGAGGAACACGAATGGAAACTGGATAAATCCAATCCCATAAGGTACACTAGGATCTGGCTTAAACCAAAGCCCGCTAGTGTAAACTGTCCGGACACTGTACGTGCACAAGTGCACGGATGTGACCGAACCCTGTCGCAAAACCATGCGACCTGTCGCAATACCATGCGACCTCTACTCTTTTGCCTAAAGGCTTTCTGTGTGGGACTCTAAAGACTCGACACTACGCTGGCAGTGGGTTTAACCACAGACCGCAAGCGGCACTAGCTGTGCGTAACGGTCCCGAGGCAATGCCGACAAGAAGACCGACGAGGCGAAACCCATCTGAACTCCTACTGAGCCTGAGTGTGACATTCTCCGTATAGTCCGATCTGTTCGTCTGATACATCGCATGGCGGGCCTAGGGGGCGGTAAACGTCAGTCCCCCAATAGCGGTACAAGTCGTGCCGGAGCGAAGCCCAAAACACCCTAAGATAACACTGGAAACCTACCAGTATATCTCGATTGCCCTGGCCAGGGACTACTCGTGTAATGGCTCTCCTAGACACAGCGCGATGTCAACCCCCAATACCGGGAGAGACGAATCCTGTCTAACCGTCACTGCCTCCAAGTGCTTCGGGACTGCACCCAACCACTACCTGTTTGCACGACTCCTTTGAACCGTGGTAGGGTAGTGGTCAAAGTACAGTGGGAACACACTCGAGGCAGAGTGACAGTGTCAAGTCAGCAGACTAAGCTGTACTCATGTCACCTGGGAACTGATAACTGACTATAGGTATAATACCAACTAGTCAGTTCCCGACGAGTCCTGTCCAGTGTACCCGTAACCTAACGAGCACCCGCATACTATCTCAAGTACGACGTACTGACGGCTGTGGGACAGACCGTCTCCCACACTGGGATGAGAAGCGCATGCGCTGGTCTACTCCGGAGTATCGATGCCCTGTCTCGATTGTCCTGCGACCAGGGACCTGCATAAGGATGTGCTTATAGATTACCCAGCCCCACTAGTGTGACGGCCATCACATCGCTGGTAATCAAGCAAAGATCCTAAGGGCTCCACTAATGTGTATAGGCGATATACAAAATATAAACACATGTACACATTGAAGTAGAAACAAACCAAGTAGCATACTACTATTTTGAGCAAGATTGTATATACAAGGTGAATATCCCAAGCATCCATTAAGTAATATACAAACCAGTATGATACAGTAATGGCCTCTAGGGCATATACACTAACAATCTCCCACTTGCACTAAGGCCATGTACTGGCGTATCGAAGACCTATCATCTCGATCAGCCGCTCGAACTGAGTCTGGGGCAGGGCCTTGGTGAATGGATCTGCAGTGTTATCTTCTGAAGCGACTCTCCGAACCTCGATCTCCTGGCGATCTACGATCTCCCTGATCAGGTGATACCGCCTCAAGATGTGCCTGGATTTCTGATGGGACCTGGGTTCCTTCGCTAAAGCTATAGCCCCGTTGTTGTCGCAATACAGAGGTATTGGATCAACAATGGACGGAACCACCTGAAGTTCTTTCAAGAACTTCCTCATCCAGACAGCTTCTTTTGCGGCATCAGATGCAGCGATGTATTCCACATCCATCGTCGAGTCTGCAACGGTTTCCTGTTTGGAACTCTTCCAACACACCGCCCCTCCATTGAGGGTAAAGACAAAACCCGACATGGACTTGGAATCATCCTTGTCACTCTGGAAGCTGGAGTCAGCAAAGGCCTCGATCTGGAGGTCTTTTTCGCCATACACCAAGAACATCTCCTTAGTCCTTCTCAGGTACTTGAGAATGTTCTTTACCGCTATCCAGTGTTTCTCCCCAGGGTTTGACTGATACCGGCTTACCACACTCAGTGCATAAGCTACATCCGGTCTGGTACACAACATCGCATACATTATAGAGCCAACCGCAGAAGCGTAGGGTATAATAGACATGCGATCCCTCTCCAAATCAGTCTTGGGAGACATCTTTTTAGAGAGGGTGATCCCGTGACAAGCCGGTAGGTTACCGCGCTTGGAATCTTCCATACTGAATCTCTTCAGTATGGTGTCGATGTACCTGGACTGTGATAGTCCTAATATCCTCTTGGATCTGTCACGGTAGATCCGGATACCCAGAATGTATGAGGCATCACCCAGGTCTTTCATGGAGAAGCTGTGTGACAAGAACCCCTTGACAGATTGTAGCATAGGAATGTCATTTCCTATTAAGAGAATGTCATCCACGTATAAAACGAGGAATACTACAGTTCTCGCTACAAATCTACTATAGATGCATGGTTCATCTGGATTTTTGATAAAGCCAAATTCTTTGACCGTCTCATCAAAGCAGATGTTCCAACTCCGCGACGCCTGCTTTAGTCCATAGATGGAGTTAAGCAACTTGCACACCTTTCCGCTGCTCCCACTCTGAATGAAACCCTCCGGCTGGTCCATATAGACACACTCCTCTAAATTTCCATTTAGAAAAGCTGTCTTTAATCCATATGCCAGATCTCATAATCGTGGAAGGCAGCAATGGCAAGAAGGATCCGAATGGATTTCAGCATGGCTACTGGAGAAAAGGTTTCGTCATAGTCCAAGCCAGGTCTTTGACGAAAACCCTTTGCTACCAGCCTAGCTTTATAGGACTCAACCTGTCCGTCTACACCAATCTTCCTTTTGAAGATCCACTTGCATCCTACGGGTTTTACCCCGTCTGGAGCAATGTCCAACGTCCATACCTTGTTGGTGTACATGGACTCCATTTCGGTCCGCATTGCATCCAGCCATTTCACTGAGTCAACGCTCTGAACGGCCTACTGGAAGCTAGTAGGCTCATCATAATCTATGATGCAATCCTCTCTATCCCCGTCTATGAGAAAACCGTAGTATCTCTCGGGCGGATGAGTCTGCCTACTACTCCTGCGGAGCGGCGTAGGAATGTCTTGTTCTGTTAAACCCTCTGGTTCCACTAAGCTTTCAGTAATAGTCTGTGGTTCTGGAACTTCTTCCAGTTCTATTGTGCTCCCACTTATCTGGTTTTCCAAAAACTCAGTTTCCAAGAAGTAGGCATGACGAGAAACAAGGACTTTTTGTTCCTCTTCACAGTAGAAGAAATATCCTTTGGAATTCTTTGGATATCCCACAAACTTGCACTGTACTGAGCGTGCCTCGAGCTTGTCCGCATGCTGCTTTTTGACAAAAGCTAGACATCCCCATGTCTTAATATGCTTAAGATAGGGTCTCTTCCCACACCACATCTCATATGGTGTAGTAGGCACGGTCTTAGTAGGAACTCGGTTCAAAAGGTATGCGGCTGATTCTAGCGCATATCCCCAGAATGATCGCGGTAACTCAGCGTTACTCATCATGGACCGCACCATATCCAATAGGGTGCGGTTCCGTCTCTCCGATACACCGTTATGTTGCGGGGTGTATGGAGGAGTAAGCTGAGAGAGAATTCCGTTATCTTTTAAATAGTCCAGGAACTCGGCACTTAAGTATTCTCCACCTCGATCCGATCTTAGAATCTTAATACTTTTGCCGGTCTGTTTCTCTACTTCATTCTTATACTCCTGGAATTTTCCAAAGGCCTCGGACTTATGTTTCATCAAGAAGACATAACCGTACCTTGAGAAGTCATCCGTAAAAGTAATGAAGTAAGAATGTCCGCTTCGGGCATGTGTAGACATTGGACCGCACACGTCACTGTGTACGAGTCCTAAGAGCTCGCTCGCTCTTACTCCTTGTCCAGTAAACGGAGTCTTTGTCATCTTTCGTTTGAGACAAGACTGACAAGTGGCATACGATTGATATTCGAACGCATTCAAATATCCTTCTGTATGTAACTTAGTCAACCTTCTCTCATTGATGTGACCCAATCTACAATGCCATAAGAAAGTCTGATTCATTTCCGGAGACTTTCTTTTGTGTGTATTCTGGACGTTGAAAATCTGTGGTTGGTTTAACACGTATATACCATTACTCAATGTACCTGACCGAATCAAAACTTGATTAAGGTGAATGTTTACAACATTACTTACAAACGCAAATTCATAACCTTCTTTAGAAACTAAAGATACAGAAATGATATTACAAGTTGCGTTGGGTACAAAAAAGCAATTACGCAAAACCAAAACATGTCCATCTGACATTCCCAGGTGATAGTCCCCCACGGCTTTAGCATCCATGCTAGCTCCGTTCGCAACTTTGAGGGTCATGTCACCTGCCTTCAAAACCCTACGGTTTCTCAACTCCTGCAAAGAATTACAGATATGAGATCCTGATCCGGTATCCAATACCCAGGAAGTAGAGTTTATTGAAAGACAATTTTCAATAACATACACACCTGAAGCTGAAGCGGCAACCTGCTTCAATTCCTGTGTTCTGGCCTTCCAGGCCCTGCAATCATTCTTCCAGTGTCCTTTCTTATGACAATAGAAGCATTCTTCCTTATCCACAAGCTTCCCCGCTATCTTTGTTGCTTTTGCTTTTCCCTTCGTATCCACTTTACTAACACCGCCCCTTGGTTTGGCGGGGGCCTTCTTCTTCTTTCCCTTGGCTTTCGCCTTGGACCTAGAAGAAGATGATCCTCCTACAAACAAAGTGGATGTATCCCTACCTTTCTGTAGGGTGCCCTCTGCGCTCCTCAGCATGTTGAGGAGCTCTGAAAGTTCAACCTCTTTTTCTTGTAGGTTGAAGTTCAGTATGAACTGGGCGTAAGTGGAAGGAAGGGACTGGAGAACTATATCCGTATATAGCTCACTCTCCAATGTGATCCCTAGGTCAGCGAGCTCCTCAATGTAGCCGATCATCTTTAGCACGTGCTCGGCTACTGATGATCCGACGGCCATTCTTGTCGAAAATAACTTTTTCGACGCTTCGTATCTTGCGATACGAGATTGCTCTCCATACAGTTCTTTTGTATGAAGCAATATGGATTCCATGTCCATATTCTCATGCCTCCTCTGATGTTCGTTGTCCATCGAGGCAAGCAGGAGGCATTTGGCCTTCGCGCTATCAATCTCCTAAGTCTTGCGGATTTCCTTATCCGCGACGCTGGAAGTTGGACCAGGGACAGGGGGAGCTTTGGTGGTAAGAAGATACCCCAGCTTGTCATAAGTGATTGCTATCTTGACATTCCTGAGCCAATCTTTGTAGTTTGGCCCTGTCAGTTTGTTTTTATCTAGGAGTAACTTAAGTCCAGTCATGTTGATTGGTCGCTGCAATTAGGAGAGAGAAGAAGAAACACTCAGCATGATGCTCTTGCAAGTTTAGAGTGGTTTTTAGTTTGTCTAAACAGGATGGCTCCCACTGTTTCTCGAATCCCTCCTCAAACCATAAAGGAAGAATTAGTCAGGATCAATCCCACCGTACAATACTTGCTTAACCGTTCAGCCAGGCCGGTGTCGGTACTTCGAGGGAGGTTTTCCAACGCTTTCGCGAAGTTCCTTAATTAAAGAACCTCTTTTCCCTGGGGGCGTAGCCCCGCTAACACCTTTCTAGGCACCTACTAGGTTTATAGCATTGATCGTTAAGTGAGAAATTTCCCGAGGAGTAGCATATACTCACAGTAGGATCGGGATCCAAATATTATCGCGTGACGAAACTGAAGGAATCCTACCAGAATCATCACACTCCAAATGGTATGCAAATCTAGCAAGTTTCAGTACTTATGAAACTCCCGATGTGGATTTTTGCCCCATGCTCTTATGACCTTGACTTTGGCCAACAAATCATAAGTCACATGTCAAGTTCTGCCCGTCGTTCTCCAGGTTAATTTGAATCCACCCGCACCTACCCTTGACTTTGGCCAACAAGGCAGTACGACTGTTCCAAACCAACGCATCTATCTATGCTGCACATGAATACCCAATAGCTACCAATTGTTAGTTATATGTATGCCCTAGAGGCCATTACTGTACATAGGATGTATATTGTAGTGGATGCTGGGACATATATAGGAAGGACTTTCTCGCTCGACATGATAGTACGCTATCTGGTTGCTCTTTATCTTAACATGTATACTTTCTGTCTCTCTGATTACATGTTGATAAAGCCCATAGGATGTGTGCTCGACTTCCAGGACTATGATGTAGATCATACTAGTGGGGCCTGGGTAGTCCATGAGTACATCCTTGAAATGTTCCTAGTCGAGGGAATATTGAGACGGGGCATCGATATTCCAGAGTAGACTAGCGCATATCTTCTCGACCCATGCGATGGGCGATGGATGATCCCATATCCATTGGTGTTTGACATCGAAGATGGTATGCGGGTGCTCAGTGGAGACTGGGTACACTGAACGGACTCGCCGAGAACTCCCAGATGGTATTATACCTCACGTCAGATGGCAGTTCTCTGGTGACACTGGTACAGCTTAGTCTGTTGACCCGAGATCGTCATAGAGTCTTGTGTGTCTCCCACTGTGCTTTGATTTCCACCCTACCACGGCTCTACTGAGTTGTGCAAACAGGTGGTTTTTGGGTACAGTCCCGATTCACATGGAGGCAATGAGCGATAGGAGGGGATTCGTCTCTCCCGGTATTGGGGGTTGATGTTGTGCTATGCTCGACTGGCCATAACAGGAAATCCCTGGCCAGGGTTGCAGTGATATACTGGTAAGTGTTATCAGTAGTTTCACGAATGTTATGGACCCTACGTCGGCATGACTTATCGAGCTATTGGGGTCTGACGTTTACCACCCCTAGGCGAGATATGCGACATATCAGACGAACAGACCGGACTATACGGTAGTGTTACTAGTCGGATTCGCAGGAGTGTGAGCGGGCTTGCTCGTCGATCTTCTGATCGCTCAATACCCGGGTGGCCGTTACGTTTGGCAGACCGCTTGCGGCTTGTGGGTGTTTGATATGATCATCATCTGCTGCCGGCGTATTGACGAGTCTTTAGAGTCCTACACAGAGGTTTCCTGGCTCAAGCAAAACGAAATAGGAGCGCTTATGAGATATGTGCGGGACCGAGAATAATGCGTGTATGTGATACCGTATTTCATTCTCGCGATGAATGTATCGAATGGTTGTATGTGATATAACCTAGTTATCGATTCAAGCGTTGATCCGATAAGCCGATACATTGGATACTAGCCGGTTATATGCGACATGACCGGATCATTGAATCAAGTGTTGATTTAATGATTTAATGCATAAGTATATATTTGATATATTACTTTGCACTAACTAGTATTGGTTCACTTTAAACGGATTTTCTCACTTGATTTGTGCACAAAGTATATGTGATATACTTTAGTGCACATCTATGTATCATGTTTGATGATGCTTGCTCTTGAGGTTAAGTGTGAAGAATTAAACAATGGTTAAGAGATGATTAGGGTTTGCTTTATCATTTTATTTATTCATTTATTTATTTTAATGAAAATGGTTATGAGTTATGATAAGAATGGAGGCCATTTTTGTTTCTTATTGGATGCTTCATGAACATTTGACTTTATGCCACCATTCTTGTCATTTTGCTTAACCCTAACCCACTCTAATCACCATGGTTAATTCTCTACACCTAACCCTAGTTAGTTATGATAAGTATTGGATTTTCTTTTTGATTAAAAATATACTTATCATAATTCTATGCTCATCTTCTTCTTCTTCCTTCAAGTGAAGAAAAGCTTGACCATCAATGGCAAGTCTTCAAATCTAGTGAGAAATCCAAAACTAAAGTTTACCCACTTCCTATTTCTTCATCCTCTACCTATTGCCAAGTAGTATAGGGTGTTTCCTTCACAAGTTTTTCCGACTTGATGAAGTTGGAGCTTGTTCTTGCGATATCTCGACGTAGATCATCTTCGGCATTGAACCGACGATCAAGCCCGCCCATTTCTTCGACGAAGCCGATACTTGAGTTCCGGATTCATTTTGGACAGCCGAGGGGACTTCGTTGCGGAGCCGTGGAGGTGGTGGACCGGATCTACAAAGGTTGTATGTCCGTTCCCTTAGTTAAATTGTTAACTAGTTTATGTTTCGCCTAAATATCTAGTAAACGATCCGTAGTCGGGTTTGTAGGCACCCGTAAAATTTTATTTGTGCATGTTTGATCACTTGTGAGACCTCACCAGAGTGCCTAGGAACCCTACAGTGGTATCAGAGCCTAGCTAGAGCCTTAGGCGAAGTCCAGACGGAAATTGAAGTCCGAACGAACCCGAAACCCCGATTCAAACATGCTCTCTGTACAATTTTTAAAATCTGGGATTTTTCCACATTAAAAATGTTCAGAAAAATCAGCAGGTGAATATATGAGGTACTGTGAAAGTCGTGCAACTTATTCCTCCATCTTGCCGCGCTTCCGCGGCACGAGCTAGCCTCGTGCGGCGGTTGCGCGGCGGTACGGCTACTTTATTAAATAATTTTTTCACAGTATCTCATAATTATTAGTGCTGGTATTCCTGGGTATTTTTAATATTTATTCCAGAGTTGAATTTTTCTGAGTTGATTTGGGGATTCGGTATTTCGATCGGGGTATCAAATTTTGTCTGTGTGGCTTTCCGGATAAATTTTAGGATATGTTAAAAAGTTCGACCGGATATAAATACCCAATTTTTCCCCTGTCGGGAAATTTCCAAGTGTTGGATTTTTCCATAGTTGACGACGTTCTAAGTAGTGCAAGTAACGCGATGGTCCCTCTAGAAGACACAAACCTGTTGGAGATAGTGCCCTCAGAGTCAATTATTAGGTCACAGGTACGTGATTGTAATGATTGAGGGAGGACCTATCCCGGTAGGACAGTCTTACTCGTGATGATAGTATGCTATCTGGTTTACCTTTATCATCGTGTACTGCTTTAGGTGACCTGACACGTCGCTATTACACGTTGATAGAGCCCCTAGGATTCTTGCTTGACCACCAGCAGTATGAGGGCGATCATATAAGTGGGAGCTGGGGGTCTACAAGCGTATCCATAAAAGGTCCCTAGTCGTGGGAGTTTCGAGACCGGGCATCGATACTCCATTAGTAGACTAGTGTATACAGTCGAGACCCCGACGAGGGGCGGTGGCCGGTCTCACAAGCCACTGGTGTCAGTTGGATCACCTAAGATGTATACAGGTGCTCATTGGGTTATGAGTACACCGGACAGGACTCGCCGGGAACATGCTAGTTGGTCATATACCAGACGTCAGATGGCAGTTCCCTGGTGACATGTGTGCAGGTTAGTTCATCGACCTGGGGATCGTCATTTGTCTCGTATGAGTTCCCACTGTACTTTGATTACTACCCTACCATGGCTCAAAGGAGTCATGCAAACAGGTTTTAGTTGGGTACAGTCCCGAGCCACATGGAGGCAGTGAGCGTATCTTCAGGGGTTCGTCTCTCCCGGTATTGGGGGTGAGGTCGTGCTGTGTCTAGGAGAGCCATTACACAAAGTCCTTGGCCAAGGCAAGGAGATTTACTGGTAGGTGTTCCAGTAGTATCTCAGGGTGTTCTGGGCTACACTCCGACACGACTTGTACCGCTTTTGGGGGTCTGACTTTTACCAACCCCCTAGGCCCGCCATGCGATACTCATAGACGAACGGACCGGACTGCACGGATATTGCCACTGACAGGCTCAGTAGGGTGTCAGGATGAGTTCGCTCATCGACGTCCCTTTTAGTCAATAGCTGGTGGCCCGTTACGTATTGGCTTATACCTCTGACGGGCTAGTGGTTAAATCCACAGCCATAGTATTGACGAGTCTTTAGAGTCTACCACACTTTCAGTTACTCAAGTTTCGGGTGAAACGCTGTAGAGGCCGTATGGAGATATGGCAGGGTCCGATCAGATACGTGCGGTATTGCACGGATCAGGATCGGACAGTTTGTACTAGTAGCCGTATAGGTTTATGGCAGGGTTCGATCAGATACGTGCGGTATTGCACGGATCAGGATTGAACGGATATTACTAGCCGGCTTTGGTTTAAGCCGGTCCTAGTTTAGTACAGTGTAGATTTTGTCTTTTTGCATTTGTATCCGGACGGAATACAGATGCGGGTGTGTATGCACAGTATCGGGGTTTTCCTGTAATTTATTACGGGACCAGTTTTCTGGAGTTGCCAGTTTGCATTCCGTTCCGGCCGGTTTTCCTTTGTTCTTTCCCGGCCGGACTTTTCCGATGGAGGGTGTTATTTGCAATTGTGCAAATAACATTTGTGGAGGGGGTTTCTTGTAAAAGATTGATTATGATAGCTTTCATTTCTTTTCAACCATGCTTTTGCTTTATGAGATTTGATTGTGATAAAGTGAGGGTATGGGTTCAATAGTATGAAGCATGGTGTATGTTTCTTTGTCTCTTGATGTGGTCACCCTTTCTACATCTCCTACACTCACCTCCCTTCTTGCTTCATATTGATTTTCCTCCACCATTTTTCTCACTTGATGCATAAGTTCTTACCATGGTTGAGTGAGAAGAAAAGAAGAGAAGGAGAGAGCTTCATCTTTGAGAGTGTTTATCATTCTTGATCTCTTTTCATGCCAAGAAAAATGCAAGCACCATTTTTCTTCTTGATTCCTCCATCATCTACAAATGGCAACAAACCCCAAAGTGAGACATCCACTCTACACTACACTTCCACAGCAAATCTTGGACGCGTCGATTCGCCAGCTTCGCGCCCGAGTTGCCTCGGTATTGAGGTGGGAGCCCGTAAAAGCTACAGGCGATGTGGTGCCCTTTTCCGACGAGGAGGAGACGGACGGAGATCCCGCGAGGAGATTGGAGTGGAGATGAAGACCGGAGGACTCGGATCAGTCGGTACATCTCTTCCCCTCTTGTTAGTTAGCTAGACTAGTTTAATGGTTACGATCCGGAGTTTAGTGCGCGGTGGTGCCGGTTTGCAAAGTCCGCAAAATTTAAGTTTATCACCGCTTCCGCATTCCGGCGTCGGATTGACGGCCGGGGCGCCGCCGTGCACTTACAGTGGTATCAGAGCCTCGCCATTAACTTCGTCTAGCTTCGTTTGATGTGTTTTACGTTTCCGATCGAATAAAATCCCGAAAACACGTATTTCAACCACATCAGTTTCTGTCGAATTTTTTTTGAGTCCAAAAATTTTTCAGGTTGTCTCTGAGTGATGTGCAGGGAATTGTAAGCATACTGCAAAAATATGGTACCATGAACTCACTATACCGCCGCGGAAGGGCGGCCAAAACCCTGATTTGGCCGCGCTTCCGCCGCGGTTTTAACTGTTCAAGCTCCCAACTTTTTGCATTATGTTCCTGAGTTGAAAATATGGTTTTTGGAATATTAAAATTGGGCCCAGGTTTTCTGTAACTGCTACAGTATTGGATTGGGGGCCCACTTGTTAAGTTTGATCAATCGGAAAATGTTAAACACATTTTTCACAGTATTTACATTATATCTGCGACCGTGAATGTCACTCGATCGGTAAATCCGGTCTAACTGCTATAGCCCGGTTAGACGGATTTGCGAACGTGATTTTCACGTTGATGTTCTATGTATTTGCTGTGTTGTTGCGGATCGGTCGTGGGGATAGCCTGGATGCAATGCTAGTACTGTGCTGTTGTATTATGTACATTTGATATTGCGGGGCGAGCGTCCGACATGTGGACTGCCGTCACTGCCTGATTGTATTATTCTTTTGGGGCACGACCTGGTTGCGGTCGATGTACCCGGTGTATGTATATTTTACTTTCTGTACTATGATTGCCCCGCGGAGGGGTGCACGGATAGCCGGGTTCTAGAAGGCAACAAGCCCGCATCTCATGGCATTGGGACGGAGGGGGCTTCACTCCAGGATTGACGGGCTATTCGCCGCACTCGTAGGGGGTATAGGTTGACCCAGGAGGGGTGCCTAAGTTACCGGATTCCGTGAAGTGCTGGGTGGTCCATTCATGGGGCTGCCTCGCTTCAGGTTTTGGCGGGTGACTTGCCGCACCCGTAGGGGTCTAGGATTTCATTGCACAGGCTATCCACACGACCAGGGGAACGTCGGGTTTCAGCGGCTCTGTGAAACCCGGAGATCCCAGATATCTGTATTGTTCTGTGATGCTGTACATTTCTGTGATGTTGCATTTTATTCATGCCTTGAGCGAAATATAATATATTGGTATATATATTAGTAGATGTTGTATATGTTTTGCATCCGCGCTAGTCCAGTCCCCGCTCTGTCGTTAGTTAGCTAACCTAACGGGTAATGACGGGACCCAGTGGCGAATGCGGATGGCATATACGTACATCAGTATATTTTCGTTCTTTTTGGTGTGATCAATTGATGGGACTGCATTGATTCGGATCAATGCAAGTTTAAAAACAAACCTAATCTGATGTTGTTGGAACACTTTTCTAAAAGCTGTTATTGCAAGGACGTTCATTTCTGTTTTGCATCGTGGTATTCATTTGGAATATCCTGCTCCTCAGTCGACGAGGCAAGGGCCGAGATCCCTTCACCGGGAGTGACCCCTTGAACAGAAGTTTGCGTCAGGGCATTAACTTCACTATAGCCGATTACTTTTGCTTTGCACAGTGATATTCGGTTATGAATATCCAGCACCCCATTCTACGGGGAAAGAGCCGAGATCCCTTCACCGGGAGTGACCTCTTTAGTAAAGGTTTTCGTCACTATATTTTCTAAAAAGCTATCCGTTCCTTCAACGATATCAAGTTCTTTACGTTAAAGGTTTTCGCCAGAAACCATTCGTAGCCCTCCGTCGTTTCATATGGGTAGTCAATAGTATTCAAGCTGTGTTTGTTGGCCTTAGTCAAGGCACAGTGTTTGGTAGCTATTGGGTATTCATATGCTGCATAGATAGATGCGTTGGTTTGGGACAGTCGTATAGCCTTGTTGGCCTTAGTCAAGGGCTTGTACGGGTGGGTTCAAATCAACCTGGACAATGACGGGTAGAACTTGACATGTGACTTATGATTTGTTGGCCTTAGTCAAGGTCATAAGAGCATGGGGCAGAAATTCACATCGGGAGTTTCAAAAGAACTGAAACTTGCCAGATATGCGCATACCTTCTGGAGTGTGATGACGTGAGCGGATTCCGTCACGTTATCATGCGATGATAGTTGGATCCCGATTCCCACTGATGAGTTGGTTTACTCCTCGGGTGACCCCGACTAATTCTTCTTTCAGGTTTGGAGGAGGATTTGAGGTACAGTGGGAGGTTTCCAGATTAGATAAATTGGTAACCATTCTGATCTAGGTTAGAGTGCACGCTGAGTGTTTCTTCTCTCTCTCTCTCTGGCAGCAACCATTGACCCGACCCTAAGACTATGACTCAGAGACCAAGTTGACCGAACCTTCTTAACACAGGCTTTTGGATTGTCAAAGTTGCGAACCTCATTGCCACTCCTACTTTTACCCTTTTCTCCAGGACACCCCGTTTTACTACGAACGTCCACATCCATTGGACAAAGCCATCGTATGGTTAGATACGAACTCGAAAGAATTTATTCGAGGATGGTTTCAGGTTCTGGAGAAAACGGATAGGATTATTCAGTTGTCTTTTTCCCTTTTACCTTTTCTCAAGTTGTGAGTACTCCTTGGTTTAGGAGATAGTACACCTATTACGCAAATTGGATAGTCTTCTTCCAAACCTTAGGCTGGTGCCGACCGGTAGGGAATGAAGAAAACCAATTAGCCTAAACGGTGTGCAAAAGGTATTAAGATTAAGACAAAGTAAGGGATTAGTGAGAGGGCAAAGTAAATTGCGACTGATATTCACGACCAAACCAAATATTTCTTCGCCAATCCTAAATCACCTTTGTATTTCTCCAGGACACTCCGTATCACTACGAAGATCCACAGTTTATTGGATACTCCATCTTATGGTTATATACGAACTCGAAAGGAACTTGTTCCAGTTCGGGGATGGATTCTGGTCCAGGAGAAATAGGAATAAGGTTTATTCAGGTTGTCTTTTATCCTCACCTTCTCTCGCATTGCGAGTGTTCCTAGGATTGGGACAGTACACCCATTATGCTTATTGGATAGTCTTCTTCCAAACCATAGGCTGGTGCCGAACGGTAGGGAAGGAAGAAAACCATTTGGCCTAAAGGGGTGTGCAGAAGGTAATGACTAAAGACATATAAAGGGATTTGGAGAGGTGGCAAAGAATTATACGGTTATAGTTGTGAATCTGGATAATGGTAGAGGCATTACTAGGAATACCAGGATACCCCATCGAAACATTTCAATGTTTCAGTTCAACTGTGTACTGTTAAAAGAAAACTGATTTCCCGATTGGACACTTGCTCCAGGGTATATATTTACCAAGTTTGATTCTCACATCTGTATGGTTTTACAGATGATGAGTGGGAGTAAGTCATTGGGAATAGGGTGACCATCCTCATTATATCGGGATTCGTTGTAATCGGTGATATTTGAGGAGATCACCTGGGCTGTTTGCCGGTCGGCAAATATTTGGTTTTGAATATCCGCTGTTGTGCACCAATTTCAAATTGATATATCTGTACGTCTATTTTTCATAGAGTGAGATATACCTTTTGATATTATGTCGATGACATTTACCTATATCAGTGGATGGTTAAGTAAGGAGCATTAAACAGCGGTGTAATTCTTCTTGACCATAAGTACAGTTTTCAACCTACGACACACAGTGAATGAGTTGTTAGACTCAGGGACTTATACAGAGTATTGTATATTGTCCAGTGTCCATTAGGACAGAGGGGTTGGTCCTCATACTATATTCTGTTTACTTTTAACTACTCTAATTCTTAGACATGTGTTTCATAGAAACACAGGATCTGAGTTTTGAGGAGTTATTGGTATAAGAATAGAGTAGAGAACCAGGTATTGCAAGTATCGGGATTCTTCAAGGTGATCGAAGATGTAGATACTTGTGTATGGTATTCAGTTGATAGTAATGATAAAGAGAAATTCCTTCTCTTTCAGGTTACTCATAATTGGAAGCATTCCTAAGTTGAGTAACGCTGATCGGCCTCCTTCCATTTAGTTGACATGTACTGGAGACAGCTGCATGATTTGAATCTGGTTCAATTAAATCAGTGCCTCTGGTTCTATATTGGATATAGTACAGTTCATATCTTAACATTGTTAAGGTACGGGGAGTTGTCCGGCTTATGATTAAAACCAGACTCTGGATAACTCAAGCCACGTTTCTGTAATGGCTGTTTGTGGGTTGACCCAGGCTATGACGAGGGTTGACTTTCTACTATCTGGTAGATCAATAGAAATATTGTTCTAGACTCGCCACAGTTTTATTAAAAATGGATTTTTTCAAAAACAGTAGTGGGAGTATGGTAGAACTGGAAGTGATTCCAGAACCGCAAACGATTACTGAAGATTTGATAAGGAACCTAAAGATTCAATCTGATTTGACATTCCATTGGCCACTCCGCAGATAAGGTGGGTAACTTCAGGCACCCGAGAGGTACTCCGGTAGCCTCAAGGACGGTGACAGGGAAGTTCTTGTTTACCCACACTTGCCATTGTTGTTGTTCCAGGCTGCGAGACCCGGCAGGAGGATGAATATAGCGTCGTTCTAAACTAGCTTTAGAAGTGCACGTCTATATGACTCTGCCAGAGGGTTGTCGTAGTCAGTGGGAGCAGCGGAAGCATTGGTGGACATCTGGCTTATGTCTATTTATAGACTAAAGCAGATATAGCGGAGTTAGATCATCTGTTTCTGATGTGACAGTCATAGGTTTGACGTCATCAGAATAGGGGATGGATCTGTTGAGAAGGTAGTAGGGTGTGATATCCGGGTTTTGGATGACATACACAAAGTAGGAAGTGACATTCCTATACTACGATCGGTTATACTTTGGTCGTCACACAGTGGTTTCTCCACAAGGGACTTGGACATTATATCTGACATACTGGTTACTAGATCTATGGTTTTAGATCTAGATTTGGGTGGTTTCCCAATCTGGGTACCTTGACAGCATTCTAAGAGTAATTAGAATGGACGACTCCAGGCACGGTAGTGTACCTGCAGGTGATGGAGTCACCCTCTCTAAAGGTGTCTTATAGACTAAACTAGAGAGGGATGTGCATGATCGGCAAGATCACTTGCTTAGGCAATTGAGTCAATCATGAGATGTCAAGTACCACACCAGATGTTGTTCTTGCACTAGATGCAATAAGTTGATATTGATCCAATCCTGGAGGAACAGTCGGAAGCAGTTTTAGAACATAAGTAAATGTTCTAGGGATATGATAACGGCTGCCTCCTTTAGGAGACGGTTATCACTCCAGGCTTCCAAGGTGACATGGACGACAAGGAGGTTGTCAGAGTTATAGTTTTCCCTCTGACGAGGGGCAGTATTTTGGACAGGTGATCCAAGGCAATACTGAGGGAGGCATGGCGCGCAGGATTCTGATTAAGTTCAGTTGACGATACAGTCTAAGAAGTTTGGATTTGGAGTTCATTTATGAGCTATGTCCCATCAGACATCCAGACACATTCTAAGACAGGTATTGCTCGTTTCGGAAGATGGGTTTCTCCGCGAACTTGAGATATAGAGAGACATGGAAAGAAACAACAAAGCGGATCCACACACTGAGGCTATTCCTCGAACGCAATAGTTTCGCAAACGAGCTTTGTGAGACTGACTAGTAGAGGAGTTGGGTGTTCGGTATCACACGGGCTGTGAGTATGCGACATCGCAATAATTAGCCTTGAGTGCAAGTGGGAGATTGTTGGAGATAGTGCCCTCAGAGTCAATTATTAGGTCACAGGTACGTGATTGTAATGATTGAGGGAGGACCTATCCCGGTAGGACAGTCTTACTCGAGATGATAGTATGCTATCTGGTTTACCTTTATCATCGTGTACTGCTTTAGGTGACCTGACACGTCGCTATTACACGTTGATAGAGCCCCTAGGATTCTTGCTTGACCACCAGCAGTATGAGGGCGATCATATAAGTGGGAGCTGGGGGTCTACAAGCGTATCCTTAAAAGGTCCCTAGTCGTGGGAGTTTCGAGACCGGGCATCGATACTCCATTAGTAGACTAGTGTATACAGTCGAGACCCCGACGAGGGGCGGTGGCCGGTCTCACAAGCCACTGGTGTCAGTTGGATCACCTAAGATGTATACAGGTGCTCATTGGGTTATGAGTACACCGGACAGGACTCGCCGGGAACATGCTAGTTGGTCATATACCAGACGTCAGATGGCAGTTCCCTGGTGACATGTGTGCAGGTTAGTTCATCGACCTGGGGATCGTCATTTGTCTCGTATGAGTTCCCACTGTACTTTGATTACTACCCTACCACGGCTCAAAGGAGTCGTGCAAACAGGTTTTAGTTGGGTACAGTCCCGAGCCACATGGAGGCAGTGAGCGTATCTTCAGGGGTTCATCTCTCCCGGTATTGGGGGTGAGGTCGTGCTGTGTCTAGGAGAGCCATTACACAAAGTCCTTGGCCAAGGCAAGGAGATTTAATGGTAGGTGTTCCAGTAGTATTTCAGGGTGTTCTGGGCTACACTCCGACACGACTTGTACCGCTTTTGGGGGTCTGACTTTTACCAACCCCCTAGGCCCGCCATGCGATACTCATAGACGAACGGACCGGACTGCACGGATATTGTCACTGACAGGCTCAGTAGGGTGTCAGGATGAGTTCGCTCATCGACGTCCCTTTTAGTCAATAGCTGGTGGCCCGTTACGTATTGGCTTATACCTCTGACGGGCTAGTGGTTAAATCCACAGCCATAGTATTGACGAGTCTTTAGAGTCTACCACACTTTCAGTTACTCAAGTTTCGGGCGAAACGCTGTAGAGGCCGTATGGAGATATGGCAGGGTCCGATCAGATACGTGCGGTATTGCACGGATCAGGATCGGACAGTTTGTACTAGTAGCCGTATAGGTTTATGGCAGGGTTCGATCAGATACGTGCAGTATTGCACGGATCAGGATTGAACGGATATTACTAGCCGGCTTTGGTTTAAGCCGGTCCTAGTTTAGTACAGTGTAGATTTTGTCTTTTTGCATTTGTATCCGGACGCAATACAGATGCGGGTGTGTATGCACAGTATCGGGGTTTTCCTGTAATTTATTACGGGACCAGTTTTCTGGAGTTGCCAGTTTGCATTCCGTTCCGGCCGGTTTTCCTTTGTTCTTTCCCGGCTGGACTTTTCCGATGGAGGGTGTTATTTGCAATTGTGCAAATAACATTTGTGGAGGGGGTTTCTTGTAAAAGATTGATTATGATAGCTTTCATTTCTTTTCAACCATGCTTTTGCTTTATGAGATTTGATTGTGATAAAGTGAGGGTATGGGTTCAATAGTATGAAGCATGGTGTATGTTTCTTTGTCTCTTGATGTGGTCACCCTTTCTACATCTCCTACACTCACCTCCCTTCTTGCTTCATATTGATTTTCCTCCACCATTTTTCTCACTTGATGCATAAGTTCTTACCATGGTTGAGTGAGAAGAAAAGAAGAGAAGGAGAGAGCTTCATCTTTGAGAGTGTTTATCATTCTTGATCTCTTTTCATGCCAAGAAAAATGCAAGCACCATTTTTCTTCTTGATTCCTCCATCATCTACAAATGGCAACAAACCCCAAAGTGAGACATCCACTCTACACTACACTTCCTACAGCAAATCTTGGACGCGTCGATTCGCCAGCTTCGCGCCCGAGTTGCCTCGGTATTGAGGTGGGAGCCCGTAAAAGCTACAGGCGATGTGGTGCCCTTTTCCGACGAGGAGGAGACGGACGGAGATCCCGCGAGGAGATTGGAGTGGAGATGAAGACCGGAGGACTCGGATCAGTCGGTACATCTCTTCCCCTCTTGTTAGTTAGCTAGACTAGTTTAATGGTTACGATCCGGAGTTTAGTGCGCGGTGGTGCCGGTTTGCAAAGTCCGCAAAATTTAAGTTTATCACCGCTTCCGTATTCCGGCGTCGGATTGACGGCCGGGGCGCCGCCGTGCACTTACAAAACCTTAACTCGATTATGTGACCGTCTTGAACTGCCCTTTGAACCTTCGGGTTTGGGGCAGTACGGCGTGCCACATGTGAGGCGTTGGCTTGACCCTTCTACGGCTGGATCGTTGGTACTGAGGCACGAACGGAATGTTGTTAGACTTGTTTCATATGTTGATCTGTTTCGGGAAAACTTGGGTGTTCGATTGTTCGATCGGAAAGTTTAACATTTTCTATTTATCTGGAATGGGATACAATAATTGGAATTCACAATAAGTTATGTGATAACTGAATGAATGTTATAAACGTAGCAATTTAGTCTCACTTGATCGGTTGCCACGGAATTTTGATGTGATCAAAAGTCCGTCGCAATCACGTAGCGTACGCGGATACTCGCCGGGTAAACTTAATAGACAGCTTCACGCCATTGCCCCGACCAAGTGACTGTAGGAGAACCCCGTCGCCGAAAGCATCCGTCCGGGTGCTCGCGGTGGCAGTGTTCTGCCTTGGTGCACTTCGTCGACGGTATCAGGGGTGCGGCCGTCTACTGAAGTTTGCGACGAGCATTCGATCAGACTGTGGGGAATCTTGTTGAATTGCCCGACTTGGTATTGAAAAGTGTTTTCGATTTTGAGACTAAAATGCGGGGTTTATAATTGTTAGGCATATGATGTCTAAGGAATTCATTTGATTAGGCATGTGATGTCTAAAGAGGTTGCGGATTCCAACTGTTGTAGTTTTACACTTTCTTTTCTGTGACCGTAAGTGTAATATGTGATATCGCCGGTTTCGTTGCTATACGTCAACGACAATTGGGATGCGCATATTTACTTACGTTGATGACATGAGATGTTATGTGTTGCTGGATATGTTATATTGGATCGTCGTGTTTGAATAGCCGGGGGTTTTTATGTGAGATGAGTGTTTTTCATTTTCATTCATGTAAAAACTGGTATGTAATATTCTTTTTTTGGGCCACTTCCAGGTTGCGGAAGTAGTCACCATTTGTATATTATTTACTTTTCTGCACTAGGATAGACCCAAGGAGGGGAGCACAAGTAACCGGGTTCTGGGGTCCAGTGGGAGACCAACTCGAGGAGTCGAGTCCGGGTTTCCTAACCCTAGAATTGGCAGGGTTGCTTGCCGCTCTCGTAGGGGTCTAGGGGTGTGGGATTGGCTATTCATCACGACCGTGGAATCCGTGTTTTATACTGGCTCGTATTGAAAACACGGACGTCCTAGTATATCCAATATTTCATATATTTCTTCTGCTGTGTTTTATCTGTGATCATGCGATGTTCTGTGACAGGTATTATATATAGTATATATGATATATTATATAGACGTTACTTATGTTTTACACCCGCGCTAGCCCTGCCCCGCTCTGCCGTTAGTTACCTAACCTAACGGTGCACGAGGGGACATTGAGGCGAATGCGGATGGCATAAGCGTACGTTATATCTATCTGTGATGTTTAGGTAATATAAATGATGGGATATTCATTAATGAGATTAATGAAAGAATATAAACCTAATTGATGTTGTGGAATCGAATTTCAAAATAAAACAGGTAGCTACAGTTCTTGCTTTGCATCGCGGTGTTCGTTATAGAACATCCTGCACCTTATTCGATGAGGAAAGGACCGAGATCCCTTCACCGGGAGTGACTCCTTTAGCAATAACTGGCAGATGCTACAACCCTCGGTTTGTCTTTGATCGCTTCTATAGTTTCCGCTTTGCACAGTGATATATATGATATATCCCGCACCTCATTCGACGAGGAAAGGGCCGACGATCCCTTCACCGGGAGTGACCCCTTTAGCAAAACTAGAAAAGCCTCAAAAACATTCCATTTAAAAACCATTTGATTCCGCAACGAGATCAAGTTCAAAGCGTTAAAGGTTTTCACAAAAACCAGCCGCAACCCTCCGTCATTTTAGGAAGTAGAGTACTTAGTATTCGTGCTGTGTTTGTTGACCATAGTCAAGGCACAGTGTACGGTAGCTAAGTGATGTCTTCCTACACCGCATATGATGCGATTAGTTAGGACAGTCGCGTGACTTTGTTGACCTTAGTTAAGGGTCATGTGGGTGGGTCTAATTAATCACGAAATGACGGGTAGAACTTGACTAGTACTTATGATTTGTTGACCATAGTTAAGGTCATAGGTGCTAGGGGTAAAAATATTATCGGGAATTTCAAGTGTTGAAGTTTGCAATGAGATTGCATACCTTCTATGAGATAGTTGGATCCCGATACCCGCTGCGAGTAAGAGTTACTCCTGGGAGAGTTTTATACATTACAATTAGCCAATCAAGTAGGTGTCTAGAAAGGTGTCAACGGGGTTACGCCTCTGGGAAAACAAGGTTTACATTAATTAGGTTCGTGCGAAAGCACGGGGGGACCTCCCTCAAAGTACCGACACTGGCCTGGCTGAAAGATTGGCGAACTTGTAGTGTGTAATTAATCCCGGCTAGTCTTTCCTTTTAGGGTTTGAAGGAAGATTTGATAAAAAGCAGTGGGAGCCATCCTGATTAGATAAAATAAAAACCAATCTATTCTTGCAAGAGCGCACGCTGAGTGTTTTCTTCTCTCTCTCTCCAGGTAGCGACCATATCACGCCTTAATCAAGATAATAATACGGATTATTGACCGAACCCGCTTGTTATACTGAGCTGGGGAACGTTGGTCCCGCTCCAACTTATAATTGTTATAAGACAGAGCAGGAAATAGGGGAATACCAGAATTCCTATGTCGCCCAAACGAAGAAAGTGCATATGATGCATCTCCTTCGGGTGTGTTCATTACAAAGAACTGTTTCTCAGTGTCCTCTGCATCCTGGGTATATGATACCGGATCAGGATCCCAGATATGTAATCTGTTACATAGGGCTACAAAAAGGTAGAAAAACTGAGAACGGGTGATAAGTTTCATGAGACAGAAACCGGGGCAAGTGTTGCAGCCAAGTCTGTTGGTCACTGTCACCCTGTATTACCAATACATTGATTCTGAACAAATGCTATTAGATGCCGAACCTGATATACAAAATCATATCAGTCTCTTTATTAGTAAAGAAATGATAAAATTTTGTATAGTTGGATAATGTTTTGAACATTTCCTATATCAAAAGTTGATCGGTTCAGGTGCGTTATCTAAAAGCATTGATGTTCTAAATCAAACTACAGTTCTTAGTATATGAAACACACACAAGAGGAAGAGTTCAGAAATGAACGGATTCTTCTTGAGGTATTGTAGACTAGGTCAGATCAATGCGACCCGACTGGCTGAAGTTACATTTAGATGTATATTTAAATCGTTTTGAATTTACATCTTGTGCAACTCGCCAATCATGTCACAAAGATAAGATGACCATAGCTCTGTCTATTGGAAACAGAGAAAGAGTTAATGAACTCTTGGGACCGATACATGATGATGTATGTAAGGTCTCCTGTCTACACATGCTAGGACTGGTTCTTTATACTTCATTATATTCTCTGATAATCTCTCAAGATTCAGTCGTATGTTCCTGCTGAAACATAAGTCCGAAGCTTTTGAGGTATTCACAGAATATAAGTAAGAAGTAGAGAACCAATAACCGGGTATAAGTATTATGTCCTATGATGAGATCAGAGAGGAGAATACTTGTGCATAGAATTCCTGGACTATTCTAAAGGAGAATGAGATTCTCTCTCAGCATTAATCCTCCGTATACACCATAGCACGATGGTATATCGGGGCGGGGCTATCACACCCTATATGATAAGGTGTGCTCTATGATGAGTACTACTGAGTTACCTTTTTCCTTTTGGGAGTTATGCACTTGAGAAGCTGCATACCTATTGAATTAGGTTTGAATCAAATCACTGCCTACCACTCCATATAAGATATGGTATGGGAAGAACCTATCTCTTAAGTAAGTTAAGATTTGGGATTGTCCGGCCTATGTCAAAAGCAAAATCCGGACAAGATCGAGGCAAGATCAGTTCTGTTGAACTGGAAAGGTTCCAGCTGTACAAAACTGCTAATGATTTGGTAGAACCAAAGAATTCAATAGTTTCCGACGAAACTCAGCCTCTCCGCCGATCTAGTAGGGTTCCTCACCCACCTGAGAGATACCTCAGTTTCTCGACGACAGTGGGAGCAAGGATTGCATCATGAGATGATGACCCAACTAGTTTCGAGCAGGCCATCGAGAGTAGGGACTCTGTAAGAATGGCTGGATGCTTAGCGGTCTGAAATGGAATCCATATACACCAACAAAGTATGGACTTTGGTTGCTATATCTGAAGGGTTAAATCCCCATCAGGAGCAAGTATATCTTGAGAAGATTACTTGGTGTACATGGAAAAGTTGAGACTTTCAAAGCTAGACTTGTTAAAGGTTTTCGTCATCGACCAGGTGTGGATAATGATGAAACCTTTTCCAGTAGCTATGCTTAAGTCTATCCAGATCCTACTTACCACGACTACATACCATGACTACGATATCTGGCGGTTGGGTGCCATGACTGCTTTCCTAAATACTGATTTAGAAAAGAACGTCTATAAGAACACAGCCAGAGGTCTTCGTAAACAGTGGGAGCAGCGGAAACGTGAGCAAGTTGCTTTACATAATGAAGCAGGCATCGCGGAGTTGGAACGTCTGTTTTGATGTGATAGTCAAAGTGTTTGATTTCATCAAAATGGTAGACGAACCTTGTATATACAAAAGGGTAGTAGAGAGTAAGGTGGTCATCTTCGTATTGTACGTAGACAACATACTCTTGATAGGAAAAGAGTTTCCTATACTACGATCGATCAATCTCCTCTTATCACTAAGATTCCCCAAATAGGATCAAAGTGATACATACTAAATCCTGGATTTTGGATCTATGAGATAGATCTAAATGGATGTTAGAATACTCACTAGATGTAGTGAGATGGTATCAATCGATCCTGGGGAGAATCACTGGAAGTGTTCCAGGGTGATAAAGACGACTGAATGTCAGTCACAGGCACTGTCTTTACCCTCAGTAAAGGGACGGTATGTTGGAAGAGTTCCAAGCTCGATACCGTGGCAATCTAGACGATAAAGGCTGATAACATCGCTATTAAAGATACTACCAAAGAGGCTGTTTGGGTGTATATTAGTTCATAAGATGAACTAGGTTCCTGCCATTGTATGACAATGGAAGCGTGGTTTCGACCCTGGAACCCTGGTCCCATCAGTGGCCCAGACAAATTCTGAGGAAGCATCACCTGATCATGGAGATAGTTGATCTCCAGGGTGATCGAGGTTAGGAGAGAAGACTCAGAGGACAACACGGCGGATCCACTCACGAAGGCCTTTTTCCCAAAGAGAGACTTTTTAGGGGATGGTTGAGTATGTGATACTGCAACCACTGCTACAGATGGCCCTAGTGCAAGTGGGAGATTGTTAGTTATATGTATGCCCTAGAGGCCATTACTGTACATAGGATGTATATTGTAATGGATGCTGGGACATATATAGGAAGGACTTTCTCGCTCGACATGATAGTACGCTATCTGGTTGCTCTTTATCTTAACATGTATACTTTCTGTCTCTCTGATTACATGTTGATAAAGCCCATAGGATGTGTGCTCGACTTCCAGGACTATGATGTAGATCATACTAGTGGGGCCTGGGTAGTCCATGAGTACATCCTTGAAATGTTCCTAGTCGAGGGAATATTGAGACGGGGCATCGATATTCCAGAGTAGACTAGCGCATATCTTCTCAACCCATGCGATGGGCGATGGATGATCCCATATCCATTGGTGTTTGACATCGAAGATGGTATGCGGGTGCTCAGTGGAGACTGGGTACACTGAACGGACTCGCCGAGAACTCCGAGATGGTATTATACCTCACGTCAGATGGCAGTTCTCTGGTGACACTGGCACAGCTTAGTTTGTTGACCCGAGATCGTCATAGAGTCTTGTGTGTCTCCCACTGTGCTTTGATTTCCACCCTACCACGGCTCTACTGAGTTGTGCAAACAGGTGGTTTTTGGGTACAGTCCCGATTCACATGGAGGCAATGAGCGATAGGAGGGGATTCGTCTCTCCCGGTATTGGGGGTTGATGTTGTGCTATGCTCGACTGGCCATAACAGGAAATCCCTGTCCAGGGTTGCAGCGATATACTGGTAAGTGTTATCAGTAGTTTCACGAATGTTATGGACCCTACGTCGGCATGACTTATCGAGCTATTGGGGTCTGACGTTTACCACCCCTAGGCGAGATATGCGACATATCAGACGAACAGACCGGACTATACGGTAGTGTTACTAGTCGGATTCGCAGGAGTGTGAGCGGGCTTGCTCGTCGATCTTCTGATCGCTCAATACCCGGGTGGCCGTTACGTTTGGCAGACCGCTTGCGGCTTGTGGGTGTTTGATATGATCATCATCTGCTGCCGGCGTATTGACGAGTCTTTAGAGTCCTACACAGAGGTTTCCTGGCTCAAGCAAAACGAAATAGGAGCGCTTATGAGATATGTGCGGGACCGAGAATAATGCGTGTATGTGATACCGTATTTCATTCTCGCGATGAATGTATCGAATGGTTGTATGTGATATAACCTAGTTATCGATTCAAGCGTTGATCCGATAAGCCGATACATTGGATACTAGCCGGTTATATGCGACATGACCGGATCATTGAATCAAGTGTTGATTTAATGATTTAATGCATAAGTATATATTTGATATATTACTTTGCACTAACTAGTATTGGTTCACTTTAAACGGATTTTCTCACTTGATTTGTGCACAAAGTATATGTGATATACTTTAGTGCACATCTATGTATCATGTTTGATGATGCTTGCTCTTGAGGTTAAGTGTGAAGAATTAAACAATGGTTAAGAGATGATTAGGGTTTGCTTTATCATTTTATTTATTCATTTATTTATTTAAATGAAAATGGTTATGAGTTATGATAAGAATGGAGGCCATTTTTGTTTCTTATTGGATGCTTCATGAACATTTGACTTTATGCCACCATTCTTGTCATTTTGCTTAACCCTAACCCACTCTAATCACCATGGTTAATTCTCTACACCTAACCCTAGTTAGTTATGATAAGTATTGGATTTTCTTTTTGATTAAAAATATACTTATCATAATTCTATGCTCATCTTCTTCTTCTTCCTTCAAGTGAAGAAAAGCTTGACCATCAATGGCAAGTCTTCAAATCTAGTGAGAAATCCAAAACTAAAGTTTACCCACTTCCTATTTCTTCATCCTCTACCTATTGCCAAGTAGTATAGGGTGTTTCCTTCACAAGTTTTTCCGACTTGATGAAGTTGGAGCTTGTTCTTGCGATATCTCGACGTAGATCATCTTCGGCATTGAACCGACGATCAAGCCCGCCCATTTCTTCGACGAAGCCGATACTTGAGTTCCGGATTCATTTTGGACAGCCGAGGGGACTTCGTTGCGGAGCCGTGGAGGTGGTGGACCGGATCTACAAAGGTTGTATGTCCGTTCCCTTAGTTAAATTGTTAACTAGTTTATGTTTCGCCTAAATATCTAGTAAACGATCCGTAGTCGGGTTAGTAGGCACCCGTAAAATTTTATTTGTGCATGTTTGATCACTTATGAGACCTCACCAGAGTGCCTAGGAACCCTACACCAATCACTGTGCCTTGACTTTGGCCAACAAACACAGCTTGAATACTATTGACTATTCATGTGAAACGACGGAGGGCTACGGATGGTTTTGGCAAAACCGTGAACGTAGTGAACTTGATTTGGTCGATGGAACGAGATAGCTTTTAAAAAGGAGTGGCTCAAGCTCCGCATTTAAAAGTTGGTTTTGAAAAGAACCGAGTGGTTTTTCGAAAGTGTTCCAACGACTTTAACTTGGTTTATTATCTTGCATTAGTTATTTTAATGTGTGATATTCTTGCATTAGTTCTTTTAATGCGTCCCATCATTTAAACCTACCATCGCAGAAAACAACCAAAATATGACGTACGCTTATGCCATTCGCATTCGCCACTGGGCCCCGTCATTACCCGTTAGGTTACTTAACTAACGACAGAGCGGGGGCTGGGCTAGCGCGTCTGTAAAACATAAGCAACGCCTAAATAATATCATATATAGATATACTGCAATGATAAACATTTCAGATCACAGATAAATACATTGGATATACTAGCAATCTGTAATTTGTACGAGCCTGTAACAAAAACAGATAACACGGTCGCGGTGAATAGCCAATACCCCACCCAAGACCCCTACGGGTGCGGCAAACTACCCGCCAAGTACCCGAAGCGTAGTAACCTCCCTCATCTCCATGAGTAGGCCACTCGACACTTCGGCATACCCGGTAGTTTGTGCACCCCCTCCATGGGTCTATCCTAGGAGCAAAAACAGTAAAAAGAAATTATACAATGACGGCTACAACCCCGACCCGGTTGTGCGGCCATACAAATAATTATTACATCAATTTACAAATTTACATGAATTGCAAGAAAAGAAAACTCTCGTCTCACAACCCCCGGCTATTCACCCGCGACAATCCAACATATTTATATACACATTCCAGCACATTACAGATCACAGATTTGTATAACCCCCACTAATCGACATATAGCGATTAGTAGACGTTCAATACAAATATCACATTACAGAAAACCCGTTAGCTTAAGTCTTTTAGAAGTTCGATCAAAAATACGGATTTTCGGGACCCCAAAATGAAATTTTCGTTCTGGAAAATCTGGGTTGAAAATATATATTCTAAAAATCCCAAAATACCCCAATGACCAAACTGCAGAAAAGAAAACCGTTGAACGAGTCAACTCGGCCGCGTTTCCGCGGCGGGAGCGTGCTCCCGCCGCGGAAGCGCGGCGCTTTGATCGTTTCAGCGGCCCAAATTTTTGCTGTATCTTTAAAAAAGCCTGAGTCGATTTTTTGTGTTTTTCAAAAAAGTTTTCCAGCACTTTTAAAATCGACAGAAAGTTTAAAATTTCGGGGTTCGTTTCGGGACTTTTTCGCTGATCGATCTTCTAGTTACTTACTAACATGTTAGATAGAGTTTAATTAGGCTCTGATACCACTGTAAGTCCATGCTACCTCTCCCGGTACTTTCGGGAATGCGGAATTTGGTAAAAACGATTTTCTTAAAGATGGTAACATGGACCTAAAACCCGGATCTTGGTTAAACATCTATCTAACATCCTAACTAAGAGATTCTAGCTACTCGGTTAGGGGGTTATACCTAGTTTGTCTTGAACTCCTTCTCTTCAAGCTCCGATGGTGGTCCGATGGCTCCTTCTCGTCGTCTCCGTACGCCGAAGATAGATCCACTTGAAAGCTCCAACCTTTAGCTCCTTCTTCGTTCTTTGAAGAAACTAGTTCACTTGGTTTGCTAAACCTAGTGAACTAGAATGAGTAGAGAGGAAATAGAATGGGATTTTATCTATGGTTCTTGATTCTCAACTCATGAGACAAGAGAACCATAGATCAAGAGAGGGAGCAAGAGGTTGAGGGTGAGAGCAAGCGGAGAGCTCAAGAACAAGAGAGAGAATGAGCAAGAAAGAATGAGCAAGTATTTTGTCTCTCACCCTCTCATAATCCAAAGTGATCATAACTCATTATATCAAAAAAAGTCTTATGTGATGGTTAGAAGCAACCACAACCATATCATTTCATGCACTCATTTTACACAAATGAGCAAGTAAACAAAAGTCTTTGCCATGAAATGATGGCTATGGTTATCATGATGGTCAACTAGTCAAGCCTAGTCAACCGGTCAACAAGTCAACAAAAGTCAACAAGTCAACAAAGTCAACAAGTCAACAAAAGTCAACAAGTCAACAACCATATCACCATAATACTTAATTAATATAATAGTTAATCACATATCATATTCTCATTAGGGTTGAGCATAAAGTCAAATAGTCAACGGTCAACTGTCAACAACCCTAATGAGAATCCGCTGCCTCTGCCTCCCTGTCAACCGTGCATACACACCCGCATCCGCGTTCCGAGGAACACGAATGCAAACTGGATAAATCCAATCCCATAAGGTACACTAGGATCTGGCTTAAACCAAAGCCCGCTAGTGTAAACTGTCCGGACACTGTACGTGCACAAGTGCACGGATGTGACCGAACCCTGTCGCAAAACCATGCGACCTGTCGCAATACCATGCGACCTCTACTCTTTTGCCTAAAGGCGAAAAGCTTTCTGTGTGGGACTCTAAAGACTCGACACTACGCTGGCAGTGGGTTTAACCACAGACCGCAAGCGGCACTAGCTGTGCGTAACGGTCCCCAGGCAATGCCGACAAGAAGACCGACGAGGCGAAACCCATCTGAACTCCTACTGAGCCTGAGTGTGACATTCTCCGTATAGTCCGGTCTGTTCGTCTGATACATCGCATGGCGGGCCTACGGGGCGGTAAACGTCAGTCCCCCAATAGCGGTACAAGTCGTGCCGGAGCGAAGCCCAAAACACCCTGAGATAACACTGGAAACCTACCAGTATATCTCGATTGCCCTGGCCAGGGACTACTCGTGTAATGGCTCTCCTAGACACAGCGCGATGTCAACCCCCAATACCGGGAGAGACGAATCCTGTCTAACCGTCACTGCCTCCAAGTGCTTCGGGACTGCACCCAACCACTACCTGTTTGCACGACTCCTTTGAGCCGTGGTAGGGTAGTGGTCAAAGTACAGTGGGAACACACTCGAGGAGGAGTGACAGTGTCAAGTCAGCAGACTAAGCTGTACTCATGTCACCTGGGAACTGATAACTGACGATAGGTATAATACCAACTAGTCAGTTCCCGACGAGTCCTGTCCAGTGTACCCGTAACCTAACGAGCACCCGCATACTATCTCAAGTACGACGTACTGACGGCTGTGGGACAGACCGTCTCCCACACTGGGATGAGAAGCGCATGCGCTGGTCTACTCCGGAGTATCGATGCCCTGTCTCGATAGTCCTGCGACCAGGGACCTGCATAAGGATGTGCTTATAGATTACCCAGCCCCACTAGTGTGACGGCCATCACATCGCTGGTAATCAAGCAAAGATCCTAAGGGCTCCACTAATGTGTATAGGCGATATACAAAATATAAACACATGTACACATTGAAGTAGAAACAAACCAAGTAGCATACTACTATTTTGAGCAAGATTGTATATACAAGGTGAATATCCCAAGCATCCATTAAGTAATATACAAACCAGTATGATACAGTAATGGCCTCTAGGGCATATACACTAACAGCAAGAGCATACGCTAAAGTGTTTTCTTCTCTCTCTCTAGGTAGCGACCATATCAGGCCTTAATAAAGATGATAATAATATGGACGTATTGACCGAACCCGCTTATTATACTGAGCAAGGGAATGTTGGTCCCGTTCTTTCTCATAATTGTTATAAGACAGAGCAGGAATTAGGAGAATATCTAGATTCTCACGCCACCCAAACGAAGAACAAGCATGCTGATGCATATTCTTCGGGTGTGTTAGTTATCGAGAACTGTTTTTCAGTTCATTCTACATCCTGGGTATTAAATACCGGATCGAGATCCCATATATGTAATATGTTACATGGGCTACGGAAAGGTAGGGAACTGGGAGTGGGTGATCATTCCATAAGAGTAGAGAATGGTGCAAATGTTGCAGCCAAAGAAGTTGGCGAATATCACCTTATGTTACCAAATGGTAATATATTGATTCTAAACGAATGCTATTACATTCCGACCCTGATATTCAATATCAGTTTCTTTATTAAGTAAAGAGGGATATAATTTTGTAGTACAGGATAATGTTATGAACATCTTCCTGAATCAAAAGTTGATTGGATTAGGCTCGTTAAATAATGGCATATACGTTCTCAATCAAACTACAGTACTTAATGTGCAAAACATACACAAGAGGAAGAGTTCAGAAATGAACGAATCTTTCTTGTGGCATTGTAGACTAGGTCATATTAATGCGACACGACTAGCTAAGTTACACAATGATGGATATTTGAATCCGTTCGAATTTTCATCCTATGACACTTGCCAGTCATGTCTCAAAGGCAAGATGACTAAAACTCCGTTTAGTGGACACGGAGAAAGAGTTACGGAACTCTTGGGACTGATACATAGTGATGTATGTGGTCCCTTGTCTACACATGCCAAGAATGGTTCCTCGTACTTCATTACATTCACTGACGATCTCTCAAGATACGGACATGTGTTCCTGTTGAAACACAAGTCTGACGCTTTTGAGAAATTCAAAGAATATAAGAACGAAGTAGAGAACCAAACGGGCAAAAGTATTAAGATCCTTCGATCTGATCGAGGAGGAGAATACTTGAGCAATGAGTTTCTGGATTATTCAAAAGAGAATGGAATTCTCTCTCAGCTTACTCCTCCCTATACACCACAGCATAATGGTGTATCGGAGCGGAGGAATCGCACCCTATTAGATATGATGCGCACTATGATGAGCACTGCTGAGTGGCCTATTTCCTTCTTGGGGTATGCGCTTGAGACAACCATACACCTATTGAATATGGTTCCTACCAAATCAGTGCCTACCACACCATATGAGATATGGAAGGGGAAGAGACCATCTCTTAAGTACGTTAAGATATGGGGTTGTCCGGCCTATGTCAAAAGGCACAATCCGGACAAACTCGAGGCAAGATCTGTCATGTGCAAGTTTGTAGGATATCCAAAGAACTCACAAGGGTATATCTTCTACCACACTGAGGAACAAAAGTTGTTTGTTTCTCGACATGCCCCCTTTTTAGAAAAGGAATTTCTTGCAAAGGAAATTAGTGGCGAGGAGGTAGAACTGGAAGAAGTTCCAGCAACACAGACTACGACAGAAGATTTGGTGGAACCAGAGGATTCAGTAGTTCCCGACGAACCCCAGCCTCTCCGCCGATTTAGTAGGGTTCCTCATCCACTTGAGAGATACTACGGTTTTTCTCATTGACGGTGGAAGCGAGGATTGCATTATGGAAGATGATGACCCGACTAGCTTCGAGCAGGCCATCACAAGTGGTGACTCTGTGAAATGGCTGGATGCAATGCGATCCGAGATGGAATTCATGTACACCAACAAAGTATGGATTTTGGAAGTTGCTCCTGAAGGGGTAAAACCCATTGGGAGCAAATGGATCTTTAAGAAGAAACTTGGTGTAGATGGAAAAATTGAGACTTTTAAATCTAGACTTGTTGCAAAGGGTTTTCGTCAATGACCAGGTGTGGATTATGACGAAACCTTTTCCCCAGTGGCTATGCTTAAATCCATCCGGATCCTATTTGCCATTGCTGCATACCATGACAACGAAATCTGGCAGATGGATGTTAAGACCGTCTTTCTAAATGGTGATTTAGAGGAGTGCATGTACATGACTCAGCCAGAGGGCTTCGTAGATAGTGGGAGCAGCGGAAAGGTGTGCAAGCTGCTTAAATCCATCTACGGGTTAAAGCAGGCATCGCGGAGTTGGAACATCTGTTTTGATGTTGTAGTCAAACAGTTTGACTTCATCAAGAACGTAGATGAACCTTGTATCTACAAGAAGGTTGCAGAGAGTAAGGTTGTCTTCCTCGTATTGTACGTGGATGGCATACTCTTGATAGGAAATGATGTTCCTATGCTGCACTCGGTCAAGCTCTTCTTATCACATAGATTCTCAATGAAAGATCTAGGTGATGCCTCCTGCATTTTGGGGATTAAGATCTATAGAGATAGATTTAAACGGATACTGGGATTGTCCCAATCCAGGTACATTGACACCATACTAAAGAGGTTTAGTATGGAAGAATCCAAGCGTGGGAACCAATCCACGATCTCTGGACCCACTCTCTCCAAAGAGATGTCTCCTAAGACTGATTTGGAGAGAGCTCGCATGCAAGGGATACCCTATGCTTCGGCAGTAGACTCTATCATGTACGCGATGCTATGTACCAGACCCGATGTAGCATACTCACTAAGTGTAGTTTGTAGGTATCAAGCAGATCCAGGAGAGAATCACTGGACAGCTGTGAAGAACATTCTCAAGTACTTGAGAAGGACTAAAGAGATGTTCTTGGTGTATGGTAACGGAGAACTCCAGGTGGAGTCCTTTACCGATTCGAGCTTCCAAAGTGATAAGGACGACTCTATGTCGCACTCGGGATTTGTCTTTACCCTAAATGGAGGGGCGGTTTGTTAGAAGAGTTCCAAGCAAGAAACCGTTGCAGACTCGACGATGGAGGCTGAATACATCGCTGTCGAAAATGCTGCCAAAGAGGCTGTCTGGATGAAGAAGTTCATCACTGAACTTGGTGTGATTCCGTCCATTGAGCATCCAATACCTTTGTATTGTGATAACAATGGAGCTGTGGCTTTGGCCAAGGAGCCCAAGTCCCATCAGAAGTCCAGACATATTCTGAGGCGGTATCACCTGATCCGGGAGATAGTTGATCGCCGCGAGATCGAGGTCAGCAGAGTTGACACGAAGGAAAACACTACGGATCAACTCACGAGTGCCATTCCCCAGATACAATTTAAGAGACTCTTCGGGATGTTGGGTATGAGATACTACAACAGCCGGCCTTAGTGCAAGTGAGAGATTGTTAGTTGTATATATGCCCTAGAGGCCATTGTTGTACATATGATGTATATTATAGTGGATGCTTGGATATATATAGAGATGACTTTTTTGCTTGACATAATAGTATGCTATTTGGTTTTACTTTGTCTTACCATGTTGACTTGTTTTGATTTACTGTCTTGCTCTCACATGTTGATAAAGCCCTTAGGATATGTACTCAACTACTAGGACTATGATGCAGATCATACTAGTGGGGCCAGGGTAGTCCAAGAGTACATCCTATAACTATTCCTAGTCGAGAGAGTATCGAGACAGGGCATCGATACTCCAGAGTAGACTAGCATATACGCATCTTGACCTATATGATGGGCGATGGACGATCCCATATCCATTGGTGTTTGACATTAAATATGGTGTACGGGTGCACAATGGAGACTGGGTACACTGAACGGACTCGCCGAGAACTCCTAAATGGTATTATACCTATCGTCAGATAGCAGTTCTCCGGTGACACTGGTACAGGTTAGTCTGTAGACCCGAGATCGTCATAGAGTCATGTGTGATTCCCATTGTGCTTTGATTTCCACCTTACCACGTCTAAGAGGGCGTGCAAAATAGTGGCTTTTGGGTACAGTCCCGAATCACATGGAGGCAATGAGATATAGGAAGGGTTTCGTCTCTCCCGGTATAGGGAGTTGATGCTGTGCTGTGTTTGATTGGCTATAACTGGAATTCCCTGGCCAAGGCTGATATGGAGTGCTACTGGTAAGTGTTATCAGTAGTTTCTCGACCCGTTATAAGCCTTACACCGACACGACTTATCGGTTACTGGGGTCTGACGTTTACCACCCCTAGACTTGATATGCGACATATCAGACGAAGAGACCGGATTGTACGGTAGTGTTACTGATTGGATTCACAGGAGAATGTACAGGCTTGTTTGTTGATCTTCTGATCGCTCAATACCTGGGTGGCTGTTACGTTTAGCTAACCGCTTGCAGCTTTTGGGTGTTTGATATGATCATCACCTACTGCCGGCATATTGACGATTCTTTAGAGTCCTACACAGAGGTTTCCTGGCTCAGGCAAAACGGAGTGGGAGCACATATGTGATATGTGCGGGACCGAGAATAATACGATATGAAATACCGTATTCTATTCTCGCGATATGTGATATCGGCCGGGTATATGTGATATAGCCGGGTCATCGGATCAAGTGTTGATTCGATGAATTGGTACACGTTATATTAGTCGGTTATATGTAATATAGCCGGATTTTTGGATCAAGTGTTGATTCGATAATTTGATGTATAATTATATATGTGATATATTACGTTACATTAACTAATATAAGCTCGCTTTATTGATTCTTTTTCTCACCGGATAATACATTGATGTCTATGCGATATATGTTAATTGTATTATTTTCTTTTGTTACATTATATATTATATATGTGATATATAATATTGTAACATGTTAGGGTTACAAATGCAACATGGTTGTTGAGTTTAAACCAAGTTAGGGTTTAGATTAGGGTTAGCTTTTGGATGAGGTTCATGGATGCTTCATGAAGCTTTGACATTGTCTCTTTTCTTTGTTGTTTTGTGAAGATATTAGTTAACCCAACCCAAACCCTTAACCCATGGTTTATTCTCTACAAGGGTTAAGGATCTCATTCTTAACCCATGGTTACAATTGTAACCACAACAATAATTCATTATTCATAACAAAAACTTTCTTCTTCTTCTTCCTCCTTGAAAAAGCTTGCTAGCTTTTTGTGTTGTGATGATTAAGTGTGAGAAATTTAAAACAAAAGAGGGCATAATTCCTACTTCATCATCCTCATCTATTCTAGCCACTTAGATTAGGGTGTTCACTTCACTAATACTTGATTAGAGAAGTGCAAGCTTGGGTTTGAGATTCTTCAAGGTAGATCATCTTAGATCATGACGACTACAAGCAAGATGCCTCATTCACCTCATGGAGCCTCTCTAGAGTCGGAGTTCTTGATGATCGCAGCGAAGGGACCTTAACACGGAGCTTATGAAGCGAAGGAACGGACTACAAAGGTTGTAATCCTAAACTCTATGTGATAGATAGTTCTTTGTATGTGAAACAAACTTGTTACCCTAAAAATTCTAGTAAAGATTCATGGTTTGTTTGCTTTGCACCTCTCTAAATTTTAAAGTGGCATGAGTGATGCTACCAAACCCTAGAGTAGGTGCATGGGAAACCCAACAGTTCATATCCCTAACATATACAACCTTTGTAGATCGTATCCTTCACTTCTATAGCTCCGGATAGTAGTCGCTACGACTCCTCTAGACTCCACTTGAAGAATGAACAAGCTTCAAGCTACCTCTACACTAATCTTTCATTATTGAAGGAAACACCCTAATTCAAATTGCTAGATTAAAGTTGGATGATGAAGTAGGGGTTCTAAGCTCACTTAGGATTTATTCAAAACCCTATGGTTCACATCACATGTGAGGGTTAGGGCTTTGTGGTGGAGGAAAAAGAAGAAGGAAAAATGGGGAGAGCTAAAATGAACTAGCATGGAAAAATGAGCTAGTCAAGTAAATGGCTCACATATTCCTCTCACTTATTGAAGCTTGGATTTTTTCCAATAATAAAATCCATCCATGCTTCAATAGTGAAGGCAAATGAATAAAATAATGAATGAGCCATACTTTTCACCATGCTACAAATATCTTTCCAATTTCCACCTATTTTTCTATTTTCTCAAAATAGAAAATCCAACCATGTTTCGTAATATATATATATATATATATATATATATATTAAGAAGAAAATAATTAGTGAACTATAATATTAGTTAATATATAATTATATCAAATATAAATATATATCATATTATTAAATCAACACTTGATTCAATAATCCGGTTATATCACATATAACCGACTATTATCATTTATCTGTATATCACATTATCAAATCAACACTTGATTCAATAATCTGGTTATATCACATATAACCTAACCAATATCAAATTACCGCCAGATTAGAATACGGTATCACATACTCGTATTTAATCAGGCCCTCCGCACATATCAACATATGTGCCCTACTTCGTTTCGCTTGAACTACGAAACCTCTGTGTAGGTCTCTAAAGACTCGTCAATACGCCAGCAGTAGGTGATGATCACATCAGTCACCTACAAGCCGTCGGTGGTACTAGCTGGACGTAACGGCTACCCAGGTATTGAGCGAATAGAAGATCAACAAGCAAGGTTGTCCAAACTCCCTTGAAGCCTATAAGTAACACTTACCGTACAGTCCGGTCTCTTCGTCTGATATGTCGCATATCGAGTTTAGGGGTGGAATCGTCAGACCCCAGTAACTTGATAATTCATGCCGATGTGTGGCTCATAACGGTTCGACAAACTACTGATAACACTTACTAGTAAATCTCATCAGCCCTGGCTACGGACTTACTGTTATAGCCAATCAAGCATAACGCAACATCAACTCCCAATAGCAGGAGAAACGAAACCCCTCTTATCGTTCACTACCTCCATGTGACTCGGGAATGTACCCAAAATCCACCTGTTTGCACGATACCTTTGAGCCGTGGTAGGGTGGAAATCAAAGCACAGTGGGAACCATACAAGAAACTATGACTATCTCGGGTCTACACACTAACATGTACCAGTGTCACCAGAGAACTGCTATCTGACGATAGGTATGGTACCATTTAGGAGTTATCGGCGACTCCTGTTCGGTGTACCCATTCTCTAATGAGCATCTGTGTACAATCGTTGATGTCAAACACCAATGGTTATGAGATCAACCATCGCCCCCTACATGGTCAAGAAACGTACACACTAGTCTATTGTGGAATATCGATGCGCTGTCTTGATATCCTCTCGACTAGGAACAATTAAAGGATGTGCTTGTGGACTACACAAGTCCCAGTAGTATGATCTGCATCATAATCCTGGTAGTCAAGCAAACATCCTAAGGGCAACCAGATAGCATACTATCATGTTAAGCAAGAAAGTCCTCTATATATATGTCCAAGCATCCACTATATCATACAATAATGGCCTCTAGGGCATACCCTGCTTGTTGTTTTCTTTTATATATTATGCGATATATATTCTGCGTGTTGATTACTTTTATATATGATGTATATATTATTGTGCACAGGGCGAGGAAAAAACAGGCAGCCCTTTTTTTAAAAAACCCTAATAATATGTACCTACAGATTAAGCCGTAGGGCCAATGTTTGCACCTACCGTTTAATCCGTAGGGTCCTACTTTGCCCCTACTCATTTATCCGTAGGGGCAAAATATCAGGATACCTGATATTTTGCCCCTATGATCTCAGTAAGAGGGGTTATACTTGTCCCTACGGATTGGACCATAGGGGCATAAACATGCCTCTACACAGGTATCCGTAGGGACAAAATATCAGGATACCTGATATTTTGCCCCTACACATCGGGACTTACGCATGTATCCGTAGGGACAACAATTTGGCCCAACGCATGTATCCGTAGGGACAATTATTTTATTTTATAAACCGATAAATTAAATAACTTTTTTTTCCCTACAGTGTAATTCGTAGGGACAGATGGACCTATGCATTAAGCCGTAGGGGCAAGTATTTAAACGTAGGGGCATGTTTAAGGCTAAGACTTGCACCTGCGGTGTGTGCACCTATGGCTTAATTTTGTGCCCTTGCTCCTACGGATTTATCCGTAGGGACAACCCTATTTGTAGTAGTGTGGATTAGTTAGGACAGTCGTACAACTTTGTTGATCATTCGTCGAGGGTCGTGCAGGTGGGTTTAACGCAATCAAGATAATGATGGGTTGAACTTGACTATGACCCTTGATTTGTTGATTATTCGTCAAGGTCCTTGGGTCTTAGGGGAAAAAACCATATCGGGAGTTTCAAACATACAGGAAACTTTCCACGCATGCGCATACCTTTTGGAGTGTGGTGACTTGAGTGGATTCCGTCAAGTTATCACATGATGATAGTTGGGTCCCGATTCCCACCGATGACTGTGTATTACTCTTCGGGAGATTTTTCACTTAAATGATCCCGACTAGTTCTCCTTTTATGGTTTGAAGAAGAATTCGAGGAAACAGTGGGAGCCATCGTAATCAGATAAACTGATAACCAATCTGATCTTGATAGAGTGCACGCTGAGTGTTTCTTTTCTCTCTCTCTTGTATAGCGACCCATGACTTACCTTAAAAACTCATGAACCAATTTGACTGAACCTTTTTACACCCTTGGCTTTGGTTTGTCTTGATTCGTGATAAAGTCGTATATATCATTGCCACTCCTACTTTACCCTTTGCATTTCATCATAACACATCGCATCACTACGATGATCCATATTTCTTAGAATGGCCATCGTATAGTTACATACGAACTCGAAGAAGTTACTTCAGTCGAGGATGGCCACAGGTTCTGATGAAATTGAATATAATTATTCGGTTTTCTCTTCCCTTTACCTTCTCTCAGGTTGCGAGAGATTCTTGATTAGGAGAGTACACCTTTTACACTTATTGGATAGTCTTCTTCCAAACCTTAGGCTGGTGCCGAAAGGTAGGAAAGGAAGAAAACCAGTTAGCGCAGGGACGGTGTGCAGAAGGTAAGAAGTAGATACATATAAAGGGATAGAAGTGAGGGCAAAGGAAATTGCTACTGCTGTCATGAATCTGGATAATGCAAAAGGCGTTACTAGGAATACCTGACCATCCCCTATGAAACATTTTCATGTTTCAGTTTTTTTGTGTACATGTAATAGAGAACTGTTTTCCTAATCAATTCTGACTCCAGGGTATGTATTTACCAGTTTGGATCTCACATCTGTACGGTGTTACAGATGATGAGTAGGAGTGGAATATTAGGAAATAGGTGATTTAATCCTTAATATCAGAATTCGTTGCAATTGGTGATATTGGATTAAATCGTCTGGCTTTTGCCTGACGGCAAATATTTGGTTTCGAATAACCGTTGTTATGCACCAGATTTTAAAATGAAATATCTGTGCCTTTATTTTTATAAAGTGAGATATACATTTTGAAAATTGTGTTGTAAACATTTACCTTTATCTGTTGAGGATAAGGTAAGGTGCATTTAATAACAGTCTAAGACATTTTTAACCAAGATACAGTTTTCAATTTACAAAACACAGAATTTGAGTTGGTATACTCTTGGGACTTATTCATGAAAGTGTAGGTTGTCCAGTGTCCTTCGGGACAAGGGATTGGTACTCTTACTTCATTTAGGATTACCTATAAGTTCTCTGGTTATAGATACGTATTCGTAGTAATGCAAGGTCAAAGATTTTGAGAAGTTTGTAGGTATAAGAATAAAGTAGTGAACCATACGTTGGAAGTATCGGGATTCTTCGAAGTGATCGAAGATTTAAATACTTATGTTAAGTATTCCATCATGGTAATATCGAGAACTTGATTCTCTCATAGGTTACTCATCCGTGGACGCGCTCTATGATAAGTAATGCTGTATTGGCCTTTTTCCATGAGGTGATATGCACTGGAAACAGTTGCATGACTTTTGAATCTGGTTCCACCTAAATTAGTGCCTTGATTCTATATGGACATAGAATGGTTGCATATCTTCAGGTTGTTAAGATATGGAGTTTTCCGGTTTCTGTATAAAAGCAAAATCCGGACAAACTTGAGGCACGCTTCGGTAATGGCAGTTTGTGGATTATCCCAAGTATTCGCTAGGATTTTGTTTCTACCATTTACAAGATCAATAGTTATATTGTTCTTGACTCGCTACATTTTTTTAAAAGGATCTTTTTCTAAAAGAATCTAGTGGGAGTATGGTAGAATTGGAAGTGATTCCAGAACCACAAACGGTTACTGAAAATTTAGTAGAACCTAAGGATTTAATTGGACTTTATAAATCATTAGCCACTCCGCAGATTTTAGTAGGTGATCTCAGACACCCGGGAGACACTTCGGTTTTATCGTAGATGGTGACAGGAAGGTTGGCATCATGGTGATGATAAGCCTACTAGTTATCAGTAGGTCATAGGAAGTGGTATCTTCCAAGTGACCAGATACTTCATATCCAAGATGGACTCCACGCACATCAGCAAACTATGGATTTTGGACTTTGCTGGGTGCTCTTGATGGGATAAAACCCATTAAGAGCAAGAAGATCTTTCGAGATCTGTGCAGGTGGAAAGGTGATGTGATGTGACTTATGTGGTGCTATCCGTATAAAACCCTAATAAGGCTAGACTTGTTGTAAAGAGTTTTTATCAAATACCCGTTGTGGATTGTGATGTGACTTTTACTTCAGTATCTATGCTGAAGTCCATATGGATACGTTTTGGCGCTGATGCGGTTTATGGCTATGATATCTGGCAGGTAGGTGACTATAACGTCTTTCCAAATAGGATTTTGGAAGTGCACTTGTATATCACTCTGCCAGAGGGTTATCGTAGTCAGTGGGAGCAACGAAAAGTGTGCATGATGCTTATGTCTATTCGTAGACTAAAGAAAGGACAGCGTAGACGGATCATTTGTTATTGATGTGACAGTCAAGGTGATTGACTCATCAAAACAAAAGATGAACCTAGTAAGAAAGGTGTAGGAAGTACTGCCCATGATTTGGATGACATACTCCGGATAGGAAGTGATGTTCCTATATTACAATCGGTCAGATTATGGTTGTCACACAGTGTTTTCTCCACGTTGGTTATGGATAGTATATTAGGAGTTCTGGTGACTAGATCTATCGTTTTAGATCTAGATTTGGGAAGTTCCTCAATCAGGTACTTAGACAGCATTCTAAAATTATTTTAGAATGGACGACACCTAGCGTGGTAGTGTGCCTGTAGGTGATGGAGTCGCCCTCTCTAAAGAGATGTCTTTTAGACTGATGAAGAGAGGGGCATGCATAAATGACGTAGAGAATCTCGAGGGCGTCACGTAGGTGAAAAATCGAAGCGTTCCACTGATACCAAATTTTATCATGCGGCGGACCTGTAATTTCTTGTCGTTTGGTTTTTCGTGTTTCGAAACACATTCAAATTTTTGAATTTAGTCACTTGTGTTGATAGAGCATCTCGAGGGCCTCACATGGGTGAAAAATCACAGCATTTCGGCGATTCTAAATTTTATCATGCAGGAAGGGCAGACTCGTAATTTCCTATCGCTTTGATTTTCGCGTTCCGAAACATATTCAAATTTTTGAATTTGAATCACTTGGGTTGGTAGAGCATCTCTAGCGCATAATGAAGGTTAAAAAACCGGAACGTTAGGGCGGAACCAAATTTTATCGTGCTGGAGATGTTAGTTATATGTATGCCCTAGAGGCCATTACTGTACATTGGATGTATATTGTAGTGGATACTGGGACATATATAGGTAGGACTTTCTTGCTCGACATGATAGTACGCTATCTGGTTACTCTTTGTCTTAACGTGTATACTTTCTGTCTCTCTGTTACATGTTGATAAAGCCCTTAGGATGAGTACTCGACTTCCAGGACTATGATGCAGATCATACTAGTGGGGCCTGGGTAGTCAGTGAGTACATCCTTCATTGTTCCTAGTCGTGGGAATATCGAGACGGAGCATCGATATTCCAGAGTAGACTAGCGTATATCTTCTCGACCCATGTGATGGGCGATGGATGATCCCATATCCATTGGTGTTTGACTTCAGAGATGGTATACGGGTGCTCAGTGGAGACTGGGTACACTGAACGGACTCGCCGAGAACTCCCAGATGGTATTATACCTCACGTCAGATGGCAGTTCTCTGGTGACACTGGTACAGCTTAGTCTGTTGACCCGAGATCGTCATAGAGTCTTGTGTGTCTTCCACTGTGCTTTGATTTCCACCCTACCACGGCTCTACTGAGTCGTGCAAACAGGTGGTTTTTGGGTACAGTACCGATTCACATGGAGGCAATGAGCGATAGGAGGGGATTCGTCTCTCCCGGTATTGGGGGTTGATGTTGTGCTATGCTCGACTGGCCATAACAGGAAATCCCTGGCCAGGGTTGCAGTGATATACTGGTAAGAGTTATCAGTAGTTTCACGAATGTTATGGACCCTACGTCGGCATGACTTATCAAGCTATTGGGGTCTGACGTTTACCACCCCTAGGCGAGATATGCGACATATCAGACGAACAGACCGGACTGTACGGTAAGTGTTACTGGTTGGATTCACAGGAGTGTGAGCGGGCTTGCTCGTCGATCTTCTGATCGCTCAATACCCGGGTGGCCGTTACGTTTAGCAGACCGCTTCCGGCTTGTGGGTGTTTGATATGATCATCACCTGCTGCCGGCGTATTGACGAGTCTTTAGAGTCCTACACAGAGGTTTCCTGGCTCAAGCGAAACGAAATAGGAGCGCATATGAGATATGTGCGGGGCCGAGAATAATGCGTGTATGTGATACCGTATTTCATTCTCGCGATGAATGTGTCGAATGGTTGTATACGATATAACCTAGTTATCGAATCAAGGATTGATTCGATAAGCCGATACATTGGATACTAGCCGGTTATATGCGACATGACCGGATCATTGAATCAAGTGTTGATTTAATGATTTAATGTATAATTATATATTTAATATATTACTTTGCATTAACTGGTATTGGTTCACTTTAAATGAATTTTCTCACTTGGACTGTGCAAGTTGTATATGTGATATACTTTTATGCACAAGATTGTATCATGTTTGATGATACATGCAAGCTTGGGTTTGTGTAAAGAATTGACCATGGTTATATGAATGGTTAGGGTTTCATTTTATTTACTTATTCATTTATTTATTCTTTTTGTTTATTTTAGAAAAAGGAAATGATAAAGAAATTGAAATGGTGGCTTGATTTGTTTGTAGTTGAAGATTCTTGAAACTTTGATTAAGCAACCATTTTGTCCTCATCTCCAAACCCAACCATTCAACTAACTTGGGTTGACTCTCTACACATAACCATGGTTACTATCATGATAAGTATCATTTTATTTGATAATTTAAATATACTTATCATATTCTTTTTCTTCATCTTCTTCTTCTTCAACATGAGAAGAAAGCTTGCTACATCAATGGTGATTGATGAAAAAGTGTGGGAAATCCAAAACTAAAGTCTACCCACTTCCTATTTCTTCATCCTCTACCTCTTGACAAGTAGTATAGGGTGTTTCCTTCACAAGTTTTCTTGACTTGGTGAAGTTGGAGCTTGATCTAGCGATGCCTCGACGTAGATCATCTTCGGCATCGTCGTCGATGACCTAGCCCGTTTTTCCTCCGATGAAGCCGACGCTAGAGCCCAAGATACGATTTGGACAGCGAGGGGACTTCATCACGGAGCCTAGGAGGTGATGGACCGGATCTACAAAGGTTGTAGCTCCTTCCCTTTAGCTATATTTCCGTTTACATGCTTGCTTCGCCTATATATCTAGTTAACGATCCGTATTAGGGTTTGTAGGCACAAATTTTTTTTTTGATTTGTGCATGTTTGATCACTTATGAGACTCCATTAGAGTGCCTAGGAACCCTACAGTGGTAACAGAGACTAGCTAGAGCCTTAGGCGAAGTCTAGACGGAATTAGAACTCCGATCGAATCAAAACCCCGTCTTGAAAATGCACTCTGGACAATTCTGTAAAATGTGGATTTTTGTAGATTAAAAATATTCAGAAAAATCAGCAGGAAGATCTAAGGCTTACTGTAAAATTCGTGGGCCTGATTCCCTAAAGTCGCCGCGGATCCGCGGCATGAGCATGCTCATGCGGCGATTCCGCGGCCATTTTGTCGTTTAGTGCATCCAATTTTGCACAGTAATTCTTAGTTGTCTGTGCTGGCTTTCCTGGGGATTTTAATAATTTTTTCCAGAGTTGCATTTTCTGGGTCGTATTGGGGACTCGGTATATCGATCGGATTGTCTAATTCTGTCTGTGTGCTTTTCCGGATAATCTTAGAATATGTTAAAAAGTTCGACCGGATATAAATACCCACTTTTTCCCCTGCCGGGAAATTTCCAATTGTTGGATTTTTCCATAGTTTAACGACGTTCTAAGTAGTGCAAGTAACGCGATGGACCCTCTAGAAGACAACAAACCTTAACTCGATTATGTGACCGTCTTGAACTGCCCTTTGAACCTTCGGGTTTGGGGCAGTACGGCGTGCCACATGTGAGGCGTTGGCTTGACCCTTCTACGGCTGGACCGTTGGTACTGAGACACGAACTGAATGTTGTTAGACTTATTTCATATGTTGAGCTGTTTCGGGAAAACTTGGGTGTTCGATTGTTCGATCGGAAAGTTTAACATTTTCCATTTATCCGGAATGTGATACAATAATTGGAATTCACAATAAGTTATGAGATAACTGAATGAATGTTATAAACATAGCAGTTTAGTCTCACATGATCGGTTGCCACGGAATTTTGATGTGATCAAAAGTCCGTCGCAATCACGTAGCGTACGCGGATACTCGCCGGGTAAACTTAATAGACAGCCTCACCCCATAGCCCCGACTAAGTGACTGTAGGAGAACCCCGTCGCCGAAAGCATCCGTTCGGGTGCTCGCGGTAGCGGTGTTCCGCCTTGGTGCACTTGGTCGATGGCGTCGGGGGTGCAGCCGCCTACTAAAGTTTGCGACGAGCATTCGATCAGAATGTCGGGAATCCTGTTGAATTGCCCGACTTGATATTGAAAAGAGTTTTCGATAATGAGACTAAAATGCGGAGTTTATAATTGTTAGGCATGCGATGTCTAAGGAATTCATTTGGTCAGGCATGCGATGTCTGAGGTGATTGCGGATTCCAACTATTGTAGTTTTACACTTTCTTTTCTGTGACCGTAAGTGTAATATGTGATATCGCCGGTTTCGTTGCTATATGTCAACGACAATTGGGATGCGCATATTTACTTACGTTGATGACATGTGATGTTATGTGTTGCTAGATATGTTATATTGGATCGTCGTGTTTGAATAGCCGGGGGGTTTTTATGTGAGATGAGTGTTTTTCATTTTCATTCATGTAAAAACTTGTTTGCAATATTCTTTTATTGGGGCACTTCCAGGTTGCGGAAGTTGTCACCGTTGATGTATATTATTTACTTTTCTGCACTAGGATAGACCCAAGGAGGGGAGCACAAGTAACCGGGCTCTAGGGTCCAGTGGGAGACCAACTCGAGGAGTCGAGTCCGGGTCTCCTAACCCTAGAATTGGTAGGGTTGCTTTCCGCTCTCGTAGGGGTCTAGGGGTGTGGGATTGGCTATTCATCACGACCGTGGAATCCGTGTTTTATACTGGCTCGTATTGAAAACACGGACGTCCTAGTATATCCAATATTTCATATGATATTTTCTGCTGCGTTATCTGTGATGTGATCATGTGATGTTCTGTGACAATATTATATATAGTATATATGATATATTATATAGACGTTGCTTATGTTTTACACCCGCGCTAGCCCTGCCTCGCTCTGCCGTTAGTTACCTAACCTAACGGTGCAGACGGGACATCGAGGCGAATGCGGATGGCATAAGCGTACGTTATATTTATCTGTGATGATTAGGTGGACTTAAATGATGGGATATTCATTAATGTGATTAATGAAAGAAAATAAACCTAATTGATGTTGTGGAATCGAATTTCAAGATAAAAACAGGTAGCTACAGTTCTTGCTTTGCATCGCGGTGTTCCTTGTAGAACATCCTGCACCTTATTCGATAGGGAAAGGACCGAGATCCCTTCACCGGGAGTGACTCCTTTAGCAATAACTGGCAGATACTACATCACTCGGTTTGTCTTTTGATAGCTTCTATAGTTTCCGCTTTGCACAGTGATATATGTGATATATCCCGCACCTCATTCGACGAGGAAAGGGCCGACGATCCCTTCACCGGGAGTGACCCCTTTAGCAAAACTAGAGAAGCTTGAAAAAAAACATTCCATTTAAAAACCATTTGATTTCGCAACGAGATCAAGTTCAAAGCGTTAAAGGTTTTCATAAAAACCAGCCGCAACCCTCCGTCATTTTAGGAAGTAGAGTACTTAGTATTCGTGCTGTGTTTGTTGACCATAGTCAAGGCACAGTGTACGGTAGCTAAGTGATGTCTTCTTACACCGCATATGATGCGATTAGTTAGGACAGTCGCGTGACTTTGTTGACCTTAGTTAAGGGTCATGTGGGTGGGTCTAATTAATCACGAAATGACGGGTAGAACTTGACCAGTACTTATGATTTGTTGACCATAGTTAAGGTCATAGGTGCTAGGGGTAAAAACCTTTATCGGGAGTTTCAAGTGTTGAAATTTGCAATGAGATTCCATACCTTCTATGTGATAGTTGGATCCCGATACCCACTGCGAGTAATTGTTACTCCTGGGAGAGTTTTGCACTTTACAATTAGCCGATCAAGTAGGTGTCTAGAAAGGTGTCAACGGGGTTACGCCTCTGGGAAAACGAGGTTTACTGTAATTAGGTCCGTGCGAAAGCACGGGGAACCTCCCTCAATATACCGACACTGGCCTGGCTAAAAGATTGGCGAACTTGTAGAGTGTAATTAATCCCGGCTAGTCTTTCCTTTTAGGGTTTGAAGGAAGATTTGATAAAAACAGTGGGAGCCATCCTGATTAGATAAAATATATAACCAATCTAATCTTGCAAGAGCGCACGCTGAGTGTTTTCTTCTCTCTCTCTCCTGGTAGCGACCATATCACGCCTTAATCAAGATAATAAAATGGATGTATTGACCGAACCCGCTTGTTATACTGAGCTGGGGAACGTTGGTCCCGCTCCAACTTATAATTGTTATAAGACAGAGCAGGAAATTGAGGAATACCAGAATTCCTATGCCGCCCAAACGAAGAAAGTGCATATGATGCATCTCCTTCGGGTGTGTTCATTACAAAGAACTGTTTCTCAGTATCCTCTACATCCTGGGTATATGATACCGGATCAGGATCCCAGATATGTAATCTGTTACATAGGGCTACAAAAAGGTAGAAAAACTGAGAACGAGTGATAAGTTTCATGAGGCAGAAAACGGGGCAAGTGTTGCAGCCAAGTCTGTTGGTCACTGTCACCCTGTATTACTAATACATTGATTCTGAACAAATGCAATTAGATACCGAACCTGATATACAAAATCATATCAGTCTCTTTATTAGTAAAGAAATTTTAAAATTTTGTATTGTTGGATAATGTTTTGAACATTTCCTATATCAAAAGTTGATCGGTTCAGGCACGTTATCTAAAAGCATTGACGTTCTAAATCAAACTACAGTTGCTAGTATGCAGAACACACACAAGAGAAAGAGTTCAGAAATGAACGAATTCTTCTTGAGGTGTTGTAGACTAGGTCATATCAATGCGACCCGACTAGCTGAAGTTACATTTAGATGCATATTTAAATCAGTTTGAATTTACATCTTGTGAAACTTGCTAGTCATGTCACAAAGATATAATGACACCAGCTCTGTTTACTGGAAAGAGAGAAAGACTTGGTAAACTCTTGGGGCTGATACATAGTGATGTATGTAAGGTCTCCTGTCTACACATGCCAGGACTGGTTCTTTATACTTCATTATATTCTCTGATAATCTCTCAAGATTCAGTCATATATTCCTGTTGAAATATAAGTCCGAACCTTTTGAGGTATTCACAGAATATAACTAGGAAGTAGAGAACCAAAATACGAGTATAAGAATTATGTCCTATGATGAGATCAGGGAGGAGAATACTTGTGCATGGAATCCTTGGACTATTCTAAAGGAAAATGAGATTCTCTCTCAGTATTACTCCTCTGAATACACCACAGCCCAACGGTGTATCCGGGCGGAGCAATCACACAATATTAGATATCGTGTGCTCTATGATGAGTGCTACTGAGTTACCTATTTCCTTTTTGGGAGTTATGCGCTTGAGAAGCTGCATACCTATTGAATAGGTTTCGAATCAAATCACTGCCTACCACTTCACATGTGATATGGAAAGGGAAGAGCCCATATCTTAAGTTAGTTAAGATTTGGGGTTGTCCGGCCTATGTCAAAAGCAAAATCCGGACAAGATCGAGGCAAGGTCAGTTCTGTAGAACTGGAAAGGTTCCAGCTATTCGAAACTACAGCTGAAGATTTGACAGAACCAAAGGATTTTATAGTTCCCGACGAACCTCAGCCTCTCCGCCGATCTAGCAGGGTTCCTCACCTGCTTGAGAGATACTTCGATTTCTCGATGAAATTGGGAGCAAGGATTGCATCATGAGATGATGACCCAACTAGATTCGAGCAGGCCATCAAGAGTAGGGACTCTATAAGAATGGCTGGATGCTTAGTAATCTGAGATGGAATCCTTATACACAAACAAAGTATGGACTTTGGTTGCTATATCTGAAGGGTTAAATCCCCATCAGGAGCAAGTAGATCTTGAGAAGATTACTTGGTGTACATGGAAAAGTTGAGACTTTTAAAGCTAGACTTGTTAAAGGTTTTAGTCATCAACCAGGTGTGGATAATGATGAAACCTTTTCTAGGGACTATGCTTGAGTCCATCCAGATCCTACTTGCCACGGCTACATACCATGACTACAATATCTGGTGGTTGGGTGCCATGACAACTTTTCTAAATAATGATTTAGAAGAGAACGTCTATAAGAACACAGCCAGAGGGCCTCGTAGACAGTGGGAGCAGCGGAAACGTGTGCAAGATGCTTTATAGGATAAAGCAGGCATCGCGGAGTTGGAACATCTGTTTTGATGGATTAGTCAAAGAAGTTGACATCATCAAAATGGTAGATGAACCTTGTATAAACAAAAAAGGTAGTAGGGAGTATGGTGACGATCCTCGTAGAGTACGTGGATGACATACTCTTGTTAGGGAAGGAGTTTCCTATGCTACGCTCGATCAATCTCCGCTTATCATAAAGATTTTCCTTATAGGATCAAAGTGATACCTACTAAATCGTAAGCTTTGGATCTATGAGATAGATCTAATTGGATGTTAGGATACTCACTAGTTGTAGTGAGATTGTATCAATCGATCCTGGGGAGAATCACTGGAAGGGTTCCAAAGTGATAAAGACGACTGAATGTCAGTCACATGCACTGTCTTTACCCTCAGTAAAGGGACGGTATGTTGGAAGAGTTCAAAGCTCGATACCGTGGCAAACTAGACGATAAAGGCTGGTAACATCGCTATTAAAGATACTGCCAAAGAGGCAGTTTGGGTGTATATTGGTTCATAGGATAAACTAGGTTCCTACCATTGTGTGATAATGGAACTGTGGCTTTGGCCCTGGAACCCTGGTCCCATCAGTGACCCAGACATATTCTGAAGCAGCATCACCTGATCATGAAGATAGTTGATCTCCAGGGTGATCGAGGTTAGGAGAGTAGACTCAGAGGAGAACACGGCGGATCCACTCACGAAGGCCTTTTCCCAAAGAGAGACTTTATGGGATGGTTGAGTATGTGATACTGCAACCACTGCTACAGATGGCCCTAGTGCAAGTGGGAGATTGTTAGTTATATGTATGCCCTAGAGGCCATTACTGTACATTGGATTTATATTGTAGTGGATGCTAGGACATATATAGGTAGGACTTTCTTGCTCGACTTGATAGTACGCTATCTGGTTACTCCTTGTCTTAACGTGTATACTTTCTGTCTCTCTGTTACATGTTGATAAAGCCCTTAGGATGAGTACTCGACTTCCAGGACTATGATGCAGATCAAACTAGTGGGGCCTGGGTAGTCAATGAGTACATCCTTCATTGTTCCTAGTCGTGGGAATATCGAGACGGAGCATCGATATTCCAGAGTAGACTAGCGTATATCTTCTCGACCCATATGATGGGCGATGGATGATCCCATATCCATTGGTGTTTGACTTCAGAGATGGTATACGGGTGCTCAGTGGAGACTGGGTACACTGAACGGACTCGCCAAGAACTCCCAGATGGTATTATACCTCACGTCAGATGGCAGTTCTCTGGTGACACTGGTACAGCTTAGTCTGTTGACCCGAGATCGTCATAGAGTCTTGTGTGTCTCCCACTGTGCTTTGATTTCCACCCTACCACGGCTCTACTGAGTCGTGCAAACAGGTGGTTTTTGGGTACAGTCCCGATTCACATGGAGGCAATGAGCGATAGGAGGGGATTCGTCTCTTCCGGTATTGGGGGTTGATGTTGTGCTATGCTCGACTGGCCATAGCAGGAAATCCCTGGCCAGGGTTGCAGTGATATACTGGTAAGAGTTATCAGTAGTTTCACGAATGTTATGGACCCTACGTCGGCATGACTTATCAAGCTATTGGGGTCTGACGTTTACCACCCCTAGGCGAGATATGCGACATATCAGACGAACAGACCGGACTGTACGGTAAGTGTTACTGGTTGGATTCACAGGAGTGTGAGCGGGCTTGCTCGTCGATCTTCTGATCGCTCAATACCCGGGTGGCCGTTACGTTTAGCAGACCGCTTGCGGCTTGTGGGTGTTTGATATGATCATCACCTGTTGCCGGCATATTGACGAGTCTTTAGAGTCCTACACAGAGGTTTCCTGGCTCAAGCGAAACGAAATAGGAGCGCATATGAGATATGTGCGGGACCGAGAATAACACGTGTATGTGATACCGTATTTCATTCTCGCGATGAATGTGTCGAATGGTTGTATGCGATATAACCTAGTTATCGAATCAAGGATTGATTCGATAAGCCGATACATTAGATACTAGCCGGTTATATGCGACATGACCGGATCATTGAATCAAGTGTTGATTTAATGATTTAATGTATAATTATATATTTGATATATTACTTTGCATTAACTGGTATTGGTTCACTTTAAATGGATTTCTCACTTGGATTGTGCAAGTTGTATATGTGATATACTTTTATGCACAAGATTGTATCATGTTTGATGATACATGCAAGCTTGGGTTTGTGTAAAGAATTGACCATGGTTATATGAATGGTTAGGGTTTCATTTTATTTACTTATTCATTTATTTATTCTTTTTGTTTATTTTGGAAAAAGGAAATGATAAAGAAATTGAAATGGTGGCTTGATTTGTATGTAGTTGATGATTCTTGAAACTTTGATTAAGCAACCATTTTGTCTTCATCTCCAAACCCAACCATTCAACAAACTTGGGTTGACTCTCTACACATAACCATGGTTACTATCATGATAAGTATCATTTTATTTGATAATTTAAATATACTTATCATATTCTTTGTCTTCATCTTCTTCTTCTTCAACATGAGAAGAAAGCTTGCTACATCAATGGTGATTGATGAAAAAGTGTGGGAAATCCAAAACTAAAGTGTACCCATTTTTTATTTCTTCATCCACTACCTCTTGCTAAGTAGTATAGGGTGTTTCCTTCATAAGTTTTCTTGACTTGGTGAAGTTCGAGCTTGATCTAGCGATGCCTCGACGTAGATCATTTTCGGCATCGTCGTCGATGACCTAGCCCGTTTTTCCTCCGATGAAGCCGACGCTAGAGCCCAAGATATGATTTGGACAGCGAGGGGACTTCATCACGGAGCCTAGGAGGTGATGGACCGGATCTACAAAGGTTGTAGCTCCTTCCCTTTAGCAATATTTCCGTTTACATGCTTGCTTCGCCTATATATCTAGTTAACGATCCGTATTAGGGTTTGTAGGCACAAAGTTTTTTTTTGATTTGAGCATGTTTGATCACTTATGAGACTCCATTAGAGTGCCTAGGAACCCTACAGTGGTATCAGAGACTAGCTAGAGCCTTAGGCGAAGTCTAGACGGAATTAGAACTCCGATCGAATCAAAACCCCGACTTGAAAATGCTCCCTGGACAATTCTGTAAAATGTGGATTTTTGTAGATTAAAAATATTCAGAAAAATCAGCAGGAAGATCTAAGGCTTACTATAAAATTCGAGGGCCTGATTCCCTAAAGTCGCCGCGGATCCGCGGCATGAGCATGCTCATGCGGCGGTTCCGCGGCCATTTTGTCGTTTTGTGCATCCAATTTTGCACAGTAATTCTTAGTTGTCTGTGCCGGCTTTCCTGGGGATTTTAATAATTTTTTCCAGCGTTGCATTTTCTGGGTCGTATTGGGGACTCGGTATATCGATCGGATTGTCTAATTCTGTCTGTGTGCTTTTCCGGATAATCTTAGAATATGTTAAAAAGTTCGACCGGATATAAATACCCACTTTTTCCCCTGCCGGGAAATTTCCAATTGTTGGATTTTTCCATAGTTTAACGACGTTCTAAGTAGTGCAAGTAACGCGATGGACCCTCTAGAAGATAACAAACCTTAACTCGATTATGTGACCGTCTTGAACTGCCCTATGAACCTTCGGGTTTGGTGCAGTACGGCGTGCCACATGTGAGGCGTTGGCTTGACCCTTCTACGGCTGGACCGTTGGTACTGAGGCACGAACTGAATGTTGTTAGACTTATTTCATATGTTGATCTGTTTCGGGAAAACTTGGGTGTTCGATTGTTCGATCGGAAAGTTTAACATTTTCCATTTATCCGGAATGTGATACAATAATTGGAATTCATAATAAGTTATGAGATAACTGAATGAATGTTATAAACATAGCAGTTAAGTCTAACATGATCGGTTGCCACGGAATTTTGATGTGATCAAAAGTCCGTCGCAATCACGTAGCGTACGAGGATACTCGCCAGGTAAACTTAATAGACAGCCTCACCCCATAGCCCTGACTAAGTGACTGTAGGAGAACCCCGTCGCCGAAAGCATCCGTTCGGGTGCTCGCGGTAGCGGTGTTCCGCCTTGGTGCACTTGGTCGATGGCGTCGGGGGTGCAGCCGCCTACTAAAGTTTGCGACGAGCATTCGATCAGAATGTCGGGAATCCTGTTGAATTGCCCGACTTGATATTGAAAAGTGTTTTCGATAATGAGACTAAAATGCGGAGTTTATAATTGTTAGGCATGCGATGTCTAAGGAATTCATTTGGTCAGGCATGCGATGTCTGAGGTGATTGCGGATTCCAACTATTGTAGTTTTACACTTTCTTTTCTGTGACCGTAAGTGTAATATGTGATATCGCCGGTTTCGTTGCTATATGTCAACGACAATTGGGATGCGCATATTTACTTACGTTGATGACATGTGATGTTATGTGTTGCTGGATATGTTATATTGGATCGTCGTGTTTGAATAGCCGGGGGGTTTTTATGTGAGATGTGTGTTTTTCATTTTCATTCATGTAAAAACTTGTATGTAATATTCTTTTATTGGGGCACTTCCAGGTTGCGGAAGTTGTCACCGTTGATGTATATTATTTACTTTTCTGCACTAGGATAGACCCAAGGAGGGGAGCATAAGTAACCGGGTTCTGGGGTCCAGTGGGAGACCAACTCGAGGAGTCGAGTCCGGGTCTCCTAACCCTAGAATTGGTAGGGTTGCTTGCCGCTCTCGTAGGGGTCTAGGGGTGTGGGATTGGCTATTCATCACGACCGTGGAATCCGTGTTTTATACTGGCTCGTATTGAAAACACGGACGTCCTAGTATATCCAATATTTCATATGATATTTTCTGCTGCGTTATCTGTGATGTGATCATGTGATGTTCTGTGACAGATATTATATATAGTATATATGATATATTATATAGACGTTGCTTATGTTTTACACCCGCGCTAGCCCTGCCTCGCTCTGCCGTTTGTTACCTAACCTAACGGTGCAGACGGGACATCGAGGCGAATGCGGATGGCATAAGCGTACGTTATATTTATCTGTGATGATTAGGTGGACTTAAATGATGGGATATTCATTAATGTGATTAATGAAAGAAAATAAACCTAATTGATGTTGTAGAATCGAATTTCAAAATAAAAACAGGTAGCTACAGTTCTTGCTTTGCATCGCGGTGTTCCTTGTAGAACATCCTGCACCTTATTCGATAGGGAAAGGACCGAGATCCCTTCACCGGGAGTGACTCCTTTAGCAATAACTGGCAGATGCTACATCACTCGGTTTGTCTTTTGATAGCTTCTATAGTTTCCGCTTTGCACAGTGATATATGTGATATATCCCGCACCTCATTCGACGAGGAAAGGGCCGACGATCCCTTCACCGGGAGTGACCCCTTTAGCAAAACTAGAAAAGCTTCAAAAAAAACATTCCATTTAAAAACCATTTGATTCCGCAACGAGATCAAGTTCAAAGCGTTAAAAATTTTCATAAAAATCAGCCGCAACCCTCCGTCATTTTAGGAAGTAGAGTACTTAGTATTCATGCTGTGTTTGTTGACCATAGTCAAGGCACAGTGTACGGTAGCTAAGTGATGTCTTCTTACACCGCATATGATGCGATTAGTTAGGACAGTCGCGTGACTTTGTTGACCTTAGTTAAGGGTCATGTGGGTGGGTCTAATTAATCACGAAATGACGGGTAGAACTTGACTAGTACTTATGATTTGTTGACCATAGTTAAGGTCATAGGTGCTAGGGGTAAAAACCTTTATCGGGAGTTTCAAGTGTTGAAATTTGCAATGAGATTGCTTACCTTCTATGTGATAGTTGGATCCCGATACCCACTGTGAGTAATTGTTACTCCTGGGAGAGTTTTGCACTTTACAATTAGCCGATCAAGTAGGTGTCTAGAAAGGTGTCAACGGGGTTACGCCTCTGGGAAAACGAGGTTTACTGTAATTAGGTCCGTGCGAAAGCACGGGGAACCTCCCTCAAAGTACCGACACTGGCCTGGCTGAAAGATTGGCGAACTTGTAGAGTGTAATTAATCCCGGCTAGTCTTTCCTTTTAGGGTTTGAAGGAAGATTTGATAAAAACAGTGGGAGCCATCCTGATTAGATAAAATATATAACCAATCTAATCTTGCAAGAGCGCACGCTGAGTGTTTTCTTCTCTCTCTCTCCTGGTAGCGACCATATCACGCCTTAATCAAGATAATAAAATGGATGTATTGACCGAACCTGCTTGTTATACTGAGCTGGGGAACGTTGGTCCCGCTCCAACTTATAATTGTTATAAGAAATAGCAGGAAATTGGGGAATACCAGAATTCCTATGCCGCCCAAACGAAGAAAGTGCATATGATGCATCTCCTTCGGGTGTGTTCATTACAAAGAACTGTTTCTCAGTATCCTCTGCATCCTGGGTATATGATACCGGATCAGGATCCCAGATATGTAATCTGTTACATAGGGCTACAAAAAGGTAGAAAAACTGAGAACGGGTGATAAGTTTCATGAGGCAGAAAACGGGGCAAGTGTTGCAGCCAAGTCTGTTGGTCACTGTCACCCTGTATTACTAATACATTGATTCTGAACAAATGCTATTAGATACCGAACCTGATATACAAAATCATTTCTGTCTCTTTATTACTAAAGAAATGATAAAATTTTGTATTGTTGGATAATGTTTTGAACATTGCCTATATCAAAAGTTGATCGGTTCAGGCACGTTATCTAAAAGCATTGACGTTCTAAATCAAACTACAGTTGCTAGTATGCAGAACACACACAAGAGGAAGAGTTCAGAAATGAACGAATTCTTCTTGAGGTATTGTAGACTAGGTCATATCAATGCGACCCGACTAGCTGAAGTTACATTTAGATGCATATTTAAATCAGTTTGAATTTACATCTTGTGAAACTTGCCAGTCATGTCACAAAGATATAATGACACCAACTCTGTTTACTGGAAACAGAGAAAGAGTTGGTAAACTCTTGGGACTGATACATAGTGATGTATGTAAGGTCTCCAGTCTACACATGCCAGGACTGGTTCTTTATACTTCATTATATTCTCTGATAATCTCTCAAGATTCAGTCATATATTCCTGTTGAAATATAAGTCCGAACCTTTTGAGGTATTCACAGAATAAAACTAGGAAGTAGAGAACCAAAATACGGGTATAAGAATTATGTCCTATGATGAGATCAGGGAGGAGAATACTTGTGCATGGAATCCTTGGACTATTCTAAAGGAAAATGAGATTCTCTCTCAGTATTACTCCTCTGAATACACCACAGCACAACGGTATATCGGGGCGGAGCAATCACACAATATTAGATATCGTGTGCTCTATGATGAGTACTACTGAGTTACCTATTTCCTTTTTGGGAGTTTTGCGCTTGAGAAGCTGCATACCTATTGAATAGGGTTCGAATCAAATCACTGCCTACCACTTCACATGTGATATGGAAAGGTAAGAGCCCATATCTTAAGTTAGTTAAGATTTGGGGTTGTCCGGCCTATGTCAAAAGCAAAATCCGGACAAGATCGAGGCAAGGTCAGTTCTGTAGAACTGGAAAGGTTCCTGCTATTCGAAACTACAGCTGAAGATTTGACAGAACCAAAGGATTTTGTAGTTCCCGACAAACCACAGCCTCTCCGCCGATCTAGCAGGGTTCCTCACCTGCTTGAGAGATACTTCGATTTCTCGATGACAGTGGGATCAAGGATTGCATCATGAGATGATGACCCAACTAGATTCGAGCAGGCCATCAAGAGTAGGGACTCTGTAAAAATGGCTGGATGCTTAGTAATATGAGATGGAATCCTCATACACCAACAAAGTATGGACTTTGGTTGCTATATCTGAAGGGTTAAATCCCCATCAGGAGCAAGTATATCTTGAGAAGATTACTTGTTGTACATAGAAAAGTTGAGACTTTTAAAGCTAGACTTGTTAAAGGTTTTAGTCATCAACCAGGTGTGGATAATGATGAAACCTTTTCTAGGGACTATGCTTGAGTCCATCCGGATCCTACTTGCCACGGCTACATACCATGACTACGATATCTGGTGGTTGGGTGCCATGACAACTCTTCTAAATAATGATTTAGAAGAGAACGTCTATAAGAACACAGCCAGAGGGCCTCGTAGACAGTGGGAGCAGCGGAAACGTGTGCAAGATGCTTTATAGGATAAAGCAGGCATCGCGGAGTTGGAACATCTGTTTTGATGGAAAAGGCAAAGAAGTTGACATCATCAAAATGGTAGATGAACATTGTATAAACAAAAAAGGTAGTAGGGAGTATAGTGACGATCCTCGTAGAGTACGTGGATGACATACTCTTGTTAGGGAAGGAGTTTCCTATGCTACGCTCGATCAATCTCCGCTTATCACAAAGATTTTCCATATAGGATCAAAGTGATACCTACTAAATCCTAAGCTTTGTGTCACGACCCGGAAGTACGGAACATGACCGGCACTTAGATTACGAACGTCTCAAGGCGTACATATGCTAAGTAAGCCGAAACCCAGAAATCCAAACCAAGTGAAGTAGTAGAGAATAGGAAAAACCATACCAAATCAACCTGTATGCATCATAATATACAACGCCTAAAGGCGAGGATCACAACAGAAATGAAACTCAACCAGCAAGAACCCATCGAAATATAACCCGCGACTCTAAGGTCGAAAGAATAAACATCACTGGTCTCTATCTCAAATAAGTACATGTTTTGGTTGATGGAACTTCTAGATACAACTGAATATAATATACAATGTATAATGATGGGTACGATACAAACAACCCACCTACTAGCAAGTCACCTGAAATAAGCTGTGCCCGCAAAGCCGTAATGAAATCCGTACGGCAACACCTGCATGAAACTGGGGCACAACGGGGGTGAGTTGCCAACTCGTGAGTAGAAAATGATCTACGAACAGAAAATCGCATGTATGACGCAACCTAGGTCATACGATCATAATATAAATAATCCTCAATATAACCAGTAATCTCTAACCATGGCTAATGTAAATATCAAACCCAAGTGTAATCCCATATGTCCATGTCAGTGCATCAGGTAACAATGTATCATATAGATGATGTATGAATGCATGAAACAGAATGCATGTACTGAAGAAAACTGCTTTCATAATTTGTGAGATTTCTGTATTGTTAAAATGAGGTATCATAAATGAAATCTGCATAAACAGTGCCCAGCATCGGCACAAAACATAAGTCTCAGTATCTCGATACCTCTGTATCACAATCTCTGTATCTCAATATCTCGAAATCTCAATGTCTCAATCACAAAATCTAGGGCGCCGTCAGTCCAGATCGGCCCCTACCATCCATCTCATGACTACGACGGTATCCTCCGGATATCCGACGTGTCGGGTAATATCACCGGTAGGTAGTGCTCCCCTGCACAGGCTCAACGCCATCATCTGCGATCTTCTTGCCCCGGGGTACCGCACCGGGTCCACCATGTACCCGCAATCGGTCTCATCCGCCTCCTCGATTCGGGTTTCATATGTCACTCTCAGCACCGAGAAAACACATGGTGAACGCACTGAAATATCATATCAAGGGTAACCGGGTTTTTAAAACATTTACACAATCTCTTTGAAATACCCACGGTTCCCAAATCCAGAAATAACATAGAAACAACATATCTCAATGCGTATAATCAGGAAGCATGATGTATGTGACATATAAATGGAATGCAAGTGTAACAGTATGTCCTGCAACATGGAATAATAGTATGCACATACAAGGGTCATATCCTGATGCAATAATACTACTGTGTAGTGACATGGCAATTACCGATGAAGATGTGTGTGAGCTGGTAAGTAAGTGTATGTGGAACATACGCATCATCGGTAATGGTGCTGGTGTCCTAACAGCATGATATCAATAATAGAATATGAATCATAACAGTATGTGATGCAGAGCAACAATAATAATATGCGGGAGCTGAAATACTGAACACCATGGTCGCTAAACTGCATCTAATGTCATAAAGGTCGTACAGCTATGCCAACAATAAGGCTGAGCTAATAAGCTAACTGCAGGTAAGGGAAACCGCCTAACCTCTGAGTCGATACATATAAATATATATATAGTCGGTGATCCCGCCTCGATAATATCACATCCGATATCATATCTCTAAAATCAGTTATTCCCAAGTTAAGAGTGCAGATCAAAACATCAAATTATAGCTCGTACGTAAATCCGTTGTACGGCATCCCCAATCTGGGTACGGGTCAATATCACATTTGTCATATTAATCATCAAGTATTCTCTTTATCAATATCATCATCGGGGTACTGACCTATGTCTGGTACAATTCTAACATCATTACTATAATCAAGATCTAACTACCGGTCGACAATCCCGTATAAATCGATATCATCAGCACATATTATCTCAAGGAGTATACCCCGCCCAAGGCGGCCTATTAGAAATATCCTGTCATATCAAATCATATCTCGTATCATAATCACATGTCGATCATTTACATATTTATGTCACTATTCCTATGGCATCATTATCCCAAAATCCGCTAAGGTATCAAGGTGTATCTTATCTATGAATTTAACTGTCATAACATGTCATATCGCCGATATCATAATCTCAGATCAACTCATCGACTCATATCAATCCCATGTATCATCCTCAAATCCGCAATAAACACATAGCCTCATACCCAAGTGAACACATGTCCATAACGAATCCCATAAGCATCTATGAAGTGAGGATGTATGCAAGTATGTATATGTGTGCATGAATGTGTAGTGCACCCACTACCCTATGGTTTCGTAACCAAAATCATCCAAGTTCACCAATATCCATTTTAAATCATCAATAATAATCCCAACAACAATAATATTTATAGGCGTGTATACGCATCCGTATACACCACCTCGGACTGCGGGGATGCTATACGCCATCCACCCGACTTCTCCCCGTAGATATAAATCTACTCACCTAGTTATGTGTTCCGGTGCCGATGTCGTCATTTGCGTCTCCAACGCCTCGATGTCACGTGAGTACCTACAAGGATATCACATGCTAAAACACATTAAAATCACATTGGAAACCAAAATGGTGCACACTACGCCCATAGGTAAAAACCTGTGACCTTGTGTGCAAAAACAGCCAATATCCTCTGTTGTCGACGTCCGAACGCCACCCGACAGATACGAATCATCGAATTTCACAATTCATACAAAAAAACGTCATAAATCATACGCCAACTCACGAAAATGAACCCAGATTTTATCCTAACAGGAACCAGTCAAAACTAGACATGCCGGGGGTCAATTTTACATGAAAAAGGGCCTTTGCACGCAAAACGAGGCATTTTTATGCAGGTCTGGCCGCAAATTGCGGCCAGAATGAGGTAATTTGCGGCCGGAGTTTGGAGATGGTGGCTCGGGCTTTTGGTAGGGGTTCCAGGGCGCCTGCACAGCTCACTGACATGTCTACTTTTTCCTATAAGGCCCCGGGTGAAAACAGATTTCCGAAAGACCTCAAAATCGACAAAAACGGTAAGATACGCCAAGTCTGGTAAATCGGGTGTTTACATGAAATCTGGGGAATTTATCTGGTTGACTGGCCTCACTAGGACCTAAGAAGTTTATTCTAGCTAACGCAATTCTTACTTTGCTCAAAATTTCCATAAAACACCCAATATCACTTCTAAGCATGATACGGACACCGATTAAGCTAGATATTCGAAATTTTAGCAAATTAGGCTAACCATCTAATTTTAATGATACTTCTTGGCTTTAACAAGTTAGTTAACACTAAAGATGGCTCATTAAACTACAAACACTCTAAAATCTCTAAATCTAGCATCATGGCACAATTCTAGCATGAAAATTCTATTTGTCGCAATAACTAGCTAAACAAGCATCTAATCTACGTAATATACGAAAAGTTCAAGAGTTATACCCTCTAGGAACCTTGCAACAAGGGAGAAGGAGAAGAAGAAGAGGGTAGGAGCTTCAAAACGTGGCTGGAACGGAGCTGCGATGCAACCGACGAAGCTGGTGCTGATGCAAAACGTGTTGCTGATGCTGTTGCTGTTAGTTGCTGTTTGTTTGCTGATGTTGTTGTTGTATGGTGTTGCTGTTGTTGTTGTTATGGTGTTGTGTGGTGTGATATGGAGTGGTGTGTGGTGTGGTGTGAGGGTGGTATGGGATGGTGTGAGTGTGGTATGGTGTTGGGGCTGATGCTGGTGTGCAGTTTGGCTGAAGTAGCAGCTGTTGCTGCTTGTTGTATGCAGAATTTTGAAGGCTGAATTGTACACTGATTAAATGGCTGAAGTCTTGGCTGGGGTGGAAATTTTGTAGCAGCTGGTGTGCTGTTTGGAGCAGCCTAAGTGGACTTCTAGTGTTAGGCTAGTTGATGTAGCTGCATAGGGTTGGGGGGTAGCTAGAAAGCTGATGTAAAAGGGGCTGATTTTGTGCTGAATTTCAGCTATTGTGGGCTGAGAATATTGACAATGGGGCTGAAGCTTGACATTGGGGGCTGAAACATCATGATTAGGGTGTGCAATTCAGCTATGGGGGGCTGAAATGCGTTAGGGGCTGATGTAGATCAGCTATAGAGCTGATGTAGCTGTTGATGTGAGAGAATGGGGGCTGATATGGTATATCAGGAGCTGATGTAAGGCTGTTGCAATGTTTCAGCACCTGCTGCTGGTTGTTTTCCTTAAGGAAGTGTTATGTTGTGGGGAGAAATGTGAGAGAGGGTAACAAAACACAAACAATAATGAAATTGGATGGATCATGGCACATCCTAACCATCTCTCTTTTCTCCAGAACAATACTCATAAGACACCAAGCCACCATGGCTCACTTCTCCCTACACAATCGACATAACCCCACCTCTAATCAAATGGTTCAACCCACCATGGTTACCTAAATATGGTCCAACCCTAGGCTACCATGACCAAAACGAGAAACAGGTGTAGAAAATGTCATGTGCACATTTTTGCACAAAAAGCCAAAAATCCACTTAGCGATTGTTAAATCGCGATTTTTACCAAAATAACACATACGTAACCATAAAAGCTTAGAAATGACATACTTCCACAAAATACCCTATTTTAGAATTTCTAAAATTTTCTCCGGAATTTTCACCATTTATCGGTATTTAATTACACCGACTATTAAAATATTAATTAAAAATTATGAAAATTCCCAAAAATAATATTTTATTTTTCTGAAATGTTACAATCTTCCCCCCTTAAAGAAATTCGGTCCCCGAATTTAAATTTACACCTCCCAATTCTAAAAACATTTCAATAAAATGTCCAAACCAATGGGGCTCCGAAATTATCGATATATAAAAGGAATCGTAGCGCAATACATGCGCATGAGTAACAATCAGATAACTCGAAGTCAAAACTCCGTCAAGCATCCTGCAATCATCGGAGTCAAGGTGAAAACACGACTGCCAAATCCAAAGCAAAACCGATATGCTAGAAATCGGAACTATACATGTAAATATCCGAAAGGAATCCATGCCAAATTATTTAAAGTCGATGTGTAATGCGCATAACACTGCACAGCGGCGGACGTCTCTATAAGAAAATAGCCAAATACATATATATCTTTTGTTTAATATGCACGATCCGCCGTTTTGAAAACGATTTAGAAGGGTCTCCTCATTTTAAATGTCTTATGTCATAAACGACACGTATGTAAAAAATGAGACTATAGCTCGCTTTTGGAAATCCCTTGAAATCTGTCAATGTATGCAAAATATACCCAAGCACTGCCATCTGATCAGTCCTGCACAGTACGAAAATCAATCGCAATATCATAGGAATGTACTGCTCCCTAAGAAATCAATTCCAAAGAATGCATATAAAAACCCTGTGCGTCCGGTGCGCACGGAAATCAAAATCCATGAATGTGCCATACATGCGCACAGAAACAATATCTAAGTGCATCGGGTGTGCACGAAACATCTGTCAAGGCAACAGGTGTGCCTGACAGCAAAACAGGTGCATCTGACATGCACGAAGAATCTCGGTTTAGTGCATCTGGTGTGCACCAGATCACATCTCATAACATGCGCCCAACATGCGCTAAAAAATCCAAATCCGGTGCATCCATCATGCACGAAACAAATATCGAGCATCACCATCGAAATAGAAGTCCGGTGCATCCAAGTGCACAAAATACGAATCACTGCACTGTAAGCATACGTGAACTATGCAGAGTGCAAAAATCAAATCGTGTGCGTGCATACGCACAAAATCAACTTAAATGTCTAAGCCCCATAAAATCACAAACATGTGAAACCAAGGCACGAAGACGATATCAAGTGCAACGACTTTGTGAAAATCGTAAATACTCGATCATCAAAATCAAATCAGGCTAATAAATTACCCAAAACATCGAAATCAAGTATGGCGGAATAGCTCCGCTCAAGCACGTCCTCCAATAATCTCGGGCAACTGTCGTGGTCATCGTAGCATATCTCGTCGATGATCCTGAACTCTGGCCTGCGGGTATGCGTAACATTGACTACTCCTGGGTCCAAGTCTTCTCTGTGAATTATCAATCTCATGATCCATCGGCTCAACGGCCCTGTCAGGTGTGCTAACGGGGTCGATTCCGTTCTGGCACTTCTCTGGCCATCTTTCGGCCAATCATCGCGACCACTCGTAAAGCAACATGTCACTGGCGTCGGCCTCTGGCTCTCTGAATGTACGTGACACAACTGATCCTGGGTGCAAGTATCATTGCAGCAGTGTCCTGGAAGGAATCCTGCTCAAGGTCTCTTCCAAGTCTCATCTCTGCCAACTGTCCGGGAGTCGTCGTCCTTTACCATATCTGCTTCTTGTTTCGAAACGGCTGCATACTCATTGCGAATCCTTCTGGAAGGTATATCCAGTTACAATGCAACGGTATGCGCATCGCATCTCTGGTGTCGGCGGAGTGGAACGTTATCATATCCAGATCTTGTACGAACCTCTTACTCCACTTTTCTCTAATGTCGACTGCTTCGGACTCGTCTCGTCGTAGCTGCATGGACTGAGCTCTAACGGCTATCCTCGTATCTGGAGTCTCCCAAGAAATGCATCTCACCACCTAGCATCCGAATTAAGTCGAGCCATCCGATCGAGTCGTTAAAACTTCATAATCCCCCAAGAGCTCAACATCTTGGGTACAGTATAAGAGTATCAAGTACATACCACAGCATCGGTGGTCCAGCCGTAGAAGGGCAAACCCAAGCCTCACTAATGGCGTCGCAGAACTGTGGCAAACCCTAAGGTCAAAAGGCTTTCACACGGTCATTATGTCGAGTTAGGGTTTCATTCTTCTAGAGGGTCCATAGAATTGCATGCATGTTTTTCCAAATACTTTAAACTTGGAATAATAGGTTACTATCATTCGATCGTCTCTGTCGACTCTCAACGTCTCCGCGTGAAGTCGTCTCTAGCTGAAATCAATCTATCTGATGATCTCGCATCGGGGTAGCGAATGATCCACATGTCCTAGTCATTCACCCTCGGGGACTAGCGATCTTCTATCATCTCTTAGTACCACTCGTACTGCAATAGCTCCAACATCTGGGCGATATCCTGTCGTTTGCAGGAAAACTAGCTTGCTCGTCTGCACGCTGAGCCGTGCCTTAATCATTATGAATGAGCAATACATCAACGGTCATCAAAATCTGGCTGGCCTCTATCAGTGGCTCAATCCTCTGGTGCTAATCCGCACGTCCGAGTAATTTCATACAGCGATCCATCCATCGCTCATGGCACAAAGCACAATCAAAAGACACATCTCTACAATCGTGTGTCGCCAGAATTACGCCCCGGTCAGTCCTCGTTCGTGACGAGCTCAAGCTGACCGCAACTCTAGCCGTAGCTCTCCCTGCCCGTAATCGTGGCAGCAAAACCGTAACTGATACTGATGAGGCTAGATCAGGAAGGAATATGATACTGAACAAAGAAATGTACATCCTAAGGCTTCTTAAGTGGAGTGGCGTGTCGTAAATATGCCGCGGAACATACCAACGGTACGTCACTATACTTCAGTCACCTATTCCATCAACCAAGGGTCATCCTATACTCCGAAGGTAAAACCTAACGCTCTGATACCAACTTTGTCACGACCCGGAAGTACGGAACATGACCGGCACTTAGATTACGAACGTCTCAAGGCGTACATATGCTAAGTAAGCCGAAACCCAGAAATCCAAACCAAGTGAAGTAGTAGAGAATAGGAAAAACCATACCAAATCAACCTGTATGCATCATAATATACAACACCTAAAGGCAAGGATCACAACAGAAATGAAACTCAACCAGCAAGAACCCATCGAAATATAACCCGCGACTCTAAGATCGAAAGAATAAACATCACTGGTCTCTATCTCAAATAAGTACATGTTTTGGTTGATGGAACTTCTAGATACAACTGAATATAATATACAATGTATAATGATGGGTACGATACAAACAACCCACCTACTAGCAAGTCACCTGAAATAAGCTGTGCCCGCAAAGCCATAATGAAATCTGTACGGCAACACCTGCATGAAACTGGGGCACAACGGGGGTGAGTTGCCAACTCGTGAGTAGAAAAAGATCTACGAACAGAAAATCGCATGTATGACGCAACCTAGGTCATACGATCATAATATAAATAATCCTCAATATAACCAGTAATCTCTAACCATGGCTAATGTAAATATCAAACCCAAGTGTAATCCCATATGTCCATGTCAGTGCATCAGGTAACAATGTATCATATAGATGATGTATGAATGCATGAAACAGAATGCATGTACTGAAGAAAACTGCTTTCATAATTTGTGAGATTTCTGTATTGTTAAAATGAGGTATCATAAATGAAATCTGCATAAACAGTGCCCAGCATCGGCACAAAACATAAGTCTCAGTATCTCGATACCTCTGTATCACAATCTCTGTATCTCAATATCTCGAAATCTCAATGTCTCAATCACAAAATCTAGGGCGCCGTCAGTCCAGATCGGCCCCTACCATCCATCTCATGACTACGACGGTATCCTCCGGATATCCGACGTGTCGGGTAATATCACCGGTAGGTAGTGCTCCCCTGCACAGGCTCAACGCCATCATCTGCGATCTTCTTGCCCCGGGGTACCGCACCGGGTCCACCATGTACCCGCAATCGGTCTCATCCGCCTCCTCGATTCGGGTTTCATATGTCACTCTCAGCACCGAGAAAACACATGGTGAACGCACTGAAATATCATATCAAGGGTAACCGGGTTTTTAAAACATTTACACAATCTCTTTGAAATACCCACGGTTCCCAAATCCAGAAATAACATAGAAACAACATATCTCAATGCGTATAATCAGGAAGCATGATGTATGTGACATATAAATGGAATGCAAGTGTAACAGTATGTCCTGCAACATGGAATAATAGTATGCACATACAAGGGTCATATCCTGATGCAATAATACTACTGTGTAGTGACATGGCAATTACCGATGAAGATGTGTGTGAGCTGGCATGTAAGTGTATGTGGAACATACGCATCATCGGTAATGGTGCTGGTGTCCTAACAGCATGATATCAATAATAGAATATGAATCATAACAGTATGTGATGCAGAGCAACAATAATAATATGCGGGAGCTGAAATACTGAACACCATGGTCGCTAAACTGCATCTAATGTCATAAAGGTCGTACAGCTATGCCAACAATAAGGCTGAGCTAATAAGCTAACTGCAGGTAAGGGAAACCGCCTAACCTCTGAGTCGATACATATAAATATATATATAGTCGGTGATCCCGCCTCGATAATATCACATCCGATATCATATCTCTAAAATCAGTTATTCCCAAGTTAAGAGTGCAGATCAAAACATCAAATTATAGCTCGTACGTAAATCCGTCGTACGGCATCCCCAATCTGGGTACGGGTCAATATCACATTTGTCATATTAATCATCAAGTATTCTCTTTATCAATATCATCATCGGGGTACTGACCTATGTCTGGTACAATTCTAACATCATTACTATAATCAAGATCTAACTACCGGTCGACAATCCCGTATAAATCGATATCATCAGCACATATTATCTCAAGGAGTATACCCCGCCCAAGGCGGCCTATTAGAAATATCCTGTCATATCAAATCATATCTCGTATCATAATCACATGTCGATCATTTACATATTTATGTCACTATTCCTATGGCATCATTATCCCAAAATCCGCTAAGGTATCAAGGTGTATCTTATCTATGAATTTAACTGTCATAACATGTCATATCGCCGATATCATAATCTCAGATCAACTCATCGACTCATATCAATCCCATGTATCATCCTCAAATCCGCAATAAACACATAGCCTCATACCTAAGTGAACACATGTCCATAACGAATCCCATAAGCATCTATGAAGTGAGGATGTATGCAAGTATGTATATGTGTGCATGAATGTGTAGTGCACCCACTACCCTATGGTTTCGTAACCAAAATCATCCAAGTTCACCAATATCCATTTTAAATCATCAATAATAATCCCAACAACAATAATATTTATAGGCGTGTATACGCATCCGTATACACCACCTCGGACTGCGGGGGTGCTATACGCCATCCACCCGACTTCTCCCCGTAGATATAAATCTACTCACCTAGTTATGTGTTCCGGTGCCGATGTCGTCATTTGCGTCTCCAACGCCTCGATGTCACGTGAGTACCTACAAGGATATCACATGCTAAAACACATTAAAATCACATTGGAAACCAAAATGGTGCACACTACGCCCATAGGTAAAAACCTGTGACCTTGTGTGCAAAAACAGCCAATATCCTCTGTTGTCGACGTCCGAACGCCACCCGACAGATACGAATCATCGAATTTCACAATTCATACAAAAACACATCATAAATCATACGCCAACTCACGAAAATGAACCCAGATTTTATCCTAACAGGAACCAGTCAAAACTAGACATGCCGGGGGTCAATTTTACATGAAAAGGGGCCTTTGCACGCAAAACGAGGCATTTTTATGCAGGTCTGGCCGCAAATTGCGGCCAGAATGAGGTAATTTGCGGCCGGAGTTTGGAGATGGTGGCTCGGGCTTTTGGTAGGGGTTCCAGGGCGCCTGCACAGCTCACTGACATGTCTACTTTTTCCTATAAGGCCCCGGGTGAAAGCAGATTTCCGAAAGACCTCAAAATCGACAAAAACGGTAAGATACGCCAAGTCTGGTAAATCGGGTGTTTACATGAAATCTGGGGAATTTCTCTGGTTGACTGGCCTCACTAGGACCTAAGAAGTTTATTCTAGCTAACGCAATTCTTACTTTGCTCAAAATTTCCATAAAACACCCAATATCACTTCTAAGCATGATACGGACACCGATTAAGCTAGATATTCGAAATTTTAGCAAATTAGGCTAACCATCCAATTTTAATGATACTTCTTGGCTTTAACAAGTTAGTTAACACTAAAGATGGCTCATTAAACTACAAACACTCTAAAATCTCTAAATCTAGCATCATGGCACAATTCTAGCATGAAAATTCTATTTGTCGCAATAACTAGCTAAACAAGCATCTAATCTACGTAATATACGAAAAGTTCAAGAGTTATACCCTCTAGGAACCTTGCAACAAGGGAGAAGGAGAAGAAGAAGAGGGTAGGAGCTTCAAAACGTGGCTGGAACGGAGCTGCGATGCAACCGACGAAGCTGGTGCTGATGCAAAACGTGTTGCTGATGCTGTTGCTGTTAGTTGCTGTTTGTTTGCTGATGTTGTTGTTGTATGGTGTTGCTGTTGTTGTTGTTATGGTGTTGTGTGGTGTGATATGGAGTGGTGTGTGGTGTGGTGTGAGGGTGGTATGGGATGGTGTGAGTGTGGTATGGTGTTGGGGCTGATGCTGGTGTGCAGTTTGGCTGAAGTAGCAGCTGTTGCTGCTTGTTGTATGCAGAATTTTGAAGGCTGAATTGTACACTGATTAAATGGCTGAAGTCTTGGCTGGGGTGGAAATTTTGTAGCAGCTGGTGTGCTGTTTGGAGCAGCCTAAGTGGACTTCTAGTGTTAGGCTAGTTGATGTAGCTGCATAGGGTTGGGGGGTAGCTAGAAAGCTGATGTAAAAGGGGCTGATTTTGTGCTGAATTTCAGCTATTGTGGGCTGAGAATATTGACAATGGGGCTGAAGCTTGACATTGGGGGCTGAAACATCATGATTAGGGTGTGCAATTCAGCTATGGGGGGCTGAAATGCGTTAGGGGCTGATGTAGATCAGCTATAGAGCTGATGTAGCTGTTGATGTGAGAGAATGGGGGCTGATATGGTATATCAGGAGCTGATGTAAGGCTGTTGCAATGTTTCAGCACCTGCTGCTGGTTGTTTTCCTTAAGGAAGTGTTATGTTGTGGGGAGAAATGTGAGAGAGGGTAACAAAACACAAACAATAATGAAATTGGATGGATCATGGCACATCCTAACCATCTCTCTTTTCTCCAGAACAATGCTCATAAGACACCAAGCCACCATGGCTCACTTCTCCCTACACAATCGACATAACCCCAGCTCTAATCAAATGGTTCAACCCACCATGGTTACCTAAATATGGTCCAACCCTAGGCTACCATGACCAAAACGAGAAACAGGTGTAGAAAATGTCATGTGCACATTTTTGCACAAAAAGCCAAAAATCCACTTAGCGATTGTTAAATCGCGATTTTTACCAAAATAACACATACGTAACCATAAAAGCTTAGAAATGACATACTTCCACAAAATACCCTATTTTAGAATTTCTAAAATTTTCTCCGGAATTTTCACCATTTATCGGTATTTAATTACACCGACTATTAAAATATTAATTAAAATTTATGAAAATTCCCAAAAATAATATTTTATTTTTCTGAAATGTTACACTTTGGATCTATGAGATAGATCTAATTAGATGTTAGGATACTCACTAGTTGTAGTGAGATGGTATCAATCGATCCTGGGGAGAATCACTGGAAGGGTTCCAGAGTGATAAAGACGACCGAATGTTAGTCACATGCACTGTATTTACCTTCAGTAAAGGGACGGTATTTTGGAAGAGTTCCAAGCTCGATACCGTGGCAAACTAGACGATAAAGGCTGGTAACATCGCTATTAAAGATACTGCCAAAGAGGCATTTTGGGTGTATATTGTTTCATAGGATGAACTAGGTTCCTACCATTGTGTGACAATGGAACTGTGGTTTTGGCCCTGGAACCCTGGTCCCATCAGTGACCCAGACATATTCTGAGGCAGCATCACCTGATCATGAAGATAGTTGATCTCCAGGGTGATCGAGGTTAGGAGAGTAGACTCAGAGGAGAACACGGCGGATCCACTCACGAAGGCCTTTTCCCAAAGAGAGACTTTATGGGATGGTTGAGTATGTGATACTGCAACCACTGCTACAGATGGCCCTAGTGCAAGTGGGAGATTGTTAGTTATATGTATGCCCTAGAGGCCATTACTGTACATTGGATGTATATTGTAGTGGATGCTGGGACATATATAGATAGGACTTTCTTGCTCGACATGATAGTACGCTATCTGGTTACTCTTTGTCTTAACGTGTATACTTTCTGTCTCTCTGTTACTTGTTGATAAAGCCCTTTGGATGAGTACTCGACTTCCAGGACTATGATGCAGATCATACTAGTGGGGGCTGGGTAGTCAATGAGTACATCCTTCATTGTTCCTAGTCGTGGGAATATCGAGACGGAGCATCGATATTCCAGAGTAGACTAGCGTATATCTTTTCGACCCATGTGATGGGCGATGGATGATCCCATATCCATTGGTGTTTGACTTCAGAGATGGTATACGGGTGCTCAGTGGAGACTGGGTACACTGAACGGACTCGCCAAGAACTCCCAGATGGTATTATACCTCACGTCAGATGGCAGTTCTCTGGTGACACTGGTACAGCTTAGTCTGTTGACCCGAGATCGTCATAGAGTCTTGTGTGTCTCCCACTGTGCTTTGATTTCCACCCTACCACGGCTCTACTGAGTCGTGCAAACAGGTGGTTTTTGGGTACAGTCCCGATTCACATGGAGGCAATGAGCGATAGGAGGGGATTCGTCTCTCCCGGTATTGGGGGTTGATGTTGTGCTATGCTCGACTGGCCATAACAGGAAATCCCTGGCCAGGGTTGTAGTGATATACTGGTAAGAGTTATCAGTAGTTTCACGAATGTAATGGACCCTACGTCGGCATGACTTATCAAGCTATTGGGGTCTGACGTTTACCACCCCTAGGCGAGATATGCGACATATCAGACGAACAGACCGGACTGTACGGTAAGTGTTACTGGTTGGATTCACAGGAGTGTGAGCGGGCTTGCTCGTCGATCTTCTGATCGCTCAATACCCGGGTGGCCGTTACGTTTAGCAGACCGCTTGCGGCTTGTGGGTGTTTGATATGATCATCACCTGCTGCCGGCGTATTGACGAGTCTTTAGAGTCCTACACAGAGGTTTCCTGGCTCAAGCGAAACGAAATAGGAGCGCATATGAGATATGTGCGGGACCGAGAATAATGCATGTATGTGATACCGTATTTCATTCTCGCGATGAATGTGTTGAATGGTTGTATGCGATATAACCTAGTTATCGAATCAAGGATTGATTCGATATGCCGATACATTGGATACTAGCCGGTTATATGCGACATGACCGGATCATTGAATCAAGTGTTGATTTAATGATTTAATGTATAATTATATATTTGATATATTACTTTGCATTAACTGGTATTGGTTCACTTTAAATGGATTTTCTCACTTGGACTGTGCAAGTTGTATATGTGATATACTTTTATGCACAAGATTGTATCATGTTTGATGATACATGCAAGCTTGGGTTTGTGTAAAGAATTGACCATGGTTATATGAATGGTTAGGGTTTCATTTTATTTACTTATTCATTTATTTATTCTTTTTGTTTATTTTGGAAAAAGGAAATGATAAAGAAATTGAAATGGTGGCTTGATTTGTTTGTAGTTGATGATTCTTGAAACTTTGATTAAGCAACCATTTTGTCTTCATCTCCAAACCCAACCATTCAACTAACTTGGGTTGACTCTCTACACATAACCATGGTTACTATCATGATAAGTATCATTTTATTTGATAATTTAAATATACTTATCATATTCTTTTTCTTCATCTTCTTCTTCTTCAACATGAGAAGAAAGCTTGCTACATCAATGGTGATTGATGAAAAAGTGTGGGAAATCCAAAACTAAAGTCTACCCACTTCCTATTTCTTCATCCTCTACCTCTTGACAAGTAGTATAGGGTGTTTCCTTCACAAGTTTTCTTGACTTGGTGAAGTTGGAGCTTGATCTAGCGATGCCTCGACGTAGATCATCTTCGGCATCGTCGTCGATGACCTAGCCCGTTTTTCTTCCGATGATGCCGACGCTAGAGCCCAAGATACGATTTGGACAGCGAGGGGACTTCATCACGGAGCCTAGGAGGTGATGGACCGGATCTACAAAGGTTGTAGCTCCTTCCCTTTAGCTATATTTCCGTTTACATGCTTGCTTCGCCTATATATCTAGTTAACGATCCGTATTAGGGTTTGTAGGCACAAAGTTTTTTTTTTTGATTTGTGCATGTTTGATCACTTATGAGACTCCATTAGAGTGCCTAGGAACCCTACACTACAAACTTACACTTTTCTGAGCGTGCCTCGAGCTTGTCCGGATGCTACCTTTTTACAAAAGCTGGACATCCCCATGTCTTCAGGTACTGAAGATAGGGTTTCTTCCCACTCCACATCTGATATGGTGTGGTAGGCACAGTCTTAGTTGGAATTTTGTTCAAAAGATATGCAGCTGATTCTAGCACATAACCCCAAAAAGATCGCGGTAACTCAGCCTTACTCATCATGGAACGAACCATATCTAATAGGGTTCGATTCCTACTTTCCGATACACCATTGTGTTGTGGTGTGTATGGAGGAGTAAGCTGAGAGAGAATTCCATTCTTTTTTAAGTAACCCAGGAACTCGGCACTTAAGTATTCACCACCTCGATCAAATCTCAGTGTTTTGATACTTTTGCCTTTTTGGTTTTCCACTTCATTCTTGTATTCCTGGAATTTCTCAAAGACCTCGGATTTATGTTGCATCAAGAAGACATGTCCATACCTAGAGAAATCATCCGTAAAAGTAATGAAGTAGGAATAACCACCTCTCGCATGTGTAGACATTGGACCACATACGTCACTGTGTATGAGTCCCAAGAGCTCGCTTGCTCTTACTCCGTGTCCAGTAAACAGAGTCTTGGTCATCTTTCCCATGAGACAAGATTCACAAGTAGCATAAGATTGATATTCGAACGGATTCAAATATCCTTCTCTATGTAACTTAGTTAATCGTATTTCATTGATGTGACCTAGTCTACAATGCCAAAAGAAAGCATGATTTATTTCTGGAGACTTTCTTTTAAGTGTGTTCTGGACATTGAAAACCTGAGCTTGACTTAATACGTATATACCGTTATGTACCTGACCCAATCAGAACTTGATTTAGGTGGATGTTAACTACAGCGCTTACGAATGTAAAATCATATCCCTCTTTTGAAAGTGAGGACACTGATATGATATTACAAGTCATACTAGGTATATACAGACAGTTACGTAGAATCAATATCTGCCCACTTGTCAAACCTAGGCGATATTCTCCCACGGATTCAGCGTCCACGCTCATTCCGTTTGCAACTCTGAGAGACAAATCACCTACCTTCATAACTCTACGGTTTCTCAAAGTAAGTAATGAATTACAGATATGAGATCCTGCTCCGGTATCTAGTACCCAGGAAGTAGAATTAACTGACATACAGTTCTCAATTACAAATACACTTGAGGTTGAAGCCACAACATGCTTCGTATCCTGGCTACTGGCTTCAAAAGCCCTGCAATCATTCTGCCAATGCCCAATCCCATAACAATAGGAATGTCCCTCTTTTACTACATTCAGTCCCGAAACTTTTGCCCTTCTCTTTCCTTCTACTTCCCTGGTTTCCTTCAGGGTAAAAGGCAGAGACTGTAGAATCAAGTCAGTATCTGACCTGTTTCCCAACGTGGTTTCCAGGTCCTGGAGCTCATCAATGTTAGGTCCACGTTACCCATCCTGGTACGTTCGGGGAGGCGGAATAGGTAAAAATCAAAATTTTCCTCGATAGGTAACTTGGACCGTTCATGAAGGATCTTGGCTAAACAAAAACTAACACAAAATCTACAAGTTCTAGCTACTATGTAGAATGGTTATGCCTAAGTCTTCAAGTCCTTCTCTTCTTGCTCCTTGGAATGTGATGAACGAGTTCTCCTTGTCACCTTTTCTTGCCGAAGAAAGATCCACCCGAGGGCCTCTACCTTTGGCTCCAACCTCAAACTAGAAGTAACTAAGGTGCTTGGTGTGCTAAACCTAGAACCTTAGAAAGAGTAGAGAGTAATTTTGAGGGTTTTATCTCAAGCTCAATGGTTCTCAACTCATGAGAGGGGAGAGCTTTGAGAGAGAGGAAGAGGATGAGAGAGAATGAGAATGGGAGAATGAGAAGAAAAAGCCAACCTTCTGACATATATTTGAATTATGATAATTAAATAATTAACTAAAGATAATTGTGATGGTTAATCTTGATATGACCATTATCATTTCACATTAATTACTTTTGCAAGAATCAAAGAGCATCTTCCATATGAAATGATGATGGTCAATATGTCAATCTAGGTCAACAAGTCAAGCATAGTAAAATGGTCAACAACCCTAACCATAACACAATTATAATTAGTTAATATTAATAATCATATTTCATACACATAAACATTAGGGTTAAGAAAGAGACAACGGTCATTAACCCTAATGAAAATCCTCTGCCTCTGCCTCAGTCAACTGTGCATACACACCCGCATCCGTGTTCCGAGGAACACGAATACAACGAGATAAAACCAATCCCAAAACATATACTAGGATCTGGCTTAAACCAAAACCCGCTAGTATAAGCTGTCCGGATACCAAACGTGCACAAGTGCGCGGATGTGAACGAACCCTGTCGCAAAACCATGCGACCTCTACTCAGTTTTTCCTAAAGGCGAATAACCCTCTGTGTGGGACTCTAAAGACTCGACACTACGCTGGCAGTGGGTCTAACCACAGACCGCAAGCGGCACTAGCTGTAGGTAACGGTCCCCAGGTAGATGCCGATAAGAAGATTGACGAGGTGAACCCATCTGAACTCCTACTGAGCCTGAATGTGACAGTCTCCGTACAGTCCGGTCTGTTCGTCTAAGAGTATCGTATGGCGGGCCTAGGGGGTGGTAAACGTCAGTACCCTAATAGCGGTACAAGTCGTGCTGCAGTGTATCCCAGAACACCCTGAGATATCACTGGAAACCTACCAGTATATCTCGCTAGCCCTGGCCAGGGACTTTGTGTAATGGCTCTCCTAGACACAGCACGATATCAACCCGCAATACCGGGAGAGACAAATCCTGTCTAACCGTCACGGCCTCCAAGTGCTTCGGGACTGCTCCCAACTACTACCTGTTTGCACGACTCAGTAGAGCCGTAGTAGGGTAGTAATCAAAGAACAGTGGGAACACACTCGAGGCGAAGTGACAGTGTCAAGTCAACGGACTAAGCTGTACTCATGTCACCTGGGAACTGATAACTGACGATAGGTATAATACCAACCAATAGTTCCCGACGAGTCCTGTCCAGTGTACTCGTAACCTAACGAGCACCCACATACTATCTCAAGTACGACGTACTGACGGCTGTGGGACAGACCGTCTCCTATGCCGGGATGAGAAGCGTATACGCTAGTCTACTCTGGAGTATCGATGCCCTGTCTCGATAATCCTACGACTAGGGACCAAAAATAAGGATGTGCTTATAGACTACCCGGCCCCCACTAGTGTGATCGCCATCACAACGCCGGTAGTCAAGCAAAGATCCTAAGGGCTCCATCAATATGTTTCAGCGATATGTTAAAAGAAATATATAGGCATATTAAGATAGAAACAAACCAAGTAGCATACTACTATATCGAGCAAGACTGTCGTAAAACCGTATATATATATATATATATATATCCCAAGCTTCCAAAATGTATTATACATTAATGGCCTCTAGGTCATACATGTCCAACAATCAATATAGCTAGTCATTATAAGGACGTTGTCGCCTACAGATGACCCGACAGTCATCCTCGCTTGAATTAATTCGTTCGAGGTCTCATATCTTGCGATATGAGATTGCTCTCCATATAAATCTTTGTTATTGAGAAAGATGGAAACTGAGTCCATCTTCTCGTGCTGCTTCTGGTATACACCATCAACTGAACTTAACACGAGGCACTTGGCTTTCGCTTTATCCTTTACCCTTGTCTGACGGATATCCATATCCGCGACGGTGGAAACTGGACCTGGGACGGCGGGATCTTGAGTAGTAATAGGGTGGTCCAGCTTGTCATAGGCAATGGACATCTGGACAGAATTTTGCCAGTCATATAAGTCAGATTCAGTCAATATGTTATCTAGATGTAACCTAGTCGTGGTCACAAGGTCGCTGCAAATAAGAGAGAGAGAAGAAAACACTTTAGCATGATACTCTTGCAAGTTTAGAGTGATTTTTAATTTATCTAAACAGGATGGCTCCTACTGTTTCTCGACTCCTTCCTCAAACCATAAAAGAAAAATTAGCCAGGACAATTCTGACCGTACAATACTTGCTTAACCGTTCAGCCAGGTCAGTGTCGATACTTCGAGGGAGGTTTTCCAACGCTTTCGCGAAGTTCCTTAATTAAAGAACCTTTTTTCGCTGGTGGCGTAGCCCCTCTGACACCTTTCTAGGAACCTACTTGGTTTATAGCATTGATCGTTAAGTGATGAATCTCCTGATAAGTAGCATGTACTCACAGTAGGATCGGGATCCAAATATCATCGTATGATAATGTTGAAGGAATCCTACCAACATTCATCAAACTCCAAATGGTATGCAAACCTAGCAAGTTTTAGTTTCTTTAGAAACTCCCGATGTGGATATTTGCCCCATGCTCTTATGACCTTGACGAAGGCCAACAAATCATAAGTCACATGTCAAGTTCTGCCCATCATTATCTTGTTAATTTGAACCCACCCGTACATACCCTTGACGAAGGCCAACAAGGTAATACGACTGTCCCAAACCAACACATCTATCTATGCACCAAATGAATACCCCAGCAGCTACCAAACACTATGCCTTGACGAAGGCCAACAAACATAGCTTGAATACTACTGACCATTCATAAGAAATGACGGAGGGCTACGAATGGTTCTGGCAAAACCATGAACGTAGTGAACTTGATATAATCGAAGGAACCTGATACTTTTTATAAGGAGTGGTTAAACCTCCGCAATTAAAAATTCTGCTCATTTAAAATAACCGAGTGTTTTTTTTAAAATTTGTTCCAACGATTGAACTTTGGTTTATTTTCTTTGCATTATAATAATGCGTCCCATCATTTATCCTATCATTGTAGAAAACAACGAAAATACCACGTCCTCTTATACCATCCGCATTCGCCACGGGGTCCCATCATCACCCGTTAGGTTACTTAACTAACGACAGAGCGGGGGCTGGGCTAGAGCGGGTGTAAAACATAAGTGACGTCCAATAGCTATCATATATAGCTATTGTACATTCGTCAGACGCAATAATAAGCATTCCAGATCACTGATGAACTTTATTGGATATACTAGCAATCCGCGCTTGCTTTGAGCCTGCAACAAAAGACGGATTACACAGTTGTGATGAATTGCCATTACCCCACCCTAGACCCCTACGGGTACGGCAAACTACCCGCCAAGTAACCGAAGTGAAGCGATCTCCCTCAACAACGTGAGTAGGCCACTAACCACTTCAACATACCCGGTAGTTTGTGTTCCCCAACTTGGGTCTATCCTAGGAGCAAAAACAGTAAGAAGAAATAATACAACAGTGGCTACAACCGCAACCTGGATGTGCCCCGCAAAAGAATATTACATCATATTACAATTACATCGAATGAATGAATATTAAACACATCTCAAACCCCTGCTAATCATTACAATATTCCAATCAAGTCCATATACACAAACAGTAAACATTACAGAAATGTGCAACCCCCTGCCAACCGACATACTAGCAGTTAGGGGAGGTTTACGAACACATTAAACATTACAGATCAAAACCTAATTATCAAATAACTTAGAATATCGATCAACAACCTTTTTCCGTGTCTACCCCAAAAGCAAACCAACACTGAAGTAACCTGGCAGAAACAGAATATACAGGAAAACAGAACACCAAAATATATGAATTTTAGAGCAAATCGGAGTCAACTCGGGGTTGACTCCGCCGCGGATCCGAGGCCAAAAGCACACTCTTTCCGCGGATCCGCGACCATCAAGCCGAGTTAGAACTCCGTATTTTCCCAGAATTCTTATATTTACCTGCTGTGAATTTTAAGGCATATCAAATATTTTTTTAGACATGTTTAAAATTAACAGAACTGTTAGGGTATCCAGGGTTTCGTTTTCGCGTTTTCTGACGATCGAAGTTCTAATCAGTTGCTAACAAGCTAGTAATGGTTTAGTTAGCTCTGATACCACTGTAAGTCCAAGTCACGCACCCCACGATCTTGCGGGGAGGCGGAATATATGAAAAACGATTATCAAAGCTTTGTAACACGGACTTAAGCGCATGAATCGTGTCTAAACCGTTACTAGCAAACTACGAGAGGTTTAACTACTCGGATTCGAAGTTATACCTCACGTTACTTATCCTTCGGGTCTTCATCACTGTCCTCCACTCCTCGTAGGCTCCTTGGAACATCGGCACCTCAACGGCCTCCTCGAGTCAAAGACGATCCACCCGAGAGCTCCTACGCCAAACTTGATCTTTATCTTGAGATAACTAGATTGCTCAAAGTGCTAATCTAAGCTACCTAGGGGATATAGAGTGAGCTTATGGATGTATTAGACTAGCTAACCCTTGATCTCAACACATGATAGGTTAGGGTTAGGGTTTCAAAAATGAGAGAGCTTGAGGAGAGAGAAGGTGATGATGAGAATGATATTGAAAAATGAACTCATTAGAATATAACAACCATAACAATTTATCAAATAAATAATATAAATGATTAATCATCATGGTTGATTCATTCACCTTATGTGATTCATCAAATGACTCATTAACTAATTAATGCATCATTAATACCATGGATGAATCACACAAATGAGTCATTAAGCAATAAATGCTTATGCCACCTTAACCCCCAAGTCACCATGCTTCTTGAAGCTTCCCGGAAAATTACGAGAACGCCCCTACAATCCGTGAAAACACGGAAAAACTTTAGACAGTATAAATCCAATAACCCGATACTAGAATCTGGCTTAAACCAAAGCCGGCAAGTAAAAACTGTCGGAACGTCGCACGTGCGTTTAAACACGTATGCGTCCGAACCCTTGTCGTAAAACCCTACGACCTCTATATCGTTTCGCCTGGAGCAGGGAAACTCTCTGTGTGGGACTCTAAAGACTTGATACTACGCTGGCAGTGAGTTTAACCACAGACCACAAGTGGCACTAGCTGTACGTAACGGTCCCCAGGTAGATGTCGATAAGAAGGCCGATGAGGAAACCCATCCGAACTCCTACTGAGCCTGATGTGACAATCTCCGTACAGTCCGGTCTGTTCGTCTAAGACTATCGCATATCTAGCCTAGGGGGCGGCAAGCGTCAGTCACCTAATAGCGGTATAAGTCGTGTCGGAGCGTATCCCATTACACCCTGAGAAACTACTGGAACCTACCAGTAAATCTCGCTTGCCCTGGTCAGGGACTTTGCGTATTGGCTCTCTGACACAGCGCGATATCAACTCCCAATACAGGGAGAGACGAATCCTTTCTAACCGCCACTGCCTCCAAGTGCTTGGGACTGCACCCAACTGCTACCTGTTTGCACGGCTCCTTTGAGCCGTGGTAGGGTAGCAATCTAAGAACAGCGGGACACACTCGAGGCGAAGTAGCAGTGTCAAGTCTGCGGACTATGCTGTACTCAGGTCACCTGGGAACTGTTAACTGACAATGGGTATAATACCAACCAACAGTTCCCCTGCGAGTCATGTCCGGTGTACTCGTAACCCATCGAGCACCTGTATACTATCTCGAGTACGACGTACTGATAGCTGTGGGACAGACCATCTCCCCAACTCGGATGAGAGCGTACACACTAGTCTACTCCGGAGTATCGATGCCCAGTCTCGATAATCCTACGACTAGGGACAAGTATAGGATGTTGCTTATAGACTACCCAACCCCCACTAGTGTGACTGCCATCACAATGCTGGTAATCAAGCAAAGATCTTATGGGCTCTACTAATATGTATAAGTGATACGTTACAAGAAACATATGCACATATTAAAGAAGACACAAACCACGTAGCATACTACCATTTTTAGCAAGACTGTATATACAACTGTGAATATCCCAAGCTTTCAATAAGTAATATACATGCTAGTATGATACAATAATGGCCCCTAGGGCATATACACTAACATCAAGTGTTGAGGTCTCTGGGAATTTTGTGAGTTTGAAGAATCGATCGAAATGTTTAACATCGTTTGGATATCTGTGATTTGAGATACTATATTTGGAATCCACAATAATTAGTTTTGTGAAAACTAATTAGTGCTTTGTAAATCTAGGAATTTAGTCTCTTTTGATCGGTTGCCGTGGCGTTTTGATTCGGATCAAAACTCCATTGCAATCTCGTATAGTACGCGAACGCTCGCCGGGTAACACTACTGGATAGCCACACCCCATTGCCCCGACCAAGTGATTGTAGGAGAACCCCGTAGCCAAAAGCATCCATTCGGGTGCTCGCGGCCGTGGTGTTCCGCCTAAGTGTACTTCGTCGACGGCATCGGGGGTGCGGCCGTCTACTAATGTTTCCGACAAGCATTCGATCATTTGTTGGGAATTTTGTTGAATTGCCCGACTGGATAGTGAAAAGTGTTTTCAATTTGAAACTAAAATGCCAGGTTTATAACGTTAGGCATGAAATTCGGAATATGTGATATTCCGGTTTTATGATGTCTAAGGAATTTATACTATTAGGTATGAAATTCGATGTATGTGATATTTCGGGTTTATGATGTCTATGGATGTTGCGGATTCCAATTGTTGTAGTTTCCACTTTCTTTTCTGCGACCGTAAGTGTAATATGTAGTGCATCGCCGGTTTCGTTGCTATACGTCAACGACAATTGGGATACGCATATTTACTTATGTTGATGACATGTGATGTTATGTGTTGCTGTGATATGATATATTGGATCGTCGTGTTTGAATAGCCGAAGTTTTTTTTGCATGAGATGAGAGTTTTTTATTTTAATTCATGTAAAAACTTGTATGTAATATTCTTTTATTGGGACACTTCCGGGTTGAGGATGATGTCACTATTGATGTATATTATTTCCTTTTCCGCATTAGGATAGACCCAAGGCGGGCACCACAAGTAACCGGGTTCTAGAATCCAGTGGGAGACCATCTCGAAGAGTCGAGTCCGGATCTCCTAACTCTAGAATTGGTAGGGTTGCTTGCCGCTCTTGTAGGGGTCTAGGGATGTGTGTTTGGCTATTCATCACGACCGTGGAATCCGTGTTTTTTACTGGCTTAATTTAAAACACGGACCTCCGAGTATATCCAATATTTCATATGTTGACTTCTGCTGCAATGTTCTGTGATGAGATCATATAACTGCATGATACGAATATTATATATTATATATGATATATAATAAACGTTGCTTATGTTTTGCATCCGCATTAGTCCTGTCCCCGCTCTGCCGTTAGTTAACTAACCTAGCGGTGCATGACGGGACCTTTTGGCGAATGCGGTTGGCATAAGCGTACATTGTATTTTCGTTTCTTCTTTGATGCTTAGAAAGCATAAATGATGGGACTTCATTAATGAGATTAATGAAAGAAAAGAAACCTAAAGATGTTGTAAAATAAAATTTTCAAAAAACAAGGTAGCTCTAGTTCTTGCTTTGCATAGTGGTATTCCTTGATGAATATCCAGCACCTGATTCGATGAGGAAAGATCCGAGATCCCTTCACCGGGAGTGACCTCTTTAGCAAAAGCTAGCAGATGCTACACCCACTCGGTTTATTTTGAAAAACTCAATTTTAAAAGCGGAGCATAAAACAGTCCTTTTCAAATCACTCGATTCTACAACGATATCAAGTTCATTATGAAAAAGGTTTTCTTAAAAACTTGTCGTAGCCTTCTGTCATTTTAGATAAGTACTATTTAGTATTCGTGCTGCGTTTGTTAGCCTTTTGTCAAGGCATAGTGTGCGGTAGCTGATTAGTGCTTATCTGCAACCATATGATGTGATTGGATTAGGGTAGTCGTATGACTTTGTTGGCCTTTGTCAAGGGTCGTACGGGTGGGTTTAATTCAATTAGGAAATGACGGGTTGAACTTGACTAGCGCCATATGGTTTGTTGGCCTTTATCAAGGTCATAGGACGTTAAAGGCAAAACATTATTGGGAATTTCAAGTGTTGAAATTTGCAATGAGATTGCATACCTTCTATGAGATAGCTGGATCCTGATACCCACTGTGAGTAAGAGTTACTCCTGGGAGAGTTTTGCACTTTACAATTACCAAATCAAGTAGGTGACGAGAAAGGTGTCAACGGGGTTATGCCTCTGGGAAAACGAGGTTTATTTTAATTAGGTCCGTGCGAAAGCACGGCGAACCTCCTTCAAAGTACCAACACTGGCCAGGCTGAAAGATTGGCGAACTTGTAGGGTGTAATTAATCTTGGCTAGTCTTAACTTTTAGGGTTTGATGGAAGATTTGATAAAAACAGTGGGAGCCATCCTGATTAGATAAAATAATAACCAATCTAATCTTGCAAGGGCATACGCTAATTGTTTTCTTCTATCTCTCCAGGTAGCGACCATGACACGCCTTAATCAAGATAATAATATTGATGTTTTTACCGAACCCGCTTGTTATACTGAGCTGGGGAATGTTGGTTCCGCTCTGCCTTATAATTGTTATAAGTCTGAGAAGAAAATAGGGGAATATTTGTATTCTCACGCGACCCGAACGAGGAATGAGCATGTTGAAGCATCTTCTTCAGGTGTGTTTGTCACCGAGAATTGTTTCTCAGTACAATCTACGTCCTGGGTATTAGATACCGGATCAGGATCCCACATATGTAATTTGTTACATGGGCTAAAGAATGGTAGATATCTTGGGAAAGGTGATCATTCTTTAAGAGTAGGGAATGGTGCAAATGTTGCAGCCAAAACTGTTGGCGAATATCACCTTGTATTACCAACTGGTAATACATTGATTCTGAACGAATGTTATTACATACCGAACCTGATCTGTAACATTATATCAGTTTCTTTATTAAGTAAAGAAGGATATAATTTTGTATTGCAAGATAATTTTATGAACATTTTCCTAAATCAAAAGTTGATTGGATCAGGATCGTTAAGTAATGGCATATACGTTCTAAATCAAACCACAGTTCTTAACGTACCGAACACACACAAGAGGAAAAGTTCAGAAATGAACGAATCCTTCTTGGCATTGTAGACTAGGTAATATCAATGCGACACGACTAGCTAAGTTGCGTAAAGATGAACATTTGTATCAGTTTGAATTTACATCATATGAAACTTGCCAATCATGACTCAAAGGTAAAATGACCAAAACTCCATTTACTGGACATGGAGAAAGAGCCATTGAACTCTTGGGACTGATACATAGTGATGTATGTGTTGGGTTATGAAAGCATCCCGGCCATAAAACCGTGGCCATTGCGGAACAAAAATTTTGAAAAACCGGCGCTAGAACAACCCGATAACCCGGATCGACCCATAAGCCCTAGATAAAAAAAACATGCAAAGGAGTTAGTATCGTTAAACCGAATGATCCGTGTCCTTCGGTCTTGAACGATCTTCCCAAGATCCGAGAAACCTCCTTAATCAAGCTTGATCTCCGGTCTCCCTTCATCGAAAATGATCCACCTGAGATTCTATGAATCGAGCTCCAACCTCATATTCGAGGTAACTAGGGTACCTAGATCGCTACACCAGATACCGTAGAAGAAGTAGAGAGTGATGAAGGATTAATTTGTCTTAAGAAATCCAAGGTTTCTCAACACATAAGAGGGTTTGGATGGAGGTAGAAGAAGATGCCATGAGGATGAGAGTGAGGCAACTCAAGAAAGAAAATGGCCAAGTCTTTTTCTTTGTTGTGAGATTTCTTTTTGTGTTAATTCTTTTCAATAATTGAAGCCATCCACATAAATATCCCATGGCTCCAAAATATCTGGAGTCAACCAAAAATATCTCAAGTCAACAAAATCTCATAACAAAAAAAACTTAATCATGCTTAGAAAAGTAACAATGGGTCACTAATAAGCCTTGCCACAAAAAATGCAATAAACACCTCATCCTACACCTCAATAACCTTTTAATCCAAAAAGTTCTAAACCATAATGAGTTGTAATCTTCTAAAAGTAATCTGGTAAGAAATTACAAAAATACCCCTCATCCGTATGTACATACCCACATCCGTATTCCGAAGAATACGAATACAATGAGACGAAAAAATCCAACAATATAATACTAGGATCCGGCTTAAACCAAAGCCTACTAGTATTATCCGTCCGAACATCATCCATGCACAAGTATACACATGTGATCGAACCCTGCCGTAAAACCATACGGCCTCTACATCGTTTTTCCCGAAGCAGGGAAACCCTCCATATGGGACTCTAAAGACTCGTCAATACGCTGGCAGTGGGGTTAACCACAAGCACGTCAATGGCACTAGCGGTACGTAACAGCTACCTAGGTATTGAGAAAAATGGAGGCCGACGAGCAAACTCTTCCTGAAACCCCTACTGAGCCTGACAGTGACAATATCCATACAATCCGATCCGTTCGTCTATGAGTATCGCATATCGAGTCTAGGGGGTGGATAAAGTCAGACCCCTAATAACGTGACATTTAGTGTCGGTATGAAACCCATCACCCACTGAGAAACTACTGATCCGAATCAGTAATTCTCGACTTCCTTAGCCAAGGATTTCTGGTGATGGCCACCCGTGCACAACGCGACATCAACCCCCAATACCGGGAGAGATGAATCCCCTGACGGTCCTCTAACTGCCTCCATGTGGTTCGGGATTGCACCCAACTAAAACCTATTTGCACGACCCCTTTGAGCCGTGGTAGAGTAGTAATCAAAGCACAGCAGGAACCCACACGAGACAAATGACGATCTCAGGTCGATAGACTAACCTGTAAACATGTCACCTGGGAACTGCTATCTGACAATAGGTATAATACCAACTAGCATGTTCCTGGCGAGTCCGTCCGGTGTACTCATAACCCAATGAGCACCTGTATACATCTTAGGTGAACAGACTGACACCAATGGCTTGTGAGATCGGCCACCGCCCCTCGTCGGTATCTCGATCGGTATACACTAGTCTACTCTGGAGTATTGATGCCCAGTCTCGAAACTCCCACGACTAGGGACATTTAAGGATGTGCTTATAAACCACCCAGCTCCCACGTATATGATCGCTATCATCCTGCTGGCAGTCAAGCAAGAATCCTATAGGCTCTATCAACATGTAATAGTGATCTATAATGCCATCTAATGCTGTACACGATGATAAAGACAAACCAGATAGTATATTATCATCTCGAGTAAGACTGTTCTACCGGTATAGGTCCTCCATCAATCATCATAATTACCTGTCTGTGACTATGATAACTGCCTTGAGGGCACTATATCCAACAATCTCCCACTTGCACTTAAGGCTAATTATTGCGGTGATGCATACTCACAGCACGTGTGATACTGAACACCCAACTCCTCTACTAATCAGTCTCGCAAAGCTCGTTTGCGAAACTATTGTGTTCGAGAAATAGCCTCAGCAAGTGGATCCGCTGCAATGTTTCTTTATGTATCTCTCTATATCTCAACTTCACGGAGAAAGCTATCTCCCGAAATGAGCAATATCTGTCTTAGAATATGTTTGGATATCTGATGGGACCCAGTTCAAAAATGAACTCTAAATCCAGCAAACTTCTTAGACTGTAACGTCCACTGATTTTAATCAGTATCCTGCGCCATACCTTCTTCAGTGTTAGATATGTATGCCCTAGAGGCCTGTATTGTATAGGATGCTAGGCATGTATTTGTACAGAAACAATCTTTGCTCGAAATGATAGTAAGCTATCTAGTTTATCTTCATCTTAACGTGTGATGTGTTGTATCTCATATCTTTATATACATGTTGATGATGCCCTTAGGATTATGCTTGACAACCAGGATTATGATTTAGATCATACTAGTGGGGCCTGGGCAGTCTAAAAGCATATCCTTTAATAGTTCCTAGTCGAGGGTATATCGAGACAGGGCATCGATACTACCAGAGTAGACTAGCGTGTACGTTTCTTGACCCTGGGGGCGATGGTTGATCCCACAACCATTGGTGTTTGACATCAAAGATTGTACAAAGGTGCTCATTGGAGAATGGGTACACCGAACATGGTTCGCCGAGAACTCCTACATGGTATATATACCTATTGTTAGATAGCAGTTCTCTAGCGACACTTGTACAGGTTAGTCTGTATAACTGAGATCGTCATAGTGTCTTGTGTGATTCCCACTGTGCTTTGATTTCCTCCCTACTACGGCTCTACTGAGTTGTGCAAACAGGAGGATTTTGGGTACAGTCCCGAATCACATGAAGGCAGTGAGCGATAGGAGGGGTTTCGTCTCTCCCGTTATAGGGAGTTGATGTCGCGCTATGCTTGATCGGCCATAACATCAAATCCCTGGCCAGGGTTGTCGAGATTTACTGATAAGAGTTATCAGTAGTTTCTCGAACCATTATGGGCCATAAATCAGCATGACTTATAAAGTTACCGGGGTCTGACATTTACCACCCCTAGACTTCATATGCGATGTATCAGACGAAGAGACCGAACTGTACGGTAAGTGTTGCTTACAGGCTCGTTAGGGTTGTGATGAGTTCGCTCGTCGGCCACCTTATCGTCATGTACCTGGGTAGCAGTTACGCACAGCTAGTGTCGTTGACGTGCTTGTGGTTAAACCCACTGCCAGCGTACTGTCGAGTCTTTAGATTCCCACACAGAGGGTTCCCCGGTTCAGACAAAAGATGTAGAGGCCGTAAGTTCTTACGGCACGATTTCGATCATGTTCGTGTACTGGCTACAAGAATGATGATCGGAAGGATAATACTGGCAGGCTTTGGTTTAAGCCGGATACCGGTATTATATTATTGGATTATTTGTATTCGTACTTTTTTGGAATACGGATATGGGTATACTTATACGGTATACGGTGAGGGGTATTCTTGTAATTGTACAAGAACACCTTCTAGAAGGAGACACCTCAAAATAGGATATTTATTTTATGAAAATAAATATATGAGGTGGAATTAGGAGAATTGTCAAAGCATGGGTCAAGGAATGGCTCTTTGAATATTATATTCATTTGGGATTACTATTCAAGTATGGTGCATTATTTTAGAGATAAAATAATGCACAACTCAATTATTTTGATGAGCCATTTCTCTTGAGACATGCTTAATATTTCCTCATTCTATTTTTCATCTTCTCTCTCCTCATTATCTCCTTCTTCTTCCTCTTGACCTAAACACTCACATGTGTTGTGATTCGTAAGTCAAGAGACATAATAATCCACTACTTGATCTCTACATCATTCAAGTGATCATTTCTAGCACACTTGATTTCTTAGTTAAACTCTTGTGAAGTGTTTGTAGCTTGTTCTATAGCTCTCGGGTAGATCATCTAGGATCTAGAGGTGATCGGAGACCGAATTCTTTTCAACCATCGAAGGAGCCAAGGAGTCGCAGCTAAAAGAAGACCCGAAGGACCGTTTCCTTGTAGTATAACCCCTATCAAAGTAGATAAGATCTCTAGATAGGTTTTCTAGTTATGGTTCAGCACAAGATCTAGTTTCAAAGTAGGTGTTGCGTGCGAGAAAATTATTGTTTGCTACTTCCGCCTCCTCACAGGTGTTGTGAGGGTGTGCAACATCTACTAACATGGTATCAGAGCATAACAGAACCACAACTAGTTGTTTAGACGACGTTTAAAGCTTTGAACACCAAACAACTCAAAAACCGTAAAACAAAACCCTGCACTGTGGAAAGTTTTCAAAAGTGTTATGAAATTTTTTTAAACATGTGCAGAATACTTGTAATGAGATAACCAGACAACCCGAGAAAAACGAGCCCAAACCACCTAATTTTTCCTGGTGAGATCATGCAATTTCCCGGCGTCGCCGGTTTTTCTATGTGGTTTTGGGTTGGGTTTTTTGGGGCTATCTGTACACTGGGTTTCTGGATTTATGGTATTATTTAATTATTTCCATATTACATGTGATGTAACCTAAAGTGTTAGGGGAAATCGGAGTGTTTCGAAATCGAATTTTTAACGTCGTTTATCCGCTTTTCAGTTTGATATGTGTTTGAAATGTCCACTAATTGCTATACGACGATTAGTGGGGGTTGCACATGTTAGTTGTATGTATGCCCTAGAGTCCAGTATTGTACAGATGATATATATTATATTGGATGCTTGGACATATATATGTTAGTTATATGTATGCCCTAGAGGCCATTACTGTACATTGGATGTATATTGTAGTGGATGCTGGGACATATATAGGTAGGACTTTCTTGCTCGACATGATAGTACGCTATATGGTTGCACTTTATCTTAACATGTATACTTTCTGTCTCTCTGATTACATGTTGATAAAGCCCTTAGGATGTGTACTCGACTTCCAGGACTATGATGTAGATCATACTAGTGGGGCCTGGGTAGTCCATGAGTACATCCTTGAAATGTTCCTAGTCGAGGGAATATCGAGACGGGGCATCGATATTCCAGAGTAGACTAGCGCATATCTTCTCGACCCATGCGATGGGCGATGGATGATCCCATATCCATTGGTGTTTGACATCGAAGATGGTATGCGGGTGCTCAGTGGAGACTGGGTATACTGAACGGACTCGCCGAGAACTCCCAGATGGTATTATACCTCACGTCAGATGGCAGTTCTCTGGTGACATTGGTACAGCTTAGTCTGTTGACCCGAGATCGTCATAGAGTCTTGTGTGTCTCCCACTGTGCTTTGATTTCCACCCTACCACGGCTCTACTGAGTCGTGCAAACAGGTGGTTTTTGGGTACAGTCCCGATTCACATGGAGGCAATGAGCGATAGGAGGGGATTCGTCTCTCCCGGTATTGGGGGTTGATGTTGTGCTATGCTCGACTGGCCATAACAGGAAATCCCTGGCCAGGGTTGCAGTGATATACTGCTAAGAGTTATCAGTAGTTTCACGAATGTTATGGAACTCAAGTCGGCATGACTTATCGAGCTATTGGGGTCTGACGTTTACCACCCCTAGGCGAGATATGCGACATATCAGACGATCAGACCGGACTGTACGGTAAGTGTTACTGGTTGGATTCACAGGAGTGTGAGCGGGCTTGCTCGTCGATCTTCTGATCGCTCAATACCCGGGTGGCCGTTACGTTTAGCAGACCGCTTGCGGCTTCTGGGTGTTTGATATGATCATCATCTGCTGCCGGCGTATTGACGAGTCTTTAGAGTCCTACACAGAGGTTTCCTAGCTCAAGCGAAACGAAATAGGAGCGCATATGAGATATGTGCGGGACCGAGAATAATTCGTGTATGTGATACCGTATTCCATTCTCGCGACGAATGTATCGATTGGTTATTTGCGATATAACCTGGTTATCGAATCAAGGATTAATTCGAGAAGCCGATACATTGAATACTAGTCGGTTATATGCGACATGACCGGATCATTGAATCAAGTGTTAATTTAATGATTTAATGCATAATTATATATATTTGATATATTACTTTGCATTAACTAGTATTGGTTCACTTTAAATGGATTTTCTCACTTGAATTGTGCAAGTTGTACAAGTGATATAGTTTTGTGCACATGATTGTATCATGTTTGATGATACATGCTAATTTGGTTAAGTGTAAAGAATTAAACTATGGTTGAGTTAATGATTAGGGTTTTGTTTACTTAATTACTTATTCATTTATCATATTTATTTATATCCATTTTGGAAAATGAAAAAGGTAAATGAATGGTTGCTTGTTTTGTTTTTAGTTGAAGATTCTTCAAGTTTTGACTTAGTCTCCATTCTTGTCTTATACTTAACCCTAACCATTTAAACTAACCCTAATTCATTCTCTACACTTAACTAAGGTTATATTATGATAAGTATTATATTTATTTTCTATTCTAAATATACTTATCATATCTTTTTCATCTTCTTCTTCATGAGCAAGAAGAAGAAAAGCTTTCTACACCAATGGCAACTTGAGAAATCAAGTGAGAAATCTAATTCTAAAGTCTACCCACTTCCTATTTTTTCATCCTCTACCTCTTGCCAAGTTGTATAGGGTATTTACTTCACAAGTTTTCAAAGCTTGGTGAAGTTGGAGCTTGTTCTTGTGATGCCTCGACGTAGATCATCTTCGGCATCGAACCGACGATCAAGCCCGCCCATTCTTCGATGATGCCAATGCTAGAGTCAAGGGTTCGATTTGGACAGTGGAGGGAGATCATCGCGGAGCTTAGGAAGTGGTGGACCGGATCTACAAAGGTTGTAGCCCCTTTCCTTTAGCTATATTTCCGTTTACTTACTCGCTTCGCCTATATATCTAGTTAACGATCCGTTCTAGGGTTTCTCGGCACCGTATTTTTTAGAAATTTGCATGTTTGATCACTTGTGAGACTCCATTAGAGTGCCTAGGAACCCTACAGTGGTATCAGAGCCTAGCTAGAGCCTTATGCGAAGTCCCGACGGAATTAGAAGTCTGATCGACCCAAAACCGGACTTGAAAAATGCTCTCTGGACTTTTCTGTAAAACGTGGTTTTTTGTAGATTAAAAATATTCAGAAAAATCAGCAGGAAGATATAAGGGTTACTGTAAAATTCGAGGGCTTGATTCCATAAAGGCGGCGCGGATCCGCGGCCTTAAAGGAGGCTCATGCGGCGGATCCGCGGCCCTTTTGTCGTTTTGTGCATCCAATTTTGCACAGTAGTTCTTAGCTGTCTGTGCTGGTTTTCCTGGGGATTTTTAATATTTTATTCCAGAGTTGTATTTTCTGAGTTGTATTGGGAACTCGGTGTATTCGATAGGACTGTCTAATTTTGTCGGTGTGTATTTCCGGGTATTTTTAGAATATGTTAAAAAGTTCGATCGGATATAAATACCCACTTTTTCCCCTGACGGGAAATTTCCAATTGTTGGATTTTTCCGTAGTTTAACGACGTTCTAAGTAGTGCAAGTAACGCGATGGACCCTCTAGAAGACAACAAACCTTAACTCGATTATGTGACCGTCTTGAACTGCCCTTTGAACCTTCGGGTTTGGGGCAGTACGGCGTGCCACATGTGAGGCGTTGGTTTGACCCTTCTACGGCTGGACCGTTGGTACTGAGGCACGAACTGAATGTTGTTAGACTTATTTCATGTGTTGAGCTGTATCGGGAAAACTTGGGTGTTCGATTGTTCGATCGAAAAGTTTAGCATTTTCTATTTATCCGGAATGTGATACAATAATTGGAATTCACAAATTGTTATGAGATAACAGAATGAATATTATAAACGTAGCAGTTTAGTCTCACTTGATCGGTTGCCACGGAGTTTTGATGTGATCAAAAGTCCGTCGCAATCACGTAGCGTGCGCGGATACTCGCCGGATAAACTTAATAGACAGCTTCACCCCATAGCCCCGACCAAGTGACTGTAGGAGAACCCCGTCGCCGAAAGCATCCGTTCAGGTGCTCGCGGTAGCGGTGTTCCGCCTTGGTGCACTTCGTCGACGGTTTCGGGGGTGCGGCCCTCTACTAAAGTTTGCGACGAGCATTCGATCAGAATGTCGGGAATCCTGTTGAATTGCCCGACTTGATATTGAAAAGAGTTTTCGATAATGAGACTAAAATGCGGGGTTTATAATTGTTAGGCATGCGATGTCTAAGTATTTCATTTGGTCAGGCATGCGATGTCTGAGGAGGTTGCGGATTCCAACTGTTGTAGTTTTACACTTTCTTTTCTGTGACCGTAAGTGTAATATGTGATATCGCCGGTTTCGTTGCTATATGTCAACGACAATTGGGATGCGCATATTTACTTACGTTGATGACATGTGATGTTATGTGTTGCTGGATATGTTATATTGGATCGTCGTGTTTGAATAGCCGGGGGTTTTTATGTGAGATGAGTGTTTTTCATTTTCATTCATGTAAAAACTTGTATGTAATATTCTTTTATTGGGGCGCTTCCAGGTTGCGGAAGATGTCACCGTTGATGTATATTATTTACTTTTCCGCATTAGGATAGATCCATGGAGGGGAGCACAGGTAACCGGGTTCTGGGGTCCAGTGGGAGACCATCTCGAGGAGTCGAGTCCGGGTCTCCTAACCCTAGAATTAGTAGGGTTCCTTGCCGCTCTCGTAGGGGTCTAGGGGTGTGGGATTGGCTATTCATCACGACCGTGGAATCCGTGTTTTATACTGGCTCGTATTGAAAACACGGACGTCCTAGTATATCCAATATTTCATATGTTTCTTCTGCTGTGATTTATCTGTGATGAGATCATGTGATGTTCTGTGACAGATATTATATATAGTATATATGATATATTATATAGACGTTGCTTATGTTTTACACCCGCGCTAGCCCTGCCCCGCTCTGCCGTTAGTTACCTAACCTAACGGTGCAGACAGGACATCGAGGCGAATGCGGATGGCATAAGCATACGTTATATTTATCTGTGATGATTAGGTGGACATAAATGATGGGATATTCATTAATGAGATTAATGAAAGAAAATAAACCTAACTGATGTTGTCGAATCGAATTTCAAAATAAAAACAGGTAGCTACAGTTCTTGCTTTGCATCGCGGTGTTCATTATAGAACATCCTGCACCTTATTCGATGAGGAAAGGATTGAGATCCATTCACCTGGAGTGATTCCTTTAGCAATAACTGGCAGATGCTACAACCCTCGGTTTGTCTTTTGATCGCTTTTATAGTTTCTGCTTTGCACAGTGTTATATATGATATATCCCGCACCTCATTCGACGAGGAAAGGGCCGACGATCCCTTCACCGGGAGTGACCCCTTTAGCAAAACTAGAAAAGACTCGAAAACATTCCATTTAAAAACCATTTGATTCCGCAACGAGATCAAGTTCAAAGCGTTAAAGGTTTTCACAAAAACCAGCCGCAACCCTCCGTTATTTTAGGAAGTAGAGTACTTAGTATTCGTGCTGTGTTTGTTGACCATAGTCAAGGCACAGTGTACGGTAGCTAAGTGATGTCTTCCTACACCGCATATGATGCGATTAGTTAGGACAGTCGCGTGACTTTGTTGACCTTAGTTAAGGGTCATGTGGGTGGGTCTAATTAATCACGAAATGACGGGTAGAACTTGACTAGTACTTATGATTTGTTGACCATAGTTAAGGTCATAGGTGCTAGGGGTAAAAACCTTTATAGGGAGTTTCAAGTGTTGAAATTTGCAATGAGATTGCATACCTTCTATATGATAGTTGGATCCCGATACCCACTGCGAGTAATTGTTACTCCTGGGAGAGTTTTGCACTTTGCAATTAGCCGATCAAGTAGGTGTCTAGAAAGGTGTCAACGGGGTTACGCCTCTGGGAAAACGAGGTTTACAGTAATTAGGTCCGTGCGAAAGCACGGGGAACCTCCCTCAAAGTACCGACACTGGCCTGGCTGAAAGATTGGCGAACTTGTAGAGTGTAATCAATCCCGGCTAGTCTTTCCTTTTAAGGTTTGAAGGAGGATTTGATAAAAACAGTGGGAGCCATCCTGATTAGATAAAATATATAACCAATCTAATCTTGCAAGAGCCCACGCAGAGTGTTTTCTTCTCTCTCTCTCCTGGTAGCGACCATATCACGCCTTAATCAAGATAATAATACGGGATTTTGACCGAACCCGCTTGTTATACTGAGCTGGGGAACGTTGGTCCCGCTCCAACTTATAATTGTTATAAGACAGAGCAGGAAATTGGGGAATACCAGAATTCCTATGCCGCCCAAACGAAGAAAGTGCATATGATGCATCTCCTTCGGGTGTGTTCATTACAAAGAACTGTTTCTCAGTATCCTCTGCATCCTGGGTATATGATACCGGATCAGGATCCCAGATATGTAATCTGTTACATAGGGCTACAAAAGGGTAGAAAAACTGAGAACGGGTGATAAGTTTAATGAGACAGAAAACGGGGCAAGTGTTGCAGCCAAGTCTGTTGGTCACTGTCACCCTGTATTACGAATACATTGATTCTGAACAAATGCTATTAGATACCGAACCTGATATACAAAATCATATCAGTCTCTTTATTAAAAAAAAGAAAGGATATAATTTTGTATTGATGGATAATGTTTTGAACACTTCCTATATCAAAAGTTGATCGGTTCAGGCACGCTATCTAAAAGTATTAACGTTCTAAATCAAACTACAGTTCCTAGTATACTGAACACACACAAGAAGAAGAGTTCAGAAATGAACGAATTCTTCTTGAGGCATTGTAGACTAGGTCATATCAATGCGACCCGACTGGCTGAAGTTACATTTAGATGTATATTTAAATCAGTTTGAATTTACATCTTGTGAAACTTGCCAGTCATGTCACAAAGATAATATGACCATAGCTATGTTTATTGGAAACAGAGAAAGAGTTAATGAACTCTTGGGACTGATGCATGATGATGTATGTAAGGTCTCCTGTCTACACATGCCAGGACTGGTTCTTTATACTTCATTATATTCTCTGATGATCTCTCAAGATTCAGTCATATATTCCTGTTGAAATATAAGTCCGAACCTTTTGAGGTATTCACAGAATATAAGTAGGAAGTAGAGAACCAAAATACGGGTATAAGTATTATGTCCTATGATGAGATCAGGGAGGAGAATACTTGTGCATAGCATTCCTGGACTATTCTAAAAGAAAATGAGATTCTCTCTCAGCATTACTCCTCCGTATAAACCATAGCACGATGGTATATCGGGGCGGAGCAATCACACCCTATATGATAAGGTGTGCTCTATGATGAGTACTGCTGAGTTACCTATTTCCTTTTTGGGAGTTATGCGCTTGAGAAGCTGCATACCTATTGAATAGGGTTCCAATCAAATCAGTTGCCTACCGCTTCATATGTGATATGGAAAGGGAAGAGCCCATGTCTTAAGCTAGTTAAGATTTGGGGTTGACCGGCCTATGTCTAAAAGCAAAATCCGGACAAGCTCGAGGCAAGGTCTGTAATGTAGAACTGGAAAGGTTCCAGCTATACAAACTACAGCAGATGATTTGACAGAACCAAAGGATTCTATAGTCCCCGACGAACCTCAGCCTCTCCGCCGATCTGGTAGGGTTCCTCGCCTGCCTGAGAGATACCTCGGTTTCTCGATGACAGTGGGAGTAAGGATTGCATCATGAGATGATGACCCAACTAGATTCGAGCAAGCCATCAAGAGTAGGGACTCTGTAAGAATGGCTGGATGCTTAGCGATCTGAGATGGAATCCATATACACCAGCAAAGTATGGACTTTGGTTGCGATATCTGAAGGGTTAAATCCCCATCAGGAGCAAGTATATCTTGAGAAGATTACTTGGTGTAGATGGACAAGTTGAGACTTTCAAAGCTAGACTTGTTAAAGGTTTTCGTCATCGACCAGGCACAGATAATGATGAAACCTTTTCCAGGGACTATGCTTAAGTCCATCCAGATCCTACTTGCCACGGCTGCATACCATGACTACGATATTTGGTGGTTGGGTGCCATGACTACTTTTCTAACTATTGATTTAGAAGAGAACGTCTATAAGAACACAGCCAGAGTTCCTCATAGACAGTGGGAGCCGCGGAAACGTGTGCAAGATGCTTTATAGGATAAAGCAGGTATCGCGGAGTTGGAACATCTGTTTTGATGGATTAGTCAAAGAAGTTGACATCATCAAAATAGTAGATGAACCTTGTATAAACAAAAAGGTAGTAGGGAGTATGGTGTCGATCCTCGTAGAGTACGTGGATGACATACTCTTGTTAGGGAAGGAGTTTCCTATGCTACGCTCGATCAATCTCCGCTTATCACAATGATTTTCCATATAGGATCAAAGTGATACATACTAAATCCTAAGCTTTGGATCTATGAGATAGATTTAATTGGATGTTAGGATACTCACTAGTTGTAGTGAGATGGTATCAATCGATCCTGGGGAGAATCACTGGAAGAGTTCCAGGGTGATAAAGACGACTGAATGTCAGTCACAGGCGTTGTCCTTACCCTTAGTAAAGGGACGGTATATTGGAAGAGTTCCAATCTAGATACCGTGGCAAACTAGACGATAAAGGCTGGTAACATCGCTATTAAAGATACTACCAAAGAGGCAGTTTGGGTGTATATTGGTTCATAAGATGAACTAGGTTCCTACCATTGTGTGACAATGGAAGTGAGGCTTCGACTCTGGAACCCTGGTCCCATCAGTGACCCAGACATATTCTGAGGCAGCATCACCCGATCATGGAAATAGTTGATCTCCAGGATGATCGAGGTTAGGAGAGTAGACTCAGAGGACAACACGGCGGATCCACTCACGAAGGCCTTTTCCCAAAGAGAGACTTTTATGGGATGGTTGAGTATGTGATACTGCAACCACTGCTACAGATGGCCCTAGTGCAAGTGGGAGATTGTTAGTTATATGTATGTCCTAGAGGCCATTACTGTACATTGGATGTATATTGTAGTGGATGCTGGGACATATATAGGTAGGACTTTCTTGCTCGACATGATAGTACGCTATCTGGTTGCACTTTATCTTAACATGTATACTTTCTGTCTCTCTGATTACATGTTGATAAAGCCCTTAGGATGTGTACTCGACTTCCAGGACTATGATGTAGATCATACTAGTGGGGCCTGGGTAGTCCATGAGTACATCCTTGAAATGTTTTAGTCGAGGGAATATCGAGACGGGGCATCGATATTCCATAGTAGACTAGCGCATATCTTCTCGACCCATGCGATGGGCGATGGATGATCCTAAATCCATTGGTGTTTGACATCGAAGATGGTATGCGGGTGCTCAGTGGAGACTGGGTACACTGAACGGACTCGCCGAGAACTCCCAGATGGTATTATACCTCACGTCAGATGGCAGTTCTCTGGTGACACTGGTACAGCTTAGTCTGTTGACCCGAGATCGTCATAGAGTCTTGTGTGTCTCCCACTGTGCTTTGATTTCCACCCTACCACGGCTCTGCTGAGTCGTGCAAACAGGTGGTTTTTGGGTACAGTCCCGATTCACATGGAGGCAATGAGCGATAGGAGGGGATTCGTCTCTCCCGGTATTGGGGGTTGATGTTGTGCTATGCTCGACTGGCCATAACAGGAAATCCCTGGCCAGGGTTGCAGTGATATACTGGTAAGAGTTATCAGTAGTTTCACGAATGTTATGGACCTCAAGTCGGCATGACTTATCGAGCTATTGGGGTCTGACGTTTACCACCCCTAGGCGAGATATGCGACATATCAGACGATCAGACCGGACTGTACGGTAAGTGTTACTGGTTGGATTCACAGGAGTGTGAGCGGGCTTGCTCGTCGATCTTCTGATCGCTCAATACCCGGGTGGCCGTTACGTTTAGCAGACCGCTTGTGGCTTCTGGGTGTTTGATATGATCATCATCTGCTGCCGGCGTATTGACGAGTCTTTAGAGTCCTACACAGAGGTTTCCTAGCTCAAGCGAAACGAAATAGGAGCGCATATGAGATATGTGCGGGACCAAGAATAATTCGTGTATGTGATACCGTATTCCATTCTCGCGACGAATGTATCGATTGGTTATATGCGATATAACCTGGTTATCGAATCAAGGATTGATTCGAGAAGCCGATACATTGAATACTAGTCGGTTATATGCGACATGACCGGATCATTGAATCAAGTGTTGATTTAATGATTTAATGCATAATTATATAAATTTGATATATTACTTTGCATTAACTAGTATTGGTTCACTTTAAATAGATTTTCTCACTTGAATTGTGCAAGTTGTATATGTGATATACTTTTGTGCACATGATTGTATCATGTTTGATGATACATGCTTATTTGGTTAAGTGTAAAGAATTAAACTATGGTTGAGTTAATGATTAGGGTTTTGTTTACTTAATTACTTATTTATTTATATCCATTTTGGAAAATGAAAAAGGTAAATGAATGGTTGCTTGTTTTGTTTTTAGTTGAAGATTCTTCAAGTTTTGACTTAGTCTCCATTCTTGTCTTATACTTAACCCTAACCATTTAAACTAACCCTAATTCATTCTCTACACTTAACTATGGTTAGATTATGATAAGTATTATATTTATTTTCTATTCTAAATATACTTATCATATCTTTTTCATCTTCTTCTTCATGAGCAAGAAGAAGAAAAGCTTTCTACACCAATGGCAACTTGAGAAATCAAGTGAGAAATCCAATTCTAAAGTCTACCCACTTCCTATTTCTTCATCCTCTACGTCTTGCCAAGTTGTATAGGGTGTTTACTTCACAAGTTTTCAAAGCTTGGTGAAGTTGGAGCTTGTTCTTGTGATGCCTCGACGTAGATCATCTTCGGCATCGAACCGACGATCAAGCCCGCCCATTCTTCGATGATGCCAATGCTAGAGTCAAGGGTTCGATTTGGACAGCGGAGGGAGATCATCGCGGAGCTTAGGAAGTGGTGGACCGGATCTACAAAGGTTGTAGCCCCTTCCCTTTAGCTATATTTCCGTTTACTTACTCGCTTCGCCTATATATCTAGTTAACGATCCGTTCTAGGGTTTCTCGGCACCGTATTTTTTAGAAATTTGCATGTTTGATCACTTGTGAGACTCCATTAGAGTGCCTAGGAACCCTACAATATATAGATGACTTTCTTGCTCGATATGATAGTATGCTATCTGGTTGCTCTTTATCTTAACATGTATACTAGTCTCTTTATACTGTCTTATAGTTACATGTTGGTAAAGCCCTTAGGATGTGTACTTGACTACCTGGACTATGATGTGGATCATACTAGTGGGGACATGGTAGTCCATAAGTACATCCTTCAAGGTCCCTAGTCGTGGGTGTATCGATACAGGGCATCGATATACCAGTGTAGACTAGCGTATACGCTTCTCGACCCATAAGATGGGCGATGGATGATCCCATATCCATTGGTGTTTGATATCAGAGATGGTATACGGGTGTTCAGTGGAGACTAAGTACACTGGACGGACTCGCCGAGAACTCCCAGATGGTATTATACCTCACGTCAGATGGCAGTTCTCAGGTGACACTTGTGCAGGTTAGTCTGTAGACCCGAGATCGTCATGGAGTCTTGTGTGATTCCCACTGTGCTTTGATTTCCACCTTACCACGTCCATGAGGGCGTGCAAAACGATGGTTTTTGGATACAGTCCCGAGTCACATGGAGGAAATGAGCGATAGGAGGGGTTTCGTCTCTCCCGGTATTGGGGGTTGATGTTGCACTATGCTCGATTGGCCGTAACAGGGAAGTCCCTGGCCAGGGCTGATTGGAGATTTACTGGTAAGTGTTACCAGTAGTTTCTCGACCCGTTATGATCCTCACTTCGGCACAACTTATTAGTTATTGTGGTCTGACGTTTACCACCCCTAGACTTGAGATTCGACATATCAGACGAGGAGATCGGACTGTACGGGAAGTGTTGCCGACTGGCTCGACGGGAGTTGTAGCAGGTTCGCTTGTTCTCTTCTGATCGTTCAATACCCGGGTGGCCGTTACGTTTAGCTGACTGCTTGCAGCTTGGGGGTGCTTGATATGATCATCACCCACTGCCGGAGTATTGACGAGTCTTAGAGTCCCACAATGGAGTTTCTTAGTCCAGGCGAAACGTTGTGGTGCGCATATGCGATATGCGCATGGACCCGATTAAAATGCGCGTATAGAATACCGTATATTGATCGGGCGGCTTGCTTTTGGTGGGGTCATATATGATATGGCCGGATTGATAAATTAAGTTTTGATTTATTATTTAACCATTAGTTTCTCACTTGAAATCCTTTCTTGAGTTTGATGGATGTATGCATGCATGTATGCCTTCTTTATAGATTCTTGCACATTTGGATGTACATACACACGTACATACAAACATACATCCTTCATGGTTGTACCTACATGAAAATGGTGGCAATATAAGACTCACACCATAGTTTTATATATGGATTTTATTGCATCTGATTTAAAACAAAAAGGAAAAAGGAAAATGGTTATCATTGATTTGTTTCTACACTCTTCTTTTGACCTAACCATTCTCACCCACCTTTTAACCTTGGGTAAACTTTCCTTTTGTGTTTTAACTCAAGTTCAATAAGATATTCATAGTTTAACCATGGTTTGAGATGAGAACATGAAAATATATATACATATATTTTCATTTTTCTTTTCAAGAGTTATCTTTGACTCTTGTTAAAAGAATAGCCATCATCTTCTTCCTCCTTCTTCACTTGCTCTCTAGTCTTTTGTAGTGAGCAAATTACATAACAAGATTGGATTTTGAAGTGAGAATAAGAACCACAACATCATTCTACACAAGTTTAGCCCACTTGTTTAGAGTGTTATCTTCATTTCTTCTTATGAAAAGTGAAGTTGCAAGCTTGGACTAGGAGCTTCGGGTGGATCGTCGTGGACACTAGGAGACTTCAAGCGAACCCTCCTCCAACCCTTAAGTGGCCAAGGAGTCTAGCGTAAGGAGCTACAAAGGTTGTACTCTCAAAACCCTAGCATTTCTTTCATGTGATGATGTGTTGTTTATGAAACCCTAAAGTATTCTAGGAACGATCCGATGTTTGTTAACTTAGCACCCTAAAAATTCCATCTTTGGTACATGTGATGCTTCCAAACCCTTAATGAGGTGCTAGGCTAACCCAACAGTGGTATCAGAGCCGACCTAGAACATTAGGCGACAATTTTACGAAGTAAAAAATCCGATCGAACTAAAATACGACGTTATAGAACCCTCTCTGGACATTTTTCCGAAACTGGTTATTTTCAGAATTAAAAATATGTAAAAAATATAGCAGGGAATTCTAAGAAATACTGTGAAAAATGAAACCCTAATTTGCCAATTCCACCGCGGAACCGCGGCCATAGCTTGCTTAGGCCACGGCTCCGCGGCCGTACAGAGCCTTTAAGGCTTCATTTTTCTTACAGTGTGTTCTTGTCTGCTTGTAGATGGTTTTGGGTATTTTTAATCTGAATTTAGTACTGTATATTCTGGAGATGGTTTTGGACTCGTCGATTCGATCGGAATTATCATTTCGTGTCTTTTCCGGATAAATTAGAATGTATTGAAGTATTTGAACGAGTATCATTTGCTCACTTTTCACAGGGTTTAAAATCTTTCGGAAATACGTGCAAGTTTGTTTGTGATGGACCCTATAGTAGACAACAAACCTTAATTCGATTATTTGACCGTCTTGAACTGCCTTTTGAACCTTAGGATTTAGGGCAGTACGGCGTGCCTCATGTGAGGCGTTGGCTTGACCCTTCTACGGCTGGACCGCTACCACTGTGTCACACTCCGGGTTTTTGAACTCCGCTCAAGTATTGAGGTCTAGGTAATTTTGGGTATTTGATCATTCGTTCGAAAACTTTAATACCGTCTAATTATCTGGAATGTGATGCAATATGTGGAATTCATATAGTTGGACATGAAATACGAAGTATGTGATATTTCGTATTTATGATTTCTAAAGAGAATGTGGATTCCAAATATTGCAGTTTTACACTTTCTTTTCTGTGACCGTAAGTGTAGTATGTCGATATCGCCGGTTTCGTTGCTATACATCAACGACAATTGGGGTACGCATACTTACTTACGTTGATGATATATGAGATATTATGTGTTGCTGAGATATGATGTGCAGGATTGTCGCGATTGAATAGCCGGGGGGTTTTATGTGAGATGAGAGTTTTGTATTTTCATTCATGTAAATTCAAATGTAATGTAATATTCTTTTATTTGGGGCACTTCCGGGTTGAGGTCGATGCCACCAGTGTTGTATATTATTTACTTTTTCCGCATTAGGATGGACCCAAGGAGGGGAGCACAGGTGACCGGGTTCTGGGGTTCAGTGGGAGGCCATCTCGATGAGTCGAGACCGGGTCTCCTAAACTCCAGAATTGGTAGGGTCGCTTGCCGCTCTCATAAGGGTCCAGGGTGTGGTCTTGGCTATTCATCGCGACGGTGGAATCCGTATTTTCTATTGTTGGCTAAATACTAAATACGGACGTCCTAGTATATCCCATATTATATCTATGTTTCTGCTGCGATATCTGTGATGTGATCATTAGATATGTTCTGTGATGGATACAGTATACAATATATATGATATATTATATAGGCGTTACTTATGTTTTACACCCGCGCTAGCCCTGCCCTGCTCTGCCGTTAGTTACCTAACCTAACGGTGCACGAGGGGACATCGAGGCGAATGCGGATGGCATAAGTGTACGTCGTATTTATCTGTGATGTTTAGGTGAGTTAAATGATGGGACTTCATTAATGTGATTAATGAAAGAAAAGAAACCTAAAAGATGTTGTAGAATCAAATTTTAATAAAAAGGGTAGCTACAGTTTTGCTTTGCATAGCGGTATATATGATATACCCTGCACCTTATTCGATGAGGAAAGAGCCGAGATCCCTTCACCAGGAGTGACCACTTTAGCAAAACTGGCAGATGCTACAAAACTCGGTTTGGTTTTTGATTGCTTTTGGAGTTTTGCTTTGCACAGTAATATATATGATATATTCCGCACCTTATTCGATGAGGAAAGAGCCGAGATCCCTTCATCGGGAGTGACCTCTTTAGCAAAACTAATGAAAGCCTCAAAATCACTCCATTTCAAAATTCACTTGATTCTACAACGATATCAAGTTCATTACGCAATAGGTTTTCAGAAAAACCTATCGTAGCCCTCCGTCATTTCAGATAAGTTGTATATAGTATTTGTGCTATATTTGTTGGCTTTCGTCAAGGTGTAGTGAGCGGTAGCTATATGCTGCTTATCTGCTGCATATGATGCGACTGGATTAGGGTAGTCGTACGGCTTTGTTGGCTTTCGTCAAGGGTCATGCGGGTGGGTTTAATGCAGTTAAGAAATGTACGGGTTGAACTTGACTAACGGGCTATGGTTTATTGGCTTTCGTCAAGGTCATAGCACGTTAGGGGCAAAATATTATCGGGAATTTCAAGTGTTGAAATTTGCAATGAGATTGCATACCTTCTATGAGATAGTTGGATCCCGATACCCACTGCGAGTAATTGTTATTCCCGGGAGAGTTTTACACAGGACAATTAGCCGATCAAGTAGGTGTCTAGAAAGGTGTCAACGAGGTTACGCCTCTAGGAAAACGAGGTTTACTTTAATTAGGTCCGTGCGAAAGCACGGGGAACCTCCCTCAAAGTACCGACACTGGCCTGGCTTAAAGATCGGCGAAGTTGTAGGGTGTAATTAATCCCGGCTAGTCTTTCCTTTTAGGGTTTGAAGGAAGATTTGATAAAAAAACAGTTGGAGCCATCCTGATTAGATAAGATAATAACCAATCTGATCTTGCAAGAGCATATGCTAAAGTGTTTTCTTCTCTCTCTCTCCAGGTAGCGAACATGTCATGCCTTAATAAAGATAATAATATGGATGTATTGACCGAACCCGCATGTTATACTGTGCTGGGGAACGTTAGTTCCGTTCTATCTTATAAGAGTTATAGAATTGAACAGGACATAGGGGAATACCAGGATTCCCATGCCACCCGAATGAAGAAAGTACATGATGATGCCTTTTCTTCGGGTATATTCATTACAGAGAACTGCTTCTCCATTTGCCCTACGTCCTGGGTATTAGATACCGGGTCAGGATCCCATATATGTAATCAGTTACATGGGCTTAAGAAAGGTAGAGAACTTGGAGAAGGTGAAAAAGCCATAAGGGTTGGAAATGGTGCAATTGTTGCACTTAAAACCGTCGGGGAATATCACATTGTATTGCCAACCGGTAATACATTGATTCTGAACGAATGCTATTACATGCCGAACCTGATATGCAACATTATATCGGTTTCTTTGTTGAGTAAAGAGGGATATAATTTTGTATTACAGGATAATGTTATGAACATTTTCCGTAACTAAAAGTTGGTTGGATCAGGCACGTTGTGCAATGGCATTTATGTTCTAAATCAATCAACAGTTCTAAGCATAACAAACACAAACAAGAGGAAGAGTTCAGAACTGAACGAATCCTTCTTGTGGCATTGTAGACTAGGTCACATCAATGCGACACGACTAGCTAAGTTGCATAAGGATGGATATTTGAAACCGTTCGAATTTTCATCTTATGACACTTGCCAGTCTTGTCTCAAAGGGAAGATGACCAAAACTCCGTTTACGGGACACGGAGAAAGAGTTACCGAACTCTTGGGACTGATACATAGTGATGTATGCGGTCCCATGTCTACACATGCCAGGGATGGTTCTTCGTACTTCATTACATTCACTGACGATCTCTCAAGATACGGACATGTGTACTTAATAAGACACAAGTCTGAAGCTTTTGAGAAATTTAGAGAATATAAACAAGAAGTCGAGAACCAAACCGGAAAAATTATTAAAATCCTACGATCTGATCGAGGAGGTGAATACTTGAGCAATGAATTCCTGGACTTCCTAAAAGAGAATGGGATTCACTCTCAGCTGACTTCTCCATATACACCACAGCACAACGGTGTATCGGAACGGAGGAACCGCACCATATTAGATATGGTGCGCTCTATGATGAGCACAGCTGAGTTACCTATTTCCTTCTGGGGGTATGCGCTAGAGATAGCCATACATCTACTGAATATGGTCCCCACCAAATCTGTGCCTACCACTCCATATGAGATATGGAAAGGGAAGAGACCATGTTTTAACTATGTTAAGATATGGGGTTGTCCAGCCTATGTCAAACGAAAAAATCCGGACAAACTTGAGGCACGGTCTGTTCTATGCAAATTTGTAGGATATCCCAAGAATTCACAAGGGTATATCTTCTACCACACTGAGGAACAAAGAGTATTTGTTTCTCGGCATGCCACCTTTTTAGAAAAGGAATTTCTTGCAAAAGAGATTAGTGGACATGAGGTAGAACTGGAAGAGGTTCCAGCTACAAAAGCTGCAACAGAAGATCTGGTGGAACCAGAGGATTCCGTAGTCCCCGATGAACCCCAACCACTCCGCCGATCTAGTAGGGTTTCTCACCAACCTGAGAGATACTACGGTTTTCTCATGGATGGTGGGAGCGAGGACTACATCATGGAGGATGATGACCCAACTAGCTTCGAGCAGGCCATCACGAGTGGGGTCTCAAATGAAATGGCTGGATGCAATGCGATCCGAGATGGAATCCATGTACACCAACAAAGTATGGACTTTGAAAAATGCTCCTGAAGGGGTAAAACCCATTGGGAGGAAGTGGATCTTCAAGAAAAAACTTGGTGTAGATGGGAAAGCGGAGACTTTCAAAGCTAGACTTGTAGCAAAGGGTTTTCGTCAAAGACCATGTATGGACTATGACGAGACTTTTTCTCCAGTGCCTATGCTTAAATCCATCCGGATCATGCTTGCCATCGCTGCATATCATGATTACGAAATCTAGCAAATGGATGTTATGACCGCCTTTCTAAACGGTGATTTAGAAGAGTGCGTGTACATGACTCAGCCAGAGGGCTTCGTAGATAGTGGGAGCAGCGGGAAGGTATGCAAGCTGCTTAAATCTATTTATGGATTAAAGCAAGCATCGTGGAGTTGGAACATCTGCTTTGACGTCGTTATCAAAGAGTTTGATTTTGTCAAAAACGTAGATGAACCTTGTATCTACCAGAAGGTGGCAGAGAGTAAGGTTGTCTTCCTCGTATTGTATGTGGACGACATACTCTTGATAGGAAATGACATTCCTATGCTGCAATCGGTCAAGCTCTTCTTATCACAAAGATTCTCAATGAAAGATCTTGGTGATGCCTCCTGCATATTGGGAATTAGGATCTATAGAGATAGATCCAAAAGGATATTGGGATTGTCCCAATCCAGGTACATTGACACCATACTAAAGAGGTTTAGTATGGAAGAATCCAAGCGTGGGAACTTGCCCACGATCTCTGGAGTCACTCTCTCCAAAGAGATGTCTCCCAAGACTGATTTGGAGAGAGCTCGCATGCAAGGGATACCCTATGCTTCAGCTGTAGGCTCTATCATGTATGCGATGCTATGTACCAGACCCGATGTAGCATACTCACTAAGTGTAGTGAGTATGTATCAAGCTGATCCTGGAGAGAGTCACTGGACAGCTGTCAAGAGCATTCTCAAGTACTTGTGAAGGACTAAAGAGATGCTCTTGGTGTATGGTAACGGAGAACTCCAACTGGAGTCCTTTACCGATTCGAGCTTCCAGAGTGATAAGGGTGACTCTAAGTCGCAGTCGGGATTTGTCTTTACCCTTTATGGAGGGGCGGTTAGCTGGAAGAGTTCCAAGCAGGAAACCGTGGCAGACTCGACGATGGAGGCTGAATACATCGCTGCCAACGATGCTGCCAAAGAGGCTGTCTGGATCAAGAAGTTCATTACTGAACTTGGAGCGGTTCCATCCATTGAGCATCCAATACCTTTGTATTGTGATAACAATGGAGCGATGGCTTTGGCCAAGGAACCCAGGTCCCATAAATGATCCAGGCATATTCTGAGGCGGTATCACCTGATCCGGGAGATTGTTGATCGCCGGGAGATCGAGGTCAGGAGAGTTGACACGAAGAATAACACAGCGGATCCACTCACGAAGGCTATTCCCCAGATACAGTTTGAGAGACTCTTCGAGATGCTCGGTATGCGATACTACAATAGCTGGCCCTAGTGCAAGTGGGAGATTGTTAGTTGTATGTATGCCCTAGAGGCCAGTATTGTACAAATGATGTATATTATATTGGATGCTTGGACATTTATAGAGATGACTTTCTTGCTCGATATGATAGTATGCTATCTAGTTGCTCTTTATCTTAACATGTATACTAGTCTCTTTATACTGTCTTATAGTTACATGTTGGTAAAGCCCTTAGGATGTGTACTTGACTACCTGGACTATGATGCGGATCATACTAGTGGGGACATGGTAGTCCATAAGTACATCCTTCAAGGTCCCTAGCCGTGGGTGTATCGAGACGGGGCATCGATATACCAGTGTAGACTAGCGTATACGCTTCTCGACCCATAAGATGGGCAATGGATGATCCCATATCCATTGGTGTTTGACATCAGAGATGGTATACAGGTGCTCAGTGGAGACTGAGTACACTGGACGGACTCGCCGAGAACTCCCAGATGGTATTATACCTCACGTCAGATGGAAGTTCTCAGGTGACACCTGTGCAGGTTAGTCTGTTGACCCGAGATCGTCATGGAGTCTTGTGTGATTCCCACTGTGCTTTGATTTCCACCTTACCACGTCCATGAGGCCGTGTAAAACGATGGTTTTTGGGTACAGTCCCGAGTCACATGGAGGCAATGAGCGATAGGAGGGGTTTCTTCTCTCCCGGTATTGGGGGTTGATGTTGCACTGTGCTCGATTGGCCGTAACAGGGAGGTCCCTGGCCAGGGCTGATTGGAGATTTACTGGTAAGTGTTACCAGTAGTTTCTTGACCCGTTATGAGCCTCACATCGGCAGGACTTATCAGTTATTGGGGTCTAACGTTTACCACCCCTAGACTTGATATGAGACATATCAGACGAGGAGACCAGACTGTACGGGAAGTGTTGCCGACTGGCTCGATGGGAGTTGTAGCAGGTTCGCTTGTTCTCTTCTGATCGCTCAATACCCGGGTGGCCGTTACGTTTAGCTGACCGCTTGCGGATTGGGGGTGCCTGATATGATCATCACCCACTGCCGGAGTATTGACGAGTCTTAGAGTCCCACAATGGAGTTTCTTAGTCCAGGCGAAACGTTGTGGTGCGCATATGCGATATGCGCATGGACCCGATTAAAATGCGCGTATAGGATACCATATATTGATCGGGCGGCTTGCTTTTGGTGGGGTCATATGTGATATGGCCGGATTGATAAATCAAGTGTTGATTTATTATTTAACCATTAGTTTCTCACTTGAAATCCTTTCTTGAGTTTGATGGATGTATGCATGCATGTATGCCTTCCTTATAGATTCATGCACATTTGGATGTACATACACACATACATACATACATACATACATCCTTCATGGTTGTACCTAAATGAAAATGGTTGTAGTATAAGACTCACACCATGGTTTTATATATGGATTTTATTGCATTTGATTTAAAACAAAAAGGAAAAAGGAAAATGGTTATCATTGATTTGTTTCTACACTCTTCTTTTGTCCTAACCATCCTCACCCACCTTTTAACCTTGGGTAAACTTTCCTTTTGTGTTTTAACTCAAGTTCAATAAGATATTCATAGTTTAACCATGGTTTGAGATGAGAACATGAAAATATATATACATATATTTTCATTTTTCTTTTCAAGAGTTATCTTTCACTCTTGTTAAAAGAATGGCCATCATCTTCTTCCTCCTTCTTCACTTGCTCTCTAGACTTTTGTAGTGAGCAAATTACATAACAAGATTGGATTTTGAAGTGAGAATAAGAACCACAACATCATTCTTCACAAGTTTAGCCCACTTGTTTAGAGTGTTATCTTCATTTCTTCTTATGAAAAGTGAAGTTGCAAGTTTGGACTAGGAGCTTCGGGTGGATCATCGTGGACACTAGGAGACTTCAAGCGAACCCTCCTCCAACCCTCAAGTGGCCAAGGAGTCTTGCGTAGGGAGCTACAATGGTTGTACTCTCAAAACCCTAGCATTTCTTTCATGTGATGATGTGTTGTTTATGAAACCCTAAAGTTTTCTAGGAACGATCCGATGTTTGTTAACTTAGCACCCTAAAAATTCCATCTTTGGTACATGTGATGCTTCCAAACCCTTCATGAGGTGCTAGGCTAACCCAACAGCACATATGTATATCATGTGATGGTATGTGTATATGAATATGTTGGATCGTCGTGGATGAAAAGGCTTGGGGATGTGGGAAGAGCGTTTTTCTTTTCTTTCATTCATGTAATTTGTAAAAAGCGATGTAATATTATTTTGCGGGGCACATCCAGTTTGAGGTTGTAGCCACCGTTGTATAATTTCTTTTTACTATTTTTGCTCCTAGAATAGACCCAAGGTGGGGTACACAAACTACCGGGTTCTCGAAGTGCCGAATGTTCAACTCATTTTATTGAGGGAGGTTGCTTCTCTTCAGGAATTTGGCGGGTAGTTTGTCGCACCCGTAGGGGTCTAGGATGGGGTTTGGTTATTCATCGCGACCGTGGAACCCGTCTTTCGTTAAGGGCTTAAACGAAATACGGAATTCCTAGTATATCCAATGTATTCATCTGTGATCTGAAATGTTTATAAATACGTGCGATGAATGGCTAATTATATATGAGATATATAATAAATGTTTCTTATGTTTTGCACCCGCGCTAGTACAAGCCCCCCTGCCGTTCGTTAAGTAACCTAACGGTGAATGACGGGGCCCCGTGGCGAATGCGGATGGCATAAGCGTACATTCTATTTTCGTTTCTTTTCTGTGATGTTTAGGAAACGTAAATGATGGGACAGCATTAATGTGATTAATGTTAAGAAAAAGAAACCTAAAGATTTATAGAATCAAACTTTTTAAAATGGGTAACTCTAGTTTTTGCATTGCATAGTGGTATTCCTTGATGAATATCCAGCACCTCATTCGATGAGGAAAGGGCCAAGATCCCTTCACCAGGAGTGACCCCTTTAGCGAAACTAGCAAATGTTACAAAGCACTCGATTTGTTTTTTTAGTTGATCTAATTTTTTGCTTTGCATAGTGGTATTTCTTGATGAATATCCAGCACCACATTCGATGAGGAAAAAGCCAAGATCCCTTCACCGGGAGTGACCTCTTTAGCAAAATTAGAAAGATACTGCGAAACCATTCGACTTTTAAAACTGGAGATTAAACCACTCCTTTCACTAGATTCTACAACGATATCAAGTTCTTAAAGGTTTGCATCAAAACCATCTGTTGCCCTCCGCCTTTTTAGGAAGCAGAGTACTTAGTATTCGTACCACGTTTGTTTACCATAGTTAAGGCGTGGTGTACGGTAGCTAAGTGATGTCTTCCTACAAAGCATGTGATGCGATCGATTAGGACATTCGTATGACTTTGTTGACCATACTTAAGGGTCATACGGGTGGGTCTAAATCAATCACGAAATGGCGGGTAGAACTTGACCAGTGCTTATGATTTGTTGACCATAGTTAAGGTCATAAGACACTAGGGGTAAAAACCATATCGGGAATTTCAAGAGTTGAAATTTGCAATGAGATTGCATACCTTCTATTTGATAGTTGGATCCTGATCCCACTGTGAGTAAAAGTTACTCCCGGGAGAGTTTTGCACTTTACAATTAGCTAATCCAGTAGGTGTCCAGAAATGTATCAACGGGGTTATGCCTCTAGGAAAACGAGGTTTATTTTAATTAGGTCCGTGCGAAAGCACAGGGAACCTCCCTCGGAGTACCGACACTGGCCTGGCCGACCAGTTAGTGAACTTGTAGATTGCAATTAATCCTGGCTAATTTTCTTTTTAAGGCTTGAAAGAAAATTTGATAAAAGGAGTGGGAGACATCGATTAGATAAGATTAATAACCAATCTATCATGCAAGAGCAATCACTGAGTGTCTTCTTTTCTCTCTCCTAATGGCAGATACCTATGACGGGACTTAAGCTTTTATTAGACAAGAATAAACTCACGGGACCGAATTACAAAGAATGGCTGAGGAACGTAAATATTGCCATGACCTATGATAAGGTCGGATACATCCTGACTACTCCAGCCCCTCCTAGCCCAGGCCCTGATTCTTCAGTTGCGGATAAGGAAATCCGCAAGACATGGGATATAGACTATGCAACAACCAAATGCCTCGCGCTTGCATATATGAACAATGAACATCAGAAGCAGCATAAGAAGATGGATGTACAATCCATCTTTCTCCATACAAAGGAGTTGTATGGAGAGCAATCTCGCACTCTCCGATACAAGGCATCTCGAAAGTTGTTTCAGATGCGGATGGCTGCTGGCCCGTCTGTAGGTGACCATGTATTGAAGATGATAGGACTTATTGAAGAACAAGAGAACCTGGGATGGACAATGGAGAACGAACAGTATATTGATATTGTTCTACAGTCCCTCCCCCTGCCTTTGCTCAGTTCATAGTGAACTTCAACATGCATAATATGGAGAAGTCACTTCCTGAACTCCTCAATATGTTGAGAAGTGCAGAGAGCACGCTAAAGGTAGAGAAAAATCCTGCTCTAATTGCTGGGCCATCTTCCTCTTCCGTCCCGAAAGCTAAGGCCAAGGGAAAGAAGAAGAAGAATCCCATCAAACCGAGAGGAGGAGTGAAAAAGGCACCAGGAAAGGACAAGATAGGGGCTGCTGCATTAGGAAGAAGGGAATACTTCCACTGCCACAAGACTGGGCACTGGAAGAGAAACTGCGTTAGATACCTTGCCGACCTCAAGAAGAAGAAGTATGCTGATGCTTCAACTTCAGGTGTGTTTGTAACAGAAAACTGTTTTTCAATTAACTCTGCTTCCTGGGTATTAGATACCGAGTCAGGATCTCACATCTGCAATTGTGTGCATGAGCTGAGAAATGGCAGGTTTTTGAAGAAAAGTGATCACACTCTCCAAGTTGGGAATGGTTCCTCTGTACATGCTGTAGCAGTGGAAGAGTATCACCTTGGTTTGCCATCGGGTTGTATATTGATTTTGAACCCATGTTATTTTGTACCTTCAATATTATGTAATATTTTATCAATATCGTTGTTGGACAATGAAGCATATAATTTTGGATTACAATCTAATGTTATGAACTTTAACCTTAATCATGAGTTGATTGGGTCTGGTATATTAAATTACGGGATATACGTCCTAAATCAACATACAGTTTTCAATATACAACACACAAACAAAAGGAAGATTTCAGCCATAAATGAAGATTTCATTTGGCATTGTAGACTTGGTCATATTAATGAAACAAGACTAACCAAGCTACATAAAGATGGATATTTAAACTCATTTGAATATAAATCTTATGCGGCTTGCCAGTCTTGTATCAAAGGTAAAATGACACGGAGAGAAAGCTACTGAACTCTTAGGCCTCATACATAGATGTATATGGACCAATGTCTACACATGCGAGAGGTGGTTTTTCGTACTTCATAACTTTTACTGATAATTTCTTGAGATTCGGACACGTGTTCTTGTTGAAACATAAGTCCGAAGCCTTCGAAAAATTCAAGAAGTATAAATCTAAAGTAGAAAAACAAACAGGCCTGAGTATCAAGAAACTTCGATCGGATCGAGAAGGTGAGTACCTAAGCATAGAGTTTCTGGATTTCCTAAAAAAGAATGGGATTCTCTCTCAGCTCACTCCTTCGTACACACCACAGCACAACGGTGTGTCGGAACGAAGGAATCGTACCCTATTAGATATGGTACGATCAATGATGAGTGATGCCGAGTTACCACTTTCATTATAGGGGCACGCATTGGAGACTGCGATATATCTACTGAATAGGGTTCCGACCAAAACCGTGTCTACCACTCCATATGAGATAAGGTATGGGAAGAGACCATCTCTTAAACGAGTTAGGATATAGGGTTGTCCGGCTTATGTGAAAAAGCAGAATCCGGACAAACTCGAGACACGATCGGTTTTTTGTAAATTTGTGGGATATCCAAAACATTCATATGGATATATTTTCTACCACAAAGAGGAACAAAGAGGGTTTGTTTCTCACTATGCCACATTTTTAGAAAATCAATTTTTTACAAATGATACTGTCAGCAATGCGGTAGAACTGGAAGAAATTCCAGATCCACAAACAATTACCGATGATTTGGTTGAACCTGAGGTTTCAATAGAACCTGATGAACCTCAGCCACGTCGTAGATCTAGCAGGACTTCTCGCCCACCTGATATATATTGCGGTTTTCTAATTGATGGTGATAGAGAAGATTGCATCATGGATGATGGTGATCCTATTAGTTTTCAGCAAGCTATCCCGAGTGGTTACTCAGTGAAGTGGCTGGATGCCATGAGATCCGAAATGGAATCCATGCACACCAACAAAGTATGGACTTTGGAGGTTTCACCTTCTGGAGTAAAACCCATATGGTGCAAATGGATCTTTAAGAGAAAGATCGGTGTGGATGGTCAGGTGGAGACGTATAAAGCTAGGCTGGTTGCAAAAGGATTTCATCAAAGACCAGGCTTGGACTATGATGAAACCTTTTCACCAGTCGCAATGCTTAAATCCATTCGGATCCAGCATGCTATAGCTGCTCACTATGACTATGAAATCTGGCAGATTGATGTTAAAACGGCATTTCTAAATGGTGATTTAGAAGAATGTGTTTTTATGGATCATCTCGAAGGATTCATTGACAGTGGGAGCAGCGGAAAAGCATGCAGGTTGCTTAAATCCATCTATGGATTAAATCAGGCATCACGGAGTTGGAACATATGCTTAAATGATACAATCAAAGAGTTTGGTTTTATCAAAAATGTAGATGAACCATGTATTCATAAAAGGATTGTAGAGAGTACTGTTACATTCCCCGTATTGTACGTGGACGACATTCTCTTTTTAGGAAATGATGTTCTTATGCTACAATCGGTCAAACTATTCTTATCACAGAGGTTCTCCATGAAAGACCTGGGTGATGCCTCGTACATTTTGGGAATTAAGATCTATAGAGATAGATCTAAGAAATTACTGGGATTGTCCCAAACGAGATACATAGACACCATACTAAAGAGGTTTAGTATGGAAGATTCCAAGCGAGGTAATTTACCCGCTTGTCACGGGATCACCCTCTTCAAAAAGATGTCTCCAAAGATTGATGAGGAGAGGGCTCGCATGAGCATTATACCCTACGCTTCGGTGGTGGAATCTATAATGTATGCGATGTCATGTACTTGCCCAGATGTAGCTTATGCACTGAGTGCAGTAAGCAGGTATCAATCCAATCTAGGGGAGAAACACTGGACTGCTGTGAAGAATATTCTGAAGTACTTACGAAGGACTAAAGAAATGTTCTTTGTGTATGGTAACGGAGATCTCCAAATGGAGTCATTTACTGACTCCATCTTCCAGAGCGATAAGGATGATAGTAAGTCCATCTTTGGGTTTGTATTTATCCTAAATGGAGGGACGGTATGTTGGAAGAGTTCCAAGCAAGATACCGTCGCTGACTCCACGATGGAAACTGAGTATATTGCTGCTAATGATGCCACGAAAGAGGCAGTCTGGATGAGGAAGTTCATTACTGAACTTCAGGTGGTTCCATCCATTGCTAATCCAATACCTTTTTATTGAGATAACAATGGAGCCATGGATTTGGCAAGGGAATCGCGGTCCCATCAGAAATCTATGCATATCTTGAGGCGGTGTCACCTCATCAGGGAGATAGTGGATCGCCAGGACATCGAGGTACGGAGAGTAGACACGAAAGACAACAAAGCAGATCCATTCACCAAGGCCATCCCTCAAGTCCAGTTTGATAAACTGTTCGAGATATTGGGCATACGATACGCCGGCAACTGGTTCTAGTGTAGATAGTGGGTACTTATTGCACCAACTACAGGCCTTAGTGCAAGTGGGAGATTGTTAGATATGTATGCCCTAGAGGCCTGTATTGTATAGGATGCTAGGCATGTATATGTACAGAAGAAATTGTAAGTCGATGTACAACACCCCACGAGGCGGAACAATGAAAAACGATCTTGTTTAAAGCGTAAACATCGACTAACCGAGAATCTTTGCATATACAATAACTAACAAGAAACCATAGAAGGGTTAACTACTATGATAAGTGATTATACCTATAGAACCGAGTCCTTCGTCTTGTCGATCTCCACGTCCTCTCCGGCCTTCTCTATGTAGTAGAAGATCCACCCGAGAGCTTAACTACAAGCTTCACCTGTAACTTGAGGTAACTAGGTTTCTGAAATCGCTAATCTAAGTAACCTAGGTGATATAGAGAGTGGTTAAGGATTAAGTAGTCTACTCTAATCCTTGGTCTCAACACATGAGAGGGGAGGATTAGGGTTTGAAGAGGGAGAGCTTGAGGAGAGAGAAAGTGAGCAAGAGAATGAGATGGGATAATAAGCTATCATAATATATATCAAGCATTATGATTTATCCAATAAAAGAAAATGAAGGATTAATCATCATGCTTAATAAATACAAGAGGGTGAGTCATTAAGCATTTATGATGCATTAATGATATGGATGAATCACTCAAATGACTCACTAATCTCATTTAATGCATATGCCACCTTAACCCCCAAGTCACCATCTTCTAGAAGCTTCTCGCGCAATTACGAGAACGCCCCTCCTATCCATGAAAACACGGAAAAACTTTAGACCGTATAAATCCAATAACCGGATACTAGAAACTGGCTTAAACCAAAGCCGGCTAGTAAAAACTGTCCGTATGTCGTACGTGCGTAAACACACGTATGCGTCCGAATCCTTGTCGTAAAACCATACGACCTCTATATCGTTTCGCCTGGAGTAGGGAAACTCTCTGTGTGGGACTCTAGAGACTCGACTACTACGCTGGCAGTGGGTTTAACCACAGACCGCAAGCTGAACTAGCTGTACGTAATGGTCCCCAGGTAGATGTCGATAAGAAGGCCGATGAGGAAACCCATCCGAACTCCTACTGAGTCTGATGTCACAATCTCCGTACAGTTCAGTTTGTTCGTCTAAGACTATCGCATATCTGGCCTAGGGGGCGGCAACCTAATAGCGGTATAAGTCGTGTCGGAGAGAAGCCCATTATACCCTGAGAAACTACTGGAACCTACCAGCAAATCTCGCTTGCCCTGGCCAGGGACTTTGCGTAATGGCTCTCTGACACAGCGCGATATCAACCCCCAATACTGGGAGAGACGAATCCTGTCTAACCGCCACTGCCTCCAAGTGCTCGGGAGTGCACCCAACTGCTACCTGTTTGCACGACTCCTTTGAGCCGGGGTAGGGTAGCAATCTAAGAACAGTGGGACACACTCGAGGCGAAGTAGCAGTGTCAAGTCTGCGGACTATGCTGTACTCATGTCACCTGGGAACTGTTCACTGACGACTGGTATAAAACCAACCAACAGTTCCCTGTGAGTCCTGTCCGGTGTACCCGTAACCTAATGAGCACCTGTATACTATCTCCAGTACGACGCACTGACGGCTGTGGGACAGACCATCTCCCCAACTGGGATGAGAAGCGTACACACTAGTCTACTCCGAAGTATCGATGCCCTGTCTCGATAATCCTACGACTAGGGACCTGAATAAGGATGTGCTTGTAGACTATCCAGCCCCCACTAGTGTGACTGCCATCAGAACGCTGGTAGTCAAGCAAGATCCTAAGAGCTTTATCAATACGTATACTCACATATTAAGATAGAAAAACCAAGTAGCATACTACCATGTTTAGCAAGACTGTTATATACATGTGAATATCCCAAGCTTTCATTAAGTAATATAGAAACTAGTATGATACAATAATGGCCCCTAAGGCATATACACTAACAATCTCCCACTTGCACTAGGGCCATGTACTGGCATATCGAAGACCGATGATCTCGAGTAGCCTCTCGAACTGAATCTGAGGTAAGACCTTTATGAATGGATCAGCAATGTTCTCTCCAGTAGCAACTCTCCGAACCTCGATCTCCCGACGATCAATGATCTCCCTGATCAGGTGATACCGCCTTAAGATGTGTCTGGACTTCTTATGGGACCTTGGTTCCTTCGCTAAAGCTATATCTCCGTTGTTGTCACAATACAGAGGTATTGGATCAACAATGGTAGGAATCACCTGAAGTTCTGTTAGGAACTTCTTCATCCAGACCGCTTCTTTTGCGGCATCGCAAGTTGCAATATACTCCGCTTCCATCGTCGAGTCAGCAATGGTGTCCTGCTTGGAACTCTTCCAGTACACCGCCCCTCCATTGAGGGTAAAGACGTAACCTGACATGGACATGGAATCGTCCTTGTCACTCTAGAAGCCGGAATCAGCATAGGCCTCCATCCTGAGGTCTTTTCCGCCGTAAACCAAGAACATCTCCTTAGCCCTCCTCAGGTACTTGAGAATGTTCATTATTGCTATCCAGTGCTTCTCCCCTGGGTCTGACTGATACCGGCTTACCACGCTCAGTGCGTAAGCTACATCTAGTCCGGTGCACAACATCGCATACATTATAGAGCCTACCGCAGAAGCGTAGGGTATAATAGACATGCGTTCCCTTTCCAAATCAGTCTTGGGAGACATCTCTTTGGATAGGGTGATTCCGTGACAAGCCGGTAGATTACCGCGCTTAGAATCTTCCATACTGAATCTTTTCAGTACAGTGTCGATATACCTGGACTGCGAAAGTCCCAACATCTTCTTAGATCTATCACGATAGATCCGGATCCCCAGAATGTAAGAGGCATCACCCAGGTCTTTCATGGAGAACCTGTGTGACAAGAATCCATTGACAGATTGTAGCATAGGAATGTCATTTCCTATCAATAGAATGTCATCCACGTACAAGAGGAGGAATACGACAGTTCTTGCTACAACTTTACTATATATGCACGGTTCATCTGGATTTTTGATAAAGTCATATTCTTTGACTGTTTCATCAAAACAGATGTTCCAACTCCGCGATGCCTGCTTTAATCCATAAATGGACTTAAGCAACTTGCATACTTTCCCGCTGCTCCCACTCTGATTGAAACCCTCTGGCTGATCCATATAGACGCACTCTTCTAAACTACCATTCAGAAAAGCCGTCTTTACGTCCATCTGCCAGATTTCATAATCATGGAAGGCAGCAATAGCAAGAAGGACCCGAATGGATTTGAGCATAGCCACTGGAGAAAAGGTTTCGTCATAGTCCAAACCAGGTCTTTGACGAAAACCCTTTGCAACAAGTCTAGCTTTATAGGTTTCCACCTGTCCATCTACACCAATCTTTTTCTTGAAGATCCATTTGCATCTTATGGGTTTTACCCCATCTGGAGCAAAGTCCAAAGTCCATACTTTGTTGGTGTACATGGACTCCATTTCGGTCCGCATTGCATCTAGCCATCGTACCGAGTCGCCTCTCTGGATGGCCAGCTGGAAGCCAGTAGGTTCATCATGATCTATGATGCAATCCTCTCTATCCCCATCTATGATAAAACCGTAGTATCTCTCAGACGGATGAGACGGCCTACTGCTCCTGCGGAGGGGTGCGGGAATGTCTTGTTCTTCTTGAACTACCAGTTCTACCAAACTTTCTGTATTAGCTTGTGGTTCTGGAATTTCTTCCAGTTCTATTTCGCTCGCACTTGATTCCTTTTTCTAAAATTTGATGTTCTAGAAAATGGGCATTACGAGAAACAAATTCCTTTTGTTCCTCTGCATAATAGAATAGATATCCCCTGGAGTTCTTTGGATATCCCACAAACTTACACTTTACTGATCGTGCCTCGAGTTTGTCCACATGCTGCTTTTTAACATAAGCTGGACATCCCCAAATCTTTATATACTGAAGATGGGGTTTCTTCCCACTCCACATTTGATATGGCGTGGTAGGCACAGTCTTGGTAGGTACCATGTTCAAAAGATATGCCGCTGATTCTAGCGCATAACCCCAAAAAGATCGCGGTAACTCATCATTACTCATTATGGAACGTACCATATCTAATAGGGTTCGATTCCGTCTCTCCGATACACCGTTATGCTGTGGAGTGTATGGAAGAGTAAGCTGAGAGAGAATTCCTTTCTCTTTTAGGTAACCTAGGAACTCGGCACTCAAGTATTCACCACCTTGATCAGATCTTAGTGTTACTCTTGGAATTTCTCAAAAGCCTCGGATTTATGTTTCATCAGATAAATGAATCCGTACCTTGAGTAATCATTCGTGAAAGTAATGAAATAGGAAAACCACCTCTTGCATGTGTAGACATTGGACCACATACATCGCTGTGTATGAGTCCTAAGAGCTCGCTAGCTCTTACTCCATGTCCAGTAAATGGATTCTTTGTCATCTTTCCTTTGAGACAAGATTGACAAGTGACATAAGTTTGATATTCGAACGAGTCCAAATATCTTTCTCTATGTAACTTAGTCAACCTTCTCTCATTGATGTGACCCATCTACAATGCCATAAGAAAGCTTTATTTAAATCTGGAGACTTTCTTTTTAGTGTGTTCTGGACATTGAAAATTTGGAGTTGTTTAATAGATATATACCGTTATCCAGTGTACCGGACCCAATCAAACTAAGATTAAGGTGGATGTTAACATCACTTACAAACGTGAAATCATAACCTTTATTTGATAACAAGGAAACAGATATGATATTACACGTTAAGCTGGGTACACAAAAACAGTTATGTAAAACCAAAATGTGTCCACTCGTCAATCCCAGGTGATAATCCCCTACGGACACAGCTCCCATGCTAGCTCCATTAGCAACCATCAGGGTCATATCACCTTCCTTCAGCACTCTACGGTTTCTCAGTGCCTGCAATGAATTGAAAATATGAGATCCTGATCCGGTATCCAATACCCAGGAAGTAGAGTTGATTGACAGACAATTCTCAATTACAAACACACCTGAAGTCGAAGCCACAGCTTGCTTCGGTTCTTGGTTCTTGGCGTTCCATGCCTTGCAATCCTTTTTCGAGTACCCTTTCCTGTGACAATGGAAGCACTCATCCTGGGCCACTACCGGTACCGCAAACTTTTTCTTCCCCTTCCATGCCACCTCACTAACACCTCCTCTAGGTCTGTGGGCGGCCTTATTCTTCCTTCCTTTGGTTTTAGCCTTGGACCCGGAAGAAGAAATACCGTGAACAAACATAGCGTGTGTTTCCTTTGCCTCCTGCAAGGTGCCCTCTGCACTCCTCAACATGTTAAGGAGTTCTGAAAGTTCAACTTCTTTTCTTTGAATGTTGAAGTTCAGAATAAACTGGGCGTAGGTGGGAGGGAGGGACTGGAGAATAAGGTCTTTATAGAGCTCATTATCCAAAGTCGTCCCAAGGTCTGCGAGCTCTTCAATATAGCCAATCATCTTTAGGACATGTTCTCCTATCGATGATCCGACGACCAACCTTGCTTGAAACAGCTTCTTTGAGGTCTCGTATCTTGCTATAAGAGATTGCTCCCCAAAAAGATCTTTTGTATGGAGAAATATGGATTCAAGATCCATATCCTCGTGCTTCCTCTGATGTTCATTGTTCATCGAGGCAAGAACGATGCACTTGGCCTTCGCGCAATCTAAATCCCAGGTTTTGCGGATTTCCTTATCCGCATTACTGGATTTGCGACCTGGGACTTCAGGTGCCTTAGCGGTGAGGACATACCCCAATTTGTCATAAGTCAAGGCCATTTTGACATTCCGCAGCCAATCTTTATAGTTTGGCCCTGTCAGTATAGTTTTCTCTAAAAGTAACTTAAGTCCAGTCATTTTCAGGGTCGCTGCAATTAGGAGAGAGAGAAGAAAACTCTTTAGCATGATGCTCTTGCAAGTTTAGAATGGTTTTTAATTTATCTAAACTTGATGGCTCCCACTGTTTCTCGAATCCTTCCTCAAACCATAAAAGAAGAATTAGCCAGGACTATTCTTACTGTACAATACTTGCTTAACCGTTCAGCCAGGCTGGTGTCGGTACTTCGAGGGAGGTTTTCCAACGCTTTCGTGAAGTTCCTTAATTAAATAAGCTCTTTTCTCTGGTGGCGTAACCTCGCTGACACCTTTCTTGACACCTACTTGGTTTATAGCATTGATCGTTAAGTGATGAATATCCTGATGAGTAGCATATACTCACAGTAGGATCGGGATCCAAATATCATCGTATGATAATGTTGAAGGTATCCTACCAACATTCATCAAACTCCAAATGGTATGCATCTCTTTGCAAATTTCATTTTCTTTAGAAATTCCAGATATATATTTTTGCCCCATGCTCTTATGACCATGGTGTTAGGTCAAAATGTCATAAGTCACATGTCAAGTTCTACCCATCATTATCTTGTTAATTTGAACCCATCCGTATATATCCTTGACGTTCGGCCAAAATGAAAATACGACTGTCCCAAACTAACTCATCTATCTATGCGACAAATGAATACCCAGCAGCTACCAAACACTATGCCTTGGCGTTAGGTCAAAATACATAGCTTGAATACTACTGAATACCCAAATGAAATGACAGAGGGCTACGAATGGTTTTGGCGAAACCGTGAACGTAGTGAACTTGATATGACCGAAGGAACCTGATAGCTTTTTAAAAGGAGTGGCTAAAGCTCCGCAATTAAAAAAATATCATCTGTTTTAAAATAACCGAGTGGTTTCTTTTAAATTGTTCCAACGATTCAACTTTTGGTTTATTTTCTTTGCATTATAAATAATGCGTCCCATCATTAACCTATCATTGCAGAAAACAACGAAAATACAACGTCTTCTTATGCCATCCGCATTCGCCACTGGGTCCCGTCATCACCCGTTAGGTTACTTAACTAACGGCAGAGCGAGGGCTGGGCTAGCGCGGGTGTAAAACATAAGTGACGTCTAAATAGCTATCATATATAGATATTGTAAATTCGTCAGACGCAATAATAGGCATTCCCGATCTCATATGAACTTTATTGGATTTGCAGGCAATCCGCGTTTGTTTAGAGCCCGCAACAAAAGACGGATTACACAGTTGTGATGAATAGCCATTACCCGACCCTAGACCCCTACGGGTACGGCAAACTACCCGTCAAATACCGGAAGTGAAGCGGTCTCCCTCAACAAAGTGAGTAGGCCACTAAACACTTCAAAGTACCCGGTAGTTTATGCACCCCATCTTGGGTCTATCCTAGGAGCAAAAACAGTAAAATGAAATAATACAACGGTGGCTACAACCGCAACCTGGATGTGCCCCGCAAAATAATATTACAACATATTACAATTACATTGAATGAATGAATATAACAACCCATCTCAAACCCCAGCTAATCATCACAACAGTCCAATACAGTTCACAACCACAAACAGTAAAAAACCATTACAGAAATATGCAACCCCCTGCCAACCGACATACTAGCAGATAGGGGAGGTTTACGAACACAATATACAATCACAGATATAATCATATTAGCAAACATCGTAAAATTTCGATCGAGCAAACATTTTAGATTCTACTCCCAAAACTTCTCTGTGCACCTGAGACTTGAGCAGAAAATAAAATATCCCAGAAACATCACTATTAACACAGGAGAGTTACTGAAGGAATTTGGGCTGACTCGGCCCCAACTCGGCCGCGGATCCGCGGCGGATCGCATGGATCCGCCGCGGTTCCGCGGTGAGTTGGCCGAGTTAGGAGTCCAAATTTCTTCAGTAGCCCTATTATTCTATGCATGTTATTCTGAAGGTCCCTGAAAAATTTTTAGGGCCTGTTTTAAATTCGACAGAAACTTTGTTAACACAATGATCTTTCCAGTTCTTTTTGCGTTCGAAATACTTAATACTTTGCTAATGAGTTAATTATTGTTTAGCGAGGCTCTGATACCACTGTAAGTCGATGTACAACACCCCACGACTTGCGGGGAGGCGGAATAATGAAAAACGATCTTGTTTAAAGCGTAAACATCGACTAACCGAGAATCTTTGCATAAACAATAACTAACAAGAAACCATAGAAGGGTTAACTACTATGATAAGTGATTATACATATAGAACCGAGTCCTTTGTCTTGTCGATCTCCACGTCTTCTCCGGCCTTCTCTATGTAGTAGAAGATCCACCCGAGAGCTTAACTACAAGCTTCACCTCTAACTTGAGGTAACTAGGTTTCTTAAATCGCTAATCTAAGTAACCTAGGTGATATAGAGAGTGGTTAAGGATTAAGTAGTCTACTCTAATCCTTGGTCTGAACACATGAGAAGGGAGGATTAGGGTTTGAAGAGGGAGAGCTTGAGGATAGAGAAAATGAGCAAGAGAATGAGATGAGATAATAAGCTATCATAATATATATCAAGCATTATGATTTATCCAACAAAAGAAAATGAAAGATTAATCATCATGCTTAATAAATACAAGAGGGTGATTCATCTCCATGAGTCATTAAGCATTTATGATGCATTAATGACATGGACGAATCACTCAAATGACTCACTAATCTCATTTAATGCATATGCCACCTTAACCCCCAAGTCAACATCTTCTAGAAGCTTCTCGCGCAATTTCGAGAATGCCCCTCCTATCCGTGAAAACACGGAAAAACTTTAGACTGTATAAATCCAATAACCGGATACTAGAAACTGGCTTAAACCAAAGTCGGCTAGTAAAAACTGTAAGTCCACGTTGCCCACCCCGGTGCATGCGAGGAGGCGGAAACGGTATAAAAAACGAATTTTTAGCACTCAAGGCAACATGGACTAACTAAAAGAGGATCTTTGCTAAACAAAAACTAACTACAAAAGCTAAAAAGAGTTTAGCTACATGGAAGAGAGGTTATACCTAGGGCTTTATGTCCTTCTCTCCTTGCTCCTTGGAGTGAAAGAAAGTAATCTCCTTGTCGCCTTCTCTAGTCGAAGAAGGATCCACCCGAGAGCCTCAACCTTTGGCTTCAACTTCAAGCTAGAAGTAACTAAGATGCTTGGAGTGCTAATCCTAGAACCTTAGAAAAGAGTAAAGAGTATTTTATAGGGAATTATCTCAAGCTCAAGGGATTCTCAACTCATGAGAGGGGAGAGCTAGAGAGAGAGGAAGAGGAGGAGAGAGAACCAATATGATAGAATGAAATAGAAATGAACCATCCTTCTCTCATATATGTGAATTACGGAAATTAGATAATTATCTAAGATAATTGTCATGGTTAATCAAGACTTGACCATTATCATTTCACATTAAATGCAAATTGCAAGGATCAAAGTGCATCTTTCATATGGAATGATGATGGTCAACATGTCAACCTAGGTCAACAAGTCAAGTATAGTCAAATGGTCAATAACCCTAACCATGCACAATTATATTTAACTAATATCAATTAATCATAATTCTAACATAAGCATTAGGGTTAAGAAAATGACAATGGTCATCAACCCTAATCAAGGCCCTCTCCCTCAATCTCAGTCAACTGTGCATACGCACCCTTATCCGTGATCCGAGGAACACGAATACAAAGAGATAAAACCAATCCCAAATCATATACTTGTAAGTGCACGGCGGCGCCCCGGCCGTCAATCCGACGCCGGAATGCGGAAGCGGTGAAAAACTTTAATTTTGCGGACTTAGCAAACCAGCACCCCCGCGCACTAAACACCCGGATCGTAACCATTAACAAGTCTAAGCTACTAACAAGATGGGGAAGAGAAGTATACCGATAGATCCGAGTCCTCCGGTCTTCTCGTCGTCGTCCCGATCTCCTGCGGAATGTCTCGTCTCCTCCTCGTCGCCGGAAGTGCACCACATCGCCTACTTCTTATACGGGCTCCCACCTCAATGCCGAGGCAACTCGGGCACGAAGCCGGCTACTCGACGTGCCCAAGGTTCGTTGTAGAATATGTAGTGAGCAAGTCTCATTTTGGGGTTTGTGGAATTGCCTTTTGTGGAGGGATTGAACTTGGAGCTTTTTGAGAATGATCTTGTGGGTTTTTGCAACATGAAATGAGCTAAAATACCCACCCAAAAAATTGGGACAGCCCCCACTAAGGGAGAGGCCGGCCAAGACTTCAAGAGAGGGAAGAATCAGAGAGTGGGGTGATAGGATGAGATAGATCACACCATAATGCAAGAGGGAAACAAAAGCCATCATGAAAGAACATGATCACTAACACCAAAACCACACTCAACACACTAATCATCAACAAACATGATGCTAACAAAGTCAAGCCATCATGAAGTATGAAATCAAGCAAGTCAATGGATGGTGCACCATCATGAAGACTATCATGATGCTACAAAAAGCAAAGACCCCCTCCACAAATACAAATTTGCAACAATGCAAATAAGCCCTCCTCCACCAATCTTCGGCCAATGAACGGAACAATGGAAATTGGCCGAAACGGAAAGCAAACTGGCAACTCCAAAAACTGGTCCCGTAATAAATTACAGGAAAACCTCGATACTGTGCATACACACCCGCATTTGTATTCCGACCGAAATACAAATGCAATGAGACAAAATCTACACTGTACTATACTAGGATCCGGCTTATACCAAAGCCGGCCAGTAATATCCGTTCGATCCTGATCCGTGCAATACCGCACGTATCTGATCGAACCCTGCCATATATCCATACGGCCTATAGTACAAACTGTCCGATCCCGATCCGTGCAATACCGCACGTATCTGGTCGGACCTTGCCATATCTCCATACGGCCTCTACAACCTTTCGCCCAAAAGCTGAGTAACTGAATGTGGGGGACTCTAAAGACTCGTCAACACCTCGGTTGTGGATTTAACCACTAGCACGTCAGAGGTATAAGCCAATACGTAACGGGCTACCAAGTATTGACTAAAAGGGACGTCTGTGAGTGAACTCAGCCTGACAACCCTACTGAGCCTGTCAGTGACAATATCCGTGCAGTCCGGTCCGTTCGTCTATGAGTATCGCATGGCGGGCCTAGAGGGTTGGTAAAAGTCAGACCCTCAAAAGCGGTACAAGTCGTGTCGGAGTGTAGCCCAGAACACCCTGAGATACTACTGGAATACCTACCAGTAAATCTCCTTGCCTTGGCCAAGGACTTCGTGTAATGGCTCTCCTAGACACAGCACGACCTCACCCCCAATACCGGGAGAGACGAACCCCTGAAGATACGCTCACTGCCTCCATGTGGCTCGGGACTGTACCCAACTAAAACCTGTTTGCACGACTCCTTTGAGCCGTGGTAGGGTAGTAATCAAAGTACAGTGGGAATCACACGAGACAAATGACGATCCCCAGGTCGATGAACTAACCTGCACACATGTCACCAGGGAACTGCCATCTGACGTCTGGTATATGACCAACTAGCATGTTCCCGGCGAGTCCTGTCCGGTGTACTCATAAACCAATGAGCACCTGTATACATCTTAGGTGATCCAACTGACACCAGTGGCTTGTGAGACCGGCTACCGCCCCTCGTCGGGGTCTCGACTGTATACACTAGTCTACTAATGGAGTATCGATGCCCGGTCTCGAAACTCCCACGACTAGGGACCTTTTAAGGATATGCTTGTAGACCCCCAGCTCCCACTTATATGATCGCCCTCATACTGCTGGTGGTCAAGCAAGAATCCTACGGGCTCTATCAACGTGTAATAGCGACGTGTCAGGTCACCTAAAGCAGTACACGATGATAAAGGTAAACCAGATAGCATACTATCATCTCGAGTAAGACTGTCCTACCGGGATAGGTCCTCCCTCAATCATTACAATCACGTACCTGTGACCTAATAATTGACTCTGAGGGCACTATCTCCAACAATCTCCCACTTGCACTCAAGGCTAATTATTGGGATGTCGCATACTCACAGCCCGTGTGATACCGAACATCCAACTCCTCTACTAGTCAGTCTCACAAAGCTCGTTTGCGGAACTATTGCGTTCGAGGAATAGCCTCAGTGAGTGGATCCGCTTAGTTGTTTCTTTCTATGTCTCTCTATATCTCAAGTTCGTGGAGAAAGCCATCTCCCGAAAAGAGCAATACCTGTCTCAGAATATGTCTGGATGTCTGATGGGACCTAGCTCATAAATGAACTCCAAATCCAAACTTCTTAGACTGTATCGTCAACTGAACTTAATCAGTATCCTGCGCGCCATGCCTCCCTCAGTATTGCCTTGGACCACCTGTCCAAAATACTGCCCCTCATCAGAAGGAAAACTATAACTCTGACAACCTCCTTGTCGTCCATGTCACCTTGGAAGCCTGGAATGATAACTGTCTCCTGAATGAGGCTGTCGTTATCATCTCCATAGAACATCCACTTATGTTCTAAAACTGCTTCCGACTGTTTCTCCAGGATTGGATTAATGTCAACTTATTGCATCTAGTGCAAGAACAACATCTGGTGTGGTACTTGACATCTCACGATTGACTCAATTGCCTGAGCAAGTGATCTGCCAATCATGCCCGTCCCTCTCCCCTTTAGTCTGTAAGACACCTTTGGAGAGGGTGACTCCATTACCTGCAGGTACACTACCGTGCCAGGAGTCGTCCATCCTAAATACTCTTAGAATGCTGTCAAGTACCCTAATTGGGAAACCACCCAAATCTAGATCTAAGACCATAGATCTAGTAACCAGTATGTCAGATATAAAATCCATTTCCTTTTTGGAGAAACCACTGTGTGACGACCAAAGTATAACCGATCGTAGTGTAGGAGTTTCTTTTCCTACTCTGTGTATATCATCCAAATACCAGGATATCACACCCTACTACCTTCTCAACAGATCCATCCCCTATTCTGATGAAGTCAAACCCATGACTGTCACGTCAGAAATAGATGATCTATCTCCGCTACATCTGCTTTAGTCTATAAATAGACATAAGCTACCTGTCCACCAATGCTTCCGCTGCTCCCACTGACTACGACAACCCTCTGGCAGAGTCATATAGACGTGCACTTCTAAAACTAGTTTAGAACGACGCTATACTCATCCTCCCGCCGGGTCTCGCAGCCTGGAAAAACAGCAATGGTAATTGTGGGTAAACAAGAACTTCCCTGTCACCGTCCTTGAGGCTACCGTAGTGCCTCTCGGGTGCCTGAAGTTACCCACCTTATCTGCGGAGTGGCCAATGGAATGTCAATCCAGATTGAATCTTTAGGTCCCTTATCAAATCTTCAGTAATCGTTTGTGGTTCTGGAATCACTTCCAGTTCTACCATACTCCCACTACTGTTTTCTGAAAAAATCCATTTTTAATAAAACTGTGGCGAGTCTAGAACAATATCGCTATTGTTCATCCAGATGGTAGAAAGTCAACCCTCGTCATAGCCTGGGTCAACCCACAAACAGCCATTACAGAAACGTGCCTTGAGTTGTCCAGTGTCTGGTTTTAATCATAAACCGGACAACTCCCCGTACCTTAACATCGTTAAGATATGAACTGTTCTATATCCAATATAGAAACAGAGGCACTGATTTAATTGAACCAGATTCAAATCATGCAGCTGTCTCCAGTGCATGTCAACTAAATGGAAGGAGGCCGATCAGCGTTACTCAACTTAGGAATGCTTCCAATTATGAGTAACCTGAAAGAGAAGAAATTTCTCTTAATCACTACTATCAACTGAATACCAAATACAAGTATCTACATCTTCGATCACTTTGAAGAATCCCGATACTTGCTACACCTGGTTCTCTACTCCATTCAAATACCTATAACTTCTCCAAATTCGGACCCTGTGTTTCCACGAAACACTTGTCTAAAAACTAGAGAAGTCATAAGTAAACCGAATATAGTACGAGGACCAACCCCTCTGTCCTGATGGACCCTGGACATCATACAATCCTTTGTATAAGTCCCTTGAGTCTGATAACTCATTCACTGTGTGTCGTAGGTTGAAAACTTTACTTATGGTTAAGAAGAATTACACCGCTGTTTAATGCTCCTTACCTAACCATCCACTGATATAGGTAAATGTCGTAGACATAATTTCAGAAAGGTATATCTCACTCTATGAAAATAGACGTACAGATATATCAATTTGAAATTGGTGCATAACTGCGGATATTCAAAACCAAATATTTGCCGACCGGCAAACAGCCCAGGTGATTTCCTCAAATATCACCGATTACAACGAATCCCGATATAATGAGGATGATCACCCAATTTCCAATAACTTACTCCCACTCATCATCTGTAAAACCATACAGATGTGAGAATCGTACCTGGTAAATACATACCCTGGAGTAAGTATCTAATCGGGAAATCAGTTTTCCTTTAACATTACACAGTGAAACTGAAACATTGAAATGTTCCGATGGGGTATTCTGGTATTCCTAGTAATGCCTCTTCCAGATTCACGACTGTAACCGTATAGTTCTTTGCCACCTCTCCAAATCCCTTCATATGTCTTTAGTCTTTACCTTCTGCACACCCTTTTAGGCCAAATGGTTTTCTTCCTTCCCTACCGTTCGGCACCAGCCTATGGTTTGGAAGACGACTATCCAATAAGCATAATGGGTGTACTGTCCCAATCCTAGGAACACTCGCAATGAGAGAGGGTGAAGATAAAAGACAACCGAATAAACCTTATTCCTATTTCTCCTGAACCAGAATCCATCCCCGAACTGGAACAAATTCCTTTCGAGTTCGTATATAACCATACGATGGAGTATCCAATAAACTGTGGATCTTCGTAGTGATACGGAGTGTCCAGGAGAAATTCAAAGGTGATTTGGGAGTGGTAATGAAATACCTGGTTTGGTCGTGAATATCTGTTGCAATTTACTTTGCCCTCTTACTAATCCCTTGCTTTGTCTTAACTTAATACCTTCTGTACACCATCGTTAGGCTATTTGGTTTTCTTCATTCCCTACCGGTCGGCACCAGCCTAAGGTTTGGAAGAAGACTATCCAATTTGCGTAATAGGTGTACTATCTCCTAAACCAAGGAGTACTCGCAACCTGAGAGAGGGTAAAAGGAAAAGACAACTGAATAATCCCATCCGTTTTCTCCAGAACCTGAAACCATCCTCGAATAAATCTTTTCGAGTTCGTATCTAACCATACGATGGTTTTGTCCAATGGAAGTGGACGTTCGTAGTAATACGGGGTGTCCTGGAGAAAAGGGTAAAAGTAGGAGTGGCAATGAGGTTTGCAACTCTGACAATCCAAAAGCCGGTGTTAAGAAGGTTCGGTCAACTTGGTCACTGAGTCAAAGTCTTAGGGTCGGGTCAATGGTCGCTGCCAAAGAGAGAGAGAAAAGAAACACTCAGCGTGCACTCTAACCTAGATCAGAATGGTCACCAATTTATCTAATCTGGAATCCTCCCACTGTACCTCAAATTCTCCTTCAAACCTGAAAGAAGAATTAGTCGGGGTCACCCGAGGAGTAAACTAACTCATCAGTGGGAATCGGGATCCAACTCTCATCGCATGATAACGTGACGGAATCCGCTCACGGTATCACACTCCAGAAGGTATGCGCATATCTGGCAAGTTTCAGTTCTTTTGAAACTCCCGATGTGATTTCTGCCCCATGCTCTTATGACCTTGGCGTGAGGTCAAAATATCATAAGTCACATGTCAAGTTCTGCCCGCCATTATCCAGGTTAATTTGAACCCACCCGTACATACCCTTGACGTAGGCCAAAATAGTAGTACGACTGTCCCAAACCAACGCATCTATCTATGCAACAGATAAATACCCGGCAGCTACCAATCACTATGCCTTGGCGTGAGGTCAAAATACATAGCTTTAATACTACCGAATATTTAACTGAAATGACGGAGGGCTACGATTGGTTTCTGGCGAAAACCTTTAACGTAATGAACTTGATATCGTTGAAGGAACGGATAGCTTTTAAAAATATAGTGACGAGAACCGTTGCTAAAGAGGTCACTCCCGGTGAAGGGATCTCGGCTCTTTCCCCGTAGAATGAGGTGCAGGATATTCCAACTGAATACCACGGTGCAAAGCAAAAGTAATCGGCTACAGTGAAGTTATTGCCCTGACGCAAAATTTTGTCCAAGGGGTCACTCCCGGTGAAGGGATCTCGGCCCTTGCCTCGTCGACTGAGGAGCAGGATATTCCAAATGAATACCGTGATGCAAAACAAAAGTGAACGTCCTTGCAATAACAGCTTTTTGAAAAAGTGTTCCAACAACATCAGATTAGGTTTGTTTTTAACTTGCATTGATCCGAATCAATGCAGTCCCATCAATTGATCACACCAAAAAGAACGAAAATATACTGATGTACGTATATGCCATCCGCATTCGCCACTGGGTCCCGTCATTACCCGTTAGGTTAGCTAACTAACGACAGAGCGGGGACTGGACTAGCGCGGATGCAAAACATATACAACATCTACTAATATATATACCAATATATTATATTCGCTCAAGGCGTGAATAGAATGCAAAATCACAGAGAATGTACAGCATCACAGAAACAATACAGATATCTAGGATCCTCGGGTTTCACAGAGCCACTGCTGAAACCCGACGTTCCCCTGGTCGTGTGGATAGCCTGTGCAATGAAATCCTAGACCCCTACGGGCGCGGCAAGTTACCCGCCAAAACCTGAAGCGAGGCAGCCCCCTTCAGCAACGTGAATGGACCACCCAGCACTTCACGGAATCCGGTAACTTGGGCACCCCTCCTGGGTCAACCTGTACCCCCTACTGTAAGTGCACGGCGGCGCCCCGGCCGTCAATCCGACGCCGGAATGCGGAAGCGGTGAAAAACTTTAAATTTTGCGCACTTTGCAAAACGGCACCACCGCGCACTAAACTCCGGATCGTAACCATTAACAAGTCTACGCTACAAATAAGAAAGGGAAGAGATGTACCGACTGATCCGAGTCCTCCGGTCTTCATCTCCACTCCGATCTCGTCGCGGGATCTCCGGTGGTCGCCTCCTCGCCGGAAGGGCACCACGTAGCCGGATTCTTTTACGGGCTCCCACCTCTATACCGAGGCAACTCGGGCGCGAAGTTGGCTAGCCGACGCGCCCAAGATTTGCTGTAGAATGATGTAGAATCGTTGTCTCTTTGGGGTTTTGTTGCCATAAAGATGATGGAGGAATTGGTGCAAAAGAAATATCCATGGAGGCTTGCTGGGAATGGAAAAATCAAGCATGCTCTGTGATGAGCTCGGCCACAAAAGCCCACGGGAAAAACAAAATGAAGCACCTGCTTCTTTCTTGCTATGAATGAAAAAACCCATATCTTAATCTCATTGTAACCTTTATATATATATATTAATTAATCCATTATCACAACACTTCAAATAAGAACCCCTGCACACTAATTAAAAGCACATGCCACCAATTAATAAATTAAGCCCTCCCATGCTGTAAACAGTGGCCGGCCCCATCCCATTTTCCAAACAGTGCCTGCCCATATCCAATAGCCATACTCTATCATGTCAAATTAATGCAACATGGAGCCAAAAATGCAATCAAATTAAATTAATCCTTTTGCAAGAAACCCCCACAACAAAATGTTAATTGCAAACTTGCAATTAACACCCTCCAACGAAAAGTCCGGCCGGGAAAGAACAAAGGAAAACCGGCCGGGACGGAATGCAAACTGGCAACTCCAGAAAACTGGTCCCGTAATAAATTACAGGAAAACCCCGATACTGTGCATACACACCCGCATCTGTATTCCGTCCGGATACAAATGCAAAAAGACAAAATCTATACTGTACTAAACTAGGACCGGCTTAAACCAAAGCCGGCTAGTATTATCCGTTCGATCCTGATCCGTGCAATACCGCACGTATCTGATCGAACCCTGCCATATACCTATACGGCTACTAGTACAAACCGTCCGATCCTGATCCGTGCAATACCGCACGTATCTGATCGGACCCTGCCATATCTCCATACGGCCTCTACAGCGTTTCGCCCGAAACTTGAGTAACTGTAAGTGTGGTGGACACTAAAGACTCGTCAATACTATGGCTGTGGATTTAACCACTAGCACGTCAGAGGTATAAGCCAATACGTGACAGGCCACCAGCTATTGACCAAAAGGGATGTCGATGAGTAAACTCATCCTGACACCCTACTGAGCCTGTCAGTGACAATATCCGTGCAGTCCGGTCCGTTCGTCTATGAGTATCGCATGGCGGGCCTAGGGGGTTGGTAAAAGTCAGACCCCCAAAAGCGGTACAAGTCGTGTCGGAGTGTAGCCCAGAACACCCTGAGATACTACTGGAATACCTACCAGTAAATCTCCTTGCCTTGGCCAAGGACTTTGTGTAATGGCTCTCCTAGACACAGCACGACCTCACCCCCAATACCGGGAGAGACGAACCCCTGAAGATACGCTCACTGCCTCCATGTGGCTCGGGACTGTACCCAACTAAAACCTGTTTGCACGACTCCTTTGAGCCGTGGTAGGGTAGTAATCAAAGTACAGTGGGAACTCACACGAGACAAATGACGATCCCCAGGTCGATGAACTAACCTGCACACATGTCACCAGGGAACTGCCATCTGACGTCTGGTATATGACCAACTAGCATGTTCCCGGCGAGTCCTGTCCGGTGTACTCATAACCCAATGAGCACCTGTATACATCTTAGGTGATCCAACTGACACCAGTGGCTTGTGAGACCGGCCACCGCCCCTCGTCGGGGTCTCGACTGTATACACTAGTCTACTAATGGAGTATCGATGCCCGGTCTCGAAACTCCCACGACTAGGGACCTTTTAAGGATATGCTTGTAGACCCCCAGCTCCCACTTATATGATCGCCCTCATACTGCTGGTGGTCAAGCAAGAATCCTAGGGGCTCTATCAACGTGTAATAGCGACGTGTCATGTCACCTAAAGCAGTACACGATGATAAAGGTAAACCAGATAGCATACTATCATCTCGAGTAAGACTGTCCTACCGGGATAGGTCCTCCCTCAATCATTACAATCACGTACCTGTGACCTAATAATTGACTCTGAGGGCACTATCTCCAACAATCTCCCACTTGCACTCAAGGCTAATTATTGCGATGTCGCATACTCACAGCCCGTGTGATACCGAACATCCAACTCCTCTACTAGTCAGTCTCACAAAGCTCGTTTGCGAAACTATTGCGTTCGAGGAATAGCCTCAGTGAGTGGATCCGCTTTGTTGTTTCTTTCCATGTCTCTCTATATCTCATGTTCGCGGAGAAACCCATCTCCCGAAATGAGCAATACCTGTCTTAGAGTGTCTGGATGTCTGATAGGACCGAGCTCATAAATGAACTCCAAATCCAAACTTCTTAGACTGTATCGTCGACTGAACTTAATCAGTATCCTGCGCGCCATGCCTCCCTCAGTATTGCCTTGGACCACCTGTCCAAAATACTGCCCCTCATCAGAAGGAAAACTATAACTCTGACAACCTCCTTGTCGTCCATGTCACCTTGGAAGCCCGGAATGATAACTGTCTCCTGAATGAGGCTGTCGTTATCATCTCCCTAGAACATCCACTTATGTTCTAAAACTGCTTCCGACTGTTTCTCCACGATTGGATTAATGTCAACTTATTGCATCTAGTGCAAGAACAACATCTGGTGTGGTACTTGACATCTCACGATTGACTCAATTGCCTGAGCAAGTGATCTGCCAATCATGCACGTCCCTCTCCCCTTTAGTCTGTAAGACACCTTTAGAGAGGGTGACTCCATTACCTGCAGGTACACTACCGTGCCAGGAGTCGTCCATCCTAAATACTCTTAGAATGCTGTCAAGTACCCTGATTGTGAAACCACCCAAATCTAGATCTAAAACCATAGATCTAGTAACCAGTATGTCTGATATAAAATCCATTTCCTTTGTGGAGAAATCACTGTGTGACGACCAAAGTATAACCGATCGTAGTGTAGGAGTTTCCTTTCCTACTCTGTGTATATCATCCAAATACCAGGATATCACACCCTACTACCTTTTCAACAGATCCATCCCCTATTCTGATGAAGTCAAACCCACGACTGTCACGTCAGAAATAGATGATCTATCTCCGCTACATCTGCTCTAGTCTATAAATAGACATAAGCAACCTGTCCACCAATGCTTCCGCTGCTCCAACTGACTACGACAACCCTCTGGCAGAGTCATATAGACGTACACTTCTAAAACTGGTTTAGAACGACGCTATACTCATCCTCCCGCCGGGTCTCGTAACCTGGAACAACAGCAATGGCAATTGTGGGAAAACAAGAACTTCCCTGTCACCGTCCTTGAGGCTACCGTAGTGCCTCTCGGGTGCCTGAAGTTACCCACTTTATCTGCGGAGTGGCCAATGGAATGTCAATCCAGATTGAATCTTTAGGTTCTTTATCAAATCTTCAGTAATCGTTTGCGGTTCTGGAATTACTTCCAGTTCTACCATACTCCCACTACTGTTTTTCTGAAAAAAATCCATTTTTAATAAAACTGTGGCGAGTCTAGAACAATATTGCTATTGTTCATCCAGATGGTAGAAAGTCAACCCGCGTCATAGCCTGGGTCAACCCACAAACAGCCATTACAGAAACGTGCCTTGAGTTATCCAGTGTCTGGTTTTAATCATAAACCGGACAACTCCCCGTACCTTAACATCGTTAAGATATGAACTGTTCTATATCCAATATAAAAACAGAGGCACTGATTTAATTGAACCAGATTCAAATCATGCAGCTGTCCCCAGCGCATGTCAACTAAATGGAAGGAGGCCGATCAGCGTTACTCAACTTAGGAATGCTTCCAATTATGAGTAATCTGAAAGAGAAGTAATTTCTCTTTATCATTACTATCAACTGAATACCATACACAAGTATCTACATCTTCGATCACCTTGAAGAATCCCGATACTTGCTACACCTGGTTCTCTACTTTATTCAAATACCTATAACTCCTCAAAACTTAGACCCTGTGTTTCTACGAAAAACATGTCTAAGAACTAGAGAAGTTAAAAGTAAACAGAATATAGTATGAGGACCAACCCCTCTGTCCTAATGGACACTGGACAACATACAATACTCTGTATAAGTCCGCTGAGTCTAACAACTCTTTCACTGTGTGTCGTAGGTTGAAAACTGTACTTATGGTTAAGAAGAATTACACCGCTGTTTAATGCTCCTTACCTAACCATCCACTGATATAGGTAAATGTCGTAGACATAATTTCAGAAAGGTATATCTCACTCTATGAAAATAGACGTACAGATATATCAATTTGAAATTGGTGCACAACAGCGGATATTCAAAACCAAATATTTGCCGACCGGCAAACAGCCCAGGTGATCTCCTCAAATATCACCGATTACAACGAATCCCGATATAATGAGGATGATCACCCAATTCCCAATAACTTACTCCCACTCATCATCTGTAAAACCATACAGATGTGAGAATCATACCTGGTAAATACATACCCTGGAGTAAGTATCTAATCGGGAAATCAGTTTTCTTTTAACAGTACACAGTGAACTGAAACATTGAAATGTTTCGATGGGGTATCCTGGTATTCTTAGTAATGCCTCTTCCAGATTCACGACTGTAACCGTATAGTTCTTTGCCACCTCTCCAAATCCCTTCATATGTCTTTAGTCTTTACCTTCTGCACACCCTTTTAGGCCAATTGGTTTTCTTCCTTCCCTACCGTTCGGCACCAGCCTATGATTTGGAAGAAGACTATCCAATAAGCATAATGGGTGTACTGTCCGCATCCTAGGAACACTCGCAATGAGAGAGGGTGAAGATAAAAGACAACCGAATAAACCTTATTCCTATTTCTCCTGAACCAGAATCCATCCCCGAACTGGAACAAGTTCCATTCGAGTTCGTATATAACCATACGATGGAGTATCCAAATAAACTGTGGATCTTCGTAGTGATACGGAGTGTCCTGGAGAAATACAAAGGTGATGTGGGAGTGGTAACGAAATATTTGGTTTGGTCGTGAATATCTGTTGCAATTTACTTTGCCCTCTTACTAATCCCTTGCTTTGTCTGAACTTAATACCTTCTGCACACCATCGTTATGCTAATTGGTTTTCTTCATTCCCTACCGGTCGGCACCAGCCTAAGGTTTGGAAGAAGACAATCCAATTTGCGTAATAGGTGTACTACCCCTAAACCAAGGAGTACTCGTAACCTGAGAGAGGGTAAAAGGAAAAGACAACTGAATAATCCTATCCGTTTTCTCCAGAACCGAAAACCATCCTCGAATAAATTCTTTCGAGTTCGTATCTAACCATACGATGGTTTTGTCCAATGGAAGTGGACGTTCGTAGTAATACGGGGTGTCCTGGAGAAAAAGGGTAAAAGTAGGAGTGGCAATGAGGTCTGCAACTCTGACAATCCAAAAGCCAGTGTAAAGAAGGTTCGGTTAACTTGGTCTCTGAGTCATAGTCTTAGGGTCGGGTCAATGGTCGCTGCCAAAGAGAGAGAGAGAAAAGAAACACTCAGCGTGCACTCTAACCTAGATCAGAATGGTTACCAATTTATCTAATCTGGAAACCTCCCACTGTACCTCAAATTCTCCTCCAAACCTGAAAGAAGAATTAGTCGGGGTTACCCGAGGAGTAAACTAACTCATCAGTGGGAATCGGGATCCAACTATCATTGCATGATAAAGTGACGGAATCCGCTCACATCATCATACTCCAGATGGTATGCGCATATCTGGCAAGTTTCAGTTCTTTTGAAACTCCCGATGTGATTTCTGCCCCATGCTCTTATGACCTTGGCGAAGGTCAACAAATCATAAGTCACATGTCAAGTTCTACCCGTCATTATCCAGGTTAATTTGAATCCACCCGTACAAGCCCTTGACGAAGGTCAACAAGGCTGTACGACTGTCCCAAACCAACGCATCTATCTATGCAGCAGAAAGGTAACAAGCAGCTACCATACACTATGCCTTGACGAAGGTCAACAAACATAGCATGAATACTACGTGCTACCCGTCTGAAACGACGGAGGGCTACGAATGGTTTCTGGCGAAAACCTTTAACGTAATGAACTTGATATCGTCGAAGGAACGGATAGCTTTTAAAAATATAGTGACGAAAACCGTTGCTAAAGAGGTCACTCCCGGTGAAGGGATCTCGGCTCTTTCCCCGTAGAATGGGGTGCAGGATATTCCAACTGAATACCACGGTGCAAAGCAAAAGTAATCGGCTATAGTGAAGTTAATGCCCTGACATAAACTTATTGTCCAAGGGGTCACTCCCGGTGAAGGGATCTCGGCCCTTGCCTCGTCGACTGAGGAGCAGGATATTCTAATGAATACCACGATGCAAAACAAAAGTAAACGTCCTTGCAATAACAGCTTTTTGAAAAAGTGTTCCAACAACATCAGATTAGGTTTGTTTTTAACTTTGCATTGATCCGAATCAATGCAGTCCCATCAATTGATCACACCAAAAAGAACGAAAATATACTGATGTACGTATATGCCATCCGCATTCGCCACTGGGTCCCGTCATTACCCGTTAGGTTAGCTAACTAACGACAGAGCGGGGACTGGACTAGCACGGATGCAAAACATATACAACATCTACTAATATATATACCAATATATTATATTCGCTCAAGGCGTGAATAAAAATGCAACATCACAGAAAATGTACAGCATCACAGAAACAATACAGATATCTGGGATCCCCGGGTTTCACAGAGCCGCTGAAACCCGACGTTCCCCTGGTCGTGTGGATAGCCTGTGCAATGAAATCCTAGACCCCTACGGGCGCGGCAAGTTACCCGCCAAAACCTGAAGCGAGGCAGCCCCCTTCAGCAACGTGAATGGACCACCCAGCACTTCACGGAATCCGGCAACTTGGGCACCCCTCCTGGGTCAACCTGTACCCCCTACGAGTGCGGCGAATAGCCCGCCAATCCTAGAGCGAAGCCCCCTCCGTCTCAATGCCATGAGATGCGGGCTTGTTGCCCTCCAGAACCCGGCTATCCGTGCACCCCTCCGCGGGGCAATCCTAGTACAGAAAGTAAAATATACATACAACGGGTACATCGACCGCAACCAGGTCGTGCCCCAAAATAATAATACAATCAGGCAGTGACGGCAGTCCACATGTCGGACGCTCGCCCCGCAATATCAAATGTACATAATATAACAAAACTGTACTAGCATTGCATCCAGGCTATCCCCCACGACCGATCCGCAACATCACAGCAAATACATAGAACATCAACGTGAAAGTCACGTTCGCAAATCCGTCTAACCGGGCTATAGCAGTTAGACCGAATTTACCGATCGAGTGACATTCACGGTCGCAGATATAATGTAAATACTGTGAAAAATGTGTTTAAAATATTCCGATTGATCAAACTTTAACAAGTGGGCCCACAAAGAATACTGTAGCAGTTAGAGAAAACCTGGACCCAATTTTAATATCCCAAAACCCCTAATTTAAGCCCAGAAGCCCACTGTAAAAACCCAACCCACTGATCCCTGTAGACTGCGGCGGAAGCGCGGCCAAACATGGGTTTTGGCCGCCCTTCCGCGGTCACGTGAGAGGAACAGTACGTCGAATTTGAACAGTGTTCTTAGAATTTCTAGCACAGTACTTTTATGCAGCCTGAAAAATTTTTGGACACAGAAAAATTTCAACAGAAACTGTCGTGGGTATATTGGGGTTTTCGGACATTTCGATCGATCGGAACAGAAAAACACATTACACAAAGCTAGACAAAGTTAATGGCGAGGCTTTGATACCACTGTAAGTGCACAGCGGCGCCCCGGCCGTCAATCCGACGCCGGAATGCGGAAGCGGTGAAAAACTTTAAATTTTGCGGACTTTGCAAAACGGCACCACCGCGCACTAAACTCCTGATCGTAACCATTAACAAGTCTACGCTACAAATAAGAAAGGGAAGAGATGTACCGACTGATCCGAGTCCTCCGGTCTTCATCTCCACTCCGATCTCGTCGCGGGATCTCCGGTGGTCGCCTCCTCGCCGGAAGGGCACCACGTAGCCGGATTCTTTTACGGGCTCCCACCTCTAGGCAACTCGGGCGCGAAGTTGGCTAGCCGACGCGCCCAAGATTTGCTGTAGAATGATGTAGAATCGTTGTCTCTTTAGGGTTTTGTTGCCATAAAGATGATGGAGGAATTGGTGCAAAAGAAATATCCATGGAGGCTTGCTGGGAATGGAAAAATCAAGCATGCTCTGTGATGAGCTCGGCCACAAAAGCCCACGGGAAAAACAAAATGAAGCACCTGCTTCTTTCTTGCTATGAATGAAAAAACCCATATCTTAATCTCATTGTAACCTTTATATATATATATATTAATTAATCCATTATCACAACACTTCAAATAAGAACCCCTGCACACTAATTAAAAGCACATGCCACCAATTAATAAATTAAGCCCTCCCATGCTGTAAACAGTGGCCGGCCCCATCCCATTTTCCAAACAGTGCCTGCCCATATCCAATAGCCATACTCTATCATGTCAAATTAATGCAACATGGAGCCAAAAATGCAATCAAATTAAATTAATCCTTTTGCAAGAAACCCCCACAACAAAATGTTAATTGCAAACTTGCAATTAACACCCTCCAACGAAAAGTCCGGCCGGGAAAGAACAAAGGAAAACCGGCCGGGACGGAATGCAAACTGGCAACTCCAGAAAACTGGTCCCGTAATAAATTACAGGAAAACCCCGATACTGTGCATACACACCCGCATCTGTATTCCGTCCGGATACAAATGCAAAAAGACAAAATCTATACTGTACTAAACTAGGACCGGCTTAAACCAAAGCCGGCTAGTATTATCCGTTCGATCCTGATCCGTGCAATACCGCACGTATCTGATCGAACCCTGCCATATACCTATACGGCTACTAGTACAAACCGTCCGATCCTGATCCGTGCAATACCGCACGTATCTGATCGGACCCTGCCATATCTCCATACGGCCTCTACAGCGTTTCGCCCGAAACTTGAGTAACTGTAAGTGTGGTGGACTCTAAAGACTCGTCAATACTATGGCTGTGGATTTAACCACTAGCACGTCAGAGGTATAAGCCAATACGTGACAGGCCACCAGCTATTGACCAAAAGGGATGTCGATGAGTAAACTCATCCTGACACCCTACTGAGCCTGTCAGTGACAATATCCGTGCAGTCCGGTCCGTTCGTCTATGAGTATCGCATGGCGGGCCTAGGGGGTTGGTAAAAGTCAGACCCCCAAAAGCGGTACAAGTCGTGTCGGAGTGTAGCCCAGAACACCCTGAGATACTACTGGAATACCTACCAGTAAATCTCCTTGCCTTGGCCAAGGACTTTGTGTAATGGCTCTCCTAGACACAGCACGACCTCACCCCCAATACCGGGAGAGACGAACCCCTGAAGATACGCTCACTGCCTCCATGTGGCTCGGGACTGTACCCAACTAAAACCTGTTTGCACGACTCCTTTGAGCCGTGGTAGGGTAGTAATCAAAGTACAGTGGGAACTCACACGAGACAAATGACGATCCCCAGGTCGATGAACTAACCTGCACACATGTCACCAGGGAACTGCCATCTGACGTCTGGTATATGACCAACTAGCATGTTCCCGGCGAGTCCTGTCCGGTGTACTCATAACCCAATGAGCACCTGTATACATCTTAGGTGATCCAACTGACACCAGTGGCTTGTGAGACCGGCCACCGCCCCTCGTCGGGGTCTCGACTGTATACACTAGTCTACTAATGGAGTATCGATGCCCGGTCTCGAAACTCCCACGACTAGGGACCTTTTAAGGATATGCTTGTAGACTCCCAGCTCCCACTTATATGATCGCCCTCATACCGCTGGTGGTCAAGCAAGAATCCTAGGGGCTCTATCAACGTGTAATAGCGACGTGTCATGTCACCTAAAGCAGTACACGATGATAAAGGTAAACCAGATAGCATACTATCATCTCGAGTAAGACTGTCCTACCGGGATAGGTCCTCCCTCAATCATTACAATCACGTACCTGTGACCTAATAATTGACTCTGAGGGCACTATCTCCAACACCTACGAGTGTGGCGAATAGCCCGCCAATCCTAGAGTGAAGCCCCCTCCGTCTCAATGCCATGAGATGCGGGCTTGTTGCCCTCTAGAACCCGGCTACCCGTGCACCCCTCCGCGGGGTAATCCTAATACAGAAAGTAAAATATACATACACCGGGTACATCGACCGCAACCAGGTCGTGCCCTAAAAAAATAATACAAACAGGCAGTGACGGCAGTCCACATGTCGGACGCTCGTCCCGCAATATCAAATGTACATAATACAACCACAACAGTACTAGCATTGCATCCAGGCTATCCCCCACGACCGATCCGCAACAACACAGCAAATACATAGAACATCAACGTGAAAGTCACGTTCGCAAATCCGTCTAACCGGGCTATAGCAGTTAGACCGGATTTACCGATCAAGTGACATTCACGGTCGCAGATATAATGTAAATACTGTGAAAAATGTGTTTAAAATTTTCCGATTGATCAAACAATTAACAAGTGGGCCCCCAAACAAAACTGTAGCAATCACAGAAAACCTGGGCCCAATTTTAATATCCCAAAACCCCTGAAATAAGCCCATAAGCCCACTTCAAAAAAATAATCACACGAGCCCACAAACTTGCGGCGGAAGCGCGGCCAGAAGAGGGTTTTGGCCGCCCTTCCGCGGTCGTACGGAGGGATCGTGCTACGAAATTTTTTCAGTGTTCTTATAACTCCCTGCACATCATTCTGAGACCACCTGAAAAATTTTCGAGACCAAAAATTTTCAACAGAAACTGATGCGAAGGCAATACGGGTTTTGGAACTTTTTGATCGATCGGAAATGCAAACACATTACACAAAGCTAGACTAAGTTAATGGCCTGTCTCTGATACCACTGTAAGTGCACGGCGGCGCCCCGGCCGTCAATCCGACGCCGGAATGCGGAAGCGGTGAAAAACATTAATTTTGCGGACTTAGCAAACCGGCACCCCCGCGCACTAAACACCCGGATCGTAACCATTAACAAGTCTAAGCTACTAACAAGATGGGGAAGAGAAGTATACCGACAGATCCGAGTCCTCCGGTCTTCTCGTCGTCGTCCCGATCTCCTGCGGAATGTCTCGTCTCCTCCTCGTCGCCGGAAGTGCACCACATCGCCTACTTCTTATACGGGCTCCCACCTCAATGCCGAGGCAACTCGGGCACGAAGCCGGCTACTCGACGTGCCCAAGGTTCGTTGTAGAATATGTAGTGAGCAAGTCTCATTTTGGGGTTTGTGGAATTGCCTTTTGTGGAGGGATTGAACTTGGAGCTTTTTGAGAATGATCTTGTGGGTTTTTGCAACATGAAATGAGCTAAAAAACCCACCCAAAAAATTGGGACAGCCCCCACTAAGGGAGAGGCCGGCCAAGACTTCAAGAGAGGGAGGAATCAGAGAGTGGGGTGATAGGATGAGATAGATCACACCATAATGCAAGAGGGAAACAAAAGCCATCATGAAAGAACATGATCACTAACACCAAAACCACACTCAACACACTAATCATCAACAAACATGATGCTAACAAAGTCAAGCCATCATGAAGTATGAAATCAAGCAAGTCAATGGATGGTGCACCATCATGAAGACTATCATGATGCTACAAAAAGCAAAGACCCCCTCCACAAATACAAATTTGCAACAATGCAAATAAGCCCTCCTCCACCAATCTTCGGCCAATGAACGGAACAATGGAAATTGGCCGAAACGGAAAGCAAACTGGCAACTCCAAAAACTGGTCCCGTAATAAATTACAGGAAAACCCCGATACTGTGCATACACACCCGCATTTGTATTCCGACCGAAATACAAATGCAATGAGACAAAATCTATACTGTACTATACTAGGATCCGGCTTATACCAAAGCCGGCCAGTAATATCCGTTCGATCCTGATCCGTGCAATACCGCACGTATCTGATCGAACCCTGCCATATATCCATACGGCCTATAGTACAAACTGTCCGATCCCGATCCGTGCAATACCGCACGTATCTGGTCGGACCTTGCCATATCTCCATACGGCCTCTACAACCTTTCGCCCGAAAGCTGAGTAACTGAATGTGGGGGACTCTAAAGACTCGTCAACACCTCGGTTGTGGATTTAACCACTAGCACGTCAGAGGTATAAGCCAATACGTAACGGCCTACCAAGTATTGACTAAAAGGGACGTCTGTGAGTGAACTCAGCCTGACAACCCTACTGAGCCTGTCAGTGACAATATCCGTGCAGTCCAGTCCGTTCGTCTATGAGTATCGTATGGCGGGCCTAGAGGGTTGGTAAAAGTCAGACCCCCAAAAGCGGTACAAGTCGTGTCGGAGTGTAGCCCAGAACACCCTGAGATACTACTGGAATACCTACCAGTAAATCTCCTTGCCTTGGCCAAGGACTTCGTGTAATGGCTCTCCTAGACACAGCACGACCTCACCCCCAATACCGGGAGAGACAAACCCCTGAAGATACGCTCACTGCCTCCATGTGGCTCGGGACTGTACCCAACTAAAACCTGTTTGCACGACTCCTTTGAGCCGTGGTAGGGTAGTAATCAAAGTACAGTGGGAACTCACACGAGACAAATGACGATCCCCAGGTCGATGAACTAACCTGCACACATGTCACCAGGGAACTGCCATCTGACGTCTGGTATATGACCAACTAGCATGTTCCCGGCGAGTCCTGTCCGGTGTACTCATAACCCAATGAGCACCTGTATACATCTTAGGTGATCCAACTGACACCAGTGGCTTGTGAGACCGGCTACCGCCCCTCGTCGGGGTCTCGACTGTATACACTAGTCTACTAATGGAGTATCGATGCCCGGTCTCGAAACTCCCACTACTAGGGACCTTTTAAGGATATGCTTGTAGACCCCCAGCTCCCACTTATATGATCGCCCTCATACTGCTGGTGGTCAAGCAAGAATCCTAGGGGCTCTATCAACGTGTAATAGCGACGTGTCAGGTCACCTAAAGCAGTACACGATGATAAAGGTAAACCAGATAGCATACTATCATCTCGAGTAAGACTGTCCTATCGGGATAGGTCCTCCCTCAATCATTACAATCACGTACCTGTGACCTAATAATTGACTCTGAGGGCACTATCTCCAACAATACTAGGATCCGACTTAAATCAAAGCCCGCTAGTATAAGTTGTCCGGACAGCAAACGTGCACAAGTGCGCGGATGTGAACGAACCCTGTCGCCAAACCATGCGACCTCTACTCATTTTGCCTAAACGCGAATAACTCTCTTTGTGGGACTCTAAAGACTCGACACTACGCTGGCAGTGGGTTTAACCACAGACCGCAAGCGGCACTAGCTGTACGTAACGGTCCCCAGGTAGATGCCGATAAGAAGACTGACGGTGAACCCATCTGAACTCCTACTGAGCCTGAATATGACAGTCTCCGTACAGTCCGGTCTGTTCGTCTGATACATCGCATAGCGGGCCTAGGGGGCGGTAAACGTCAGTCCCCTAATAGCGGTATAAGTCATGTTGGTGTGTAGCCCATAACACACTGAGATAACACTGGAAACCTACCAGTATATCTCGCTTGCCCTAGCCAGGGACTACTTGTGTATTGGATCTCCTGGACGCAGCGCGATGTCAACCCCCAATGCCGGGAGAGACGAATCCTGTCTAACAGTCACTGCCTCCAAGTGCTTCGGGACTGCACCCAACTACTACCTGTTTACACGACTCCTTTGAGCCGTGGTAGGGTAGTAATCAAAGTACAGTGGGAACACACTCGAGGCGAAGTGATAGTGTCAAGTCAGCGGAATAAGCTGTACTCATGTCACCTGGGAACTGATAACTGACGATAGGTATAATAGCAACCAACAGTTCCCGACGAGTCCTGTCCAGTGTACTCGTAACCTAACGAGCACCCGCATACTATCTCAAGTACGACGTACTGACGGCTGTGGGATAGACCGTCTCCCGCGCTGGGATGAGAAGCGCATATGCTAGTCTACTCCGGTGTATCGATGCCCTGTCTCGATAATCCCACGACCAGGGACGTGTAAATAAGGATGTGCTTATAGATTACGCAGCCCCCACGAGTGTGACTGCCATCACAACGCTGGTAATCAAGCAAAGATCCTAAGGGATCCACTAATGCGTATAGGTGATAAAATAAAAGAAACACATATACACATTAAAGCAGAGACAAACCAAGTAGCATACTACCATTTCGAGCAAGATTGTATATACAACTTTGAATATCCCAAGCTTCCATCAAGTAATATACATAATAGTATGATACAGTAATGGCCTCTAGGGCATATACACTAACAATCTCCCACTTGCACTAAGGCCATGTACTGGCGTATCGAAGACCTATCATCTCGATCAGCCGCTCGAACTGAGTCTAGGGTAAAGCCTTCGTGAATGGATCTACAGTGTTATCTTCTGAAGCAACCCTCCGAAACTCGATCTCCTGGCGATCCATGATCTCCCTGATCAGGTGATACCGCCTCAAGATGTGTCTGGATTTCTGATGGGACCTGGGTTCCTTCGCTAAAGCTATAGCCCCGTTGTTGTCGCAATACAGAGGTATTGGATCAACAATGGACGGAACCACCTGATGTTCTTTCAAGAACTTCCTCATCCAGATGGCTTCTTTTATGGCATCAGATGCAGCGATGTATTCCGCTTCCATAGTCGAGTCAGCAACGGTTTCCTGTTTGGAGCTCTTCCAACACACCGCCCCTCCATTGAGGGTAACGACAAAACCCGACACGGACTTGGAATCATCCTTGTCACTCTGGAAGCTGGAGTCAGCAAAGGCCTCAATCTGGAGGTCTTTTCCGCCATACACCAAGAACATCTTCTTAGTCCTTCTCAGGTACTCGAGAATGTTCTTTACCGCTATCCAATGTTTCTCCCCAGGGTTTGACTGATACCTGCTTACCACACTCAGTGCATAAGCCATATCTGGTGTCACGACCCGAAAGTACGGAACGCGACTGGCACTTAGATTACGAGACGTCTAAAGGCGTACCGTAACCTAAGTCAGCCAAAGCCCAAAAGAATCTAAACCAAAATCAAAAGAGAGTGAAGGAAAACCTTTAATGAAAATGGTTTTTAAAATCATTGAGGTTGCATAGAATCCCTTTTTAAAAACATCATAAATTTCTGAAAATTTCGGCAGAGTCTCCCCTGTATTTTCTATCCCCCAAAATGGGTACAACAAGATAATAAACCTGTAATCATAAAAATGGCATCCCCAAGCGGGAGCTAGCTCTTCGCCCAAGGCGGATCACAACCACATGCAATATAATAGTAATATCAAGAAAAAGAGCATAAAAGAAATGCAAAATTCCAGAAAACACACGTCGGCTCAAGTGAGCTCGACCCAAAAGAAACCACAAATATAGAAACCTCTCAGTCTCGTCACTAGGTCGCATATACAATATAAAGTGGTAGATGGAGAATACTAGATACAATGATAAAGCAAAAGAAATAAAGTGTGCTCGCAACCCACCTATGGGCGATGTCGCGAGTCTGAGCAAAAGGAGCTGATGATAAGATGGCCCGCCACTACAAGACTGACGGGTCCGACCTGCAAGACACTGTGGCACAACGGGGGTGAGTTGCCAGCTCGTGAGTAAATATAACATCTAATAAGGCAATCGTAAGAATGCAGGCAATGCACCACAACATGCATGTCCATATGTGGTATAATATCTCTAGTATGCATGCACAGGTATGCAATGTCATTATTAAGTCTTTAAGTGTTTTAAATGCTAAGGGTATTGAATTCTTAACTTTAGAATATGAATATCTGTATAATAGCTAAATACCATCAAGAAATCATCTGAAAACCCGTGTCAAGCATCGACACCAAAAAGGAATCATATCTGTCTCAATATCGGGCTCCGTCAGTCCGGATCGGTCCATATCATAAATCTCACGACAACGGTCGGTATCCTCCGGATATCCTCCGCGCCAGACATCACCGGTAGGTAGTCTTCCCCTGCCAGGCTCATCGTCTACAACTCGATCTTCTTGCCCCGGGGTACCATACCGGGCCCACCATGTACCCGAGACGGTTCATCCACTCCTCGAATCGGGTCTCGAAATCCAACAGAAAACATGAAAACTCATGGTGGACGACACATACATCACGAGAAAACCGCAACTTTGTTTTGAAAATGATAAATATAAGGTTTTGTTAAATTCTTGCGGTTTTCCCCAAAAATCCAGAAATCGCAGCAATACTGAAATCCTCAAGAAAATCATAATGTCCACATGTTATATATGATAAATGTCTATGATATCAATGCATACGATGTGAATTTTGCTAGAAATCTATATAAATATGATGATGATGCGAGGTATACGTATGCTATGCAATTTCATATATCAAGTATGAATGCAAGTGGCGATATTATGATAAACAGGTTCTATAGTGCACGTGGCATGGCAATTACCAAAGGCGTGTGTGTCACATGAATGGTGCGCGTGCAACAGATGCCAATGGTAATAGTATTCGTGTCCTACAAAGTGATATCGCATAAGTATAGATGAATGTCCATACAATCTAATATACTGTTCGCTATAAGGGTATGCAGTGTACATGAATGGATAAGCTAGCTAACAATATGAATCTTGCAAAAAGTTGGGTAATCCTAACTAGGGGGCGCATCGCGCCATCCAGACGATTCCCCCATAGATGAATACATCTACTCACCTGAAATCTCCGCTAATCTGATCCGGCCACCGCCTTGCCTTTTCGCGCCGTGTCCGATGTTTCCCCGACCGATCCTATATTTGCACAACACCAAGCATAAGATTACAAAACCTAAAACGATGCAAGTCACATTATACAAATATCGACGCTCTCGAATTAAACATAACACGCACTCGGTGCGCGGGAAAACGCACGAAAATCGCTAACCGTTAACTAGAATCGTCATTTCGGGGAAATCGACAAAACTGAAACCCGACTAGACAAAACCCTGCGTTCGCGCACTCTAATAGTCCTATACGAAGCTAATTATATCGCTAACATAACGCAATTTGATCGCATTCTAATTTTCGTAAAAATCTAGTAAGCAAATTCAATACCGATTCGATGCAAACATCGAAATTTAATCGATTTAGTGAGCATATCATTACACAATTAACCACTCTAATCAATCAGATAACCAAACCCTAACTTAACTCTAACAACCATGCTTCAAACCCTAGTTCAACATCAAAACCCATTCTTGAAATTTCAAAACTAACCATTACAATGAAATTAATCACTTTAAAATACTAAACTAGCTTTATTAAACTACAAATTAACAACTAGTTTAGGATTTATACCTCCTAAGCTATGATCCTCTTGCAATTAGCCTCTAAAGATGCCTCCTTTCTCCACTTCTCAAACAAATTAGGGTTTGGGAAAGGTTGGATTAGGGTTTTGGTTTGAATGGAGATGGAAATTGTGAATTTTTATTGAATTTTTAGCAAGAAAAGGAAGCAAAAAGAAGTGAGAAGAGAGGGGATTTCTGCAGGAAAGGGGTCGGCCAGCAGGTTGAGGAGGGAGTGTGGGAAATTTGGAGAAGTTTCTAGGTCCAAATACACCCTATGTTATCATTTAATGCTTTCATGCCAACAATTTACAAAAAAAACCTCATTTTACACTATTTTTCCATTAAATTTCCAACCCAAAAACCAGAATTTTGCAAGACATGATATAATTTTATTAACACCATATTTTATCTTATAAAGATTCCTAATTATGAAATTTACCTAATTAAATTTGTATTTATCCCTAATTTAATGTATTTAAAAAGGCTTAAAAATAATAAAAAAATAATTAATTACGAAAAAATTTTTATTTAACTAGAAAATTATAAGTGACATTTTAGTGACAAAATTATAGTAATATCTTATCTAAATTTTGTATAATTAGGTCTACAATGAAAAATATCAATTTTGACTTTTTACGGAAAAAGCCGAAAAATTAGCCGATTACCGAAAAACTGCCTAAACGATTTTCGAAAGGTTACAATCTTCCCCCCTTAAAGAAATTCGGTCCCCGAATTTAGAATTTAACTACGCGTACCTTCAAAAAGATGGGGATATCTCTTCCTCATCTCGACCTCGGTCTCCAAGGTGATCTCCTCGCTGTTCGGGCCACGCCAGAGGACCTTGACGGACGGTATAACCTTCGACCTCAATTTCTTCACCTGCCAATCCAAAATGACCACCGACTGCTCGGTGAAAGAAAGATTTCGCTCTAGCTGGATCGTTTGGTGCTGAATCGCCTAGGAAGGATCATGAAGGTACTTGCGGAGCATCGAAACATGGAATACGGGGTGAACATCGGGGAAGTTAGGCGGAAGAGCTAACCGATAAGCGACTGGACCAACACGCTCTAGGATCTCGAAAGGACCAACATATCTAGGACTCAGCTTCCCTTTCTGCCCAAATCTCATCACACCTTTCATCGGAGAGACCTTCAGGAAAACATGATCGCCAACATCGAACTCGAGTCGGCGACGACGCCTGTCAGCATATGATTTCTGCCTGCTCTGTGCCGCTCTCATCCTGTCCCGAATCAGCTGTATCTTCTCGATCGTCTCCTGTACAATCTGCGGTCCCAAAATACTGCTCTCCCTGAGCTCTGTCCAACATACAGGAAATCGACATCTCCTCCCATATAAAGCCTCAAAAGGTGCCATCTGAATCGTCTCCTGGAAGCTATTATTGTAGGAAAACTCGATCAAAGGCAAATGACGATCCCAGCTACCACCGAAATCTAAAATACAAGCTCTGAGCATGTCCTCAAGAGTCTGAATCGTACGCTCTGACTGACCGTCAGTCTGAGGATGAAAGGCTGTGCTAAAACTCAATCGGGTGCCCAAAGCTTCCTGAAGTTTCTGCCACAATCGGCTGGTAAACTGGGTGCCACGGTCGGACACGATGCAAGTCGGAACGCCATGCAGTCGCCCTATCTCATCAATATAAACCTGGGCATACTGAGAAAATCCAAAAGTGGTCTTCACTGGCAGGAAGTGAGCCGCTTTCGTCAGTCGATCAACAATCACCCATATAGAGTCGTACCCTCGACTGGTCCTGGGTAGACCCACAATGAAGTCCATGGAGACCTGCTCCCACTTCCACTCAGGGATGGGCAAAGGCTGTAACTCTCCGGCTGGCCTCTGGTGCTCGGCCTTGACTTGCTGACAAGTCAGGCATCTCGATACAAAGTCTGTAATATCCTTCTTCATCCCGTCCCACCAGTAAACCTCTCTCAAATCACGGTACATCTTGGTGGAACCTGGGTGAACACTGTATACTGATCTATGTGCCTCCTCGAGAATATCATGCCTCAGTCCCTCTGAATCTGGCACACACAGTCGAGTCCCAAATCGAAGTATCCCCTGATCATCAATCACGAACTCAGAAACTCTGCCCTGCCGAATCTGCTCAATAATCTCTAAGATACGGGCATCGCCGGACTGTGCCTCGCGGATACGGTCAAGTAACTGTGAGCGTGATCTGAAATGGGCCAGCTGTCCCTCTCAAGGAGTAAACTCAAACTGCACTCTGCTGTCACATAAAACCTGCCAATCCGCCGTCGACTGCATCTGTACTGCGCTCAAACAAGATAAGCTACCTCCGGGCCTCCTACTCAAAGCATCTGCCACCACATTCGCCTTGCCCGGATGGTATAAAATCTCGCAGTCATAATCTTTCACCAACTCCATCCAACGGCGCTGTCTCATGTTCAGGTCTCGCTGCTGGAAGATATACTTCAAACTCTTGTGGTCAGTGAATACCTGGCACGACTCACCGTATAGGTAATGTCTCCAGATCTTAAGTGCAAATACCACTGCAGCCATCTCTAAATCATGTGTGGGGTAGTTCTGCTCGTGTTTCCTCAGCTGCCGAGAAGCACACACGATAACTCTGTCGTGCTGCATCAATACACATCCCAGCCCCACTCTAGAACCATCACAATATACGACGAACCCGCCTGATCCTGAAGGCAATGCTAACACTGGTGCAGTAGTCAGACGAGTCTTCAACTGCTGGAAGCCATCCTCACATGCCTGGGTCCAATCAAAAGGAACCCCCTTCCGGGTCAACCCAGTCAAAGGTGCAGCAATGCGGGAGAAATCCTGGACAAAACGTCGATAATAGTCGGCCAGACCTAGAAAGCTGCGAACCTCTGTAACTGATACTGGTCTAGGCCAACGCTGAACTGCCTCGATCTTCTTCGGGTCCACACAAATACCATCTCTCGTCACCACATGACCCAAGAAATCGACACTGTCTAGCCAGAATGCACACTTGGAGAATTTGGCGAACAGTTGATGCTCCCTCAAAGTCTGCAATGTGATACGTAAGTGTTGCTCATGCTCCTCCCAGCTCCGAGAATAAACCAAGATGTCGTCAATGAACACAATAATGAACCGATCGAGATACGGCCTGAATACACGGTTCATCAAATCCATAAATGCTGCCGGGGCATTAGTTAGCCCGAACGACATCACCAAGAACTCGTAATGACCATATCGAGTACGAAAAGCGGTCTTCGGAATATCCTCCTTCCGAACCCGCAACTGGTGATTACCTGACCGTAAATCAACCTTCGAGAAGAACCCTGCACCCTGGAGCTGATCAAATAAGTCATCAATGCGGGGTAGGGGATACCTGTTCCGCACAGTAACCCGGTTCAGATGACGATAATCAATGCATAAACGCATACTTCCGTCGTTCTTCTTAACAAACAAGATGGGAGAACCCCAAGGTGACACACTCGGTCGGATAAGCCCTTTGTCCAGCAAGTCCTGTAACTGATCCTTTAGCTCTCTCAGCTCCGCCGGGGCCATCCGATAAGGCGGTATAGAGATAGGCCCCGTGCCGGGGATCAAGTCAATACAGAACTCAATCTCGCGCTCTGGTGGCAGACCAGGCAGCTCGTCAGGAAATACATCAGGAAACTCTCTCACAACAGGGACCTGGTCCAACGGAACTTCTGTGGAGCTAGCATCACAAACATAGGCTAAGAATTCCTGACACCCTTTCCTTAAGAGCTGACCAGCGCGAAGAGAAGAAATCAAGCTGGGAAGGGTAGCACTACGATCTCCCTGAATAATAAGAACCGGCTCACCAGGAAAACTGAATCTGACTGCTTTTTCACGGCAGTCCACGGATGCATAACAGGTGGCTAGCCAGTCCATACCAAGAAGAACGTCAAAGTCTAGCATATCGAGGAGAATCAAATCAACTGAAGAATCTCTCTCCCCGATACGAACGAAACACGATTGCTACACAAAACGGGCAACAAAAGACTCGCCTACCGGGGTAATAACGACAAGCGGCTGATTTAACGGAGAAGACTCTCAGCCCAACCTCGGTGCAAAATACGTGGAAACATAGGAATGTGTGGAGCCTGGATCAAATAATACCCGTGCATCAAAAGAACATACTGGCAGAGTACCTGTCACGACGGCATTGGATGCCTGTGCATCCTGGGGAGTCAATGCGAACACTCGGGCCTGTCCACCACTAATAGCTGGCTGTCCTCTGCCTCTACCTCGGCCTCTGCCTCTGCCTCTGTCGCCTTGTCCTCTCGGAACCGGACCGCCACGCCCACGGCCTCTAGAAGCATCTGGCTGGCGTGAAGCATCATCAGGAGTAGGAAGTAAAGCTCTCTGAGAAGGTGGTGAGGGTGGTAAAGTCACATGCAGGACTGTCGCCGCTCCCTGGCGTCCCATGGTACAGTCTCTGACATGGTGATACTGACCCCCACACCGAAAACATCCTGGAGACGACTGCTGGGTCTGTGGATATGAACCAAATAACTGACCTCGTCTCAATCCTCTGCCTCCACCATCTCCCGGAAATAATCTATCGCGGTGTCTACCCATCTGCCGCTGAGCTGGCGTATCAGTACGGATCCTCTTCGGCCCAGAAACGACCGGAGTCTCAGAAATACGCTCCTCCAAAAGTAAGGCTCCATCCATCGCGGCAGCGTATGTATCAAAGTGCTGGGTGCCGATGGCAAGGAATAGCTGTGTATCAAGCCCTCGTACAAACCTCTTTATTCTCTTCTCTTCTGTGTCGACTAGGTACGGAGCATATCGAGACAACTGGGTAAACTGTATATCATACTCCGACACTGTCATCCCATGAGTCTTGCGCAAAGACTCAAAACTATGGGCTCGAGCATCTCGGACACTCTCCGGAAGAAAACGGGCAAGAAATGCAGATGTAAACTCATCCCAGGTCATAGAAGGTAGACCTGCAGCTCGGCCTCTCTCTACTGAATCGTACCATATCTGGGCAAGACCCTCCAGACGAAAACTCGTAAACTCCACCAATCTATCATCAGAACACCTCAACGAACGGCAAATCCGAGCCATCCTATCAAGAAATGCCTGTGGGTCCCCTGTCGCATCTGTACCGGTAAATGCTGGAGGTCTCAATCTCATGAACTCCTGTAGTGAAACAGGGATAGTCTCCGTAGTAGCAGCAGGAGTGACCATCTGTGCAGCAGGTACGATCGTGGTCTGTGCGGTGGAAGGAACGTCCTCGGATCTCTGTGCCCGGCTGGACTTAACTAAAGATCCCATCATCTGCCGCAACTCTTGCATGCCGGCCTCTAATCTGGCAATACGGTCAGGATAAGGCGGATCAGTATGACCCTGAGGGGTAGGCGAATCCTCCCGCTCGATCCTCGCCTCAGACGGGCCCGCCCGAATCTCATCCCTAGCGGCAGCCCGCTGAGCTCTCGTAGTCTTTGGCGGCATCGAAGCTGGAATAAGAAACAGGACTGATAAGGACATTGCAATTGAATCAAGGAATGCAAGGAATCAAGAAAGGAAATACAAGCAATTATGTCCTAAGGTCACTTAGGCGGAGTACCGTATCGTAAGTATGCCGCGGATCATACCCACGCTACGCCACTCTGCTTAAGTCACCTACTCCATCTACCAAGGTCGTCCTACACTCAGAAAGGTAAAACCTACGCTCTGATACCAACTTTGTCACGACCCGAAAGTACGGAACGCGACTGGCACTTAGATTACGAGACGTCTAAAGGCGTACCGTAACCTAAGTCGGCCAAAGCCCAAAAGAATCTAAACCAAAATCAAAAGAGAGTGAAGGAAAACCTTTAATGAAAATGGTTTTTAAAATCATTTAGGTTGCATAGAATCCCTTTTTAAAAACATCATAAATTTCTGAAAACTTCGGCAGAGTCTCCCTTGTATTTTCTATCCCACAAAATGGGTACAACAAGATAATATACCTGCAATCATAAAAATGGCATCCCCAAGCGGGAGCTAGCTCTTCGCCCAAGGCGGATCACAACCACATGCAATATAATAGTAATATCAAGAAAAAGAGCATAAAAGAAATGCAAAATACCAGAAAACACACGTCGGCTCAAGTGAGCTCGACCCAAAAGAAACCACAAATATACAAACCTCTCAGTCTCGTCACTAGGTCGCATATACAATATAAAGTGGTAGATGGAGAATACTAGATACAATGATAAAGCAAAAGAAATAAAGTGTGCTCGCAACCCAACTACGGGCGATGTCGCGAGTCTGAGCAAAAGGAGCTGATGATAAGATGGCCCGCCGCTACAAGACTGACGGGTCCGACCTGCAAGACACTGTGGCACAACGGGGGTGAGTTGCCAGCTCGTGAGTAAATATAACATCTAATAAGGCAATCGTAAGAATGCACGCAATGCACCACAACATGCATGTCCATATATGGTATAATATCTCTAGTATGCATGCACAGGTATGCAATGTCATTATTAAGTCTTTAAGTGTTTTAAATGCAAAGGGTATTGAATTCTTAACTTTAGAAGATGAATATCTGTATAATAGCTAAATACCATCAAGAAATCATCTGAACACCCGTGTCAAGCATCGACACCAAAAAGGAATCATATCTGTCTCAATATCGGGCTCCGTCAGTCCGGATCGGCCCATATCATAAATCTCACGACAACGGTCGGTATCCTCCGGATATCCGCCGCGCCAGACATCACCGGTAGGTAGTCTTCCCGTGCCAGGCTCATCGTCTACAACTCGATCTTCTTGCCCCGGGGTACCATACCGGGCCCACCATGTACCCGAGACGGTTCATCCACTCCTCGAATCGGGTCTCGAAATCCAACAGAAAACATGAAAACTCATGGTGGACGACACATACATCACGAGAAAACCGCAACTTTGTTTTGAAAATGATAAATATAAGGTTTTGTTAAATTCTTGCGGTTTTCCCCAAAAATCCAGAAATCGCAGCAATACTGAAATCCTCAAGAAAATCATAATGTCAACAAGTTATATATGATAAATGTCTATGATATCAATGCATACGATGTGAATTTTGCTAGAAATCTATATAAATATGATGATGATGCGAGGTATACGTATGCTATGCAATTTCATATATCAAGTATGAATGCAAGTGGCGATATTATGATAAACAGGTTCTGTAGTGCACGTGGCATGGCAATTACCAAAGGCGTGTGTGTCACATGAATGGTGCGCGTGCAACAGATGCCAATGATAATGGTGTTCGTGTCCTACAAAGTGATATCGCATAAGTATAGATGAATGTCCTTGCAATCTAATATACTGTTCGCTATAAGGGTATGCAGTGTACATGAATGGATAAGCTAGCTAACAATATGAATCTTGAAAAAAGTAGGGTAATCCTAACTAGGGGGGCGCATCGCGCCATCCAGACGATTCCCCCATAGATGAATACATCTATTCTCCTGAAATCTCCGCTAATCCGATCCGGCCACCGCCTTGCCTTTTCGCGCCGTGTCCGATGTTTCCCCGACCGATCCTATATTTGCACAACACCAAGCATAAGATTACAAAACCTAAAACGATGCAAGTCACATTATACAAATATCGACGCTCTCGAATTAAACATAACACGCACTCGGTGCGCGGGAAAACGCACGAAAATCGCTAACCGTTAACTAGAATCGTCATTTCGGGGAAATCGACAAAACTGAAACCCGACTAGACAAAACCCCGCGTTCCCGCACTCTAATAGTCCTATACGAAGCTAATTATATCGCTAACATAACGCAATTTGATCGCATTCTAATTTTCGTAAAAATCTAGTAAGCAAATTCAATACCGATTCGATGCAAACATCGAAATTTAATCGATTTAGCGAGCATATCATTACACAATTAACCACTCTAATCAATTAGATAACCAAACCCTAACTTAACTCTAACAACCATGCTTCAAACCCTAGTTCAACATCAAAACCCATTCTTGAAATTTCAAAACTAACCATTACAATGAAATTAATAACTTTAAAATACTAAACTAGCTTTATTAAACTACAAATTAACAACTAGTTTAGGATTTATACCTCCTAAGCTATGATCCTCTTGCAATTAGCCTCTAAAGATGCCTCCTTTCTCCACTTCTCAAACAAATTAGGGTTTGGGAAAGGTTGGATTAGGGTTTTGGTTTGAATGGAGATGGAAATTGTGAATTTTTATTGAATTTTTAGCAAGAAAAAGAAGCAAAAAGAAGTGAGAAGAGAGGGGATTTCTGCAGGAAAGGGGTCGGCCAGCAGGTTGAGGAGGGAGTGTGGGAAATTTGGAGAAGTTTCTAGGTCCAAAAACACCCATGTTATCATTTAATGCTTTCATGTCAACAATTTACAAAAAAACCTCATTTTACACCATTTTTCCATTAAATTTCCAACCCTAAAACCAAAAGTTTGCAAGACATGATATAATTTTATTAACACCATATTTTAGCTTATAAAGATTCCTAATTATGAAATTTACCTAATTAAATTTGTATTTATCCCTAATTTAATGTATTTAAAAAGGCTTAAAAATAATAAAAAAATAATTAATTACGAAAAAATTTTATTTAACTAGAAAATTATAAGTGACATTTTAGTGACAAAATTATAGTAATATCTTATCTAAATTTTGTATAATTAGGTCTACAATGAAAAATATCAATTTTGACTTTTTACGGAAAAAGCCGAAAAATTAGCCGATTACCGAAAAACTGCCTAAACGATTTTCGAAGGGTTACATCTGATCTGGTACACAACATTGCATACATTATATAGAGCCTACCGCAGAAGCGTAGGGTATAATAGACATGCGATCCCTTTCCAAATCAGTCTTGGGAGACATCTCTTCGGAGAGGGTGATCCCGTGACAAGCCTGTAGATTACCGCGCTTGGAATCTTTCATACTAAATCTTTTCAGTATCGTGTCGATATACCTGGATTGCGAAAGTCCTAATATCCTCTTGGATCTGTCACGGTAGATCCGGATCCCCCAGAATGTATGAGGCATCACCCAGGTCTTTCATGGAGAACCTGTGTGACAAAAACCCTTTGACAGATTGTAGCATAGGAATGTCATTTCCTATTAAGAGAATGTCATCCACGTATAAAATGAGGAATACTACAGTTCTCGCAACAAATTTACTATAGATGTATGGTTCATCTGGATTTTTGATAAAGCCAAATTCCTTGACCGTCTCATCAAAACTGATGTTCCAACTCCGCGATGCCTGCTTTAGTCCATAAATGGACTTAAGCAACTTGCACACCTTTCCGCTGCTCCTACTCTGATTTAAACCGTCTGGCTGGTCCATATAGACACACTCCTTTAAATTTCCATTTGTAAAAGTGGTCTTTACGTCCATCTGCCAAATCTCATAATCGTGGAAGGCAGCAATGGCAAGAAGTATCCGAATGGATTTCAGCATAGCCACTGGAGAAAAGGTTTCGTCATAGTCCAAACAAGGTCTTTGACGAAAACCCTTTGCAACAAGTCTAGCTTTATAGGTCTCGACCTGTCCATATACACCAATCTTCCTTTTGAAGATCCACTTGCATCCTATAGGTTTTACCCCATCTGGAGCAATGTCCAATGTCCATACTTTGTTGGTGTACATGGACTCCATTTCGGTCCGCATTGCATCCAGCCATTTTACCGAGTCAACGCTCTGAATGGCTTGCTGGAAGCTAGTAGGCTCATCACATTCAAAGATGCTATCCTCTCTATCCCCGTCTATGAGAAAACCGTAGTATCTCTCGGGCGGATGAGACTGCCTGCTACTCCGGCGGAGCGGCGTAGGAATGTCCTGATCTTTCGAACCCTCTGGTTCTACTAAGCTTTCAGTAATAGCTCGTGGTTCTGGAATTTCTTCCAGTTCTATTGCGCTCCCACTAATTTCCTTTTCCAAGAACTGGAGTTCTAGAAAGTGGGCATGATGAGAAACAAAAACCTTTTGTTCCACTTCGCAATAGAAGAATTATCCCTTGGAGTTCTTTGGATATCCCACAAACATGCACTGTACTGAGCGTGCCTCGAGCTTGTCCGCATGCTGCTTTTTGACAAAAGCTGGACATCCCCATGTCTTAATGTGATTAAGATAGGGTCTCTTCCTACACCACATCTAATATGGTGTAGTAGGCACAGTCTTAGTTGGAACTTGGTTCAAAAGGTATGCAGCTGATTCTAGCGCATATCCCCAGAATGATCGCGGTAACTCAGCGTTACTCATCATGGACCGTATCATATCCAATAGGGTTCGGTTCCGTCTCTCCGATACACCGTTATGTTACGGAGTGTATGGAGGAGTAAGCTGAGAGAGAATTCCATTCTCTTTTAAGTAATCCAGGAACTCGGCACTCAAGTATTCACCACCTCGATCAGATCTTAGTGCCGTGATACTTTTGCCTGTTTGTTTTTCTACTTCATTCTTATATTCCTGGAATTTTTCAAAGGCCTCGGATTTACGTTTCATTAAGAATACATATCCGTACCTTGAAAATGTTAGTTATATGTATGCCCTAGAGGCCATTACTGTACATAGGATGTATATTGTAGTGGATGCTGGGACATATATAGGGAGGACTTTCTTGCTCGACATGATAGTATGCTATCTGGTTACACTTTTCCTTAACGTGTATGCTGATTGTCTCTCTGTTACATGTTGGTAAAGCCCTTAGGATCTGTACTTGACTACCTGGACTATGATGCGGATCATACTAGTGGGGACATGGTAGTCCATAAGTACATCCTTCAAAGTCCCTAGTCGTGGGTGTATCGAGACGGGGCATCGATATACCAGAGTAGACTAGCGTGTACCTTCTCGACCCATACAGATGGGCGATGGATGATCCCATATCCATTGGTGTTTGACATCAGAGATGATATACGGGTGCTCAGTAGAGACTGGGTACACTGGACGGACTCGCCGAGAACTCCCAGATGGTATTATACCTCACGTCAGATGGCAGTTCTCTGGTGACACTGGTACAGAGTAGTCTGTTGACCCGAGATCGTCATAGAGTCTTGTGTGGTTCCCACTGTGCTTTGATTTCCATCTTACCACGTCCAAGAGGGCGTGCAAAACGGTGGTTTTTGGGTACAGTCCCGAGTCACATGGAGGCAATGAGCGATAGGAGGGGATTCGTCTCTCCCGGTATAGGGAGTTGATGTTGTGCTGTGTTCGATTGGCTATAACAGGAAATCCCTGGCCAGGGTTGCTGAGATTTACTGGTAAGTGTTACCAGTAGTTTCTCGAACAGTTATAGTCCTCATATCGACACGACTCATTGAGCTATTGGGGTCTGACGTATACCACCCCTAGGCGAGATATGCGACATATCAGACGATCAGACCGGACTGTACGGTAGTGTTACTGGTCGGATTCACTGGAGTGTGAGCGGGCTTGCTCGTCGATCTTCAGATCGCTCAATACCCGGGTGGCCGTTACGTTTAGCAGACCGCTTGCGGCTTGTGGATGCTTGATATGATCATCATCTGCTGCCGGCGTATTGACGAGTCTTTAGAGTCCTACACAGAGGTTTCCTGGCTCAAGCGAAACGAAATAGGAGCGCATATGAGATATGTGCGGGACCGAGAATAATGCGTGTATGTGATACCGTATTCTATTCTCGTGATAAATATATCGAATGGTTGTATGCGATATAACCTAGTTATCGATTCAAGCGTTGATTCGATAAGCCGATATATTGAATACTAGTCGGTTGTGTGTGACATAACCGGGTCATTGAATCAAGTGTTGATTTAATGATTTAATGCATATTTATATATTTGATATATTACTTTGCATCAACTAGTATCGGTTTACTTAAGATGGATTTTCTCACTCGGATGGGCGCATTGTATATGCGATATACTTTTGTGCACTTGATTGTATCATGTTTGATGATACATGTCATGCTAGGGTTCAAGTGTAAAGATTAAACCTTGGTTAATGAAATGGTTAGGGTTTATTATTTATTATTCATTTATCTTATTTAATTATCCTTTTTATTTTTGATAAATGAATAAAAGAAAAGAGAAAAGAATGGTGGCTAATTTTGTTCTTTAGTTGAAGCTTCATGAAGCTTTGTTCAAGTCAACCATTCTTATCTCATCCTTAACCCTAACCATTCCCACTAACCATGATTCATTCTCTACACTTGACTCTAGTTAAAATTATGATAAGAATTCATTTTCTTTTCTTATTCTTAAAAAAAAAAACTTATCATAATATTCTTCTTCTTCTTCTTCATTTCTTCAAGTGAAGAAAACTTGCCCCATCAATGGCAAATGATGGAAATGAGTGAGAAATCCAATTCTAAAGTCTACCCACTTCCTATTTCTTCATCCTCTACCTCTTTCCAAGTAGTAGAGTGTGTTTCCTTCACAACTTTTCACGGTTTGGTGAAGGTGGAGCTTGATTCATCGATGCCTCGACGTAGATCATCTTCGGCATGGACATCGACGACCTAGCTTGCCCATTCTCCGACGAAGCCGACTCTAGAGCCCGGATTTGATTTGGAAAGCGGAGACGACCTCGTTGCGGAGCCGTAGAGGTGGAGGACCGGATCTACAAAGGTTGTATTTCCGTATTCCCTTAGTTAATTGTTAACTAGTTAGCTTTTCGCCTAGAAATCTAGCCGACGATCCGTAGTTTAGGGTTTGTAGGCACCGTAAAATTTTAATTTGCCATGTTCGATGGCTTGGGAGACCTCACTAGAGTGCCTAGGAACCCTACAGTGGTATCAGAGCCAGGCTAGAGCCTTAGGCGAAGCGTAGACGGAGTTTGAAGTCCGATCGAACCGAAACCCAAACCTTAGAATGCTCTCTGTACATTTTTGAAATTCGTGGATTTTTGAGAATTAAAAATATGAAGAAAAATCAGCAGGAAAATCTAAGAATTACGATGCAAAAATTACCTAATGATCCCTCAAAAGTGCGGCGGAACCGCGGCATTAGCGTGCTAATGCGGCCCTTCCGCCGCCGTTTTGTCTTATTAGGCACTCAATTTTGCACAGTAACTCCTATTTTTCAGTGCTGGTTTTCCTGGGAATTTTTAATCTGAAATAAAGAGTTGAGTATTTTGGGTTGTATTGGGAGTTCATACATTCGATCGGATTGTCAAACTTTGTCTATGTGTCGTTCCGGATAATTTTTTGAATATGTTAAAAAGTTCGACCGGATATAAATACCCAATTTTTCCCCTATCGGGAAATTTCCAAGTGTTGGATATTTCTGTAGTTTAATCACGTTCTAAGTAGTGCAAGTAACACGATGGTCCCTCTAGAAGACAACAAACCTTAACTCGATTATGTGACCGTCTTGAACTACCCTTTGAACCTTCGGGTTTGGGGCAGTACGGCGTGCCACATGTGAGGCGTTGGCTTGACCCTTCTACGGCTGGACCGTCGGTACTGAGGCACGAACTGAATGTTGTTATACTTATTTCATGTGTTGATCTGTATCAGGAAAACTTGGGTGTTCGAATGTTCAATCGGAAAGTTTAACATTTTCTAATTATCTGGAATGGGATACAATAATTGGAATTCACAACAAGTTATGAGATAACTGAATGAATGTTATAAACATAGCAGTTTAGTCTCACTTGATCGGTTGCCACGGAATTTTGATGTGATCAAAAGTCCGTCGCAATCACGTAGCGTACGCGGATACTCGCTGGATAAACTTAATAGACAGCTTCACTCCATAGCCCCGACCAAGTGACTGTAGGAGAACCCCGTCGCCGAAAGCATCCGTTCGGGTGCTCCCGGTAACGGTGTTCCGCCTTGGTGCACTTCGTCGACGGTATCGGGGGTGTGACTGTCTACTGAAGTTTGCGACGAGCATTCGATCAGGATGTCGGGAATCTTGTTGAATTACCCGACTTGATATTGAAAAGTGTTTTCGATTTTGAGACTAAAATACGGGGTTTATAATTGTTAGGCATGTGATGTCTAAGTAATTCATTTGGTCAGGCATGCGATGTCTGAGATGGTTGCCGATTCCAACTGTTGTAGTTTTACACTTTCTTTTCTGTGACCGTAAGTGTAATATGTGATATCGCCGGTTTCGTTGCTATATGTCAACGACAATTGGGATGCGCATATTTACTTACGTTGATGACATGTGATGTTATGTGTTGCTCGATATGTTATATTGGATCGTCGTGTTTGAATAGCCGGGGGTTTTTATGTGAGATGAGTGCTTTTTCATTTTCATTCATGTAAAAACTTGTATGTAATATTCTTTTATTGGGGCGCTTCCAGGTTGCGGGAGTTGTCACCTGTTGTATATTATTTACTTTTCCGCACTAGGATAGACCCAAGGAGGAGGGCACAAGTAACCGGGTTCTGGAGTCCAGTGGGAGACCAACTCGAGGAGTCGAGTCCGGGTCTCCTAACTCTAGAATTGGTAGGGTTGCTTGCCGCTCTCGTAGGGGTCTAGGGGTGTGGGTTTGGCTATTCATCACGACCGTGGAATCCGTGTTTTATACAGGCTCGTATTGAAAACACGGACGTCCTAGTATATCCAATATTTCATATGTTTCTTCTGCTGCGATATATGTGATGTGATCATGTGATGTTTCTGTGATAGATACAGTATATAGTATATATGATATATTATATAGACGTTGCTTATGTTTTACACCCGCGCTAGCCCTGCCCTGCTCTGTCGTTAGTTACCTAACCTAACGGTGCACGAGGGGACATCGAGGCGAATGCGGATGGCATAAGTGTACGTTGTATTTATCTGTGATGTTTAGGTACTAAAATGATGGGACTTCATTAATATGATTAATGAAATAAAAGAAACCTACGATGTTGTAGAATCGAATTTCAAAATAAAACAGGTAGCTACAGTTCTTGCTTTGCGCAGCGGTATATGTGATATATCCTGCACCTTATTCGATGAGGAAAGGACCGAGATCCCTTCACCGGGAGTGACTCCTTTAGCAATAACTGGCAGATGCTACAACTCGGTTTGTCTTTTGATTGCTTTTAACTGTTTTTGCTTTGCACAGCGATATATGTGATATATCCCGCACCTCATTCGACGAGGAAAGGACCGACGATCCCTTCTCCGGGAGTGACTCCTTTAGCAAAACTAGAAAAGCATTAAAAACACTCCATTTTAAAATCATTCGATCCTACAACGATATCAAGTTCATTACGCAATAGGTTTTCAGAAAAACCTGTCGTAGCCCTCCGTCATTTCAGATAAGTCCTATTTAGTATTCGTGCTACGTTTGTTGACCTCCGTCAAGGCGCAGTGTGCGGTAGCTAACCAGTATTTATCTGCTTATGCATATGATGCAGATTGAGTTAGGGTAGTCGTGCGGCCTTGTTGACCTCCGTCAAGGGTCGTGCAGGTGGGTTTAATTCGATCAAGAAATGACGGGTTGAACTTGACTAGTAGCCTATGGTTTGTTGACCTCCGTCAAGGTCATAGGGTGCTAGGGGCAAAATATTATCGGGAATTTCAAGTGTTGAGATTTGCAATGAGATTGCATACCTTCTATGAGATAGTTGGATCCCGATACCCGCTGCGAGTAAGAGTTACTCCTGGGTGAGTTTTATACATTACAATTAGCCGATCAAGTAGGTGTCTAGAAAGGTGTCAACGAGGTTACGCCTCTGGGAAAACGAGGTTTACATTAATTAGGTTCGTGCGAAAGCACGGGGGACCTCCCTCAAAGTACCGACACTGGCCTGGCTGAAAGATTGGCGAACATGTAGTGTGTAATTAATCCCGGCTAGTCTTTCCTTTTAGGGTTTGAAGGAAGATTTGATAAAAAGCAGTGGGAGCCATCCTGATTAGATAAAATAATAACCAATCTATTCTTGCAAGAGCGCACGCTGAGTGTTTTCTTCTCTCTCTCTCCAGGTAGCGACCATATCACGCCTTAATCAAGATAATAATACGGATTATTGACCGAACCCGCTTGTTATACTGAGCTGGGGAACATTGGTCCCGCTCCAACTTATAATTGTTATAAGACAGAGCAGGAAATTGGGGATTACCAGAATTCCCATGCCGCCCAAACGAAGAGAGTGCATGCTGATGCATCATCTTCGGGTGTGTTCATTACAGAGAACTGTTTCTCGGTATCCTTTACGTCCTGGGTATGTGATACCGGATCAGGATCCCAGATATGTAATTTGTTACATAAGGCTACAGCTAGGAAGAGAACTGAGAACGGGTGATAAGTTTCATGAGGCAGAAAACGGGGCAAGTGTTGCAGCCAAGTCTGTCGGTCACTGTCACCCTGTATTACGAATACATTGATTCTGAACGAATGTTATTAGATACCGAACCTGATATACAAAATCATATCAGTCTCTTTATTAGTAAAGAAAGGATATAATTTTGTATTGATGGATAATGTTTTGAACATTTCCTATATCAAAAGTTGATCGGTTCAGGCACGTTATCTAAAAGCATTGATGTTCTAAATCAAACTACAGTTCTTAGTATACGGAACACACACAAGAGGAAGAGTTCAGAAATGAACGAATCCTTCTTGAGGCATTGTAGACTAGGTCAGATCAATGTGACCCGACTAGCTAGAGTTACATACAGATGCATGTTTAAATCAGTTTGAATTTACATCTAGTGAAACTCGCCAGTCATGTCACAAAGATAAGATGACCATAGCTCCGTTTACTGGAAACAGAGAAAGAGTTACTGAACTCTTGGGATGATACATGTTGATGTATAAAGGTCCCCTGTCTACACATGCCAAGACCGGTTCTTTGTACTTCATTACATTCTCTGATAATCTCTCAAGATTCAGACATATGTTCCCGTTGCAACACAAGTCCGAACCTTTTGAGATATTCACAGAATATAAGTTAGAAGTAGAGAACCAAAATACGGGTATAAGTATTATGTCCTTTGATGTGATCAAGGAGGAGAATACTTGAGCACGAAAATCCTGGATCATTCTAAAGGAGAATGAGATTCTCTCTCAGCATTACTCCTCTGTATACACCATAGCACGATGGTATATCGGGGCGGAGCAATAACACCCTATATGATAAGGTGTGCTCCATGATGAGTACTACTGAGTTACCTTTTTCCTTTTGGGTGTTATGCACTTGAGAAGCTGCATACCTATTGAATAGGGTTCCAATCAAATCAGTTGCCTACCATTTCATATATGATATGGAAAGGAAAGAGCCCATATCTTAAGCTAGTTAAGATTTGGGGTTGTCCAGCCTTTGTCTAAAAGCAAAATTCGGACAAGCTCAAGGCAAGGTCTGTTATGTAGAACTGGAAATGTTCCAGCTATACAAACTACAGCTGATGATTTGGTACAACCAAAGGATTCAGTAGATACCAACGAACCTCAGCCTCTCCGCCGATCTTAGAGGGTTCCTCACCCACCTGAGAGATACTTCGTTTTCTCTATGACAGTGGGAGCGAGGATTGCATCATTAGATGATGACCCAACTAGCTTCGAGCAGGCCATCGAGAGTAAGACTCTGTAAGAATGGCTGGATGTTTAGCGATCTGAGTTGGAATCCTTATACACCAACAAAGTATGGACTTTGGTTGCTATATCTGAAGGGTTAAATCCCCATCAGGAGCAAGTATATCTTGAGAAGATTACTTGGTGTGCATCGAAAAGTTGAGACTTTCAAAGCTAGACTTGTTAAAAGTTTGCATCATTTACCAGGCGTGGATTATGATGAAACCTTTTTCAAGTAACCAAGCTTAAGTCCATCCAGATCCTACTTACCATGACTACGATATCTGGTGGTTGGGTGTCTTGACTGCTTTTCTAAATGATGATTTGGAAGAGTGCGTCTATAAGTACACAGCCAGAGGGCTTCGTAGACAGTGGGAGCAGCGGAAACGTGTGCAAGATGCTTTATAGGATAAAGCAGGCATCGCAGAGTTGGAACATCTGTTTTGATGAAGTAGTCAAAGAGTTTGATATCATCAAAATGGTAGATGAACCTTGTATATACAAAAAGGTAGTAGGGAGTATGGTAATGATCCTCGTAGAGTACGAGGATGACATACTCTTGATAGGGAAGGAGTTTCCTATGCTACGCTCGATCAATCTCCGCTTATCACCATGATTCTCCATATAGGATCAAAGTGATACCTCCTAAATCCTGGATTTTGGATCTATGAGATAGATCTAATTGGATGTTAGGATACTCACTAGTTGTAGTGAGATAGTATCAATTGACCCTGGGGAGAATCACTGGAATGGTTCCAGGATGATAAAACGACTGAATGTCAGTCACAGGCATTGTCTTTACCCTAAGTAAAGGGACGGTATGTTGGAAGAGTTCCAAGCTAGATACCGTGACATACTAGACGATAAAGGCAGGATACATCGCTACTTAAGATGCTACCAAAGAGGCTGTTTGGGTGTATATTTGTTCATGAGATGAACTTTGTTCCTCCCATTGTGTGACAATGGAGTTGTGGCTTAAGCCAAGGAACGCCGGTCCTATCAGTGATCCAGACATATTCTAAGGCAGTATCACCTGATCATGGAGATGGTTGATCTCCAAAGTGATCGAGGTTTGGAGAGTAGACTCAGAGGACAACACAGCGGATCCACTCACAAAGGCCTGTTCCCAGAGAGAGACTTTTATGGGATGGTTGAGTATGAGATACTGCAACCACTGCTACAGATGGCCCTAGTCCAAGTGGGAGATTGTTAGTTATATGTATGCCCTAGAGGCCATTACTGTACATAGGATGTATATTGTAGTGGATGCTGGGACATATATAGGGAGGACTTTCTTGCTCGACATGATAGTATGCTATCTGGTTACACTTTTCCTTAACGTGTATGCTGATTGTCTCTCTGTTACATGTTGGTAAAGCCCTTAGGATCTGTACTTGACTACCTGGACTATGATGCGGATCATACTAGTGGGGACATGGTGTAAGTCCACGTTGCGACCCCCGGTTCTTACGGGGAGGCGGAAACGGTATAAAATCAAAATTTTAACGCAAGAGGCAACATGGACTAAGCTAGGTCGGGATCTTTACCTAAACTAAAGCTAGCATACAAAGCTAAAGATATTTAGCTACTCGGATGAAGATGGTTATACCTAAACTTGAACTCCTTCTCTTCAAGCTCCGATGGTGGTTCGATGGCTCCTTCTCGTTGTCTCCGTACGCCGAAGATAGATCCACTTGAAAGCTCCAACCTTTAGCTCCTTCTTCGTTCTTTGAAGAAACTAGTTCACTTGGTTTGCTAAACCTAGTGAATTAGAATGAGTAGAGATGATTTAGAATGGGATTTTATCTATGGTTCTTGATTCTCAACTCATGAGACAAGAGAACCATAGATCAAGAGAGGGAGCAAGAGGTTGAGGGTGAGAGCAAGAGGAGAGCTCAAGAACAAGAGAGAGAATGAGCAAGAAAGAATGAGGCTCTCTTTTCTCTCTCACCCTCTCATAATCCAAAGTGATCATAACTCATCATATCAAAAAAGTCTTATGTGATGGTAGAAAGCAACCATAACCTTATCATGTCATGCACTCATTTTACTCAAATGAACAAGCAAGTAAAAGTCTTTGGCATGAAATGATAACCATGGTTATCATGATGGTCAACTAGTCAAGCCTAGTCAACCGGTCAACAAGTCAACAAAAGTCAACAAGTCAACAAAGTCAACAAGTCAACAAAAGTCAACAAGTCAACAACCATATCACCATAATACTTAATTAATATAGTAGTTAATCACATATCATATTCTCATTAGGGTTGAGCATAAAGTCAAATAGTCAACGGTCAACTGTCAACAACCCTAATGAGAATCCGCTGCCTCTGCCTCCCTGTCAACTGTGCATACACACCCGCATCCGCGTTCCGAGGAACACGAATGCAAACTGGATAAATCCAATCCTATAAGGTACACTAGGATCTGGCTTAAACCAAAGCCCGCTAGTGTAAACTGTCCGGACACCGTACGTGCACAAGTGCACGGATGTGACCGAACCCTGTCGCAAAACCATGCGACCTGTCGCAATACCATGCGACCTCTACTCTTTTGCCTAAAGGCGAAAAGCTTTCTGTGCGGGACTCTAAAGACTCGACACTACGCTGGCAGTGGGTTTAACCACAGACCGCAAGCGGCACTAGCTGTGCGTAACGGTCCCCAGGTAATGCCGACAAGAAGACCGACGAGGCGAAACCCATCTGGACTCCTACTGAGCCTGAGTGTGACATTCTCCGTACAGTCCGGTCTGTTCGTCTGATACATCGCATGGCGGGCCTAGGGGGCGGTAAACGTCAGTCCCCCAATAGCGGTACAAGTCGTGCCGGAGCGAAGCCCAAAACACCCTGAGATAACACTGGAAACCTACCAGTATATCTCGTTTGCCCTGGCCAGGGACTACTCGTGTAATGGCTCTCCTAGACACAGCGCGATGTCAACCCCCAATACCGGGAGAGACGAATCCTGTCTAACCGTCACTGCCTCCAAGTGCTTCGGGACTGCACCCAACCACCACCTGTTTGCACGAATCCTTTGAGCCGTGGTAGGGTAGTGATCAAAGTACAGTGGGAACACACCCGAGGCGAAGTGACAGTGTCAAGTCAGCGGACTAAGCTGTACTCATGTCACCTGGGAACTGATAACTGACGATAGGTATAATACCAACTAGTCAGTTCCCGACGAGTCCTGTCCAGTGTACCCGTAACCTAACGAGCACCCGCATACTATCTCAAGTACGACGTACTGACGGCTGTGGGACAGACCGTCTCCCACACTGGGATGAGAAGCGCATGCGCTGGTCTACTCCGGAGTATCGATGCCCTGTCTCGATAGTCCTGCGACCAGGGACCTGAATAAGGATGTGCTTATAGATTACCCAGCCCCCACTAGTGTGACTGCCATCACAACGCTGGTAATCAAGCAAAGATCCTAAGGGCTCCACTAATGCGTATAAGTGATATACTGAAAAAAAAACACAAGTACACATTGAAGTAGAAACAAACCAAGTAGCATACTACTATTTTGAGCAAGATTGTATATACAAGGTGAATATCCCAAGCATCCATTAAGTAATATACAAACTAGTATGATACAGTAATGGCCTCTAGGGCATATACACTAACAATCTCCCACTTGCACTAAGGCCATGTACTGGCGTATCGAAGACCTATCATCTCGATCAGCCGCTCGAACTGAGTCTGGGGCAAGGCCTTGGTGAATGGATCTGCAGTGTTGTCTTCTGAAGCGACTCTCCGAACCTCGATCTCCTGGCGATCCACGATCTCCCTGATCAGGTGATACCGCCTCAAGATGTGCCTGGATCTCTGATGGGACCTGGGTTCCTTCGCTAAAGCTATAGCACCGTTGTTGTCGCAATACAGAGGTATTGGATCAACAATGGACGGAACCACCTGAAGTTCTTTCAAGAACTTCCTCATCCAGACAGCTTCTTTTACGGCATCAGATGCAGCGATGTATTCCGCTTCCATCGTCGAGTCTGCAACGGTTTCCTGTTTGGAACTCTTCCAACACACCGCCCCTCCATTGAGGGTAAAGACAAAACCCGACATGGACTTGGAATCATCCTTGTCACTCTGGAAGCTGGAGTCAGCAAAGGCCTCGATCTGGAGGTCTTTTCCGCCATAAACCAAGAACATCTCCTTAGTCCTTCTCAGGTACTTGAGAATGTTCTTTACCGCTATCCAGTGTTTCTCCCCAGGGTTAGACTGATACCGGCTTACCACACTCAGTGCATAAGCTACATCCGGTCTGGTACACAACATCGCATACATTATAGAGCCTACCGCAGAAGCGTAGGGTATAATAGACATGCGATCCCTCTCTAAATCAGTCTTGGGAGACATCTCTTTAGAGAGGGTGATCCCGTGACAAGCCGGTAGGTTACCGCGCTTGGAATCTTCCATACTGAACCTCTTCAGTATGGTGTCGATGTACCTGGACTGCGAAAGTCCTAATATCCTCTTGGATCTGTCACGGTAGATCCGGATACCCAGAATGTATGAGGCATCACCCAGGTCTTTCATGGAGAACCTGTGTGACAAGAACCCCTTGACAGATTGTAGCATAGGAATGTCATTTCCTATTAAGAGAATGTCATTCACGTATAAAACGAGGAATACTACAGTTCTCGCTACAAATCTACTATAGATGCATGGTTCATCTGGATTTTTGATAAAGCCAAATTCTTTGACCGTCTCATCAAAACAGATGTTCCAACTCCGCGATGCCTGCTTTAGTCCATAGATGGACTTAAGCAACTTGCACACCTTTCCGCTGCTCCCACTCTGAATGAAACCCTCTGGCTGGTCCATATAGACACACTCCTCTAAATTTCCATTTAGAAAAGCTGTCTTTACGTCCATTTCCCAGATCTCATAATCGTGGAAGGTAGTAATGGCAAGAAGGATCCGAATGGATTTCAGCATGGCTACTGGAGAAAAGGTTTCGTCGTAGTCCAAGCCAGGTCGTTGACGAAAACCCTTTGCTACCAGCCTAGCTTTATAGGTCTCAACCTGTCCATCTACACCAATCTTCCTTTTGAAGATCCACTTGCATCCTACGGGTTTTACCCCGTCTGGAGCAATGTCCAACGTCCATACCTTGTTGGTGTACATGGACTCCATTTCGGTCCGCATTGCATCCAGCCATTTCACTGAGTCAACGCTCTGAACGGCCTGCTGGACGCTAGTAGGCTCATCATAATCTATGATGCAATCCTCTCTATCCCCGTCTATGAGAAAACCGTAGTATCTCTCGGGCGGATGAGACTGCCTACTACTTCTGCGGAGCGGCGTAGGAATGTCCTGTTCTTCCGAACCTTCTGGTTCCACTAAACTTTCAGCAACAGTCCGTGGTTCTGGAATTTCTTCCAGTTCTACTGTGCTCCCACTTATCTGGGTTTCCAAAAACTCAGTTTCCAAGAAGTAGGCATGACGAGAAACAAGGACTTTTTGTTCCTCTTCACAGTAGAAGAAATATCCTTTTGAGTTCTTTGGATACCCCACAAACTTGCACTGTACTGAGCGTGCCTCGAGCTTGTCCGCATGCTGCTTTTTGACAAAAGACGGACATCCCCATGTCTTAATGTGCTTAAGATAGGGTCTCTTCCCACACCACATCTCATATGGTGTAGTAGGCACGGTCTTAGTAGGAACTCGGTTCAAAAGGTATGCGGCTGATTCTAGCGCATACCCCCAGAATGATCGCGGCAACTCAGCGTTACTCATCATGGACCGCACCATATCCAATAGGGTGCGGTTCCGTCTCTCCGATACACCGTTATGTTGCGGGGTGTATGGAGGAGTAAGCTGAGAGAGAATTCCGTTCTCTTTTAAATAGTCCAGGAACTCGGCACTTAAGTATTCTCCACCTCGATCCGATCTTAGAATCTTAATACTTTTGCCGGTCTGTTTCTCTACTTCATTCTTATACTCCTGGAATTTTCCAAAGGCCTCGGACTTATGTTTCATCAAGAAGACATAACCGTACCTTGAGAAGTCATCCGTAAAAGTAATGAAGTAAGAATGTCCGCTTCGGGCATGTGTAGACATTGGACCGCACACGTCACTGTGTACGAGTCCCAAGAGCTCGCTCGCTCTTACTCCTTGTCCAGTAAACGGAGTCTTTGTCATCTTTCCTTTGAGACAATATTGACAAGTGGCATACGATTGATATTCGAACGCATTCAAATATCCTTCTGTATGTAACTTAGTCAACCTTCTCTCATTGATGTGACCCAATCTACAATGCCACAAGAAAGTCTGATTCATTTCCGGAGACTTTCTTTTGTGTGTATTCTGGACGTTGAAAATCTGTGGTTGGTTTAACACGTATATACCATTACTCAATGTACCTGACCCAATCAAAACTTGATTAAGGTGAATGTTTACAACATTACTTACAAACGCAAATTCATAACCTTCTTTAGAAACTAAAGATACAGAAATGATATTACAAGTTGCGTTGGGTACAAAAAAGCAATTACGCAAAACCAAAACATGTCCATCTGACATTCCCAGGTGATAGTCCCCCACGGCTTTAGCATCCATGCTAGCTCCGTTTGCAACTTTGAGGGTCATGTCACCTGCCTTCAAAACCCTACGGTTTCTCAACGCCTGCAAAGAATTACAGATATGAGATCCTGATCCGGTATCCAATACCCAGGAAGTAGAGTTTATTGAAAGACAATTTTCAATAACATACACACCTGAAGCTGAAGCTGCAACCTGCTTCAATTCATGTGTTCTGGCCTTCGAGGCCCTGCAATCATTCTTCCAGTGTCCTTTCTTATGACAATAGAAGCATTCTTCCTTATCCACAAGCTTCCCCGCTATCTTTGTTGCTTTACCTTTTCCCTTCGTATCCACTTTACTAACACCGCCCCTTGGTTTGGCGTGGGCCTTCTTCTTCTTTCCCTTGGCTTTCGCCTTGGACCTAGAAGAAGATGATCCTCCTAAAAACAAAGTGGATGTTTCCCTACCTTTCTGTAGGGTGCCCTCTGCGCTCCTCAGCATGTTGAGGAGCTCTAAAAGTTCAACCTCTTTTTCTTGTAGGTTGAAGTTCAGTATGAACTGGGCGTAAGTGGAAGGAAGGGACTGGAGAACTATATCCGTATATAGCTCACTCTCCAATGTGATCCCTAGGTCAGCGAGCTCCTCAATGAAGCCGATCATCTTTAGCACGTGCTCGGCTACTGATGATCCGACGGCCATTCTTGTCGAAAATAACTTTTTCGACGCTTCGTATCTTGCGATACGTGATTGCTCTCCATACAGTTCTTTTGTATGAAGCAATATGGACTCCATGTCCATATTCTCATGCCTCCTCTGATGTTCGTTGTCCATCGAGGCAAGCAGGAGGCACTTGGCCTTCGCGCTATCAATCTCCCAAGTCTTGCGGATTTCCTTATCCGCGACGCTGGAAGTTGGACCAGGGACAGGGGGAGCTTTGGTGGTAAGAAGATACCCCAGCTTGTCATAAGTGATTGCTATCTTGACATTCCTGAGCCAATCTTTGTAGTTTGGCCCTGTCAGTTTGTTTTTATCTAGGAGTAACTTAAGTCCAGTCATGTTGATTGGTCGCTGCAATTAGGAGAGAGAAGAAGAAACACTCAGCATGATGCTCTTGCAAGTTTAGAGTGGTTTTTAGTTTGTCTAAACAGGATGGCTCCCACTGTTTCTCGAATCCCTCCTCAAACCATAAAGGAAGAATTAGTCAGGATCAATCCCACCGTACAATACTTGCTTGACCGTTCAGCCAGGCCGGTGTCGGTACTTCGAGGGAGGTTTTCCAACGCTTTCGCGAAGTTCCTTAATTATAGAACCTCTTTTCCCTGGGGGCGTAGCCCCGCTAACACCTTTCTAGGCACCTACTAGGTTTATAGCATTGATCGATTAGTGAGAAATTTCCCGAGGAGTAGCATATACTCACAGTAGGATCGGGATTCAAATATCATCGCGTGACGAAACTGAAGGAATCCTACCAGAATCATCACACTCCAAATGGTATGCAAATCTAGCAAGTTTCAGTGCTTATGAAACTCCCGATGTGGATTTTTGCCCCATGCTCTTATGACCTTGACTTTGGCCAACAAATCATAAGTCACATGTCAAGTTCTACCCGTCGTTGTCCAGGTTAATTTGAATCCACCCGCACATACCCTTGACTTTGGCCAACAAGGCAGTACGACTGTTCCAAACCAACGCATCTATCTATGCTGCACATGAATACCCAATACCTACCAATCACTGTGCCTTGACTTTGGCCAACAAACACAGCTTGAATACTATTGACTATTCATGTGAAACGACGGAGGGCTACGGATGGTTTTGGCAAAACCGTGAACGTAGTGAACTTGATTTGGTCGATGGAACGAGATAGCTTTTAAAAGGAGTGGCTCAAGCTCCGCATTTAAAAGTTGTTTTTGAAAAGAACCGAGTGGTTTTTCGAGAGTGTTCCAACGACTTTAACTTGGTTTATTATCTTGCATTAGTTCTTTTAATGCGTGATATTCTTGCATTAGTTCTTTTAATGCGTCCCATTATTTAAACCTACCATTGCAGAAAACAACCAAAATATGACGTACGCTTATGCCATTCGCATTCACCACTGGGCCCCGTCATTACCCGTTAGGTTACTTAACTAACGACAGAGCGGGGGCTGGGCTAGCGCGTCTGAAAAACATAAGCAACGCTTAAATAATATCATATATAGATATACTGCAATGATAAACATTTTAGATCACAGATAAATACATTGGATATACTAGGAATCTGTAATTTGTACGAGCCTGTAACAAAAACAGATTACACGGTCGCGGTGAATAGCCAATACCCCACCAAAGACCCCTACGGGTGCGGCAAACTACCCGCCAAGTACCCGAAGCGTAGCAACCTCCCTCATCTCCATGAGTAGGCCACTCGACACTTCGGCATACCCGGTAGTTTGTGCACCCCTCCATGGGTCTATCCTAGGAGCAAAAACAGTAAAAAGAAATTATACAATGACGGCTACAACCCCGACCCGGTTGTGCGGCCATACAAATAATTATTACATCAATTTACAAATTTACATGAATTGCAAGAAAAGAAAACTCTCGTCTCACAACCCCCGGCTATTCACTCGCGACAATCCAACATATTTATATACACATTCCAGCACATTACAGATCATGTATAACCCCGACCAATCGACTTATAGCGATTAGCCGACGTTCAATACATGCAAACATCACAGATATAACCATCATAGTCAAAGTGCAGTGAAGTTCGGAAAAAATACGGAATTATAGGACCCCAAAAGGAAATTTCTTTTCTGGAAAATCTGGGCATATATAATATATTTCAAAAATCCCAAAACCAACACAGACACACACTGCACGAAAAACGATGCAGAGAAGACGACAAAGCGCGGCGCTTCCGCGGCGGATCCCTAGCTCGCGCGGCGGAAGGGCGGCGGTTTGGACGAATTACTGTATCGTTTTTCTTGGGTGTTCACACAAAACCCTGAGCCGAATTTACAAGTGTAAAGTTTTTCATTTTGAGCCAAAAAATTTCAACAGAAACTCAGTTTTTTTTTTTTTAAAAGTTTGGTTTTTGGATTTTTCCGGTTCTGAACTTCGTTACACTTCACTACCAAGCTAGTTTAAGTTTAACCTGGCTCTGATACCACTGTAAGTTCACGTTGCGACCCCCGGTTCTTACGGGGAGGCGGAAACGGTATAAAATCAAAATTTTAACGCAAGAGGCAACATGGACTAAGCTAGGTCGGGATCTTTACCTAAACTAAAACTAGCATACAAAGCTAAAGATATTTAGCTACTCGGATGAAGATGGTTATACCTAAACTTGAACTCCTTCTCTTCAAGCTCCGATGGTGGTTCGATGGCTCCTTCTCGTTGTCTCCGTACGCCGAAGATAGATCCACTTGAAAGCTCCAACCTTTAGCTCCTTCTTCGTTCTTTGAAGAAACTAGTTCACTTGGTTTGCTAAACCTAGTGAACTAGAATGAGTAGAGATGATTTAGAATGGGATTTTATCTATGGTTCTTGATTCTCAACTCATGAGACAAGAGAACCATAGATCAAGAGAGGGAGCAAGAGGTTGAGGGTGAGAGCAAGAGGAGAGCTCAAGAACAAGAGAGAGAATGAGCAAGAAAGAATGAGGCTCTCTTTTCTCTCTCACCCTCTCATAATCCAAAGTGATCATAACTCATCATATCAAAAAAGTCTTATGTGATGGTAGGAAGCAACCATAACCTTATCATGTCATGCACTCATTTTACTCAAATGAACAAGCAAGTAAAAGTCTTTGGTATGAAATAATAACCATGGTTATCATGATGGTCAACTAGTCAAGCCTAGTCAACCGGTCAACAAGTCAACAAAAGTCAACAAGTCAACAAAGTCAACAAGTCAACAAAAGTCAACAAGTCAACAACCATATCACCATAATACTTAATTAATATAGTAGTTAATCACATATCATATTCTCATTAGGGTTGAGCATAAAGTCAAATAGTCAACGGTCAACTGTCAACAACCCTAATGAGAATCCGCTGCCTCTGCCTCCCTGTCAACTGTGCATACACACCCGCATCCGCGTTCCGAGGAACACGAATGCAAACTGGATAAATCCAATCCCATAAGGTACACTAGGATCTGGCTTAAACCAATGCCCGCTAGTGTAAACTGTCCGGACACCGTACGTGCACAAGTGCACGGATGTGACCGAACCCTGTCGCAAAACCATGCGACCTGTCGCAATACCATGCGACCTCTACTCTTTTGCCTAAAGGCGAAAAGCTTTCTGTGTGGGACTCTAAAGACTCGACACTACGCTGGCAGTGGGTTTAACCACAGACCGCAAGCGGCACTAGCTGTGCGTAACGGTCCCCAGGTAATGCCGACAAGAAGACCGACGAGGCGAAACCCATCTGAACTCCTACTGAGCCTGAGTGTGACATTCTCCGTACAGTCCGGTCTGTTCGTCTGATACATCGCATGGCGGGCCTAGGGGGCGGTAAACGTCAGTCCCCCAATAGCGGTACAAGTCGTGCCGGAGCGAAGCCCAAAACACCCTGAGATAACACTGGAAACCTACCAGTATATCTCGTTTGCCCTGGCCAGGGACTACTCGTGTAATGGCTCTCCTAGACACAGCGCGATGTCAACCCCCAATACCGGGAGAGACGAATCCTGTCTAACCGTCACAGCCTCCAAGTGCTTCGGGACTGCACCCAACCACCACCTGTTTGCACGACTCCTTTGAGCCGTGGTAGGGTAGTGATCAAAGTACAGTGGGAACACACCCGAGGCGAAGTGACTGTGTCAAGTCAGCGGACTAAGCTGTACTCATGTCACCTGGGAACTGATAACTGACGATAGGTATAATACCAACTAGTCAGTTCCCGACGAGTCCTGTCCAGTGTACCCGTAACCTAACGAGCACCAGCATACTATCTCAAGTACGACGTACTGACGGCTGTGGGACAGACCGTCTCCCACACTGGGATGAGAAGCGCATGCGCTGGTCTACTCCGGAGTATCGATGCCCTGTCTCGATAGTCCTGCGACCAGGGACCTGAATAAGGATGTGCTTATAGATTACCCAGCCCCCACTAGTGTGACTGCCATCACAACGCTGGTAATCAAGCAAAGATCCTAAGGGCTCCACTAATGCGTATAAGTGATATACTGAAAAAAAAACACAAGTACACATTGAAGTAGAAACAAACCAAGTAGCATACTACTATTTTGAGCAAGATTGTATATACAAGGTGAATATCCCAAGCATCCATTAAGTAATATACAAACTAGTATGATACAGTAATGGCCTCTAGGGCATATACACTAACACATGGTAGTCCATAAGTACATCCTTCAATGTCGCTAGTCGTGGGTGTATCGAGACGGGGCATCGATATACCAGAGTAGACTAGCGTGTACCTTCTCGACCCATACAGATGGGCGATGGATGATCCCATATCCATTGGTGTTTGACATCAGAGATGATATACGGGTGCTCAGTAGAGACTGGGTACACTGGACGGACTCGCCGAGAACTCCCAGATGGTATTATACCTCACGTCAGATGGCAGTTCCTGTAAGTCCACGTTGCGACCCCCGGTTCTTACGGGGAGGCGGAAACGGTATAAAATCAAAATTTTAACGCAAGAGGCAACATGGACTAAGCTAGGTCGGGATCTTTACCTAAACTAAAACTAGCATACTAAGCTAAAGATATTTAGCTACTCGGATAGAGATGGTTATACCTAAACTTGAACTCCTTCTCTTCAAGCTCCGATGGTGGTCCGATGGCTCCTTCTCGTCGTCTCCGTACGCCGAAGATAGATCCACTTGAAAGCTCCAACCTTTAGCTCCTTCTTCGTTCTTTGAAGAAACTAGTTCACTTGGTTTGCTAAACCTAGTGAACTAGAATGAGTAGAGAAGAAATAGAATGGGATTTTATCTATGGTTCTTGATTCTCAACTCATGAGACAAGAGAACCATAGATCAAGAGAGGGAGCAAGAGGTTGAGGGTGAGAGCAAGAGGAGAGCTCAAGAACAAGAGAGAGAATGAGCAAGAAAGAATGAGCAAGTATTTTGTCTCTCACCCTCTCATAATCCAAAGCAATGATAACTCATCATATTAACAAAAGTCTTATGTGATGGTTAGAAGAAACCACAACCATATCATTTCATGCACTCATTTTACACAAATGAGCAAGTAAACAAAAGTCTTTGCCATGAAATGATGGTTATGGTTATCATGATGGTCAACTAGTCAAGCCAAGTCAACCGGTCAACAAGTCAACAAAAGTCAACAAGTCAACAAAGTTAACAAGTCAACAAAAGTCAACAAGTCAACAACCATATCACCATAATACTTAATTAATATAATAGTTAATCACATATCATATTCTCATTAGGGTTGAGCATAAAGTCAAATAGTCAACGGTCAACTGTCAACAACCCTAATGAGAATCCGCTGCCTCTGCCTCCCTGTCAACTGTGCATACACACCCGCATCCGCGTTCCGAGGAACACGAATGCAAACTGGATAAATCCAATCCCATAAGGTACACTAGGATCTGGCTTAAACCAAAGCCCGCTAGTGTAAACTGTCCGGACACTGTACGTGCACAAGTGCGCGGATGTGACCGAACCCTGTCGCAAAACCATGCGACCTGTCGCAATACCATGCGACCTCTACTCTTTTGCCTAAAGGCGAAAAGCTTTCTGTGTGGGACTCTAAAGACTCGACACTACGCTGGCAGTGGGTTTAACCACAGACCGCAAGCGGCACTAGCTGTGCGTAACGGTCCCCAGGTAATGCCGACAAGAAGACCGACGAGGCGAAACCCATCTGAACTCCTACTGAGCCTGAGTGTGACATTCTCCGTACAGTCCGGTCTGTTCGTCTGATACATCGCATGGCGGGCCTAGGGGGCGGTAAACGTCAGTCCCCCAATAGCGGTACAAGTCGTACCGGAGCGAAGCCCAAAACACCCTGAGATAACACTGGAAACCTACCAGTATATCTCGATTGCCCTGGCCAGGGACTACTCGTGTAATGGCTCTCCTAGACACAGCGCGATGTCAACCCCCAATACCGGGAGAGACGAATCCTGTCTAACCGTCACTGCCTCCAAGTGCTTCGGGACTGCACCCAACCACTACCTGTTTGCACGACTCCTTTGAGCCGTGGTAGGGTAGTGATCAAAGTACAGTGGGAATACACTCGAGGCGGAGTGACAGTGTCAAGTCAGCGGACTAAGCTGTACTCATGTCACCTAGGAACTGATAACTGACGATAGGTATAATACCAACTAGTCAGTTCCCGACGAGTCCTGTCCAGTGTACCCGTAACCTAACGAGCACCCGCATACTATCTCAAGTACGACGTACTGACGGCTGTAGGACAGACCGTCTCCCACACTGGGATGAGAAGCGCATGCGCTGGTCTACTCCGGAGTATCGATGCCCTGTCTCGATAGTCCTGCGACCAGGGACCTGCATAAGGATGTGCTTATAGATTACCCAGCCCCACTAGTGTGACGGCCATCACATCGCTGGTAATCAAGCAAAGATCCTAAGGGCTCTACTAATGTGTATAGGCGATATACTAAAATAAACACATGTACACATTGAAGTAGAAACAAACCAAGTAGCATACTACTATTTTGAGCAAGATTGTCAATACAAGGTGAATATCCCAAGCTTCCATTAAGTAATATACATACTAGTATGATACAGTAATGGCCTCTAGGGCATATACACTAACAATCTCCCACTTGCACTAAGGCCATGTACTGGCGTATCGAAGACCTATCATCTCGATCAGCCGCTCGAACTGAGTCTGGGGCAAGGCCTTGGTGAATGGATCTGCAGTGTTATCTTCTGATTTTACTCTCTTTACCTCGATCTCCTGGCGATCAATGATCTCCCTGATCAGGTGGAACCGCCTCAAAATGTGCCTGGACTTCTGATGGGACCTTGGTTCCTTCGCTAAAGCTATAGCGCCGTTGTTGTCTTAATACAGCGGTATTGGATCAACACTGGTAGGAACCACCTGAAGTTCCGTGAGGAACTTCTTCATCCAGACAGCTTCCTTTGCGGCATCGCAAGCAGCTATGTACTCCGCTTCCATGGTTGAGTCAGCAACGGTTTCCTGCTTGGAACTCTTCCGGCAAACCGCCCCTCCATTGAGGGTAAAGACATAACCCGACATGGACTTGGAGTCATCCTTGTCACTCTGGAAGCTGGAGTCAGCAAAGGCCTCAATCTGGAGGTCTTTTCCGCCATACACCAAGAACATCTCCTTAGTCCTTCTCAGGTACTTGAGAATGTTCTTTACTACTATCCAGTGTTTCTCCCCTGGGTCCGACTGATACCGGCTTACAACGCTCAATGCGTATGCTACATCTGGTCTGGTACATAACATCGCATTTATAATAGAGCCTACCGCAGATGCGTAGGGTATTGATGACATGCGAGCCCTTTCCAAATCAGTCTTGGAAGACATCTCTTTGGAGAGGGTGATTCCGTGACAAGCCGGTAGATTACCGCGCTTGGAATCTTCCATACTGAATCGTTTCAGTATGGTGTCGATGTACCTTGACTGTGAAAGTCCCAACATCCTTTTAGATCTATCACGATAGATCTAGATCCCCAGAATGTAGTTGGCATCGCCCAGGTCCATCATGGAGAACCTCTGTGACAAGAATCCTTTGACTGACTGTAGCATAGGAATATCATTTCCTATTAGGAGAATGTCATCGACGTACAAGACGAGGAATACCACATTTCTCCCTACAATCTTACTGTAAATGCATGGTTCATCTGGGTTTTTGACAAAGTCGAATTCTTTGACAGTATCATCAAAGCAGATGTTCCAACTCCGCGATGCCTGCTTAAGTCCATAGATGGACTTGAGCAACTTGCACACTTTACCGCTGCTCCCACTCTGATTGAATCCCTCTGGCTGATCCATAAAGACGCACTCTTCTAAATTTCTATTTAGGAAAGCCGTCTTAACGTCCATCTGCCAGATCTCATAATCGTGGAAGGAAGCAATGGCAAGAAGGATCCGAATGGATTTAAGCATGGCTACCGGAGAAAAAGTCTCGTCATAGTCCAAACCAGGTCTTTGACGAAAACCCTTTGCAACGAGCCTAGCTTTATAGGTTTCAACCTGCCCATCTACACCAATCTTCTTTCTGAAGATCCATTTGCAGCCTACGGGTTTTACCCCTTCTGGAGCAAAGTCCAAAGTCCAAACTTTGTTGGTGTACATGGACTCCATCTCGGTCCGCATTGCATCCAACCATTTTACCGAGTCACCGCTCTGAATGGCTTGCTGGAAGCTAGTAGGCTCATCATAATCTATGATGCAATCCTCTCTATCCCCGTCTATGAGAAAACCGTAGTATCTCTCGGGCGGATGAGACTGCCTACTACTCCTGCGGAGCGGCGTAGGAATGTCCGGTTCCCCTGAACCTTCTGGTTCTACTAAGCTTTCAGTAATAGCTTGTGGTTCTGGAATTTCTTCCAGTTCTATTGCGCTCCCACTAATCTGATTTTCTAAAAACTCAGTTTCCAAGAAGCGGGCATGACGAGAAACAATGACTTTTTGCTCCTCTGCGTAATAGAAAAGATACCCCTTGGAGTTCTTTGGGTATCCCACAAACTTGCACTGTACTGAGCGTGCCTCGAGCTTGTCCGCATGCTGCTTTTTTACAAAAGCCGGACATCCCCATGTCTTAAAGGATTTAAGACAGGGTTTCTTCCCACTCCACATCTGGTATGGTGTGGTAGGCACTGTCTTAGTAGGAACTTGGTTCAAGAGATGTGCAGCTGTTTCCAGTGCATAACCCCAGAAAGATCGCGGTAACTCAGCCTTACTCATCATGGAACGAACCATATCTAATAGGGTTCGATTCCTTCTTTCCGATACACCGTTGTGTTGTGGTGTGTATGGAGGAGTACGCTGAGAGAGAATTCCATTCTCTTTTAAGTAGTCCAGAAACTCGGCACTCAAGTATTCACCACCTCGATCCGATCTTAGGATCTTGATACTTTTGCCTGTTTGTTTTTCTACTTCATTCTTATATTCTCGAAATTTCTCAAAGGCCTCGGATTTGTGCTTCATTAAGAAGACAAGTCCAAACCTAGAGAAATCATCTGTGAAAGTAATGAAGTATGAATAACCGCTTCGCGCATGTGTAGACATTGGACCACACACGTCACTGTGTATAAGTCCCAAGAGCTCGCTCGCTCTTACTCCGTGTCCAGTGAACGGAGTCTTTGTCATCTTTCCCATGAGACAAGATTCACAAGTGGCATAAGACTGGTACTCGAACGGATCCAAGTATCCTTCTTTATGCAACTTAGTCAACCGTGTCTCATTGATGTGACCCAGTCTACAATGCCATAAGAAAGCCTGATTTAATTCTGGAGACTTTCTTTTAAGTGTGTTCTGGACACTGAATATCTGAGCTTGATTCAATACGTATATACCATTATTTAATGTACCTGACCCAATCAGTGCTTGATTTAGGTGGATGTTTACTACATCGCTTACAAAAGCAAAATCATATCCTTCCTTAGAAAGTAAGGATACAGATATGATGTTACAAGTCGCACCTGGTACATACAAACAGTCACGCAGAATCAATATCTGCCCAGTTGTCAGTCCTAGGTGATATTCCCCTACGGATACAGCATCCATGCTCATTCCGTTAGCAACCCTGAGAGTCATATCACCTTTCCTGATAACCCCACGGTTTCTCAGACCCTGTAACGAATTACAGATATGAGATCCTGATCCGGTATCCAATACCCAGGAAGTAGGGTTAACTGACAAACAGTTCTCAATTACAAACACACTCGAAGCCGAAGCCACAACATGCTTCGAATTCTGGCTACAGGCTTTACAAGCCCTGCAATCTTTCTGCCATAGTTCATTCCCGTTACAATAGGAACATCCCTCTTTTACTATATCCAGTCCTGAAACTTTTGCCCTTGTTTTTCCTTTTTCTTCCCTGGTTTCTTTCAGGGTATAAGCAGAGGGCAGGGACTGTAGAATTAGGTCAGTACTTGACCCATTCTCCAACGTGGTCTCCAGGTCCGTGAGCTCAATATAGCTGGTCTCTGTAAGGACGTTGCCCCTTACAGATGACCCGACAGCCAACCTCGCTTGAAGCAATTCGTTCGAGGTCTCATATCTTGCGATACGAGATTGCTCTCCATATAAAACTTTGTTATGGAGGAAGACAGAAACTGAGTCCATCTTCTCGTGCTGCCTCTGGTTTGCACCATCAACTGAGGCTAACACGAGGCACTTGGCTTTCGCACAATCCTTTTCCGATGTCCTGCGGATGTGAACATCCGTGACAGGGGAAACTGGACCTGAGACAGCAGGGTTTTGATTAGTTAAGAGGCGTTCCAGCTTGTCATGGGCAATGGACATCTGGACAGACCTTTGCCAGTCATAACAGTCAGGTTCAGTCATATTTTTATCTAGATGTAACCTAGGCGTGGTCACAGGGTCGCTGCAATTAAGAGAGAGAAGAAGAAACACTCAGCATGATGCTCTTGCAAGTTTAGAGTGGTTTTTAGTTTGTCTAAACAGGATGGCTCCCACTGTTTCTCGAATCCCTCCTCAAACCAGAAAGGAAGAATTAGTCAGGATCAATCCCACCGTACAATACTTGCTTAACCGTTCAGCCAGGCTGGTGTCGGTACTTCGAGGGAGGTTTTCCAACGCTTTCGCGAAGTTCCTTAATTAAAGAACCTCTTTTCCCTGGGGGCGTAGCCCCGCTAACACCTTTCTAGGCACCTACTAGGTTTATAGCATTGATCGTTAAGTGAGAAATTTCCCGAGGAGTAGCATATACTCACAGTAGGATCGGGATCCAAATATCATCGCGCGACGAAACTGAAGGAATCCTACCAGAATCATCACACTCCAAATGGTATGCAAATCTAGCAAGTTTCAGTACTTTTGAAACTCCCGATGTGGATTTTTGCCCCATGCTCTTATGACCTTGACTAAGTCCAACAAATCATAAGTCACATGTCAAGTTCTACCCGTCGTTGTCCAGGTTAATTTGAATCCATCCGTATATACCCTTGACTAAGGCCAACAAAGTAATACGACTGTCCCAAACCAACGCATCTATCTATGCAACATATGAATGTCCACCAGCTACGATCACTGTGCCTTGACTAAGGCCAACAAACACAGCTTGAATACCGTTGAATATTCATATGAAACGACGGAGGGCTACGAATGGTTTTGGCGAAACCGTGAACGTAGTGAACTTGATTTAGTCGATGGAACGAGATAGCTTTTAAATGGAGTGGCTCAAACTCCGCATTTTTAAAAGTTTATTTTTGAAAAGAACCGAGTGGTTTTTCGAAAGTGTTCCAACGACTTGTACTTGGTTTATTTTCTTGCATTAGTTCTTTTAATGCATGTTTTGCTTGCATTAGTTCTTTTAATGCGTGATATTCTTGCATTAGTTCTTTTAATGCGTCCCATCATTTAATCCTACCATTGCAGAAAACAACCAAAATATGACGTACGCTTATGCCATTCGCATTCGCCACGGGGCCCCGTCATTACCCGTTAGGTTACTTAACTAACGACAGAGCGGGGGCTGGGCTAGCGCGTCTGTAAAACATAAGCAACGCCTAAATAATATCATATATAGATATACTGCAATGATAAACATTTCAGATCACAGATAAATACATTGGATATACTAGCAATCTGTAATTTGTACGAGCCTGTAACAAAAACAGATAACACGGTCGCGGTGAATAGCCAAAACCCCACCCAAGACCCCTACGGGTGCGGCAAACTACCCGCCAAGTACCCGAAGCGTAGCAACCTCCCTCATCTCCATGAGTAGGCCACTCGACACTTCGGCATACCCGGTAGTTTGTGCACCCCTCCATGGGTCTATCCTAGGAGCAATAACAGTAAAAAGAAATTATACAATGACGGCTACAACCCCGACCCGGTTGTGCGGCCATACAAATAATTATTACATCAATTTACAAATTTACAAGAATTGCAAGAAAAGAAAACTCTCGTCTCACAACCCCCGGCTATTCACCCGCGACAATCCAACATATTTATATACACATTCCAGCACATTACAGATCATGTATAACCCCGACCAATCGACTTATACCGATTGGCCGACGTTCAATACATGCAAACATCACAGATATAACCATCATAGTCAAAGTGCAGTGAAGTTCGGAAAAAATACGGAATTATAGGACCCCAAAAGGAAATTTCTTTTCTGGAAAATCTGGGCACATATAATATATTTCAAAAATCCCAAAACCAACACAGACACACACTGCACGAAAAACAATGCACAGAAGACGACAAAGCGCGGCGCTTCCGCGGCGGATCCCAAGCTCGCGCGGCGGAAGGGCGGCGGTTTGGACGAATTACTGTATCGTTTTTCTTGGGTGTTCACACAAAACCCTGAGCCGAATTTACAAGTGTAAAGTTTTTCATTTTGAGCCAAAAAAATTTCAACAGAAACTCAGTTTTTGGTTTTTGGATTTTTCCGGTTCCGAACTTCGTTACACTTCACTACCAAGCTAGTTTAAGTTTAGTTAGGCTCTGATACCACTGTAAGTCCACGTTGCGACCCCCGGTTCTTACGGGGAGGCGGAAACGGTATAAAATCAAAATTTTAACGCAAGAGGCAACATGGACTAAGCTAGGTCGGGATCTTTACCTAAACTAAAACTAGCATACTCAGCTAAAGATATTTAGCTACTCGGATAGAGATGGTTATACCTAAACTTGAACTCCTTCTCTTCAAGCTCCGATGGTGGTCCGATGGCTCCTTCTCGTCGTCTCCGTACGCCGAAGATAGATCCACTTGAAAGCTCCAACCTTTAGCTCCTTCTTCGTTCTTTGAAGAAACTAGTTCACTTGGTTTGCTAAACCTAGTGAACTAGAATGAGTAGAGAGGAAATAGAATGGGATTTTATCTATGGTTCTTGATTCTCAACTCATGAGACAAGAAAACCATAGATCAAGAGAGGGAGCAAGAGGTTGAGGGTGAGAGCAAGAGGAGAGCTCAAGAACAAGAGAGAGAATGAGAAAGAAAGAATGAGCAAGTATTTTGTCTCTCACCCTCTCATAATCCGAAGCAATGATAACTCATCATATTAACAAAAGTCTTATGTGATGGTTAGAAGCAACCACAACCATATCATTTCATGCACTCATTTTACACAAATGAGCAAGTAAACAAAAGTCTTTGCCATGAAATGATGGTTATGGTTATCATGATGGTCAACTAGTCAACCCAAGTCAACCGGTCAACAAGTCAACAAAAGTCAACAAGTCAACAAAGTTAACAAGTCAACAAAAGTCAACAAGTCAACAACCATATCACCATAATACTTAATTAATATAATAGTTAATCACATATCATATTCTCATTAGGGTTGAGCATAAAGTCAAATAGTCAACGGTCAACTGTCAACAACCCTAATGAGAATCCGCTGCCTCTGCCTCCCTGTCAACTGTGCATACACACCCGCATCCGCGTTCCGAGGAACGCGAATGCAAACTGGATAAATCCAATCCCATAAGGTACACTAGGATCTGGCTTAAACCAAAGCCCGCTTGTGTAAACTGTCCGGACACTGTACGTGCACAAGTGCGCGGATGTGACCGAACCCTGTCGCAAAACCATGCGACCTGTCGCAATACCATGCGACCTCTACTCTTTTGCCTAAAGGCGAAAAGCTTTCTGTGTGGGACTCTAAAGACTCGACACTACGCTGGTAGTGGGTTTAACCACAGACCGCAAGCGGCACTGTGCGTAACGGTCCCCAGGTAATGCCGACAAGAAGACCGACGAGGCGAAACCCATCTGAACTCCTACTGAGCCTGAGTGTGACATTCTCCGTACAGTCCGGTCTGTTCGTCTGATACATCGCATGGCGGGCCTAGGGGGCGGTAAACGTCAGTCCCCCAATAGCGGTACAAGTCGTGCCGGAGCGAAGCCCAAAACACCCTGAGATAACACTGGAAACCTACCAGTATATCTCGATTGCCCTGGCCAGGGACTACTCGTGTAATGGCTCTCCTAGACACAGCGCGATGTCAACCCCCAATACCGGGAGAGACGAATCCTGTCTAACCGTCACTGCCTCCAAGTGCTTCGGGACTGCACCCAACCACTACCTGTTTGCATGACTCCTTTGAGCCGTGGTAGGGTAGTGATCAAAGTACAGTGGGAACACACTCGAGGCGGAGTGACAGTGTCAAGTCAGCGGACTAAGCTGTACTCATGTCACCTGGGAACTGATAACTGACGATAGGTATAATACCAACTAGTCAGTTCCCGACGAGTCCTGTCCAGTGTACCCGTAACCTAACGAGCACCCGCATACTATCTCAAGTACGACGTACTGACGGCTGTGGGACAGACCGTTTCCCACACAGGGATGAGAAGCGCATGCGCTGGTCTACTCCGGAGTATCGATGCCCTGTCTCGATAGTCCTGCGACCAGGGACCTGCGTAAGGATGTGCTTATAGATTACCCAGCCCCACTAGTGTGACGGCCATCACATCGCTGGTAATCAAGCAAAGATCCTAAGGGCTCTACTAATGTGTATAGGCGATATACTAAAATAAACACATGTACACATTGAAGTAGAAACAAACCAAGTAGCATACTACTATTTTGAGCAAGATTGTCAATACAAGGTGAATATCCCAAGCTTCCATTAAGTAATATACATACTAGTATGATACAGTAATGGCCTCTAGGGCATATACACTAACAGTTCTCTGGTGACACTGGTACAGAGTAGTCTGTTGACCCGAGATCGTCATAGAGTCTTGTGTGGTTCCCACTGTGCTTTGATTTCCATCTTACCACGTCCAAGAGGTCGTGCAAAACGGTGGTTTTTGGGTACAGTCCCGAGTCACATGGAGGCAATGAGCGATAGGAGGGGATTCGTCTCTCCCGGTATAGGGAGTTGATGTTGTGCTGTGTTCGATTGGCTATAACTGGAAATCCCTGGCCAGGGTTGCTGAGATTTACTGGTAAGTGTTACCAGTAGTTTCTCGAACAGTTATAGACCTCATATCGACACGACTCATTGAGCTATTGTGGTCTGACGTATACCACCCCTAGGCGAGATATGCGACATATCAGACGATCAGACCGGACTGTACGGTAGTGTTACTGGTCGGATTCACTGGAGTGTGAGCGGGCTTGCTCGTCGATCTTCAGATCGCTCAATACCCGGGTGGCCGTTACGTTTAGCAGACCGCTTGCGGCTTGTGGATGCTTGATATGATCATCATCTGCTGCCGGCGTATTGACGAGTCTTTAGAGTCCTACACAGAGGTTTCCTGGCTCAAGCGAAACGAAATAGGAGCGCATATGAGATATGTGCGGGACCGAGAATAATGCGTGTATGTGATACCGTATTCTATTCTCGTGATAAATATATCGAATGGTTGTATGCGATATAACCTAGTTATCGATTCAAGCGTTGATTCGATAAGCCGATATATTGAATACTAGTCGGTTGTGTGTGACATAACCGGGTCATTGAATCAAGTGTTGATTTAATGATTTAATGCATATTTATATATTTGATATATTACTTTGCATCAACTAGTATCGGTTTACTTAAGATGGATTTTCTCACTCGGATGGGCGCATTGTATATGCGATATACTTTTGTGCACTTGATTGTATCATGTTTGATGATACATGTCATGCTAGGGTTCAAGTGTAAAGATTAAACCTTGGTTAATGAAATGGTTAGGGTTTATTATTTATTATTCATTTATCTTATTTAATTATCCTTTTTATTTTTGATAAATGAATAAAAGAAAAGAGAAAAGAATGGTGGCTAATTTTGTTCTTTAGTTGAAGCTTCATGAAGCTTTGTTCAAGTCAACCATTCTTATCTCATCCTTAACCCTAACCATTCCCACTAACCATGATTCATTCTCTACACTTGATTCTAGTTAAAATTATGATAGGAATTCATTTTCTTTTCTTATTCTTTAAAAAAAAAACTTATCATAATATTCTTCTTCTTCTTCTTCATTTCTTCAAGTGAAGAAAACTTGCCCCATCAATGGCAAGTGATGGAAATGAGTGAGAAATCCAATTCTAAAGTCTACCCACTTCCTATTTCTTCATCCTCTACCTCTTGCCAAGTAGTAGAGTGTGTTTCCTTCACAACTTTTCACGGTTTGGTGAAGGTGGAGCTTGATTCATCGATGCCTCGACGTAGATCATCTTCGGCATGGACATCGACGACCTAGCTTGCCCATTCTCCGACGAAGCCGACTCTAGAGCCCGGATTTGATTTGGACAGCGGAGACGACCTCGTTGCGGAGCCGTAGAGGTAGAGGACCGGATCTACAAAGGTTGTATTTCCGTATTCCCTTAGTTAATTGTTAACTAGTTAGCTTTTCGCCTAGAAATCTAGCCGACGATCCGTAGTTTAGGGTTTGTAGGCACCGTAAAATTTTAATTTGCCATGTTCGATGGCTTGGGAGACCTCACTAGAGTGCCTAGGAACCCTACAGAAAAGTCATCCGTAAAAGTAATGAAGTAAGAATAACCGCTTCGTGCATGTATGGATATTGGACCGCACACGTCACTGTGTACGAGTCCCAAGAGCTCGCTCGCTCTTACTCCGTGTCCAGTGAACGGAGTCTTTGTCATCTTTCCTTTAAGACAGGATTGACAAGTTGCATACGATTGATATTCGAACGGATTCAAATATCCTTCAGTATGTAACTTAGTCAACCTTCTCTCATTGATGTGACCCAGTCTACAATGCCTTAAGAAAGTCTGATTGATTTCTAGAGACTTTCTTTTGTGTGTATTCTGGACATTGAAAATCTGTGGTTGGTTTAATACGTATATAGCATTGTTTAATCTACCTGACCCAATCAGAACTTGATTAAGGTGAATTTTCACAACATTACTTACAAATGCAAATTCATAACCTTCTTTAGACAATAAAGATACAGAAATGATATTACAAGTTGCATTTGGTACAAAATAACAACTACGCAAAACCAAAAGGTGTCCATCTGACAATCCCAGGTGATAGTCCCCCACGGCCTCAGCATCCATGCTAGCTCCGTTTGCAACTCTGAGGGTCATATCACCTGCCTTCAAAACCCTATGCTTTCTCAACGCCTGCAAAGAATTACAGATATAAGATCCTGATCCGGTATCCAATACCCAGGAAGTAGAGTTTGTTGATAGACAGTTTTCAATAACATACACATCTGAAGCTGAAGCCGCAACTCGCTTCAGATCCTGGATTCTGGCATTCCAAGCTTTGCAATCCTATTTCCAGTGTCCACTTTTGTGACAGTAGAAGCATTCTTCCTTTCCCATAAGCTTTCCCGCTACCTTTGTTGCCTTTCCCTTTCCCTTTCCCTTCGTATCCACTTTACTAACACCACCCCTTGGTTTGGCGGGGGCTTTCTTCTTCTTTCCCTTGGCTTTCGCCCTGGACCTAGACGAGGAAGATCCTCCTACAAACAAAGTGGATGTCTCCCTACCTTTTTGTAGGGTGCCCTCAGCACTCCTCAACATGTTCAAAAGTTCGGAAAGTTCAACCTCCTTTCCTTGCGTGTTGGAGTTAAAGATAAACTGGGCATAAGTGGAAGGAAGGGACTGGAGAATCAAGTCAGTGTAGAGTTCATTCTCCAACGTGGTCCCAAGGTCCGCGAGCTCCTCTATGTAGCCAATCATCTTAAGCACGTGTTCCGCTACCGATGATCCGATGGCCAATCTTGCCGAAAATAACTTCTTCGACACTTCATATCTGGCGATACGAGATTGCTCTCCATACAGATCTTCTGTATGGAGAAATATGGACTCTAGGTCCATATTCTTGTGCCTCCTCTGATGTTCGTTGTCCATAGAGGCAAGCACGAGGCATTTGGCCTTCGCGCAATCGATCTCCCATGTCTTACGGATTTCTATATCCGCGACGCTGGAGGTGGGACCTGGGACAGGGGGAGCTTTGGTGGTAAGGACATACCCCAACTTGTCGTAAGTGATTGCCATCTTGACATTTCTGAGGCAATCTTTGTCGTTTGGCCCTGTCAGTATGTTTTTATCTAGTAATAACTTAAGTCCGGTCATCTTGATTGGTCGCTGCAATTAGGAGAGAGAAAAGAAACACTTTAGCATGATGCTCTTGCAAGTTTAGAGTGGTTTTTAGTTTGTCTAAACAGGATGGCTCCCACTGTCTCTCGAATCCCTCCTCAAACCATAAAGGAAGAATTAGTCGGGATCAATCTCACCGTACAATACTTGCTTAACCGTTTAGCCAGGCCAGTGTTGGTACTTCGAGGGAGGTTTTCCAACGCTTTCGCGAAGTTCCTTAATTAAGTAACCTCTTTTCCTTGGAGGTGTAGCCCCGCTAACACCTTTCTAGACACCTACTAGGTTTATAACATTGATCGTTAAGTGAGAAATTTCCCGAGGAGTAGCATATACTCACAGTAGGATCGGGATCCAAATATCACCGCGTGATAAAACTGAAGGAATCCTACCAGAATCATCACACTCCAAATGGTATGCAGCGCTAGCAAGTTTCAGTACTTATGAAACTCCCGATGTGGATTTTTGCCCTATGCTCTTATGACCTTGACTTTGGCCAAAATATCATAAGTCACATGTCAAGTTCTACCCGTCATTCTCCTGGTTAATTTGGACCCACCCGTACCTACCCTTGACTTTTGCCAAAATGGCAGCACGACTGTCCCAAACCAACGCATCTACCTATGCTGCACATGAATACCCAATAGCTACCAATCACTATGCCTTGATTTTGGCCAACATACATAGCTTGAATACTTTTTGACCATTCATGTAGAATGACGGAGGGCTACGAATGGTTTTGGCGAAACCGTGAACGTAGTGAACTTGATATAATCGATGGAACGAGATAGCTTTTAAAAGGAGTGGTTCAAGCTCCGTATTTAAAAGTTTAGTTTTGAAAAGAACCGAGTGCTTTTCAAAGTGTTCCAATCGACTTTTACTTGGTTTATTTTCTTGCATTAATTTTAATGCGTCCTATCTTTTAATCCTACCATTGTAGAAAACAACCAAAATATGGTGTATGCTTATGCCATCCGCATTCGCTACGGGGCCCCGTCATCACCCGTTAGGTTACTTAACTAACGACAGAGCGGGGGCTGGACTTGCGCGGATGCAAAACATAAGCAACACCTAAATAGATATCATATATAGATATATAGCAATGATAGTCAATCCAGATCATAGATGAACACTTTGGATATACTAGGAATCCGCAATTCGTTCGAGCCTGCAACGAAAAGCGGATTACACGGTCACGATGAATAGCCAATACCCCACCCAAGACCCCTACGGGTGCGGCAAACTACCCGCCAAGTACCCGATGCGAAGCAACCTCCCTCAACGACGTGAGTAGGCCACTCGGCACTTCGAGATACCCGGTAGTTTGTGCACCCCACCATGGGTCTATCCTAGGAGCAAAAATAGTAAAAAGAAATTATACAATGATGGCTACAACCCCGACCCGGTTGTGCGGCCAAACAAATAATATTACATCAATTTACATATTAATGAATGAAAGAAAAAAGAAACTCTCATCTCACATCCACCCCGGCTATTCATCCGCGACAATCCACCGAGTTCATATACACAAACCAATAAGCATTACAGATCACAGATATGTATAACCCCCACTAATCGACATATAGCGATTAGCAGACGTTCAATACATATAAAACAACACAGATATAACCCATTAGTCAAAGTATAGTGAAGTTCGATCAAAAATACGGATTTATAGGCACCCCAAATACAAATTTCTATTCTGGAAAATCTGGGCAGAAATAAAATATCTTAAAAATCCCAAAACCATAAAATAAGAACACTGCAAGAGAAACGAGCCGCGGCCGAGTCAACTCGGCGGCGGAACCGCGGTGAGTTGGTCGGTTCGCTGGTTCGTTTTTCTTGTGTGTATTGTAAAAACCGTGAGCCGATTTTTAAGGTGTGATTTATTATTTTTAAAGCAAATTTAAAAATCGGCAGAAACTTGGGTTTTTTGAAAAAAGTTTTGTGATTTTTACCGATCGAACTTCTATACACTTTACTAACTGGCTAGTTTATGTTTAGTTAGGCTCTGATACCACAGTAAGTCCACGTTGCCCACGCTGGTGCTTGCGGGGAAGCGGAAACGGTATAAAAAATGAATTTTTAGCACTCAAGGCAACATGGACTAACTAAAGGAGGATCTTTGATAAACAAAAACTAACTACAAAAGCTAAAAAGAGTTTAGCTACATGGAAGAGAGGTTATACCTAGGGCTTTATGTCCTTCTCTCCTTGCTCCTTGGAGTGAAAGAAAGTAATCTCCTTGTCGCCTTCTCTAGTCGAAGAAGGTTCCACCCGAGAGCCTCAACCTTTGGCTTCAACTTCAAGCTAGAAGTAACTAAGATGCTTGGAGTGCTAATCCTAGAACCTCAGAAAAGAGTAGAGAGTGTTTTAGAGGGAATTATCTCAAGCTCAAGGGATTCTCAACTCATGAGAGGGGAAAGTTAGAGAGAGAGGAAGAGGAGGAGAGAGAACCAATATGATAGAATGAAATAGGAACCATCCTTCTCTCATATATGTGAATTATGGAAATTAGATAATTATCTAAGATAATTGTCATAGTTAATCAAGACTTGACCATTATCATTTCACATTAAATGCAAATTGCAAGGATCAAAGAGCATCTTTCATATGGAATGATGATGGTCAACATGTCAACCTAGGTCAACAAGTCAAGTATAGTCAAATGGTCAACAACCCTAACCGTGCACAATTATATTTAACTAATATCAATTAATCATAATTGTCACATAAGCATTAGGGTTAAGAAAATGACAATGGTTATCAACCCTAATCAAGGTCCTCTCCCTCTGTCTCAGTCAACAGTGCATACGCACCCGTATCCGTGATCCGAGGAACACGAATACAAAGAGATAAAACCAATCCCAAATCATATACTAGGATCCGACTTAAACCAAAGCCCGCTAGTATAAGCTGTCCGGACAGCAAACTTGCACAAGTGCGCGGATGTGAACGAACCTTGTCGCAAAACCATGCGACCTCTACTCATTTTGCCTAAAGGCGAATAACTCTCTATGTTGGAATCTAAAGACTAGACACTACGCTGGCAGTGGGTTTAACCACAGACCGCAAACGGCACTAGCTGTACGTAACGGTCCCCAGGTAGATGCCGATAAGAAGACTGACTAGGTGAACCCATCTGAACTCCTACTGAGCCTGAATGTGACAGTCTCCGTACAGTCCAGTCTGTTCGTATGATACATCGCATGGCGGGCCTAGGGGGCGGTAAACGTCAGTCCCCTAATAGCGGTACAAGTCATGTCGGAGTGTAGCCCAGAACACCCTGAGATAACACTGGAAACCTACCTGTATATCTCGCTTGCCCTGGCCAGGGACTACTTGTGTAATGGCTCTCCTGGACACAGCGCGATTTCAACCCCCAATACCGGGAGAGACGAATCCTGTCTAACTGTCACTGCCTCCAAGTGCTTCGGGACTGCACCCAACTACTACATGTTTGCACGACTACTTTGAGCCGTGGTAGGGTAGTAATCAAAGTACAGTGGGAACACACTCGAGGCGAAGTGACAGTGTCAAGTCAGCGAACTAAGCTATACTCTTGTCACCTGGGAACTGATAACTGACGATAGGTATAATACCAACCAACAGTTCCCGACGAGTCCTGTCCAGTGTACTCGTAACCTAACGAGCACCCGCATACTATCTCATGTACGACGTACTAACGGCTGTGGGACAGACCGTCTCCCGCGATGGGATGAGAAGCGCATATGCTAGTCTACTCCGGAGTATCGATGCCCTGTCTCGATAATCCCACGACCAGGGACGTATAAATAAGGATGTGCTTATAGATTACCCAGCCCCCACGAGTGTGACTGCCATCACAAGGCTGGTAATAAAGCAAAGATCCTAAGGGCTCCACTAATGCGTATAGGTGATATAATAAAAGAAACACATGTACACATTAAAGCAGAGACAAACCAAGTAGCATACTACCATTTCGAGCAAGATTGTATATACAACTGTGAATATCCCAAGCTTCCATCAAGTAATATACATACTAGTATGATACAGTAATGGCCTCTAGGGCATATACACTAACAAAAACTATCCGGATGTCGTACGTGCGTAAACACACGTATGCGTCCGAACCCTTGTCGTAAACCCATACGACCTCTATATCGTTTCGCCTGGAGTAGGGAAACTCTCTGTGTGGGACTCTAGAGACTCGACTACTACGCTGGCAGTGGGTTTAACAACAGACCGCAAGCGGCACTAGCTGTACGTAACGGTCCCCAGGTAGATGTCGATAAGAAGGCCGATGAGGAAACCCATCCGAACTCCTACTGAGTCTGATGTGACAATCTCCGTACAGTCCGGTCTGTTCGTCTAAGACTATCGCATATCGGGCCTAGGGAGCGGCAAGCGTCAGTCCCCTAATAGCGGTATAAGTCGTGTCGGAGCGAAGCCCATTACACCCTGAGAAACTACTGGAACCTACCAGTAAATCTCGCTTGCCCTGGCCAGGGACTTTGCGTAATGGCTCTCTGACACAGCGCGATATCAACCCCCAATACCGGGAGAGACGAATCCTGTCTAACCGCCACTGCCTCCAAGTGCTCGGGACTGCACCCAACTGCTACCTGTTTGCACGACTCCTTTGAGCCGTGGTAGGGTAGAAATCTAAGAACAGTGGGACACACTCGAGGCGAAGTAGCAGTGTCAAGTCTGCGGACTATGCTGTACTAATGTCACCTGGGAACTGTTCACTGACGACTGGTATAAAACCAACCAACAGTTCCCTGTGAGTCCTTTCCGGTGTACCCATAACCTAACGAGCACCTGCATACTATCTCCAGTACGACGTACTGACGGCTGTAGGACAGACCATCTCCCCAACTGGGATGAGAAGCGTACACACTAGTCTACTCCGGAGTATCGATGCCCTGTCTCGATAATCCTACGACTAGGGACCTGAATAAGGATGTGCTTGTAGACTACCCAGCCCCCACTAGTGTGACTGCCATCACAACGCTGGTAGTCAAGCAAGATCCTACGGGCTCTATCAATACGTATACTCACATATTAAGATAGAAAAACCAAGTAGCATACTACCATGTTTAGCAAGACTGTTATATACATGTGAATATCCCAATCTTCCATTAAGTAATATACAAACTAGTATGATACAATAATGGCCCCTAAGGCATATACACTAACAACAATCTTTGCTCGAAATGATAGTAAGCTATCTGGTTTATCTTCTTCTTAACTTGTGATGTGTTGTATCTCATATCTTCATATACATGTTGACGAAGCCCTTAGGATTATGCGTGACTACCGGGATTATGATGTAGATCATACTAGTGGGGCCTGGGCATTCTAAAAGCATATCCTTTAATTGTTCTTAGTCGAGGGTATATCGAGACAGGGCATCGATACTACAAGAGTAGACTAGTGTGTACGTTTCTTGACCCTGGGGGTGATGGTCGATCCCATAACCATTGGTGTTTGACATCAAAGATTGTACACAGGTGCTCATTGGAGAATGGGTACACCGAACAGGACTCGCCGAGAACTCCTAGATGGTATATATACCTATTGTTAGATAGCAGTTCTCTGTCGACACTTGTACATGTTAGTCTGTACACCCGAGATTGTCATAGTGTCTTGTGTGATTCCCGCCGTGCTTTGATTTCCACCCTACCACAGCTCTACTGCGTCGTGCAAACAGGTGGATTTTGGGTACAGTCCCGAATCACATAGAGGCAGTGAGCGATAGGAGGGGTTTCGTCTCTCCTGGTATAGGGAGTTGATGTCGCGCTATACTTGATCGGCCATAACAGAAAATCTCTGGCCAGGGTTGTTGAGATTTACTCATAAGAGTTATCAATAGTTTCTCGAACCGTTATTGGCCATAAATCAGCATGAGTTACAAAGTTACCGGGGTCTGACATTTACCACCCCTAGACTTCATATGCGACATATCAGACGAAGAGACCGGACTGTACGGTAAGTGTTGCTTACAGGCCCGTTAGGGTTATGATGAGTTCGCTCGTCGGCCACCTTATCGTCATGTACCTGGATAGCTGTTACGCACAACTAGTGCCACTGACGTGCTTGTGGTTAAACCCACTGCCAGCGTACTGTCGAGTCTTTAGAGTCCCACACAGAGGGTTCCCTGGTTCAGGCAAAAGGTGTAGAGGCCGTAAGTTGTTACGGCACGGTTTCGATCATGTTCGTGTACTGGCTACAGGAATGATGATCGGAAGGATAATACTGGCAGGCTTTGGTTTAAACCGGATACCAGTATTATATTATTGGATTATTTGTATTCGTATTTTTTCGAAATACAGATACGGGTATACTTATACGGTATACAGTGAGGGGTATTCTTGTAATTGTACAAGAACACCATCTAGAAGGAGACACCTTAAAATAGGATATTTATTTTATGAAAATAAATATATGAGGTGGAATTAGGAGAATTGTCAAAGCATGGGTCAAGGAATGGCTCTTTGAATATTATATTCATTTGGGATTACTATTCAAGTATGGTGCATTATTTTAGAGATAAAATAATGCACAACTCAATTATTTTGGTAAGCCATTTCTCTTGAGACATGCTTAATATTTCCTCATTCTATTTTTCATCTTCTCTCTCCTCATTATCTCCTTCTTCTTCACTCACATGTGTTGTGATTCATAAGCCAAGAGACATAATAATCCACTACTTGATCTCTACATCATCTAAGTGATCATTTCTAGCACACTTGATTTCTTAGTTAAACTCTTGTGAAGAGTTTGTAGCTTGTTCTATAGCTCTCGGATGGATCATCTTGGATCTAGAGGTGACCGGAGATCGAGTTCTTTTCAACCATCGAAGGAGCCAAGGAGTCGCAGTGTAAAGAAGACCTGAAGGACCGTTTCCTTGAGGTATAACCTTATCACAGTAGATAAGATCTCTAGATAGGGTTTCTAGTTATGGTTTAGCACAAGATCTAGTTTCAAAGTAGGTGTTTCATGCAAGAAAATTATTGTTTGCCACTTCCGCCTCTTCACAAGTGTTGTGAGGGTGTGCAACATCTACTAACATTCATTATCCGCTTGGACCACCTGTCCAACATACTGTCCCTCAAAAGAGGGAAAACTAAAACTCTGACAGTCGCTTTGTCATCCAGATCACCTTGGAAGCCTGGAATGATAATCGTCTCCCGAAGGAGACTGCCATTACCATATCCTTAGAACATCCACTTATGTTCATAAACCGCTTCCCAACGTTTCTCCAGGTTTAGATTAATATATAAACTTATTGCAGCTAGTGAAAAAACAACATCTGGTGTGGTACTTGACATCTCATGATTGATCAATTGCCTAAGCAAGTGGTATGCCAATCATGCAAATCCCTCTCCCTTTTAGTCTGTAAGACATCATTTAGAGAGGGTGACTCCATCACCTGCAGGTACACCACTATGCCAGGAGTCGTCCATTATAAAACACCTTTAGAATAGTGTCAAAGTACCAAAATTAGGAAACTTTCCAAATCTAGATCTAAAACCATTGTTCTAGTAACCAGAATGCCTGATATTATATCCAGATCCTATGTGGAGAAACAACTGTGTGACAACCATAGTATAACCGATCGTAGTATAGGAATTTCACTTCCCATAAAGTTAATGTCATCCAAATACCAGGAACATCACACCCTACTACCTTCTTACTAGATCCATCTCCTATTTTGATGAAGTCAAAGCCTATGACCGTCACATCAAAAATAGATGATCTATCTCCACTATAACTGCTTTAGTCTATAAATAGACACAAGCTACTTGTCCACTATGCTTCCACTGCTCCCACTGACCACAACAACCCTGTGGCAGAGTCATATACACGTGCACTTCTAAAGCTAGTTTAGAATGAAGCCGTATTCATCCTCCTGCTGGGTCTCATAGTCTAGAAAAGCAGTAATAGTAAGTCTGGGTAAACAAGAACCTCCACGTCACCGTCTTTGAGGATACCGAAGTACCTCTCGGGTGCTTGAGGTTACCAACCATATCTGCGAAGTGGCTAATGGAATGCCAAAACTAATTGAATCTTTGGGTTCTACTAAATATTCAGTAATCGTTTGTGGTTTTGGAATCACTTCCAGTTCTACCATACTCCCACTAATGTTTTCTGAAAAGAATCCATTTTACTAAAACTGTGGCGAATGAAGAACAATATATCTATTGATCTTCCAGATGGTAGAAAGTTAACCCTCGTCATAGCCCGGGATAACCCACAAACAACCATTACTGAAACGTGTCTTGAGTTTATCCTGAGTCTGGTTTTAAGCATAAGCCAGACAACTCCATATACCTTAACATCGTTAAGATATGAACCATTTTATATACAATATAGAAACAGGGGCACTAATTTAATTGGAACCAGATTCAAATCATGCAGCTATCTCCAGTGCATGTCAACTAAGTGGAATGAGGCCAAGCAGCATTACTCATCTAGGAGTGCATCCACATATGAGTAACCTGAAAGAGAAGCAAGTTCTCAAAACCATTACTATCAACGAAATACCAAACACAAGTATCTACATCTTCGATCACCTTAAAGAATCCTGATACTTGCAACATATGGTTCTCTACATTATTCAAATACCTATAACTTCTCAAAATTTGGACCTTATATTTCAACGAAATACTTGTCTAAAAATGGAGAAGTCACAAGTAAACAGAATATAGTACGAGCACCAACCCCTTTGTCCTAATGGACACTCGACAACATACAATACTTTGTATAAGTCCCCTGAGTTTAATAACTCAGACCATGTGCATTGTAGGTTGAAAACTGTACTATGGTTAAGAAGAATTACTCCGTTGTTGAATGCTCCTTACCCAATCATCAACTGATACGGGTAAATGTCATAGACATAATTTAAAAAAGATATATCTCACTTTAAAAAATAAACTTACAGATATATCAGTTTCAAATTGGTGCATAACTACGGATATTCGAAACCAAATATTTTCCGTCCGGCAAAAACTTAGGTGATTTCCTCAAATATCACCAATTACAAAGAATTCCGATATAATGAGGATATAATCACCTAATTCCCTATATCTTACTCCCACTCATGATCCGTAATACCATACAGATGTGAGAATCAAGTCTGGTAAATACATACCCTGGAGTTAGAATCTAATTGGGAAATTAGTTTTCAATTAACAACGCACGGTGAAACTGAAACATGAAAATGTTTCGGAGGGGTTTCTGGGTATTCCTAGTAATGCCTCTTCCATTATCCAGATTCATGACTGTAACTGTATATTTCCTTGCCATCTCTCCAATCCTTTTGTATGTCTTTACTTATTACCTTCTGTACACCATCTTTAGGCTAAATGGTTGTCTTCCTTCCCTACTTTTTGGAACCAGCCTATGGTTTGGAAAAGACTATCTAATAAGAGTAATAGGTGTACCCTCCAAAATACCAGGAGCCCTCACAACTTGAAGGTAAAGGGAAAAGACAACTGAATAATCCTTATTTTATTTCTCCAGAACCAGAAACCATCCTCGAACTGGAAAAAATTCTTTCGAGTTCATATGTAACTATACGATGACGTATCCAAGAAATGTGGATCTTCGTAGTGATACGGAATGTTCAGAAGAAATTCAAAGGTGAAGTAGGAGTGGCGATGATATATGTGGCTTTGTTGTGAATGATAGCAGTCGCAATTTACTTTACCCTCTTTCAATTCCCTTTATTTGTCTTTACTTATTACCTTCTGTACACCACACTTAGGCTAATCGGTTTTCTTCCTTCCCTACCATTCGACACCAACCTATGGTTTGGAAGAAGACTATCCAATAAGCGTAATAGGTGTACTCTCCTAAATAGCAGGATCTCTCGCAACCTGAGAGAAGGCAAAGGGAAAAGACAACTGAATAGTCATATTCTATTTCTCCAGAACCGGAAACCATCATCAAATCTGAAACAAGTTTCTTCGAGTTCGTATGTAACTATACGATGGTCATATCCAATAAATGTGGATCTTCGTAATGATACGGAATGTTCCGGAGAAATTCAAAGGGTAAATGTAGGAGTGGCAATGATATATGCATCTATATCAATCCAAAAGCCATTGTGATTTAAGAAGGTTCGGTTAACTTGGTTCATGAGTTTTAGTCTAGGGTCGAGCCATGGCCGCTGCCAAAGAGAGAAAGAAAAGAAACACTCAGCGTTGTTAGTGTATATGCCCTGGAGGCCATTACTGTATCAGACTAGTATGTATATTACTTGATGGAAGCTTGGGATATTCATAGTTGTATAGACAATCTTGCTCGAAATGGTAGTCTGCTACTTGGTTTGTCTCTGCTTTAATGTGTACATGTGTTTCTTTTATTATATCACCTATACGCATTAGTGGAGCCCTTAGGATCTTTGCTTGATTACCAGCGTTGTGATGGCAGTCACACTCGTGGGGCTGGGTAATCTACAAGCACATCCTTATTTACACGTCCCTGGTCGTGGGATTATCGAGACAGGGCATCGATACTCCGGAGTTGACTAGCGTATGCGCTTCTCATCCCAGCGCGGGAGACGGCCTATCCCACAGCCGTCAGTACGTCGTACTTGAGATAGTATGCGGGTGCTCATTAGGTTACGAGTACACTGGACAGGACTCGTCGGGAACTGTTGGTTGGTATTATACATATCGTCAGTTATCAGTTCCCAGGTGACATGAGTACAGCTTAGTCCGTTGACTTGACACTGTCACTTCGCCTCGAGTGTGTTCCCACTGCACTTTGATTACTACCCTACCACGGCTCAAAGGAGTCGTGCAAACAGGTAGTTTTGGATGCAGTCCCGAAGCACTTGGAGGCAGTGACAGTTAGACAGGATTCGTCTCTCCCGGTATTGGGGGTTGACATCGCGCTGTGTCCAGGAGAGCCATTACACAAGTAGTCCCAGGCCAGGGCAAGCGAGTTATACTGGTAGGTTTCCAGTGTTATCTCAGGGTGTTCTGGGCTACACTCCGGCACGACTTGTACCGCTATTAGGGGACTGACGTTTACCGCCCCCCTAGGCCCGCCATGCGATGTATCAGACGAACAGACCGGACTGTACGGAGACTATCATATTCAGGCTTAGTTGGAGTTCAGATGGGTTCACCTCGTCAGTCTTCTTATCGGCATCTACCTGGGGACAGTTACGTACAGCTATTGCCGCTTGCGGTCTGTGGTTAAACCCACTGCCAGCGTAGTGTCGAGTCTTTAGAGTCCCACACAGAGGGTTATTCGCCTTTAGGCAAAATGAGTAGATGTCGTATGGTTTTGCGACAGGGTTCGTTCACATTCGCGCACTTGTACACGTTTGCTGTCCGGACAGCTTATACTAGCGGGCTTTGGTTTAAGCCGGATCCTAGTATATGATTTGGGATTGGTTTTATCTCATTGTATTCGTGTTCCTCGGATCACGGATACGGGTGCGTATGCACAGTTGACTGAGACAGTGGCAGAGGACTTTGATTAGGGTTGATGACCATTGTCATTTTCTTAACCCTAATGCTTATGTGTGAATTATGATTAATTGATATTAGTTAAATATAATTGTGCATGGTTAGGGTTGTTGACCATTTGACCATACTTGACTTGTTGGCCTAGGTTGACATGTTGACCATCATCATTCCATATGAAAGATGCTCTTTGATCCTTGCAAATTGCATTTAATGTGAAATGATAATGGTCAAGTCTTGATTAACCATGACAATTATCTTAGCTAATTATCCAATTTCCATAATTCACATATATGAGGAGAATGGTTCATTTTCTTATTCATTCTATCATTTTGGTTCTCTCTCCTCCTTTTCCTCTCTCTCTAGCTCTCCCCTCTCATGAGTTGAGAATCTCTTGAGCTTGAGATAAATCCTTCTAAAATACTCTCTACTCTTTTTTAAGGTTCTAGGATTAGCACTCCAAGCATCTTAGTTACTTCTAGTTTGAAGTTGAAGCCAAAGGTTGAGGCTCTCGGGTGGATCCTTCTTCGACAAAAGAAGGCGACAAGGAGATCACTTTCATTCACTTCAAGGAGCAAGGAGAGAAGGACTAGAAGCCCTAGGTATAACCTCTTTTCCGAGTAGCTAAACTTTTTAGCTTTGTGGTTAGTTTTTGTTTAGCAAAGATCCTCCTTTTGATAGTCCATGTTGCCTAATGTGTTAAAAATTCGTTTTTTATACCGTTTCTGCCTCCCCGCAAGCACCGGGGTGGGCAACGTGGACTTACAAGCGTGCACTCTAACCTAAATCAGAATGGTTAATCACTTTATCTAATCAGGATTTCTCCCACTGTTTTCTAGAATTCTCTTCCAAACCCAAAAGAAGAATTAGTCGGGATCATTTAAAATCACCCGAGGAGTAAACCAACTCATCAGTGGGAATCGGGATCCAACTATCATCGTATGATAACTTGATGGAAGCTACTCAAGTTATCACACTCCAGAAGTATGAGCATGCATGGCAAGTTTCCTATATGTTTGAAACTCCCGATGTGATTTTTACCCCAAGCGTCTTATGACCTTGACGAAAGCCAACAAATCATAAGTCGCAAGTCAAGTTCTACCCGTCATTGTCCAGATTAATCTAAACCCACCCATACTCGCCCTTGACGAAGGCCAACAAAGCTGTATGACTGTCCTAGATTAATGCAAATCCATGCAACAGAAAAGTAACACATAGCAACCATACACTATGCCTTGACGAAGGACAACAAACATAGCATGAATACTAAGCGCTACCCATCTGAAATGACGGAGGGCTACGGCTGGTTTTTGGCGAAAAACCTTTAACATAATGAACTTGATATCGCTGAAGGAATCCAAGTGGTTTTACAAAAGTATAGTGGCGAAAACTTTTGCTAAAGAGGTCACTCCCGGTGAAGGGATCTCGACTATTTCCTCGTCGAATGAGGTGCAGGATATTCCAAACTGAATACCACGATGCAAAGCAAAAATAATCGACTATAGTGAAGTTATTACAATAACGCAAACTTTTGCTCAAGAGGTCACTCCCGATGAAGGGATCTCGGCTCTTTCCTCGTCGAATGAGGTGGTGGATATTCATAACCGAATACCACTGTGCAAAACAAAAGAAAACGTCTGTAATGTCAGTTTTTAAAAAAAATTGGTTCCAACAACATCATATATATAAGTTTGTTATCCTTGCATTGATCAAAATCAACGCAGTCCCATCAATTAAACATATAACACCAGAAAAGAAAGAAAATATAATGTATGTATATGCCATCCGCATTCGCCACTGGGCCCCGTCATCACCTATTAGGTTACTTAACTAATGACAGAGCGGGGGTTGGACTAGCGTGGGTGCAAAACATATACAATATCTACTAGTATATATATAAATATATATAACAATCGTCCTAGGCATGATATAAAGCAACATCACAGAATCTCAGCCAATAACACTGAGTGGTGGATAATCCTGGAGCCTCGGGTTTCACTTGAGCCGCAAATGAAACCCGACGTTCCCTGTCGTGTGGATAGCCAGTGCAATGAAAACCTAGACCCCTACGAGCGCGGCAAGTTACCTGCCAATCCCAGAAGCAAGGCAACCCCAATCAACAACGTGAATGGGCCACCCAGCACTTCACGGAATCCGGTAACCTGGGCACCCCTCCATGGGTCAACCTATACTCCCTACGAGTGCGGTGAATAGCCTGCCAATTCTATAGTAAGGGCCCCTCCATCTCAACACCATGAGATGCGGACCCGTTGCCCTCTAGAACCCTTCTAATCATTAACTCCACCTTGGGGTAATCCTAGCACAGAAAAGAAAATAATATGTACAAGGGTGACATCGACCTCAACCCGATCGTGCCCCAAACAAATAATATACAAACAGGCAGTGACGGCAGCCCACATGTCGGATGCTCGCCCCGCAATATCAAATGTACGAATGAAATTAAAATATACTACCATTGCACCACTGGCTATCCACCACGACGATCCAACCACAACCACAGCACAACACAGAACATCAACGTGAATGTCACGTTCGCAAACTCGTCTAAAAGAACATATAGCAAGTAGACGAGTTGTACCGCTCTAATGACATTCACGGTCACATATAGTAATGTATGTACTAAAAACTACGACATTAGAATTCCCCACGCAATTAGCAAACTAAACCAATTTCCAAAACCATGAGGGGGTAGGCAATTAGCAAACTAAACAGTGAGCTAAAGTTCCAAAAACCGACCGTTTAAGAAAATTTGGAAGTCCGAATCAAAACGAAACGCGCTCAAACCTTCACGGGGAGTTAGAGCACGAAATTAACTTTGAGTCGGGGGGCCCAGAGGGGGTACCCTACCCCCCAGGCCTGTTAGGTTACGCCAGCACCCCGGCCATCAATCCGTGGCCAAACGCGGAACAAAAACTTTAAAAATACCGGCGCTAACGGAACCCTAATCCCGGATCGAACCATTAAACCTATACTAGTTCTATGAAAAGAACTTTAGAGAGGTTATACCGATCGATCCATGTCCTTCGGTTTTCAACCTCTGTCCCAAGCTCCTCGCGGCTTCCTCGATCATGTTTGTTCTCCGGTGTCCCCACATCGAAGAGGAACCACGTCGAGGGATTGTAATACGGGCTCCCGCCTTAAAAACCAAAGCAACTCGAGCATCCAGTTTGGTTGCCTAGATACCCAAGATGAAGTAGATATAGTGTGTGAAAACTTTGTCTCAAAACACCCAAGGATTCTCATCTCATGAGAGGGAATGGGTGGAGGTGAAAGGAGTTGCCATGGAGGTAAAGAACGAGCTCAAGAAAAGGCAGTGAGTAAAATGCTATTGTTGTGAGGTATTGTTATAAGCAACTAAAGAAAAATCCCAGCACAAAAAAATATCTGCCTTGCTCTCATAAAAATCTCACAACAATACAATAATGAATCAAGCATGGCACATGGGCTCACACCATGACTTAACACCATGAGTCACCAATAGTACATGCCACAATCAATGCACCAAACTAAAACTTGCACTCACACTTTACACCTCAACAATATTAAACATTTATAAAACCCTAAATGTTTAATACAAGAAAAAGAAATGGAAATGGCAACCCTAAAGTTATCTTGTAACGAATTACAAGAATACCCCTCATCCGTATATACATACCTGTATCCGTATTCCGACTGAATACGAATACTACGAGACGAAAATAATCCAACAATATAATATTAAGATCCGGCTTAAACCAAAGCCCACTAGTATTATCTGTCCGATCATGATCCGTGCACAAGTGAACGTATATGATCGAACCCTGCCATAAAACCATACGGCCTCTACAACGTTTCACCCGAACCAGGAAAACCCTCTGTGTGGGAATCTAAATACTCGTCAATACGCTGGCAGCGGGTTTAACCACAAGCACGTCAATGGCACTAGCTGTATGTAACGGCTACCCAGGTATTGAGCGAAAGGGAGGCCGACGAGAAAACTCATCCTGAAACCCCTACTGAGCCTGACAGTGACAATATCCGTACAGTCCGATCCGTTCGTCTATCAGTATAGCAAATCAAGTCTAGGGGGTGGATAAAGTCAGACCCCTAATAACTTGACATTCATTGTCGGTGTGAAGCCCTTCATCACCTGAAAGACTACCGATCCTAGATCAATAATCTTCGTCTACCCCGGCCGAGGATTTCTGGTGATGGCCATCCGTGCACAACGCGACATCAACCCCCAATACCTGGAGAGACGGATTCCCTGACGATCCACTCACAGCCTCCATGTGGCTCGGGACTGTACCCAACTAAAACCTGTTTGCACGACTCCTTTGAGCCGTGGTAGGGTAGTAATCAAAGCACAGTGGGAAATCACACGAGACAAATAACGATCTCAGGTCGATAGACTAACCAGTACACATGTCACCAGGGAACAGCTATCTGACAATAGATATGATACCAACTAGCATGTTCCCGGCGAGTCCGTCCGGTGTACTCATAACCTAATGAGCACCTGTATACATCTTAGGTGAACAGACTGACACCAATGGCATGTGAGACCGGCCAACGCCCCTCGTCGGTATCTCGATCCATATACACTAGTCTACTCTAGAGTATCGATGCCCAATCTCGAAACTCTCACGACTAGGGACTTTTAAGGATGTGCTTATAGACCCCAGCTCCCACGTATATGATCGCCATCATACTGCTGGCAGTCAAGAAAGAATCCTATGGGCTCTATCAACATGTAATAGTGATCTGTAAAGTCACCTGAAGCATGTACATGATGATAAAGAAGAACCAGATAGCATACTATCATCTCGAGTAAGACTGTTCTACCGGTATAGGTCCACCTACAATCATCGCAATCGCGTGCCTGCAATCCAATAATTGACTTGAGGGCACTATAGCCAACAATCTCCCACTTGCACTTAAGGCTAATTATTGCGGTGTTGCATACTCACAGCCCGTGTGATACAGAACACCCAACTTCTCTAGTCGTTTGCGAAACTATTGTGTTTGAGAAATAGCCTCAGTGAGTGGATCCGCTCCAATGTTTCTCTCTATGTCTCTCTTTATCTCAAGTTCATGGAGAAAGCCATCTCCCGAAATGAGCAATACCTGTCTTAGAATATGTCTGGATATCTGATGGGGCCCAGTTCTTAAATGAACTCCAAATCCAGCAAACTTCATAGACTGTATCGTCCACTGAATTCAATCGGTATCTTGCGTCATGCCTCCCTCAGTATCCGCTTGGACCACCTGTCCAAACTACTGCCCCTCAAAAGAGGGAAAACTATAACTCTGACATTCACTCTGTCATCCAGGTCACCTTGGAAGCCTGGAATGATAACCGTCTCCCGAAGGAGGCTGCCATTATCATATCCCTAGAACATCAACTTATGTTCAAAACTGCTTCCGAAAGTTTCTCCAGGATTGGATTAATAGAAAAACCAATTGCATCTAGTGCAAAAACAGTATCTAGTGTGGTACGTGGCATCTCATGATTGACTCAATTGCCTAAGCAAGTGATATGCCAATCATGCACATCCCTCTCCCCTTTAGTCAGTAAGACACCTTTAGAGAGGGTGACTCCATCACCTGCAGGTAGACAACCAAGCCAGGAGTCGTTCATTCTAAATCACCTTTAGAATACTGTCTAAGTACCCATATTGGGAAACTACCCAATTCTAGATCTAAAACCATTGATCTAGTAACCAGAATGCCTAATATTATATCCATATCCGATGTGGAAAAACCACTGTGTGACAACCACAGTATAACCGATCGTAGTATAGTAATTTCACTTCCTATATAGTGCATGTCATCCAAATACCAGGACATCACACCCTACTACCTTCTTAACATATCTATCTCCTATTCTGATGAAGTCAAAGCCTATGACTGCTATATGAAAAATAGATGACCTATCTCCGCTATATCTGCTTTAGTATATAAATAGACATAAGCTACTTGTCCACTATACTTCCGCTGCTCCTACTGACCACAACAACCCTCTGGAAGAGTCATATACACGTGCACTTCTAAAGCTAGCTTAGAACGACGCTATACTCATCCTCCTGCCGGGTCTCATAGTCTAGAACAACAGTAATAGCAATTCTGGGTCAACAAGAACCTCCCTGTCACCGTCTTTGAGGATACCGGAGTACCTCTCGGGTGCCTGAGGTTACCCACCATATGTAAGTCCATGCAACCTCTCCCGGTACTTACGGGCATGCGGAATTTGATGAAAAACAATTTTTCTAGAGGCGGTAACATGGACTCAAAATGGATCTTTGTTAAACTATCTACCTAACAACCTAACTAGGAGTTGTTAACTACTCGGTTAGGGGTTATACCTTTCTTTCTTGAACTCCTTCGTCTTTGACTCTCGATGGTGTACGGATCGGCTTCAGTCCGTCGTCTCCTTGCGCCGAAGATCGATCCACCCGAAAGCTTCTACCTTTGGCTTCTTCTTCGAGCTTTGAAGAAACTAGTTCACTCGGTTTGCTAAACCTTATGAACTAGAGTGAGTAGAGGAGAGTGTGTTAGGATTTTTCTCTACGGTTCTTGCTTCTCAACACATGAGACAAGTGAACCATAGACTAGAGAGAGGGAGAGCAAGAGGAAGAGGATGAGAGCTCAAACACAAGAGAGAGAAAGGAAATGAGAGAATGAGCAAGACTTTTCTCACTTGGCTCTCATAATCCAAAGCCATCATGACCAATAATAGCAATCAAGTATTAGTGATGGTTTAAGTCAAAATAGCCATATCATTTCATGCACTCATTTTGCACAAGATAAACAAGCAAGCAAAAGTCTTTTCCATAAAATGATAGCTATTGTCATGATGATGGTCAACCAGTCCAACCTAGTCAACCGGTCAACAAAGTCAACAAGTCAACAAAGTCAACCCCTCAACAACCATGTCAATATAATACTTAATTAATATTATTGTTAATCATATATCATATTCTCATTAGGGTTGAGCAAAAAGTCAACAGCCAACAGTCAACAACCCTAATGAGAATCCTCTGCCTCTGTCTCTCCGTCAACTGTGCATACACACCCGCATCCGCGTTCCGAGGAACACGAATACAAACGAGATAAAACCAATCCCAAAACGTACACTAGGATCTGGCTAAAACCAAAGCCCGCTAGTGTTAACTGTCCGGACACTGTACGTGCACAAGTGCACGGATGTGACCGAATCCGGTCGCAAAACCATGCGACCTCTACTCTTTGGGCTAAAGGCAAATAGCTTTCTGTGTGGGACTCTAAAGACTCGACACTACGCTGGCAGTGGGTTTAACCACAGACCGCAAGCAGCACTAGCTGTGCGTAACGGTCCCCAGGTAGATGCCGACAAGAAGACTGACGAGGTAAAACCCATCTGAACTCCTACTGAGTCTGACTGTGACAGTCTCCATACAGTCCGGTCAGTTCGTCCGATACATCGCGTGGCGGGCCTAGGGGGCGGTAAACTTCAGTCCCTAAGAGCGGTACAAGTCGTGTCGAAGTGAAGCCCAGAACACCCTGAGATAACACTGGAAACCTACCAGTATATTTCGCTTGCCCTGGCCAGGCACTACTCGTGTAATGGCTCTCCTAGACACCGCACGAAGTCAACCCCCAATACCGGGAGAGACGAATCCTGTCTAACCGTCACTGCCTTCAAGTGCTTCGGGACTGCACCCAAAAACTACCTGTTTGCACGACTCCTTTGAGCCGTGGTAGGGTAGTAATCAAAGTACAGTGGGAACACACTCGAGGCGAAGTGACAGTGTCAAGTCAGCGGACTAAGCTGTACTCATGTCACCTGGGAACTGATAACTGACGATAGGTATAATACCAACCAATCAATTCCCGACGAGTCCTGTCCAGTGTACTCGTAACCCAACGAGCACCCGCATACTATCTCCAGTACAACGTACTGATGGCTGTGGGACAGACCATCTCCCACACTGGGATGAGAAGCGCATACGCTAGTCTACTTCGGAGTATCGATGCCCTGTCTCGATAGTCCTGCGACTGGGGACCTGCATAAGGATGTGCTTATAGATTACCCAGCCTCCACTAGTGTGACTGCCATCACAACGCTGGTAATCAAGCAAAGATCCTAAGGGCTCCACTAATGTGTATAGGTGATATACTAAAATAAACACATGTACACATTGAAGTAGAAACAAACCAAGTAGCATACTACTATATTGAGCAAGATTGTTTATACAAGGTGAATATCCCAAGCTTCCATTAAAGAATATACAAACTAGTATGATACAGTAATGGCCTCTAGGGCATATACACTAACAATCTCCCACTTGCACTAAGGCCATGTACTGGCGTATCGAAGACCTATCATCTCGATCAGCCGCTCGAACTGAGTCTGGGGTAAGGCCTTTGTGAGTGGTTCAGCAGTGTTATCTTCTGTAGAAACTCTACGAACCTCGTTCTCCTGGCGACCCACGATCTCCCTGATCAGGTGATACCGCCTTAAGATGTGTCTGGACTTCTGATGGGACCTTGGTTCCTTTGCTAAAGCTATAGCCCCGTTGTTGTCGCAATACAGAGGTATTGGATCAACAATAGACGGAACCACCTAAAGTTCAGTTAAGAACTTCCTTACCCAGACAGCTTCTTTTGCGGCATCTGCAGCAACGATATATTCCGCTTCCATCGTCGAGTCAGCAACGGTTTCCTGTTTGGAACTCTTCCAACACACTGCCCCACCATTGAGGGTAAAGACATAACCCGATATGGACTTGGAATCATCCTTGTCACTTTGGAAGCTGGAGTCAGCAAAAGCCTCGATCTGGAGGTCTTTTCCGCCATACACCAAGAACATCTACTTAGTCCTTCTAAGGTACTTGAGAATGTTCTTTACTGCTATCCAATGTTTCTCCCCAGGGTTTAACTGATACCGGCTTACCACACTCAGTGCATAAGCTACATCTGGTCTGGTACACAACATCACATACATTATAGAGCCTACCGCAGATGCGTAGGGTATAATAGACATGCGATCCCTTTCCAAATCAGTCTTGGGAGACATCTCTTTGGAGAGGGTGATCCCGTGACAAGCCGGTAGATTACCGCGCTTGGAATCTTCCATACAGAACCTTTTCAGTATGGTGTCAATGTACCTGGACTGTGAAAGTCCTAATATCCTCTTGGATCTATCACGATGGATCCGGATCCCCAGGATGTATGAGGCATCACCCAGGTCTTTCATGGAGAACCTGTATGACAAGAACCCCTTGACAGATTGTAGCATAGGAATGTCATTTCCTATTAAGAGAATGTCATCCACGTATAAAACGAGGAATACTACAGTTCTCGCTACAAATCTACTATAGATGCATGGTTCATCTGGATTTTTGATAAAGCCAAATTCCTTGACCGTCTCATCAAAACAGATGTTCCAACTCCGCGATGCCTGCTTTAGTCCATAGATGGACTTAAGCAACTTGCACACCTTTCCGCTGCTCCCACTCTGAATGAAACCCTCTGGCTGGTCCATATAAACACACTCCTTTAAATTTCCATTTAGAAAAGCGGTCTTTACGTCCATCTGCCAAATCTCATAGTCGTGGAAGGCAGCAATGGCAAGAAGGATTCGAATGGATTTTAGCATAGCTACTGAAGAAAAGGTCTCGTCATAGTCCAAACCAGGTCTTTGACGAAAACCCTTTGCAACCAGTCTAGCTTTATAGGTCTCAACCTGTCCATCTACACCAATCTTCCTTTCGAAGATCCACTTGCATCCTACGGGTTTTACCCCATCTGGAGCAACGTCCAACGTCCATACTTTGTTGGTGTACATGGACTCCATTTCGGTCTGCATTGCATCCAGCCATTTTACCGAGTCAACGCTCTGAATGGCCTGTTGGAAGCTAGTCGGCTCATCATAATCTATGATGCAATCCTCTCTATCCCCGTCTATGAGAAAACCGTAGTATCATTCGGGCAGATGAGACTTCCTACTACTCCGGCGGAGCGGCGTAGGAATGTCATTTTCTTTTGAACTCTCTGGTTCCACTAAGCTTTCAGTAATAGTCTGTGGTTCTGGAATTTCTTCCAGTTCTATTTTGCTCCCACTTGTTTCCTTTTCTAATAACTGGTGTTCTAGAAAATGGGCATTGCGAGAAACAATGATCTTTTGTTCCTCTGCGTAATAGAAGAGATATCCCTTGGAGTTCTTTGGATATCCCAGAAACTTGCACTGTACTGAGCGTGCCTCGAGCTTGTCCGCATGCTGCTTTTTGACAAAAGCTGGACTTCCCCATGTCTTAAAGTGATTAAGATAGGGTCTCTTCCTACACCACATCTCATATGGTGTAGTAGGCACAGTCTTAGTTGGAACTCGGTTCAAAAGGTATGCAGCTGATTCTCGTGCATATCCCCAGAATGATCGCGGTAACTCAGCGTTACTCATCATAGACCGTACCATATCCAATAGGGTTCGGTTCCGTCTCTCCGATACACCGTTATGTTGCGGAGTGTATGGAGGAGTAAGCTGAGAGAGAATTCCGTTCTCTTTTAAATAGTCCAGGAACTCGGCACTCAAGTATTCACCACCTCGATCCGATCTTAGAATCTTGATACTTTTGCCGGTTTGTTTTTCCACTTCATTCTTATATTCCTGGAATTTTCCAAAGGCTTCGGACTTATGTTTCCTTAAGAAGACATAACCGTACCTTGAAAAGTCATCCATAAAAGTAATGAAGTAAGAATAACCGCTTCGCGCATGTGTAGACATTGGACCGCACACGTCGCTGTGTACGAGTCCCAAGAGCTCGCTCGCTCTTACTCCGTGTCCAGTGAACGGAGTCTTTGTCATCTTTCTTTTGAGACAGGATTGACAAGTGGCATACGATTGATATTCGAACGGATTCAAATATCCTTCTGTATGTAACTTCGTCAACCTTCTCTCATTGATGTGACCCAGTCTATAATGCCATAAGAAAGTCTGATTTATTTCCGGAGACTTTCTTTTGTTTGTATTCTGGACATTGAAAATCTGTGGTTGGTTTAATACGTATATACCATTGCTTAATGTACCTAACCCAATCAGAACTTGATTAAGGTGAATGTTTACAATATTACTTACAAACGCAAATTCATAACCTTCTTTAGAAATCAAAGATACAGAAATGATATTACAAGTTGCGTTGGGTACAAAAAAGCAATCATGTAAAACCAAAACATGTCCATCTGACATTCCCAGGTGATAGTCCCCCACGGCCTTAGCATCCATGCTAGCTCCGTTTGCAACTTTGAGGGTCATGTCACCTGCCTTCAAAACCCTACGGTTTCTCAACGCCTGCAAAGAATTACAGATATGAGATCCTGATCCGGTATCCAATACCCAGGAAGTAGAGTTTATTGATAGACAGTTTTCAATAACATAGACACCTGAAGCTGAAGCCGCAACTTGCTTCAGTTCCTGTGTCCTGGCTTTCCAAGCCATGCAATCTTTCTTCTAGTGTCCACTCTTATGACAAAAAAAGCACTCTTCCTTATCCACAAGCCTTCCCGCTACCTTTGTTGCTTTTGCCTTTCCCTTCGTATCCACTTTACTAACACCGCCCCTTGGTTTGGCGGGGGCTTTCTTCTTCTTTCCCTTGGCTTTCGCCTTGGACCTAGAAGATTAAGATCCTCCTACAAACAAAGTGGATGTTTCCCTACCTTTCTGTAGGGTGCCCTCTGCACTCCTCAGCATATTGAGGAATTCTGAAAGTTCAACTTCTTTTTCTTGTAAGTTGAAGTTCAGGATAAACTGGGCGTAAGTGGAAGGAAGGGACTGGAGAATCAAGTCTGTATAGAGCTCGTTCTCTAACGTGGTCCTAAGTTCCGCGAGCTCCTCAATGAAGCCAATCATCTTAAGCACGTGTTCCGCTACCGATGATCCGATGGCCAACTTTGCCGAAAATAACTTCTTCGACACTTCGTATCTTGCGATAGGAGATTTCTCTCCATACAGTTCTTTTGTATGGAGAAATATGGATTCGAGGTCCATATTCTCGTGCCTCCTCTGATGTTCGTTGTCCATAGAGGCAAGCACGAGGCACCTGGCCTTCGCGCAATCGATCTCCCAAGTCTTTCGGATTTCCTTATCCGCGACGCTGGAGGTGGGACTTGGGACAGGGGGTGCTTTGGTGGTAAGGAGATACCCCAACTTGTCATAAGTGATTGCCATTTTGACATTCCTGAGCCAATCTTTGTAGTTTGGCTCTGTCAGTATGTTTTTATCTAGAAGTAACTTAAGTACATCATGTCGACTGGTCGCTGCAATTAGGAGAGAGAGAAGAAACACTCAGCATGACGCTCTTGCAAGTTTAGAGTGGTTTTTAGTTTTTCTAAAATGGATGGCTCCCACTGTCTCTCGAATCCCTCCTCAAACCAAAAAGGAAGAATTAGTCAGGATCAATCTCACCGTACAATACTTGCTTAACCGTTCGGCCAGGCTGGTGTCGGTACTTCGAGGGAGGTTTTCCAACGCTTTTGCGAAGTTCCTTAATTTAAGAACCTCTTTTCCCTGGGGGCGTAGCCCCGCTAACACCTTTCTAGACACCTACTTGGTTTATAGCATTGATCGTTAAGTGAGAAATTTCCCGAGGAGTAGCAAATACTCACAGAAGGATCGGGATCCAAAAATCATCGCGTGACGAAACTGAAGGAATCCTACCAGAATCATTGCACTCCAAATGGTATGCAACACCAGCAAGTTTCAGTTCTTTTGAAACTCCCGATGTGGATTTTTGCCCCATGCTCTTATGACCTTGACATTGGCCAAAATATCATAAGTTACATGTCAAGTTCTACCCGTCATTCTCCAGGTTAATTTGAGCCCATCAGCACATACCCTTGACTTTGGCCAAAATGGTAGAACGACTGCCCCAAACCAACACATCTATCTATGCTGCACATGAATACCCAATAGCTACCAATCACTATGCCTTGACTTTGGCCAACATACATAGCTTGAATACTATTGACCATCCATGTGAAACGACGGAGGGCTACGAATGGTTTTGGCGAAACCGTGAACGTAGTGAACTTGATATAATCGATGGAACGAGATAGTTTTTAAAAGGAGTGGCTTAAGCTCTGCGTTTAAAAGTTATTTTGAAAAGAAACCGAGTGGTTTTTGAAAGTGTTCCAACGACTTTTACTTAGTTTATTTTTCTTTGCATTAGTTCTTTTAATGCGTATTTTTCTTGCATTAGTTCTTTTAATGCGTCCCATCATTTAATCCTACCATTGCAGAAAACAACCAAAATATGACGTACACTTATGCCATTCGCATTCGCCACGGGGCCCCATCATTACCTGTTAGGTTACATAACTAACGACAGAGCGGGGGCTGGGCTAGCGCGGCTGCAAAACAAAAGCAACGCCTAAATAATATCATATATAGATATATTGCAATGATAGTCATTTCAGATCACAGATGAACACATTGGATATACTAGGAACCCGCAATTCGTACGAGCCTAAAATGAAAAGAAGATTACATGGTCGCGGTGAATAGCCAAACCCCACCCTAGACCCCTACGGGTGCGGCAAACTACCCGCCAAATATTCGAAGTGGAGCAACCTCCCTCAACGACGTGAGTAGGCGACTCGGCACTTCGAGATACCCGGTAGTTTGTGCACCCCACCTTAGGTCTATCTTAGGAGCAAAAACAGTAAAAAGAAATTATACAATGACGGCTACAACCCCGACCCGGTTGTGCGGCCATATAAATAATATTACATCAATTTACAAATTTACATGAATTGAAAGAAAAGAAAACTCTCATCTCACAACCCTCGGCTATTCACCCGCGACAATCCAATGAATTCATATACACATACTAACATCATCACGGATCACAGATTTATATAACCCCCACTAATCGACATATATCGATTAGCAGACGTTCAATACAAATATCACATCACAGATATAAACCCGTTAGCCTTAGTCTTTAGAAACTCGATCAAAATACGGTTTTTAAAGCCCCCAAAACAAATTTTTCTTTATGGAAAATCTGGGCTGAAAAAACATATACCAAAAATCCCAAAATACCCCACTAAGTATACTGCAGTGAAGAAAATCCACAGAAGAGTTAAATGGGCCGCCGAACCGCGGCAAGAGCATGCTCTTGCCGCGTTTCCGCGGCTCTTCGATGAGATCTCTTGATCGTTTTTCTTCAGTGCACTATAAAAACCCTGAGTCGATTTTTGAAGCATGATTTATTACTTTTACAACACTTTAAAAATCGACAGCAAGTTTGATATCGGGGTGTATTTCGCGACTTTTTCTCCGATCGAATTTCTAGTTACTATGCTAACATGTTAGGTAGTGTTTAACCTGGGCTCTGATACCACTGTAAGTCCATGCTACCTCTTCCGGTACTTACGAGCATGCGGAATTTGATGAAAAACAATTTTTCTAGAGGCGGTAACATGGACCCAAAACGGATCTTTGTTAAACTATCTACCTAACAACCTAACTAGGAGTTGTTAACTACTCGGTTAGGGGGTTATACCCTTTTTCTTGAACTCCTTCGTCTTTGACTCTCGATGGTGTACGGATCGGCTTCAGTCCGTCGTCTCCTTGCGCCGAAGATCGATCCACCTGAAAGCTTCTACCTTTGGCTTCTTCTTCGTGCTTTGAAGAAACTAGTTCACTCGGTTTGCTAAACCTTATGAACTAGAGTGAGTAGAGGAGAGTGTGTTGGGATTTTTCTCTATGGTTCTTTCTTCTCAACACATGAGACAAGTGAACAATAGACTAGAGAGAGGGAGAGCAAGAGGAAGAGGATGAGAGCTCAAACACAAGAGAAAGAAAGGAAATGAGAGAATGAGCAAGACTTTTCACTCTTGGCTCTCATAATCCAAAGCCATCATGACCAATAATAGCACTCAAGTATTAGTGATGGTTTAAGTCAAAATATCCATATCATTTCATGCACTCATTTTGCACAAGATAAACAAGCAAGCAAAAGTCTTTGCCATGAAATGATAGCTATTGTCATAATGATGGTCAACTAGTCCAACCTAGTCAACCGGTCAACAAAGTCAACAAGTCAACAAAGTCAACCCCTCAACAACCATGTCAATATAATACTTAATTAATATTATTGTTAATCATATATCATATTCTCATTAGGGTTGAGCAAAAAGTCAACAGTCAACAGTCAACAGTCAACAACCCTAATGAGAATCCTCTGTCTCTGTCTCTCCGTCAACTGTGCATACACACCCGCATCCGCGTTCCGAGGAACACGAATACAAACGAGATAAAACCAATCCCAAAACGTACACTAGGATCTGGCTTAAACCAAAGCCCGCTAGTGTTAACTGTCCGGACACTGTACGTGCATAAGTGCACGGATGTGACCGAACCCTGTCGCAAAACCATGCGACCTCTACTCTTTTGCCTATAGGCGAATAGCTTTCTATGTGGGACTCTAAAGACTCGACACTACGCTGGCAGCGGGTTTAACCACAGACCGCAAGCAGCACTAGCTGTGCGTAACGGTCCCCAGGTAGATGCCGACAAGAAGACAGACGAGGTGAAACCCATCTGAACTCCTACTGAGTCTGACTGTGACAGTCTCCATACAGTCCGGTCTGTTCGTCTGATACATCGCATGGCGGGCCTAGGGGGCGGTAAACGTCAGTCCCCTAATAGCGGTACAAGTCCTGTCGGAGTGAAGCCGAGAACACCCTGAGATAACACTGGAAACCTACCAGTATATCTCGCTTGCCCTGGCCAGGGACTACTCGTGTAATTGCTCTCCTAGACACAGCGCGATGTCAACCCCCAATACCGGGAGAGACGAATTCTGTCTAACCGTCACTGCCTCCAAGTGCTTCGGGACTGCACCCAGAAACTACCTGTTTGCACGACTCTTTTAAGCCGTGGTAGGGTAGTAATCAAAGTACAGTGGGAACACACTCGAGGCGAAGTGACAGTGTCAAGTCAGCGGACTAAACTGTACTCATGTCACCTGGGAACTGATAACTGACGATAGGTATAATACCAACCAATCAGTTCCCGACGAGTCCTGTCCAGTATACTCGTAACCCAACGAGCACCAGCATAGTATCTCCAGTACGACGTACTGATGGCTGTGGGACAAACCATCTCCCACACTGGGATGAGAAGCGCATACGCTAGTCTACTCCGGAGTATCGATGCCCTGTCTCGATAGTCCTGCGACTAGGGACCTGCATAAGGATGTGCTTATAGATTACCCAGCCCCCACTAGTGTGACTGCCATCACAACGCTGGTAATCAAGCAAAGATCCTAAAGGCTCCACTAATGTGTATAGGTGATATACTAAAATAAACACATGTACACATTGAAGTAGAAACAAAACAAGTAGCATACTACTATATTGAGCAAGATTGTTTATACAAGGTGAATATCCCAAGCTTCCTTTAAGTAATATACAAACTAGTATGATACAGTAATGGCCTCTAGGGCATATACACTAACACCATATCTGCGGAGTGGCTAATGGAATGTTAAACCCGATTGAATCTTTAGGTTCTATTAATTTTTCAGTAATCGTTTGTGGTTCTGGAATCACTTCTAGTTCTACCATACTCCCACTACTGTTTTCTGAAAAAATCTATTTTACTAAAACTGTGGAGAGTCAAGAACAATATCACTATTGATCTTCCAGATGGTAGAAAGTTAACCCTCAGCATAGCCTGGGATAACCCACAAAATGCCATTACATAAACGTGCCTTGAGTTATCCAGAGTCTGGTTTTAAGCATAAGCCGGATAACTCCATATACCTTAACATCGTTAAGATATGAACTATTCTATATACAATATAGAAACAGAGGCACTGATTTAATTGGAACCAGATTCAAATCTTGCAGCTGTCTCCAGTGCATGTCAACTAAATGGAAGGAGGACGATCAGCATTACTCATCTAGGATTGCATCCAGATATGAGTAACCTGAAAGATAAGCAAGTTCTCAAAACCATTACTATCAACTGAATACCAAACACAAGTATCTATATCTTCAATCACCTTGAAGAATCCTGATACTTGCAACACCTGGTTCTCTACTTTATTCTTGTACCTATAACTTTTCAAAACATGGACCTTGTATTTCTTCGAAACACTTGTCTAAAACTTGAGAAGTCATAAATAAACAGAATATAGTACGAGTACCAACCCCTCTGTCCTAATGGACACCGGACAACATACAATACTTTGTATAAGTCCCCTGAGTTGATTAACTCAAACGCTGTGCGTCGTTGTTCGAAAACTGTATCTATGGTTAAGAAGAATTACATCGCTGTTTAATGCTCCTTACCTAACCATCAACTGATATACGTAAATGTCATGGACATAATTTCAAAAAGTTATATCTCACTTTATGAAATAAACGTACAGATATATCAATTTGAAATTGGTGCATAACAACGGATATTCAAAACTAAATATTTGCAGTCAGGAAAAACCCCAGGTGATTTCCTCAAATATCACCAATTACAACGAATTCCGATATAATGAGAATATAATCACCTAATTCCCAATAACTTACTCCCACTCATCATCTGTAAAAACATACAGATGTGAGAATCAAGTCTGGTAAATACATACCCTGGAGTAAGGATCTAATTGGGAAATCAGTTTTCAATTAACAACGCATAGTGAAACTGAAACATAAAAATGTTTCGAAGGGGTATCCGGGTATTCCTAGTAATGCCTCTTCCATTATCCAAATTCATGACTGTAACCGTATATTTCTTTACCATCTCTCCAAATCCCTTTATTTGTCTTTACTCAATACCTTCTGTACATCATCCTTACGCTAATTGATTTTCTTCCTTCCCTACCGTTCGGCACCAGCCTATGGTTTGGAAGAAGACTATCCAATAAGTGTAATAGGTGTACCCTCCCAATCCAAGGAGCCCTCGCAACCTGAGAGAAGGTAATAATAAAAGACAACCTGAATAATCCTATTCAATTTCTTCTGAACCGGAGAAATGCAAAGGAGAAGTAGGAGTAGCGATGATATATGCGGTTTGGTCGTGAATGATAGCAGTCGCATTTTACTTTGCCCTCATTCTAATCCCTTTATTTGTCTTTACTTATTACATTCTGTACATCACACTTAGGCTAATTAGTTTTCTTCATTCCCCACCTTTCGGCACCTGCCTATGGTTTGGAAGAAGACTATCCAATAAGCGTAATAGGTGTACCCTCTCCTAATCCTAAGAGCCCTCATAACCTGAGAGTAGGTAAAAGGAAAAGACAACTGAATAGTCCTATTCAATTTCTCAAGAACCTGAAACCATCCTCGAATCTGAAACAAGTTTCTTCGAGTTCCTATGTAACTATACGATGGTCATATCCAATAAAAAGGGGATCTTCGTAGCGATATGGAATGTTCCGGAGAAATGCAAAGGGTAAAAGTAGGAGCGGCAATGAAGTATGCAACTTTGACAATCCAAAAGCCAGTGTGTTTTAAGAAAGTTCGGTTAACTTGGTTTATGAGTTCTAGTCTAGGGTCGGGACATGGTCGCTGCCAGAGAGAGAGAGAAAAGAAACACTCAGTGTGCACTCTAACCTAGATAAGAATGTTTATCTATTTATCTAATCAGGATGTCTCCCACTGTATCCTCAAATTCTCCTCCAAACCCAAAAGAAGAATTAGTCGGGATCATCTAAAATCACCCGAGGAGTAAACCAACTCATCAGTGGAAATCGGGATCCAACTATCATCACATGATAACTTGATGGAATCCACTCAAGTTATCATACTCCAGAAGGTATGCGCATGTCTGGCAAGTTTCCTATATGTTTGAAACTCCCGATGTGATTTTTACCCCATGCTCTTATGTCCTTGACGAAGGCCAACATATCATAAGTCACAAGTCAAGTTCTACCCATCATTGTCCAGGTTAATTTAAACCCACTCGTACATATTCTTGACGAAGGCCAAAATAGTAGTACTACTGTCCCAAACTAACGCATCTATCTATGCAACAGAAAAGTAACAAATAGCTACCATACACTATGCCTTGACGAAGGCCAACATACATAGCATGAATATTAAGTGCTACCAGTCTGAAATGACGGAGGGCTACGAATGATTTTTGGCGAAAAACCTTTAACGTAATGAACTTGATGTCGTTGAAGGAATTAGATAGGTTTACAAATATATAGTGGCGAAAACGTTTGCTAAAGAGGTCACTCGCGGTGAAGGGATCTCGGCTCTTTCCTCGTCTAATGAGGTGCAGGATATTCCACTTAATACCACGATGCAAAGCAAAAAAGTAATCGACTATAGTGAAGTTATTACCCTGACGCAAACTTCTGCCCAAGGGGTCACTCCCGGTGAAGGGATCTCGACCCTTGCCTCGTGGAATGAGGTGCTGGATATTCATAACCGAATACTTCTATGCAAAACAAAAGATAACGTCCTTGCAATAATAGCTTTTAAAAATTTGTTCCAACAACATCGAATAGGTCAGTTTTCCTTGCATTGATCAGAATCAACGCAATCCCATCAACTATTCACAACAGAAAAGAACGAAAATATGATGTATGTATATGCCATCTGCATTCGCCACTGGGTCCCGTCTTCACCCGTTAGGTTACTTAGCTAACGACAAAGCGGGGACAGGACTAGTGCGGGTGCAAAACATATACAACATCTACCAGTATATATATAAAAATATATAATAATCGCTCCAGGCATGATAAATGCAACATCACAGATAAACGATACGCATCACAGAACAATACAGATAATCTGGGAGACCTGGGTTTCCTTTGAGCCGCAAGTGAAACCCGACGTTCCACTGGTCGTGTGGATAGCCTGTGCAATGAAAACCTAGACCCCTACGAGTGCGGCAAGTTACCCGCCAAAACCAGAAGCGAGGCAGCTGTAAGTCCATGTCACGCACCCCACGAACTTGCGGGGAGGTGGAATATATGAAAAAGGATTATCAAAGTTTCGTAACACGGACTTGAGCGCATGAATCGTATCTAAACCGTTACTAGAAAACTACGAGAGGTTTAACTACTCGGATTCGAAGTTATATGTCACGACCCGAATATTTCGACTCGTGACCGGCACTTAACCATGCTACGTCTACAGACGTAACGCGACTAAGTAAGCCGAACCCAGAAATCAAAACCATTTAAAAGTAGCGAGTGTTGAAAACATTTAATTAAGACATTTAGAAAACCTTAAATACTTCAATAAGTTCTTTTAAAGTTACGTTATCATTTAAATAATTTTGGCAGCATTTCCTTTGTAAAAGTAACCCCGAAATTGGGCAGGATATGAGTGAAAATGAGATATAATGAAACCAAAACATTCCCAAACGGAAGCAATCACGCCCATCGGCGGAAACCATCATCACAAGAGTGATATACGACGCCGTAGCGAAGAATAAGCAATAAGTAAACATCAAAGAATAATAGTTGCATATAAAAACAGTCGGCTCCCACGAGCTCGACACCAGAATACAAAAATATACATCATCGTCCTCACACAGTATATATGTCCAGTACATATATGGTAGATGGAGAATACTAGATACAAAAGGGGTACAATAAAAGTAATCAGATACCACAACCCAACTAAAAGCAAAACAGCTCTCGCACCAACTGTAGTGGTATCTGTAGCCAAAAGATGCAAAAGGCAGCCTGCCGCTACTACGCTGAGGAGCAACCTGCAAATACTGTGGCATAACGGGGGTGAGTTGCTAACTCGTAAATAGAGATAACATATAAAGGTAATCGCGAGCATGCACGTACTGCGCTATTCTATCATATGCCAGCAAGTAAGATCTATATGCGTCAAGCAGTAGGTGCAATAATCATGCAATTACTCTGTCAGGTAAAATAACTACAGGATGAGATACATGATAATCAATGCTGAGCATGGGATAAATAACATCTACACGAAATAGCAACGTGGAAAAATAATCGGTGCCCAAAACTGCACCCAAATCCTAAACAACCCAGGCGCCGGCACTCCCATCGGCCCTCAAATCCTATAAATCGCTGAAAAACCATGAGTGCCCATCATCGGCACTCAAATATCATAAATACTCGTGTCCAGCATCGACACGCAAATCCTCATATATCAGGCTTCGTAAGTCCGGATCAGCCCACGGGCTCCGTCTGCGGTATCGGCCTTCGGCCCCGGCAGTACGGATCATCCCGCATAAATCTTTCGACTCTGGTCAGTATCCTCCGGATAACCGCAAGGTCCAACCAATCACCGGTAGGTACTCGCCACCCTGCTATGCTCATCGTCTACTCCACGAAAAACATTTCTCGCCCTGGGGAACCATACCTGGTCCACCACGAACCCGCAAACGGATCATCTAACTCCTCGAATCGGGTTTCAAACACACGTCTCAGCACCGAGAAAATGCATGGTGGGCGCACCAAAATATCATATCACGAGGAACCGGGTTTTCAAATAGTGCATCTTTTCTTAAATAATCCCACGGTCCTCAAAACCAGAAATCACATGAAAATCCAACACCAAGAAGTAAATCAAATGTGATGTGCTATGTACGTCAAGCCATAATATAGGTACAAGGGGAAACCGCTATAAAAATTGTTTCCGTTTTTAAAGACATCATGCGGCTCCCAATTTCTATGAAACTCATATCGAATCATATGTGAAATGAACTACAGCAATATAATCATGGCATTTCTACAGTGAGTGGGTCATGGAAATTACTAACGGTCTGTGTGTAACATGCAGATTAGTGCTCGTGCAACATGAACCGTTAGTAATAGTGCGGTGTTATATCAATTCTAAGTTTACTTACATATAGCAGGGAATGCAGTATGCAACAACAGTATCCATGACAGTCAAAGGGGTAAATGCAACATATAACTATAAGGTCCTATCAGCCCTGACGCATAACGCCATGCGGGCGATATCCCCGTAGATGTTAAATCTACTCACCGAAGTCTCGCGCTAAGTGTAGACGACGACTTGTTTCCCCTTCTTCGCAGCGTCCGTCTCACTCGCCTGCGAACCTAGAATCACACAATATATCACATATAAGCTCAAATCCACAAAACGTGATATTACGGTCAAACTAGAAACCCGCGTCGCAAACCAAGCGCGCGTGTGCGCGATACGCTAAAACGTCTGATTATGCACCTGAAACTACCCCGACGCGTCGCGATACGCAGAAACCCCAAACCCACACACGTATCACGCGTGTCGCGAAGGTTTAAAAAATACGAGTAACAGGTATTTAGCTCCAGATTTTTCTACAGGAAGAACCAAATAAAATTTTACATGCCATGAGTCTAAGGGTTGCAGAAGACACCAATAGAGCCAAACCCCAACCCAATCCCTCCCCATCTTGCGGCAATTTGCGTCCAGAATCAATATTTCGGCGGCTACTGTACGGAATTTGGGGGTCGTGTTCTACATAAGGGATCAGCACCTCACAACTATACTGCAGTCTTCATAATTCTATTCTGAACACACTGGGTCGATAGCAGATTTCAGAAAGTCAAAATTTGCTTAAAAACGATGAATTTGCATCAAATAGCAATCTGGTAGTATTTTAGTGCAATTGGGGCTAAGCTAGGTTAACATGGCCCTAACAACACTCCAACAACTTACTAAAACCAATTCATATATCACTTGGTCAAGTTTCCCCCTAATTACAACATAAAGCACTAAATACACATAACTATCGCTAATCGAAGCTAACTACACAATTAAGCGAAAGTAGGAATAAGTTTAGAGGTTATACCCTCAAGGAATCTCACAAGCAAGTAGAAGGAGAAGAAGAAGAGGGAATGGAGCTGCTGGGGTGTTCTTGCTGCTGCCTGGAGCTGTTGCTGCTGCTGCCTGTAGCTGCTGCTGCTGTTGCCTGAGCTGCTGTTGCTGAAGCTGGAGTTGCTGCTGCTGAGTTTGCTGCTGCTGCTGTGAGGGGTGTGTGTGTGTATGAATGTATGAGTGAGAGGTTGAGAGGAAAAAAAACACAAGAATGAGAGGAAAAGAAAAGATAATCCCCAAGGTCAACCCCTCCACTCTCTCTCTTCATTTAATGAGGCATGGCAAAGGCCATCATGCCCCATAATGCACACACACTCTCTCTCTCTCTCTGACCAAGTCAACACTCCAAAAGAAAATTCAAATTAAAACAACCATAAATTAACTAATTAGACTTAATTAAAACCCAAAATACTTAATCCCCATTATTTAACCCACCATGGTTCTTAATCATGGTATTATCTCATTTTAAACCCTAGTTTACATGCACATGTGTGTGCAAACCTAGGAAAATTCTAGAAAAATATTTATTAAATTTGGAAAAATATTGGAAACTCAATTTGGTAAACTTTTTATTAAAAACCCTTTATTTAAATATAATTATCCACTAAACACATCCTAAGGTGTTACAATCTCCCCCCCCCCCCCTTAAAAGAAATTCGTCCCAGAATTTGAAATATAAAGCTATTCATACCTTCAAAGAGATGAGGGAACCCGTTCCGCATCTCGCCCTCGGCTTCACAAGCGATCTCTTCGCCACTCAGGCTGCGCTAAAGCACCTTCACTGATGGCAAGACCTTCGATCTAAGTTTCTTCACCTTCCGGTCCAATATCACGACTGATTGCTCGGTGAACGAAAGGTCGCGCTCGAGCTGAACGGTCTGATGCTGAATCATGTTCGAAGGGGCATGTAGGTATCTGCGAAGCATAGACACGTGGAACACGGGGTGAACATCTAGGAAGTCAGGTGGAAGAGCCAAACGATAAGCCACTGCGCCCACACGCTCGAGGATCTCGAAGGGACCTATGAATCTGGGGCTAAGCTTCCCCTTCCGTCCAAACCTCATCACTCCCTTCATCGGAGAGACCCTCAGAAAAACGTGATCTCCAACTGCGAGCTCTAATCTGCGGCTGCGCCTATCAGCATACGATCTCTGCCTGCTTTGAGCTGTCCTCATCCTGTCTCGAATCAGCTGTATCTTCTCGGTCGTCTCCTGTACGATTTGGGGCCCCAAAATACTGCTCTCACTGAGCTCTGTCCAGCAGACGGGCGATCTACATCTCCTCCCATACAGAGCCTCGAAAGGTGCCATCTGAATAGTATCCTGGAAACTATTGTTGTAGGAGAACTCCACCAAGGGTAAATGATGATCCCAGCTACCACCAAAGTCTAAAACGCACGCTCGGAGCATGTCCTCAAGAGTCTGAATCGTCCGCTCTGACTGGCTGTCGGTCTGCGGAAGAAATGCTGTGCTGAAACTCAAGCGTGTGCCCAAAGCCTCCTGAAGTCTCTGCCAAAGTCGGCTGGTAAACTGGATGCCTCTGTCGGATACGATACATGTCGGGACTCCTTGCAGTCGTATTATCTTGTCGATATAAATCTGGGCGTACTGAGCAAATCTGAAAGTCGCCTTAACTGGCAGGAAGTGAGCCGCTTTCGTTAAACGATCCACGATCACCCAAATGGAGTCATACCCTCGCGTAGTCCTGGGTAGACCCACAACGAAATCCATCAAAATTTGCTCCCATTTCCACTCCGGAATGGGTAACGGCTGTAGCTCTTCCGCGGGCCTCTGGTGCTCGGCCTTGACTTGCTGACAAGTCAAGCATCTCGATACGAAATCTGCGATGTCCCTCTTCATTCTGTCCCACCAGTAAACATCTCTCATATCATGATACATCTTGGTGGTGTAAGTCCACGGTAGCGCTCCGGCCGTCTAACAGACGCTAAATGCGGAACAAAAACTTTTTACAACTGGCGCTATCGCGTACTATAACCCGGATCTGCCATTAAAGCTAAACTAACAAACTACAAAGTGGGTAGAAGAGTTATACCGAACGATCCGAGTCCTTCGGTCTTCAACCATCATACCACGCTTGTTGCGGCTGCTCCGATCTCCTCGATCTCCAGTCTTGTCGTCCAGGTAGCACCACGTCGACGGATCTTTAAACGGGCTCTCGCCTCTGAACCGAGGCAACTCGATCGTCAAGTTTGCTAAAAGAGACGACCAAGATGAAGTAGAGAATGGGTAGAACACTTTGCCTCGTTACGTCCAAAGTCACGGACGAACGGTTAATGAAGTTGCCTTTTGGAATCAGGTGAAATGAGAAATGAGGCTTATCTAATTTCCATGAGTCCAAAACAATATCAATCTTTTTTTCCATCACAACCATGAGCTTGAGAGGGGGGAGGCCGGCCACATATTTGTAGGAGGGAGGTGAGTGTAGGAGAGATGACAGGGTGACCATAAACCAAGATACTTATCATAACACCTAGTATGAAAGCATTTAAAGCAAACCAATCACAATTAACCTAGTCACCTTGTCATTAAATGCACCATTAATGAGCTAATGACTCACAAGCCTTGTCACCCTCTTTAGAACCTTCTAGAACACTGACTCACCTCATCAAGAAAAGATGAATCCGCATTTAACCGAATGTCAAAATACGGCTGAAAGAAAACTGGAAACTTGCAACTTCCAAAAGTGATCCTGAAACGAATTTCAGGATAACCCCGTATCAGTATAAACATACCCGCATTTGTATTACGACCGAATACAAATGCAACTGAGACAAAGATATTATATCTACACAGTATAATACTGGGTTCCGGCTTAAACCAAAGCCTACCAGTATTATCTGTCCGAAAAACGAGACATGCGAAAACGCATGTGCTTTTTCCGAACCTTGCTCTATCATCATACGGCCTCTACAACATTTCGCCTGACCTTGGGAAAGTGTCTGTGGGGGACTCTAATGACTCATCAACACACTGGCACTGGGTATAACCACTAGCACGTCAGAGGTACAAGCTGTACGTAACGGTTTGCCTATGTATTGATTGGAAGGGAAGCTGACGAGCGAACTCATCCATAAACCCAACTGAGCCTAACAGTAACAATATACATACAGTCCGGTCCGTTCGTCTAAAGAGTATCGCATATCGAGTCTAGGAGGGTGGATAAAGTCAGACCCCCTAATAACGCGATAAATCGTGTCAGCATGAAGCCCATCACCACCTGAGAAACTACCGATCCAAATCAGTAATTCTCCACTACCTCGGCCGAGGATTCCTAGTGATGGCCACCCGTGCACTGCGCGACATCAATCCCCAATACCGGGAGAGACGAATCCCCGACGATCCGCTCACTTGCCTCCAATGTGGCTCGGGACTGTACCCAACTAAAACCTGTTTGCACAACTCCTTTGAGCGTGGTAGGGTAGTAATCTAAGCATAGTTGGAACTCACACGAGACAAATGACGATCTCAGGTCGATGAACTAACCTGTACACATGTCACCAGGGAATTGCTATCTGACGATATGTATAATACCAACTAGCAGATTCCCGGCGAGTCCTGTCCGGTGTATTCATAACTCAATGAGCACCTGTATACATCTTTGGTGAACCAACTTACACCAATGGCTTGTGAGACCGGCCATCGCCCCTCGTCAGGGTCTCGACTGTATACACTAATTTACTCTGGAGTATCGATGCCCTATCTCGAAAACTCCCACGGGTAGGGACACTTTAAGGATGTGCTTATAGACCCCAGCTCCCATGTATATGATCACCATCATACTGCTGGCTGTCAAGCAGAATCCTATGGGCTCTATCAATCATGCAATAGCGATCTAAAGCATGTCTACGATGATAAAGACAAACTAGATAGCATACTATCATCTCAAGCAAGACTGTCATATCGGTATAGGTCATGCCTCAATCATTGCAATCACGTACCTGCGATCCAATAATTGACTTTGACGGCACTATCTCCAACAGGTGGAACCGGGATGGACGCTGTATACTGATCGATGTGCCTCCTCAAGAATCTCATGCCGCAGCCCCTCAGCATCTGGTATGCATAGCTAGTCACAAATCTCAGCATCCCCTGATCATCGATCAAGAACTCTGCAAATCTGCCCTGTCCAATCTGCGTCCTGATCTCTGAACATCGGACATCACTGTGTTCTGCCTCATGTACACGGTCAAGCAACTGTGGGCATGCACGAACATGCGCAATCTGTCCTCCGATCGGCGTGAACTCGAACTGCACTCGGCTGTCGGATAATATCTGCCAATCTGCCGACGACTTCCCTTGTACTACGCTCAAACAAGATAGACTACCCCCGGGCCTCCTGCTCAAAGCATCCGCCACTACATTCTCCTTGCCCGGGTGATACAAGATCTTGCAGTCGTAATCCTTCACTAACTCCATCCATCGGCGCTGTCTAAGGTTCAGGTCTCGCTGCTGAAATATATACTTTAAACTCTTGTGATCAGCGAATATCTGGCACGACTCGCCGTATAGGTAATGTCTCCAGATCTTAAGTGCAAAGACCACTGCAGCCATCTCCAAATCGTGAGTGGGGTAGTTCTGTTCATGTTTCTTCAATTTTCACGAAACATACGCGATCACCCTGTCATGCTGCATCAATACGCACCCTAGCCCAACTCGAGAAGCATCACAATAGACCACAAATCCGCCTGATCCTGAAGGCAAAGATAACACCGGTGCCGTAGTCAGCCGAGTCCTTAGTTGCTGAAAACAGTGCTCGCACTCCTCCGTCCAATCGAAAGGAACTCCCTTCCGGCTCAACCCGGTCAAAGGTGTAGCAATACTGGAGAAGTCCTGCACATATCGCCTGTAGTAACCGGCCAACCCCAAAAAGCTGCGAATCTCCGTAACTGATGTGGGTCTGGGCCAACGCTGAACGGCCTCGATCTTCCTCGGGTCTACACATATACCGTCTCGTGAAATCACATGCCCCAAGAAGTCTACGCTGTCCAGCCAGAAAGCACACTTGGAGAATTTCGCGTAAAGCTGGTGCTCCCTCAAAGTCTGCAGTGTAATCCGCAGGTGCTGCTCGTGCTCCTTACTACTCCCGGAATACACCAAGATATCGTCAATGAATACCATGATGAACAGATCCAGATATGGCCGGAAAATACGGTTCATCAAGTCCATGAATGCTGCTGGCGCATTGGTGAGTCCGAACGACATCACCAAAAACTCATAATGGCCGTAGCGCGTACGGAAAGCTGTCCTAGGAATGTCCTCCTGTCAAACCCGCAGTTGATGATAGCCCGATCGTAAATCGATCCTCAAAAAGTATCCTGCCCCCTGAAGCTGGTCGAACAAATCGTCGATACGTGGCAAGGGATATCTGTTCCGCACTGTCACCCTGTTCAGCTGGCGGTAGTCGATACACAGACGCAAACTGTCGTCCTTCTTCTTGACGAACAGGACTGGAGCATCCTAAGGAGAAACACTGGGTCAAATAAGTCCCTTATCCAGCAAATCTTGCAACTGACCCTTCAATTCTCGAAGTTCCGCCGGGGCCATCCGATAAGGAGGTATAGAAATAGGCCCCGTGCTAGGAACCAGATCAATACAGAAAGAAATGTCGTGCTCGGGCGGTAGCCCAGGAAGCTCGTCAGGGAACACATCAGGAAACTCGCTAACAACCGGAACCTGATCCAATAGAACCTCTGTAGCGCTAGCATCACAAACATAGACGAGAAATCCCTGACATCCCTTCCTCAAAAGTTGTCCAGCGCGAAAAGAAGAAATCACACTGTGAGGGGCGGCACCACGGTCCCCCAACAAAAAAAAACCGACTCGCCGGGAAAACAGAATCTAACTGTCTTCTCACGGCAGTCCACAGAAGTATAGCACGTGGCTAACCAATCCATGCCCAAAAGAACGTCGAAGTCCAACATTTCAAGAAGGATCAAGTCGACAGGCAACTCTCTCTCGCCAATACAGACGGTACAGGATCGGAACACGTGCCTAGCAAAAAACGACTCTCCCACGGGGGTGGTCACAACAAGCGGCTGATCAAGCAAACCAGACTCTCTACCCAAACTCAGCACAAAGTGTGTGGATACGTACGAGTGCGTGGATCCGGGATCGAACAACACGTGTGCATCAACAGAACAACTGGAAGGATACCTGAGACCACCGCATTGGACGCCTGCGTGTCCCGATGCGTCAAAGCAAAAACCCGTGCCTGTCCTCCACTGGTGACTGACTGCCCTCTGCCTCGGTCATCTCGCCCTCTCGGAGCAACTCCTCCACGCCCACGACCTCTCTGTGTATGAGTCTGACGCGGAGCAACGGTAGGTACAACAGGCAACGCCCTCTGGGGTGGTGAAGGTGGTAAGGTAACATGCGGTGCTGCCGCCTCCCTCTAGTGTATCTTAGGACAATATCTAACGAGGTGAAGTAGACTGCCGCATCTAAAGCAACCCTGTGGAAACTGCTGGCTCTCCCGTGGATATGAGCTAAACATCTGGCCTCGTCCCGAATCTCTGCCACTCCTCGTACCAGAATGGTACCTGTCGCGGCGTCTGAATGTCTGTCTCCGTCCGGATATACTAGTACGAACTCTCTTCGTCTCTGGAACTACCGAAGTCTCAGCAAGGCGCTCCTCGACTAATAGGGCTGCGTCTACCGCTGCTGCATATGTCTCGTAATGCTGCGCGCTGATCGTGAGGAACAGTGGTGTAAGCAAGCTTCGAACAAATCTCTTGACTCGCATCTCCTCAGAAACCATTAGGTACGGAGCATAAACTGCTAGCTCTGTAAACAGCACGTCATACTCTGCCACTGACATCTCCGGAGTCTGGCGTAAGGACTCGAACCTGCGTGCTCTAGCATCTCTGACACTCAGTGGGAGGAAGCGGGCAAGGAACAGTGCCACAAACTCTGTCCAGGTCATGGGAGGAAGTCCTGCCACTCTGCCCTTCTCAACTGATTCACACCACTTCTACGCAAGACCTTCTAGGCGAAAGCTCGTGAACTCAACCCATCTCGCATCTGCGCATCTGAGGGAACAGTATATCCGAGCCATCCTATCAATGAAAGACTGTGGGTCCTCGGCTGTATCAGTGCCTGTGAAGACCGGAGACTTCAGCCTTATGAACTCTGATAGTGATACTGTAATCACCTCCGTGGCTACAGGGGCAACTGGCTGTGCGGTAGGTACCATCGCGGTCTCTGTAACGGGTGGAGCTACCTCTGGTCGCTGCGCTCGAAGCGTCTCAACTAGCGATCCTATCATCTGGCGCATCTCCTTCATGCTGGATCCCACCGTCTGGCGCATCTCCTGCATACCATCCCCTAGCGTGGCGATCTGACCTGTCATGGGAGGAACAACCTGCTCGGGAACAACCGGTGTACTGCCCGGATCAGTCCCCGTCTCAGACGAATCAACTCGATTCTCGGCCCTCGCGGTCGCTCTCTGCGCCCTCGTATTCTTTGGCGGCATAATGGCTGAAAGGAAATTAGGATTCGATAAGAATACGGAAATCGAATCACAATAATATATATACTCAAGAAGGAATTTAAATCAATAAGTCCTAAGGTCGTCTTGGCATAGTACCATGTCGTGAGTATGCCGCGGAACATACACACGCTACGCCACTCTGCTTCAGCTACCTACTCCAACATACCAAGGTCATCCTACACTCCGAAAGGTAAAACTTACGCTCTGATACCAACTTTGTCATGACCCGAATATTTCGACTCATGGCCGGCACTTAACCGCGCTACGTCTACAGGCGAAACGCGACTAAGTAAGCCGAACCCAGAAATCAAAACCATTTAAAAGTAGCGAATGTTGAAAACATTTAGAAAACCTTAAATAGTTCAATAAGTTCTTTTAAAGTTACGTTATCATTTAAATAATTTTGGCAGCATTTCCTTTGTAAAAGTAACCCCGAAATCGGGTATAAACAGGATATGAGTGAAAATGAGATATATTGAAACCAAAACATTCCCAAACGGAAGCAATCACGCCCACCGGCGGAAACCATCATCACAAGAGTAATATACGACGCCGTAGCGAAGAATGAGCAATAAGTAAACATCACAGAATAATAAACTGCATATAAAAACAGTCGGCTCCTACGAGCTCGACACCAGAATACAAAAATATACATCACCGTCCTCACGCAGTATCTAATTCCAGTACATATATGGTAGATGGAGAATACTAGATACAAAAGGGGTACAATAAAAGTAATCAGATACTACAACCCATCTAAAAGCAAAACAGCTCTCGCACCAACTGTAGTGGTATCTGTAGCCAAAAGATGCAAAAGGCATCCTGCCGCGACTACGCTGATGAGCAACCTGCAAATACTGTGGCACAACGTGGGTGAGTTGCCAACTGGTGAATAGAGATAACATATAAAGGTAATCGCGAGCATGCACGTACTGCGCTATTCTATCATATGCCAGCAAGTAAGATCTATATGTGACAAGCAGTAGGTGCAATAATCATGCAATTGCTCTGTCAGGTAAAATAACTACAGGATGAGATATATGATAATCAATGCTGAGCATGGGATAAATAACATCTACACGGAATAGCAACGTGGAAAAATAATCGGTGCCCAAAACTGCACCCAAATCCCAAACAACCCAGGCACCGGCACTCCCATCGGCCCTCAAATCCTGTAAATCGGTGAAAAACCACGAGTGCCCCTCATCGGCACTCAAATATCATAAATACTCGTGTCCAGCATCGACACGCAAATCCTCTTATATCGAGCTCCATCAGTCCGGATCAACCCACGGGCTCCTTCTGCGGTATCGGCCCTCGGCCCCGGCAGTACGGATCATCCCGCATCCATCTCTCGACTCTGGTCAGTATCCTCCGGATAACCGCCAGGTCCAACCAATCACCGGTAGGTACCTGCCACCCTGCTAGGCTCATCGTCTACTCCACGAAAAACATTTCTCGCCCCGGAGAACCATACCGGGTCCACCACGAACCCGCAAACGGATCATCCAACTCCTCGAATCGGGTTTCAAACACACGTCTCAGCACCAAGAAAACGCGTGGTGGATGCACCAAAATATCATATCACGAGGAACTGGGTTTTCAAATAGTGCATCTTTTCTTAAATAATCACACGGTCCTCAAAGCCAGAAATCACATGAAAATCCAACACCAAGAAGTAAATCAAATGCGATGTGCTATGTACGCCAAGCAATAATATAGGTACAAGGGGAAACCGCTTTAAAAATAGTTTCCGTTTTTAAAGACATCATGCGGCTCCCAATTTCTATGAAACTCATATCGAATCATATGTGAAACGAACTACAGCAATATAATCATGGCAGTTCTACAGTGAGTATGTCATGGCAATTACTAACGGTGTGTGTAACATGCAGATTAGTGCTCGTGAAACATGAACCGTTAGTAATAGTGCGGTGTTCTATCAATTCTAAATTTACTTACATATAGCAGGGAATGCAGTATGCAACAACAGTATCCATGACAGTCAAAGGGGTAAATGCAACATATAACTATAAGGTCCTATCAGCTCTGACGCATAACGCCATGCGGGCGATATCCCCGTAGATGTTAAATCTACTCACCGAAGTCTCGCGCTAAGTGTAGCCGGCAACTTGTTTCCCCTTCTTCGCAGCGTCCGTCTCACTCGCCTGCGAACCTAGAATCACACAATATATCACATATAAGCTCAAATTCACAAAACGTGATATTACGGTCAAACTAGAAACCCGCGTCGCAAACCAAGCGCGCGTGTGCGCGATTCGCGAAAACGTGTGATTACGCGCCTCAAACTACCCCGACGTGTCACGATACGCAGAAACCCCAAACCCACACACGTATCACGCGTGTCGTGAAGGTTTAAAAAATATGAGTAACAGGTATTTAGCTCCAGATTTTTCTACAGCAAGAATCAAATAAAATTATACATGCCATGAGTCTAAGGGTTGCAGAAGACACCAATAGAGCCAAACCCCAACCCAATCCCTCCCCATCTGGCCGCAATTTGAGGCCAGAATCAATATTTCGGCGGCCAGTGTACGGAATTTGGGGGTCGTGTTCTACACAAGGGATCAGCACCTCACAACTATACTGCAGTCTTCATAATTCTATTCTGAACACACTGGGTCGATAGCAGATTACAGAAAGTCAAAATTTGCTTAAAAACGATGAATTTGCATCAAATAGCAATCTGGTAGTATTTTAGTGCAATTGGCGGCTAAGCTAGGTTAACATGGCCCTAACAACACCCCATCAACTTACTAAAACCAATTCATACATCACTTGGTCAAGTTTCCCCCTAATTACCACATAAAGCACTAAATACACATAACTATCACTTATCGAAGCTAACTACACAATTAAGCGAAAGTAGGAATAAGTTTAGAGGTTACACCCTCAAGGAATCTCACAAGCAAGTAGAAGGAGAAGAAGAAGATGGAATGGAGCTAATGGGGTGCTGTTGCTGCTGCCTGGAGTTGTTGCTGCTGCCTGTAGCTGCTGTTGCGGTTGCCTGAGCTGCTGTTGCTGAAGCTGGAGTTGCTGCTGCTGAGTTTGCTGCTGCAGCTGCTGTGAGGGGGGTGTGTGTGTATGAGTGTATGAGTGAGAGGTTGAGAGGAAAAAAACACAAGAATGAGAGGAAAAGAAAAGATAATCCCCAAGGTCAACCCCTCCACTCTATCTTTTCATTTAATGAGGCATGGCAAAGGCCATCATGCCCCATATTGCACACACACACTCTCTCTCTCACCAAGTCAACACTCCAAAAGAAAATTCAAATTAAAACAACCATCAATTAACTAATTAGACTTAATTAAAACCCAAAAGACTTAATCCCTATTATTAAACCCACCATGGTTGCTAATCATGGTATTACCTCATTTTAAACCCTAGTTTACATGCACATGTGTGTGCAAGCCTAGGAAAAATCTAGAAAAATATTTATTAAATTTGGAAAAATATTGGAAACTCAATTTGGTAAACTTTTTATCAAAAACCCTTTATTTAAATATAATTAGCCACTAAACACATCCTAAGGTGTTACATTATACCTCAGGTTACTTGTCCTTCGAGTCTTCATCGCTGTCCTCCACTCCTCGTAGGCTCCTTGGAACATCGAAACCTCAACGGCTTCCTCGAGTCAAAGACGATCCACCCGAGAGCTCCTAAGACAAGCTTGATCACTAACTTGAGATAACTAGGTTGCTCAAAGTGCTAATCTTAGCTACCTAGGGGATATAGAGTGAGGTTATGGATGTATTAGTCTATCTATTCGTTGATCTCAACACATGAGAGGGGAGGATTAGGGCTTCAAGAGAGAGCTTGAGGAGAGAGAAGGTGAGCATAAGTTATGAATGAAAAAGCTTCTCACTTCTAATATATTATGAAGCATAAGAAAATCAAAAAGATTGAATCTAAATGCATTATCATCATGCTTCATTAAATATATGCAATGAATCATCAAGTGAGTCATTAAGCAATAAATGCTTCATTAACTCACTTGAATGATTCATCTAAGTGAGTCACAAATTCATTAAATGTTAATGCCACCTTACCCTCCTTGTCATCATCTATCTAGAAGCTTCCCGACAAATTACGAGAACGCCACTCCTATCCGTGAAAACACGGAAAAAATTTAGACTGTATAAATCCAATAACCTGATACTAGAATCTGGCTTAAACCAAAGCCGAATAGAAAAAACTGTCCGAACGTCATACGTACGAAAACACACGTATGCGTCCGAACCCTTGTCGTAAAACCATACGACCTCTATATCGTTTCGCCTGGAGCAGGGAATCTCTCTGTGTGGGACTCTAAAGACTAGACACAACGCTGGCAGTTGGTTTAACCACAGACCGCAAGCAGCACTAGCTGTACGTAATGGTCCCCAGGTAGATGTCGATAAGAAGGCCGATGAGGAAACCCATCCGAACTCCTACTGAGCCTGATGTGACAATCTCCGTACAGTCCAGTCTGTTCGTCTAAGACTATCGCATATCTAGCCTAGGGGGCGGCAAGCGTCAGTCCCCTAATAGCGGTAGAATTCGTGTCGGAGCGTAGCCCATTACACCCTGAGAAACTACTGGAACCTACCAGTAAATCTCGCTTGCCCTGGCCCTGAGACTTTGCGTAATGGCTCTCTGACACAATGCGATATCAACTCCCAATACCGGGAGAGACGAATCCTTTCTAACTGCCACTGCCTCCAGTGCTCGGGACTGCACCCAACTGCTACCTGTTTGCATGACTCCTTTGAGCCGTGGTAGGGTAGCAATCTAAGAACAGTGGGACACACTCGAGGCGAAGTAGCAGTGTAAAGTCTGCGGACTATGCTGTACTCATGTCACCTAGGAACTGTTAACCGACGATTGGTATAATACCAACCAACAGTCCCCCTGCGAGTCCTGTCCGGTGTACCCGTAACCTAACGAGCACCTGTATACTATCTCCAGTACGACGTACTGATGGATGTGGGACAGACCATATCCCCAACTGGGATGAGAAGCGTACACACTAGTCTACTCTGGAGTATCGATGCCCAGTCTCGATAATCCTACGACTAGGAAAAAGTATAGGATATTGGTGTGACTACCATCACAACGCTGGTAATCAAGCAAAGATCCTATGGGCTCTACTAATATGTATAAGTGATACGTTATAAGAAACATATGCACATATTAAAGTAGACACAAACCAAGTAGCATACTACTATTTTTAGCAAGACTGTATATACAACTGTGAATATCCCAAGCTTACATTAAGTAATATACATACAAGTATGATACAATAATGGCCCCTAGGGCATATACACTAACAATCTCCCACATGCAATAGGGCCATGAGCTGGCATATCATAGACCTATCATCTCGAATAGCCTCTCGAACTGTGTCTGAGGAATGCCCTTTGTGAATGGATCAGCAATGTTATTCTCCGTCTCTACTCTTTTCACCTCGATCTCCCGGCGATCTACAATCTCCCTGATCAGGTGATACCGCCTTAAGATGTGTCCGGATTTCTGATGGGACCTGGGTTCCTTCGCTAAATCTATAGCGCCGTTGTTGTCACAATACAGAGGTATTGGATTAACACTGGTAGGAACCACCTGAAGTTCTATGAGGAACTTCTTCATCCAGACAGCTTCTTTTGCGGCATCGCAAGCAGCTATGTACTCCGCTTCCATTGTTGAGTCAGCAACGGTCTCCTGCTTGGAACTTTTCCAACTGATCGCCCCTCTATTGAGGGTAAAGACATAACCCGACATGGACTTGGAGTCATCCTTGTCACTCTGGAAGCCGGAGTCGGCAAAGGCCTCAATCTGGAGGACTTTTCCGCCATACACCAAGAACATCTCCTTAGTCCTCCTCAGGTATTTGAGAATGCTCTTTACTGCTATCCAGTGCTTCTCCCCTGGGTTTGCCTGATACCGGCTTACAACACTCAATGCGTATGCTACATCTGGTCTGGTACATAATATCGCATACAGTATAGAGCCTACCGCAGAAGCGTAGGGTATAATCGACATGCGATCCCTTTCCAAATCAGTCTTGGGAGACATCTCTTTGGAGAGGGTGATTCCGTGACAAGCCGGTAGGTTACCGCGCTTAGAATCATCCATACCGAATCTCTTCACTATGGTGTCTATGTACCTGGACTGTGAAAGTCCCAACATCCTTTTTGATTTATCACGATAGATCCGGATCCCCAGAATGTAGGTGGCATCACCCAGGTCTTTCATGGAGAATTTCTATGATAAGAATCTTTTGACTGACTGTAACATAGGAATATCATTTCCTATTAGGAGAATGTCATCCACGTACAAGACGAGGAATACTACAGCTCTCCCTACAAGCTTACTGTATATGCATGGTTCATCTGGATTTTTGATAAAGTCGAATTCTTTGACAGCATCATCAAAACAGATGTTCCAACTCCGCGATGCTTGCTTTAGTCCATAAATGGACTTAAGCAACTTGCATACTTTACCGCTACTCCCACTCTGAATGAATCCCTCTGGTTGATCCATATATACGCACTCTTCCAAATTACCATTTAGAAAGGTCGTCTTTACGTCCATCTTTCAGATTTCATAATCGTGGAAGGCAGTAATAGCAAGAAGGACCCGAATGGATTTGAGCATAGCCACTGGAGAAAAGGTTTCGTCATAGTCCAAACCAGCTCTTTGACGGAAACCCTTTGCAACAAGTCTAGCCTTATAGGTTTCAACCTGTCTATCTACACCAATCTTCTTTTTAAAGATCCATTTGCATCCTACGGGTTTTACCCCATCTGGAGCAATGTCCAAAGTCCATACTTTGTTAGTGTACATGGACTCCATTTTGGTCCGTATTGCATCCAGCCATTTTACTGAGTCACCGCTCTGAATGGCTTGCTGGAAGCTAGTAGGCTCATCATAGTCAATAGTGCAATCCTCTCTATCCCCGTCTATGAGAAAACCGTAGTATCTCTCGGGCGGATGAGATGGCCTACTACTTCTGCGGATAGGTGCTGGTATGTCCCTTTCGTCTGAAACCTCTGGTTCTACCATACTTTCAGTTGCAGTTTGTGGTTCTGGAATTTCTTCCAGTTCTATTTCGCTCCCACTTGTTTCGTTTTGTAAAAACTGATGTTCTAGAAAATGGGCATTACGAGAAACAAAACCTTTTGTTCCTCTGCGTAATAGAAATAATATCCTTTGGAATTCTTCGGATATCCCACAAACTTACACTGTACTGATCGTGCCTCGAGCTTGTCCACATGCTGCTTTTTAACAAAAGCTGGACATCCCCATATCTTCAGATGCTGAAGATGGGGTTTCTTTCCACTCCATATCTGATATGGCGTGGTAGGCACAGTCTTGGTAGGAACTCGGTTCAAAAGATATGCAGCTGATTCTAGTGCATATCCCCATAATGATCGCGGTAACTCAGCGTTACTCATCATGGAACGAACCATATCCAATAGGGTTCGATTCCTTCTTTCCAATACACCATTGTGTTGTGGTGTGTATGGAGGAGTAAGATGAGAGAGAATTCCTTTCTCTTTTAAGTAACCCAGGAACTCGGCACTTAAGTATTCACCACCTCGATCAGATCTTAGTGTCTTGATACTTTTGCTTGTTTGTTTTTCCACTTCATTCTTGTATTCTTGGAATTTCTCAAAGGCCTCGGATTTATGCTTCATTAAGAAGACATATCCATATCTAGAGAAATCATCCGTAAAAGTAATGAAGTATGAATAACCACATCGCGCATGTGTAGACATTGGACCGCACACGTCACTGTGTACGAGTCCCAAGAGCTCGCTTGCTCTTACTCCATGTCCAGTAAACGGAGTCATTGTCATCTTTCCTATGAGACAAGATTCACAAGTAGCATAAGATTTATATTCGAACGGATTCAAATATCCTTCTCTATGTAACTTAGTCAACCTTCTCTCATTGATGTGACTTAGTCTACAATGCCATAAGAAAGCCTGATTTAATTCCGGAGACATTCTTTTAAGTGTGTTCTGGACATTGAAAACCAGAGCTTGACTTAATACGTATATACCGTTATCTAATGTACCTGACCCAATCAGAACTTGATTTAGGTGGATGTTAACAACATCGCTTACGAATGTAAAATCATATCCCTCCCTAGAAAGTAAGGACACTGATATAATATTGCAAGTCATACTAGGTACATACAGACAGTTATGTAGAATCAATATCTGCCCACTTGTCAAACCTAGGCGATATTCTCCGACGGATTCAGCGTCCACGCTCATTCCGTTTGCAACTCTGAGAGACAAATCATCTACCTTCATAACTCTACGGTTTCTCAAAGCATGTAATGAATTACAGATATGAGATCCTGCTCCGGTATCTAGTACCCAGGAAGTAGAGTTAATTGACAAACAGTTCTCAATTACAAATAGACTTGAGGCTGAAGCCACAACATGCTTCGTATCCTGGCTATTGGCTTCAAAAGCCCTGCATTCATTCTGCCAATGCCCAATCCCATAACAATAGGACTGTCCCTCTTTTACTACATTCAGTCCCCAAACTATTTCCTTTCTCTTTCCTTCTACTTCCCTGGTTTCTTTCAGGGTAGAAGGTAGAGACTGTAGAACCAAGTCAGTATCTGACCTGTTTCCCAACGTGGTCTCTATGTCCTTGAGCTTATCAATACATCTAGTCATTGTAAGGACGTTGTCCCTTACAGATGACCCGAAAGTCAACCATGCTTGAATTAATTCGTTCGAGGTCTCATATCTTGTGATACGAGATTGCTCTCCATATAAATCTTTGTTATGGAGAAAGATGGAAACTGAGTCCATCTTCTCGTGCTGCTTCTGGTATACACCATCAACTGAAGCAAACACGAGGCATTTGGCTTTTGCTTTATCCTTTTCCCTTGTCTGGCGGATATCCATATCCATGACGGTGGAAACTGGACCTGGGACGGCGGGATCTTGAGTAGTAATAGGGTGGTCCAGCTTGACATAGGCAATGGACATCTGGACAGACCTTTGCCGGTCATATAAGTCAGATTCAGTCAATTTGTTATCTAGATGTAACCTAGTAGTGGTCACAAGGTCGCTGCAATTAAGAGAGAGAGAAGAAAACACTTTTAGCATGATGCTCTTGCAAGTTTAGAGTGGTTTTTAATTTATCTAAACAGGATGGCTCCTACTGTTTCTCGAATCCTTCCTCAAACCATAAAAGAAGAATTAGCCAGGACTATTCTCACCGTACAATACTTGCTTAACCGTTCAGCCAGGTCAGTGTCGATACTTCGAGGGAGGTTTTCCAACGCTTTCGCGAAGTTCCTTAATTAAATAACCTCTTTTCTCTGGGGACGTAGCCCCGCTGACACCTTTCTCGACACCTACTTGGTTTATAGCATTGATCGTTAAGTGACGAATCTCCTGATAAGTAATATATAGTCACAGTAGGATCGGGATCCAAAATATCATCGTAAGATAATGTTGAAGGAATCCTACCAACATTCATCAAACTCCAAAATGGTATGCTCTCTCTGCAAATTTCAGTTTCTTTAGAAATTCCCGATATAAATTTTTGCCCTATGCTCTTATGACCTTGGCTTTGGTCAAAATGTCATAAGTCACATGTCAAGTTCTACCCGTCATTATCCAGGTTAATTTGAACCCATCCGTACATACCCCTGACTTTGATCAAATGATAATACGACTGTCCCAAACTAACTCATCTAACTATGCAACAAATGAATACCCAGCATCTACCAAACACTATGCCTTGACTTTGGCCAAAATACATAGCTTGAATACTACTGAATACCTAAATGAAATGACGGAGGGCTACGGATGGTTTTGGCAAAAACCGTGAACGTAGTGAACTTGATATAATCGAAGGAACCTGATAGCTTTTTAAAAGGAGTGGTTAAAGATCCACAATTAAAAATTCTGCTCTTTTAAAATAACCGAGTGGTTTGTTTTAAATTTGTTCCAACGATTGAACTTTGGTTTATTTTCTTTGCATTATAATAATGCGTCCCATCATTTATCCTATCATTGCAGAAAACAACGAAAATACCACGTCCTCTTATGCCATCTGCATTCGCCACTGGGTCCCGTCATCACCCGTTAGATTACTTAACTAACGACAGAGCGGGGGCTGGGCTAGCGCGGGTGTAAAACATAAGTGACGTCTAATAGCTATCATATATAGATATTGTAAATTCGTCAGACGCAATAATAAGCATTCCAGATCACAGATGAACTTTATTGTATATACTAGCAATCCGCATTTGCTTTGAGCCTGCAATAAAAGACGGATTACACAGTTGTGATGAATAGCCATTACCACACCCTAGACCCCTACGGGTACGGCAAACTACCCGCCAAGTACCCGAAGTGAAGCGGTCTCCCTCAACAAAGTGAGTAGGCCACTAAACACTTCAAAGTACCCGGTAGTTTGTGTACCCTACCTTGGGTCTATCCTAGGAGCAAAAAACAGTAAAAAGAAATAATACAACGGTGGCTACAACCGCAACCTGGATGCGCCCCGCAAAAGAATATTACATAATATTACAATTTCATCGAATGAATGAATATTAAACCCATCTCAAACCCCCGGCTAATCATCACAACACTCCCATCAAGTCCATATACACAAACAGTAAACATTACAGAAATGTGCAACCCCCTGCCAACCGACATACTAGCAGTTAGGGGAGGTTTACGAACACATTAAACATTACATATAAAAACCTAATTAGCAAAAATCTTAGAACATCGATCGACAACCATTTTCCGTGTCTACCCCAATTGCAAGCCAGCACAGAAGTAACCTGGGCAGAAACAGAATATACAGGAAAACAAAACACCAAAAAATATGAATTACTGAGCAAATCAAAGTCAACTCGGAGTTGACTCGGCGGCAGATCTGCGGCCAAAAGCACTATCTTGCCGCGGATCCATGGCCATCTAACCGAGTTGAAGTCTCGTATTTTCCCAGAATTCTTATATTTACCTGTTGTGAATTTTAAGGCATATCAAATAATTTTTTCGACATGTTTAAAATTAACAGAAACTGTTAGGGTTAGGTTTTCGTTTTTCGCGTTTTTCCGTCGATCGAACTTCTAATTAGTTGCTAACAATCTAGTAATGGTTTAGTTGGCTCTGATACCACTGTAAGTCCATGTCACGCACCCCACGAACTTGCGGGGAGGCGGAATATATGAAAAACGATTATCATTGTTTCGTAACACGGACGTGAGCGCATGAATCGTATCTAAACCGTTACTAGAAAACTACGAGAGGTTTAACTACTCGGATTCGAAGTTATACCTCACGTTACTTGTCCTTCGGGTCTTCATCGCTGTCCTCCACTCCTCGTAGGCTCCTTGGAACATCGGCACCTCAACGGCCTCCTCGAGTCAAAGACGATCCACCCGAGAGCTCCTACGCCAAGCTTGATCTCTAACTTGAGATAACTAGGTTGCTCAAAATGCTAATCTAAGCTACCTAGGGGATATAGAGTGAGGTTATAGATGTATTAGTCTATCTAATCCTTGATCTCAACACATGAGAGGGGAGGATTAGGGTTTCAAGAGAGAGCTTGAGGAGAGAGAAGGTGAGCATAAGTTATGAATGAAAAAGCTTCCCACTTCTAATATATTATGAAGCATAAGAAAATCAAAAAGAATAAATCATAATGCATTATCATCATGCTTCATTAAATATATGCAATGAATCATCAAGTGAGTCATTAAGCAATAAATGCTTCATTAACTCACTTGAATGATTCATCTAAGTGAGTCACAAATTCATTAAATGTTAATGCCACCTTACCCTCCTTATCATCATCCATCTAGAAGCTTCCCGTCAAATTACGAGAATGCCCCTCCTATCCGTGAAAACACGGAAAAACTTTAGACTGTATAAATCCAATAACCAGATACTAGAATCTGGCTTAAACCAAAGCCGACTAGTAAAAACTGTCCGAACGTCGTACGTGCGAAAACACACGTATGCGTCCGAACCCTTGCCGTAAAACCATACGACCTCTATATCGTTTCGCCTGGAGCAGGGAAACTTTTTGTGTGGGACTCTAAATACTCAACACTACGCTGGCAGTGGGTTGAACCATAGATTGCAAGCGGCACTAGCTGTACGGTCCCCAGGTAGATGTCGATAAGAAAGCCGATGAGGAAACCCATCCGAACTCCTACTGAGCCTGATGTGACAATCTCCGTATAGTCCGGTCTGTTCGTCTAAGTGTAGGGTTACTAGGCACACTCATGAGGTTCTACAAGGCATCAACCATGCCAAAATCAAATTTTTATGCGCCTAACAACTCTATGCAATATCGTTAACTAGAGATTAGGCGAAACTACAAGCAAGCAAACTACTTTGCTACTAAGTGAATGGGAAAACTGTCAGTGTATATGCCCTAGAGGCCATTACTGTATCATACTAGCTTGTATATTACTTAATGGAAGCTTGGGATATTCACCTTGTATATACAATCTTGCTCAAAATAGTAATATGCTACTTGGTTTGTTTCTACTTCAATGTGTACATGTGTTTATTTTAGTATATCGCCTATACATATTAGTGGAGCCCTTAGGATCTTTGCTTGATTACCAGCGTTGTGATGGCAGTCACACTAGTGGGGCTGGGAAATCTATAAGCACATCCTTATGCAGGTCCCTGGTCGCAGGACTATCGAGACAGGGCATCGATACTCCGGAGTAGACTAGCGCATGCGCTTCTCATCCCAGTGTGGGAGACGGTCTGTCCCACAGCCGTCGGTACGTCGTACTTGAGATAGTATGCGGGTGCTCGTTGGGTTACGAGTACACTGGACAGGACTCATCGGGAACTGACTAGTTGGTATTATGCCTATCGTCAGTTATCAGTTCCCAGGTGACATGAGTACAGCTTAGTCCGCTGACTTGACACTGTCACTTCGCCTCGAGTGTGTTCCCACTGTACTTTGATTACCACCCTACCACGGCTTAAAGGAGTCGTGCAAACAGGTGGTAGTTGGGTGCAGTCCCGAAGCACTTGGAGGCAGTGACGGTTAGACAGGATTCGTCTCTCCCGGTATTGGGGGTTGACATCGTGCTGTGTCTAGGAGAGCCATTACACGAGTAGTCCCTGGCCAGGGCAAACGAGATATACTGGTAAGCTTCCAGTGTTATCTCAGGGTGTTTTGGGCTTCACTCCGACACGACATGTACCGCTATTAGGGGACTGACGTTTATCGCCCCCTAGGCCCGCCATGCGATATATCAGACGAACAGACCGGACTGTACAGAGAATGTCACATTCAGGCTCAGTAGGAGTTCAGATGGGTTTCGCCTCGTCAGTCTTCTTGTCGGCATCTACCTGGGGACCGTTACGCACAGCTAGTGCCGCTTGCGGTCCGTGGTTAAACCCACTGCTAGCGTAGTGTCGAGTCTTTAGAGTCCCACACAGAAAGCTATTCGCCTTTAGGCAAAAGAGTAGAGGTCGCATGGTTTTGCGACAGGGTTCAGTCACATCCGTGCACTTGTGCACGTACAGTGTCTGGACAGTTCACACTAGCGGGCTTTGGTTTAAGCCAGATCCTAGTGTACCTTTTGGGATTGGTTTTATCCAGTATGCATTCGTGTTCCTCGGAACGCGGATGCGGGTGTGTATGCACAGTTGACGGAGAGACAGAGGCAGAGGATTCTCATTAGGGTTGTTGACCGTTGACAGTTGACTATTGACTTTTTGCTCAACCCTAATGAGAATATGATATGTGATTAACAATTATATTAATTAAGTATTATGGTGACATGGTTGTTGAGGGATTGACTTTGTTGACTTATTGACTTTTGTTGACATGTTGACTTTGTTGACCGGTTGACTAGGCTTGACTAGTGGACCATCATGATAACTATAGCTATCATTTCATGGCAAAGACTTTTGCTTGCTTGCTCTTTTGTGCAAAATGAGTGCATGAAATGATATGGCTATGGCTATGGTCTTCTCTCATGCTCATTCTCTCTCTTGTTCTTAAGCTCTCATCTCCTCCTCTTGCTCTCCCTCTCTTGACTCTATGGTTCACTTGTCTCATGAGTTGAGAACCAAGAACCATAGATAAAATCCCATACAAACTCTTCTCTACTCACTCTAGTTCACAAGGTTTAGCAAACTGAGTGAACAAGTTTCTTCAAAGTTCGAAGAAGGAGCCAAAGGTTGAAGCTTTCAGGTGGATCTATCTTCGGCGCAAGGAGACGACGGGGAGAAGCCGATTCGGACGACCATCGAAGCTTGAAGACGAAGGAGTTCAAGAAAAAGAAAGGTATAACCCCCTAACCGAGTAGTTAGCAACTCGTAGTTAGGTTGTTAGTTAGATGTTTAACAAAGATCCGGGTTTTAAGTCCATGTTACCACCTCTGAGAAAATCGGTTTTTATCAAATTCCGCTTGCCCGAAAGTACTGGGAGAGGTAGCATGGACTTACAGTGGTATCAGAGCCTAGTTAAACTCTATCTAACATGTTAGCAAAGTAGCTAGAAGATCGATCAAAGAAAAAGTCTCGAAATGAACCCCGTTTTCAAACTTGCTGTCGATTTTTTATGTTCTGTAAAAATTATAAATCATGCATCAAAAATCGACTCAGGGTTTTTAAAATATACTGTAGAAAAATGAACACCTGATCTCTTCATTGCGCCGCGGAAACGCGGCAATACCTTGCTGTTGCCGCGGTTCCGCGGCCGTCCTGGCTCCTCTATGGTTGTTCTTTGCTACAGTGTGCTTATGGGGTTATTTTGGGAATTTTGGTATATGTATTTTCATCCCATATTTTCCAGAACGAAAATTTTATTTTTGGGGTCCTAAAAATCCGTATTTTTGATCGAACTTCTAAAAGACTTTACCTGACGGGTTTTTCCGTAATGTGATATTTGTATTGAACGTCTACTAATCGCTATATGTCGATTAGTGGGGGTTATACAAATCTGTGATCTGTAATGTTGCTGGAATGTGTATATGAATTCATTGGATTGTCGCGGGTAAATAGCCGGGGGTTGTGAGACGAGAGTTTTCTTTTCTTTCAATTCATGTAAATTTGTAAATTGATGTAATAATTATTTGTATGGCCGCACAACCGGGTCGGGGTTGTAGCCGTCATTGTATAATTTCTTTTTACTATTTTTTCTCCTAGGATAGACCAATGGAGGGGGTGCACAAACTACCGGGTATGCCGAAGTGCCGAGTGGCCTACTCACGGAGTTGAGGGAGGTTGCTTTGCTTCGGGTACTTGGCAGGTAGTTTGCCGCACCCGTAGGGGTCTTGGGTGGGGTATTGGTTATTCACCGCGACCGTGTAATCTGCTTTTCGTTACAGGCTCGTACGAATTGCGGATTCCTAGTATATCCAATGTGTTCATCTGTGATCTGAAATGGCTATCATTGCAATATATTTATATATGATATTATTTAGGCGTTGCTTATGTTTTACAGCCGCGCTAGCCCAGCCCCCGCTCTGTCGTTAGTTAAGTAACCTAACGGGTAATGACGGGGCCCCGTGGTGAATGCGAATGGCATAAGCGTACGTCATATTTTGGTTGTTTTCTGCAATGGTAGGATTAAATGATGGGACGCATTAAAAGAACTAATGCAAGAATATCATGCATTAAAAGAACTAATGCAAGAAAATAAACCAAGTTAAAATTGTTGGAACACTTTCAGAAAACCACTCGGTTCTTTTCAAAACTAACTTTTAAATGCGGAGCTTGAGCCACTCCTTTTAAAAGCTATTTTGTTCCTTCGATTATATCAAGTTCACTACGTTCAAGGTTTCGCCAAAACCATCCGTAGCCCTCCGTCGTTTCATATTAATAATCAACAGTATTCAAGCTGTATTTGTTGGCCTTAGTCAAGGCACAGTGTTTGGTAGCTGGTGGGTATTCATATGTTGCATAGATAGAATGCGTTGGTTTGGGACAGTCGTATTACTTTGTTGGCCATAGTCAAGGGTATATACAGGTGGGTTCAAATCAACCTGGACAACGTCGGGTAGAACTTGACATGTGACTTATGATTTGTTGGCCTTAGTCAAGGTCATAAGAGCATGGGGCAAAAATCCACATCGGGAGTTTCAAAAGTACTGAAACTTGCTAGTGTTGCATACCATTTGGAGTGTGATGATCCTGGTAGGATTCCTTCAGTTTCGTCACACGATGATATTTGGATCCCGATCCTACTGTGAGTATATGCTACTCCTCGGGAAATTTCTCACTTAACGATCAATGCTATAAACCAAGTAGGTGCCTAGAAAGGTGTTAGCTGGGCTACGCCCCCAGGAAAAAGAGGTTCTTGAATTAAGGAACTTCGCGAAAGCATTGGAAAACCTCCCTCGAAGTACCGACACTGGCCTGGCTGAACGGTTAAGCAAGAATTGTATGGTGAGATTGATCCTGACTAATTCTTCCTTTTTGGTTTTAAGGAGGGATTCGAGAGACAGTGGGAGCCATCCTGTTTAGACAAATTAAAGACCACTCTAAACTTGCAAGAGCATCATGCTGAGTGTTTTCTTCTCTCTCTCTTAATTACAGCGACCAAGTGACCGCACCTAGGTTACATCTAGATAATAAAAATGACTGAATCTGACTGTTATGACTGGCAAAGGTCTGTCCAGATGTCTATTACCCATGACAAGCTGGGACACCTCTTAACTAATCAAACCCCTGCCGTCTCAGGTCCAGTTTCCCCTGTCACGGATGTTTACATCCAAAGGACATCGGAAAAGGATTGTGCGAAAGCCAAGTGCCTCGTGTTAGCCTCAGTTGATGGTGCGAACCAGGGGCAGCACGAGAAGATGGACTCAGTTTCTATCTTCCTCCATAACAAAAATTTTTATGGAGAGCAATCTCGTATCGCAAGATATGAGACCTCGAACGAATTGCTTCAAGCGAGGTTGGCTGTCGGGTCATCTGTAAGGGACAACGTCCTTACAGAGACCAGCTATTTTAAGCTCATGGACCTGGAGACCACGTTGAAGAATAGGTCAAGTACTGACTTAATTCTACAGTCCCTGCCTTTTTCTTATACCCTGAAAGAAACCAGGGAAGAAAAAGGAAAAGCAAGGGCAAAAGTTTCAGGACTGGATATAGTAAAAGAGGGACGTTCCTATTGTAACGGGAATGAACAATGGCAGAAAGATTGCAGGGCTTGCAAAGCCAGTAGCCAGACTTCGAAGCATGTTGTGGCTTCGGCTTCGAGTGTCTTTATAATAGAGAACTGTTTGTCAGTTAACCCTACTTCCTGGGTATTGGATACCGGATCAGGATCTCACATCTGTAATTCGTTACAGGCTCTGAGAAACCGTAGGGTTATCAGGAAAGGTGATATGACTCTCAGGGTTGCTAACGGAATGAGCATGGATGATGTATCCGTAGGGGAATATCACCTAGGACTGACAACTGGGCAGATATTGATTCTGCGTAACTGTTTATATGTACCAGGTGCGACTTGTAATATCATATCTGTATCCTTACTTTCTAAGGAAGGATATGATTTTGCTTTTGTAAGCGATGTAGTAAACATCCACCTAAATCAAGTACTGCTTGGGTCAGGTACATTAAATAACGGTATATACGTATTAAATCAAGCTTAGATATTCAGTGTCCAGAACACACTTAAAAGAAAGTCTCCAGAATTAAATCAGGCTTTCTTATGGCATTGTATACTGGGTCACATCAATGAGACACGGTTGACTAAGTTACATAAAGAAGGATACTTGGATCCGTTCGAGTACCAGTCTTATACCACTTGTGAATCTTGTCTCGTGGGAAAGATGACAAAGACTCCGTTCACTGGACACGGAGTAAGAGCGAGCGAGCCCTTGGGAGTCATACACAGTGACGTGTGTGGTCCAATGTCTACACATGCGCGAAGCGGTTATTCATACTTCATTACTTTCACAGATGATTTCTCTAGGTATGGACTTTGTCACGACCCGAAATTGGCACGTGACGGCCCTAATACTACGCAACGTCTACAGGCGTAACGCAGTAAAAGAAAGCCAAAACCCAGAAATCTAAACCATTAAAATACCAGAAAAGATAAGAAACATTGTTTAAAGGTCTTTGAAATCACAACCCAAATTCTTTAAAAGTCCAACTTTATTTCCTTTAAAATTTTGGCAGCACCTCCTTTATAAAAAAAACCAACCCCAAAAATGGGTACAACATAAATATAAAGTAAAGCATCCCCAACGGGAGGAAATCCAGGCCCAAAGGCGGAAAACAACCACCACAACAAATATACGACGCCGTAGCGAAGAAATAGAAGACGATAGCAAAGAAACTGTATAAAAGACAACAAATCCAACATAATATACAACGTCGTCCTCACTAAGTCTCTAAGTCAATATGAAAATAGTAGATGGAGAGTACATGGATACAACGAATATACAATACAACGAATAACTACAAAATTCACCTAAGCAAACTGCACACTGTGAGCTGATGCGGTATCCATAGCAAAAGATGATAGATGAATAGCCAGCCTCGACTACTCAGGGGAACACTTGTAACACCTGTGGCACAACGAGGGTGAGTTGCCAACTCGTGAATAGTAAATAACATATGCAGGTAATCGCAAGTATGCACGTAAAGCGTGAATCTAAGATATGCAATTAACAGTAATAACATGTCATATGAGTGCAGAATAATGGAAAGTACACTAGCAGGTACAACCAATATATATAAAGCAATAATGATATGACAACAGTATGCAATAATCATGCGATAGGGATATGAGAATATAAATGTGCAACAATAATGAAAGGTACACTAACAGGTACTACTAGTACATGAAGCAATGCACAAACAGATAAGGTGAGGTATGGTGTGAAGTATGTCATTTCCACGGAATCCTGACGTCGTGGTAGGATCACAATCCAGCAAGACAATTTAAATACCAATTCCTCAAATCAGCCCCCAAATTGGCTCTCATATCATCTAAGTATCACATCTCCTCAATTGCACAATAACAAGTATATCTCATATATCCCGAATGTACAATCTCAAGTATATCTTACATATATCGAATGTACAATCATCAAGTATATCTCGTATATATCGAATGTACAAAATCAAGTGGATCTCACATATCTCGTATGTACAATATGAAGTATATCTCACATATCTCGAATGTACAACAGCAAGTAGATCTCATATATCTCGAATGTACAATATCAAGTAGATCTCACATATCTCGTATGTACAATATCAAGTAGATCTCACATATCTCGTATGTACAATATCAAGTATATCTCACATATCTCGAATGTACAACAGTAAGTAGATCTCACATATCTCGCATGTACAATATCAAGTATATCTCACATATCTCGAATGTACAACAGTAAGTAGATCTCACATATCTATCCAGTATCCAATCTCAAATGAATCTCTTATATCCCGAATCAAATCTCCAGCAAAATTCTATCCTAAATATAATGTCATAAATAAATATGATGAGGTCAATACACATATATTAGCGTCCCATTCCACTAATATTGGTGTAAGGGTATATATAACAGCGGCTCAATCCCCTGTTATATATACAAAGGAGCAATTAGAAATGTCATGAAACCAATGTGCCAAGCATCGACACAGAAATGCTGATCCATCAGGTGCTGTCTCCATGACTGGCCCCCTGATAGGTACGTATCATACGCTATCCCGAAAGCTCGAGTGCCTAGCTCTGACCCTCGCCTCTCGACGTATCCATACGTACATGACTCCCGTCGGTATCCACATGATAGCCGCTGAGTCATTGGTCCTGTCACCGGATAGTATGGTTCCCCTAAGCCTCATCGCCTGACACCACGACATCGTTCTTGCTTCGAGGTACCTCCGGGCCCCACCATGTACCCACACACGGATCCCTCCTTTCCTCGCGTGGGGTATACACATCGTAAACGATAAATCTCATGGTGGCTGCTAAAATATCATATCAAGGAAACCGGGTTTTTCAAATAATGCATAATTTCATGAACTCCCACGGTTTCCGAATCAAGAAAACACCATGAAAAATCCATATAACAATGCGAAAATCCATGAATAAAGTATACGCAACATAAAAACTGTAATGTAAGCGTATAAAGGAAAAGCCGCTAATTAACTGCAACCAGTTAATATAAATATCATGCGGTTCCTAATCTCTCTAATTCTAAATTAACATCAAGTAAAGGTAAACATGTAGTTATAACTAGATATATGTGCAACATAAAGGTATAGCAAGATATATGTATCTACCTATAAGTAATGATGTAGTATACCCCCTGGGTATAAGTGAAATAGGTGTGCAAGGTATACCTGTAGCTATGTCATAAAGTGTGCATGTACCTGTCACTAATGGTACAATACTCTATAGTTATACAGGTATGTAACACGTAAGTATGTCAGAGCATATATATAAGCATGTAGGTATACAGGTATGCTATAAGTCAATGCGTAAAGAAATATGAATCAAAGTCTCAATGTCCCTAACCAAGCAATATCATATCTATAAGTGGGTTATGCGTGACATGGAAATTATTGACGGTGTGTGTAGCATACAATCAGTGCTCGTGCAACATGAATCGTCAATAATGTGTGCAGTGTCCTACTACTACTAGTCCAGGCACAACTACATCTAAGTAATAGGGTAAAGGCGCAATTCTAACAATAACGTAGAATATGCGACAAGAAATAAAATCTCTAGCCCTGACGCATAACGCCATGCGGGCGATTCCCCTGTAGATGTTAAATCTACTCACCAACGCTCCAAGCTAGGTGAAGCCTACCTCCTGTTTTCCCTTGTCGTAGCGTCCGAAGTCCCCGCTTGCGAACCTAAAATTTCACAAACACAACAAATAAGCATATATTCTACATCGACGAAAAGACATCGAAACGCAAGAATAACGCCCTGAAAAGTACACTGCGCGCTTAGCGCATCTAACGCGCACGACATCGGTCAAAAATCCTAACTAGGGTCGCCAAACTACGAAACACCTAGTCTAGATTCCGATCGTCCCGATCGCGCATTCAAAACACAATAATAAACGTGGGCTCGAAAATAAATAACGTCGCATCGTCAAAAGAAACCCACGCCTAAAAGTTACCGAAATCTAGTAAGCAATACTTATCTTTATAGCACAAAACTACGAGTTTTACCAAAACTATAATTTCCAAACATCTTCAAATAGCAAGGTTAAACCATTTAAATCATTTCTATATTTTTAAACTTGCTTAATTAAGCTTTAGCAAAAACCTAGTAAGCAAAAACCCTTAATTAGACAAAATAGTAATTAACAAAAATTAGCATTTTCTACTAGGTTAAGCTTTTCCAATTCACAAATTAACACTTCAATTAAATATTAAACACTTAAATTAATCTTTAACCTTAACTTGAATTTCTAAAACCATTTCTAGAATTTTGAAACATGAAATTTAAAGCTTAAACTAACATCTAATTAAGCTGGCAAAAAGATTTAAACTTAACAATTAGAGATTAGGGTTAGGGTTTTATACCTTCAAGAACACCACTTGAATCAAGGGTAAAACCAAACTTTAGCCTCCAAAATCCTCACTAGAATGAAGATCCAAGCAACTTTTGTGAAGAAGAAAGAAGCTTTTTGATTTTATTTGAATTTCTATGAATTAAATTTGATTTTTCATGATTTATTTGTAAAATAAATGATGAAAAATGAGTGAGGAAGAACAAGGAAAGCAAAGGGGAGAGAGGGGCCGGCCAAAGCAAGGAGGGGGTGATTTTGGTGAAGGGTAGAATTTTCTAGAAGAAAAAAGGAATAATTGGATAATTAAACAAAGTTTATGTTCATACTACTTTTCTTTTTCTTTATTTTAAAAAATTAAATCCTTTCACCAAAAAAATCTAGATATTTAAAAAGAAGGTTCTAAAATAATTGTGGTGATAATTTTCAATAATTTTCATTTAAAAGAAATTTCCCGATTTACGTGCATATTTTACCGGCTAAAATAATATTTTATTTGGGAAATAATCTATCTGAACCAAAACCTCCCAAATACCCTTAAAGTTCGCGCACAAGCTTTATTTTAGCTAAAAAAGGTGCCGGTAAGCATATACGGACGTTTGATCGAAATCGGGTTAAAACGGGAAAAAGCGACAATTTTGCCCTAAAACGGGAAAATTCGCAAAACGATTTCTGAAACGTAACAATCTCCCCGCTTATAAAAATTCGTCCCCGAATTTAAAATTTTCACTAAGCGTACCTTCAAATAGAAGAGTATAAAACTCCCAATTCTCGCTCGCAGCCTCCCGAGTGATCATCTCACTATACGGCTACGTCCAAGAAAACTCTCCACAGATAGCAAGACTCTTGACCGAAGTTTCTCCACCTGCCGGGCCATTAACACCAATGGATACTGGTGAACGAAAGACCGCATCCAAGCTAAATGGTCTGGTGCCGAATCATGTGAGAAAGGTCATGAAGGTAATTGCAAAGTATTAACACAAAGAATGCGGGGTGAAAACTCAATAATCTGGGCGGAAGTGCCAAATTAAAGGCAACAGAACTAACTCACTTAAAGGGTCTCAAAAGGACCTAAAATCCTGGGATAAGATTCCCAAAACTCCACACGTCATTTATCGGAAAATCCATAGGAATACATGTTCTCCCACTGCGAACTCAGGCCTGCGACCACCCTGGTCGGCATAAGATCTCTGCCCGCACAGGAAGGTCATCATCCTGACCTGAACAACTGGATCATCTCCGAAGTCTCTGGACTAGCTGAGATCCAAAAATCCTACTACGCAGACTCAGAAAACAGACTGGTGATCGACACGACCTGTCTAAACCTAGAGGTTGCCAATTGGAGTGTCTCCTGATAACAACTATCGAAGGAGAATCCTAACAATGGCGAGTGACGATCCCAACTGCCAACAACAAAAAAACACAAACGCAAACAAGACAAACACCTCGAAACGAAATCCGAAACTTCACTCTTCATCCCTGCCCACCCGTAACTATCTCACAAGTCACGCTACAAATTGGTGGAACTTGAATGAACACCGAAAGTTGACTTATGTGCCTGCTCTAGGATTTCGCATCTCTACCCAATAATAACAGGTACGCAAACGCGTCACCAAACTCATCACTCCGTTGTCACAAATCAAGGACTCCGAATAATTACCCAGCCGAGTATGCTCAAGTATCTCTAACGAACGAGCGTCGGTGGGCAGTGCCTCACGAAAGCGATTAAGGACAAGTGGTCGGGCGCGGACATGAGTAAGCTGTCCCCTCAGTAGAGTCGAACTGAAGCTATACTCAACGATCACACAAGAACTGTAAATCTGTGGAGGACTATCACAACAATCAAATCCGCTGCAGGAAGATGCATATTAAGCTCTGGTGGTCCGTGAAAAATCTGACACGACTCTCAAACCAGTAGTGTCTCTAAATCTCCAACGCAAAACTACCACGGCCATCTCCAGATCATGAGTGGAATAACCTGCTATTACTTCCTCCAACTGTCAGGAAGCAAAAGCGATAACTCTATAGTGCTACCTCAGCAAATAATCGAGCCCACTCAAGAAACATTACAGTTAAACCACAAAGTCGCCCGAACCAAAAACAAAGAACTGATGCAGTTGCTAACCGAATCTCCAACTTCCGAAAACTCCGCACACATGCCTCATTCCAAAGAAAAGAAACCTCCATTCCGGTCATTCCGGTCAACTGTGCAGCAATACGCTAGTAATCCTGCACGAAACGGTGGTAAAAACCTGCTAAGCCCAAAATCAACGAACCTCTATCCGTACACAAGTCTGGGCCAAAGCTGTACGGTCTCGATCTCCCTCGGAACCATACGAAACCGTCTCCCGTAACTACAAGACCTAGGAGTCAACACAAACAAGCCTAAAGGCACACTCCGAGAATCTAGCAAACAGCTGGGCTCTCCCAATGTCTACAAAACAAATCCTCAAGTGCTGCTCCTGTTCCTCAAGACACATTAGAATAGACCAGAATGTCGTCAATAACACAACAATAACTGGTCGAGGAACGGCCTGAAGAAATCTGGTGTATCATGTCTACGAATGCTGCTAGGGCATTGGCGAGTCCAAAGACACCACCAAAACACACAAAGCCGTAGCATGCACAAGGCAGCCTTCGGAATGCCATCACTCCGAACCCGCAACAATGATGACCTGATCCCAACAACTTAGAAAAAGTCTCGCACTTAGGAGACGATCGAAGAAATCGTCAATGCGAGGTAATTGATACCTATCCGCACCGTAAGCCGGTTCAATTGACGATCTATCAATATACAACCTCAACTGCCGTCCTTCTCCTTGACGAACAGAAATTGGAGCTCCTCAAGGCGAAACACTCAGACGCACAAACCCCATAACAAACAACTCTGCAGCTGATCCTTAAGCTCCCTAAGCTCCGCCGGCTCATCTGGAACAATGTCGGAAAACTCTCGCACGATAAGAACCCGGTCCAACAAACCCACTATGGCTCCGGTATCACGAATGAACGCAAAGAATCCTCGACATCCTCTCCTCAAAAGCCGACTAGCGAAAAGGGCTGAATTCAAGCTGTGTGAGGCGGCACCACTGCCCTCCTATGCACAACAAGAACTGACTCGCCGGGAAAAACAAACCCTATCTGTTTTCTTCACAGTAGTCCACAGACGCCTAGCACGTAACTAACCAGTCCGTGCCCAGGAGAACGTCAAATCCAACATCTCTAGAAGGATCAAGTGACGGATGAATCTCCTAACCGATTGGCATATGACTGAAATACGTGTTGCGCAAAAAAAGAATCGCTGACAGAAATTAACACAACAAACGGCTGATCTAGCTAACATGAATCCCCTCGTCCCAAACCTCTGCTACTCCCGCAACGGTCACGAAAGATGTCTCGACGACTAAGCCTCTGTCTCTGAGCTGATACCCCGGTACGAGTCATCCACGGTTCCGGAACTCCCGAAGTCTCTGGAATACGTGTCTCGTCAATTAGGGCTGCATCCACTGGTGCTATGTAAGTGATGGAATACTATGTGCTGATCGCAAGGAACAACTGGGTAGCAGGGTGACAACCTCCTGTCGCTGCGCTCGAATGGCCTCAACCAATGAACTCATCGTCTAGCGCAAGTCCTGCATCTCTGCCGCATGCCTAGCGATACTATCTGTCGAAGGCGGATCCGTCTGCACCTGTGCAACTAGCATGCCATCCTGGTCAGTGCTCGTCTCACCCAAGCCAACTCTGACCTCGGCCCTCGCTGCACCTCACTGAGTCCCCATAGTCGTCGTCGGCAAAGGCTATAAATAGGAATAGGATTCGATATGAACACGGAAATCGAATCACAAGGATATGAATCATCAAGGAAGGAATTTCAAGTAATTGTACTTAGGTCACTTTAGGCGGAGTACTGCATCGTGAGTATGCTGCAGACATACACACTACGTTACTCTGCTTAAGCTACCTACTCCATCATATCAAGGTCATCCTACACTCCGTAAGGTAAAAACCTAGCGCTTTGATACCAACTTTGTCACGACCCGAAATTGGCACGTGACGGCCCTAATACTACGCAACGTCTACAGGCGTAACGCAGTAAAAGAAAGCCAAAACCCAGAAATCTAAACCATTAAAATACCAGAAAAGATAAGAAACATTGTTTAAAGGTCTTTGAAATCACAACCCAAATCCTTTAAAAGTCCAACTTTATTTCCTTTAAAATTTTGGCAGCACCTCCTTTATAAAAAAAACAAACCCCAAAAATGGGTACAACATAAATATAAAGTAAAGCATCCCCAACGGGAGAAAATCCACGCCCAAAGGCGGAAAACAACCACCACAACAAATATACGACGCCGTAGCGAAGAAATAGAAGACGATAGCAAAGAAACTGTATAAAAGACAACAAATCCAACATAATATACAACGTCGTCCTCACTAAGTCTCTAAGTCAATATTAAAATAGTAGATGGAGAGTACATGGATACAACGAATATACAATACAACGAATAACTACAAAACTCACCTAAGCAAACTGCACACTGTGAGCTGATGCGGTATCCGTAGCAAAAGATGATAGATGAATAGCCAGCCTCGACTACTCCGGGGAACACTTGTAACACCTATGGCACAACGAGGGTGAGTTGCCAACTCGTGAATAGTAAATAACATATGCAGGTAATCGCAAGTATGCACGTATAGCGTGAATCTAAGATATGCAATTAACAGTAATAACATGTCATATGAGTGCAGAATAATGGAAAGTACACTAGCAGGTACAACCAATATATATAAAGCAATAATGATATGACAACAGTATGCAATAATCATGCGATAGGGATATGAGAATATAAATGTGCAACAATCATGAAAGGTACACTAACAGGTACTACTAGTACATGAAGCAATGCACAAACAGATAAGGTGAGGTATGGTGTGAAGTATGTAATTTCCACGGAATCCTGACGTCGTGGTAGGATCACAATCCAGTAAGACAATTTAAATACCAATTCCTCAAATCATCCCCCAAATTGGCTCTCATATCATCTAAGTATCACATCTCCTCAATTGCACAATAACAAGTATATCTCATATATCCCGAATGTACAACCTCAAGTATATCTCACATATATCGAATGTACAATCATCAAGTATATCTCGTATATATCGAATGTACAAAATCAAGTGGATCTCACATATCTCGTATGTACAATATGAAGTATATCTCACATATCTCGAATGTACAACAGCAAGTAGATCTCATATATCTCGAATGTACAATATCAAGTAGATCTCACATATCTCGTATGTACAATATCAAGTAGATCTCGCATATCTCGTATGTACAATATCAAGTATATCTCACATATCTCGAATGTACAACAGTAAGTAGATCTCACATATCTCGCATGTACAATATCAAGTATATCTCACATATCTCGAATGTACAACAGTAAGTAGATCTCACATATCTATCCAGTATCCAATCTCAATTGAATCTCTTATATCCCGAATCAAATCTCCAGCAAAATTCTATCCTAAATATAATGTCATAAATAAATATGATGAGGTCAATACACATATATTAGCGTCCCATTCCACTAATATTGGTGTAAGGGTATATATAACAGCGGCTCAATCCCCTGTTATATATACAAAGGAGTAATTAGAAATGTCATGAAACCAATGTGCCAAGCATCGACACAGAAATGCTGATCCATCAGGTGCTGTCTCCATGACTGGCCCCCTGATAGGTACGTATCATACGCTATCCCGAAAGCTCGAGTGCCTAGCTCTGACCCTCGCCTCTCGACGTATCCATACGTACATGACTCCCGTCGGTATCCACATGATAGCCGCTGAGTCATTGGTCCTGTCACCGGATAGTATGGTTCCCCTAAGCCTCATCGCCTGACACCACGACATCGTTCTTGCTTCGAGGTACCTCAGGGCCCCACCATGTACCCGCACACGGATCCCTCCTTTCCTCGCGTGGGGTATACACATCGTAAACGATAAATCTCATGGTGGCTGCTAAAATATCATATCAAGGAAACCGGGTTTTTCAAATAATGCATAATTTCATGAACTCCTACGGTTTCCGAATCCAGAAAACACCATGAAAAATCCATATAACAATGCGAAAATCCATGAATAAAGTATACGCAACATAAAAACTGTAATGTAAGCGTATAAAGGAAAAGCCGCTCATTAACTGCAACCAGTTAATATAAATATCATGCGGTTCCTAATCTCTCTAATTCTAAATTAACATCAAGTAAAGGTAAACATGTAGTTATAACTAGATATATGTGCAACATAAAGGTATAGCAAGATATATGTATCTACCTATAAGTAATGATGTAGTATACCCCCTGGGTATAAGTGAAATAGGTGTGCAAGGTATACCTGTAGCTATGTCATAAAGTGTGCATGTACCTGTCACTAATGGTACAATACTCTATAGTTATACAGGTATGTAACACGTAAGTATGTCAGAGCATATATATAAGCATGTAGGTATACAGGTATGCTATAAGTCAATGCGTAAAGAAATATGAATCAAAGTCTCAATGTCCCTAACCAAGCAATATCATATCTATAAGTGGGTTATGCGTGATATGGAAATTATTGACGGTGTGTGTAGCATACAATCAGTGCTCGTGCAACATGAATCGTCAATAATGTGTGCAGTGTCCTACTACTACTAGTCCAGGCACAACTACATCTAAGTAATAGGGTAAAGGCGCAATTCTAACAATAACGTAGAATATGCGACAAGAAATAAAATCTCTAGCCCTGACGCATAACGCCATGCGGGCGATTCCCCTGTAGATGTTAAATCTACTCACCAACGCTCCAAGCTAGGTGAAGCCTACCTCCTGTTTTCCCTTGTCGTAGCGTCCGAAGTCCCCGCTTGCGAGCCTAAAATTTCACAAACACAACAAATAAGCATATATTCTACATCGACGAAAAGACATCGAAACGCAAGAATAACGCTCTGAAAAGTACACTGCGCGCTTAGCGCATCTAACGCGCACGACATCGGTCAAAAATCCTAACTAGGGTCGCCAAACTACGAAACACCTAGTCTAGATTCCGATCGTCCCGATCGTGCATTCAAAACACAATAATAAACGTGGGCTCGAAAATAAATAACGTCGCATCGTCAAAAGAAACCCACGCCTAAAAGTTACCGAAATCTAGTAAGCAATACTTATCTTTATAGCACAAAACTACGAGTTTTACCAAAACTATAATTTCCAAACATCTTCAAATAGCAAGGTTAAACCATTTAAATCATTTCTATATTTTTAAACTTGCTTAATTAAGCTTTAGCAAAAACCTAGTAAACAAAAACCCTTAATTAGACAAAATAGTAATTAACAAAAATTAGCATTTTCTACTAGGTTAAGCTTTTCCAATTCACAAATTAACACTTCAATTAAATATTAAACACTTAAATTAATATTTAACCTTAACTTGAATTTCTAAAACCATTTCTAGAATTTTGAAACATGAAATTTAAAGCTTAAACTAACATCTAATTAAGCTGGCAAAAAGATTTAAACTTAACAATTAGAGATTAGGGTTAGGGTTTTATACCTTCAAGAACACCACTTGAATCAATGATAAAACCAAACTTTAGCCTCCAAAATCCTCACTAGAATGAAGATCCAAGCAAATTTTGTGAAGAAGAAAGAAGCTTTTTGATTTTATTTGAATTTCTATGAATTAAATTTGATTTTTCATGATTTATTTGTAAAATAAATGATGAAAAATGAGTGAGGAAGAACAAGGAAAGCAAAGGGGAGAGAGGGGCCGGCCAAAGCAAGGAGGGGGTGATTTTGGTGAAGGGTAGAATTTTCTAGAAGAAAAAAGGAATAATTGGATAATAAAACAAAGTTTATGTTCATACTACTTTTCTTTTTCTTTATTTTAAAAAATTAAATCCTTTCACCAAAAAAATCTAGATATTTAAAAAGAAGGTTCTAAAATAATTGTGGTGATAATTTTCAAGAATTTTCATTTAAAAGAAATTTCCCGATTTACGTGCATATTTTACCGGCTAAAATAATATTTTATTTGGGAAATAATCTATCTGAACCAAAACCTCCCAAATACCCTTAAAGTTCGCGCACAAGCTTTATTTTAGCTAAAAAAGGTGCCGGTAAGCATATACGGACGTTTGATCGAAATCGGGTTAAAACGGGAAAAAGCGACAATTTTGCCCTAAAACGGGAAAATTCGCAAAACGATTTCTGAAACGTTACAGACATGTCTTCTTAATGAAGCACAAATCCGAGGCCTTTGAGAAATTTCGGGAATACAAAAATGAAGTTGAAAAACAAACAGGCAAAAGTATTAAGACACTAAGATCTGATCGAGGTGGAGAATACTTGATTGCCGAGTTTCTGGCTTACTTAAAAGAGAATGGAATTCTCTCTCAGCGTACTCCTCCATACACACCACAACACAACGGTGTATCGGAAAGGAGGAATCAAACCCTATTAGATATGGTTCGTTCCATGATGAGTAAGGCTGAGTTACCGCGATCTTTCTGGGGTTATGCACTAGAAACAGCTGCACATCTCTTGAACCAAGTTCCTACTAAGACAGTGCCTACCACACCATATGAGATGTGGAGTGGGAAGAAACCCTGTCTTAAATCCTTTAAGACATGGGGATGTCCAGCTTTTGTAAAAAAGCAGCATGCGGACAAGCTCGAGGCACGCTCAGTACAGTGCAAGTTTGTGGGATACCCAAAGAACTCCAAGGGATATCTTTTCTATTACGCAGAGGAGCAAAAAGTCCTTGTCTCTCGTCATGCCCGCTTCTTGGAAACTGAGTTTTTAGAAAATCAAATAAGTGGGAGCGCAATAGAACTGGAAGAAATTCCAGAACCACAAGCTATTACTGAAACCTTAGTAGTACCAGAAGGTTCAGAGGAACCGGACATTCCTACGCCACTCCGCAAGAGTAGTAGGCAGTCTCATCCGCCCGAGAGATACTACGGTTTTCTCATAGACGGGGATAAAGAGGATTGCACCATGGATTATGGTGAGCCTACTACCTTCCAGCAAGCCATTCAGAGCGGTGACTCGGTAAAATGGCTGGATACAATGCGGACCGAGATGGAGTCCATGTACACCAACAAAGTTTGGACTTTGGACTTTGCTCCAGAAGGGGTAAAACCCGTAGGCTGCAAATGGATCTTCAGAAAGAAGATTGGTGTAGATGGGCAGGTTGAAACCTATAAAGCTAGGCTCGTTGCAAAGGGTTTTCGTCAAAGACCTGGTTTGGACTATGACGAGACCTTTTCTCCGGTAGCCATGCTTAAATCCATTCGGATCCTTCTTGCCATTGCTGCCTTCCACGATTATGAAATCTGGCAGATGGACGTAAAGACGGCTTTTCTAAATGGAAATTTGGAAGAGTGCGTCTATATGGATCAGCCAGAGGGATTCAATCAGAGTGGGAGCAGCGGTAAAGTGTGCAAATTGCTCAAGTCCATCTATGGACTCAAGCAGGCATCGTGGAGTTGGAACATCTGCTTTGATGATACTATCAAAGAATTCGACTTTGTCAAAAGCCCAGATGAACCATGCATTTACAGTAAGATTGTAGGGAGAAATGTGGTATTCCTCGTCTTGTACGTCGATGACATTCTCCTAATAGAAAATGATATTCCTATGCTACAGTCAGTCAAAGGATTCTTGTCACAGAGGTTCTCCATGAAGGACCTGGGCGATGCCAACTACATTCTGGGGATCCAGATCTATCGTGATAGATCTAAGAGGATGTTGGGACTTTCACAGTCAAGGTACATCGACACCATACTGAAACGATTCAGTATGGAAGATTCCAAGGGCGGTAATCTACCGGCTTGTCACGGAATCACCCTCTCCAAAAAGATGTCTCCCAAGACTGATTTGGAAAGGGCTCGCATGTCATTAATACCCTACGCATCTGCGGTAGGCTCTATTATGTATGCGATGTTGTGTACCAGACCAGATGTAGCATACGCATTGAGCGTTGTAAGCCGGTATCAGTCGAACCCAGGGGAGAAACACTGGATAGCAGTAAAGAACATTCTCAAGTACCTGAGAAGGACTAAGGAGATGTTCTTGGTGTATGGCGGAAAAGACCTCCAGATTGAGGCCTTTGCTGACTCCAGCTTCCAGAGTGATAAGGATGACTCCAAGTCCATGTCGGGTTATGTCTTTACCCTCAATGGAGGGGCGGTTGGCTGGAAGAGTTCCAAGCAGGAAACCGTTGCTGACTCAACTATGGAAGCGGAGTACATAGCTGCTTGCAATGCCGCAAAGGAAGCTGTCTGGATGAAGAAGTTCCTCACGGAACTTCAGGTGGTTCCTACCAGTGTTGATCCAATACCGCTGTATTGTGACAACAACGGCGCTATAGCTTTAGCGAAGGAACCCAGGTCCCATCAGAAGTCCAGGCATATTTTGAGGCGGTACCACCTGATCAGGGAGATCGTTGATCGCCGGGAGATCGAGGTGAAGAGAGTAAATACGGAAGATAACACTGCTGATCCACTCACGAAGGCCTTACCCCAGACTCAGTTCGAGCGGCTGATCGAGATGATAGGTCTTCGATACGCCAGTACATGGCCTTAGTGCAAGTGGGAGATTGTTAGTGTATATGCCCTAGAGGCCATTACTGTATCATACTAGTTTGTATATTACTTAATGGAAGCTTGGGATATTCACCTTGTATATAGAATCTTGCTCAAAATAGTAGTATGCTACTTGGTTTGTTTCTACTTCAATGTGTACATGTGTTTATTTTAGTACATCGCCTATACACATTAGTGGAGCCCTTAGGATCTTTGCTTGATTACCAGCGTTGTGATGGCAGTCACACTAGTGGGGCTGGGTAATCTATAAGCACATCCTTATGCAGGTCCCTGGTCGCAGGACTATCGAGACAGGGCATCGATACTCCGGAGTAGACTAGCGCATGCGCTTCTCATCCCAGTGTGGGAGACGGTCTGTCCCACAGCCGTCGGTACGTCGTACTTGAGATAGTATGCGGGTGCTCGTTGGGTTACAAGTACACTGGACAGGACTCGTCGGGAACTGACTAGTTGGTATTATGCCTATCGTCAGTTATCAGTTCCCAGGTGACATGAGTACAGCTTAGTCCGCTGACTTGACACTGTCACTTCGCCTCAAGTGTGTTCCCACTGTACTTTGATTACTACCCTACCACAGCTCAAAGGACTCGTGCAAACAGGTGGTAGTTGGGTGCAGTCCCGAAGCACTTGGAGGCAGTAACGGTTAGACAGGATTCGTCTCTCCCGGTATTGGGGGTTGACATCGCGCTGTATCTAGGAGAGCCATTACACGAGTAGTCCCTGGCAAGGGCAAACGAGATATACTGGTAGGCTTCCAGTGTTATCTCAGGGTGTTTTGGGCTTCACTCCGACACGACTTGTACCGCTATTGGGGGACTGACGTTTAGCGCCCCTTAGTCCCGCCATGCGATGTATCAGACGAACAGACCGGACTGTAAGGAGAATGTCACATTCAGGCTCAGTAGGAGTTCAGATGGGTTTCGCCTCGTCAGTCTTCTTGTCGGCATCTACCTGGGGACCGTTACGCACAGCTAGTGCCGCTTGCGGTCTGTGGTTAAACCCACTGCCAGCGTAGTGTCGAGTCTTTAGAGTCCCACACAGAAAGCTATTCGCCTTTAGGCAAAAGAGTAGAGGTCGCATGGTTTTGCGACAGGTCGCATGGTTTTGCGACAGGGTTCGGTCACATCCGTGCACTTGTGCACGTACAGTGTCAAGTCTTCTCTCATTCTTTCATGATTGTTTTGGATTATGAGAGCCAAATAAGAAAAGTCTTCTCTCATTCTTTCATGCTCATTCTCTCTCTTGTTCTTGAGCTCTCATCTCCTCCTCTTGCTCTCCCTCTCTTGACTCTATGGTTCACTTATCTCATGAGTTGAGAACCAAGAACCATAGATAAAATCCCATACAAACTCTTCTCTACTCACTCTAGTTCACAAGGTTTAGCAAACCGAGTGAACTAGTTTCTTCAAAGTTCGAAGAAGGAGCCAAAGGTTGAAGCTTTCAGGTGGATCTATCTTCGGCGCAAGGAGACGACGGGGAGAAGCCGATTCGGACGACCATCGAAGCTTGAAGACGAAGGAGTTCGAGAAAAAGAAAGGTATAACCCCCTAACCGAGTAGTTAGCAACTCGTAGTTAGGTTGTTAGTTAGATGTTTAACAAAGATCCGGGTTTTAAGTCCATGTTACTACCTCTGAGAAAATCGTTTTTTATCAAATTCCGCTTGCCCGAAAGTACCGGGAGAGGTAGCATGGACTTACAAAAACAACCTTTTTAGATCCGGTCCTTCACTTCTTAAGCTCCGTGTTGACGTCCCTTTGCTGCGATCATCGGGATCCTGAACCTTTGCGTTGGTTTCATCGGAGAAAAGAGCGGGCTAGGTCATTGACTTCGAGGCCGAAGATGATCTACGTCGGGAAGACTCAAACTCAAGCTATTCCTTCACTTGGTCAAGAACTTTGTGAAGAGAACACCCTATACTACATGGCAAGTGGTAGAGGATGAAGAAATAGGAAGTGGGCTCACTTTAGAATTGTTTTTCTTACTCTTTTTCTCATGGCACCATTGGAGCTAGCAAGATTTTTGATGAAGCTTGATGAAGAAGAAGAAGAAAAGAATATAGAATAATCATAAATCAAATGAAACTTATCCATTTAATAATGGCACCATGATTGAGTTAAGCCCTCATTCTTAACTCATGTAGATAATTGACCAAGGTATTAGGTTAAGGGATAGGTTAAAGAATTATCAAAAGAAATGACAAAAGAGTGGACTTTGTCAATGTTTCTCCAAGCTTCTTCAAGATTGATAACTTTGATCAAGTTTAATCCTTTTGTTAAATCTTAAGATAAAATAATAACCCTAATCTTCAACCTAATCTTGGTATAAGTCTCATACACACATCTTGTATGTATCATCAAACATGATACAAACATATGCACACAAATATATATCATATATACACTTATGCACAAACTAGTGAGAAAAAAATCATAAGTAAGCTAATACTAGTTAATGTAAAGTAATATATCAAATATATAATTATACATTAAATCATTAAATCGATACTTGATTTAATGATCCGGTCATATCGCATATAACCGACTAATATCAAGTGTATCAATGTATCGAATCAATACTTGATTCGGTAACCCAGCCATATCACATATAACCGATCAATGATACAAATCGCGAGAATAGAATACAGTATCACATACTGGTATTATTCTCGGTCCCGCACATATATCATATGCGCTCCTATTTCGTTTCGCTTGAGCAAGGAAACCCCTGTGTAGTACTCTAAAGACTCGTCAATACGCCGGCAGTAGGTGATGATCATATCAAATACCCACAAGCCGCAAGCGGTCTGCTAAATGTAATGGCCACCCGGGTATTTAGCGATCAGAAGATCAACGAGCATGCCTGCTCACACTCATGTGAATCTAACCAGTAACACTTACTGCACAGTCCGGTCTGTTCGTCTGATATGTCGCATATCTCGCCTAGGGGTGGTAAACGTCCGACCCCAGTAGCTTTATAAGTCATGCCGATGTAAGGTCCATAACAAGCACGAAACTACTGATAACACTTACCAGTAAATCAGTGCAACCCTGGCCAGGGATTTCCAATTATGGCACGTCGAGCATAGCGCAACATCAACCCCTAATACCGGGAGAGTCGAATCCCCTCCTATCGCTCATTGCCTCCATGTTAATCGGGACTGTACCCAAAAACCACCTGTTTGCACGACTCAGTAGAGCCGTAGTAGGGTGGAAATCAAAGCACAGTGGGAGACACACAAGACTCTATGACGATCTCGGGTCAACAGACTAAGCTGTACCAGTGTCACCTGAGAACTGCCATCTGACGTAAAGTATAATACCATCTGGGAGTTCTCGGCGAGTCCGTTCGGTGTACCCAGTCTCCACTGAGCACCCGCATACCGTCTCTGATGTCAAACACCAATGGATATGGGATCATCCATCGCCCATCACATGGGTCGAGAAGATATACGCTAGTCTACTCTGTAATTTCGATGCCCCGTCTCGATATTCCCACGACTAGGAACATTGAAGGATGTACTCATTGACTACCCAGGCCCCACTAGTATGATCTACATCACAGTCCTGGAAGTTGAGTATACATCCTAAGGGCTTTATCAACATGTAATAGAGAGACAGCAAGTATACATGTTAAGATAAAGAGCAACCAGATAGCGTATTATCCTGTCGAGCAAGAAAGTCCTACCTATATATGTCCCAGCATCCACCACAATATACATCTCATGTACAGTAATGGCCTCTAGGGCATACATATAACTAACAATCTCCCACTTGCACTAGGGCCATCTGTAGCAGTGGTTGCAGTATCACATACTCAACCACCCCATATAAGTCTCTCTCTGGGAAAAGGCCTTTGTGAGTGGATCCACCGTGTTGTCCTCTGAGTCTTCTCTCCTAACCTCGATCATGCTGGAGATCAACTATCTCCATGATCAGGTGATGCTGCCTCAGAATATGTCTGGGTCACTGATGAGACCGGCGTTCCTTGGCTAAAGCCTCAACACCATTGTCATACAATTGTAGGAACCTAGTTCATCTCATGAACTAATATACACCCAAACTGCCTCTTTGGTAGTATCTTTGATAGCGATGTCACCAGCCTTTATCATCTAGTTTGCCACGGTATCTTGCTTGGAACTCTTTCTACATACCGTCCCTCTACTGAGGGTAAAGACAATGCCTGCGACTGACATTCAGTCGTCCTTATCACCATGGAACCTTTCCAGTGATTCTCCCCAGGATACATTGATACCATCTTACTAAACCTAGTGATAATCCTAACATCCATTTGGATCTATCTCATAGATCCAAAACCCAGGATTTAGGAGGTATCACTTTGATCCTCTATGGAGAATCCTTGTGATAAGAGGAGATTGACCGAGAGTAGCATAGAAACTCTTTTCATATCAACAGTATGTCATCCACTTACTCTACGAGGATCACCACCCTACTCTCTACTACCTTTTTGTATATACAAAGTTCATCTACTACTTTGATGAAGTCAAACTCTTTGAGTACCACATCAAAACAGATGTTCCAACTCCGCGATGCCTGCTTTAATCAGTAAAGCAACTTGCACACGTTTCCGCTGCTCCTACTGTTTACGAAGCCCTCTGGCTGTGTACTTATAAACATTCTCTTCTAAATCAATATTTAGAAAAGCAGTCATGACACCCAACCACCCGATATCGCGGTCATGGTATGCAGCAATGGCAATTAAGATCCGGATGGACTTAAGCATAGCCACTGGAAAAAGGATTCATCATTCTCCACGCCTGGTCGATGATGAAAACCATTAACAAGTCTAGCTTTGAAAGTCTCGACTTTTCCATCTACACCAAGTAATCTTCTCAAGATATACTTGCTCCTGATTGGGATTTAACCCTTCAGATATAGCAGCCAAAGTCCATACTTTGTTGGTGTACATAGATTCCATCTCAGATCGCTAAGCATCCAGCCATTCTTACAGAGTCCCTACTCTTGATGGCCTGCTCGAAACTAGTTGGGTCATCATCTCATGATGCAATCCCCGCTCCCACTGTCATCGAGAAACAGAAGTATCTCTCAGGTGGATGAGGAACCCTGCTAGATCGGCGAAAAGGCTAAGGTTCGTCAGGGACTATTGAACCCTTTGGTTCTATCAAATCATCAGCTGCAGTTTGTATAGCTGGAATTCCTTCCAGTTCTACAGAACAGACCTTGCCTCGATCTTGTCCGGATTTTTCTTTTGACATAAGCCGGACAACCCCAAATTTTAATTTACTTAAGAGATGGGCTCTTCCCATACCATATCTCATATGAAGTGGTATTTATTGATTTGATTGGAATCTAATTCAATAGGTATGCAGCTTCTCAAGTTCACAACCCCTAAAAGGAAATAGGTAACTCAGTATTACTCATCATAGAGCGCACCATATCTCATAGGGTGCGATTGCTCTGCCCCGATACACCGTTGTGCTGTGGTGTATTCAGAGCAGTAACACCGAGAGAGAATCTCATTCTCCTTTAAAACAGTCCAAGAATTCCATGCACAAGTATTCTCCTCCCTGATCTCATCATTGGACATAATACTTATACCTGTATTTGGTTCTCTACTTCTAACTTATATTCATTGAATTTCTCAAAAGCTTCAGGCATGTGTTTCAACAGGAACATGTGTCCGAATCTTGAGAGATCATCAGTAAATGTAAGGAAGTACAAAGAACCAGTCCTGGCATATGTAGACTGGGGACCTCTATACATCACTATGTATCAGTTCCAAGAGTTCACTAACTCTTTCTTTGTTTCCAGTAAACGGAGCTATGGTCATCTTATCTTTGCGACATGACTGGCAAGTTTCATAAGATGTAAATTTAAACTGATTTAAATATGCATCTAAATGTAACTTAGCTAGTCGGGTCGCATTGATATGACCTAGTCTACAATGCCTCAAGAAGAATTCGTTCATTTTTGAACTCTTCCTTTCGTGTGTGTTCTGTTTACTAAGAACTTTCGTTTGATTTAGAATGTTTATGCTTTTAGATAACGTGCCTGAACCGATCAACTCTTGATATAGGATATGTGCAAAACATTATCCAACAATACAAAATTATATCCTTCTTTAGTAAATAAAGAGACTGATATGATGTTGTATATCAGGTTCGTTATCTAATAACATTCGTTCAGAATCAATGTATTTTGGAAACACAGGGTGATAGTGACCAACAGACTTGGCTGCAACACTTGCACTGTTTTCTGTCTCATGAAACTTATCACCCGTTCTCATTTCTTTGTAATGAACGCACCCGAAGGAGATGCATCTCATGCACTTTCTTCGTTTGGGCGGCATGGGAATCCTGGTATTCCCCTAATTCCTGGTCGGTCTTATAACAATTATAAGTTGGAGCGGGACCAACGTTCCCCAGCTCAGTATAACAAGCGGGTTCGGTCAATACATCCATATTATTATCTTGATTAAGGCGTGACATGGTCGCTACCTGGAGAGAGAGAGAGAAGAAAACACTCTGCGTGCGCTCTTGCAAGATTAGATTGGTAATATATTTTATCTAATCAGGATGTTTCCCACTGTTTTTATTAAATCTTCCTTCAAACCCTAAAAGGAAAGACTAGCCGGGATTAATTACACTCTACAAGTTCGCCAATCTTTCAGTCAGGCCAGTGCCGGTACTTTGAGCGAGGTTCCCTGTGCTTTCACACGGACCTAATTAAAGTAAACCTCGTTTTCCCAGGGGCGTAACCCCGTTGACACCTTTCTAGACACCTACTTGATCGGCTAATTGTAAAGTGCAAAACTCTCCCAGGAGTAACAATTACTCGCAGTGGGTATCGGGATCCAAATAGAAGGTATGCAATCTCATTGCAAATTTCAACACTTGATACTCCCGATAAATGTTTTTACCCCTAGCACTTATGACCTTAACTATGTTCAAAAAATCATGAGCACTAGTCAAGTTCTACCCGTCATTTCGTGATTAATTAGACCCATCCACATGACCCTTAACTAAGGTCAACAAAGTCACGCGACCGTCCTAACTAATCGCATCATATGCGGTGTAGGAAGACATCACTTAGCTACCGTACAATGTGCCTTGACTATAGTCAACAAACACAGCACGAATACTAAGTACTCTACTTCCTAAAATGACGGAGGGTTGCGGATGGTTTTTAGGAAAACCTTTAATGCTTTGAACTTGATCTCGTTGTGCAATCAAATGGTTTTAAATGGAGTGTTTTTGAGGCTTTTCTAGTTTTGCTAAAGGGGTCACTCCGGGTGAAGGGATCGTCGGCCCTTTCCTCATCGAATAAGGTGCAGGATATTAAACCAATACCACTATGCAAAGCAAGAACTATAAAAGCAGTCAAAAGACAAACCGAAGGTTGTAGCATCTGCTAATTATTACTAAAGAGGTCACTCCCGGTGAAGGGATCGTCGGCTCTTTCCTTATCGAATAAGGTGCTGGATGTTCTGCAAGGAACACCGCTATGCAAAGCAACAACTAGAGCTACCTAATTTTTGAAATTCGATTCCACAACATCTTTTAGGTTTATTTTCTTTCATTAATCTCATTAATGAATGTCCCATCATTTAAGTCCACTTAAACATCACAGATAAATACAACGTACACTTATGCCATTCGCATTCGCCTCGATGTCCCGTCTGCACCGTTAGGCTAGGTAACTAACGGCAGAGCGGGACAGGGCTAGCGCGGGTGTAAAACATAAGCAACTTCTATATAATATATCATATATACTATATACAATATCAATCTGAACATATCACATGATCACATCACAGATAACGCAGCAGAAAATATCATATGAAATATTGGATATACCAGGACGCCCGTGCTTTATTTTGAGCCTGTATAAAACACGGATTCCACGGTCGTGATGAATAGCCAATCCCACACCCCTAGACCCCTACGAGAGCGACAAGCAACCCTACCAATTCTAGAGTTAGGAGACCCGAACATGACTCCTCGAGATGGTTCCCCACTGGACCCTAGAACCCGGTTACTTGTGCTCCCCGCCTTGGGTCTATCCTAATGCGGAAAAGTAAATAATATATAATGGTGACATCATCCTCAACCCGGAAGTACCCCAAATAAAAGAATATTACATACAATTTTTTTTACATGAATGAAAAATGAAAAACACTCATCTCACATAAAAAAACCCGGCTATTCAAACACGACGATCCAATATAACATATCCAGTAACACATAACATCACATGTCATCAACGTAAGTAAATATGCCCATCCCAATTGTCGTTGACATATAGCAACGAAACCGGCGATATCACATATTACAATTACGGTCGCAGAAAAGAAAGTGTAAAACTACAACAGTTGGAATCCGCAACCTCTTAGACATCGCATTCCTAACAATTACAAACCCCACATTTTAGTCTCATTATCGAAAACACTTTTCAATATCAAGTCGGGCAATTCAACAATATTCCCGGCATCCTAAACGAATGCTCGTCGCAAACTTTAGTAGACGGCCGCACCCCCGATACCGTCGACGAAGTGCACTAAGGCGGAACACCGCTGCCGCGAGAACCCAAACGGATGCTTTCGGCGACGGGGTTCTCCTACAGTCACTTGGTCGGGGCTATGGGGCGTGGCTATCTATTAAGTTTACCGGCGAGTATCCGCGTACGCAACGTGATTGCGATGGACTTTTGATCACATCAAAATCCCGTGGAAACCGATCAAGTGAGACTAAACTGCTAGATTTATAACATTCAAAATAGTTATCTTATAACTACTTGTGGATTCCAAATATTGTATAACATTCCAGATAAATAGACAATGTTAAACTTTCCGATCGAATAATCAAACACCCAAGTTTTCCCGATAGCTCAACACTTGAAATAAGTTTAAAAACATCCACTTCATGCCACAGTACCAACGGTCCAGCCATAGAAGGGTCAAGGCAACGCCTCACATGTGGCACGTCGTACTGCCCCAAACCCTAAGGTTCAAAGGGCAGTTCAAGACGATCATATAATCGAGTTAAGGTTTGTTGTCTTCTAGAGGTTCCATCGTGTTACTTGCACTACTTAGAACGTTCTTAAACTACGGAAAAATCCAACACTTGGAAATTTTCCGGCAGGGGAAAAATTGGGTTATTTATATCCCGCCGAACTTTTTAACATGTTCTAAAATATCCGGAAAAACAAAGTTAAATAATCCGATCGAATCATCGAGTCCCCAATACAACCCAGAAAACTCAACTCTTGAGTATAAATTAAAAACACCCAGAAAACACAAGAATCACATTGGAACATTACTGTGCAAACAGTGAAGAAAGAAGCCACATTATGGCCGCGGAACAGCCGCGCCGCCTAGGGTACGGCCGCGGTTCCGCGGCTCCTTGATGGAGTTAGAGTCACGTGCGGCACAGTAATTCCTATAAAACCCTGCTGAATTTTTTGGATATTTTTAATTCACAAAAATCCACAGTTTCAGAAAATGTACAGAGAAGGGTGTAGTTTAGGGTTTCGGGGTTCGATCGGGTTTCTAACTTCGTCTACACTTTGCCTAAAGCTCTAGCTAGGCTCTGATACCACTGTAGGGTTACTAGGCACACTCATGAGGTTCTACAAGGCATCAACCATGCCAAAATCAAATTTTTATGTGCCTAACAACTCTATGCAAGATCGTTAACTAGAGATTAGGCGAAACTACAAGCAAGAAAACTACTTTGCTACTAAGTGAATGGGAATACAACATTTGTAGATCCGGTCCTTCACTTCTTAAGCTCCGTGTTGATGTCCCTTCGCTGCGATAATCGGGATCCCGAACACTAGCGTTGGTTTCATCGGAGAAAAGAGCGGGCTGGGTCGTTGACTTCGAGGCCGAAGATGATCTACGTCGGGGAGACTCAAACTCAAGCTATTCCTTCACTTGGTCAAGAACTTTGTGAAGAGAACACCCTATACTACATGGCAAGTGGTAGAGGATGAAGAAATAGGAAGTGGGCTCACTTTAGAATTGTTTTTCTTACTATTTTTCTCATGGCACCATTGGAGCTAGCAAGCTTTTTGATGAAGCTTGATGAAGAAGAAGAAGAAGAAAGAATATAGAATAATTATAAATCAAATGAAACTTATCCTTTTAATAATGGCACCATGGTTGAGTTAAGCCCTCATGCTTAACGCATGTAGAGAATTTTCCAAGGTATTAGGTTAAGGGATAGGTTAAACAATTATCAAAAGAAATGACAAAAGAGTGGACTTTGTCAAAGTTTCTCCAAGCTTCTTCAAGCTTGATAACTTTGACCAAGTTTAATCCTTTTGTTAAATCATAAGAAAAAATAATAACCCTAATCTTAAACCTAATCTTGGTATAAGTCTCATACATACATCTTGTATGTATCATCAAACATGATACAAACATATGTGAACAAATATATACCATATATAACCTTATGCACAAACTAGTGAGAAAACAAATCTTAAGTGAGCTGATACTAGTTAATATAAAGTAATATATCAAATATATAATTATACATTAAAACATTAAATCAATACTTGATTTAATGATCCGGTCATATTGCATATAACCGACTAATATCAAGTGTATCAATGTATCGAATCAACACTTGATTCGGTAACCCGGCCATATCACATATAACCGATCAATGATACAAATCGCGAGAATAGAATACAGTATCATATACTGGTATTATTCTCGGTCCCGCACATATCTCATATGCGCTCCTATTTCGTTTCGCTTGAGCCAGGAAACCCCTGTGTAGGACTCTAAAGACTCGTCAATACGCCGGCAGTAGGTGATGATCATATCAAACACCCACAAGCCGCAAGCGGTCTGCTAAACGTAACGGCCACCCGGGTATTGAGCGATCAGAAGATCAACGAGCAAGCCAGCTCACACTCCTGTGAATCCAACCAGTAACACTTACCGCACAGTCCGGTCTGTTCGTCTGATATGTCGCATATCTCGCCTAGGGGTGGTAAACGTCAGACCCCAGTAGCTTGATAAGTCATGCCGATGTAAGGTCCATAACAAGCACGAAACTACTGATAACACTTACCAGTAAATCAGTGCAACCCTGGCCAGGGATTTCCAGTTATGGCCAGTCGAGCATAGCGCAACATCAACCCCAATACAGGGAGAGACGAATCCCCTCCTATCGCTCATTGCCTCCATGTGAATCGGGACTGTACCCAAAAACCACCTGTTTGCACGACTTAGTAGAGCCGTGGTAGTGTGTAAATCAAAGCACAGTGGGAGACACACAAGACTCTATGACGATCTCGGTTCAACAGACTAAGCTGTACCAGTGTCACCTGAGAACTGCCATCTGACGTAAGGTATAATACCATCTGGGAGTTCTCGGCGAGTCCGTTCGGTGTACCCAGTCTCCACTGAGCACCCGCATACCGTCTCTGATGTCAAACACCAATGGATATGGGATCATCCATCGCCCATCACATGGGTCGAGAAGATATACGCTAGTCTACTCTGGAATATCGATGCCCCGTCTCCATATTCCCACGACTAGGAACATTGAAGGATGTACTCATTGACTACCCAGGCCCCACTAGTATGATCTACATCACAGTCCTGGAAGTCGAGTATACATCCTATGGGCTTTATCAACATGTAATAGAGAGACAGCAAGTATACATGTTAAGATAAAGAGCAACCAGATAGCATACTATCCTGTCGAGCAAGAAAGTCCTACCTATATATGTCCCAGCATCCACTACAATATACTTCTCATGTACAGTAATGGCCTCTAGGGCATACATAAAACTAACAATCTCCCACTTGCACTAGGGCCATCTGTAGCAGTGGTTGCAGTATCACATACTCAACCATCCCATATAAGTCTCTCTCTGGGAAAAGGCCTTTGTGAGTGGATCCGCCGTGTTTTCCTCTGAGTCTTCTCTCCTAACCTCGATCATGCTGGAGATCAACTATCTCCATGATCAAGTGATGCTGCCTCAGAATATGTCTGGGTCACTGAGGAGACCGGGGTTCCTTGGCTAAAGCCTCAACACCATTGTCATACAATGGTAGGAACCTAGTTCATCTCATGAACTAATATACACCCAAACCGCCTCTTTGGTAGTATCTTTGATAGCGATGTCACCAGCCTTTATCGTCTAGTTTGACACGGTATCTTGCTTGGAACTCTTCCTACATACCATCCCTCCACTGAGGGTAAAGACAATGCCTGCGACTGACATTCAGTCGTCCTTATCACCCTGGAACCTTTCCAGTGATTCTCCCTAGGATCCATTGATACCATCTTACTACACCTAGTGAGAATCCTAACATCCATTTGGATCTATCTCATAAATCCAGAACCCACGATTTAAGAGGTATCACTTTGATCCTCTATGGAGAATCCTTGTGATAAGAGGAGATTGACCGAGCGTAGCATAGGAAACTCTTTTCCTATCAAGAGTATGTCATCCACGTACTCTACGAGGATCACCACCCTACTCTCTACTACCTTTTTGTATATACAAGGTTCATCTACTACTTTGATGAAGTCAAACTCTTTGACTACCACATCAAAACAGATGTTCCAACTCCGTGATGCCTGCTTTAATCAGTAAAGCAACTTGCACATGTTTTAGCTGCTCCTACTGTTTATGAAGCCCTTTGGCTGTGTACTTATAAACATTCTCTTCTAAATCAATATTTAGAAAAGCAGTCATAACACCCAACCACCAGATTTCGCGGTCATGGTATGCAGCAATGGCAAGTAGGATCCGGATGGACTAAAGCATAGCCACTGGAAAAAGGTTTCATCATTATCCACGCCTGGTCGATGATGAAAACCATTAACAAGTCTAGCTTTGAAAGTCTCAACTTTTCCATCTACACCAAGTAATCTTCTCAAGATATACTTGCTCCTGATGGGGATTTAACCCTTCAGATATAGCATCTAAAGTATATAATTTGTTGGTAGAGCCCATAGGATTCTTGCTTGCCTACCAGCAAAATGATGGCAATCATATACGTGAGATTTGGGTAGTCTATAAGCATATCCTTAATGTAAGTCGATGTTCTACACCCCAATACTTGTGGGGAGGCGGAATTTTCAAAAACGAACTTATTTAGTGAACAAACATCGACTAACCGCTTGAATCGAAGCTAAACGATAACTAACCAAACATATAGTTGTTCTAAACTACTATGCTTAGGGATTATACCTATCGAATCAAGTCCTTCGTCTTTACGATCTCCTCGTCCTCCTCGGCCTTCTCTTTGTAGTAGACGATCCACCCGAGAGCAAAACTCCAAGCTTAGCCTCTAAACTTGAGGCAACTAACCTTCTTGGATTGCTAATCAAAGAAGATAGATGAGATAGAGTGAGGGTTATGGATTGTTTAGTCTAGCTAATCCTAGTTCTCAACACATGAGAGGTGAGGATTAGGGTTTGAAGAGAGAGAGCTTGAGGAGAGAGAATGTGTAGATGATAATGATAGTAGAATAGTGAGTCAAGAAGATATATATCAAGCATTTCCTTTTTAAAGAAAAGAATAAATAATGAATTTAGCAACCATGCTTGATAATATCTAGTGATGATTCATTATAATGACAAAAGACTTCTATGAATCATCAAGGTGACTCACTAATTACAATCATTTCATATGCCACCTTAACCTCCTTAGTCACCACCTTCTAGAAGCTTCCCGCATAATTACGAGAACGCCCCTCCTTTCCGCAAAAATACGGAAAAACTTTAGACTGTAAAAATCCAATAACCAGATACCAGTAACTGGCTTAAACCAAAGCCGACTGGTAAAAACTGTCCGAAAGTCGTACGTGCGTAAACACACGTATGCGTCCGAACCCTTGTCGTAAAACCATATGACCTCTATATTGTTTCGCCTGGAATAGGAAACTCTCTGTGTGGGACTCTAGAGACTCGACTACTACGCTGGCAGTGGGTTTAACCACAGACCGCAAGCGGCACTAGCTGTACGTAACGGTCCCCAGGTAGTTGTCGATAAGAAGGCCGATGAGGAAACCCATCCGAACTCCTACTGAGCCTGCTGTGACAATCTCCATACAGTCCGGTCCGTTCGTCCAAGACTATCGCATATCGGGCCTAGGGGGGCGGCAAGCGTCAGTCCCCTAATAGCGGTATAAGTCGTGTCGGAGGGAAGCCCATTACACCCTGAGAAACTACTGGAACCTACCAGCAAATCTCGCTTGCCCTGGCCAGGGACTTTGCGTAATGGCTCTCTGACACAGCGCGATATCTACTCCCAATACCGGGAGGGACGAATCCTATCTAACCGCCACTGCCTCCAAGTGCTCGGGACTGTACCCAACTGCTACCTGTTTGCACGACTCCTTTGAGCCGTGGTAGGGTAGCAATCTAAGAACAGTGGGACACACTTGAGGCGAAGTAGCAGTGTCAAGTCTGCGGACTATGCTGTACTCATGTCACCTGGGAACTGTTCACTGACGACTGGTATAAAACCAACCAACAGTTCCCTGTGAGTCCTGTCCGGTGTACCCGTAACCTAACGAGCACCTGCATACTATCTCCAGTACGACGTACTGACGGCTGTGGGACAGACCATCTCCCCAACTGGGATGAGAAGCGTACACACCAGTCTACTCCGGAGTATCGATGCTCTGTCTCGATAATCCAACGACCAGGGACCTGAATAAGGATGTGCTTGTAGACTACCCAGCCCCCACTAGTGTGACTGCCATCACAACGCTGGTAGACATGCAAGATCCTAAGAGCTCTATCAATACATACACTCACATATTAAGATAGAAAAACCAAGTAGCATACTACCATGTTTAGCAAGACTGTTATATACATGTGAATATCCCAAGCTTCCATTAAGTAATATACAAACTAGTATGATACAGTAATGGCCTTCTAGGGCATAAACACTAACAATCTCCTACTTGCACTAGGGCCATGTACTGGCATATCGTAGACCAATGATCTCGAGTAGCCTCTCGAACTGAATCTGAGGTAGGGCCTTCGTGAATGGATCAGCAATTTTCTCTTCAGAAGCAACTCTCCGAACCTCGATCTCCTGACGATCAATGATCTCCTTGATCAGGTGATACCGCCTCAAGATGTGTCTGGACTTCTGATAGGACCTTGGTTCCTTCGCTAAAGCTATAGCTCCGTTGTTGTCGCAATACAGAGGTATTGGATCAACTATGGTAGGAACCACCTGAAGTTCTGTTAGGAACTTCTTCATCCAGACTGCTTCTTTTGCGGCATCGCAAGCAGCTATATACTCCGCTTCCATCGTCGAGTCAGCAACGGTGTCCTGCTTGGAGCTCTTCCAGCACACCGCCCCTCCATTGAGGGTAAAGACATAACCCGACATGGACTTGGAATCGTCCTTATCACTCTGGAAGCCGGAATCAGCAAAGGCCTCCAACCTGAGGTCTTTTCCGCCGTAAACCAAAAACATCTCCTTAGTCCTTCTCAGGTACTTGAGAATGTTCTTTACTGCTATCCAGTGCTTCTCCCCTGGGTCTGACTGATACCGGCTTACCACGCTCAGTGCGTAAGCTACATCTGGTCTGGTACACAACATCGCATACATTATAGAGCCTACCGCAGAAGCGTAGGGTATAATAGACATGCGTTCCCTTTCCAAATCAGTCTTGGGAGACATCTCTTTGGAGAGGGTGATTCCGTGACAAGCCGGTAGATTACCGCGCTTAGAATCTTCCATACTGAATCTTTTCAGTACAGTGTCGATATACCTGGACTGCGAAAGTCCCAACATCCTCTTGGATCTATCACGATAGATCCGGATCCCCAGAATGTAAGAGGCATCACCCAGGTCTTTCATGGAGAACCTGTGTGACAAGAATCCTTTGACAGATTGTAGCATAGGAATGTCATTTCCTATCAATAGAATGTCATCCACGTACAAGACGAGGAATACGACACTTCTGGCTACAACTTTACTATATATGCACGGTTCATCGGGATTTTTGATAAAGTCATATTCTTTGACTGTCTCATCAAAACAGATGTTCCAACTCCGCGATGCCTGCTTTAGTCCATAAATGGACTTAAGCAGCTTGCATACTTTCCCGCTGCTCCCACTCTGATTGAAACCCTCTGGCTGATCCATATAGACGCTTTCTTCTAAATTTCCATTCAGAAAAGCCGTCTTTACGTCCATCTGCCAGATTTCATAATCATGGAAGGCAGCAATAGCAAGAAGGACCCGAATGGATTTGAGCATAGCCACTGGAGAAAAAGTTTCGTCATAGTCCAAACCAGGTCTTTGACGAAAACCCTTTGCAACAAGTCTAGCCTTATAGGTTTCCACCTGTCCATCTACACCAATCTTTTTCTTGAAGATCCATTTGCATCCTATGGGGTTTACCCCATCTGGAGCAAAGTCCAAAGTCCATACTTTGTTGGTGTACATGGACTCCATTTCGGTTCGCATTGCATCTAGCCATCGTACCGAGTCGCCGCTCTGGATGGCCTGCTGGAAGTCAGTAGGTTCATCATCATCTATGATGCAATCCTCTCTATCCCCATCTATTAGAAAACCGTAGTATCTCTCAGGCGGATGAGACGGCCTGCTACTCCTGCGGAGGGGTGCAGGAATGTCCTGTTCTTCTTGAACTCCTGGTTCTACCAAACTTTCAGTAGCAGTTTGTGGTTCTGGAATTTCTTCCAGTTCTACTATGCTCCCACTCTTCTGATTTTCTAAAAATTCAGTTTCTATGAAGCGGGCATGACGAGAAACAAAAACCTTTTGTTCCTTTGCGTAATAGAAACAATATCCTGTAGAGTTCTTTGGATATCCCACAAACTTACACTCTACTGAGCGTGCCTCGAGCTTGTCCGGATGCTGCTTTTTTACAAAAGCTGGACATCCCCATGTCTTCAGGTACTGAAGATAGGGTTTCTTTCCACTCCACATCTGATATGGTGTGGTAGGCACAGTTTTGGTTGGAACTCTGTTCAAAAGATATGTCGCTGATTCTAGCGCATAACCCCAGAAAGATCGCGGTAACTCAGCATTACTCATCATGGATCGTACCATATCCAATAGGGTTCGATTCCGTCTCTCCGATACACCGTTGTGCTGTGGAGTGTATGGAGGAGTAAGCTGAGAGAGAATTCCTTTCTCTTTTAGGTAACCTAGGAATTCGGCACTTAAGTATTCTCCACCTCGATCAGATCTCAGTGTCTTAATACTTTTGCCTGTTTGGTTTTCCGCTTCACTTTTGTATTCCAGGAATTTCTCAAAGGCTTCGGATTTATGCTTCATTAAGAAGACATGTCCAAACCTAGAGAAATCATCTGTAAAAGTAATGAAGTAGGAATAACCACCTCTTGCATGTGTAGACATTGGACCGCATACATCGCTGTGTATGAGTCCTAAGAGCTCGCTCGCTCTTACTCCTTGTCTAGTAAATGGAGTCTTTGTCATCTTTCCTTTGAGACAGGATTGACAAGTGTCATAAGTTTGATATTCGAACGAGTCCAAATATCCTTCTCTATGCAACTTAGTCAACCTTCTCTCATTGATGTGACCCAGTCTACAATGCCATAAGAAAGCTTTATTTAAATCTGGAGACTTTCTTTTTAGTGTGTTCTGGACATTGAAAATTTGGAGTTGGTTTAAAACATATATACCGTTATTTAGAGTACCGGACCCAATCAAACCATGATTAAGGTGGATGTTAACAACATCTCTTACAAACGTGAAATCATAACCTTTATTTGATAACAAGGAAACAGATATGATATTACACGTTAAGCTTGGTACAAAATAACAGTTATGTAAAACCAAAATGTGTCCACTCGTCAATCCTAGGTGATAATCCCCGACGGACGCAGCTCCTACGCTAGCTCCGTTAGCAACCTTTAGGGTCATATCACCTTCTTTCAGCACTCTACGGTTTCTCAGTGCCTGTAATGAATTGCAAATATGAGATCCTGATCCGGTATCCAATACCCAGGAAGTAGAGTTGATCGACAGACAATTCTCAATTACAAACACACCTGAAGTCGAAGCCACAGCTTGCTTCGGTTCCTGGTTCTTGGCGTTCCACGCCTTGCAATCCTTCTTCCAGTGCCCTTTCCTGTGACAATGGAAGCACTCATCCTGGCCAACTACCGGTGCTGCAAACTTTTTCTTTCCCTTCCCTCCCACCTTACTTACACCTCCTCTAGGTTTGGGTGCGGCCTACTTCTTCCTTCCTTTGGCCCTAGCCTTGGACCCGGAAGAAGATGCACCGCCAACAAACATAGCGGGTGTTTCCCTTGCCTTCTGCAAGGTGCCCTCTGCACTCCTTAACATGTTCAGGAGTTCCGCAAGTTAAACTTCTTTTCCTTGAAGGTTGAAGTTGAGGATAAACTGGGCGTAGGTGGGAGGAAGGGACTGGAGAATAAGGTCTGTATAGAGCTCATTATCCAAAGTCGTCCCAAGGTCTGCGAGCTCTTCAATATAGCCGATCATCTTTAGGACATGTTCTCCTACTGATGACCCGACAGCCAACCTCGCTCGAAACAAGTTCTTAGAGGTCTCGTATCTTGCTATACGAGATTGCTCTCCATAAAGTTCCTTTGTATGGAGAAATATGCCATCTAGGGTCATATCCTCGTGCCTCCTCTGATGTTTATTGTTCATTGAGGCAAGCACGATGCACTTGGCTTTCGCGCAATCTAAATCCCAGGTTTTGCGGATTTCCTTATCCGCATTGCTGGATTTGGGACCAGGGACAGCAGGTGCCGTAGCGGTGAGGATGTACCCCAATTTGTCATAGGTCAAAGCCATTTTGACATTCCGCAGCCAATCTTTATAGTTTGGCCCTGTCAGTATATTTTTCTCTAAAAGTAACTTAAGTCCAGTCATTTTCAGGGTCGCTGCAATTAGGAGAGAGAGAAGAAACGCTTTAGCATGATGCTCTTGCAAGTTTAAAGTGGTTTTTAGTTTATCTAAACTGGATGGCTCCCACTGTTTCTCGAATCCTTCCTCAAACCATAAAAGAAGAATTAGCCAGGACTATTCTCACTGTACAATACTTGCTTAACCGTTCAGCCAGGCTGGTGTCGGTACTTCGAGGGAGGTTTTCCAACGCTTTCGCGAAGTTCCTTAATTAAATAACCTCTTTTCTCTGGGGGCGTAACCCCGCTGACACTTTTCTGGACACCTACTTGGTTTATAGCATTGATCGTTAAGTGACGAATATCCTGATAAGTAGCATATACTCACAATAGGATCGGGAACCAAATATCATCGTATGATAATGTTGAAGGAATCCTACCAACATTCATCAAACTCCAAATGGTATGCATCTCTTTGCAAATTTCAGTTTCTTTAGAAATTCCCGATATAAGTTTTTGCCCCATGCTCTTATGACCTTGACGTATGCCAACAAATCATAAGTCACATGTCAAGTTCTGCCCATCATTATCTTGTTAATTTGAACCCACCCGTATATACCCTTGACGTATGCCAACAAGGTAATGCGACTGTCCCAAACCAACACATCTATCTATGCAACAAATGAATACCCCAGCAGGTACCAAACACTATGCCTTGACGTATGCCAACAAGCATAGCTTGAATACTACTGACCATCCATAGGAAATGACGGAGGGCTACGACTGGTTTTGGCGAAACCGTGAACGTAGTGAACTTGATATAACCGGAGGAACCTGATAGCTTTTAAAAGGAGTGGTTAAAGCTCCGCATTTAAAAATATCTGCTTTTTTTTAAAATTAACCGAGTGGTTTCTTTTAAACTGTTCCAACGATTTAAACTTTGGTTTGTTTTTCTTTGCATTATAGATAATGCGTCCCATCATTAACTTATCATTGCAGAAAACAACGAAAATACAACGTCCTCTTATGCCATCCGCATTCGCCACGGGGTCCCGTCATCACCCGTTAGGTTACTTAACTAACGACAGAGCGGGGGCTGGGCTAGCGCGGGTGTAAAACATAAGTGACGTCTAAATAGCTATCATATATATAGATATTTTACATTCGTCTGACGTAATGATATACATTCCAGAACACAGATGAACTTAATTGGATTTGCAAGCAATCCGTATTTCTTTTGAGCCTGCAAGAAAAGACGGATAACACAGTTGTGATGAATAGTCATTACCCCACCCTCGACCCCTACGGGTACGGCAAACTACCCACCCGGCAGTTTGTGTACCCCACCTTGGGTCAGTCCTAGGAGCAAAAATAGTAAAATGAAATAATACAACGGTGGCTACAACCACAACCTGGATGTGCCCCGCAAAATAATATTATAACAAATTACATTTACAACAAATGAATTTAATAATAACCCATTGCTAAACCCCGGCTATACACCACAACAGTCCAATTACAGTTCATATGCACAAACAGATAAAACCATTACAGAAATGTGCAACCCCCTGCCAACCTACATACTAGCAGTTAGGGGAGGTTTACGAACACATTATACAATCACAGATATAATCCAATATGCAAATACTGTACAATTTCGATCGATTAAACACCATTAATATTGCTCCAATACTTCTCTGTAAAACTGAAACCTGAGCAAAATTAAAATATTCCAGAAAATCCCAAATACCACAGGGGACCCACACAAGAAAAACGAGTTCCTGACTCGTCAACTCGGCGGCGGAAGGGCGGCGGATCGGTGGGATCCGCCGCGGTTCCGCGGCGCCGTAGACGATTCAGGAACCTAAATTTCTTGGGTGTTCATCTGTGGTCATTTCAAGCTTTCTGCACATCCCTGAAAAATTTTAGGACATCATTTTAAAATCGACAGAAAACTGATATTTTTAGGGTTTTCCGGCTTCGTTTTTCCGTTCGAAATTCGTACAAATTCGCAACAAAGTTATTTATTGTTTAGCAAGGCTTTGATACCACTGTAAGTCGATGTTCTGCACCCCAATACTTGTGGGGAGGCAGAATTTTCAAAAACGAACTTATTTAGTGAACAAACATCGACTAACCGCTTGAATCGAAGCTAAACGATAACTAACCAAACATATAGTTGTTCTAAACTACTATGGTTAGGGATTATACCTATCGAACCAAGTCCTTCGTCTTTACGATATCCTCGTCCTCCTCGGCCTTCTCTTTGTAGTAGACGATCCACCCGAGAGCAAAACTCTAAGCTTAGCCTCTAAACTTGAGGCAACTAACCTTCTTGGATTGCTAATCAAAGAAGATACATGAGATAGAGTGAGGGTTATGGATTGTTCAGTCTAGCTAATCCTAGTTCTCAACACATGAGAGGTGAGGATTAGGGTTTGAAGAGAGAGAGCTTGAGGAGAGAGAATGTGTAGATGATAATGATAATAGAATAGTGAGTCAAGAAGATATATATCAAGCATTTCTTTTTTGAAGAAAAGAATAAATAATGAATTTAGCAACCATGCTTGATAATATCTAGTGATGATTCATTATAATGACAAAAGACTTCTATGAATCATCAAGGTGACTCACTAATTACAATCATTTCATATGCCACCTTAACCTCCTTAGTCACCACCTTCTAGAAGCTTCCCGCATAATTACGAGAACGCCCCTCCTTTCCGCAAAAATACGGAAAAACTTTAGACTGTAAAAATCCAATAACCGGATACCAGTAACTGGCTTAAACCAAAGTCGACTGGTAAAAACTGTCCGAAAGTCGTACGTGCGTAAACACACGTATGCGTCCGAACCCTTGTCGTAAAACCATACGACCTCTATATCGTTTCGCCTGGAATAGGAAACTCTCTGTGTGGGACTCTAGAGACTCGAGTACTACGCTGGCAGTGGGTTTAACCATAGACCGCAAGCGGCACTAGCTATACGTAACGGTCCCCAGGTAGTTGTCGATAAGAAGGCCGATGAGGAAACCCATCCGAACTCCTACTGAGCCTGCTGTGACAATCTCCATACAGTCCGGTCCGTTCGTCCAAGACTATCGCATATCGGGCCTAGGGGGGCGGCAAGCGTCAGTCCCCTAATAGCGGTATAAGTCGTGTCGGAGGGAAGCCCATTACACCCTGAGAAACTACTGGAACCTACCAGCAAATCTCGCTTGCCCTGGCTAAGGACTTTGCGTAATGGCTCTCTGACACAGCGCGATATCTACTCCCAATACCGGGAGGGACGAATCCTATCTAACCGCCACTGCCTCCAAGTGCTCGGGACTGTACCCAACTGCTACCTGTTTGCATGACTCCTTTGAGCCGTGGTAGGGTAGCAATCTAAGAACAGTGGGACACACTCGAGGCGAAGTAGCAGTGTCAAGTCTGCGGACTATGTTGTACTCATGTCACCTGGGAACTGTTCACTGACGACTGTTATAAAACCAACCAACAGTTCCCTGTGAGTCCTGTCCGGTGTACCCGTAACCTAACGAGCACCTGCATACTATCTCCAGTACGACGTACTGACGGCTGTGGGACAGACCATCTCCCCAACTGGGATGAGAAGCGTACACACCAGTCTATTCCGGAGTATCGATGCTCTGTCTCGATAATCCAACGACCAGGGACCTGAATAAGGATGTGCTTGTAGACTACCTAGCCCCCACTAGTGTGACTGCCATCACAACGCTGGTAGACAAGCAAGATCCTAAGAGCTCTATCAATACGTACACTCACATATTAAGATAGAAAAACCAAGTAGCATACTACCATGTTTAGCAAGACTGTTATATACATGTGAATATCCCAAGCTTCCATTAAGTAATATACAAACTAGTATGATACAGTAATGGCCTTCTAGGGCATAAACACTAACAATTAAAGTGTCCCTACTCGTGGGAGTTTCAAGACTGGGCATCGATACTCCATAAGTAGACTAGTGTATACGGATCGAGACCGCGACGAGGGACGGTGGCTGGTCTCACAAGCCATTGGTGTTAGTTGGTTCACCTAAGATAGTATACAGGGGCTCATTGGGTTATGACTACACCGGATGGACTCGCAGGGGCACTGCTGATTGGTACTATACCTATCGTCAGGAGCAGTTCCTAGGTGATATGAGTACAGCTTAGTCCGTTGACTTGACACTGCTACATTGTCTCAAGTGTGTTCCCACTGTTCTTTGATTGCTACCCTACCACGGCTCAAAGGAATCGTGCAAATAGGTAGTAGTTGTGTGCGGTCCCGAAGCACTTAGAGGCAGTGGCGGTTAGATAGGATTCGTCTCTCCTGGTATTGGGGGTTGATATCGTGCTGTGTTTAGGAGAGCCATTACACAAAGACCTTGGCCAAGGCAAGTGAGATTCACTGGTAGGTATTCCAGTAGTTTCTCAAGGTGTTCTGGGCTACACTCCGACACGACTTATTCCGCTATTGGGGGTTTGACGTTTACCATCCCCCTATGCCCGATATGCGATACTCATAGACGAACATACCAGACTGTACGGAGATTGTCATAGATAGGCTCAGTAAGGTTTCTGGATGAGTTCACTCGTCAGCCTCCCTTTTACTCAATACCTGGGCAGCCGTTACGTACAGCTAGTACCACTAACGTGCTTGTTGTTAAACCCACTGCCTGCGTATTGACGAGTCTTTTGAGTCCCCCCCGGAAAGTTTCCCAAGTTCGGGCGAAACGTTGTAGAGGCCGTAGGGTTTTATGGCAGGGTTCGATCATATACGTGCACTTGTGCACGGATCATGATCGGACGGATCATACTAGTGGGCTTTGGTTTAAGACGGATCCTAGTATTAGATTTGTTGGATTACTTTAGTCTCGTTGCATTCGTATTCTGCCGGAATGCTGATGCAGGTATGTATATACAGCTGAGGGGTATCCTTGTGATCCGTCATGAGTTTACTTTAAGAAGATACCATTCTAATTATTGTTATAAACATTTGGATTCATGTTTATTGGTGGAAATTATGAGCTCAAGTCATGATTAAGGGCATTAAATGAGGTATGTGCATGTTTGGTGACTCATGGTCTTATTTTTGGTGCCATGTCAATTTTCTTGATTGATTATTGTGTTGAATTGATGTGAGGGGAGAGAGAGAGGGCATCCACTCAGTCTTGGGTTGGCTCTTCATTTGGAGAATGCTCTCTCACATTTTTGATTACACACAATAGCAAGCTCTTCTTCTTCTTCTTTCTTCTTGAGCTCACAATTTCCTCATCAATGGCTTCGTCTTCTTCCTCCATCCATACCATCTCATGAGTTCTAAATCAATGGATGAAATGAGACAAAGTTATCACACACATTCTCTACTTCACCTTAGACATGTCGGCTAGAAAACTTCATGTCCGAGTTGCTTCGGTTTGAAGCGGGAGCCAGTAAAAAGACTTCTAGATGTGGTGCCACTTCGACGAGGAGATCGGAGATCGAGCGAGATCGGAGATGCCGCGAGGAGCTAAGGATGGTGGCTAAAGACCACAGCACACGAATCGATCGGTATAGCCATTCTAGCTTCTTAGTAGTTAGCTAGTTTTGTGTTAATGGTACGATCCGGTTAAAAGTATGCGTTAGCGCCAGTTTCATAAAAGTTTTTGTTTCCGCGTTTAGCATCGGATTGACGGCCGGGGTGCTACCGTAGCCCAACATGGTATCAGAGCCACGCCATTAACTCATACTAGCTTGTTCTAACATGTTTAAAATATCGATCGACCGAATTTTCTAAAACCTCAACTCCAATTTTCAAGTTTCTGCCGAATTTTTAAAGTTGTCGAAAAATCATTTTCAGTATATCAGAAAATCGTGCAGGCTTTTTTAAGTCTCTGGAAGAAATTTTAGAGCAAGTTCTCTCCATCGGACCGCGGAACCGTGGCGAAACCATCATGTTTGCCGCGGTTGCGCGGTGGTATGGTGGCAACAGTGCACCATTTTTCTTCTGGGTGTCTTTCAAATGGAATTGTGGTTTCTGGAATATTTTGTTTTGGCCTAGATTCGTTTGAGTGCTGGTTTTTGCACTTGGGGGCATTTTGGGAAGTTTTGTGTATCGAAATTTTAAATACGTTATTTTACAGTACTTACATTACTATCTGCGACCGTGAATGTCATTCGAGCGGTACAACTCGTCTAATTGCAATATGCCCTTTTAGACGAGTTTGCGAACATAACATTCACGTTGATGTTCTGTGTTGTGCTGTGATGTTGCGGATTTGTCGTGGTGGATAGCTTGGGTGCAATGTTAGTACAGTTTAGTTTTATTTGTACATTTGATATCGCGGGGCGAGCGTCCGACATGTGGACTGTCATCACTGCCTGTTTGTATATTATTCTTTTGGGGCACGACCGGGTTGAGGTCGATGTCACCGTTGTACATATTTTCTTTTCTGTACTAGGATTACCCAACGGTGGAGTGCACAGATAGCCGGGTTCTAGAGGGAAACGGGCCCACATCTCATGGCTTTGAGACGGAGGGGGCTTCACTCTAGAATTGGCGGGCTATTCACTACACTCGTAGGGGTACAGGTTGACCCAAGGTGGGGTGCTCAAGTTACCGGATTCCGTAAAGTGCTGGGTGGTCTATTCACTTTACTGAAGGGGGCTGCCTCGCTTCAGGTTTTGGCGGGTAACTTTCCGCACTCGTAAGGGTCTAGGTTTTCATTGCACAGGCTATCCACATGACAGGGGAACGTCGGGTTTCAGTTGCTGCTCAAAGGAAACCCGGGGCTCCCAGATATCTGTATTGTTCTGTGATGCTTATTACTTTTCTGTGATGTTGCATTTATCACGCCTGGAGCGATTATTGTATATTGATATATATACTAGTAGATGTTGTATATGTTTTACACCGCACTAGTCCAGTCCCCGCTCTGTCGTTAGTTAAGTAACCTAACGGGTGATGACGGGACCCAGTGGTGAATGCGGATGGCATATACGTACATTTTAATTTCGTTCTTTTGTGGTGTGATTAATAGATGGGACTGCATTGATTCAGATCAATGCAAGGAAAACAAACCTATTCGATGTTGTTGGAACAATTTTTAAAAATGCTGTTATTACAAGGACGTTTTCATTTGCTTTGCACAGCGGTATTCAGTTTGGAATATCCAGCACCTAATTCGACGAGGCAAGGGCCGAGATCCCTTCATCGGGAGTGACTCCTTAGACAGAGATTTGCGTCAGGGTAATAACTTCACTATAGTCGATTACTTTTGCTTTGCATCGCGGTATTCAGTTAGAATATCCTGCACCTCATTCTACGGGGAAAGAGCCGAGATCCCTTCACCGGGAGTGACCTCTTTAGCAACGGTTTTCTCCACTATATATTTATAAAAAGCTATGCGGTTCGTTCAACGATATCAAGTTCATTACGTTAAAGGTTTTTCGCCAAAAACCAGCCGTAGCCCTCCGTCATTTCTTCCAAGTATTGCTTAGTATTCGTGCTGCGTTTGTTGACTGTGTCAAGGCGTAGTGTGCGGTAGCTAGGTAGTGCTTGTTTGTGGCATATTAATACGATTGGTTAGGACAGTCGTGCGGCCTTGTTGACTGTGTCAAGGGCTCGTACGGGTGGGTTTAATGCAATCGAGGATAATGGTGGGTTGAAGTTGACTAGGACTCTTTGATTTGTTGACTGTGTCAAGGTCACTTGGGTCCTAGGGGTAAAAATCACATCGGGAGTTTCTAAAGAAATTGAAACTTGCCAGGCATGCGCATACCTTCTGGAGTGTGATAACGTGAGTGGATTCCATCACGTTATCATGCGATGATAGTTGGATCCCGATTCCCACTGATGAGTTGGTTTACTCCTCGGGTGATCCCGACTAATTCTTCTTTCAGGTTTGGAGGAGAATTTGAGGATACAGTGGGAGACATCCTGATTAGATAAAGTGATTAACCATTCTAATCTAAGTTAGAGTGCATGCTGAAGTGTTTCTTTTCTCTCTCTCTTCGACAGCGACCACGGCCTGACCCTGGACCATAACTCAGTAACCAAGTTAACCGAACTTTCTTAAAACGTTGGCTTTTGGATTGTCTGAGTTGCATAAATCATTGCCACTCTTTTTTTTACCCTTTTCTTTTCTCCAGAACACCCCGTATCACTACGAACATCCACTTCCATCGGATAAATCCATCGTATAGTTACATACGAACTCGAAGGAACTTGTTCCAAATTCGAGGATGGATTCTGGTACTGGAGAGATTGAATAGAATTATTCGGTTGTCTTTTCCTTTTACCTTCTCTTAGGTTGTGAGGGCTCCTAGGATTAGAGAGGGTACACCTATTACGCTCATTGGATAGTCTTCTTCCAACCCATAGGCAGGTGCCGAAAGGTAGGGAAAGAAGAAAACCAATTAGCCTAAGTGTGGTGTGCAGGAGGTAATAAGTAGAGAAAAATAAAGGGATTAGAAAGAAGGCAAAGTAAATTGCGACTGCTATCATTCATGACCAAACCACATATTTCATCACCACTCCTACTTCACCTTTGTATTTCTCCAGAACACCCCGTATCACTACGAACATCCACTTCCATTTGATAAATCCATCGTATGGTTATATACGAACTCGAAGGAACTTGTTCCAGTTCGAGGATGGATTCTGGTTCAGGAGAAATAGGAATAAGGTTTATTCAGTTGTCTTTTATCTTTACATTCTCTCGGGTTGCGAGTGCTCCTAGGATTAGTACAGTACACCTATTACGCTTATTGGATTGTCTTCTTCCAAACCATAAGCTGGTGCCGAACGGTACGGAAGGAAGAAAACCATTTAACCTAAGGGGGTGTACAAAAGGTAATGAGTAAAAACAAATAAAGGGATTTGGAGAGATATCAAGAAATATACGGTTACAGTCATGAATCTGATAATGGAAGTGGCATTACTAAGAATACCCGGATACCCCTTCGAAACATTTTAATGTTTCAGTTCCACTGTGCGTTGTTAATAGAAAACTGATTTCCCAATTAGCCCTTGCTCCAGGGTATGCATTTAACAGGTATGATTCTCACATCTGTATGGTTTTACAGATGATGAGTGGGTGTAAGTTATTGGGAATTAGGTGATCATCCTTATTATATCGGAATTCGTTGTAATTGGTGATATTTGAGGAAATCACCTGTGTTTTTGCCGGACAACAAATATTTGGTTTTGAGTATCCGTTGTTGTGCACCAATTTCAAACTGATATATCTGCACGTTTTCAATGTCCAGAATACACACAAAAGAAAGTCTCCGGAAACAAATCAGGCTTTCTTATGGCATTGTAGACTGGGTCACATCAATGAGAGAAAGTTGACGAAGTTACATACAGAAGGAAATTTGGATCCGTTCGAATATCAATCATATGCAACTTGTCAATTCTGTCTCAAAGGAAAGATAACAAAGACTCCGTTCACTGGACACGGAGTAAGAGCGAGCGAGCTCTTGGGACTCGTACACAGCGACGTGTGCGGTCCAATGTCTAGGCTTGCACGAAGCGGTTATTCTTACTTCATTAATTTTACGGATGACTTTTCAAGGTACGGATATGTCTTCTTAATGAAACATAAATCCGAAGCCTTTGGAAAATTCCAGGAATATAAGAATGAAGTAGAAAAACAAACAGGCAAAAGTATCAAGACATTGAGATCTGATCGAGGTGGTGAATACTTAAGTGCCGAGTTCCTGGATTACTTAAAAGAGAATGGAATTCTCTCTCAGCTTACTCCTCCATACACTCCGCAACATAACGGCGTATCGGAGAGACGGAACCGGACCCTATTGGATATGGTACGTTCCATGATGAGTAACGCTGAGTTGCCGCGATCATTCTGGGGATATGCACTAGAATCAGCTGGATACCTTTTGAACCGAGTTCCAACTAAGATTGTGCCTACCACACCATATTAGATGTGGTGTGGAAAGAAACCCTATCTTAAGCACATTAAGACATGGGGATGTCCAGCTTTTGTCAAAAAGCAGCATGAGGACAAACTCGAGGCACGCTCAGTATAGTGCAAGTTTGTGGGATATCCAAAGAATTCCAAGGGATATTTCTTCTATTGCGAAGAGGAACAAAAGGTTTTGTTTCTCGTCATGCCCACTTCTTGGAAACTGAGTTTTTGGAAAATCAGATAAGTGGGAGCGCAATAGAACTGGAAGAAATTCCAGAACCATGAGCTATTACTGAAAGCTTAGTAGAACCAGAGGGTTCGAAAGATCAGGACATTCCTGCGCCGCTCCGCAGGAGTAGTAGGCAGTCTCATCCGCCCGAGAGATACTACGGTTTTCTCATAGATGGGGATAGAGAGGATTGCATCATTGATAGTGATGAGCCGACTAGATTCCAGCAAGCCATTCAGAGCGTTGACTCGGTAAAATGGCTGGATGCAATGCGGACCGAAATGGAGTCCATGTACACCAACAAAGTATGGACATTGGACGTTGCTCCAGATGGGGTAAAACACGTAGGATGCAAATGGATCTTCAAAAAGAAGATTGGTGTAGATGGACAGGTTGAGACCTATAAAGCTAGACTTGTTGCAAAGGGTTTTCGTCAAAAACCTGGTTTGGACTATGACGAAACCTTTTCTCCAGTGGTTATGCTGAAATACATTCGGATCCTTCTTGCCATTGCTGCCTACCACGATTATGAGATTTGGCAGATGGACATAAATACCGCTTTTCTGAATGGAAATTTAGAGGAGTGTGTCTATATGGACCAGACAGAGGGTTTCATTCAGAGTGGGAGCAGCGGAAAGGTGTGCAAGTTGCTTAAGTCCATCTATGGACTAAAGCAGGCATCGCGGAGTTGGAACATCTGTTTTAATGAGACGGTCAAAGAATTTGGCTTTATCAAAAATCCAGATGAACCATCCATCTATAGTAGATTTGTAGCAAGAACTGTCGTCTTCCTCGTATTGTACGTGGATGACATTCTTTTGATAGGAAATGACATTCCTATGCTACAATCTGTCAAGGGATCCTTGTCACACAGGTTCTCCATGAAAGACCTGGGCAATGCCTCTTACATTTTAGGGATCTGGATCTATCGTGACAGATCAAAGAGGATATTAGGACTTTCACAGTCCAGGTACATCGACACCATACTGAGAAGATTCAGTATGGAAGATTCCAAGCGCGGTAATCTACTGGCTTATCACGGGATCGCCCTCTCTAAGAAGATGTCTCCCAAGACTGATTTGGAAAGGGATCGCATGTCTATTATACCCTACGCTTCTGCGGTAGGCTCTATAATGTATGCGATGTTGTGTACCAGACCAGATGTAGCTTATGCACTGAGTGTGTTAAGCCGGTATCAGTCAAACCCTGGGGAGAAACACTGGATAGCGGTAAAGAACATTCTCAAGTACCTGAGAAGGACTTAGGAGATGTTCTTGGTGTATGGCGGAAAAGACCTCCAGATCGAGGCCTTTGCTGACTCCAGCTTCCAGAGTGACAAGGATGATTCCAAATCCAAGTCGGGTTATGTCTTTACCCTCAATGGAGGGGCGGTGTATTGGAAGAGCTCCAAACAGGAAACCGTTGCTGACTCAACGATGGAAGCGGAATATATCGCTGCTGCAGATGCCGCAAAAGAAGCCGTCTGGATAAGGAAGTTTTTGACAGAACTTCAGGTGGTTCCGTCCATTGTTGATCCAATACCTCTGTATTGCGACAACAATGGGGCTATAGCTTTAGCTAAGGAACCCAGGTCCCATCAGAAGTCCAGACACATCCTGAGGCGGTATCACCTGATCAGGGAGATCGTGGGTCGCCAGGAGATCGAGCTTCGGAGAGTTGCTACGGAAGATATGTTAGTGTATATGCCCTAGAGGCCATTACTGTATCATACTAGTTTGTATATTACTTAATGGATGCTTGGGATATTCACCTTGTATATACAATCTTGCTCAAAATAGTAGTATGCTACTTGGTTTGTTTCTACTTCAATGTGTACTTGTGTTTATTTCAGTATATCACTTATACGCATTAGTGGAGCCCTTAGGATCTTTGCTTGATTACCAGCGTTGTGATGGCAGTCACACTAGTGGGGGCTGGGTAATCTATAAGCACATCCTTATTCTGGTCCCTGGTCGTAGGACTATCGAGACAGGGCATCGATACTCCGGAGTAGACCAGCGCATGCGCTTCTCATCCCAGTGTGGGAGACGGTCTGTCCCACAGCCGTCAGTACGTCGTACTTGAGATAGTATGCGGGTGCTCGTTAGGTTACGGGTACACTGGACAGGACTCGTCGGGAACTGACTAGTTGGTATTATACCTATCGTCAGTTATCAGTTCCCAGGTGACATGAGTACAGCTTAGTCCGCTGACTTGACACTGTCACTTCGCCTCGGGTGTGTTCCCACTGTACTTTGATCACTACCCTACCATGGCTCAAAGGAGTCGTGCAAACAGGTGGTGGTTGGGTGCAGTCCCGAAGCACTTGGAGGCAGTGACGGTTAGACAGGATTCGTCTCTCCCGGTATTGGGGGTTGACATCGCGCTGTGTCTAGGAGAGCCATTACACGAGTAGTCCCTGGCCAGGGCAAACGAGATATACTGGTAGGTTTCCAGTGTTATCTCAGGGTGTATTGGGCTTCACTCCGGCAGGACTTGTACCGCTATTGGGGGACTGACGTTTACCGCCCCCTAGGCCCGCCATGCGATGTATCAGACGAACAGACCGGACTGTACGGAGAATGTCACACTCAGGCTCAGTAGGAGTTCAGATGGGTTTCGCCTCGTCGGTCTTCTTGTCGGCATTACCTGGGGACCGTTACGCACAGCTAGTGCCGCTTGCGGTCTGTGGTTAAACCCACTGCCAGCGTAGTGTCGAGTCTTTAGAGTCCCACACAGAAAGCTTTTCCCCTTTAGGCAAAAGAGTAGAGGTCGCATGGTATTGCGACAGGTCGCATGGTTTTGCGACAGGGTTCGGTCACATCCGTGCACTTGTGCACGTACAGTGTCCGGACAGTTTACACTAGCGGGCTTTGGTTTAAGCCAGATCCTAGTGTACCTTATGGGATTGGATTTATCCAGTTTGCATTCGTGTTCCTCGGAACGCGGATGCGGGTGTGTATGCACAGTTGACAGGGAGGCAGAAGCTGCGGATTCTCATTAGGGTTGTTGACAGTTGACCGTTGACTATTTGACTTTATGCTCAACCCTAATGAGAATATGATATATGATTAACTATTATATTAATTAAGTATTATGGTGATATGGTTGTTGACTTGTTGACTTTTGTTGACTTGTTGACTTTGTTGACTTGTTGACTTTTGTTGACTTGTTGACCGGTTGACTAGGCTTGACTAGTTGACCATCATGATAACCATGGTTATCATTTCATGCCAAAGACTTTTCTTGCTTGCTCATTTGAGCAAAATGAGTGCATGACATGATAAGGTTATGGTTGCTTCTAACCATCACATAAGACTTTTGTTAATATGATGAGTTATGATCACTTTGGATTATGAGAGGGTGAAAGAAAAAAGAGTTGCTCATTCTTTCTTGCTCATTCTCTCTCTTGTTCTTGAGCTCTCCTCTTGCTCTCACCCTCAACCTCTTGCTCCCTCTCTTGATCTATGGTTCTCTTGTCTCATGAGTTGAGAATCAAGAACCATAGATAAAATCCCATTCCAAATCATCTCTACTCATTCTAGTTCACTAGGTTTAGCAAACCAAGTGAACTAGTTTCTTCAAAGAACGAAGAAGGAGCTAAAGGTTGGAGCTTTCAAGTGGATCTATCTTCGGCGTACGGAGACAACGAGAAGGAGCCATCGAACCACCATCGGAGCTTGAAGAGAAGGAGTTCAAGTTTAGGTATAACCATCTTCATCCGAGTAGCTAAATATCTTTAGCTTAGTATGCTAGTTTTAGTTTAGGTAAAGATCCCGACCTAGCTTAGTCCATGTTGCCTCTTGCGTTAAAATTTTGATTTTATACCGTTTCCGCCTCCCCGTAAGAACCGGGGGTCGCAACGTGGACTTACAAGATAATAGTGCTGATCCACTCACGAAGGCCATACCCCAGACTCAGTTCGAGCGGCTGATCGAGATGATAGGTCTTCGATACGCCAGTACATGGCCTTAGTGCAAGTGGGAGATTGTTAGTGTATATGCCCTAGAGGCCATTACTGTATCATACTAGTTTGTATATTACTTAATGGAAGCTTGGGATATTCACCTTGTATAGACAATCTTGCTCAAAATAGTAATATGCTACTTGGTTTGTTTCTATTTTAATGTGTACATGTGTTTATTTTAGTGTATCACCTATACACATTAGTGGAGCCCTTAGGATCTTTGCTTGATTACCAGCGTTGTGATGGCAGTCACACTCGTGGGGGCTGGGTAACCCACAAGCACATCCTTATGCAGGTCCCTAGTCGTAGGACTATCGAGACAGGGCATCGATACTCCAGAGTAGACTAGCATATGCGCTTTTCATCCCAGCAGGGGAGACGGTCTGTCCCACAGCCGTCAGTATGTCGTACTTGAGATAGTATGCGGGTGCTCGTTAGGTTACGAGTATACTGGACAGGACTCGTCGGGAACTGTTGGTTGGTACTATACCTATCGTCAGTTATCAGTTCCCAGGTGTCATGAGTACAGCTTAGTCCGCTGACATGACACTGTCACTTCGCCTCGAGTGTGTTCCCACTATACTTTGATTACTACCCTACCACGGCTCAAAGGAGTCGTGCAAACAGGTAGTAGTTGGGTGCAGTCCCGAAGCACTTGGAGGCAGTGGCGGTTAGACATGATTCATCTCTCCCGGTCTTGGGGGTTGATATCGCGCTGTGTCTAGGAGAGCCGTTACACAAAGTCCCTGGCCAGGGCAAGCGAGATATACTGGTTGGTTTCCAGCGTTATCTCAGGGTGTTCTGGGCTACACTCCGACACGACTTGTACCGCTATTAGGGGACTGACGTTTACCGCCCCCTTGACCCGCCATGCGATATTCTCAGACGAACAGACCGGACTGTACGCAAATTGTCACATTCAGGCTCAGTAAGAGTTCAGATGGGTTTCACCTCGTCCGTCTTCTTATCAACATCTACCTGGGGGCCGTTACGCACAGCTAGTGCCGCTTGCGGTCCGTTGTTAAACCCACTGCCAGCGTAGTGTCGAGTCATTAGAGTCCCACACAGAGAGCTATTCGCCTTTAGGCAAAAGAGTAGAGGTCGCATGTTTTTTCAACAGTGTTCGGTCACATCCGTGCACTTGTGCACGTTTAGTGTCCGGGCAGTTATCACTAGCGGGCTTTTGTTTAAGCCAGATCCTAGTGTACGTTTTTGGATTGGTTTTATCTCGTTTGTATTCGTGCTCCTCGGAACGCGGATGCGGGTGTGTATGCACAGTTGACAGAGAGACAGAGGTAGAGGATTCTCATTAGGGTTGTTGACTGTTGACTTTTGCAAAACCCTAATGAGAATAAGAAATATGATTAATGATAATATTAATTAAGTATTATTGTGCCATGGTTGGGTTGAAGGGTTGACTTTGTTGACTTGTTGACTTTGTTGACCGGTTGACTAGGTTGGACTAGTTGACCATCATCATGACAATGGCTATCATTTCTTGGCATTGACCTTGGCTTGGTTGTTGGTTCAAAAATTGCATTTAATGCAAGAAATGATATGGCCATTTGATATGATAACAACCATCACATAATACTCAATTATTATTATGTGTTATGATGATTTTGGATTATGGGAGCAAGGGTGACAAAAGTCTTGCTCATTCTTTCATTTGCTTTCTCTCTCATGAAAGCTCTCTCATCATCAAGCTCTCCCTCTTCCTCTTGCACTCTCTCTAGTTCAATGCAAAAACCTCTCATGTGTTGAGAATCATTTTCCTTGGAGATAAAAACCCAAAACTCTTCTCTACTCATCCTAGTGCACAAAGTCTAGCAAGCCAAGTTTTCTAGTTTCCTCTAGTTTGAGGTTGAAGCCAAAGGTAGAAGCTTTCAGGTGGATCCATCTTCGGCACAAAGAGATGACGAGGAGAGAACCATCCAACCACCACAAGGAGACCAAGAGAAGGAGTTCAAGTTAAGGTATAACCCCTAACCGAGTAGGTAAAACTCTTAGTTAGGTTGTTAGATAGTTTTTTAACAAAGATCCGTATTTTGAGTCCATGTTACCACCAAAAGAAAAATCGTTTTTCATCATTTCCGCAAGCCCGAAAGAACCGGGAGGGGTAACGTGGACTTACAGTAGTATCAGAGCCTAGTTAAACACTATCTAACTTGTTAGCCAAGTAACTAGAAGTTCGATCGTAGAAAAAGTCGCGAAACATGCCCGTAATTTCAAGTTTCTGCCCATTCTGTTTTCTGTTCAAAAAATAACTAATATGACAGTAAAAATCAGCTCAGGCTTTTTAAAACCAACACAAGAAAATTGGTCCACCGACTCGGTCAAAGCGCCGCAGAAACGCTGCAGGAGCATGCTCCCGCCGCGGATCCGAGGCCGAGTTGACTCGGTCGTGCCACAATTTTCCTGCAGTGTTTTTCTGGGGCTGTTTTGGGATTTTTACAATATGTTTTTTCTGCCTAGATTTTACTGAAAGCAAAATTTGTTTTTGGGATTTAAAAATCAGTATTTTGATCGGACTTCTAAAAACTTACGCTAACGGGTTATATCTGTGATGTGATATATGTATTGAACGTCTGCTAATCGCTATACGTCGATTAGTGGGGGTTATACATATCTGTGATCTGTGATGGTTATGGTATGTGTATATGAATTCAATGGATTGTCGCGGATGAATAGACGGGGGGTTGTGAGATGAGAGTTTTCTTTTTCTTTCAATTCATGTAATTTGTAATTGATGTAATATTATTTATATGGCCGCACAACCGGGATGGGGTTGTAGCCGTCATTGTTTAATTTCTTTTGTTGTTTTTGCTCCTAGGATTGACCCAAGGTGGGGTGCACAAACTATCGGGTATCTCGAAGTGCCGAGTGGCCTACCACGGTGTTGAGGGAGGTTGCTTCGCTTCGGGTACTTAGCTGTAGTTTGCCGCACCCGTAGGGGTCTAGGGTGGGGTCTTGGCTATTCATCCCGACCGTGTAATCCGCTCTTCGTTACAGGCTCGTACGGATTGCGGATTCCTAGTATATCCAATGTGTTCATCTGTGATCTGGAATGGATATCATTGCATGTGAAGAATGTGTATATCTATATATGATATCTATTTAGGCGTTGCTTATGTTTTGCATCCGCGCTAGTCCAGCCCCTGCTCTATCGTTAGTTAAGTAACCTAATGGGTAATGACGGGGCCCCGTGGCGAATGCGGATGGCATAAGCGTACGTCATATTTTCGTTGTTTTCTGCAATGGTAGGATTAAATGATGGGACGTATTAAATTAATGCAGGAAAATAAACCAAAGTTGAGTCATTGGAACACTTTCAAAACCACTCGGTTTCTTTTCAAAAACAACTTTTAAACACGGAGCTTAAGCCACTCCTTTTAAAAGCTATCTCGTTCCATCGATTATATCAAGTTCACTACATTCACGGTTTCACCAAAACGATTCGTAGCCCTCCGTCGTTTCACATGGATAGTCAATAGTATTCAAGCTATGTTTGTTGGCCAAAGTCAAGGCATAGTGATTGGTAGCTATTGGGTATTCATGTGCAGCATAGATAGATGTGTTGGTTTGGGATAGTCGTACTGCCTTGTTGGCCAAAGTCAAGGGTAGGTACGGGTGGGTTCAAATTAACTTGGAGAATGACGGGTAGAACTTGACATGTGACTTATGATTTGTTGGCCAAAGTCAAGGTCATAAGAGCATGGGGCAAAAATCAACATCGGGTGTTTCAAAAGAAACTGAAACTTGCTAGTGCTGCATACCATTTGGAGTGATGATTCTGGTAGGATTCCTTCAGTTTTGTCACGCAATGATATTTGGATCCCGATCCTACTGTGAGTATATGCTACTCCTTGGGAAATTTCTCACTTAACGATCAATGCTATAAACCAAGTAGGAGTCTAGAAAGGTGTTAGCGGGGCTACGCCCACAGGGAAAAAAGGTTATTTAAATAAGGAACTTCACGAAAGCGTTGGAAAACCTCCCTTGAAGTACCGACACTAGCCTGGCTGAACGGTTAAGCAAGTATTGTACGGTGAGATTGATCTTGACTAATTCTTCCTTTTTGGTTTGAGGAGGGATTCGAGAGACAGTGGGAGCCATCCTGTTTAGACAAATTAAAAACCACTCTAAACTTGCAAGAGCATCATGCTAAAGTGTTTCTTCTCTCTCTCCTAATTGCAGTGACCAAACATCATGACTGGACTTAAGTTACTACTGGATAAAAACATACTGACAGGGCCAAACTACAAAGATTGGCTCAGGAATGTCAAAATGGCAATCACTTATGACAAGTTGGGGTATCTCCTCACCACCAAAGCTCCCCCTGTCCCAGGTCCCAAAACCAGCATCGCGGATAGGGAAATCCGTAAGACCTGGGAAATCGATTGCGCGAAGGCCAAGTGCCTCGTGCTTGCCTCTATGGACAATGAACATCAGAGGAGGCACGAGAATATGGACCTTGAATCCATATTTCTCCATACAAAAGAACTGTATGGAGGGCAATCCCGTATCGCCAGATACGAAGTCTCGAAAAAGCTGTTTTCGGCGAGATTGGCCGTCGGATCATCTGTAGCGGAACACGTGCTAAAGATGATTGGCTTCATTGAGGAGCTCGCGGACCTTGAGACCACGTTAAAGAACGATCTCTACACGGACTTGATTCTCCAGTCCTTTCCTTCCACTTACGCCAAGTTTATCCTGAAATTCAACTTACAAGAAAAAGAAGTTGAACTTTCAGAACTCCTCAACATGCTGAGGAGTGCAGAGGGCACCCTACAGAAAGGTAGGGAAACATCCACTTTGTTTGTAGGAGGATCTTCCTCTTCTAGGTCCAAGGCGTAAGCCAAGGGAAAGAAGATGAAAGCCCCCGCCAAACCAAGGGGCGGTGTTAGTAAAGTCGATACGAAGGGAAAGACAAAGGCAACAAAGTAGCGGGAAAGCTTATAGGAAAGGAAGGATGCTTTTCCTTTCACAAGAGTGGACACTGGAAAAAGGATTGCAGGGCTTAGAAGGCCAGAACCCAGGATCTGAAGCAAGTTGCGGCTTCAGCTTCAGGTGTGTATGTTATTGAAATTGTCTATCAATAAACTCTACATCCTGGGTATTGGATACCGGATTAGGATCTCATATCTGTAATTCTTTACAGGCACTGAGAAGGCATAGGGTTTTGAAGGCAGGTGATATGACCCTCAGAGTTGTAAACGGAGCTGGCATGGATACTGAGTCCGTGGGGGACTATCACCTGGGGTTGTCAGATGGACACGTTTTGGTTTAGCGTGATTGTTATTTTGTACCCAGTGCAACCTGTAATATCATATCCGTATCTTTATTATCTAGAAAAGGTTATGAATTTGCATTTGTAAGTAATGTTGTGAACATTCACCATAATCAAGTTTTGATTGGGTCATGTACATTAAGCAATGGTATATACGTATTAAACCAACCACAGATTTTCAATGTCCAGAATACACACAAAAGAAAGTCTTCGGAAACAAATCAGGCTTTCTTATGGCATTGTAGACTGGGTCACATCAATGAGAGAAGGTTGACGAAGTTACATACAAAAGGATATTTGGATCCGTTCGAATATCAATCATATGCAACTAGTGAATCCTGTCTCAGAGGAAAGATGACAAAGACTCCGTTCACTGGACACGGAGTAAGAGCGAGCGAGCTCTTGGGACTCATACACAGCGACGTGTGCGGTCCAATTTCTACGCTTGCACGAAGCGGTTATTCTTACTTCATTACTTTTACGGATGACTTTTCAATGTACGGATATTTCTTAATGAAACATAAATCCGAAGACTTTGGAAAATTCCAGGAATATAAGAATGAAGTAGAAAAACAAACAGGCAAAAGTATCAAGACATTGAGATCTGATCGAGGTGGTGAATACTTAAGTGCTGAGTTCCTGGATTACATAAAAGAGAATGGAATTCTCTCTCAGCTTACTATTCCATACACTCCGCAACATAACGGTGTATCGGAGAGACGGAACCGGACCCTATTGGATATGGTACGTTCCATGATGAGTAACGCTGAGTTACCGCGATCATTGTGGGGATATGCACTAGAATCAGCTGCATACCTTTTGAACCGAGTTCCAACTAAGACTGTGCCTACCACGCCATATCAGATGTGGTGTGGGAAGAAACCCTATCTTAAGCACATTAAGACATGGGGATGTCCAGCTTTTGTCAAAAAGCAGCATGCGGACAAACTCGAGGCACGCTCAGTACAGTGCAAGTTTGTGGGATATCCAAAGAATTCCAAGGGATATTTCTTCTATTGCGAAGAGGAACAAAAGATTTTTGTTTCTCGTCATGACCACTTCTTGGAAACTGAGTTTTTGGAAAATCAGATAAGTGGGAGCGCAATAGAACTGGAAGAAATTCCAGAACCACGAGCTATTACTGAAAGCTTAGTAGAACCAGAGGGTTCGAAAGATCAGGACATTCCTGCGCCGCTCCGCAGGAGTAGTAGGCAGTCTCATCCGCCCGAGAGATAGTACGGTTTTCTCATAGACGGGGATAGAGAGCATTGCATTATTGATAGTGATGAGCCGACTATATTCCAGCAAGCCATTCAGAGCGTCGACTTGGTAAAATGGCTGGATGCAATGCGGACCAAAATGGAGACCATGTACACCAACAAAGTATGGACGTTTGACGTTGCTCCAGATGGGGTAAAACCCGTAGAATGCAAGTGGATCTTCAAAAGGAAGATTGGTGTAGTGGACAGGTTGAGACCTATAAAGCTAGAATTGTTGCAAAGGGTTTTCGTCAAAGACCTGGTTTGGACTATGACGAAACCTTTTCTCCAGTGGCTATGTTGAAATCCATTCGCATCCATCTTGCCATTGCTGCCTTCCACGATTATGAGATTTGGCAGATGGACGTAAAGACCGCTTTTCTGAATGGAAATTTAGAGGAGTGTGTCTATATGGACCAGCCAGAGGGTTTCATTTAGAGTGGGAGCAACGGAAAGGTGTGCAAGTTTCTTAAGTCCATCTATGGACTAAAGCAGGCATCGCGGAGTTGGAACATCTGTTTTGATGAGACGGTCAAAGAATTTGGCTTTATCAAAAATCCAGATGAACCATCCATCTATAGTAGATTTGTAGCAACAACTGTCGTAATCCTCGTATTGTACATGGATGACATTCTTTTGATAGGAAATGACATTCCTATGCAACAATCTGTCAAAGGATTCTTGTCACACAGGTTCTCCATGAAAGACCTGGGCGATGCCTCTTACATTCTGGGGATCCGGATCTATCGTGACAGATCTAAGAGGATATTAGGACTTTCAGAGTCCAGGTACATCGACACCATACTGAGAAGATTCAGTATGTAAGATTCCAAGCACGGTAATCTACCGGCTTGTCACGGGATCGCCCTCTCCAAGGAGATGTCTTCCAAGACTGATTTGGAAAGGGATCGCATGTCTATTATACCCTACGCTTCTGCGGTAGGCTCTATAATGTATGCGATGTTGTGTACAAGACCAGATGTAGCTTATGCACTGAGTGTGTTAAGCCGGTATCAGTCAAACCCTAGGGTGAAACACTGGATAGCGGTAAAGAACATTCTAATGTACCTGAGAAGGACTAAGGAGATGTTCTTGGTGTATGGCGGAAAAGACCTCCAAATCGAGGCCTTTGCTGACTCCGGCTTCCAGAGTGACAAGGATGATTCCAAGTCCATGTCGGGTTATGTCTTTACCCTCAATGGAGGGGCGGTGTGTTGGAAGAATTCCAAACAGGAAACCGTTGCTGTCTCGACGATGGAAGCGGAATATATCGCTGCTGCAGATGCCGCAAAAGAAGCCATCTGGATAAGGAAGTTTTTGACAGAACTTTAGGTGGTTCCGTCCATTGTTGATCCAATACCTCTGTATTGCGACAACAACGGGGCTATAGCTTTAGCGAAGGAACCCAGGTCCCATCAGAAGTCCAGACACATCTTGAGGCGGTATCACCTGATCAGGGAGATCGTGGGTCGCCAGGTGATCGAGGTTCGGAGAGTTGCTACGGAAGATAACACTGCTGATCCACTCATGAAGGCCTTACCCCAGACTCAGTTCGAGCGGCTGATCGAGATGATAGGTCTTCGATACGCCGGTACATGGCCTTAGTGCAAGTGGGAGATTGTTAGTGTATATGCCCTAGAGGCCATTACTGTATCGTACTAGTTTGTATATTACTTAATGGAAGCTTGGGATATTCACCTTGTATAGACAATCTTGCTCAAAATAGTAGTATGCTACTTGGTTTGTTTCTACTTTATTTTAGTATATCACCTATACACATGTAACGTTTTGAAAATCGTTTCGGTAAAATTTTGAAAAAAAGGGTAAAATAAGGGGGTTTTCGGTAAAAAGTCAAAATACAAATATCTTTATTATAAAATTAAAAATACATATTCTAGCTACATAATTGCTAGTATTTGGTGTTTATTGACCCACTGGTGAAATTTCAAATTTTCTGAAATTTTTTCCCAAATTAATTATTTTAATATTATTTTAAGCTGTCACTAATATATTTAATTAGGGAAAATTACAAATTGGAATGAGTTGAAACAAATTTTGTGCATCATAAAACTTTAAATAAAATTTTATCATGTGGTTTTTAAAACGAAATCGTTTGCCTAAACGGTTTAGAAATTATTGAAGAAAAAAAGGCTTTTTTTTAGTGTAAATGGATGTTTGGGGTATTGTATTTGTCATTTTCCATCACCCACACCCATACCCACACTCACACACCCCCATTTACTTCTCCCCTTGGCTGAATTCAGCAGCCCCCACCCTTTTCCCCACTTGAATTTCAAAGAGAAGAAAAGAAAGAAAAGAAAAGAAAATGGATAAAAGAGTTGACCTTTTGTTGACTTGGACTTTTCCCTCACCATACCTCACACCACACCCCCTCTCTCCTCTCCCCCACCTGAATTTTGGCCGGCCCTTCCAACAGCAGCCCCCTCCCCCTTTTCTCCTCTCATTCCTCTTCAAAAAATGCTTCAAAATTGCCTCAAAATCCATCAAAAAAATCCCAAAATCCAAATCCAACACGTACGCATTATTCTCTAGCCCATCTAGCATGGATCTTAGGGTATAGAAGCTAATTTGGGAGGCTAAGTGCATATAGATCTACAAGTTTTGTGAGGTATAAATCCTTGTCTCATGGTTTGATTATTGATTAGTTACTTAATTGTTGCTATCATACTTCAAGTGAAGCTAATTAGGTGTTTATTAGGTTTATTTGCTTATTTAGAAAATTCAAGAAAGGGTTTTGAATTTGCAATTAGGGTTCTTATCATGTAATCATGGTTAAAATGAGTAGATTAACATGTTAATATGATGCTAAAACTAACCTAGTTGCTAGTTTACTAATTGATGCTTGTAATTGTTAAAATTGAAATTTTATGCAAACTAGGTTTTGGAAATTAATTGCAAATGTTAGACTAAAAATCTAATTAGGTTTTTCATGACTTCATTAACATTATTAAGTATAGTTTAATGCTTTAGATCATGCAAATCTAAGTTAGATTGTAGTTTGTGCATTTTGCTATGAAAATGTAAAAAATTGGTTATGTTTGCAAACTAGATTTCTGAGATTGATATTAAGAATTAAGTTTAAAATCTAATTAACATTGGGATGACTTAATTAAGATGGTTAGTGAGCCTTATGGCCATTAGTTTTGTTAAAACATCAGGTTTTGTACAAAAACGGCGAATTGTACTTGCTAGATTTTCGGAAAAATGACTTTTTAAGTGAAATTGAGGTTTTTGTGAGTTTTAACCTATTTTATATAAAAAATAGTGTTCGTGAATGTGCAAATGAGTGTATTTGGGTTGTTCTCGATGGTCTAGCGTTTGTACACCGACGTCGAAGGTTTTTGGGTTGATTTGTGAAAGCAACCATAGGTTTTGACTTATGTGGGATTCGTGTGTCGTTTTGGTCATGAGTCGGATTTTAATGCGATACGATGCGTTGTGATATGTAGGTACCCCCATGTGGACTTCGAGACGACAAGCAATAGCGTGGCGACATCGGCACCGGCGAGCGAGGACCAGGTGAGTAGATTTATATCTACGGGGAGAAGTCGGGTGGATGGCGTATAGCACCCTCGCAGTCCGTGGTGGTGTATACGGATGCGTAAACACACCAACAATTATTATATGTTATTTGGGATTAATAACGATGTTTAGGATGGATATTGATGTGTTGGATTATTTTAGTGTTGCGAACCCTAGGGTAGTGTTGCACTACACATACACACATACATACTTGCATACATTCCTATTTATATGTGCTCATGGGATTCTTTATAATTATGTGTTCACATGGGTATGGGACTATGTGTTCATATAGGGATATGAGGCATGATATGCTAGGATATTGATATTAGGCCGTATCGGGCGAGGTATACTCTTGATGATGATATGTGCTGACGATATCGGTTTGTACGAGATTGTCGATCAGTAGTCAGATCATGAGTATATTGAGGATATTAGTATTGTACTAGACATAGGTCAGTACCCTAGACTATGATCTTGGATAAAGAGGATACCAGGTGAATAGTATGATGAATGTGATATTAACCCGTACCCAGATTTGGTGATGCCGTATGACGGATTTACGTACGAGCTATATTTTGATGATTGATCCGCACTCTTGACTTGGGATGTCTGGTTATAGATATGGTATCGGATATGATATTATTGAGGCGGGATCACCGACTAATATATATACAGGTATGTATATGTATCGACTCAGATATTAGGCGGTTTCCTTACCTGTAGTCCAGCTTGTCAGTTTAGCCCTTTAGTTTAGTTTAGTTGTTAGATTAGATTCGATTCTTACCTATTTCAAAAACTAACGAATCGTGGGTATTTTAAAAGACAGCCCAAGGGATCCTACGGATATTTCAAAAGACGTATCTTTTCATAAAAACACCGTAGCCCCTATTTTCAAAACCCCATGATTCGTGTTATTTCAAATGGCACAATTTGTTGAACTTATATTAGATTAATGCAGATTAGTTATAGTTGCGTCTAGTATTCAGCTCCCGCTCATTATTGTGGTTCGCTTCGCATCGCATGCTTATATTATGTTTCATACTCCATTATTGATATCATGCTGTTAGGACACCGGCACCATTACCGATGATGCGTATGTACCACGTACAATTACTTGCCGGCTCACACATATCTTCATCGGTAATTGCCATGTCACGTACACCTTAGAAAATATTATTGCTGGACGTATCCTGTTAGCTAATAGTTTAGACATGATATTAGTATACTTGCCGTATATGTTAGTTTAGACATTGTAGTTATTACCTGCTACTTCATGCATACTGTTATTCATTGTTATGCCGCATTCATGGATTCTCATGCATATATTCACTATTTTACGTGTTATTGAGGTTTTGGATTCATATTTCCATGAGATTTTCTGGATTTGGAGGAAAACCGCAAAAACATAAATAAACCTTTTTCTCTCTTTTAAAATAAAAAGTGTGGTTTTCTCATGATGTATAAGTCGTCCACCATGAGTTTGGTGATGGATTTCGAGACCCGATTCGAGGAGTGGAGGAACCGTTTCGGGTACATGGTGGGCCCGGTGCGGTACTCCGGGGCAAGAGGAATGCGTTGTTGACGTTGAGCCCGGCAGGGGAGCACTGCCGACCGGCGATATTACCCGACGCGTCGGATATCCGGAGGATACCGTCGTGGTCTTGAGATGGATGGTAGGGGCCGGTCTGGATTGACGGCGCCTTAGATATTGTGATTGAGATTTTGAGATTTTGAGGTACAGAGATTGTGATACAGAGATATCGAGATATTTGGACACTTGTTTTGTGTCGATGCTGGGCACTGTTTTATGCTGATTTCATTTATGGTACCTCACTTTTAAAATACAGAAATCTCACTGATTTATGAAAGGAGTTTTCGTCAGTACATGCATTCTGTTCCATGCATCCATACCTCATTCATATGATATATTGCTACCTGAGGCACTCACACGGGCATATGAGATCACACTCGGTTAGATATCACCCTAGCCATTGTTATAGGCTGCATGTTATACATATATTTGAGGATATATAATGATCATTGACCTAGGTTGCATTTTTTATGCGATTTCTTTCCGTAGATGTTTTTCAATTCACGATTTGGCAACTCACCCCCGTTGTGCCCCAGTTTCTTGCTGGTTTGCCGTACATGTTTCTTTACGGTTTGCGGGCATAGTCTCCTTCGGGTGATTTGCTAGTAGGTGGGTTTACTTGTATCGTACCCCCATTATATATCTTGTATATCATTATTCTGTTGTATCTAGAAGTTCCATCAACCAAACATGTATTTATTTTGAGATAGAGACCAGTGAGGTTATTCCTTCGACCTTAGAGTCACGCGTTATATCTCTGTGGTTTTCTTGTGGTTTTGAGTTTCCTTTTGAATTTTGATTCTCGCCGTTGGCGTTGTATATTATATTGCTTGTGTGGTTGTGACCGTCGTTTGACGAAGAGCTAGCTCCCGCTTGGGGATGCCTTTTTATTGATTTCGTATACTATTCATGTTGTATCCCGTTTGGGAGCCGGTATTTACAAAGGAGACTCTGCTGAAATTTTCAGGAAATACTTGATGTTTTTTTTAAAAACCGCATAAATCGGCTTATGCTATTAACACTACTTGATTTTAAATTGGTTTTCCTTCACTCTACTGCTTTTCTTGGTTTGGATTTCTGGGGTTTCGGTTTACTTAGATTACGTACGCCTCGAGACGTTCGTAGTTTAAGTGCCGGTCTTGTTCCGTACTCTCGGGACGTGACAACACAATAGTGGAGCCCTTAGGATATTTGCTTGATTACCAGCGTTGTGATGGCAGTGACACTCGTAGGGGCTGCGTAATCCACAAGCACATCCTTATGCAGGTCCCTAGTCGTAGGACTATCAAGACAGGGCATCGATACTCCGGAGTAGACTAGCGTATGCGCTTCTCATCCCAGCAGGGGTGACGGTCTGTTCCACAGCCGTCAGTATGTCGTACTTGAGATAGTATTCAGGTACTTGTTAGGTTACGAGTACACTGGACAGGACTCGTCGGAAACTGTTGGTTGGTACTATACCTATCGTCAGTTATCAGTTCCCAGGTGACATGAGTGCAGCTTAGTCCGCTGACTTGACACTGTCACTTCGCCTCGAGTGTGTTCCCACTATACTTTGATTACTACCCTACCACGGCTCAAAGGAGTCGTGCAAACAGGTAGTAGTTGGGTGCAGTCCCGAAGCACTTGGAGGCAGTGACTGTTAGACACGATTCGTCTCTCCCAGTATTGGGGGTTGATATCGCGCTGTGTCTAGGAGAGCCATTACACAAAGTCCCTGGCCAGGGCAAGCGAGATATACTGGTAGGTTTCCAGCAGCGTTATCTCAGGGTGTTTTGGGCTACACTCTGACACGACTTGTACCGCTATTAGGGGACTGACGTTTACCGACCCCTAGGCCCGCCATGCGATATTCTCAGACGAACAGACCGGACTGTACGCAGATTGTCACATTCAGGCTCAGTCGGAGTTCAGATGGTTTTCACCTCGTCCGTCTTCTTATCGGCATCTACCTGGGGGACGTTACGCACAGCTAGTGCCGATTGCGGTATGTGGTTAAACCCATTTCCAGCGTAGTGTCGAGTCTTTAGAGTCCCACACAGAGAGCTATTCGCCTTTAGGCAAAAGAGTAGAGGTCGCATGGTTTTGCGACAGGGTTCGGTCACATCCTTGCACTTGTCCACGTTTAGTGTCCGGGCAGGTATCACTAACGGGCTTTGGTTTAAGCCAGATCCTAGTGTACATTTTGGGATTGGTTTTATCTCGTTTGTATTCGTGTTCCTCGAAACACGGATGCGGGTGTGTATGCACAGTTGACAGAGAGACAGAGGCAGAGGATTCTCATTAGGGTTGTTGACTGTTGACTTTTGCTAAACCCTAATGAGAATAAGAAATATGATTAATGATAATATTAATTAAGTATTATTGTGCCATGGTTGGGTTGAAAGGTTGACTTTGTTGACCGGTTGACTAGGTTGTATAAGGCCATGCTACCGCTCCCGCTACTTACGGGCTTGCGTTAATGACGAAAAACGATTTTTCTAGAGGAGGTAACATGGACTCAAAACGGATCTTTGTTAAACTATCTACCTAACAACCTAACTACGAGTTGTTAACTACTCGGTTAGGGGGTTATACCTTTCTTTCTTGAACTCCTTCGTCTTCAACTCTCGATGGTGTACGGATCGGCTTCACCCCGTCGTCTCCTTGCGCCGAAGATCGATCCACCAGAAAGCTTCTACCTTTGGCTTCTTCTTTGAACTTTGAAGAAACTAGTTCACTCGGTTTGCTAAACCTTGTGAACTAGAGTGAGTAGAGGAGAGTTTGTTGGGATTTTTCTCTATGGTTCTTGCTTCTCAACACATGAGACAAGTGAACCATAGACTACAGAGAGGGAGAGCAAGAGGAAGAGGGTGAGAGCTCAAAACAAGAGAGAGAAAGGAAATGAGAGAATTGAGTAAGACTTTTCTCCCTTTGGCTTTCATAATCCAAAGTCATCATAACAAAAATACCAATCAAGTATTATGTTATGGTTTAAGTCAAAATAGCCATATCATTTCATGCACTCATTTTGCACAAGATAAACAAGCAAGCAAAAGTCTTTGCCATGAACAGATAGCAATTGTCATGATGATGGTCAACTAGTCCAACCTAGTCAACCGGTCAACAAAGTCAACAAGTCAACAAAGTCAACCCCTCAACGACCATGTCACTATAATACTTAATTAATATTAATGTTAATCATATATCATATTCTCATTAGGGTTGAGCAAAAAGTCAACAGTCAACAACCCTAATGAGAATCCTCTTCCTCTGTCTCTCCGTCAACTGTGCATACACACCTGCATCCGCGTTCCGAGGAACATGAATACAAACGAGATAAAACCAATCCCAAAACGTACACTAGGATCTGGCTTAAACCAAAGCCCGCTAGTGTTAACTGTCCGGACACTGTACGTGCACAAGTGCACGGATGTGACCGAACCCTGTCGCAAAACTATGCGACCTGTCGCAAAACCATGCGACCTCAACTCTTTTGCCTAAAGGCGAATAGCTCTCTGTGTGGGACTCTAAAGACTCGACACTACGCTGGCAGTGTGTTTAACTAAAGACCGCAAGCGGCACTAGCTGTGCGTAACGGTCCCCATGTAGATGCCGACAAGAAGACTGACGAGGTGAAACCCAACTGAACTCCTACTGAGTCTGACTGTGACATTCTCCATACAGTCCGGTCTGTTTGTCTGATACATCGCATGGCGAGCCTAGGGGCGGTAAACGTCCGTCCCCTAATAGCGGTACAAGTCGTGTCGGAGTGAAGCCCAGAACACCCTAAGATAACACTGGAAATCTACCAGTATATCTCGCTTGTCCTGGCCAGGGACTACTCGTGTAATGGCTCTCCTAGACACAGCGCGATGTCAACCCCCAATACCGGGAGAGACGAATCCTGTCTAACCATCACTGCCTCCAAGTGCTTCGGGACTGCACCCAACTACTACCTGTTTGCACGACTCCTTTGAGCCGTGGTAAGGTACTAATCTAAGTACAGTGGGAACACACTCGAAGCGAAGTGACAGTGTCAAGTCAGCGGACTAAGCTGTACTCATGTCACCGGGGAACTGATAACTGACGATAGGTATAGTACCAACCAACAGTTCCCGACGAGTCATGTCCAGCGTACTCGTAACCCAACGAGCACTCGCATACTATCTCCAGTACGACGTACTGATGGCTGTGGGACAGACCATCTCCCACACTGGGATGAGAATCGCATACGCTAGTCTACTCCGGAGTATCGATGCCCTGTCTCGATAGTCCTGCGACTAGGGACCTTCATAAGGATGTGCGTATAGATTACCCAGCCCCTACTAGTGTGACTGCCATCACAACGCTGGTAATCAAGCAAAGATCCTAAGGGCTCCACTAATGTGTATAGGTGATATACTAAAATAAATACATGTATACATTGAAGTCGAAACAAACGAAGTAGCATACTACTATATTGAGCAAGATTGTTTATACAAGGTGAATATCCCAAGCTTCCATTAAGTAATATACAAACTAGTATGATACAGTAATGGCCTCTAGGGCATATAAACTAACAATCTCCCACTTGCACTAAGGCCATGTACTGGCGTATCGAAGACCTATCATCTCGATCCGCCGCTCGAACTGAGTCTGGGGTAAGGCCTTTGTGAGTGGATCAGCAGTGTTATCTTCCGTAGAAACACTTCGAACCTCGATCTCCTGGCGGCCCATGATCTCCCTGATCAGGTGATACCGCCTCAAGATGTGTCTGGACTTCTGATGGGACCTTGGTTCCTTTGCTAAAGCTATAGCCCCGTTGTTGTCGCAATACAGAGGTATTGAATCAACAATGGACGGAACCACCTAAAGTTCAGTTAAGAACTTCCTTACCCAGACAGCGTCTTTTGCGGCATCTGCAGCAGCGATATATTCCGCTTCCATCGTCGAGTCAGCAACGGTTTCCTATTTGGAACTCTTCCAACACACCGCCCCTCCATTGAGGGTAAAGACATAACCCGACATGGACTTGGAATCATCCTTGTCACTTTGGAAGCTGGAGTCAGCAAAGGCCTCGATCTGGAGGTCTTTTCCGCCATACACCAAGAACATCTCCTTAGTCCTTCTCAGGTACTTGAGAATGTTCTTTACTGCTATCCAGTGTTTCTCCCCAGGGTTTGACTGATACCGGCTTACCACACTCAGTGCATAAGCTACATCTGGTCTGGTACACAACATCGCATACCGCAGAAGCGTAGGGTATAATAGACATGCGATCCCTTTCCAAATCAGTCTTGGGAGACATCTCTTTGGAGAGGGTGATTCCGTGATAACTCGGTAGTTTACGGCGCTTGGAATCTTCCATACTGAATCTTTTCAGTATGGTGTCGATGTACCTGGACTGTGAGAGTCCCAGTATCCTCTTGGATCTGTCACGATAGATCCGGATCCCCAGAATGTATGAGGCATCACCCAGGTCTTTCATGGAGAACCTGTGTGACAAAAACCCCTTGAAAGATTGTAGCTGTTAGTGTATATGCCCTAGAGGCCATTACTGTATCATACTAGTTTGTATAGTACTTAATGGAAGCTTGGGATATTCACAGTTGTATATACAATCTTGCTCAAAATGGTAGTATGCTACTTGGTTTGTTTTACTTTAATGTGTACATGTGTTTCTTTTAGCATATTATCTATACACATTAGTAGAGCCCTTAGGATCTTTGCTTGATTACCAGCGTTGTGATGGCAGTCACACTCGTGGGGGATGGGTAATCTACACGCACATCCTTATACACGTCCCTAGTCATGGGATTATCGAGACAGGGCATCGATGCTCCGGAGTAGACTAGCGTATGCGCTTCTCATCCCAGTGCGGGAGGCGGTCTGTCCCACAGCCGCCAGTACGTCGTACTGGAGATAGTATGCGGGTGCTCGTTAGGCTACGAGTACACTGGACAGGACTCGTTGGGAACTGATGGTTGGTATTATACCTATCGTCAGTTATCAGTTCCCAGGTGACATGAGTACAGCTTAGTCCGCTGACTTGACACTGTCACTTCACCTCAAGTGTGTTCCTACTGTACTTTGACTACTACACTACCACGGCTCAAAGGAGTCGTGCAAACAGGTAGTACTTGGGTGCAGTCCTGAAGCACTTGGAGGTAGTGACGGTTAGACAGGATTCGTCTCTCCCGGTATTGGGGGTTGACATCGCGCTGTGTCTAGGAGAGCCATTACACGAGTAGTCCCTGGCCAGGGCAAGCGAGATATACTGGTAGTTTTCCAGTGTTATCTCAGGATGTTCTGGGCTTCACTCCGACACGACTTGTACCGCTATTATGGGACTAACGTTTACCGCCCCCTAGGCCCGCCATGCGATGTATCAGACGAACAGACCGGACTGTACGGAGACTGTCACATTCAGGCTCAGTAGGAGTTCAGATGGGGTTCACCTCGTCAGTCTTCTTATCGGCATCTACCTGGGGACCGTTACGTACAGCTAGTGCCGCTTGCGGTCTGTGGTTAAACCCACTGCCAGCGTAGTGTCGAGTCTTTAGAGTCCCACACAGAGGGCTATTCGCCTTTGGGCAAAATGAGTAGAGGTCGCATGGTTTTGCGACAGGGTTCGTTCACATCCGCGCACTTGTGCACGTTTGTTGTCCGGACAGCTTAAACTAGCAGGATTTGGTTTAAGCCGGATCTTAGTATATGATTTGGGATTGGTTTTATCTCTTTGTGTTCGTGTTCCTCGGGACATGAACGCGGGTGTGTATGCACAGTTGATTGAGGCGGAGGAAGAGATTTTTCATTGGGGTTTTGAAACGGGTGTGTATGCACAGTTGACAGTCGTCTTTTTCCAAAACCTAATGATCTTGTTATTTATCAATTAATAATATTAATTAAATGAAATTGTGTCATGGTTGGGCTTGTTGACTTGTTGACCAAGGTTGACTAGTTGACTAGGTTTGAAACTTTGACCATCATCATTAGCTTTTTAGATGCTCTTTGATCTTTGCAAAATCATTTATGTTGATATGATAATGGTCTATTAAAACTAACCATCACCTTTTCATTTTTGATTAATATTATTTTTGATAAATCACTTATATTTTGTTATGGTTGTAAAAACCATTTCATTCTATCATATTCACTCTCTCTCCTCTCTTCTTCTTCCTCCTCCTCTAGTTCAAGGAGATTCATTCTCATGTGTTGAAAAACCTCTCCTTGAGATAAAAATAGCCTAAACCACTCTCTACTCACTCTAGGGTTGAAGGTCTAGCAAGCCAAAGACCTTAGTTCTCTCAAAGTTCGAGAAAGGAGCCCAAGGTTGAACCCTCAGGTGGATCCATCTTTGACGAAAGAAGGCGACGAGGAAAGCACCATCCAACTTCTACAAATGTTTCAAGAAGAAGGAGTTCAAGTGAGGTATAACACCTTTTCCGAGTAGCTAACCCTCTTTAGCTTGGTAGCTAGTTTTGTTTAGAAAAGATCCTGACTTTTGTTAGTCCATGTTGCCTAGTGCGCTAAAAATTTGATTTTTATACCGTTTCCGCCTCGCCGCAAGAACCGGGGTCGGCAACGTGGACTTACAGTGGTATCAGAGCCTAACTAAACATAAACTAGCTAGGTAGTAAAGTGTATAGAAGTTCGATCGGAAAAATCTCAAAACTACGACTTGCAAAACCCTAAGTTTCTGTTAAAATTTTTTCTGTTCTAAAAATAAAAAGTCATACTCCAAAAATCATCTCAGGGTTTTGTGAAGAAGCCCACCAAAAACGGTCGAGTGATCCCTTCAAAGCGCCGCGGTTTCGCGGCAATGGGTATACCTTTGCCGCGGAACCGCCACCGTTTTGACTTGGCTCATGACCGAGTTTGGTGCAGTGTTTTTAGGTTGTGGTTTTGGGATTTTTAAGATGGTTTATTTCTGCCCAGATTTTCCAGAAAAGAAATTTGTTTTTGGGGGCCTATAAATCCGTATTTCTGATCGAACTTCACTATGCTTTGACTAATCGGTTATATCTGTGATGTTTTTATGTATTGAACGTCGGCTAATCTCTATATGTCGATTAGTGGGGGTAATACATATCTGTGATCTGTGTTGGATGATGGTGTGTGTATATGAATGCGTTGGATTGTCGCGGGTGAATAGCCGGGGTGGATGTGAGATGAGTGTTTCTTTTTCTTTCATTCATGTAATTTGTAAATTGATGTAATAATATTTGTATGGACGCACAACCGGGTCGGGGTTGTAGCCGTCATTGTATAATTCTTTTTACTGTTTTTGCTCCTTGGATAGACCCATGGAGGGGTGCACAAACTACCGGGTATCTCGAAGTGCCGAGTGGCCTACTCACGGAGTTGAGGGAGGTTGCTTCGCTTCGGGTACTTGGCGGGTAGTTTGCCGCACCCGTAGGGGTCTTGGGTGGGGTTTTGGCTATTCACCGCGACCGTGTAATCCGCTTTTCGTTACAGGCTCGAACGGATTGCGGATTCCTAGGATATCCAATGTATTCATCTGTGATCTGTAATGTCTATCATTACTATATATTTATATATAATAACTATTTAGGCGTTGCTTATGTTTTACAGCCGCGCTAGCCCAGCCCCCGCTCTGTCGTTAATTAAGTAACCTAACGGGTGATGACGGGGCCCCGTGGCGAATGCGAATGGCATAAGCGTACGTCATATTTTGGTTGTTTTCTGCAATGGTAGGATTAAATGATGGGACGCATTAAAAGAACTAATGGAAGAAAATAAACCAAGCAAAAGTCGGTTGGAACACTTTGAAAACCACTCGGTTCTTTTCAAAACTAAACTTTTAAATGCGGAGCTTGAACCACTCCTTTTAAAAGCTATCTCGTTCCATCGATTATATCAAGTTCACTACGTTCACGGTTTCGCCAAAACCATTCGTAGCCCTCCATCATTTCAGTTAAATATTCGGTAGTATTCAAGCTATGTATTTTGACCTCACGCCAAGGCATAGTGATTGGTAGCTGCCGGATATTTATCTGTTGCATAGATAGAATGCGTTGATTTGAGACAGTCGTACTGCCATTTTGGCCTACGTCAAGGGTAGGTACGGGTAGGTTCAAATTAACCTGGATAATGATGGGTAGAACTTGACATGTGACTTATGACATTTTGACCTCACGCCAAGGTCATAAGAGTATGGGGCAAAAATCACATCGGGAGTTTCATAAGTACTGAAACTTGCTAGCGTTGCATACCATTTGGAGTGTGATGATTCTGGTAGGATTCCTTCAGTTTTATCACGCAATGATATTTGGATCCCGATCCTACTGTGAGTATATGCTACTCCTCGGGAAATTTCCCACTTAACGATCAATGTTATAAACCTAGTAGGTGTCTAGAAAGGTGTTAGCGGGGCTACGCCCCCAGGGAAAAGAGGTTATTTAATTAAGGAACTTCGCGAAAGCGTTGGAAAACCTCCCTCGAAGTACCAACACTAGCCTGGCTGAACGGTTAAGCAAGTATTGTGCGGTGAGATTGATCCCGACTAATTCTTCCTTTATGGTTTGAGGAGGGATTTGAGAGACAGTGGGAGCCATCCTGTTTAGACAAATTAAAAACCACTCTAAACTTGCAAGAGCATCTTGCTAAAGTGTTTCTTCTCTCTCTCCTAATTGCAGCGACCAAACATCATGACTGGACTTAAGTTACTACTAGATAAAAACATACTGACAGGGCCAAACTACAAAGATTGGCTCAGGAATGTCAAGATGGCAATCACTTATGATAAGTTGGAGTATCTTCTTACCACCAAAGCTCCCCCTGTCCTAGGTCCCAAAACCAGCGTCGCGGATAGGGAAATCGACTGCGCGAAGGCCAAGTGCCTCGTGCTTGCCTCTATGGACAACGAATATCAGAGGAGGCAGGAGAATATGGACCTCGAATCCATATTTGTCCATACAAAAGAACAGTATGGAGAGCAATCTTGTATCGCAAGATACGAAGTGTCGAAGAAGTTGTTTTCGGCAAGATTGGCCGTCGGATCATCGGTAGCGGAACACGTGCTTAAGATGATTGGCTACATAGAGGAGCTCGCGGACCTTGGGACCACGTTGGAGAATGAGCTCTATACGGACTTGATTCTTCAATCCCTTCATTCCACTTACGCCCAGTTCATCCTGAATTTCAAGTTGCAAGAAAAGGAAGTTGAACTTTCAGAGCTCCTCAACATGCTGAGGAGTGCAGAGGGCACCCTACAGAAAGGTAGGGAAACATCCACTTTGTTTGTAGGAGGATCTTCCTCTTCTAGGTCCAAGGTGAAAGCCAAGGGAAAGAAGAAGAAAACCCCCGCCAAACCAAGGGGCGGTGTTAGTAAGAAGGATACGAAGGGAAAGGCAAAAGCAAGAAAGGTAGCAGGGAAGCTTGTGGATAAGGAAGAATGCTTTTGCTGTCACAAGAGTGGACACTGGAAAAAATATTGCAGGGCTTGGAAAGCCAGGACACAGGATCTGAAGCAGGTTGTGGCTTCAGCTTCAGGTGTGTATGTTATTGAAAACTGTCTATCAATAAACTCTACTTCCTGGGTATTGGATACCGGATCAGGATCTCATATCTGTAATTCTTTGCAGGCGTTGAGAAAGCGTAGGTTTTTGAAAGCAGGTGACATGACCCTCAGAGTTGCAAACGGAGCTAGCATGGATGCTGAGGCCGTGGGGGACTATCACCTGGGTTTGTCAGATGGACATTTTTTTGGTTTTGCGTGGTTGTTATTTTGTACCAAATGCAACTTGTAATATCATTTCTGTATCTTTATTATCTAAAGAAGGTTATGAATTTGCATTTGTAAGTAATGTTGTGAACATTCACCTTAATTAACTTCTGATTCGGTCAGGTACATTAAACAACGGTATATACGTATTGAACCAACCACAGATTTTCAATGTCCAGAATACACACAAAAGAAAGTCTCCAGAAATCAATAAAACTTTCTTATGGCATTGTAGACTGGGTCACATCAATAAGAGAAGGTTGACTAAGTTACATAAAGAAGGATATTTGGATCCGTTCGAGTATCAATCTTATGCAACTTGTCAATCCTGTCTCAAAGGAAAGATGACAAAGACTCCGTTCACTGGACACAAAGTAAGAGCGAGCGAGCTCTTGGGACTCATACACAGCGATGCGTGCGGTCCAATGTCTACGCATGCACAAAGCGGTTATTCTTACTTCATTACTTTTACGGATGATTTTTCAAGGTTCGGACATGTCTTCTTAATGAAACATAAATCTGAAGCCTTTAAAAAATTCCAGGAATACAAGAATGAAGTAGAAAAACAAACAGGCAAAAGTATAAAGACACTAAGATCTGATCGAGCTGGTGAATACTTGAGTGCTGAGTTCCTGAATTACTTAAAAGAGAATGGAATTCTCTCTCAGCTTACTCCTCCATACACTCCGCAACATAACGGTGTATTGGAGAGACGGAACCGAACCCTATTGGATATGGTATGGTCCATGATGAGTAACGCTGAGTTACCGCGATCATTCTGGGGATATGCGCTAGAATCAGCTGCATACCTTTTGAACCGAGTTCCAACTAAGACTGTGCCTACCACACCATATGAATTATGTGTTAGCGTATATGCCCTAGAGGCCATTACTGTATCATACTAGTTTGTATATTACTTAATGGAAGCTTGGGATATTCACAGTTGTATATACAATCTTGCTCGAAATGGTAGTATTCTACTTGGTTTGTCTCTGCTTTAATATGTGCATGTGTTTCTTTTAGCATATTGTTGGTATACATATTAGTAGAGCCCTTAGGATCTTTGCTTGATTACCAGCGTTGTGATGGCGCTCGCACTCGTGGGAGCTGGGTAATCTATAAGCACATCCTTATACAGGTCCCTGGTCGTTGGACTATCGAGACAGGGCATCGATACTCCGGAGTAGACTAGCGTATGCGCTTCTCATCCCAGTGTGGGCGACGGTCTGTCCCACAGCCGTTAGTACGTCATACTTGGGATAGTATGCGGGTGCTCGTTAGGTTACGAGTACACTGGACAGGACTCATCGGGAACTGTTGGTTGGTAATATACCTATCGTCAGTTATCAGTTCCCAGGTGACATGAGTACAGCTTAGTCCGCTGACTTGACACTGTCACTTCGCCTCGAGTGTGTTCCCACTGCACTTTGATTACTACCCTACCACGGCTTGAAGGAGTCGTGCAAACAGATAGTTTTTGGGTGCAGTCCCGAAGCACTTGGAGGCAGTGACGGTTAGACAGGATTCGTCTCTCCCGGTATTGGGGGTTGACATCGCTCTGTGTCTAGGAGAGCCATTACACGAGTAGTCCCTGGCCAGGGCAAGCGAGATATACTGGTAGGTTTCCAGTGTTATCTCAGGGTGTTCTGGGCTACACTCCGACACGACTTGTACCGCTATTAGGGGACTGACGTTCACCGCCCCCCTAGGCCCGCCATGCGATGTATCAGACGAACAGACCAGACTGTACGGAGACTGTCACATACAGGCTCAGTAGGAGTGCAGATGGGGTTCACCTCGTCAGTCTTCTTATCGACATCTACCTGGGGACCGTTACGTACAGCTAGTGCCGCTTGCGGTCTGTGGTTAAACCCACTGCCAGCGTAGTGTCGAGTCTTTAGAGTCCCACACAGAGAGCTATTCGCCTTTAGGCAAAATGAGTAGAGGTCGCATGGTTTTGCGACAGGGTTCGTTCGCATCCGCGCACTTGTGCACGTTTGCTGTCCGGACAGTTTATACTAGCGGGCTTTGGTTTAAGCCGGATCCTAGTATATGATTAAAGATTGGTTTTTCTCATTGTGTTCGTGTTCCTCGGATCACGAATGCGGGTGCGTATGCACAGTTGCTTGAGATTGAGGGAGAGGACCTTGATTAGGGTTAATGGCTATTGTCATTTTATTAACCCTAATATTTATGTGTGTGTTATTGTTAATTAGTAATTAGTTTGATAATTATCCATGGTTGTGGTTATTGACCTTTTGACTTCTTTGACTTGTTGACCAAGGTTGACACTTTGACCATCATAATTTCTTTTGGAAGATGCTTTTTGATCTTTTCAATTTGAAATGATAATGGTCATGTCATGATTTACCATGATAATTATCTAGCTAATTATTCAATTAAATTAATTCACACATATTAGTGAGAAGAGCTCTATTATTTTCTCATTCTCTCATATCATTTCTCTCTCTTGTTCATCCTCTCCCTCAAGCTCTCTCCCTCTCATGTGTTGAGAAACAAAAAGCTTGAGAAAAACCTTCACTTGATCCTCTCTACTCTCTTCTAGGGTTCAAGTCTTAGCATTTCTTGCACTCTAGTTACTCCTAGCTTGGAGTTGAAGCTAAAGGTGGTGGCTTTCAAGTGGATCTTTCTTTGACGGAAGAAGACAAGCAAGGTGAGGCCTTTCTACCATTCCGACGAGCAAGGAGAGAAGGAGTTCAAGCTCAAGGTATAACCTTTCTACAACTTAGTTAGTTGTTAGTTTACTTTAGCTAGCTTTCGTTTAGCAAAGATCCTCACAAGCAAAGTCCATGTTGCCTAAGTCATTAAAAATCCGTTTTTTATTATGTTTTCCGCCTCCCGTAAGCACCGGGATGGGCAACACGGACTTACAGTGGTATCAGAGCCTAACTAAACCTAAACTAGCTAAGTAGTTAAGTGTAACGAAGTTTCGAAACCGGAAAATCGAAAAACCAAACTTGCAAAACCCTAGTTTCTGTTAAAATTTTTTCTGCTCAAAATGAAAATATTTATACTTGTAAAATCGTCTCAGGGTTTTCTGAATACACCTAAGAAAAACGATACCCTAATTCCATCAAACCGCCGCCCTTCCGCCGCACGAGGTAGGCATGTGCGGCGGAAGCACCGCGGTTTGTCGTTATCGGCGCATCGTTTTTCGTGCAGTGTGTGTTGTTGTTGGTTTTGGGATTTTTAGGATATATTATATGTGCCCAGATTTTCCAGAACTAAAATTTACTTTTGGGGGCCTATAAATCCGTATTTTTCGGAACTTCACTACACTTTAACTACATCGGTTATATCTGTAATGCTTGCATGTATTGAACGTCGGCTAATCGCTATAAGACGATTAGTCGGGATTATACATGATCTGTGATTGTTATTGGCTATTCACCGCGACCGTGTAATCCGCTTTGCGTTGCAGGCTCGAACGCATTGCGGATTCCTAGTATATCCAATGTATTCATCTGTGATCTGTAATGTCTATCATTGCTATATATTTATATATAATAACTATTTAGGCGTTGCTTATGTTTTACAGCCGCGCTAGCCCAGCCCCCGCTCTGTCGTTAGTTAAGTAACCTAACGGGTGATGATGGGCCCCGTGGCGAATGCGAATGGCATAAGCGTACGTCATATTTTGGTTGTTTTCTGCAATGGTAGGATTAAATGATGGGACGCATTAAAAGAACTAATGCAAGAAATAAACCAAGTAAAAGTCGATTGGAACACTTTGAAAACCACTCGGTTCTTTTCAAAACTAAACTTTTAAACGCGGAGCTTGAACCACTCCTTTTAAAAGCTATCTCGTTCCATCGATTATATCAAGTTCACTACGTTCACGGTTTCGCCAAAACCATCCGTAGCCCTCCATCATTTCGGTTAAATATTCGGTAGTATTCAAGCTATGTATTTTGACCTCACGCCAAGGCATAGTGATTGGTAGCTACCGGATATTTATCCGTTGCATAGATAGAATGCGTTGATTTGAGACAGTCGTACTGCCGTTTTGGCCTACGTCAAGGGTAGGTACGGGTGGGTTCAAATTAACCAGGATAATGATGGGAAGAACTTGACATGTGACTTATGACATTTTGACCTCACGCCAAGGTCATAAGAGCATGGGGCAAAAATCCACATCGGGAGTTTCATAAGTACTGAAACTTGCTAGCGTTGCATACCATTTGGAGTGTGATAATTCTGGTAGGATTCCTTCGGCTTTATCACGCGATGATATTTGGATCCCGATCCTACTGTGAGTATATGCTACTCCTCGGGAAAACTCTCACTTAACGATCAATGCTATAAACCTAGTAGGTGCCAAGAAAGGTGTTAGCGGGGCTACGCCCACAGGGAAAAGAGGTTACTTAATTAAGGAACTTCGCGAAAGCGTTGGAAAACCTCCCTCGAAGTACCGACACTGGCCTGGCTGAACGGTTAAGCAAGTATTGTACGGTGAGAATGATCCCGGCTAATCCTTTTCTTTACGGTTTGAGAAGGGATTCGAGAGACAGTGGGAGCCATCCAGTTTAGACAAACTAAAAACCACTCTAAACTTGCAAGAGCATCATGCTAAAGTGTTTCTTTTCTCTCTCCTAATTGCAGCGACCATTCAAGATGACCGGACTTAAGTTACTATTAGATAAAAACATATTGACAGGGCCAAACTACAAAGATTGGCTCAGGAATGTCAAGATGGCTATCACTTATGACAAGCTGGGGTATATACTTACCACCAAAGCTCCCCCTGTCCCAGGTCCCACCTCCAGCGTCGCGGATGTTGAAATCCGTAAGACATGGGAGATAGATTGCGCGAGGGCCAGATGCCTCGTACTAGTCTCGATGGACAACGACCATCAGAGGAGGCACGAGAATATGGACCTAGAGTCCATATTTCTCCATACAAAAGAACTGTATGGAGAGCAGTCTCGTATCGCAAGATACGAAGTGTCGAAGAAGCTCTTTTCGGCAAGGTTGGCCGTCGGATCATCGGTAGCGGACCACGTGCTTAAGATGATCGGCTACATAGAGGAGCTCGCGGACCTTGGGACCACGTTGGAGAATGAACTCTATACCGATTTGATTCTCCAGTCCCTTCCTTCCACTTACGCCCAGTTCATTCTTAACTTCAACATGCAAGGAAAGGAGGTTGAACTTGCCGAGCTTCTAAACATGTTGAGGACTGCTGAGGGCACCCTACAGAAGGGTAGGGAGACATCCACTTTGTTTGTAGAAGGATCTTCCTCTTCTAGGTCCAGGGCGAAAGCCAAGGGCAAGAAGAAGAAAGCCCCCGCCAAACCAAGAGGCGGTGTCGGTAAAGTGGATACGAAGGGAAAGGGTAAAGCAACAAAGGTAGCGGGGAAGCTGGTGGGGAAGGAAGAATGCTTCTATTGTCACAAAAGTGGTCACTGGAAACAAGATTGCAAGGCTTGGAAAGCCAGAACACAGGATTTGAAGCGAGTTGCAGCTTCAGCTTCAGGTGTGTATGTTATTGAAAATTGTCTATCAATAAACTCTACTTCCTGGGTATTGGATACCGGATCAGGATCTCATATCTGTAATTCTTTGCAGGCGTTGAGAAAGCGTAGAGTTTTGAAGGCAGGTGACATGACCCTCAGAGTTGCGAACGGTGCTAGCATGGATGCAGAGGCCGTGGGGGAATATCACCTGGGATTATCTGATGGACACTTTTTGGTTTTGCGTAGTTGTTATTATGTACCAAATGCAACCTGTAATATCATTTCTGTATCTTTATTATCTAAAGAAGGTTATGAATTTGCATTTGTAAGCAATGTAGTGAACATTCACCTTAATCAAGTTTTGATTGGGTCAGGTACATTAAACAACGGTATTTACGTTTTAAACCAACCACAGGTTTTCAATATCCAGAATACACACAAAAGAAAGTCTCCAGATATTAATCAGGCTTTCTTATGGCATTGTAGACTGGGTCACATCAATGAGACACGGTTGACTAAGTTACATAAAGAAGGATACTTGGATCCGTTCGAGTATCAGTCTTATGCCACTTGTGAATCTTGTCTCATGGGAAAGATGACAAAGGCTCCGTTCACTGGACACGGAGAAAGAGCGAGCGAGCTCTTGGGACTCGTACACAGCGACGTGTGCGGTCCAATGTCTACACATGCGCGAAGCGGTTTTTCTTACTTCATAACTTTTACGGATGATTTCTCAAGATTCGGACATGTCTTCTTAATGAAGCATAAATCCGAAGCTTTTGATAAGTTCCAGGAATATAAGAATGAAGTAGAAAAACAAACAGGCAAAAGTATCAAGATCCTAAGATCGGATCGAGGAGGAGAATACTTAAGTGCCGAATTCCTGAATTACTTAAAAGAGAATGGAATTCTCTCTCAGCTTACTCCTCCATACACTCCGCAACATAACGGTGTATCGGAGAGACGGAAACGAACCCTATTGGATATGGTACGGTCCATGATGAGTAACGCTGAGTTACCGCGATCATTCTGGGGATATGCGCTAGAAACAGCTGCATATCTTTTGAACCGTGTTCCCACTAAGACTGTGCCTACCACACCATATGAGTTATGGAGTGGGAAGAAACCCTATCTTCAATACTTGAAGATTTGGGGATGTCCAGCTTATGTCAAAAAGCAGCATGTGGACAAGCTCGAGGCACGCTCAGTACTGTGCAAGTTTGTGGGATACCCAAAGAACTCCAGGGGGTATCTTTTCTATTACGCAGAGGAACAAAAAGTCCTTGTTTCTCGCAATGCCCACTTTCTAGAACATCAGTTCATAGAAAAAGAAATAAGTGGGAGCGCAATAGAACTGGAAGAAATTCCAGAACCACAAACTACTACTGAAAGTTTAGTGGAACCAGAAGGTTCAAAAGAACAGGACATTCCTATGCCACTCCGCAGGAGTAGTAGGCAGTCTCATCCGCCCGAGAGATACTACGGTTTTCTCATTGACGGGGATAGAGAAAACTGCATCCTGGATTGTGATGAGCCTACTAGCTTCCAGCAAGCCATTCAGAGCGTCGACTCGGTAAAATGGCTGGATGCAATGCGGACCGAGATGGAGTCCATGTACACCAACAAAGTATGGACGTTGGACAATGCTCCAGACGGGGTAAAACCCGTAGGATGCAAGTGGATCTTCAAAAGGTAGATTGGTGTAGATGGACAGGTTGAGACCTATAAAGCTAGACTGGTAGCAAAGGGTTTTCGTCAGCGACCTGGTTTGGACTATGACGAAACCTTTTCTCCAGTAGCTATGCTGAAATCCATTCGGATCCTTCTTGCCATCGCTGCTTTCCACGATTATGAGATTTGGCAGATGGACGTAAAGACAGCTTTTCTAAATGGTCATTTAGAGGAGTGTGTCTATATGGACCAGCCAGAGGGTTTCATTCAGGGTGGGAGCAGCGGAAAGGTGTGCAAGTTGCTCAAGTCCATTTATGGACTCAAGCAGGCATCGCGGAGTTGGAACATCTGTTTTGATGAGACGGTCAAAGAATTTGGCTTTATCAAAAATCCAGATGAACCATGCATCTATTGTAGATTTGTAGCGAGAACTGTAGTATTCCTCGTTTTATACGTGGATGACATTCTCTTAATACGAAATGACATTCCTATGCTACAATCTGTCAAGGGCTTCTTGTCACACAGGTTCTCCATGAAAGACCTGGGTGATGCCTCCTACATTCTGGGTATCCGGATCTACCGTGACAGATCCAAGAGGATATTAGGACTCTCGCAGTCCAGGTACATCGACACCATACTGAAGAGATTCAGTATGGAAGATTCCAAGCGCGGTAATCTACCGGCTTGTCACGGGATCACCCTCTCCAAAGAGATGTCTCCCAAGACTGATTTGGAGAGGGATCGCTTGTCTATTATACCCTACGCTTCTGCGGTAGGCTCTATAATGTATGCGATGTTGTGTACCAGACCGGATGTGGCTTATGCACTGAGTGTGGTAAGCAGGTATCAGTCAAACCCTGGGGAGAAATATTGGATAGCAGTAAAGAACATTCTCAAGTACCTGAGAAGGACTAAGGAGATGTTCTTGGTGTATGGCGGAAAAGACCTGCAGATTGAGGCCTTTGCTGACTCCAGCTTCCAGAGTGACAAGGATGATTCCAAGTCCATGTCGGGTTTTGTCTTTACCCTCAATGGAGGGGCGGTGTGTTGGAAGAGCTCCAAACAGGAAACCGTTGCTGACTCGACTATGGAAGCGGAATACATCGCTGCATCTGATGCCGCAAAAGAAGCTGTCTGGATGAGGAAGTTCTTGAAAGAACTTCAGGTGGTTCCGTCCATTGTTGACCCAATACCTCTGTATTGCGACAACAATGGGGCTATAGCTTTAGCGAAGGAACCCAGGTCCCATCAGAAATCCAGACACATCTTAAGGCGGTATCACCTGATCAGGGAGATCGTGGATCGCCAGGAGATCGAGGTCCGGAGAGTTGCATCAGAGGATAACACTGCAGATCCACTCACAAAGGCCCTACCCCAGACTCAGTTCGAGCGGCTGATCGAGATGATAGGTCTTCGATACGCCAGTTCATGGCCTTAGTGCAAGTGGGAGATTGTTAGTGTATATGCCCTAGAGGTCATTACTGTATCATACTAGTTTGTATATTACTTAATGGAAGCATGGGATATTCACAGTTGTATATACAATCTTGCTCGAAATGGTAGTATGCTACTTGGTTTGTCTCTGCTTTAATATGTGCATGTGTTTCTTTTAGCATATTGCTGGTATACATATTAGTAGAGGCCTTAGGATCTTTGCTTGATTACCAGCGTTGTGATGGCGCTCGCACTCGTGGGAGCTGGGTAATCTATAAGCACATCCTTATACAGGTCCCTGGTCGTTGGACTATCGAGACAGGGCATCGATACTCCGGAGTAGACTAGCGTATGCGCTTCTCATCCCAGTGTGGGAGACGGTCTGTCCCACAGCCGTTAGTACGTCGTACTTGGGATAGTATGCGGGTGCTCGTTAGGTTACGAGTACACTGGACAGGACTCGTCGGGAACTGTTGGTTGGTAATATACCTATCGTCAGTTATCAGTTCCCAGGTGACATGAGTACAGCTTAGTCCGCTGACTTGACACGGTCACTTCGCCTCGAGTGTGTTCCCACTGCACTTTGATTACTACCCTACCACGGCTTGAAGGAGTCGTGCAAACAGGTAGTTTTTGGGTGCAGTCCCGAAGCACTTGGAGGCAGTGACGGTTAGACAGGATTCGTCTCTCCCGGTATTGGGGGTTGACATCGCGCTGTGTCTAGGAGAGCCATTACACGAGTAGTCCCTGGCCAGGGCAAGCGAGATATACTAGTAGGTTTCCAGTGTTATCTCAGGGTGTTCTGGGCTACACTCCGACACGACTTGTACCGCTATTAGGGGACTGACGTTCACCGCCCCCCTAGGCCCGCCATGCGATGTATCAGACGAACAGACCGGACTGTACGGAGACTGTCACATACAGGCTCAGTAGGAGTGCAGATGGGGTTCACCTCGTCAGTCTTCTTATCGACATCTACCTGGGGACCGTTACGTACAGCTAGTGCCGCTTGCGGTCTGTGGTTAAACCCACTGCCAGCGTAGTGTCGAGTCTTTAGAGTCCCACACAGAGAGCTATTCGCCTTTAGGCAAAATGAGTAGAGGTCGCATGGTTTTGCGACAGGGTTCGTTCGCATCCGCGCACTTGTGCACGTTTGCTGTCCGGACAGTTTATACTAGCGGGCTTTGGTTTAAGCCGGATCCTAGTATATGATTAAAGATTGGTTTTTCTCATTGTGTTCGTGTTCCTCGGATCACGAATGCGGGTGCGTATGCACAGTTGCTTGAGATTGAGGGAGAGGACCTTGATTAGGGTTAATGGCTATTGTCATTTTATTAACCCTAATATTTATGTGTGTGTTATTGTTAATTAGTAATTAGTTTGATAATTATCCATGGTTGTGGTTATTGACCTTTTGACTTCTTTGACTTGTTGACCAAGGTTGACACTTTGACCATCATAATTTCTTTTGGAAGATGCTTTTTGATCTTTTCAATTTGAAATGATAATGGTCATGTCATGATTTACCATGATAATTATCTAGCTAATTATTCAATTAAATTAATTCACACATATTAGTGAGAAGAGCTCTATTATTTTCTCATTCTCTCATATCATTTCTCTCTCTTGTTCATCCTCTCCCTCAAGCTCTCTCCCTCTCATGTGTTGAGAAACAAAAAGCTTGAGAAAAACCTTCACTTGATCCTCTCTACTCTCTTCTAGGGTTCAAGTCTTAGCATTTCTTGCACTCTAGTTACTCCTAGCTTGGAGTTGAAGCTAAAGGTGGTGGCTTTCAAGTGGATCTTTCTTTGACGGAAGAAGACAAGCAAGGTGAGGCCTTTCTACCATTCCGACGAGCAAGGAGAGAAGGAGTTCAAGCTCAAGGTATAACCTTTCTACAACTTAGTTAGTTGTTAGTTTACTTTAGCTAGCTTTCGTTTAGCAAAGATCCTCACAAGCAAAGTCCATGTTGCCTAAGTCATTAAAAATCCGTTTTTTATTATGTTTTCCGCCTCCCGTAAGCACCGGGATGGGCAACACGGACTTACATTATGGAATCGGAAGAAACCCTATCTTCAATACCTGAAGATCTGGGGATGTCCAGCTTTTGTCAAAAAGCGGCATGCGGACAAACTCGAGGCACGCTCAGTACTGTGCAAGTTTGTGGGATACCCAAAGAACACGAGGGGGTATCTTTTCTACCACGCAGAGGAACAAAAGGTATTTGCTTCTCATAATGCCCACTTCCTAGAACACCAGTTCTTGGAAAAGGAGATTAGTGGGAGCGCAGTAGAACTGGAAGAAATTCCAGAACCACAAGCTATTACTGAAAGCTTAGTAGAACCAGAGGGTTCGAAAGATCAGGACATTCCTACGCCGCTCCGCAGGAGTAGTAGGCAGTCTCATCCGCCCGAGAGATACTACGGTTTTCTTATAGACAGGGATAGAGAGGACTGCATCATTGATAGTGATGAGCCTACTAGCTTCCAGCAAGACATTCAGAGCATTGACTCGGTAAAATGGCTGGATGCAATGCGGATCGAAATGGAGTCCATGTACACCAACAAGGTATGGACGTTGGACAATGCTCCAGATAGGGTAAAACCCGTAGGATGCAAGTGGATCTTCAAAAGGAAGATTGGTGTAGATGAACAGGTTGAGACTTATAAGGCTAGACTTATTGCAAAGGGTTTTCGTCAAAGACCTGGTTTGGACTATGATGAAACCTTTTCTCCAGTGGCTATGCTGAAATCCATTCGGATCCTTCTTGGCATTGCTGCCTACCATGATTATGAGATTTGGCAGATGGACGTAAAGGCCGCTTTTCTAAATGGAAATTTAGAGGAGTGTGTCTATATGGACCAGCCAGAGGGTTTCATTCAGAGTGGGAGCAGCGGAAAGGTGTGCAAGTTGCTTAAGTCCATCTATGGACTAAAGCAGGCATCGCGGAGTTGGAACATCTGTTTTGATGAGACGGTCAAAGAATTTGGCTTTATCAAAAATCCAAATGAACCATGCATCTATAGTAGATTTGTAGCAAGAACTGTCGTATTCCTCGTTTTGTACGTGGATGACATTCTGTTGATAGGAAATGACATTCCTATGCTACAATCTGTCATGGGGTTCTTGTCACACAGGTTCTCCATTAAAGACCTGGGTGATGCCTCCTACATTCTGGGGATCCGGATCTATCATGATTGATCCAAAAGGATATTAGGACTTTCGCAGTCCAGGTACATCGACACCGTACCGAAAAGATTCAGTATGGAAGATTCCATGCGCGGTAATCTACCGGCTTGTCACGGGATCACCCTCTCCAAAGAGATGTCTCCCAAGACTGATTTGGAAAGGGATCGCATGCCTATTATACCCTACGCTTCTGCGGTAGGCTCCATAATGTATGCGATGTTGTGTACCAGAACAGATGTGGCTTATGCACTGAGTGTAGTAAGCAGGTATCAGTCAAACCCTGGGGAGAAACACTGGATAGCGGTAAAGAACATTCTCAAGTACCTGAGAAGGACTAAGGAGATGCTCTTGGTGTATGGCGGAAATGACCTCCAGATCGAGGCCTTTGCTGACTCCAGCTTCCATAGTGACAAGGATGATTCCAAGTCCATGTCGGCCTTTGTCTTTACCCTCAATGGATGGGCGGTGTGTTGGAAGAGTTCCAAACAGGAAACCGTTGCTGTCTCGACTATGGAAGCGGAATATATCGCTGCTGCAGATGCCGCAAAAGAAGCCGTCTGGATGAGGAAGTTCTTGAAAGAACTTCAGGTGGTTCCGTCCATTGTTGATCCAATACCTCGGTATTGTGACAACAACGGGGATATAGCATTAGCGAAGGAACCCAGGCCCCATCAGAAATCCAGACACATCTTGAGGCGATATCACCTGTTCAGGGAGATCGTGGATCGCAAGGAGATTGAGGTTCGGAGGGTTGCTTCAGAAGATAACACTGCAGATCCATTCACCAAGGCCTTGCCCCAGACTCAGTTCGAGAGGCTGATCGAGATGATAGGTCTTCGATACGCCAGTACATGGCCTTAGTGCAAGTGGGAGATTGTTAGTGTATATGCCCTAGAGGCCATTACTGTATCATACTAGTTTGTATATTACTTAATGGAAGCTTGCGATATTCACAGTTGTATATACAATCTTGCTCAAAATGGTAGTATGCTACTTGGTTTGTTTTACTTTAATGTGTACATGTGTTTCTTTTAGCATATTATCTATACACATTAGTAGAGCCCTTAGGATCTTTGCTTGATTACCAGCGTTGTGATGGCAGTCACACTCGTGGGGGATGGGTAATCTACACGCACATCCTTATACACGTCCCTAGTCGTGGGATTATCGAGACAGGGCATCGATGCTCCGTAGTAGACTAGCGTATGCTCTTCTCATCCCAGTGCGGGAGGCGGTCCGTCCCACAGCCGCTAGTACGTCGTACTTGAGATAGTATGCGGGTGCTCGTTAGGCTACGAGTACACTGGACAGGACTCATTGGGAACTGATGGTTGGTATTATACCTATCGTCAGTTATCAGTTCCCAGGTGACATGAGTACAGCTTAGTCCGCTGAATTGACACTGTCACTTCGCTTCAAGTGTGTTCCCACTGTACTTTGACTACTACCCTACCACGGCTCAAAGGAGTCGTGCAAACAGGTAGTAGTTGGGTGCAGTCCCGAAGCACTTGGAGGCAGTGACGGTTAGACAGGATTCGTCTCTCCCGGTATTGGGGGTTGACGTCGCGCTGTGTCTAGGAGAGCCATTACACGAGTAGTCCCTGGCCAGGGCAAGCGAGATATACTGGTAGGTTTCCAGTGTTATCTCAGGGTGTTCTGGGCTTCACTCCGACACGACTTATACCGCTATTAGGGGACTGATGTTTACCGCCCCCCTAGTCCCGCCATGCGATGTATCAGACGAACAGACCGGACTGTACGGAGACTGTCACATTCAGGCTCAGTAGGAGTTCAGATGGGGTTCACCTCGTCAGTCTTCTTATCGGCATCTACCTGGGGACCGTTACGTACAGCTAGTGCCGCTTGCGGTCTGTGGTTAAACCCACTGCCAGCGTAGTGTCGAGTATTTAGATTCCCACACAGAGGGCTATTAGCCTTTGGACAAAATGAGTAGAGGTCGCATGGTTTTGCGACAGGGTTCGTTCACATCCGCGCACTTGTGCACGTTTGTTGTCGGGACAGCTTATACTAGCGGGCTTTGGTTTAAGCCGGATCCTAGTATATGATTTGGGATTGGTTTTATCTCTTTGTGTTCGTGTTCCTCGGAACATGAACGCGGGTGTGTATGCACAGTTGATTGAGGCGGTGGAAGAGATTTTTCATTGGGTTTTGGAATAGGTGTGTATGCACAGTTGACAGTTATCTTTTTCCAAACCCTAATGATCTTGTGATTTATCAATTAATAATATTAATTAAATGAAATTGTGTCATGGTTGGGCTTGTTGACTTGTTCACCAAGGTTGACTAGTTGACTAGGTTTGAAACTTTGACCATCATCATTAGCGTTTTAGATGCTCTTTGAGCTTTGCAAAATCATTTATGTTGATATGATAATGGTCTATTCAAACTAACCATCACCTTTTCATTTTTGATTAATATTATTTTTGATAAATCACTTATATTTTGTTATGGTTGTAAAAATCATTTCATTCTTTCATATTCACTCTCTCTCCTCTCTTTTTCTTCCTCCTCCTCTAGTTCAAGGAGATTCATTCTCATGTGTTGAGAAACCTCTCCTTGAGATAAAAATAGCCTAAACCACTCTCTACTCACTCTAGGGTTGAAGGTCTAGCAAGCCAAAGACCTTAGTTCTCTCAAAGTTCGAGAAAAGAGCCCAAGGTTGAACCCTCAGGTGGATCCATCTTTGACGAAAGAAGGCGACGAGGAAAGCACCATCCAACTTCTACAAAGGTTTCAAGAAGAAGGAGTTCAAGTGAGGTATAACACCTTTTCCGAGTAGCTAACCCTCTTTAGCTTGGTAGCTAGTTTTGTTTAGAAAAGATCCCGACTTTTGTTAGTCCATGTTGCCTAGTGCGCTAAAAATTTGATTTTTATACCGTTTCCGCCTCCCCGCAAGAACCGGGGTCGGCAACGTGGACTTACAGTAGCATAGGAATGTCATTTCCTATTAAGAGAATGTCATCCACGTATAAAACGAGGAATACTACAGTTCTCGCTACAAATCTACTATAGATGCATGGTTCATCTGGATTTTTGATAAAGCCAAATTCATTGACCGTCTTATCAAAACAGATGTTCCAACTCCGCGATGCCTGCTTTAGTCCATAAATGGACTTAAGCAACTTGCACACCTTTCCGCTGCTCCCACTCTGAATGAAACCCTCTGGCTGGTCCATATAAACACATTCCTCTAAATTTCCATTTAAAAAAGCGGTCTTTACGTCCATCTGCCAAATCTCATAATCGTGGAAGGCAGCAATGGCAAGAAGGATCCGAATGGATTTCAGCAAAGCTACTGGAGAAAAGGTCTCGTCATAGTCCAAACCAGGTTTTTGACGAAAACCCTTTGCAACCAGTCTAGTTTTATAGGTCTCAACCTGTCCATCTACACCAATCTTCCTTTTGAAGATCCACTTGCATCCTACGGGTTTTACCCCATCTGGAGCAACGTCCAACGTCCATACTTTATTGGTGTACATGGACTCCATTTCGGTCCGCATTGCATCGAGCCATTTTACCGAGTCAACGCTCTGAATGGCCTGCTGGAAGCTAGTCGGCTCATCATAATCTATGATGCAATCCTCTCTATCCCCGTCTATGAGAAAACCGTAGTATCTCTCGGGCGGATGAGACTGCCTACTACTTCTGTGGAGCGGCGTAAGAAAGTCCTGATCTTTCGAACCCTCTGGTTCTACTAAGCTTTCAGTAATAGCTCGTGGTTCTGGAATTTCATCCAGTTCTATTGCGCTCCCACTTATCTGATTTTCCAAAAATTCAGTTTCCAAGAAGTGGGCATGACGAGAAACATAAATCTTTAGTTCCTCTTCGCAATAGAAGAAATATCCCTTGGAGTTCTTTGGATATCCCACAAACTTGCACTGTACTGAGCGTGCCTCGAGCTTGTCCGCATGCTGCTTTTTGACAAAAGCTGGACATCCCCATGTCTTAATGTGATTAAGATAGAGTCTCTTCCCACACCACATCTCATATGGTGTAGTAGGCACAGTCTTAGTTGGAACTCAGTTCAAAAGGTATGCAGCTGATTCTAGTGCATATCCCCAGAATGATCGCGGTAACTCAGCGTTACTCATCATGGACCGTACCATATCTAATAGGGTTCGGTTCCGTCTCTCCGATACACCGTTATGTTGCGGAGTGTATGGAGGAGTAAGCTGAGAGAGAATTCCATTCTCTTTTAAGTAGTCCAGGAACTCGGCACTCAAGTATTCACCACCTCGATCCGATCTTAGAATCTTGATATTTTTGCCGGATTGTTTTTCTACTTCATTCTTATATTCCTGGAATTTTCCAAAGGCTTCGGACTTATGTTTCATTAAGAAGACATAACCGTACATTGAAAAGTCATCCGTAAAAGTAATGAAGTAAGAATATCCGCTTCGCGCATGTGTAGACATTGGACCGCACACGTCGCTGTGTACGAGTCCCAAGAGCTCGCTCGCCCTTACTCCGTGTCCAGTGAATGGAGTCTTTGTCATCTTTCCTTTGAGACAGGATTGACAAGTGGCATACGATTGATATTCGAACGGATTCAAATATCCGTCTGTATGTAACTTCGTCAACCTTCTCTCATTGATGTGACCCAGTCTACAATGCCATAAGAAAGTCTGATTTATTTCCATAGACTTTCTTTTGTGTGTATTCTGGACATTGAAAATCTGTGGTTGGTTTAGAACGTATATACCATTGCTTAATGTACCTGACCCAATCAGAACTCGATTAAGGTGAATGTTTACAACATTACTTACAAACGCAAATTCATAACCTTCTTTAGAAATCAAAGATACAGAAATGATATTACAAGTTGCGTTGGGTACAAAAAAGCAATTACGTAAAACCAAAACATGTCCATCTGACATTCCCAGGTGATAGTCCCCCACGGCCTTAGCATCCATGCTAGCTCCGTTTGCAACTTTGAGGGTCATGTCACCTGCCTTTAAAACCCTACGGTTTCTCAACGCCTGCAAAGAATTACAGATATGAGATCCTGATCCGGTATCCAATACCCAGGAAGTAGAGTTTATTGATAGACAGTTTTCAATAACATACACACCTGAAGCTAAAGCCGCAACTTGCTTCAGTTCCTGTGTTCTGGCATTCCAAGCCCTGCAATCTTTCTTCCATTGACCACTCTTATGACAGAAAAAGCACTCTTCCTTATCCACAAGCCTTCCCGCTACCTTTGTTGCTTTTGCTTTTCCCTTCGTATCCACTTTACTAACACCGCCCCTTGGTTTGGCGGAGGCTTTCTTCTTCTTTCCCTTGGCTTTCGCCTTGGACCTAGAAGATGAAGATCCTCCTACAAACAAAGTGGAGGTTTCCCTACCTTTCTAGAGGGTGCCCTCTGCACTCCTCAGCATGTTGAGTAGTTCTGAAAGTTCAACTTCTTTTTCTTGTAAGTTGAAGTTCAGGATAAACTGGGCGTAAGTGGAAGGAAGGGACTGGAGAATCAAGTCCGTATAGAGCTCGTTCTCTAACGTGGTCCCAAGTTCCGCGAGCTCCTCAATGAAGCCAATCATCTTAAGCACGTGTTCCGCTACCGATGATCCGATGGCCAACTTTGCCGAAAATAACTTCTTCGACACTTCCTATCTTGCGATACGAGATTGCTCTCCATACAGTTCTTTTGTATGGAGAAATATGGATTCGAGGTACATATTCTCGTGCCTCCTCTGATGTTCGTTGTCCATAGAGGCAAGTACGAGGCACTTGTCCTTCGCGCTATCGATCTCCCAAGTCTTACGGATTTCCTTATCTGCGACGCAGGAGGTGGGACTTGGGACAGGGGGAGCTTTGGTGGTAAGGAGATACCCCAACTTGTCATAAGTGATTGCCATTTTAACATTCCTGAGCCAATCTTTATAGTTTGGCCCTGTCAGTATGTTTTTATCTAGTAATAACTTAAGTCCGGTCATGATGATTGGTCGCTGCAATTAGGAGAGAGAGAAGAAACACTTTAGCATGATGCTCTTGCAAGTTTAGAGCGGTTTTTAGTTTGTCTAAACAGGATGGCTCCCACTGTCTCTCGAATCCCTCCTCAAACCAAAAAGGAAGAATTAGTCAGGATCAATCTCACCGTACAATACTTGCTTAACCGTTCGACCAGGCTGGTGTCAGTACTTCGAGGGAGGTTTTCCAATGCTTTCGCGAAGTTCCTTAATTTAAGAACCTCTTTTCCCTGGGGGCGTAGCCCCGCTAACACATTTCTAGACACCTACTTAGTTTATAGCATTGATCGCTAAGTAAGAAATTTCCCGAGGAGTAGCATATACTCACAGTAGGATCGGGATCCAAGTATCATTGCGTGACGAAACTGAAGGAATCCTACCAGAATCATAACACTCCAAATGGTATGCAACAGTAGCAAGTTTCAGTTCTTTTGAAACTCCTGATGTGGATTTTTGCCCCATGCTCTTATGACCTTGACTTTGGCCAACAAATCATAAGTCACATGTCAAGTTCTACCCGTCATTCTCCAGGTTAATTTGAGCCCACCCGCACATACCCTTGACTTTGGCCAACAAGGTAGAACGACTGCCCCAAACCAACACATCTATCTATGCTGCACATGAATACCCAATATCTACCAATCACTATGCCTTGACTTTGGCCAACAAACATAGCTTGAATACTATTGACCATCCATATGAAACAACGGAGGGCTACGAATGGTTTTGGCAAAACCGTGAACGTAGTGAACTTGATATAATCGATGGAACGAGATAGCTTTTAAAAGAAGTGGCTTAAGCTCCGCGTTTAAAAGTTATTTTGAAAAGAAACCGAGTGTTTTTTGAAAGTATTTCAACGACTTTTACTTGGTTTATTTTTCTTTGCATCAGTTCTTTTAATGCGTATTTTTCTTGCATTAGTTCTTTTAATGCGTCCCATAATTTAATCCTACCATTGCAGAAAACAACCAAAATATGACGTACGCTTATGCCATTCACATTCGCCACGGGGCCCCGTCATTACCCGTTAGGTTACTTAACTAACGACAGAGCAGGGGCTGGGCTAGCGCGGCTGTAAAACATATGCAACGCCTAAATAATATCATATATAGATATATTGCAATGATAGCCATTTCAGATCACAGATGAACACATTGGATATACTAGGAACCCGCAATTCGTACGAGCCTGTAACGAAAAACAGATTACACGGTCGCGGTGAATAGCCAATACCCCACCCTAGACCCCTACGGGTGCGGTAAACTACCCGCCAAGTACCCGAAGCGAAGCAACCTCCCTCAACTCCGTGAGTAGGCCACTCGGCACTTCGGGATACCCGGTAGTTTGTGCACCCCCTCAATGGGTCTATCCTAGGAGCAAAAACAGTAAAAAGAAATTATACAATGACGGCTACAACCCCGACCCGGTTGTGCAGCAATATGAATAATATTACATCAATTTACATATTTACATGAATTTAAAGAAAAGAAAACTCTCATCTCACAACCCCCGGCTATTCACCCGCGACAATCCAATGAATTCATATACACATACCATCAACATTACAGATCACAGATTTGTATAACACCCACTAATCGACATATAGCGATTAGCAGACGTTCAATACAAATTTCACATCACAGATATAAACCCGTTAGCCTTAGTCTTTAGAAACTCGATCAAAATACGGTTTTTAAAGCCCCCAAAACTAATTTTTCTTTCTGGAAAATCTGGGCTGAAAAAACATATACCAAAAATCCCAAAATACCCCATAGAACAAACTGCAACCAAAATTCCCCACGACCGAGTCAACTCGGCCGCGGAACCGCGGTGGGAGCACGCTCCCGCCGCGTTTCCGCTGCGCTTTGATCGGATCAGTGGACCAATATTTTGCAGTTTCTTCTAAAAACCCTGAGCCGAATTTTAAAGCATGATTTATCATTTTTTGAACAGTGGAAAAATTCGACAGAAAGTTGATAATCCGGGTGTTTTTCGCGACTTTTTTTTTCGATCGAATTTTAGTTACTATACTACCATGTTAGGTAGTGTTTAACTAGGCTCTGATACCACTGTAAGGCCATGCTACCGCTCCCGGTACTTACGGGCTTGCGGAAATGACGAAAAACGATTTTTCTAGAGGTGGTAACATGGACTCAAAACGGATCTTTGTTAAACTATCTACCTAACAACCAAACTAGGAGTTGTTAACTACTCGGTTAGGGGGTTATACTTTTCTTTCTTGAACTCCTTCGTCTTCAACTCTCGATGGTGTACGGATCGGCTTCACCCCGTCGTCTCCTTGCGCCGAAGATCGATCCACCCGAAAGCTTCTACCTTTGGATTCTTCTTCGAACTTTGAAGAAACTAGTTCACTCGGTTTGCTAAACCTTGTGAACTAGAGTGAGTAGAGGAGAGGGTGTTGGGATTTTTCTCTATTGTTCTTGCTTCTCAACACATGAGACAAGTGAACCATAGACTAGAGAGAGGGAGAGCAAGAGGAAGAGGGTGAGAGCTCAAAACAAGAGAGAGAAAGGAAATGAGAGAATTGAGTAAGACTTTTCTCCCTTTGGCTCTCATAATCCAAAGTCATCATAACAAAAATACCAATCAAGTATTATGTGATGGTTTAAGTCAAAATAGCCATATCATTTCATGCACTCATTTTGCACAAGATAAACAAGCAAGCAAAAGTCTTTGCCATGAAATGATAGCTATTGTCATGATGATGGTCAACTAGTCCAACCTAGTCAACAAAGTCAACCCCCAACAACCATGTCACTATAATACTTAATTAATATTAATGTTAATCATATATCATATTCTCATTAGGGTAGAGCAAAAAGTCAACAGTCAACAATCAACAACCCTAATGAGAATCCTCTGCCTCTGTCTCTCCGTCAACTGTGCATATACACCTGCATCCGCGTTCCGAGGAACATGAATACAAACGAGATAAAACCAAACCCAAAACGTACACTAAGATCTGTCTTAAACCAAAGCCCGCTAGTGTTAACTGTCCGGACACTATACGTGGACAAGTGCACGGATGTGACCGAACCCTGTCGGAAAACTATGCGACCTGTCGCAAAACCATGGGACCTCAACTCTTTTGACTAAAGGCGAATAGATCTCTGTGTAGGACTCTAAAGACACGACACTATGCTGGCAGTGGGTTTAACCACAGACCGCAAGCGGCACTAGCTGTGCGTAACGGTCCCCAGGTAGATGCCGACAAGAAGACTGACGAAGTGAAACCCATCTGAACTCCTACTGAGTCTGACTGTGACAGTCTCCATACAGTCCGGTCTGTTCGTCTGATACATCGCATGGCGGGCCTAGGGGGTGGTAAACGTCAGTCCCCTAATAGCGGTACAAGTCGTGTCGGAGTGAAGCCCAGAACACCTTGAGATAACACTGGAAACCTACCAGTATATCTCGCTTGCCCTGGCCAGGGACTACTCGTGTAATGGCTCTCCTATACACAGCGTGATGTCAACCCCCAATACCGAGACAGACGAATCATGTCTAACCGTCACTGCCTCCAAGTGCTTCGGGACTGCACCCATCAACTACCTATTCGCACGACTCCTTTGAGCCGTGGTAGGGTAGTAATCTATGTACAGTGGGAACACACTCGAGGCGAAGTGACAGTGTCAAGTCAGCGGACTAAGCTGTACTCATGTCACCTGGGAACTAATAACTGACGATAGGTATAGTACCAACCAACAGTTCCCGATGAGTCCTGTCCAGTGTACTCGTAACCCAACGAGCACCCGCATACTATCTCCAGTACGACGTACTGATGGCTGTGGAACAGACCATCTCCCACACTGGGATGAGAAGCGCATACGCTAGTCTACTCCGGAGTATCGATGCCCTGTCTCGATAGTCCTGCGACTAGGGACCTGTATAAGGATGTGCTTATAGATTACCCAGCCCCCACTAGTGTGACTGCCATCACAACGCTGGTAATCAAGCAAAGATCCTAAGGGCTCCACTAATTTGTATAGGTGATATACTAAAACACATGTACACATTGAAGTAGAAACAAACCAAGTAGCATACTACTATATTGAGCAATATTGTTTATACATGGTGAATATCCCAAGCTTCCATTAAGTAATATACAAACTAGTATAATACAGTAATGGCCTCTAGGGCATATACACTAACAGGTTGGACTAGTTGACCATCATCATGACAATGGCTATCATTTCTTGGTATTGACCTTGGCCTGCTTGTTGGTTCACAAATTGCATTTAATGCAAGAAATGATATGGCCATTTGATATGATAACAACCATCACATAATACTCAATTATTATTATGTGTTATGATGATTTTGGATTATGAGAGCAAGGGTGACAAAAGTCTTGCTCATTCTTTCATTTGCTTTCTCTCTCATGAAAGCTCTCCCATCCTCAAGCTCTCCCTCTTCCTCTTGCTCTCTCTCTAGTTCAAGGCAAAAACCTCTCATGTGTTGAGAATCATTTGCCTTGGAGATAACAACCCAAAACACTTCTCTAATCATCCTAGTGCACAAAGTCTAGCAAGCCAAGTGTTCTAGTTTCCACTAGTTTGAGGTTGAAGCCAAAGGTAGAAGCTTTCAGGTGGATCCATCTTCGGCACAAAGAGACGACGAGGAGAGAACCAACCGACCACCACAAGGAGACCAAGAGAAGGAGTTCAAGTTAAGGTATAACCCCTAACCGAGTAGGTAAAACTCTTAGTTAGGTTGTTAGATAGTTGTTTAACAAAGATCCGTATTTTGAGTCCATGTTACCACCAAAAGAAAAAACGTTTTTCATCATTTCCGCAAGCCCGAAAGAACTGGGAGAGGTAACGTGGACTTACATACAAGGCCCAAGTTTTGAGAAGTTATAGGTACAAGAATAAAGTAGAGAACCACGTGTTGCAAGTATCAGGATTCTTTAAGGTGATAGTGTTGGAGATAGTGCCCTCAGAGTCAATTATTGGATCACAGGCACGTGATTACGATGATTGAGGGAGGACCTATCCCGGTGGGACAGTCTTACTCAAGATGATAGTATGCTATCTGGTTTACCTTTATCATCGTGTACTCCTTTAGGTGACCTTAAAGGTCACTATTACACGCTGATAGAGCCCCTAGGATTCTTGCTTGACTGCCAGCAGTATGATGGCGATCATATACGTGAGAGCTGGTGGTCTATAAGCACATCCTTAAAAGGTCCCTAGTCGTGGGAGTTTCGAGACTGGGCATCGATACTCTATTAGTAGACTAGTGTATACAGTCGAGACCCCGACGAGGGGCGGTGGCCGGTCTCACAAGCCACTGGTGTCAGTTGGTTCACCTAAGATGTATACAGGTGCTCATTAGGTTATGAGTACACCGGACAGGACTCGCCGGGAACCTGCTAGTTGGGATTATACCAGACGTCAGATAGCAGTTCCCTGGTGACATGTGTACAGGTTAGTTCATCGACCTGAGATCGTCATTTGTCTCGTGTGAGTTCCCATTGTGCTTTGATTACTACCCTACCACGGCTCAAAGGAGTCGTGCAAACAGGTTTTAGTTGGGTACAGTCCCGAGCCACATGGAGGCAGTGAGCGGATCTGCAGGGGTTCGTCTCTCCCGGTATTGGGGGTGAGGTCGTGATGTGTCTAGGAGAGCCATTACACAAAGCCCTCGGCCGAGACAGGAGATTTACTGGTAGGTATTCTAGTAGTATCTCAGGGTGTTCTGGGCTTCACTCCGACACGACTTGTACCGCTTTTGGGGGTCTGACTTTTACCAACCCCCTAGGCCCGCCATGCGATGCTCATAGACGAACGGACCGGACTGTACGGATATTGTCACTGACAGGCTCAGTAGGGTGTTAGGATGAGTTCGCTCATCGACATCCCTTTTGGTCAATAGCTGGTGGCCCGTCACGTATTGGCTAATACCTCTGACGTGCTAGTGGTTAAATCCACAGCCATTGTATTGACGAGTCTTTAGAGTCCACCACACTTTCAGTTACTCAAGCTTTCGGGCGAAACGCTGTAAAGGCCGTATGGAGATATGGCAGGGTCTGATCAGATACGTGCGGTATTGCACGGATCAGGATCGGACGGTTTGTACTAGTGGCCGTATGGATATATGGCAGGGTTCGATCAGATACGTGCGGTATTGCACGGATCAGGATCGAACGGATATTACTAGCCGGCTTTGGTTTAAGCCGGATCCTAGTTTAGTACTGTGTAGATTTTGTCTCATTGCATTTGTATCCGGACGGAATACAGATGCGGGTGTGTATGCACAGTTTCGGGGTTTTCCTGTAAATTATTACGGGACCAGTTTTCTGGAGTTGCCAGTTTGCATTCCGTTCCGGCCGGTTTTCCTTTGTTCTTTCCCGGCCGGACTTTTCCGATGGAGGGGGTAATTTGCAGTTTTGCAAATTACACTTTGTGGAGGGGTTTCTTGCATATGTATTAATTATGATAGCATCTTTTTGATACCATTCTTATCTATCATCATCACTTGCTTTTTGTTGATTTGAGGTGATTAGTAGTTGATGTGAGTTAGTTATGATGATGTTTGGATATGGTCACACTCTCTCTTTTCCTACACTCACCTCCCTTTTGCTTATGTATTCCTTCCTCCACCATTCTCTTTTGGGAGATGGTTGAACTCACTTGAGAGAAAAGAAGATGAGAGTTTCATTCTTGAGAGTGTGGCATTCTTGATCTCATTTTCATGCTAGAAAAATGCAAGCACCATTTTTCTTATCTTGATTCCTCCATCATCTTCAAAGGCAACGAAATCCCAAATGAGACATAGCTTCAACCCTACACATTCTACAGCAAATCTTGGACGCGTCGGCTAGCCTACTTCGCGCCCGAGTTGCCTCGGTATTGAGGTGGGAGGCCGAAAAAGATACAGGCGATGTGGTGCCCTTCCGGCGAGGAGGCGACGACCGGAGTTTCCGCAGGAGATCGGGACGACGAGGAGAAGACCGGAGGACTCGGATCATTCGGTATATCTCTCACCCTTTCCCTTGTTAGCTAGTGTTGGTTAATGGTTACGATCCGGGTATATTGTCCGCGGTAGCGCCAGTTTAAAGTTAAGAAAATTTTGATTCCGCATTTTGGCCTCGGATAGACTGCCGGGGCGCTGCCGTGGCGCAACATGGTATCAGAGCCACGCCATTAACCTTTTCTAGCTTTGTCTAATGTGTTTTACATTTCCGATCGACCAAAATTCCAAAAATACGCGTTTTCTGTACATCAGTTTTCTGTTGATTTTTTTCTTGCTCAAAAAATTTTTCAGGTTGCATAAAAGTGATGTACTGGAAAATATAAGGCTACTGTAGAAATTCGACAGAGTGATTCCATTGTGTGAGCGCGGAACCGCGGCAAAACCCCCCTTTGTGCCGCGGTTCCGCCGCACTATGGTCAGATCACTGTGTCGTTTTTTCTTCAGTTGCTTTCTGGGATGATTTTAGGGGTTTTGGAACATTAATTTTGGGCCCAGAATTTCTTGATGTGCTACAGTAGTACTTGGGGGCCTACTTGTTAAAATTTAATCGATCGGATATTTTAAACACATTAGTTCACAGTATTTACATTATATCTGCGACCGTGAATATCACTTGATCGGTAAATCCTATCTAACTGCTATAGCCCGGTTAGACGGATTTGCGAACGTGATTTTCACGTTGATGTACTGTGTTTATGTTGTGTTGTTGCGGATCGGTCGTGGGGGATAGCCTGGATGCAATGCTAGTACTGTTTTGTTTTATATGTATATTTGATATTGCGGGGCGAGCGTCCGACATGTGGACTGCCGTCACTGCCTGTTTGTATTATTCTTTTGGGACACGACCTGGTTGCGGTCGATGTACCCGTTGTATGTATATTTTATTTTCTGTACTAAGATTGCCCCGCGGTGGGGTGCACGGATAGCCGGGTTCTGGAGGGCAACAAGCCCGCATCTCATGGCATTGGGACGGAGGAGGCTTCACTCCAGGATTGGCGGGCTATTCGCCGCACTAGTAGGGGGTACAGGTTGACCCAGGAGGGGTGCCCGAGTTACCGGATTCCGTGAAGTGCTGGGTGGTCCATTCACGTTGCTGAAGGGGGATGCCTCGCTTCAGGTTTTGGCGGGTGACTTGCCGCGCCCGTAGGGGTCTAGGTTTTCATTGCACAGGCTATCCACACGACCAGGGGAACATCGGGTTTTAGCAGCGGCTCTGTGAAACCCGGGGCTTCCAGATATCTGTATTGTTCTGTGATGCTGTACATTTCTGTGATGTTGCATTTTATCACGCCTTGAGCGAAAATTATATATTGGTATATATATTAGTAGATGTTGTATATGTTTTACATCCGCGCTAGTCCAGTCCCCGCTCTGCCGTTAGTTAGCTAACCTAACGGGTGATGACGGGACCCAGTGGCGAATGCAGATGGCATATACGTACGTCAGTATATTTTCGTTCTTTGTGGTGTGATCAATTGATGGGACTGCATTGATTCGGATCGATGCAAGATAAACAAACCTATTCTGATGTTGTTGGAACACTTTTCAAAAAGCTGTTATTGCAAGGACGTTCACTTTTGTTTTGCATCGTGGTATTCATTTGGAATATCCTGCTCCTCAGTCGACGAGGCAAGGGCCGAGATCCCTTCACCGGGAGTGACCCCTTGGACAGAAGTTTGCGTCAGGGAATTAACTTCACTATAGCCGATTACTTTTGCTTTGCATCGTGGTATTCAGTTGGAATATCCTGCACCTCATTCTACGGGGAAAGAGCCGAGATCCCTTCACCGGGAGTGACCTCTTTAGTAAAGGTTTTCGCCACTATATTTTTATAAAAAGTTATGCAGTTCCTTCAACGATATCAAGTTCATTACGTTAAAGGTTTTTTCGCCAAAAACTAGACGTAGCCCTCCATCATTTCTTACAAGTATTACTTAGTATTCATGCTGCGTTTGTTGACTGTGTCAAGGCGTAGTGTACGGTAGCTAAGTAGTGTTTGTTTGTAGCATATTAATGGGATTGGTTAGGACAGTCGTGCGGCCTTGTTGACTGTGTCAAGGGCTCGTACGGGTGGGTTTAATGCAATCCAGGATAATGACGGGTTGAACTTGACTAGGACTCTTTGATTTGTTGACTGTGTCAAGGTCACTTGAGTCCTAGGGGTAAAAATCTCATCGGGAGTTTCAAAAGAACTGAAACTTGCCAGACATGTGCATACCTTCTGGAGTGTGGTGACGTGAGTGGATTCGGTCATGTTATCATGCGATGATAGTTGGATCCCGATTCCCACTGATGAGTTGGTTTACTCTTCGGGTGACCCCGACTAATTCTTCTTTCAGGTTTGGGGAAGAATTTGAGGTTACAGTGGGAGGTTTCCAGATTAGATAAAGTGATAACCATTCTAATCTAGGTTAGAGTGCACGCTGAGTGTTTCTTTTCTCTCTCTCTTTGGCAGCGACCATTGACCCGACCCTGGACTATGACTCAGTGACCAAGTTGACCGAACCTTCTTAACACTGGCTTTTGGATTGTCAGATTTGCAAACCTCATTGCCACTCCTACTTTTACCCTTTTCTCCAGGACACCCCGTATTACTACGAACGTCCACTTCCATTGGACAAAACCATCGTATGGTTATATACGAACTCGAAGGACTTCGAGGATGGTTTCTGGTTCTGGAGAAAACGAATAGGATTATTCAGTTGTCTTTTCTTTTCACCTTCTCTCATTGCGAGTACTCCTTGGTTTAGGAGATAGTACACCTATTACGCAAATTGGATAGTCTTCTTCCAAACCTTAGGCAGGTGCCGAACGGTGGGGAATGAAGAAAACCAATTAGCATAACGATGGTGTACAGAAGGTATTAAGTTAAGACAAAGAAAGGGATTAGTAAGAGGGCAAAGTAAATTGCGACTGCTATTCACGACCGAACCAAGTATTTCTTCGCCAATCCTAAATCACCTTTGTATTTCTCCAGGACACTCCGTATCACTACGAAGATCCCAAGTTTATTGGATAATCCATCGTATGGTTATATACGAACTCGAAAGGAACTTGTTCCAGTTCAGGGATGGATTCTGGTTCAGGAGAAATAGGAATAAGGTTTATTCAGGTGTCTTTTATCCTCACCTTCTCTCGCATTGCGAATGCTCCTAGGATTAGGACAGTACACCCATTTTGCTTACTGGATAGTCTTCTTCCAAACCATAGGCTGGTGCCGAACGGTAGGGAAGGAAGAAAACCATTTGGCCTAAGGGGTGTGCAGGAGGTAATGACTAAAGACATATAAAGGGATTTGGAGAGGTGGCAAAGAATTATACGGTTATAGTTGTGAATCTGGATAATGGTAGAGGCATTACTAGGAATACCTGGATACCCCATCGAAACATTTCAATGTTTCAGTTCACTGTGTAATGTTAAAAGAAAACTGATTTCCTGATTAGATACTTACTCCAGGGTATGTATTTACCAGGTATGATTCTCACATCTGTATGGTTTTACAGATGATGAGTGGGAGTAAGTTATTGGGAATTGGGTGATCATCCTCATTATATCGGGATTCGTCGTAATCGGTGATACTTGAGGAGATCACCTGGGCTGTTTGCCGGTCGGCAATTATTTGGTTTTGAATATCCTCTTTTATGCACCAATTTCAAATTGATATATCTGTACGTCTATTTTCATAGAGTGAGATATACCTTTCTGAAATTATGTCTACGACATTTACCTATATCAGTGGATGGTTAGGTAAGGAGCATTAAACAGCGGTGTAATTCTTCTTAACCATAAGTACAGTTTTCAACCTACGACACACAGTGAAAGAGTTGTTAGACTCAGCGGACTTATACAGAGTATTGTATGTTGTCCAGTGTCCATTAGGACAGAGGGGTTGGTCCTCATACTATATTCTGTTTACTTTTAACTTCTCTAGTTCTTAGACATGTGTTTCGTAGAAACACAGGGTCTAAGTTTTGAGGAGTTATAGGTATTTGAATAGAGTAGAGTACCAGGTGTAGCAAGTATCGGGATTTTTCAAAGTGATCGAAGATGTAGATACTTGTGTATGGTATTCAGTTGATAGTAATGATAAAGAGAAATTGCTTCTCTTTCAGGTTACTCATAATTGGAAGCATTCCTAAGTTGAGTAACGCTGATCGGCCTCCTTCCATTTATTTGACATGCACAGGAGATAGCTGCATGATTTGAATCTGGTTCATTTAAATAAGTGCCTCTGGTTCTATATTGGATATAGAACAGTTCATATCTTAACGATGTTAAGGTACGGGGAGTTGTCCGGCTTATGATTAAAACCAGACACTGGACAACTCAAGGCACGTTTCTGTAATGGCTGTTTGTGGGTTGACCCAGGCTATGACGAGGGTTGACTTTCTACCATCTGGAAGATCAATAGTGATATTGTTCTTAACTCGCCACATTTTAAAAAGGAAATGGTTATTTTTCAGAAAACAGCAGTGGGAGTATGGTAGAACTGGAAGCGATTCCAGAACCGCAAACGATTACTGAAGATTTGATAAGGAACCTAAAGATTCAATCTGGTTTGACATTCCATTGGCCACTCCGCAAATACGGTGGGTAACTTCAGGCACCCGAGAGGTACTCCGGTAGCCTCAAGGACGGTGACAGGGAAGTTCTTGTTTACCCACACTTGCCATTGCTATTGTTCCAGGCTCCGAGACCCGGTAGGAGGATGAATATAGCGTCATTCTAAACTAGTTTTAGAAGTGCACGTCGATATGACTTTGCCAGAGGGTTGTCGTAGTCAGTGGGAGCAGCGGAAGCATTGGTGGACATCAGGCTTATGTCTATTTTTAGACTAAAGCAGATATAGCGGAGATAGATCATCTATTTCTGATGTGAAGTCATAGGTTTGACTTCATCAGAATACGGGATGGATCTGTTAAGAAGGTAGTAGGGTGTGATGTCCTGGTATTTGATGACATACACAGAGTAGGAAGTGATATTCCTATACTACGATCGGTTATATTTTGGTTGTCACACAGTGTTTTCTCCACACAGGACTTGGATATTATATCAGACATTCTGGTTACTAGATCTATAGTTTTAGATCTAGATTTGGGTGGTTTCCTAATCTGGGTACCTTGACAGCATTCTATGAGTATTTAGAATGGACGACTCCTGGCACGGTAGTACACCGGCAGGTAATGGAGTCACCCTCTCTAAAGGTGTCTTACAGACTAAAGGAGAGAGGGATACGCATGATTGACAGATCACTTGCTTAGGCAATTGAGTCAGTCATGAGATGTCAAGTACCACACCAGATGTTGTTCTTGCAGTAGATGCAATAAGTTGATATTAATCTAATCCTGAAGAAACAATCGGAAGCAGTTTTAGGACATAAGTGCGTGTTCTAAGGATGTGATAACGACAGCCTCTTTTAGGAGACGGTTATCATTCCAGGCTTCCAAGGTGACATGGATGGCAGAGTGGCTGTCAGAGTTATAGTTTCTCCTTCTGACGAGGGGCAGTATTTTGGACAGGTGGTCCAAGGCAATACTGAGGGAGGCATGGCGCTGGGTACTGATTAAGTTCAGTTATCGATGCAGTCTAAGAAGTTGGGATTTGGAGTTCATTTTTGAGCTAGGTCCCATCAGATATCCAGACATACTCTAAGACAGGTATTGCTCATTTCGGGAGATGGCTTTCTCCGCGAACTTGAGATATAGAGAGACATAGAAAGAAACATCACAGCGGATCCACTCACTGAGGCTATTCCTCGAACGCAATAGTTTCGCAAACGAGCTTTGTGAGACTGACTAGTAGAGGAGTTGGGTGTTCGGTATCACACGGGCTGTGAGTATGCGACATCGCAATAATTAGCCTTGAGTGCAAGTGGGAGATTGTTGGAGATAGTGCCCTCAGAGTCAATTATTGGATCACAGGCACGTGATTGCGATGATTGAGGGAGGACCTATCCCGGTGGGACAGTCTTACTCGAGATGATAGTATGCTATCTGGTTTACCTTTATCATCGTGTACTGCTTCAGGTGACCTTAAAGGTCACTATTACACGCTGATAGAGCCCCTAGGATTCTTGCTTAACTGCCAGCAGTATGATGGCGATCATATACGTGAGAGCTGGTGGTCTATAAGCACATCCTTAAAAGGTCCCTAGTCGTGGGAGTTTCGAGACTGGGCATCGATACTCCATTAGTAGACTAGTGTATACAGTCAAGACCCCGACGAGGGGCGGTGGCCGGTCTCACAAGCCACTGGTGTCAGTTGGTTCACCTAAGATGTATACAGGTGCTCATTAGGTTATGAGTACACCGGACAGGACTCGCCGGGAACCTGGTAGTTGGGATTATACCAGACGTCAGATAGCAGTTCCCTGGTGACATGTGTACAGGTTAGTTCATCGACCTGAGATCGTCATTTTTCTCGTGTGAGTTCCCACTGTGCTTTGATTACTACCCTACCACGGCTCAAAGAAGTCATGCAAACAGGTTTTAGTTGGGTACAGTCCCGAGCCACATGGAGGAAGTGAGCGGATCTACAGGGGTTCGTCTCTCCCGGTATTGGGGGTGAGGTCGCGCTGTGTCTAGGAGAGCCATTACACAAAGCCCTCGGCCGAGGTAGGAGATTTACTGGTAGGTATTCCAGTAGTATCTCAGGGTGTTCTGGGCTTCACTCCGACACGACTTGTACCGCTTTTGGGGGTCTGACTTTTACCAACCCCCTAGGCCCGCCATGCGATGCTCATAGACGAACGGACCGGACTGTACGGATATTGTCACTGACAGGCTCAGTAGGGTGTCAGGATGAGTTCGCTCATCGACATCCCTTTTGGTCAATAGCTGGTGGCCCGTCACGTATTGGCTAATACCTCTGACGTGCTAGTGGTTAAATCCACAGCCATTGTATTGACGAGTCTTTAAAGTCCACCACACTTTCAGTTACTCAAGCTTTCGGGCGAAACGCTGTAGAGGCCGTATGGAGATATGGCAGGGTCTGATCAGATACGTGCGGTATTGCACGGATCAGGATCGGACGGTTTGTACTAGTGGCCGTATGGATATATGGCAGGGTTCGATCAGATACATGCGGTATTGCACGGATCAGGATCGAACGGATATTACTAGCCGGCTTTGGTTTAAGCCGGATCCTAGTTTAGTACTGTGTAGATTTTGTCTCATTGCATTTGTATCCGGACGGAATACAGATGCGGGTGTGTATGCACAGTTTCGGGGTTTTCCTGTAAATTATTACGGGACCAGTTTTCTGGAGTTGCCAGTTTGCATTCCGTTCCGGCCGGTTTTCCTTTGTTCTTTCCTGGCCGGACTTTTCCGATGGAGGGGGTAATTTGCAGTTTTGCAAATTACACTTTGTGGAGGGGTTTCTTGCATATGTATTAATTATGATAGCATCTTTTTGATACCATTCTTATCTATCATCATCACTTTCTTTTTGTTGATTTGAGGTGATTAGTAGTTGATGTGAGTTAGTTATGATGATGTTTGGATATGGTCACCCTCTCTCTTTTCCTACACTCACCACCCTCTTGCTTATGTATTCCTTCCTCCACCATTCTCTTTTAGGAGATGGTTGAACTCACTTGAGAGAAAAGAAGATGAGAGTTTCATTCTTGAGAGTGTGGCATTCTTGATCTCATTTTCATGCTAGAAAAATGCAAGCACCATTTTTCTTATCTTGATTCCTCCATCATCTTCAAAGGCAACGAAATCCCAAATGAGACATAGCTTCAACCCTACACATTCTACAGCAAATCTTGGACGCGTCGGCTAGCCTACTTCGCGCCCGAGTTGCCTCGGTATTGAGGTGGGAGCCCGAAAAAGATACAGGCGATGTGGTGCCCTTCCGGCGAGGAGGCGACGACCGGAGTTTTCGCAGGAGATCGGGACGACGAGGAGAAGACCGGAGGACTCGGATCATTCGGTATATCTCTCACCCTTTCCCTTGTTAGCTAGTGTTGGTTAATGGTTACGATCCGGGTGTATTGTCCGCGGTAGCGCCAGTTTAAAGTTAAGAAAATTTTGATTCCGCATTTTGGCCTCGGATAGACGGCCGGGGCGCTGCCGTGGCGCAACAGATAGATGATGTAGATACTTGTATTAGGTATTCAGCAGATAGTAATGGTTTTGACAAACTTGTTTCTCTTTCAGGTTACTCATAATTGGATGCACTCCTAAGTTGAGTAATGTTGATCAGCCTCTCTCCATTAAGTTGACATGCATTGGAGACAGCTGTATGATTTGAATCTGGTTCCAATTAAATTAGTGCCTCTGTTTCTATATTGTATATAGAATGGATCATATCTTAACGATGTTAAGGTATATGGAGTTGTCCGGCTTATGCTTAAAACCAGACTCTGGATAACTCAAGGCACGTTTTTGTAATGGCAGTTTGTGGGTTAACCCAGGCTATGACGAGGGTTGACTTCCTACCATCTAGAAAATCAATAGTGATATTGTTCTTAACTCGCCACAGTTTTAGTAAAATGGAATTTTTCAGAAAACAGTAGTGGGAGTATGGTAGAACTGGAAGTGATTCCAGAACCGCAAACGATTACTGAAAATTTAATAGGACCTAAAGATTCAATCGGGTTTGACATTCCATTACCACTCCGTGGATATGGTGGGTAACCTCAGGCGCCCGAGAGGTACAGCGGTCTCCTCAAAGACGGTGGCAGGGAGGTTCTTGTTTACCCAGACTTGACACTACTATTGTTCCAGACTATGAGACCCGGCAGGAGGATGATATAGCGTCGTTCTAAAATAGCTTTAGAAGTGCACGTTTATATGACTCTGCCAGAGGGTTGTTGTAGTCAGTGGGAGCAGCGGAAGCATAGTGGACAAGTAGCTTATGTCTATTTATAGACTAAAGCAGATATAGCGGAGATGGATCATCTATTTTTTATGTGACAGAAATAGGTTTTGACTTCATCAGAAAAGGGGATGGATCAGTTGAGAAGGTAGTAGGGTGTGATGTCCTGGTATTTGGATGACATACACAGAGTAGGAAGTGAAATTCCTATACTACGATAGTTATACTATGGTTGTCACATAGTGGTTTCTCCACAAAGGATATAGATATTATATCAGGTATTCTGGTTACTAGATCTATGGTTTTAAATCTAGATTTGGGTAGTTTCCCAATCGGGGTACTTAGACGATATTCTAAATGTTAGTTATATGTATGCCCTAGAGGCCATTACTATACATAGGATGTATATTGTAGTGGATGCTTGGACATATATAGGGAGGACTTTCTTGCTCGACATGATAGTACGCTATCTGGTTACTCTTTACCTTAACGTGTATACTGTTTGTCTCTCTGTTACATGTTGGTAAAGCCCTTAGGATGTGTGCTTGACTACCTGGACTATGATGCAGATCATACTAGTGGGGACAGATAGTCTATAAGTACATCCTTCAAAGTCCCTAATCGTGGGTATATCGAGACGGGGCATCGATATACCAGAGTAGACTGGCGTATACCTTCTCGACCCATTCAGATGGGCGATGGATGATCCCATATCCATTGGTGTTTGACATCAGAGATCATATACGGGTGCTCAGTGGAGACTGGGTACACTGGACGGACTCGCCGAGAACTCCCAGATGGTATTATACCATACGTCAGATGGCAGTTCTCTGGTGACACTGGTACAGAGTAGTCTGTTGACCCGAGATCGTCATAGAGTCTTGTGTGGTTCCCACTGTGCTTTGATTTCCATCTTACCACGTCCAAGAGGGCGTGCAAAACGGTGGTTTTTGGGTACAGTCCCGAATCACATGGAGGCAATGAGCGATAGGAGGGGATTCGTCTCTCCCGGTATAGGGAGTTGATGTTGCGCTGTGTTCGATTGGCTATAACCGGAAATCCCTGGCCAGGGTTGCTGAGATTTACTGGTAAGTGTTACCAGTAGTTTCTCGAACTGTTATAGACCTCATATCGACACGACTTATTGTAGGGTTCCTAGGCACACTAGTGAGGTCTCACAAGGCATCGAACATGCGAAATTCAAAAATTCTAGGTGCCGAGAGACCCAACTACGGATCGTTTGCTAGAAAACTAGGAGAAAAAGCTAACTAGTTAACACTTAACTATGAGAATCGGAAATACAACCTTTGTAGATCCGGTGCTCCACCTCCATAGCTCCGCAACGAAGTCCTCTCCGCTGTCCAAAAAGAATCCGGGCTCTAGCGTCGACTTCATCGGAGAATAAGCGAGCTAGGTCGTCGATGTCCATGCGGAAGATGATCTACATCAAAGCATCGCAAGATCAAGCTCTCACTTCACCATGTCAAGAAACTTGTGAAGAAAACACACTCTACTACTTGGCAAGAGGTAGAGGATGAAGAAATAGGAAGTGGGTAGACTTTAGAATTGGATTTCTCACTCAAATCATCAATCCACCATTGATGACCTCAAGCTTCTTCAAAGAAGAAGATGAAGAAGAAGAAGAAGAAAGTTATGATAAGTTTTTCTTAATAAGAATAATAAAAGCATTCTTATCATAATCATGAACCATGGTCAAGTGTAGAGAACTAACTAAGGTTTAAGTGAATGGTTAGGGTTAAGCATAAGACAAAATGGTCACTTTAGTCAAAGCTTCATGAAGCTTCAAAGATAAAACAAAACTAGCAACCATTTTCCCTTTTTCTTTCCAAAATAAATAAATAAATAAATAATAAAGAAAAGAAAAACCCTAATCATTAACTTAACCATGGTTTAATCTTTACACTTAACTAAGTTAACATGTATCATCAAACATGATACAATCAAGTGCACAAAAGTATATCACATATACAACTTGTGCAATCCAAGTGAGAAAATCCATATAAAGTGAACCAATACTAGTTAATGCAAAGTGATATATCAAATATATAATTATACATTAAATCATTAAATCAACACTTGATTCAATGATCCGGTCATGTCGCACATAACCGACTAGTATCCAATGTATCGATTTATCGAATCAATCCTGGATTCGATAACTAGGTTATATCGCATACAACCAATCGATACATTCATCGCGAGAATGAAATACGGTATCGCATACACGCATTATTCTCGGTCCCGCACATATCTCATATGCGCTCCTATTTCGTTTCGCTTGAGCCAGGAAACCTCTGTGTAGGACTCTAAAGACTCGTCAATACGCCGGCAGCAGGAGATGATCATATCAAACACCCACAAGCCGCAAGCGGTCTGCTAAACGTAACGGCCACCCGGGTATTGAGCGATCAGAAGATCGACGAGCAAGCCCGCTCACACTCCTGTGAATCCAACCAGTAACACTACCGTACAGTCCGGTCTGATCGTCTGATATGTCGCATATCTTGCCTAGGGGTGGTAAACGTCAGACCCCAATAGCTCGATAAGTCGTGTCGATATGAGGTCTATAACAGTTCGAGAAACTACTGGTAACACTTATCAGTATATCTCAGCAACCCTGGCCAGGGATTTTCGGTTACAGCCAATCGAACACAGCGCAACATCAACTCCCTATACCGGGAGAGACGAATCCCCTCCTATCGCTCATTGCCTCCATGTGACTCGGGACTGTACCCAAAAACCACCATTTTGCACGCCCTCTTGGACGTGGTAAGATGGAAATCAAAGCACAGTGGGAACCACACAAGACTCTATGACGATCTCGGGTCAACAGACTACTCTGTACCAGTGTCACCAGAGAACTGCCATCTGACTTAAGGTATAATACCATCTGGGAGTTCTCGGCGAGTCCGTCCAGTGTACCCAGTCTCCACTGAGCACCCGTATATCATCTCTGATGTCAAACACCAATGGATATGGGATCATCCATCGCCCATCTGTATGGGTCTAGAAGGTATACGCTAGTCTACTCTGGCATATCGATGCCCCGTCTCGATATACCCACGACTAGGGACTTTGAAGGATGTACTTATGGACTACCATGTCCCCACTAGTATGATCCGCATCATAGTCCAAGTAGTCAAGTACACATCCTAAGGGCTTTACCAACATGTAACAGAGAGACAATCAGTATACACGTTAAGGTAAAGAGCAACCAGATAGCATACTATCATGTCGAGCAAGAAAGTCCTCCCTATATATGTCCCAGCATCCACTACAATATGCATCCTATGTACAGTAATGGCCTCTAGGGCATACATATAACTAACAATCTCCCACTTGCACTAGGACCATCTGTAGCAGTGGTTGCAGTATCTCATACTCAACCATCCCATAAAAATCTCTCTCTGGGAATAGGCCTTCGTGAGTGGATCCGCCGTGTTGTCCTCTGAGTCTACTCTCCTAACCTCGATCACCCTGGAGATCAACTATCTCCATGATCAGGTGATACTGCCTTAGAATATGTCTGGATCACTGATGGGACGGACGTTCCTTGGCATAAGCCACAACTCCATTGTCACACAATGGGAGGAACTAAGTTCATCTCATGAACAAATATACATCCAGACTGCCTCTTTGGTAGCATCTTAAGTAGCGATGTATCGAGCCTTTATCGTCTAGTATGCCACGGTATCTAGCTTGGAACTCTTCCAACATACCGTCCCTTTACTGAGGGTAAAGACAATGCCTGTGACTGACATTCAGTCGTCTTTATCACCCTGGAACACTTCCAGTGATTCTCCCCAGGATCAATTGATACCATCTCACTACAACTAGTGAGAATCCTAACATCCAATTAGATCTATCTCATAGATCCAAAACCCAGGATTTAGGAGGTATCACTTTGATCCTTTATGGAGAATCATTGTGATAAGCGGAGATTGACCGAGCGTAGCATAGGAAACTCCTTCCCTATCAAGAGTATGTCATCCACGTACTCTATGAGGATCTTCACCATACTCCCTACTACCTTTTTGTTTATACAAGGTTCATCTACCATTTTGATGATATCAAACTCTTTGACTAACACATCAAAACAGATGTTCCAACTCCGCGATACCTGCTTTATCCTATAAAGCATCTTGTACGCGTTTCCGCTGCTCCCACTGTCTACGAAGCCCTCTGGCTGTGTACTTATAGACGTTCTCTTCTAAAACATCATTTAGAAAAGCAGTCTTGGCACCCAACCGCCAGATATCGTAGTCATGGTATGTAGCCGTGGCAAGTAGGATCAGGATGGACTTAAGCATAGCCACTTGAAAAGGTTTCATCATTATCCACGCCTGGTCGATGACGAAAAGCTTTAACAAGTCTAGCTTTGAAAGTCTCAACTTTTCCATCTACACCAAGTAATCTTCTCAAGATTTACTTGCTCCTGATGGGGATTTAACCCTTTAGATATAGCAACCAAAGTCCATACCTTGTTGGTGTATAAGGATTCCATCTCAGATCGCTAAGCATCCAGCCATTCTTACAGAGTCTTAGTCCTGATGGCCAATTCGAAACAAGTTGGGTCATCATCTCATGATGCAATCCTCGCTCCCACTGTCATCGAGAAACCGAAGTATCTCTCAGGTGGGTGAGGAACCCTACTAGATCGGCGGAGAGGCTGAGGTTCGTTGGAATCTACTGAATCCTTTGGCTCTACCAAATCATCTGCTGTTGTTTGTATAGCTGGAACCTTGCCAGTTGTACATAACAGACCTTTCCTCGAGCTTGTTCGGATTATACTTTTAGACATAGCCCGGACAACCCCAAATTTTAACCAACTTAAGATATGGGCTCTTCCCTTTCCATATCACATATGAAGCGGTAGGCAACTGATTTGATTTGAACCCTATTCAATAGGTATGCAACTTCTCAAGTGCATATCTCCCAAAAGGGAAATAGGTAACTCAGTAGTACTCATCATAGAGCACACCTTATCATATAGGGTGTGATTGCTCCACCCCGATATAACATCGTGCTATGGTGTATACGGAGGAATAATGCTGAGAGAGAATCTCATTCTTCTTTAGAAAAGTCCAGGAATTCCATGCACAAGTATTCTCCTCCCTGATCTCATCATAGGACATAATACTTATACCCGTATTTTGGTTCTCTACTTCTAACTTATATTCTGTGAATATCTCAAAAGGTTCGGACTTGTGTTTCAACAGGAACATAGGTCTGAATCTCGAAAGATCATCAGAGAATGTAATGAAGTACAAAGAACCAGTCCTGGCATATGTAGACAGGAGACCTTACATACATCAACATGTATCATCCCAAGAGTTTACTAACTCTTTCTCTGTTTCCATTAAACAGAGCTATGGTCATTATATCTTTGTGACATGACTGGCAAGTTTCACAAGATGTAAATTCAAACTGATTTAAATATGCATCTAAATATAACTTCAGCTAGTCAGGTCGCATTGATATGACCTAGTCTACAATGCCTCAAGAAAAATTCGTTCATTTCTGAACTCTTCCTCTTGTGTGTGTTCCGTATACTAAGAACTGTAGTTTGATTTAGAACATCAATGCTTTTAGACAACGTGCCTGAACCGATCAACTTTTGAAATAGGAAATGTTCAAAACATTATCCAACAATACAAAATTTTATCATTTCTTTACTAATAAAGAGAGTGATATGATTTTGTATATCAGGTTCGGTATCTAATAACATTCGTTCAGAATCAATGTATTGGTAATACAGGGTGACAGTGACCAACAGACTTGGCTGCAACACTTGCCCCGTTTTCTGTCTCATGAAACTTATCACCCGTTCTCAGTTTTTCTACCTTTTTGCAGCCCTATGTAACAGATTATATATCTGGGATCCTGATCCGGTATCATATACCAAGGATGCAGAGGATACTGAGAAACAGTTCTGTATAATGAACACACCCGAAGATGATGCATCAGCATGCACTCTCTTCGTTTGGGCGGCACGGGAAATCTGGTATTCCCCAATTTCCTGCTCTGTCTTATAGCAATTATAAGTTGGAGCGGGACCAACGTTCCCCAGCTCAGTATAACAAGCGGGTTCGGTCAAATATCCGTTTTATTATCTTGATTAAGGCGTAATATGGTCGCTACCTGGAGAGAGAGAGAAGAAGACACTCAGCGTGCGCTCTTGCAAGAATAGATTGGTTATTATTTTATCTAATCAGGATGGCTCCCACTGCTTTTTATCAAATCTTCCTTCAAACCCTAAAAGGAAAGACTAGCCGGGATTAATTACACACTACAAGTTCGCCAATCTTTCAGCCAGGCCAGTGTCGGTACTTTGAGGGAGGTCCCCCGTGCTTTCGCACGAACCTAATTAATGTAAAACCTCGTTTTCCCAGAGGCGTAACCTCGTTGACACCTTTCTAGACACCTACTTGATCGGCTAATTGTAATGTGTAAAACTCTCCCAGGAGTAACTCTTACTCGCAGCGGGTATCGGGATCCAACTATCTCATAGAAGGTATGCAATCTCATTGCAAATTTCAAGACTTGAAATTCCCGATAATATTTTGCCCCTAACATGCTATGACCTTGACGAAAGCCAACAAACCATAGCCCGCTAGTCAAGTTCAGCCCGTACATTTCTTGATTGAATTAAACCCACCCGCATGACCCTTGACGAAAGCCATCAAAGCCGCACGACTACCCTAATCCAATCGCACCGTATGCTAGCAGATAAGCAGCATATAGCTACCGCACACTGCACCTTGACGAAAGCCAACAAATGCAGCACGAATACTATATACAACTTATCTGAAATGACGGAGGGCTACGACAGGTTTTTCTGAAAACCTATTGCGTAATGAACTTGATATCGTTGTAGAATCAAATGATTTTAAAATCGAGTGCTTTTGAGGCTTTTCTAGTTTTGCTAAAGGAGTCACTCCCGGTGAAGGGATCGTCGGTCCTTTCCTCGTCGAATGAGGTGCGGGATATATCATATATATCGCTGTGTAAAGCAAAAACACTTAAAAGCAATCAAAAGACAAACCGAGTGTGTAGCATCTGCCAGTTATTGCTAAAGGAGTCACCCCCGGTGAAGGGATCTCGGTCCTTTCCTCATCGAATAAGGTGCAGGATATATCACATATACCGCTGTGCAAAGCAAGAACTGTAGCTACCTGTTTTAATTTTGAAATTCGATTCTACAACATCTTAGGTTTCTTTTATTTCATTAATCATATTAATGAAGTCCCATCATTTAAGTACCTAAACATCACAGATAAATACGACGTACACTTATGCCATCCGCATTCGCCTCGATGTCCCCTCGTGCACCGTTAGGTTAGGTAACTAACGACAGAGCGGGGCAGGGCTAGCGCGGGTGTAAAACATAAGTAACGTCTATATAATATATCATATATACTATATACTGTATCTATCACAGAACATCACATGATCACATCACAGATATCGCAGCAGAAGAATCATACGAAATATTGGATATACTAGGACGTCCGTGTTTTCAATACGAGCCAGTATAAAACACGGATTCCACGGTCGTGATGAATAGCCAAACCCACACCCTAGACCCTTACGAGAGCGGCAAGCAACCCTACCAATTCTAGAGTTAGGAGACCCGGACTCGACTCCTCGAGTTGGTCTCCCACTGGACTCCAGAACCCGGTTACTTGTGCCCTCCTCCTTGGGTCTATCCTAGTGCGGAAAAGCAAATAATATTCAAACGGTGACAACTTCCGCAACCTGGAAGCGCCCCAATAAAAGAATATTACATACAAGTTTTTACATGAATGAAAATGAAAAACACTCATCTCACATAAAAAACCCCGGCTATTCAAACACGACGATCTAATATAACATATCCAGCAACACATAACATCACATGTCATCAACGTAAGTAAATATGCGCATCCCAATTGTCGTTGACATATAGCAACGAAACCGGCGATATCACATATTACACTTACGGTCACAGAAAAGAAAGTGTAAAACTACAACAGTTGGAATCCGCAACCACCTCAGACATCACATGCCTGACCAAATGAATTCCTTAGACATCGCATGCCTAACAATTATAAACCCCGCATTTTAGTCTCATTATCGAAAACTCTTTTCAATATCAAGTCGGGTAATTCAACAAGATTCCCGACATCCTGATCGAATACTCGTCGCAAACTTTAGTAGGCGGCCGCACCCCCGATACCGTCGACGAAGTGCACCAAGGCGGAACACCGCTACCGCGAGCACCCGAACGGATGCTTTCGGCGACGGGGTTCTCCTACAGTCACTTGGTCGGGGCTATGGAGTGAGGCTGTCTATTAAGTTTACCCGGCGAGTATCCGCGTACGCTACGTGATTGCGACGGACTTTTGATCACATCAAAATTCCGTGGCAACCGATCAAGTGAGACTAAATTGCTATGTTTATAACATTCATTCAGTTATCTCATAACTTCTTGTGAATTCCAATTATTGTATCCCATTCCAGATAATTAGAAAGTGTTAAACTTTCCGATTGAACATTCGAACACCCAAGTTTTCCCGATACAGATCAACACATGAAATAAGTCTAACAACATTCAGTTCGTGCCTCAGTACCGACGGTCCAGCCGTAGAAGGGTCAAGCCAACGCCTCACATATGGCACGCCGTACTGCCCCAAACCCGAAGGTTCAAAGGGCAGTTCAAGACGGTCACATAATCGAGTTAAGGTTTGTTGTCTTCTAGAGGGTCCATCGCGTTACTTGCACTACTTAGAACGTCGTTAAACTACGGAAAAATCCAACACTTGGAAATTTCCCGACAGGGGAAAAATTGGGTATTTATATCCGGTCGAACTTTTTAACATATTCTAAAATTTATCCGGAAAGCCACACAGACAAAATTTGATACTCCGATCGAAACACCGAATCCCCAAAAACACAGCAGAAAAATTCAACTCTTGAATAAATATTAAAAATTCCCAGAAAACTCAGCTCTTTGAACTAGGAATTACTGTGCAAAGGAACATGGCTGACGTCATCAAGGGGCCGCTGATCCGCCGCAGAAGCCATGCTTCTGCCGCGGATCCGCCGCGAAATTTACTGTTCACCAGAAACTTTTTGCACCGTAATTCTTATTTTTCCCTGCTGAATTTTTTAGCAATTTTTAATTTGGAAAAATCCACGATTTTAGAAAATTTCCAGAGAGCAATTTTGATTTGGGGTTTCGGGTTCGATCGGGTTTCAAATTCCGTCTAGACTTCGCCTAAGGCTCTAGCTAGGCTCTGATACCACTGTAGGGTTCCTAGGCACACTAGTGAGGTCTCACAAGGCATCGAACATGCGAAATTCAAAAATTCTAGGTGCCGAGAGACCCGACTACGGATCGTTTGCTAGAAAACTAGGCGAAAAAGCTAACTAGTTAACACTTAACTATGAGAATCGGAAATACAACCTTTGTAGATCCGGTGCTCCACCTCCATAGATCCGCAACGAAGTCCTCTCCGCTGTCCAAAAAGAATCCGGGCTCTAGCGTCGACTTCATCGGAGAATAAGCGAGCTAGGTCGTCGATGTCCATGCCGAAGATGATCAACGTCGAAGCATCGCAAGATCAAGCTCTCACTTCACCAAGTCAAGAAACTTGTGAAGAAAACACACTCTACTACTTGGCAAGAGGTGGAGGATGAAGAAATAGGAAGTGGGTAGACTTTAGAATTGGATTTCTCACTCAAATCATCAATCCACCATTGATGACCTCAAGCTTCTTCAAAGAAGAAGATGAAGAAGAAGAAGAAGAAAGTTATGATAAGTTTTTCTTAATAAGAATAATAAAAGCATTCTTATCATAATCATGAACCATGGTCAAGTGTAGAGAACTAACTAAGGTTTAAGTGAATGGTTAGGGTTAAGCATAAGACAAAATGGTCACTTTAGTCAAAGCTTCATGAAGCTTCAAAGAAAAAACAAAACTAGCAACCATTTTCCCTTTTTCTTTCCAAAATAAATAAATAAATAAATAATAAAGAAAAGAAAAACCCTAATCATTAACTTAACCATGGTTTAATCTTTACACTTAACCAAGTTAACATGTATCATCAAACATGATACAATCAAGTGCACAAAAGTATATCACATATACAACTTGTGCAATCCAAGTGAGAAAATCCATATAAAGTGAACCAATACTAGTTAATGCAAAGTAATATATCAAATATATAATTATACATTAAATCATTAAATCAACACTTGATTCAATGATCCGGTCATGTCGCACATAACCGACTAGTATCCAATGTATCGATTTATCGAATCAATCCTTGATTCGATAACTAGGTTATATCGCATACAACCAATCGATACATTCATCGCGAGAATGAAATACGGTATCACATACACGCATTATTCTCGGTCCCGCACATATCTCATATGCGCTCCTATTTCGTTTCGCTTGAGCCAGGAAACCTCTGTGTAGGACTCTAAAGATTCGTCAATACGCCGGCAGCAGGTGATGATCATATCAAACACCCACAAGCCGCAAGCGGTCTGCTAAACGTAACGGCCACCCGGGTATTGAGCGATCAGAAGATCGACGAGCAAGCCCGCTCACACTCCTGTGAATCCAACCAGTAACACTACCGTACAGTCCGGTCTGATCGTCTGATATGTCGCATATCTTGCCTCGGGGTGGTAAACGTCAGACCCCAATAGCTCGATAAGTCGTGTCGATATGAGGTCTATAACAGTTCGAGAAACTACTGGTAACACTTACCGGTATATCTCAGCGACCCTGGCCAGGGATTTCCGGTTACAGCCAATCGAACACAGCGCAACATCAACTCCCTATACCGGGAAAGACGAATCCCCTCCTATCGCTCATTGCCTCCATGTGACTCGGGACTGTACCCAAAAACCACCGTTTTGCACGCCCTCTTGGACTTGGTAAGATGGAAATCAAAGCACAGTGGGAACCACACAAGACTCTATGACGATCTCGGGTCAACAGACTACTCTGTACCAGTGTCACCAGAGAACTGCCATCTGACTTAAGATATAATACCATCTGGGAGTTCTCGGCGAGTCCGTCCAGTGTACCCAGTCTCCACTGAGCACCCGTATATCATCTCTGATGTCAAACACCAATGGATATGGGATCATCCATCGCCCATCTGTATGGGTCGAGAAGGTATACGCTAGTCTACTTTGGCATATCGATGCCCCGTCTCGATATACCCATGACAAGGGACTTTGAAGGATGTACTTATGGACTACCATGTCCACACTAGTATGATCCGCATCATAGTCCAAGTAGTCAAGTACACATCCTAAGGGCTTTACCAACATGTAACAGAGAGACAATCAGTATACACGTTAAGGTAAAGAGCAACCAGATAGCATATTATCATGTCAAGCAAGAAAGTCCTCCCTATATATGTCCCAACATCCACTACAATATGCATCCTATGTACAGTAATGGCCTCTAGGGCATACATATAACTAACACTTATCGAGCTATTGGGGTCTGACGTTTACCACCCCTAGGCGAGATATGCGACATATCAGACGATCAGACCGGACTGTACGGTAAGTGTTACTGGTTGGATTCACTGGAGTGTGAGCGGGCTTGCTCGTCGATCTTCTGATCGCTCAATACCCAGGTGGCCGTTACGTTTAGCAGACCGCTTGCGGCTTGTGGGTGTTTGATATGATCATCACCTGCTGCCGGCGTATTGACGAGTCTTTAGAGTCCTACACAGAGGTTTCCTGGCTCAAGCGAAACGAAATAGGAGCGCATATGAGATATGTGCGGGACCGAGAATAATTCATGTATGTGATACCGTATTCTATTCTCGTGATGAATGTATCGATTGGTTGTATGCGATATAACCTAGTTATCGAATCTAGTATTGATTCGATAAGCCGATACATAGGATACTAGTCGGTTATATGCGATATGACCGGATCGTTAAATCAAGTGTTGATTTAATGATTTAATGTATAATTATATATTTGATATATTACTTTGCATTAACTAGTATCGGTTCACTTTAAATCGATTTTCTCACTTGGATTGTGCACATTGTATATGTGATATACTTTTGTACACAAGTTTGTATCATGTTTGATGATGCATGCTAACTTGGGTTTGTGTAAAGATTAAACCATGGTTGTGTAATGGTTAGGGTTTTTATTTTCTTATTCATTTATTTATTTATTTATTCATTTTGGAAAATGAAAAGCATAAAGAGAAAAATGGTTGCTAACTTTGTTTGTATTATGAAGCTTCATGAAGCTTTGACTTAGTGACCATTTTGTCTCATGCTTAACCCTAACCATTCCACTTAACCCTAGTCTATTCTCTACACTTTACCATGGTTACATTATGATAAGTATTGATTTATTTTCCTTTTTGAATAATACTTATCATAATATTCATCTTCTTCTTCTTCTTCTTCACTTGAAGAAAGCTTGCTTCAACAATGGCAACTTGAGCAAATGAGTGAGAAATCCAATTCTAAAGTGAACCCACTTCCTATTTCTTTATCCTCTACCTCTTGCCAAGTAGTAGAGTGTGTTTTCTTCACAACTTTCATGACTTGGTGAAGTTGGAGCTTGATCTAGCGATGCCTCGACGTAGATCATCTTCGGCATCGTCGTCGATGACCTAGCCCGCTTTTTCTCCGACGAAGCCGACGCAAGAGTCCGGGATCCGATTTGGACAGCGGAGGGACATCATCGCGGAGCCATGGAGGTGGTGAACCGGATCTACAAAGGTTGTATTTCCGTTTACCATATAGTTAAGTTGTTAACTAGTTTCTTTTCGCCTAAATTTCTAGTTAACGATCCGTATTAGGGTTTCTCGCCACCCGTAATTTTTGAAATTGGCATGGTTGATGCCTTGTGAGACCTCTTGAGAGTGTCTAGGAACCCTACAGTGGTATCAGAGCCGAGCTAGAGCCTTAGGCGAAGCGTAGACGAAGTTTCAAATCCGAACAAACCCCGAAACCCTAATCCGACCCGCTCTCTGGACTTTTTATAAAAACTGGGTTTTTTCCAGATTAAAAATGCTTAAAAAATTCAGCAGGGAATTATAAGAATTACGGCGCAAAAATTTTCTCATGATCCCTCTAATGAGCGGCGGAACCGCGGCATAAGCCTACCTTATGCGGCGGTTCCGCGGCGAGGTGATGACGTCACTTTCCCTTTGTTGCACAGTAATTCCTATTTTATTATGCTGGATTTTCTGGGAATTTTTAATATTTATTCAAGAGTTGAATTTTTTGGGGTTGTTTTGGGGATTCGATTATTCGATCGGATTGTCAAACTTTGTCTATTTGTTTTTCCGGATAATTTTTGAATATGTTAAAAAGTTCGACCGGATAAAAATACCCAATCTTTCCCCTGCCGGAAAATTTCCAAGTGTTGGATTTTTCCGAGGTTTAAAGACGTTCTAAGTAGTGCAAGTAACGCGATGGTCCCTCTAGAAGACAACAAACCTTAACTCGATTATGTGACCGTCTTGAACTGCCCTTTGAACCTTCGGGTTTGGGGCAGTACGGCGTGCCACATGTGAGGCGTTGGCTTGACTCTTCTACGGCTGGACCGTTGGTACTGAGGCACGAACTGAATGTTTTTAGACTTATTTCATGTGTTGATTAGTTTCGGGAAAACTTGGGTGTACGATTGTTCGATCGGAAAGTTTAACATTTTCTAATTGTCTGGAATGAGATACAACAATTGGAATTCATAAGAAGTTATGTGATAACTGAATGAATGTTATAAACATAGCACTTTAGTCTCACTTGATCGGTTGCCACGGAATTTTGATGTGATCAAAAGTCCGTCGCAATCACGTAGCGTACGCGGATACTCGCCGGGTAAACTTAATAGACAGCCTCACTCCATAGCCCCGACCAAGTGACTGTAGGAGAACCCCGTCGCCGAAAGCATCCTTTCGGGTGCTCGCGGTAGCGGTGTTCCGCCTTGGTGCACTTCGTCGACGGCATCGGGGGTGCGACCGCCTACTAAAGTTTGCGACGAGCATTCGATCAGAAGGTCGGGAATCCTGTTGAATTGCCCGACTTAATATTGAAAAGTGTTTTCGATAATGAGACTAAAATGCGGGGTTTATTATTGTTAGGCATGCGATGTCTAAGTAATTCATTTGATTAGGCATGCGATGTCTATGGAGATTGCGGATTCCAACTGTTGTAGTTTTACACTTTCTTTTCTGTGACCGTAAGTGTAATATGTGATATCGCCGGTTTCGTTGCTATATGTCAACGACAATTGGGATGCGCACATTTACTTACGTTGATGACATGTGATGTTATGTGTTGCTGGATATGTTATATTGGATCGTCGTGTTTGAATAGCCAGGGGTTTTTATGTGAGATGAGTGTTTTTCATTTTCATTCATGTAAAAACTTGTATGTAATATTCTTTTATTGGGGCACTTCCAGGTTGCGGAAGATGTCACCCTTTGTATATTATTTCCTTTTCTGCACTAGGATAGACCCAAGGAGGGGAGCACAAGTAACCGGGTTCTGGAGTCCAGTGGGAGACCAACTGGAGGAGTCGAGTCCGGGTGTCCTAACTCTAGAATTGGTAGGGTTGCTTGCCGCTCTCGTAGGGGTCTTGGGGTGTGGGCTTGGCTATTCATCGAGACCGTGGAATCCGTGTTTTATACTGGCTCGTATTAAAAACACGGACGTCCTAGTATATCCAATATTTCATATGATTCTTCTGCTGCGATATCTTTGATGTGATCATGTGATGTTCTGTGATAGATACTATATATAGTATATATGATATATTATATAGGCGTTACTTATGTTTTACACCCGCGCTAGCCCTGCCCCGCTCTGCCGATAGTTACCTAACCTAACGGTGCACGAGGGGACATCGAGGCGAATGCGGATGGCATAAGTGTACGTCGTATTTATCTGTGATGTTTACGTACTTAAATTATGGGACTTCATTAATGTGATTAATGAAATAAAAGAAACCTAAAATGTTGTGGAATCGAATTTCAAAAACAAAAACAGGTAGCTACAGTTCTTGCTTTGCACAGCGGTATATGTGATATATCCTGCACCTTATTCGATGAGGAAAGGACCGAGATCCCTTCACCGGGAGTGACTCCTTTAGCAATAACTGGCAGATGCTACACACTCGGTTTGTTTTTTTGATTGCTTTTAAGAGTTTTTGCTTTGCACGGTGATATATATGATATATCCCGCACCTCATTCGACGAGGAAAGGACCGACGATCCCTTCACCGGGAGTGACTCCTTTAGCAAAACTAGAAAAGCCTCAAAAGCACTCCATTTTAAAATCATTTGATTCTACAACGATATCAAGTTCATTGCGCAATAGGTTTTCAGAAAAACCTGTCGTAGCCCTCCGTCATTTCAGATAAATCCTGTTTAGTATTCGTGCTGCGTTTGTTGACCTTGTCAAGACGCAGTGTGCGGTAGCTAACCAGTATTTATCTGCTTATGCATATGATGCAGATTGGGTTAGGGTACTCGTGCGGCCTTGTTGACCTTGTCAAGGGTCGTGCGGGTGGGTTTGATTCAATCAAGAAATGACGGGTTGAACTTGACTTGCGGTCTATGGTTTGTTGACCTTGTCAAGGTCATAGATCGTTCGGGGCAAAATATTATCGGGAATTTCAAGTGTTGAAATTTGCAATGAGATTGCATACCTTCTATGAGATAGTTGGATCCCGATACCCGCTTCGAGTAATTGTTACTCCTGGGAGAGTTTTACACATTACAATTAGCCGATCAAGTAGGTGTCTAGAAAGGTGTCAACGAGGTTACGCATCTGGAAAAACGAGGTTTACATTAATTAGGTTCGTGCGAAAGCACGGGGAACCTCCCTCAAAGTACCGACACTGGCCTGGCTGAAAGATTGGCGAACTTGTAGTATGTAATTAATCCCGGCTAGTCTTTCCTTTTAGGATTTGAAGGAAGATTTGATAAAAAGCAGTGGGAGCCATCCTGATTAGATAAAATAAAAACCAATCTATTCTTGCTAGAGTGCACGCTGAGTGTTTTCTTCTCTCTCTCTCCAGGTAGCGACTATATCACGCCTTAATCAAGATAGATAATACGGATTTTTGACCGAACAAGCTTGTTATACTGAGCTGGGGAACGTTGGTCCCGCTCCACATTATAATTGTTATAAGACAGAGCAGGAAATTGGGGAATACCAGATTTCCCCTGCCGCCCAAACGAAGAGAGTGCATGCTGATGCATCATCTTCGGGTGTATTCATTACAAAGAACTGTTTCTCAGTATCCTCCACATCCTGGGTATATGATACCGGATCAGGATCCCAGATATGTAATCTGTTACATAGGGCTACAGAAAGGTAGAGGACTGAGAACGGGTGATAAGTTTCAAGAGACAGAAAACGGGGCAAGAGTTGCAGCCAAGTCTGTTGGTCACTGTCACCCTATATTACCAATACATTGATTCTGAGCGAATGTTATTAGATACCGAACCTGATATACAAAATCATATCAGTCTCTTTATTAGTAAAGAAATGATAAAATTTTGTATTGTTGGATAATGTTTTGAACATTTCCTATATCAAAAGTTGATCGGTTCAGGCACGTTATCTAAAAGTATTGACGTTCTAAATCAAACTACAGTTCTTTAGTATACGGAACACACACAAGAGGAAGAGTTCAGAACTGAACGAATCCTTCTTGAGGCATTGTAGACTAGGTCATATCAATGCGACCCGACTAGATGAAGTTACATGTAGATGCATATTTAAATCAGTTTGAATCTACATCTTGTGAAACTTGCCAGTCGTGTCACAAAGATATAATGACACCTGCTCTGTTTATTGGAAACAGAGAAAGAGTTAGTGAACTCTTGGGATGATACATGTTGATGTATGTAGGTCCCCTGTCTACACTTGCCAAGACCGGTTCTTTATACTTCATTACATTCTCTGATGATCTTTCGAGATTCAGACCTATGTTCCTGTTGAAACACAAGTCCGAACCTTTTGAGATATTAACAGAATATGATTTAGAAGTAGAAAACCAAAATACGGGTATAAGTATTATGTCCTTTGATGAGATCAAGGAGGAGAATACTTGAGCACGGAATTCCTGGATGATTCTAAAGGAGAATGAGATTCTCTCTCAGCATTACTCCTCTGTATACACCATAGCACGATGGTATATCGGGGCGGAGCAATTACACCTTATATGATAAGGTGTGCTCTATGATGAGTACTACAGAGTTACCTATTTCCTTTTTGGGAGTTATGCACTTGAGAAGCTGCATACCTATTGAAAAGGGTTCAAATCAAATCAGTTGCCTACCACTTCATATTTGATATGATAAGGGAAGAGCCCATCTCTCAAGTTAGTTGAGATTTGGGGTTGTCCAGCCTATGTCTAAAAGCAAAATCCGGAAAAACTCGAGGCAAGGTCTGTTATGTAGAACTGGAAATGTTCCAGTTATACAAAATACAGCTGATGATTTGATAAAACCAAAGGATTCAATAGTTACCAACGAACCTCAGCCTCTCCGCCGATCTAGTAGGGTTCCTCACCCACCTGAGAGATACTTCGGTTTCTCTATGACAGTGGGAGCGAGGATTGCATCATGAGATGATGACCCAACTAGTTTCGAGCAGGCCATCGAGAGTAAGGACTCTGTAAGAATGGCTGGATGCTTAGCGATCTGAGATGGAATCCTTATACACCAACAAAGTATGGACTTTAGTTGCTATATCTGAAGGGTTAAATCCCCATCAGGAGCAAGTATATCTTGAGAAGATTACTTGGTGTACATGGAAAAGTTGAGACTTTCAAAGCTAGACTTGTTAAAGGTTTGCATCATTGACCCGGTGTGGATCATGATAAAACTTTTTCTAAAGATCTATGCTTAAGTCCATTCAGATCCTACTTGCCACGGCTACATACCATGACTACGATATCTGGTGGTTGGGTGTCATGACTGCTTTTCTAAATGATGTTTTAGAAGAGAACGTCTATAAGTACACAGCCAGAGGGTTTCGTAGACAGTGGGAGCAGCGGATACGTGTGCAAGATGCTTTATAGGATAAAGCAGGCATCGCGGAGTTGGAACATCTGTTTTGATGAAGTAGTCAAAGAGTTTGACATCATCAAAATGGTAGATGAACCTTGTATAAACAAAAAGGTAGTAGGGAGTATAGTGACGATCCTCGTAGAGTACGTGGATGACATACTCTTGATAGGGAAGGAGTTTCCTATGCTACACTCGATCAATCTCCGCATATCACAAAGATTCTCCATATAGGATCAAAGTGATACCTCCTAAATCCTGGTATTTGGATCTATGAGATAGAACTAAATGGATGTTAGGATTCTCACTAGTTGTAGTGAGAAGGTATCAATCGATCCTGGGGAGAATCACTGGAAAGGTTCCAGGATGATAAAGACGACTGAATGTCAGTCACAGGCATTGTCTTTACCCTCAGTGGAGGGACGATATGTTGGAAAAGTTCCAAGCTAGATACCGTGGCATACTAGAAGATAAAGGCTGGATACATCGCTACTTAAGATGCTACCAAAGAGGCAGTCTGGGTGTATATTGGTTCATGAGATGAACTACGTTCCAACCATTGTGAGACAATGGAGTTGTGGCTTATGCCAAGGAACGCCGGTCCCATCAATGATCCAGACATATTCTAAGGCAGTGTCACCTGATCATGGAGATGGTTGATCTTCAGGGTGATCGAGGTTTGGAGAGTAGACTCAGAGGATAAACACAGCGGATCCACTCACAAAGTCCTGTTCCTAGAGAGAGATTTTTATGGGATGGTTGAGTATGAGATACTACAACCACTGCTATCAGATGGCCCTAGTGCAAGTGGGAGATTGTTAGTTATATGTATGCCCTAGAGGCCATTACTATACATAGGATGTATATTGTAGTGGATGCTTGGACATATATAGGGAGGACTTTCTTGCTCGACATGATAGTACGCTATCTGGTTACTCTTTACCTTAACGTGTATACTGTTTGTCTCTCTGTTACATGTTGGTAAAGCCCTTAGGATGTGTGCTTGACTACCTGGACTATGATGCAGATCATACTAGTGGGGACAGATAGTCTATAAGTACATCCTTCAAAGTCCCTAGTCGTGGGTATATCGAGACGGGGCATCGATATACCAGAGTAGACTGGCGTATACCTTCTCGACCCATTCAGATGGGCGATGGATGTGTTGGAGATAGTGCCCTCAGAGTCAATTATTGGATCACAGGCACGTGATTGCAATGATTGAGGGAGGACCTATCCCGGTAGGACAGTCTTACTCGAGATGATAGTATGCTATCTGGTTTGCCTTTATCATCGTGTACTGCTTTAGGTGACCTGACATGTCGCTATTACACGTTGATAGAGCCCCTAGGATTCTTGCTTGACTACCAGTAATATGATGGCGATCATATACGTGAGAGCTGGTAGTCTATAAGCACATCCTTAAAAGGTCCCTAGTCGGAGGAGTTTCGAGACAGGGCATCGATACTCCATTAGTAGACTAGTGTATACAGTCGAGACCCCGACGAGGGGCGGTGGCCGGTCTCACAAGCCACTGGTGTCAGTAGGTTCACCTAAGATGTATACAGGTGCTCATTGGGTTATGAGTACACCGGACAGGACTCGCCGGGAACCTGCCAGTTGGTCTTATACCTGACGTCAGATAGCAGTTCCCTGGTGACATGTGTACAGGTTAGTTCATCGACCTGAGATTGTCATTTGTCTCGTGTGAGTTCCCACTGTGCTTTGATTACTACCCTACCACGGCTCAAAGGAGTCGTGCAAACAGGTTTTAGTTGGGTACAGTCCCGAGCCACATGGAGGCAGTGAGCGGATCTTCAGGGGTTCGTCTCTCCCGGTATTGGGGGTGAGGTCGCGCTGTGTCTAGGAGAGCCATTACGTAAAGCCCTCGGCCGAGGCAGGAGATTTGCTGGTAGGCATTCCAGTAGTATCTCAGGGCGTTCTGGGCTACACTCCGACACGACTTGTACCGCTTTTGGGGGTCTGACTTTTACCAACCCCCTAGGCCCGACATGCGATACTCATAGACGAACGGACCGGACTGTACGGATATTGTCACTGACAGGCTCAGTTGGGTGTCGGGGTGAGCTTCCTCATCGACGTCCCTTTTGGTCAATAGCTGGTGGCCCGTCACGTATTGGCTTATACCTCTGACGTGCCAGTGGTTAAATCCACAGCCATAGTATTGACGAGTCTTTAGAGTCCACCACACTTACAGTTACTCAAGCTTTCGGGCGAAACGTGGTAGAGGCCGTATGGAGATATGGCAGGGTCCGATCAGATACGTGCGGTATTGCACGGATCATGATCGGACAGTTTTGTACTAGTGGCCGTATGGATATATATGGCAGGGTTCGATCAGATACGTGCGGTATTGCACGGATCAGGATCGAACGGTTTTTTTTACTAGCCGGCTTTGGTTTAAGCCGGTACTAGTTTAGTACAGTGTAGATTTTGTCTCACTGCATTTGTATCCGGACGGAATACAGATGCGGGTGTGTATGCACAGTATTGGGGTTTTCCTGTAATTTATTACGGGACCAGTTTTCTGGAGTTGCCAGTTTGCATTCCGTTCCGGCCGGTTTTCCTTTGTTCTTTCCCGGCCGGACTTTTCCGATGGAGGGGGTAATTTGCAGTTTTGCAAATTACTTTTGTGGAGGGGGTTTCTTGCAAAAGTATTGATTATGATAGCTTTCATTTCTTTTGCTCCATGCTTTTGAATTGAGAGATTTGAAAGGTTATGGAGTGAATAGGAGAATAAGCATGGTTGATGTTTTCTTGTCTAGGATGTGGTCACCTCTTGTTCTATCCTACACTCACCTCCCTTCTTATGGTTGGCATTCTCATTTTTCCTCCACCACATTATCATTCTCACTTGATGAAAGAAAGAACACTTGAGAGAAAGAAAAGAATGAGAGAGTTCATCTTGGTTATGTGAGGAATTCATCATCTCCTTCTTCTTCTTGTTTTGGAAAATTGAAAGCACCATTTTTCCTAACCCCATTCCTCCATCATGGCAACCACAAACCCCAAATGAGACTAGCATGATCTACTACACATTCTACAGCATATCTTGGGCATGTCGAGTTGCCGGCTTCATGCTCGAGTTGCCTCGGTATTGAGGCGGGAGCCCGTAAAAGACGCAGGCGATGTGGTGCCCTTTCCGGCGAGGAGGCGACCATATGGAGACTACACTTTCCGCGGGAGATCGGGACGATGACGAGAAGACCGGAGGACTCGGATCACTCGGTATACTTCTCACCCCATCTCTAGATAGCTAGTATAGGTTAATGGTTAACGATCCGGGTTTTTCTTTGTCCGCGGTAGCGCCGGTTTCCGAGTAAGGAAAATTTTTGATTCCGCAATTTGGCCTCGAGTAAGACGGCCGGGGCGCTGCCGTGGCGCAACATGGTATCAGAGCCACGCCATTAACCTTACCTAGCTTCGTTTTGATGTGTTTGCGTTTCCGATCGACCAAAATTTCCAAAAACCGTATTTTCTAGCACAATCAGTTTCTGTCGAAATTTTTTGGAGTCTAAAAATTTTTCAGGTGGTCTCAGAATGATGTGCAGGGAGTTCTAAGAACACTGACAAAACTTGGTGACACGATTGCTCCGTACGACCGCGGAAGGGCGGCCAAAACACCCTTTTGGCCGCGCTTCCGCCGCAGAAGTGTGGGGTCGTGTTATTCGTTTTTTGCAGTGGGCTTATGGGCTGAAATTAGGGGTTTTGGAATGTTAAAATTAGGCCCAGGTTTTCTGTGAGTGCTACAGTTTTGATTGGGGGCCCACTTGTTAATTTTTGGTCAACCGGAAAATTTTAAACACATTTTTCACAGTATTTACATTATATCTGCGACCGTGAATGTCACTCGATCGGTAAATCCGGTCTAACTGCTATAGCCCGGTTAGACGGATTTGCGAACGTGACCTTCACGTTGATGTTCTATGTATTTGCTGTGTTGTTACGGATCGGTCGTAGGGGATAGCCTGGATGCAATGCTAGTACAGTGCTGGTGTATTATGTACATTTGATATTGCGGGGCGAGCGTCCGACATGTGGACTGCCGTCACTGCCTGTTTGTATTATTCTTTTGGGGCACGACCTGGTTGCGGTCGATGTACCCGGTGTATGTATATTTTACTTTCTGTACTAGGATTACCCCGCGGAGGGGTGCACGGATAGCCGAGTTCTAGGGGACAACGGGCCCGCATCTCATGGCATTGAGACGGAGGGGCTTCAGTCTGGAATTGGCAGGCTATTCGCCGCACTCGTAGGGGGTACAGGTTGACCCAGGAGGGGTGCCCAAGTTACCGGATTCCGTGAAGTGCTGGGTGGTCCATTCACGGAGCTGAAGGGGGCTGCCTCGCTTCAGGTTTTTGCGGGTGACTTTCCGCACCCGTAGGGGTCTAGGATTTCATTGCACAGGCTATCCACACGACCAGGGGAACGTCGGGTTTCAGCAGCGGCTCGGTGAAACCCGGGGCTTCCAAATATCTGTATTGTTCTGTGATGTTGTACATTTCTGTGATGTTGCATTTTATCACGCCTTGAGCGAAATATAATATATTGGTATATATATTAGTAGATGTTGTATATGCTTTGCATCCGCGCTAGTCCAGTCCCCGCTCTGCCGTTAGTCAGCTAACCTAACGGGTGATGACGGGACCCAGTGGCGAATGCGGATGGCATATACGTACGTCAGTATATTTTCGTTCTTTGTGGTGTGATTAATTGATGGGACTGCGTTGATTCGGATCAATGCATGATAAACAAACCTAATCTGATGTTGTTGGAACACTTTTCAAAAAGCTGTTATTGCAAGGACGTTAGCTTTTGTTTTGCATTGTGGTATTCATTTGGAATATCCTGCTCCTCAGTCGACGAGGCAAGGGCCGAGATCCCTTCACCGGGAGTGACCCCTTGGACAGAAGTTTGCGTCAGGGCATTAACTTCACTATAGCCGATTACTTTTGCTTTGCATCGTGGTATTCATTTGGAATATCCTGCACCTCATTCTACGGGGAAAGAGCCGAGATCCCTTCACCGGGAGTGACCTCTTTAGTAAAGGTTTTCGTCACTATATTTTCTAAAAAGCTATCCGTTCCTTCAACGATATCAAGTTCACTACGTTAAAGGTTTTCGCCAGAAACCATTCGTAGCCCTCCGTCGTTTCATATGGGTAGTCAATAGTATTCAAGCTGTGTTTGTTGGCCTTAGTCAAGGCACAGTGTTTGGTAGCTATTGGGTATTCATATGCTGCATAGATAGATGCGTTGGTTTGGGACAGTCGTATAGCCTTGTTGGCCTTAGTCAAGGGCTTGTACGGGTGGGTTCAAATCAACCTGGACAATGACGGGTAGAACTTGACATGTGACTTATGATTTGTTGGCCTTAGTCAAGGTCATAAGAGCATGGGGCAGAAATCACATCGGGAGTTTCAAAAGAACTGAAACTTGCCAGATATGCGCATACCTTCTGGAGTGTGATGACGTGAGCGGATTACGTCACGTTATCATGCGATGAGAGTTGGATCCCGATTTCCACTGATGAGTTGGTTTACTCCTCGGGTGACCCCGACTAATTCTTCTTTCAGGTTTGGAGGAGAATTTGAGGTACAGTGGGAGGTTTCCAGATTAGATAAATTGGTAACCATTCTGATCTTGGTTAGAGTGCACGCTGAGTGTTTCTTTTCTCTCTCTCTTGGCAGCGACCATTGACCCGACCCTAAGACCATGACTCAGTGACCAAGTTGACCGAACCTTCTTAACACTGGCTTTTGGATTGTCAGAGTTGCAGACCTCATTGCCACTCCTACTTCTACCCTTTTCTCCAGGACACCCCGTATTACTACGAACGTCCACTTCCATTGGACAAAACCATCGTATGGTTAGATACGAACTCGAAGGAATTCGAGGATGGTTTCTGGTTCTGGAGAAAACAGATAGGACTATTCAGTTGTCTTTTCCTTCTACCTTCTCTCAGGTTGCGAGTACTCCTTGGTTTAGGAGATAGTACACCTATTATGCAAATTGGATAGTCTTCTTCCAAACCATAGGCTGGTGCCGAACGGTGGGGAATGAAGAAAACCAATTAGCATAACGATGGTGTGCATAAGGTATTAAGATTAAGACAAAACAAGGGATTAGTAAGAGGGCAAAGTGAATTGCGACTGATATTCACGACCAAACCAAGTATTTCTTCGCCAATCCTAAATCACCTTTGTATTTCTCCAGGACACTCCGTATCACTACGAAGATCCCATTTTATTGGATAATCCATCGTATGGTTATATACGAACTCGAAAGGAACTTGTTCCAGTTCGGGGATGGATTCTGGTCCAGGAGAAATAGGAATAAGGTGTATTCGGTTGTCTTTTATCTTCACCTTCTCTCGCATTGCGAGTGCTCCTAGGACTAGGACAGTACACCCATTATGCTTATTGGATAGTCTTCTTCCAAACCATAGGCTGGTGCCGAACGGTAGGGAAGGAAGAAAACCAATTGGCCTAAAGGGGTGTGCAGAAGGTAATGACTGAAGACATATAAAGGGATTTGGAGAGGTGGCAAAGAATTATACGGTTATAGTTGTGAATCTGGATAATGGTAGAGGCATTACTAGGAATACCAGGATACCCCATCGAAACATTTCAATGTTTCAGTTCTACTGTGTACTGTTAAAAGAAAACTGATTTCCCGATTAGACACTTGCTCCAGGGTATGGATTTACCAGTTTTGATTCTCACATCTGTATGGTTTTACAGATGATGAGTGGGAGTAAGTTATTGGGAATTGGGTGATCATCCTCATTATATCGGGATTCGTTGTAATCGGTGATATTTGAGGAGATCACCTGGGCTGTTTGCCGGTCGGCAAATATTTGGTTTTGAATATCCGCTGTTGTGCACCAATTTCAAATTGATATATCTGTACGTCTATTTTCATAGAGTGAGATATACCTTTTTGATATTATGTCGATGACATTTACCTATATCAGTGGATGGTTAGGTAAGGAGCATTAAACAGCGGTGTAATTCTTCTTAACCATAAGTACAGTTTTCAACCTACGACACACAGTGAAAGAGTTGTAAGACTCAGCGGACTTATACAAAGTATTGTATGTTGTCCAGTGTCCATTAGGACAGAGGGGTTGGTCCTCATACTGTATTCTGTTTACTTTTAACTTCTCTAGTTCTTAGACATGTGTTTCGTAGAAACACAGGGTCTATGTTTTGAGGAGTTATAGGTATTTGAATAGAGTAGAGAACCAGGTATAGCAAGTATCGGGATTCTTCAAAGTGATCAAAGATGTAGATACTTGCGTATGGTATTCAGTAATGATAAAGAGAAATTGCTTCTCTTTCAGGTTACTCATAATTGGAAGCATTCCTAAGTTGAGTAACGCTGATCAGCCTCTCTCCATTTAGTTGACATGCACTGGAGACAGCTGCATGATTTGAATCTGATTCAATTAAATCAGTGCCTCTGGTTCTATATTGGATATAGTACAGTTCATATCTTAACATTGTTAAGGTACGGGGAGTTGTCCGGCTTATGATTAAAACCAGACTCTGGATAACTCAAGGCACGTTTCTGTAATGGCTGTTTGTGGGTTGACCCAGGCTATGACGAGGGTTGACTTTCTACCATAAGAAAGATCAATAGTAATATTGTTCTTGACTCGCCACAGTTTTAATAAAAATGGATTTTTTCAAAAACAGTAGTGGGAGTATGGTAGAACTGGAAGTGATTCCAGAACCGCAAACGATTACAGAAGATTTGATAAGGAACCTAAAGATTCAATCTGATTTGACATTCCATTGGCCACTCCGCAGATAAGGTGGATAACTTCAGGCACCCGAGAGGTACCCAGGTAGCCTCAAGGACGGTGACAGGGAAGTTCTTGTTTACCCACACTTGCCATTGTTGTTGTTCCAGGCTGCGAGACCCGGCAGGAGGATGAGTATAGCGTCGTTCTAAACTAGCTTTAGAAGTGCACATCTATATGACTCTGCCAGAGGGTTTTCGTAGTCAGTGGGAGCAGCAGAAGCATTGGTGGACATCAGGCTTATGTCTATTTATAGACTAAAGCAGGTATAGCGGAGTTAGATCATCTGTTTCTGATGTGACAGTCATAGGTTTGACGTCATCAGAATAGGGGATGGATCTGTTGAGAAGGTAATAGGAAGTGATATTCCTATACTACGATCGGTTATACTTTGGTCGTCACACAGTGGTTTCTACACAAAAGGACTTGGACATTACATCAGACATACTGGTTACTAGATCTATGGTTTTAGATCTAGATTTGGGTGGTTTCCCAATCTGGGTACTTAGACAGCATTCTAAGAGTATTTAGAATGGACGACTCCTGGCATGGTAATGTACCTGCAGGTAATGGAGTCACCCTCTCTAAAGGTGTCTTATAGACTAAAGTAGAGAGGGATATGCATGATTGGCAGATCACTTGCTTAGGCAATTGAGTCAATCATGAGATGTCAAGTACCACACCAGATGTTGTTCTTGCACTAGATGCAATAAGTTGATATTGATCCAATCCTGGAGAAACAGTCGGAAGCAGTTTTAGAACATAAGTGGATGTTCTAGGGGATATGATAACGACAGCCTCATTCGAGAGACAGTTATCATTCCAGGCTTCCAAGGTGACATGGACGACAAGGAGGTTGTCAGAGTTATAGTTATCCTTCTGAAGAGGGGCAGTATTTTGGACAGGTGGTCCAAGGAAATACTGAGGGTGGCATGGCGCAGGATACTGATTAATTTCAGTTGACGATACAGTCTAAGAAGTTTGGATTTGGAGTTCATTTTTGAGCTCGGTCCCATCAGATATCCGGACACTCTAAGACAGGTATTGCTCATTTCGGGAGATGGCTTTCTCCGCGAACTTGAGATATAGAGAGACATAGAAAGAAACATCCTGGCGGATTCACTCACTGAGGCTATTCCTCGAACGCAATAATTTCGCAAACAGGCTTTGTGCGACTGACTAGTAGAGGAGTTGGGTGTTCGGTATCACACGGGCTGTGAATATGCGGCATCGTAATAATTAGCCTTGAGTGCAAGTGGGAGATTGTTGGAGATAGTGCCCTCAGAGTCAATTATTGGATCACAGGCACGTGATTGCAATGATTGAGGGAGGACCTATCCCGGTAGGACAGTCTTACTCGAGATGATAGTATGCTATCTGGTTTGCCTTTATCATCGTGTACTACTTTAGGTGACCTGACATGTCGCTATTACACGTTGATAGAGCCCCTAGGATTCTTGCTTGACTACCAGTAATATGATGGCGATCATATACGTGGGAGCTGGTAGTCTATAAGCACATCCTTAAAAGGTCCCTAGTCGGAGGAGTTTCGAGACAGGGCATCGATACTCCATTAGTAGACTAGTGTATACAGTCGAGACCCCGACGAGGGGCGGTGGCCGGTCTCACAAGCCACTGGTGTCAGTAGGTTCACCTAAGATGTATACAGGTGCTCATTGGGTTATGAGTACACCGGACAGGACTCGCCAGGAACCTGCCAGTTGGTCTTATACCTGACGTCAGATAGCAGTTCCCTGGTGACATGTGTACAGGTTAGTTCATCGACCTGAGATCGTCATTTGTCTCGTGTGAGTTCCCACTGTGCTTTGATTACTACCCTACCACGGCTCAAAGGAGTCGTGCAAACAGGTTTTAGTTGGGTATAGTCCCGAGCCACATGGAGGCAGTGAGCGGATCTTCAGGGGTTCGTCTCTCCCGGTGTTGGGGGTGAGGTCGCGCTGTGTCTAGGAGAGCCATTACGCAAAGCCCTCGGCCGAGGCAGGAGATTTGCTGGTAGGTATTCCAGTAGTATCTCAGGGCGTTCTCGGCTACACTCCGACACGACTTGTACCGCTTTTGGAGGTCTGACTTTTACCAACCCCCTAGGCCCGACATGCGATACTCATAGACGAACGGACCGGACTGTACGGATATTGTCACTGACAGGCTCAGTTGGGTGTCGGGGTGATCTTCCTCATCGACGTCCCTTTTGGTCAATAGCTGGTAGCCCGTCACGTATTGGCTTATACCTCTGACGTGCCAGTGGTTAAATCCACAGCCATAGTATTGACGAGTCTTTAGAGTCCACCACACTTACAGTTACTCAAGCTTTCGGGCGAAACGCTGTAGAGGCCGTATGGAGATATGGCAGGGTCCGATCAGATACGTGCGGTATTGCAGGGATCAGGATCGGACAGTTTTGTACTAGTGGCCGTATGGATATATATGGCAGGGTTCGATCAGATACGTGCGGTATTGCACGGATCAGGATCGAACGGTTTTTTTTACTAGCCGGCTTTGGTTTAAGCCGGTACTAGTTTAGTACAGTGTAGATTTTGTCTCATTGCATTTGTATCCGGACGGAATACAGATGCGGGTGTGTATGCACAGTATTGGGGTTTTCCTGTAATTTATTACGGGACCAGTTTTCTGGAGTTGCCAGTTTGCATTCCGTTCCGGCCGGTTTTCCTTTGTTCTTTCCCGGCCGGACTTTTCCGATGGAGGGGGTAATTTGCAGTTTTGCAAATTACTTTTGTGGAGGGGGTTTCTTGCAAAAGTATTGATTATGATAGCTTTCATTTCTTTTGCTCCATGCTTTTGAATTGAGAGATTTGAAAGGTTATGGAGTGAATAGGAGAATAAGCATGGTTGATGTTTTCTTGTCTAGGATGTGGTCACCTCTTGTTCTATCCTACACTCACCTCCCTTCTTATGGTTGGCATTCTCATTTTTCCTCCACCACATTATCATTCTCACTTGATGAAAGAAAGAACACTTGAGAGAAAGAAAAGAATGAGAGAGTTCATCTTGGTTATGTGAGGAATTCACCATCTCCTTCTTCTTCTTGTTTTGGTAAATTGAAAGCACCATTTTTCCTAACCCCATTCCTCCATCATGGCAACCACAAACCCCAAATGAGACTAGCATGATCTACTACACATTCTACAGCATATCTTGGGCATGTCGAGTTGCCGGCTTCATGCTCGAGTTGCCTCGGTATTGAGGCGGGAGCCCGTAAAAGACGCAGGCGATGTGGTGCCCTTTCCGGCGAGGAGGCGACCATATGGAGACTACACTTTCCGCGGGAGATCGGGACGATGACGAGAAGACCGGAGGACTCGGATCACTCGGTATACTTCTCACCCCATCTCTAGATAGCTAGTATAGGTTAATGGTTAACGATCCGGGTTTTTCTTTGTCCGCGGTAGCGCCGGTTTCCGAGTAAGGAAAATTTTTGATTCCGCAATTTGGCCTCGAGTAAGACGGCCGGGGCGCTGCCGTGGCGCAACAGGATGATCCCATATTCATTGGTGTTTTACATCAGAGATCATATACAGGTGCTCAGTGGAGACTGGGTACACTGGACGGACTCGCCGAGAACTCCCAGATGGTATTATACCTTACGTCAGATAGCAGTTCTCTGGTGACACTGGTACAGAGTAGTCTGTTGACCCGAGATCGTCATAGAGTCTTGTGTGGTTCCCACTGTGCTTTGATTTCCATCTTACCACGTCCAAGAGGGCGTGCAAAACGGTGGTTTTTGGGTACAGTCCCGAATCATATGGAGGCAATGAGCGATAGGAGGGGATTCGTCTCTCCCGGTATAGGGAGTTGATGTTGCGCTGTGTTCGATTGGCTATAACCGGAAATCCCTGGCCTGGGTTGCTGAGATTTACTGGTAAGTGTTACCAGTAGTTTTTCGAACTGTTATAGACCTCATATCGACACGACTTATCGAGCTATTGGGGTCTGACGTTTACCACCCCTAGGCGAGATATGCGACATATCAGACGATCAGACCGGACTGTACGGTAAGTGTTACTGGTTGGATTCACTGGAGTGTGAGCGGGCTTGCTCGTCGATCTTCTGATCGCTCAATACCCGGGTGGCCGTTACGTTTAGCAGACCGCTTGTGGCTTGTGGGTGTTTGATATGATCATCACCTGCTGCCGGCGTATTGATGAGTCTTTAGAGTCCTACACAGAGGTTTCCTGGCTCAAGCGAAACGAAATAGGAGCGCATATGAGATATGTCCGAGACCGAGAATAATGCGTGTATGTGATACCGTATTCTATTCTCGCGATGAATGTATCGATTGGTTGTATGCGATATAACCTAGTTATCGAATCTAGTATTGATTCCATAAGCCGATACATAGGATACTAGTCGGTTATATGCGATATGACCGGATCGTTAAATCAAGTGTTGATTTAATGATTTAATGTATAATTATATATTTGATATATTACTTTGCATTAACTAGTATCGGTTCACTTTAAATGGATTTTCTCACTTGGATTGTGCACATTGTATATGTGATATACTTTTGTACACAAGTTTGTATCATGTTTAATGATGCATGCTAACTTGGGTTTGTGTAAAGATTAAACCATGGTTGTGTAATGGTTAGGGTTTTTATTTTCTTATTCATTTATTTATTTATTTATTCATTTTGGAAAATGAAAAGCATAAAGAGAAAAATGGTTGCTAACTTTGTTTGTATTATGAAGCTTCATGAAGTTTTGACTTAGTGACCATTTTGTCTCATGCTTAACCCTAACCATTCCACTTAACCCTAGTCTATTCTCTACACTTTACCATGGTTACATTATGATAAGTATTGATTTATTTTCCTTTTTGAATAATACTTTTCATAATATTCATCTTCTTCTTCTTCTTCACTTAAAGAAAGCTTGCTTCAACAATGGCAACTTGAGCAAATGAGTGAGAAATCCAATTCTAAAGTGAACCCACTTCCTATTTCTTCATCCTCTACCTCTTTCCAAGTAGTAGAGTGTGTTTTCTTCACAAGTTTCATGACTTGGTGAAGTTGGAGCTTGATCTAGCGATGCCTCGACGTAGACCATCTTCGGCATCGTCGTCGATGACCTAGCCCGCTTTTTCTCCGACGAAGCCGACGCAAGAGTCCGGGATCCGATTTGGACAGCGGAGGGACATCATCGCGGAGCCATGGAGGTGGAGAACCGGATCTACAAAGGTTGTATTTCCGTTTACCATATAGTTAAGTTGTTAACTAGTTTCTTTTCGCCTAAATTTCTAGTTAACGATCCGTATTAGGGTTTCTCGGCACCCGTAATTTTTGAAATTGGCATGGTTGATGCCTTGTGAGACCTCTTGAGAGTGCCTAGGAACCCTACACTAAAGGTGTTTTAGAATGGACGACTCCTGGCATGGTAGTGTACCTTCAGGTGATGGAGTCACCCTCTCTAAAGGTGTCTTACAGACTAAAGGGGAGAGGGATTTACATGATTGGCATATCTCTTGCTTAGGCAATTGAGTCAGTCATGAGATGTCAAGTACCACACCAGATGTTTTTGCACCTGATGCAATAGGTTGAGGTATTAATCCAATCCTGTAGAAACGTTCGGAAGCAATTTTAGAATATAAGTCGATGTTCTAGAGATATGATAACAGCAGCCTCCTTTGGGAGACAGTTATCATTCCAGGCTTCTAAGGTGACCTGGTTGACGGAGTGACTGTCAGAGTTATAGACTTTTCCCTCTGACGAGGGGCAGTAGTTTGGACAGGTGGTCCAACCGGATGCTGAGGGAGGCATGGCGCGGGATACTGATTAAATTCAGCTGACGATACAGTCTAAGAAGTTTGCTGGATTTGGAGTTCATTTGTGAACTGGGTCCCATCAGATATCCAGACATATTCTAAGACAGGTATTGCTTATTTCGGGAGATGGCCTTCTCCGCGAACTTGAGATTAAGAGAGATATAGAAACAAATATCAGAGCATATCCACTCACTGAGGCTATTTCTCGAACTCAATAGTTTCACAAACAAGCTTTGTGAAACAAATTAGTAGAGGAGTTGGGTGTTCGGTATCACACGGGCTGTGAGTATGCGGCATCGCAATAAAGCCTTAAGTGCAAGTGGAAGATTGTTGGTCATAGTGCCCTCAAGTCAATTATTGGATCACAGGCACATGATTGCAATGATTGAGGGAGGACCTATACCGGTAGAACAGTCTTACTCGAGATGATAGTATGCTATCTGGTTTGTCTCTATCATCGTATACATGCTTCAGGTGACATTACAGATCACTATTACATGTTGATAGAGACCATAGGATTCTTGCTTGACTACCAGCAGTATGATGGCGATCATATACGTGAGAGTTGGGTAGTCTATAAGCACATCCTTAAAGTGTCCCTAGTCGTGGGAGTTTCAAGACTAGGCATCGATACTCCATAAGTAGACTAGTGTATACGGATCAAGACCCCGATGAGGGGCTGTGGCTGGTCTCGCAAGCCATTGGTGTCAGTTGGTTCACCTAAGATAGTATACAGGTGCTCATTGGGTTATAAGAACACCAGACGGACTCGCAGGGGCACTGCTGATTGGTACTATACCTATCATCAGGAGGAGTTCCCAGGTGACATGAGTATAGCTTACTCCGTTGACTTGACACTGCTACATTGCCTCAAGTGTGTTCCCACTGTTCTTTGATTGCTACCCTACCACGGCTCAAAGGAATCGTGCAAACAGGTATTAGTTGGGTGCAGTCCCGAAGCACTTGGAGGCAGTGGCGGTTAGATAGGATTCGTCTCTCCCGGTATTGGGGGTTGATATCGCGCTGTGTTTAGGAGAGCCATTACACAAAGTTCTTGGCCAAGGCAAGTGAGATTTACTGGTAGGTATTCCAGTAGTTTTTCAAGGTGTTCTGGGCTACACTCCGACACGACTTATACTGCTATTGGGGGTATGATGTTTACCATCCCCATAGGCTAGATATGCGATACTCATAGACGAACAGACCGGACTGTACGGAGATTGTCATAGATAGGCTCGGTAGGATTTCTGGTTGAGTTCGCTCGTCAGCCTCCCTTTTACTCAATACCTGGGCAGCCGTTACGTACAGCTAGTACCACTGACGTGCTGTGGTTAAACCCACTGCCTGCGTATTGACGAGTCTTTAGAGTCCCCCACAGAATGTTTCCCAAGTTCGGGCGAAACGTTGTAGAGGCCGTATGGTTTTATGGCAGGGTTCGATCATATACGTGCACTTGTGCACGGATCATGATCGGACGGATCATAATAGTGGGCTTTGGTTTAAGCCGGATCCTAGTATTATATTTGTTGGATTACTTTAGTCTCGTTGCATTCGTATTCAGCCGGAATGCGGATGCAGGTATGTTTATACAGCTGAGGGGTATCCTTGTGATCCGTCACCTGTTTACTTTAAGAAGATGTCATTCTATTTATTCTTATAAACATTTGGATTAATGTTTATTGGTGGAAATTATGAGCTCAAGTCATGATTAAGGGCATTAAATGAGGCATGTGCATGTTTGGTGACTCATGGTATTATTTTTGGTGCCATGTCAATTTTCTTGATTGATTATTGTGTTGAATTGATGTGAGGAGAGAGAGAGGGCAGCCACTAAGTCTTGGGGTTGGCTCTTCATTTGGAGAATGCTCTCTCACATTTTTTATTACATACCATAGCAAGCTCTTCTTCTTCTTTCTTCTTGAGCTCACAATTTCCTCATCTTCTTCCTCCATCCATACCATCTCATGAGTAGAGAATCAATGGATGAAATGAGACAAAGTTATCACACACATTCTCTACTTCACCTTGGACATGTCGGCTAGCAAACTTCATGTCCGAGTTGCTTCGGTTTGATGCGGGAGCCCGTAAAAAGACTTCTAGATGTGTTCCACTTCGACGAGAAGATTGGAGATCGAGCGAGATCGGAGATGCCACGAGGAGCTAAGGTTGGTGGCTAAAGACCGCAGGACACGGATCGATCGGTATAGCCATTCTAACTTCTTAGTAGTTAGCTAGTTTTGTGTTAGTGGTACGATCCGGGTAAAATTCTGCGTTAGCGCCAGTTTCATAAAAGTTTTTGTTCCCGCGTTTGGCATCGGATTGACGGCCGGGGCGCTATCGTAACCCAACAACCTGTACCCCCTACGAGTGCGGCGAATAGCTCGCCAATTTTAGAGTGAAGCCCCCTCTGTCTCAACTCCATTAGATGCGGACCCGTTGCCCTCTAGAACCCGGCTATCCGTGCACTCCCTCGCGGGGTAATCCTAGTACAGAAAAGAAAATATGTACAACGGTGACATCGACCTCAACCCGGTTAATTGAATGATTTTCCGTTGTGTGTTGGTTTTTAGAAAATTGTATTTAGAAATCACAACCAAAAATATTTTGACCGCAATCAATAACGGTGTCGGATGTAGCGCGTTAGTAAGTGCGGGTCGTCCACAGGGAAAGTGAGATCCGTTCAATTTCCGAATTAGATGAGTTGAAAATTTAAGGAAAAAAAAAAGAAAACAATTCATGATTTGTAATTGAAGATTAAGAATAAGAAAAATCTAGATCTAGAAGAAACATTAAAAACAAGAATCGAGATGTGTGATAATTTCCAACCAACAATCAAGATTAGAAGTATGGCTCGTAGGAGTAGATCGGATCTATAGTTGTGATGAGATTTAATGATTACTCATTCTTATCCATTAACGAATTGATACTAAATCGATGAGAATTTACCGAGGGTTAATGATCTTGCGAGGAAATTAGGGATTCCGCAACTCATCCTTTATCCTTTCGATGAATCTCATTCAAATTCTAGCTTCTAGTTAATCAAATGATCAAGAGTTGTTCCCTAGTTTCGAGTGAACACGATCAAGAAAGCATCATCTCGAAACTAGGTCATTAATCATTTGATTCACTAAAAATTCCAAACATTATAGGATTTAAGAATTGTAAAAGTGTCTAAATCATCATCATCTATCGATCGTCACAACTCCTATACGAGCGTAGATTACTCAAACATCATGATCACAAACACAATCACAAATTGAGATCTAATCATTATGCTTGAATTAAAAGATAAGAAAGAATATAGAAAATTCATCTTTATTTATCGATAAATTTCGTTACAACTCTCTTGAATTTACAAAACGAAGGAATTAGATCATCGATTTCGGCTTCGCTCGGCTCCTTGAGTCGCGGATCGGCGTGTATTTCTTGCTCCGTTAAAATCCGGCGTCGCTTCTAAAGGTTGAAGGCTCTCTTGCTTGAATTGCACACGGGATCTTGATCTTGATTTTGAATTGGGGTTTGACACAAGTCGTGTCACTCGACTTGTAGGTGGAAGATGATGGTGATTCTTGAACAACCTCAACCCTAGCTCTAGGCTCTCTTTTATAGAACTCCCAAAACCCTAGATCTAGGATTTGAATTTGAATTTTCCCTCCACAACTTTGTTAGCAAAAGATTTGAATTTCCCTCCAAAAGTTTGTTAAGAGAGCCTTCTAGAAATAGTTTGTTAAGCCGAGCCTTCTAGATGCGCCACGTGGAGCTTCTGGGGTCTTCTGGAAGCTTTGGCCGTTAGATGGGACACGTGTACAAAATCTGGACCATAGATCTCACATCTCACCGCGGATCCGCGGCGCCAAAGGGGTTTCGGCCGCGGATCCGCGGTCCTTTATGAGCCTTGGTGCTTTATTTTTCTATGGTAATTCTTGGGCTTCCTTATGGGCCTTTTTCTGATATTTTAAATTCTCTTTGCCCTTCTGTATTACTACCAGATCTTGCATCTCGGAGTTGGCGTATCTTTTATCAGCTCTTTTCCCAATTTTGGGCTTTGCTTCTGGAATTTCCTGCATTAGACCCCAAAACAAGAGTTGCACAATACAAGGATGATGCGATGCCATGAAACACAGTCAATTTCCCTAAAAAATGCCGGTTTTATTATACAGTACAGGTAATTCAGTATTATACAGGTGTTTTTCTAACATGTGCAATATGAATACTGAACACCTCTGGATGAATGCAAAAGATAGGGAAATTGCCGTGTTAAAAATGCAGTATTTTCGACTGATCAAACTCCCCCAAACTTATTTTCTATCGTCTCGATCGAACTGTTTTATTAAAAAGAGAAGGAGAAAATAAAGAAAGAGAAAAGCATACTTTCGTAGGCAACACGATTGCACAGAGCACGTGCAACAAGCCTTTAAGCCTCTAGGTGTCCCTAGTAGGAGGAGTGTTGTCTCCTGAGGGTTTTCAGCGGATTGCACCCACAAAATCGAATAATAAAAGGAAGATCATAAATATTACATTTAAAGAAACGAACAGTAAAAGAAAAGCCTTGAAAATTAGGTTTTCAAACTAAGCTAGCTTTTCGGTTGTCGTGAGCCCTATCTTAATGGTCATGAAAAGATGTCAGAAATCACGTCCTCCCTCAATAAAACATCGTCTTATTCTTCATTCCTATCTTTCTTCCAAACATCGATCATATCACCCTGCGTGTGTGTAAAGGACATCCCTACACCCGGAGAATTCAATTCAAGCTATCATACTCTTGTCCATCAGCCTCAGTACTTTTTAATTAATGAATATTTAGACGAATTTGCTCACACACTTTCATGCGACCGTTAATACTTCTTGAGGTACTAGCCGACCGATTACTCATGTGTTTGCTTATTTGGTGTATTTTCCTCGTCTTGCACCACCTTAGGCATAGCAGTGATTCCCAGACCAGATGGCCTTAGGGCACTAGGTGAAGAGGCACCCTCGCTATAAATTTTTTATTTCCCTCGGTGATAACAAAACCATTGTCCATTTATCTCACCACTTTATATTTTCTTCATTTTTTTTTATTTCCTTCATACATCGGTTTTAAGACAAGAGCATTTCAAGGTATCCTCTACTATCCCAGGTTTCAAGACGTGTGTAAGTGCAAACAGCAGGGTGTCAGCGTTCAAAATGTTTGGCTTTCCAGAATAGAAACAATATTTCAGAATTATTTTTATCCTCAGATTAGTGACTTCCTTCATCTTAGTAACCCTTGGGACAACGGCTCATAACTACTTATTACTAGTTCGTATAAGGAAACTTCTAATTTTCTTATTTTTCTTAAATTTTTCTAATCTCATGGATGTAATTGTTCACTATCTAATCTTTTATTATCTTAAATATTTTGAAATTTTTGAAATTTTTTTAAATTTTTATGAGTTTTGAAAATTTTTGAATTTTTATGGATTTTGAAATTTTTTTAATTTTTATAGGTTTTAATTGGTTTTGAAAAATTATTTACAAAAAATGATGAGCCAAAAAAAATATTTACACAAAATATTTATGGGTTTTGAAAATTTATAAATTTTTATAGGTTTTTAAAATGAAATTTTTTTATGCTTTTTTTTTTAAGAAATGTTTTTTGCTTATGCGAATGATATGCAAATGATGCAAAACTAAGCACAAACCTCCCCCAAACTTGTTTTCAACAGTATCCTCACTGTTGCCAACCGCTATATCTACAAAACTTGTAAGCCTGGGAGGAATTTAGTAGTGGGGGCAAAATATATAAGTGAAGATCCTCCCCCAAACTTATTCTTTTCACTCACCTCCAAAAAAGATGATGCAGTAATATACAGGACATGGAGGTGAGACGGAGGAATTTTAATCAAGGTAAAATGGCTCCTGTAAGAATAGGAGCTCCTCCGTGGGGTCAGTGGAAAAATACTGCTTTAGTCTATGCCCATTCACCTTGAAAAATGTGCCGTTTTTAACATTTTCTACTTCTACAGCCCCGTGCGGGTATACAGACCGCACAACAAACGGTCCCTTCTACCGAGATCGAAGCTTACCCGCGTGAAGGTGTAGTCGTGAATCATAAAGAAGGACTTGCTGACTAGGTGAAAATGTTTTTATCGTGAAAAACCTTGGTCCTATTCTTTACGATTACAGCGTTATCATAAGCTTCATCGCGGAGTTCGCTTAGCTCATTTAATTGCAGCTTCCGAAAGTTGCAGGCTTGGTTTAGGTCAAAATTTATTTCCTTAATAACCCACAATGCTTTATGCTCAATCTCGACGGGTAAGTGGCATGCCTTCCCAAACACTATCCTATATGGAGACATCCCTAGGTCGGTTTTAAATGCAGTTCTGAATGCCCAAAGAGCATCCGTCAGTTTGGTCGACCAATCTTTTCTATTCTTAGCAACAGTCTTCTCCAGGATTAGTTTGATCTGTCTATTTGAAATCTCAGCCTGCCCACTCGTTTGGGGATGATAGGGTGTAGAAAGTCGGTGGTTGATTGAGTATTTCCGCATCAGAGTCTCAAAAGACCTGTTGCAGAAATGTGTCCCGTTGTCGCTAATGATAGTGCGTGGGTGTCCAAATCGCAAAAATATATTCTCTTTTAAGAACTTAATGACAACTTTCCTGTCATTAGTGCGACATGGAATGGCTTCAACCCACTTTGAGATATAATCAACCGCCAGCAGTATGTACAAATTCCCAAAGGAGTTGGGAAAGGGACCCATAAAATCAATGCCCCAAACATCGAAAATTTCAACAACCAAGATGGGTTGCTGGGCATTTCATTTCTTCGGGAAATTCTACTCGTGTACTGACATTGTGTACAGGTTTTTCAATAGTCAAATGCGTCCTTGAACAAGGTCGGCCAATAAAATCCGCATTGCAAAACCTTCTCCGCCGTCTTTTTAGGACCGAAGTGACCCCCACAGGCCTGATCATGACAAAAAGAAAGAACACTCTTGAACTCCTCTTTCGGGACACACCGGCGAATGATCTGATCAGGACAATATTTAAACAAATATGGATCATCCCAGTAAAAGTGTTTTACTTGGGATAGAAAGCGGTATTTGTCCTGTTTAGACCAATCGCTGGGTATAAGTCCCGTGACAAGATAGTTCACAATATCCCTGAACCAAAGTTCATTGGATACGCTCAAGAGTTGTTCGTCGGGAAACGAATCATTGATCGGCAAGGTCACAGGGGAAGAAGAGATGCATGAAAGATGGTCGACTACTACGTTTTCACATCCTTTCTTATCTTTGATAACAAGATCAAATTCTTGTAACAGAAGGATCCAACGTATTAGCCGACCTTTTACATCTTTCTTCGCCAGAAGATGTTTTAAGGCGGAATGGTCAGTGTACACAACTATAGGTGAGCCAATCAAGTAAGGCCTGAATTTTTCTAATGCAAATACAACTGCCAAAAGCTCTTTTTCAGTAGTTGTATAATTGATTTGCACATCATTCAGGGTCTTACTCGCATAATAGATCACGTATGGCATCTTTTCAATGTGCTGTCCTAAGACTGCACCAACTGCAAAATCAGATGCATCACACATCAGCTCAAAGGGGTAGTCCCAATTTGGAGACGATAGAACGGGGGCTGTAGTGAGGGAGTGTTTGAGTGAGTCGAAAGCTGCGTCACAATCCTAGTCAAAGTAGAAGGTCGTATCCTTGGCCAGAAGAAGAGTTAAAGGTCTAGCAATTTTGCTAAAATCCTTAATGAATCTCCTATAAAAGCCCGCATGGCCAAGAAATGATCGGATATCCTTTACGCTTTTGGGATGAGGATGATTTTGAATGACATCTATCTTAGCTCTGTCAACCTCAATGCCTTTCCGTGAGATAACATGTCCAAGTACAATTCCTTCTTGGACCATGAAATGGCATTTTTCCCAGTTCAAAGTTAAGTTCTTCTCTTTGCAACGAGTAAGAACCGCGTCAAGATTCGTTAGGCAGTCGGAAAAAGAGTCTCCTAAAATCGAGAAATCGTCCATAAAGATCTCCAGAAAATTCTCTACCATGTCAGAGAATATCCCCATCATACACCGCTGAAAGGTAGCGGGAGCATTGCACAACCCAAAGGGCATGCGTCTATAAGCAAAGGTACCAAAAGGACAAGTAAAAGTGGTTTTATCTTGATCCTTTTTGGCTATGGGGACCTGATTATAGCCAGAGTATCCATCCATAAAGCAATAGTACGCACGTCCAGCTAAGCGTTCCAGCATCTGATCAATGAAAGGTAGAGGAAAGTGGTCTTTCCTCGTGGCGGCATTGAGTTTTCTGTAATCAATACATACACGCCACCCAGTTTGGGCGGTGTCTGAATCAACTCATTTGCCTCATTGGTAATAACAGTGATGCCAGATTTCTTAGGGACGACATGTATAAGACTCACCCATTGGCTATCGGAGATTGGGTATATGATACCACTATCAAGGCATTTGACGATCTCTTTCATCACCGCTTCCTTCATGACGGGGTTCAACCGTCTCTGTAGTTCTCGGGTTGGTCTGGAATCATCCATCAAGTGTATATGAAGTTCGACAATCAAGGGAGTAATCCCTTTGATGTCGGCCATGGTCCAACCGAACGCCTCCCTATTAGATCTCAATACCGATAAAAGTGCATTCTCTTGCTCTGATGCTAAAGAAGTGGAAATGATAACCGGTAAAGATTCATTCTCACCTAAATTTGCATATTTAAGATGAGAAGGTAAAATTTTGAGATTTAATGCTGGCGGAGAAATAATAGAAGGTAGGATCATCGAGTGATTTTCGGAGTCACAAAGAAGCTCATAGCCTGTAAAAGATATAGACTCGGATGGTGATGAGTCAGGAGTGGCAGACTCAAGCGTGGAAATGGTGTCCACACTAAGATCATGTGCCAGGTCAAACAGTGATGTGGTAGTGTCGTCGAGATCTGTAAAGCAAAGTTCCTCAACTCCGCAACTTTCGGGAGCAATCTCGTGGACAGAGCACACATCAAGGATATGAGCAGAGGGTTCTGATGGCTGACTTCCAATTTTGTAGATGTTTAGTTCAATGGTCATATTTCCAAATGATAAGTTCATTGAACCATTTCTACAGTTAATGACAGCATTGGAAGTGGCAAGGAATGGTCGACCCAAAATAACCGGAATTTGGCTCCTGGGGTTTGCTACAGGCTGTGTATCGAGAAAAATGAAGTCTACAGGGAATACAAATTCCCCGACCTTTATCAACACATCTAATAGTTCACCCCTAGGTTTGGTGATTGAACGGTCTGCCATTTGGAGAGTGCAGTGAGCAGGTTTCAACTCTCCAATTCCTAGCTGCTCATAGACAGAATATGGAAGTAGGTTAACACTTGCGTCAAGGTCTAAAAGAGCACGGTTGATGTTTTTACCCCCAATAGAAATCGATATCGTAGGACATCCTGGGTCCTTACGTTTCTTTGGTAGCTAGGGGATAAAAGTAGTGCTAATGTTATTAGACATGAAGACCTTCTTCGGCACTTGAGTCTTCCTCTTTCTAGTGCACAAGTCTTTAAGAATTTTCGCATAAGCGTGGACTTGTTGAATCGCATCTAGGAGAGGGATGTTGATGTTAACCTGTTTGAACATTTCCATAATTTTCTCCATATGTGGACTCGATTTATTAGCCCTTAACCGATTCGGGTAAGGAGCTTTAGCAATGAGTGCTGGGTCCATCATAGGAGAAGGAAGTGGGGGTAGACGTAATCCCGAAAGAGAAGTGGGGACCGTCTGTGAAGAACTAGAAGAGGTGGGCTGTGGTGTCGAGCCTAGAAGGAAATGGAGAATAGGCTCGCGAGAAGGCGGTGGGGTAGAAGAACAAGAATCAGATGCAGAAGTGTGTGTGTGAGGGAAGGTCTCAGCCGGGGCGTTGATAGGATTTTCAATATCATCAACTTCTTTCCCAACATGGTTATTCAGCACTCTTCCTAATCTCAACGTTGTGACGGCATTTACATTGTAATGCCCAGGCTTCGGTAGGTGTTGAGAAGGAAGTTTCCCTTTTTCTCTCGCACTCATTTCGGCTTTTAGTCATGCAATTTCAGCTTCCATCATTTTGATACTCTCAGCTTGGGACGCTGAGTTTTTCTTTATATCACTGACGGAAGACCTAACCTCAGCCGACACGTCCATGAAATTTGAAAGGAGTGATTTCATGGTTTGAGTGAATTGAGAGAACTCGTCAGAACAGGTCGATTGCATAGTATTAGACGGCGCAGGAGGGTTGACCTGGTTTTGGAAATTTTTTGACTGGTAGGGGTGCTGAGTGAGTTGAAATGGTTGCTGTTGTAGTGGAGGGATCCGTTGGAATTGATTCGGGTTTGGAACCGTGTTTTGGGATTGGTTCCAAGCAAAATTCGGGTGATTCCTCCAACCCTGATTGTACGTGGAAGAATATGGATCGTTTCTAGGTCTTTGAAATGTAGCATTAGTATACTCGAGACCTTGAAACTGAGAGTTTAATGAACATTCTTCTGTTAATTGAGACGGATCAGAACATCACCCACATATAGTTTTGGGGAGCACATCGGGTTTAGGGAGGCTGCTAAGAATTTGTGTTCCATAGCGTCGAGCTTCTTTTGCATTGCTGCCATCTCAGCTCGAACACCTATGGACACGTCTATTTGGTGTACGCCACCCCTACTCGATGGCTGGGTTCCAGTCTCCCACTGTAAGGACTTTTCAGCGAACTCTTCTAAATATTTCCAAGCTTCCCCATCATCCTTGGTCATAAAGGTGCCTTGACACATATTTCAAGGTTTTGTTTAGTGGTAGGGTTAATGCCCTCATATATGATTCGGCAAAGGTCCCATCTCGGGATGCCGTGATGTGGGCATTGAATCAAAAGATCCTTGAATCGTTCAAAGCATTTTAAAAATGGTTCAGCCGGAAGCTGGGAGAATTGATATAGTTGGCTACGGATTCGAGCCGTCTTTTGCATAGGGTAGAATTTCTTAAGGAATGCCGCAACGAATTCTTCCCAATTCGTAATGGAATGTGCGGTGGTGTTATACAACCACTTCTCGGCTATATCGCACAAGGTAAATGGAAGAAGTCACAGACGCATGGCATCCACAGAAAGTTGTGACGTACCCATCATCGCGCATACGTTTTCAAATTTGGTAATGAAAACGTAAGCGTCTTCAGTCTCGAGACCGTGGAATTTGGGTAGAAGGTTGATGTACTGGGGCTTAATCTCAAAGTTATCCCCGTGGCTGGTGGAATGGATAAGCAGGTCGAGAGAGGACGTCGCAAAGGGTAGCACCTCTCTTGGAGAGAGATGCGGGGAGGATTCTGCGCACCAACGGACGGCGGCAGAGCAGCGGTAAAGAGGTTCGATGGATACGGATCCATCGGTGTCGGTGTGGTGGTGGGTAAAAGAAAGGTAAATCGAGAAATACCGACTTCGGAGTCGATCGAGGGGACGCGGACAATTCGGGCACTAGAATCCCGTGTCCAGCCTATCTTGCACTAAAAGGGGTTAGTACAAGTGGCAGCGTGATTTATAATTAGGGGAAATGAAGTGAATGCGGTGTTTGTTTTGAAAAATGATACGGATTTTGAAAATATGATGCGATCACAACAAATGCAACAAGCAACCCTAAAATCTATGGTCACCTAGGTCAAAGCTCTAGACCGCTCCTAACTTCCAAAAGACAAGTCGCGGGAAAAAATCCTTCACTGCCTCTTTGTTTCTCCTGTGGCCAGGTAAGTGCTAGGTAAGTGGGAGGTTCTCCACTACGTAAGTAGTGGGCCTAATTAAGTAACCACTAGCCTTCGACACACTTGCCTTAGACACCACAAAAGAAACGCGGATAAGCAATGAATTACCCACGGCCTTCTCTTGTCCTAAGTGAGCGCGACGGTCCTTAGAGTCATCTCTAGATATTTTTTAGTTAATGAGGTAATGCGGATGCAAGTTTGTGATTTTTGGGTCTTAGGAAGGGTAATGAACTCCCCACCTAATCTGGATTTGGCCGTGCCCCTTAATGTTTGTTGCTTTTTGCGGCGCTGCGATTTTTGCAAAGAAGCCTGCAACAAATTGTTAATTGGAGCAGATTTAGAAAGGAGATATGAAAGATAGAGATTACCTGCAAAAAATTGTACAGAGATCCTTCTTAACTGCCGCGATTCCGCCGCAGTAGCCAACAAATGCCGCGGTTCTGCCGCGCTTCAAGCTCCTCTCTACACAGAAAAATTTGGTACTGTTCCTGTTCAACTCCTGATCTCTGTGGAATTCTCCAAATAATTTTCCAATTTCACAGCAAGCTCCAGATTTCCTTGCAATTAACCACAACAACTCGTTTAGTGTTTTGCGCGAGTTTTGATCTAAAAACTATTGATGGAATAAACTTTTCAACTCAAATTTCAAAAAAATGAACAAATTAGCACACGATCCCCGGTAACGGCGCCATTTTGATTGAATGATTTTCCGTTGTGTGTTGGTTTTTAGAAAATTGTATTTAGAAATCACAACCAAAAATATTTTGACCGCAATCAATAACGGTGTCGGATGTAGCGCGTTAGTAAGTGCGGATCGTCCACAGGGAAAGTGAGATCCGTTCAATTTCCGAATTAGATGAGTTGAAAATTTAAGGAAAAGAAAAGAAAACAATTCATGATTTGTAATTGAAGATCAAGAATAAGAAAAATCTAGATCTAGAAGAAACATTAAAAACATGAATTGAGATGTGTGATAATTTCCAACCAACAATCAAGATTAGAAGTATGGCTCGTAGGAGTAGATCGGATCTATAGTTGTGATGAGATCTAATGATTACTCATTCTTATCCATTAACGAATTGATACTAGATCGATGAGAATTTATCGAGGGTTAAGGATCTTGCGTGGAAATTAGGGATTCCGCAACTCATCCTTTGCCTTTCGATGAATCTAATTCAAATTCTAGCTTCTAGTTAATCAAATGATCAATAGTTGTTCCCTAGTTTCGAGTGAACACGATCATGAAAGCATCATCTCGAAACTAGGTCATTAATCTTTTGATTCACTAGAATTTCCAAACAATATAGGATTTAAGAATTGTAAAAGTGTCTAAATCATCATCATCTATCGATCGTCACAACTCCTATACGAACGGAGATTACCCAAACATCATGATCACAAACACAATCACAAATTGAGATCTAATCATTATGCTTGAATTAAAAGATATGCAAGAATATAGAAAATTCACCTTTAGTTATCGACAAATTTCGTTACAACTCTCTTGAATTTACAAAAGGACGGAACTAGATCGTCGATTTCGGCTACGCTCGGCTCCTTGAGTCGCGGATCGGCGTGGATCTCTTGCTCCGTTGAAATCCGGCGTCGCTTCTAAAGGTTGAAGGCTCTCTTGCTTGAATTGCACTCGGGATCTTGATCTTGATTTTGAATTGGGGTTTGACACAAGTCGTGTCACTCGACTTGTGGGTAGAAGATGATGGTGATTCTTGAACAACCTCAACCCTAGCTCTAGGCTCTCTTTTATAGAACTCCCAAAACCCTAGATCTAGGATTTGAATTTGAATTTTCCCTCCACAAGTTTGTTAGTAAAAGATTTGAATTTCCCTCCAAAAGTTTGTTAAGAGAGCCTTCTAGGAATAGTTTCTTAAGCCGAGCCTTCTAGATGCGCCACGTGGAGCTTCTGGGTTCTTCTGGAAGCTTTGGCCGTTAGAGGGGACACGTGTACAAAATCTGGACCATAGATCTCATCATCTCACCGCGGATCCGCGGCGCCAAAGGGGTTTGGGCCACGGATCCGCTGTCCTTTATGAGCCTTGGTGCTTTATTTTTCTATTGTAATTCTTGGGCTTCCTTATGGGCCTTTTTCTGATATTTTAAATTCTCTTTTGCCTTCTGTATTACTACCGGATCTTGCATCTCGGAGTTGGCGTATTTTTTATCAGCTCTTTTCCTAATTTTGGGCTTTGCTTCTGGAATTTCCTGCATTGGACCCCAAAACAAGAGTTGCGCAATACAAGGATGATGCGATGCCATGAAACACAGTCAATTTCCCTAAAAAATGCCGGTTTTATTATACAGTACAGGTAATTCAGTATTATACAAGTGTTTTGCTAACATGTGCAATATGAATACTGAACACCTCTGGATGAATGCAAAAGATAGTGAAATTGCCGTGTTAAAAATGCAGTATTTTCGACTGATCACCGGTCGTGCCCCAAACAAATAATATACAAACAGGCAGTGACGGCAGTCCACATGTGGGACGCTCGCCCCGCGATATCAAATGTACAAATAAAACTAAACTATACTATCATTGCAACCAAGCTATCCACCACGACTAATCCACAACAACACAGCACAACACAGAACATCAACGTGAATGTCACGTTCGCAAACCCGTCTAAAAGAACTACAGCAATTAGACAAGTTGTACCGATCTAATGACATTCACGGTCGCAGATAGAAATGTATGTACTGTAAACTGTAAACAATGTTAGAAATATCGACTTCGAAATAACCCCGAAAAGCCCAAACTTGAGAATAAAACCATATCTACACTGGGCTAAACTAGCAATACCACTAAACTATTATTCCAGAGACTAGAGCACACTACAAATTTCAAGTCCAAACACAACACAAAAACCGGCCAGGCCGGAATTTTTCCCTATATGGCCGGTCCAGTGAAGTCATTTCGAGCTCGTATTTGGTGTGTGTTCTGGTGGTCATCATAGTAGTCTTCAGCAGTTGCTAAAATATTTTTAGAAGACTCGGAAAAATTCGACAGAGACTGGATTACTAGTTGGTGTTGATTTGGAGTTATTTCGGTTTCGATACTTTAACATCGTCGAAACAACTAGTATGCGGTTAATGGGTTAGCACTGATACCATGTTGGGTTACGTCAGCGCCTCGGCCATCAATCGGTGGCCAAACGCGGAACAAAAACTTTAAAAATACCGGCGCTAACGGAACCTTAATCCCGGATCGAACCATTAATCCAATACTAGTTCTATGAAAAGAGGTTTAGAGAGGTTATACCGATCGATCCGTGTCCTTCGGTCTTCAATCTCTGTCCCAAGCTCCTCGCGGCTTGCTCGATCAAGTTTGTTCTCCGGTGTCCCCGCATCGAAGAGGATCCACGTCGAGGGTTTGTAATACGGGTTCCCGCCTCAAAAACCGAAGCAACTCGAGCATCCAGTTTGCTAGCCTAGATACCCAAGATGAAGTAGAGATAGTGTGTGAATACTTTGTCTCAAAACACCCAAGGATTCTCAACTCATGAAAGGGAATGGGTGGACGTGAAAGGAGTTGCCATGGAGATAAAGAATGAGCTCAAGAAAAGGCAGCGAGTAAAAAGCTATTGTTGTGAGGTATTGTGATAAGCAACTAAAGAAAAATCCAAGAACAAAAAAATATCTGCCTTGCTCTCACAAATATCTCACAACAATACAATAATGAATCAAGCATGGCACATGGGCTCACACCATGACTCAACACCATGAGTCACCAATAGCACATGCCACAATCAATGCACCAAACCAAAACTTGCACTCACACTTTACACCTCAACAATATTAAACAGTTATAAAACCCTAAATGTTTAATACAACAAAAATAAATGGAAATGGCAACCTTAAAGTTATCTTGTAACGAATTACAAGAATACCCCTCATCCGTATATACATACCCGCATACGTATTCCGACTGAATACGAATACTACGAGACGAAAATAATCCAACAATATAATACTAGGATCCGGCTTAAACCAAAGCCTACTAGTATTATCCGTCCGATCATGATCCGTGCACAAGTGCACGTATATGATCGAACCCTGCCATAAAACCATACGGCCTCTATAACGTTTTGCCCGAATCAGGGAAACCCTCTGTGTGGGACTCTAAAGACTCGTCAATACGCTGGCAGAGGGTTTAACTACGAGCACGTCAATGGCACTAGCTGTACGTAACTGCAACCCAGGTATTGAGCGAAAGGGAGGCCGACGAGCAAACCCCTACTGAGCCTGACAGTGACAATATCCGTACAGTCCGGTTCGTTCGTCTATGAGTATCGCATATCGAGTCTAGGGGGTGGATAAAGTCAAACCCCTAATAACTTGACATTCAGTATCGGTGTGAAGCCCTTCACCACCTGAGAGACAACCGATCCTAGATCAGTAATCTTCGTCTACCCTAGTCGAGGATTTCTAGTGATGGCCATCCGTGCACAACGCGACATCAACCCCCAATACCGGAAGAGACGAATCCCTTGACGATCCGCTCACTGCCTCCATATGGCTCGGGACTGTACCCAACTAAAACCTGTTTGCATGACTCTTTTGAGCCGTGGTAGGGTAGTAATCAAAGCACAGTGGGAACTCACACGAGACAAATGACGATCTCAGGTAGAAACACTAACCTGTACACATGTCACCAGGGAACTGCTATCTGACAATAGGTATGATAGCAACTAGCATGTTCCCGGCGAGTCCGTCCGTTGTACTCATAACCTAATAAGCACCTGTATACATCTTAGGTGAACCAACTGACACCAACGGCTTGTGAGACCGGCCATCGCCCCTCGTCGGGGTCTCGATCCGTACACACTAGTCTACTCTGGAGTATTGATGTCCAATCTCGAAACTCCCACGTCTAGGGACTTTTAATGATGTGATTATAGACCCCAGCTCCCACTTATATGATCGCCATCATACTGCTGGCAGTCAAGAAAGAATCCTATGGGCTCTATCAACATTTATAGTGATCTGTAAAGTAACCTGAAACATGTACATGATGATAAAGACGAACCAGATAGCATACTATCATCTCGAGTAAGACTGTTCTACCAGTATAGGTCCTCCTCCAATCATCGCAATCGCGTGCCTGCGATCCAAAAATTTACTTGAGGGCACTATAGCCAACAAGGCCACCACGAGGTGGCCAGGGGGTGAGGCAGACCCGAAACTGCCCAAGGTGGGGGCAGTTTCGGGTCCCCACTGCCAAGACCATCTTGTGGTCGTCTTGGGGAGTGGGCCCAGCCGTTTGGTCCCCCGCGACGATCCCCCGGGGTTCCCATGCACCATCCCGTGGCTTCGCAGTTCAAACCGTGAGCTCGCGTGGTGTGCAAACATATCAAACTTTCAGTTTTCGGAACTGTTTTGTCGGCAGTTTTTGCACAACAAAAACGGCTGATTTCTAATGTCGCAAAAAGTTAATTAAGGCTTATGGAGTGGCTTTGATACCATGTTGGGTTATTCAAGCGCCTCGGCCATCAAACAGTGGCAATTGTGGAACAAAAATTTCCAAAAAAACGGCGCTAGAACAACCCGATAACCCGGATCGACCCATAAGCCCAAGATAACAAAACATGCAAAGGAGTTAGAATGGTTATACCGAATGATCTGTGTCCTTCGGTCTTGAACCATCTTCTTAAAGGCCTCCTTAATCAAGCTTGTTCTTCGGTCTCCCTTCATCGAAGATGATCCACCAGAGAGTCTATGAATCGAGCTTCAACCTCATATTCGAGGTAACTAGGGTACCTAGATCGCTACACTAAATACGGTAGAAGAAGCCATGTTTCAGTTTTCCTTTGCGGTGTTAATTGAAAACTGCTTTCCAAATTAGATTCTGACTCCAGGGCATGTATTTACCGGACTTGATTCTCATATCTGTATGGCGTTACAGATGCTAAGTAGGAGTAGAATATTGGGAATTGGGTGATTAGATCCTCAATATCAGAATTATTTGTAATTGGTAATTTTTGAGGAAATCACATGGGTTTTGCCTAATGGCGAATATTTGGTTTTTGAATATCCGTTTTTATGAACCAATTTCAAACCGATATATCTGTACGTTTATTTTATAAAGTGAGATATAACCTTTTGAAATTATGTTTATAACATTTACCTTTATCAGTTGTTGATTAGGTAAGGTGCATTCAATAACGGTGTAATTCTTCTTAACCATAATACAGTTTTCAATCTACGACACACAGGGTTTGAGTTATTAAACTTAAATGACTTATACAAAGTATTGTATGGTATCCGATGTCTTTAAGGAAAAAGGGGTTGGTGCTTGTACTATATTCCGTTTACTTATGACTTCTTTGATTTTAAACATGTATTTCGTTGAAATGTAAGGTCCAAAGATTTTAAAAAGTTCATAGGGACAAGAATAAAGTAGAGAACCATGCATTGGAAGTATCAGGTTTCTTCGAGGTGATTGAAGATGTAGATACCTATGCTAGGTATTCCATCATAGTAATTTTGAGAATTGGATTCTCTTTTAGATTACTCATCCGTAGATGCGCTCCTTGATGAGTAATGATGCATGGCCTTCTTCCATTCAGGTGATGTGCATTTGAAATAACTGGATACTATTTGAATTTGGTTTCATCTAAATCAGTGCCTTTGTTTCTATATTTGTTATATAATAGATTCATATCTTAACGATATTAAGGTATATGGAGTTGTCCGGCTTATGCTTAAAACCAGAATCCGGATAAAACTCAAGGCACGTTTCAGTAATGGCAGTTTGTTGGTTATCCCAGGCATAGATGAGGGTTTAATTTCTACCATTTGCAAAATCAATAGTTATATTGTTCTTGACTCACCACTTTTTTGTAAAATGGATTCTTTTCAAAAGACATTAGGAGGAGTAAGGTATAACGTGAAGTTATTCCAAAACCATGAACGGTTACTGAAAATTTAGTAGAACCTAAAGATTCAATTGAACAGACAATCCATTAGCTGCTCCCCAGATTTTAATAGGCAGCCTCAGCCGCTCGAGAGATACTTTGGTTTCCTCGTAGACGGTGATACGGAGGTTAGCATCATTGTTATGATGGCCCTACTAATTATCAGCAAGTCATGGGAAGTGGTAACTTCCAGGTGACCAGATTCTTGATATCCCAATTAGACTCCACTCACTTCTGTAGATTATCGAATTTGCTGGGTACTCCTGAAGGGGTAAAACCCATTAGGAGCAGGTAGATCTTTCGAGATCTGTGCAGGTGGAAATGTATCAACCTAATAAGGCTACACTTGTTGTAAAAGTTTTCGTCAAATACCCTGTATGGATTGTGATGAGACTTTTACTTCAGTGTCTACGCTGAAGTCCATACGGATAAACCCTACCATTGCTGCTGTTCGTGACTATGAAATCTGCCAGGTGGATGACTATAACATCCTTCTGAATTAGAATTTAGAAGTGCACGTGTATATGACTCTGCCAGAGGGTTGTTGTAGTCAGTGGGAGCAGCGGAAGCGTGGTGGGCAAGTTGCTAATGTCTATTTATAGACTAAAGCAACTATAGCGAAGATGGATCATCTGTTTTTGATGTGACAATCATAGTGTTTGACTTCATCAGAACAAGAGATGAACATGGTAAGAAGGTAGTAGGGAGTATTGTCCTGTGATTTGGATGACATACTCCAGATAGGAAATGACGTTCCTATACTACAATCGGTTAAACTCTGGATGTCACAAGAGTTCCTCTATATATGATCTGGAAAATGTTGCTTTTGCATTAAATGTAGTCAGCAAGTATAATCCAATCTTGGAGAAAATAAGGGAAGCAATTATCAACAAAAGAGTATGTTCTTGGTATATGGTAACGGCAGCCTCTTGCAGAAGGGGGTTATCGTTTCAGGATTGCAAGGTAACCTGGATGACAGAGTGGCTGTCAGATTTATAAGTTTACCCTCTTCTGAGGGGAAGTATGTTGGACAGCGATCCAAGAGGATACTGAGGTAGGCATGGCACAATATACTGATTAAATTCAATGGATGATATAGTCTGAGAAGTTAGTTGGATTTGGTGTTCATATTGTGAACCTGGTCCGGTCAGACATCCAGACAAATTTTAAGACAGGTATCGCACGTTTTCGGGAGATAGTCGTTCTATGCAAAGTTGAGATATAGAGAGATAAAGATAGAAACATTAGAGAGTATCCATTCACTGAGGCTATTTCTTGATCATAAATGTCCCACATGTAAGGTTGGACGTGCTCGCGCATATGCGCAGCGGAAGTGGAACTTATTGGATAACGAAAATTCCCAAAGTGCGTGATCGACCATACGCCAAGAAATCGTCCAAACACTAGTCTAGCAAACAAAAAGAGCAAAGAAAGAGTATAGAGTTTGCTACAACCTTTGTAGCATGTCTGGCTGAAATCGGAAGACCCCTTCTAAACTCCATGAGCTCTCGGACGCGTAGAAACGTCGACCGCCTCTTTGTAGATGATCCTCATTGAAAGCGGGCTGCCCGAACTCCAACCCCGTCACCAGTCGGAGAACCTTCCACCAGAGTCTTGCTATGCGTAGAGATAGACGATGTGAATATTGGGTACTCTCCCTTTTTCTCACTCCCTCACCACGGAAACTTTTGCCATTAACCTAGAGAGCTTAAGCTTTCATAAGGAAGGAAGAAGAAGAAGAAATTGTGATGGCTTGAAAAAATGAATAAATCATTCTTACATTTTTCAACCATGTCATAATAATATGACACCTTACACTCTCCCACTCTCTCTCTCATGTGTGTGTCACACACACAAGGGAGAGGGTGGCCCCACCATTATCTAAGCATAATAAATATATTTATATATATACTTGTATATTTATTTATACATAATACAAAAGAGTGGGAAATAATATATATATATATATATATATATTAAATAAGTATTAGTATATGTATCCCATACATATACACATCATGTATCACATACACGAAATGCCATCAATATCTTCTCAGTATCATATACTGTAGAGAGAGTGTGTATCATATAGACTATACTAGAAACCGCATTATAAATATGGTTATCAAGTCAACACTTGACTTGATATTCCGGCTTTTAAACTGGCTAGTATAACAATCGTTCGATTAAACGCGTATTTACATCTTTAATCGAACTCATGCACGTATCCCTATACACATGTCACATCACATTTTGCTCGGGCAGACACTTTCGTTGTGGGACTCTAAAGTCCTGTTAATACGCTGACGGTAGGTTATACAAGATCGGATTCAATTGAATCTGAAACACTTTTAGATTCAACCCTCTTTCAGGTTAACCCATAATCTTGTCAGTGGCACTAGCTGTACATAACGGCTCCCCAGGTATAAGAAAGATAAAGGCAGATCGACAAGCGAACTCATCCAGACCCGATAAAGTCTATAAGTGACATTCACCGTACAATCCAGTCTCTTCGTCAAGGAGTATCGCATACCGAGTCTGGGGAGTGGAATCTGTCGACCCCCAATAACCCAATAAGTCATGTTAACAGATGACCCATAACCAAAAAAGATACAACTGGTAACACTTACCAGTTTATCTCTACTGCCGTGGCTACGGACTTCTGGTTATAGTTGTGTCCTGCACAGCGCGATATCGACTCCCAATACTGGGAGTGATGAATTCCCTCGACCGTTCACTGACTCAGTAGATCCATGGTAGGGTAGTAATCTAAGTACAGTGGGAACACACACAAGAAACTATGGCGATTTCCCCTGTACTCATGTCACCAGAGAACCGCTTTCTGACATTTGGTATAATACCATCTAGGAGTTCTCGGCGAGTCCGTCCAGTGTAACTCATCCAATAAGCACCTGTATGCAATCATCGGTGTCAAACACCAATGGTTATGGGATCAGCCATCGCCCTGTACAGGGTCATGAAATATATACACTAGTCTAAACTGGAATACTGATGGCCGGTCTCGATATTTCTACGACTAGGGACTTTTAAGGATGTGATTATAGACTACCCAGGCCACACTAGTAGCCTACTATCATCTCGAGTAAAGATCCCTATGACAATCCTGGTAGTTAAGCAAAAATCCTATGGGCTTTATCTCATGTATTAGAGATACGTGATAACGAGTAAAACGTATACACATGACAAATAAAGACAAACCAGATAGCCTACTATCATCTCGAGTAAGACCGTTCTCTGTATAGGTCATCATGAATTCAGTAATTGCATTCCTTCAATTACGATAATTTCCTTTGGGGCACCTATATCCAAAAATCTCCCACTTGCACTCAAAGCTAATTATTGTGGTATCGCATACACACATCTCATGTGCTACTGCATACCCAACTTCTGTACTAACAGTTTCGGAAACTGTGTTCGAGAAATAGCCTCAGTGAGTAGATCCGCTATGATGTTTCTAATCGTATCTCTCTGAATCTCAACTTCGCAGAGGTCAACTATCTCCCAAAATGAGCAATACCTTCCTTAGAACATTGTTTGGATAGCTGATGGGACCTTGTTCATAAATAAACGTATTTAGGATGTATCCTCTACCGAGTCAAAATCAGCATCTAGCGTCTTGACTACCTCAGTATCCTGCTTGGCACTCTTCCAATATACTGCTCCTCATAAGAGGGTAAACTAATGACTCGCGGAAAATACTCTGTCACCCTTGTCACCACGGAAGCTGGAATAGGCAATCGCCTCCCGAAGGAGTCTGTCATTACCAAACACATGGAACATCTCATATGTTCTCCATTTCTTCCTATGTCGCTCCAGGATTGGACTAATATCTACTTACTACACCAAGTGTAAAAGCATCATCTGGTATGGTATATAATAACACATGATTGACCTCAATGCCGAAGTATGTCGAATATCATTCATGCGAGTCTCTCTTTTCATCCGTCCTGAAAGACGTCTTTTTAGAGAGGGTGACCCCACTACTTGCGGGTACAATACCTTACTGGGAGTCGTCCATTCTAAACCACTTTAGAATGGTGTTAAGATACCGAAATTTGGACAGTCCCAAAACCCTTACTAGATCTAACCCTTTAGACCTAGTCACCGGAATCAAAGAAGTGTATATATAATCCATAGAGGAGAAGCAAATGTGACAACCAATATTTGACCAAATTGTACTATAGGAACATCACTTCCTATCAAGAGTATGTATCCACATCATTATGAGGATTATGACAGTACTCTCTACAGGTTTCTTACAAATACTTGGTCCATCTCTTATTTTGATGAAATTAAACACTTTGACCGTAGCATCAAAATAGATGATCTATCTCTGCTATACCGCTTTGGTCTACAAATAGACTTAAGCAACTTGCACACTTTTCGCTGCTCCCACTGACTAAGACAACCCTCTGGTAGATTCATATACACGTATACTTCTAAATCTAATTTAGAAATACGTTACAGTCATTGTCATACCAGATATCATAGTCATGAAAATAGCAATGGCAAGTTATATCCGTATGGATTTCAGCACAAACAATAAAATAACAGTATCATCACAATCCACATCGGGTATTTGATGAATACCTGTTTACTAAAAGTCGAACCTTATTATGTTAATACCTTTCCATTTACACCGATCTCGAAAGATCTTCTTGCTCCTTATGGGTTATACCCCTTTCAGGAGTACACAACAAAGTCTATAATTTGTTGTAGTACATGGAATCCAACTAGGATAACTTGGCATCCAGCCATCAGTCAGAAATTACCACTTCCTATGGACTGCTGATAACTAGTAGGGTCATCATCACATGACTCAAGCCTCCACATCACCGTCTACGAGAAAACCGAAGTATCTCTTGGGTGGCTAAGGCCACCTACTAAATCTGCTGAGTAGTTATGGTCTGTCAGGGTCAATTGGATCATCAGGTTCCACTAAACTTTTAGTAACCGTTTGCGGTTCTGGAATTACTTCAAGTACTACCATACTCCCACTAATTTCTTTTGCAAGAAATTCCTTTACCAAGGAGGTGGTGAGTCAAGAACAAAACACTTTTGATCTTGAAAATGGTAGAAGCTATCCCTTGCGAAAGCTTAGGATAACCCACAAACTGCTATTGATATGATTAATGATGAAACATGTTTAGTGGAGATTAAACAAGGTTAGGGTTTGATTTGGGTTAGTTTCTTCTTGCACCATCTAGAAGGAATTTCTTTTGTCATGGTTAAGATATTATTGTTGATATTTTCTTATGACTCATTCTTTAACCCAACCAAACCCTATCCCTAGTTAATTCTCTACAAAAGTTATCCTTGTCATCCTTCACCATGGTTCCATGATTAATCATATATTCATTTCATTATTCATCACAAAAGGATAATGCATTATTTCTTCTTCTTCTTCAACCTTAAGCTTTGAGAAAGCTTACTAGGTTTTCCCTTTGTGATGTTTTCAAGTGAGAATTAGATATAAAAGGAAAGCATAAATACTACTCCATCATTCTCATCTAATCTAGCCAATTAGATTAGGCTGTTCACCTCATTAGAGTGAGAGAGCTTGAGTTATAGCAATTTCGACGTAGATCATCGGAGAAAAGGAACACTACAAGCTAGCATGGATCGTTCGAGTCGTGGAGCCTCTCTTGAGTCCGGAAGATCATGGATCGCGGCGAAGGGACTTCTACTCGGAGCTTATGAAGTGAAGGAGAGGACTACAAAGGTTGTAATCCCTCACACTTAGTTTTAAAGATGTTTACTTGCATGTTAAACCCTAATAATCTAGCAAAGGTCCCGGCTTTGGGTTGTTCGGCACGTCTAAACTTTTATTCGGGCATGGTTGATGCCTTATGAACCCTTGTTAGAGTGCCTAGGAACCCTACAGTGGTATCAGAGCCTAGCTAGAGCATTAGGTGACGTGTTTATGAAGTTAAAACTCCGATCGAACTCCGAAACGTCAAAACGACCCCCTCTCTGGACAAATTTTAAAAATGCAATTTTTATATATTAAAAATACTTAAAAAATTCAGCAGGTAAATATAAGTAATACTGTTGAAAACGAGCCTGCAATTCGTATGGACCGCCGCGGAACCGCGGCCAAACCTTGCTTGGGCAGCGGATCCGCGGCCGTACTATTCAATTGGGCTTTGGTTTTTCAAAAGTAATATCCATATCTGTTAGTTATAATTTCTCGGTATTTTTAATCTGACTCAAGTGTTGAGAGTTCTGGGGATTATTTTTTGTATTCATTGATTCGATCGGAAAATTTAATTTAGTTATGTTTTCCGGATATTTAGAAACTGTTAAAATGTTCGAACGGATATCATTAACTCAATTTTTCCCGGCACGAAAAACTTTCAAGTGTTGAATTTTTCTTGGGTTTAAATCTTTCAGAAAAACATGCAAGTAACGCGGTGGTCCCTCTAGAAGAACACAAACCACAACTCGATTATGTGATCGTCTGAACCGCCTCTAAACCTTAGGGTTTGGGGCAGTACGGCGTGCCACATGTGAGGCGTTGGCTTGACCCTTCTACGGCTGGACCATCGGTACTGTGACATATTCTGGGATTATTTGAACTCCTCTCAACTGTTGAGCTATTTAGGAAATCTTTGGTATTAAATTATTCGATCGAAATGTTTAATACTGTCTATTTATCTGGAATGTAATACAATATGTGGAATTCATATAGTTAGGCATGAAATGCGAAGTATGTGATATTTCGGATTTACGATGTCTAAAGTGATTGTGGATTCCAAATGTTGCAGTTTTACAATTTCTTTTCTGTGACCGTAAGCGTAGTATGTGGGGTATCGCCGGCTTCGTTGCTATACATCAACGACAATCGGGATACGCATACTTCTTTAAGTTGATGATATGAGATATTATGTGTTGCTTTGATATGTTATATTGGATTGTCGTGTTCTGAATAACCAGGGGGTTTTAAGTGAGATGAGGGTTTTTATTTTCATTCATGTAAAATTCATTTGTATGTAATATTCTTGTTAGTGTATATGCCCTAGAGGCCATTACTATATCATACTAGTTTGTATATTACTTAATGGAAGCTTGGAATATTCACCTTGTATAGACAATCTTGCTCAAAATAGTAGTATGGTACTTGGTTTGTTTCTACTTTAATGTGTACATGTGTTTCTTTTAGTATATCACCTATACACATTAGTGGAGACCTTAGGATCTTTGCTTGATTACCAGCGTTGTGATGGCAGTCACACTCGTAGGTGCTGGGTAATCCACAAGCACATCCATATGCAGGTCCCTAGTCGTAGGACTATCGAGACAGGGCATCGATACTCCGGAGTAGACTGGCGAATGCGCTTCTCATCTCAGCATGGGAGACGGTCTGTCCCATAGCCGTCAGTACGTCGTACTTGAGATAGTATGCGGTTGCTCGTTAGGTTACGAGTACACTGGACAAGATTCGTCGGGAACTGTTGGTTGGTACTATACCTATCGTCAGTTATCAGTTCCCAGGTGACATGAGTACAGCTTAGTCCGCTGACTTGACACTGTCACTTCGCATCGAGTGTATTCCCACTGTACATAGATTACTACCCTACCACGGCTCAAAGGAGTCGTGCAAACAGGTAGTAGTTGGGTGCAGTCACGAAGCACTTGGAGGCAGTGACGGTTAGAAAGGATTCGTCTCTCCCGGTATTGGGGGTTGATATCGCGCTGTGTCAAGGAGAGCCATTACACAAAGTCCCTGGCCAGGGCAAGCGAGATATACTGGTAGGTTTCAAGTGTTATCTCAGGGTGTTCTGGGCTACACTCCGACACGACTTGTACCGCTATTAGGGGACTGACGTTTACCGCCCCCCTAGGCCCACCATGCGATATTCTCAGACGAACAGACCGGACTGTCCGCAGATTGTCACATTCAGGCTCAGTAGGAGTTCAGATGGGTTTCACCTCGTCCGTCTTCTTATCGGCATCTACCTAGGGGCCGTTACGCACAGCTAGTGCCGCTTTTGGTCTGTGGTTAAACCCACTGCCAGCGTAGTGTCGAGTCTTTAGAGTCCCATACAGAGAGCTATTCGTCTTTAGGCAAAAGATTAGAGGTCGCATGGTTTTGCGACAGGGTTCGGTCACATCCGTGCACTTGTGCACGTTTAGTGTCCGGGCAGTTATCACTAGCGGGCTTCTGTTTAAGCCAGATCCTAGTGTACGTTTTGGGATTGGTTTTATCTCATTTGTATTCGTGTTCCTCGGAACGCAGATGCGGGTGTGTATGCACGGTTGACAGAGACAGAGGCAGAGAATTCTCATTAGGGTTGTTGACTGTTGACTTTTGCTAAACCCTAATGAGAATAAGAAATATGATTAATGATAATATTAATTAAGTATTATTGTGCCATGGTTGGGTTGAAAGGTTGACTTTATTGACTTGTTGACTTAGTTGACCGGTTGACTAGGTTGGACTTGTTGACCATCATCATGACAATGGCTATCATTTCTTGGCATTGACCTTGGCTTGCTTGTTTGTTCACAAATTGCATTTAATGCATGAAATGATATTGCCATTTGATATGATAACAACCATCATATAATACTCAATTATTATTATGAGTTATGATTATTTTGGATTATGAGGGCAAGGATGAAAAAAGTCTTGCTCATTATATCATTCTCATTCTCTCTCATCCAAAAGCTCTCCCTCTTCCTCTTGCTATCTCTTTCTAGTTCATGGTTCTATTGTCTCATGTGTTGAGAAGCAAGAACCATAGAAATAAAACCCAAAACACTTCTCTACTCATCCTAGTATACAAGGTCAGTTTCCTCAAGATTGATGTTGGAGCCAAAGGTAGAACCTTTCAGGTGGATCCATCTTCGACACAAAGAGACGATGAGGAGAGAACCATCCGACCACCACAAGGATTCGAAGAGAAGGAGTTCAAGTTAAGGTATAACCCCCTAACCGAGTAGGTAAAACTCCTAGTTAGGTTGTTAGATAGTTGTTTAACAAAGATCCGTATTTTGAGTCTATGTTACCCCAAAAGAAAAATCGTTTTTCATCATTTCCGCAACCCCAAAGAACCGGGGATGGGTAACTTGGACTTATAGTGGTATCAGAGCCTAGTTAAACACTATCTAATATGTTAGCAAAGTAACTAGAAGTTCGATCGAAAAGAAAATCACAAAACACGCCCGGGGCATGAACTTTCTGTCGATTTTTAAACTGCTGTAAAAATTATTTGACATATACCAAAAATCGGCTCAGGGTTTTTAGTGAACAGTGCAGAAAAACGATCCACTGAACTAACCAACTCACCGCGGAAACGCGGCAAGAAGAGCTTCTTGCCGAGGATCCGCAGCCGAGTTGACTCGGTCGTGGATCGGTTTTGCTGCAGTGTATTTATTGGGGTGTTTTGGGATTTTTGGAATATGATTTTTCTGCCCAGATTTTACAGAAAGCAAAATTTGTTTTTGGGGTTTAAAAATCCGTATTTTGATCGAACTTCTAAAGACTTAAGCTAACGGGTTATATCTGTGATGTGATATATGTATTGAACGTCTGCTAATCGCTATACGTCGATTAATGGGGGTTATACATATTTATGATCTGTAATGTTGATGGTATGTGTATATGAATTCATTGGATTGTCGCGGATGAATAGCCGGGGGGTTGTGAGATGAGAGTTTTCTTTTTTCTTTCAATTCATGTAATTTGTAATTGATGTAATATTATTTATATGGCCGCACAACCGGGATGGGTTTGTAGCCGTCATTGTATAATTTCTTTTACTGTTTTTGCTCCTAGGATAGACCCAAGGTGGGGTGCACAAACTACCGGGTATCTCGAAGTGCCGAGTGGCCTACTCACGGTGTTGAGGGAGGTTGCTTCGCTTCGGGTGCTTGGCGGGTAGTTTGCCGCACCCGTAGGGGTCTAAGATGGGGTCTTGGCTATTCATCGCGACCATGTAATCCGCTCTTCGTTACAGGCTCGTACGGAAAGCGGATTCCTAGTATATCCAATGTGTTCATCTGTGATCTGGAATGGCTATCATTGCATGTGACGAATGTGTATATCTATATATGATATCTATTTAGGCGTTGCTTATGTTTTGCATCCGCGCTAGTCCAGCCCCCGCTCTGTCGTTAGTTAAGTAACCTAACGGGTAATGACGGGGCCCCGTGGCGAATGCGGATGGCATAAGCGTACGTCATATTTTCGTTGTTTTCTGCAATTGTAGGATTAAATGATGGGACGCATTAAATTAATGCAAGAAAATAAACCAAAGTAGAGTCATTGGAACACTTTCAAAACCACTCGGTTTCTTTTCAAAAAAAACTTTTAAACGCGGAGCTTAAGCCACTCCTTTTAAAAGCTATCTCATTCCATCGATTATATCAAGTTCACTACGTTCACAGTTTCGCCAAAACCATTCGTAGCCCTCCATCATTTCAGTTAAATATTCGGTAGTATTCAAGCTATGTATTTTGACCTCACGCCAAGGCATAGTGATTGGTAGCTGCCGGATATTTATCTGTTGCATAAATAGAATCCATTGGTTTGAGACAGTCGTACTTCCATTTTGGCCTACGTCAAGGGTAGGTACGGGTGGGTTCAAATTAACCTGGATAATGATGGGTAGGACTTGACATGTGACTTATGACATTTTGACCACACGCCAAGGTCATAAGAGCATGGGGCAAAAATCCACATCGGGAGTTTCAAAAGAAACTAAAACTTGCTAGCGCTGGATACCATTTGAAGTGTGATTATTCTGGTAGGATTCCTTCAGTTTTGTCACGCGATGATATTTGGATCCCAATCCTACTGTGAGTATATGCTACTCCTCCGGAACTTTCTCACTTAACGATCAATTATATAAACCAAGTAGGTGTCTAGAAAGGTGTTAGCGAGGCTACGCCCAAAGGGAAAAGAGGTTATTTAATTAAGGAACTTCGCGAAAGCGTTGGAAAACCTCCCTCGAAGTACCAACACTGGCCTGGCTGAACGGTTAAGCAAGTACTGTACGGTGAGATTGATCCCGACTAATTCTTCCTTTTCTGGTTTGAGGAGGGATTCGAGAGACAGTGGGAGCCATCCTGTTTAGACAAATTAAAGACCACTCTAAACTTGCAAGAGCATCATGCTAAAGTGTTTCTTCCCTCTCTCCTAATTGCAGCGACCAAACAACATGACTGGACTTAAGTTACTGTCACGACTCGAAAGTACGGAACGTGACCGGCACTTAGATTACGAAGCGTCCAGAAGCGCCACGTAACCTAAGTAAGCCGAAGCCCAGAAATCTAAACCATGAAAAAGAAGAAGAAGCAGTAAAAGAAAATATGAAGGAACAAGTTTAAAACATCAGCAAATTTTCCCAAAATTTTCGGCAGAGTCTCCTCTATAAAAACTGGCCCCCAAACAGGTACAACAAGTATAATATACATAAACAACAAAAAAAACATCCCCAAACGGGAGCTAACTCAACGCCAACAGGCGGAAACAACCACAATAAGCACAATAATATACAACGCCAAAGGGCGAGGCTCAAAACTCAAAAGAAAACAAAACCACCAGATCAGAATAATACATGCGCGACTCTAAGGTCGAAATAAAAGACTGGCCCAATAAACTTATCAAGTAATACAAATATGGTTGATGGAGCTTACTAGATACAAATGAATGAATAAAAGTACAATAGTGGTTCGGATACAAGTGAACCAACCTACCGTGCAAATCACCCTGAAGAAAAGATGTGCCAACAAGCTGCCACGGAAACCTGTACATCGAACCTGTAAAGAATTTGGCACAACGGGGGTAAGTTGCCAACTCGTGAGTAGAAGACATCTACGAAAAGAAATCGAATGCACGACGCTATCCTAGGTCATAATAATGCACTATTATATTCCAATCAACAGTAATAGCAGGGTAAAACTACGTGTAAGTGCAGATACTCCGTGCTCGTGTCAGTGCCTCATATAATACTATGCCATATGAAATGAAATGCATGAACCATGAATGTATAGTAACAAATCCTGAAATCCAGATATATATGTGTAAGAAATCTTTAGCTGTTATCATAGTAAAATGTGTATAAGAATCTGAAATCTCAACAATGAAATCCATGGAAATCCGTGTCAAGTATCGACACAACACATGTAATCTCAAGTCTCAATATCTCGAGCTCCGTCAGTCCGGATCGGCCCATATCATCAAATCTCACGACAACGGTTGGTATCCTCCGGATATCCGCCGCGCCAGACATCACCGGTAGGTAGCCTTCCCCTGCCAGGCTCATCGTCTACAACTCGATCTTCTTGCCCCGGGGTACCATACCGGGCCCACCATGTACCCGAGACGGTTCATCCACTCCTCGAATCGGGTCTCGAAATCCATCAGAAAACATGAAATCTCATGGTTGACGACACATACATCACGAGAAAACCGCATCTTATGTTTTTTAAAAAGAGAGGAGGAGGAGAGAGAGAAGTTTTTACATATTCTTGGGTTTTCCCCAAAATCCAGAAATCTCATAGAAATCCAAATCTCAAAATCATGAGTAACTATATGATAAGTGTCGGCATATGCCTATAATACTGCATGATAACATGAAAATATGAATGCATGAATGTCTAAGCAATAAATATCATGTCTGTACTAATGTCAGAGAATAATCACAATATTATATCGGTCTAGTTGTTAACTGATTCTATCCATAAAAGACAATAAGATCTAAAGTGTACGTGACATAGCAATTACCGATGATGATGTGTGTGAGCCGGCAAATAAGTGTGCGTGGAATATGCGCATCATCGGTAATAGTGCTGGTGTCCTAACAGGTAAAGTTTATACTGATTATAGCAACATATAAAAGAACATGCACCATGATGATTACAGTATGAATGCAAGACAGATGTGCATTATCCACTTCACTGCGATATACGAGTACAACCACCACTATATAAATCAAACCTAAACTAGTGTCTATCTAACCTTCTAAGGAACTTAACCTAAGAAACTAGTCCTGAAGAAACAAGAGTCTACCTAGGTCTGAATCAATATCTCTAATAGTCGGCGATCCAGCCTCAATAGCGTCACGTACGAAGTATGGCTTCCTCAATCAAGAGTGCGGATCAATCATCATATCTATGCCTCGTACGGTAAAATCCATCGTACGGCATCCCAATATCGGGGTACGGGTCAAGTATCTCCTAGGTGTCTCATTATTCGTATAATGTCATATGTATCATATTGTGATTAAGTCATACTTATCCCATATCGTGATCAATCACAAGTTACAGTCCGGGTACTATTTTAGAGTTCCATGAACCTCAATATCATCACTACCCATTATAATTTATGTATACCTGTTCATTATCTCATTCTCTAATGATCCGCTAACACTTTAATACGACTGTATAGTCAAGAATCACGGCCTCAAGCCCAGTTCTGCCGTTTCATTCCCGTGTATCATATCACATCAATCAATCCCATATACGTGTTGTATATTCATGTATATACCTATACCTAGTTCTATATATATACACATACACGTATACCCCATGTCGAGTTTCAGTGTGTGCGTGTGTGTGTTTCTGTCTGAAACCTACGAACCTCTTCCAAGGTACTTATCCTCTGATGTAGTTTTCCTAAATCAGTCTAGTCCAGCCTAGGGTCAATACTAGGGTCCTACTAATTAAGAACCTAGGGTCACATCTGGTTTCCTAATGACACTAAGTACTATTCCTATGCTACGTTGCGGGGGTGCTAAACGCCATCCACCCGACTTCCCCCCGTAGATATGCATCTACTCACCTGGTCCATGTCTGCAGAAGACAGTGTCGCCATCCTCCTCTTCATCGCCCGCAGTCCACATGAGGGATACCTAAACGCAAACATATAAATAGTATCGTAAACTGAATCACATACGAATGTCAAACGATACAAGGAACAAGCACAGGTTAAAACCTATGTCCCGTCCACACAAAAGAACCAAATATCGCTCGATATCGGCGTACAAACTCTGATGGATCGAGATAAACATCAACAAATAACTCGTAGTTTTAAAATACCTTACTTATATTATAAAACATGATTAAATCCATCGAAACCCTAAAATCAATCAAATCGTCTAATTTCGTAAAACCCGAAAATGCCAATTTACCGTTTTTCATCAAAACTTGACATTTAAATGAAACCAATGGTCATAAAACTCATTAAATAGCATAACTAGACTATACAAACCATTACAATATTTTTATTACACAAATTTGTATTAATTTGAAATTTCTAGTTTGCAACCTTTAACAATTTTCAAGCAAAATACCGCAATTCCACTACAAAACATGATTTTGCATGGATTAATGTATTAAACTACAATTCATGATTATAATGATATAATGAAACCATGATTATATTTTTAATTTCATTTATTTAGGAATTTCCCAAAATCTAGTTTACAAAAATAGCCTTTTATTAATATTTTTCCAATTATCACAAGAAACTAGTGATCATACTAAGTTTTTCATTCCTTTAATATGCTCATATTTCCATTAAAACTACCATCTAATGATAACCACCTTAATAAGAATTTTATTTTACCCACAAACACATTTTAGAAAAATCTAGTTAGCTAAATAGTTTAATTAAAACAATTTGAATAAACAATTTATTATACAACAACCATGCAAGAATTTTCCACTTCTAAAAATGGTAGACTAGTTATTATAACCCTAATTAATTAATAAAAATCCTAACTTGAATTTACAAACCCTAACTTGAATTTTAGAAATTGAACATAGAATTAATCTAACAAATCTAATTATGCTTTAAAAGAAATATCTAATAGAAATAAAACAAAAGAAGGAAATTTATACCTTCAAAATATGAAATCCAAACATGAAAATGAGCCTCCAAAATGCATGCTTTCCCACACCAAAATCCATGTCAAGAAGAGCAAAGAACAAAGGGTAGGAATTTATTAGGATTTTGTGCAATTTTTATTAAATTTTGGAGGATTTTTGATGATTTTTGGAGTTGAAATAAAAATGAAAAATGGGGGGGCTGCCATGGGGGTGTGGCCGGCCTTGCAAGGGAGAGAGGGAGAAAGAGAAAAGAGTTTCATGAGTTGTGTAGAAACTTCATCAATTAACATCTCACTTTATGTCTTTTCATGAATTTCTTCATTTTCTTTCATTCCTTTACTAAAACAACCTAGAAAACTCTAGAAAAATGGGAAAATTTAGAAATAAATTTTGCATGATACACACTATATTCTAATATGCCATGTTTCCTTTTTACAAATTAAAACCATCCAAATTTGTAATTTACACTAATTTAGTGTAAAAATAAAGCTTATGTTAATATTTAAAATAATTAATTTAGGAAAAATATTTTATTAAACTAAAAATTTATAAGTGGCTAAATAAACTCCATTTACTAGTAATTACATAATTAAAATAGGTATTTTTGAAATTATAATGAAAAACAATCACGGTTTGGTTTTACGAAAAATACAATTTTCTTTACCGAAAATCATAAAATTCACTTAAACAATTTTATTCATTTAATTATTTATTTAATTATTTTTAAAATGTTACAATCTTCCCCCCTTTAAGAAATTCGGTCCCCGAATTTAAATTAAAACTCCCCCTCCAAATACTAAAACATTTAGCAAAACACTCAAATCGTCGGGGCTCCGAAATCATCAATACATAACAAAAATCAAATCCGTCAAGCATTACGCAATCATCGGAGTTATGGCGAGAATAAAATATCAAAACCCAATATGAAAACCATCATAACATACATCAATCTGTAACTTATATATAGTGCGCATCATAGTAAAACCGTACAAATATCTGGATAAGGAAATATGCAAACACCCCTTTTTGAAAATTGCCGTGTGATGCACGTGTCACGGCATAAGTAGCGGACGTTTATTTAAAAAAATAACTATATATATATATATATATATATATATATATATATATCTTTTATTTAACATACACGTCCCGCCTGGTTACTAAATCAAATAATAATGATTATGAAAACATACTGCTCAAACTGAAATCAATCCCAATCACATCAATAAAATATCATGTGCGTCCGGTGCGCACTGAAATCGAAACCAAATACAGATACCACGAATACACACAACAACAAAACTAAGTGCAACAGGTGTGCACCAAAAACATCTGTCAAGTGCAACGAGCGTGCACGACTCAATATCAGGTGCATCTAATCTGCACAAAACCCCGATTTAGTGCATCTGGTATTCACAAAATCGCATCAAGTGCGCCAAGTATGCGCAAGAATCCTAATCAGGTGCACATGGTGCACGAAAACATACATCGAATATCAAAATCGAAATCACAGCATAAAAATGCATGAAAACTAGGTCGAAACATATGTCAAAATCATGTGTAACCCCTATGCACGAAATCAAATAAAAAAAATCTCAAAATATATAAAACCAAATCAAGTGTACCGGGTGTGTACTAAACAACATCAATACGACTGATACATGAAACACAAATAGAATTTAATGAAGGTACACACATGAAATACCAATCGTAGAACAAAGTCCTCAAAATACCAAAATCCAATCAACGAAAATATGAAATTCAAATCACTAAATCACAATCGTAAACACTATCGTCAATGTGTGACTCTTTCCTCTGATGTCGATTGCTTCGAACTCGTCCCTTCGTAGCTGTGCTGGCTGCGCTACCGACGGCAATACTCATATCTAGAGTCTCCCACGTAGTCGATCCCTTCACTTGATATCCGGACTACATTAAACTTTTCGATCGATCCATCAAAATCCCATAATTCCCCAAGAGCTCAACACTCAAGTACAGTTTAAAAATATCCGGTACATACCCCAGAATCGATGATCCAGCCGTAGAAGGGCAAACCCAAGCCTCACTAATGGCATCGCGGAACTGCCGTAAACCCTAAGGTTCAAGGGCGTTCTCGTGGTCATTATGCCGAGTTAGGGTTTCATTCTTCTAGAGGGTCCATCGAAATACCTGCATGTTCTTCCGAATACCTTAAACTTGGGAAAAAGGTTTTCTGATAATCGTTCGAACCCTTTAACTTCATCCGGACGGCATATGAATACCCTTCGTTCGCACGCTAAGCAATGCTTCAATCCTCAAGAATTAACGATACCCTAATGATTATCGCATTCGAGCCGCAGCTCCCTCTGCCCGTGGTAACAGAAACCACCATCCGATATCGACGAAGATAGATCAAAGAAACGAATGAAATACGGTGCAAGCAATGTACATCCTAAGGCTTCTTAAGCAGAGTAGCGTATCGTAAGTATGCCGCGGACCATACCCACGGTACGTTACTCTACCTAAATCGCCTACTCCATCAACCAAGGGTCACCTAGACTTATACAAGGTTAAACCTAGCGCTCTGATACCAACTTTGTCACGACCCGAAAGTACGGAACGTGACCGGCACTTAGATTATGAAGCGTCCAGAGGTGCCACGTAACCTAAGTAAGCCGAAGCCCAAAAATCTAAACCATGAAAAAGAAGAAGAAGCAGTAAAAGAAAATATGAAGGAACAAATTTAAAACATCAGCAAATTTTCCCAAAAATTTCGGCAGAGTCTCCTCTATAAAAACTGGCCCCCAAACGGGTACAACAAGTATAATATACATAAACAACAAAAAAAAACATCCCCAAACGGGAGCTAACTCAACGCCAACAGGCGGAAACAACCACAACAAGCACAATAATATACAACGCCAAAGGGCGAGGCTCAAAACTCAAAAGAAAACAAAACCACCAGATCAGAATAATACATGCGCGACTCTAAGGTCGAAATAAAAGACTGGCCCAATAAACTTATCAAGTAATACAAATATGGATGATGGAGCTTACTAGATACAAATGAATGAATAAAAGTACAATGGTGGTTCGGATACAAGTGAACCAACCAACCGTGCAAATCACCCTGAAGAAAAGATGTGCCAACAAGCTGCCACGGAAACCTGTACATCGAACCTGTAAAGAATTTGGCACAACGGGGGTGAGTTGCCAACTCGTGAGTAGAAGACATCTACGAAAAGAAATCGAATGAACGACGCTATCCTAGGTCATAATAATGCACTATTATATTCCAATCAACAGTAATAGCAGGGTAAAACTACGTGTAAGTGCAGATACTCCGTGCTCGTGTCAGTGCCTCATATAATACTATGCCATATGAAATGAAATGCATGCACCATGAATGTAAAGTAACAAATCCTGAAATCCAGATATATATGTATAAGAAATCTTTAGCTGTTATCATAGTAAAATGTGTATAAGAATCTGAAATCTCAACAATGAAATCCATGGAAATCCGTGTCAAGTATCGACACAACACATGTAATCTCAAGTCTCAATATCTCGGGCTCCATCAGTCCGGATTGGCCCATATCATCAAATCTCACGACAACGGTCGGTATCCTCCGGATATCCGCCGCGCCAGACATCACCGGTAGGTAGCCTTCCCCTGCCAGGCTCATCGTCTACAACTCGATCTTCTTGCCCCGGGGTACCATACCGGGCCCACCATGTACCCGAGACGGTTCATCCACTCCTCGAATCGGGTCTCGAAATCCATCAGAAAACATGAAATCTCATGGTGGACGACACATACATCACGAGAAAACCGCATCTTATGTTTTTTAAAAAGTGAGGAGGAGGAGAGAGAGAAGTTTTTACATATTCTTGCGGTTTTCCCCAAAATCCAGAAATCTCATAGAAATCCAAATCTCAAAATCATGAGTAACTATATGATAAGTGTCGGCATATGCCCATAATACTGCATGATAACATGAAAATATGAATGCATGAATGTCTAAGCAATAAATATCATGTCTGTACTAATGTCAGAGAATAATCACAATATTATATCGGTCTAGTTGTTAACTGATTCTATCCATAAAAGACAATAAGATCTAAAGTGTACGTGACATAGCAATTACCGATGATGATGTGTGTGAGCCGGCAAATAAGTGTGCGTGGAATATGCGCATCATCGGTAATAGTGCTGGTGTCCTAACAGGTAAAGTTTATACTGATTATAGCAACATATAAAAGAACATGCACCATGATGATTACAGTATGAATGCAAGACAGATGTGCATTATCCACTTCTCTGCGATATACGAGTACAACCACCACTATATAAATCAAACCTAAACTAGTGTCTATCTAACCTTCTAAGGAACTTAGCCTAAGAAACTAGTCCTTAAGAAACAAGAGTCTACCTAGGTCTGAATCAATATGTCTAATAGTCGGCGATCCAGCCTCAATAGCGTCACGTACGAAGTACGGCTTTCTCAATCAAGAGTGCGGATCAATCATCATATCTATACCTCGTACGGTAAAATCCATCGTACGGCATCCCAATATCGGGGTACGGGTCAAGTATCTCCTAGGTGTCTCATTATTCGTATAATGTCATATGTATCATATTGTGATTAAGTCATACTTATCCCATATCGTGATCAATCACAAGTTACAGTACGGGTACTATTTTAGAGTTCCATGAACCTCAATATCATCACTACCCATTATAATTTATGTATACCTGTTCATTATCTCATTCTCTAATGATCCGCTAACACTTTAATACGACTGTATAGTCAAGAATCACGGCCTCAAGCCCAGTTATGCCGTATCATTCCCGTATATCATATCACATCAATCAATCCCAAATACGTGCTGTATATTCATGTATATACCTATACCTAGTTCTATATATATACACATACACGTATACCCCATGTCGAGTTTCAGTGTGTGCGTGTGTGTGTTTCTGTCTGAAACCTACGAACCTGTTCCAAGGTACTTATCCTCTGATATGGTTTTCCTAAATCAGTCTAGTCCAGCCTAGGGTCAATACTAGGGTCCTACTAATTAAGAACCTAGGGTCATATCTGGTTTCCTAATGACACTAAGTACTATTCCTATGCTACGTTGCGGGGGTGCTAAACGCCATCCACCCGACTTCCCCCCGTAGATATGCATCTACTCACCTGGTCCATGTCTGCCGAAGACAGTGTCGCCATCCTCCTCTTCATCGCCCGCAGTCCACATGAAGGGTACCTAAACGCAAACATATAAATAGTATCGTAAACTGAATCACATACGAAAGTCAAACGATACAAGGAACAAGCACAGGTTAAAACCTATGTCCCGTCCACACAAAAGAACCAAATATCGCTCGATATCGGCGTACAAACTCCGATGGATCGAGATAAACATCAACAAATAACTCGTAGTTTTAAAACACCTTACTTATATTATAAAACATGATTAAATCCATCGAAACCCTAAAATCAATCAAATCGTCTAATTTCGTAAAACCCGAAAATACCAATTTACCGTTTTTCATCAAAACTTGACATTTAAATGAAACCAATGGTCATAAAACTCATTAAATAGCATAACTAGACTATACAAACCATTACTATATTTTTATTACACAAATTTGTATTAATTTGAAATTTCTAATTTGCAACCTATAACAATTTTCAACATTTTTCAAGCAAAATACCATAATTCCACTACAAAACATGATTTTGCATGGATTAATATATTAAACTACAATTCATGATTATAATGATATAATGAAACCATGATTATATTTTTAATTTCATTTATTTAGGAATTTCCCAAAATCTAGTTTACAAAAATAGCCTTTTATTAATATTTTTCCAATTATCACAAGAAACTAGTGATCAAACTAAGTTTTTCATTCCTTTAATATGCTCATATTTCCATTAAAACTACCATCTAATGATAACCACCTTAATAAGAATTTTATTTTACCCACAAACACATTTTAGAAAAATCTAGTTAGCTAAATAGTTTAATTAAAACAATTTATATAAACAATTTATTATACAACAACCATTCAAGATTTTTCCACTTCAAAAAATGGTAGACTAGTTATTATAACCCTAATTAATTAATAAAAATCCTAACTTGAATTTACAAACCCTAACTTGAATTTTAGAAATTGAACATAAAATTAATCTAACAAATCTAATTATGCTTTAAAAGAAACATCTAATAGAAATAAAACAAAAGAAGGAAATTTATACCTTCAAAATATGAAATCCAAACATGAAAATGAGCCTCCAAAATGCATGCTTTCCCACTCCAAAATCCATGTCAAGAAGAGCAAAGAACAAAGGGTAGGAATTTATTAGGATTTTGTGCAATTTTTATTGAATTTTGGAGTATTTTTGATGATTTTTGGAGTTGAAATAAAACTGAAAAATGGGGGGGCTGCCATGGGGGTGTGGCCGGCCTTGCAAGGGAGAGAGGGAGAAAGAGAAAAGTGTTTCATGAGTTGTGTAGAAACTTCATCAATTAACATCTCACTTTATGTCTTTTCATGAATTTCTTCATTTTCTTTCATTCCTTTACTAAAACAACCTAGAAAACTCTAGAAAAATGGAAAAATTTACAAATAAATTTTGCATGATACACACTAAATTCTAATATGCCATGGCTCCCTTTTACAAATTAAAACCATTCAAATTTGTAATTTACACCAATTTAGTGTAAAAATAAAGCTTATGTTAATATTTAAAATAATTAATTTAGGAAAAATATTTAATTAAACTAAAAATTTATAAGTGTCTAAATAAACACCATTTACTAGTAATTACATAATTAAAATAGGTATTTTTGAAATTATAATGAAAAACAATCACGGTTTGGATTTATGAAAAATACATTTTTCTTTACCGAAAATTATAAAATTCACTTAAACAATTTTATTCATTTAATTATTTATTTAATTATTTTTAAAACGTTACAGTTACTACTAGATAAAAACATACTGACAGGGCCAAACTACAAAGATTGGCTCAGGAATGTCAAAATGGCAATCACTTATGACAAGTTGGGGTATCTCCTTACCACCAAAGCTCCCCCTGTCCCAGGTCCGAAAACCAGCGTCGCGGATAAGGAAATCCGTAAGACCTGGTAAATCGACTGTGCGAAGGCCAAGTGCCTCGTGCTTGCCTCTATGGTCAATGAATATCAGAGGAGGCACGAGAATATGGACCTTGAATCCATATTTCTCCATACAAAAGAACTGTATGGAGAGCAATCCCGTATCGCCAGATATGAAGTCTCGAAAAAGCTGTTTTCGGTGAGATTGGCCGTCGGATCATCGGTAGTGGAACACATGCTTAAGATGATTGGCTTCATTAAGGAGCTCGCGGACCTTGGGACCACGTTAGAGAACGAGCTCTACACGGACTTGATTCTCCAGTCCCTTCTTTCCACTTACGCCCAGTTTATCCTGAACTTCAACTTGCAAGAAAAAGAAGTTGAACTTTCAGAACTCCTCAACATGCTGAGGAGTGCGGAGGGCACCCTACAGAAAGGTAGGGAAACATCCACTTTGTTTGTAGGAGGATCTTCCTCTTCTAGGTCCGAGGCGAAAGCCAAGGGAAAGAAGAAGAAAGCCCCCGCCAAACCAAGGGGCGGTGTTAGTAAAGTGGATACGAAGGGAAAGACAAAGGCAACAAAGGTAGCGGGAAAGCTTGTGGATAAGGAAGAATGCTTTTACTGTCACAAGAATGGACACTGGAAAAAGGATTGCAGGGCTTGGAAGGCCAGAAACCAGGATCTGAAGCAAGTTGCGGATTCAGCTTCAGGTGTGTATGTTATTGAAAACTGTCTATCAATAAACTCTACGTCCTGGGTATTGGATACCGAATCAGGATCTCATATCTGTAATTCTTTGCAGGCACTGAGAAATCGTAGGGTTTTGAAGGCAGGTGATATGACCCTCAGAGTTGCAAACGGAGCTGTCGTGGATGCTGAGTCCGTAGGGGACTATCACCTGGGATTTTCAGATGGACACGTTTTGGTTTTGCGTGATTGTTATTTTGTACCCAATGCAACCTGTAAAATCATATCTGTATCTTTATTATCTAAAGAAGGTTATGAATTTGCATTTGTAAGTAATGTTGTGAACATTCACCTTAATCAAGTTTTGATTGGGTCAGGTACATTAAGCATTGGTATATACGTATTAAACCAACCATAGATTTTCAATGTCCAGAATACACACAAAAGAAAGCCTCCGGAAACAAATCATGCTTTCTTATGGCATTGTAGACTGGGTCACATCAATGAGAGAAGGTTGACGAAGTTACATACAGAAGGATATTTGGATCCGTTCGAATATCAATCATATGCAACTTGTCAATCCTGTCTCAAAGGAAAGATGACAAAGACTCCGTTCACTGGACACAGAGTAAGAGCGAGCGAGCTCTTGGGACTCGTACACAGCGATGTGTGCGGCCCAATGTCTACGCATGCGCGAAGCGGTTATTCTTACTTCATTACTTTTACGGATGACTTTTCAAGGTATGGATATGTCTTCTTAATGAAACATAAATCCGAAGCCTTTGGAAAATTCCAGGAATATAAGAATGAAGTAGAAAAACAAACAGAAAAAAGTATCAAGATACTGAGATCTGATCAAGGTGGTGAATACTTAAGTGCCGAGTTCCTGGATTACTCAAAAGAGAATGGAATTCTCTCTCAGCTTACTCCTCCGTACACTCCGCAACATAACGGTGTATCGGAGAGACGGAACCGAACCCTATTGGATATGGTACGGTCCATGATGAGTAACGCTGAGTTGTCGCGATCATTCTGGGGATATGCGCTAGAATCAGCTGCATACCTTTTGAACCGAGTTCCAACTAAGACTGTGCCTACCACACCATATGAGATATGGAGTGGGAAGAAACCCTATTTTCAATATATGAACATCTGGGGATGTCCAGCTTTTGTCAAAAAACAGCATGCGGACAAACTCGAGGCACGCTCAGTACTGTGCAAGTTTGTGGGATACCCAAAGAACTCCAAGGGGTATCTCTTCTATTACGCAGATGAACAAAAGGTCTTTGTTTCTCGTAATGCCTAATTTCTGGAACACCAGTTCTTAGAAAAGGAAATAAGTGGGAGCGCAATAGACTTGGAATAAATTCCAAAACCAAAGACTATTACTGAAAGCTTAGTAGAACCAGAGGGTTCAAAAGAACAGGACATTCCTATGCCGCTCCGCAGGAGTAGTAGACAGTCTCATCCGCCCGAGAGATACAACGGTTTTCTCATAGATGGGGATAGAGAGGATTGCATCATTGATTATGATGAGCCGACTAGCTTCTAGCAGGCCATTCAGAGCGTTGACTCGGTAAAATGGCTGGATGCAATGCGGACCGAAATGGAGTCCATGTACACCAACAAAGTATGGACGTTGGACTTTGCTCCAGATGGGGTAAAGCCCGTAAGATGCAAGTGGATCTTCAAAACGAAGATTGGTGTAGATGGACAGGTTGAGACCTATAAGGTTAGACTTGTTGCAAAGGGTTTTCGTCAAAGACCTGGTTTGGACTATGACGAAACCTTTTCTCCAGTGGCTATGCTAAAATCCATTCGAATCCTTCTTGCCATTGCTGCCTTCCACGATTATGAGATTTGGCAGATGGACGTAAAGACCGCTATTCTAAATGGAAATTTAGAGGAGTGTGTCTATATGGACCAGCCAGAGGGTTTCATTCAGAGTGGGAGCAGCGGAAAGGTGTGCAAGTTGCTTAAGTCCATCTATGGACTAAAGCAGGCATCGCGGAGTTGGAACATCTGTTTTGATGAGACGGTCAAAGAATTTGGCTTTATCAAAAATGCAGATGAACCATGCATCTATAGTAGATTTGTAGCAAGAACTGTCGTATTCCTCGTTTTCTACATGGATGACATTCTCTTAATCGGAAATGACATTCCTATGCTACAATCTGTCAAAGGGTTCTTGTCACACAGGTTCTCCATGAAAGACCTGGGTGATGCCTCTTACATTCTGGGTATCTGGATCTATCGTGACAGATCCAAGAGGATATTAGGACTTTCACAGTCCAGGTACATCGACACTATACTGAAAAGATTTAGTATGGAAGATTCCAAGCGCGGTAATCTACCGGCTTGTCACGGGATCACCCTCTCCAAAAAGATGTCTCCCAAGACTGATTTGGAAAGGGATCGCATGTCTATTATACCCTACGCTTCTGTGGTAGGCTCTATAATGTATGCGATGTTGTGTACCAGACCAGATATAGCTTATGCACTGAGTGTGGTAAGCCGGTATCAGTCAAACCCTGGGGAAAAGCACTGGATAGCGGTAAAGAACATTCTCAAGTACCTGAGAAGGACTAAGGAGATGTTCTTGGTGTATGGCAGAAAAGACCTCCAGATCGAGGCCTTTGCTGACTCCAGCTTCCAGAGTGACAAGGATGATTCCAAGTCCATGTCAGGTTATGTCTTTACCCTCAATGGAGGGGCGGTGTGTTGGAAGAGTTCCAAACAGGAAACCGTTGCTGACTCGACGATGGAAGCGGAATATATCGCTGCTGCAGATGCCTCAAAAGAAGCCGTCTGGATAAGGAAGTTTCTGTCAGAACTTCAAGTGGTTCCGTCCATTGTTAATCCAATACCTCTGTATTGCGACAACAACGGGGCTATAGCTTTAGCAAAGGAACCCAGGTCCCATCAGAAGTCTAGACACATCTTGAGGCGGTATCACCTAATCAGGGAGATCGTAGGTCGCCAAGAGATCGAGGTTCAGAAAGTTACTACGGAAGATAACACTGCTGATCTACTCACAAAGGCCTTACCCCAGACTCAGTTTGAGCGGCTGATCGAGATGATAGGTCTTCGATACGCCGGTTCATGGCCTTAGTGCAAGTGGGAGACTGTTAGTGTATATTCCCTAGAGGCCATTACTGTATCATACTAGTTTGTATATTACTTAATGGAACCTTGGGATATTCACCTTTTATAGACAATCTTGCTCAAAATAGTAGTATGCTACTTGGTTTGTTCTACTTTAATGTGTACATGTGTTTCTTTTAGTATATCACCTATACACATTAGTGGAGCCCTTATGATCTTTTCTTGATTACCAGCGTTGTGTTGGCAGTCACACTCGTGGGGGCTGGGTAATCCACAAGCACATCCTTATGCAGGTCCCTAGTCGTAGGACTATCGAGACAGTGAATCGATACTATGGAGTAGACTAGCGTATGCGCTTCTCATCCCAGCATGGGAGACGGTCTGTCCCACAGCCGTCAGTACATCGTACTTGAGATAGTATGCAGGTGCTCGTTAGGTTACGAGTACACTGGACAGGACTAGTCGGGAACTGTTGGTTGGTACTATACCTATCGTCAGTTATCAGTTCCCACATGACATGAGTACAGCTTAGTCCGCTGACTTGACACTGTCACTTCGCCTCGAGTGTGTTCCTACTGTACTTAGATTACTACCCTACCACGGCTCAAAGGAGTTGTGCAAACAGGTAGTAGTTTGGTGCAGTCTCGAAGCACTTGGAGGCAGTGACGGTTAGATAGGATTCGTCTCTTCCAGTATTGGGGGTTGATATCGCGCTGTGTCTAGGAGAGCCATTACACAAAGACCCTGGCCAGGGCAAGCGAGATATACTGGTAGGTCTCCAGTGTTATCTCAGGGTGTTTTGGGCTACACTCCGACACGACTTGTACCGCTATTAGGGGACTGATGTTTACCGCCCCCTAGGCCCTCCATGCGATATTCTCAGACGAACAGACCGGACTGTACGCAGATTGTCACATTCAGGCTCAGTAGGAGTTCAGATGGGTTTCACCTCGTCCGTCTTCTTATCGGCATCTACCTGGGGGCCGTTACGTACAGCTAGTGCCGCTTGCGGTCTGTGGTTAAACCCACTGCAAGCGAAGTGTCGAGTCTTTAGAGTCCCACACAGAGAGCTATTCGCCTTTAGGCAAAAGAGTAGAGGTCGCATGGTTTTGCGACAGGGTTCGGTCACATCCGTGCACTTGTGCACGTTTAGTGTCCGGGCAGTTATCACTAGCGGGCTTTGGTTTAAGCCAGATCCTAGTGTACGTTTTGGGATTGGTTTTATCTCATTTGTATTCGTGTTCCTCAGAACGCGGATGCGGGTGTGTATGCACGGTTGACAGAGACAGAGGCAGATGATTCTCATTAGGGTTGTTGACTGTTGACTTTGTAAGTCCACGTTGCCCACCCCGGTACTTGCGGGGAGGCGGAAAACGGAATAAAAATCGAATTTTTATGAACTTAGGCAACATGGACTAGACTATGAAGGATCTTTGCTAAACAAAAACAAGCTAAAGCTAACTAGAAACTAGCTAAGTGCTAGAAAGGTTATACCTTGGGCTTTATGTCCTTCTCTCCTTGTTCCTTGGAGTGGTGGAAGGAGGTCACCTTAGTCGTCTTCTCACGTCGAAGAAAGATCCACCCGAAAGCCTCGACCTTTGGCTTCAACTCCAAGCTAGAAGTAACTAGGGTGCAAGAAGTGCTAATCCTTGAACCCTAGATGAGAGTAGAGATTATCAAGAAGAGGTTTTTCTCAAGCTCAAGTGTTTCTCAACACATGAGAGGGGAGAGCTTGAGGGAGAGGAAGAACAAGAGAGAGAAAGTGAATGATAGAATGAGAATAAAATGAACCATTCTCACATATAAGTGTGTATTATTTTAATTAGATAATTAGTAAGATAATTGTCATGGCTTAATCAAGACATGACCATTATCATTTCATATTTAATGCAAATTGCAAGGATCAAAAAGAATCTTCCAAATGAAATGATGATGGTTAAAGTGTCAACCAAGGTCAAATGGTCAACAACCATAACCATGCACAATTATTAAACTAATATTAATTAACCATAATACACACATAAGCATTAGGGTTAATAAAATGACAATGGTCATTAACCCTAATCAAAGTCCTCTCCCTCTGTCTCAAGCAACTGTGCATACGCACCCGTATTCGTGATCCGAGGAATACGAATACAATGAGAAAAACCAATCCCAAATCATATACTAGGATCCGGCTTAAACCAAAGCCCGCTAGTATAGGCTGTCCGGACAGCAAACGTGCACAAGTGCGCGGATGCGAACGAACCCTGTCGCAAAACCATGCGACCTCTACTCATTTTTCCTGAAGGCGAATAGCTCTCTGTGTGGGACTCTAAAGACTCGTCACTACGCTGGCAGTGGGTTTAACCACAGACCGCAAGCGGCACTAGCTGTACGTAACAGTTCCCAGATAGATGTCGATAAGAAGACTGACGAGGTGAACCCCATCTGAACTCCTACTGAGCCTGTATGTGACAGTCTCCGTACAGTCCGGTCTGTTCGTCTGATACATCGTATGGCGGGCCTAGGGGAGCGGTGAACGTCAGTCCCCTAATAGCGGTACAAGTCGTGTCGGAGTGTAGCCCAGAACACCCTGAGATAACACTGGAAACCTACCAGTATATCTCGCTTGCCCTGGCCAGGGACTACTCGTGTAATGGCTCTCCTAGACACAGCGCGATGTCAACCCCCAATACCGGGAGAGACGAATCCTGTCTAACCGTCACTGCCTCCAAGTGCTTCGGGACTGCACCCAAAAACTACCTATTTGTACGACTCCTTTGAGCCGTGGTTGGGTAGTAATCAAAGTGCAGTGGGAACACACTCGAGGCGAAGTGACAGTGTCAAGTCAACCGACTAAGCTGTACTCATGTCACCTGGGAACTGATAACTGACGATAGGTATAATACCAACCAACAGTTCCCGACGAGTCCTGTCCAGTGTACTCGTATCCTAACGAGCACCCGCATACTATCTCAAGTACGACGTACTGACGGCTGTGGGACAGACCGTCTCCCACGCTGGGATGAGAAGAGCATACGCTAGTCTACTCCGGAGCATCGATGCCCTGTCTCGATAGTCCAACGACTAGGGACCTGTATAAGGATGTGCTTATAGATCACCCAGCTCCCACAAGTGTGAGCGCCATCACAACGCTGGTAATCAAGCAAAGATCCTAAGGGCTCTACTAATATGTATATCAGCGATATGCTAAAAGAAACTCATGCACATATTGAAGTAGAGACAAACCAGGTAGCATACTACCATTTCGAGCAAGATTGTATATACAACTGTGAATATACCAAGCTTCCATCAAGTAATATACAAACTAGTATGATACAGTAATGGCCTCTAGGGTATATACACTAACAATCTCCCACTTGCACTAAGGCCATGTACTGGCGTATCGAAGACCTATCATCTCGATCAGCCGCTCGAACTGAGTCTGGGGCAAGGCCTTGTTGAATAAATCTGCTGTGTTATCTTCTGAAGCAACCCTTCGAACCACGATCTCCTGGCGATCCCCGATCTCCCTGATCAGGTGATACCGCCTCAAGATGTGTCTGGATTTCTGATGGGACCTGGGTTCCTTCGCTAAAGCTATAGCCCCGTTGTTGTCGCAATACAGAGGTATTGGGTCAACAATGGACGGAACCACCTAAAGTTCTCTCAAGAACTTCCTCATCCAGATAGCTTCTTTTGCGGCATCAGATGCAGCGATGTATTCCGCTTCCATAGTCGAGTCAGCAACGGTTTCCTGTTTGGAGCTCTTCCAACACACCGCCCCTCCATTGAGGGTAAAGACAAAACCCGACATGGACTTGGAATCATCCTTGTCACTCTGCAATCTGGAGTCAGCAAAGGCCTCAATCTGGAGGTCTTTTCCGCCATACACCAAGAACATCTCCTTAGTCCTTCTCAGGTACTTGAGAATGTTCTTTACTGCTATCCAATGTTTCTCCCCAGGGTTTGACTGATACCTGCTTTCCACACTCAGTGCATAAGCCACATCCGGTCTGGTACACAACATCGCATACATTATAGAGCCTACCGCAGAAGCGTAGGGTCTGATAGACATGCGATCCCTCTCCAAATCAGTCTTGGGAGACATCTCTTTGGAGAGGGTGATCCCGTGACAAGCCGGTAAATTACCGCGCTTGGAATCTTCCATACTGAATCTCTTCAGTATGGTGTCGATGTACCTGGACTGCGAAAGTCCTAATATCCTCTTGGATCTGTCACGGTAGATCCGGATACCCAGAATGTATGAGGCATCACCCAGGTCTTTCATGGAGAACCTGTGTGACAAGAACCCCTTGACAGATTGCAGCATAGGAATATCATTTCCTATTAAGAGAATGTCATCCACGTATAAAACGAGGAATACTACAGTTCTCGCTACAAATCTACAATAGATGCATGGTTCATCTGGATTTTTGATAAAGCCAAATTCCTTGACCGTCTCATCAAAACAGATGTTCCGACTCCGCGATGCCTGCTTTAGTCCATAAATGGACTTAAGCAACTTGCACACCTTTCCGCTGCTCCCACTCTGAATGAAACCCTCTGGCTGTTCCATATAGACACACTCCTCTAAATGTCCATTTAGAAAAGCAGTCTTTACATCCATCTGCCAAATCTCATAATCGTGGAAGGCGGCAATGGCAAGAAGGATCCAAATGGATTTCAGCATAGCTACTGGAGAAAAGGTTTCGTCATAGTCCAAACCAGGTCTTTGACGAAAACCCTTTGCAACCAGTCTATCTTTATAGGTCTCAACCTGTCCATCTACACCAATCTTCCTTTTGAAGATCCACTTGCATCCTACGGGTTTTACCCCATCTGGAGCAATGTCCAACTTCCATACTTTTTTGGTGTACATGGACTCCATTTCGGTCCACATTGCATCCAGCAATTTTACCGAGTCGACGCTCTGAATGGCTTGCTGGAAGCTAGTAGGCTCATCACAATCTATGATGCAATCCTCTCTATCCCCGTCAATGAGAAAACCGTAGTATCTCTCGGGCGGATGAGACTGCCTACTACTCCTGCTGAGTGGCGTGGGAATGTCCTGATCTTTCGAACCCTCTGGTTCTACTAAGCTTTCAGTAATAGCTTGTGGTTCTGGAATTTCTTCCAGCTCTATTGCGCTCCCACTTAATTCTTTTTCTATGAACTGGTGTTCTAGAAAGTGGGCATGGCGAGAAACAAACACCTTTTGTTCCTCTTCGCAATAGAAGAAATATCCCTTGGAGTTCTTTCGATATCCCACAAACTTGCACTGTACTGAGCGTGCCTCGAGCTTGTCCGCATGCTGCTTTTTTACAAAAGCTGGACATCCCCATGTCTTATGTGATTAAGACAGGGTCTCTTCCCACACCACATCTGATATGGTGTAGTAGGCACAGTCTTAGTTGGAACTCGGTTCAAAAGGTATGCAGCTGATTCTAGCGCATATCCCCAAAACGATCGCGGCAACTCAGCGTTACTCATCATGGACCGTACCATATCCAATAGGGTTCGGTTCCGTCTCTCCGATACACCGTTATGTTGCGGAGTGTATGGAGGAGTAAGCTGGGAGAGAATTCCATTCTCTTTTAAGTAACCCAGGAACTCGGCACTCAAGTATTCACCACCTCGATCAGATCTTAGTGCCTTGATACTTTTGCCTGTTTATTTTTCTACTTCATTCTTATATTCCTGGAATTTTTTGAAAGCCTCGGATTTATGTTTCATTAAGAAGACATAACCGTACCTTGAAAAGTCATCCGTAAAAGTAATGAAGTAAGAATAACCGCTTCGTGCATGTGTAGACATTGGACCGCACACGTCGCTGTGTACGAGTCCCAAGAGCTCGCTCGCTCTTACTCCATGTCCAGTGAACGGAGTCTTAGTCATCTTTCCCTTGAGACAGGATTGACAAGTTGTATACGATTGATATTCGAACGGATCTAAATATCCTTCTGTATGTAACTTAGTCAACCTTCTCTCATTGATGTGACCCAGTCTACAATGCCATAAGAAAGTTTTATTGATTTCTGGTGACTTTCTTTTGTGTGTATTCTGGACATTGAAAATCTATGGTTGGTTTAACACGTATATACCGTTGTTCAATGTACCTGACCCAATCAAAACTTGATTAAGGTGAATGTTCACTACATTACTTACAAATGCAAATTCATAACCTTCTTTAGATAATAAAGATACAGAAATGATATTACAGCATAATAACAACTACGTAAAACCAAAAAGTGTCCATCCGACAATCCAAGGTGATAGTCCCCCACGGCCTCAGCATCCATGCTAGCACCGTTTGCAACTCTGAGGGTCATGTCACCTGCCTTCAAAACTCTACGCTTTCTCAACGCCTGCAAAGAATTACAGATATGAGATCCTGATCCGGTATCCAATACCCAGGATGTAGAGTTTATTGATAGACAGTTTTCAATAACATACACACCTGAAGCTGAAGCCGCAACTCGCTTCAAATCCTGTGTTCTGGCCTTCCAAGCCTTGCAATCCTGTTTCCAGTGACCACTTTTGTGACAATAGAAGCATTCTTCCTTCCCCACCAGCTTTCCCGCTACCTTTGTTGCTTTTCCTTTTCCCTTCGTATCCACTTTACTGACACCGCCTCTTGGTTTGGTGGGGGCTTTCTTCTTCTTACCCTTGGCTTTCGCCCTGGATCTAGAAGAGGAAGATCCTCCTACAAACAAAGTGGATGTCTCCCTACTTTTCTGTAGGGTGCCCTCAGCACTCCTCAACATGTTCAGAAGTTCGGAAAGTTCAACCTCCTTTCCTTGCATGTTGAAGTTAAGGATAAACTGGGCGTAAGTGGAAGGAAGGGACTGGAGAATTAAGTCCGTATAGAGCTCATTCTCCAACGTGGTCCCAAGTTCTGCGAGCTCCTCTATGTAGCCAATCATCTTAAGCACGTGTTCCGCTACCGATGATCCGACGGCCAACCTTGCCGAAAACAACTTCTTCGACACTTCGCATCTTGCGATACGAGACTGCTCTCCATACAGTTCTTTTGTATGAAGAAATATGGACTCTAGGTCCATATTCTCGTGCCTCCTCTGATGTTCGTTGTCCATCGAGGCAAGTACGAGGCATTTGGCCTTCGCGCAATCTATTTCCCAGGTCTTGTAGATTTCCCTATCTACGACACTGGTTTTGGGACCTAGGACAGGGGGAGCTTTGGTGGTAAGGAGATACCCAAGCTTGTCGTAAGTGATTGCCATCTTGACATTCCTGAGCCAATCTTTGTAGTTTGGCCCTGTCAATATGTTTTTATCTAGTAATAACTTAAGTCCGGTCATGTTGAATGGTCGCTGCAATTAGGAGAGAGAAAAGAAACACTTTAGCATGATTCTCTTGCAAGTTTTGAGTGGTTTTTAGTTTGTCTAAATAGGATGGCTCCCACTGTCTCTCGAATCCCTTCTCAAACCGTAAAGAAAAGATTAGTCAGGATCAATCTCACCGTACAATACTTGCTTAACCGTTCAGCCAGGCCAGTGTCGGTACTTCGAGGGAGGTTTTCCAACGCTTTCGCGAAGTTCCTTAATTAAGTAACCTCTTTTCCTTGTGGGCGTAGCCCCGCTAACACCTTTCTAGACACCTACTAAGTTTATAGCATTGATCGTTAAGTGAGAGTTTTCCTGAGGAGTAGCATATACTCACAGTAGGATCGGGTTCCAAATATCATCGCGTGATAAAACCGAAGGAATCCTACCAGAATTATCACACTCCAAATGGTATGCAGCGCTAGCAAGTTTCAGTACTTATGAAACTCTCGATGTGGATTTTTTCCCCATGCTCTTATGACCTTGACTTTGGCCAAAATATCATAAGTCACATGTCAAGTTCTACCCATCATTCTCCTGGTTAATTTTGACCCACCCGTACCTACCCTTGACTTTGGCCAAAATGGCAGCACGACTGTCCCAAACCAACGCATCTATCTATGCTGCACATGAATACCCAATAGCTACCAATCACTATGCCTTGACTTTGGCCAAAATACATAGCTTGAATACTTTTTAACCATTCATGTGGAATGACGGAGGGCTACGAATGGTTTTGGCGAAACCGTGAACGTAGTGAACTTGATATAATCGATGGGACGAGATAGCTTTTAAAAGGAGTGGTTCAAGCTCCGCGTTTAAAAGTTTAGTTTTGAAAAGAACCGAATGGTTTTCAAAGTGTTCCAATCGACTTTTACTTGGTTTATTTTCTTGCATTAGTTCTTTTAATGCGTCCCATCATTTAATCCTACCATTGCAGAAAATAACCAAAATATGACGTACTCTTATGCCATTCGCATTCGCCACGGGGCCCCGTCATCACCCGTTAGGTTACTTAACTAACGACAGAGCGGGGGCTGAGCTAGCGCGGCTGTAAAACATAAGCAACGCCTAAATAGTTATCATATATAAATATATAGCAATGATAGACATTACAGATCACAGATGAATACATTGGATATACTAGGAATCCGCAATTCGTTCGAGCCTGCAACGAAAAGCGGATTACACGGTCGCGGTGAATAGCCAAATACCCTACCCAAGACCCCTACGGGTGCGGCAAACTACCCGCCAAGTACCCGAAGCGAAGCAACCTCCCTCACCACCGTGAGTAGGCCACTCGGCACTTCGAGATACCCGGTAGTTTGTGCACCCCCTCCATGGGTCTATCCTAGGAGCAAAAACAGTAAAAAGAATTATGCAATGACGGCTACAACCCCGACCCGGTTGTGCGGCCAAACAAATATTATTACATCAATTTACATATTACAATGAATGAAAGAAAAAGCAACACTCATCTCTCATCCACCCCGGCTATTCATCCGCGACAATCCAACCCATTCATATACACATACCATCATCAATCACAGATCACAGATATGTATAACCCCGACTAATCGACATATAGCGATTAGCCGACGTTCAATACATATAAACATCACAGATATAACCTTTTAGTCAAAGTGTATTGAAGTTCGATAAAAAAATACGGATTTATAGGCCCCCAAAAACAAATTTCTATTCTGGAAAATCTTGGCACATATAAACCATCTTAAAAATCCCAAAACCAAGCCAGAAATACACTGCACCAAACTCGACCCAGAGAAGAGCCAAGACGGCCGCGGTTGCGCGGCAATAGCTTGCTATTGCCGTGGAACCGCGGCTCTTTGGTCGAATCACTGGATCGTTTTTTGTGGCTTTCTTCACAAAACCCTGAGATGATTTTTGGAGTATGATTTATTTTGTTTTGAACAGAAAAATTTTTAACAGAAACTTATGGTTTTGAAAACTCGGTTTTTCGATTTTTCCGATTCGAACTTTGGTACACTCTACTACCTAGCTAGTTTATGTTTAGTTAGTCTCTGATACCACTGTAAGTCCACGTTGCCCACACCGGTACTTGCGGGGAGGCGGAAAACGGAATAAAAATCGAATTTTTATGAACTTAGGCAACATGGACTAGACTATGAAGGATCTTTGCTAAACAAAAACAAGCTAAAGCTAACTAGAAACTAGCTAAGTGCTAGAAAGGTTATACCTTGGGCTTTATGTCCTTCTCTCCTTGCTCCTTGGAGTGGTGGAAGGTGGTCACCTTAGTCGTCTTCTCACGTCGAAGAAAGATCCACCCGAAAGCCTCGACTTTTGGCTTCAACTCCAAGCTAGAAGTAACTAGGGTGCAAGAAGTGCTAATCCTTGAACCCTAGATGAGAGTAGAGATTATCAAGAAGAGGTTTTTCTCAAGCTCAAGTGTTTCTCAACACATGAGAGGGGAGAGCTTGAGGGAGAGGAAGAACAAGAGAGAGAAAGTGAATGATAGAATGAGAATAAAATGAACCATTCTCACATATATGTGTGTATTATTTTAATTAGATAATTAGTAAGATAATTGTCATGGCTTAATCAAGACATGACCATTATCATTTCATTTTTAATGCAAATTGCAAGGATCAAAAAGCATCTTCCAAATGAAATGATGACGGTCAAAGTGTCAACCAAGGTCAAATGGTCAACAACCATAACCATGCACAATTATTAAACTAATATTAATTAACCATAATACACACATAAGCATTAGGGTTAATAAAATGACAATGGTCATTAACCCTAATCAAAGTCCTCTCCCTCTGTCTCAAGCAACTGTGCATACGCACCGGTATTCGTGATCCGAGGAATACGAATACAATGAGAAAAACCAATCCCAAATCATATACTAGGATCCGGCTTAAACCAAAGCCCGCTAGTATAAGCTGTCCGGACAGCAAACGTGCACAAGTGCGCGGATGTGAACGAACCCTGTCGCAAAACCATGCGACCTCTACTCATTTTGCCTGAAGGCGAATAGCTCTCTGTGTGGGACTCTAAAGACTCGACACTACGCTGGCAGTGGGTTTAACCACAGACCGCAAGCGGCACTAGCTGTACGTAACGGTCCCCAGGTAGATGTCGATAAGAAGACTGACGAGGTGAACCCCATCTGAACTCCTACTGAGCCTGTATGTGACAGTCTCCATACAGTCCGGTCTGTTCGTCTGATAGATCGCATGGCGGGCCTAGGGGGCGGTGAACGTCAGTCCCCTAATAGCGGTACAAGTTGTGTCGGAGTGTAGCCCAGAACACCCTGAGATAACACTGGAAACCTACCAGTATATCTCGCTTGCCCTGGCCAGGGACTACTCGTGTAATGGCTCTCCTAGACACAGCGCGATGTCAACCCCCAATACCGGGAGAGACGAATCCTGTCCAACCGTCACTGCCTCCAAGTGCTTCGGGACTGCACCCAAAAACTACCTGTTTGCACGACTCTTTTGAGCCGTGGTAGGGTAGTAATCAAAGTGCAGTGGGAACACACTCGAGGCGAAGTGACAGTGTCAAGTCAACGGACTATGCTGTACTCATGTCACCTGGGAACTGATAACTGACGATAGGTATAATACCAACCAACAGTTCCCCACGAGTCCTGTCCAGTGTACTCGTAACCTAACGAGCACCCGCATACTATCTCAAGTACGACGTACTGACGGGTGTGGGACAGACCTTCTCCCACGCTGGGATGAGAAGCGCATACGCTAGTCTACTCCGGAGTATCGATGCCCTGTCTCGATAGTCCAACGACTAGGGACCTGTATAAGGATGTGCTTATAGATCACCCAGCTCCCACGAGTGTGAGCGCCATCACAACGCTGGTAATCAAGCAAAGATCCTAAGGGCTCTACTAATATGTATATCAGCGATATGCTAAAAGAAACACATGCACATATTGAAGTAGAGACAAACCAGGTAGCGTACTACCATTTCGAGCAAGATTGTATATACAACTGTGAATATCCTAAGCTTCCATCAAGTAATATACAAACTAGTATGATACAGTAATGTCCTCTAGGGCATATACACTAACAAACTTTTGCTAAACCATAATGAGAATAAGAAATATGATTAATGATAATATTAATTAAGTATTATTGTGCCATGGTTGGGTTGAAAGGTTAACTTTGTTAACTTGTTGACTTAGTTGACCGGTTGACTAGGTTGGACTTGTTGACCATCATCATGACAATGGCTATCATTTCTTGGCATCGACATTGGCTTGCTTGTTTGTTCACAAATTGCATTTAATGCATGAAATGATATTGCCATTTGATATGATAACAACCTTCATATAATACTCAATTATTATTATGAGTTATGATTATTTTGGATTATGAGAGCAAGGGTGAAAAAAGTCTTGCTCATTCTATCATTCTCATTCTCTCTCATCCAAAAGCTCTCCCTCTTCCTCTTGCTCTCTCTCTAGTTCATGGTTCTTTTGTCTGATGTGCTGAGAAGCAAGAACCATTGAGATAAAACCCAAAACACTTCTCTACTCATTCTAGTAGACAAGGTCTAGCAAACCAAGTGTTCTAGTTTCCTCAAGATTGAGGTTGGAGCCAAAGGTAGAAGCTTTCAGGTGGATCCATCTTCGGCAAAGAGACGACAAGGAGAGAACCATCCGACCACAACAAGGAGTCGAAGAGAAGGAGTTCAAGTTAAGGTATAACCCCCTAACCGAGTAAGTAAAACTCCTAGTTAGGTTGTTAGATAGTTGTTTAACAAAGATCTGTATTTTGAGTCCATGTTACCCCAAAAGAAAAATCGTTTTTCATCATTTCCGCAACCCCAAAGAACCGGGGACGGGTAACGTGGACTAACAATTCTTTTATTGGGACACTTCCGGGATGAGGTTGATGTCACCAGTGTATATTATTTACTTTTCCGCATTAGGTAGACCCAAGGAGGGGAGCACAAGTAACCGGGTTCTAGGGTCCAGTGGGAGGCCATCTCGGGGAGTCGAGACCGGGTCTCCTAACCCTAGAATTGGCAGTGTTGCTTGCCGTTCTCGTAGGGGTCTAGGGATGTGGGTTTGGCTACTCATCGCGACCGTGGAATCCGTGTTTTATACCGGCTCGTATTAAAAACACGGACATCCTAGTATATCCAATATTTCATATATGTTCTTCTGCTGCAATATTCTGTGATAAGATCATATTACTGTCTGAGACGAATGCTTATACTATATATATATGCTGATATATAAATATTACTGCTTTCGTTTCTTCTGTGATGCTTAGGAAGCATAAGCTGATGGGATTTATTAATGAGATTAATAAAAGAAAAGAAACCTAAAATATGTTGTAGAATCAAAACTTTATAAAATGGGTAGCTACAGTTTTGCTTTGCATAGCGGTATATTTGTTATACCCTGCACCTTATTCGATGAGGAAAGAGCCGAGATCCCTTCACCGGGAGTGACCTCTTTAGCGAAACTGGCAGATGCTACAAACTCGCGGTTTAGTTTTTGACAGCTTATATAGTTCTTTCTTTGCACAGCGGTATATATGATATATCCTGCGCCTTATTCGATGGGGAAATAGCCGAGATCCCTTCACCGGGAGTGATCTCTTTAGCGAAACTAGAAGCCTCAAAAACACTCCTTTTCAAAATCACTTGTTTCTACAACGATATCAAGTTCATTACGCAATAGGTTTTCTAAAAAACTGTCGTAGCCTTCCGTCATTTCAGGTAAATCTTACTTAGTATTCGTGCTGCGTTTGTTGACCTTGTCAGGGCACAGTGTACGGTAGCTAATTAATGTTTATATGCTAAAACATGAGATGCGATTGGATTAGGGTATTCGTACGGCCTTGTTGACCTTGTCAAGGGTCATGCGGGTAGGTTTTATTCGATCGGGAAATGACGGCTTGAACTTGACTTGCGATTTATGGTTTGTTGACCTTGTCAAGGTCATAGATCGCTAGGGGCAAAAAAATATTATCGGGAATTTCAAGTGTTGAAATTTGCAATGAGATTGCATACTTTCTATGAGATAGATGGATCCTGATACCCACTACGAGTAAGAGTTACTCCTGGGAGAGTTTTACACAGGACAATTAGCCGATCAAGTAGGTGTCTAGAAAGGTGTTAACGGGTTATGCCTCTGGGAAGACGAGGTTTATTTTAATTAGGTCCGTGCGATAGCACGGGGAACCTCCCTCAAATACCGACACTGATCTGGCTGAAAGATTGACGAAATTGTAGGGTGTAATTAATCCCGGCTAATCTTACCTTTTAGGGTTTGAAGGAAGATTTGATAAAAACAGTGGGAGATATCCTGATTAGATAAGATAATAACCAATCTAATCTTGCAAGAGCATACGCTAAAGTGTTTTCCTTCTCTCTCTCTCCAGGCAGCGACCATGTCAGGACTTAATCAAGATAATAATATGGATGTATTGACTGAACCCATTTATTATACTAAGCAGGGGATCGTTGGTCCCGTTCTTTTTTATAAGAGTTATAAGACTGAACAGGAAACAGGAGAATATCTGGATTCTCATGCCGCCCAAACAAAGAACATGCATGCTGATGCATCTTCTTCGGGTGTGTTAGTTATTGAGAACTGTTTCTCAGTTCACCGTACGTCCTGGGTATTAGATACCGGATCAGGATCCCACATACGTAAATTGTTACGTGGGCTACGTAAAGGTAGAGAACTGGGAAAGGGTGATCATTCCGTACAAGTAGGGAATGGTGCAAGTATTGCAGCCAAAGCAGTTGGCGAATATCACCTAGTATTACCAAGTCGTAATACACTGATTCTGAATGAGTGCTATTATATACCGAACATGATGTGCAACATTATATCAGTTTCTTTATAAAGTAAAGAAGGATATAATTTTGTAGTAAAGTATAATGTTATGAACATATTCCTAGATCAAAAGTTGATTGTCAGGTATGTTAAATAATGGCATATTCATTCTCAATCAAAATACAGTCCTCAATTTACCAAAACACACACAAGAGGAAGAGTTCAGAAATGAACGAATCCTTCTAGTGGCATTGTAGACTTGGTCATATCAATGCGACACGACTAGCTAAGTTACATAAGGATGGATATTTGAATCCGTTCGAATTATCATCTTATGATACTTTCCATTCATGTCTCAAAGGCAAAATGACCAAAGCTCCGTTTAGTGGACACGGAGAAAGAGTTATGGAACTCTTAGGACTGGTACATAGTGATGTATGCGGTCCCATGTCTACACACGCCAGGAACGGTTCTTCCTACTTCATTACATTCACTGACGATCTCTCAAGATACGGACATGTGTTCCTGATGAAACATAAGTCTGAAGCTTTTGAGAAATTCAGAGAATATAAGCACGAAGTAGAGAACCAAACAGGCAAAAGTATAAAGATCCTTCGATCTGATCGAGGAGGAGAGTACTTAAGCAATGAGTTTCTAGATTATCTAAAAGAGAATAGGATTCTCTCTCAGCTTACACCTCCCTATACACCACTGCACAACGGTGTATCGGAGCGGAGAAATCACACCCTATTAGATATGGTGCGCTCTATGATGAGCAATGCTGAGTTACCTATTTCCTTTTGGGGGTATGCACTGGAGACAGCGGCATACCTACTGAATCAAGTTCCAACTAAATCAGTACCTACCACACCATATGAGATATGGAGTGGGAAGAGACCGTATCTTAAACGAGTTAAGATATGGGGTTGTCCGGCTTATGTCAAAAGGCAAAAACCGGACAAACTCGAGGCACGATCAGTTCTTTGTAAGTTTTGTAGGGTATCCAAGCAATTCGTATGGATATCTATTCTACCACAGAAAACAACAAAAGGTGTTTGTTGCTCAACATGCCACCATTTTGGAAAAGGAATTTCTTGCAAAAGAAATTAGTGGCGAAGAGGTAGAGCTGGAAGAGGTTCCAGCACCACAAACTACAACCGATGATTTATTGGAGCCAGAGGATTCAATAGTACCCGAGGAACCCCAGCCTCTCCGCTGATCTAGCAGGGTTTCTCATCCACCTGAGAGATACTACGGTTTTCTTATTGATGGTGGAAGCGAGGATTGCATCATGGAAGATGATGACCCGACTAGTTTCGAGCAGGCCATCACGAGTGGTGACTCTGTGAAATGGCTAGATGCAATGCGATCTGAGATGGAATACATGTTGTAACGTTTTAAAATAATAAAATATGAATTTTTGATTTTTTTTTAATTTAATATTATTTTAATGAATATTTTAATATTCCAGTAAAATTAAATACAAATAAATGGGGAAAAATTATGGAAAATTCTAAAATAGGGTAATTTATGGAATTATGCCATTTTAAAGTTTTTAAGATTATTTATATGCTAATATAGTGCTAATCGCGATTAAAAATCGCTAATCGGATTTTTGGCATTTTGTGCAAAAATGTGCACATATCATTTTCCACACTTATTACACTTGTGTTACATTTCTATTGCCATGGTTGTTCTTTTGGGTTCACTATTGGAGTGAGAAGGAAAAGAAAAGAAAAGAAAGAAAAAGTAAGTATGATGATGAGAGAGAGAGAGTAGTTGCTTTTGACTTTTTAAACCATACTCCCATCATTTCCTCACACCCATTTCTCTCTCCCCTCTCATTGAGCTGCTGCTGATCCTGCTCCTGCTCCCTCATCTCCCTCCCCTTCACTTCAAAGATCCCTCTCATTTCATTCACACTTCACAAAACTTGCTCCTAAGGTCACTAGCTACACATTGAACCTAGCAAGATTGGATTTGGAGGACTTTGAGCAACTCAAGAATTTTCTTGAGTTGCCAAAGGAGGTAATTTTTGCACATATTAGATGTAGTATCTCATTTCTTGTGCATCAATACTAGTTTTGTGTCGAAATGGTGTCGTTTGATGGATTTGCGAAACTTCAAGTTCGGGTTTATGTGAGATATGAAATTAAAGATGAAATTGAGGATTGTGGTGACCTTAGAACCCCTTGTGTGATGCTAATTTGGACCAAAACCTGAACTTGAAACCAAAATACGGATTTATGAGACGATGTAGGAAAAAAACTATGAATCTGTGATCGTATTTAAGAATCTGCTATCACCCCGAGACCCCAAAACTAAAACTGAGTTGACAGTGAGATGTGCAGGCACCATGGAACCACCACACCAAACCCTAGCCTCCAACTCCAAAGTACGGCCGCCAATTATTTCCTTCTGGCCGCAAATTGCAGCTAGAGCAGGAGGGAATTGCCTCGATTTTGGTGCATGGCCCTATTTCTAGTAGTCTTGACCCTGGGTATGTGTAGTTTTGACAAATTCCTGTTAGGGTAAAATCTGGGTTGATTTGCTTCAGTTGGCGTATGATTTACGACTTGTTTTAGCATGGATTTTGGTATTTGGTGATTCGTTTCTGTCGGGTGGCGTTTGGACGTCAACGACAAGTGGATATTGAACGTGTTTACATGCGAGACGATAGGTTTTTACATATGTGAGTAGCGTGTGCTATTTTGGTTTTCGATGTGATTTTCATGTGCTTTAGCGTTGTGATATACTTGTAGGTACCCTACGTGATGTTGAGGCAAAGAAGATGAAGATGGCGACATCGGCACCGACACATGAGAAGCAAGGTGAGTAGATTTATATCTACGGGGAGAAGTCGGGTGGATGGCATATAGCACCCCCGCAGTTCGTGGTGATGTTTACGAATACGTATACACACATATTTTATTATGTGTTGTTTAGGATTATTGATGGTAATAATGGTATTATTGATGATAATGATGTATTTGTTGGATATATGTATGCCCTAGAGGCTATTATATGATAATGGATGTATCTGTACATGTATATATATATATATATTCAGTGTACATTTTTGCTCGACATGATAGTATGCTATCTGGTTCTACTTTATCTGACATGTTGATTTGATCATGCTTTTATTCATTCATACATGCTGATAAAGCCCTGGGGATATCGGCTTGACTACAGTGATTATGATAGAGATCATAGTAGTGGGACATCTGTAGTTTATAAGCATATCCTGAAATGTCCCTAGTCGGAGGTGTATCGAGACGGGGCATCGATATACCATAGTAGACTAGCGTATATGATACTAGACCCATGTGATGGGCGATGGATGTTCCCACATTCATCGATGTTTGACATCAAGATCATATACGGGTGCTCAGTGGTGACTGGGTACACTGGACGGACTCACCGAGAACTCCTATATGGAATTATATCTATCGTCGGATAGCAGTTCTCAGGTGACACTGGTACAGGTTAGTCTGTAGACCCGAGATCGTCATAGAGTCTTGTGTGCTCTCCCACTGTACTTTGATTGCCACCCTACCACGGCTCTACTGAGTCGTGCAAACAGGTGGCCGTTGGGTACAGTCCCGAGACACACGAAGACGATGAGCGATAGGAGGGGTTTCGTCTCTCCCGGTATTGGGAGTTGATGCCGTGCTGTGCCCGACTGGTTATATCAGTAAGTCCCTGGCCAGGGCTGCTGAGATTTGCTGATAATTGTTATCAGTAGTTTCTCGATCTGTTATAGACCATTCACCGGCACGACTTATTGAGTTATTGGGGTCGACGTGACCATCCCTAGGCTCGATATGCAGCATATTTGACGAAGAGACCGGACTGTACGGTAGTGTTGCCGGTTGGCTCGACGGGAGTTGTAGCAGGTTCGCTTGTTTTCTTTTGATCGCTCAATACCCGGGTGGCCGTTACGTTTAGCTGACCGCTTGCGGCTTGGGGTGCTTGATATGATCATCACCCACTGCCGGTGTATTGACGAGTCTTAGAGTCCCACAAAGGAGTTACCTGGTCCAGGCGAAACGTTGTGGTGCGCGTATGCGATATGCGCATGGACCCGATTAAAATGCGCGTACAGGATACCGTATATTGATCGGGCGGCTTGCTTTTGGTGGGGTCATATGTGATATGGCCGGATTGATAAATCAAGTGTTGATTTATCATTTAACCATTAGTTTTCTCACTTGAAACCTTTTCTTGTTCATGATGGATGTATGCATGCATGTATGCTATCTTTCTTTTAGTTTCATGCACATATGGATGTGCATACATACATACATACATACATACACCATCTATCATGGTTGATTACACATGGATAATGGTGGCAATATAAGACTCACACCATGGATAAATATATTCATTGTTATTTGTTTTTTTTTTAAACAAAATGGAAAAGGAAAGGATAATTCTTGACTTGTTTCTACATCCTTCTTTAACCTAACCATCCTCACCTACCCTTAACCTTTGATTAAAATTTCCTTCTATGTTTTAAACTCTAATTAAATAATAACTCAAACATTTAACCATGGTTTGAGATGAGAAGAAATAAAATATATATAGATATATTTCATTTCTTTTCTTAGGTTAATCTTTTCTCTTCTTCAAAAGAAAAGCCATCATCTTCCTCCTTCTTCTTCCTTTGCTCTCTAGTTTCTTCTAGTGAGCAAAACATACATCAAGAAAGGTTTTTGAAGTGAGAATTATAACCACAACATCATTCTACACAAGTTTAGCCCACTTGTGTAGAGTGTTATCTTCATTTCTCCTCTTGAAAAGTGAAGTTGCAAGTTTAGACTAGGAGCTTCAGGTGGATCGTCGTGGACGCTAGAAGACTTCAAGAGAACCTTCCTCCAACACTCAAGAGGCCAAAGAGTTCAGCAAAGGGAGCTACAAAGGTTGTAGTCTAGAAACCCTAGCCTTTGTCGCTTGTAAAATCATGAAACCCTAATTTTCTAGGATAAGATCCTTTGTATGCTTGCTTAGCACCAAAAAAATTTGATCATTGTGACATGTGATGCTTCCAAACTCTACATAGGGTGCTAGGTAAACCTAACATTGGTATCAGAGCCGACCTAGAACATTAGGCGACACTTTTACAAAGTAAAAATCCCGTTCGGATCAAAATACGATTTTTCGAGACCTTCTCTGTACAAATTTAAAATCTGACATTTTTCAGAATTAAAAATACTTAAAAAATATAGCAGGAAAATATAAGAAATACTGTGAAAAACGAACCAATGATCCGTACAAACCGCCACGGAACCGCGGAAAATCCTTGCTTAGGCCGCGGTTCCGCGACTGTACAGAGGCTTCATTGCATCATTTTTGCACAGTAATTCATACCACTTCTTGTATATTGTTTTAGGTATGTTTAATCTGAATTAAGTACTGTAAATTCTAGAGATGGTTTTGGACTCGACGATTCGATCGGAATTTTCATTTCGTTTTTTTTCGGGGTAAACTAGAAAGTATTGAAGTGTTTGAACGAGTATCATTTGCTCACTATTCACGGGGTTTAAATATTTTGGAGATACGTGCAAGTCTTTTTGTGGTGGACCCTCTAGAAGACAACAAACCTTAACTCGATTATGTGACCGTCTTGAACTTCCCTTTGAACCTTAGGGTTTGGGGCAGTACGGCGTGCCACATGTGAGGCGTTTGCTTGACCCTTCTACGGATGGACCGCTACTACTGTGTCACACTCCGGGTTTTTGAACTCTGCTCAAGTGTTGAGCTTTAGTGAATCTTGGGTATTTGATCGTTCGTTCGAAAAATTTAATACTGTCTGTTTATCTGGAATGTGATGCAATGTGTGGAATTCATATTACGAGACATGAAATACGAAGTATGTGATATTTCGCATTTACGATGTCTAAAGAGAATGTGGATTCCAGATATTGCAGTTTTACACTTTCTTTTCTGTGGCCGTAACTGTAGTATGTTCGATATCGCCGGTTTCGTTGCTATACATCAACGACAATTGGGGTACGCATACTTACTTACGTTGATGATATATGATATTATGTGTTGCTGAGATATGATGTGCAGGATTGTCGCGATCGAATAGCCGGGGTTTTTTTTATGTGAGATGAGAGTTTTAAATTTTCATTCATGTAAATTCAAATGTAATGTAATATTCTTTTATTTGGGGCACTTCCGGGTTGAGGTTGTGTCACCAGTGTTGTATATTATTTACTTTTCCGCATTAGGATAGACCCAAGGAGGGGAGCATAAGTGACCGGGTTCTGGGGTTCAGTGGGAGGCCATCTCGAGGAGTCGAGACCGGGTCTCCTAAACTCCAGGATTGGTAGGGTCGCTTGCCGCTCTCATAGGGGTCTAGGGGTGTGGGCTTGGCTATTCATCGCGACCGTGGAATCCGTATTTTCTATTGTTGGCTAAATACTAAATACGGACATCCTAGTATATCCCACATTATATATATGTTTCTGCTGCCTGTGTTCTGAGATATCTGAGACGAATGACATATTATATATATGATATATAGTAGACGTTGCTTATGTTTTACACCCGCGCTAGTCCCGTCCCGGTATGCCGTTAGTTAAGTAACCTAACGGTGCATAACGGAACATTGCGGCGAATGCGGATGGCATAAGCGTACGTGTTATTTTCGTTTCTTTTCTGTGATTGGCTTAAGGACTTAAATGATGGGATTACATTAATATGATTAATGTAAAGAAAATAAACCTAAAAAGATGTTGTAGAATCGGATTTGAAAACCACTCGGCTCTTTATGAAAAAGCTGTATTTCAAAAACTGCGGAGCACAAGCCACTCCTTTTCAAAACCATTTGATTCAACGATGATATCAAGTTCAAAGCGTTAAAGATTTTCTTAAAAATCATTAGCAACCCTCCGTTATTTTAGGAAGTAGAGTACTTAGTATTCGTGCTATGTTTGTTGACCTTAGCCAAGGCGTAGTGTACGGTAGCTATGTGATGTCTTCCTACAATGCATATGATGCAGATTAATTAGGACGGGTATATGACTTTGTTGACCTTAGCCAAGGGTCATGTAGACGGGTCTGATTAATCAAGAAATGACGGGCTGAACTTGACTAGTACTTGTGATTTGTTGACCATAGCCAAGGACATAGGTACTAGGGGTAAAAATCATATCGGGAATTTCAAGTGTTGAGATTTGCAATGAGATTGCATTCCTTCCATATGATGGTTGGATCCCGATCCCACTGTGGGCAATAGTTGCTCCTAGGAGAGTTTTGCAGTTTACAATTAGCTAACTCATTAGGTGTCTAGAAAGGTGTTAACGGGGCTACGCCTCTGGGAAAATGATGTTTACTTTAATTAGGTCCGTGCGAAAGCACGGGGAACCTCCCTCAAGTACCGACACTGGCCTGGCTGAACGGTTAGCGAAGTTGTAGACTGTAATTAATCCTGGCTAGTTTTCTTTTTAAGGTTTGAAACAAAAACTTGATTAAAGCAGTGGGAGACATCGATTAGACAAGATAATAACCAATCTGATCTATGCAAGAGCTTTCGCTGAGTGTATTCTTTTCTCTCTCTTAATGGCAGATACCAATGACTGGACTCAAGCTTCTACTAGATAAAAATAAACTGAATGGGACCAATTATAAAGACTGGCTGAGGAATCTGAAAATAGCCTTGACTTATGATAAAGTATCATATGACCTCACGGCTTCAGCCCAGCCCACCCCAGGTCCAAAATCCTCAGTTGCGGACATTGAAGTCCGCAAGACATGGGACGCTGACTGTGCCACGGCCAAATGCCTCGCGCTTGCATCAATGGACAATACACATCAAAAGCAGCACGAGAATATAGACATTCAAACCATATTCCTCCATACAAAGGAGTTGTATGGAGAGCAATCCCGCGTATTACGATACGAAGCATCAAAGAAATTGTTTCAGATGCGAATGGCCCTTGGCACACCGGTAGGAGACCATGTTCTGAAGATTATAGCTCTTATAGAAGAGCTTAAGGACCTAGGATGGACAATGGACAATGAACAATATACAGATATTATTCTGCAGTCCCTCCCCTCCACCTTTGCTCAATTCATAGTTAACTTTAACATGCACGGCATGGAGAAGGAGCTACCTGAACTCCTTAATATGTTAAGAAGTGCAGAGAGCACTATGAAATCGATGAAAACTCCCGTTATGACTATTGGGCAATCTTCTTCTTCTCGCCCTAAGGCTAAGTCCAAAGGAAAGAAAAAGAAGAAGCCCACCAATCCTAAGGGTGGAGTTAAAAAGGTGAAGGGAAAGGAAAAGTCCAAAGCTGGAGACTCGGGGAAAGGTGAATGTTTTCATTGCCACAAAGCAGGACATTAGAAGCGCAACTGTACAGAGTACTTGAACCTCAAGAAGAAGCATGGGGATGCTTCCGCTTCAGGTGTGTTTGTGACAGAAAACTGTTTTTCAATAAACTCTGCTTCCTGGGTATTAGATACCGGTTCAGGTTCTCACATTTGCAATTCTATGCAGGGGCTGAGAAATAGCAAAGTTTTGAAGACAGGTGACCATACTCTCCGCGTTGGAAATGGTTCCAATGTACATACAGTCGCAGTGGTAGAGTATCACTTGGGGTTGCCATCTGGGTGTATATTGGTTTTGAACCCATGTTATTTTGTACCAAGTATGCTATGTAATATATTATCTGTTTCTTTGTTAGACAATGAAGGATATAATTTTGTATTGCAGAACAATGTTATGAACATTCACCTAAATCAAATGTTGGTTGGGTATGGTACACTTAATAACGGGATATACGTCCTAAATCAACACACAGTTTTCAGTATACAACACACTAAGAAAAGAAAACTTTCAGAATTAAATGAAGCTTTTCTTTGGCACTGTAGACTTGGTCATATTAACGAAACAAGACTAAACAAGTTACACAAAGATGGATATTTAAATCATTTTGAATATAAATCTTATGCGACTTGCCAGTCTTGTATCAAGGGTAAAATGACCAAAACTCCGTTTACCGGACACGGAGAAAGAGCTACTGAGCTCCTAGGCCTCATACATAGTGATGTATGCGGGCCAATGTCTACACAGGCTAGAGGCGGTTTTTCATACTTCATTACTTTCACTGACGATTTCTTAAGATTCGGTCATGTATTTTTATTAAAGCACAAGTCCGAAGCTTCCGAGAAATTCATTGAATATAAACAAGAAGTAGAAAAACAAACCAGCTTGAGTATCAAGATGCTTCGATCAGATCGAGGTGGAGAGTATCTCAGTACAGAATTTGCAAACTTCCTAAAAGAGAATGGGATTCTCTCTCAGCTCACTCCTCCTTACACACCACAGCACAACGGTGTGTCTGAACGACGGAATAGGACCCTATTAGATATGGTCCGATCCATAATGAGTGATGCTGAGTTACCCGTCTTATTTTGGGGGCATGCATTAGAGACTGCAGCATTTCTACTAAACAGGGTTCCAACCAAAACCGTGTCTACCACGCCATATGAGATATGGCATGGGAAGAGACCATCTCTTAAGAGAATTAAGATTTGGGGTTGCCCAGCCTATGTTAAAAAGCAGAATCTGGACAAACTCGAGACACGGTCAGTCATGTGTAATTTTGTGGGGTATCCAAAGAATTCATATGGATATCTATTCTACCACAAGGAGGAACAAAAGGTGTTTGTTTCTCAACATGCCACATTCTTGGAAAAAGAGTTTTTAACAGATAAAGATGATGGCAAAGTGGTGGATCTAGAAGAAGTTCTAGAGACACAAACTACAAATGACGACTTGGTTGAACCGGCTGTTGCAATAGAAACTAAAGAACCTCAACCACTCCGTAGGTCTGGTAGGACTTCTCGCCCACCGGAGAGGTACTACGGTTTCCTCATTGATGGTGACGGAGAAGACTGCATCATGGATGATGATGATCCTACCAGTTTTCAGCAAGCTATCACGAGTGGTGACTCTGTGAAGTGGCTGGATGCCATGAGATCCGAAATGGAGTCTATGTACACCAACAAAGTATGGACTTTGGACGTTGTACCCCCTGGGGTAAAACCTGTAGGGTGCAAATGGATCTTTAAAAGAAAGATTGGTGTGGATGGGCAGGTAGAGACATATAAGGCAAGACTTATGGCGAAAGGCTTTCGTCAAAGACCAGGTTTGGACTATGACGAAACTTTTTCGCCCGTAGCCATGATTAAATCCATTCGGATCCTACTTGCTATTGCTGCTCACTACGACTATGAAATCTGGCAGATGGACGTTAAAACAGCATTTCTAAATGGAGATTTAGAAGAATGCGTTTATATGGATCAGCCGGATGGCTTCATTGACTGTAGGAGCAGCGGGAAAGCATGTAGATTGCTTAAATCCATATATGGGTTAAAGCAGGCATCTCGGAGTTGGAACATCTGTTTCGATGATGTTATCAAAGAGTTTGATTTCATCAAAAATCCAGATGAACCTTGTGTTCATAAGAAGGCTGTAGGAAGAGCTGTCACATTCCTCGTATTGTACGTGGATGACATTCTTCTGATAGGAAATGATATTCCTATGCTACAGTCGGTCAAATCATTCTTATCACTAAGGTTATCCATGAAGGATCTGGGTGATGCCACATACATCCTGGGCATAAGGATCTATAGGGATAGATCCAAAAAGTTATTGGGATTGTCCCAAACCAGGTACATCAACACCATCCTAAAAAGGTTTAGTATGGAAGACTCCAAGCGGGGTGCCTTACCCGCTTGCCATAGAGTCACTCTCTCCAAGGATTCTTGTCCAAAGACCGATGAAGAGAGAGCTCGCATGAGCATTATACCGTATGCTTCGGCAGTAGGATCTATAATGTATGCGATGTTATGTACACGCCCAGATGTAGCTTATGCACTTAGTGTTGTAAGCAGGTATCAATCCAACCCAGGGGAGAACCACTGGACAGCTGTGAAGAACATTCTTAAGTACTTACGAAGGACTAAAGAATTGTTCTTGGTGTATGGTAATGCAGATCTCCAAATGGAGGGCTTTACCGATTCGAGCTTCCAGAGCAATAAGGATGATAGCAAATCTATCTCAGGGTTTATACTTACCCTCAATGGAGGGGCGGTAAGTTGGAAGAGTTCCAAATAGGATACCGTTGCAGACTCTACGATGGAGGCTGAGTGCATTGCTGCAAATGATGCCGCCAAGGAAGCCGTCTGGATGAAGAAGTTCGTCTCGGAGCTAGGAGTAGTTCCAACCATTATTGATCCAATACCCTTGTATTGTGATAATAATGGGGCTATGGCGTTAGCCAAGGAGCCCAGGTCCTATCAGCGGTCCAGACACATCCTGAGGCGCTTTCATTTGATCCGGGAGATTATAGATCGCCGTGAGATCGTGATTAAGAGAGTAGACACAAAGAATAACGCCACGGATCCACTCACCAAGGCCCTCCCTCAGCCGCAGCATGAGCGACTTTTTGAGATGTTGGGTATGAGATACGCCAATAACTTGCCTTAGTGCAAGTGGGAAATTGTTGGATATATGTATGCCCTAAAGGCCATTATATGATAGTGGATGTATCTGTACATGTATATATATATATATATATATATATATATATATATATATATATTCAGTGTACATTCTTGCTCGACATGATTGTATGCTATCTGGTTCTACTTTATCTGACATGTTGATTTGATCATGCTTTTATTCATTCATACATGCTGATAAAGCCCTGGGGATATCGGCTTGACTACAGTGATTATGATAGAGATCATACTAGTGGGACATCTGTAGTTTATAAGCATATCTTGAAATGTCCCTAGTCGGAGGTGTATCGAGACGGGGCATCGATATACCATAATAGACTAGCGTATATGATACTAGACCCATGTGATGGGCGATGGATGTTCCCACATTCATCGATGTTTGACATTAAGATCATATACGGGTGCTCAGTGGTGACTGGGTACACTGGACGGACTCACCGAGAACTCCTATATGGAATTATATCTATCGTCGAATAGCAGTTCTCAGGTGACACTGGTACAGGTTAGTCTGTAGACCCGAGATCGTCATAGAGTCTTGTGTGCTCTCCCACTATACTTTGATTGCCACCCTACCACGGCTCTACTGAGTCATGCAAACAGGTGGCCGTTGGGTACAGTCCCGAGACACACGAAGACGATGAGCGATAGGAGGGGTTTCGTCTCTCCCGGTATTGGGAGTTGATGCTGTGCTGTGCCCGACTGGTTATATCAGTAAGTCCCTGGCCAGGGCTGCTGAGATTTGCTGATAAGTGTTATCAGTAGTTTCTCGATCTGTTATAGACCATTCACCGGCACGACTTATTGAGTTATTGGGGTCGACGTGACCATCCCTAGGCTCGATATGCAGCATATCTGACGAAGAGACCGGACTGTACGGTAGTGTTTCCGGTTGGCTCGACGGGAGTTGTAGCAGGTTTGCTTGTTTTCTTCTGATCGCTCAATACCCGGGTGGCCGTTACGTTTAACTGACCGCTTGCAGCTTGGGGGTGCTTGATATGATCATCACCCACTGCCGGCGTATTGACAAGTCTTAGAGTCCCACAAAGGAGTTACCTGGTCCAGGCGAAACGTTGTGGTGCACGTATGCGATATGCGCATGGACCCGATTAAAATGCGCGTATAGGATACCGTATATTGATCGGGCGGCTTGCTTTTGGTGGGGTCATATGTGATATGGCCGGATTGATAAATCAAGTGTTGATTTATCATTTAACCATTAGTTTTCTCACTTGAAACCTTTTCTTGTTCATGATGGATGTATGCATGCATGTATGCTATCTTTCTTTTAGTTTCATGCACATATGGATGTGCATACATACATACATACATACACCATCTATCATGGTTGATTACACATGGATAATGGTGGCAATATAAGACTCACACCATGGATAAATATATTGATTATTATTTGTTTTTTTGTTTAAAACAAAATGGAAAAGGAAAGGATAATTTTTGACTTGTTTCTACATCCTTCTTTAACCTAACCATCCTCACCTACCCTTAACCTTCGATTAAACTTTCCTTCTATGTTTTAAACTCTAATTAAATAATAACTCAAATATTTAACCATGGTTTGAGATGAGAAGAAATAAAATATATATAGATATATTTCATTTCTTTTCTTAGGTTAGTCTTTTCTCTTCTTCAAAAGAAAAGCCATCATCTTCCTCCTTCTTCTTCCTTTGCTCTCTAGTTTCTTCTAGTGAGTAAAACATACATCAAGAAAGGTTTTTGATGTGAGAATTAGAACCACAACATCATTCTACACAAGTTTAGCCCACTTGTGTAGAGTGTTGTCTTCATTTCTCCTCTTGAAAAGTGAAGTTGCAAGTTTGGACTAGGAGCTTCGGGTGGATCGTCGTGGACGCTAGAAGACTTCAAGAGAACCTTCCTCCAACACTCAAGAGGCCAAAGAGTTCAGCAAAGGGAGCTACAAAGGTTGTAGTCTCGAAACTCTAGCCTTTGTCACTTGTAAAATCATGAAACCCTAATTTTCTAGGATAAGATCCTTTGAATGCTTGCTTAGCACCATAAAAATTTGATCATTGTGACATGTGATGCTTCCAAACTCTACATAGGGTGCTAGGTAAACCTAACATTATTGGTTTAGTATAGTGCGGAACCCTAGAGTAGTGGTTGCACCCACACATACACGTACACATATACTTGCATACATTCATTCATTTATCTGTGCGCATATAGCGGTGTGTATATCTACACATGGGTATGGGACTATGTGTTCATATACGGGATTAAGGATGATACCTGGGATTGAGATGAGTCGATGAGGTTTGATTGAGGCCGTGAGATTCGGCGATATGACAGAGTTCGTATTTGAGTTGTGATATGATGGTAGTGATACCTGATATGTGATGAGATGAATGTGATATTGACCCGTACCCAGCTATTGGGATGTCGTTCGACGATTTACCGTACGAGCTTTATATTGATGTTAGATCCGCACTCATGACTCAAGGATGTTATATGATATACTGTATCGCACGTGATACTATTGAGGCGAGATCACCGACTATATATATATATGTATATCGATTCAGATTTAGGTGGTTTCCATGCCCCTCCCGATTGACTTGATAGTTGGGTCCGTAGTTCGCATAGTATGCATTAGACTTGACCCGAGTCATACCTATTTCAAAACTAACGAATCGGGGATATTTTAAAGATAGGCAAAAAGGGATTCTACGGATATTTTCAAGCGACGCATCTTTTCTTAAAACACCGTAGCCCTTATTTTACCAAAAGCCCTGATTCGTCTTATTTCAAAAGGCAAGGTTGCATGATATATTTATTGAGGCAGGTTCTTTATTGTTGCGTTGATTATTCGATTCCGCATATTCATGATATTTGCATTGCATCGCTTGTATTGTTGATATATTTCAGTCATGCTGCTGGGACACCAACACCATTATCGATGATGCGTATGTTCCACGTACACTTGTTTGCCGGCTCACACACTTCATCATCGATAATTGCCATGTCACTACACTGTAGTACTGTTGTATTCAGTGTATGTTGCTTACATTTCTTTACATGTCGCATACATCATGCTTTCTGATTATTCGCATTAAGATATGTTGTTCCAATGATATTTCTGGTTTTTGGGAACCGTGGGTGTTTCAAAAGGAGAATATGTAATTGTTTTAAAACCCGGTTACCCTTGATATGATATTTCAGTGCGTCCACCATGTGTTTTCTCGGTGCTGAGAGCGACATGTGAAACCCGATTCGAGGAGGCGGATGAGGCCGATTGCGGGTACATGGTGGACCCGGTATGGTTCCCCGGGGCAAGAAATGTTTTTCGTGGAGTAGACGATGAGCCTGGCAGGGTGGCGAGTACCTACCGGTGATTGGTTGGACCTGGCGGTTATCCGGAGGATACTGACCAGAGTCGATAGATGGATATGGGCGTACTGCCGGGGCCGAGGGCCGATACCGCAGACAGAGCCCGTGGGCCGATCCGGACTGACGGAGCCCGATATATGAGGATTTACGTGCCAATGCTGGGGACAGTTTTCATGATGTGTTCGAGTGTCGATGCTGGGCACTCCGGTTCCATGATTTTGACGTGTTCCGAGGGATACAGATGGTTTGTAATCTCATATTATTCCCATGCACATGCTTTATGATATTTACATGCATGATGGTTATTGTCATTGGGTGACGAGTGGACGGGATCCACGTACATGCAGATTTGATTACATTGACCATACCTCACATTTATGATATGCTATTACCTAAGGCACTGGCACGAGCACTTGGCACTACACTCATGCATAAAGATTACCTTGCCAGTTTAGCCTGCTTCAGACTTATTCATATTGATGTTTATTTATATCTGATCGTATTGACCTAGGATGGGTCATACATTCGATCTCTGCTTGTAGATATTTTCTATTCACGAGTTGGCAAGTCACCCCCGTTGTGCCACAGTTCTTGCAGGTTTTGCCGTACAGAATCCATAGCGGCATTTCTGGCACACTGCTTCCTTATGGGTGACTTGCTTGGGTAGGTGGGTTCTTTTGTATCAGAACCGCCATTGTACATGTATTATTCATTGTATCTAGAAATTGCATCAACCAAAACTTATATATTGTTTCAGACTTAGAAAACAGTGTTGTATTATTTCGACCTTAGAGTCGCGCTTTTATTATTACGTTTTTCTGGCTGTTTGAGTTTCTTTTTGGGTTTTGATCCTCGCCCTTTGGCGTTGTATATTATTATTGCTTGCGTGGTTGTGATCGTCGATTGTCGAAGAGCTGGCTCCCGCTTGGGGATGCCTTTTATCATTTCATATATATTATTCTTGTTGTACCCCGTTCGGGGCCAGTTTTTACAAAGGAAACTCTGCCGAAATTTTCAGGGAAGGTTACAAATTTTAAAAATGCATATTCGACTTAGTTATTTAAAAACTTTGATTTTCGAAACATGATTTCTTTACTTCTTAAAACCAGTTTTCCTTATTTACTCATTAAAATGGTTTTAGATTTCTGGGCTTTTGGCTTACTTGGATCAGATGGGGTCCTATATACTTCATATGGTTCAAGGACCAGTCACGTGCCCTTTCGGGTCGTGACAAAGTTGGTATCAGAGCGCTAGGTTGTCCTTGGTTTGAGTCTAATTTTGACTATGTGGAGCCTAGGGCGTTATCTATATACGGAACTTGGGCTTGACCTTACGGAACTTAGACTTACTCGAGGGGGTATTATACCCGAACTTTCGTCGCATAGGATGACCCTTGGTTGATGGAGTAGGTAGACTGAGTAAAGGGGCGTACCGTACGTATGTTCCGCGGCATACTTACGACACGCCACTCCGCTTAAGAAACCTTAGGATGTACATTTCCTTGCACCGTATTATATTCCTTCTTATGATCTATCCTTATCGATACTGGTTATGGTTTTGCTGCCACGATTGCACGGGCAGAGTGAGCTACGGCTCGAGTTGCGTCAGCATGAGCTCGTCGTGGACGAGGAATGACCATGGCGTGATTCCAGAGACATACGATTGCAAATTGAGGAGTCGTCTTATTGTGTTTTCGCGCCATGAGCGTTGGATTGATCTCTTTTACGAGATTTCCGGATGTGCTGATCGGCACCAGAGGATTGAGCCACTGATAGAGGCCAGCCAGGATGTGATGACCGTTGATATTATCGCTTATCCAGGACGATTGAGGCGTTGTTCAGCGCACGGACGAAGGAGCCAGTTGTTGCTGCGAATGATGAGATATCGCCCAGATGATTGGAGCTACTGCAGCATGAGCATATTCTTAGAGATATGATAGTGAGTCTCTAGTCACTGAGGATTAATGACTAGGACATATGGTTCGTTCGCTTACCCCGATGCGAGGTCATCAGGTAGATTGAATCCAGCTAGAGACGACTTCATGCAGGTTCGTTGAGAGTCGATGGAGACGATCGAATGTCAGGAACCCATTTTTCCAAGTTTAAAGTATTCGGAAAGACATGCAAGCGATTCTATGGAACCTCTAGAAGAATGAAACCCTAACTCGACATAATGACCGTGTGAAAGCCTTTGAACCTTAGGGTTTGCGGTAGTTCCGCGGCGCCATTAGTGAGTCTTGGGTTTGCCCTTCTACGGCTGGACCACCGATGCCGTGGTATGTACTCGATACTATTAAACTATACCCGAGATGTTGAGCTCTTGGGGGATTATGAGGTTCTAACGAGTCAATCGGACGATTCGACATCATTCGGATATCATGTGATGGGACACTGCTTGGGAGACTCCAGATACGAGCATAGCCGTTGGAGCGCAGTCTGTGTAGCCACGATGAGATGAGTCCGAATCAGTCGATATTGAAGCAGAGTGGAGTAAAGAGTTCGCATGAGATTTCGACGAGATGACGTTCCACTCCGCTGACATCAGAGATGCGATACGCATGTTGAGGACGTGATCGGCTAGATATCTCCTACTGAGTGACGAAGATACCGATTTCGTGATTTCGAGTCCGTGTCAGAGACTTCGGAGGGACCGTAGCCGAGGACATTGCAGTGCACAGATAGAGACACGATGTAGAAATGGTCGATGATACAGACAAGCGGGACAAGAAGTTCGTTCGAGATGCAGACGAGCTGTTACTATTCCCCGTTAAGATTTAAGGGTCGGATATATCTACAGGAGCGTTGGGGCACGACCAGCTTCCGATGAGATGTTGTACTAAGGGCGCGGATGTCCAGAGAGCGAGAAAAGATTATGCTAGAGTACCAGCCTCCGTACAGTTTGGCTTAGGCGAGATCAGAAGAGACCTTGAGCAGGGATTCCTTCCAGTACACTGCTGCAATAAGATTTGCACCAGGAGCCGATGTGTGATGTGCAATTAGAGGACCAGAGGTCGACGCCAGAGATGTGATGCGTTACGAGCGATGGTGAGGATTGACCGAGAGATGACCAAGAAAGTGCCAGAACGGAATCGTTCCTGTTAGCACACCTGACCGGGCCGAAGAGCCGATGGATTGCGAGATTGGTAATCCACAGGGAAGATAAGGAACCAGAGGCAGAGGACGCCAGCCGCGAGCATGAGGCAAGTAGTATAGGGTTCCTAGGCACTCTTGTGAAGGTTCATAAACCATCAAACATGCCCAAATAAAATTTTATATGTGCCGAACAACCCAAAGCCGGGATCTTTGCTAGATTATTAGGGTTTAACATGCAAGATAACATCTTTAAACATAAGTGTGAGGGATTACAACCTTTGTAGTCCGATCCTTTGCTTCACAAGCTCCAAGTAGAATTCCCTTCGCCGCGATCCACGATCTTCCGGACTCAAGAGAGGCACCACGACTCGAACGATCCATGCTAGCTTGTAGTGTTCCGCTTCTCTGATGATCTACGTCGAAGTTGCTATAACCCAAGCTCTCTCACTCTAATGAGGTGAACACCCTAACCTAATGGGCTAGATTAGATGAGGATGATGGAGTAGTATTTATGCTTTCTTTTTATATCATTTTCTCACAAGAAATCATCATAAAAGAAATCATAAGTAAGCTCTCTCAAAAACTCAAGAGAGAAGAAGATGAAGAAATATGAGATAATTCCTTTTGTGATGAATAGTAGATAAGAATATATGATTGATATGGAACCATGGTCAAGGATGATAGGCGTAACCTTTGTAGAGAATAAACTAGAGCTAGGGTTTGGTTAGGTTAAGGATAACTATCAACCATAATATCTTAACCAAGACAAAAGAGAATCCTTCTAGAATGAACATGAAGGAGCTAACCCTAATCAAACCCTAATCCCCTTTTATCATCCTTAAACATGTTTCATAATAAATCATATCATGTCACAATAATATATATCACATATATATTATATATTTGCAACAAAAGAAAATAATACAATTAACATATATCAATGTATTAATCCGGTGAGAAAATGAAATAATAAAGCGAGCCAATATTAGATAATGTAATACAATATATCATATATATCATTATACATTAAATCATCGAATCAACACTTGATCCGACGATCCGGCTATATCGAATATAACCGACTAATATATCATGTACCGATTCATCGAATCAACACTTGATTCGATGTCCCGGTTCATATCTAAATATCGTGAGAATATAATACGGTATCTCATATCACATTATCCTCAGTCCTGTACATATCACATATGTGCCTTTACTCCGTTTTGCCTGAGCCAAGAAACCTCTGTGTAGGACTCGAAAGAATCGTCAATACGCCAGTAGCAGGTGATGATCATATCAAACACCCACAAGCTGCAAGCGGTCAGCTAAACGTAACAGCCACCCAGGTATTGAGCGATCAGAAGATCAACAAGCTAGCCTGTCCGTTCTCCTGTGAATCCAATCAGTAAGACTCCCGTACAGTCCGGTCTGTTCGTCTGATATGTCGCATATCAAGTCTAGGGGTGGTATACGTCAGACCCCAGTAACCGATAAGTCGTGTCGATGTGAGGCTCATAACAGGTCGAGAAACTACTGGTAACACTTACCAGTAAATCTCTATATCAGCCCTGGCCAGGGACTTCCAGTTATAGCCAATCGAACACAGCTCAACATCAACTCCCTATACCGGGAGAGACGAATCCTCTCCTATCGCTCATTGCCTCCATGTGATTCGGAACTGTACCCAAAAGCAACCGTTTTGCAAGCCCTCTTGGACGTGGTAAGGTAGAAATCAAAGCACAGTGGGAATCACACAAGACTCTATGACAATCTCGGGTCTACAGACTACCCTGTACCAGTGTCACCGGAGAACTGCCATCTGACGTGTAGTATATCACCATATGGGAGTTCTCGGTGAGTCTGTCCAGTATACCCAGTCTCCTCTGAGCACCCGTACACCATCTCTGATGTCAAACACCGATGGATATGGGATCATCCATCACCCATCATATGGGTCAAGATGCGTATACGCTAGTCTACTCTGGTGTATCGATGCCCTATCTCGATATACCCTCGACTAGGAACAGTTATAGGATGTACTCATCGACTACTATAGCCCCACTAGTATGATCTCATCATAGTCCCAGTAGATGAGTATAGATCCTAAGGGCTTTATCAACATGTGAGATTAAGACAGTAAACCAATACAAGTCAACATGTTAAGATAAAGTGAAACCAAATAGCATACTATCATGACGAGCAAGAAAGTCCTCTCTGTATATATCCAAGCATCCATCATAATATACATCATATGTACAACAATGGCCTCTTGGGCATATACATAACTAACAATCTCCCATTTGCACTAAGGCCAGCTGCTGTAGTATCTCATACCTAGCATCCTGAATAATCCCTCAAACTGTATCTGGGGAATGGCCTTCGTGAGTGGATCCGCAGTGTTATCCTTCGTATTTACTCTCCTGACCTCGATCTCCCGGCGATCAACTATCTCCCTGATCAGGTGATACCGCCTCAGAATATGTCTGGACTTCTGATGGGACCTGGGTACCTTGGTCAAAGCCACAGCTCCATTGTTATCGCAATACAGAGGTATTGGATGTTCAATGGATGGAACCACACCAAGTTCAGTGATGAACTTCTTCATCCAGACAGCCTCTTTGGAAGCATCGTTGGCAGCGATGTATTCAGCCTCCATCGTCAAGTTTGCAACGGTATCCTGTTTGGAACTCTTCCAACATACCGCCCCTCCATTGAGGGTAAAGACAAATCCCGAGTGCGACTTAGAGTCGTCCTTATCACTTTGGAAGCTGGAATCGGTAAAGGACTCCACCCGGAGTTCTCCGTTACCATACACCAAGAACATGTCTCTAGTCCTCCGCAAGTACTTGAGAATGTTCTTCACAGCTGTCCAGTGACTCTCTCCAGGATCCGCTTGATACTGACTCACTACACTTAGTGAGTATGCAACATCGGGTCAGGTACATAGCATTGCATACATGATGGAGCCTACTGCCGAAGCATAGGGTATCCCTTGCATGCGAGCTCTCTCCAAATCAGTCTTGGGAGACATCTCTTTGGAGAGAGTGAGTACAGAGATCATGGGTTGGTTCCCACGCTTGGATTCTTCCATACTAAACCTCTTTAGTATGGTGTCAATGTACCTAGATTGGGACAATCCCAGTATCCTTTTGGATCTATCTCTATAGATCCTAATTCCCAATATGTAGGAGGCATCACCTAGATCTTTCATTGAGAATCTTTGTGATAAGAAGAGCTTGACTGATTGCAGCATAGGAATACATTTCCTATCAAGAGTATGTCATCTACGTACAATACGAGGAAGACAACCTTACTCTCTGCTACCTTTTTATAGATACAAGGTTCATCTATGATTTTGATGAAGTCAAACTCTTTGACTACAATATCAAAACAGATGTTCCAACTCCGCGATCCTTCCTTTAACCCATAAATGGATTTAAGCAGCTTGCACACCTTTCCGCTGCTCCCACTATATACGAAGCCCTCTGGCTGAGTCAAGTACACGCACTCTTCTAAATCATCGTTTAGAAAGGCGGTCTTTACATCCATTTGCCAAATTTCGTAGTCATGGTATGCAGCAATGGCAAGTAAGATCCGGATGGACTTAAGCATAGCCACTGGAAAAAAAGTTTCGTTATAATCCACACCTGGTCGTTGACGAAAACCCTTTGCTACAAGTCTAGCTTTGAAAGTCTCAACTTTTCCATCTACACCAAATTTCTTTTTAAAAATCCTCTTGCTCTCAATGGGTTTTACCCCTTCAGGAGCATTTTCCAAAATCCATACTTTATTGGTGTACATGGATTCCATCTCAGATCGCATTGCATCCAGCCATTTCACAGAGTCACCAGTCGTGATGGCCTGCTCGAAACTAGTCGGGTCATCATCTTCCATGATGCAATCCTCGCTTCCATCATCAATGAGAAAACCGTAGTATCTCTCAGGTGGACGAGAAACCCTACTAGATCGGCGGAGAGGCTGGGGTTCGTCGGGTACTACTGAATCTTCTGGTTCCAAAAAATCATCAGTTGTAGTTTGTGGTGCTAGAACCTCTTCCAGCTCTACCTCTTTGCCACTAATTTCTTTTGTAAGAAATTCCTTTTCCAAAAAGGTGGCATGTTGAGCAACAAACACTTTTTCTTCCTCAGCGTGGTAGAAAAAATATCCTTGAGAATTCTTTGGATATCCCACAAATTTACAAAGAACTGATCGTGCCTCGAGTTTGTCCGGATTTTGCCTTTTGACATAGGCCGGACAACCCCATATCTAAACTCGTTTAAAATATGGTCTCTTATCACTCCATATCTCATATGGTGTGGTAGGTACAGATTTAGACGGAACTAGATTCAATATGTATATGGCTGTCTCAAGCGCATACCCCTAGAAGGAAATAGGTAACTAATCTTCGCTCATAATAGAGAACACCATATCTAATAGGGTCCGATTTCTCCGTTCCGATACACCGTTGTGCTGTGGTGTATAAGGAGGAGTAAGCTGAGAGAGAATCCCATTCTCTTTTAGATAATCCAGAAAATCATTGCTCAAGTATTCTCCTCCTCGATCAGATTGAAGGATCTTAATATTTTTGCCCGTTTGGTTCTCTACTTCGTGCTTATATTCTCTGAATTTCTCAAAAGCTTTAGAGTTGTGTTTCAACAGGAACACATGCCCGTATCTAGAGAGGTCGTCAGTGAATGAACCGTTCCTGGCATGTGTAGACATGGGACCGCATACAGCACTATGTACCAGTCCTAAGAGTTCCGTAACTCTTTCTCCGTGTCCACTAAACGGAGCTTTGGTCATTTTTCCTTTGAGACATGAATGGCAAGTATCATAAGATGAAAATTCGAATGAATTCAAATATCCATTTTTATGTAACTTAGCTAGTCGTGTCTCATTGATATGGCCAAGTCTACAATGCCACAAGAAGGATTCGTTCATTTTTGAACCTTTCCTCTTGTGTGTGTTTTGTATATTGAGAAATGTATTTTGATTTAGAATGAATATGCCATTATGTAATGAGCCTGATGCAATCAACTTTTGATCTTGGAATATGTTCATAACATTATCCTTTACTACATAATTATATCCTTCTTTACTTAATAAAGAAACTGATATAATGTTGCACATCATGTTCGGTATATAATAGCACTCATTTAGAATCAGTGTATTACGACTTGGCAATACAAGGTGATATTCGCCAACTGCTTTGGCTGCAATACTTGCACCGTTCCCTACTTGAACGGAATGATCACCTTTTCCCAGTTCTCTACCTTTACGTAGCCCATGTAACAATTTATATATGTGGGATCCTGATCCGGTATCTAATACCCAGGACGTAAGGTGAACTGAGAAACAGTTCTCAATAACTAACACACCTGAAGAAGATGCATCAACATGCATGTTCTTTTGGGCGGCGTGAGAATCCAGATATTCTCCTGTTTCCTGTTTAGTGTTATAACTCTTATAAGAAAGAACGGGTCCAACGTTCCTCTGCTCAGTATAATAAGCGGGTTCAGTCAATACATCCATATTATTATCTTGATTATGGCCTGACATGGTTGCTACCTGGAGAGATAGAGAAGAAAACACTTTAGCGTATGCTCTTGCAAGATTAGATTGGTTATTATCTTATCTAATCAGGATGTCTCCCACTGTTTTTATCAAATCTACCTTCAAACCCTAAAAGGTAAGATTAGCCGGGATTAATTACACCCTACAATTTCGTCAATCTTTCAGCCAGATCAGTGTCGGTACTTGAGGGAGGTTCCCCGTGCTTTCGCATGGACCTAATTAAAGTAAAACTCATTTTCCCAGAGGCGTAACCCCGTTAACACTTTTCTAGACACCTACTTGATCGGCTAATTGTCCCGTGTAAAACTCTTCCAGGAGTAACTCTTACTCGCAGTGGGTATCGGGATCCAACTATCTCATAGGAGGTATGCAATCTCATTGCAAATTTCAACACTTGAAATTCCCGATAATATTTTGCCCCTAGCGATCTATGACCTTGACTAAGTCAACAAACCATAAATCGCAAGTCAAGTTCAACCCGTACATTTCCCGATTGAATTAAACCCACCCGTACGATCCTTGACTGAGTCAACAAGGCCGTGCGAATACCCTAATCCAATCACATCTCATGTTTTAGCAGATAAACACTACTTAGCTACCGTACACTACTCCTTGACTAAGTCAACAAACATAGCATGAATACTAAATAATATCTATCTGAAATGACGGAGGGATACGCATGTTTTTCAGAAAAACCATGAGCGTAATGAACTTGATATCGTCGTAGAATCATGTGAAATTTTGAAATGAAGTGTTTTTGAGGCTTTCGTTAGTTTTGCTAAAGAGGTCACTCCCGGTGAAGGGATCTCGGCTCTTTTTTCATCGAATAAGGTGTAGGACATATCATATATATCACTGTGCAAAGCAAAACTCTAAAAGCAATCAAAAAACAAACCGAGTTTTGTAGCATCTGCCAGTTTCGCTAAAGAGGTCACTCCCAGTGAAGGGATCTTGGCTCTTTCCTCATCGAATAAGGTGCAAGGTATATCATATATACCACTATGCAAAGCAAAACTGTAGCTACCCTTTTTATAAAGTTTTGATTCTACAACATCTTTTAGGTTTCTTTTCTTTTTATTAATCTCATTAATAAAAAATCCCATCAGCTTATGCTTCCTAAGCATCACAGATAAATACGACGTACACTTATGCCATCTGCATTCGCCTCAATGTCCCCTCATGCACCGTTCAGTTAAGTAACTAACGACAGAGCAGGGCAGGGCTAGTGCGGGTGTAAAACATAAGTAACGTCTATATAATATATCATATATACTATATACTGTATCCATCACAACATATCAAATGATCAGATCACAGATATCGCAGCAGAAACATAGATATAATGTGGGATATACTAGGACGTCCGTATTTAGTATTTAGCCAATAATAGAAAATACGGATTCCACAGTCGCGATGAATAGCCAAGCCCATACCCTGGACCCCTACGAGAGCGGCAAGCGACCCTACCAATTCTGGAGTTTAGGAGACCCGGTCTCGACTCCTCGAGATGGCCTCCCACTGAACCCCAGAACCCGGTCACCTGTGCTCCCCTCCTTGGGTCCATCCTAATGCGGAAAAGTAAATAATATACAACACTGGTGGCATCAACCTCAACCCGGAAGTGCCCCAAATAAAAGAATATTACATTACAATTGAATTTACATGAATGAAAATATAAAACTCTCATCTCACATAAAACCCCCGGCTATTCAATCGCGACAATCCTGCACATCATATCTCAGCAACACATAATATCTCATATCATCAACGTAAGTAAGTATGCATACACCGATCGTCGTCGATGTATAGCAACGACAATCGGCAATACCACTACATTCTACACTTACGGTCACAGAAAAGAAAGTGTAAAACTATAATATTTGGAATCCACAATCACTTTAGACATCGTAAGACCGAAATATCACATACTTCGCATTTGATGCCTAACTCCATGAATTCCACATATTGTATCACATTCCAGATAAATAGACAGTACTAAACTTTTCGAACAGATAATCAAATACCTAAAATTTCCTAAATTGCTCAACAATTGAGCTGAGTTCAAATAATCCGGAATGTGTCATAGTAGTAGCGGTCCAGCCGTAGAAAGGTCAAGCCAACGCCTCACATGTGGCACGCCATACTGCCCCAAACCCGAAGGCTCAAAAGGCAGTTCAAGACGGTCACATAATCGAGTAAAGGTTTGTTGTCTTCTAGAGGGTCCACCACAAAACTTGCACGCATTTGCGAAAGATTTAAACTCGAGAAAAGATTCAACACTTGAAAATTTTTCGTGTCGGGAAAAATTGAGTTAATGATATCCATTCGAACATTTTAACAGATTCTAAATATCCGGAAATAATAACGAATTTAAATATTCCAATTGAATCTACGATTACAAAATAAACCCCAGAATACTCAACACCTGAGTTAGAATAAAAATACCCATACAATTTAAATCACAGAAATATGAATTACTGTGTAAAAACAAATACCAATCTCCCCTGTACGGCCGCGGATCCGCGGCCCAAGCATGATACGGCCGCGGTTCCGTTGCGGTTTGGAAGTATCAGGTGCTCGTTTTTCACCACAATTCTTATATTTCCCTGCTGAATTTTTTAGGTATTTTTAATTCAGAAAAATCCGAGATTTAAAAAATTGTCCAGAGATGGGTTTAGCTTTGTCGGTTCGGGTTCGATCGGAGTTTTAACTTCGTAAACACGTCGCTTAATGCTCTAGCTAGGCTCTGATACCACTGTAGGGTTCCTAGGCACTCTTGTGAAGTTTCATAAAGCATCAAACATGCCCAAATAAAATTTTAGATGTGCCGAACAACCCAAAGCCGGGATCTTTGCTAAATTATTAGGGTTTAACATGCAAGATAACATCGTTAAACATAAGTGTGAGGGATTACAACCTTTGTAGTCCGCTCCTTTGCTTCACAAGCTCCAAGTAGAACTCCCTTCTCCGCGATCCACGATCTCCCGGACTCAAGAGAGGCTCCACGACTCGAACGATCCATGCTAGCTTGTAGTGTTCCGCTTCTCCGATGATCTACGTCGAAGTTGCTATAACCCAAGCTCTCTCACTCTAATGAGGTGAACACCCGAATCTAATGGGCAAGATTAGATGAGGATGATGGAGTAGTATTTATGCTTTCTTTTTATATCATTTTCTCACAAGAAATCATCACAAAAGAAATCACAAGTAAGCTCTCTCAAAAACTCAGGAGACAAGAAGATGAAGAAATATGAGATAATTCCTTTTTTGATGAATAGTAGATAAGAATATATGATTGATATGGAACCATGGTCAAGGATGACAGGCTTAACCTTTGTAGAGAATAAACTAGAGCTAGGGTTTGGTTAGGTTAAGGATAAGTATCAACCATAATATCTTAACCAAGACAACAGAGAATCCTTCTAGAATGAACAAGAAGGAGCTAACCCTAATAAAACCCTAATCCCTTTTTATCATCCTTAAACATGTTTCATAATAAATCATATCATGTCACAATAATATATATCACATATATATTATATATTTGCAACAAAAGAAAATAATACAATTAACATATATCGCATATATATCAATGTATTAATCCGGTGAGAAAATGAAATAATAAAGCGAGCCAATATTAGATAATGTAATACAATATATCATATATATCTTTATACATTAAATCATCGAATCAACACTTGATCCGACGATCCGGCTATATCGAATATAACCTACTAATATATCATGTACCGATTCATCGAATCAACACTTGATTCAACGTACCGGTTCATATCCAAATATCGCGAGAATATAATACGGTATCTCATATCGCATTATCCTCGGTCCTGCACATATCACATATGTGCGTCTACTCCGTTTTGCCTGAGCCAAGAAACCTCTGTGTAGGACTCTAAAGAATCGTCAATAAGCCGGTAGCAGGTGATGATCATATCAAACACCCACAAGCTGCAAGCGGTCAGCTAAACGTAACAGCCACCTAGGTATTGAGCGATCAGAAGATCAACAAGCAAGCCTGTCCATTCTCCTGTAAATCCAATCAGTAACACTCCCGTACAGTCCGGTCTGTTCGTCTGATATGTCGCATATCAAGTCTAGGGGTGGTATACGTCAGACCCCAGTAACCGATAAGTCGTGTCGATGTGAGGCTCATAACAGGTCGATAAACTACTGGTAACACTTACCAGTAAATCTCTATATCAGCCCTGGCCAGGGACTTCCAGTTATAGCCAATCGAACACAGCACAACATCAACTCCCTATACCGGGAGAGACGAATCCCCTCCTATCGCCCATTGCCTCCATGTGATTCGGGACTGTACCCAAAAGCCACCGTTTTGCACGCCCTCTTGGACGTGGTAAGGTGGAAATCAAAGCACAGTGGGAATCACACAAGACTCTATGATGATCTCGGGTCTACAGACTACCCTGTACCAGTGTCACCGGAGAACTGCCATCTGACGTGTGCTATATCACCATCTGGGAGTTCTCGGCGAGTCAGTACAGTGTACCCAGTCTCCACTGAGCACCCGTACACCATCTCTGATGTTAAACACCGATGGATATGGGATCATCCATCGCCCATCATATGGGTCAAGATGCGTATACGCTAGTCTACTATGGTGTATCGATGCCCTGTCTCGATATACCCTCGACTAGGAACAGTTATAGGATGCAGTCAACGACTACTATGGCCCCACTAGTATGATCTCATCATAGTCCCAGTAGTCGAGTACAGATCTTAAGGGCTTTATCAACATGTGAGATTAAGACAGTAAACCAATACAAGTCAACATGTTAAGATAAAGTGAAACCAAATAGCATACTATCATGACCAGCAAGAAAGTCCTATCTGTATATATCCAAGCATCCATCATAATATACATCATATGTACAACAATGGCCTCTAGGGCATATATATAACTAACAAGTAGATATCTTGCGCCGCTAGCATTGGATGTACCGACACCTTCTCGACTCGAAAGAGGATATACCGACGACAGTATTTATGATTTATGATTTGTGATTTGTGATTTTGTGATTTGACTATCACGTATCCGTCGCTTTGGATTTCGGTATTTTGGGCGATCTATTTGCATGATTTAGTCTTGATGACTATGTTCCATGATATTTGATTTTGTGCGCCATGGTTGCACCTACTGGGTATTTATACCTTGCGCATAGTTATTATTCTGGATGTATTGATGGTGATTTCATGCACTTTTTGTGTTTTGATTTGATTTGTGCACGCTGATGCACACGGTTGTGAGATTTTCCATCGCGGTACACTTGATTTTGATTGAGCCGCATTATATATCGTCGACCTGACCCTGATATTTATGATTCTTGCACTCCGTGCTTTCGACTGGACTTACGCATGTTCGGCGTTTGCTATTGGATTTCGTGATTCCGTCCATGTTGAGTGCGCAGGGTTTAGATTTTCATTCGTGCATGATGGGTGCACCGATTTGGATTTTCGCGCATGTTGGGCGCATGTTTTGAGATACGATTTTGGTGCACACCCGATGCACTAAATCGAGATTCTTCGTGCATGTCAGATGCACCGGATTTTGGCTGTCAGGCACACACGTTGCCTATGACAGATGCTTCGTGCACACCCGTTGCACCTAGATGTGGTTTTGTGCACCTGTATGGCACATATATGGATTTTGATTTCCGTGCGCACCAGACGCACAGGGTGGTGTTTTGTGCATTTTTTTTTTGGGATTTATTTCTTTTGGAGCAGTACATTTTTATGATATTGGATATTTGTTTTCATACTGAGCAGGACTAGTCAGAGGACAGTACCTGGATATATTTTGCATGCATTGATAGTTCGAAGGGATTTCCAAAGAGCGAGCTATGGTCTCGATATATATATACCTACGTGTCCGATATGACACGAAACGTTTAAAAAACAAGGAAACCCTTCTATATTGTTTTCAAAACGGCGGAACGTACCTATTAAACAAAGGATACATATATGAATAGAGTTATTTTCTTATGAAAAACGTCCGCCACTGTGCAGTGTTACGTGCCTCACAAGGCGATTTAAAAAAGACTTGGCATGCATTTACATCAGCTATTCACATGTATAGACTAGATGTCTACATGTATAGTTCTGATCTATATCATATTGGTTTTGTATTGGATTTCACATTTGTGTCTTTACCATGACTCCGATGATTTCGGGATGCTTGACGGAGTGTTGCTTTGGAGTTATCTGCTCAGTACTCTTGTGCATGTATTGCGCTATGATACGTTTTATGTATTGCTGATTTCGGAGCCCCGACGACTTGGAATTTGTATCGAAATGTTTTAGTATTTGGGGGTTTAAATTTAAATTCGGGGACCGAATTTCTTTAAGGGGGGTAGATTGTAACGTTTCAAAATAATAAAATATGATTTTGGGAATTTTTTTTATAATTTAATATTATTTAAATGAATATTTTATTATTCCGGTATAATTAAATACAAATAAATAGGGAAAAATTATAGAAAATTCTAAAATAGGGTAATTTATGGAATTATGCCATTTTAAAGTTTTTAAGATTAGTTATATGCTAATATAGTGCTAATCGCGATTAAAAATCGCTAATCGGATATTTGGCATTTTATGCAAAAATGTGCACATATCATTTTCCACACTTGTTACACTTGTGTTACATTTCTATTGCCATGGTTGTTCTTTTGGGTTCACTATTGGAGTGAGAAGGAAAAGAAAAGAAAATAAAGAAAAAGAAACTATGATGATGAGAGAGAGAGAGAGTAGTTGCTTTTGACTTTTTGAACCATATTCCCATCATTTCCTCACACCCATTTCTCTCTCCCCTCTCATTGAGCTGCTGCTGATCCTGCTCCTGCTCCCTCATCTCCCTCCCCTTCACTTCATAGATCCCTCTCATTTCCCTCACCAAAAACCCCATTCCCACTTCACAAAACTTGCTCCCAAGCTCACTGGCGACACATTGAACCTAGCAAGATTGGATTTGGAGGACTTTGAGCAACTCAAGAATTTTCTTGAGTTGCCAAAGGAGGTAATTTCTACACCTATTAGATGTAGTATCTCATTTCTTGTGCATCAATACTAGTTTTGTGTCGATATGGTGTCGTTTGATGGATTTGCGAAACTTCAAGTTAGGGTTTATGTGAGATCTGAAATTAAAGATGAAAATGAGGATTGTGGTGACCTTAGAACCCCTTGTGTGATGCTAATTTGGACCCAAACCAGAACTTGAAACCAGAATACGGATTTATGAGACGATGTCGGAAAAAAACTGTGAATCTGTGATCGTATTTAAGAATCTGCTATCACCCCGAGACCCCAAAAATAAAACTGAGTTGACAGTGAGATGTGTAGGCACCATGGAACCACCACACCAAACCCTAGCCCCTAACTCCAAAGTACGGCCGCCAATTAATTCTTTCTGGCCGCAAATTGCGGTCAGAGCAGGAGGGAATTGCTTCGATTTTGGTGCATGGCCCTATTTCCAGTAGTCTTGACCCCGGGTATGTCTAGTTTTGACAAATTCCTGTTAGGGTAAAATCTGGGTTGATTTGCTTGAGTTGGCATATGATTTACAACTTGTTTTAGCATGGATTTTGGTATTTGGTGATTCGTTTCTGTCGGGTGGCGTTTGGACGTCAACGACAAGTGGATATTGAACATGTTTACATGCGAGACGATAGGTTTTTACCTATGCGAGTAGCGTGTGCTATTTTGGTTTCCGATGTGATTTTCATGTGCTTTAGCGTTGTGATATACTTGTAGGTACCCTACGTGATGTTGAGGCAAAGAAGATGAAGATGGCGACATCGGCACCGACACATGAGAAGCAAGGTGAGTAGATTTATATCTACGGGGAGAAGTCGGGTGGATGGCGTATAGCACCCCCGCAGTCCATGGTGATGTATACGATTACGTATACACACATATTTTATTATGTTTTGTTTAGGATTATTGATGGTAATAATGGTATTATTGATGATAAGGATGTATTGGTATAGTATAGTGCGGAACCCTAGAGTAGTGGTTGCACCCACACATACACGTACACATACACTTGCATATATTCTTTCATTTATCTGTGCGCATATAGAGGTGTGTATATCTACACATGGGTATGCGACTATGTGTTCATATACGGGATTGAGGATGATACCTGGGATTGAAATGAGTCGATGAGGTTTGATTGAGGCCGTGAGTTTCGGCGATATGACAGAGTTCGTATTTGAGATGTGATATGATGGTAGTGATACCTGATATGTGATGAGATGAATGTGATATTGACCCATACCCAGCTATTGGGTTGCCGTACGACGATTTACCGTACGAGCTTTATATTGATGTTAGATCCGCACTCATGACTTGAGGATGTTATATAATATACTGTATCCTACGTGATACTATTGAGGTAAGATCACCGACTATATATATATATATGTATATCGACTCAGATTTAGGTGGTTTCCATGCCCCTCCCGATTGACTTGATAGTTGGGTCCGTAGTTCGCATAGTAGGCATTAGACTTGACCCGAGTCATACCTATTTCAAAACTAATGAATCGGGGATATTTTAAAGATAGGAAAAAAGGGATTCTACGGATATTTTCAAGCGACGCATCTTTTCTTAAAACACCGTAGCCCTTATTTTACCGAAAGCCCTGATTCGTCTTATTTCAAAAGGCAAGGTTGCATGATATATTTATTGAGGCAGGTTCTTTACTGTTGCGTTGATTATTCGATTCCGCATATTCATGCTATTTGCATTGCATCGCTTGTATTGTTGATGTATTTCAGTCATGCTGCTAGGACACCAGCACCATTATCGATGATGCGTATGTTCCATGTACACTTGTTTGCCGGCTCACACACTTCATCATCGATAATTGCCATGTCACTTCACTATAGTACTGTTGCATTCAGTGTATGTTGCTTACATTTCTTTACATGTCGCATACATCATGCTTTCTGATTATATGCATTGAGATAAGTTGTTTCCATGATATTTCTGGTTTTTGGGAACTGTGGGTGTTTCAAAAGGAGAATATTTAACTGTTTTAAAACCCGGTTACCCTTGATATGATATTTCAGTGCGTCCACCATGTGTTTTCTCGGTGCTGAGAGCGACATGTGAAACCCGATTCGAGGAGACGGATGAGGCCGATTGCGGGTACATGGTGGACCCGGTATGGTTCCCCGGGGCAAGAAATGTTTTTCGTGGAGTAGACGATGAGCCTAGCAGGGTGGAGAGTACCTACCGGTGATTGGTTAGACCTGAAGGTTATCCGGAGGATACTGCACAGAGTCGATAGATGGATATGGGCGTACTGCCGGGCCGAGGGCCGATACCACAGACAGAGCCCGTGGGCCGATCCGGACTGACGGAGCCCGATATATAAGGATTTACGTGTCGATGCTGGGCACAGTTTTCATGATGTGTTCGAGTGTCGATGCTGGGCACTCCGGTTCCACGATTTTGACGCGTTCCGAGGGACACAGATGGTTTGTATTCTCATATTATTCCCATGCACATGCTTTATGATATTTACATGCATGATGGTTATTGTCATTGGGTGACGTATGGACGGGTTCCACGTACATGCAGATTTGATTACATTGATCATACCTCACATTTATGATATGCTATTACCTGAGGCACTGGCACGAGCACTTGGCACTACACTCATGCATAAAGATTACCTTGCCAGTTTAGCATGCTTCAGATTTATTCATATTGAGATTTATTTATATCTGATCGTATTGACCTAGGATGGGTCATACATTCGATCTCTGCTTGTAGATATATTCTATTCACGAGTTGGCAAGTCACCCCCGTTGTGCCACAGTTCTTGTAGGTTTTGCCGTACAGATTCCATTACGGCATTTCTGGCACACTGCATCCTTATGGGTGACTTGGTTGGGTAGGTGGGTTCTTTTGTATCAGAACCGCCATTGTACATCTATTATTCATTGTATCTAGAAATTCCATCAACCAAAACTTGTATATTGTTTCAGACTTAGAAAACAGTGTTGTATTATTTCGACCTTAGAGTCGCGCTTGTAGTATTACGATTTTCTAGCTGTTTGAGTTTCTTTTTGGGTTTTGATCCTCACCTTTTGGCATTGTATATTATTATTACTTGCGTGGTTGTGACCGTCGATTGGCGAAGAGCTAGCTCCCTCTTGGGGATGCCTTTATCATTTCATATATATTATTCTTGTTGTACCCCGTTCGGGGCCAGTTTTTACAAAGGAAACTTTGCCGAAATTTTCAGGGAAGGTTACACATTTTAAAAATGCATATTCGGCTTAGTTATTTAAAAACTTTGATTTTCGAAACATGATTTCTTTACTTCTTAAAACCAGTTTTCCTTATTTACTCCTTAAAATGGTTTTAGATTTCTGGGATTTTGGCTTACTTGGATCAGATGGGGTCCTATATACTTCATATGGTTCAAGGGCCAGTCACGTGCTCTTTCGGGTCGTGACACATGTACACCAACAAAGTATGGACTTTGAAAAATGCTCCTGAAGGGGTAAAAGCCATTGGGAGCAGGTGGATCTTTAAAAAGAAAATTGGTGTAGATGGAAAAGTTGAGACTTTCAAAGCTAGACTTGTTGCAAAGGGTTTTCGTCAACGACCAGGTGTGGATTATGACGAAAGCTTTTCTCCAGTGGCTATCCATAAGTCCATTCGGATCTTGCTTGCCATTGCTGCATACCATGATTACGAAATCTGGCAGATGGATGTTAAGACCGCCTTTCTAAATGGTGATTTAGAAGAGAGCGTGTACATGACTCAGCCAGAGGGCTTCGTAGATGTATGTCCATGTCACGCACCCCACTAACTCGCGGGGAGGCGGAATATATGAAAAACGATTATCAAAGCTTCGTAACACGGACTTGAGCGCATGAATCGTAATCTAAACCATTGCTAACGTTATACTAGAAGTTTAACTACTCGGTACCGGAGTTATACCTCACGTTACATGTCCTTCGGGTCTTCATCGCTGTCCTCCACTCCTCGTAGGCTCCTTGGAACATCGGTAACTTCACGGCCTCCTCGAATCAAAGACGATCCACCCGAAAGCTTCTACGCCAAGCTTAATCTCAAACTTGAGATAACTAGGTTGCTTAAAGTGCTAATCTAAGCTACTTAGAGGATATAGAGTGAGGTTATGGATGTTTTAGTCTATCTAACCCTTGATCTCAACATATGAGAGGTTAGGGTTAGGGTTTCAAGAGAGAGTGAGCTTGAGGAGAGAGAAGGAGAAGATGAGAGTGAGAACAAAAATCCTTCTCACTTGAATATATGATACATAATGAATTATCAAATAATATCAATTAATTGATTATTCACCATGTTTCATTTAATCAAGGAGAGTGATTCATCAAGTGAGTCATTAGATCATTAATGAAGCATTAATGATATGATGAATCATATAAATGAGTCACACAAAGTAATCATGAAAAAGCCACCTCAACCCCTCATGTCACCACTCTTCTAGAACCTTCTCGACAAATTACGAGAACTCCCCTCCAATCCGTGAAAACACGGAAAAACTTTAGACTGTATAAATCCAATAACCTTATACTAGAATCTGGCTTAAACCAAAACCGGCTAGTATAAACTGTCCGAAAAGTCGTACGTGCGAAAACACACGTATACATCCGAACGCTCGTCGTAAAACCATACGACCTCTATATCGTTTCGCCTGGAGCAGGGAAACTCTCTGTGTGGGACTCTAAAGACTCGACACTACGCTGGCAGTGGGTTTAACCACAGACCGCAAGCGACACTAGCTGTACGTAACGGTCCCCAGGTAGTTGTCGATAAGAAGGCCGATGAGGAAAATCATCCGAACTCCCACTGAGCCTGATGTGACAATCTTCGTACAGTCCGGTCTGTTCGTCTAAGACTATCGCATATCAAGCCTAGGGGGCGGCAAGCGTCAGTCCCCTAATAGCTGTATAAGTCGTGTTGGAGTGAAGCCCATTACATCCTGAGAAGCTACTGGAATCTACCAGTATATCTCGTTTTCCCTGGCCAGGGACTTTGTGTAATGGCTCTCTGACACATCGCGATATCATCTCCCAATACCGGGAGAGACGAATCCTATCTAACCGCCACTGCCTCCAAGTGCTCGGGACTGCACCCAACTGCTACCTGTTTGCATGACTCCTTTGAGTCGTGGTAGGGTAGCAATCTAAGAACAGTGGGACACACTCGAGGCGAAGCAGCAGTGTCAAGTCTGCGGACTATTCTGTACTCATGTCACCTGGGAACTGATAACTGACGATGGGTATAATACCAACCAATCAGTTCCTCGGCGAGTCCTGTCCGGTGTACCCGTAACCTAACGAGCACCTGTATACTATCTCCAGTACGGCGTACTGATGGCTGTGGGACAGACCATTTCCCCAACTGGGATGAGAAGCGTATACACTTAGTCTACTCCGGAATATCGATGCCCAATCTCGATAATCCATCGACCAGGGACCTGTATAGGATGTTGCTTACAGACTACCCAGCCCCCACTAGTGTGACTGCCATCACGACGCTGGTAATCATGCAAAGATCCTATGGGCTCTACTAATATGTATAAGTGATACGTTACAAGAGACATATACACATATTAAAGTAGACACAAACCAAGCAGCATACTACCATTTTTAGCAAGACTGTATATATAACTATGAATATCCCAAGCTTCCATTAAGTAATATACAATCTAGTATGATACAATAATGGCCCCTAGGGCATATACACTAACAATCTCCCACTTGCACTAGGGCCATGAGCTGGCATATCGTAGACCAATCATCTCGAATAGCCACTCGAACTGCGTCTGAGGAATGGCCTTTGTGAATGGATCAGCAATCTTATCCTCCGTCTTTACTCTCTTCACCTCGATCTCCCGGCGATCTATGATCTCCCTGATCAGGTGATACCGCTTTAAGATGTGTCTGGACTTCTGATGGGACCTGGGTTCCTTCGCTAAAGCTATAGCGCCGTTGTTGTCACAATACAGAGGTATTGGATCAACACTAGTAGGAACCACCTGAAGTTCTGTGAGGAACTTCTTCATCCAGACTGCTTCTTTTGCGGCATCGCAAGCAGCTATGTACTCTGCTTCCATCGTTGAGTCAGCAACGGTCTCCTGTTTGGAACTCTTCCAACAGACCGCCCCTCCATTGAGGGTAAAGACATAACCCGACATGGACTTGGAGTCATCTTTGTCACTCTGGAAGCCGGAGTAGGCAAAGGCCTCCATCTGAAGGTCTTTTCCGCCATATACCAAGAACATCTCATTAGTCCTTCTCAGGTACTTGAGAATGTTCTTTACTGCTATCCAGTGCTTCTCCCCTGGGTTTGCTTGATACCGGCTTACTACGCTCAATGCGTATGCTACATTTGGTCTGGTACATAACATTGCATACATTATAGAGCCTACTGCAGAAGCGTAGGGTATAATCGACATGCGATCCCTTTCCAAATCAGTCTTGGGAGACATCTCTTTGGAGAGGGTGATTCCGTGACAAGCCGGTAGGTTACCGCGCTTAGAATCTTCCATACTGAATCTCTTCACTATGGTGTCTATGTACCTGGACTGTGAAAGTCCCAATATCCTCTTTGATCTATCACGACAGATCCGGATCCCCAGAATGTAGGTGGCATCACCCAAGTCTTTCATGGAGAATTTATGTGACAAGAATTTTTTGACTGACTGTAATATAGGAATATCATTTCCTATTGGGAGAATGTCATCCACGTACAAGACGAGGAATACTACAGCTCTCCCTACAATCTTACAGTATATGCATGGTTCATCTGGATTTTTGATAAAGTCAAATTCTTTGACAGCATCATCAAAACAGATGTTCCAACTCCGCGATGCCTGCTTTAGTCTATAAATGGACTTAAGCAGCTTGCATACTTTACCGCTGCTCCCACTCTGAATGAATCCTTCTGGCTGATCCATATAGACGCTTTCTTCCAAATTACCATTTAGAAAGGCCGTCTTTACGTCCATCTGCCAGATTTCATAATCGTGGAAGGCAGCAATAGCAAGAAGGACCCGAATAGATTTAAGCATATCCACTGGAGAAAAGGTTTCGTCGTAGTCCAAACCAGGTCTTTGACGGAAACCCTTTGCAACAAGTCTAGCCTTATAGGTTTCAACCTGTCTATCTACACCAATCTTCTTTTTGAAGATCCATTTGCATCCTACGGGTTTTACCCCATCTGGAGCAATGTCCAAAGTCCATACTTTGTTGGTGTACATGGACTCCATTTCGGTCCGCATTGCATCTAGCCGTTTTACCGAGTCACCGCTCTGAATGGCTTGCTGGAAGCTAGTAGGCTCATCATAGTCAATAGTGCAATCCTCTCTATCCCCGTCAATGAGAAAACCGTAGTATCTCTCGGGTGGATGAGATTGCCTACTACTCCTGCGGAGTGGCGTTGGGATGTCCCTTTCTTCTGAAACCTCTGGTTCTACCATACTTTCAGCAACAGTTTGTGGTTCTGGAATTTCTTCCAGTTCTATTGCGCTCCCACTTTTCTGATTTTCCAAAAATTCAGTTTCCAAGAAGCAGGCATGAAGAGAAACAAAGACCTTTTGTTCCTCTGCGTAATAGAAATAATATCCCTTAGAGTTCTTTGGATATCCCACAAATTTGCATTTTACTGAGCGTGCCTCGAGCTTGTCCGCATGCTGCTTCTTTACAAAAGCTGGACATCCCCATGTCTTAAGATACTTAAGACTAGGTTTCTTCCCACTCCACATCTGATATGGTGTGGTAGGCACAGTCTTGGTTGGAACTCGGTTCAAAAGATATGCAGCTGATTCTAGTGCATATCCTCAGAATGATCGCGGTAACTCAGCGTCACTCATCATGGAACGAACCATATCCAATAGGGTTCGATTCCTCCTTTCTGATACACCGTTATGTTGTGGTGTGTATGGAGGAGTAAGCTGAGAGAGAATTCTATTCTCTTTTAAGTAACCCAGAAACTCGGCGCTTAAGTATTCACCACCTCGATCAGATCTCAGTGTCTTGATACTTTTGCCGGTTTGTTTTTCCACTTCATTCTTGTATTCCTGGAATTTCTCAAAGGCCTCGGATTTATGCTTCATTAAGAAGATATGTCCATACCTAGAGAAATGATCCGTAAAAGTAATGAAGTAGGAATAACCTCCTCGCGCATGTGTAGACATTGGACCACACACATCACTGTGTATGAGTCCTAAGAGCTCGCTTGCTCTTTCTCCGTGTCCAGTGAATGGAGTCTTTGTCATCTTTCCCATGAGACAAGATTCACAAGTGGCATAAGACTGATACTCGAACGGATCCAAGTATCCCTCTCTATGTAACTTTTTTAATCTTCTCTCATTGATGTGACCCAGTCTACAATGCCATAAGAAAGCCTGATTTGTTTCCGGAGACTTTCTTTTAAGTGTGTTCTGGACACTGAAAATCTGAGCTTGATTTAATACGTATATTCCGTTTTCTAATGTACCTGACCCAATCAAATCTTGATTTAGGTGGATGTGAACCACATCTCTTGTAAAAGCAAAATCATATCCTTCTTTAGAAAGTAAGGGTACGGATATGATATTACAAGTCGTACCTGGTACATAAAAACAGTTACGCAGAATCAATATCTGCCCAGTTGTCATTCCAAGATGATATTCCCCTACGGATTCAGCGTTCATGCTCATTCCGTTAGCAACTGTGAGGGTCATATCACCTATCCCGATAACCCTACGATTTTTCAGAGCCTGTAATGAATTACAGATGTGAGTTCCTGATCCGGTATCCAATACCCAGGAAGTAAGGTTAACTGACATACAGTTCTCAATCATAAACACACCCGAAGCCGAAGCCGCAACATGCTTCGTATCCTGGCTACTGGCTTCTAAAGCCCTACAATCACTCTGCCAATGCCCAATCCCATAGTAATAGGAATGTCCCTCAATAGGGTGGTCCAGCTTGTTATAGGCAATGGACATCTGGACAGACTTTTGCCAGTCATATAAGTCAGATTCAGTCAAATTATTATCTAGATGTAACCTATGTGTGGTCACAGGGTCGCTGCAATTTAAGAGAGAGAGAAGAAGATACTATTAGCATGATGCTCTTGCAATTTTAGAGTGGTTTAATTTATCTAAACAGGATGGCTCCCACTGTTTCTCGAATCCCTCCTCAAACCATAAAAGAAGAATTAGCCGGGATTGTTCTCACCGTACAATACTTGCTTAACCGTTCAGCCAGGCCAGTGTCGATACTTCGAGGGAGGTTTTCCAACGCTTTCGTGAAGTTCCTTAATTAAATAACCTCTTTTCTCTGGGGGCGTAACCCCGCTGACACCTTTCTTGGCACCTACTTGGTTTATAGCATTGATCGTTAAGTGACGAATCTCCTGATAAGTAGCATATACTCACAGTAGGATCGGGATCCAAAATATCATTGTAAGATAATGTTGAAGGAATCCTACCAACATTCATCAAACTTCAAAATGGTATGCTTCTTCCTGCAAATTTCAGTTTCTTTTGAAACTCCCGATATCGATTTTTGCCCCATGCTCTTATGACCTTGACTTTGGCCAACAAATCATATGTCACATGTCAAGTTCTACCCGTCATTGTCCAGGTTAATTTGAACCCATCCGTACATACCCTTGACTTTGGCCAACAAAGCAGTACGACTGTCCCAAACCAACGCATCTATCTATGCTGCATATGAATATTCAATAGCTACCAAACACTGTGCCTTGACTTTGGCCAACAAACACAGCTTGAATACTATTGAATACCCAAATGAAATGACGGAGGGCTACGAATGGTTTTGGCAAAACCGTGAACGTAGTGAACTTGATATAATCGAAGGAACCTGATACTTTTTAAAAGGAGTGGTTAAAGCTCCGCAATTAAAAATCTGATTTCTTTTAAAATAACCGAGTGGTTTCTTTTTAAATTTGTTCCCACGATTAAACTATGGTTTATTTTCTTTGCATTATAATAATGCGTCCCATCATTTAACCTATCATTGCAGAAAACAACGAAAATACAACGTTCTCTTATGCCATCCGCATTCGCCACGGGGTCCCGTCATCACTCGTTAGGTTACTTAACTAACGACAGAGCGGGGGCTGGGCTAGCGCGGGTGTAAAACATAAGTGACGTCTAATAGCTATTTATATATAGATATTGTACATTCGTCAGACGCAATAATAAGCATTCCAGATCACATTTAAAATTTATTGGATATGCAAGTAATCCGCGTTTCTTTTGAGCCTGCAAGGAAAGACGGATTACACAGTTGTGATGAATAGCCATTACCCCACCCAGACTCCTACGGGTACGGCAAACTACCCGCCAAGTACCAGAAGTGAAGCGGTCCGCCTCAACACTTCAAAATACCCGGTAGTTTGTGCACCCCACCTTGGGTCTATCCTAGGAGCAAAAACAGTAAAAAGAAATAATACAACGGTGGCTACAACCGCAACCTGGATGTGCCCCGCAAAATAATATTACAACTTATTGCAATTACATCGAATGAATTAATACAATAACCCATCACATAACCCGGCTATTCACCACAACAGTCCAATACAGTTTATATACACAGACAGATAAAATCCATTACAGAAATGTGCAACCCCCTGCCAACCGACGTACTAGCAGTTAGGGGAGGTTTACGAACACATTAAAAATTACTGATAAAGATCAAATTAGCAAATTGATTAGAACATCGATCGATTACTTATATCCGTGTCTACCCCCAAAAGCAAATCATCACAGAGGCAACCTGGGCAGAAACAGTATATACAGGAAAACAAAAACCCAAAAAAAAAGAAATACTGTGAAAATCCGAGTCAACTCGGCGTTGACTCGGCGGCGGATCCGCGGCAGAAGCTCTCTATTGCCGCGGATCCGCGGCCGTTTTGTCGAGTTGCCTCCTCGAATTTTCCCAGATTTCTTATAATTCCCTGCTGTGAATTTTAAGGTATGTCAAAAAAATTTTGCGACACTTTTAAAATTAACAGAAACTGTCAAGGATTAGGGTTTTGTTTTCCGTGTTTTTCCGTCGATCGAACTTCTAATCAGTTGCTAACAAGCTAGTAATGGTTTAGTTGGCTCTGATACCACTGTATGTCCATGTCACGCACCCCACTAACTCGCGGGGAGGCGGAATATATGAAAAACGATTATCAAAGCTTCGTAACACGGACTTGAGCGCATGAATCATAATCTAAACCATTGCTAACGTTATACTAGAGGTTTAACTACTCGGTACCGGAGTTATACCTCACGTTACATGTCCTTCGGGTCTTCATCGCTGTCCTCCACTCCTCGTAGGCTCCTTGGAACATCGGCAACTTCACGGCCTCCTCGAATCAAAGACGATCCACCCGAAAGCTTCTACGCCAAGCTTAATCTCAAACTTGAGATAACTAGGTTGCTTAAAGTGCTAATCTAAGCTACCTAGAGGATATAGAGTGAGGTTATGGATGTTTTAGTCTATCTAACCCTTGATCTCAACACATGAGAGGTTAGGGTTAGGGTTTCAAGAGAGAGTGAGCTTAAGGAGAGAGAAGGAGAAGATGAGAGTGAGAACAAAAATCCTTCTCACTTGAATATATGATACATAATGAATTATCAAATAATATCAATTAATTGATTATTCACCATGTTTCATTTAATCAAGGAGAGTGATTCATCATGTGAGTCATTAGATCATTAATGAAGCATTAATGATATGATGAATCATATAAATGAGTCACACAAAGTAATCATGAAAAAGCCACCTCAACCCCTCATGTCACCACTCTTCTAGAACCTTCTCGACAAATTACGAGAACGCCCCTCCAATCCGTGAAAACACGGAAAAACTTTAGACTGTATAAATCCAATAACCTTATACTAGAATCTGGCTTAAACCAAAACCGGCTAGTATAAACTGTCCGAAAAGTCGTACGTGCGAAAACACACGTATACATCCGAACGCTCGTCGTAAAACCATACGACCTCTATATCGTTTCGCCTGGAGCAGGGAAACTCTCTGTGTGGGACTCTAAAGACTCGACACTACGCTGGCAGTGGGTTTAACCACAGACCGCAAGCGGCACTAGCTGTACGTAACGGTCCTCAGGTAGATGTCGATAAGAAGGCCGATGAGGAAAATCATCCGAACTCCCACTGAGCCTGATGTGACAATCTTCGTACAGTCCGGTCTGTTCGTCTAAGACTATCGCATATCAAGCCTAGGGGGCGGCAAGCGTCAGTCCCCTAATAGCTGTATAAGTCGTGTTGGAGTGAAGCCCATTACATCCTGAGAAGCTACTGGAATCTACCAGTATATCTCGTTTGCCCTGGCCAGGGACTTTGTGTAATGGCTCTCTGACACATCGCGATATCATTTCCCAATACCGGGAGAGACGAATCCTATCTAACCGCCACTGCCTCCAAGTGCTCAGGACTGCACCCAACTGCTACCTGTTTGCATGACTCCTTTGAGCCGTGGTAGTGTACCAATCTAAGAACAGTGGGACACACTCGAGGGGAAGCAGCAGTGTCAAGTCTGCGGACTATTCTGTACTCATGTCACCTGGGAACTGATAACTGACGATGGGTATAATACCAACCAATCAGTTCCTCGGCGAGTCCTGTCCGGTGTACCCGTAACCTAACGAGCACCTGTATACTATCTCCAGTACGGCGTACTGATGGCTGTGGGACAGACCATTTCCCCAACTGGGATGAAAAGCGTATACACTTAGTCTACTCCGGAATATCGATGCCCAATCTCGATAATCCATCGACCAGGGACCTGTATAGGATGTTGCTTACAGATTACCCAGCCCCCACTAGTGTGATTGCCATCACGACGCTGGTAATCAAGCAAAGATCCTATGGGCTCTACTAATATGTATAAGTGATACGTTACAAGAGACATATACACATATTAAAGTAGACACAAACCAAGTAGCATACTACCATTTTTAGCAAGACTGTATATATAACTGTGAATATCCCAAGCTTCCATTAAGTAATATACAATCTAGTATGATACAATAATGGCCCCTAGGGCATATACACTAACAGTAGATAGTGGGAGCAGCGGAAAGGTGTGCAAGCTGCTTAAATCCATTTATGGGTTAAAATAAGCATCGCGGAGTTGGAACATCTGTTTTGACGTAGTAGTCAAAGAGTTTGACTTCATCAAAAATATAGATGAACCATGTATTTATAAGAAGGTTGCAGAGAGTAAGGTTGTCTTTCTCGTATTGTACGTGGATGATATACTCTTGATAGGAAATGATGTTCTTATGCTGCAATCAGTCAAGCTCTTCTTATCACAAAGATTCTCAGTGACAGATCTAGGTGATGCCTCCTGCATACTGGGAATTATGTGTTGGAGATAGTGCCCTCAGAGTCAATTATTGGATCACAGGCACTTGATTGCAATGATTGAGGGAGGACCTATTCCGGTAGGACAGTCTTACTGAAGATGATAGTATGCTATCTGGTTTATCTTTATCATCGTGTACTGCCTTAGATGACGTGACAGGTCGCTATTACACGTTGATAGAGCCCCTAGGATTCTTGCTTGACTGCCAGCAGTATGAGGGCGATCATATACGTGGGAGCTGGTAGTCTATAAGCACATCCTTAAAAGGTCCCTAGTCGTGGATGTTTCGAGACAGGGCATCGATACTCCAGAGTAGACTAGTGTATACAGTCGAGACCCCGACGAAGGGCGGTGGCCGGTCTCACAAGCCACTGGTGTCAGTTGTTTCACCTAAGATGTATACAGGTACTCATTGGGTTATGAGTACACCGGACAGGACTCGCAGGGAACATGCTAGTTGGTCTTATGCCTGACGTCAGATAGCAGTTCCCTGGTGACATGTGTGCAGGTTAGTTCATCGACCTGAGGATCGTCATTTATCTCGTGTGAGTTCTCACTGTACTTTGATTACTACCCTACCACGCTCAAAGGAGACGTGCAAACAGGTTTTAGTTGGGTACAGTCCCGAGCCACATGGAGGCAGTGAGCGGATCTTCAGGGGTTCGTCTCTCCCGGTATTGGGGTAAGGTCGCGCTGTGTCTAGGAGAGCCATTACATAAAGCCCTCGGCCGAGGCTGGAGATCTACTGGTAGGTATTCCAGTAGTATCTCAGGGTGTTCTGGGCTACACTCCGACACGACTTGTACCGCTTTTGGGGGTCTGACTTTTACCAACCCCCTAGGCCCGCCATGCGATACTCATAGACGAACGGACCGGACTGTACGGATATTGTCACTGACAGGCCCAGTAGGGTGTCAGGATGAGTTCGCTCATCGACGTCTCTTTTGGTCAATAGCTGGTAGCCCGTCACGTATGGCTAATACCTCTGACGTGCTAGTGGTTAAATCCACAGCCATAGTATTGGCGAGTCTTTAGAGTCCCCCACAGACAGTTGCTCATGTTTCGGGCGAAACGCTGTAGAGGCCGTATGGAGATATGGCAGGTTTCGATCAGATACGTGCGCTATTGCACGGATCTTGATCGGACGGAAAATACTAGCGGGCTTTGGTTTAAGCCGGATCCTAGTATTGCACAGTGTAGATTTTTTCTCTTTGCATTTGTATTTCGGTCGGAATACAAATGCGGGTATGTATATACAGTAGCGGGGTTTTCCTGTAATTTATTACGGGATCAGTTTTTGGAGTTGCCAGTTTGCTTTCCGTTTCGGCCATTTTCTTTTGTATCTTTCATTGGCCGAAGATTGGTGGAGGAGGGCTTATTTGCATTTATGCAAATTAGCAATTTGGAGGGTTGTCTTTGCATATTGTTGCATCATGATGGTTTCATGATGGTGCACTTTCATTGACTTCTTGGCTTGTTCGTTACTTGAATTTTGGAGTAATGATGATGGGTTATGATTTGGTTGTTGGAGTATTGGTTTTGGTTGATGATCATTGCTTATCATCATCACCCTTTCTCTCTCTTGCATTATGTTGTGGTTCACTCTCTTTGAATCTCATTCACTCCATTCTCACACACCACCATGAGGGGGCCGGCCATATTGTGATGGGGCTGTCTAAATTTTGGGGTGGGTGTGTGGTTCTCATTTTGGCTTGTAAAATTCCCTTAGTTCATCATAAAAGCTTGCATCTTCACCTCCATTAAAAGGCAACCTAAACCCCAAATGAGACATATAAATCATCACTTCATTTACAGCAAATCTTGGGTACGTCGACTCGCCAACTTCGTGCCCGAGTTGCCTTGGTCCAGAGGTGGGAGCCCGTAAAAGAAGCCGGCGACGTGGTGCCCTTCCGGCGAGGAGGTGGAGACCGGACATTCCGCGGGAGATCGGGACGACGACGAGAAGACAGAAGGACACGGATCGCTCGGTCTCTACCCGTTCTTTAGTTAGCTAGGACTAGATTAATGGCCCGATCCGGGATTTTTGTCCACGGTGGTGCCGGTTTACAAGTTCGTAAAAAGTTTCGTTTCCGCATTCCGGCGTCGGATTGACGGCCGGGGCGCCGCCGTGCACTTACATGGTATCAGAGCCACGCCATTAACCTAGTCTAGCTTTGTCTAATGTGTTTGCATTTCCGATCGAACAAAATTCCAAAATCCGCGTTTTCATGTGCATCAGTTTCTGTCGAATTTTTTCTAGCTCCAAAATTTTTTCAAGTAGTTGCAGAATGATGTTCAGGGAAGTATAAGAACTCTGGTAAAATTTGGTCGCCTGAACCCATTACCCCACCGCGGAACCGCGGCAAAACCCATGCTTGGGCCGCGGTTCCACCGCCAATTTCACTGTTCAGCGTATCAAAATTTTACAGAGGCTCTTGGACCTGAAAATAGGGGTTTTGGAATATTCTTTTTGGGCCCAGAATTTCTTTAAGTGCTACAGTAGTGCTTGGGGGCCCACTTAGGTAAATTTGATCGATCGAAAATTTTAAACACATTAGTTCACAGTATTTACATTATATCTGCGACCGTGAATGTCAGTTGATCGGTAAATCCTGTCTAACTGCTATAGCCCGGTTAGACGGATTTGTGAACGTGACATTCACGTTAATGTTCTGTGATTGTGCTATGATGTTGCGGATTGGTCGTGGGGGATAGCCTGGATGCAATGCTAGTACAGTTTTTGTTGTATTATGTACTTTTGATATTGCGGGGCGAGCGTCCGACATGTGGACTGCCGTCACTGCCTGTCTGTATATTCTTCTTTTGGGGCACGACCGAGGTGAGGTCGATGTACCCGTTGTATGTATATTTTACTTTCTGTACTAGGATTACCCCAAGGTGGGGTGCACGGATAGCGGGGTTCTAGAGGGCAACGGGCCCGCATCTCATGGCATTGAGACGGAGGGGGCTTCACTCTAGAATTGGCGGGCTATTCGCCGCACTCGTAGGGGGTACAGGTTGACCCAGGAAGGGTGCCCAAGTTACCGGATTCAGTGAAGTGCTGGGTGGTCCATTCACGTTGTTGAAGGGGACTGCCTCGCTTCAGGTTTTGGCGGGTAACTTGCCGCGCCCGTAGGGGTCTAGGATTTCATTGCACAGGCTATCCACACGACCAGGGGAACGTCGGGTTTCAGTAGCGGCTCTGTGAAACCCGGGGATCCCAGATATCTGTATTGTTCTGTGATACTTATTACATTTCTATGATGTTGTATTTTATCACGCTTTGAGCGAAATATTATATATTGATATATATACTAGTAGATGTTATATATGTTTTGCATCCGCGCTAGTCCAGTCCCCGCTCTGTCGTTAGTTAAGTAACCAAACGGGTAATGACGGGACCCAGTGGCGAATGCGGATGGCATATACGTATATCATTATTTTCGTTCTTTATTGGTGTGATCAATTGATGGGACTGCGTTGATTAGGATCAATGCAAGCTAAACAAACCTATTCTGATGTTGTTGGAACACTTTTCAAAAAGCTGTTATTCCAAGGACGTTCACTTTTGTTCTGCACAGTGGTATTCAGTTGGAATATCCTGCTCCTCAGTCGACAAGGCAAGGGCCGAGATTCTTTCACCGGGAGTGACCCCTTGGACAGAAGTTTGCGTCAGGGCAATAACTTAACCATAGCCGATTACTTTGCTTTGCATCGTGGTATTCAGTTGGAATATCTTGCACCTCATTCTACGGGGAAAGAGCCGAGATCCCTTCACCGGGAGTGACCTCTTTAGCAAAGGTTTTCGTCACTATATTTTTAAAAGCTATCCGTTTCCTTCAACGATATCAAGTTCATTACGTTAAAGGTTTTCGCCAGAAACCATTCGTAGCCCTCCGTCATTTCATATGGATAGTCAATAGTATTCAAGCTGTGTTTGTTGGCCAAAGTCAAGGCACAGTGATTGGTAGCTATTGGGTATTCATATGCAGCATAGATAGATGCGTTGGTTTGGGGAAGTCGTATAGCCTTGTTGGCCAAAGTCAAGGGCTTGTGCGGGTGGGCTCAAATTAACCTGGAGAATGACGGGTAGAACTTGACATGTGACTTATGATTTGTTGGCCAAAGTCAAGGTCGTAAGAGCATGGGGTAAAAATCCACATCGGGAGTTTCTAAAGAAACTGAAACTTGCCAGATATGCGCATACCTTCTGGAGTGTGATGACGTGAGCGGATTCTGTCACGTTATCATGCGATGATAGTTGGATTCCGATTCCCACTGATGAGTTAGTTTACTCCTCGGGTGACCCTGACTAATTCTTCTTTCAGGTTTGGAGGAGAATTTGAGGTTACAGTGGGAGGTTTCCTGATTAGATAAATTGGTAACCAATCTTATCTAGGTTAGTGTGCACGCTGAGTGTTTCTTTTCTCTCTCTCTTCGGCAGCGACCATTGACCCGACCCTAAGACTATGACTCAGTGACCAAGTTGACCAAACCTTCTTAAACACTGGTTTTTGGATTGTCAGAGTTGCATACCTCGTTGCCACTCCTACTTTTACCCTTTTCTCCAGGACACCCCATATTACTACGAACGTCCACTTCCATTGGACAAAACCATCGTATGGTTATATACGAACTCGAAGGAATTTATTCGAGGATGGTTTCCGGTTCTGGAGAAAACGAATAAGACTATTCAGTTGTCTTTTCCTTTTACCTTCTCTCAGGTTGCGAGTACTCCTTGGTTTAGGAGGTAGTACACCTATTACACGAATTGGATAGTCTTCTTCCAAACCATAGGCAGGTGCCTACCGGTAGTGAATGAAAAAAACCAATTGGCCTAACGATGGTATACAGAAGGTATTAAGTAAAGACATATCAAGGGATTAGTAAGAGGGAAAGTAAATTGCGACTGCTATTCATGACCAAACCAAGTATTTCTTCGCCAATCCTAAATCACCTTTGTATTTCTCCAGGACACTCCGTATCACTACGAAAATCCACAGTTTATTGAATACTCCATCGTATGGTTATATAAGAACTCGAAAGGAACTTGTTCCAGTTCGGGGATGGATTCTGGTTCAGGAGAAATAAGAATAAGGTTTATTCGGTTGTCTTTTATCTTCACCTTCTCTCGCATTGCGAGTGCTCCTAGGATTAGTACAGTACACCCATTATGCTTATTGGATAGTCTTCTTCCAAACCATAGGCTGGTGTCGAACGGTAGGGAAGGAAGAATACCATTTAACCTAAGAGGGTGTGCAGAAGATAATGACTAAAGACATATAAAGGGATTTGGAAAGATGGCAAAGAATTATACGGTTACAGTTGTGAATCTGGCTAATGGAAGAGGCATTACTAGGAATACCGGGATACCCTATCGAATCATTTCAATGTTTCAGTTTCACTGTGTACTGTTAAAGGAAAACTGATTTCCCAATTTGTCCTTACTCCAGGGTATGTATTTACCAGGTATGATTCTCATATCTATATGGTTTTACAGATGATGAGTGGGAGTAAGTTATTGGGAATTAGGTGATCATCCTCATTATATTGGGATTCGTTGCAATCAGTGATATTTGAAGAAATCACCTGGGTTGTTTGCCGGACGACAAATATTTGGTTTTGAATATCCGTTATAATGCACCAATTTCAAATTGATATATCTGTCCATCTATTATTATAGAGTGAGATATACCTTTTTGAAATTATGTCCATGAAATTTACCTATATCAGTGGATGGTTAGGTAAGGAGCATTAAACAGCGGTGTAATTCTTCTTAACCATAGGTACAGTTTTCAGCCTACGACACACAGAGAATGAGTTATTAGACTCAAGGGACTTATACAGAGTATTGTATGTTGTCCAGTGTCTATTAGGACAGAGGGGTTGGTCCTCGTACTATTTTCGGTTTACTTATGACTTCTCTAGTTTTTAGACAAGTGTTTCGTGGAAACACAGGGTCCGAATTTTGAGAAGTTATAGGTATATGAATAAAGTAGAGAACCAGGTATTGCAAGTATCGGGATTCTTCAAAGTGATCGAAGATATAGATACTTGTGTATGGTGTTCAGTTGAAAGTAATGACTAAGAGAACTTGCTTCTCTTTCAGGTTACTCATAATTGGAAGTACTCCTAAATTGAGTAACGCTGATCGGCCTCTTTCCATTTAGTTGACATGCACTGGAGACAGCTGCATGATTTGAATCTGGTTCAATTAAATCAGTGCCTCTGGTTCTATATTGGATATAGAACAGTTCATATCTTAACGATGTTAATGTACGGGGAGTTGTCTGGATTATGCTTAAAACCAGACTCTGGATAACTCAAGGCACGTTTCTGTAATGGTTGTTTGTGGGTTGACCCAGGCTATGAAGAGAGTTGACTTTCTACCATCTGGAAGATCAATAGTGATATTGTTCTAGACTCGCCACAGTTTCAACAAAAATTGATTTTTTCAGAAAACAGTAGTGGGAGTATGGTAGAACTGGAAGTGATTCCAGAACCGCAAACGATTACTGAAAGTTTGATAAGAACCTGAAGATTCAATCTGGCTTGACATTCCATTGGCCACTCCGCAAATACGGTGGGTAACCTCAGGCACCCGAGGGGTACTCCGGTAGCCTCAAGGACGGTGACAGGGAGGTTCTTGTTTACCCAGACTTGCCATTTCTGTTGTTCCAGGCCACGAGACCCGGCAGGAGGATGAGTATAGTGTCGTTCTAAACTAGATTTAGAACTGTACGTCTATATGACTCTGGCAGAGGGTTGTCATAGTCAGTGGGAGCAGCGGAAGCATTGGCGGACAGGTAGCTTTTTTCTTTTTATGGACTAAAGCAGATATAGCGCAGATAGATCATCTATTTCTGATGTGACAGTCATAGGTTTGACTTCATCAGAATAGGGGATGGATCTGTTAAGAAGGTAGTAGGGTGTGATGTCCTGGTATTTGGATGACATACACAGAGTAGGAAGTGATATTCCTATACTACGATCGGTTATACTTTTGTTGTCACACAGTGGTTTCTCCACATGGGACTTGGATATTATATCAGACATTCTGGTTACTGGATCTATGGTTTTAGATCTAGATTTGGATAGTTTCCCAATCAGGGTACTTAAACAGCATTCTAGAGGTGCTTTAGAATGGACGACTCCTGGCATGGTGGTGTACCTGCAGGTGATGGAGTCACCCTCTCTAAAGGTGTCTTACAGACTAAAGGGGAGAGGGATGTGCATGATTGGCAGATCATTTGCTCAGGTAATTGAGTCAATCATGAGATGTCAAGTACCACACCAGATGTTGTTTTTGCACTTGATGCAATAAGTTGACATTGATCCAATCCTAGAGAAACAGTCGGAAGCAGTTTTAGAACATAAGTGGATGTTCTAGGGATATGATAACAACAGTCTCTTTTAGGAGACAGTTATCATTCCAGGCTTCCAAGGTGACCTGGATGACAGAGAGGTTGTTAAGTTATTGTTTTCCATCTGACGAGGGGCGGTATTTTGGACAGGTGGTCCAGGAGGATACTGAGGGAAGGATGGCGCAGGATACTGATTAAGTTCAGTTGACGATACAGTCTAAGAAGTTTGGATTTGGAGTTCATTTATGAGCTAGGTCCCATCAGACATCCAGACATATTCTAAGATAGGTATTGCTCATTTCGGGAGATGGCTTTCTCCATGAACTTGAGATATAGAGAGACATAGAAAGAAACATCAAGACGGATCCGCTCACTGAGGCTATTTCTCGAACGCAATAGTTTCGCAAACGAGTTTTGTGAGACTGATTAGTAGAGGAGTTGGGTGTTCGGTATCACACAGGCTGTGAGTATGCGACATCGCAATAATTAGCCTTGAGTGCAAGTGGGAGATTGTTGGAGATAGTGCCCTCAGAGACAATTATTGGATCACAGGCACTTGATTGCAATGACTGAGGGAGGACCTATTCCGGTAGAACAGTCTTACTCAAGATGATAGTATGCTATCTGGTTTATCTTTATCATCGTGTACTGCCTTAAATGACCTGACAGGTCGCTATTACACGTTGATAGAGCCCCTAGGATTCTTGCTTGACTGCCAGCAGTATGAGGGCGATCATATACGTGGGAGCTGGTAGTCTATAAGCACATCCTTAAAAGGTCCCTAGTCGTGGATGTTTCGAAACAGGGCATCGATACTCCAGAGTAGACTAGTGTATACAGTCGAGACCCCGATGAGGGGCGGTGGCCGGTATCACAAGCCACTGGTGTCAGTTGTTTCACCTAAGATGTATACAGGTGCTCATTGGGTTATGAGTACACCGAACAGGACTCGTCGGGAACATGCTAGTTGGTCTTTTACCTGACGTCAGATAGCAATTCCCTGGTGACATGTGTGCAGGTTACTTCATCGACCTGAGGATCGTCATTTGTCTCGTGTGAGTTCCCACTGTACTTTGATTACTACCCTACCACGCTCAAAGGATACGTGCAAACAGGTTTTAGTTGGGTACAGTCCCGAGCCACATGGAGGCAGTGAGCGGATCTTCAGGTGTTCGTCTCTCCTGGTATTGGGGGTGAGGTCGCGCTGTGTCTAGGAGAGCCATTACACAAAGCCCTCGGCCGAGGCAGGAGATTTACTGGTAGGTATTCCAGTAGTATCTCAGGGTGTTCTGGGCTACACTCCGACACGACTTGTACCGCTTTTGGGGGTCTGACTTTTACCAACCCCCTAGGCCCGCCATGCGATACTCATAGACGAACGGACCGGACAGTACGGATATTGTCACTGACAGGCTCAGTAGGGTGTCAGGATGAGTTCGCTCATCGACGTCCCTTTTGGTCAATAGCTGGTAGCCCGTCACGTATGGCTAATACCTCTGACGTGCTAGTGGTTAAATCCACAGCCATAGTATTGGCGAGTCTTTAGAATCCCCCACAGAAATTTGCTCAAGTTTCGGGCGAAACGCTGTAGAGGCCGTATGGAGATATGGCAGGGTTCGATCAGATACGTACGGTATTGCACGGATCATGATCGGATGGAAAATACTAGCGGGCTTTGGTTTAAGCCGGATCCTAGTATTGCACAGTGTAGATTTTGTCTCTTTGCATTTGCATTTGGGTCGGAATACAAATGCGGGTATGTATATACAGTAGCGGGGTTTTCCTGTAATTTGTTACGGGATCAGTTTTTGGAGTTGCCAGTTTGCTTTCCGTTTCGGCCATTTTCTTTTGTATCTTTCATTGGCCGAAGATTGGTGGAGGAGGGCTTATTTGTATTTATGCAAATTAACAATTTGGAGGGTTGTCTTTGCATATTGTTGCATCATGATGGTTTCATGATGGTGCACTTTCATTGACTTCTTGACTTGATCATTACTTGACTTTTGGAGTAATGATGATGGGTTTTGATTAGGTTGTTGGAGTATTGGTTTTGGTTGATGATCATTGCTTATCATCATCACCCTTTCTCTCTCTTGCAATATGTTGTGGTTCACTCTCTTTGATTCTCATTCACTCCATTCTCACACACCACCATGAGGGGGCCGGCCATATTGTGATGGGGCTGTCTAAATTTTAGGGTGGGTGTGTGGTTCTCATTTTGGCTTGTAAAATTTCCTTAGTTCATCACAAAAGCTTGCATCTTCACCTCCATCAAAAGGCAACCTAAACCCCAAATGAGACATATAGATCTTCACTTCATCTACAGCAAATCTTGGGCACGTCGACATGCCAACTTCATGCCCGAGTTGCCTCGGTCCAGAGGTGGGAGCCCATAAAAGAAGCCGGCGACGTGGTGCCCTTCCGGCGAGGTGATGGAGACCGGACATTCCGCAGGAGATCGGGACGACGACGAGAAGACCGAAGGACACGGATCGCTCGGTATCTCTCTCTACCCGTTCTTTAGTTGGCTAGGACTAGATTAATGGCCCGATCTGGGATTTTTGGGCGCGGTGGTGCCGGTTTACAAGTTCGTAAAAAGTTTCGTTTCCGCATTCCGGCGTCGGGTCGCCGTCGTGCACTTACATTATGATCTGTAGAGATAGATCTAAACGGATACTGGGATTGTCCCAATCCAGGTTCATTGACACCATACTAAAGAGGTTTAGTATGGAAGAATCCAAGCGTTGGAACCTACCCACGATCTCTGGACTCACTCTCTCCGAAGAGATATATCCCAAGACTGATTTGGAGAGAGCTCGCATGCAAGGGATACCCTATGCTTCGGCAGTAGGCTCTATCATGTATGCGATGCTATGTACCAGACCCGATGTAGCATACTCACTAAGTGTAGTGAGTCGGTATCAAGCAGATCCTGGAGAGAGTCACTGGACAGCTGTGAAGAGCATTCTCAAGTACTTACAAAGGACTAAAGAGATATTCTTGGTGTATGGTAACGGAGAACTCCAGGTGGAGTCCTTTACCGATTCCAGCTTCCAAAGTGATAAGGACGACTCTAAGTCGTACTCAGGATTTGTCTTTACCCTTAATAGAGGGGCGGTATTTTGGAAGAGTTCCAAACAGGATACCGTTGCAGACTCGACGATGGAGGCTGAATACATCGCTGCCAACGATGCTGCTAAAAAGGATGTCTGGATAAAGAAGTTCATTAGTGAACTTGGTATGGTTCCATCCATTGGGCATCTAATGCCTCTATATTGCGATAACAATGGAGCTGTGGCTTTGGCCAAGGAACCCAGGTCCCATTAAAAGTCCAGACATATTCTGAGGCGATATGACCTGATCAGGGAGATAGTTGATCGCCGGGAGATCGAGGTCAGGAGAGTAGATACGAAGGACAACACTGCGGATCCATTCATAAAGGATATTCCCCAGATACAGTTTGAGAGATTATTCGGGATGCTAGGTATGAGATACTACAGCAGCTGGCCTTAGTGCAAGTGGGAGATTGTTAGTTGTGTATATGCCCTAGAGGCCATTGTTGTACATATGATGTATATTATAATGGATGCTTGGATATATATACAGATGACTTTCTTGCTCGATATGATAATATGTTATTTGGTTTCACTTTATCTTAACATGTTGACTTATATATTGTTTACTGTCTTACTCTCACATGTTGATAAGGCCCTTAGGATCTGTACTCGACTACCGGGACTATGATGAGATCATACTAGTGGGGCCATGGTAGTCGATGAGTACATCCTATAACTGTTCCTAGTCGAGGGTATATCGAGATCGGGCATCGATACACCAGAGTAGACTAGCGTATACGCATCTTGACCTATATGATAGGCGATGGATGATCCCATATCCATCAGTGTTTTGACATGAGAGATGGTGTACGGGTGCTCAGTGGAGACTGGGTACACTGGACGGACTCGCCGAGAACTCCCAGATAGTGATATACCACACGTCAGATGGCAGTTCTCCGGTGACACTGGTACAGGGTAGTCTGTCGACCCGAGATCGTCATAGAGTCTTGTGTGATTCCCACTGTGCTTTGATTACCACCTTACCACGTCCAGGAGGGCGTGCAAAACGGTGGCTTTTGGGTACAGTCCCGAATCACATGGAGGCAATGAGCGATAGGAGGGGATTCGTCTCTCCCGGTATAGGGAGTTGATGTTGTGCTGTGTTCGATTGGCTATAACTGGAAGTCCCTGGCCAGGGCTGATATCGAGATTTACTGGTGAGTGTTACCAGTAGTTTCTCGACCGGTTATGAGCCTCACATCGATACGACTTATCGTTTACTGGGGTCTGACGTATACCACCCCTAGACTTGATATGCAACTTATCAGACGAAGAGACCGGACTGTACGGGAGTGTTACTGATTGGATTCAAAGGAGAATGTACAAGCTAGCTTGTTGATCTTCTGATCGCTCAATACCTGGGTGGCTGTTACGTTTAGCTGACCGCTTGCAGCTTGTGGGTATTTGATATGATCACCACCTGCTACCGGCGTAATGACGATTCTTTAGAGTCCTACACAGAGGATTCTTGACTCAGGCAAAACGGAGTAAGGGTAAATATGTGATATGTGAAGAACCGAGGATAATGCGATATGAGATACCGTATTATATTCTCGCGATATTTAGATATGAGCCGATCAAGTGTTGATTCGATGAATCGGTACATAATATATTAGTCGGTTATATTCGATATAGCCGGATTTTCGGATCAAGTGTTGATTCGATGATTTAATGTATAATAATATATATGATATATTGTATTATATTATCTAATATTGGCTCGCTTTATTATTTCATTTTCTCACCGGGTAATACATTAATATATATGCGATATATGTTAATTGTATTATTTTATTTTGTTAGAAATATATAATATATATGTGATATATATTATTGTAACATGATATGATTAATGATGAAACATGTTTAGTGGAGATTAAACAAGGTTAGGGTTTGATTTTGGTTAGTTTCTTCTTGCACCTTCTAGAAGGAATTTCTTTTGTCATGGTTAAGATATTATTGTTGATATTTTCTAATGACTCATTCTTTAAACCAACCATACCCTAGCCCTAGTTAATTCTCTACAAAGGTTATCCTTGTCATCCTTGACCATGGTTCCATGATTAATCATATATTCACTTCATTATTCATCACAAAAGGATAATGCATTATTTCTCCTTCTTCTTCAACCTTAAGCTTTGAGAAAGCTTACTAGGTTTTCCCTTTGTGACGTTTTCATGTGAGAATTTGATATGAAAGGAAAGCATAAATACTACTCCATCATCCTCATCTAATCTAGCAATTTAGATTAGGGTGTTCACCTCATTAGACTGAGAGAGCTTGAGTTATAGCAACTTCTGTTAGTGTATATGCCCTAGAGGCCATTACTGTATCATACTAGTTTGTATATTACTTGATGGAAGCTTGGGATATTCACAGTTGTATAGACAATCTTGCTCGAAATGGTAGTATGCTACTTGGTTTGTCTCTGCTTTAATATGTGCATGTGTTTCTTTTAGCATATCGCTGATATACATATTAGTAGAGCCCCTAGGATCTTTGCTTGATTACCAGCGTTGTGATGGCGCTCACACTCGTGGGAGCTGGGTGATCTATAAGCACATCCTTATATAGGTCCCTCGTCGTTGGACTATCGAGACAGGGCATCGATACTCCGGAGTAGACTAGCGTATGCGCTTCTCATCCCAGCGTGGGAGACGGTCTGTCCCACAGCCGTCAGTACGTCGTACTTGAGATAGTATGCGGGTGCTCGTTAGGTTACGAGTATACTGGACAGGACTCGTCGGGAACTGTTGGTTGGTGTTATACCAATCGTCAGTTATCAATTCCCAGGTGACATGAGTACAGCTTAGTCCGCTGACTTGACACTGTCACTTCGCCTCGAGTGTGTTCCCACTACACTTTGATTGCTACCCTACTACGGCTCAATGGAGTCGTGCAAACAGGTAGTTTTTGGGTGCAGTCCCGAAGCACTTGGAGGCAGTGACGGTTAGACAGGATTCGTCTCTCCCGGTATTGGGGGTTGACATCGCGCTGTGTCCAGGAGAGCCATTACACGAGTGGTCCCTGGCCAGGGCAAACGAGATATTCTGGTAGGTTTCCAGTGTTATCTCAGGGTGTTCTGGGCTACACTCCGACACGACTTGTACCGCTATTAAGGGACTGAAGTTCACCGCCCCCTAGGCCCGCCATGCGATGTATCAGACGAACAGACCGGACTGTACGGAGATTGTCACATACAGGCTCAGTAGGAGTTCAGATGGGGTTCACCTCGTCAGTCTTCTTGTCGACATCTACCTGGGGACTGTTACGTACAGCTAGTGCCGCTTGCGGTCTGTGGTTAAACCCACTGCCAGCGCAGTGTCGAGTCTTTAGAGTCCCACACAGAGAGCTATTCGCCTTTAGGCAAAATGAGTAGATGTCGCATGGTTTTGCGACAGGGTTCGTTCACATCCGCGCACTTGTGCACGTTTGCTGTCCGGACAGCTTATACTAGCGGGCTTTGGTTTAAGCCGGATCCTAGTATATGATTTGGGATTGGTTTTTCTCTTTGTATTCGTGTTCCTCGGATCACGAATACGGGTGCGTATGCACAGTTGCTTGAGACAGAGGGAGAGGACTTTGATTAGGGTTAATGACTATTGTCATTTGTATTAACCCTAATGATTATGTGTGTATTATGGTTAATTGATATTAGTTTAATAATTGTGCATGGTTATGGTTGTTGAGCATTTGACCCACCTTGACTTGTTGACCTTGTTGACACTTTGACCATCATCATTTCATTTGGAAGATGCTCTTTGATCCTTGCAATTTGCATTAAAAATGAAATGATAATGGTCATGTCTTGATTAACCATGACAATTATCTAGCTAATTATCTAATTACAATAATTCACAAATATATGTGAGAATGGTTTATTTTATTCTCATTCTATCATTTACTTTCTCTCTCTTGTTCTTCCTCTCCCTCAAGCTCTCCCCTCTCATGTGTTGAGAAACACTTGAGCTTGAGAAAAACCCTTTCTTGATAATCTCTACTCTCATCCAGGGTTCAAGTATTAGCACTTCTTGCACCCTAGTTGCTTCTAGCTTGGAGTTGAAGCCAAAGGTCGAGGCTTTCGGGTGGATCTTTCTTCGACGTGAGAAGACGACTAAGGTGACCTCCTTCCACCACTCTAAGGAGCAAGGAGAGAAGGACATAAAGCCCAAGGTATGACCTTTCTAGCACTTAGCTAGTTTCTAGTTAGCTTTAGCTTGTTTTTGTTTAGCAAAGATCTTTCATAGTCAAGTCCATGTTGCCTAAGCTCATAAAAATTCGATTTTTATTCCGTTTTCCGCCTCCCCGCAAGTACCGGGGTGGGCAACGTGGACTTACAGTGGTATCAAAGCCTAACTAAACATAAACTAGCTAGGTAGTATAGTGTATCGAAGTTCGAATCGGAAAAATCGAAAAACCGAGTTTTCGAAACCCTAAGTTTCTGTTAATTTTTTTTCTGTTCAAAACAAAATAAATTATACTCCAAAAATCATCTCAGGGTTTTGTGAAGAAAGCCACCAAAAACGATCCAGTGATTCGACCAAAGAGCCGCGGTTCCGCGGCAATAGCAAGCTATTGCCGCGCAACCGCGGCCGTCTTGGCTCTTCACTGGGTCGAGTTTGGTGCAGTGTATTTCTGGCTTGGTTTTAAGATTTTTAAGATGGTTTATATATGCCCAGGTTTTCCAGAATAGAAATTTGTTTTTGGGGGCCTATAAATCCGTATTTTTTTTCTGAACTTCAATACACTTTGACTAAAAGGTTATATCTATGATGTTTATATGTATTGAACGTCGGCTAATCGCTATATGTCGATTAGTCGGGGTTATACATATCTGTGATCTGTGTTTGATGATGGTATGTGTATATGAATGTGTTGGATTGTCGCCGATGAATAGCCGGGGTGGATGTGAGATGAGTGTTGCTTTTTCTTTCATTCATTGTAACATGTAAATTGATGTAATATTATTATTTGTTTGGCCGCACAACCGGGTCGGGGTTGTAGCCGTCATTGTATAATTCTTTTTACTGTTTTTGCTCCTAGGATAGACCCATGGAGGGGGTGCACAAACTACCGGGTATCTCGAAGTGCCGAGTGGCCTACTCACGGTGGTGAGGGAGGTTGCTTCGCTTCGGGTACTTGGCGGGTAGTTTGCCGCACCCGTAGGGGTCTTGGGTGGGGTATTGGCTATTCACCGCGACCGTGTAATCCGCTTTTCATTGCAGGCTCGAACGGATTGCGGATTCCTAGTATATCCAATGTATTCATCTGTGATCTGTAATGTCTATCATTGCTATATATTTATATATGATAACTATTTAGGCGTTGCTTATGTTTTACAGCCGCGCTAGCCCAGCCCCCGCTCTGTCGTTAGTTAAGTAACCTAATGGGTGATGACGGGGCCCCGTGGCGAATGCGAATGGCATAAGCGTACGTCATATTTTGGTTGTTTTCTGCAATGGTAGGGTTAAATGATGGGACGCATTAAAAGAACTAATGCAAGAAAATAAACCAAGTATAAGTCGATTGGAACACTTTGAAAACCACTCGGTTCTTTTCAAAACTAAACTTTTAAACGCGGAGCTTGAACCACTCCTTTTAAAAGCTATCTCGTTCCATCGATTATATCAAGTTCACTACGTTCACGGTTTCGCCAAAACCATCCGTAGCCCTCCATCATTTCAGTTAAATATTCGGTAGTATTCAAGCTATGTATTTTGACCTCACGCCAAGGCATAGTGATTGGTAGCTGCCGGATATTTATCTGTTGCATAGATAGAATGCGTTGGTTTGAGACAGTCGTACTGCCATTTTGGCCTACGTCAAGGGTAGGTACGGGTGGGTTCAAATTAACCGGGATAATGATGGGAAGAACTTGACATGTGACTTATGACATTTTGACCTCACGCCAAGGTCATAAGAGCATGGGGCAAAAATCCACATCGGGAGTTTCATAAGTACTGAAACTTGCTAGCGCTGCATAGCATTTGGAGTGTGATAATTCTGGTAGGATTCCTTCGGTTTTATCACGCGATGATATTTGGATCCCGATCCTACTGTGAGTATATGCTACTCCTCGGGAAAACTCTTACTTAACAATCAATGCTATAAACTTAGTAGGTTTCTAGAAAGGTGTTAGCGGGGCTACGCCCCCAGGGAAAAGAGGTTATTTAATTAAGGAATTTCGCGAAAGCGTTGGAAAACCTCCTTCGAAGTACCGACACTGGCCTGGCTGAACGGTTAAGCAAGTATTGTACGGTGAGATTGATCCTGACTAATCCTTTCTTTACGGTTTGAGAAGGGATTCGAGAGACAGTGGGAGCCATCCGGTTTAGACAAATTAAAAACCACTCCAAACTTGCAAGAGCATCATGCTAAAGTGTTTCTTTTCTCTCTCCTAATTGCAGCGACCATTCAACATGACCGGACTTAAGTTATTACTAGATAAAAACATATTGACAGAGCCAAACTACAAAGATTGGCTCAGGAATGTCAAGATGGCAATCACTTACGACAAGTTGGGGTATGTCCTTACCACCAAAGCTCTCCCTGTCCCAGGTCCCAAAACCAGTGTCGTAGATAGGGAAATCTACAAGACCTGGGAAATAGATTGCGCGAAGGCCAGATGCCTCGTACTAGCCTCGATGGACAACGAACATCAGAGGAGGCACGAGAATATGGACCTAGAGTCCATATTTCTTCATACAAAAGAACTGTATGGAGAGCAGTCTCGTATCGCAAGATACGAAGTGTCGAAGAAGTTATTTTCGGCAAGGTTAGCCGTCGGATCATCGGTAGCGGAACACGTGCTTAAGATGATTGGCTACATAGAGGAGCTCGCGGACCTTGGGACCACGTTGGAGAATAAACTCTATACTGATTTGATTCTCCAGTCCCTTCCTTCCACTTACGCCCAGTTTATTCTTAACTTCAACATGCAAAGAAAGGAGGTTGAACTTTCCGAACTTCTGAAAATGTTGAGGAGTGCTGAGGGCACCCTACAGAAGGGTAGGGAGACATCCACTTTGTTTGTAGGAGGATCTTCCTCTTCTCGGTCCAGGGCGAAAGCCAAGGGCAAGAAGAAGAAAGCCCCCGCCAAACCAAGAGGCGGTGTCGGTAAAGTGGATACGAAGGGAAAACGAAAAGCAACAAAGATAGCGGGAAAGCTGGTGGGGAAGGAAGAATGCTTCTATTGTCACAAAAGTGGTCACTGGAAACAGGATTGCAAGGCTTGGAAGGCCAGAACACAGGATTTGAAGCGAGTTGCAGCTTCGGCTTCAGGTGTGTATGTTATTGAAAACTGTCTATCAATAAACTCTACATCCTGGGTATTGGATACCGGATCAGGATCTCATATCTGTAATTCTTTGCAGGCGTTGAGAAAGCGTATAGTTTTGAAAGCAGGTGACATGACCTTCAGAGTTGCAAACGGTGCTAGCATGGATGCTGAGGCCGTGGGGGACTATCACCTGGGATTGTCGGATGGACACTTTTTGGTTTTACGTAGTTGTTATTATGTACCAAAAGCAACCTGTAATATCATTTCTGTATCTTTATTATCTAAAGAAGGTTATGAATTTGCATTTGTAAGTAATGTAGTGAACATTCACCTTAATCAAGTTTTGATTGGGTCAGGTACATTGAACAACGGTATATACGTATTAAACCAGCCACAGATTTTCAATGTCCAGAATACACACAAAAGAAAGTCTCCAGAAATCGATAAAACTTTCTTATGGCATTGTAGACTGGGTCACATCAATGAGACAAGGTTGACTAAGTTACATGCAGAAGGATATTTGGATTCGTTCGAATATCAATCGTATGCAACTTGTCAATCCTGCCTCAAAGGAAAGATGACAAAGACTCCATTCACTGGACATGGAGTGAGAGCGAGGGAGCTCTTGGGACTCGTATACAGCGACGTGTGCGGTCCAATGTCTACACATGCACGAAGCGGTTATTCTTACTTCATTACTTTTACGGATGATTTCTCAGGGTTCGGACATGTCTTCTTGATGAAACATAAATCCGAAGCTTTTGAAAAGTTCCAGGAATTTAAGAATGAAGTAGAAAAACAAACAGGCAAAAGTATCAAGGCACTGAGATCTGATCGAGGTGGTGAATACTTGAGTGCCGAGTTCCTGGGTTACTTAAAAGAGAATGGAATTCTCTCTCAGCTTACTCCTCCATACACTCCGCAACATAACGGTGTATCGGAGAGACGGAACCGAACCCTATTGGATATGGTACGGTCCATGATGAGTAACACTGAGTTGCCGCGATCGTTCTGGGGATATGCGCTAGAATCAGCTGCATACCTTTTGAACCGTGTTCCCACTAAGACTGTGCCTACCACACCATATGAGTTATGGAGTGGGAAGAAACCCTATCTTCAATACTTGAAGATTTGGGGATGTCCAGCTTATGTCAAAAAGAAGCATGCGGAAAAACTAGAGGCACGCTCAGTACTGTGCAAGTTTGTGGGATACCCAAAGAACTCTAGGGGGTATCTTTTCTATTACGCAGAGGAACAAAAAGTCCTTGTTTCTCGTAATGCCCGTTTTCTGGAACACCAGTTCATAGAAAAGGAAATAAGTGGGAGCGCAATAGAACTGGAAGAAATTCCGGAACCACAAGCTATTACTGAAAGCTTAGTAGAACCAGAGGGTTCGAAAGATCAAGACATTCCCACGCCACTCCGCAGGAGTAGTAGGCAGTCTCATCCGCCCAAGAGATACTACGGTTTTCTCATTGACGGGGATAGAGAAGATTGCATCATAGAATTTGATGAGCCTACTAGCTTCCAGCAAGCCATTCAGAGCGTCGACTCGGTAAAATGGCTGGATGCAATGCGGACCGAAATGGAGTCCATGTACACCAACAAAGTATGGACGTTGGACATTGCTCCAGATGGGGTAAAACCCGTATGATGCAAGTGGATCTTCAAAAGGAAGATTGGTGTAGATGGACAGGTTGAGACCTATAAAGCTAGACTGGTTGCAAAGGGTTTTCGTCAGCGACCTGGTTTGGACTATGACGAAACTTTTTCTCCAGTAGCTATGCTGAAATCCATTCGGATCCTTCTTGCCATTGCTGCCTTCCACGATTATGAGATTTGGCAGATGGACGTAAAGACAGTTTTTCTAAATGGACATTTAGAGGAGTGTGTCTATATGGACCAGCCAGAGGGATTCATTCTGAGTGGGAGCAGCGGAAAGGTGTGCAAGTTGCTTAAGTCCATTTATGGACTAAAGCAGGCATCGCGGAGTTGGAACATCTGTTTTGATGAGACGGTCAAGGAATTTGGCTTTATCAAAAATCCAGATGAACCATGCATCTATTGTAGATTTGTAGCGAGAACTGTAGTATTCCTCGTTTTATACGTGGATGACATTCTCTTAATAGGAAATGACATTCCTATGCTACAATCTGTCAAGGGGTTCTTGTCACACAGGTTCTCCATGAAAGACCTGGGTGATGCCTCATACATTCAGGGTATCCGGATCTACCGTGACAGATCCAAGAGGATATTAGGACTTTCACAGTCCAGGTACATCGACACCATATTGAAGAGATTCAGTATGGAAGATTCCAAGCGCGGTAATCTACCGGCTTGTCACAGGATCACCCTCTCTAAAGAGATGTCTCCCAAGACTGATTTGGAGAGAGATCGCATGTCTATTATACCCTACGCTTCTGCGGTAGGCTCTATAATGTATGCGATGTGGTGTACCAGACCGGATGTGGCATATGCACTAAGTGTGGTAAGCAGGTATCAGTTAAACCCTGGGGAGAAACATTGGATAGCAGTAAAGAACATTCTCAAGTACCTGAGAAGGACTAAGGAGATGTTCTTGGTGTATGGCGGAAAAGACCTCCAGATTGAGGCCTTTGCTGACTCCAGCTTCCGGAGTGACAAGGATGATTCCAAGTCCAAGTCGGGTTTTGTATTTACCCTCAATGGAGGGGCGGTGTGTTGGAAGTGCTCCAAACAAGAAACCGTTGCTGACTCGACTATGGAAGCGGAATACATCGCTGCATCTGAAGCCGCAAAAGAAGCTTTCTGGATGAGGAAGTTCTTGAGAGAACTTCAGGTGGTTCCGTCCATTGTTGACCCAATACCTCTGTATTGCGACAACAACGGGGCTATAGCTTTAGCGAAGGAACCCAGGTCCCATCAGAAATCCAGACACATCTTGAGGCGGTATCACCTGATCAGGGAGATCGTGGATCGCCAGGAGATCAAGGTTCGGAGGGTTGCTTCAGAAGATAACACAGCAGATCCATTCACCAAGGCCTTGCCCCAGACTCAGTTCGAGCGGCTGATCGAGATGATAGGTCTTCGATACGCCAGTACATGGCCTTAGTGCAAGTGGGAGATTGTTAGTGTATATGCCCTAGAGGCCATTACTGTATCATACTAGTTTGTATATTACTTGATGGAAGCTTGGGATATTCATAGTTGTATATACAATCTTGCTCGAAATGGTAGTATGCTACTTGGTTTGTCTATGCTTTAATATGAGCATGTGTTTCTTTTAGCATATCGCTGATATACATATTAGTAGAGCCCTTAGGATCTTTGCTTGATTACCAGCGTTGTGATGGCGCTCACACTCGTGGGAGCTGGGTGATCTATAAGCACATCCTTATACAGGTCCCTAGTCGTTGGACTATCGAGACAGGGCATCGATACTCCGGAGTAGACTAGCGTATGCGCTTCTCATCCCAGCGTGGGAGACGGTCTGTCCCACAGCCATCAGTACGTCGTACTTGAGATAGTATGTGGGTGCTCGTTAGGTTACGAGTAAAGTGGACAGGACTCTTCGGGAACTGTTGGTTGGTATTATACCTATCGTCAGTTATCAGTTCCCAGGTGACATGAGTACAGCTTAGTCCGCTGACTTGACACTGTCACTTCGCCTCGAGTGTGTTCCCACTGCACTTTGATTGCTACCCTACCACGGCTCAAAGGAGTCGTGCAAACAGGTAGTTTTTGGGTGCAGTCCCGAAGCACTTGGAGGCCGTGATGGTTAGACAGGATTCGTCTCTCCCGGTATTGGGGGTTGACATCGCGCTGTGTCCAGGTGAGCCATTACACGAGTAGTCCCTGGCCAGGGCAAGCGAGATATACTGGTAGGTTTCCAGTGTTATCTCAGGGTGTTCTGGGCTACACTCCGACACGACTTGTACCGCTATTAGGGGACTGACATTCACCGCCCCCTAGGCCCGCCATGCGATGTATCAGACGAACAGACCGGACTGTACGGAGATTGTCATATACAGGCTCAATAGGAGTTCAGATGGGGTTCACCTCGTCAGTCTTCTTGTCGACATCTACCTGGGGACCGTTACGTACAGCTAGTGCCGCTTGCGGTCTGTGGTTAAACCCACTGCCAGCGTAGTATCGAGTCTTTAGAGTCCCACACAGAGAGCTATTCGCCTTTAGGCAAAATGAGTAGAGGTCGCATGGTTTTGCGATAGGGTTCGTTCACATCCGCGCACTTGTGCACGTTTGCTGTCCGGACATCTTATACTAGCGGGCTTTGGTTTAAGCCGGATCCTAGTATATGATTTTGGATTGGTTTTTCTCTTTGTATTCGTGTTCCTCGGATCACGAATACGGGTGTGTATGCACAGTTGCTTGAGACAGAAGGAGAGGACATTGATTAGGGTTAATGACTATTGTCATTTGTATTAACCCTAATGATTATGTGTGCATTATGGTTAATTGATATTAGTTTAATAATTGTGCATGGTTATGGTTGTTGACCATTTGACCCACCTTGACTTGTTGACCTTGTTGACACTTTGACCATCATCATTTCATTTGGAAGATGCTCTTTGATCCTTGCAATTTGCATTAAAAATGAAATGATAATGGTCATGTCTTGATTAACCATGACAATTATCTAGCTAATTATCTAATTACAATAATTCACACATATATGTGAGAATGGTTTATTTTATTCTCATTCTATCATTTACTTTCTCTCTCTTGTTCTTCCTCTCCCTCAAGCTCTCCCCTCTCATGTGTTGAGAAACACTTGAGCTTGAGAAAAACCCTTTCTTGATAATCTCTACTCTCATCTAGGGTTCAAGTATTAGCACTTCTTGCACCCTAATTACTTCTAGCTTGGAGTTGAAGCCAAAGGTCGAGGCTTTCGGATGGATCTTTCTTCGACGTGAGAAGACGACTAAGGTGACCTCCTTCCACCACTCCAAGGAGCAAGGAGAGAAGGACATAAAGCCCAAGGTATAACCTTTCTAGCACTTAGCTAGTTTCTGGTTAGCTTTAGCTTGTTTTTGTTTAGCAAAGATCCTTCATAGTCAAGTCCATGTTGCCTAAACTCATAAAAATTCGATTTTTTTTCCGTTTTCCGCCTCCCCGCAAGTACCGGGGTGGGCAACGTGGACTTACAACTTCGACGTAGATCATCGGAGAAAAGGAACACTACAAGCTAGCATGGATCGTTCGAGTCGTGGAGCGTCTCTTGAGTCCAGGAGATCATGGATCGCGGCGAAGGGACTTCTACTCGGAGCTTATGAAGCGAAGGAGCGGACTACAAAGGTTGTAATCCCTCACACTTAGTTGTAAAGATGTTTACTTGGATGTTAAACCCTAATAATCTAGCAAAGTCCCGGCTTTGGGTTGTTCGGCACGTCTAAAATTTTATTCGGGCATGGTTGATGCCTTATGAACCCTTGTTAGAGTGCCTAAGAACCCTACAGTGGTATCAGAGCCTAGCTATATTATTGTAACAAAAGAAAATAATACAATTAACATATATCGCATATATATTAATGTATTACTCGATGAGAAAATTAAATAATAAAGCGAGCCAATATTAGATAATGTAATACAATATATCATATATATTCTTATACATTAAATCATCGAATCAACACTTGATCCGACAATCCGGCTATATCGAATATAACCGACTAATATATTATGTACCGATTCATTGAATCAACAATTGATCCGATGACTCGGCTCATATCTAAATATCGCGAGAATATAATACGGTATCTCATATCGTATTATCCTCAGTCCTGCACATATCACATATGTACCCCTACTCCATTTTGCCTGAGTAAAGAAACCTTTGTGTAGGACTCTAAAGAATCGTCAATACGCCGGTAGCAGGTGATGATCATATCAAACACCCACAAGCTGCAAGCGTTCAGCTGAACATAATAGCCACCCAGGTATTGAGCAATCAGAAGATCAACAAGCTAGCTTGTACATTCTCCTGTGAATCTAATCAGTAACACTCCCGTACAGTCCGGTCTCTTCGTCTGATATGTTGCATATCAAGTCTAGGGGTGGTATACGTCAGACCCCAGTAACCGATAAGTCGTGTCGATGTGAGGCTCATAATAGGTCGATAAACTACAGGTAACACTTACCAGTAAATCTCTATATCGGCCCTGGCTAGGGACTTCCAGTTATAGCCAATCGAACACAGCACAACATCAACTCCCTATACCGGTAGAGAAGAATCCCCTCCTATCGCTCATTGCCTCCATGTGATTCAGGACTGTACCTAAAAGCCACCATTTTGCACGCCCTCTTGGACATGGTAAGGTGGGAATCAAAGCATAGTGGGATTCATACAAGACTCTATGACGATCTCAGGCTTACAGACTACCCTGTACCAGTGTCACCGGAGAACTGCCATCTGACGTGTGGTATATCACCATCTGGGAGTTCTCGGCGAGTCCGTCCAGTGCACCCAGTCTCCACTGAGCACCCGTACACCATCTCTGATGTCAAAACACCGATGGATATGGGATCATCCATCGCCCATCATATGGGTCAAGTTGCGTATACGTTAGTCTACTCTGGTGTATCAATTCCCTATCTCGATATACCCTCGACTAGGAACAGTTATAGGATGTACTCATCGACTACCATGGCCCCACTAGTGTGATCTCATTATAGTCCCAGTAGTCGAGTACAGATCTTAAGGACTTTATCAATATGTGAGAGTAAGACAGTAAACAATATATAAGTCAACATGTTAAGATAAAGTGAACCCAAATAGCATATTATCATGTCGAGCAAGAAAGTCCTCTCTATATATATCCAAGCATCCATTATAATATACATCATATGTACAACAATGGCCTCTAAGGCATATACATAACTAACAGCTATTACCAAAATGTGCCTCGAGTTTGTCCAGATCATGTTATTAAGCACAAAATGGATAACTCAATATCTTAACAACTTTAAGATGAACACCATTCTATATCACATATAGAAAATAGGCATTGGTTTAGGTGGAACCAATATCAATTGATAAGCATATATTTCTAGTGCATCCCCAGAATTGAAAATGGCGATTCAGCATTAATCATCATGGAGCGCACCCGTGGATGAGCAATCTAAGAGTAGAATAAACGTACAGATATATCAGTTTGAAATTGGTTCATAACAACGGATATTCAAAAACCAAATATTCGCCATTAGGCAAAACCCAAGTGATTTCCTCAAAAATTACCAATTACAAACAATTCTGATATTGAGGATCTAATCACCCAATTCCCAATATTCTACTCCTACCTAGCATCTGTAACACCATACAGATATGAGAATCAAGCCCGGTAAATACATGCCCTGGAGTCAGAATCTAATTGGGAAAGCAGTTTTCAATTAACACCGCAAAGGAAAACTGAAACATGAAAATCTGCGGATTAGCTATGGTCTGTCAGGGTCAATTCGATCATCAGGTTCCACTAAACTTTCAATAAACGTTTGCGATTCTAGAATCACTTCAAGTTCTACCATACTTCCACTAATTTCTTTTGCAAGAAATTCCTTCACCAAGGAGGTGGTGAGTCAAGAACAAAACACTTATAATCTTCAAAATGGTAGAAGCTATCCCTTGCGAAAGCTTGGGATAACCCACAAACCGCTATTACCAAAACGTGCCTCGAGTTTGTCCAGATCATGTTATTATGCACAAAATGGATAACTCAATATCTTAACAACTTTAAGATGAACACCATTCTATATCACATATAGAAAATAGGCACTGGTTTAGGTGGAACCAATATCAATTGATAAGCATATATTTCTAGTGCATCCCTAGAATTGAAAAAGGCGATTCTGCATTACTCATCATGGAGCGCACCCGTGGATGAGCAATCTAAGAGAGAATGTCATTCTTAATACAGAATAACTAGTACTAACCCCATGTCCCTATGGATATCGGACAACATACATCAATATGTATATGTCCCTAGAGCTCACTAACTCGATTTACGAAATTTCCGTGTGTTGTTAATTGAAAAATATTCCTTTGGTTAAAAGAAACAAAAAGTTTGCCGTTTAGGCAAAACCTAATTATTTTTCTCAATAGCAACAATTGCTCCGAAAACAGACATTGAGGATAAAACCATCCGTTCTCAATTCTCTTCTCCTTCTCAGCATCTGTAACGCCCTACAAATGTGGGATTCTAATCTGGTATCTTTATACCCAGGTGTCAGAGTTTATTGAGAACAATTTTTCAAAACATAGACACACAGGATATCCGAAACATCAAAATGTTTCAGTGGGGTTAGTTGGGTATTCATAGTATTGCCTTTTTCATTTCCCAAGCTCATGTCAGTAGTCGCAATTTCCTTTTCTGACTTCAACCCCTATTGATGTCTCTCCATATTGTTAGGAATATGTATGCCCTAAATGCCATTATTATATGATATAGTGGATGCTTGGACATATATATAGGGGACTTTCTTGCTCGACATGATAGTCTGCTATATGGTTGCTCTTTATCTTAACATGTACACTTGTATTATTATACTGTTTCTCTGATACATGTTGATAATGCCCTTAGGATGTTGGCTTTACTACCAAGACTACGATGCAGATCATACTAGGGGGCTTGTGTAGTCCACGAGCACATCCTTTAACCGTTCCTAGTCGAGCGAGTATCGAGACAGGGCATCGATATTCCAGAGTAGACTAGTGTGTACGTTTCTTGACCCTGCATGGGGCGATGGTTGATCCCACAGCCATTGGTGTTTGACATCAAAGATTGTACACAGGTGCTCATTAGAGAATGGGTACACCAAACAGGACTCGCCGAGAACTCCCAGTTGGTTCCATACCAATTGTTAGATAGCAGTTCTCTGGTGACACTTGTACAGGTTAGGCTGTAGACCCGAGATCGTTATAGTGTCTTTTGTGATTCCCACTGTGCTTTGATTTCCTCCCTACCTTGGCTCAAAGGAGTCGTCCAAACAGGTGGATTTTGGGTACAGTCCTGAGTCACATGGAGGCAGTGAGCGATAGGAGGGGTTTCGTCTCTCCCGGTATAGGGAGTTGATGTTGCACTATGCTCGATTGGCTCTAACAGCAAGTCCCTGGCCAGGGCTGATGAGATTTACTGGTAAGTGTTATCAGTAGTTTCTCGAACGGTTATAGGCCACACATCGACATGACTTATTAAGTTACTGGGGTCTGACGATTTAACCCCTAGACTCGATATGCGACATATCAGACGAAGAGACTGTACTGTACTGTAAGTGTTACTTATAGGCTTTACGGGGTTTGGACAAGCTTGGTTGTTGATCTTCTATTCGCTCAATACCTGGGTTGCCGTTACGTCCAGCTAGTACCGCTGTCGGCTTGTCGATAACTGATGCGATCATTACCCACTGCTGGCGTATTGACGAGTCTTTAGAGTCCTACACAGAGGTTTCCTAGCTCATGCAAAACGAAGTAGGGCACATATGGTGATATGTGCGAGATCTTGATTAAATACGAGTATGTGATACCGTATTCTAATCTAGCGATATTTGATATCAGTCAGGTTATATATGATATAACCGTATTATTGAATCAAGTGTTGATTCAATAGTATATGTATATGTTGTTAATATATATTTGATATATATTTGTGTATTTGATATTAGCCGGATTATATTTTATATAGTCGGATTATTAAATCAAGTGTTGATTTAATAATTTAATATATATATATATATAATATATATATATAATATATATATATATATATATTAACTAGTATTGAATAATGGACGGTTATATGTGCTATAATCGGATTATTGAATCAAGTGTTGATTTAATAATATGATATACATATAAATAAGATATTAGTCGGTTATGTATGATATAACCGGATTATTGAATCAAGTGTTGATTTAATAATTTAATATATTTGATATATATATATATATATATATATATATATATATATATATTAGCTAATATTAGATCACTAAACATTTTCTTCTCATTATACATATTTATATATAGAGAATAATGGAAGAAAGAGGCCATAGGAGGGAATTTCCTCCTATGGCGTCAAAAAAATACCCCCGTTGTAACGTTTTAGAAATCGTTTAGGCGAATTTTCCGATATTAGGTAAAATAATTTGTGTTTTCCGTAAAAAACAAGATATAATCATTTCTCAATATAGACTTGAATGCGCCTAGTTTAACTAGGAAATTGCTAGTTTGTGGTATTTATTTAGTAACTTATAATTATTAGTTCACTTGAATATTTTTCCATAATTAAGTACTTCAAATATTATTATAAGCTTTTATTTATACACTTAATTAGTGGTAATTACAAATTGGAATGAGTTAAATATACAAATATGAACCATGTCAACTTAGATACAAGTTTGTAACATGTTCTTCTCTTCTTAAATTGTTTCCATGTTTCTAGAGTTTTCTAGGATTAATTAGAGAAGAAAATTAGAAAAGAAAAGGGATTAGAGATAAGATTGATGTGAGGTGCATTAATGGAGGCTTTGTTAGGTCCACGTTACCCACCCCAGTACTTTCGGGGAGGCGGAATAGGTAAAATTCGAATTTTTCCTCGATAGCTAACATGGACCGTACATGATGAATCTTTGCTAAACAAAAACTAACAAAAGAACTACAAGTTCTAACTACTATGTAGAATGGTTATACCTAAGTCTTGAATTCCTTCTCTTCTTGCTCCTTGGAGTGGGATGAACGGGTCGTCCTCGTCGCTTTTTCTTGCCGAAGAAAGATCCACCCGAGGGTCTCTACCTTTGGCTCCTACCTCAAACTAGAAGTAACTAAGGTGCTTGGTGTGCTAAACCTAGAACCTTAGAAAGAGTAGAGAATGATTTTGGTGTTTTATCTCAAAAGCTTAATGGTTCTCAATTCATGAGAAGGAGAGCTTTGAGAGAGAGGAAGAGGATGAGAGAGAATGGGCATGAGAGAATGAGAGGATAATATCAACCTTCTCACATATATGTGAATTATGATAATTAAATAATTAATCAAAAGATAATTGTGATGGTTAACTTGAAATGACCATTATCATTTCACATTAATGAATTTTGCAAGAATCAAAGAGCATTTTTCATATGAAATGATGATGGTCAACATGTCAACATAGGTCAACAAGTCAACCATAGTCAAATGGTCAACAACCCTAACCATAACACAATTATAATTAATTAATATTAATAATCATATTTCACATAAACATTAAGGTTAAGGAAAAAGAAAACGGTCATCAACCCTAATGAAAGTCCTCTGCCTCTGCCTCAGTCAACTGTGCATACACACCCGTATCCGTGTTCCGAGGAACACGAATACAATGAGATAAAACCAATCCCAAAACATATACTAGGATCTGGCTTAAACCAAAGCCCGCTAGTATAATCTGTCCGGACACTAAACGTGCACAAGTGCGCGGATGTGAACGAACCCCGTCGCAAAACCATGCGACCTCTACTCGTTTTGCCTAAAGGCGAATAGCCCTCTGTGTGGGACTCTAAAGACTCGACACTACGGTGGCAGTGGGTTTAACCACAGACCGCAAGCGGCACTAGATGTACGTAACGGTCCCCAGGTAGATGCCGATAAGAAGACTGACGAGGTAAACCCATCTGAACTCCTACTGAGCCTGAATGTGACAGTCTCCGTACAGTCCGGTCTGTTCGTCTAAGAGTATCGCATGGCGGGCCTAAGGGGTGGCAAACGTCAGTCCCCTAATAGCGGTACAAGTCGTGTCGGAGTATAGCCCAAAACACCCTGAGAGACTACTGGTAACACTACCAGCAAATCTCGCTTGTCCTGGCCAGGGACGACTATGTGGAAGGGCTCTCCTAGACACAGCGCGATATCAACTCCCAATACCGGGAGAGACGAATCCTGTATAACCGTCACTGCCTCCAAGTGCTTCGGGACTGCTCGCAACTACTACCTGTTTGCACGACTCAGTAGAACCGTGGTAGGGTAGTAATCAAAGAACAGTGGGAACACACTCGAGGCAAAGTGATAGTGTCAAGTCAGCGGACTAAGCTGTACTCATGTCACCTGGGAACTATAACTGACGATAGGTATAATTGTCATGACCCGAAAGTACGGAACATGACCGGCACTTAAACTACGAACGTCTCGAGGCGTACGTAATCTAAGTAAACCGAAAACCCAGAAATCTAAACCAAGAAAAGTAGTAGAGTGCAGGAAAAACCAACTTAAAGCAAGTAATTTCAATAGCATAAGCCGAATTATGCGGTTTTTAAAACATCAAAAATTTACTGAAAATTTCGGCAGAGTCTCCTTTGTAAATACTGGCCCCCAAACGGGATACAACATGAATAGTATACGAAATCAAGAAAAGGGCATCCCCAAGCGGGAGCTAGCTCTTCGTCAATCGACGGTCACAACCACACAAACAATATAATATACAACGCCAACGGCGAGGATCAAAACTCAAAAGGAAACTCAAAACCACCAGAAATATAACGAGCGACTCTAAGGTCGAAAGAATAAACAACACTGGCCTCTATCCCAAAAAATACATGTTTGGTTGATGGAACTTCTAGATACAACAGAATAATGATATACAAGATATAATGATGGGTGCGATACAAATAAACCCACCTACTAGCAAGTCACACGGAAATGGAAAGAGTGCCAGCAAGCCGTAATAAAACCTGTACGGCGAAACCTGCAAGAACTGTGGCACAACGGGGGTGAGTTGCCAACTCGTGAGTAGAAAAACATCTACGCACAGAAATCGCAAAAATAACGCAACCTAGGTCAATGATCATAATATAGCCTCAAAAACGCATATAACATGCAGCCTATAACAATGGCTAGGGTAAATATCTAATCCGAGTGTAAACTCATGTGCCCGTGTCAGTGCCTCAGGTAGCAATATATCATATGAATGAGGTATGAATGCATGAAAACAGAATACATGTAAATGAAGAAACTGTTTTCATAAATTAGTGAGATTTCCTTCGTATTTTTAAACTGAGGTATCATAAATGAAATCAGTATCAACAGTGTCTAGCATCGACACAAAACATAAATCTCACTGTCTCGAAATATCAATGTCTCAATCTCAATATCTAGGGCGCCGTCAGTCCAGACCGGCCCCTACCATCCATCTCAAGACAACGACGGTATCCTCCGGATATCCGACGCGTCGGGTAATATCACCGGTCGGTAGTGCTCCCCTGCCGGGCTCAACGTCAACACCACATTCCTCTTGCCCCAGGGTACCGCACAGGGCCCACCATGTACCCGTGACGGTTCCTCCACTCCTCGACACGGATCTCGAAAACCACAGCAAACTCATGGCGGACGACACTTTACATCACTAGAAAACCGCAACATTTTATATTTTAAAAGATCATAAGTCGTAAATTTTGCGGCTTTCCCCGAAATCTAGAAATATCATAAATCTCAAGAAATCATCACAAGTGCATATGTCAATGATAATGAATGCATATGGTATCAATAACCAAGTTGCAATGTATGATTAATAAACTAGGCATGTAAGGCAGGTACACTAATATCATATCAAACTACTAACTAACAAGCTAAGTCAAGCAAATATATTCTCTAAAGTGTACGTGACATGGCAATTACCGATGAAGATGTGTGTGAGCCGGCAAGTAGGTGTACGTGGTACATATGCATCATCGGTAATGGTGCTTGTGTCCTAACAGCATGATATCAATAATGGAATATGCAGCAAAATAAGTATGCGAAGCAGAGCGAACAGCAATAATGTGCGGGAGCTGAATACTAGACACAATGATAACTAATCAGTATTAATCTAATATAAGTCCTACAAATGGTGCCTTTTGAAATAACACGAATCATGGGGTTCTGAAAATAGGGCTACGGTGTTTTTATGAAAAGATACGTCTTTTGAAATATCCGTAAGATCCCTTGGGCTGTCTTTTAAAATACCCACGATTCGTTAGTTTTGAAATAGGTAAGAATCGAATCTAATCTAACAACTAAACTAAACTAAAGGGCTAAGCTAACAAGCTGGACTACAGGTAAGGAAACCGCCTAACATCTGAGTCGATACATATACCTACCTGTATATGTATAGTCGGTGATCCCGCCTCAATAATATCATAGCCGATATCATATCTATAATCAGGCATCCCAAGTCAAGAGTGCGGATCAATCATCAATATAGCTCGTACGTCAATCCGTCGTACGGCATCCCAAATCTGTGTACGGGTCAATATCACATTCATCATACTATTCACCTAGTATCCTCTTTATCAATTATCATGATTGGGGTACTGATCTACTTCTAGTACCATACTGATACCGCCTACGCATGCATGCCGGTGTAAGAATCACTATGCTAAAAGACCCGCTAAAACATCATGTCGTATATCAATACGAACCAAATCACATCACCGATCTCCTGGCCTCAAGCCCAATCTCATCGACTCATCTCAAATTCCAAATACTATTCTCAAATCCAGTATATGAACACATAGTCCCATACCTATGTGAACACATAAATATATATTCCCATATACGCACATATAAAAGAAAGAATGTATGCAAGTATGTGTGTGCGTGCGGGTGTGAGTGCGACCACTACTCTAGGGTTTCGCAACTACACTAAACCAATCCAAAACATACCAAATATCCATCTTTATCATCGTTATTAATCCCAAATAACATATAATAATTGTTGGTGTGTATACGCATCCGTATACACCACCACGGACTGCGGGGGTGCTATACGCCATCCACCCGACTTCTCCCCGTAGATATAAATCTACTCACCAGGTCCTCGCTAGCCGGTGCCGACGTCGCCACGCGCTTGCTTGTCGTCTCGAAGTCCACATGGGGGTACCTACATATCATAACGCACCATATCACATTAAAACTAAATTCGAAATCGAAACGGCATACGAAAATCAAATCGGCACGCGTATCACGCATAGGTCCAAACCTATCGCCTACGCATGCAAGAATAGTCAAACCAACCCTCGATGTCGATGTACAAACGTCAAACCATCGAGAAAAATCCAATCACACTCATTTGCACATTCACGAACACTAATTTTAATTTAAACTAGGTTAAAACTCACAAAAACCCCAATTTTACTTAAAAAGTCATTTTTCCGAAAATCTAGCAAGCACAATACGCCGTTTTTGTACAAAACAGGATGTTTAAATGAATGTAGCAGCCAATATATTTATTAAATATCTTAAATAAGTCATATAAACAATTCCCGGAATTTAATCTCATTAAATTCCAAAACCCCTAATATTCTAGTTTACAAAATACCTAAAATTTAACAATTTCAAAGCAAAAATGCACAAACTACAATCTAGCTTAGATTTGCATGATCTAAAGCATTAAACCACACTTAATAAAGTTAATGAAGTCATGAAAAACCTAACCACATTTTTAATCCCAAGTATTTAACCAATTTCAAAAACCTAGTAAGCAAATTAGCAAATTAACACAATTTTTAAACTAACCATTAGCACAAGCTACAAATCTTGTATTAACATGACAAAAAGCCTAAATGTAACACACAACCATACACCAATTTTATAAAACCCTAACTTGCATTCAAATTCATAACTTGAATTCCAAAACTTGCAACTTAAGCCTATTTAACACTTAAGTAGTTTAGCTTTAAGAAATTAGTAACAAATTAAGCAAAAATGTTTTAGAATTATACCCAGAAACATTTGAAGATCCACAAGCATCCTTGGCCTCCCAAAATGCTCTCTTTTCATAAAGATCCATGCTATACGGGCTAAGCTAAAATGGGTAGGAGTCGGATTTGGGTTTTGGGATTTTTTTTGATGGATTTGAGGCAATTTTTGATGAAGTTTGAAGAGAAAAGAGAAGGGAAATGGGGGGGGCTGTTGCTGCTGTAGGTGGGTGGGGGGTCGGCTGATTGGGAGTGGGAGAGGAGAGAGAGGGAGGTAGAGAAAGTGGGGGAAGAAGTCAAAGTCAATTCAAGGTCAAAGGTCCGCCTCATTTCTCCATTTTCTTTTCTTTTCATTCATTTCTTTCCTTTGAAATTCAAGTGGGGAAAAAAAATGGGGGCTGCTGAATTCTTCAAGGGGAGAAGTAAATGGGAGTGTGTGGATGTGGGTACGGGTGTGGGGTGATGAAAATGATAAATATAATACCCCAAACATCCATTTACGCTAAAAAAAAGCCTTTTTTCTTCAATAATTTCTAAACCGTTTTGGCAAATGATTTCGTTCCAAAAACCATATGATAAAATTTTATTTAATGTTTTATGATGCACAAAATTTGTTTCAACTCATCCCAATTTGTAATTTTCCCTAATTAAATGTATTAGTGACGGCTTAAATAATAATAAAATAATATTTTTTTCAGAAAATTTGAAATTTCACCAGCGGCTCAATAAACACAAAATAATAGCAATTACATGGCTAGAATATGTATATTTAATTTTTATAATAAGATATTTGTATTTTGACTTTTTACAGAAAACCCCCTTATTTTACCGATTTTTCGAAATTTCACCGAAACGATTTTCAAAACGTTACAATAATACCAACAAGCAGTTCCAGACGAGTCCTGTCCAGTGTACTCGTAACCTAACGAGCACCGGCATACTATCTCAAGTACGACATACTGACGGCTGTGGGACATACCGTCTCCCCTGCTGGGATGAGAAGCTCATACGCTAGTCTACTCCAGAGTATCGATGCCCTGTCTCGATAGTCCTATGACTAGGGACCTGCATAAGGATGTGCTTGTAGACTACCCAGCCCCTACTAGTGTGATCACCATCACAACGCCGGTAGTCAAGTAAAGATCCTAAGGGCTCCATCAATATGTTTAAGCGATATGTTGAAAGAAACATATACACATATTAAGATAGAAACAAACCAAGTAGCATACTACTATATCGAGCAAGACTGTCGTAAAACCGTATATATATATCCCAAGCTTCCAAAATGTATTATACAAACTAGTACTGTACAATAATGGCTTCTAGGGCATACATATTTAACAATCCCCCACTTGCACTAAAGGCCAGTAATTGGTGTACCGCATACCCAAGTCTGCACTAAGGCCAGCTGCTGGCGTACCGCATACCCAATAGCTCAAAAATTCGCTCGAACTGTGTTTGAGGGAGGGCCTTTGTGAATGGATCCGCCGTGTTGTCTTTTGTGTCCACTCTCCGTACCTCGATCTCCTGGCGATCAATGATCTCCCTGATCAGGTGATACCGCCTTAAGATGTGTCTGGATTTCTGATGGGACCTTGGTTCCTTCGCTAAAGCTATAGCCCCATTGTTATCGCAATACAAAGGTACTGGGTCAACAATGGACAGAACCACTTGAAGTTCACTTATGAACTTCTTCATCCAGACCGCCTCTTTTGCGGCATCGCTTGCAGCAATGTATTCAACCTCCATCATCGAGTCTGTGACGGTATCCTGTTTGGAACTCCTCCAACACACCGCCTCTCCGTTGAGTGTAAACACAAAACCCGAGACAGATTTGGTGTCATCTTTGTCACTCTGGAAGCTTGAATCGGTAAAGGACTCGACCCTGAGGTCTCCATTACCGTAAACCAGGAACATCTCCTTAGTCCTTCTCAGGTACTTGAGAATGTTCTTCACTGTCGTCCAGTGGTCCTCAACTGGGTCTGACTTGTTAGTGTATATGCCCTAGAGGCCATTACTGTATCATACTAGTTTGTATATTACTTAATGGAAGCTTGGCATATTCACCTTGTATAAACAATCTTGCTCAATATAGTAGTATGCAACTTAGTTTGTTTCTACTTCAATGTGTACATGTGTTTATTTTAGTATATCACCTATACACATTAGTGGAGCCCTTGGGATCTTTGCTTGATTACCAGCGTTGTGATGGCAGTCACACTAGTGGGGGATGGGTAATCTATAAGCACATCCTTATGCAGGTCCCTAGGCGCAGGACTATCGAGACAGGGCATCGATACTCCGGAGTAGACTAGCGTATGCGCTTCTCATCCCAGTGTGGGAGACGGTCTGTCCCACAGCCGTCAGTACGTCGTACTTGAGATAGTATACGGGTGCTCGTTGGGTTACGAGTACACTGGACAGGACTCGTCGGGAACTATTGGTTGGTACTATACCTATCGTCAGTTATCAGTTCCCAGGTGACATGAGTACAGCTTAGTCCGCTGACTTGACACTGTCACTTCGCCTCGAGTGTGTTCCCACTGTACTTAGATTACTACCCTACCACGGCTCAAAGGAGTCGTGCAAACAGGTAGTAGTTGGGTGCAGTCCCGAAGCACTTAGAGGCAGTGACGGTTAGACAGGATTCGTCTCTCCTGGTATTGGGGGTTGACATCGCGCTGTGTCTAGGAGAGCCATTACACGAGTAGTCCCTGGCCAGGGCAAGCGAGATATACTGGTAGGTTACAGTGTTATCTCAGGGTGTTCTGGGCTTCATTCCGACACGACTTGTACCGCTATTAGGGGACTGACGTTTACCGCCCTATAGGCCCGCCATGCGATGTATAAGATGAACAGACCGGACTGTACGAAGACTGTCACAGTCAGACTCATTAGGAGTTCAGATGGGTTTCACCTCGTCAGTCTTCCTGTCGGCATCTACCTGGGGACCGTTACGCACAGCTAGTGCCGCTTGCGGTTTGTGGTTAAACCGACTGCCAGCGTAGTGTCGAGTCTTTAGAGTCCCACACAGAAAGCTATTCGCCTTTAGGCAAAAGAGTAGAGGTCGGATGGTTTTGCGACAGGTCGCATGGTTTTGCGACAGGGTTCGGTCACATCCGTGCACTTGCGCACGTTTAGTGTCCGGACAGTTGACACTAGCGGGCTTTGGTTTAAGCCAGATCCTAGTGTACGTTTTGGGATTGGTTTTATCTCGTTTGTATTCGTGTTCCTCGGAACGCAGATGCGGGTGCATATGCACTGTGGACGGAGAGACAGAGGCATGGGATTCTCATTAGGGTTGTTGACTGTTGACTGTTGACTTTTTGCTCAACCCTAATAAGAATATGATATATGATTAACAATAATATTAATTAAGTATTATAGTGACATGGCTGTTGAGGGGTTGACTTTGTTGACTTGTTGACTTTGTTGACCGGTTGACTAAGTTGGACTAGTTAACCATCATCATGACAATAGCTATCATTTAATGGCAAAGACTTTTGCTTGCTTGTTTATTTTGTGCAAAATGAGTGCATTAAATGATATGGCTATTTTGACTTAAAACATCACATAATACTTGATTGGTATTATTTGTTATGATGACTTTGGATTATGAGAGCCAAGAGAGAAAAAAGTCTTTCTTATTCTCTCATTTTCTTTCTCTCTTTTACTTGAGCTCTCACCCACTTCCTCTTGCTCTCCCTCTCTCTCTAGTCTATGGTTCACTTGTCTCATGTTTTGAGAAGCAAGAACCATAAAGAAAAATCCCAACACACTCTCCTCTACTCACTCTAGTTCACAAGGTTTAGCAAACCGAGTGAACTAGTTTCTTCAATGTTCGAAGAAGAAGCCAAAGGTAGAAGCTTTCGGGTGGATCGACCTTCGGCGCAAGGAGACGACGGGGTGAAGCCGATCCGTACACCATCGAGAGTTGAAGACGAAGGAGTTCAAGAAAGAATGGTATAACCCCCTAACCGAGTAGTTAACAACTCCTAGTTAGGTTGTTAGGTAGATAGTTTATTAAAGATCCGGTTTGAGTCCATGTTACCATCTCTAGAAAAATTGTTTTTCATCATTTCCGCAAGCCCGTAAGTACCGGGAGCGGTAGCATGGACTTACAGTGGTATCAGAGCCAAGTTAAAGACTACCTAACATGTTAGCACAGTAACTAGAAATTCGGTCGGAGAAAAAGTCGCGAAATACACCCCGATATCAAACTTGCTGTCAATTTTTAAAGTGCTGTAAAAATGATAAGTCATACTTTAAAAATCGACTCAGGATTTTTATTGTCTACTGTAGAAAAACGGTCCAGAGAACCCATCAAACCGCCGCGGAAACGCCGCAATAGCTTGCTATTGCCGCGGTTCCGCGACCGATTTATCTCCTCTCTGGATCGTCTTCACTGCAGTTTGTTCTATTGGGTATTTTGGAATTTTTGGTATATGTTTTTTCAGCCCAGATTTTCCAAAAAGAAAAATTTGTTTTTGGGGCTTTAAAAACCGTATTTTGATCGAGTTTCTAAAGACTAAGACTAACGGGTTTATATCTGTGATGTGATATTTGTATTGAACGTCTGCTAATCGTTATATGTCGATTAGTGGGAGTTATACAAATCTGTGATCTGTAATGTTGATGGTATGTGTATATGAATTCATTGGATTGTCGCGGGTGAATAGCCGGAGGTTGTGAGATGAGAGTTTTCTTTTCTTTCAATTCATGTAATATGTAAATTGATGTAATATTATTTTTTACCGCACAACCGGGTCGGGGTTGTAGCCGTCATTGTATAATTTCTTTTTACTGTTTTTGCTCCTAGGATAGACCCAAGGTGGGGTGCACAAACTACCGGGTATCTCGAAGTGCCGAGTGGCCTACTCACGTCGTTGAGGGAGGTTGCTCCACTTCGGATATTTGGCGGGGAGTTTGCCGCACGTGTAAGGGTCTAGGGTGGGGTATTGGCTATTCACCGCGACTGTGTAATCCGCTTTTCGTTACAGGCTCGTATAAATTGTGGATTCCTAGTATATGTATTCATCTGTGATCTGAAATGGCTATCATTGCAATATATATATATATATATATGATATTATTTAGGCGTTGCTTATGTTTTACAGCCGCGCTAGCCCAGCCCCTGCTCTGTCGTTAGTTAAGTAACCTAACGGGTAATGACGGGGCCCGGTGGCGAATGCGAATGGCATAAGCGTACGTCATATTTTGGTTGTTTTCTGCAATGGTAGGATTAAATGATGGGACGCATTAAAAGAACTAATGCTAGAAAAACACGCATTAAAAGAACTAATGCAAGAAAAATAAACCAAGTAAAAGTCATTGGAACACTTTGAAAGCCACTCGGTTCTTTTCAAAACCAAACTTTTAAATGCGGAGCATGAACCACTCCTTTTGAAAGCTATCTCGTTCCATCGATTATATCAAGTTTACTACGTTGACGGTTTCGCCAAAACCATTCGTAGCCCTCCGACGTTTCACATGGATGGTCAATAGTATTCAAGCTATGTATGTTGGCCAAACTCAAGGCATAATGATTGGTAGCTATTAGATATTCATGTGCAGCATAGATAGATGTGTTGGTTTGGGGCAGTCGTTCTACCATTTTGGCCAAAGTCAAGGGTATGTGCGGATGGGCTCAAATTAACCTGGAGAATGACGGGTAGAACTTGACATGTGACTTATGATATTTTGGCCAAAGTCAAGGTCATAAGAGCATGGGGCAAAAATCCACATCGGGAGTTTCAAAAGAACTGAAACTTGCTAGCGTTGCATACCATTTGCATACCATTTGGAGTGTGATGATTCTGGTAGGATTCCTTCAGTTTTGTCACGCGATGATATTTGGGTCCCGATCCTACTGTGAGTATATGCTACTCCTCGGGAAATTTCTCACTTAACGATCAATGCTATAAACCAACTAGGTGTCTAGAAAGGTGTTAGCGGGGATACGCCCCCAGGGAAAAGAGGTTCTTAAATTAAGGAACTTCGCAAAAGCGTTGGAAAACCTCCCTCGAAGTACCGATACCAGCCTTGCCGAACGGTTAAGCAAGTATTGTATGGTGAGATTGATCCTGATTAACTCTTCCTTTTTGGTTTGAGGAGGGATTCGAGAGACAGTGGGAGCCATCCTGTTTAGACAAATTAAAAACCACTCTAAACTTGCAAGAGCATCATGCTAAAGTGTTTCTTCTCTCTCTCCTAATTGCAGCGACCAATCATCATGACCGGACTTAAGTTATTACTAGATAAAAACATACTGACAAGGCCAAACTACAAAGATTGGCTCAGGAATGTCAAAATGGCAATCACTTATGACAAGTTGGGGTATCTCCTTACCATCAAAGCTCCCCCTGTCCCAAGTCCCACCTCCACCGTCGCGGATAAGGAAATCCGTAAGACTTGGGAGATCGATAGCGCGAAGGCCATGTGCCTCGTACTTGCCTCTATGGACAATGAACATCAGAGGAGGCACGAGAATATGGACCTCGAATCCATATTTCTCCATACAAAAGAACTGTATGGAGAGCAATCTCGTATCGCAAGATACGAAGTGTCGAAGAAGTTATTTTCGGCAAGGTTGGCCATCGGATCATCGGTAGCGGAACACATGCTTAAGATGATTGGCTGCATTGAGGAGCTCGCGGAACTTGGGACCACGTTAGAGAACAAGCTCTATACGGACTTGATTCTCCAGTCCTTTCCTCCCACTTACGCCCAGTTTATCCTGAACTTCAACTTACAAGAAAAAGAAGTTGAACTTTCAGAACTCCTCAACATGCTGAGGAGTGTGGAGGGCACCCTACAGAAAGGTAGGGAAATATCCACTTTGTTTGTTGGAGGATCTTCATCTTCTAGGTCCAAGGCGAAAGCCAAGGGAAAGAAGAAAGCCTCCGCCAAACCAAGGGGCGGTGTTAGTAAAGTTGATACGAAGGGAAAAGCAAAAGCAACAAAGGTAGCGGGAAGGCTTGTGGATAAGGAAGAGTGCTTTTTCTGTCATAAGAGTGGTCACTGGAAGAAAGATGGCAGGGCTTGGAAAGCCAGGACACAGGAACTGAAGCAACTTGCGGCTTTAGCTTCAGGTGTGTATATTATTGAAAACTGTCTATCAATAAACTCTACTTCCTGGTTATTGGATACCGGAACAGGATCTCATATCTGTAATTCTTTACAGGCATTGAGAAACCGTAGGGTTTTGAAGGCAGGTGACATGACCCTCAAAGTTGCAAACGGAGCTAGCATGATTGCTAAGGCCATGGGGGACTATCACCTGGGGTTGTCACATGGACACGTTTAGGTTTTGCGTAATTGCTTTTTTGTACCCAACGCAACTTGTAATATCATTTCTGTATCTTTGATTTCTAAAGAAGGTTATGAATTTGCGTTTGTGAGTAATGTTGTAAACATTCACCTTAATCAAGTTCTGATTGGGTCAGGTACATTAAGCAATGGTATATACGTATTAAACCAACCACAGATTTTCAATGTCCAGAATACACACAAAAGATAGTCTCCGGAAACTAATCAGGCTTTCTTATGGCATTGTAGACTGGGTCACATCAATGAGAGAAGGTGGACGAAGTTACATACAGAAGGATATTTGAATCCGTTCGAATATCAATCGTATGCCACTTGTCAATCCTGTCTCAAAGGAAAGATGACAAAGTCTCCGTTCACTGGACACGGAGTAAGAGCGAGCGAACTCTTGGGACTCGTACACAGCGACGTGTGCGGTCCAATGACTACACATGCGCGAAGCGGTTATTCTTTCTTCATTACTTTTACGGATGACTTTTCAAGGTACGGTTATGTCTTCTTAATGAAACATAAGTCCGAAGCCTTTGGAAAATTCCAGGAATATAAGAATGAAGTAGAAAAACAAACCGGCAAAAGTATCAAGATTCTAAGATCGGATCCAGGTGGTGAATACTTGAGTGCCGAGTTCCTGGACTACTTAAAAGAGAATGGAATTCTCTCTCAGCTTACTCCTCCATACACTCCGCAACATAACAGTGTATTGGAGAGACGGAACCGAACCCTATTGGATATGGTACGGTCCTTGATGAGTAATGCTGAGTTACCGCAATCATTCTGGGGATTAGCCACCATTCTTTTCTCATTTTCTTTTATTCATTTATCAAAATTAAATGGATAATTAAATAAGATAAATGAATAACAAATAATAAACCCTAACCATTTCATTAACCAAGGTTTAATACTTTACACTTAACCAAAAAGCATGTATCATCAAACATGATACAAGCAAGTGCACAAAATCATATCACATATATAATGCGCACATCCGAGTGAGAAAATCCATCTTAAAGTGAACCGATACTAGTTAATGCAAAGTAATATATCAAATATATAATTATGCATTAAATAATTAAATCAACACTTGATTCAATGATCTGGTCATGTCGCACACAACCGACTAGTATACAATGTATCGGCTTATCGAATCAATCCTTGATTCGATAACTAGGTTATATCGCATACAACCATTCGACACATTCATCGCGAGAATGGAATACGGTATCACATACACGTATTATTCTCGGTCCCGCACATATCTCATATGCGCCCCTATTTCGTTTCGCTTGAGCCAGGAAACCTCTGTGTAGGACTCTAAAGACTCGTCAATACGCCGGCAGCAGGTGATGATCATATCAAGCACCAACAAGCCGCAAGCGGTCTGCTAAACGTAACGGCCACCCGGGTATTGAGCGATCAGAAGATCGACGAGCAAGCCCGCTCACACTCCAGTGAATCCAACCAGTAACACTACCGTACAGTCCGGTCTGATCGTCTGATATGTCGCATATCTCGCCTAGGGGTGGTAAACGTCAGACCCCAATAACTCGATAAGTCATGTCGATATGAGGTCTAAAACAAATCGAGAAACTACTGGTAACACTTACCAGTAAATCTCAGCAACCCTGGCCAGGGATTTCCTGTTATAGCCAATCGAACACAGCGCAACATCAACCCCCTATACCGGGAGAGACGAATCCCCTCCTATCGCTCATTGCCTCCATGTGATTCGGGACTGTACCCAAAAACCACCGTTTTGCACGCCCTCTTGGACGTGGTAAGATGGAAATCAAAGCACAGTGGGAACCACACAAGACTCTATGACGATCTCGGGTCAACAGACTACTCTGTACCAGTGTCACCAGAGAACTGCCATCTGACGTGAGGTATAATACCCTCTGGGAGTTCTTGGCGAGTCCGTCCAGTGTACCCAGTCTCTACTGAGCACCCGTATATCATCTCTGATGTCAAACACCAATGGATATGGGATCATCCATCGCCCATCTGTATGGGTCGAGAAGGTACACGCTAGTCTACTCTGGTATATCGATGCCCCGTCTCGATACACCCACGACTAGGGACTTTGAAGGATGTACTTATAGACTATCTGTCCCCACTAGTATGATCCGCATCATAGTCCAGGTAGTCAAGCACACATCCTAAGGGCTTTACCAACATGTAACAGAGAGACAATCAGTGTACACGTTAAGGTAAAGATCAACCAGATAGCATACTATCATGTCGAGCAAGAAAGTCCTCACTATATATGTTCCAGCATCCACTACAATATACATCCTATGTATAGTAATGGCCTCTAGGGCATACATATAACTAACAATCTCCCACTTGCACTAGGGCCATCTGTAGCAGTGGTTGTAGTATCTCATACTCAACCATCCCATAAAAGTCTCTCTCTGGGAACAGGCCTTTGTGAGTGGATCCGCTGGGTTGTCCTCTGAGTCCACTCTCCTTACCTCGATCTCCCTGGAGATCAACCATCTCCATGATCAAGTGATACTTCCTTAGAATATGTCTGGATCACTGATGGGACCGGCGTTCCTTGGCATAAGCCACAACTCCATTGTCACACAATGGGAGGAACATAGTTCATCTCATGAACCAATATACACCCAAACAGCCTCTTTGGTAGCATCTTAAGTAGCGATGTATCCAGCCTTTATCGTCTAGTATGTCACGGTATCTAGCTTGGAACTCTTCCAACATACCGTCCCTCCACTGAGGGTAAAGACAATGCCTGTGACTGACATTCAGTCGTCTTTATCACCCTGGAACCTTTCCAGTGATTCTCCCCAGAATCAATTGATACCATCTCACTACTTCTAGTGAGATTCCTAGCATCCAATTAGATCTATCTCATAGATCCAAAATCCAGGATTTAGTAGGTATCACTTTGACCCTATGTGGAGAATCATTGTGATAAGCGGAGATTGATCGAGCGTAGCATAGGAAACTCCTTCCCTATCAAGAGTATGTCATCCACGTACTCTACGAGGATCACCACCATACTCCCTACTATCTTTTTGTTTATACAAGGTTCATCTACCATTTTGATGATGTCAAACTCTTTGACTAATCCATTAAAACAGATGTTCCAACTCCGCGATGCCTGCTTTATCCTATAAAGCATCTTGCACACGTTTCCGCTGCTCCCACTGTCTACGAAGCCCTCTGGCTGTGTACTTATAGACGCTCTCTTCTAAAACATCATTTAGAAAAGCAGTCATGGCACCCAACCGCCAGATATCGCAGTCATGGTATGAAGCCGTGGCAAGTAGGATCTGGATGGACTTAAGCTTAGATACTGGAAAAAGGTTTCATCATTATCCACGCCTGGTCGATGACGAAAACCATTAACTAGTCTAGCTTTGAAAGTCTCAACTTTTCCAAGTACACCAAGTAATCTTCTCAAGATATACTTGCTCCTGATGGGGATTTAACCCTTCAGATATAGCAACCAAAGTCCATACTTTGTTGGTGTATATGGATTCCATCTCAGATCACTAAGCATCCAGCCATTCTTACAGAGTCTTACTCCTGATGGCCAGCTCGAAACTAGTTAGGTCATCATCTCATGAGGCAATCCTCGCTTCCACTGTCATAGAGAAACAGAAGTATCTCTCAGGTGGGTGAGGAACCCTACTAGATCGGCGGAGAGGCTGAGGTTCGTTGGTATCTACTGAATCCTTTGGTTCTACCAAATCATCTGATATAGTTTGTATAGCTGGAACCTTTCCAGTTCTACATAACTGACATTGCCTCGAGCTTGTCCGGATTTTGCTTTTAAACATAGGCCGGACAACCCCAAATCTTCAGAAACTTAAGATATGGGCTCTTCCGTTTCCATATCACATATGAAGTGGTAGGCAACTGATTTAATTAGAACCCTATTCAATAGGTATGCAGCTTCTCAAGTGCATAACACCCAAAAGGAAATAGGTAGCTCAGTATTACTCATCATAGAGCACACCTTATCATATAGGGTGTGATTGCTCCACCCCGATATACCATCGTGCAGTGGTGTATACGGAGGAGTAATGCTGAGAGAGAATCTCATTCTCCTTTAGAATAGTCCAGTATTTCCGTGCTCAAGTATTCTCCTCCTTGATCTCATCATAGGACATAATACTTATACCCGTATTCTGGTTCTCTACTTCTAAATCATATTCTGTGAATATCTCAAAAGGTTCAGACTTGTGTTTCAACAGGAACATATGTCTAAATCTTGAGAGATTATCAGAGAATGTAACGAAGTACAAAGAACCAGTCATGGCATATGTAGACAGGGGACTTACATACATCAACATGTATCATCCCAAGAGTTTACCAACTCTTTCTCTGTTTCCAATAAACAGAGCTAGTGTCATTATATCTTTGTAACATGACTGGCGAGTTTCATAAGATGTAAATTCAAACTGATTTAAATATGCATCTATATGTAACTCTAGCTAGTCGGGTTACATTGATCTGACCTAGTCTACAATACCTTAAGAAGGATCCGTTCATTTCTGAACTCTTCCTCTTGTGTGTGTTCCGTATACTAAGAACTGTAGTTTGATTTAGAACATTAATACTTTTAGATAACGTGCCTGAACCGATCAACTTTTGATATAGGAAATGTTCTAAACATTATCCAACAATACAAAATTTTATCATTTCTTTACTAATAAAGAGACTGATATGATTTTGTATATCAGGTTCGGTATCTAATAACATTCGTTCAGAATCAATGTATTGTAATACAGGGTGACAGTGACCAACAGACTTGGCTGCAACACTTGCCCCATTTTCTGTCTTATGAAACTTATCACCCGTTCTCAGTTCTCTACCTATCTGTAGCCCTATGTAACTGATTACATATCTGGGATCCTGATCCGGTATCATATACCCAGGTCGTAAAGGATACTGAGAAACAGTTCTCTGTAATGAACACACCCGAAGATGATGCATCAGCATGTACTCTCTTCGTTTGGGCGGCACGGGAAATCTGGTATTCCCTAATTTCCTGCTCTGTCTTATAACAATTATAAGTTGGAGCGGGACCAACGTTCCCCAGCTCAGTATAACAAGCGGGTTCGGTCAATATTCCGTTTTATTATCTTGATTAAGGCGTGATATGGTCGCTACCAGGAGAGAGAGAGAAGAAACACTCAGCGTGCGCTCTTGCAAGAATAGATTGGTTATTATTTTATCTAATCAGGATGGCTCCCACTGCTTTTTATCAAATCTTCCTTCAAACCCTAAAAGGAAAGACTAGCCAGGATTAATTACACACTACAAGTTCGCCAATCTTTCAGCCAGGCCAGTGTCGGTACTTTGAGGGAGGTCCCCCGTGCTTTCGCACGAACCTAATTACTGTAAACCTCGTTTTCCCAGAGGCGTAACCCCGTTGACACCTTTCTAGACACCTACTTGATCGGCTAATTGTAATGTATAAAACTCTCCCAGGAGTAACTCTTACTCGCAGCGGGTATCGGGATCCAACTATCTCATAGAAGGTATGCAATCTCATTGCAAATTTCAACACTTGAAATTCCCGATAAATATTTTGCCCCTAACGTGCTATGACCTTGACGAAAGCCAACAAACCATAGCCCGCTAGTCAAGTTCAACCCGTACATTTCTTGATTGAATTAAACCCACCCGCACGACCCTTGACGAAAGCCAACAAAGCCGCACGACTACCCTAATCCAATCGCATCGTATGCTAGCAGATAAGCAGCATATAGCTACCGCACACTGCACCTTGACGAAAGCCAACAAATGCAGCACGAATACTATATACAACTTATCTGAAATGACGGAGGGCTACGACAGGTTTTTCTGAAAACCTTTTGCGTAATGAACACTATATCGTTGTAGGATCGAATCAATTTTGAAATGGAGTGTTTTTGAGGCTTTTCTAGTTTTGCTAAAGGAGTCACTCCCGGTGAAGGGATCGTCGGTCCTTTCCTCGTCGAATGAGGTGCGGGATATATCATATATATCACTGTGCAAAGCAAAAACTCTTAAAAGCAATCAAAAGGCAAACCGAGTGTGTAGCATCTGCCAGTTATTGCTAAAGGAGTCACTCCCGGTGAAGGGATCTCGGTCCTTTCCTCATCGAATAAGGTGCAGGATATATCACATATACCTCTGTGCAAAGCAAGAACTGTAGCTACCTGTTTTATTTTGAAATTCGATTCTACAACTGTTGGATATATGTATGCCCTAGAGGCCATTATGTGATAGTGGATGTATCTATACATGTATATATATTCAGTTTGCATTCTTGCTCGACATGATAGTATGCTATCTGGTTCTTCTTTATCTGACATGTTTATTTGATCATGCTTCTATTCATTCATACATGCTGATAAAGCCCTGAGGATATCGGCTTGACTACTCTGATTATGATGGAGATCATACTAGTGGAACATCTGTAGTCTATAAGCATATCCTGGAAAGTCCCTAGTCGTAGGTATATCGAAACGGGGCATCGATATACCAGAGTAGACTAGCGTATATGATACTAGACCCATATGATGGGCGATGGATGTTCCCACATTCATCGATGTTTGACATCAAGATCATATACGAGTGCTCCGTGGTGACTGGGTACACTGGACGGACTCACCGAGAACTCCTATATGGAATTATATCTATCGTCAGATAGCAGTTCTCAGGTGACACTGGTACAGGTTAGTCTGTAGACCCGAGATCGTCATGGAGTCTTGTGTGTTCTCCCACTGTACTTTGATTGCCACCCTACCACGGCTCTACTGAGTCGTGAAAACAGGTGGCCGTTGGGTACAGTCCCGAGACACACGAAGACGATGAGCGATAGGAGGGGTTTCGTCTCTCCCGGTATTGGGAGTTGATGCTGTGCTGTGCCCGACTGGTTATAACAGCAAGTCCCTAGCCAGGGCTGCTGACATTTGCTGATAAGTGTTATCAGTAGTTTCTCGATCTGTTATAGACCATTCACCGGCACGACTTATTGAGTTATTGGGGTCGACGTGACCATCCCTAGGCTCGATATGCAGCATATCTGACGAAGAGACCGGACTGTACGGTAGTGTTGCCGGATGGCTCGACGGGAGTTGTAGCAGGTTCGCTTGTTGTCTTCTGATCGCTCAATACCTGGGTGGCCGTTACGTTTAGCTGACCGCTTGCGGCTTGAGGGTACCTGATATGATCATCACCCTCTGCCGGCGTATTGACGAGTCTTAGAGTCCCACAAAGGAGTTACCCAGTCCAGGAGAAACGTTGTGGTGAGCGTATGCGATATACGCATGCACCCGATTGAAATGTGCGTATATGATACCGAACATTGATCGGGTGAACTACTTTTGGTGGGGTCATATGAGATATGACCAGATTGATAAATCAAGTGTTGATTTATCATTTAACCATTAGTTTTCTCACTTGAAACCTTTCTAGGGTTTGATGGATGTATGCATGCATGCATGTGTTTCTTTATTTTCATTCTAGTTTCATGCACATGTGGATGTGCATACATGCATACATAGAAACACCCATCCATCATGGTAGTTAGCATATGGAAATGGTGGCAATGCAAGACTTACACCATGGATTAAATAATGGATAATTATTTAATTTTGGTTTTAAAGTTAAATGAAAAAGGAAAGGATAATCATGTTTGTTTCCACACTCTTCTTCTAACCTAACCTAGCTCAACTACCACTAACCTATGGTTATCCTTCTCTTTATCATTCTAAACCCAAGTTAAATTAACTATCTATCATTTAATCATGGTTGAAGTCAAGAAGGAATTAAATATATATAGTGATATATATTTCTTTCTCTTGTTTTTAACTCAAGGTTATCTTTTTACCTCTTGCGAAGAAAGGCCACCATCTTCATCTTCCTTCATCTTTTCCTCTCTAGGTTTTTCTAGTGAGTTAAATACAATCAAAGAAAGGTTTTTGAAGTGAGATCCAAAGCCACAACATCATTCTACTCAAGTCTAGCCAACTTGATTAGAGTGTTTCCTTCGATTTTACAAAGTAGCGAGCTTGGACGGAGATCTCCGCGGTGGATCGTTGTGGACACAAGGGGAGTTCAAGAGGACCTCGATTCAACACCCAAGACACCAAGGAGTCTTGCAAAGGGGAGCTACAAAGGTTGTAGCCTTCAAACCCTAGTCTTTACTAGCTTAAAGTTTTGATAACCATAATTTTCTAGGATCTATCCTTTGCATGTTAGCTTAGCACCTTAAAAATACAAACTTTGAGACATGTGATGCTTCAAAACTCTTCATAGGGTGCTAGACTAACCTTACATTGGTATCAGAGCCGACCTAGAATATTAGGCGACCTTTTTACGAAGTCAAAACTCCGATCGAACCGAAATACGGCTGTTTAGGGTGCTCTCTGGAAATTTTCTAAAAATTGACATTTTGCAGAATTAAAAATATGTAAAAATCATAGCAGGTAAATATAAGGATTACGGCAGAAAAATAATCACATGAACAGTTAGAACCGCCGCGGAAACGCGGCCTAAGCTTGCTTAGGCCGCTGTTCCGCGGCCACATATATAAATTGATGGATCATTTTTCTTCTGTAATTCATTAATCTGCTTGTACATAATTTTGGATATTTTTGATCTGTATTTAGTTTAGAAAAATTCTGGAGATAATTTTGGACCCGTCGATTCGATCGGAATTTTGTTTTCGTAGCTTTTCCGGGTAAATTAGGAAGTATTGAAGTGTTTGAACGAATGTCATTTGCTCACTATTCACGGGGTTTGAATACTTTGGAAATACGTGCAAGTCTTTTTGTGGTGGTCCCTCTAGAAGACAACAAACCTTAACTCGATTATGTGACCGTCTCGAACTGCTCTTTGAACCTTAGGGTTTGGGGCAGTACGGCGTGTCACATGTGAGGCGTTGGCTTGACCCTTCTACGGCTGGACCGCTACTACTGTGTCACACTCCGGATTTTTTAACCCTGCTTAAGTGTTGAGCTTTAGTGGATCTTGGGTGCTTGATCATTCGTTCGAAAACTTTAATACTGTCTGTTTATCTGGAATGTGATACAATATGTGGAATTCATATAGTGTAGGCATGAAATACGAAATATGTGATATTTCGCATTTATGATGTCTAAAGAGAATCTGGATTCCAAATATTGTAGTTTTACACTTTCTTTTCTGTGACCGTAAGTGTAGTATGTCAGATATCGTCGGTTTCGTTGCTATACATCAACGACAATCGGGGTACGCATACTTACTTACGTTGATGATATGTGATATTATGTGTTGCTGAGATATGATGTGCAGGATTGTCGCGATCGAATAGCCGGGGGGTTTTTGTGAAATGAGAGTTTTATATTTTCATTCATGTAAATTCAAATGTAATGTAATATTCTTTTATTTGGGGCACTTCCAGGTTGCGGTTGTGTCACCGGTGTTGTATATTATTTACTTTTCCGCATTAGGATGGACCCAAGGAGGGGAGCACAGGTGACCGGGTTCTGGGGTTCAGTGGGAGGCCATCTCGAGGAGTCGAGACCGGGTCTCCTAAACTCCAGGATTGGTAGGGTCACTTGCCGCTCTCGTAAGGGTCCAGGGTGTGGGCTTGGCTATTCATCACGACTGTGGAATCCGTATTTTCTATTCTGGCAAAATACTAAATACGGACATCCTAGGATATCCCACGTTATATCTATGTTTCTGCTGCCTGTGTTCTGTGATATCTGAGACGAATGACATATTATATATATGATATATAGTAGACGTTGCTTATGTTTTACACCCGCGCTAGTCCCGTCCCGGTATGCCGTTAGTTAAGTAACCTAACGGTGCATAACGGAACATTGCGGCGAATGCGGATGGCATAAGCGTACGTGTTATTTTCTTTTCTTTTCTGTGATTGGCTTAAGGACTTAAATGATGGGATTACATTAATGTGATTAATGTAAAGAAAATAAACCTAAAAAGATGTTGTAGAATCGGATTTAAAAACTACTCGGCTATTTGTGAAAAAGCTATATTTCAAAACTGCGGAGCTTAAGCCACTCCTTTTGAAAACCTTTTGATTCTACAACGATATCAAGCTCAAAGCGTTAAAGATTTTCTTAAAATCATCCGCAACCCTCCGTCATTTTAGGAAGTAGAGTACTTAGTATTCGTGCTACGTTTGTTGACCTTAGCCAAGGCGTAGTGTACGGTAGCTAAGTGATGTCTTCCTACAAACGCATATGATGCAGATTAATTAGGACGGGCATATGACTTTGTTGACCTTAGCCAAGGGTCATGTGAACGGATCTAATTAATCAAGAAATGACGGGTTGAGCTTGACTAGTGCTCGTGATTTGTTGACCTTAGCCAAGGTCACGAGTATTAGGGGTAAAAACCACATCGGGAATTTCAAGTGTTGAAATTTGCAATGAGATTGCATACCTTCCATATGATGGTTGGATCCCGATCCCACTGTGGGCAATAGTTGCTCCTAGGAGAGTTTTACAGTTTACAATTAGCTAACTCATTAGGTGTCTAGAAAGGTGTTAACGGGGCTCCGCCTCTGGGAAAACGAGGTTTACTCTAATTAGGTCCGTGCGAAAGCACGGGGAACCTCCCTCAAAGTACCGACACTGGCCTGGCTGAACGGTTAGCGAAGTTGTAGACTGTAATTAATCCTGGCTAGTTTTTCTTTTTAAGGTTTGAAAGAAAACTTGATAAAAAGCAGTGGGAAACATCGATTAGACAAGATAATAAACAAATCTAATCTGTGCAAGAGCTTTCGCTGAGTGTATTTTTTTCTCTCTCTTAATGGCAGATACCAATGACTGGACTTAAGCTTTTACTAGATAAAAACAAACTGAATGGGACCTACTATAAAGACTGGCTAAGGAATCTGAAGATCGCCTTGACTTATGATAAAGTATCATATGTCCTCACGGCTTCAGCCCCGCCCGTCCCAGGTCCAAAATCCTCAGTTGCGGACATTGAAGTCCGCAAGACATGGGACGCTGACTGTGCCACGGCCACATGCCTCGCGCTTGCATCGATGGATAACACACATCAAAAGCAGCACGAGGACATGGACATTCACGGAATACTGCTCCATACAAAGGAGTTGTATGGGGAGCAGTCCCGCGTATTACGATACGAAGCGTCAAAGAACCTGTTTCAGATGCGGATGGCCCCTGGCACACCTGTAGGAGACCATGTTTTGAAGATGATAGCTCTTATAGAAGAGCTTGAGGACCTTGGATGGACAATGGACAATGAACAATATATAGATATTATTCTGCAGTCCCTCCCCTCCACCTTTGCTCAGTTCATAGTAAACTTCAACATGCATGGCATGGAGAAGGACCTCCCTGAACTCCTTAATATGTTAAGGAGTGCAGAGAGCATTATGAAGTTAGCAAAAACTCCCGTTATGACTATTGGACAGTCTTCCTCTTCTCGCCCGAAAGCCAAGGCCAAGGGAAAGAAAAAGAAGAAACCCACTAATCCTAAGGGCGGAGTTAAAAAGGTGAAGGGAAAGGGAAAGTATAAGGTTGGAGACTCAGGGAAGGGCGAATGTTTCCATTGCCACAAGACAGGACACTGGAAGCGCAATTGCACGGAGTACTTAAGTCTCAAGAAGAAGCATGGTGATGCTTCTGCTTCAGGTGCGTTTGTGACTGAAAACCGTTTTTCTATAAACTCTGCTTCCTGGGTATTGGATACCGGTTCAGGTTCTCACATTTGCAATTCTATGCAGGGGCTGAGAAATAGCAAGGTTTTGAAGACAGGTGACCATACTCTCCGCGTTGGAAATGGTTCCAATGTACATACAGTCGCAGTGGGAGAGTATCACTTGGGGTTGCCATCTAGATGTATTTTGATTTTGAATCCATGTTATTTTGTACCAAGTATGCTATGTAATATAATATCCGTTTCTTTGTTGGACAATGAAGGATATAATTTTGTGTTGCAGAACAATGTTATGAACATTCACCTGAATCAAATGTTGGTTGGGTATGGTACGCTTAATAATGGAATATATGTCCTAAATCAACACACAGTTTTCAGTATACAACACACTAATAAAAGAAAACTTTCGGAATTAAATGAAGCTTTTCTTTGGCATTGTAGACTTGGTCATATTAACGAAACAAGACTAAACAAGTTACATAAAGATAGATATTTAAACTCTTTTGAATATAAATCTTATGCGACTTGCCAGTCTTGTATCAAGGGTAAAATGACCAAAACTCCGTTTACAGGACACGGAGAAAGAGCTACTCAGCTCCTTGGCCTCATACATAGTGATGTATGTGGGCTAATGTCTACACAGGCTAGAGGCGATTTTTCATACTTCATTACATTCACTGACGATTTCTCAAGATTCGGTCATGTATTTTTATTAAAGCACAAGTCCGACGCTTTCGAGAAATTCATTGAATATAAACAAGAAGTAGAAAATCAAACCGGCTTGAGTATTAAGATGCTTCGATCAGATCGAGGTGGAGAGTATCTCAGTACAGAATTTGCAAACTTCCTAAAAGAGAATGGGATTCTCTCTCAGCTCACTCCTCCTTACACACCACAGCACAACGGTGTGTCAGAACGATTGAATAGGACCCTATTAGATATGGTCCGGTCCATGATGAGTGACACTGAGTTACCAGTCTCGTTTTCGGGGCATGCATTGGAGACTGCAGCGTTTCTACTAAACAGGGTTCCAACCAAAGCCGTGTCTACCACGCCATATGAGATATGGCATGGGAAGAGACCATCTCTTAAGAGAATTAAGATTTAGGGTTGCCCGGCCTATGTTAAAAAGCAGAATCCGGACAAACTCGAGACACGGTCAGTCATGTGTAACTTTGTAGGATATCCAAAGAATTCTTATGGATATCTGTTTTACCACAAAGAGGAACAAAAAGTGTTTGTTTCTCAACATGCCACATTCTTGGAAAAAGTGTTTTTCACAGATAAAGATGATGGCAAAGTGGTGGATCTAGAAGAGGTTCCAGAGACACAAACTACAAATGACGATTTGGTTGAACTGACTGTTGCAGCAGAAACTGAAGAACCTCGGCCACTCCGTAGGTCTGGTAGGACTTTTCGCCCACCGGAGAGGTACTACGGTTTCCTCATTGATGGTGACAGAGAAGACTGTATCATGGAAGATGATGATCCTACCAGTTTTCAGCAAGCTATCACGAGTGGTGACTCTTTGAAGTGGCTGGATGCCATGAGATCCGAAATGGAGTCTATGTACACAAACAAAGTATGGACTTTGGACGTTGTACCCCCTGGGGTAAAACCTGTAGGGTGCAAATGGATCTTTAAAAGAAAGATTGGTGTGCATGGGCAGGTAGAGACCTATAAGGCAAGACTTGTGGCGAAAGGTTTTCGTCAAAGACCAGGTTTGGACTATGACGAAACTTTTTCGCCCGTAGCCATGCTTAAATCCATTCGGATCCTACTTGCTATTGCTGCTCACTACGACTATGAAATTTGGCAGATGGACGTTAAAACAGCATTTCTAAATGGAGATTTAGAAGAATGCGTTTATATGGAACAGCCAGAGGGCTTCATTGACAGTGGGAGCAGCGAGAAAGCATGTAGATTGCTTAAATCAATATATGGGTTAAAGAAGGCATCTCGGAGTTGGAACATCTGTTTCGATGATGTTATCAAAGAGTTTGATTTCATTAAAAATCCAGATGAACCTTGTGTTTATAAGAAGGCTGTAGGAAGAGCTGTTACATTCCTCGTATTGTACGTGGATGATATTCTTTTGATAGGAAATGATATTCCTATGCTACAGTCGGTCAAATCATTCTTATCACTAAGGTTCTCCATGAAGGACCTGGGTGATGCCACATACATCCTGGGCATAAGGATCTATAGGGATAGATCCAAAAAGTTATTGGGATTGTCCCAAACCAGGTACATCAACACCATCCTAAAGAGGTTTAGTATGGAAGACTCCAAGCGGGGTGCCTTACCCGCTTGCCATGGAGTCACTCTCTCCAAGGATTCTTGTCCAAAGACCGATGAAGAGAGAGCTCGCAAGAGCATTATACCTTATGCTTCGGCAGTAGGATCTATAATGTATGTGATGTTATGTACACGCCCAGATGTAGCTTATGCACTTAGTGTTGTAAGCAGGTATCAAACCAACCCAGGGGAGAACCACTGGACAGCTGTGAAGAACATTCTTAAGTACTTACGAAGAACTAAAGAATTGTTCTTGGTGTATGGTAATACAGACCTCCAAATGGAGGCCTTTACCGATTCGAGCTTCCAGAGAGAGAAGGATGACAGCAAATCTATCTCAGGGTTTGTATTTACCCTCAATGGAGGGGCGGTAAGTTGGAAGAGTTCCAAACAAGATACCGTTGCAGACTCTACGATGGAAGCTGAGTACATTGCTGCAAATGATGCCGCCAAGGAAGCCGTCTGGATGAAGAAGTTCGTCTCGGAGCTAGGAGTAGTTTCAACCATTATTGATCCAATACCTTTGTATTGTGACAATAATGGGGCGATGGCGTTAGCCAAGGAGCCCAGATCCCATCAACGGTCCAGACACATCCTGAGGCGCTTTCATTTGATCCGGGAGATTGTAGATCGCCGCGAGATCGAGATTAAGAGAGTAGACACAAAGAACAACGCCGCAGATCCATTCACCAAGGCCCTCCCTCAGCCGCAGCATGAGCGACTTTTTGAGATGTTGGGTATGAGATACGCCAATAACTGGCCTTAGTGCAAGTGGGAGATTGTTGGATATATGTATGCCCTAGAGGCCATTATGTGATAGTGGATGTATCTATACATGTATATATATTCAGTTTGCATTCTTGCTCGACATGATAGTATGCTATCTGGTTCTTCTTTATCTGACATGTTTATTTGATCATGCTTCTATTCATTCATACATGCTGATAAAGCCCTGAGGATATCGGCTTGACTACTCTGATTATGATGGAGATCATACTAGTGGGACATCTGTAGTCTATAAGCATATCCTGGAAAGTCCCTAGTCGTAGGTATATCGAGACGGGGCATCGATATACCAGAGTAGACTAGCGTATATGATACTAGACCCATATGATGGGCGATGGATGTTCCCACATTCATCGATGTTTGACATCAAGATCATATACGGGTGCTCAGTGGTGACTGGGTACACTGGACGGACTCACCGAGAACTCCTATATGGAATTATATCTATCGTCGGATAGCAGTTCTCAGGTGACACTGGTACAGGTTAGTCTGTAGACCCGAGATCGTCATGGAGTCTTGTGTGTTCTCCCACTGTACTTTGATTGCCACCCTACCACGGCTCTACTGAGTCGTGCAAACAGGTGGCCGTTGGGTACAGTCCCGAGACACACGAAGACGATGAGCGATAGGAGGGGTTTCATCTCTCCCGGTATTGGGAGTTGATGCTGTGCTGTGCCCGACTGGTTAAAACAGCAAGTCCCTGGCCAGGGCTGCTGACATTTGCTGATAAGTGTTATCAGTAGTTTCTCGATCTATTATAGACCATTCACCGGCACGACTTATTGAGTTATTGGGGTCGACGTGACCATCCCTAGGCTCGATATGCAGCATATCTGACGAAGAGACCGGACTGTACGGTAGTGTTGCCGGATGGCTCGACGGGAGTTGTAGCAGGTTCGCTTGTTGTCTTCTGATCGCTCAATACCCGGGTGGCCGTTACGTTTAGCTGACCGCTTGCGGCTTGAGGGTACCTGATATGATCATCACCCTCTGCCGGCGTATTGACGAGTCTTAGAGTCCCACAAAGGAGTTACCCAGTCCAGGCGAAACGTTGTGGTGCGCGTATGCGATATGCGCATGCACCCGATTGAAATGTGCGTATATGATACCGAACATTGATCGGGTGAACTACTTTTGGTGGGGTCATATGAGATATGACCGGATTGATAAATCAAGTGTTGATTTATCATTTAACCATTAGTTTTCTCACTTGAAGCCTTTCTAGGGTTTGATGGATGTATGCATGCATGCATGTGTTTCTTTATTTTCATTCTAGTTTCATGCACATGTGGATGTGCATACATGCATACATACATACACCCATCCATCATGGTTGTTAGCATATGGAAATGGTGGCAATGCAAGACTTACACCATGGATTAAATAATGGATAATTATTTAATTTTGGTTTTAAAGTTAAATGAAAAAGGAAAGGATAATCATGTTAGTTTCCACACTCTTCTTCTAACCTAACCTAGCTCAACTACCACTAACCTATGGTTATCCTTCTCTTTATCATTCTAAACCCAAGTTAAATTAACTATCTATCATTTAATCATGGTTGAAGTCAAGAAGGAATTAAATATATATAGTGATATATATTTCTTTCTCTTGTTTTTAACTCAAGGTTATCTTTTTACCTCTTGCAAAGAAAGGCCACCATCTTCATCTTCCTTCATCTTTTCCTCTCTAGGTTTTTCTAGTGAGTTAAATACAATCAAAGAAAGGTTTTTGAAGTGAGATCCAAAACCACAACACCATTCTACTCAAGTCTAGCCAACTTGATTAGAGTGTTTCCTTCGATTTTACAAAGTAGCGAGCTTGGACGGAGATCTCCGCGGTGGATCGTCGTGGACACAAGGGGAGTTCAAGAGGACCTCGATTCAACACCCAAGACACCAAGGAGTCTTGCAAAGGGGAGCTACAAAGGTTGTAGCCTTCAAACCCTAGTCTTTACTAGCTTAAAGTTTTGATAACCCTAATTTTCTAGGATCTATCCTTTGCATGTTAGCTTAGCACCTTAAAAATACAAACTTTGAGACATGTGATGCTTCAAAACTCTTCATAGGGTGCTAGACTAACCTTACAACAACATCTTAGGTTTCTTTTATTTCATTAATCACATTAATGAAGTCCCATTATTTAAGTACCTAAACATCACATATAAATACGACGTACACTTATGCCATCCGCATTCGCCTCGATGTCCCCTCATGCACCGTTAGGTTAGGTAACTAACGGCAGAGCGGGGCAGGGCTAGCGCGGGTGTAAAACATAAGTAACGTCTATATAATATATCATATATACTATATACTGTATCTATCACAGAACATCACATGATCACATCACAGATATCGCAGCAGAAGAAACATATGAAATATCGGATATACTAGGACGTCCGTGTTTTCAATACGAGCCAGTATAAAACACGGATTCCACGGTCGTGATGAATAGCCAAACCCACACCCCTAGACCCCTACGAGAGCGGCAAGCAACCCTACCAATTCTAGAGTTAGGAGACCCGGACTCGACTCCTCGAGTTGGTCTCCCACTGGACTCCAGAACCCGGTTACTTGTGCTCCCCTCCTTGGGTCTATCCTAGTGCGGAAAAGTAAATAATATACAAAAGGTGACTACTTCCGCAACCTGGAAGTGCCCCAATAAAAGAATATTACATACAAGTTTTTACATGAATGAAAATGAAAAACACTCATCTCACATAAAAACCCCCGGCTATTCAAACACGACGATCCAATATAACATATCCAGCAACACATAACATCACATGTCATCAACGTAAGTAAATATGCGCATCCCAATTGTCGTTGACATATAGCAACGAAACCGGCGATATCACACATTACACTTACGGTCACAGAAAAGAAAGTGTAAAACTACAACAGTTGGAATCCGCAACCATCTCAGACATCGCATGCCTGACCAAATGAATTCCTTAGACATCGCATGCCTAACAATTATAAACCCCGCATTTTAGTCTCAAAATCGAAAACTCTTTTCAATATCAAGTCGGGCAATTCAACAAGATTCCCGACATCCTGATCGAATGCTCGTCGCAAACTTTAGTAGGCGGCCGCACCCCTGATACCGTCGACGAAGTGCACCAAGGCGGAACACCGCCACCGCGAGCACCCGAACGGATGCTTTCGGAGATGGGGTTCTCCTACAGTCACTTGGTCGGGGCTATGGAGCGAGGCTGTCTATTAAGTTTACCCGGCGAGTATCCGCGTACACTACGTGATTGCGACGGACTTTTGATCACATCAAAATTCCGTGGCAACCGATCAAGTGAGACTAAACTGCTATGTTTATAACATTCATTCAGTTATCTCATAACTTCTTGTGAATTCCAATTATTGTATCCCATTCCAGATAAATAGAAAATGTTAAACTTTCTGATCGAACAATCGAACACCCAAGGTTTCCCAATACAGATCAACACATGAAATAAGTCTAACAATATTCAGTTCGTGCCTCAGTACCAACGGTCCAGCCGTAGAAGGGTCAAGCCAACGCCTCACATGTGGCACGCCGTACTGCCCCAAACCCGAAGGTTCAAAGGGCAGTTCAAGACGGTCACATAATCGAGTTAAGGTTTGTTGTCTTCTAGAGGGACCATCGTGTTACTTGCACTACTTAGAACGTCGTTAAACTACGGAAAAATCCAACACTTGGAAATTTCCCGACAGGGGAAAAATTGGGTATTTATATCCGGTCGAACTTTTTAACATATTCTAAAATTTATCCGGAAAGCCAGACAGACAAAATTTGATAATCCTATCGAACATTCGAATCCCCAAAACAATCCCAGAAAATTCAACTCTTGAATAAAATTTAAAAATTCCCAGAAAATCCAGCATAATATAATAAGAGTTACTGTGCAAACATAGGAGGATGACGTCATCATCTCGCCGCGGAACCGCCGCATAAGCCAGGCTTATGCCGCGGTTCCGCCGCTATATTTACTGTTCATGACTCAATTTTTGCGTCGTAATTCTTATAATTCCCTGCTGAATTTTTTAAGCATTTTTAATATCGAAAAACTCCAGATTTTAGAAAAAGTCCAGAGAGCAAGTTTGTGATCGGGTTTCGGGTTCGTTCGGACTTCAAATTCCGTCTGGACTTCACCTAAGGCTCTAGCTAGGCTCTGATACCACTATAGGGTTCCTAGGCACTCTCAAGAGGTCTCACAAGGCATCAACCATGCCAATTTCAATATTAAACGGTGCCGAGAAACCCTAGAACGGATCGTTGGCTAGATTTCTAGGAGAAAAGCAAACTAGTTAACAACTTAACTAAAAAGAATACGGAAATACAACCTTTGTAAATCCGGTGCTCCACCTCCATAGCTACGCAACGAAGTCCCCTTGCTGTCCAAACAAGTTCCCGGGCTCTAGCGTCGGCTTCATCGGAGAATGGACGGGCTAGGTCATCGACGACGTGCCGAAGATGATCTACGTCGAAGCATCGCTAGATCAAGCTCCACCTTCACCAAGCCATGAAAACTTGTGAAGGAAACACACTCTACTACTTGGCAAGAGGTAGAGGATGAAGAAATAGAAAGTGGGTTAACTTTAGAATTGGATTTCTCACTCATTTCCATCAATCACCATTGATGGAGCATAGCTTTCTTCACTTGAAGAAAGGAAGAAGAAGAAGAATATTATGATAAGATTAATTAGAAAAGAAAAGAATAATCATTCTTATCATAAAGGTAACCATGGTAAAGTGTAGAGATTAAACTAGGGTTAGTGGGAATGGTTAGGGTTAAGGATGAGATAAGAATGGTTGACTTGATCAAAGCTTCAAGAAGCTTCAACATGAAACAAAATTAGCCACCATTCTTTTCTCATTTTCTTTTATTCATTTATCAAAATTAAATGGATAATTAAATAAGATAAATGAATAACAAATAATAAACCCTAACCATTTCATTAACCAAGGTTTAATACTTTACACTTAACCAAAAAGCATGTATCATCAAACATGATACAAGCAAGTGCACAAAATCATATCACATATATAATGCGCACATCCGAGTGAGAAAATCCATCTTAAAGTGAACCGATACTAGTTAATGCAAAGTAATATATCAAATATATAATTATGCATTAAATAATTAAATCAACACTTGATTCAATGATCCGGTCATGTCGCACACAACCGACTAGTATACAATGTATCGGCTTATCGAATCAATCCTTGATTCGATAACTAGGTTATATCGCATACAACCATTCGATACATTCATCGCGAGAATGGAATACGGTATCACATACACGTATTATTCTCGGTCCCGCACATATCTCATATGCGCCCCTATTTCGTTTCTCTTGAGCCAGGAAACCTCTGTGTAGGACTCTAAAGACTCGTCAATACGCCGGCAGCAGGTGATGATCATATCAAGCACTCACAAGCCGCAAGCGGTCTGCTAAACGTAACGGCCACCCGGGTATTGAGCGATCAGAAGATCGACGAGCAAGCCCGCTCACACTCCAGTGAATCCAACCAGTAACACTACCGTACAGTCCGGTCTGATCGTCTGATATGTCGCATATCTCGCCTAGGGGTGGTAAACGTCAGACCCCAATAACTGGATAAGTCGTGTCGATATGAGGTCTATAACAATTCGAGAAACTACTGGTAACACTTACCAGTAAATCTCAGCAACCCTGGCCAGGGATTTCCTGTTATAGCCAATCGAACACAGCGCAACATCAACCCCCTATACCGGGAGAGACGAATCCCCTCCTATCGCTCATTGCCTCCATGTGATTCGGGACTGTACCCAAAAACCACCGTTTTGCACGCCCTCTTGGACGTGGTAAGATGGAAATCAAAGCACAGTGGGAACCACACAAGACTCTATGACGATCTCGGGTCAACAGACTACTCTGTACCAGTGTCACCAGAGAACTGCCATCTGACGTGAGGTATAATACCATCTGGGAGTTCTCGGCGAGTCCGTCCAGTGTACCCAGTCTCTACTGAGCACCCGTATATCATCTCTGATGTCAAACACCAATGGATATGGGATCATCCATCGCCCATCTGTATGGGTCGAGAAGGTACACGCTAGTCTACTCTGGTATATCGATGCCCCGTCTCGATACACCCACGACTAGGGACTTTGAAGGATGTACTTATAGACTATCTGTCCCTACTAGTATGATCCGCATCATAGTCCAGGTAGTCAAGCACACATCCTAAGGGCTTTACCAACATGTAACAGAGAGACAATCAGTGTACACGTTAAGGTAAAGATCAACCAGATAGCATACTATCATGTCGAGCAAGAAAGCCCTCACTATATATGTCCCAGCATCCACTACAATATACATCCTATGTATCGTAATGGCCTCTAAGGCATACATATAACTAACACTCCTCTACTCACTCTAGTTCACAAGGTATAGCAAACCGAGTGAACTAGTTTCTTCAAAGTTCGAAGAAGAAGCCAAAGGTAGAAGCTTTCGGGTGGATCGATCTTCGGCGCAAGGAGACGGCGGGATGAAGCCGATCCGTACATCATCGAGAGTTGAAGACGAAGGAGTTCAAGAAAGAATGGTATAACCCCCTAACCGAGTAGTTAACAACTCCTAGTTAGGTTGTTAGGTAGATAGTTTAACAAAGATCCAGTTTGAGTCCATGTTACTATCTCTAGAAAAATTGTTTTTCATCATTTCCGCAAGCCCGTAAGTACCGGGAGCGGTAGGATGGACTTACAGTGGTATCAGAGCCTAGTTAAACACTACCTAACATGTTAGCACAGTAACTAGAAATTCGATCGGAGAAAAAGTCCTGAAATACACCCCGATATCAAACTTGCTGTCAATTTTTAAAGTGCTGTAAAAATGATAAGTCATATTTTAAAAATCGACTCAGGGTTTTTATTGTCTACTGTAGAAAAACGGTCCAGGGAACCCATCAAATCGCCGCGGAAACGCGGCAATAGCTTGCTATTGCCGCGGTTCCGCGGCCGATTTATCTCCTCTCTGGATCGTCTTCACTTCAGTTTGTTCTATGGGGTATTTTGGGATTTTTGGTATATGTTTTTTCAGCCCAGATTTTCCAGAAAGAAAATTTTGTTTTTGGGGCTTTAAAAACCGTATTTTGATCGAGTTTCTAAAGACTAAGGCTAACGGGTTTATATCTATGATGTGATATTTGTATTCAACGTCTGCTAATCGCTATATGTCGATTATTGGGAGTTATACAAATCTGTGATCTGTAATGTTGATGGTATGTGTATATGAATTCATTGGATTGTCGCGGGTGAATAGCCGGGGGTTGTGAGATGAGAGTTTTCTTTTCTTTCAATTCATGTAATATGTAAATTGATGTAATATTATTTTTGGCCGCACAACCGGGTCGAGGTTGTAGCCGTCATTGTATAATTTCTTTATACTGTTTTTGCTCCTAGGATAGACCTAAGATGTGGTGCACAAACTACCGGGTATCTCGAAGTGCCGAGTGGCCTACTCACGTCGTTGAGGGAGGTTGCTCCACTTCGGATATTTGGCGGGTAGTTTGCCGCACCCGTAGGGGTCTAGGGTGGGGTATTGGCTATTCACCGCGACCGTGTAATCCGCTTTTTGTTACAGGCTCGTACGAATTGCGGATTCCTAGTATATCCAATGTATTCATCTGTGATCTAAAATGGCTATCATTGCAATATATATATATATATATGATATTATTTAGGCGTTGCTTATGTTTTACAGCCGCGCTAGCCTACCCTGCTCTGTCGTTAGTTAAGTAACCTAACGGGTAATGACGGGGCCCGGTGGCGAATGCGAATGGCATAAGCGTACGTCATATTTTGGTTGTTTCCTGCAATGGTAGGATTAAATGATGGGACGCATTAAAAGAACTAATGCAAGAAAAACACGGATTAAAAGAACTAATGCAAGAAAAATAAACCAAGTAAAAGTCATTGGAACACTTTGAAAACCACTCGGTTCTTTTCCAAACCAAACTTTTAAATGCGGAGTATGAACCACTCCTTTTGAAAGCTATCTCGTTCCATCGATTATATCAAGTTCACGGTTTCGCCAAAACCATTCGTAGCCCTTCGTCATTTCACATGGATGGTCAATAGTATTCAAGCTATTTATGTTGGCCAAAGTCAAGGAATAGTGATTGGTAGCTATTGGGTATTCATGTGCAGCATAGATAGATGTATTGGTTTGGGGCAGTCGTTCTACCATTTTGGCCAAAGTCAAGGGTATGTGCGGATGGGCTCAAATTAACTTGGAGAATGACGGGTAGAACTTAACATGTGACTTATGATATTTTGGCCAAAGTCAAGGTCATAAGAGCATGGGGCAAAAATCCACATCGGGTGTTTCAAAAGAACTGAAACTTGCTAGTGTTGCATACCATTTGGAGTGTGATGATTCTGGTAGGATTCCTTCAGTTTTGTCACGCGATGATATTTGGGTCCCGATCCTACTGTGAGTATATGCTACTCCTCGGGAAATTTCTCACTTAACGATCAATGCTATAAACCAAGTAGGTGTCTAGAAAGGTGTTAGCAGGGATACGCCCCCAGGGAAAAGAGGTTCTTAAATTAAGGAACTTCGCGAAAGCGTTGGAAAACCTCCCTCGAAGTACCGACACCAGCCTGGCCGAACAGTTATGCAAGTATTGTACGGTGAGATTGATCCTGACTAATTCTTCCTTTTTGGTTTGAGGAGGGATTCGAGAGACAGTGGGAGCCATCCTGTTTAGACAAATTAAAAACCACTCTAAACTTGCAAGAGCATCATGCTAAAGTGTTTCTTCTCTCTCTCCTAATTGCAGCGACCAATCATGATGACCGGACTTAAGTTATTACTTGATAAAAACATACTGACAAGGCCAAACTTCAAAGATTGGCTCAGGAATGTCAAAATGGCAATCACTTATGACAAGTTGGGGTACCTCCTTACCACCAAAGCTCCCCCTGTCCCAACTCCCACCTCCAGCGTCGCGGATAAGGAAATCCGTAAGACTTGGGAAATTGATAGCGTGAAGGCCAAGTGCCTCGTACTTGCCTCTATGGACAACGAACATCAGAGGAGGCACGAGAATATGGACCTCGAATCCATATTTCTCCAAACAAAAGAACTGTATGGAGAGCAATCTCGTATCGCAAGATACGAAGTGTCGAAGAAGTTATTTTCGGCATGGTTGGCCAACGGATCATCGGTAGCGGAACACGTGCTTAAGATGATTGGCTTCATTGAGGAGCTCGCGAAACTTGGGACCACGTTAGAGAACGAGCTCTATACGGACTTGATTCTATAGTCCCTTCGTTCCACTTATGCCCAGTTTATCCTGAACTTCAACTTACAAGAAAAAGAAGTTGAACTTTCAGAACTCCTCAACATGCTGAGGAGTGCAGAGGGTACCCTACAGAAAGGTAGGCAAACATCCACTTTGTTTGTAAGAGGATCTTCATCTTTTAGGTCCAAGGCGAAAGCCAAGGGAAAGAAGAAGAAAGCCTCTGTCAAACCAAGGGGCTGTGTTAGTAAAGTGGATACGAAGGGAAAAGCAAAAGCAACAAAGGTAGCGGGAAGGCTTGTGGATAGGGAAGAGTGCTTTTTGTGTCATAAGAGTGGTCACTGGAAGAAAGATTGCAGGGCTTGGAAAGCCAGGACACAGGAACTGAAGCAAGTTGCGGCTTTAGCTTCAGGTGTGTATGTTATTGAAAACTGTCTATCAATAAACTCTACTTCCTGGGTATTGGATACCGGATCAGGATCTCATATCTGTAATTCTTTGCAGGCATTGAAAAACCGTAGGGTTTTGAAGGCAGGTGACATGACCCTCAAAGTTGCAAACGGAGCTAGCATGGATGCTAAGGCCGTAGGGGACTATCACCTGGGGTTGTCACATGGACACGTTTTGGTTTTTCGTAATTGCTTTTTTTTACCCAACGCAACTTGTAATATCATTTCTGTATCTTTGATTTCTAAAGAAGGTTATGAATTTGCGTTTGTAAGTAGTGTTGTAAACATTCACCTTAATCAAGTTCTGATTGGGTCAGGTACATTAAGCAATGGTATATACGTATTAAACCAACCACAGATTTTCAATGTCCAGAATACACACAAAAGAAAGTCTCCGGAAATAAATCAGACTTTCTTATGGCATTGTAGACTGGGTCACATCAATGAGAGAAGGTTGACGAAGTTACATACAGAAGGATATTTGAATCCGTTCGAATATCAATCGTATGCCACTTGTCAATCCTGTCTCAAAGGAAAGATGACAAAGACTCCGTTCACTGGACACGGAGTAAGAGCGAGCGAGCTCTTGGGACTCGTACACAGCGACGTGTGCGGTCCAATGTCTACACATGCACGAAGCGGTTATTCTTACTTCATTACTTTTACGGATGACTTTTCAAGGTACGGTTATGTCTTCTTAATGAAACATAAGTCCGAAGCCTTTGGAAAATTCCAGGAATATAAGAATGAAGTAGAAAAACAAACCGGCAAAAGTATCAAGATTCTAAGATCGGATCGAGGTGGTGAATACTTGAGTGCCGAGTTCCTGGACTACTTAAAAGAGAATGGAATTCTCTCTCAGCTTACTCCTCCATACACTCCGCAACATAACGGTGTATCGGAGAGACGGAACCAAACCCTATTGGATATGGTACGGTCCATGATGAGTAATGCTGAGTTACCGCGATCATTCTGGGGATATACACTAGAATCAGCTGCATACCTTTTGAACCGAGTTCCAACTAAGACTGTGCCTACTACACCATATGAGATGTGGTGTGGGAAGAGACCCTATCTTAATCACATTAAGACATGGGGAAATCCAGCTTTTGTCAAAAAGCAGCATGCGGACAAGCTCGAGGCACGCTCAGTACAGTGCAAGTTTGTGGGATATCCAAAGAACTCCAAGGGATATCTCTTCTATTACGCAGAGGAACAAAAGATCATTGTTTCTCGTAATGCCCATTTTCTAGAACACCAGTTCTTAGAAAATGAAACAAGTGGGAGCGAAATAGAACTGGAAGAAATTCCAGAAGCACAGACTATTACTGAAAGTTTAGTGGAACCAGAGGGTTCAAAAGAAAATGACATTCCTACGCCGCTCCGCAGGAGTAGTAGGCAGTCTCATCCGCCCGAGAGATACTACGGTTTTCTCATAAACAGGGATAGAGAGGATTGCATCATAGATTATGATGAGCCGACTAGCTTCCAGCAGGCCATTCAGAGCGTTGACTCGGTAAAATGGCTGAATGCAATGCGGACCGAAACGGAGTCCATGTACACCAACAAAGTATGGACGTTGGACGTTGCTCCAAATGGGGTAAAACCTGTAGGATGCAAGTGGATCTTGAAAAGGAAGATTGGTGTAGATGGACAGGTTGAGACCTATAAAGCTAGTCTGGTTGCAAAGGATTTTCGTCAAAGACCTGGTTTGGACTATGACGAGACCTTTTCTCCAGTAGCTATGCTGAAATCCATTCGGATCCTTCTTGCCATTGCTGCCTTCCACGATTATGAGATTTGGCAGATGGACGTAAAGACCGCTTTTCTAAATGGAAATTTAGAGGAGTGTGTTTATATGGACCAGCCAGAGGGTTTCATTCAGAGTGGGAGCAGCGGAAGGGTGTGCAAGTTGCTTAAGTCCATCTATGGACTAAAGCAGGCATCGCGGAGTTGGAACATCTGTTTTGATGTGACGGTCAAGGAATTTGGCTTCATCAAAAATCCAGATGAGCCATGCATCTATAGTAGATTTGTAGCGAGAACTGTAGTATTCCTCGTTTTATACGTGGATGACATTCTCTTAATAGGAAATGTCATTCCTATGCTACAATCTGTCAAAGGGTTCTTGTCACACAGGTTCTCCATGAAAGACATGGGTGATTCCTAATACATTCTGGGGATCCGGATCTATCGTGACAGATCCAAGAGGATACTGGGACTCTCACAGTCCAGGTACATCGACACCATACTGAAAAGATTCAGTATGGAAGATTCCAAGCGCGGTAATCTACCGGCTTGTCACGGGATCACCCTCTCCAAAGAGATGTCTCCCAAGACTGATTTGGAAAGGGATCGCATGTCTATTATACCCTACGCTTCTGCGGTAGGCACTATAATGTATGCGATGTTGTGTACCAGACCAGATGTAGCTTATGCACTGAGTGTGGTAAGCCGGTATCAGTCAAACCTGGGGGAGAAACATTGGATAGCATTAAAGAACATTCTCAAATACCTGAGAAGGACTAAGGAGATGTTCTTAGTGTATGGCGGAAAAGACCTCCAGATCGAGGCCTTTGCTGACTCCAGCTTCCAAAGTGACAAGGATGATTCCAAGTCCATGTCGGGTTATGTCTTTACCCTCAATGGAGGGGCGGTGTGTTGGAAGAGTTCCAAACAGGAAACCGTTGCTGACTCGACGATGGAAGAGGAATATATCTCTGCTGCAGATGCCGCAAAAGAAGCTGTCTGGGTAAGGAAGTTCTTAACTGAACTTCAGGTGGTTCCGTCCATTGTTGATCCAATACCTCTGTATTGCGACAACAACGGGGCTATAGCTTTAGCAAAGGAACCAAGGTCCCATCAGAAGTCCAGACACATCTTGAGGCGGTATCACTTGATCAGGGAGATCGCGGATCGCCAGGAGATCGAGGTTCGGAGAGTTTCTACGGAAGATAACACTGCTGATCCACTCACAAAGGCCTTACCCCAAACTCAGTTCGAGCGGCTGATCAAGATGATAGGTCTTCGATACGCCAGTACATGGCCTTAGTGCAAGTGGGAGATTGTTAGTGTATATGCCGTAGAGGCCATTACTGTATCATACTAGTTTGTATATTACTTAATGGAAGCTTGGGATATTCACCTTGTATAAACAATCTTGCTCAATATAGTAGTATGCTACTTGGTTTGTTTCTACTTCAATGTGTACATGTGTTTATTTTAGTATATCACCTATACACATTAGTGGAGCCCTTAGGATCTTTGCTTGATTACCAGCGTTGTGATGGCAGTCACACTAGTGGGGGCTGGGTAATCTATAAGCATATCCTTATGCAGGTCCCTAGTCGCAGGACTATCGAGACAGGGCATCGATACTCCGGAGTAGACTAGCGTATGCGCTTCTCATCCCAGTGTGGGAGACGGTCTGTCCCACAGCCGTCAGTACGTCGTACTTGAGATAGTATGCGGGTGCTCGTTGGGTTACGAGTACAGTGGAAAAGACTCGTCGGGAACTGTTGGTTGGTACTATACCTATCGTCAGTTATCAGTTCCTAGGTGACATGAGTACAGCTTAGTCCGCTGACTTGACACTGTCAGTTCGCCTCGAGTGTGTTCCCACTGTACTTAGATTACTACCCTACCACGGCTCAAAGGAGTCGTGCAAACAGGTAGTAGTTGGGTGTAGTCCCGAAGCACTTGGAGGCAGTGACGGTTAGACAGGATTCGTCTCTCCCGGTATTGGGGGTTGACATCGCGCTGTGTCTAGGAGAGCCATTACACGAGTAGTCCCTGGCCAGGGCAAGCGAGATATACTGGTAGGTTTCCAGTGTTATCTCAGGGTGTTCTGGGCTTCACTCCGACACGACTTGTACCGCTATTAGGGGACTGACGTTTACCGCTGATTGTAATATTTTCTTTATTGGATGTAAAAGTATCAAATCAAATCAAATGATCCCCGATAACGGTTTCATTTGATTGAAAAGAAATTCTTGTTTGTGTAAATCGAATAAAGCGAATAAGTTTCTTTGTGTCGGTAATTAGAAAATGTATAGAATCACAATCAAAGAATTATATTTGACCGCAATCAATTACGGTATCAGTTGTAGGTCGTAAGCGAGTGCGGATCGTCCACAGGTATTGTGCGATTCATTTCTGTATTTAATTTGTTTGAATTGAAATGTTAATCGAAAAGAAAAGAAAACATGATTCAAGATTTTATCGATTGATTCAAGTGTCACTAATCTAATCAATAATCAAGAAACTGATAAACAATCGAGAATCGGGTTTCGATGATATTTCCAACCAAATGTCAAGAATCTAAATGAGGCTCGTAGGAATCGATCGGATCTATAGACGTGATGTAATCTCAAGATATCATGTTCTTGTCCTTCAAAGGATTGATACTAGATCGATGATGATCGACGAGAGTTAGGGCTTTCTCATGAAACTAGGGTTTCATCGTTTAACCCTTGTTCTTTAGTCGATTTCATTCACATTCTAGCCTCTAGCAATTTCAAGAAAAGATCGTAACTCCCCAATTTCGAGCGATATCAATCAAGAAAGCATCGCAACGAATTGGGTCGTCGATTCTTGAACTTGCTAGGGTTTACAAAACTCGTAGGACTCAAAAATCGATTTAAGATATATTACATCATCATTCTATTGATCGTCTCGACTCCTCGACAAGCGGAGTATTACTCAAACATCACAACAAGAATTACAGCTAGAAATTTAGATTGAATCATGATGCAAGGATTTAAAGAAAACAAGATAAAAGAATATCGCCTTTTATTTATATCAACAATTTGATTACAGTCGCTCAAGAACTACAAGAGGAAGAACTAAATTGTCGATTTGGCTTCGCTCGGCTCCGTGAGTCGCGAATCGGCTTAGACCACTTGCTCTGTTGAAGATCGGCTTCGCTCATAAAAGGTTGCAGGGCTTCTTGCTTGATGGGGTACTCGGGATCTTTGCTTTTGATTGGAATTAGGGTTAGGGTTTCACACAAGCCTTGTCACTAGACTTGTGGAAGAAGATGAAGAAAGAGAGTGAATGGATCTATTGAGTGAATGGATCTATTGATGATCCTAAAATTGAATTCCAAGAGATGATCCTAAAAGTGAATAGAATTCCAAGAAATGATCCTAAAATTGGGGATTGATCATCCTCATAACCCTAGGTCTAGGCTTCTATTTATAGATTTTCCAAACCGTAGGTCTAGGTTTGAAATTACAATTCCCTCCAAAAGTTTGTTGAGGAGCTTCTAGAAAGAGTTTGTTAGGAGCTAGCTTAGGTTTTAAGCTAGGATTAATTAAGCTTAGAAAACCCTAGTTTGCTGATCTGGCAGAAGTCTCTGGAGTCTTCTGGAAACTGACATGTCTTGCTGAAGTGTGGGCCCTGAGAGAAACATTGTGCACTGAATTTTGATGGCTGACGTGGCAGCGCCGCCGCGGAACCGCGGCGCAAGCCGGCTCCCGCCGTGGTTCCGCGGCCAAGTGGTGGCTTTAGGGCTTCATATTTCTGGTGCTTCTTTGGGCTGAAGTTTAGGGCTTTATCTGATATGTTGAATTGTATTTGTCCCTTTTAATTGCTACCAGATCTGAAATCATTGAGTTGGCGTAATGTTTTGATCGGTACCATGTAAATTTTTGGCCTTTCTTCTGGATTTTCCTGCACAGATCTTAAAACAAGTGTTGCGCAATATAGAGATGATGCGATGCCATGAAATGCGGTCAATTTCCTTTATAGTGCCGGTTTTAGGGTCTAACACATGTAATCTGATATTTTGCGACAGTTTTGCTAATATGTGAAATATGAATACCGTACACTTCTAAATGAGTGCAAATAATAGGGAAATTGCCGTGTTAAAAATACAATATTTTCGACTAATCAAATTCCCCAAACTTAATTTTGATCGTCTCGAGCGAACTTTTTATTAAAAAGAGAAGGAGAAAATAAAGAAAGAGAAAAACTAACTAGCACACTTTCGTAGGCAACACGATTGCACTGAGCACGTGCAACAAGCCTTTAAACCTCTAGGTGTCCCTAGTAGGAGGAGTGTTGTCTCCTTAGGGTTTTCAGCGGATTGCACCCACAAAATCCAATAATAAAAGAAAGATCATGAATATTACATTTAAAGAAAAGAATTGTAAAAGAAAGACTTTGAAAATTAGGGTTTCCAACTAAGCTAGCTTTTCGGTTGTCATGAGCCCTATCTTAATGGTCATGAAAAGATGTCAGAAATCACGTCCTTCCTCAATAAAACATCGTCTTATTTTTCATTCCTATCTTTCTTCCAAATATCGATCATATAACCCTGCGTGTGTGTAAAGGACATCCCTACACCCGGAGAATTCAATTCAAGCTATCATGCTCTTGCCCATCAGCCTTAGTACTTTTTAATTAATGAATATTTAGATGAGATTGCTTACACACTTTCATGCGACCGTTAATACTTCTTGAGGTACTAACCGACCGATTACTTCTGTGCTTGCTTACTTGGTGTATTTTCCTCGTCTTGCACCACCTCAGGCATAGCAGTGACTCCCAGACCAGTTGGCCTTAGGGCACTAGGTGAAGAGGCACCCTCGCTATACATTTTTTTATTGCCCTTGGTGATAACAAAACCAGTGTCCATTTTTCTCACCACTTTATAGTTTCTTTATTCACTTTTTTTTTCTTTTTATTTCCTTCATACTTCGGCTTTAAGACAAGAGTATTTCAAGGTATCCTCTACTATCCCAAGCTTCAAGACGTGTGTAAGTGCGAATAGCAGGGTAGCAATGTTCAAAATGTTTGGCTTCCAGAATAGAAACTATTTTTCAGACTTATTTTTATCCTCAGATTAGTGACGTCTTTCATCTTACTAACCCTTGGGACAACGACTCATAACTACTTATTACTAGTTCGTATAAGAAAACGTCTAATTTTCTTAGTTTTCTTAAATTTTTCTAATCTCATGGATGTAATTTTTCACTATCTAAACTTTCATTATCTTATTTATGTACAAAAAAGTGTAAATATTAAAATTATTTTTATACTTCAAATTTTTTTAAATTTTTATGGGTTTTGAAATTTTTCAATTTTTATAGATTTTAAAAGAAATGTTTTGTGCTTATGCAAATGAAATGCAAATGATGCAAATGAAATGCAAATATAAGCACAACCTCCACCAAACTTGTTCTCAACAGTGTCCTAACTGTTGCCAACAGCAATATCTATAAAACCTGTAAGCCTGGGGAGAATTATTAGTGGGGGCAAAATATATAAGTGAAGAACTTCCCCCAAACTTATTCTTTTCACTCACCTTCATTCAAAAATTGATGCAATGATGTACAGGATATAAAGGTGAGACGGAGGAATTTTAATCAAAATAAACTGCCTCTTGTAAGAACAAGAGCTCCTCCGTAGGGTCAGTGGAAAAATACGGCTTTAGTCTATGTCCATTCACTTTAAAAAAGGTGCCGTTTTTCATATTTTCTACTTCTACTGCCCCGTGCGGGTATACAGACCGCACAACAAAAGGTCCCTTCCATCGAGATCGTAGCTTACCCGCGTGAAGGTGTAATCGTGAATCATAAAGAAGGACTTGTTGACCTTGTGAAAATGTTTTCCTCAAAATGTTTTTATCGTGAAAAACCTTAGTCCTATTCTTTATGATTACAGCGTTATCATAAGCTTCATCGCGGAGTTCGCTTAGCTCATTAAGTTGCAGCTTCCGAAAGTTGCAAGCTAGGTTTAGATCAAAATTTATTTCCTTAATAGCCCACAATGCTTTATGTTCTATCTCGACGGGTAAATGACATGCTTTTCCAAACACTATCCTATATGGAGATATCCCTAGGTCGGTCTTATATGCAGTTCGGAATGCCCAAAGAGTATCCGTCAGTTTGGTCGACCAGTCTTTTCTATTTTTAGCAACAGTTTTCTCCAGGATAAGTTTGATTTGTCTGTTTGAGATTTCAGCCTGCCCGCTTGTCTGGGGATGATAGGGTGTAGAAAGTCGGTGGTTGATTGAGTATTTCTGCATCAGAGTCTCGAAAGACCTATTGCAGAAATGTGTCCCATTATCGCTAATAATAGCGCGTGGGTGTCCAAATCGCGAGAAGATATTCTCTTTCAAGAACTTAATGACAACTTTCCTATCATTAGTGCGACATGGAATGGCTTCTACCCACTTTGAGACATAATCAACCGCCAGCAGTATGTACAAATTCCCAAAGGAGTTGGGAAAGGGACCCATAAAATCTATGCCCCAAACATCGAATATTTCAACAACCAAGATGGGTTGCTGAGGTATTTCAATCCTCTGGGAGATTCTACCCGTATACTGACATTGTGTACAGGTTTTGCAATGCTCAAATGCGTCCTTGAATAAGGTCGGCCAATAAAATCCACATTGCAAAACCTTTTCCACCGTCTTTTTAGGACCAAAGTGACCCCCACAGGCATGATCATGACAAAAAGAAAGAACACTCTTGAACTCTTCATTCGGGACACACCGGCGAATGATCTGATCAGGACAATATTTAAACCGATATGGCTCGTCCCAGTAAAAATGTTTTACTTGGGATAGAAAGCTGTATTTGTCCTGTTTTGACCAATCGCTGGGTATCAGTCCCGTGGCATGATAGTTCACAATATCCCTGAACCATGGTTCATTGGATATGCTCAAGAGTTGTTCATCTAGGAACGAATCATTGATCGGCAGGGTCACAGGGGAAGAAGAGATGCGTGAAAGATGGTCAGCTACTACGTTTTCACATCCTTTCATATCTTTGATAACAAGATCGAATTCTTGTAACAGAAGGATCCAACGTATTAGTCGACCATTTGCATCTTTCTTCGTCAGAAGATGTTTTAAGGCGGAATGGTCAGTATACACAACTATAGGTGAGCCAATTAAGTATGGCCTGAATTTTTCTAATGCAAATACAACCGCTAAAAGTTCTTTTTCTGTGGTTGTATAATTGATTTGCGCATCATTCAGGGTCTTACTTGCATAGTATATCACGTGTGGCATCTTTTCGATGTACTGTCCTAAGACTGCACCTACTGCAAAGTCGGATGCGTCACACATCAGCTCAAAGGGGAAGTCCCAGTTTGGCGATGATAAAATGGGGGCTGAAGTGAGTGAGTGTTTAAGTGAGTCGAAAGCTGTCTTGCAGTCCGAGTCAAAATGGAAGGTCGTATCGTTGGCCAGGAGAAGAGTTAAAGGTTTATCAATTTTGCTAAAGTCCTTAATGAATCTCCTATAAAAGCCCGCATGGCCAAGGAAAGATCGAATATCTTTGACGCTTTTGGGATGAGGGAGGTTTTTAATGACATCTATCTTATCTCTGTCAACCTCAATGCCTTTCTGTGAAATGACATGTCCAAGAACAATTCCTTCTTGAACCATAAAATGGCATTTTTCCCAGTTCAAAGTTAAGTTCTTCTCTTTGCAACGAGTAAAAACAGCGTCAAGATTCGATAGGCAATCAGAAAAAGAGTCTCCAAAAATCGAGAAATCGTCCATCATGACGGGATTCAACCGTCTCTGTGGTTCTCGGGTTGGTCTCGCATCATCCATCACATGTATATGATGTTCAACTATCAAGGGACTAATCCCTTTGATGTCCGCCATACTCCAACCAAACGCCTCCTTATTAGATCTCAATACCGATAAAAGTGCATTCTCTTGCTCTAATGCTAGAGAAGCGGATATTATAACCGGTAAAGACTCCTTCTCACCTAAATAAGCATATTTAAGATGAGAAGGAAAAATTTTGAGATCTAATTCGGGCGGAGAAATGATAGAAGGAGGGATCATTGAGTGATTTTTGGATTTACAAAGAAGTTCAGAGCCTGTGAAAGATACAGACTCGGGTGGAGAAAAGTCAGGAGTGCAGGACTCAAGTGTAGGTAAAGTGTCCTCACTAAGATCTTGTGTAAAGTCAAACAGAGATGTGGTAATGTCGTCGAAATCAGTAAAGCAAAGTTCCTCAGCTCCGCAACTATCGGGAGCGATCTCATGGACAGAGGACACATATAAAATATGAGCAGAGGGTTCTGATGGCTGACTTCCAACTTTGTAGATATTTAGTTCAATGGTCATATTTCCAAATGATAAGTTCATTGAACCATTTCTACAATTTATAACAGCGTTGGAAGTGGCAAGGAAAGGACGACCCAGAATCACCGGAATTTGGCCCCGGGGGTTTGCTAGAGGCTGTGTGTCGAGCACAATGAAGTCTACAGGGAAAACAAATTCCCCGACCTTTATCAACACATCCTCTAATTCATCCCTTGGTTTGGTGATTGAACGGTCTGCCATCTGGAGAGTGCAGTGAGCAGGTTTCAGCTCTCCAATCCTTAATTGCTTATATACAGAATATGGAAGTATGTTAACACTTGCGCCAAGGTTTAAAAGAACACGATTTATGTTTTTACCCCCAATAGAAATCGATATTGTAGGACATCCTGGGTCCTTTCGTTTCTTTGGTAGCTGGGGAATAAAAGCAGTGCTAATATTATTAGCCATGAAGATCTTCTTAGGCACTTGGGTCTTCCTCTTCCTAGTGTACAAGTCCTTAAGAATTTTCACATAAGCGGGAACTTGTTGAATCGCATTTAGGAGAGGGATGTTGATGTTAACCTGTTTGAACATTTCCATAATTTTCTCCATATGAGGACTCGTTCTATTACCCCTTAACCGATTCGGGTAAGGAGCTTTCGCAATCAGCGCCGGGTCCATCATAGGAGAAGAAAGAGGGGGTAGACGAGATCCCAAAAAAGGTGTGGGGACCGTCTGTGGAGAACTATAAGGGTTGGGTTGAGGTGTCGAGCCTAATGGGAAATGGAGAATAGGGTCGCGAGAAGGTGGTGTGGTAGAAGAAGAAGGATCAGAAGGAGAAGTGTGTGCGTGTGGAAAGGTCTCAGCCGAAGTGTTGATATGAATTTCAATATCATCAATACCTTCCGCGACATGGTTGTTCATCACTCTTACCGATCTCAACGTTGTGACAGCATTTACATTGTAATGCCCAGGATTCTATAGGGGTTGAGAGGGAAGTTTCCCTTTTTCTCTCGCACTCATTTCGGCTTTAAGGCGTGTGATTTCAGCTTCCATCGATCTGATACTCTCAGCTTGGGACGCTGAGTTTTTCTTTATCTTACTGACGGAAGATCTAACCTCAGTCGAAACCTTTATGAAATTTGACAAAAGTGATTTCATGGTTTGAGTGAATTGAGAGAATTCGTCAGAACAGGTCATAGGATTAGACTGTGCAGGATTGTTGACCTGATTTAGGAAATTTTGTGACTGATAGGGGTGCTGAGTGAGTTGAAGGGGTTGCTGTTGTGGTGGAGGAAGAGCCCTTTGAAAATTATTCGTGTTTGGAACCGTGTTTTGAGATTGGTTTTGGTTCCAAGCGAAATTCGGGTGATTCCTCCAACCCTGATTGTACGTGGAAGAATATGGATCGTTTCGAGGTCTTTGAAATGCGGCATTAGAATGCTCGTGACCTTGAAACGCAGAGTTTAATGGACATTCTTCCGTTAAATGAGACGGATCAGAACAGCACCCACAAACAGTTTTGGGCAGCGACACTGGGTTTAGGGAGGCTGCTGCAAATTTGTGTTCCATAGCGTCGAGCTTCTTTTGCATTGCTGCCATCTCAGGTCGAACACCTATGGACACATCTATTTGGTGTATGCCACCCTTATTCAATGGTTGGGTTCCCCTCTCCCACTGTAGTGATTTTTCAGCGAACTCTTCTAAATACTTCCACGCTTCCCCATCATCCTTGGTCATAAAAGTACCTTGACACATGTTTTCAAGGCTCTGTTTAGTGTTTGGATTAATGCCCTCATAAATGATTCGGCAAAGCTCCCATCTCGGGATGCCGTGATGAGGACACTGAACCAATAGATCCTTGAAACGTTCAAAGCATTTTGAAAATGGTTCAGTAGGGAGCTGGGCAAATTGATTCAGTTCGCTACGGATTCGAGCTGTCTTTTGTATTGGGTAAAATTTCTTAAGGAATGCAGCGACGAATTCTTCCCAATTCGTAATAGAGTGTGCGGTAGTGTTATATAGCCACTTCTCGGCTATATCGCACAATGTAAATGGAAGAAGTCGTGGACGCATCGCATCCACTAAAAGTTGTGACGTACCCATCATTGCGCATACGTTTTCAAATTTTATGATGAAAACGTAAGCGTCCTCAGTCTCGAGACCGTGGAATTTGGGTAAAAGGTTGATGTACTGGGGCTTAATCTCAAAGTTATCCTCATTGGCTGGTGGTGTGGATAAGCAGGTCGAAAGTGGACCTCGCAGTGGATAGCACCTCTCCTGGAGAGAGATGCGGGGTGGATTCTGCGCACCAACGGACGGCGGCAGATTAGGGTTAAAGAAGTTTGATGGAGTAGGATCCATCGGTGTGGGTGTGGTAGTGGGTAAAGAAGAAGTAAATGGAGAAATATTGAATTCGGAGTCGATAAAGGGTACGCGGACTAAACGGGCACTAGAATCCCGTGTCCAGCCTATCTTGTACTAAAAAGGGTTAGTACAAGTGGCAGCGTGGCTTATAATTAGGGGTATGAATGAATGCGGTGTTTACTTTGAAAAAGGGACGGATTTTTTGAAAAAATGATGCGACACAACAAATGCAGCAACAAAAACCCTAGAATCTAGTGGTCACCTAGGTTCGGCTCTAGACCGCTCCTAACTGCCAAAAGACAAGTCGCAGGATAGAATCCTCCACTGCCACTTTGTCCCCCTGTGGCCAGGTAAGTGCCAGGTAAGTGGGAGGTACTCCACTACGTAAGTAGTGGGCCTAATTAATAACCACTAGCCTTCGACACACTTGCCTAGACACCACAAGAAAACGCGGATAAGCAATGAATTACCCACGGCCTTCTCTTGTCCTAATTGAGGGCGACGGTCCTTAGAGTCATCTCTAGATATTTTTTTAGTTAATGTGGGTCAATGAAGATGCATGTTTTGTGGTTTTCGGGGCCTAGGAAGGGTAATGAAATCCCCACCTAATTTGGATTTGACCGTGCCCTTTAATATCCGTATTTAGAATGCAAACAACCAAGAAGAAAAATCACGCACAAATTTAATTTTGCTATTTGCGAGCTGCAATTATTTGCAAAGAATCCTGCAGAATTTTGTTAGTTGGAGCTAAAAAGAGGAGAGAGGAGAAGGTAAGAAGCTTACAGAGAAAAAATGGTACAGTGATCCCTCAAGGAGACCGCGGTTCCGCCGCATATGGGTCTTATTGCCGCCCTTCCGCGGTCGGAAAATGTGATCTCTGTTGGAGATAGTGCCCTCAGAGTCAATTATTAGGTCACAGGTACGTGATTGTAATGATTGAGGGAGGACCTATCCCGGTAGGACAGTCTTACTCGAGATGATAGTATGCTATCTGGTTTACCTTTATCATCGTGTACTGTTTTAAGTGACATGACACGTCGCTATTACACGTTGATAGAGCCCCTAGGATTCTTGCTTGACCACCAGCACTATGAGGGCGATCATATAAGTGGGAGCTGGGGGTCTACAAGCATATCCTTAAAAGGTCCCTAGTCGTGGGAGTTTCGAGACCGGGCATCGATACTCCATTAGTAGACTAGTGTATACAGTCGAGACCCCGACGAGGGGCGGTGGCCGGTCTCACAAGCCACTGGTGTCAGTTGGATCACCTAAGATGTATACAGGTGCTCATTGGGTTATGAGTACACCGGACAGGACTCGCCGGGAACATGCTAGTTGGTCATATACCAAACGTCAGATGGCAGTTCCCTGGTGACATGTGTGCAGGTTAGTTCATCGACCTGGGGATCGTCATTTGTCTCGTGTGAGTTCCCACTGTACTTTGATTACTACCCTACCACGGCTCAAAGGAGTCGTGCAAACAGGTTTTAGTTGGGTACAGTCCCGAGCCACATGGAGGCAGTGAGCGTATCTTCAGGGGTTCGTCTCTCCCGGTATTGGGGGTGAGGTCGTGCTGTGTCTAGGAGAGCCATTACACAAAGTCCTTGGCCAAGGCAAGGAGATTTACTGGTAGGTATTCCAGTAGTATCTCAGGGTGTTCTGGGCTACACTCCGACACGACTTGTACCGCTTTTGGGGGTCTGACTTTTACCAACCCCCTAGGCCCGCCATGCGATACTCATAGACGAACGGACCGGACTGCACGGATATTGTCACTGACAGGCTCGGTAGGATGTCAGGATGGGTTCGCTCATCGACGTCCCTTTTAGTCAATAGCTGGTGGCCCGTTACGTATTGGCTTATACCTCTGGCGTGCTAGTGGTTAAATCCACAGCCATAGTATTGACGAGTCTTTAGAGTCCACCACACTTTCAGTTACTCAAGTTTCGGGCGAAACGCTGTAGAGGCCGTATGGAGATATGGCAGGGTCCGATCAGATACGTGCGGTATTGCACGGATCAGGATCGGACGGTTTGTACTAGTAGCCGTATAGGTATATGGCACGGTTCGATCAGATACGTGCGGTATTGCACGGATCAGGATCGAACGGATATTACTAGCCGGCTTTGGTTTAAGCCGGTCCTAGTTTAGTACAGTGTAGATTTTGTCTCTTTGCATTTGTATCCGGACGGAATACAGATGCGGGTGTGTATGCACAGTATCGGGGTTTTCCTGTAATTTATTACAGGACCAGTTTTCTGGAGTTGCCAGTTTGCATTCCGTTCCGGCCGGTTTTCCTTTGTTCTTTCCCGGCCGAACTTTTCCGATGGAGGGGGTTATTTGCAAGTTTGCAAATAACTCTTTGTGGAGGTTTTATTTGCATAATGATTTATTATGATATCTTTCATCCATGCTTGCATTAATGTGATTGAAAGGGTATGGTTTGGATTTAATGTAAGCATGGTGCATGTTTTGTTTATAGTCACCCTAGCTTTATCCTACAATAACCTCCCTTCTTAGTTTTGCTTTCATGATTCCTCCACCATTCAAAAGGCAAGGGCCGGCCACTCATTTTGAAGAGAGGGGAAAAATGAGAGAGGTTCAATATTTCATTTGGTGTTGGAAATTAATCATCATCTCATTTTTCCATTGCTACAAAATTCTCCAAAGTTCATGATTCCATTCTTCCCTCCATCTAAAGGCAACTCCAATACCCCAATGAGACATAGACTCTACACTTCCTACAGCAAATCTTGGACGCGTCGGCTAGCCTACTTCGCGCCCGAGTTGCCTCGGTATTGAGGCGGGAGCCCGTAAAAGATGCAGGCGACGTGGTGCCCTTCCGGTGAAGAGGCGACGACCGGAGATCCCGCGAGGAGATCGGAGTGGAGATGAAGACCGGAGGACTCGGATCAGTCGGTATATCTCTTCCCTTTCTTCTTGTTAGCTAGACTAGTTTAATGGTTACGATCCGGGTGTTTAGTGCGCGGTGGTGCCGGTTTGCAAAGTCCGCAAAATTAAATTTTATCACCGCTTCCGCATTCCGGCGTCGGATTGACGGCCGGGGCGCCGCCGTGCACTTACAGTGGTATCAGAGCCTCGCCATTAATTTCGTCTAGCTTTGTTTTATGTGTTTTACGTTTCCGATCGAACAAAGTCCCGAAAACGCGTATTTCAAGCACATCAGTTTCTGTCGAATTTTTTTTGAGTCCAAAAATTTTTCAGGTTGTCTCAGAGTGATGTGCAGGGAATTAGAAACATACTGTAAAAATTTGGTACCATGAACTCACTGTTCCACCGCGAAAGCGCGGCCAAACCCCTACTTGGGCCGCGCTTCCGCCGCAGTAACAACTGTTCATGTCCCCAAAACTTTGCAGAATGTTCCTGAGTTGAAAATGTGCTTTCTGGAATATTAAAGTTGGGCCAATTATTTCTGTGAGTGCTACAGTTTTCTTTGGGGCCCACTTGTTAATTGTTTGATCAATCGGAAAATTTTAAAACACATTTTTCACAGTATTTACATTATATCTGCGACCGTGAATGTCACTCGATCGGTAAATCCGGTCTAACTGCTATAGCCCGGTTAGACGGATTTGCGAACGTGATTTTCACGTTGATGTTCTATGTATTTGCTGTGATGTTGCGGATTGGTCGTGGAGATAGCCTGGATGCAATGCTAGTACAGTGCTGTTGTATTATGTACATTTGATATTGCGGGGCGAGCGTCCGACATGTGGACTGCCGTCACTGCCTGTTTGTATTATTATTTTGGGGCACGACCTGGTTGCGGTCGATGTACCCGGTGTATGTATATTTTACTTTCTGTACTAGGATTGCCCCGCGGAGGGGTGCACGGATAGCCGGGTTCTAGAAGGCAACAAGCCCGCATCTCATGGCATTGAGACGGAGGGGGCTTCGCTCTAGGATTGGCGGGCTATTCGCCGCACTCGTAGGGGGTATAGGATTGACCCAGGAGGGGTGCCCAAGTTACCGGATTCCGTGAAGTGCTGGGTGGTCCATTCACGGCGCTGAAGGGGGCTGCCTCGCTTCAGGTTTTGGCGGGTGACTTGCCGCGCCCGTAGGGGTCTAGGATTCTCATTGCACAGGCTATCCACACGACCAGGGGAACGTCGGGTTTCAGCGGCTCTGTGAAACCCGGGGTTCCCAGATATCTGTATTGTTTCTGTGATGCTGTACATTTCTGTGATGTTGCATTTTATTCACGCCTTGAGCGAAATACTATATATTGGTATATATATTAGTAGATGTTGTATATGTTTTTCATCCGCGCTAGTCCAGTCCCCGCTCTGCCGTTAGTTAGCTAACCTAACGGGTGATGACGGGACCCAGTGGCGAATGCGGATGGCATATACGTACATCAGTATATTTTCGTTCTTTGTGGTGTGATCAATTGATGGGACTGCGTTGATTCGGATCAATGCAAGTTAAACAAACCTAATCTGATGTTGTTGGAACACTTTTCTAAAAGCTGTTATTGCAAGGACGTTCTCTTTTGTTTTGCATCGTGGTATTCATTTAGAATATCCTGCTCCTCAGTCGACGAGGCAAGGGCCGAGATCCCTTCACCGGGAGTGACCCCTTGGACAGAAGTTTGCGTCAGGGCATTAACTTCACTATAGCCGATTACTTTTGCTTTGCACCGTGGTATTCATTTGGAATATCCTGCACCTCATTCTACGGGGAAAGAGCCGAGATCCCTTCACCGGGAGTGACCTCTTTAGCAACGGTTTTCGTCACTATATTTTCAAAAAGCTATCCGTTCCTTCGACGATATCAAGTTCATTACGTTAAAGGTTTTCGCCAGAAACCATTCGTAGCCCTCCGTCATTTCAGTTAAATATTCGGTAGTATTCAAGCTATGTATTTTGACCTCACGCCAAGGCATAGTGATTGGTAGCTGCCGGGTATTTATCTGTTGCATAGATAGATGCGTTGGTTTGGGACAGTCGTACTACTATTTTGGCCTACGTCAAGGGTATGTACGGGTGGGTTCAGATTAACCTGGATAATGACGGGCAGAACTTGACATGTGACTTATGATATTTTGACCTCACGCCAAGGTCATAAGAGCATGGGGCAGAAATCACATCGGGAGTTTCAAAAGTACTGAAACTTGCCAGATATGCGCATACCTTCTGGAGTGTGATACCGTGAGCGGATTCCGTCACGTTATCATGCGATGAGAGTTGGATCCCGATTCCCACTGATGAGTTGGTTTACTCCTCGGGTGACCCCGACTAATTCTTCTTTCAGGTTTGGAGGAGAATTTGAGGTACAGTGGGAGGATTCCAGATTAGATAAATTGGTAACCATTCTGATCTAGGGTAGAGTGCACGCTGAGTGTTTCTTTTCTCTCTCTCTTTGGCAGCGACCATTGACCCGACCCTAAGACTATGACTCAGTGACCAAGTTGACCGAACCTACTTAACACTGGCTTTTGGATTGTCAGAGTTGCAGACCTCATTGCCACTCCTATTTTTACCCTTTTCTCCAGGACACCCCGTATTGCTACGAACGTCCACTTCCATTGGACAAAACCATCGTATGGTTAGATACGAACTCGAAGGAATTCGAGGATGGTTTCCGGTTCTGGAGAAAACGGATAGGATTATTCAGTTGTCTTTTCCTTTTACCCTCTCTCAGGTTACGAGTACTCCTTGGTTTAGGGGTAGTACACCTATTACGCAAATTGGATTGTCTTCTTCCAAACCTTAGGCTGGTGCCGACCGGTAGGGAATGAAGAAAACCAATTAGCATAACGATGGTGTGCAGAAGGTATTAAGTTTAGACAAAGCAAGGGATTAGTAAGAGGGCAAAGTAAATTGCAACAGATATTCACGACCAAACCAAATATTTCGTTACCACTCCCACATCACCTTTGTATTACTCCAGGACACTCCGTATCACTACGAAGATCCACAGTTTATTTGGATACTCCATCGTATGGTTATATACGAACTCGAATGGAACTTGTTCCAGTTCGGGGATGGATTCTGGTCCAGGAGAAATAGGAATAAAGTACATTCAGGTGTCTTTTATCTTCACCTTCTCTCGCGTTGCGAGTGCTCCTAGGATTAGGACAGTACACCCTTTATGCTTATTGGATAGTCCTCTTCCAAACCATAGGCTGGTGCCGAACGGTAGGGAAGGAAGAAAACCATTTAGCCTAATGGGTGTGCAGAAGGTAATGACTAAAGACATATGAAGGGATTTGGAGAGGTGGCAAAGAACTATACGGTTACAGTCGTGAATCAGGAAGAGGCATTACTAGGAATACCAGAATACCCCATCGGAACATTTCGATGTTTCAGTTTCACTGTGTACTGTTAAAAGAAAACTGATTTCCCGATTAGATACTTACTCCAGGGTATGTATTTACCAGGTATGATTCTCACATCTGTATGGTTTTACAGATGATGAGTGGGAGTAGGTTATTGGGAATTGGGTGATCATCCTCATTATATCGGGATTCGTTGTAATCGGTGATATTTGAGGAAATCACCTGGGCTGTTTGCCGGTCGGCAAATATTTGGTTTTGAATATCCGCAGTTATGCACCAATTTCAAATTGATATATCTGTACGTCTATTTTCATAGAGTGAGATATACCTTTCTGAAATTATGTCTACGACATTTACCTATATCAGTGGATGGTTAGGTAAGGAGCATTAAACAGCGGTGTAATTCTTCTTAACCATAAGTACAGTTTTCAACCTACGACACACAGTGAATGAGTTATCAGACTCAGCGGACTTATACAGAGTATTGTATGTTGTCCAGTGTCCATTAGGACAGAGGGGTTGGTCCTCATACTATATTCTGTTTACTTTTAACTTCTCTAGTTCTTAGACATGTGTTTCGTAGAAACACAGGGTCTAAGTTTTGAGGAGTTATAGGTATTTGAATAGAGTAGAGAACCAGGTGTAGCAAGTATCGGGATTCTTCAAAGTGATCGAAGATGTAGATACTTGTGTATGGTATTCAGTTGATAGTAATGATAAAGAGAAATTGCTTCTCTTTCAGGTTACTCATAATTGGAAGAATTCCTAAGTTGAGTAACGCTGATCGGCCTCTCTCCATTTAGTTGACATGCGCTAGGGGACAGCTGCATGATTTGAATCTGGTTCAATTAAATCAGTGCCTCTGTTTCTATATTGGATATAGAACAGTTCATATCTTAACGATGTTAAGGTACGGGAAGTTGTACGGTTTATGATTAAAACCAGACACTGGACAACTCAAGGCACGTTTCTGTAATGGCTGTTTGTGGGTTGACCCAGGCTATGACGAGGGTTGACTTTCTACCATCTGGAAGATCAATAGTGATATTGTTCTTGACTCGCCACAGTTTTAATAAAAATAGATTTTTTCAAAAACAGTAGTGGGAGTATGGTAGAACTGGAAGTGATTCCAGAACCGCAAACGATTACTGAAGATTTGATAAGGAACCTAAAGATTCAATAGGATTGACATTCCATTGGCCACTCCGCAGATAAGGTGGGTAACTTCAGGCACCAGAGAGGTACTACGGTAGCCTCAAGGACGGTGACAGGGAAGTTCTTGTTTACCCACAATTGCCATTGCTGTTGTTCCAGGTTACGAGACCCGGCGGGAGGATGAGTATAGCGTCGTTCTAAACTAGTTTTAGAAGTGTACGTCTATAGGACTCTGCCAGAGGGTTGTCGTAGTCAGTGGGAGCAGCGGAAGCATTGGTGGACAGGTTGCTTATGTCTATTTATAGACTAGAGCAGAAGTAGCGGAGATAGATCATCTATTTCTGACGTGACAGTCATGGGTTTGACTTCGTCAGAATAGGGGATGGATCTGTTGAGAAGGTAGTAGGGTGTGATATCCTGGTATTTGGATGATATACACAGAGTAGGAAAAGAAACTCCTACACTACGATCGGTTATACTTTGGTCGTCACACAGTTGTTTCTCCACAAAGGAAATGGATTTTATATCAGACATACTGGTTACTAGATCTATGGTTTTAGATCTAGATTTGGGTGGTTTCCCAATCAGGGTACTTGACAGCATTCTAAGAGTATTTAGGATGGACGACTCCTGGCACGGTAGTGTACCTGCAGGTAATGGAGTCACCCTCTCCAAACGTGTCTTACAGACTAAAGGGGAGAGGGACGGGCATGATTGGCAGATCACTTGCTCAGGCAGTTGAGTCAATCGTGAGATGTCAAGTACCACACCAGATGTTGTTCTTGCACTAGATGCAATAAGATGACATTAATCCAATCCTGGAGAAACAGTCGGAAGCAGTTTTAGAACATAAGTGAATGTTCTAGGGATATGATAACGACAGTCTCATTCAGGAAACAGTTATCATTCCAGGCTTCCAAGGTGACATGGACGGCAAGGAGGTTGTCAGAGTTATAGTTTTCCTTCTGATGAGGGGCAGTATTTTGGACAGGTGGTCCAAGGCAATACTGAGGGAGGCATGGCGCGCAGGATACTGATTAAGTTCAGTTGACGATACAGTCTAAGAAGTTTGGATTTGGAGTTCATTTATGAGCTAGGTCCCATCAGACATCCAGACATATTCTGAGACAGGTATTGCTCTTTTCGGGAGATGGATTTCTCCGCGAACTTGAGATATAGAGAGACATAGAAAGAAACTACTAAGCGGATCCACTCACTGAGGCTATTCCTCGAACGCAATAGTTCCGCAAACGGGCTTTGTGAGACTGACTAGTAGAGGAGTTGGATGTTCGGTATCACACGGGCTGTGAGTATGCGACATCGCAATAATTAGCCTTGAGTGCAAGTGGGAGATTGTTGGAGATAGTGCCCTCAGAGTCAATTATTAGGTCACAGGTACGTGATTGTAATGATTGAGGGAGGACCTATCCCGGTAGGACAGTCTTACTCGAGATGATAGTATGCTATCTGGTTTACCTTTATCATCGTGTACTGTTTTAAGTGACATGACACGTCGCTATTACACGTTGATAGAGCCCCTAGGATTCTTGCTTGACCACCAGCACTATGAGGGCGATCATATAAGTGGGAGCTGGGGGTCTACAAGCATATCCTTAAAAGGTCCCTAGTCGTGGGAGTTTCGAGACCGGGCATCGATACTCCATTAGTAGACTAGTGTATACAGTCGAGACCCCGACGAGGGGCGGTGGCCGGTCTCACAAGCCACTGGTGTCAGTTGGATCACCTAAGATGTATACAGGTGCTCATTGGGTTATGAGTACACCGGACAGGACTCGCCGGGAACATGCTAGTTGGTCATATACCAAACGTCAGATGGCAGTTCCCTGGTGACATGTGTGCAGGTTAGTTCATCGACCTGGGGATCGTCATTTGTCTCGTGTGAGTTCCCACTGTACTTTGATTACTACCCTACCACGGCTCAAAGGAGTCGTGCAAACAGGTTTTAGTTGGGTACAGTCCCGAGCCACATGGAGGCAGTGAGCGTATCTTCAGGGGTTCGTCTCTCCCGGTATTGGGGGTGAGGTCGTGCTGTGTCTAGGAGAGCCATTACACAAAGTCCTTGGCCAAGGCAAGGAGATTTACTGGTAGGTATTCCAGTAGTATCTCAGGGTGTTCTGGGCTACACTCCGACACGACTTGTACCGCTTTTGGGGGTCTGACTTTTACCAACCCCCTAGGCCCGCCATGCGATACTCATAGACGAACGGACCGGACTGCACGGATATTGTCACTGACAGGCTCGGTAGGATGTCAGGATGGGTTCGCTCATCGACGTCCCTTTTAGTCAATAGCTGGTGGCCCGTTACGTATTGGCTTATACCTCTGGCGTGCTAGTGGTTAAATCCACAGCCATAGTATTGACGAGTCTTTAGAGTCCACCACACTTTCAGTTACTCAAGTTTCGGGCGAAACGCTGTAGAGGCCGTATGGAGATATGGCAGGGTCCGATCAGATACGTGCGGTATTGCACGGATCAGGATCGGACGGTTTGTACTAGTAGCCGTATAGGTATATGGCACGGTTCGATCAGATACGTGCGGTATTGCACGGATCAGGATCGAACGGATATTACTAGCCGGCTTTGGTTTAAGCCGGTCCTAGTTTAGTACAGTGTAGATTTTGTCTCTTTGCATTTGTATCCGGACGGAATACAGATGCGGGTGTGTATGCACAGTATCGGGGTTTTCCTGTAATTTATTACAGGACCAGTTTTCTGGAGTTGCCAGTTTGCATTCCGTTCCGGCCGGTTTTCCTTTGTTCTTTCCCGGCCGAACTTTTCCGATGGAGGGGGTTATTTGCAAGTTTGCAAATAACTCTTTGTGGAGGTTTTATTTGCATAATGATTTATTATGATATCTTTCATCCATGCTTGCATTAATGTGATTGAAAGGGTATGGTTTGGATTTAATGTAAGCATGGTGCATGTTTTGTTTATAGTCACCCTAGCTTTATCCTACAATAACCTCCCTTCTTAGTTTTGCTTTCATGATTCCTCCACCATTCAAAAGGCAAGGGCCGGCCACTCATTTTGAAGAGAGGGGAAAAATGAGAGAGGTTCAATATTTCATTTGGTGTTGGAAATTAATCATCATCTCATTTTTCCATTGCTACAAAATTCTCCAAAGTTCATGATTCCATTCTTCCCTCCATCTAAAGGCAACTCCAATACCCCAATGAGACATAGACTCTACACTTCCTACAGCAAATCTTGGACGCGTCGGCTAGCCTACTTCGCGCCCGAGTTGCCTCGGTATTGAGGCGGGAGCCCGTAAAAGATGCAGGCGACGTGGTGCCCTTCCGGTGAAGAGGCGACGACCGGAGATCCCGCGAGGAGATCGGAGTGGAGATGAAGACCGGAGGACTCGGATCAGTCGGTATATCTCTTCCCTTTCTTCTTGTTAGCTAGACTAGTTTAATGGTTACGATCCGGGTGTTTAGTGCGCGGTGGTGCCGGTTTGCAAAGTCCGCAAAATTAAATTTTATCACCGCTTCCGCATTCCGGCGTCGGATTGACGGCCGGGGCGCCGCCGTGCACTTACAATCTCTGCGCAAATTTTTTTCAGAGAGTCTCTGTAGACTCCCTTAGCTCTCTGGTATATTCTAAAAAAAAATTTCAATTGCCAAACAGCTCCAAATTTCCTTGCAATGAACCACAACAAATCGTTTAGGGTTTGCACGAATTTTGATCTCAAAATAACAATGGAATAAATCTTTCAATTTAAACTTTAATATGAAACGAATTAGCGCGTAATCCCCGGCAACGGCGCCATTTGATTGTAATATTTTCTTGATTGGATGTAAAAGTATCAAATCAAATCAAATGATCCCCGGTAACGGTTTCATTTGATTGAAAAGAAATTCTTGTTTGTGTAAATCGAATAAAGCGAATAAGTTTCTTTGTGTCGGTAATTAGAAAATGTATAGAATCACAATCAAAGAATTATATTTGACCGCAATCAATTACGGTGTCAGTTGTAGGTCGTAAGCGAGTGCGGATCGTCCACAGGGATTGTGCGATTCGTTTCTATATTTAATTTGTTTGAATTGAAAAGTTAATCGAAAAGAAAAGAAAACATGATTCAAGATTTTATCGATTGATTCAGGTGTCACTAGTCTAATCAAGAATCAAGAAACTGATAAACAATCGAGAATCGGGTTTCGATGATATTTCCAACCCAAATGTCAAGAATCTAAATGAGGCTCGTAGGAATCGATCGGATCTATAGACGTGATGTAATCTCAAGATATCGTGTTCTTGTCCTTTAAAGGATTGATACTAGATCGATGATGATCGACGAGAGTTAGGGCTTTCTCCTGAAACAAGGGTTTCATCGTTTAACCCTTGTTCTTTAGTCGATATCATTCACATTCTAGCCTCTAGCAATTTCAAGAAACTATCGTAACTCCCCAATTTCGAGCGATATCAATCAAGAAAGCATCGCAACGAATTGGGTCGTCGATTCTTGAACTTGCTAGGGTTTACAAAACTCGTAGGACTCAAGAATCGATTTAAGATATATTACATCATCATTCTATTGATCGTCTCGACTCCTCGACGAGCGGAGTATTACTCAAACATCACAACAAGAATTACAGCTAGAAATTTAGATTGAATCATGATGCAAGAATTTAAAGAAAACAAGATAAAAGAATATCGCCTTTTATTTATATCAACAATTTGATTACAGTCGCTCAAGAACTACAAGAAGAAGAACTAAATTGTCGATTTGGCTTCGCTCGGCTCCGTGAGTCGCGGATCGGCTTGGACCACTTGCTCGGTTGAAGATCGGCTTCGCTCATAAAAGGTCGCAGGGCTTCTTGCTTGATGGGATACTCGGGATCTTGGCTTTTGATTGGAATTAGGGTTAGGGTTTCACACAAGCCTTGTCACTAGACTTGTGGAAGAAGATGAAGAAAGAGAGTGAATAGATCTATTGAATGAATAGAATTCCAAGAGATGATCCTAAAATTCGGGATTGATCATCCTCATAACCCTAGGTCTAGGCTTCTATTTATAGACTTCCCAAACCCTAGGTCTAGGATTGAAATTACAATTCCGTCCAAAAGTTGTTGAGGAGCTTCTAGAAAGAGTTTGTTAGGAGCTAGCTTAGGTTTTAAGCTAGGATTAATTAAGCTTAGAAAACCCTAGTTTGCTGATGTGGCAGAAGTCTCTGGAGTCTTCTGGAAACTGACATGTCTTGCTGAAGTGTGGGCCCTGAGAGAAACATTGTGCACTGACCATTGATGGCTGACGTGGCAGCGCCGCCGCGGAACCGCGGCGCAAGCCGGCTCCCGCCGCGGTTCCGCGGCCAAGTGGTGGCTTTAGGGCTTCATATTTCTGGTGCTTGTTTGGGCTGAAGTTTAGGGCTTTATCTGATATGTTGAATTGTATTTGTCCTTTTTAATTGGTACCAGATCTGAAATCATTGAGTTGGCGTAATGTTTTGATCGGTACCATGTAAATTTTTGGCCTTTCTTCTGGATTTTCCTGCACAGATCTTAAAACAAGTGTTGCGCAATATAGAGATGATGCGATGCCATGAAATGCGGTCAATTTCCTTTATAGTGTCGGTTTTAGGGTCTAACACATGTAATCTGATATTTTGCGACAGTTTTGCTAATATGTGAAATATGAATACCGTACACTTCTAAATGAGTGCAAATGATAGGTAAATTGCCGTGTTAAAAATACAATATTTTCGACTAATCAACCGCCCTAAGCCCGACTGTATGGAGACTGTCACAGTCAGACTCAATAGGAGTTCAGATGGGTTTCACCTCGTCAGTCTTCTTGTCGGCATCTACCTGGGGACCGTTACGCACAGCTAGTGTCGCTTGCGGTCTGTGGTTAAACCCACTGCCAGCGTAGTGTCAAGTCTTTAGAGTCCCATACAGAAAGCTATTCGCCTTTAGGCAAAAGAGTAGAGGTCGCATGGTTTTGCGACAGGTCGCATGGTTTTGCGACAGGTCGCATGGTTTTGCGACAGGGTTCGGTCACATCCGTGCACTTGCGCACGTTTAGTGTTCGGACAGTTGACACTAGCGGGCTTTAGTTTAAGCCAGATCCTAGTGTACTTTTTGGGATTCGTTTTATCTCGTTTGTATTCGTGTTCCTCGGAACGCGGATGCGGGTGCGTATGCACAGTTGACGGAGCGACAGAGGCAGAGGATTCTCATTAGGGTTGTTGACTGTTGACTGTTGACTGTTGACTTTTTGCTCAACCCTAATAAGAATATGATATATGATTAACAATAATATTAATTAAGTATTATAGTGACATGGTTGTTGAGGGGTTGACTTTGTTGACTTGTTGACTTTGTTGACCAGTTGACTAGGTTGGACTAGTTGACCATCATCATGACAATAGCTATCATTTCATGACAAAGACTTTTGCTTGCTTGTTTATTTTGTGCAAAATGAGTGTATGAAATGATATGGCTATTTTGACTTAAACCATCACATAATACTTGATTGGTATTATTTGTTATGATGACTTTGGATTATGAGAGCCAAGAGAGAAAAAAGTCTTTCTTATTCTCTCATTTGCTTTCTCTCTCTTTCTTGAGCTCTCACCCTCTTCTTCTTGCTCTCCCTCTCTCTCTAGTCTATGGTTCACTTGTCTCATGTGTTGAGATGCAAGAACCATAGAGAAAAATCCCAACACACTCTCCTCTACTCACTCTAGTTCACAAGGTTTAGCAAACTGAGGGAACTAGTTTCTTCAAAGTTCGAAGAAGAAGCCAAAAGTAGAAGCTTTCGGGTGGATAGATCTTCGGCGCAAGGAGACGACAGGGTGAAGCCGATCCGTACACCATCGAGAGTTGAAGACGAAGGAGTTCAAGAAAGAAAGGTATAACCCCCTAATCGTGTGGTTAACAATCTAGTTAGGTTTTTAGGTAGATAGTTTAATAAAGATCCGGTTTGAGTCCATGTTACCATCTCTAGAAAAATTGTTTTTCATCATTTCCGCAAGCCCGTAAGTACCGGGAGTGGTAGCATAGACTTACATGACTGATACCGGCTCACCACGCTTAGTGCGTAAGCTACATCTGGTCTTGTACATAGCATCGCATATATTATAGATCCTACCGCCGAAGCGTAGGGTATAGTGCTCATGCGAACCCTCTCCTCGTCAGTCTTAGGAGACATCTTCTTGGAGAGGGTAATTCCGTGCAATGCGGGTATGTTACCGCGCTTGGAATCCTCCATACTAAATCTCTTTAGTACGGTCTCTATGTACCTAGACTGCGAAGGTCCCAATAGTCTCTTGGATATATCTCTATAGATCTTGATCCCCAGAATGTACGAGGCATCACCAAGGTCCTTCATGGACAACCGTTGTGACAAAAATAGCTTGACCGATTGTAGCATAGGAATGTCATTTCCTATCAAAAGAATGTCGTCCACATACAAGACTAGGAATACGACAGTTCGTCCTACAATCTTCTTATAGACACAAGGTTCATCTTCGTTCTTGATGAAATCAAATTCCTTGATTGCCTCATCAAAACAGATGTTCCAGCTCCGCGAAGCCTGCTTTAATCCATAAATGGATTTAAGCAACTTGCACACCTTCCCGCTGCTCCCACTGTCTACGAAACCTTCTGGCTGATCCATGTAAACGCACTCTTCTAAACAGTCGTTTTAACATCCATCTGCCAGATTTCATAGTCATGGAAGGCAGCAATGGCAAGTAGGATCCGAATGGATTTGAGCATAGCCACTGGAGAAAAAGTTTCTTCATAGTCCAAACCAGGTCTTTGACGAAAACCTTTTGCAACGAGTCTAGCCTTATAGGTTTCCACCTGCCCATCTACACCAAGTTTCCTTTTGTAGATCCATTTGCATCCAATGGGCTTTACCCCAGGTGGAGAAATATCCAAGGTCCACACTTTATTGGTGTACATGGACTCCATTTCGGATTGCATTGCTTCCAGCCACTTATCAGAGTCCCTACTGATAATGGTCTGCCTAAAACTGGTAGGGTCATCTTCTTCCAAGATGCAATCCTCTCGATCCCCGTCTAAAAGAAAACCGTAGTATCTCTCGGGTGGATGAGAAATCCTACCAGATCTGCGGAGTGGCTGAGGTTTGTCTGGGGTTTTTGAATCCAGTGGTTCCTCCAAATTTTCAGTTACATTTTGTGGTCGCTGAATTTCTTCCAGTTCTACCGAACTCCCTATAGTTTCTTTTGCAAGAAACACCCTTTCTAAAAAGGTAGCGTGGCGAGATACGAACACCTTCTGTTCCTCAGTGTGGTAGAACAGATATCCTAGTGAGTCTTTAGGATATCCCACAAATTTACATAGAACTGATCGTGCCTCTAGCTTGTCCGGTTTCTGTGTTTTCACATAGGCCGGACAACCCCATATCTTAAATCGCTTAAGATACGGATTTCTTCCACTCCATATTTCATATGGAGTTTTAGGCACTGATTTGGATGGAACGTAATTCAGTAGGTATGCTGCTGTCTGAAGCGCATGTCCCCAAAATGAATGAAGCAACTCGGCACTACTCATCATGGAGCGAACCATATCCAATAGGGTACGATTCCTCCGTTCCGATACACCGTTGTACTGTGGTGTATAAGGAGGAGTAAGCTGAGAGAGAATACCATTCTCTTTTAAGTAATCTTGGAATTTCGTGCTTAAATACTCCCCTCCTCTATCAGACCGGAGGATCTTGATACTTTTTCCAGTCTTGTTCTCTACTTCGTTTCTGAATTCCTTGAATTTCTCAAAAGCTTCAGATTTGTGTTTCATAAGATACACTTATCCGAATCTAGAGAGATCGTCAGTGAATGTGATGAAGTACGAGAACGCACCCCTTGCATGTATAGACATTGACCCACATACATCACTGTGTATGAGTCCCAAAAGCTCTGTTGCTCTTTCTCCATGTCCGGTAAACGGAGATTTGGTCATCTTTCCTTTGAGACAAGACTGACAAGTTTCATAAGATGAAAACTCGAACGTATTCAAGAGTCCATCTTTATGCAATTTACTTAGTCTTTTCTCTCCGATATGACCAAGTCTACAATGCCACAAGTAGGATTCATTCGTATCTGAATTCTTCCTCTTGCATGTATTTTGTACATTGCGAACTGTATTCTTAATTAGAACGTAGATACCATTACCCAGTGTACCTTCTGCAACCAGTACCTTATGAAGGTAAATGTTCATGATATTTCTATCAAGAACAAAGTTATATCCATCTTTATCGAGTAAAGAAACTGATATGATGTTGCAAACCATGGAAGGTACATAGTAGCAATCGTTCAAAATCATAGCATTGCCATTTGGCAACACTAGGTGATATTCACCGACGGCTGCAGCATTAACTTGTGCTCCGTTCGCTACTCTGAGCGACATATCACCTGGTACAACTTTCCTACTTTTTCTCAGTCCCTGCAATAAATTACAGATATGAGATCCTGATCCGGTATCAAGTACCCAGGAGGTAGTGTTGACCGTAAAGCAGTTCTCAATTACAAGAACACCTGAAGTAGATGCAAAACCATACTTCTTCTTCAACTGGGTATCCTTGGAATCCATATGATCCTCTTTCCCTTGCTCACACTTATGACTGTTGTCACAAGTTAGAGCCGAACCAACGTTCCCCATCCCCGAATAAGAATTCGGATCGGTCAAGCTATACATTTTATTATCTTGATTAGGGCGTGAAATTGTTGCTACCTGGAGAGAGAGAAAAGAAACACTGAGCATGCGCTCTTACAAGATTATATTGGTTTATTAGTTTATCTAACCAGGATGGCTCCCACTATTTCCTCAAATTTTTCTTCAAACCCTAAAAGAAGAACTAGTCAGGATTAATCGCACGTCACAATACTTGCTTAACCTTTCAGCCAGGCTGGTGTTGGTATTTTGAGGGAGGTTTTCCAACGCTTTCGCGAAGTTCCTTAATTAAATAACCTCTTTTCCCTGGAGGCGTTGCCCCGCTAACACCGTTCTAGACACCTACTTGGTTTATAGCATTGATTGTTAAGTGAAATAATCTCCCGAGAGTAATCCAACTCATCAGTGGGATCGAGATTCAACTATCATTGTGTGATGACCTAGATGGAATCCACTCTAGTCACCACACTCCAGAAGGTATGCTAAATCTGCATGTTTCAGTTTCTTTAGAAACTCCCGATGTGGATTTTTGCCCCTAGGACCCAAGTGAACTTGACGGAGTCAACAAATAAAAAAGTCCTAGTCAAGTTCAACCCGTCATTATCTGGATTGCATTAAACCCACCCGCATAATCCTTGACGGAGTCAACAAGGTTATACGACTATCCTAACCAATCCCATATACTTCTACAAACAAGCAGCACTCAGCTACCGTACACTACGCCTTGACGGAGTCAACAAACGCAGCACGAATACTAAGTGTTACTTGTAAGAAATGACGGAGGGCTACGGCTGGGTTTTTGGCGAAAAACCCGTTAACGTAATGAACTTGATATCGTTGAAGGAACCTGATAGCCGTTTTTGAAAATATAGTGGCGAAAACTTTTGCTAAAGAGGTCACTCCCCGTGAAGGGATCTCGGCTCTTTCCTCGTCGAATGAGGTGCAGGATATTCTAAGCTGAATACCTCGATGCAAAGCAAGAATAATCGACTATAGTGAAGTTGTTACCCTGACGCAAACTTTTGTCCAAGGGGTCACTCCCGATGAAGGGATCTCGGCCCCTGCCTCGTCGAATGAGGTGCAGGATATTCTAAGCTGAATACCTCGATGCAAAACAAAAGTGAACGTCCTTGCAATAACAACTTTTTGAAAATTGTTCCAACAACGTCTTTTAGGTTTATTTTCTTGCATTAACTTAATTCGTCCCATCAATTAATCCTACCATTGTAGAAAACAACGAAAATATGACGTACGCTTATGTCATCCGCATTCGCCACGGGGTCTCGTCATCACCCGTTAGGTTACTTAACTAACGACGCAGCGGGGGCTGGACTAGCGCGGATGAAAAACATAAGCAACGCCTAAATAGATATCATATATAGATATATAAATCCATTAGCCAGATGCAATGATAGCCATTCCAGATCACAGATGAATACTTTGGATATACTAGGAATCTGCATTTCGTTCGAGCCAGCAACGAAAGACAGATTACACGGTCACGATGAATAGCCAAATACCCCACCCTAGACCCCTACGGGTGCGGCAAACTATCCGCCAAATACCCAAAGTGAAGCAACCTCCCTCAACAACGTGAGTAGGCCACTCGGCACTTCGAGGTACCCGGTAGTTTGTGCACCCCACCTTGGGTCTATCCTAGGAGCAAAAACAGTAAAAAAAAATTATACAATGACGGCTACAACCCCATCCCGGTTGTGCGGCCATATAAATAATATTAAATCAATTTACATATTACATGAATTGAAAGATAAAGAAAAACATTCATCTCACAACCCCCCGGCTATTCATCCACGACGATCCAATGAATTCATATACACAAACCATCAACATTACAGATCACAGATATGTATAACCCCCACTAATCGACGTGTAGCGATTAGCAGACGTTTAATACATATATCACATCACAGATATAACCATTTAGTCAAACTTTGTAGAACTCCGATCAAAATACGAATTTGTAAATACCCCCGAAAATAACATTTTTCTTTGGACAACCTGGGCAGAAACAAAATATCTCAAAAATCCCAAAACACAAAAATAAGAATTCTGCAACAAATTTGAGCCGCGGCCGAGTCAACTGGGCCGCGGATCCGCGGCGGAACGCATGGTTCCGCCGCGGTTCCGCGGCGAGTTGGCCGATTCGTGGCCTTATATTTCTTGGTTATTCCTAAAAAACCCTGCTTGTATTTTTCAGACATGTTAAATAGTTTTTAGAGCAGGTTTTAAAAACGGCAGAAAGCATGGGTTTCAGACATCGTTTTTGGATTTTTGACGGATCGAAGTTCTAAAAACCTTGATAACTGTTAGTTGTTGTTTAGTTAGGCTCTGATACCACTGTTAGGTCCACGTTACCCACCCCGGTACTTTCGGGGAGGCGGAATAGGTAAAAGTCAAATTTTTCCTCGATAGGTAACATGGACTGTACATGATGAATCTTTGCTAAACAAAAACTAACAAAATAACTACAAGTTCTAACTACTATGTAGAATGGTTATACCTAAGTCTTGAAGTCCTTATCTTCTTGCTCCTTGGAGTGGGATGAATGGGTCGTCCTCGTCGCCTTTTCTTGCCGAAGAAAGATCTACCCGAGGGTCTCTACCTTTGGCTCCTACCTCAAACTAGAAGTAACTAAGGTGCTTGGTGTGCTAAACCTAGAACCTTAGAAAGAGTAGAGAATGATTTTGGAGTTTTATCTCAAAAGCTTAATGGTTCTCAACTCATGAGAGGGAGAGCTTTGAGAGAGAGGAAGAGGATGAGAGAGAATGAGAGGATAATATCAATCTTCTCACATATATGTGAATTATGATAATTAAATAATTAATCAAAAGATAATTGTGATGGTTAACATGAAATGACCATTATCATTTCAAATTAATGAATTTTGCAAGAATCAAAAAGCATCTTTCATATGAAATGATGATGGTCAATATGTCAACATAGGTCAACAAGTCTACCATAGTCAAATGGTCAACAACCCTAACCATAACACAATTATAATTAATTAATATTAATAATCATATTTCACATAAACATTAGGGTTAAGGAAAAAGACAACGGTTATCAACCCTAATGAAAGTCCTCTTCCTTTGTCAACTGTGCATACACACTCGTATCCGTGTCCGAGAAACACGAATACATTGAGATAAAACCAATCCCAAAACATATACTAGGATCTGGCTTAAACCAAAGCCCGCTAGTATAAGCTGTCCGGACACTAAACGTGCACAAGTGCGCGGATGTGAACGAACCCCGTCGCAAAACCATGCGACCTCTACTCGTTTTGCCTAAAGACGAATAACCCTCTGTGTGGGACTCTAAAGACTCGACACTACGCTGGCAGTGGGTTTAACCATAGACCGCAAGCGGCACTAGCTGTACGTAACGGTCCCCAGGTAGATGCCGATAAGAAGACTGACGAGGTAAACCCATCTGAAGTCCTACTGAGCCTGAATGTGACAGTCTCCATACAGTCCGGTCTGTTCGTCTAAGAGTATCGCATGACGGGCCTAGAGGGGTGGCAAACGTCAGTCCCCTAATAGCGGTACAAGTCGTGTCGGAGTATAGCCCAAAACACCCTGAGAAACTACTGGTAACACTACCAGCAAATCTCGCTTGCCCTGGCCAGGGACGACTATGTGTAATGGCTCTCCTAGACACAACGCGATATCAACTCCAAATACCGGGAGAGACAAATCCTGTCTAACTGTCACTGCCTCCAAGTGCTTCGGGACTGCTCCCAACTACTACCTGTTTGCACGACTCAGTAGAACCGTGGTAGGGTAGTAATCAAAGAACACTGGGAACACACTCGAGGCGAAGTGACAGTGTCAAGTCAGCGGACTAAGCTGTACTCATGTCATCTGGGAACTGTTAACTGACGATAGGTATAATACCAACCAACAGTTCCCGACGAGTCCTGTCCAGTGTACTCGTAACCTAACGAGCATCCGCATACTATCTCAAGTACGACGTACTGACGGCTATGGGATAGACCGTCTCCCCTGCTGGGAAGAGAAGCGCATACGCTAGTTTACTCCGGAGTATCGATGCCCTGTCCCGATAGTCCTACGACTAGGGACCTGAAGGAGATGCTTGTAGACTACCCAGCCCCCACTAGTGTGATCGTCATCACAACGCCGGTATTCAAGCAAAGATCCTAAGAGCTCCATCAATATGTTTCAGCGATATGTTAAAAGAAACATATACGCATATTAAGATAGAAACAAACCAAGTAGCATACTACTATATCGAGCAAGACTGTCGTAAAACCGTATATATATATCCCAAGCATCCAAAATGTATTATACAAACTAGTACTATACAATAATGGCCTCTAGAGCATACATATCTAACAGGCTTAAGGGTTAACTTAATCTAGATATTTTCCACACACTCACACACAACACCCTCTCTCTTTCTCCTTGGCCGAGCCCCCTTCAACAGCCCTAAATTTTCCCCACCTCCATTTCCAACTCAAAAATCCCCAAAAATCCATTAAAAATCCACATTTAATCTCACAAATTCCAAATCTAATCCTTACCCATTATTCCTTAGCCTAATCTAACTTAGATCAAGGAGTAAGTTAGCATTTTTGAGGCCATTTTGGGAGTCAAATTTTCAAGTTGGATATCAAGTTTGTGAGGTATAAATCCTAACCCTAAGGTTTAATTGTTAGTTAAGTACTTTAATCTAGCTTATTAGGTGTTTAACTATGGTTTTATTAGCAAGTTTAGAAATTCAAGAGAGGGTTTTGAAAATCAAGTTAGGGTTTTTATTTATTGGATATGGTTATATGTGTAGTTTAACATGTTTAGACATGGAAAAATCTAAGCTAGTTGTTAGTTTGCAAATTGTTACTTTAAAATTGTCTAAATGATATAATTGTACAAACTAGGTTTTTTGAATCTATGAAAATAGGTGAGCTTAAAATTTAGTTAAGAGTTGTGAAGCCTAATTATGATATTAGATAGACATTGTGGCCACTAGATTTAGTCAAACATCTAGATTTGTACTAAAATGATTAAAAGATGCTTACTAGGTTTTCAGTGAAATTTGACATGGGTTTTGATTGACGTTGTCATGTTATATATATTAACTTCTACGATATATATTGTGTTATGAATGCGCGATAGGTACGATCGGGTTCTAGGCTTGGTGGTTGTGTCGCTTAGCCATCTTAGTTGAGGTTGTGGCGGTGTCGTACGCGTTTTGTGCACTAAGTGCACAATGTGTGTAAATCCCCGTTTCCATTCTAATAAAAATTTCCTATTCTCTGAAATCCCAGTGACTTCTTCTCTTTTCCTTCATATTTTGATTTGATTATTTAAACTTAATATTTATATTTTCCAAACCCTAAAAGTAAAATCCAAGATTTAAAACCAAAGCCGATTAAACTGAAACCTAAACTAAAAAGCCAAAATAAAATCAATATTAACATATTCTAAAACCCAATCCATTTTTATCAAATTCTTTCCAGCCACTAAAAACCCTCAAAGCCTAAACCCAGGATTTAAATTAAAGCCAGAGTAAATCAAAACCAAAATTTTATCAATAAAATCCTAACCCATTATTTAAAACCCTAAGTTTTATTCAGCCACTTATGTTTTATTTTAAGGGAAAATTTTTAGCCCAGCCCACACATTATTCTAAATAAATTTCCTATACATTTTTCCCCTGGCCCGTTCTCTTTATTATCCCTCAGCCCAACTATAAAAGTAAAGTCCCTCAGCCCAATCCCTTTTCAGCCCATTTCTTCTAAGGAATTATTTGTTTTTTTCCGGCCCAAACATCTTCAGCCCGCCTCCCCACAACCCGACCCGCCACTGCACTATTCATCTCCTTCAAAAATTCCCACAACGGTAACCCCTCAAAATCGCGCGCGACCCGCCTCCTCCGCCGTCGCCCTCGCCCTGCCGTTACCCCACGTTGTCAACATCGTCGCCCTCTCTCTTCTCTCATTCTCTCTCAATCACTCATTTCTCAGTCCCTCAAACTCAAAACCGACCACCTCCCACTACCTCCCTCCGCTCTTCTCTAGCCACTCACATCACCGGCATCACCTCAGCACCACCCTCATCATATCCCTCCACCCAAAGATCCTCCACTACTTCCTTCACCAGAGCACCAAGCTCCACCCCGAGCTCCCTACAGCCCACACCCGAGCTCCCCTCACCACCGTGACCACGAGCACCTCGCCTCCGTCACCTCCAGCTCCTCCAACCTCTCCGCCGTCGACTAGATCCGTTTCCGGCCCCCATTCCATCAACCACCAACTGCCTCCAGCTGTGCCCGAGCAACCCTCTCCTGTGACCCTCATCAGCGCCAACTCCTTCAACCTCCATCAAACCCCATCTCAACCGCAACCACCGAGAACCCCTCGACTTCACCCAAGGCACCCAACTGAGACGAGAACATATCTCGTCGCCACAGAACCCATTGCTGCACCCTCACCAAGACTTCACCTTCTAAACCCACCACGGTCACCGAGCACCCCTAGCCTCCAATCCTGAGCACATCTTCAGCCGACTCCTCACCTTGCCGCAGCCATCTCCTTGGACTTGAGAACCTGTCGCAGCAGCACCCATTGTCGCAGCAGCACCTTCGTCGAGATCCCCTATCCGAGCTTTACGGCATTTCATCGAACCCCAAAACCATTTTCAAACTTTTGACACCACTGTGAAACCGCTCTATACAAGTTGCCGGAGCGACGCCGTCGACCTTCGGAAACCCCAACACTTCTCAGACGGACCAGAGAGCACCCCTAAGCTTCCAGCGCACGCAAGACGACTCCGGGAAAACTCCGACGCGAAATTCGTGTTTCGAACTAGGCTCGCGGGAATCCGGAACGTGGCGCACAACGCGCGTTCGCGACATCGTTGCCGTCGTGCGACCCCAAGGCGTTCTCCAGGCAAGTATTTACTTGCTTCATGCTATAATAATAGTGTTACCCATCTAGATCATGTAGTTTACAACTTTCCGATTTCCTATACGTGTTAAAACCTAAGTGCTCGATGTTAGTTACCAATAGAAATAATCGTCTAATTTGACGGTAACCTATACATTCTGTTGGCCCTTTGAATGATGTATAACGTGTGTGAAATTTGCTGGAAAACACGATTGTTAGTAACGAAAATCGATACCCCCAAACATGTCGTTAAAACTAGAATTTCCCTCGTAACTGAAAACGAATAAAATCACCATAAATCATACACATATTGGAAAGATGCGTTCGAGGGCTTAAATCGAAGCCGACTCGACGAACTTTAATACTATGTAGAATTTTAATGTTTTCTGTTCTGAAACCCAGAAGATAATTGGATCGGAACATGACTCTGGACTGCAGTCCAGAGCGTTTCTGATTAGTGTGTTCTGTCTAAAGTCATGCGTCCCCGTGTTTCCTGAAATCGCAAGATACGGAACTTTCAGTAGTTATAAGATGTACCTGTTAGTGAAAGAAAACAAGTGGTTTCATTCCGATTCATCGCAGTTTGTTATTTTAAACTTATTTTTAAAAGGGCAGAACGTAAAGCTGTTCAGAACACTTTCTGAAATGACATTTGATATTAAACTGTGTATAACATTCAACGTACAGATGCGATTGAGAATACGTCTATTGCGTTGAATACTTTATCGAAAACCTTCAATTTCATCTAACTGTGACATCGCTAAATTCTGAGCCCAACTGGGCGCAATTCGTGTCGCGAAACAGACGTTCAGTTCTGAAATTGAAATTCCAGCCGCGAATACTTAAACTGAAACAGTTATGTCTTGAAAACCGAAACTCCGATTGAACTGAAACAAATTTTGATGAATTACTGACTGATTGTTCTATATATCTTACCTACATCATTTTTGCTGAACTCGTAACATATTAATTTGTGCAATTTATTTTAGTTCGTGACATGCATGTTAATTCGTAACATACCGAGCTTATTGGCAGCATACAATACATATATCATACTCTTGTCGTTTACACAGTGTTAGTGCGTGTGGACATTGCATTATCGTGCGTGATAGATGTTGGTTTAGGAGTGACGAGTACACCAATGGAAAGTGAACATTCGTGACAGTGATTGATACAGTGGGTAGTGATGAAACCGTGTCATTGGTATACTCGTACACAACTAGATCAATATCTTAAATAGTGTAACCTGGGGAAAAAGGGGAAATCAAAGTGGAAAGAGTATCGTATTTAGCGGGACCGTGTTTAGAGGATGATCATTCGAACTGTGATACTTATATGTGTAGGACAGGATCTAGCGATCCGGCTGACAGGGTTATGTCCCGGGCATGTGGGCCGTTGTCTCGGGTATGTACGAGACTCCTGTTAAACATGATCCTCCTTCCACTATGTGATTTCAAACATGACCTAGAGACCGATAGGGACACATAACATATTCTGCATCATATTGTGACATAGTGTTTACTTGCATTATCCGCATACCAGTATTACCTCATTTACCTGTTTCATCTGAATATAATAATATTATTATTTGTGTCGCTCTGACGACCTGAGTATGCATGCTCAGATTCCGCGGGAAGACCAGTACAGGAGACGGATCTATCCTTTGAGTTCACGAAGATATAGTTTGGTGTACCTTCTTCATTTACTGCTTTCCATAAGAGAGATTGTGAGATTGAACTTGGTTAGTTATCTTTCTTGTTATCTGTAATCTGTGAACAATGAAATTTTAATGTAATAAATTAGTGATGTGATTCCTTTAATACTGTGCTTTATTTACTGATTACCATGTAGTGCTAGAAGCCGAAGTGTGACTACGGCGGGATGATTCCTTGACCGTAGGAGCATGGCTGGCCTAGTCATCCCTCGTTTTCCGTATTTTGGGAAGCGGGGCGTGACATGGTCTAGTTGGTATCAGAGCCTGTGTTTAGCATCAAGGGATAACATTCACCAGGCGATATTACGTTATTCATGTTTCACTACTCTTGATTTCTATCCTTGAATCTGATCCTATTCTTTTGAATCTTCCAGTGATATGACGTCCCCGAACGACCCCTCCTCGGACTCCAGCTCTCAGGATCGCACGGAAAGAATACTCAGTGCACTGACCACTCTCGCGGAAGCTCAGGAGAGGAAGACAGATTTGCTTGCTGAGGGACTCAGGGCGATTACCGCCGCAGGAGGACCCTCCGCACTGATTACCACCTCCGAGGGCGCTACTCCACCAGCTTATCAGGCTAGGGCGGGTACCGTATCAGACTTCCGACGGTTACACCCAGCTGCTTTCACAGGGCTAGCTGAACCCCTTGAGGCTGAGCAATGGCTGGTAAACATGGAGAATTTATTGGCAGCCGCCAGGGTTCCAGAGGAAGACAGAGTGAATGTGATAAAGATACAATTAGAAGACGAGGCCCGTACATGGTGGTCAGTAGAAGAAAGCAGACTTGAAGGGCCGATCGAATGGAGCAAGTTTAAGGAGTGCTTCTTAGATCATTATTTTCCTCCCACAGTCAAGGCAGAAATGGAGGAAAAGTTTATCCTTTTAAAGCAGAATGGACGCCCAGTGGACATTTATGCGGCAGAGTTCAACCGTTTGAGCCGCTTTGCTCCATACATGGTCAAATCAGAAGTCATCAGGGCCAGACGTTTCCTTCAGGGGTTAGATTTTGAGTTGCAGCAGCTGATTGCATCATTGGATCTACAGACTTTCGCACAGGTACTCAACGCGACGAGAGTTCAGGAGCAATTGATTAACAAGTTCAGGAGACCCCCTGTCGTTCCAGCACGTACCCACGCGCCTTCTCGAGGAGCTATACCGGTTCACAGAGCAGGGACGACGCAAATGAAGCGCCCGTTTGTACCACAGCATCGCCCCCAGAGACAGGGCGTAACTTGCGGCTATTGCGGTAGAGGAGGACATACTCAGAAGGACTGCCGCCGTGCCAAGGGACAGTGCCTGATTTGCGGTTCCAGTCAACACAGGATTAACAGCTGTCCTGAGCGAGCAGAAATACAGGGAGGTTCTAGACCGTCACAGCAGAGGCCGCAGGAGCAGAGACAACCATTTACAGGTCGCGGTCAGGGACGGGCTTTCACCTTGACCGCCGAGCAGGCAGAAGCGTCAGGAGATGTGGTTACAGGTACTCTACTCGTACATTCCTTGCCAGCTAGAGTACTTTTTGATTCAGGAGCATCGCATTGTTTCTTGTCTGAGCATTTCACAAATACACACTCAATACCATATGAACCACTAACCAAAGGATGGGAAATTCATACGGGTAATGGCATTATTATATCTAGTCGAGAATGTAGATTATGCCCAGTTGTAGTGTGTGGCAGGGAATTCTATGCGAATTTCCTTCTGATCGGGACAGGCAGTTACGACCCAATTCTCGGGATGGATTGGATGAGCACTTTCCATGCAGTTATCGACTGTCGTGCAAGGAAGGTGATCTTCCGCATTCCCAATCACCCGGAGTTTATTTTTGAGGGCGGAAGCGAATCTTTGGAACCAGCTAAGTACAGAGCAAAGCCTAAGGAACTGACAGCTATGGAGATTGATAAGAGCCCAGCCGCAGAAATTGTTCGGGACTTTCTAGACGTATTTCCTGAAGATCTACCAGGTCTACCACCTCCTCGAATCTTGGAGTTCTCGATCGATTTAATTCCAGGTACAGCCCCAGTATCCAGAGCCCCATACAGAATGGCACCGGTGGAATTGGCGGAATTGAAGAAGAAGGTTGAAGAACTGTTGGAGAAGGGGTTTATTCGGCCAAGCGCTTCACCGTGGGGTGCACCAGTTCTATTGGTAAAGAAGAAGGATGGATCGCTGCGAATGTGCATAGATTACCGGGAGCTGAACAAGGTCACAATAAAGAACAAATACCCAATCCCGCGTATCGATGACCTATTCGATCAGCTAAGTGGAGCCAAGGTTTTCTCGAAGTTGGATCTCCGTTCTGGATATCACCAAATCAGAGTAGCAGCCGAGGATGTATGCAAGACGGCTTTCAGGACCCGATACGGACATTACGAGTTCCTTGTGATGCCGTTCGGTGTTACCAATGCCCCAGCAATATTCATGGATTTAATGAACAGGGTGTTCGCAAAATACTTGGACACGTTTGTCGTTGTGTTTATCGACGACATACTTATCTATTCGAAGACCCGGGAAGAGCATGCTGAGCATTTGCGCACGGTACTGCAGGTTCTTCGGGAAGAGAAGCTGTATGCAAAGCTAAGCAAGTGTGAATTCTGGCTCGACAAGGTACAGTTTTTAGGACATATTGTTTCAGGCGAAGGCATCTCAGTGGACCCGACAAAGATAGAATCTGTCAGAGATTGGCCGACGCCAAAATCAGTAGCAGAGATCAGGAGCTTTCTGGGATTGGCAGGTTATTATCGGATATTCGTCCAAGATTTCTCAAGGATCGCGGAACCATTGACAAAGCTGACAAGGAAGGACGTGCCGTTTACATGGACAGAAGAGTGCACTCAGGCATTCGACACTCTGAAGCAGAAGTTAACCACAGCACCTATACTTACAGTACCAGATAATTCCGGTGGTATGGTGATACACAGTGATGCCTCGGGGAAGGGTTTAGGCTGTGTTTTGATGCAGCACGGCCGAGTGGTTGCTTACGCCTCTCGACAACTGAGAAACCACGAGAAGAACTACCCCACACATGACTTGGAGTTAGCCGCGGTAGTCTTTGCGTTGAAGATTTGGAGGCACTATCTTTTGGGTGAGAAAGTGGAGGTATATACGGATCATAAGAGCTTGAAATATGTATTCACTCAGAAGGAACTGAACATGAGGCAGCGCCGATGGCTAGAGCTAATGGCAGATTATGATCTGGACCTTCAGTATCATCCGGGGAAGGTCAATGTATTACCAGATGCGCTCAGTCGCAAACCAGCGGTCATGATGTCGACCGATCAGAGGAGCATTATTGAGGATTTCCAGAGACTTGAACTTGAGGTCGTTACGCCGAACGCACTAAGTCAATTTTGGCAACTACAGGTGCAATCTTCCCTAGTGGATCGTATCAAGATTGCACAAGCGGGTGATCCTCGATTGCAAAAGTTCAGAGAGCAAGTGGAAGCTGGACTGAGAACGGATTTGATTATACATGAAGATGGCTCTTTGAGATTCGGTAGCAGACTCTGCGTACCTAAAGGAGACGTACGAGAAGAAGTTTTGGCTGAAGCACACAGTTCAGCTTATTCTGTGCATCCAGGAGGTACAAAAATGTATCAGGACCTAAAGCATCACTTTTGGTGGAACGGAATGAAGCGGGAAATTGCGAGGTTCGTATCCAGGTGTTTGGTATGTCAACAGGTGAAGGCGGAACATCAGAGGACAGAAGGATTGTTACAACCATTGCCGGTACCTGAATGGAAGTGGGAGCACATTACTATGGATTTTGTGACGGCCTTACCACGGAGCCCTAGAGGCAATAACGCTATTTGGGTTATCGTCGATCGCCTCACAAAAGCTGCACACTTTCTACCTTTCCGAGTGGGACAGTCGACAGAATCACTGGCAGAAAGATATATGCAGGAGATTGTGCGACTTCACGGTGTTCCAGTCAGCATTGTGTCAGACCGGGACACGAGATTCTTGTCACACTTTTGGAAGAGCTTACAGGAGAGTTTGGGAACCCGCCTCAAATTCAGCACAGCTTATCACCCACAGACGGATGGACAATCCGAGCGTACAATTCAGACGCTCGAGGATATGTTGAGAGCCTGTATGTTGGACTTTCAGGGTTCCTGGGAGGACCATCTGCACCTAGTCGAGTTTTCTTACAACAATAGTTATCAGGCTAGTATTCAGATGGCTCCTTTTGAAGCGCTATATGGGCGGAAGTGTCGATCCCCAGTATGTTGGGATGATGTGGGAGAACAAAGATTACTGGGCCCCGAACTCATTGTTCAGACAGTGGACAAGGTCCAAATGATCAGGCAGCGTATTAAGACGGCTCAGGATCGACAAAAGAGTTGGGCAGATACCAGCAGAAGGGCACTAGAATTCGAAGTCGGAGATCATGTGTTCTTGAAGATTTCCCCTACTCGTGGAGTTATCAGATTCGGAAGTCGGGGAAAACTTAGTCCCCGTTTTATCGGACCTTTTGAGGTGCTAGAGCGGGTAGGAGAGGTGGCCTATCGACTTGCCTTGCCTCCATCGCTAGCTGGTGTGCATAATACCTTCCATGTGTCACAGTTGCGGCGTTATGTCCGGGATGAGAGTCATGTCCTGGACCATTCAGAGCTAGTCTTAGGTACTGACTTATCGTACGAGGAGCAGCCTACTACCATTCTCGACCGCAGAGAGAAAGTGCTGAAGAATAAAGTCATTCCGTTAGTCCGAGTGTCTTGGGGCGGTCGTTCCCCAGGAGAATCCACCTGGGAGCGGGAGGAAGATATCCGTGATCGTTATCCACATCTCTTTGTTTAGTACTTTTGTTTCCCTGTATCCTTGTTAAATTTCGAGGACGAAATTTTGTTAAGGGGGGTAGGATGTAAATCCCCGTTTCCATTCTAATAAAAATTTCCTATTCTCTGAAATCCCAGTGACTTCTTCTCTTTTCCTTCATATTTTGATTTGATTATTTAAACTTAATATTTATATTTTCCAAACCCTAAAAGTAAAATCCAAGATTTAAAACCAAAGCCGATTAAACTGAAACCTAAACTAAAAAGCCAAAATAAAATCAATATTAACATATTCTTAAACCCAATCCATTTTTATCAAATTCTTTCCAGCCACTAAAAACCCTCAAAGCCTAAACCCAGGATTTAAATTAAAGCTAGAGTAAATCAAAAACAAAATTTTATCAATAAAATCCTAACCCATTATTTAAAACCCTAAGTTTTATTCAGCCACTTATGTTTTATTTTAAGGGAAAATTTTTAGCCCAGCCCACACATTATTCTAAATAAATTTCCTATACATTTTTCCCCTGGCCCGTTCTCTTTATTATCCCTCAGCCCAACTATAAAAGTAAAGTCCCTCAGCCCAATCCCTTTTCAGCCCATTTCTTCTAAGGAATTATTTGTTTTTTGCCGGCCCAAACATCTTCAGCCCGCCTCCCTACAACCCGACCCGCCACTGCACTATTCATCTCCTTCAAAAATTCCCACAACGGTAACCCCCCAAAATCGCGCGCGACCCGCCTCCTCCGCCGTCGCCCTCGCCCTGCCGTTACCCCACGTTGTCAACATCGTCGCCCTCTCTCTTCTCTCATTCTCTATCAATCACTCATTTCTCTGTCCCTCAAACTCAAAACCGACCACCTCCCACTACCTCCCTCTGCTCTTCGCTAGCCACTCACATCACCGGCATCACCTCAGCACCACCCTCATCATATCCCTCCACCCAAAGATCCTCCACTACTTCCTTCACCAGAGCACCAAGCTCCACCCCGAGCTCCCTACAGCCCACACCCGAGCTCCCCTCACCACCGTGACCACGAGCACCTCGCCTCCGTCACCTCCAGCTCCTCCAACCTCTCCGCCGTCGACTAGATCCGTTTCCGGCCCCCATTCCATCAACCACCAACTGCCTCCAGCTGTGCCCGAGCAACCCTCTCCTGTGACCCTCATCAGCGCCAACTCCTTCAACCTCCATCAAACCCCATCTCAACCGCAACCACCGAGAACCCCTCGACTTCACCCAAGGCACCCAACTGAGACGAGAACCTATCTCGTCGCCACAGAACCCATTGCTGCACCCTCACCAAGACTTCACCTTCTAAACCCACCACGGTCACCGAGCACCCCTAGCCTCCAATCCCGAGCACATCTTCAGCCGACTCCTCACCTTGCCGCAGCCATCTCCTTGGACTTGAGAACCTGTCGCAGCAGCACCCATTGTCGCAGCAGCACCTTCGTCGAGATCCCCTATCCGAGCTTTACGGCATTTCATCGAACCCCAAAACCATTTTCAAACTTTTTACACCACTGTGAAACCGCTCTATACAAGTTGCCGGAGCGACGCCGTCGACCTTCGGAAACCCCAACACTTCTCAGACGGACCAGAGAGCACCCCTAAGCTTCCAGCGCACGCAAGACGACTCCGGGAAAACTCCGACGCGAAATTCGTGTTTCGAACTAGGCTCGCGGGAATCCGGAACGTGACGCACAACGCGCGTTCGCGACATCGTTGCCGTCATGCGACCCCAAGGCGTTCTCCAGGCAAGTATTTACTTGCTTCATGCTATAATAATAGTGTTACCCATCTAGATCATGTAGTTTACAACTTTCCGATTTCCTATACGTGTTAAAACCTAAGTGCTCGATGTTAGTTACCAATAGAAATAATCATCCAATTTGACGGTAACCTATACATTCTGTTGGCCCTTTGAATGATGTATAACGTGTGTGAAATTTGCTGGAAAACACGATTGTTAGTAACGAAAATCGATACCCCCAAACATGTCGTTAAAACTAGAATTTCCCTCGTAACTGAAAACGAATAAAATCACCATAAATCATACACATATTGGAAAGATGCGTTCGAGGGCTTAAATCGAAGCAGACTCGACGAACTTTAATACTATGTAGAATTTTAATGTTTTCTGTTCTTAAACCCTGAAGATAATTGGATCGGAACATGACTCTGGACTGCAGTCCAGAGCGTTTCTGATTAGTGTGTTCTGTCTAAAGTCATGCGTCCCCGTGTTTCCTGAAATTGCATGATACGGAACTTTCAGTAGTTATAAGATGTACCTGTTAGTGAAAGAAAACAAGTGGTTTCATTCCGATTCATCGCAGTTTGTTATTTTAAACATATTTTTAAAAGGGCAGAACGTAAAGCTGTTCAGAACACTTTCTGAAATGACATTTGAGATTAAACTGTGTATAACTTTCAACGTACAGATGCGCTTGAGAATCCGTCTGTTGCGTTGAATACTTTATCGAAAACCCTAAATTTCATCAAACTGTGACATCGCTAAATTCTGAGCCCAACTGGGCGCAATTCGTGTCGCGAAACAGACGTTCAGTTCTGAAATTGAAATTCCAGCCGCGAATACTTAAACTGAAACAGTTATGTCTTGAAAACCGAAACTCCGATTGAACTGAAACAAATTTTGATGAATTACTGACTGATTGTTCTATATATCTTACCTACATCATTTTTTCTGAACTCGTAACATATTAATTTGTGCAATTTATTTTAGTTCGTGACATGCATGTTAATTCGTAACATACCGAGCTTATTGGCAGCATACAATACATATATCATACTCTTGTCGTTTACACAGTGTTAGTGCGTGTGGACATTGCATTATCGTGCGTGATAGATGTTGGTTTAGGAGTGACGAGTACACCAATGGAAAGTGAACATTCATGACAGTGATTGATACAGTGGGTAGTGATGAAACCGTGTCATTGGTATACTCGCACACAACTAGATCAATATCTTAAATAGTGTAACCTGGGGAAAAAGGGGAAATCAAAGTGGAAAGAGTATCATATTTAGCGGGACCGTGTTTAGAGGATGATCATTCGAACTGTGATACTTATACGTGTAGGACAGGATCTAGCGATCCGGCTGACAGGGTTATGTCCCGGGCATGTGGGCCGTTGTCTCGGGTATGTACGAGACTCCTGTTAAACATGATCCTCCTTCCACTATGTGATTTCAAACATGACCTAGAGACCGATAGGGACACATAACATATTCTGCATCATATTGTGACATAGTGTTTACTTGCATTATCCGCATACCAGTATTACCTCATTTACCTGTTTCATCTGAATATAATAATATTATTATTTGTGTCGCTCTGACGACCTGAGTATGCATGCTCAGATTCCGCGGGAAGACCAGTACAGGAGACGGATCTATCCTTTGAGTTCACGAAGATATAGTTTGGTGTACCTTCTTCATTTACTGCTTTCCATAAGAGAGATTGTGAGATTGAACTTGGTTAGTTATCTTTCTTGTTATCTGTAATCTGTGAACAATGAAATTTTAATGTAATAAATTAGTGATGTGATTCCTTTAATACTGTGCTTTATTTACTGATTACCATGTAGTGCTAGAAGCCGAAGTGTGACTACGGCGGGATGATTCCTTGACCGTAGGAGCATGGCTGGCCTAGTCATCCCTCGTTTTCCGTATTTTGGGAAGCGGGGCGTGACAATGTGTCTATCTTGTGGACGTTATTCTAGCGTTTCGTTGTCTTTGTGTCGGCGCAGGATATTTAACCTTATGTTTGGTGTTTGTGAAATTTTAGGGCCGATTGCGGGAACTTCGGAAGCTATTCGAAAAGGGAAGCAGGTGGTTGGATTTTCCTAGCTCGAGATCATCGGTGAGTAGATTTAACATCTACGTGGAAATCGTCCGTATGGTGGTATGTGTCAGGGCTAGATTTGATATTATAGCCTCATGTTTTTACGCATATGAGTTGATTGTGTATGAGCATCATTGCATATTATTACTTGTTGTGCCTTGACTTAGTACCTATTGGACACCGCACCATTACTGACGGTTCATGTTGCACGAGCACTAAATTGTATGCTGCACACACACCGTTGGTAATTGCCATGACACGCACAACACATACGCCTATGTGGTATTGTATCATTATTGACATGTATATACACACATCTTGCTATAGCTACACATACACCTATGTGGTATTGTATCATTATTGACATGTATATATACACATCTTGCTATAGCTACACATACACCTATGTGGTATTGTATCATTATTGACATGTATATAAACACATCTTGCTATAGCTACACATAGACCTATGTGGTATTGTATTGTCGTTGATATTGAGACGTTGATTATTGTGCTATTGCGCATATGAAATGCATCATACATACATACTTACATGTATACACCCATACCTTGCTATAGCTACATGTACACCTTTATATGATGTTGCATTTGATTTCGGTGGAATTGGGAACCGTATGATATATTTTAAAACTGGATTCATTTAAAAGAGCGGTTTTCCCTTAATATGTTTATATTACTGTTTTATGTTGCATATATCATATTTCATGGATTTACGCATTGAGATACGAATTTCTTACGATTTATGGATTTGAGAACCGTGGGGATATTTCTAGAAATTATGCATTTGTTTTGAAAACCCGGTTTCTCTTGATGTGATATTTCAATGCGTGCACCATGAGTTTTCTCGGTTCTGAGGCTTGTGTTAGATACCCGATTCGAGGAGCGGTAGGAACCATCTGCGGGTACATGGTGGACCCGGTGAGTTACCCCGGGGCAAGAAGACTCGTATAGAAAGGCGGTGAGCCCGGCGGAGAAAGTACTACCTATCGGTGATAGAATAGAACCTGACGGATATCCGGAGGATACTGTTTGGGAGTTATGACATAAGATATATTGAGGGCTGATCAGGGTATGCGGTGCCTGAGAGATGAGTATTCACGTATCGTTGATAGACACGAGTTTTCATGATGTTTCGAGTGTCGATGTTGGACACTCAGGTTCCATGAGATTTACAGATATGAGGGCCGATCATAGTGACGGCTCCTGAGGTAAACTTGTATTTGAGTTGACATGGTTCACATTTGTATATTTAACCCATTCCAATTTGTAATTACCACTAATTAAATGTATAAATAAAAGCTTATAATAATATTTAAAGTAATGAATTAAGGAAAAATATTTAAGTGAACTAATAATTATAAGTGACTAAATAAATACCACATACTAGCAATTACATAGTTAAACTAGGTGCATTTAAGTCTATATTGAAAAATGATTATATCTTGGTTTTTACGGAAAACACAAATTATTTTACCGATTATCGGAAAATCCGCCTAAACGATTTCTAAAACGTTATACTTCTTAAAGATCCACTTGCTCCCAATGGGTTTTACCCTTTCAGGAGCAACTTTCAAAGTCCATATATTGTTTGCGTACATGGATTCCATCTTATATCGCATTGCATCCAGCCATTTCACAGAGTCCCCACTCGTGATGGCCTGCTCGAAACTAGTTGGGTCATCATCTTCCATGATACAATCCTCGCTCTCACCATCAATGAGAAAACTGTAGTATCTCTCAGGTGGATGAGGAACCCTACTAGATCGGTGGAGAGGCTGAGGTTCGTCTTGGATTATTGAATTCTCCGATTCCACCAAATCTTTTGTTGTAGTTTGTGTAGCTGGAACCTCTTCCAGTTCTACCTCATAACCACTAATTTTTTTATAAGAAATTCCTTTTCTAAATTGGTGGCATGTCGAGAAACAAACACCTTTTGTTCCTCGCTGTGGTAGAAAAGATATCCATGTGAATTCTTTGGATATCCCACAAACTTACAAAGAACTGCTCGTGCTTCGAGTTTGTCCAGATTTTGCCTTTTTACATAGGCCGGATAACCCCATATCTTAAATCGTTTAAGAAATGGCCTCTTTCCACTCCATATCACATTTGGTGTTTTAGGCACCGATTTTGATGGAACTTGATTTAATAGGTATGCTAATGTCTCAAGCTCATAACCCCAAAAGGAAATATGCAACTCAGCAGTACTCATCATAGAGCGCACCATATCTAATAGGGTGTGATTTCTCCGCTCCGATACACTGTTGTGCTGTGGTGTATACGGAGGAGTAAGCTGAGAGAAAATCCTATTCTCTTTTAGATAATCCAGGAACTCCGTGCTTAAGTATTCTCCTCCCCGATCAGATTGAAGGATTTTAATACTTTTACCCATTTTGTTCTCTACTTCGCACTTATATTCATTGAATTTCTCAAAAGCTTCATACTTGTGTTTCAACAGGAACACATGCCCGAATCTTGAGATATCATTGGTGAATGAAATGAAGTACGAGGAACCATTGATGGCATGTGTAGACATGGGACCACATACTGTTGGCTATAGTGCCGTGAAGGAAATTATCATAGTCGCAGGCGGGTGATTATGATGATTGAGGGAGGACCTATACCGGTAGAACAGTCTTACTCGAGATAATAGTATGCTATCTGGTTTGTCTTTATCATCATGTACAGCATTATGTGGCATTATAGATCACTATTCCATGTTGATAGAGCCCATATGATTCTTGCTTAACTGCCAGCAGTATGATGACGATCATATACATGGGAGCTCGGTGGTCTATAAGCACATCCTTAAATGTCCCTAATCGTGGGAGTTTCGAGACTGGTCATCGATACTCCAGAGTAGACTAGTGTATATTGATCGAGACCCTGACGAGGGGCGTTGGCCAGTCTCACAAGCCATTGGTGTCAGTCTGGTCACCTAAGATGTATACAGGTGCTCATTAGGTTATGAGTACACCGGACGGACTCGCCGGGAACATGCTAGTTGGTATTATACCTATTGTCAGATATAAGTTCCCAGGTGACATGTGTACAGGTTAATTTATCGGCCTGAGATCGTCATTTGTCTCGTGTGAGTTCCCACTATGTTTTGATTTCTACCCTACCATGGCTCAAAGGAGTCATGCAAATAGGTTTTAGTTGGGTACAATCCCAAGCCACATGGAGGCAGTGAGCGGATCGCCAGGGGATTCGTCTCTCTCGGTATTAGGGGTTGATGTCGCGTTGTGCACGGGTGGCCATCACCAGAAATCCTTGGCCAAGGTAGTCGAGTATTACTGATTCGGATCAGTAGTTATTCAGTGGGTGATGAATTTCATACCGACACTAAATGTCGCGTTATTAGGGGTCTGAATTTATCCACCCTTAGACTCGATATGTGATCCTCATAGACGAACGGACCGGACTGTACGGATATTGTCACTGCCAGGCTCAGTAGGGATTTCAGGACGAGTGTGCTCGTCTTCCTCCCTTTCGCTCAATACCTGGGTAGCCGTTACGTACAGCTAGTGCCGCTGACGTGCTTGTGGTTAAACCTACTGCCAGCGTATTGACGATTCTTTAGAGTCCCACACAGAGGGTTTCCCTGCTTCGGGCGAAACGATGTAGAGGCCGTATTGTTTTACGGCAGGGTTCGATCATATGCGTGTACTTATGCACGGATGATGTTCGGACGGATAATACTAGTAGGGTTTGGTTTAAGCCAGATCCTAGTATTATTTTGTTGGATTATTTTCGTCTCATAGTATTCGTATTCTTCGGAATACGGATGTGGGTATGAATATATGGATGAGGGGTATTCTTGTAATTTCTTACAAGATTACAGCTCATTATGGTTGAGACTTTTTTGGATTAAAAGGTTATTGAGGTGTAGGATGAGTTGTTTATTGCATTTTTGGTGGCATTGCTTATTAGTGACCCATGGTTACTTTTCTAAGCATGATTAAGTTTTTGTTTGTTGCGAGATTTTGTTGACTTGAGATTTTTTTGGTTCACTCTAGATATTTTGGAGCCATGGGATATTTATGTGGATGGCTTCAATTATTGAAAAGAGTTAACACAAAAAAAAATCTCACAACAAAGAAAAAGACTTATCCATTTTCTTTCTTGAGCTGCCTCACTCTCATCCTCATGGTATCTTCTTCTACCTCCACCCAAACCCTCTCATGTGTTTAGAAACCTTGGGTGTCGTGAGACAAATGTGTAGGAAAAAACTAGCAAGCATAGAAAAGAATGGCTTGATTTTTGCAACCATGAATGAATAGTGTATCCAAATGAAACATATCATATAAAATCAAGCCATACTTCTCTACACCATACTTCTTTACACCTCATCCTCCACCTCATTATTGATTTTCTATAAAAGAAAAATCAGCAAACGAAGTGTCCATCTTCTAGAACAAATTCTGTATAAATACGGAATACAACCCGGTATACGTATGAAATACATATACACATATTTGTACAAAAATACGCATAGCCAAGAGAGAGAAAATGAATAGTGAACAATAATACTAGAATATACATATTAAATATATATATATATATATATTATTAAATAAAAATATGATTTAATAATCCGACTTAATCCTATGACGCTGGTATTATCAACCGTCCGATTAAAGTTCGTGTAGCCTGTACCCGTATTTAATTGGACACCCTGTATGCACCAACATACGTCATCTACATCATATGGCCTGAACCGGAAAAACTCTCTGTGTGAGACTCTAAAGACTCAACAATACGCTGGCAGTGATTTACTGGATAAAACCAAAAACCATAAGCATGTCAATGGCACTAGCTGTACGTAATAGCTACCCAGGTATCTGTCGAAAAAAGGTCGACAATCAAGTCCGTCCGAACCCTACTGAGCCTGAATGTGACAATCTCCGTACAGTCCGGTCTCTTTGTCTAAGAGGATTGCATACCGGGTCTACGGGTGGAAACGTCAGACCCCTAATAACTCGATAAGTCATGTCGGAGTCAAACTCATCACCAACCGAGAAACTACTGAACTCATATTAGTAAATTTCATCTACCGTGGCCACGGATTTGAGGTGATAGTCTACCGAACACAGCACGACATCGACTCCTAATACCAGGAGAGATGGATCCCCGACAATTGCTCACTGCCTCCTTATGGCTCGGGAGTGTAACCAACTAAAACCTGTTTATACGACTCCTTTGATCCGTGGTAGGGTAGTAATCAAAGTACAGTGGGAACTCACACGAGAAAAATGACGATCTCAAGTCAAAAGACTAATCTGTACTAATGTCACTTGAGAACTTCCATCTAACGATAGATATAATACAGTCCAGAAGTTCTCGGCGAGTCCGTCCAATGTACTCACCTCCAGTTAGCACATGTATACTATCTTAGGCGATATAACACAAATGGCTTGTAAGACCGGCCACCGGCCCTCGTCGGGGTCTCAAAACGTATATACTAGTCTACTCCAGAATATCGATGCCCAGTCTCGATACTCCCACGACTTGGGACATTTAAGGATGTGCTTATGGACTACTCAGCTCTCACGTATATGATCGCCATCATAATGCTGGTAGTCAAGCATTAATCCTACGGGCTTCATCATTATGTATTAGTGACACGTAATAACAAGTAAAATGTGTACACATCAATGATAAAAAAAACCATATAGCATACTAACATTTCGAGTAAGATTGTTCTACCTGTATAGGTCCTCCCTCAATTATCATAATCGCGTGCCTGCAATTACAATAATTGCCTTGAGGGCACTATATCCAATAATCTCCCACTTGCACTTAAGGCTAATTATTGTGGTATCGCATACCCACATCTCGTATGCTATCAAATACCCAATTTCTCTACTAATCAGTTTATCAAATCTCGTTTGAGGAACATCCGTGTTAGAGAAATAGCCTCAGTGAGTGGATCCGCGACAATGTTTCAATTTCCTCTCTTTATATCTCAACTTCGCGGAGATGAACAATTTCCCGAACTGAGCGACACCCCACCTCAAAAATTTTGTCTAGATACAAGATGGGACCAAGTTCATAAATGAACAACTTTTTCCTACAAACTTCTTGGGCTGTATCATCCGTTGAGTCATAACCAGTATCATGTACCATACCTATCTCAGTATCCCTATTGGAACACTATCCAATATACCGATCCTCAGAAGAGGCAAAACTCAAAACTTTAACAGAATCTCTCTCATCCAGGTCACCTTGGAAGCCTAAACCGATAACCGCCTCCCGAAGGAGGCTGTCGTTATCATATACCAAGAACATCCTCTAATGTTCATAACTTTTTCCCTTTGTTTCTCCAGGATTAGATTAATATCTACTTACTATAGCTAGTGTATAAGCAGTATCTGGTTTTATACAAGACATTGCATGATTGATTCAATTGCCTAAGGAAATGATATGTCATTCATGCCAGTCCTTCTCCTCATCAGTCTGAAAGACATCTCTTTAGAGAGAGCGACTCCATCACCTGCAGGTAAACCACCACGCCAGGAGTGGTCCATTCTAAAATACTTTTAGATTGCAGTCTAAGTACCCAATTTGGAAACTTCCCAAATCTAGATCTAAAATCATAGATCTAGTCACCAGAATCCCTGATATATTATCCATATCCAACGTGGAAAAAACAATATGTGACAACAAAACTTTGACCAATTGTAGTATAGGAACATCACTTCCTATCTGGAGTATGTCATCCAAATCCCAGGACAGTACTCCTTACACCCTTCTTACTAGGTTCATCTATTATTTTTATGAAGTCAATCACCTTGACTGTCACATCAAAAATAGATGATCCGTCTCTGCTATCCATGCTTCAGTCAATGAATAGACATAAGCAACTTGCACACCTTCCGCTGCTCCCACTGAATATGATAACGCTCTGACAGAGTCATATACATGTACACTTCCAAATTCCTATTTGAAAAGACGTTATAGTCATCCACCTGCCAGATATCACAGTCATGAATAGCCACAGTGGCAAGTCATATCTGTATGGACTTTAGCATAGACACTGAAGTAAAAATCTCATAACAATCCATAACGGGTATTTGATGATAATATTTACAACAAGTCTAGCCTTATTAGGTTAAATCCTTTCCACCAGCACAGATCTCAAAAAATCTAATTGCTTCTAATAGGTTTTACCCCTTCAGGAGCACCCAGCAAAGTCTAAAATCCAATATTTGCTGAAGTGCGTGGAGTGCAATTTAGATATAAAGAATTTGGTTACCTGGAAGTTACCACTTTCTACTATCTACAGATAGCAAGTAGGGCCATCATGTTAGTGATATATGCCCTAGAGGCCATTATTGTATAGTACAGGATTGTATATTACATTTTGGAAGCTTGGGATATTCATAGATATAATAACAATCTTGCTCAATATGATAGTATGCTATCTGGTTTGAGTCTATCTTAACATGTGTATATGTTTCTTTTAACATATCGCTAATACATGTTGATATAGCCCTTAGGATCTTTGCTTGACTACCAACGTTGTGATGGCAGTCACACTAGTGGGAGCTGGGTAATCTATAAGCACATCCTTAAACATGTCCCTAGTCATAGGATTAACGAGACTGGGTATCGATACTCCAGAGTGAAAGGATACGCGAACGCCCTGGCCATCATCCATGGCCGATTGCGGAACAATTTTTTTTGTAATGATGTAAACATGGCGCTAGAATAATCCTAAACCGGACATACCATAAACCTAACTAGCAACTAAAGAAGCTATCTACTACGAAAAGAGTTTATACCAAGAGGCTCAAGTCCTTCGGGTCTTCACTCCTCTCCTTTAGCACGCTCTTAGTGGCCTCCATGATCGAGCTTGATCGACGGCTTCCTCACGTCAAAGATGGTCCACCCGAGAGTGTCTACTTTGAGCTCCAACCTTTAAACTAAGGTAACTAGGTTACTTAGTATGCTAATCTAAGTAGCCTAGAGGATGTAGAGAGTGATGATGGATTGTTTTGTCTCAAGAACCCTAGGTTTCTCAACACATGAGACTATTAGGGTTTGAGGTAGAAGAAGAGAAGCTTGGAGGAGATGAGAGTGTTGTATAGAGCAACATAAGCATAGAATGAAGAATGGCTAAGTCTTGTGACTAATAAAGCAAGCATCTCAAGTTAATAATAAAAAATTATCTCCACCACAAAATATCTAGATATTTTCCACAAAATATCTAGATGCCACCTTACCTCAATAGTAATCCATAACCCACTAAGTGAGTTACCAAGTAGCCATGCTTTATTCAATGAATGATAACACTTCACCCTCCACCTCATTAACCATTTAACTAAATAATTAAAATAAATAATGAGGTGTCTTCTTCTAGAAGCACTCTTATATCAAACTACAAGAATACCACTCACCGTATATACATACCCGTATTCGTATTCCTAAAAATACGAATACAAAAGAGACGAAAATAATTCAACAATATAATACTAGTATCCGGCTTAAACCAAAGCCCGCTAGTATTATCCGCCCGAACATTATACGTGCACAAGTACACGTATATGATCGAACTCTGCCGTAAAACCATACGGCCTCTACATCGTTTCGCCCAAAGTAGAGAAACCGTCTGTGTGGGACTTTAAACACTCGACAGTACGCCAGCAGTGTGTTACTGGATAAATCCATAACCACAAGCACTTCAGCGGCACTAGCTGTACGTAACGGCTACCCGAGTACCTGTCGAAAAGGAAAGCCGACGAGCAAACTCATCTGGATCCCTACTGAGCCTATCCGTGACAATCTTCGTACAGTTCGGTCTCTTCGTCTAAGAGTATCGCATACCGAATCTAGGGGTGGTAAGCCCCAGACCTTACTAACCCGATAATTTGTGCTGATTCGGCTCAGGACCAATCTGGGAAACTACTGATCGACCTATCAGTAAATCCCAACTGCCTTCGCCAAGGTCTTATGGTCCTGACCAATCGAACACAGTGCAATATCAACTCCCAATACCTGAAGAGACAAATCCCTGACAATCACTCACTGCCTCCATGTGGCTCGGGACTGTACCCAACCAAAACCTGTTTCCACGACTCAGTAGAGCCGTGGTAGGGTAGTGATCAAAGCACAGTGGGAACTCACACGAGACACATGACGGTCTCAGGTCCAAAGACTAACCTGTACACATGTCACAAGAGAACCGCTATCTTATGATAGGTATAATACTATCTAGAGATTCTCAGCGAGTCCGTCCAGTGTACTCACACCCAGTGAGCACCCGTATACAATCTCAGGTGATCACACCAATAGTTGTGGGACCGACCACCGTCCCTCGTCGGGGTCAAGAAACGTACACGCAAGTCAAATCTGGAGTATCGATGCCCGATCTCGATACTCCTGCGACTTGGGACATTTAAGGATGTGCTTATAGACTACCCAGCTCCCATAAGTATGATCGCCATCACAACGCAGGTAGTCAAGCAAGATCCTACGGGCTTTATCAACATGTAACCGCAATATGTAATAACGTGTATAACATATGCCATGTTAAGATAAATTCAAACCATAATAGTATACTACAATATCAAGTCTTTATCAATATGTGCAAGCTGGATAAAGCATTAATAAAAACAAATACACATATCCTGATAAAAACAACTGAAATAATATACTATATAACTGGGCAAGATTGTCCTGTACATACATATCCCCAACATCAACATATATACATATACAATAATGGCCTCTAGGGTATACATATCCATCACAGAGTAGACTAGTGTATACACATCTTATCCCCGTCAAAGGAAGTGGCATGTCCCGCAGCCATTGATATACGGTTCGAAAGATAGTATACAGGTGCTCATTGGGTTATGAGTTACACTGGACGGACTCGCCGGGAACTGCTGGTTGGTATTATACCTATTGTCAGTAAGCAGTTCCCCGGTGACATGAATACAAGTTAGTCCGTTGACTTGACATCACTATTCGTCTCGAGTGTGTTCCCACTGTACTTAGATTACTACCCTACCACGGCTCAAATGAGTCGTGTAAACAGGTAGTAGTTGGGTGCAATCCCGAAGCACTTGGAGGCAGTAGGGGATAGTGAAAGTGTTTGTTAGCACCACCACTGGGTTTTACTAGCATCAAGTATGCCTTTTTAAAAAATTTCGAGATGCTAATCAACACTAACCTAGAATCTTACTAGATAGATTAGGGTTTAAAGTTTGATATAACATAAACTAAACTAAGAGAAGGATGCTACAACCTTTATAGACCGTGTCCTTCTCTTCTCAAGCTTCGTGTAGTAGTCCACGCGACTCCACTAGGCTCCACTTGAAGTTGGATCGAGCTTCCTTTGCGATCTCCGTGCCGAAGATGATCCACCCGAAGCTCCTCTAATCCAAGCTACCTCTTCACTAAACTCTTTAGTGAAGGAAACACACTGCACTTAATTGCTAATCAAGTGTAGGATGGTGAAATTGGGGTTTTGTTTGCTCACTAGGGTTCTCACAAGCTCAACGTTTCACAACACATGTTAGGGATTGAGCTTAGAGGAAGTGAGGAGGATAATGAAGAGATCTAGAGAGCAAGAGCTCATCATATGAGCTCAAGAAAAAAGGCTAAGGAAAAAAATGAACCAACAACCAAAATGGCTCTACATTTGCTCACATATTGAAGCATGGATAAATTTCCAATAAATTTATTAAACCATGCTTCAATAGTGTTGCAAGACCAATTTATAAACAATAAAAGCCATGCCTTGCCCATCCCTCAAAAGTCTCCCCATTTTCTATTTTCACAAAATAGAAAATCTAACCATGCTTCATATATATATATATATATATATTAATATATATATTATGAAGAAAATAATTATTGAGCTAAATATTAGTTAATATATAAGTATATCAAATATAAATATATATCATATTATTAAATCAACACTTGATTTAATAATCCGGTTATATCACATATAACAGACTAATATCATTTATATGTGATATAACCTTATTAAATCAACACTTGATTCAATAATCCGGTTATATCACATATAACCTAACCAATAACAAATAACCGCCAGATTAAAATACGGTATCACATACGCGTATTTAATCGGGCCCCCGCACATATCAGCATATATTCCTTACTTCGTTTCACTTGAACTAGGAAACTTTTGTATGGGACTCTAAAGACTCGTCAATACACCAGCAGTAGGTAATGATCACATCAGTTACCCACAAGCCGTCAGCGGTACTAACTGGACGTAATGGCTACCCAGGTATTGAGCGAATAGAAGATCAACAAGCAAGCTTGTCCATACTCCCATGAACCTATAAGTAACACTTACCGTACAGTCCGGTATCTTCGTTGGATATGTCGCATATCGAGTCTGGGGGTGGAATCGTCAGACCCCAATAACTTGACAAGTCATGTCGATGTGCGGACTATAACGGTACGAGAAACTTCTGATAACTCTTACCAGTAAATCTCATCAACAGCCCTGGCGAAAGACTTCCTGTTATAGCCAATCGAGCATAGCGCAACATTAACTCCCTGTACCGGAAGAGACGAAACCCCTGCTATCTCTTATTTCCTCCATGTGACTCGGGACTGTACCAAAAATCCACCTGTTGGCACGACTCCTTTGAGCCGTGGTAGGGAGGAAATCAAAGCACAGTGGGAACCACACAAGACTCTATGATGATCTTGGGTCTACAGACTAATCTGTACCAGTGTCACCAGAGAACTTCTATCTGACGATAGGTTTAGTACTATCTAAGAGTTCTCGGCGAGTCCTGTTCAGTGTATCCATTCTCTAATGATCACCTGTGTACAATCTTTGATGTCAAACACCAATGGTTATGGGATCAACCATCGCCCTCCTACAGGGTCAAGAAACGTACACACTAGTCAACTCTGGAATATCGATGGCCTATATCGATACTCCCTCGACTAGGAACTGTTAAAGGATGTGCTTATAGACTACACAAGTACCAGTAGTATGATATGCATCATAGTCCTGGTAATCAAGAAAACATCCTAAGGGCTTTATCAACATGTATCATAGAAACAGCATAATAATACAAGTTTACATGTTAAGATAAAGTGCAACCAGATAGCATACTATCTTGTCGAGCAAGAAAGTCCTCTATATATATGTCCAAGAATCCACTATATCATCCAATAATGGTCTCTAGGGCATACATATTCCTAACAATCTCCCACTTGCACTAAGGCCAGTTGTTGTAGTATCTCATACCCAACATCCCAAAATGTCTATCAAAATATGTCTGGGGGAGGGTCTTTGTGAGTTGATCCGCTGTGTTATCCTTCGTGTTAACTCTCCTGACCTCGATCTACCGGTAATCTACTATCTACCTGATCAGGAGATACCGCCTAAGAATATGTATGAATCTCTTATAGGACCGGGGTTCCTTGGCCAAAGCCATAGCTCCATTGTTATCACAATACACAGGTATTGAATGCTCAATGGATGGAGCCACACTAAGTTCAGCAATGAACTTCTTCATCCAAATAGCCTCTTTGGCAGCATCGTTGGCAGCGATGTATTCAGCCTCCATCGTCGAGTCTGCTACGGTATCTTGCTTGGAACTCTTCCAACATCCCGCCCCTCTATTGAGGGTAAAGACAAAACCCGAGACTGACTTACTGTCGTTCTTATCACTCTGGAAGCTCGAATCGGTAAAGGACTCTATTAGGAGTCCACCGTTACCATACACCAAGAATATCTCTTTAGTCCTTCTCAAGTACTTAAGAATGCTCTTCACAGCTGTCCAGTGTTTCTCCCCTGGATCTGATTGATACCTACTCACTACACCTAGTGAGTAAGCTACATCCTGTCTGGTACATAACATCGCATACATGATAGACTCGACTACAGAAGCAAAGGGTATCCCTTGTATGCGAGCCCTTTCCAAATCAGTCTCGGGAGACATCTCTTTAGAGAGATTGATTCCTGAGCAAGCGGGTAAATTACAATGCTTAGAATCTTCCATACTAAACCTCTTTAGTATGGTGTCTATGTACTTGGATTGGGACAATACCAACATCCGTTTAGATCTATCTCTATAGATCTTAATCCCCAAGATGTAGGAGGCATCACCAAGATCTTTCATGGAGAACTTGTGTGATAAGAAGAGCTTGACCGAGTATAGCATAGGAACATCGTTTCCTATCAAGAGTATTTCAATACAAGGAAGACAACCTTACTCACTACTACTTTCTTGTATATACATGGTTCATCTACATTTTTGATGAAGTTAAACTCTTCGATATCTTCATCAAAACAGATGTTCCAGCTCCGCGATGCCTACTTTAATCTGTAGATTGATTTAATCAGCTTGCACACACTTCCGCTTATCCCACTGTTTACGAAACTCTATAGCTGTGTCATGTAAACGCTGTCTTCTAAATCACCATTTAGAAAAGCGGTCTTGTCATCCATCTGCAAGATTTCGTAGTCATGGTATGCAACAACGGCAGGTAGGATCCTGATGGACTTAAGCATAGCGACAGGAGAAATGGTTTCTTCATAATTGACACCAGTCATTGACGAAAACCTTTTGCTACAAGTCTAGCTTTGAAGGTCTCAACTTTTCCATCTACACCTATTTTCTTCTTAAAGATCCACTTGCTCTCGATGGGTTTTACCCCTTCAGGAGAAATTTTCAAAGTCTATACTTTGTTGGTGTATATGGATTCCATCTCAGATCGCATAGCATCCAGCCATTTCACAGAGTCTCCATTTATGATGGCCTACTCGAAACTAGTTGGGTCATCATCTTCCATGATGCAATCCTTGCTCCCACCACCTATAAGAAAACCGTAGTATCTTTCAGGTGGATGAGGAACCCTATTAGATCTACGGAGTGGCTGAGGTTCGTTGGGGACTATTGAATCGTCCGGTTCTACCAAATCGTCAGTTATTGTTTGTGTAGCTGGAACTTCTTCCAGTTCTATCTCATTACCAATAATTTCTTTCACAAAAATTCCTTTTCTAAAAAAGGTGGCATGTTGAGAAACACACTTTTTGTTTCTCGGTGTGGTAGAAGATATACCCTCGTGAATGTTTAGGATATCCTACAAACTTGCACAGAACTGACATTACTTTGAGCTTGTCCGGATTTTGCTTTTTAACATAAGCCGGATATCTTAACTCGTTTAAGAGATGGTCTTTTCCCATTCCATATCTCATATGGAGAGGTAGGCACAGATTTGGTCGGAACTCTATTCAATAGGTATGTAGCTATCTCAAGTGCAAAACCCCTAAAGAAAATAGACAACTCAGCATTACTCATCATAGAGCGCGCCATATCTAATAGGGTGCAATTCCTCCGCTCTGAAACTCCATTGTGCTGTGGTGTATACGGTGGAGTAAGTTGAGAGAGAATCCCATTCACTTTTAAGTAGTCTCTGAATTCTGTGCTCAAGTATTCTCCACCTCGATTAGATTGAAGAATTTTAATAATTTTACCCGTCTGGTTCTCAACTTCGTACTTATATTCCTTGAATTTATCAAAAGATTCATATTTGTGTTTCATCAGGAACACATGTTCGTATCTTGAGAGATCATCGGTGAATGTAATAAAGTACGAGGAACCATTCCTGGCATGTATAGACATAGGACCTGCATACATCACTATGTATCAGTCCCAAGAGTTCAGTAGCTCTTTCTCCGTGTCTAGTAAACGTAGTTTTGGTCATCTTACCTTTGAGACATGACTGGCAAGTTTCATAAGATGTAAATTCGAACGTATTCAAATATTCATCCTTATGCAACTTAGCTAGTCTTGTCGCATTGATATGACCTAGTCTACAATGCCACAAGAAGGCTTCGTTCATTTCTGAACTGTTCCTCTTGTGTGTGTTCTGTATACTTAGAACTTTTTTGTGATTTAGAACATATATACCGTACCATACCCAATCAACACTTGATTTAGGAAAACATTCACAATATTTTTGGTACGAAATAACAGTCGCTCAGAATCATTGTGTTACCACTTGGTGATATTAGCCAACTGCTTTGGCTCCAACAATTGCACCATTCCCTTCTCTGAGGGACCTATCACCTTTTCCCAGTTCTCTACTTCTACTTAACCTATGTAACAAATTACATACGTGGGATCCTGATCCGGTATCCAATACCCAGGGCGTAGAGAAAACTGAGAAACAGTTCTCGGTAACGAACACACCGGAAGAAGATGCATCAGGATGCTCCTTCTTCGTTTTGGATGGAGTGGGAATCCGGGTATTCAACTATTCCTTGCTCAGACTTATGAAAGTCATAAGATAGAGCGGAACCTAGCCCAGTATAATAAGTAGATTCGGTCAATACATCTCTATTATTATCTTGATTAAGGCGTGTCATTGGTCGCTACCAGGAGAGAGAGAGAAGGGTAATCAATTTTGCGTGCGCTCTTTGCAAGATTAGATTAGTTATTATTTTATCTAATCAGGATGGCTCCCACTATTTTTATCAAATCTTCCTTCAAACCCTAAAAGGTATGATTAGCCGGGATTAATTACACCCTATAAGTTCGCCAATCGTTCGGCCAGGCACGGATTGGTACTCCGAGGGAGTCTCCCTATGCCTTCGCATAGAACTAATTAAATAACCTCGTTTCCGCAGGGGCATCACCAACACCTTTCTTAGACACCTAATGGATCGGCTGATTGTAAAGTCGAAAACTCTCCCAGGAGTAACACTTACTCGTAGTGGGTATCGGGATCCAACTATCATATAGAAGGTATGCAATCTCATTGCAAATTTCAACACTTGAAATTCCCAATATTGTTTATACCCCTTGCATCCGATGATCTTGACGGATGCCAATAAACCATAGGCCGCTAGTCAAGTTCAACCCGTTCGTTTCTTGATTGAATTAAACCCACCCGCACGACCCTTGACGGAGGCCAACAAAATCATACGACTACCCTAATCCAATCGCATCACATGCTGCAAATAAGCACTAATCAGCTACCGCACACTACGCCTTGATGGAGGCTAACAATCGCGGCAAGAATACTAAATAGCACTTATCTAAAATGACGGAGAGCTACGACTGGTTTTGAAGAAAACCTTTAACGTAATGAACTTGATATCGTTGTAGAATCTAGTGTTTTGAAAATGAGTGTTTTGTAGCTTTTGCTAGTTTTGCTAAAGATGTCACTCCTAGTAAAGGGATCTCGGCTCATTCTCCATCGAATGAGGTGCTGGATATTCATCAAGGAATACCACTATGCAAAGCATGAACCAGAGAAGCTATTAAAACAAAAACGAGTGGGTTGTAGCATTTGATAGTTTTGCTAAAGAGGTCATTCCCGGTGAAAGGATCTTGTCTCTTTCCTCATCGAATGAGGTGCTGGATATTCATCAAGGAATACCACTATGAAAATCAAGAACTAGAGCTACCTTTCAAAATTTCGATTCTACAACATCTTTAGGTTTCTTTTCTTTTCATTAATCTCATTAATGAATTCCCATCATTTATGTTTCCCTAAACATCACAGAAAAGAAACAAAAATAGAACGTACGTTTATTCCATCCACATTCGCCACGGGGCCCCGTCATGCACCATTAGGTTACTTAACTAACGGCACAGCGGGGGCTGGACTAGCGCGGGTGCAAAACATAAACAACGTTTATTATATATATCATATATATAGTATTCGTCTCACGTAGTTATATGATCACATCACAGAAGCAGACAGCAGAAGTCAACATATAAAATATTAGATATACTAGGAGGTCCCTGTTTTAAATTAAGCGAATAATGAAAAACACGGATTCCACGGTCGTGATGAATAGCCAAACCCACATCCATAGACCCTTACAAGAGCGGAAAGCAACCTTTCCAATTCTAAAGTTATGAGATCCGGTCTCGACTCCTCGAGATGGTCTCTTACTGAACTCTAGAACCCGGTTACTTATGCTCCCCTCCTTGGGTCTATCCAAATGCGGAAAATTAAATAATATACATCATTGGTGACATCATCCTCAACCTGGAAGTGTCCCAATAAAAGAATATTACATACAAATTTTACTTGAAGGAAAATTGAAAAACTCTCATCTCACGCAAAAACCCCTGGCTATTCATTCACAACGATCCAATATAACATATCACAGCAACATATAACATCACATGTCATCAACGTCAGTAAATATGCGTATCCCAAATTCCGTTGACATATAGAAACGAGATCGGGGATACACCACATATTACACTTACGGTCGCAGAAAAGAAATGAAAAACTACAATAATTAGAATCCGCATTTCTTAGACATCATAAATCCGGAATATCTCATATTCGGAATTTCATGCCTAACCCTATAAACCATGCATTTTAGTCTCATATCGAAAACACTTTTCAATAACTTAGTCGGCTAATTCACAAGATTCCCGACTACCCGATCGAATACTCGTTGGGAAGTTTAGTAGATGACCGCACCCCCGATGCCGTCGACAAAGTGCACTTAGGAGGAACACCGCGGCCGCGAGCACCCGAGTGGATGCTTTTGGCAATGGGGTTCTCCTAAAGTCACTTGGTCGAGGCTATGGGGCGTGGCTACCTAGTAAAGTTATCTGCCGAGTATTCGCATATGATACGCGATTGTGACAGAGTTTTGATCTGAATCGAAACTTCATGGAAAACGATAAATAGAGACTAACATGCTAGATTTACAAACAAACTAGTTTTCACAAAACTAATTTAATGTGGATTCCAACTACTGTATCACATATCAAACTTAAACCCGAAACGATGTAAAAATTACGACTACGAAATACTCCATATTAGCCCCTTAACAAAATAAACATCACATGCAATTTTAGGCTAATCAAACATAACTTGAAACCCCAAAACCAAGACTACAGAACACCAAACAAATTCGAGACAAAATGAAGCATGGGGGGCCGGCGAGGCCGGTCATTTTCATGATCTCGCCGGGTCAATTCAGGAATTTTGGTCTCGAATTTTTGTGGTCTTCTAGTTACATCATATGCAACATTGTACAGTTGTTTAAAAAAATTTCAGAGACCATTTTGAAATTTACAGAAACTTGGTGCTTTCGGATTCGGTTTCGGAGTTATTTTGTTTTCGTAATTCTAACCACATCGTATAATCTTCTAGCTTTGGCTCTGATATCATGTAAGTCAGGCAACCACCCCATCCAATGGGGTCCCGTGGCACCTACAGGTCCCTCAGCAGCTACTTTTTATGCATGCCCCCTCACGAGGACTACAACCCGCCGGAACACCTTCCGGTCTCGGGACACTCTGGGCGTAAGAGGTAAAAGTGTTTGCTAGCACCGCGACGGGGTTTAAACGGGCATCACACATGCAATTTTAAAAATTTCGGGCCCTAACGAACACTAACAAAGATCTTAACTAGAATAATTAGGGTTTCTTCTGATGATATGACAAAACTAATAGAATGGAAGGAGGCTACAACCTTTGATGACCATGTCTTTCTCTTCTAAAGCTCCGGGTTGTAGTCCACGCGACTCCGCTAGGCTCCACTTCAATTTTTAATGAGCCTCCTCCGTGATCTTCGTGTCGAAGATGATCCACCCGAAGTCCCTCTAGCTCAACCTACCTCTTCACTAAACTATCTTTAGTGAAGGAAACACACTACACTTGATTGCTAATCAAGTGTAGGATGGTGAAGTAGGGGTTATGTTTGTTCACTAGGGATCTTACAAGCTCAAGGTTTCACAACACATGTGAGGGATTTGAGCTTGGAGAAGTGAGGTGAAGACGATGGAAGCTAGAGATCAACTCAAGAATGGGCTCAAGAAAGAAAAAGCAAGTGTAGAATGGTTCATCCTTGAGCTCACTTATTCAAGAATGGAATAAATTGCAATAATCAATTGCAACAATGCTTGAATAGTGAGTCAAGATAAATAAACAAATAATAAAAGCCATGCTACACCCATATGCTTCCATTTTCCATCTTATTTATTCTACTTTCCAAAAATAGAAATTACACCATGCTTCATTTTAATATATATATATATATATATATATATATATATCAAATATATATATATTAATATATATCAAGTAAAGAATTAGTGAGCAATAATATTAGTTATGATATAATTATATCAAATATAATATATATATATATATATATATCACATTATTAAATCAACACTTGATTTAATAATCCGGTTATATCACATATAACCGACTAATATCATTTATCTGCATATCACATTATCAAATCAACACTTGATTCGATAATCCGGTTATATCACATATTACCTGATAGATACCAGATAACTGCCAGATCAAAATACGGTACCACATACTCGTATTTAATCAGTCCCCCGCCCAACATATATGCCCGACTTCGTTTTGCTTGAGCTAGGAAACTTCTGTGTGGGACTCTAAAGACTGGTCAATACGCCAGCAGTGGGTGATGATCACATTAGTCACCCACAAGCCGTCAGTAGTACTAGCTGGACATAACAGCTACCCAGGTATTGAGCGATTAGAAAATCAACAAGCAAGCTTGTCCATACTCTCCATGAAGCCTATAAGTAACACTTACCGTACAGTCCGGTCTCTTTATCTGATATGTCACATATCGAGTCTAGGGGTGGTAACGTCAGACCCCAATAACTTGATAAGTCATGCCGATTTATGGCTCATAACGGTTCGAGAAACTACTGATAACGCTAACCAATAAATCTCATCAATAGCCCTGGCCAGGGACTTACTGTTATAGCCAATCGAGCATAGCGCAGTATGTTCATATCAGATTTTTGCATTTTTATACCGTCCAATTTTTATCACATTGCTTATCGGTAGATACTCTTGAGCCGTGTTTGCTAGTCAATTGCAGGATACAGGTTTTCGGTTCTAAAACGGTGAAATTCATGGAAAACACGACCAAATCCGGGTTCCTGCCAACCACTGAGAAAACACGGTCTCCGCTCTTCATCCGTATGTTGCCAGATACCAGTTTAAGAAGACAAAATGTCAAATCAATGTCGTTTTCATGCACAAGGCTCAATGGCAGCACAAGATCCAAGAAATCTACGCGGAGCTCGAGGAAATCATGACAAAAAGTCCACTTCAAAACACCTTTCCCTCAACAGAAATTCTGGAAGAAATGTGGAAGTATTTTCAGAAAACACATAAGCCAAACCACAGACAACATCAGACCAAGGGGGCCTACAAAATTCGATGAGCCAACTCCTCCATTAGGCCGCGGAAACGCGGCCTAAGCATGCTTAGGCTGCGGATCCGCGGCCGTATGGTGGCGACAGACAAAACTTTTCCAGGGGTGTTTTGGTCTTTTTATTTGTATTCTGGTGGTTGCCATAGGTTTTCATTTTTTAGCCTATAAATAGCCCAGAACTTTGTGAAGGATGGGGTCTATATTCTTGTATTTCATTTTCTAGGTTTAGTTGTTTTCTTCTTCCTCTTCTCATCTCTTCTCCATTAAAACTTGTAATGAGCTTGGTGAGTGAAGAATGGTGAATAAAGAAGTTCATTTTATTATCATGCTTGTCTTGTTCTTTTTATAATTACTTGTAATTTTACTTTGTTAACTTAGTTGTTGTTATTTTTCTTGTTGTTTCTTTCTTCTCTCTTTTCTTTATCCTTAAAACAACCATGATGCTTACGCTTGATCCTCGCCAAGGTGAGGTCTCAAATAGCTAGTTGTTATCTTCTAATCTCTTTCTTTCTATCTTCCTCTTTTGTTTTGTTTTATTTTTCCGTATCATGATGTGTGAGTAGTTTCATACTTGTTAGGGTAGGATAAGGGAAGTTTGAGAGAAGGAAATCTCTCTCACTCTTTCCTTGCCCAACAGCTTAATTCGACTCCCGTTAATTGAACCACAATCCGCTCCTTACGACACCCTATCCTACATGATAGCGGTGATTCCGTAGTGAGACCGGTTGTGGTTGAATTAACCGGAGGTTATGGCTAAGAGCCAAGAACGGACGGACAAGCACCAAAAGGAAGAACTTATGCGTTGGAAAGCCTAGCTTACACTCGCAAGTTCCTTCCTAGTCGTGCTAATCCCCGTTGTTGCCGATTACCGTAACACCGATATTAAGAGGGGCAACGAAAGATGTGGGAGACTCCTAACTCAAACTAACCTAATCCTAACCCTAACAAGCTCTCTTTACATATCATTTTACCACTTTGATAATCACAAACAAAATCTGAACCTTCGGACTTAACTCGTTAAAACACATAGAAAAAGATTCCCATCTCCCTGCGGACAACCCGTACTCAACCGGCTAGCTACAAGCGAAACCTTCTTGATTACGGTAGTTAACTAAACTTGAACACGCAGAATCCCTACCAATCAAATGGCGCCGTTGCCGGGGAGACGGTAGTTTATTTCCTTGTGTAATTTCGGGTTAACTTGTGAATATAAATATAACCAAAACAAAAAAATATATATACATTGTAAAAAACCATCTTGTTATTCTTGATTAGTTTTTGTGCAAGTGTGCAGGATAATGCGAAGTTAAAGTTCAGTGCTAAAGAAGTGGAATAATCCAAAATTCAAGTTCAGTGCCAAAGACATGGGAAGATAGACCCACATTTCGCGGCTACATCGCGACGGATCAAAACGAAGCCAAACGGTCTACTGAAAAATCTGGAGCAGTTACAGTGAGCAAATAAAGATTCAGGACATCCAGACAACCAGAGGAGACCGAGACCAGCACCTCCACAAAAATTCAAGGCCCAAGCTCACCATCTTGCCACAGAACCGCGGCCTAAGCACATGTTTGGCCACGGAACCACGGCCATTTAGTGGCTTCAGGGTACCATTTTTTCTGGGTAACTCTCTCTTCTCTCTCCTACTCCTCTGAACTCCACTGAACTGTGTTTTCTGCAGCATTCTTTGCGCAAACTCTTCTCCCCCTTCCAATAAACTGTTCTTGTGCAGGATTCTTTGCGCCGCGCTAAAATAAAAAAATTGTTTGCAGTTGATTTGTTACCGTTTTGCATTCTTTAATACGGACTTAAGGGGCTTGAAACCAATTCAGATTGGGTGGGGATTTCATCACCCTTCCTAGGACCCCAAAAATCACAAAGAGCATATGCATTGTCCATTGTAATTAAAAAAAATACTAGACTTCAGCCCTAAGGACTTCGCGCTCATTAGGAGAAGTTAAACCGTGTTTAGAACCTCGCTTAACGGTATATTGTTTACGGGGTGTCTAGGAAAGTGTTAACGGCGCAACCGCCAAAAGAGAAAGGGTTATTTAATTAAGGAACTTCGCGAAAGCGTTGGAAAACCTTCCCTTATCTCTGCACTTACCTGGCCTCGTGATCAGTATATCTTAAGCCCGTTTCTCGACACTGTTTAACTTCGACAATCAAGTTCTGGAGCAGGTCTAGCAGACCTAGGTGACCCTAGATCTAGGTGTGATTGTGCATATCTTGTTTGTGATTACTTAAGCCGTATATCCGTATATATTTCTGTAAAGATCTTTCTAAAAAAAAAAAATCAAAAAATCAAAAAACTTTTATAAAAACTTGCCTTTTGTCGCCAAATCCATTTTTCACCCACCACCCATCGTTTTCTCCATTGACGTTTTCTTGCCCTCACCTTCTCCGCTTTGACTATACTAAACTCGTTTAGTGTATGTCCGCTTGGACTCGGGACACTAGCGCCCGTCTAATCCGTGTTACGTTAGTCGCTACCGACTACGCGATCGACTCATACGTCGATACTCCGTCCACTCCTCTTTCACCCCTTCCTTTGCCGGCCAACTCCGACGTTGACCGGAATTCTGTTCATACATCTTCACCTTCACCTTCACCAACGTCTTCTTCCGCGATGTCAGGATTTAATCCGAACATCTCTTTGACTACCCCTGGATTGGCTCCACCTCCTACGGAGACCAATAACCCACCACCACCGCCTGTTGTAGCGCCGCAGCGAATTGCGCTACAGGATCGTTTCTATCCCACCCGTTCTGCACTTCCCACCTGCCTTTCTCTTCCACCGGCCAATGGGGACAACTTTGAAATCAAGCCCCACTTCATCAACATGCTTCCACGATTTCATGGGCTTGAATCTGAAGATGCCTATATCTTCATCAACAAATTTCAAAACGTCTGTGCCATGATGAAAACCACCCAACTGTCGGACGATGCTATACGTCTGCGGGTCATTCCGTTCACTTTATGCGATCTTGCTGAAATATGGCTGTATAGCACCGCTTCCCATTCTATATCCAGTTGGGACGAGTTTGTAAAAGTGTTTCTCAGAAAGTTCTATCCGAATCATAAAACCGCAAGGATTCGCAATGAAATCAACCAATTCTCTCAGCTTCCTTCTGAACCCTTCTGGAAGTGCTTTGACCGGTACAAAGACCTTCTTGTTCAGTGTCCTCACCACGGTATAGAGAAATGGCAACTCTGCCAAACCTTATACGAGGGCCTGAACCCAGCAACGAAGCAGTTGTTGGAAACCATCTGTCAGGGCCACTTCCTATCGAAATCGGACGAGGAAGCGTGGCAGTTCTTTGACGACCTTGCGGAGCAAACGCTACAATGGGAGAGCACCAGACCGACTTCTTCTTCTTCTACCTTCACTTCTACCGGTCAGTCTAGGGTAGGAATTCACCAACTTGACGTCTCTATTGCGATGAAAGCTGAGATGGCTGCAATAACGAGAAAGCTTGAAGCGATAGAGAGCAAATTCTCTTCTCCTGCTCCTACCCCTGTTCTTCCCTTTCGTACCATTTGCGCTTGTTGTTCCGATCCTTCTCACTTGACCGAAGAGTGTCCTTACAATCCACCATCGCAAGGACAGGATCAGGTTAATGCTGCATTTCAGCAAAGACCGAGGAATGATCCATACTCTTCCACCTACAATCCCGGTTGGAGGAACCACCCCAATTTCGCCTGGAATCAGAATCAGAATCAATTCCAAGGCAACAATTTCCAAAGGGCCCCTCCACCGCAACAACAAGCGCAACAACAAACTCAGTTTCAGCAGCCCTTCCAACCCCAACCTTTCCAAAATCAGACGAACAACTTTGCACCCAACAATTCTTTTCCACCAAACAACTTTATTCCGTCAAACAACGATAAGGTTTCCTCGCTCGAACGAAGTCTGGAGGCGTTCGTCAAAAAATCGACTCAGTCCACCGCAAACATCCAGTCTTCCATTCAGTCCTTAGTGCAACACACTGCCGCTCACGGGCAAAGCATCAAAACCATCGAGGCCCAGATTGCACAACTGAATGCGGCCTTAAGTGAGCGAGAAAAGGGGAAGCTCCCGTCCCAGCCACTCCCAAATCCCGGTCACCCACAGAATGTACATGTTGCTCTTGAACAACAGAACCATAATGTGAGTGTCGTGACCACACTGAGATCGGGAAGGATGCTGCAAAACAACATTGGCAAACGGATCAATGATGACACCCCGGCCGCTGCTTCTTCTTCTTCTTCTTCTTCTTCTGAGCCTATTCTCCATTCTTCAAAAGGCTCTCATTCCTCTTCTTCTGCTCTGAACGGACCCACTTCTCACTCCACGAAAACACCTATTCTGGGATCCGTTCCAACTCCACAATCTCCTCCTCCAGCATTAGACTCAACCAATTTTAAAATTATTCCATTTCCAAACCGGTTGAGGTCTAACAAACAAAATCCACAGATGGAGAAGATTCTGGAATTATTTAAGCAAGTTAACATTAACATTCCTCTTTTAGATGCTGTCCAACAAGTCCCGTCTTACGCGAAAATCTTAAAGGACTTGTGCACGAAAAAGAGGAAGTCTCAGGTACCCAAGAAAGTTTTCTTGGCTAGTGCTGTGAGTGATGCCCTTACCCAATCTTTACCACAGAAACGTAAGGACCCTGGCTGTCCTACGATTTCAGTTACCATTGGGGATAAGAACATCAACCGCGCACTATTAGATCTTGGTGCCAGTGTTAACCTGCTTCCGTATTCAGTATACGAGCAATTAGGCGTCGGAGAGCTGAAACCCACGCACTGCACTCTCCAAATGGCCGACCGATCGATTACCCATCCTAGGGGTGAGCTAGAGGATGTGTTAATAAAAGTCGGGGACTTCATATTCCCCGTTGACTTCATTGTATTAGACACACAGCCTGTAGCTAACCCCCGGAATCAAATTCCGGTGATACTCGGTCGCCCATTTCTTGCAACCTCAAATGCTGTGATCAATTGTCGCAATGGTTCGATGAACCTCTCTTTTGGAAATATGACGATTGAACTCAACATTTTTAGGTTGGGGAATCAGCCCGCCGAACCTAATGCTCATATACTGGATGTCTGCTCGATCCAGGAGATCACCCCAGAAAAGTGTGAATTCGAGGAGTTTCTGTTTGATCACGATAATCTTGACGCCACTAGTGCGTTTCTCTTCGAACCTGCTGCTGTTTCTGCGCCTGAGAACGACTACGAGTGTTTCACGTTCTTGAACGATCTTAGCCGCTCACAACCCGAGTTTGAATCCTTCGAATTTTCGGATGAGTTACCTGAACCATCCGACTCGGTCGCTTACACTCGTTTTGAACCGTTGCTGGAGTCCTTTGAGTTCGAGACCTCTGCACCAATCTTGCCTTCAATCGTTTCACCTCCGACGCTCGAACTCAAGCCTTTGCCGTCTCACCTTAAGTACGCTTACTTAGGTGAGAACGAGACCCTCCCTGTCATCATTTCGGCTTCTCTAGCTCCCGAGCAAGAGAAAGCCCTTCTCGCGGTCTTGCACAGCAACAGGCAAGCTTTTGGCTGGTCCATGGCGGACATCAAGGGGATTAGTCCCCTGATCGTTGAGCATCACATTCATCTGATGGATGATGCCAAACCAGCCCGGGATCCACAAAGACGTCTCAATCCAGTCATGAAAGAGGCTGTGAAGAAGGAGATCGTAAAATGTCTAGATAGTGGTATCATTTACCCTATCTCTGATAGCCAGTGGGTTAGCCCCATCCACGTTGTCCCCAAGAAGTCGGGCATCACGGTCATAACCAACGAGGCGAACGAGTTAATCCCTACTCGCACCCAAACTGGGTGGCGAGTGTGCATTGATTACAGAAAACTCAACGCCGCAACGCGGAAAGACCACTTTCCGCTACCTTTCATTGACCAGATGCTTGAACGATTGGCCAGACACGAGTACTACTGCTTTCTTGATGGCTACTCCGGCTATAATCAAATTCCCATCACCGAAAAAGACCAGGACAAGAACACTTTCACTTGTCCTTTTGGCACGTTTGCATATCGTCGCATGCCCTTTGGGTTATGCAATGCGCCCGCTACCTTCCAGCGGTGTATGATGGGAATTTTCTCAGACATGGTGGAAAATTTTCTGGAGATCTTCATGGATGATTTCTCCATCTTCGGCGATTCCTTCAACGAGTGTTTGTTGCATCTTGACGCTGTCCTTACCCGATGTAAGGACAAGAATCTCACTTTGAATTGGGAGAAGTGCCACTTCATGGTGCGCGAAGGTATTGTCTTAGGACATATTATCTCGCAAAATGGCATAGAGGTTGACAAAGCAAAGATTGAGGTCATTTCCAATCTACCTCCTCCACGATGCGTCAGAGATATCCGAGCCTTCCTTGGCCATGCCGGTTTCTATAGACGGTTCATCAAGGACTTTAGCAAGATTGCTAGGCCCTTGACTCTTTTGCTGGCCAAGGATACGCCATTCTACTTCAACTCGAGCTGTGTGACTGCCTTCGAGTCACTAAAACGCTCACTCACTTCTGCTCCCGTTCTTTCTTCACCTGACTGGACACACCCATTTAAGATTATGTGCGATGCATCCGACTTTGCCATTGGTGCTGTCCTTGGACAACACATCAACAAGATGCCGCACGTAATCTATTATGCGAGCCGAACCCTGAACGACGCCCAACTCAATTATACAACAACTGAGAAGGAATTCTTAGCTGTTGTATTTGCTTTAGAAAAGTTCAGACCCTACCTCATCGGCTCTCCAGTCATTGTCTACACAGACCATTCTGCTCTGCGCCATCTTTTTGCGAAGAAAGATGCAAAATCTCGGTTAATCCGTTGGATCCTCTTGCTTCAAGAGTTTGACCTTGTCATTAAGGACAAACGAGGATGTGAAAACGTGGTTGCCGACCATCTCTCGCGACTTCCTTCTTCGCCTTCGCTTCCAATTCCGATCAACAACGTTTTCCCGGATGAACAACTCTTGACAGTATCTTGCGAACCCTGGTTCGCAGATATTGTGAACTATTTGGCCACGGGATTACTACCGACTGAATGGTCAAGTCAGGACAGACTTCGCTTCTTATCCCAAGCAAAACACTTTTACTGGGACGAACCCTATTTGTTCAAGTACTGTCCCGACCAGATTATTCGTCGGTGTGTCCCTGACGAGGAATTCAAGAGTGTGCTGTCATTTTGCCATGATCAAGCGTGTGGCAGGCATTTTGGCCCCAGAAAGACAGCTGAGAAGATCTTGCAATGTGGTTTCTACTGGCCACAACTCTTCAAAGACGCTCATGACTATTGCAAGACTTGCTCCCGGTGCCAACACATGGGCCGGATATCCCGGAGGAACGAGATGCCGCTCCAACCGATCTTGGTTGTGGAGATTTTCGATGTTTGGGGGATAGATTTCATGGGGCCGTTTCCCAGCTCTTTTGGGAACTTGTACATCCTTCTCGCTGTTGATTACGTCTCTAAATGGGTCGAGGCTGTGCCCAGCCGGACTAACGATAACAAGGTTGTCGTTAGGTTCCTTAAAGAAAACATTTTCTCCCGGTTTGGGCACCCCCGAGCGATCATTAGCGACAATGGAAGTCATTTCTGCAACAAGACTTTCGAGGCCTTGATGCGGAAATACTCCATTAATCATAAGCTTTCTACGCCCTACCACCCCCAAACCTGGGGGCAGGCCGAAGTTTCAAATCGGCAAATCAAGCAGATACTGGAGAAGATGGTTTCCAAGAACCGTAAGGATTGGTCGCTGAAACTCACGGATGCCCTTTGGGCATTTCGAACCGCTTATAAGACCGACCTTGGCATGTCTCCCTATCGGCTTGTGTACGGAAAAGCCTGCCACCTACCTGTCGAAATAGAGCTTCGCGCATTTTGGGCGATAAAGGAGCTGAATCTGTCTCTCGAAGATGCGAGCAGCCATCGGAAGCTGCAGTTGAACGAACTGAGCAAGCTTAGGGATGAGGCTTACGATAACGCGGTTGTCGTTAAGAACCGAACGAAGGTGTTTCACGATAAACACCTTTTGCGCAAAACTTTCGTACCTGGTGAGCAGGTACTGCTTTACGACACCCGACTTCACTTCCATCCAGGAAAGCTCAGATCTCGCGGGAAAGGGCCGTATTTTGTACGGAATGTGTATCCGCATGGCGCTGTGGATTTGGAAAATCCAAAGGACGGTTCATTTTTCAAAGTGAACGGACACCGACTTAAACCGTACCTTAGCGCCGAACCAACAGAGGAGCTCCTGTTCTTACAGGAGCCGGTTTACCCTGCATAATCTTCCTCTGCCTACCACCAAACTTCGGTTATCCAGCCAAGAACAGTGGACACTGTTCCAAATAAGTTTGGGGGTATGTACAAACCATTTTATATATATTTGTGTATATTCTTTTTCTTTTCTATAAAAACAAAAACAAATAAAAATTGTGTATCGCTAACCGACATTTTTGACCCTTCAAATGATCTCTTCATGCAATGACAGTGAGGACACTGTCCAGTTTAAGTTTGGGGGTACGCTCGGTACGCATTTCTTACCTTAGCATTCATATGTATATTTTGCATCTGCATATTAAAATCCATAAAATCCATAAAAATCTGAAAATTTTCTAAAAACATAAAAACTTTTCTGTCAAGTTAGCTAGTGGGAGGACTCTGATTCAACATTTCGATGGTTTTGTTTGATAAAATAAGAATAACTAAATCTTATGTTTAGATTTTGAAAAACCTGAAAGATAACCCTCCTTTAAAGTTAACTATAGCTGATATACATCTTTACATCATGTTAGTTATATGTATGCCCTAGAGGCCATTACTGTACATACGATTTATATTGTAGTGGATGCTTGGACATATATAGGGAGGACTTTCTTGCTCGACATGATAGTATGCTATCTGGTTGTACTTTATCTTAACATGTACTCTGATTGTCTCTATATTACGTTATGATAAAAGCCCTTAGGATATGTACTCGACTACTGGGACTATGATGAGATCATACTAGTGGGGCCACGGTAGTCGACGAGTACATCCTATAATTGTTCCTAGTCGTGGGTGTATCGAGACAGGGCATCGATGCACCAGAGTAGACTAGCGTATACGCATCTTGACCCATATGATGGGCGATGGATGATCCCATATCCATCGGTGTTTGATATCAAGGATGGTGTACGGGTGCTCAGTGAAGACTGGGTACACTGGACGGACTCGCCGAGAACTCCCATATGGTATTATACCATACGTCAGATGGCAGTTCTCCGGTGACACTGGTACAGAGTAGTCTGTTGACCCGAGATCGTCATAGAGTCTTATGTGATTCCCACTGTGCTTTGATTTCCATCATACCACGTCCAAGAGGGCGTGCAAAAAGGTGGCTTTTGGGTACAGTCACGAATCACATGGAGGCAATGAGCGATAGGAGGGGATTCGTCTCTCCCGGTATAGGGAGTTGATGTTGTGCTGTGTTCGATTGGCTATAACCGGAAATCCCTGGCCAGGGTTGCTGAGATTTACTGGTAAGTGTTATCAGTAGTTTCTCGAACTGTTATAGACCTCAAATCGACACGACTTATCAAGCTACTGGGGTCTGACGTTTACCACCTCTAGGAGAGATATGCAACATATCAGACGACGAGACCGGACTGTACGGGAGTGTTACTGTTTGGATTCACAGGAGAATGTAAAGGCTTGCTTGTTGATCATCTGAGCGCTCAATACCTGGGTAGCTGTTACGTTTAGCTGACCGCTTGCAGCTTGTGGGTGTTTGATATGATCATCACCTACTGCCGGCGTATTGACGATTCTTTAGAGTCCTACACAGAGGTTTCTTGACTCAGGCAAAATGGAGTAGGGGCACATATGTGATATGTGCGGGACCGAGGATAATGCGATATGTGATACCGTATTCTATTCTCGCGATATTTGATATCAGCCGGGTTATCGGATCAAGTGTTGATTCGATGAATCGGTACGGATATATATTAGCCGGTTATATGCGATATAGCCGGATTGTCGGATCAAGTGTTGATTCGATAATTTAATGTATAATAATATATATGATATATTAAATTGCATTAACTAATATTTGCTCACTAAAAGATTCTTTTTCTCACTCGGGTAATACATTGATATATATGCGATATATGCTAAATGTATTATTTTATTTTGTTACGATAAATATTATATATGTGATATATAATATTGTAACATGATATGATAACTAATGCAACTTGTTTAGTGGAGTTTAAACATGATTAGGGTTTGGATTAGGGTTAAGCTTTCTAGATGTTTCTAGAAGCTTTTCTTTTTGTCATGATAAAGATATTTTCAAGTGAGTCATGCTTTAACCCAACCCAAACCCTAACCCTAGTCAATTCTCTACAATGGTTAAGTCAACCATGGTTGCATTATTCTTCATATTAATCCTTTTCCTATTCATCACAAAAGGATTCTTATCATGTTCATCTTCTTCTTCCTTCATTCTTTCATGAAAAAGCTTGCTAGATTTTTCCAAAGTGATGAATAAATATGAGAAAAAGATAAATAAAGAGAGCAAAAATCCTACTTCATCATTCTCATCTTCCCTTGCCATTTAGATGAGGGTGTTCACATCATTTCATGAGTGTTAGCTTGTGTTAAAGAAACATCAAGGTAGATCATCTTAGTATCGAAGATCGGAAGCAAAGGTTGCGTCTTTCTCTTCGTGGAACCTCTCGAGAGTCCGGATCCCGATGATCGCAGCGAAGGGACCACAACACGGAGCATATGAAGTGAAGGACCGAATCTACAAAGGTTGTAATCCCTCTCACTTAGTGTTAAAGTGTTTAGCATGCTTGTTTTCGCCTAATCTCTAGTTTAAAGTTCCGTATTCGGGTTGTTCGGCACGGCTAAATTTTTAATCGGGCATGGTTGATGCCTCGTAGACCCTTGTGCGCGTGCCTAGCAACCCTACAGTGGTATCAGAGCCAAGCTAGAGCTTTAGGCGAAGACTAGACAAAGTTTAAAGTCCGATCGAACCCGTAAAACCCGATAAAACCCACTTTCTGGAAATTTTTTCAAAACTGTGATTTTTCCATATTAAAAATATGCAGAAAATTAAGCAGGGTCTAATATGAATTACTGTGAAATACGGGGGCCTAATTCAATTAAACCACCGCGGAACCGCGGCACGATCCTGGCATGTGCGGCGGTTCCGCGGTCGTACGGCCTCCTATTGCATTAATTTTTGCGCAGTAATTCCTATTTTCTGGTGCTGAGTTCTTTAGGAATTTTTAATATCTTTTCAACTGTTGAATTATCTGGGTTGTATTGGGGACTTAAAGATTCAATCGGATTTTATAATTTTGTTTAGTTTGTCCGGATAACTTTTAGAAACTGTTAAAAAGTTCGAACGGATATCAATAACTCACTTTTTCCTCTGTCGGAAAATTTTTCAAAAGTTGGATTTTTTTCTCGTGTTTAAGAATGTTCTAAATCGTGCAAGTAACTCGGTGGACCCTCTAGAAGACAACAAACCTTAACTCGATTATGTGACCGTCTTGAACTGCCTTTTGAACCTTTGGGTTTAGGGCAGTACGGCGTGCCACATGTGAGGCGTTGGCTTGACCCTTCTACGGCTGGACCATTGGTACTGTGGCATGTGATGGATGTTTTTAAACTGATTTCAAGTGTTGAGATATATTGGGGAAATCTTGGGTGCTTGATGATTCGATCGGAATGTTTAACTTTTTCTATTTATCTGGAATGTGATACAATATTTGGAATCCACAGGTAGTTATGAGATAACTAATTTGAATAATATAAACATAGCAGTTTAGTCTCAGTTGATCGGTTGCTACGGAATTTTGATGTGATCAAAAGTCCGTCGCAATCACGTAGCGTACGCGGATACTCGCCGGGTAATAAAGTTTGCGACGAGCATTCGATCAGGATGTCGGGAATCTTGTTGAATTGGCCGACTTGATATTGAAAAGAGTTTTCGATAATGAGACTAAAATGCGGGGTTTATAATTGTTAGGCATGCGATGTCTAAGGAATTCATTTGGTTAGGCATGCGATGTCTAAAGAGGTTGCGGATTCCAACTGTTGTAGTTTTACACTTTCTTTTCTGTGACCGTAAGCGTAGTATGTGGTGTATCGCCGGCTTCGTTGCTATACATCAACGACAATCGGGATACGCATACTTGCTTACGTTGATGATATGTGATATTATGTGTTGCTGTGATATGTTATATTGGATCGTCGCGTTTGAATAGCCGGGGGTTTTATGTGAGATGAGAGTTTTTTCTTTTTCATTCATGTAAAATTCATTTGTATGTAATATTCTTTTATTGGGGCACTTCCAGGTAGCGGAAGCTGTCACCGTTGTATATTATTTACTTTTCCGCATTAGGTAGACCCAAGGCGGGGAGCACAAGTAACCGGGTTCTAGGGTCCAGTGGGAGACCATCTCGAGGAGTCGAGACCGGGTCTCCTAACCCTAGAATTGGCAGTGTTACTTGCCGCTCTCATAGGGGTCTAGGAATGTGGGTTTGGCTATTCATCGCGACAGTGGAATCCGTGTTTTATACATGCTCGTATTGAAAACACGGACGTCCTAGTATATCCAATATTTCATATATGTTCTTCTGCTGCAATGTTCTGTGATGAGATTATATTACTGCCTGTGACGAATGTTTATATTATATATATGAGATATATGTTATATTGCAGATTTCATTTCAAAAAGAGATGCTTGTGAAGCATAATAAAATGGGACTTCATTAATGAGATTAATGAAATAAAAGAAACCTAAGATGTTGTAGAAACTTGTTTAAAACCTGGTAGCTCTAGTTCTTACTTTGCATAGCGGTGTTCCTTGTAGAACATCCAGCACCTTATTCGATAAGGAAAGGACCGAGATCCCTTCACCGGAAGTGACTTCTTTAGCAATAACTGGCAGATGCTACAAACTCGGTTTGTCTTTTGATTGCTTCTATAGTTCTTGCTTTGCATAGTGATATTTGTGAAATATCCTGCACCTTATTCGATGAGGAAAGGGCCGACGATCCCTTCACCGGGAGTGACCCCTTTAGCAAAACTAGAAAAGCCTAAAAAACACTCCATTTAAAATCACTCGATTCTACAACGATATCAAGTTCATTACGCAAAGGGTTTTCTGAAAAACCCGTCGTAGCCCTCCGTCATTTCAGATAAGTACTAGTTAGTATTCGTGCTACGTTTGTTGACCATGTTAAGGCGTAGTGTGCGGTAGCTGATTAGTGCTTATCTGTATAAGCATATGATGCGATTGGATTAGGGTAGTCGTGCGACTTTGTTGACCATGTTAAGGGTCGTGCGGGTGGGTTTATTTCAATCGGGAAATGACGGGTTGAACTTGACTAGCACTTATGATTTGTTGACCATGTTAAGGTCATATAGCTGCTAGGGGCAAAATATTATTGGGAATTTCAAGTGTTGAAATTTGCAATGAGATTGCATACCTTCTATGAGATAGTTGGATCCCGATACCCGCTGCGAGTAAGAGTTACTCCTGGGAGAGTTTTACACATTACAATTAGCCGATCAAGTAGGTGTCTAGAAAGGTGTCAACGGGGTTACGCCCCTGGGAAAACGAGGTTTACTTTAATTAGGTTCGTGCGAAAGCACGGGGGACCTCCCTCAAAGTACCGACACTGGCCTGGCTGAAAGATTGGCGAACTTGTAGCGTGTAATTAATCCAGGCTAGTCTTTCCTTTTAGGGTTTGAAGAAAGATTTGATTAAAACAGTGGGAGACATCCTGATTAGATATATTAGATAACCAATCTAATCTTGCAAGAGCATACGCTGAGTGTTTTCTTCTCTCTCTCTCCAGATAGTGACCATATCACGCCTTAATCAAGATAATAAAATGGATATATTGACCGAACCCGCTTGTTATACTGAGCTGGGGAACGTTGGTCCCGCTCCAACTTATAATTGTTATAGGACAGAGCAAGAAATTGGGGAATACCAGATTTCCCGTGCCGCCCAAACGAAGAAAGTGCATGTTGATGCATCATCTTCGGGTATGTTCATTACACAGAACTGTTTCTCAGTATCCTTTACGTCCTGGGTATGTGATACCGGATCAGGATCCCGTATATGTAATCTGTTACATGGGCTACAGATAGGTAGAGAACTGAGAACGGGTGATAAGTTTCATGAGACAGAAAACGGTGCAATTGTTGCAGCCAAGTCTGTTGGTCACTATCATCCTGTATTACCTGAATACATTGATTCTGAACAAATGTTATTAGATACCGAACCTGATATACAAAATCATATCAGTCTCTTTATTAGTAAAGAAAGGATATAATTTTGTATTGTTGGATAATGTTTTGAACATTTCCTATATCAAGAGTTGATCGGTTCAGGCACGTTATCTAAAAGCATTGTCGTTCTAAATCAAACTACAGTTCTTAGAATACGGAACACACACAAGAGAAAGAGTTTAGAAATGAACGAATCCTTCTTGAGGTATTGTAGACTAGGTCATATCAATGCGACCCGACTAGCTAAGTTACATATAGATGCATATTTAAAATTAGTTTGAATTTACATCTTGTGAAACTTGCCGGTCATGTCACAAAGATAAGATGACCACAGCTCTGTTTATTGGAAACAGAGAAAGAGTTAGTGAACTCTTGGGATTGATACATGTTGATGTATGAAAGTCTCCTGTCTACACATGCCAAGACTGGTTCTTTGTACTTCATTACATTCTCTGATAATCTCTCAAGATTCAGACATGTGTTCCTGTTGAAACACAAGTCCGAACCTTTTGAGATATTCACAGAATATAAGTTAGAAGTAGAGAACCAAAATACGGGTATAAGTATTATGTCCTTTGATGAGATCAAGGAGGAGAATACTTGAGCACGGAATTCCTGGACTATTCTAAAGGAGAATGGGATTCTCTCTCAGCATTACTCCTCCGTATACACCACATCACGTCGGTGTATCGGGGCGGAGCAATCACACCCTATATGATATGGTGTGCTCTATGATGAGTACTGCTGAGTTTCCTATTTTCCTTTTGGGAGTTATGCACTTGTGAAGTTGCATACCTATTGAATAGGGTTCAAATCAAATCAGATGCCTACCACTTCATATGTGATATGGAAAGGGAAGAGCCCATATCTTAAGTTTGTTAAGATTTGGGGTTGTTCGGCCTATGTATAAAAGCAAAATCCGGAAAAGTTCGAGGCAAGGTCTGTTATGTACAACTGGAAAGGTTCCAGCTATACAAAATACAGCAGATGATTTGGTACAGCCAAAGGATTCAGTAGATACCAACGAACCTCGGCCTCTCCGCCGATCTAGTAGGGTTCCTCACCCACCTGAGAGATACTTTGGTTTCTCTATGACAGTGGGAGCGAGGATTGCATCATGAGATGATGACCCAACTAGTTTCGAGCTGGCCATCAGGAGTGGGACTCTGTAAGAATGGCTGGGTGCTTATCAATCTGAGATGGAATCCTTATACACCAACAAAGTATGGACTTTGGTTGCTTTATCTGAAGGGTTAAATCCCCATCAGGAGCGAGTATATCTTGAGAAGATTACTTGGTGTACATGGAAAAGTTGAGACTTTCAAAGCTATGCTTAAGTCCATCCAGATCCTACTTGCCACGGCTACATACCATGACTACGATATCTGGTGGTTGGGTGTCATGACTGCTTTTCTAAGTGATGTTTTAGAAAAGAACGTCTATAAGTACACAGCCAGAGGGCTCGTAGACAGTGGGAGCAGCGGAAACGTGTGCAAGATGTTTATATGATAAAACAGGCATCACGGAGTTGGAACATCTGTTTTGATGTGGTAGTCAAAGAGTTTGAATTCATCAAAATGGTAGATGAACCTTGTATATACAAAAAGGTAGTAGAGAGTATGATGGTGATCCTCGTAGAGTACGTAGATGACATACTCTTGATAGGGAAGGAGTTTCCTATGCTACGCTCGGTCAATCTCCGCTTATCACAAGGATTCTCCATATAGGATCAAGATGATACCTCCTAAATCCTGGGTTTTGGATCTATGAGATAGATCTAATTGGATGTTAGGATACTCACTAGTTGTAGTGAGATGGTATCAATCGATCCTAGGGAGAATCACTGGAAAGGTTCCAGGCTGATAAGGACGACTGCATGTCAGTCGCAGGCTTGTCTATACCCTCAGTGGAGGGACGGTATGTTAGAAGAGTTCCAAACTAGATACCGTGACATACTAGACGATTAAAGGCAAGATACATCGTTACCAAGGATACTACCAAAGAGGCAGTCTGGATTTATAAGTTCATAAAATGAACTTCGTTCCTACCATTGTGTGACAATGGAGTTGTGGCTTTAGCCAAGGAACTACCGTCCCATCAGAAATCCAGATATAATTCTTAGGCAGTGTCACCTGATGATGGAGATAGTTGATCTCCAGGGAGATCGAGGTTAGGAGAGTAGACACAGAGGACAACAGCGCGAATCCACTCACAAAGGCCTTTTTCCCAGTAGAGACTTTTATGGGATGGTTGAGTATGAGATACTTCAACCGCAGCTAATTGTTGGGTATGCGATACCATAACAGATGGCCCTAGTGCAAGTGGGAGATTGTTAGTTATATGTATGCCCTAGAGGCCATTACTGTACATACGATGTATATTGTAGTGGATGCTTGGACATATATAGGGAGGACTTTCTTGCTCGACATGATAGTATGCTATCTGGTTGTACTTTATCTTAACATGTACTCTGATTGTCTCTATATTACGTGTTGATAAAGCCCTTAGGATATGTACTCGACTACTGGGACTATGATGAGATCATACTAGTGGGGCCACGGTAGTCGACGAGTACATCCTATAACTGTTCCTAGTCGTGGGTGTATCGAGACAGGGCATCGATGCACCAGAGTAGACTAGCGTATACGCATCTTGACCCATATGATGGGCGATGGATGATCCCATATCCATCGGTGTTTGACATCAAGGATGGTGTACGGGTGCTCAGTGAAGACTGGGTACACTGGACGGACTCGCCGAGAACTCCAAGATGGTATTATACCATACGTCAGATAGCAGTTCTCCGGTGACACTGGTACAGAGTAGTCTGTTGACCCGAGATCGTCATAGAGTCTTGTGTGATTCCCACTGTGCTTTGATTTCCATCATACCACGTCCAAGAGGGCGTGCAAAAAGGTGGCTTTTGGGTACAGTCCCGAATCACATGGAGGCAATGAGCGATAGGAGGGGATTCGTCTCTCCCGGTATAGGGAGTTGATGTTGTGCTGTGTTCGATTGGCTATAACCAGAAATCCCTGGCCAGGGTTGCTGAGATTTACTGGTAAGTGTTATCAGTAGTTTCTCGAACTGTTACAGACCTCAAATCTACAAGACTTATCAAGCTACTGGGGTCTGACGTTTACCACCACTAGGCGAGATATGCAACATATCAGACGACGAGACCGGACTGTACGGGAGTGTTACTGTTTGGATTCACAGGAGAATGTAAAGGCTTGCTTGTTGATCTTCTGAGCGCTCAATACCTGGGTAGCTGTTACGTTTAGCTGACCGCTTGCAGCTTGTGGGTGTTTGATATGATCATCACCTACTGCCGGCGTATTGACGATTCTTTAGAGTCCTACACAGAGGTTTCTTGACTCAGGCAAAACGGAGTAGGGGCACATATGTGATATGTGCGGGACCGAGGATAATGCGATATGTGATACCGTATTCTATTCTCGCGATATTTGATATCAGCCGGGTCATCGGATCAAGTGTTGATTCGATGAATCGGTACGGATATATATTAGCCGGTTATATGCGATATAGCCGGATTGTCGGATCAAGTGTTGATTCGATAATTTAATGTACAATAATATATATGATATATTAAATTGCACTAACTAATATTTGCTCACTAAAAGATTCTTTTTCTCACTCGGGTAATACATTGATATATATGCGATATATGCTAAATGTATTATTTTATTTTGTTACGATAAATATTATATATGTGATATATAATATTGTAACATGATATGATAACTAATGCAACTTGTTTAGTGGAGTTTAAACATGATTAGGGTTTGGATTAGGGTTAAGCTTTCTAGATGTTTCTAGAAGCTTTTCTTTTTGTCATGATAAAGATATTTTCAAGTGAGTCATGCTTTAACCCAACTCAAACCCTAACCCTAGTCAATTCTCTACAATGGTTAAGTCAACCATGGTTGCATTATTCTTCATATTAATCCTTTTCCTATTCATCACAAAAGGATTCTTATCATGTTCATCTTCTTCTTCCTTCATTCTTTCATGAAAAAGCTTGCTAGATTTTTCCAAAGTGATGAATAAATATGAGAAAAAGATAAATAAAGAGAGCAAAAATCCTACTTCATCATTCTCATCTTCCCTTGCCATTTAGATGAGGGTGTTCACATCATTTCATGAGTGTTAGCTTGTGTTAAAGAAACTTCAAGGTAGATCATCTTAGTATCGAAGATCGGAAGCAAAGGTTGCGTCTTTCTCTTCGTAGAACCTCTCGAGAGTCCGGATCTCGATGATCGCAGCGAAGGGACCACAACACGAAGCATATGAAGTGAAGGACCGGATCTACAAAGGTTGTAATCCCTCTCACTTAGTGTTAAAGTGTTTAGCATGCTTGTTTTCGCCTAATCTCTAGTTTAAAGTTCCGTATTCGGGTTGTTCGGCACGGCTAAATTTTTAATCGGGCATGGTTGATGCCTCGTAGACCCTTGTGCGCGTGCCTAGCAACCCTACACATCACACTACACGTGTCGTGAGTTTTTGGAAATTAGATGACAAGTCTTTTTATGTCTAAAAACTTTTAAACAGATAAATGATTTTCTGAGGATCAAATAGGTTTGTTCTGAAATAAGTAATGTCAAGAATAGTTTATGAAGTAAAGCGAATATGAAGGAATGTTATTGATGCCGTAATTGGAACTATGTCTGAAAAATAACCCATCTGAAACTTGATTGAAATGATTACACACCGAACCCACTAAACACGTCTTTTATCCAAAAAAATAATTGAAGTGCCGGTTATATCTCCGTTCGTATTAAATCATCATGATTTTTCACGCCAAGCTGTCTTTTGTTTTTGGACCTAGGTAACTTGAGTAATTAAGTCCGCTGGGGTGTTTCTACACCTAATGCCCTAAAACCAACTGGTTTGGGTGCATTGGCCCAAAGCTCGCTAAGAAGCCTAGAAAGTCCAGATTAAAACAAAGTCAAGCAAGTGTTCTCTCCGAGTTAAAATTCCTAACGGTTCTTTTTGTGAGAATAATCTTGATAAAATACAGGCTTTTATAAAAATTTTAGCGGAGATATGAAGGTTTTATTCTATGATAAAGACTATTGCACGTTCACAGAGGTGTGTATAAAATGAAAACAAGAAAAAGGTGGAGTGAAAAATAAGACCTAGTTTCTTGTTAAGGAAAATAGAAATTCTGAAGTTGAAACTTTACTGGAAAACGAAACTTGAAAAATGCTTAACTCTTTATAAAACTTGTGTGATCCTTTTAAAATTGTTATCATTGCTTTATTGTTTGACATGATGACTTTATTCGACCCTTCTGAAACTTAACGACACTATTTGCACTGCACGTAAAGACATATAAAAGCTGTAGTTAAATAAGAAGTGAGGTGTGAAAAATAAAGGTTCGATAGTCTAGACTTAGGATAATAGAATTGTTATTTTCTGAAACAAAACTTTAGGATTTGAATCTTAGTTATTTTACAAAACCAACTTTACCGGATTTTGTGGATAGTATCCGCTGAAAACCCTCAGGAGACAACACTCCTCCTACTAGGGACACCTAGAGGTTTAACCGCTTGTTGCACATGCTCAGTGCAATCGCGTTCCCTGCGAAAGTGAGGTTAGGAAATTTTTTGTGAATAAATTGGCTTTGCTCGGGACGAGCAAATGATAAGTTTGGGGGTATTTGTTCATATCAGATTTTTGCATTTTTATACCGTCCAATTTTTATCACATTGCTTATCGGTAGATACTCATGAGCCGTGTTTGCTAGTCAATTGCAGGATACAGGTTCTCGGTTCTAAAACGGTGAAATTCATGGAAAACACGACAAAATCCGGGTTCCTGCCAACCACTGAGAAAACACGGTCTCCGCTCTTCATCCGTATGTTGCCAGATACCAGTTTAAGAAGACAAAATGTCAAATCAATGTTGTTTTCATGCACAAGGCTCAATCGCAGCACAAGATCCAAGAAATCTACGCGGAGCTCGGGGAAATCATGACAAAAAGTCCACTTCAAAACACCTTTCCCTCAACAGAAATTCTGGAAGAAATGTGGAAGTATTTTCAGAAAACACATATGCCAAACCACAGACAACATCAGACCAGGGGGGCCCACAAAATTCGAAGAGCCAACTCCTCCATTAGGCCGCGGAAACGCGGCCTAAGCATGCTTAGGCCGCGGATCCGCGGCCGTATGGTGGCGGCAGACAAAACTTTTCCAGGGGTGTTTTGGTCTTTTTATTTGTATTCTGGTGGTTGCCCTAGGTTTTCATTTTTTAGCCTATAAATAGCCCAGAACTTTGTGAAGGAAGGGGTCCATATTCTCGTATTTCATTTTCTAGGTTTAGTTGTTTTCTTCTTCCTCTTCTCATCTCTTCTCCATTAAAACTTGTAATGAGCTTGGTGAGTGAAGAATGGTGAATAAAGAAATTCATTTTATTATCATGCTTGTCTTGTTCTTTTTATAATTGCTTGTAATTTTACTTTGTTAACTTAGTTGTTGTTATTTTTCTTGTTGTTTCTTTCTTCTCTCTTTTCTTTATCCTTAAAACAACCATGATGCTTACGCTTGATCCTCGCCAAGGTGAGGTCGCAAATAGCTAGTTGTTATCTTCTAATCTCTTTCTTTCTATCTTCCTCTTTTGTTTTGTTTTATTTTTCCGTATCATGATGTGTGAGTAGTTTCATACTTGTTAGGGTAGGATAAGGGAAGTTTGAGAGAAGGAAATCTCTCTCACTCTTTCCTTACCCAACAGCTTAATTCGACTCCCGTTAATTGAACCACAATCCGCTCCTTACGGCACCCTATCCTACATGATAGCGGTGATTCCGTAGTGAGACCGGTTGTGGTTGAATTAACCGGAGGTTATGGCTAAGAGCCAAGAACGGACGGACAAGCACCAAAAGGAAGAACTTATGCGTTGGAAAGCCTAGCTTATACTCGCAAGTTCCTTCCTAGTCGTGCTAATCCCCGTTGTTGCCGATTACCGTAACACCGATATTAAGAGGGGCAACGAAAGATGTGGGAGACTCCTAACTCAAACTAACCTAATCCTAACCCTAACAAGCTCTCTTTACATATCATTTTACCACTTTGATAATCACAAAAAAAATCTGAACCTTCGGACTTAACTCGTTAAAACACATAGAAAAAGATTCCCATCTCCCTGCGGACGACCCGTACTCAACCGGCTAGCTACAAGCGAAACCGTCTTGATTGCGGTAATTAACTAAACTTGAACACGCAGAATCCCTACCAATCACAGTATCAACTACGAATACCTAGAGAGACAAAACCCCTCTTATCGCTCATTGCCTCCATGTGACTCAGGACTTTACCCAAAATCCACCTATTTGCACGACACTTTTGAGCCGAGGTAGGGAGGAAATCAAAGTACAGTGGGAGCCACACAAGACTCTATGACGATCTCGGGTGTACAGACTAACCTGTACCAGTGTCACCAGAGAACTTCTATACGACCATGGGTATAGTACCAACTAGGATCTCGGTGAGTCATGTTCGGTGTTCCCATTCTCTAATGAGCACCTGTGTACAATCTTTGATGTCAAACACCAATGGATATGAGATCAACCATCGCCCCCATACAGGGTCAAGAAACGTACACACTAGTCTACTCTAGAATATCGATGCCCTGTCTCGATATACCCTCGACTAGGAAGAATTAAAGGATATGCTTGTGGACTACCCAGGTCCCAGTAGTATGACCCGCATCATAGTCCTGATAGTCAAGCCTAGATCTAAGGGCTTTATCAACATGTATATGAGAGACGGTATAATAATACCAGTGAACATGTTAAGATAAAGGCAACCAGATATCATACTATCATGTCGAGCAAGAAAGTCCTCTATATATATGTCCAAGCATCCACTATAATATACATTAATGTACAATAATGGCATCTAGGGCATACATATCCCTAACAAGAGCCTATGCTTCGCCACATTGTCACACAGTGAGAACCCCCCATAGGTCGACATCCAATGCCTAGTAGCTCTGATACCATGAAAGTGTTTGTTTGCACCACTACTGGGTTTTACTAGCATCAAGCATGCCATTTTAAAAAAAATTGGGGTGCTAATCAACAGTAACCTAGAATCTAACTAGATAGATTAGGGTTTAAACTTTGATATAACATAAACTAAAATAGGAGAAGGATGCTACAACCTTTGTAGAACGTTTCCTTCTCTTCTCAAGCTCCGTGTAGTAGTCCACGCGACTCCACTAGGCTCTACTTGAAGTTGGATCGAGCTTCCTTTGCGATCTTCGTGCCGAAGATGATCCATTCGAAGCTCCGCTAATCCAAGCTACCTCTTCACTAAACTCTTTAGTGAAGGAAACACACTACACTTAATTGCGAATCAAGTTTAAGATTGTGAAGTAGGGGTTTTGTTTGCTCGCTAGTGTACTCACAAGCTTAAGGTTTCACAACACATGTGAGGGATTGAGCTTGGAGGAGGTGAGGAGGAAAATGAAGAGAGCTAGAGAGCAAGAGCTCATTATATGAGCTCAAGAAAAAAGGCTAAGGCAAAAAAATGAACCAACAACCAAAATGGCTCTACACCTGCTCACTTATTGAAGCATAGATAAATTTCCAATAAATTTATTCAATCATGCTTCAATAGTGTTGCAAGACCAATATATAAATAATAAAAGCCATGCCTTGCACATCCCTCAAAACTCTCCCTATTTTTCACCTCATATTCTATTTTCACAAAATAGAAAATCTAACCTTGCTTCAAATAATATATATATATATATATCATATATATATTAATATATATATTATGAAGAAAATAATTAGTGAGCTAAATATTAGTTAATATATAATTATATCAAATATAAATATATATCATATTATTAAATCAACACATGATTTAATAATCCGGTTATATCACATATAACCGACTAATATCATTTATCTGTATATCACATTATCAAATCAACACTTGATTCAATAATCCGGTTATATCACATATAACCTAACCGATAACAAATAACTGCCAGATTAAAATACGGTATCCCATACTCGAATTTAATCAGGCCCTGCACATATCAGCATATGTGCCCTGCTTCGTTCGCTTGAACTAGGAAACTTCTGTGTAGGAATCTAAAGACTCGTCAATACGCCAGCAGTAGGTAATGATCACATCAGTTACACATAAGCCGTCAGCGGTACTAGCTGGACGTATCGGCTAGCCAGGTATTGAGGGAATAGAAGATCAACAAGCAAGCTTGTTGTTAGTTGTATGTATGCCCTAGAGGCCAGTATTGTACAGATGATGTATATTGTATTAGATGCTTGGACATATATAGAGATGACTTTCTTGCTCGATATGATAGTATGCTATATGGTTGCTCTTTATCTTAACATGTACACTAGTCTCTTTAAACTGTCTTATGGTTACATGTTGATAAAGCCCTTAGGATGTGTACTTGATTACCTAGACTATGATGCAGATCATACTAGTAGGGACATGGTAGTCCATGAGTACATCCTTCAAGGTCCCTAGTCGTGGGTGTATCGAGACGGGGCATCGATATACCAGTGTAGACTAGCGTATACGCTTCTCGACCCATGAGATGGGCGATGGATGATCCCACATCCATTGGTGTTTGACATCAGAGATGGTATACGGGTGCTCAGTGGAGACTGGGTACACTGGACGGACTCGCCGAGAACTCCCAGATGGTATTATACCTCACGTCAGATGGCAGTTCTCAGGTGACACTTGTGCAGGTTAGTCTGTAGACCCGAGATCGTCATAGAGTCTTGTGTGATTCCCACTGTGCTTTGATCTCCACCTTAAAACGTCCATGAGGGCGTGCAAAACGGTGGTCTTTGGGTACATTCCCGAGTCACATAGAGGCAATGAGTGATAGGAGGGGTTTCGTCTCTCCCGGTATTGGGGGTTGATGTTGCGCAGTGCTCGATTGGCTGTAACAGGGAAGTCCCTGGCCAGGGCTGATCAGAGATTTGCTGGTAAATGTTACCAGTAGTTTCTCGACCCGTTATGAGCCTCACATCAGCACGACTTATCGGTTATTGGGGTATGACGTTTACCACCCCTAGACTTGATATGCGACATATCAGACGAACAGACCGGACTGTACGGTAAGTGTTACTAGTTGGATTCACGGGAGTGTGAGCGGGCTGGCTCGTCGATCTTCTGATCGATCAATACCCGGATTGCCGTTACGTTTAGCAGACCGCTTGCGGCTTGTGGGTGCTTGATATGATCATCATCTGCTACCGGCGTATTGACGAGTCTTTAGAGTCCTACACAGAGGTTTCCTGGCTCAAGCGAAACGAAATAGGAGCGCATATGAGATATGTGCAGGACCGAGAATAATGCATGTATGTGATACCGTATTCCATTCTCGCGATGAATGTATCTATTTGTTATATTCGATATAACCTAGATATCGAATCAAGGATTGATTCGATAAGCCGATACGTAGGATACTAGTCGGTTATATACGATATGACCGGATCGTTAAATCAAGTGTTGATTTAATGATTTAATGTATAATTATATATTTGATATATTACTTTGCATTAACTAGTATAGGTTCACTTTAAATGGATTTTCTCACTTGTTGTGCAAGTTGTATATGTGATATATTTTTGTGCACATGTTTGTATCATGTTTGATGATACTTGCTCATTTGGTTAAGTGTATAGAATTAAACCATGGTTAAGTTGATGATTAGGGTTTTGCTTATTCATTTATTTATTTGTTTGTTTGTTTATTTATTTGGAAAAGATTTTGATGAGAATGGTGGCTTTCTTTGTTTCTAGTTGAAGCTTCATGAAGTTTTGACTTTGTAACCATTCTTGTCTTCATGCTTAACCCTAACCCTTCCAAGTAACCATGGTCAATTCTCTACACTCCACCTTAGTTAGTATATGATAAGTATTCATTTTACTTTTCAATTTTAATTAAGACTTATCATATTCTAGCTTCATCTTCAAAGAAAAAGCATAAGTCCATTAATGGCAACTTGAGCTAAAGTGTGAGAAATCCAATTCTAAAGTGAACCTACCTCATATTTCTTCACCATCTACCTCTTGCCAAGTAGTATAGGGTGTTTTCTTCACAAGTTTCACAACTTGATGGAGTTGGAGCTTGAACTTGTGATGCCTCGACGTAGATCATCTTCGGCACGAAGCCGACGACCTAGCCCGCTCATTTCTCCGATCAAGCCGACGATTGAGTCCGGGATTCGAGATGGACAGCGAGAGGATGCCTATGTGGAGCTAAGGAAGTGGAGAACCGGATCTACAAAGGTTGTAGCCTCTCTCTTTTAGTTAAATTGTTAACTAGTTTCGTTTTTCGCCTAAACTTCTAGTCAACGATCCGTATTAGGGTTTCTCTGCACCCGTAAAATTTGAAATTGGCATGGTTGATGCCTTGTGAGACCTCATTAGCATGCCTAGGAACCCTACAGTGGTATCAGAGCCTAGCTAGAGCCTTAGGCGAAGTCTAGACGACGTTTGAAACCCGATCGAACCGAAACCCTAATTCCCGATATGTTCTCTGGACTTTTTCTAAAATCTGGGATTTTTCCATATTAAAAATGCTTAAAAAATTCAGCAGGGAATTCTAAGAATTACGATGCAAAATTTATCCCATGATCTGCTATGGCCGCGGCGGAACCGCGGCAGAAGCCTGGCTTCTGCGGCGGTTCCCCAGCCATCTGATGACATCATCTGTCCATTTTTGCACAGTAATTCCTATTTTATTATGCTGAATTTTCTGGGAATTTTTAATTTGACACAAGAGTTGAGTGTTCTGGGGTTGTATTGGGAATCGGCGATTCGATCGGATTATCAAACCTTGTCTATGTGGCTTTCCGGATATTTTGGAATATGCTAAATGGTTCGACCGGATATAAATACCCAACTTTTCCCCTGCCGGAAAATTTCCAAGTGTTGGATTTTTCTGTGGTTTAAGGACGTTCTAAGTAGTGCAAGTAATGCGATGGTCCCTCTAGAAGACAACAAACCTTAACTCGATTATGTGACCGTCTTGAACTGCACTTTGAACCTTCGGGTTTGGGGCGGTACGGCATGCCACATGTGAGGCGTTGGCTTGACCCTTCTACGGCTGGACCGTTGGTACTGAGGCATGAAGTGAATGTCTTTGAACCTATTTCATGTGTTGAACGGTTTCGGGAAAACTTGGGTGTTCGAATGTTCGATCGGAAAGTTTAATATTTTCTATTTATCCGGAATGGGATACAATAATTGGAATTCACAAACAGTTATGAGATAACTGAATGAATGTTATAAATCTAGCGGTTTAGTTTCATTTGATATTGAAAAGAGTTTTCGATAATGAGACTAAAATGCGGGGTTTATAACTGTTAGGCATGTGATGTCTAAGTATTTCATTTGATTAGGCATGTGATGTCTAAAGAGGTTGCGGATTCCAACTGTTGTAGTTTTACACTTTCTTTTCTGTGACCGTAAGTGTAATATGTGATATCGCCGGTTTCGTTGCTATATGTCAACGACAATTGGGATGCGCATATTTACTTACGTTGATGACATGTGATGTTATGTGTTGCTCGATATGTTATATTGGATTGTCGTGATTGAATAGCCGGGGGTTTTTATGTGAGATGAGTGTTTTTCATTTTCATTCATGTAAAAACTTGTATGTAATATTATTTTATTGAGGCACTTCCAGGTTGCGGAAGTTGTCACCTTTTGTATATTATTTACTTTTCCGCATTAGGATAGACCCAAGGAGGGGAGCATAAGTAACCGGGTTCTAGGGTCCAGTAGGAGACCATCTCGAGGAGTCGAGTCCGGGTCTCCTAACCCTAGAATTGGTAGGGTTGCTTGCCGCTCTCGTAGGGGTCTAAGGGTGTGGGATTGGCTATTCATTACGACCGTGGAATCCGTGTTTTATACTGGCTCGTATTGAAAACACGGACGTCCTAGTATATCCAATGTTTCATATGTTTCTTCTGCTGCGATATCTGTGATGTGATCATGTGATGTTCTGTGATAGATACTTTATATAGTATATATGATATATTATATAGACGTTACTTATGTTTTGCACCCGCACTAGCCCTGGCCTGCTCTGTCGTTAGTTACCTAACCTAACGGTGCACGAGGGGACATCGAGGCGAATGCGGATGGCATAAGTGTACGTCGTATTTATCTGTGATGTTTAGGTGACTTAAATGATAGGACTTCATTAATGTGATTAATGAAAGAAAAGAAACCTAAGATGTTGTAGAATCAAATTTTAAACAAAACAGGTAGCTACAGTTCTTGCTTTGCACAGCGGTATATATGATATACCCTGCACCTTATTCGATGAGGAAAGGACCGAGATCCCTTCACCGGGAGTGACTCCTTTAGCAATAACTGGCAGATGCTACACACTCGGTTTGTTTTTGATTGCCTCTATAGTTTCTGCTTTGCACAGTGATATATATGATATATCCCGCACCTCATTCGACGAGGAAATGGCCGACGATCCCTTCACCGGGAGTGACCCCTTTAGCAAAACTAGAAAAGCCTCAAAATCATTCCATTTCAAAACTTCATTTGATTCTACAACGATATCAAGTTCATTACGCTCATGGTTTTCAGAAAAACCTGCGTCGCCCTCCGTCATTTCAGATAAGTACTACTTAGTATTCATGCTGCGGTAGTTTGGCCTCCGTCAAGGCGTAGTGTATGGTAGCTAACTAGTGCTTATCTGCCAGCATATGATGCGATTGGATTAGGGTATTCGTACGGCGTAGTTTGACCTCAATCAAGGGTCGTACGGGTGGGTTTAATTCGATCAAGAAATGACGAGTTGAACTTGACTAGCGCCCTGTGGGTAGTTTGGCCTCCGTCAAGGTCACAAGACGCTAGGGGCAAAAGCATTATCGGGAATTTCAAGTGTTGAAATTTGCAATAAGATTGCATACCTTCTATGAGATAGTTGGATCCTGATACCCACTGCGAGTAAGAGTTACTCCTGGGAGAGTTTTACACATTATAATTAGCCGATCAAGTAGGTGTCTAGAAAGGTGTCAACGGGGTTACACCTCTGGGAAAACGAGGTTTACATTAATTAGGTTCGTGCGAAAGCACGGGGGACCTCCCTCAAAGTACCGACACTGGCCTGGCTGAAAGATTGGCGAACTTGTAGTGTGTAATTAATCCCGGCTAGTCTTTCCTTTTAGGGTTTGAAGGAAGATTTGATAAAAACCAGTGGGAGCCATCCTGATTAGATAAGATAATAACCAATCTGATCTTGCACGAGCTTACGCTAAAGTATTTTCTTCTCTCTCTCTCCAGGTAGCGACCATGTCATGCCCTAATAAAGATAATAATATGGATGTATTGACCGAACCCGCATGTTATACTGTGCAGGGGAACGTTGAACCCGTTCTATCTTATAAGTGTTATAAGAATGAACAGGAAACAGGAGAATATCTGGATTCTCACACCGCCCAAACGGAGAACATGCATGTTGATGCATCATCTTCGGATGTGTTTGTCATTGAGAACTATTTCTCAGTTCACCCTACGTCCTGGGTATTAGATACCGGATCAGGATCCCACATATGTAAGATGTTACATGGGCTGCGGAAAGGTAGAGAACTGGGAAGGGGTGATCATTTCGTTCAAGTTGGGAATGGGGCAAATGTTGCAGCCAAAGCAGTTGGCGAATATCACCTAGTATTACCAAGCGGTGATACACTGATTCTAAATGAATGCTATTATATACCGAACATGATGTGCAACATTATATCAGTTTCTTTATTAAGTAAAGAAGGATATAATTTTGTAGTAAAGGATAATGTTATGAACATATTCCTAGATCAAATGTTGATTGCATCAGGCTCGATGTATAATGGCATATTCATTCTTAATCAAAATACAGTCCTCAATTTACAAAACACACACAAGAGGAAGAGTTCTGAACTGGACGAATCTTTCTTGTGGCATTGTAGACTGGGTTACATCAATGCGACACGACTAGCTAAGTTGCATAAGGATGGATATTTAAATTCGTTTGAATTTTCATCTTATGACACTTGCCAGTCATGTCTCAAAGGCAAGATGACCAAAACTCCGTTTACGGGACACGGAGAAAGAGTTACCGAACTCTTGGGACTAATACATAGTGATGTATGCGGTCCCATGTCTACACATGCCAGGGATGGTTCTTCGTACTTCAATACATTCACTGACGATCTCTCTAGATTCGGATATGTGTTCCTGATGAAACACAAATCAGAAGCTTTTGAGAAATTTAGAGAATATAAACAAGAAGTAGAGAACCAAACGGGCAAAAGTATTAAGATCCTTCGATCTGATCGAGGAGGAGAATACTTAAGTAACGAATTCAGAGATTATCTAAAAGAGAATGGGATTCTCTCTCAGCTTACTCCTCCTTATACACCACAGCACAACGGTGTATCGGAGCGGAGAAATCGCACCCTATTAGATATGGTGCGCTCTATGATGAGTGCAGCTGAGTTACCTATTTCCTTCTGGGGATATGCACTGGAGACTGCTGCATACCTATAGAATAGAGTTCCAACCAAATCAGTGCCTACCACTACATATGAGATATGGAATGGCAAGAGACCATGTCTTAATTTTATTCAGATATGGGGTTGTCCGGCCTATGTTAAAACACAAAATCCGGACAAGCTCGAGGCAAGGTCTGTTCTATGTAAGTTTGTTGGATATCCCAAACATTCGCAAGGGTATACTTCTACCACACCGAGGAACAAAAAGTGTTTGTTTCTCGACATGCCACTTTCTTAGAAAAGAGTTTTCTTATGAAACAGACAAGTAGCATTGAGGTAGAACTGGAAGAGGTTCCAGCAACACAAACTGTAACAGAAGACTTGGTAGAACCAGAGGATTCAGTAGAACTCGACGAACCCCAGCCTCTCCGCCGATCTAGTAGGGTATCTCGTCCACCTGAGAGATACTACGGTTTTCTCATTGACGGTGGAAGCGAGGATTTCATCATGGAGGATGATGACCCAACTAGCTTCGAGCAGGCCATCACGAATAGGGACTCAGTGAAATGGCTGGATGCTATGCGGTCCGAGATGGAATCCATGTACACCAACAAAGTATGGACTTTAGAAGTTGCTCCTGAAGGGGTAAAACCCATTGGGAGCAAGTGGATCTTCAAGAAGAAACTTGGTGTAGATGGGAAAGTGGAGACTTTCAAAGCTAGACTTGTTGCAAAGGGTTTTCGTTAAAGACCAGGTGTGGACTATGACGAAACCTTTTCTCCAGTGGCTATGCTTAAATCCATCCGGATCATGCTTGCCATCGCTGCATATCAAGACTACGAAATCTGGCAAATGGATGTTAAGACCGCCTTTCTAAATGGTGATTTAGAAGAGAGCGTGTACATGACTTAGCCAGAGGGCTTCGTAGACAGTGGGAGCAGCGGGAAGGTGTGCAAGCTGGTTAAATCCATTTATGGATTAAAGCAAGCATCGCGGAGTTGGATCATCTGCTTTGACATCGTTATCAAAGAGTTTGATTTCGTCAAAAACCCAGATGAACCTTGTATCTACAAGAAGGTAGCAGAGAGTAAGGTTGTCTTCCTCGTATTGTACGTGGACGACATACTCTTGATAGGAAATGATATTCCTATGCTGCAATCGGTCAAGCTCTTCTTATCACAAAGATTCTCGATGAAAGATCTTGGTGATGCCTCCTACATATTGGGAATCAGGATCTATAGAGATAGATCCAAACGGATATTGGGATTGTCCCAATCCAGGTACATTGACACCATACTAAAGAGGTTTAGGATGGAAGAATCCAAGTGTGGGAACTTGCCCACGATCTCTGGAGTCACTCTCTCCAAAGAGATGTCTCCCAAGACTGATTTGGAGAGAGCTCGCATGCAAGGGATACCCTATGCTTCGGCTGTAGGCTCTATCATGTACGCGATGCTATGTACCAGACCCGATGTAGCATACTCACTAAGTGTAGTGAGCAGGTATCAAGCTGATCCTGGAGAGAGTCACTGGACAGCTGTGAAGAGCATTCTCAAGTACTTGCGAAGGACTAAAGAGATGCTCTTGGTGTATGGTAACGGAGAACTTCAAGTGGAGTCCTTTACCGATTCGAGCTTCCAGAGTGATAAGGACGACTCTAAGTCGCAGTCGGGATTTGTCTTTACCCTTTACGGAGGGGCTGTTAGCTGGAAGAGTTCCAAGCAGGAAACCGTGGCAGACTCGACGATGGAAGCTGAATACATCGCTGCCAACGATGCTGCTAAAGAGGCTGTCTGGATCAAGAAGTTCATTACTGAACTTGGAGTGGTTCCATCCATTGAACATCCAATACCTTTGTATTGCGATAACAATAGAGCGGTGGCTTTGGCCAAGGAACCTAGGTCCCATCAGCGATCCAGGCATATTCTGAGGCGGTATCACCTGATCCGGGAGATAGTTGATCGCCGGGAGATCGAGGTCAGGAGAGTTGACACGAAGAACAACACGGCGGATCCACTCACGAAGGCCATTCCCCAGATACAGTTTGAGAGACTCTTCGGGATGATCGGTATGCGATACTACAGCAGCTGGCCCTAGTGCAAGTGGGAGATTATTAGTTGTATGTATGCCCTAGAGGCCAGTATTGTACAGATGATGTATAATGTATTGGATGCTTGGACATATATAGAGATGACTTTCTTGCTCGATATGATAGTATGCTATCTGGTTGCTCTTTATCTTAACATGCACACTAGTCTCTTTAAACTGTCTTATGGTTACATGTTGATAAAGCCCTTAGGATGTGTACTTGATTACCTAGACTATGATGCAGATCATACTAGTGGGGACATGGTAGTCCATAAGTACATCCTTCAAGGTCCCTAGTCTTGGGTGTATCGAGACGGGGCATTGATATACCAGTGTAGACTAGCGTATACGCTTCTCGACCCATGAGATGGGCTATGGATGATCCCACATCCATTGGTGTTTGACATCAGAGATGGTATACGGGTGCTCAGTGGAGACTGGGTACACTGGACGGACTCGCCGAGAACTCCCAGATGGTATTATACCTCACGTCAGATGGCAGTTCTCAGGTGACACTTGTGCAGGTTAGTCTGTAGACCCGAGATCGTCATAGAGTCATGTGTGATTCCCACTGTGCTTTGATCTCCACCTTACCACGTCCATGAGGGCGTGCAAAACGGTGGTCTTTGGGTACATTCCCGAGTCACATCGAGGCAATGAGCGATAGGAGGGGTTTCGTCTCTCCCGGTATTGGGGGTTGATGTTGCGCAGTGCTCGATTGGCCGTAACAGGGAAGTCCCTGGTCAGGGCTGATCAGAGATTTGCTGGTAAGTGTTACCAGTGGTTTCTCGACCCGTTATGAGCCTCACATCGGCACGACTTATCGGTTATTGGGGTCTGATGTTTACCACCCCTAGACTTGATATGCGACATATCAGACGAACAGACCGGACAGTACGGTAAGTGTTACTAGTTGGATTCACAGGAGTGTGAGCGGGCTGGCTCGTCGATCTTCTGATCGATCAATACCCGGATGGCCGTTACGTTTAGAAGACCGCTTGCGGCTTGTGGGTGCTTGATATGATCATCATCTGCTACCGGCGTATTGACGAGTCTTTAGAGTCCTACACAGAGGTTTCCTGGCTCAAGCGAAACGAAATAGGAGTGCATATGAGATATGTGCAGGACCGAGAATAATGCATGTATGTGATACCGTATTCCATTCTCACGATGAATGTATCGATTGGTTATATTCGATATAACCTAGATATCGAATCAAGGATTGATTCGATAAGCCGATACGTAGGATACTAGTCGGTTATATGCGATATGACCGGATCGTTAAATCAAGTGTTGATTTAATGATTTAATGTATAATTATATATTTGATATATTACTTTGCATTAACTAGTATTGGTTCACTTTAAATGAATTTTCTCACTTGTTGTGCAAGTTGTATATGTGATATACTTTTGTGCACATGTTTGTATCATGTTTGATGATACTTGCTCATTTGGTTAAGTGTATAGAATTAAACCATGGTTAAGTTGATGATTAGGGTTTTGCTTATTCATTTATTTATTTATTTGTTTATTTATTTATTTGGAAAAGATTTTGATGAGAATGGTGGCTTTCTTTGTTTCTAGTTGAAGCTTCATGAAGCTTTGACTTTGTAACCATTCTTGTCTTCATGCTTAACCCTAACCCTTCCAAGTAACCATGGTCAATTCTATATACTCTACCTTAGTTAGTATATGATAAGTATTCATTTTACTTTTCAATTTTAATTAAGACTTATCATATTCTAGCTTCATCTTCTTCTTCATCTTCAAAGAAAAAGCTTAAGTCCATTAATGGCAACTTGAGCTAAAGTGTGAGAAATCCAATTCTAAAGTGAACCCACCTCCTATTTCTTCACCCTCTACCTCTTGCCAAGTAGTATAGAGTGTTTTCTTCACAAGTTTCATAACTTGATGGAGTTGGAGCTTGAACTTGTGATGCCTCGACGTAGATCATCTTCGGTACGAAGCCGACGACCTAGCCCGCCCATTTCTCCGATCAAGCCGACGATTGAGTCCGGGATTCGAGATGGACAGCGAGAGGATGCCTATGTGGAGCTAAGGAAGTGGAGAACCGGATCTACAAAGGTTGTAGCCTCTATCTTTTACTTAAATTGTTAACTAGTTTCGTTTTTCGCCTAAACTTCTAGTCAACGATCCGTATTAGGGTTTCTCGGCACCCGTAAAATTTGAAATTGGCATGGTTGATGCCTTGTGAGACCTCATTAGCGTGCCTAGGAACCCTACACTTGTCCATACTCCCATGAAGCCTATAAGTAACACTTACCGTACAGTCCGGTCTCTTCATCTGATATGTCGCATATCGAGTCTGGGGGTGGAATAGTCCGACCCCAATAACTTGATAAGTCATGCCGATGTGTGGCCTATAACGGTATGAGAAACTACTGATAACTTTTACCAGTAATTCTCTTCAACAGCCCGGGACAGGGACTTCCTGTTATATATCTAATCGATCATAGCGCAACATCAACTCCATATACCGGGAAAGACAAAACCCCTTTTATCGCTCATTGCCTCCATGTGACTCGGGACTGTACCCAAAATCCACCTGTTTGCACGACTCCTTTCAGCCGTGGTAGGGAGGAAATCAAAGCACAGTGGGAACCACACAAGACTCTATGATGATCTTGGGTCTACAGACTAATCTGTACCAGTGTCACCAGAGAACTGCTATCAGACGATAGGTATAGTACCATCTAGGAGTTCTCGGCGAGTCCTGTTCAGTGTACCCATTCTCTAATGAGCACCTATGTACAATCTTTGATTTCAAACACCAATGGTTTTAGGATCAACCATTGCCCCATACAGGGTCAAGAAACGTACACACTAGTCTACTCTGGAATATTGATGCCCTGTCTCGATACTCCCTCGATTAGGAACTGTTAAAGGATGTGCTTGTAGACTACACAAGTCCCAGTAGTATGATCTGCATCATAGTCGTGGTAGTCAAGCAAACATCCTGAGGCCTTTATCAACATGTATCAGAGAGACAGTATAATAATACAAGTGTACATGTTTAGATAAAGAGCAACCAGATAGCATACTATCATGTCAAGAAAGAAAGTCCTCTATATATATGTCCAAACATCCACTATATCATCCAATAATGGCCTCTAGGGCATACATATTCCTAACAGATAGAAGGGATTCGTCTCTCCCGATATTGGGAGTTGATATCATGCTGAGTACGACTGGCCAATACACAAAGTCCCTGGCCAGGGCAAGTGAGATTTACTGGTAGGTACACTAGTAGTTTCTCAGGGTGTATTGGGTTCTACACTGACATGACTTATTGCGTTATGAGGGGTCTGATGTTTACTACCCCCTAGGCCCGATATGCTATACTCTAAGACGAACAGACCGGACTATACGGAGAATGTCACCTATAGGCTCAATAGGGTTTTCGGACGAGTTATCGTGTCGATCTTCCCTTCGAAAGATACCTGGGTAGCCGTTATGTACAGCTAGTGTCACTGACGTGCTTGTGGTTAAACCCACTGCCACCGTATTGTCGAGTCTTTACAGTCCCACAAAGAGGGTTTCCCGGTTTAGGAGAAACGGTGTATTTTGCGTATGGTTTTACGCAGGAGTGTTCGATTGAACACGTGTATTTATATATGTGCTTTAATCGGACGGTTTAGTAGTACTAGCGGGTTTGAAAGACAGCCAGTTTTGAGGCTAGTATTATATTGCTCTCTTTTGGATATTTGTATTTTTACACGAATACGGTATTTATACGGATATGTGTATGTGTATAAATACGGGTATTTGTGCTTTGATACAAATACATGTATTTCTTCCTAAATAAGAATACGCGTATTTTGTATTTTCGGTACAAATACGGTATTCGTATTTTGGTGGAAATACGGTATACGTATTTATCCGGATTAAGGTATACTTGTTATTATACTTACATTTGTATTTATAAATGTTTGTATATGTGTAACTAGTGAGATGGCTACACTCTCTCACTCACCACTCCATCATTAAATGAAGAAGTATTTGGGCTTGTAACTCACCCTAGTGAGTCACTAGCCCACCCACTCCTTTGTTTGTGTTATGAAGAGATAAGATGAGGGCATGAGATTTTTTTTGGTGACGGTTGTTGTTTTATCACAAGTCTTGAGTTTATCTCTTGTATCCATCTTCTTCTTCCTCAATTTCTCCACTTGAGTTGTGAGGATTAAAAGAGAGCATCTTGTTCACAAACTACACCATTGTACACTTGAATCGGCATCGTTGGGTGGATCGTCTTTGATGCGGAAGATCGGCTTCGGGAGCTCGTTCCATTAACCTAAGGAGCTTGTGAAGTCCACCTATCAAGACCTGAAGGACCGTCTACAAAGGTTGTAATCCCAACCTACTAGCTAAAACTCTAGTTAGAGTTTGCTTAGTTTAGTGTTTGGGCTTGTATCCTGGGATTTTAGTATATTGTGCTCAAGTTTTTTATTCCGGATTGCCGTAGTTATCACGGTAAGGAGCACATATACACTTACACTGGCTTCAGAGCCTACCCAAACACTTATCTAATTGAATAGACAAGATTTAGAGTTTTAAAACCGAAATAACTCCGTATCGATAAAACCAACATCCAAATTTCTGTCAAATTTTTCAGAGCCTCTAAAAATTTTTTAAACAATTGCAGAGTGCTCTTTATCGTGTAACTAGAACACCAAAGAAGAACAAGCCCATAATTCAAAAATTGAACCGCCAGATTTCCTCAAAATCTCGTTTCTGGCGGTTTTACTGTAGCATCTGGTCTCCTGCTTCTTGTTGTGTTTTGTACTATTGGATTTAGGATTTATTGTATTGTTTGATTTTTCCCAGATTTCATCTAGTGTTATCTTTGTGCATGGGCAATACATAGTATTTCTAAGTCAAAATTTTAACATTGTTTATTCGCTTTAAGTTTGTATATGTGTTTCAAAACGTTGACTCATTGCTATACGTCGATTATGTTAGTTATATGTATGCTCTAGAGGCCATTACTGTACATGTGATGTATATTGTAGTGGATGCTTGGACATATATAGGGAGGACTTTCTTGCTCGACATGATAGTATGCTATCTGGTTGCACTTTATCTTAACATGTACACTTATTGTCTCTCTATTAAATGTTGATAAAGCCCTTAGGATCAGTACTTTACTACCAGGATTATGATGCAGATCATACTAGTGGGGACATGGTAGTCGGTAAGTACATCCTTCAAACGTTCCTAGTCGTGGGAGTATCGAGACAGGGCATCGATACTCCAGAGTAGACTAGTGTATACGCTTCTCGACCATATGTTGGATGATGGATGATCCCACATCCTTGTTGGAGATAGTGCCCTCAGAGTCAATTATTGGATCACAGGCACGTGATTGCAATGATTGAGGGAGGACCTATCCCAGGAGGACAGTCTTACTCGAGATGATAGTATGCTATCTGGTTTATCTTTATCATCGTGTACTGCTTTAGGTGACCTGACATGTCGCTATTACACGTTGATAGAGCCCCTAGGATTCTTGCTTGACTGCCAGCAGTATGATGGCGATCATATACGTGGGAGCTGGTGGTCTATAAGCACATCCTTAAAAGGTCCCTAGTCGTAGGAGTTTCGAGACAGGGCATCGATACTCCGTTAGTAGACTAGTGTATACAGTCGAGACCCCGACGAGGGGCGGTGGCCGGTCTCACAAGCCACTGGTGTCAGTTGGTTCACCTAAGATGTATACAGGTGCTCATTGGGTTATGAGTACACCGGACAGGACTCGCCGGGAACCTGCTAGTTGGTCTTATACCAGATGTCAGATAGCAGTTCCCTGGTGACATGTGTACAGGTTAGTTCATCGACCTGAGATCGTCATTTGTCTCGTGTGAGTTCCCACTGTGCTTTGATTACTACCCTACCACGGCTCAAAGGAGTCGTGCAAACAGGTTTTAGTTGGGTACAGTCCCGAGCCACATGGAGGCAGTGAGCGGATCTGCAGGGGTTCGTCTCTCCCGGTATTGGGGGTGAGGTCGCGCTGTGTCTAGGAGAGCCATTACGCAAAGCCCTCGGCCGAGGCAGGAGATTTACTGGTAGGTATTCCAGTAGTATCTCAGGGCGTTCTGGGCTACGCTCCGACACGACTTGTACCGCTTTTGGGGGTCTGACTTTCACCAACCCCCTAAGCCCGCCATGCGATACTCATAGACGAACGGACCGGACTGTACGGCTATTGTCACTGACAGGCTCAGTTGGGTGTCGGGGTGAGCTTCCTCATCGACGTCCCATTTGGTCAATACCTGGTGGCCCGTCATGTATTGGCTTATACCTCTGACGTGCTAGTGGTTAAATCCACAGCCAAGGTATTGACGAGTCTTTAGAGTCCACCACAGTTACAGTTACTCAAGTTTCGGGCGAAACGCTGTAGAGGCCGTATGGAGATATGGCAGGGTCCGATCAGATACGTGCGGTATTGCACGGATCAGGATTGGACAGTTTTGTACTAGTTGCCGTATAGTTATATGGCAGGGTTCGATCTGATACGTGCGGTATTGCACGCATCAGGATCGAACGGTTTTTACTAGCCGGCTTTGGCTTAAGCCGGTCCTAGTCTAGTACAGTGTAGATTTTGTCTCTTTGCATTTGTGTTCAGTGGGAATACAAATGCGGGCATGTATTTGCAGCAGTGGGGTTTTCCCGTATTTTAATTACGGGATCAGTTTTTCTGAAGTTGCCAGTTTGCATTCCGTTCCGGCCGGTTTTCCTTCATTCCTTCTCGGTCGGACTTTCTTGATGGAGGGTGTTAATTGCAAGTTTGCAATTAACACTTAGTGGAGGGGCTTTCTTGCTTATTTGTGGCATGATGAGACTTGGTTCATGATGAGATTCCTTTTTAAATCTCATCACTTGCTTTTCTTGTGATAGGTTGTGAAGGGATTGAAATGAGAAATGAGTTTGACCTTTTTTCCATTTTGTTGATATATTCTTTCTTGCTTTTTCTTTTCTCTCTCCAATCTCATTCTTGAGAGAGAGGGCCGGCCACTATTCAAGAGAGAAGAGGGGTTTTCATTTTGGGTGAGAAAAAGCTTCATATCATATTTTCATGCTCTGATACCATGTTGCGCCACGGCAGCGCCCCGGCCTCTTTCTCGAGGCCAAAATGCGGAATAAAAAAATTTTTGCGAACTTTGCAAAACGGCGCTACCGCGGACAATTACCCGGATCGTCAACCATTAACCTATACTAGCTAACTAGAGAGATAGGGTGAGAAGTTATACCAAGCGATCCGTGTCCTTCGGTCTTCGTCTCCACTCCGATCTCCCGCGGAATCTCCGTCACCTCCTCGCTCGTCGGAAAGGGCACCACGTAGCCGGAATCTTTTACGGGCTCCCGCCTCTTGACCGAGGCAACTCGGGCGCGAAGTTGGCTAGCCGACGCGTCCAAGGCTTGCTATAGAATAGTGTAGTGAACTTGTCTCTTTAGGGTTCTTGAAGTTGCCATGGAGAAAGAATGGGAGGAGGAGAAGAAAGAGCTTGCTCTAGCGCGTTTAGAACCCGATCGAACAAAATCCCCAAAATCCGTATTTTCCATGCATGTGTTCTCTGTTGAAATTTTTTGAGCTCCTAAAATTTTTCTGGTGATTTCAGAGACATGTACACATAATTATAAGACATCTGAGAAAATTCGACAACTTCAGTCGACTACACGAGCGCGGAAGCGCGGCCAAACCCACCCTTGGGCCGCGCTTCCGCCGCACTCTGCAGTCTTCACAGTGTCAAATTTTTTCAGTGGGCTTGTGGGATTATTTCAGGGCTTTTGGGATATTTTATTTGGGCCCAGGTTTTCTGTAAGTGCTACAGTTCTTTTTGGGGGCCCACTTTGATAAATTTGTTCGATCGGATATTTTAAACATGCCAGTTCACAGTTTTTTACATTATATCTGCGACCGTGAATGTCACTTGATCGGTAAATCCCGTCTAACTGCTATAGCCCGGTTAGACGGATTTGCGAACGTGACTTTCACGTTGATGTTCTGTGATTGTACTGTGTTGTTGCGGATCGGTCGTGGCGGATAGCCTGGTTGCAGTGGTAGTACAGTTCTGTTGTATTATGTACATTTGATATTGCGGGGCGAGCGTCCGACATGTGGACTGCCGTCACTGCCTGTTTGTATTATTCTTTTGGGGCACGACCTGGTTGCGGTCGATGTACCCGGTGTATGTATATTTTACTTTCTGTACTAGGGTTGCCCCGCGGTGGGGTGCACGGATAGCCGGGTTCTAGAAGACAACAAGCCCGCATCTCATGGCATTGGGACGGAGGGGGCTTCACTCCAGGATTGGCTGGCTATCCGCCGCACTCGTAGGGGGTACAGGTTGACCCAGGAGGGGTGCCCAAGTTACCGGATTCCGTGAAGTGCTGGGTGGTCCATTCACGGAGCTGAAGGGGGCTGCCTCGCTTCAGGTTTTGGCGGGTGACTTGCCGCGCCCGTAGGGGTCTAGGATTTCATTGCACAGGCTATCCACACGACCAGGGGAACGTCGGGTTTCAGCAGCGGCTCTGTGAAACCCGGGGTTTCCAGATATCTGTATTGTTCTGTGTTGCTATACATTTCTGTGTTGCTGCATTTTATTCACGCCTTGAGCGAAATACTATATATTGGTATATATATATTAGTAGATGTTGTATATGTTTTACATCCGCGCTAGTCCAGTCCCCGCTCTGCCGTTAGTTAGCTAACCTAACGGGTGATGACGGGACCCTGTGGCGAATGCGGATGGCATATACGTACGTCAGTATATTTTCGTTCTTTGTGGTGTGATCAATTGATGGGACTGCGTTGATTCGGATCAATGCAAGATAAACAAACCTAATCTGATGTTGTTGGAACACTTTTTCAAAAAGCTGTTATTGCAAGGACTTTCTCTTTTGTTTTGCATAGTGGTATTCATTTGGAATATCCTGCTCCTCAGTCGACGAGGCAAGGGCCGAGATCCCTTCACCGGGAGTGACCCCTTGGACAGAAGTTTGCGTCAGGGCATTAACTTCACTATAGCCGATTACTTTTGCTTTGCATCGTGGTATTCAGTTGGAATATCCTGCACCTCATTCTACGGGGAAAGAGCCGAGATCCCTTCACCGGGAGTGACCTCTTTAGTAAAGGTTTTCGTCACTATATTTTATAAAAAGTTATGCAGTTCCTTCAACGATATCAAGTTCATTACGTTAATGGTTTTTCGCCAAAAACCAGTCGTAGCCCTCCGTCATTTCTTACAAGTATTACTTAGTATTCGTGCTGCGTTTGTTGACTGTGTCAAGGCGTAGTGTGCGGTAGCTAAGTAGTGTTTGTTTGTAGCATATTAATGGGATTGGTTAGGACAGTCGTGCGGCCTTGTTGACTGTGTCAAGGGCTCGTACGGGTGGGTTTAATGCAATCCAGGATAATGACGGGCTGAACTTGACTAGGACTCTTTGATTTGTTGACTGTGTCAAGGTCACTTGGGTCCTAGGGGTAAAAATCACATCGGGAGTTTCAAAAGAACTGAAACTTGCCAGGCATGCGCATACCTTCTGGAGTGTGGTGACTTGAGTGGATTCCGTCAAGTTATCATGCGATGATAGTTGGATCCCGATTCCCACTGATGAGTTAGTTTACTCCTCGGGTGACCCCGACTAGTTCTTCTTTCAGGTTTGGAGGAGAATTTGAGGTACAGTGGGAGGTTTCCTGATTAGATAAATTGGTAACCATTCTGATCTAGGTTTGAGTGCACGCTGAGTGTTTCTTTTCTCTCTCTCTCTGGCAGCGACCATTGACCCGACCCTGGATTTTGACTCAGTGACCAAGTTGACCGAACCTTCTTAACACAGGCTTTTGGATTGTCAGAGTTGCAGACCTCATTGCCACTCCTACTTTTACCCTTTTCTCCAGGACACCCCGCATTACTGCGAACGTCCACTTCCATTGGACAAAACCATCGTATGGTTATATACGAACTCGAAGGACTTCGAGGATGGTTTCTGGTTCTGGAGAAAACGGATAGGACTATTCAGTTGTCTTTTCTTTTCACCTTCTCTCAGGTTGCGAGTACTCCTTGGCTTAGGACTAGTACACCTATTACGCAGATTGGACAGTCTTCTTCCAAACCTTAGGCTGGTGCCGAACGGTGGGGAATGAAGAAAACCAATTAGCCTAAACGGTGTGCAGAAGGTATTAAGGTTAAGACAAAGCAAGGGATTAGTAGGAGGGCAAAGTAAGTTGCGACTGCTATTCACGACCAAACCAAGTACTTCTTCGCCAATCCTAAATCACCTTTGTATTTCTCCAGGACACTCCGTATCACTACGAAGATCCCATTTTATTGGATAATCCATCGTATGGTTATATACGAACTCGAAAGGAACTTGTTCCAGTTCGGGGATGGATCCTGGTTCAGGAGAAATAGGAATAAAGTACATTCAGGTGTCTTTTATCTTCACCTTCTCTCGCATTGCGAGTGCTCCTAGGATTAGGACAGTACACCCTTTATGCTTTTTGGATAGTCTTCTTCCAAACCATAGGCTGGTGCCGAACGGTAGGGAAGGAAGAAAACCATTTGGCTTAAAGGGGTGTACAGAAGGTAATGACTAAAGACATATAAAGGGATTTGGAGAGGTGGCAAAGAATTATACGGTTATAGTTGTGAATCTGGATAATGGTAGAGGCATTACTAGGAATACCAGGATACCCCAACGAAACATTTCAATGTTTCAGTTTCACTGTGTAATGTTAAAAGAAAACTGATTTCCCGATTAGACACTTACTCCAGGGTATGTATTTACCAGGTATGATTCTCACATCTGTATGGTTTTACAGATGATGAGTGGGAGTAAGTTATTGGGAATTGGGTGATCATCCTCATTATATCGGGATTCGTTGTAATCGGTGATATTTGAGGAGATCATCTGGGCTGTTTGCCGGTCGGCAAATATTTGGTTTTGAATATCCGCTGTTGTGCACCAATTTCAAATTGATATATCTGTACGTCTATTTTCATAGAGTGAGACATACCTTTTGATATTATGTCGATGACATTTACCTATATCAGTGGATGGTTGGGTAAGGAGCATTAAACAGCGGTGTAATTCTTCTTAACCATAAGTACAGTTTTCAACCTACGACACACAGTGAAAGAGTTGTTAGACTCAGCGGACTTATACAGAGTATTGTATGTTGTCCAGTGTCCATTAGGACAGAGGGGTTGGTCCTCGTACTATATTCTGTTTACTTTTAACTTCTCCAGTTCTTAGACATATGTTTCGTGGAAACACATGGTCTAAGTTTTGAGGAGTTATGGGTATTTGAATAGAGTAGAGAACCAGGTATTGCAAGTATCGGGATTCTTCAAAGTGATCGAAGATGTAGATACTTGTGTATGGTATTCAGTTGATAGTAATGATAAAGAGAAATTGCTTCTCTTTCAGGTTACTCATAATTGGAAGCATTCCTAAGTTGAGTAACGCTGATCGGCCTTCTTCCATTTAGTTTACATGCACTGGAGATAGCTGCATGATTTGAATCTGGTTCAATTGAATCAGTGCCTCTGGTTCTATATTGGATATAGAACAGTTCATATCTTAACGATGTTAAGGTACGGGGAGTTGTCCGGCTTATGCTTAAAACCAGACACTGGACAACTCAAGGCACGTTTCTGTAATGGCTGTTTGTGGGTTGACCCAGGCTATGACGAGGGTTGACTTTCTACCATCTGGCAGATCAATAGAAATATTCTTCTAGACTCGCCACAGTTTTTATTAAAAATGGATTTTTCAGAAAAAGTAGTGGGAGTATGGTAGAACTGGAAGTGATTCCAGAACCACAAACGATTACTGAAGATTTGATAAGGAACCTAAAGATTCAATCTGATTTGACATTCCATTGGCCACTCCGCAGATAAGGTGGGTAACTTCAGGCACCCGAGAGGTACTCCGGTAGCCTCAAGGACGGTGACAGGGAAGTTCTTGTTTACCCACACTTGCCATTGTTGTTGTTCCAGGCTGCGAGACCAGGCAGGAGGATGAGTATAGCGTCGTTCTAAACTAGCTTTAGAAGTGCACGTCTATATGACTCTGGCAGAAGGTTGTCGTAGTCAGTGGGAGCAGCAGAAGCAATGGTGGACATCTGGCTTATGTCTATTTATAGACTAAAGCAGATATAGCGGAGTTAGATCATCTGTTTCTGATGTGACAGTCATGGGTTTGACGTCACCAGAATAGGGGATGGATCTGTTGAGAAGGTAGTAGGAAGTGATATTCCTATACTACGATCGGTTATACTTTGGTCGTCACACAGTGTTTTCTCCACATGGGACTTGGATATTATATCAAACATACTGGTTACTAGACCTATGGTTTTAGATCTAGATTTGGGTGGTTTCCCAATCAGGGTACCTTGACAGCATTCTATAAGTATTTAGAATGGACGACTCCTGGCATGGTAGTGTACCCGCAGGTAATGGAGTCACCCTCTCTAAAGGTGTCTTACAGACTAAAGGGGAGAGGGATACGCATGATTGACAGATCACTTGCTTAGGCAATTGAGTCAATCATGAGATGTCAAGTACCACACCAGATGTTGTTCTTGCAGTAGGTGCAATAAGTTGATATTAATCCAATCCTGGAAAAACAGTCGGAAGCAGTTTTAGAACATAAGTGAATGTTCTAGGGATATGATAACGGCTGCCTCCTTTAGGAGACGGTTATCACTCCAGGCTTCCAAGGTGACATGGACGACAAGGAGGTTGTCAGAGTTATAGTTCTCCCTCTGACGAGGGGCAGTATTTTGGACAGGTGGTCCAAGGCAATACTGAAGGAGGCATGGCGCAGGATACTGATTAAGTTCAGTTGTTGATACAGTCTAAGAAGTTTGGATTTGGAGTTCTTTTATGAGCTATGTCCCATCAGACATCCAGACATTCTAAGACAAGTATTGCTCATTTCGGGAGATGGCTTTCTCCGCGAACTTGAGATATAGAGAGACATAGAAAGAAACATCACAGCGGATCCACTCACTGAGGCTATTCCTCGAACGCAATAGTTTCGCAAACGAGTTTTGTGAGACTGACTAGTAGAGGAGTTGGGTGTTCGGTATCACACGGGCTGTGAGTATGCGACATCGCAATAATTAGCCTTGAGTGCAAGTGGGAGATTGTTGGAGATAGTGCCCTCAGAGTCAATTATTGGATCACAGGCACGTGATTGCAATGATTGAGGGAGGACCTATCCCAGGAGGACAGTCTTACTCGAGATGATAGTATGCTATCTGGTTTATCTTTATCATCGTGTACTGCTTTAGGTGACCTGACATGTCGCTATTACACGTTGATAGAGCCCCTAGGATTCTTGCTTGACTGCCAGCAGTATGATGGCGATCATATACGTGGGAGCTGGTGGTCTATAAGCACATCCTTAAAAGGTCCCTAGTCGTAGGAGTTTCGAGACAGGGCATCGATACTCCGTTAGTAGACTAGTGTATACAGTCGAGACCCCGACGAGGGGCGGTGGCCGGTCTCACAAGCCACTGGTGTCAGTTGGTTCACCTAAGATGTATACAGGTGCTCATTGGGTTATGAGTACACCGGACAGGACTCGCCGGGAACCTGCTAGTTGGTCTTATACCAGATGTCAGATAGCAGTTCCCTGGTGACATGTGTACAGGTTAGTTCATCGACCTGAGATCGTCATTTGTCTCGTGTGAGTTCCCACTGTGCTTTGATTACTACCCTACCACGGCTCAAAGGAGTCGTGCAAACAGGTTTTAGTTGGGTACAGTCCCGAGCCACATGGAGGCAGTGAGCGGATCTGCAGGGGTTCGTCTCTCCCGGTATTGGGGGTGAGGTCGCGCTGTGTCTAGGAGAGCCATTACGCAAAGCCCTCGGCCGAGGCAGGAGATTTACTGGTAGGTATTCCAGTAGTATCTCAGGGCGTTCTGGGCTACGCTCCGACACGACTTGTACCGCTTTTGGGGGTCTGACTTTCACCAACCCCCTAAGCCCGCCATGCGATACTCATAGACGAACGGACCGGACTGTACGGCTATTGTCACTGACAGGCTCAGTTGGGTGTCGGGGTGAGCTTCCTCATCGACGTCCCATTTGGTCAATACCTGGTGGCCCGTCATGTATTGGCTTATACCTCTGACGTGCTAGTGGTTAAATCCACAGCCAAGGTATTGACGAGTCTTTAGAGTCCACCACAGTTACAGTTACTCAAGTTTCGGGCGAAACGCTGTAGAGGCCGTATGGAGATATGGCAGGGTCCGATCAGATACGTGCGGTATTGCACGGATCAGGATTGGACAGTTTTGTACTAGTTGCCGTATAGTTATATGGCAGGGTTCGATCTGATACGTGCGGTATTGCACGCATCAGGATCGAACGGTTTTTACTAGCCGGCTTTGGCTTAAGCCGGTCCTAGTCTAGTACAGTGTAGATTTTGTCTCTTTGCATTTGTGTTCAGTGGGAATACAAATGCGGGCATGTATTTGCAGCAGTGGGGTTTTCCCGTATTTTAATTACGGGATCAGTTTTTCTGAAGTTGCCAGTTTGCATTCCGTTCCGGCCGGTTTTCCTTCATTCCTTCTCGGTCGGACTTTCTTGATGGAGGGTGTTAATTGCAAGTTTGCAATTAACACTTAGTGGAGGGGCTTTCTTGCTTATTTGTGGCATGATGAGACTTGGTTCATGATGAGATTCCTTTTTAAATCTCATCACTTGCTTTTCTTGTGATAGGTTGTGAAGGGATTGAAATGAGAAATGAGTTTGACCTTTTTTCCATTTTGTTGATATATTCTTTCTTGCTTTTTCTTTTCTCTCTCCAATCTCATTCTTGAGAGAGAGGGCCGGCCACTATTCAAGAGAGAAGAGGGGTTTTCATTTTGGGTGAGAAAAAGCTTCATATCATATTTTCATGCTACCAAAATGAAAAAGGACATTCCTTTAGTTGCTTTCTTCTCCTCCTCCCATTCTTTCTCCATGGCAACTTCAAGAACCCTAAAGAGACAAGTTCACTACACTATTCTATAGCAAGCCTTGGACGCGTCGGCTAGCCAACTTCGCGCCCGAGTTGCCTCGGTCAAGAGGCGGGAGCCCGTAAAAGATTCCGGCTACGTGGTGCCCTTTCCGACGAGCGAGGAGGTGACGGAGATTCCGCGGGAGATCGGAGTGGAGACGAAGACCGAAGGACACGGATCGCTTGGTATAACTTCTCACCCTATCTCTCTAGTTAGCTAGTATAGGTTAATGGTTGACGATCCGGGTAATTGTCCGCGGTAGCGCCGTTTTGCAAAGTTCGCAAAAATTTTTTTATTCCGCATTTTGGCCTCGAGAAAGAGGCCGGGGCGCTGCCGTGGCGCAACAATCCTTTGGTGTTTGACATCAGAGAAGGTATACGGGTGCTCAGTGGAGACTAGGTACACTGAGCGGACTCGCCGAGAACTCCTAGATGGTATTATACCTATCGTCAGATAGCAGTTCTCTGGTGACACTGGTACAGGTTAGTTTGTAGACCCGAAATTGTCATAGAGTCTTGTGTGATTTCCACTGTGCTTTGATTTCCACCATACCAAGGTCAAGAGATCGTGCAAAAGGGAGGTTTTGGGTACAGTCCCGAGTCACATGGAGGCAATGAGCGATAGGAGGGGTTTCGTCTCTCCCGGTATTGGGAGTTGATGTTACGCTCACTACTACAAATAAGGGTTGCCCCTACGGATTTATCTATAGGGGCATCCCACCGCCCCTACGGATATATGCGTAGGGGCGAAAAAATACCCCGTAGGTGCAAAGGCCGCAGGTGCAAGTTGAAGCCCTGAACTTGCCCCTACGGGTAAATTCTTGCCCCTACGGATTTCCGTATAGGTCATGTTGCCCCTACGGACTAGGCCATAGGGTAAAAATATTTATATTATTTACGTTTTTTTTAATATATTAAATGTACCTACGGACATGACCGTAAGGCCAAGTACTACCCCCTACGGATATCTACGTAGGTACCTATCCGTAGTGGCAATATATCAGGATTCCTGATATTTTGCCCCTAAGGATAACTCCGTAGGGGCGAAGCAGTGGCCCCTATGGATATGTCCGTAGGGGCACTCCCAACCCCCTGGTACTGAGATCAGGGGGGAAATATCAGTTACAGCTGATATTTTGCCTCTACGGATATAGCCGTAGGAGCAACATGTGTACCTACGGATTAATCCGTAGGTACATATTATCTGTATTTTTTTTTAAAAAATAGGCTGCCTGATTTTTTCCCGCCCTGTGCACAATAATATATACATCAATCAAATATAAAATTAATCATCACACAACATATATCGCAGTATTCATAATCACATCTCACGCATACATATAATATACAAAAGAAACCCAAAAACTGAATATGATATAAATATAAACCAATATCAATATCATTTCAAAATGTAGTACAATGTGTATGATATAAATAAATACATGTTTCAAAAAATAAGAACCAAAAAGCTACCCTAGTTCGGTCCAGCTCCACCTCTGAATAATGATAGAATAACGCGCCTGCTCCTCGGTCAATAAACTCTGCAATTCGGCGCGAGCGGGAGTCTGAGCGGCCTGTGGAGCTGGCGATGTGGTCTGCGCAGCCGCCGTCGAGGTAGTCGCTTGCGAAGTCGCGGCTGCGGGAGTCTGAGCGGGCGGTGGAGCTATAGGAGCTGTCTGCGAAACCGCAGCCGATGTAGTGGCTTGCGGAGCCGCAGCCGAAGGAGATGCATGTGGAGGCTCGGCCGATGTACCCTGTCGCGTCTGGACCTAACGTGTGTAATAAGCGTGTAAGAACTGTGTATTATTCGAATTCGTATCATTATTAAGGTATTTCGAAACCCCATTTGGATATCTAGTTTGTTGTTTATTTTAATTACATCTGTATGTATGATTAATCAAACTTAAGTCTAAAACCAAATAAGCTCAAGCTACGTACTAATTATGGATATGTTGATATCTATATAATATGACATGATATTTTACTATAAAGTAGTATACATACCAGCATCTCCTTCTACTCCTGAACAGTGGCCCTCAAGCTCTCCAGTTCCTGATGGAAACGTCGGTCACCGGAGACGGAGGAAGTAACCGCCGGGGTGGAGTCCAACCTCATATGGGCCCTGCTAGGGCCCAGTCCCCGGCCACACTCCCAACCTCCGTGGTGCCCTCCGTGTACGGCGTCCAGAACTGGGGTCAGCAGCCTCGGATCGCTCTGTCCGGTAAAATCGATCCCCGAGGCCTGGGCCTGCTCAACCACCCGCTCCTACACCCACATTAAGCAGTAAAGTATAAGTATAAAATTTAAACTTAAACCTTCCAAAACTAAAATTTCAAATTTGGTAGAAAAAATATTAACACTTACGCAGTACTCCTGGGTAGCGACGTCGGGATATCGAAGCTCACCCGTGGCGGGATCTGTCGAGGTGTCGTGGACGACAAGATATGCGGACAGCACGCTCGGTGTACCACCTGACGCCACGGTCCGAGATGTCTGCAATATTAGAATGTAACTCTTAATAGTAGAAATATTAGAAAATAACTCTTAATATTTCAGAATATCACAATGGTCGGTCTATTGTAATTTACCGATAACTCCATGGCTCGAGTAATGTTCCTCAAGCCACCTGTGTAAGTGGGGTGACCCCTCTTCGCCAACTTCTTGTTCTCTGTATTCTGAGAGGCCTGTTTCTGCACAACGCATTAACATTTAGTTTTCTAATTAAGAAACACAAAGAAATAAATTATATCAAAAATAATGATTTGCATTTAAAATACATACCTGTTTGCGTTGGGAGTCGAAATAAGCGCACAATAGAGGCCATGTCTCTATGTCGACTCTCGCAAACGCCGGAGTAGATAGGAGGGCCGCTCTCTCTGCCTCGGGGGTCTCCATCCACAGGGAGTAGCAGTCGGCCTTCAGCTCATTCCTGTTGTATCGGACCTTGGCCTGCATGTTCTTCATCAGGCCATTGTACAGAGCATGAAGGTCGAGCACCCTCCCCGGGTGATCAAGGTCGGCTACAGGCAGAAAATCGTAATCCAACTGAAAATAAAAAAAAAATTGTTATTAGATTGCAAGTGTTAATAATAAATATATTGGATAGATCAAATGAAAATATATATTAATACATACCCGAGCCTGATCAAAGAAGAGGGCGAATGAGCGCTGGAGCTGCTCGCCCCACTCAACGTGAAGTGGATGGTTCTTCACGAGCTAGCTCTCGTCCCCTAAATACCGGACGAACCTTTCGGCATGAGGACCGGTATAGCGATAGTCAAGGGTAAAAAAAAGGGAGAATGCTGCCTCCTCCCTAGCTCTGTCAGGCCTCAGCCTATGGGACTGATTCGGGCCTCGAGTCCCCCTCTGGGGATGGGGAGGCCCTGCGTCTTCACGAAATATCAAGACAATCAATAATAAGACAAAGTTGTATTAAGAAATCAAGGTTAAACGAAAATTCAAGTGTGATATATACCTCCGGTGACTATCGCACGAGCCTGGGCCCGGGCAGTAGCACGAGCGGGACGATAGTTCCTCCGGTGAGGAACAACCGGCGTCCCGGATGCGGACGCATCCCCTCCAACTAGAAAATAAACATCGACGCTAAATTTCCATGAAGTTCATATTTATTCTATAGCGCATATGTAAAATGAATAAATATTTTAAATTTATTCATACTAACCTGCAGACGATGCAGAGGGTATGGAAGCGGCAGGAGTGGCCCCTGTGGAATATGTGGACGGACCTATAATTAGACAATTAAAAATAGATTATATAAGTAATTGCAAAAAGAATGTGTAGATCAATAATATAACGTTCTAAATCAATATGCATGCACTATAGGATATATAAACATACCCGCAGGTGCGGTGGTGTCACCACCTACAGCTAGACAATAATAAAAATTGCTAAGTAAGAGCAAAAGGAATGTGTGTATTTATGATATAGCATTCTAAATCAATATACATACACTATATGATATATAAACATACCTGGAGGAGCGGGGGTGGCCTCTGTCCCAGATGTGGACGCATCACCAACAACTAGACAATCAAACATTGACAATATAAGTAATCTTGATATAAACAGGCATGAATATCTGTAATATTACATTCAAAATGGATATGCGTGCAGTATACCTGGAGGTGTGGCAAAATCCACACGGAAGGAGGCATCCGAAGGGGTCTCCGATCTGGGTGCAAGACCGGCCCTCTGAAGCTCCCTACGGAGCTCTCCGGGCGGCAGAACCGCTCTGCCTCTGCCTCTGCCTCTGCCGCGGCTGGAGCTCCTGCTGCCCCTCGCTGCTCCCGACATCGTCATCAAATCTAGATAAACGGTTGGTGGAAGCATTAGACAATCATTCAAAGTATTGACTATATATGTATAGAGCGTAAAATGTGAAGTAATAATATAACATTACTGATAACCTTTTTCGTTTCGTGGGCGCATCATACATATCTACTTGGATTTCATCGTCGATGTCATTTCTAACCCACGTAACTTCATGATCGGTAGAAGACAACCCGTCCTTCGAAATAGACGGTCGGAGCACTTTAACCCTTCTCTCTTCTTCGTCCTCATCGCTGTCCTCGTATTCTGGGACATCGTAGACATCTCTGGGTTTCCATCGGCATACAACACTCCATCCCGGATGCTTCAAACACTGTGAGTAGTATACATGGAATGCTTGGTTCGGAAAGATAAACGGATCGTCCTGACCGTAAAATCGAAGTGTATTCACACTGGTCAATCCATATTCGTCTTTCCAAGTCCCAAGACTGCTTCTCCACCTGTCCGTATCGGTTCGCGGATCGTACCAAGTACACTGGAATATATAAAAGGGTTCTGATCGTCCGGGATAGTGGATGCCGAGTATACAATTTAAGTACCCATAGTAAATCACACCGTCCGATCTATCATGTTCTTCTCCTTCTGCCGCATTACCGAATTCTTCTTCTCCTGCCGCATTATCGTGTTCTACTTCTTCTGCCGCAGTACTACATTCTTCTCATCCCCATGATATTTCCAAGTTGTATAAAGTCTAGTAAACCCATGTTTTACAATATGAAGCTCTGCCAATTCTACCTTCTGCCAGTACTTATTGCCACATCTATCGCACGGACAGAGAATCTTCTCTATTATGATCTTATTATGTGCGCGTGCAAATTCAAGGAAAGCAGCAACTCCTGCAACAAACTTAGGTTGCATACGTTGTTTCCAATCTACATACATCCAGTCCTTAGCTTTGACGTACTCATGGGCCATGTTAGACTGTATAACATATAAATTGTAGGTTATGCTTACTATATTGAGAAATATAAGAACGGGATAGTTACTGACAAAGGAGAAAATCTGTGTATATGCATTAGACTTAAGCTCCTACGGAGAACGTATCTCCTTTTAATATTATTAAATGTTCTCATGTAGTGCGCACGTGCATTGCACGTGGTGCGCGCATAGCGGGCATACGTGCGTTGCATGTAGCGCACATGGCGCTTGCGCATATGCGCATTATGGGGAGGAGCAGGCTCCTAACTTGGAGAACTAAGCTCCTTTTAATATTATTGAATATTCTCATGTGGTGTGCACGTGCATTGCACGTGGTGCGCGCATGGCGGGCACACGTACGTTGCACGTAGCGCACATGGTGCTTGCGCGTATGCGCATTATGGGGAAGAGCATGCTCCTATCTTGGAGAACTAAGCTCCTATGGAGAACTAAGCTCCGTTTAATATTATTAAATATTCTCATGTGTTGCGCACGTGCATTGCACGTGGTGCGTGCATGGCGGGCACACGTGCGTTGCACGTAGTGAACGTGGCGCTTGCGCATATGCGCATTATGGGGAGGAGCATGCTCCTATCTTGGAGAACTAAGCTCCTATGGAGAACTAAGCTACTTTGAAAATTGAGCATTAAAGAACTAAGATGCATTAGACTTGAGATTGAGATACATACCTGCAACATAGAAAAGAAATCAATAAACAAGATGAATATAATATAAATTTAAGTTGAAAGAATATATATCCTCCTTTCAAATGCAATTAAGTCTCGATGATGCTAAAGATGTTACCAGAAAAACATCTTCTGCCAATCTTCATGTGTGAAGGGGTGTGTGTGGGAAAATTGGGTTCACGGTGTCAGAAAAGTTTTCTGGAGTCCAAGTAAAATCCATAACTAAATCCATATCTTGCCCTTCCTTTTCTTCAAATCAGAAATGTGTCTTTTTTTGCATTATGAATGGTCTGGTACCACAAGCTCAGTATGTTGAATCATGTTTTGGTTGGACAAAGACTTGCCAATGGCAGCATGCAAAGATTTATTTGGCCACAAACTACAACCACCACATGAATGCATACAATTATAATTTTTTAGCAATCAATCTATAGCTAGCTACTTGATTATATATCTACAACACGAAAGACACGAATTCTTCCCATGTCTCCTCATGTCTCCATGGAAATTGGGGCAACATCGTCAGAGACTACATTAATTCCTCATGACTCCACGAATTCTTCCCTAGCCCCAGCCCCAGCCCCAGCCCAGCCCAGCCCCACCCCAACCCCAACCTAACCCTAACCCCAGCTCCAGCCCCAGCCCAGCCCAGCCCCAACCTAACCCTAACCCCAATCCCAGCCGCAGCCCCAGCTAAACCCTAACCCCAACCCTAACCCTAACCGTAACCCCAGCCCCAGCCCCAGCCGAACCCCAACCCTAACCCTAACCCCAACCCCAACCCTAACCCCCTGCCGAACCCGAGCCCGAGCCCGAGCCCCAACCCTAACCCAAACCCCAACCGATGCCTCATCGGTACCCAAACAATGAACCATAGCCCTAAAACAATCAAAAATTTGAGTAATTGAAGATTTTCTTACCTGATCGAAGGCGACGATCGATCGAAGGCGACGATGAAAACAGAGATGCCCGGCGCTGGCGATGACGAAAAGCGCCCGGCGGTGGCTACGACGAATCGGCCGGCGGTGGGGACGACGAGATCGACGATCGATCGGCGGGAACGAGGGTTTGGGAGGAATTTGGGTTCGCGCGCGCGGAAGAAAATGATCAGCGTAGAGATCGATCCGTGCCTTTTTAATTAAATCTCTATTTAGTTGCCCCTACGGATAAGTCTGTAGGTGTTTGTTTTGCGGCTCCGTAGGGGCAAACAACAATTTAAGATTTAATATTTTTAAATTAATATGTGAGGACCCGTAGGGGCAAACTTTTAAACCTACGGACTAATCCGTAGGGCCAAACTTAAATTGCCCCTACGGATGTCATTATCCGTAGGGGCAACCCCTTATTTTACTAGTGGCTATGCTCGATTGGCCATAACAGGAAATCCCTGGCCAGGGTTGCTGAGATTTACTGGTAAGTCTTATCTGTAGTTTCTCAAACCGTTATGGACCTTGCATCGGCATGACTTATCAGGCTATTGGGGTCTGACGTTATACCACCCCTAGACTGTGATATGTGACATATCTGACGAAGAGACCGGACTGTACGGTAGTGTTTCTGATTGGATTCGCAGGAGTATGAGCATGCTTTCTTGTTGATTTTCTGATCGCTCAATACTCGGGTGGCCGTTACGTTTAGCAAACCGCTTGCGGCTTGTGGGTGTTTAATATGATCATCACCTACTGCCGGCGTATTGACGAGTCTTTAGAGTCCCACACAGAGGTTTCCTGGTTCATGCGAAACGGAGTAGGAGCACATATGCGATATGTGCGGGATCGAGATTAATGCGATATGTGATACCGCATTCTATTCTCCTGACTTGTGACATTGGTCGGTTATATGTGATATAGCCGGTTTATCGGATCAAGTGTTGATTCAATAAGTTGTTGCATTTGATATTAGTCGGTTATACACACTATAGCCGAATTATTAAATCAAGTGTTGATTTAATAATTTAGTGTAGAATTATATATTTGATATATTAAATTACATTAACTAATATTAGCTCACTTAAGCTTTTCTTTTTCTCACTCATGATGCACTTAACATATATGTGATATATGTTAATTGTTTTCTTTGCACACATAAATATATATGTGATATATAATGTTGTGTCATGCTAGGTTACACATGCAACATGTATGTATGAGACTTATACCATGCTAGGGTTTGTGTTATGGTTTATATTTATTTCAAGCAAATTCAAAATTGTGGAAATATTGTCATGGTTCAAAGCTTGTAGAAGCTTGTAGGTTTCAATGACTTAGTCCACTCTTTTGTCTAGCTTAAGATATTTGTTAACCCAACCTTAACTCATAGCCATGGTTTATTCTTTACAATGGTTAGTGCATGACATACACTCACCATGTTTGCATTTCTAACCTCACTTGAATATTTTTTCATCACTTGCTTCATCTTCTTCTTCCAAATGAAAAGAGTTCTCTAGGGATTGAAAAGGTGATGAAAATTTTTGAGAAAATTAAATCTAAAGTGAGCTCACTTCCTACTTCATCATCCTCTACATTTGCCATTTAGTTTAGGGTGTTTTCTTCACTAATTTCACCATTAGTGAAGAGGTAGCATAAGCTCGAGTCTCCTCGACGTAGATCTTCTTCGGCCTCGAAGACATTGAGCAAGTGTGTTCATTTCTTCATGTGAGCCCTCACAGGAGTCCGGGTCTTCACAACTCGCAGCGAAGGGACTTCTACACGAAGCTTTAGAAGTGAAGGACTGGTCTACAAAGGTTGTATTCCCTCATTCACTTAGATGCAAAGTGTTTACATTTTGATTTGTCGGATTTTCTAGTATCGATTCTAGGGAAAGGGTTAGCTAGAACGACAATTTTTAAAATGGCATGGACGATGCCTCCTGAAAACTTGCTGCCGTGCTAGGCAACCCTACAGATTAGTAGAGGTTGCACATATCTAGTATCTTGGTATTGTCGTTTGTGGCTATGAAGTATTGGATCGTCATGATTGAATAGCCGGGGGAATTTGAGAAGAGTGTTCTTTTTTTCATTCATATAATTTGTAAATGTGATGTAATATTCTTTTGCGGGGCACATCCGGGTTGAGATTGTATCCACCGTTGTATTATTTCATTTACTTTTTATTCCACCTAGGATAGACCCATGGTGTGGTGCACAAACTACCGGGTTCTTGAAGTACCGAGTGGCCTACTCATTTCATTGAAGGAGGTTGCTTCACTTCGGGGATTTGGCGGGTAGTTTGCCGCACCCATAGAGGTCTAGGGTGAGGGTTTGGCTATTCATCACGACCGTGGAATCCATTTTTCGTTAGAGGCTAACTCGAAACACGGAAATTCTAGTATATCCAATATATTCATCTGTGTTACTTATGCTGTGATCTGTGATCTGGAATGGCTATTATTGCGTGAGACGAATATATATATATATATAATAATAATAATAATAATAATAAACGTTGCTTATGTTTTGCACCCGCGCTAGCCCTGCCCTCGCTCTGCCGTTAGTTAAGTAACCTAACGGTGCATGACGGGACCCCGTGGCGAATGCAGATGGCATAAGCATACGTTCTATTTTCGTTTCTTTCTGCAATGATATGGTTAAATGATGGGACAACATTAATATTGTTTAGTGCAAAGAAAACAAACCAAAACTTAAATTGTTGGAACAATTTCAAAACCACTCGATTTTCTTCAAAAATTACTTTTAAATGCGGAGCCTAAACCACTCTTTTTAAAAGCTATCATGGTTCTTTCGACTATATCAAGTTCATTACGTTCACGGTTTTCGCCAAAACCATTAGTAGCCCTCCGTCATTTTAGATGGGTATTCGGTAGTATTCAAGCTATGTATTTTGACCTTCACCAAGAAATAGTGATTGGTGGTTGCTGGGTAGTATAGATAGATATGTTAACCTAGGACATGCATACAGCTATTTTGGCTTTCGTCAAGGGTTTGTACGAATGAGTTCAGATTAACCTGGACAATGACGGGTAGAACTTGACTTGAGTCTTATGATATTTTGGCTTTCGTCATGGTCATAAGCTCCTGGGGCAAAAATCCACATCAGGAGTTTCAAAGGAAAAGGAAACTTGCCAGTTTTGCAAACCATCTGGACTGTGATGATTTTGGTAGGATTCCTTCAAAGTTGTCACACAAAGATAGTTGGATCTCGATCCCATCATGAGTATTGTTACAATCAATGCTATAAACCAAGTAGGTGTCTAGAACGGTGTTAGTAGGGCTACACCACTAGCAAAAAGAGATTATTTAATTAAGGAACTTCGCGAAAGCATTGTAAAACCTCCCTCGAAGTACCGACGCTAGCCTGACTGAAAGGTTAAGAAAGAATTGTAGGGTGCGATTAATCCCGACGAATTCTTCTTTTTTGGTTTGAAGGAGGATTTGAGGAAACAGTGGGAGCCATCATGTTTAGATAAACTAATAACCAATCTAAACTTGCAAAAACATCATGCTGAGTGTTTCTTCTCTCTTTCTCCTAATTGCAGCGACCAACATGACCGGGCTTAAGTTATTATTAGATAAAAATATATTAACGGGACCGAACTATAATGATTGGCTAAGGAAAGTCCAGATGGCCATTACCTATGACAAGCTCAGCTGCCTCCTTACCACAAAAGCCCTTGCCGTCCCAGGTCTAGATTCCACCTTCGCGGATATTGAGATCCGTAACACATGGGAATTAGACAGTGTGAAAGCCAAGTGTCTCGTGTTAACTTCTATGGATAATGCACACCAGAGACGGCACGAGAATATGGACCTTACTTCCATATTCCTCCATACCAAAGATTTATATGGAGAGCAATCTCGTATCGCAAGATACGAGACCTCGAAGAAATTGTTTCAGGCGAGACTGACTATCAGGTCATCTGTAAGGGACTACGTCCTTAAGATGATCAGCTATATTGAAGAGCTCGCGGACCTTAGGACCAGGTTAGAGAATGAGTTGTACACGGACTTGATTCTACAGTCCCCCCTCTACCTATGCCAAGTTTATATTGAATTTTAATATTCAAGGGAAGGAAGTTACACCTCCAGAGCTCCTTAACATGTTAAGGAGTACAGAGGGCACCCTGAAGAAATTCAGGGAGACACCCACTCTACTTGTTGGGGAACCTTCTTCCTCTAGATCCAAGGCGAAAGCTAAAGGGAAGAAGAAGAAGAAGGCCCCAACCAAACCGAAAAGCGGTGTCGGTAAGGTACAGGGAAAGGGAAAAGGAAAAGTTGGGGGGCCGACAGTATGGAAAGAGGAATGCTTCTATTGTCACAAGAAATGCTATTGGAAGAAGGACTGTAGGGATTGGAAAGCTAGGAACAAGGATTCAAAGCAAGTCGTTGTTTCAGCTTCAAGTGTGTTAATGATTGAAAACTGTTTGTCAATCAACTCTACTTCCTGGGTATTGGATACCGGTTCAGGATCTCATATCTGTAATTAATTGCAGGCACTGAGAAGCCATAGAGTTATAAAGACAGGTGATATGACCCTCAAGGTTGCTAACGGAGCGAGCGTGGATGTTGTTTCCGTAGGGGAATATCACCTAGGATTGACAGGTAGACACATTTTGGTTTTGCGTAACTGTTTTTGTGTACCAAGTTTGACATGTAATATCATTTCTGTATCTTTACTATCTAAATTTTTTTATGATTTTACATTTGTAAGCGATGTTGTAAACATCCACCTTAATCATGGTTTGATTGGGTCTAGTACACTAGTCAACGGTATATACGTATTAAATCAACACCAAGTTTTCAACGTCCAGAACACACTCAAAAGAAAGTCTCTAGAATTAAATCAAGCTTTCTTATGGCATTGTAGACTAGGTCACATAAATGAAACACGGTTGATGAAGTTACATAAAGAGGGGTATTTGGATCCGTTTGGATATCTGTCTTATGTAACTTTTCAATCATGTTTCAAAGGAAAGATGACAAAGACTCTGTTCACTGGGCACGGAGTAAGAGACACTGAGCTCTTAGGACATGTGTGGTCCAATGTATACACACGCAAGAAGTGGTTATTCCTACTTCATTACTATTACAGATAATTTCTCAAAATATGAACAAGTATTCTTGATGAAACATAAATCCGAGGTCTTTGAGAAATTCCAGAAATACAAGAATGAAGTAAACAAACAAACAGGAAAAAGTATCAAGACACTTCGATCTGATCGGGGTGGTGAATACTTAAGTGCTGAGTTTTTGGATTATTTAAAAGAAAATGGAATCTCTCTCAGCTCACTCCTCCATACAAACCTTAACACAACGGTGTATCGGAAAGGCGGAACCGCACCTTATTGGATATGGTGTGTCCCATGATGTGTAATGTTGTTGCGATCCTTCTGGGATTATGCACTACAATCTGCTGCATATCTTTTGAACAAAGTTCCTATTAAGTCAGTGCCTACCACACCAAATGAAATGTGGAGTGGGAATAAACCCTATCTTAAGTATCTTAAGATATGGCGATTGTAAGTCCAAGTTGCTCACCCCGGTTCTTACGGGGAGGCGGAAACGGCGAAAACAATGATTTTGGCGCAAGGCAACATGGACTAAAAGTCGGATCTTTGCTAAACTAGAAACTAGTAAACACTAAGAGGTTTTAGCTACTATGCTGTAGAAAGTATACCTCACGGAACCGGTCCTTCGGGTCTTCATCGCGCTGTCCCACTCGTCCATCCAAGCTCCAAGCGTCGATCCGGACCTTGGGCACCTCCGCGGCCTTCTTGAGTCGAAGACGATCCACCCGAGAGTTGTACACTAAGCTTCACCTCAAGCCAAGGCAACTAAGGCAAAGAGATTGCTAATCTAAATGCCTTAGGTTGTGTAGAAGAGAATGATGGATGTGTTTGTCTATGTGGATTCTTTTTCTCTCAACATATGAGATCAAAAGAAGAGATCAAGAGGAGGAAGAAGAAGGAGAAAGTCTGCAACCATGGAGCTTTTCTTTTTCTTCACACTTCATGAGAGAGAATGAGAAGAGAATAATGAAAAGATTAAGCCAAAAAGAAATGAACCATGGTTGCAATAATACACTAAGATCATCATTACTAATCCTATCATGATATAAGTTGATGGCACATTGAATTGACCATTATCATAACACATAAATTAAAATGAAAATAAAAGAAGAGTGTGGATCTCCCTTGAAGGTCAATGGTCAACAAGGTCAACAAGTCAACAAAGTCAAGAGAGATCTAAGTGGTCAAATGTTCAATGCAATTATCCATCACTAATCTATCACTAAAAGGATTAGTAAACAATTTCTTCGGCTCACAACGGTTTTGACCAAACGAATTGTCAAAACCCTAATGAGTGTGCCACATTACGGTTTTGGCCGAACCAACTGTAAAAACCCTAATGGGGCACCTCCTCCATTATCGCTCCTCAAAACTCTGCATACACACCCGCATCCGCATTCCGTAGAATGCGAATGCACAGAAGACAAATCAAATCCATCTGTGCAATACTAGGGTCTGGCTTAAACCAAAGCCCACTAGTATTGCCTGCCCAAACAGCATACGTACACAAGTGCACGTAAGTGATTGTAGCCCTGCCGTAAAACCATACGGCCTCTACACGTTTCGCTCAGTGCAGGGAAACTCTCTGTGTGGGACTCTAAAGACTCGACACTACGCTGGCAGTTGGTTTAACCACAGACCGCAAGCGGTACTAGCTGTACGTAACGGTCCCCAGGTAGATGTCGATAAGAAGGCCGATGAGGTAAACCCATCCGAACTCCTACCGAGCCTGTATGTGACAATCTCCGTACTGTCCGGTCTGTTCGTCTGATACATCGCATGGCGGGCCTAGGGGGGCGGTGAACGTCAGTCCCCTAATAGCGGTACAAGTCGTGTCGGAGTGTAGTCCAGAACACCCTGAGATAACACTGGAAACCTACCAGTATATCTCGCTTGCCCTGGCCAGGGACTACTTGTGTAATGGCTCTCCTAGACACAGCGCGATGTTAACCCCCAATACCGGGAGAGACGAATCCTATCTAACCGTCAATGCCTCCAAGTGCTTCGGGACTGCACCCAACTACTACCTGTTTGCATGACTCCTTTGAGCCGTGGTAGGGTAGTAATCTAAGTACAGTAGGAACACACTCGAGGCGAAGTGACAGTGTCAAGTCGGCGGACTAAGCTGTACTCATGTCACCTGGGAACTGATAACTGACGATAGGTATAATACCAACCAACAGTTCCCGACGAGTCCTGTCCAGTGTACTCGTAACCTAACGAGCACCCGCATACTATTTCAAGTACGACGTACTAACGGCTGTGGAACAGACCGTCTCCCCCGCTGGGATGAGAAGCGCATACGCTAGTCTACTCCGGAGTATCGATGCCCTGTCTCGATAGTCCTACGACTAGGGACCTGTATAAGGATGTGCTTATGGATTACCGAGCCCCACGAGTGTGAGCGCCATCACAACGCTGGTAATCAAGCAAAGATCCTAAGGGCTCTACTAATATGTATATAAGCGATATGCTAAAAGAAACACATGCACATATTGAAGTAGGGACAAACCAAGTAGCATACTACCATTTTGAGCAAGATTGTCTATACAACTGTGAATATCCCAAGCTTCCATCAAGTAATATACAAACTAGTATGACACAGTAATGGCCTCTAGGGCATTTACACTAACAATCTCCCACTTGCACTAAGGCCATGTACTGGCGTATCGAAGACCTAACATCTCGATCAGCCGCTCGAACTGAGTCTGGGGTAGGGCCTTCGTGAGTGGATCTGCAGTGTTGTTCTCCGTATTTACTCTCTTCACCTCGATCTCCCGGCGATCTATGATCTCCCTGATCAGGTGGTACCGCCTCAAAATGTGCCTGGACTTCTGATGGGACCTGGGTTCCTTCGCTAAAGCTATAGCTCCGTTGTTGTCGCAATACAGCGGTATTGGATCAACAATGGTAGGAACCACCTGAAGCTCCGTGAGGAACTTCTTCATCCAGACAGCTTCCTTTGCGGCATCGCAAGCAGCTATGTACTCCGCTTCCATAGTTGAGTCTGCAACGGTCTCCTGCTTGGAACTCTTCCAGCAAACCACCCCTCCATTGAGGGTAAAGACATAACCCGACATGGACTTGGAGTCATCCTTGTCACTCTGGAAGCTGGAGTCAGCAAAGGCCTCAAGCTGGTGGTCTTTTCCGCCATACACCAGGAACATCTCCATAGTCCTTCTCTGGTACTTCAGAATGTTCTTTACCGCTATCCAGTGTTTCTCCCGTGGGTTCGACTAATACCGTCTTACAACGCTCAATGCGTATGCTACATCTGGTCTGGTACACAACATCGTATATATTATAGAGCCTACCGCTGAAGCGTAGGGTATAATAGACATGCGATCCTTTTCCAAATCAGTCTTGGGAGACATCTCTTTGGAGAGGGTGATCCCGTGACAAGCCGGTAAATTACCGCGCTTGGAATCTTCCATACTGAATCTTTTCAGTATGGTGTCGATGTACCTTTACTGTGAAAGTCCCAACATCCTCTTAGATCTATCACGATAGATCTGGATCCCCAGAATGTAGTTGGCATCGCCCAGGTCCTTCATGGAGAACCTCTGCGACAAGAATCGTTTGACTTACTGTAGCATAGGAATATCATTTCCTATTAGGAGAATGTCATCCACGTACAAGACGAGGAATACCACAGTTCTCCCTACAATCTTACTGTAAATGCATGGTTCGTATGGGTTTTTGATAAAGTCGAATTCTTTGACAGTATCATCAAAGCAGATGTTCCAACTCCGCGGTGCCTGCTTAAGTCCATAGATGGACTTTAGCAACTTGCACACTCTACCGCTGCTCCCACTCTGAATGAATCCCTCCGGCTGATCCATATAGACGCACTCTTCCAAATTTCCATTTAGGAAAGCCGTCTTTACGTCCATCTGCCAGATTTCATAATCGTGGAAGGCAGCAATTGCAAGAAGGACCCGAATGGATTTCAGCATAGCCACTGGAGAAAAGGTCTCGTCATAGTCCAAACCAGGTCTTTGACGAAAACCCTTTGCTACAAGTCTAGCTTTATAGGTCTCAACCTGCCCATCTACACCAATCTTCTTTCTGAAAATCCATTTGCAGCCTACGGGTTTTACCCCTTCTGGCGCAAAGTCCAAAGTCCAAACTTTGTTGGTGTACAAGGACTCCATCTCGGCCCGCATTGCATCCAACCATTTTACCGAGTCGCCGCTCTTGATGGCTTGCTGGAAGCTAGTAGGCTCACCATAATCCATGGTGCAATCCTCTCTATCCCCGTCTATGAGAAAACCGTAGTATCTCTCGTGTGGATGAGACTGCCTACTACTCCTGCGGAGTGGCGCTGGGATGTCCTGTTCTTTCGAACCCTCTGGTTCTACTAAGCTTTCAGTAATAGCTTGTGGTTCTGGAATTTCTTCCAGTTCTATTGCGCTCCCACTTATCTGATTTTCCAAAAACTCAGTTTCCAAGAAGCGGGCATGACGAGAAACAAAAACCTTTCGTTTCTCTGCGTAATAGAAAAGATACCCCTTGGAGTTCTTTGGGTATCCCACAAACATACACTGTACTGAACGTGCCTCGAGCTTGTCCGCATGCTGCTTTTTTACAAAAGCTGGACATCCCCATGTCTTAAAGTGTTTAAGAATGGGTTTCTTCCCACTCCACATCTGATATGGTGTGGTAGGCACTGACTTAGTCGGAACTTGGTTCAAAAGATATGCAGCTGTTTCTAGTGCATAACTCCAGAAGGATCGCGGCAACTCAGCCTTTCTCATCATGGAACGAACCATATCCAATCGGGTTCGATTCCACCTTTCCGATACACCGTTGTGTTGTGGTGTGTATGGAGGAGTAAGCTGAGAGAGAATTCCATTCTCTTTTAAGAAGCTCAGAAACTCGGCACTCAACTATTCGCCACCTCGATCAGATCTCAGTGTCTTGATACTTTTGCCTGTTTGTTTTTCAACTTCATTCTTGTATTCTTGAAATTTCTCAAAGGCCTCGGATTTGTGCTTCATGAAGAAGACATGCCCATACCTAGAGAAATCATCTGTGAAAGTAATGAAGTATGAATAACCACTTCACGCATGTGTAGACATTGGACCACACACATCACTGTGTATGAGTCCCAAGAGCTCGCTCACTCTTTCTCTGTTTCCAGTGTATGGAGTCTTTGTCATCTTTCCCATGAGACAAGATTCAAAAGTGGCATAAGACTGGTACTCGAACGGATCCAAGTATCCTTCTTTATGTAACTTTGTCAACTGTGTCTCATTAATGTGACCCAGTCTACAATGCCATAAGAAAGCCTGATTTAATTCCGGAGACTTTCTTTTAAGTGTGTTCTGGACACTGAAGACCTGTGCTTGATTCAAAACGTATATACCGTAATTTAATGTACCTGACCCAATCAGTACTTGATTTAGGTGGATGTTTACTACATCGCTTACAAAAGTAAAATCATATCTTTCCTTAGAAAGTAAGGATACATATATGATATTATAAGTCGCACCTGGTACATAAAAACAGTCATGCAGAATCAATATCTGCCCAGTTGTCAGTCCTAGATGATATTCCCCTACGGATACAGCATACATGCTTATTCCGTTAGCAACCTGGAGAGTCATATCACGTTTCTTGATAACCCTCCGGTTTCTCAGAGCCTGTAACGAATTACAGATATGAGATCCTGATCCGGTATCCAATACTCAGGAAGTAGGGTTAACTGACATACAGTTCTCTATTACAAACACACCCGAAGCCGAAGCCATAACATGCTTCGAATTCTGGCTACTGGGTTTGCAAGCCTTGTAATCCTTCTGCCCATGTTCATTCCCGTTACAATAGGAACATCCTTCTTTTACTACATCCAGTCCTGAAACTTCTGCCCTTCCCTTTCTTTCTACTTCCCTGGTTTCCTTCAGGGTAGTAGGCAGAGACTGTTGAATTAAGTCAGCATCTGACCCGTTCTTCAACGTGGTCTTTAGGTCCGAGAGCTCAAAAGAGCTGGTCTCTGTAAGGACGTTGCCCCCTACAGATGACCCGATAGCCAACCTCGCTGGAAGCAATTCGTTCGAGGTCTCATATCTTGCGATACGAGATTGCTCTCCATTTAAAACTTTGTTATGGAGGAATATAGAAGCTGAGTCCATCTTCTCGTGCTGCCTCTGGTATATACCATCAACTGAGGCTAACACGAGGCACTTGGCTTTCGCACAGTCTTCTTCCGATGTCCTACGGATATCAATATCCGTGACAGGGGAAACTGGACCTGAGACGGCAGGGGTTGGATCAGTCGAGAGGTGTCCCAGCTTGTCATGGGCAATGGACATCTGGATAGACCTTTGCCAGTCATAACAGTCAGATTCAGTCATTTTATTATCTAGATGTAACCTAGGTGCGGTCACTGGGTCGCTGCATTTAAGAGAGAGAGAAGAAAACACTTAGCATGATGCTCTTGCAAGTTTAGATTGGTTTTTAATTTATCTAAACAGGATGGCTCCCACTGTCTCTCGAATCCCTCTCCAAACCATAAAGGAAGGATTAGTCAGGATCAATCTCACCGTACAATACTTGCTTAACCGTTCAGCCAGGCCAGTGTCGGTACTTCGAGGGCGGTTTTCCAACGCTTTCGCGAAGTTCCTTAATTAAGTAACCTCTTTTCCCTGTGGGCGTAGCCCCGCTAACACCTTTCTAGACACCTACTAGGTTTATAGCATTGATCGTTAAGTGAGAGATTTCCCGAGGAGTAGCATATACTCAAAGTAGGATCGGGATCCAAATATCATCGCGTGATAAAACCGAAGGAATCCTACCAGAATCATCACACTCCAAATGGTATGCAGCGCTAGCAAGTTTCAGTACTTCTGAAACTCCCGATGTGGATTTTTGCCCTATGCTCTTATGACCTTGACTAAGGCCAACAAATCATAAGTCACATGTCAAGTTCTACCCGTTGTTGTCCAAGTTAATTTGAACCCACCAGTATATACCCTTGACTATGGCCAACAAAGTAATACGACGGTCCTAAACTAACACATTCTATCTATGCAACATATGAATACCCACCAGCTACCAAACACTGTGCCTTGACTGAGGCCAACAAACATAGCTTGAATACTGTTGAATATTCATATGAAACGACGGAGGGCTACGGATGGTTTTGACGAAACCGTGAACGTAGTGAACTTGATATAGTCGATGGAACGAGATAGCTTTTAAAAGGAGTGGTTCAAGCTCCGCGTTTAAAATGCTTGTTTTTGAAAAGAACCGAGTGGTTTTCAAAGTGTTCCAATGACTTTTACTTGGTTTGTTTTCTTGCATTAGTTCTTTTAATGCATCCCATCATTTAATCCTACCATTGTAGAAAACAACCAAAATATGACGTACGCTTTTGCCATTCGCATTCGCCACGGGGCCCCGTCATGACCCGTTAGGTTACTTAACTAACGACAGAGCGGGGGCTGGGCTAGCGCGGCTGTAAAACATAAGCAACGCCTAAATAGTTATTATATATAGATATATAGCAATGATAGCCATTTCAGATCACAGATGAACACTTTGGATATACTAGGAATCCGCGATTCGTTCGAGCCAGCAACGAAAAACGGATTACACGGTCGCGATGATTAGCCAAACCCCACCCTAGACCCGTACGGGTGCGGCAAACTACCCGCCAAGTACCCGAAGTGAAGCAACCTCCCTCAACGCCATGAGTAGGCCACTCGGCACTTCGAGATACCCGGTAGTTTGTGCACCCCACCTTGGGTCTATCCTAGGAGCAAAAACAGTAAAAAGAAATTATACAATGATGGCTATAACACCGACCCAGTTGTGCGGCCAAACAAATAATATTACATCAATTTACAAATTTTACAATGAATGAAACAAAAAGAAACTCTCATCTCACACCCATTCCCGGCTATTCATCCGCGACAATCCAACGAGTTCATATCCACAAACCATCAACATTACAGATCACAGATATGTATAACCCCCACTAATCGACGTATAGCGATTAGCGGACGTTCAATACATATATCACATCACAGATAATATACATTATCCAAAGAGTACGGAATATCGATCAAAATACGGATTTTTAACCACCCGAAAAGTCAATTTGCTCTCTGGAAAATCTGGGTAGAAAAAACATGTATTAAAAATCCCAAAACATCCAAACTAAAACACTGCACAAATCCCGATCCAGTGCCGAGTCAAAACGGCGGTGGAACCGCAGCAATGAGCATGTCATTGCCGCGGAACCGCGGTCGTTTGATCGAATCACTGGATCGTTTTTCTGCAGTGTTTTCATAAAACCCTGAGACGATTTTGTAAGTCTACGTTGCCCACCCCGGTACTTCCGGGGAGGCGGAAAACGGAATAAAAATCAAATTTTTATCAACTTAGGCAACATGGACTAGACAAAGAAGGATCTTTGCTAAACAAAAATAAGCTAAAGCTAACTAGAAACTAGCTAAGTGTTAGAAAGGTTATACCTAGGGCTTTATGTCCTTCTCTCCTTGCTCCTTGGAGTAGTAGAAAGGGATCACCTTTGTCGTCTTCTCACGTCGAAAAAGGATCCACCCGAGAGCCTCGACCTTTGGCTTCAACTCCAAGCTGGAAGTAACTAGGGTGCAAGAAGTGCTAATTCTAGAACCCTAGATGAGAGTAGAGATTATCAAGAAGAGGTTTTTCTCAAGCTCAAGTGTTTCACAACACATGAGAGGGGAAAGCTTGAGGGAGAGGAAGAACAAGAGAGAGAAAGTAAATAATAGAATGAGAGAAAATATGAAGCATTCTCTAATATATGTGTGAATTATTGTAATTAGATAATTAGCTAGATAATTGTCATCGTTAATCAAGACATGACCATTATCATTTCATTTTTAATGCAATTTGCAAGGATCAAAGAGCATCTTCCAAATGAAATGATGATGGTCAAAGTGTCAACCTAAGTCAACAAGTCAAGGAGGTCAAATGGCCAACAACCATAACCATGCACAATTATATTAAACTAATATCAATTAACCATAATTCACACATAAGCATTAGGGTTAATAAAATGACAATAGTCATTAACCCTAATCAAAGTCCTCTCCCTCTGTCTCAAGCAACTGTGCATACGCACCCGTATTCGTGATCCGAGGAACACGAATACAATGAGAAAAAAAAACCAATCCCAAATCATATACTAGGATCTGGCTTAAGCCAAAGCCCGCTAGTCTAAGCTGTCCGGACAACAAACGTGCACAAGTGCGCGGGTGTGAACGAACCCTGTCGCAAAACCATGCGACCTCTACTCATTTTGCCTAAAGGCGAATAGCTCTCTGTATGGGACTCTAAAGACTCGACACTACGCTGGCAGTGGGTTTAACCACAGACCGCAAGCGGCACTAGCTGTACGTAATGGTCCCCAGGTAGATGTCGATAAGAAGACTGACGAGGTGAACCCCATCTGAACTCCTACTGAGCCTGTATGTGACAGTCTCCATACAGTCCGGTCTATTCGTCTGATACATCGCATGGCGGGCCTAGGGGGCAGTGAACGTCAGTCCCCTAATAGCGGTACAAGTCGTGTCCGAGTGTAGCCCAGAACACCCTGAGATAACACTGGAAATCTGCCAGTATATCTCGCTTGCCCTGGCCAGGGACTACTCGTGTAATGGCTCTCCTGGACACAGCGCGATATCAACCCCCAATACCGGGAGAGACGAATCCTGTCTAACCGTCACTGCCTCCAAGTGCTTCGGAACTGCACCCAAAAACTACCTGTTTGCACGACTCCTTTGAGCCGTGGTAGGGTAGTAATCAAAGTGCAGTGGGAACACACTCGAGGCGAAGTGACAATGTCAATTCTGCGGACTAAGCTGTACTCATGTCACCTGGGAACTGATTACTGACGATAGGTACAATACCAATCAACAGTTCCTGACGAGTCCTGTCCAGTGTACTCGCAACCCAACGAGCACCCGCATACTATCTCAAGTACGACGTACTGACGGCTGTGGGACAGACCGTCTCCTACACTGGGATGAGAAGCGCATACGCTAGTCTACTCCGGAGTATCGATGCCCTGTCTCGATAGTCCAACGACTAGGGACCTGTATAAGGATGTGCTTATAGATCACCCAGCTCGCACGAGTGTGAGCGCCATGACAACGCTGGTAATCAAGCAAAGATCCTAAGGGCTCTACTAATATGTATATAAGCGATATGCTAAAAGAAACACATGGACATATTCAAGCAGAGACAAACCAAGTAGCATACTACCATTTCGAGCAAGATTGTATATACAACTGTGAATATCCCAAGCTTCCATCAAGTAACATACAAGCTAGTATGATACAGTAATGGCCTTTAGGGCATATACACTAACAATCTCCCACTTGCACTAAGGCCGTGTACTGGCGTATCGAAAACCTATCATCTCGATCAGCCACTCTAACTTAGTCTGGGGCAAGGCCTTGGTGAATGGATCTGCTGTGTTATCTTCTGAAGCAACCCACCGAACCTCGATCTCCTGGCGATCCATGATCTCCCTGATCTGGTGATACCGCCTCAAGATGTGTCTGGATTTCTGATGGGACCTGCGTTCCTTCGCTAAAGCTATATCCCCGTTGTTGTCGCCATACAGAGGTATTGGGTCAACAATGGACGGAACCACCTGAAGTTTTTTCAAGAACTTCCTCATCCAGGCAGCTTCTTTTGCTGCATCAGATGCAACGATGTATTCCGCTTCCATAGTCGAGTCAGCAACGGTTTCCTGTTTGGAGCTCTTCCAACACACCGCCCTGTAAGTCCACGTTGCCCACCCCGGTACTTGCGGGGAGGCGGAAAACGGAATAAAAAACAAATTTTTATCAACTTAGGCAACACGGACTAGACAAAGAAGGATCTTTGCTAAACAAAAATAAGCTAAAGCTAACTAGAAACTAGCTAAGTGCTAGAAAGGTTATACCTTAGGCTTTATGTCCATCTCTCCTTGCTCCTTGGAGTAGTAGAAAGGGATCACCTTTGTCGTCTTCTCACGTCGAAGAAGGATCCACCCGAAAGCCTCGACCTTTGGCTTCAACTCGAAGCTAGAAGTAACTAGGGTGCAAGAAGTGCTAATTCTAGAACCCTAGATGAGAGTAGAGATTATCAAGAAGAGGTTTTTCTCAAGCTCAAGTGTTTCTCAACACATGAGAGGGGAGAGCTTGAGGGAGAGGAAGAACAAGAGAGAGAAAGTAAATAATAGAATGAGAGAAAATATGAAGCATTCTCCCATATATGTGTGAATTACTGTAATTAGATAATTAGCTAAATAATTGTCATGGTTAATCAAGACATGACCATTATCATTTCATTTTTAATGCAATTTGCAAGGATCAAAGAGCATCTTCTAAATGAAATGATGATGGTCAAAGTGTCAACCTAGGTCAATAAGTCAAGGAGGTCAAATGGTCAACAACCATAACCATGCACAATTATATTAAACTAATATCAATTAACTATAATTCACACATAAGCATTAGGGTTAATAAAATGACAATAGTCATTAACCCTAATCAAAGTCCTCTCCCTCTGTCTCAAGCAACTGTGCATACGCACCCGTATTCGTGATCCGAGGAACACGAAAACAATGAGAAAAAAAAACCAATCCCAAATCATATACTAGGATCTGGCTTAAACCAAAGCCCGCTAGTATAAGCTGTCCGGACAACAAACGTGCACAAGTGCGCGGGTGTGAACGAACCCTGTCGCAAAACCATGCGACCTCTACTCATTTTGCCTAACGGCGAATAGCTCTCTGTGTGGGACTCTAAAGACTCGACACTACGCTGGCAGTGGGTTTAACCACAGACCGCAAGCGGCACTAGCTGTACGTAACGGTCCCCAGGTAGATGTCGATAAGAAGACTGACGAGGTGAACCCCTTCTGAACTCCTACTGAGCCTGTATGTGACAGTCTCCGTACAGTCCGGTCTGTTCGTCTGATACATCGCATGGCGGGCCTAGGGGGGCGGTGAACGTCAGTCCCCTAATAGCGGTACAAGTCGTGTCGGAGTGTAGCCCATAACACCCTGAGATAACACTGGAAACCTACCAGTATATCTCGCTTGCCCTGGCCAGGGACTACTTGTGTAATGGCTCTCCTGGACACAACGCAATGCCAACCCCCAATACCGGGAGAGACGAATCTTGTCTAACCGTCACTGCCTCCAAGTGCTTCGGGACTGCACCCAAAAACTACCTGTTTGCACGACTCCTTTGAGCCATGGTAGGGTAGTAATCAAAGTGCAGTGGGAACACACTCGAGGCGAAGTGACAGTGTCAAGTCAGCGGACTAAGCTGTACTCATGTCACCTGGGAACTGATAACTGACGATAGGTATAATACCAACCAACAGTTCCCGACGAGTCCTGTCCAGTGTACTCGTAACCCAACGAGCACCCGCATACTATCTCAAGTACGACGTACTGACGGCTGTGGGATAGACCGTCTCCCACACTGGGATGAGAAGCGCATATGCTAGTCTACACCGGAGTATCGATGCCCTGTCTCGATAGTCCAACGACTAGGGACCTGTATATGGATGTGCTTATAGATCACCCAGCTCCCATGAGTGTGAGCACCCTCACAACGCTGGTAATCAAGCAAAGACCCTAAGGGCTCTACTAATATGTATATAAGCGATATGCTAAAAGAAACACATGCTCATATTAAAGCAGAGACAAACCAAGTAGCATACTACCATTTCGAGCAAGGTTGTATATACAACTGTGAATATCCCAAGCTTCCATCAAGTAATATACAAGCTAGTATGATACAGTAATGGCCTCTAGGGCATATATGTTAGGTCCACGTTACCTCTCCCGGTACTTTCGGGGTTGCGGAAACGGTAAAACAAAATTTTTTCTGGACTTGGCAACGTGGACCGTAAAAGCCGGATCTTTACTAAACAATACACTAGCATCCTAACTAGAGATTTATCTACTCGGTTAGGTGTTATACCTCAACTTGAACTCCTTCTCTTCTTGTTGTTCTTCTCTTCTTGTTGTTCTTCTCTTCTTGTTGTTCTTCTCTTTGCTTGCTCGATGGTTGATCCGGACTTTGGTTACCTCCGCGGCCTCCTTGAGTCGAAGACGATCCACCCGAGAGATATACACCGAGCTCCACCTCGAGCCGAGGTAACTAAGGCAAGGAGATTGCTAATCTAGAAGCCCTAGGTTGTGTAGAAGTGGTAGATGAATGGTTTTGTCTTTGTGGGATCTTTATCTCTCAACACATGACATCAAAAGATAAATCAAGAGGAGGAAGAAGGAGGAGCTAGCTAACAACCATGGAGCTTCTCATTCCAAGAGAGAGAATGAGAATAAGCAAAATGAAAAACTTAACCAAGAGAAAACCCAACCATGGTTGCAATAATGCAAAAACATTATCATTACTAATCCCATCAAGATAAAGTTGATGGCTACAAATGACATGACCATTATCATCACAAAAGAAAAAGAAAACCAAAGAATACTTTAGATCTTTCAAGAAGATCCTAGTCAACTTTGGTCAAATGGTCAACAAAGTCAAGATGGTCAAATGGTCAATGTAATTAGCCATAACATAATTATCAATGAAAGGATTAGTAAATAATGTCCCCGGCTCATAATGGTTTTGACCAAACGAACTGTCAAAACCCTAATGAGCCTGCCACATAACGGTTTTGGCCGAACCAACTGCCAAAACCCTAATGAGGCACCTCCTCCTTCATCGCTCCGGAAAACTGTGCATACACACCTGCATCCGTATTCCGTAGAATGCGGATGCACAGAAGACAAAACAAATCTATCTGTGCAATAATAGGATCCGAATTAAACCAAAGCCCACTAGTATTGCCTGCCCGAACACCACACGCACACAAGTGTACGTAAGTGATCGCAGCCCTGCCGTAAAACCATACGGCCTCTACACGTTTCGCTCAGTGCAGGGAAACTCTCTGTGTGGGACTCTAAAGACTCGACACTACGCTGGCAGTGGGTTTAACCACAGACCGCAAGCGGCACTAGCTGTACGTAACGGTCCCCAGGTAGATGTCGATAAGAAGGCCGATGAGGTAAACCCATCCGAACTCCTACTGAGCCTGTATGTGACAATCTCCGTACAGTCCGGTCTGTTCGTCTGATACATCGCATGTCGGGCCTAGGGGGCGGTAAACGTCAGTCCCCTAAAAGCGGTACAAGTCGTGTCGGAGTGAAGCCCAATACACCCTGAGATAACACTGGAAACCCACCAGTATATCTCGCTTGCCCTGGCCAGGGACTACTCGTGTAATGGCTCTCCTAGACACAGCGCGATGTCAACCCCCAATACCGGGAGAGACGAATCCTGTCTAACCGTCACTGCCTCCAAGTGCTTCGGGACTGCACCCAACTACTACCTGTTTGCACGACTCGGTAGAGCCGTGGTAGGGTAGTAATCAAAGAACAGTGGGAACACACTCGAGGCGAAGTGACAGTGTCAAGTCAGCGGACTAAGTTGTACTCATGTCACCTGGGAACTGATAACTGACGATAGGTATAATACCAACCATCAATTCCCGACGAGTCCTGTCCAGTGTACTCGTAACCTAACGAGCACCCGTATACTATCTCAAGTACGGCGTACTGACGGCTGTGGGACAGACCGTCTCCCGTGCTGGGATGAGAAGCGCATACGCTAGTCTACTCCGGATTATCGATGCCCTATCTCGATACTCCCATGACCAGGGACGTGTATAAGGATGTGCTTGTAGATTACCCAGCCCCCACGAGTGTGATCGCCATCACAACGCCGGTAATCAAGCAAAGATCCTAAGGGCTCTACTAATGCGTATAGGTGATATAATAAATAAACACACATGTACACATTAAAGCAGAGATAAACCAAGTAGCATACTACTATATCGAGCAATATTGTCTATACAACTGTGAATATCCTAAGCATCCATCAAGTAATATACATACTAGTATGATACAGTAATGGCCTCTAGGGCATATACACCAACAATCTCCCACTTGAACTAAGGCCATGTACTGGCGCATCGAAGACCTATCATCTCGATCAGCCGCTCGAACTGAGTCTGGGGTAAAGCCTTCGTGAATTGGTCCGCTGTGTTGTCCTTTGTGTCCACTCTCCGCACCTCGATCTCCTGGCGATCAATGATCTCCCTGATCAGGTGATACCGCCTTAAGATGTGCCTGGATTTCTGATGGGACCTTGGTTCCTTTGCTAAAGCAATAGCCCCATTGTTATCGCAATACAAAGGTATTGGGTCAACAATGGACGGAACCACCTGAAGTTCACTAATGAACTTCTTTATCCAGACCGCCTCTTTTGCGGCATCGCTTGCAGCAATGTATTCAGCCTCCATCGTCGAGTCTGCGACGGTATCCTGTTTGGAACTCCTCCAACATACCGCCCCTCCGTTGAGGGTAAACACAAAACCCAAGACAGACTTGCTGTCATCTTTGTCACTCTGGAAGCTTGAATCGGTAAAGGACTCGACCCTGAGGTCTCCATTACCGTAAACCAGGAACATCTCCTTAGTCCTTCTTAGGTACTTGAGAATGTTCTTCACTGCTGTCCAGTGGTCCTCACCTGGGTCTGACTGATACCGGCTTACCGTGCTCAGCGCGTAACCTACATCTGGTCTTGTACATAGCATCGCATACATTATAGATCCTACCTCCGAAGCGTAGGGTATAGTGCTCATGCGAACCCTCTCCTTGTCAGTCTTGGGAGACATCTTCTTGGAGAGGGTAATTCTGTGCAATGCGGGTATGTTACCGTGCTTGGAACCCTCCATACTAAATCTCTTTAGTACGGTCTCTATGTACCTGGACTGCGAAAGTCCCAATAGTTTCTTGGATTTATCTCTATAGATCTTGATCCCTAGAATGTACGAGGCATCACCCAGGTCCTTCATAGAGAACCGTTGTGACAAAAATAGCTTGACCGATTGTAGCATAGGAATGTCATTTCCTATCAAGAGAATGTCGTCCACGTACAAGACTAGGAATACGACAATTCATCCTACAATCTTCTTATAGACACAAGGTTCATCTTCGTTCTTGATGAAATCAAATTCCTTGATTGCCTCATCAAAACAGATGTTCCAGCTCCGCGATGCCTGCTTTAATCCATAAATGGATTTAAGCAACTTGCACACCTTCCCGCTGCTCCCACTGTCTACGAAACCTTCTGGTTGATCCATGTAAACGCACTCTTCCAAACAACCGTTTAGGAAAGCTGTTTTAACATACATCTGCCAGATCTCATAGTCATGGAAGGCAGCAATGGCAAGTAGGATCCGAATGGATTTGAGCATATCCACCGGAGAAAAAGTTTCGTCATAGTCCAAACCAGGTCTTTGACGGAAACCTTTTGCAACGAGTCTAGCTTTATAGGTTTCCACCTGCCCGTCTACACCAAGTTTCCTTTTGTAGATCCATTTGCATCCAACGGGGTTTACCCCAGCTGGAGCAAAATCCAAGGTCCACACTTTATTGGCGTACATGGACTCCATTTCGGATTGCATTGCTTCCTGCCACTTATCAGAGTCCCTACTGATAATGGCCTGCCTGAAACTGGTAGGGTCATCTTCTTCCAAGATGCAATCCTCTCGATCCCCGTCTATGAGAAAACCGTAGTATCTCTCGGGCGGATGAGAAATCCTACCAGATCTGCGAAGTGGCTGAGGTTCTTCTGGGGTTATTGAATTCTGAGGTTCTGTCAAATCTTCAGTTTCATTTTGTGGTCGCTGAATTTCTTCCAGTTCTACCGAACTCCCACTTATTTCTTTTGCAAGAAATTGCCACTCTAAAAAGGTGACGTGGCAAGATACAAACACTTTCTGTTCCTCGGTGTGGTAGAATAGATATCCTGTGGAGTTCTTAGGATATCCTACAAATTTACATAGAACTGAACGTGCCTGATGTTTGTCCGGATTTTGTACTTTTACATATGCCGGACAACCCCATACCTTAATACGTTTAAGATACGGCCTTTTACCATTCCATATCTCGAACGGTGTCTTAGGCACAGATTTAGACGGAACATCGTTCAACAGATATGCCGCCGTCAACAGCGCATGTCCCCAAAATGAAAGAGGTAACTCGGCATTACTCATCATGGAGCGAACCATATCCAGTAGGGTACGATTCCTCCGCTCCGATACACCGTTGTGCTGTGGTGTATAAGGAGGAGTAAGCTGAGAGAGAATACCATTCTCTTTTAAGTAATCTAGGAATTCCGTGCTTAAGTACTCCCCTCCCCTGTCAGACCGGAGGATCTTGATACTTTTGCCTGTCTGGTTCTCTACTTCGTTTCTGAATTCCTTGAATTTCTCAAAAGCTTCAGATTTGTGTTTCATCAGATACACATATCCGAACCTAGAGAGATCGTCAGTGAATGTGATGAAGTACGAGAACCCACCCTTTGCATGTATAGACATCGGACCACATACATCACTATGTACGAGTCCCAAGAGCTTTGCTGCTCTTTCTCCATGTCCGGTGAACGGAGATTTGGTCATCTTCCCTTTGAGACAAGACTGACAAGTTTCATAAGATGAAAACTCGAACGCATCCAAGAGTCCATCTTTATGCAACTTACTCAGTTTTTTCTCTCCGATATGACCAAGTCTACAATGCCACAAGTAGGATTCATTCGTATCTGAATTCTTCCTCTTGCGTGTGTTTTGTATATTGAGAACTGTATTCTGATTTAGAACGTAGATACCATTACACAGTGTACCCTCTGCAACAAGTACCTTATGAAGGTAAATGTTCATGATATTCTTGTCAAGAACAAAGTTATATCCATCTTTATCGAGTAAAGAAACTGATATGATGCTGCAAACCATGGAGGTTACATAGTAGCAATCGTTCAAAATCATAGTCTTGCCATTTGGCAATACTAGGTGATATTCACCGACAGCTGCCGCATTTACTTGTGCTCCGTTCGCTACTCTGAGCGACATATCACCCGGTGCAACTTTCGTACTTTTTCTCAGTCCCTGCAATAAATTACAGATATGAGATCCTAATCTGGTATCAAGTACCCAGGAGGTAGGGCTGACCGTAAAACAGTTCTCAATAACAAGAACACCTGAAGTAGATGCAAAACCATGCATCTTCTTCAACTGGGTATCCTGGAAATCCATACAATCCCCTTTCCCTTTCTCATACTTATGACTGTTGTCACAAGTTAGAGCTGAACCAACGTTCCCCAGCCCCGAATAAGAATTCGGATCGGTCAAGTGATACATTTTATTATCTTGATTAGGGCGTGAAAAGGTTGCTACCTGGAGAGGGAGAAAAGAAACACTCAGCGTATGCTCTTGCAAGATTAGATTGGTTAATTAGTTTATCTAACCAGGATGTCTCCCACTGTTTCCTCAAATTCTTCTCAAAACCTTTTAAAAGAAGAACTAGTCGGGATTTCATTCACGTCACAATACTTGCTTAACCTTTCAGCCAGGCTAGTGTCGGTACTTTGAGGGAGGTTTTCCAACGCTTTCGCGAAGTTCCTTAATTTAAGAACCTCTTTTCCCTGGGGGCGTAACCCCGCTAACACCTTTCTAGTCACCTACTAGGTTTATAGCATTGATTGTTAAGTGAAATAATCTCCCGAGAGTAATCCAACTCATCAGCGGGATCGGGATCCAACTATCACTGTGTGATGACCTACATGGAATGCACTCTAGTCACCACACTCCAGAAGGTATGCTAAATCTGCAAGTCTCAGTGCTTTTGAAACTCCCGATGTGGTTTTTGCCCCTAGGACCCAAGTGACCTTGACTGAGCCAACATATCAAAGGATCCTAGTCAAGTTCAACCCGTCATTATCTTGACTGACCCACCCGTATGAGTCCTTGACTGAGCCAAAATGACCGTACGACTGTCCTAACCAATCACTTTGTATCCTATGGAAAGATATTACATAGCTACCGTACACTACGCCTCGGCTGAGCACGAAATACGTAGTACGAATACTAAGCAATATCAATCCGAAACGACGGAGGGCTACGACCGGGTTTTGGCGAAAACCCGTTAACGTAATGAACTTGATATCGTTGAAGGAACGTGATACACTTTTTGAAAATATAGTGGCGAAAACTTTTGCTAAAGAGGTCACTCCCTGTGAAGGGATCTCGGCTCTTTCCTCGTCGAATGAGGTGCAGGATATTCCAAACTGAATACCTCGATGCAAAGCAAGAATAATCGACTATAGCGAAGTTATTACCCTGACGCAAACTTTTGTCCAAGGGGTCACTCCCGATGAAGGGATCTCGGCCCTTGCCTCGTCGACTGAGATGCAGGGCATTCATAACCGAATACCTCGATGCAAAACAAAAATGAACGTCCTTGCAATAACAGCTTTTTGAAAAATTGTTCCAACAACGTCTTTTAGGTTTATTTTCTTGCATTAGTTCTTTTAATGCGTCCCATCATTAAAATCCTACCATTGCAGAAAACAACCAAAATATGACGTACGCTTATGCCATTCGCATTCGCCACTGGGCCCCGTCATCACCCGTTAGGTTACTTAACTAACGACAGAGCGGGGGCTGGGCTAGCGCGGCTGTAAAACATAAGCAACGCCTAAATAGTTATTATATATAGATATACAGCAATGATAGCCAATCCAGATCACAGATGAACACTTTGGATATACTAGGAACCCGCGATTCGTTCGAGCCTGCAACGAAAAGCGGATTACACGGTTGCGATGAATAGCCAATACCCTACCCAAGACCCCTACGGGTGCGGCAAACTACCCGCCAAGTACCTGAAGCGAAGCAACCTCCCTCAACGCCGTGAGTAGGCCACTCGGCACTTCGAGATACCCAGTAGTTTGTGCACCCCCTCCATGGGTCTATCCTAGGAGCAAAAACAGTAAAAAGAATTATACAATGACGGCTACAACCCCTACCCGGTTGTACGGCCATACAAATAATATTACATCAATTTACAAATTTATTACATGAATGAAAGAAAAAGAAACTCTCATCTCACATCCACCCCGGCTATTCATCCGCGACAATCCAACGAGTTCATATACACATACCATCAATAACACAGATCACAGATGTGTATAACCCCCACTAATCGACGTATAGCGATTAGTAGACGTTCAATACACGTATAAAATTACAGATATCACCATTAGCCAAAGTCTACAGAACATCGACCAAAAATACGGATTTTTGAGCCTCAAAAAATAATTTTGCTTTCTGGAAAATCTGGGCAGAAAAGTCATATACCAAAAATCCCAAAAACCCACCAGAAAAACACTGCAACAAAAATGATCCACGGCCGAGTCAACTCGGCCGCGGTTCCGCGGCAGAAGCAAGCTTCTGCCACGGAACCGCGGTGAGTTGGTCGACTCGTGCGATCATTTTTCTTGCCTGTTCTAACAAAAGCCTGAGCCGATTTTTAGTGTATAAATTTTTAATTTTGGAACAGTTTTAAAAATCGGCAGAAACTACAAAATTCCAGGGTATTTTGCGGTTTTTCGTCCGGTCGAAATTCTAAATACTTTTCTAATATGCTAGGGTGTGTTTAGTTAGGCTCTGATACCACTGTTAGGTCCACGTTACCTCTCCCGGTACTTTCGGGGTTGCGGAAACGGTAAAACAAAAATTTTTCTGGACTTGGCAACGTGGACCGTAAAAGCCGGATCTTTACTAAACAATACACTAGCATCCTAACTAGAGATTTATCTACTCGGTTAGGGGTTATACCTCAACTTGAACTCCTTCTCTTCTTGTTGTTCTTCTCTTCTTGTTGTTCTTCTCTTTGCTTGCTCGATGGTTGATCCGGACTTTGGTCACCTCCGCGGCCTCCTTGAGTCGAAGACGATCCACCCGAGAGATGTACACTGTGCTCCACCTCGAGCCGAGGTATCTAAGGCAAGGAGATTGCTAATCTAGAAGCCCTAGGTTGTGTAGAAGTGGTAGATGAATGGTTTTGTCTTTGTGGGATCTTTATCTCTCAACACATGAGATCAAAAGATAAATCAAAAGGAGGAAGAAGGAGGAGCTAGCTAACAACCATGGAGCTTCTCATTCCAAAAGAGAGAATGAGAATAAGCAAAATGAAAAACTTAACCAAGAGAAAACCCAACCATGTTTGCAATAATTCAAAAACATTATGCTAGTTATATGTATGCCCTAGAGGCCATTACTGTACATTGGATGTATATTGTAGTGGATGCTGGGACATATATAGGTAGGACTTTCTTGCTCGACATGATAGTACGCTATCTGGTTGCTCTTTATCTTAACATGTATACTTTCTGTCTCTCTGATTACATGTTGATAAAGCCCTTAGGATGTGTACTCGACTTCCAGGACTGTGATGCAGATCATACTAGTGGGGCCTGGATAGTCCATGAGTACATCCTTGAAATGTTCCTAGTCGAGGGAATATCGAGACGGGGCATCGATATTCCAGAGTAGACTAGCGTATATCTTCTCGACCCATGCGATGGGCGATGGATGATCCCATATCCATTGGTGTTTGACATCGGAGATGGTATGCGGGTGCTCAGTGGAGATTGGGTACACTGAACGGACTCGCCGAGAACTCCCAGATGGTATTATACCTCACGTCAGATGGCAGTTCTCTGGTGACACTGGTGCAGCTTACTCTGTAGACCCGAGATCGTCATAGAGTCTTGTGTGTCTCCCACTATGCTTTGATTTCCACCCTACCACGGCTCTACTGAGTTGTGCAAACAGGTGGTTTTTGGGTACAGTCCCGATTCACATGGAGGCAATGAGCGATAGGAGGGGATTCGTCTCTCCCGGTATTGGTGGTTGATGTTGTGCTATGCTCGACTGGCCATAACAGGAAATCCCTGGCCAGGGTTGCAGTGATATACTGGTAAGAGTTATCAGTAGTTTCACGAATGTTATGGACCTTACGTCGGCATGACTTATCGAGCTATTGGGGTCTGACGTTAACCACCCCTAGGCGAGATATACGACATATCAGACGAACAGACCGGACTGTACGGTAAGTGTTACTGGTTGGATTCACAGGAGTGTGAGCGGGCTTGCTCGTCGATCTTCTGATCGCTTAATACCCGGGTGGCCGTTACGTTTAGCAGACCGCTTGCGGCTTGTGGATGCTTGATATGATCATCATCTGCTGCCGGCGTATTGATGAGTCTTTAGAGTCCTACACAGAGGTTTCCTAGTTCAAGCGAAACGAAATAGGAGCGCATATGAGATATGTGCGGGACCGAGAATGATTCGAGTATGCGATACCGTATTACATTCTCGCGATCTATGTATCGATTGGTTATATGCGATATAACCTAGTTATCGAATCAAGGATTGATTCGATAAGCCGATACGTTGGATACTAGCCGGTTATATGCGATATGACCGGATCATTGAATCAAGTGTTGATTTAATGATTTAATATATAATTATATATTTGATATATTGCTTTGCATTAACTGGTATTGGTTCACTTTAAATGGATTTACTCACTTGTATTGCACATTGTATATGTGATATATTTTTGTGCACATTATTGTATCATGTTTGATGATACATTCTTTCTTGGTTTTGTGTAAAGTATTGAACCATGGTTAGTTAGTGGTTAGGGTATCTTTTCATTTGATTATTCATTTATCCTTTTATTTATTTCATTTAGAAAAGATAAAGAGAAAGATAAATGGTGGACTTATTTTGTTTTTAGTTGAAACTTCTTGAAACCTTGACTAAGTCCACCATTCTTGTCTCTTCTCTAACCCTAACCACTTATCTAACCTAAGTTAAGTCTCTACACTAAACCATGGTTGAAGATATGATAAATAATGTATTTTCTTTTCTATTTTAATTTAACTTATCATATCTTCTTCTTCTTCTTCATCTTCTTCCTTCAATGAAGAAAGCTTGCTACTCCAATGGCAAGTGATGAAAACTAGTGAGAAATCCAAATCTAAAGTTTACCCACTTTCTATTTCTTCATCCTCTACCTCTTGCCAAGTAGTATAGGGTGTTTCCATCATAAGTTTTCCCGACTTGGTGAAGTTGGAGCTTGTTCTAGCGATGCCTCGACGTAGATCATCTTCGGCACGTCGTCGATGACCTAGCTCGTTTTTCCTCCGATGAAGCCGACGTGAGAGCCCATGATACAATTTGGACAGCGAGGGGACTTCATCACGGAGCCTAGGAGGTGGTGGACCGGATCTACAAAGGTTGTAGCCCCTTCCCTATTTTTATATTTCCGTTTACATGCATGCTTTGCCTAAATATCTAGTTAACGATCCGTTCTAGGTTTTCTCGGCACCGTGATTTTTAGAAATTAGCGTGTTTGATCACTTGTGAGACTCCACTAGAGTGCCTAGGAACCCTACAGTGGTATCAGAGCCTAGCTAGAGCCTTAGGCGAAGTCCTGACGGAGTTAGAAGTCCGATCGACCCAAAACCCCGACCTTGAACATGCTCTCTGGACTTTTCTGTAAAATGTGGTTTTTTCGAAATTAAAAATATGCAGAAAAATCAGCAGGTAATCCCAAGACTTACTGTGAAATTCGAGAGCACGATTCCTCTAAAGCGCGGCGGAACCGCGGCACGAGCATGGCTCGTGCGGCGGTTCCACGGCCAACTAGTCACATCAGCATGATTCTTTTTCACAGTAACTCCTATTTTTTAATGCTGGTTTTCCTGGGGATATTTTAATATTTATTCCAGAGTTGTATTTTCTGAGTTGTATTGGGGACTCGGTGTATTCGATCGGACTGTCTAATTTTGTCGGTGTGCTTTTCCGGGTATTTTTAGAATATGTTAAAAAGTTCGACCGGATATAAATACCCACTTTTTCCCCTGCCGGGAAATTTCCAATTGTTGGATTTTTCCGTAGTTTAACGATGTTCTAAGTAGTGCAAGTAACGCGATGGACCCTCTAGAAGACAACAAACCTTAACTCGATTATGTGACCGTCTTGAACTGCCCTTTGAACCTTCGGGTTTGGGGCAGTACGGCGTGCCACATGTGAGGCGTTGGCTTGACCCTTCTACGGCTGGACCGTTGGTACTGAGGCACGAAGTGAATGTTGTTAGACTTATTTCATGTGTTGAGCTGTATCGGGAAAACTTGGGTGTTCGATTGTTCGATCGAAAAGTTTAGCATTTTCTATTTATCCGGAATGTGATACAATAATTGGAATTCACAAATAGTTATGAGATAACGGAATGAATGTTATAAATCTAGCGGTTTAGTCTCAATTGATCGGTTGCCACGGAATTTTGATGTGATCAAAAGTCCGTCGCAATCACGTAACGTACGCGGATACTCGCCGGGTAAACTTAATAGACAGCCTCACCCCATAGCCCCGACCAAGTGACTGTAGGAGAACCCCGTCGCCGAAAGCATCCTTTCTGGTGCTCCCGGTAGCGGTGTTCCACCTTGGTGCACTTCGTCGACGGTATCGGGGGTGCGGCCGTCTACTGAAGTTTGCGACGAGCATTCGATCAGAATGTCGGGAATCCTGTTGAATTGCCAGACTTGATATTGAAAAGAGTTTTCGATAATGAGACTAAAATGCGGGGTTTATAATTGTTAGGCATGCGATGTCTAAGTAATTCATTTGGTCAGGCATGCGATGTCTGAGGAGGTTGCGGATTCCAACTGTTGTAGTTTTACATTTTCTTTTCTGTGACCGTAAGTGTAATATGTGATATCGTCGGTTTCGTTGCTATATGTCAACGACAATTGGGATACGCATGTTTGCTTACGTTGATGACATGTGATGTTATGTGTTGCTGGATATGTTATATTGGATCGTCGTGTTTGAATAGCCAGGGGTTTTTTATGTGAGATGAGTGTTTTTCATTTTCATTCATGTAAAAACTTGTATGTAATATTCTTTTATTGGGGCACTTCCAGGTTGCGGATGTTGTCACCATTTGTATATTATTTACTTTTCTGCACTAGGATAGACCCAAGGAGGGGAGCACAAGTAACCGGGTTCTGGGGTCCAGTGGGAGACCAACTCGAGGAGTCGAGTCCGGGTCTCCTAACCCTAGAATTGGTAGGGTTTCTTGCCGCTCTCGTAGGGGTCTAGGGGTGTGGGATTGGCTATTCATCACGACCGTGGAATCCGTGTTTTATACTGGCTCGTATTGAAAACACGGACGTCCTAGTATATCCAATATTTCATATGTTTCTTCTGCTGTGATTTATCTGAGATCATGTGATGTTCTGTGACAGATATTATATATAGTATATATGATATATTATATAGACGTTGCTTATGTTTTACACCCGCGCTAGCCCTGCCCCGCTCTGCCGTTAGTTACCTAACCTAACGGTGCAGACAGGACATCGAGGCGAATGCGGATGGCATAAGCGTACGTTATATTTATCTGTGATGATTAGGTGGATTTAAATGATGGGATATTCATTAATGAGATTAATGAAAGAAAATAAACCTAATTGATGTTGTGGAATCGAATTTCAAAATAAAAACAGGTAGCTACAGTTCTTGCTTTGCATCGCGGTGTTCATTATAGAACATCCTGCACCTTATTCGATGAGGAAAGGACCGAGATCCCTTCACCGGGAGTGACTCCTTTAGCAATAACTGGCAGATGCTACTACCCTCGGTTTGTCTTTGATCGCTTCTATAGTTTCCGCTTTGCACAGTGATATATATGATATATCCCGCACCTCATTCGACGAGGAAAGGGCCGACGATCCCTTCACCGGGAGTGACCCCTTTAGCAAAACTAGAAAAGCCTCGAAAACATTCCATTTAAAAACCATTTGATTCCGCAATGAGATCAAGTTCAAAGCGTTAAAGGTTTTCACAAAGAACCATTCGCAACCCTCCGTCATTTTAGGAAGTAGAGTACTTAGTATTCGTGCTGTGTTTGTTGACCATAGTCAAGGCACAGTGTACGGTAGCTAAGTGATGTCTTCCTACACCGCATATGATGCGATTAGTTAGGACAGTCGCGTGACTTTGTTGACCTTAGTTAAGGGTCATGTGGGTGGGTCTGATTAATCACGAAATGACGGGTAGAACTTGACTAGTACTTATGATTTGTTGACCATAGTTAAGGTCATAGGTGCTAGGGGTAAAAACCTTTATCGGGAGTTTCAAGTGTTGAAATTTGCAATGAGATTGCATACCTTCTATATGATAGTTGGATCCCGATACCCACTGCGAGTAATTGTTACTCTTGGGAGAGTTTTGCACTTTGCAATTAGCCGATCAAGTAGGTGTCTAGAAATGTGTCAATGGGGTTACGCCTCTGGGAAAACGAGGTTTACTGTAATTAGGTCCGTGCGAAAGCACGGGGAACCTCCCTCAAAGTACCGACACTGGCCTGGCTGAAAGATTGGCGAACTTGTAGAGTGTAATTAATCCCGGCTAGTCTTTCCTTTTAAGGTTTGAAGGAAGATTTGATAAAAACAGTGGGAGCCATCCTGATTAGATAAAATATATAACCAATCTGATCTTGCAAGAGCGCACGCTGAGTGTTTTCTTCTCTCTCTCTCCAGGTAGCGACCATATCACGCCTTAATCAAGATAATAATATGGATGTATTGACCGAACCCGCTTGTTATACTGAGCTGGGGAACGTTGGTCCTGCTCCAACTTATAATTGTTATAACACAGAGCAGGAAATAGGGGAATGCCAGGATTCCCATGCCGCCCAAACGAAGAAAGTGCATGAGATGCATCTCCTTCGGGTGTGTTCATTACAAAGAACTGTTTCTCAGTATCCTCTGCATCCTGGGTATATGATACCGGATCAGGATCCCAGATATGTAATATGTTACATAGGGCTACAAAAAGGTAGAAAAACTGAGAACGGGTGATAAGTTTCATGAGGCAGAAAACGGGGCAAGTGTTGCAGCCAAGTCTGTTGGTCACTGTCACCCTGTATTACGAATACATTGATTCTGAACAAATGCTATTAGATACCGAACCTGATATACAAAATCATATCACTCTCTTTATTAGTAAAGAAATGATATAATTTTGTATTGTTGGATAATATTTTGAACATTTCCTATATCAAAAGTTGATCGGTTCAGGCACGTTATCTAAAAGCATTGACGTTCTAAATCAAACTACAGTTCCTTGTATACAGAACACACACAAGAGGAAGAGTTCAGAAATGAACGAATCATTCTTGAGGCATTGTAGACTAGGTCACATCAATGCGACCCGACTGGCTGAAGTTACATTTTAGATGCATATTTAAATCAGTTTGAATTTACATCTTGTGAAACTTGCCAGTCATGTCACAAAGATTAGATGACCATAGCTCTGTTTATTAGAAACAGAGAAAGAGTTAGTAAACTCTTGGGACTGATACATGATGATGTATGTAAAGTCTCCTGTCTACACATGCCAGGACCGGTTCTTTATACTTCATTATATTCTCTTATAATCTCTCAAGATTCAGTCATATATTCCTGTTGAAATATAAGTCCGAACCTTTTGAGGTATTCACAGAATATAACTAGGAAGTAGAGAACCAAAATACGGGTATAAGTATTATGTCCTATGATAAGATCAGCGAGGAGAATACTTGTGCATAGAATTCCTGGACTATTCTAAAGGAGAATGAGATTTTCTCTCAGTGCTACTCCTCTGAATACACCACAGCACAACGGTGTATCAGGGCGGAGCAATTGCATAATATTAGATATGGTGTGCTCTATGATGGGTATTACTGAGTTACCTATTTCCTTTTGGGGTTATGCACTTGAGAAGCTGCATACCTATTGAATTAGGTTTGAATCAAATCACTGCCTACCACTCCATATGAGATATGGTATGGGAAGAACCCATCTCTTAAGCGAGTTAAGATTTGGGGTTGTCCGGCCTATGTTTAAAGCAAAATCCGGACAAGATCGAGGCAGGATCAGTTCTGTAGAACTGGAAAGGTTCCAGCTATACAAAACTGCAGTTGATGATTTGACACAACCATAAGATTCGATAGTTCCCGACAAACCTCACCCTCTCCGCCGATCTAGTAGGGTTCCTCATCCGCCTGAGAGATACCTCGGTTTCTCGATGACAGTGGGAGCAAGGATTGCATCATGAGATGATGACCTAACTATTTTCGAGCAGGCCATCGAGAGTAGGGACTCTGTAAGAATGGCTGGATGCTTAGCGATCTAAGATGGAATCCATATACACCAGCAAAGTATGGACTTTAGCTGCTATATCTGAAGGGTTAAATCCCCATCAGGAGCAAGTATATCTGGAGAAGATTACTTGGTGTAGATGGAAAAGTTGAGACTTTCAAAGCTAGACTTGTTAAAGGTTTTCGTCATCGACCAGTCGTGGATAATGATGAAACCTTTTTCCAGTAGCTATGCTTAAGTCTGTCCAGATCCTACTTACCACGGCTACATACCATGACTACGATATCTGGCGGTTGGGTGCCATGACTGCTTTTCTAAATACTGATTTAGAAGAGAACGTCTATAAGAACACAGCCAGAGGTCTTCGTAAACAGTGGGAGCAGCGGAAACGTGTGCAAGTTGCTTTACATAATGAAGCAGGCATCGCGGAGTTGGAACGTCTGTTTGGATGTGATAGTCAAAGTGTTTGACTTCATCAAAATGGTAGACGAACCTTGTATATACAAAAGGGTAGTAGAGAGTAAGGTGGTCATTTTCGTATTGTACGTAGACAACATACTCTTGATAGGAAAAGAGTTTCCTATACTACGATCGATCAATCTCCTATTATCACAAGGATTCTCCAAATAGGATAAAGATGATACCTCCTAAATCCTGACATTTGGACCTATGAGATAGATCTAAAGGGATATTAGGGTTCTCACTAGGTATAGTGAGATTGTATCAATCGATCCTGGGGAGAATCACTGGAAGTGTTCCAGGGTGATAAAGACGACTGAATGTCAGTCACAGGCACTGTCTTTACCCTCAGTAAAGGGACGGTATGTTGGAAGAGTTCCAAGCTAGATACCGTGGCAAACTAGACGATAAAGGCTGGTAACATCGCTATTGAAGATACTACCAAAGAGGAAGTTTGGGTGTATATTGGTTCATAGGATGAACTAGGTTCCTACCATTGTGTGACAATGGAACTGTGGCTTTGGCCCTAGAACCCTGGTCCCATCAGTGACCCAGACATAATCTAAGGCAGCATCACCTGATCATGGAGATAGTTGATCTCCAGGGTGATCGAGGTTAGGAGAGTAGACTCACAGGACAACACGGCGGATCCACTCACGAAGGCCCTTTTCCCAAAGAGAGACTTTTAGGGGATGGTTGAGTATGTGATACTGCAACCACTGCTACAGATGGCCCTAGTGCAAGTGGGAGATTGTTAGTTATATGTATGCCCTAGAGGCCATTACTGTACATTGGATGTATATTGTAGTGGATGCTGGGACATATATAGGTAGGACTTTCTTGCTCGACATGATAGTACGCTATCTGGTTGCTCTTTATCTTAACATGTATACTTTCTGTCTCTCTGATTACATGTTGATAAAGCCCTTAGGATGTGTACTCGACTTCCAGGACTGTGATGCAGATCATACTAGTGGGGCCTGGATAGTCTATGAGTACATCCTTGAAATGTTCCTAGTCGAGGGAATATCGAGACGGGGCATCGATATTCCAGAATAGACTAGCGTATATCTTCTCGACCCATGCGATGGGCGATGGATGATCCCATATCCATTGGTGTTTGACATCGGAGATGGTATGCGGGTGCTCAGTGGAGACTGGGTATACTGAACGGACTCGCCGAGAACTCCCAGATGGTATTATACCTCACGTCAGATGGCAGTTCCCTGGTGACACTGGTGCAGCTTAGTCTGTAAACCCGAGATCGTCATAGAGTCTTGTGTGTCTCCCACCGTGCTTTGATTTCCACCCTACCACGGCTCTACTGAGTTGTGCAAACAGGTGGTTTTTGGGTACAGTCCCGATTCACATGGAGGCAATGAGCGATAGGAGGGGATTCGTCTCTCCCGGTATTGGGGGTTGATGTTGTGCTATGCTCGACTGGCCATAACAGGAAATCCCTGGCCAGGGTTGCAGTGATATACTGGTAAGAGTTATCGGTAGTTTCACGAATGTTATGGACCTTACGTCGGCATGACTTATCGAGCTATTGGGGTCTGACGTTTACCACCCCTAGGCGAGATATGCGACATATCAGACGAACAGACCGGACTGTACGGTAAGTGTTACAGGTTGGATTCACAGGAGTGTGAGCGGGCTTGCTCGTCGATCTTTTGATCGCTCAATACCCGGGTGGCCGTTACGTTTAGCAGACCGCTTGCGGCTTGTGGATGCTTGATATGATCATTATCTGCTGCCGGCGTATTGACGAGTCTTTAGAGTCCTACACAGAGGTTTCCTAGTTCAAGCGAAACGAAATAGGAGCGCATATGAGATATGTGCGGGACCGAGAATGATTCGAGTATGCGATACCGTATTACATTCTCGTGATCTATGTATCAATTGGTTATATGCGATATAACCTAGTTATTGAATCAAGGATTGATTCGATAAGCCGATACGTTGGATACTAGCCGGTTATATGCGATATGACCGGATCATTGAATCAAGTGTTGATTTAATGATTTAATATATAATTATATATTTGATATATTACTTTGCATTAACTGGTATTGGTTCACTTTAAATGGATTTACTCACCTGTATTGCACATTGTATATGTGATATATTTTTGTGCACATTATTGTATCATGTTTGATGATACATTCTTTCTTGGTTTTGTGTAAAGTATTGAACCATGGTTAGTTAGTGGTTAGGGTATCTTTTCATTTGATTATTCATTTATCTTTTTATTTATTTCATTTAGAAAAGATAAAGAGAAAGATAAATGGTGGACTTATTTTGTTTTTAGTTGAAACTTCTTGAAACCTTGACTACGTCCACCATTCTTGTCTTTTCTCTAACCCTAACCACTTATCTAACCTAAGTTAAGTCTCTACACTAAACCATGGTTGAAGATATGATAAGTATTGTATTTTCTTTTCTATTTTAATTTAACTTATCATATCTTCTTCTTCTTCTTCATCTTCTTCCTTCAATGAAGAAAGCTTGCTACTCCAATGGCAAGTGATGAAAACTAGTGAGAAATCCAAATCTAAAGTTTACCCACTTCCTATTTCTTCATCCTCTACCTCTTGCCAAGTAGTATAGGGTGTTTCCATCACAAGTTTTCCCGACTTGGTGAAGTTGGAGCTTGTTCTAGCGATGCCTCGACGTAGATCATCTTCGGCACGTCGTCGATGACCTAGCTCGTTTTTCCTCCGATGAAGCCGACGTGAGAGCCCATGAAACAATTTGGACAGTGAGGGGACTTCATCACGGAGCCTAGGAGGTGGTGGACCGGATCTACAAAGATTGTATCCCCTTCCCTATTTTTATATTTCCGTTTACATGCATGCTTTGCCTAAATACCTAGTTAACGATCCGTTCTAGGTTTTCTCGGCACCGTGATTTTTAGAAATTAGCGTGTTTGATCACTTGTGAGACTCCACTAGAGTGCCTAGGAACCCTACACATTATCATTACTAATCCCATCAAGATAAAGTTGATGGCTACAAATGACATGACCATTATCATCACAAAAGAAAAAGAAAACCAAAGAATACTTTAGATCTTTCAAGAAGATCCTAGTCAACTTTGGTCAAATGGTCAACAAAGTCAAGATGGTCAAATGGTCAATGTAATTAGCCATAACATAATTATCAATGAAAGGATTAGTAAATAATGTCCCCGGCTCATAATGGTTTTGACCAAACGAACTGTCAAAACCCTAATGAGCCTGCCACATAACGGTTTTGGCCGAACCAACTGCCAAAACCCTAATGAGGCACCTCCTCCTTCATCGCTCCGGAAAACTGTGCATACACACCTGCATCCGTATTTCGTAGAATGCGGATGCACAGAAGACAAAACAAATCCATCCGTGCAATACTAGGATCCGGCTTAAACCAAAGCCCACTAGTATTGCCTGCCCGAACACCACACGCACACAAGTGTACGTAAGTGATCGCAGCCCTGCCGTAAAACCATACGGCCTCTACACGTTTCGCTCAGTGCAGGGAAACTCTCTGTGTGGGACTCTAAAGACTCGACACTACGCTGGCAGTGGGTTTAACCACAGACCGCAAGCGGCACTAGCTGTACGTAACGGTCCCCAGGTAGATGTCGATAAGAAGGCCGATGAGGTAAACCCATCCGAACTCCTACTGAGCCTGTATGTGACAATCTCCGTAGAGTCCGGTCTGTTCGTCTGATACATCGCATGTCGGGCCTAGGGGGGCGGTAAACGTCAGTCCCCTAAAAGCGGTACATGTTGTGTCGGAGTGAAGCCCAATACACCCTGAGATAACACAGGAAACCCACCAGTATATCTCGCTTGCCCTGGTCAGGGACTACTCGTGTAATGGCTCTCCTAGACACAGCGCGATGTCAACCCCCAATACCGGGAGAGACGAATCCTGTCTAACCGTCACTGCCTCCAAGTGCTTCGGGAATGCACCCAACTACTACCTGTTTGCACGACTCAGTAGAGCCGTGGTAGGGTAGTAATCAAAGAACAGTGGGAACACACTCGAGGCGAAGTGACAGTGTCAAGTCAGCGGACTAAGCTGTACTCATGTCACCTGGGAACTGATAACTGACGATAGGTATAATACCAACCATCAGTTCCCGAAGAGTCCTGTCCAGTGTACTCGTAACCTAACGAGCACCCGTATACTATCTCAAGTACGGTGTACTGACGGCTGTAGGACAGATCGTCTCCCGTGCTGGGATGAGAAGCGCATACGCTAGTCTACTACGGAGTATCGATGCCCTATCTCGATACTCCCACGACCAAGGACATGTATAAGGATGTGCTTGTAGATTACCCAGCCCCCACGAGTGCGATCGCCATCACAACGCTGGTAATCAAGCAAAGATCCTAATGGCTCTACTAATGCGTATAGATGATATAATAAATAAACACACATGTACACATTAAAGCAGAGATAAACCAAGTAGCATACTACTATATCGAGCAAGATTGTCTATACAACTGTGAATATCCCAAGCATCCATCAAGTAATATACATACTAGTATGATACAGTAATGGCCTCTAGGGCATATACACCAACAATATACACTAACAGATTTTTCATATATATTAAAACACTTTTTTAGCAGTATAAAAATCGACAGAAACTTGAGGTTTTGTGGATGTGTTTTGCGACTTTTTTCCGATCGATGTTCTTAACACTTTGCTAACTTACTAGTTTATGTTTAGCTAGGCTCTGATACCACTGTAAGTCCACGTTGCTCACCCCGGTTCTTACGGGGAGGCGGAAACGGCGAAAAACAATGATTTTGGCGCAAGCCAACATGGACTAAAAGTCGGATCTTTGCTAAACTAGAAACTAGTAAACACTAAGAGGTTTTAGCTACTATGCTGTAGAAAGTATACCTCACGGAACCGGTCCTTCGGGTCTTCATCCCGCTGTTCCACTCGTCCATCCATGCTCCAAGCGTCGATCCGGACCTTGGGCACCTCCGCGGCCTTCTTTAGTCGAAGACGATCCACCCGAGAGTTGTACACTAAGCTTCACCTCAAGCCAAGGCAACTAGGGCAAAGAGATTGCTAATCTAAATGCCTTAGGTTGTGTAGAAGAAAAAGATGGATGTGTTTGTCTATGTGGATTATTTTTCTCTCAACACATGAGATCAAAAGAAGAGATCAACAGGAGGAAGAAGAAGGAGAAAGTTTGCAACCATGGAGCTTTTCTTTTTCTTCTCACTTCATGAGAGAGAATGAGAAGAGAATAATGAAAAGATTAAGCCAAAAAGAAATGAACCATGGTTGCAATAATACACTAAGATCATCATTACTAATCCTATCATGATATAAGTTGATGGCACATTGAATTGACCATTATCATAACACATAAATTAAAATGAAAATAAAAGAAGAGTGTGGATCTCTCTTGAAGGACAATGGTCAACATGGTCAACAAGTCAACAAAGTCAAGAAAAATCTAAGTGGTCAAATGGTCAATGCAATTAGCCATCACTAATCTATCACTAAAAGGATTAGTAAACAATGTCTTCGGCTCACAACGGTTTTGACCAAACGAATTGTCAAAACCCTAATGAGTGTGCCACATTACGGTTTTGGCCGAACCAACTGTAAAAACCCTAATGGGGCACCACCTGCTTTATCGCTCCTCAAAACTGTGCATACACACCTGCATCCGCATTCCGTAGAATGCGAATGCACAGAAGACAAATCAAATCCATCTGTGCAATACTAGGATCTGGCATAAACCAAAGCCCAGTAGTATTGCCTGCCCAAACAGCATACGTACACAAGTGCACGTAAGTGATCGTAGCCCTGCCGTAAAACCATACGGCCTCTACACGTTTCGCTCAGTGCAGGGAAACTCTCTTTGTGGGACTCTAAAGACTCGACACTACGCTGGCAGTGGGTTTAACCACAGACCGCAAGCGGCACTAGCTGTACGTAACGGTCCCCAGGTAGATGTCGATAAGAAGGCCGATGAGGTAAACCCATCCGAACTCCTACTGAGCCTGTATGTGACAATCTCCGTACAATCCGGTTTATTCGTTTGATACATCGCATGGCGGGCCTAGGGGGGCGGTGAACGTCAGTCCCCTAATAGCGGTATAAGTCGTGTTGGAGTGTATCCCAGAATACCCTGAGATAAGACTGGAAACCTACCAGTATATCTCGCTTGCCCTGGCCAGGGACTACTTGTGTAATGGCTCTCCTGGACACAGCGCGATGTCAACCCCCAATACCGGGAGAGACGAATCCTGTCTAACCGTCAATGCCTCCAAGTGCTTCGGGACTGCACCCAACTACTACCTGTTTGCATGACTCCTTTGAGCCGTGGTAGGGTAGTAATCTAAGTACAGTGGGAACACACTCGAGGCGAAGTGACAGTGTCAAGTCGGCGGACTAAGCTGTACTCATGTCACCTGGGAACTGATAACTGACGATTGTTATAATACCAACCAACAGTTCCCGACGAGTCCTATCCAGTGTACTCGTAACCTAACGAGCACCCGCATACTATCTCAAGTACGACGTACTGACGGCTGTGGGACAGACCGTCTCCCCCGCTGGGATGAGAAACGCATACGCTAGTCTACTCTGGAGTATCGATGCCCTGTCTCGATAATCTTATGACTAGGGACCTGTATAAGGATGTTCTTATGGATTACCCAACCCCACGAGTGTGAGCGCCATCACAACACTGGTAATCAAGCAAAGATCCTAAGGGCTCTACTAATATGTATATAAGCGATATGCTAAAAGAAACACATGCACATATTGAAGTAGAGACAAACCAAGTAGCATACTACCATTTTGAGCAAGATTGTCTATACAACTGTGAATATCCCAAGCTTCCATCAATTAATATACAAGCTAGTATGATACAGTAATGGCCTCTAGGGCATATACACTAACAGCGATATCCATATTTTGTCAAAAAGCAGCATGTGGACAAGCTCGAGGCACGATCAGTACTGTGTAAGTTTCTGGGATACCCAAGGAAATCCAGTGGGTATCTTTTATATTACGCAGAGGAACAAAAGATTTTTGTTTCTCGGCATGCCTACTTTCTGGAGACCCGATTTCTTGAAAAAGAAATAAATGGAAGTGCAATAGAACTGGAAGAAATTCCAAAACCACAATCTATTACTGAAAGCATGGTGGAAGCAGAAGTTTCAAAAGAACCGGACGTCCCTGTGCCGCTCTGCAAATCTAGTAAGCAGTCTTATCCACCCGAGAGATACTACGGTTTTCTCATAAACAGGGATAGAGAGGATTGCATCATAGATGATGATGAGCCAACTAGTTTCCAGGAGGCCATTACAAGCAGAGACTCGGTAAAGTGGCTGGATACAATGCGGACTGAAATGGAATCCATGTACACCAACAATGTTTGGACTTTGGACATTGCACCACAAGGGGTAAAACCCGTAGGCTGCAAATGGATCTTCCGAAAGAAGATTGGTGCAGATGGACAGGTTGAAACCTATAAGGCTAGACTTGTAGCAAAAGGTTTTCGTCGAAGACCTGGCATGGACTATGATGAAACCTTTTCTCTAGTGGTTATGCTTATATCCATTCGGATCCTACTTGCCATTGCTGCCTTCCACGATTATGAAATTTGGCAGATGGACGTAAAAACCGCTTTTCTAAATGGAAATTTGGAAGGGTGTGTTTATATGGATCAGCCAGAGGGTTTCATAGATAGTGGGAGCAGCGGAAGAATGTGCAAGTTGCTTAAATCCGTTTATGTATTAAAGCAGGCATCGCGGAGTTGGAACATCTGCTTTGATGAGACGGTCAAGGAACTTGACTTTATCAAAAATTTAGATGAACCATGCATTTATAGTAAGATTGTAGCGAGAACTGTAGTATTCTTCATATTGTACGTGGATGACATTCTTATGCAACAATCAGTCAAAAAATTCTTTTCACGGAAATTCTCCATGAAAGACCTAGGTGATGCCTCTTATATTTTGAAGATCCAGATCTATCATGATAGATCTAAGAGGATGTTGGGACTTTCACAGTCCAGGTACATTGACACCATACTGAAAACATTTAGTATGAAAGATTCCAAGCGCGGTAACCTACCGGCTTGTCACAGGATCATCCTCTCCAAAGAGATGTCTCTCAAGACTGATTTGGAAAGATATCGCATGAGTATTATACCTTACACTTCGGCGGTAGGATCTATAATGCATGTGATGTTATGTACCAGACCGACCAGATTTTTCTTACGCACTGAGCGTGGTAAGCAGGTATCAATCAAACCCTGGGGAGAAGCACTGGATAGCAGTTAAGAACATTCTTAAGAACCTGAGAAGGACTAAGGAGATGTTCTTGGTGTGCGGCAGTAAAGACCTCCATATCGAGGCCTTCGCTGACTCCAGCTTCCAGAGTGACAAGGATGACTCCAAATCCATGTCGGGTTATGTCTTCACCCTCAATGAAAGGGCGGCCTGTTGGAAGAGCTCCAACCAGGACAACGTTGCTGACTCGACGATGGAGGCAGAGTATATCGGTGCATGTGACGCCGTGAAAGAAGCAGTCTGGATGAGGAAGTTCATTATAGAACTTCAGGTGGTTCCATCCATTGTTGATCCGATACCTTTGTATTTTGACAACAACGGGCTATAGCTTTAGCGAAGGAACCAAGGTCCTATCAGAAGTCCAGACATATCTTGAGGCGGTATCACCTGATCAGGGAGATCGTGGATCGCCGGGAAATCGAGGTGCGGAGAGTAGACACGGAGAACAATACTTAAGATCCACTCACAAAGGCCATCCCTCAGACACAGTTCGAGAGGCTATTCGAGATGTTAGGTCTGCTGTATGCCAATAGATGACCTTAGTGCTGTGGGAGATTGTTAGTGATATATGCCCTAGAGGCCATTATTGTATAGTACTGGATTGTATATTACATTTTGGAAGCTTAGGATATTCACAGATATAATAACAGTATTGCTCAATATGATAGTATGTTATCTAGTTTGAGTCTATCTTAACATGTGTATATGTTTCTTTTACCATTTGCTAATAAATGTTGATAGAGCCCTTAGGATCGCTTGACTACCAGCATTGTGATGGATGCCACACTAGTGGGAGCTGTAGGATTGCTTGGCACGACAGCAAGGTTTCGGGAGGCATCGTCCATGCCATTTTCAAAAATTTGCCATACAAAACAATCCAAACCCTAGAATCATTAACTAGTGATTTAGACGAAACATAATGTAAACCTCTTTACATCTAAGTGAACAAGGAATACAACATTTGTAGACCAGTCCTTCATTTCAATAGCTCCTTGTAGTAGTCCCTTCGCTCCAAGTAGTGATCTTGCGGACTCTAGAGTGGCTCCACAAGAAAAAAGCAACGAGCTTGCACGAAGTCTTCGAGACCGAAGATGATCTACGTCGAGAAGACACTAACCCAAGCTACCTCTTCACTAATGTGGGATTAGTGAAGCTAACACCCTATACTAAAGTGCTAATCTAGTAGAGGATGATGAAGTAGGATTTTTGCTCACTTTAGAATTAATTTTCTCACTAGTTTTTATTCTCCTCTCAAAACCTAAAGAGCTCTCTCATGTGAAGAGGAAGAAGAAGCAAATAATAGATGAGAGAGTGAATGACAACCATAGGTGAGTTTGTATCATATACTAACTCATGTAGAGACCTAACCATGGCTAAGTGAAAATGGTTAGGTTAATAAATATCTTAGATAAAACAAAATTAGTGGAACAAGTCAAAGCATCTACAAGCTTCCACAAGCTTCATGCATGTGACTAATTTCCATCTAATTTTGATTTACTTAAAATAAATAATCCTCACAATTATCATAAGCATGGTGTAAGTCTCATACACCCATGTAGTGTGTATCATCAAGCATGACACAAAAATGTACATTAATATATATATCACATATATACTTTATGCACACAAGTGAGAAAAAGAAATGTTTAAGCGAGCAAATATTAGTTAATGTAATTTAATATATCAAATATATAATTATACATTAAATCATTAAATCAACACTTGATTTAATAATCCGGTTATATCTCATATGACCGACTAATATTATTTGTATCAACTTATCGAAACAACACTTGATTCGATAAACCGGCTATATCTTATATAACCGACCGATACTGTATCGACTTATCGAATCAACTCTTGATTCGATAACCCGTCTATGTCTCATATAACCGACCGATACCTTATATCGCGAGAATAGAATACGGTATCATATACTCGTATTAATCTCGGTCCCGCACATATCACATATGTGCTCCTACTTCGTTTTGCCTGAGCCAGTGAAACCTCTGTGTAGGACTCCAAAGACCTATCAATATGCCGGCAGTAGGTGATGATTATATCAAGCACCCACAAGCCGTCAGCGGTACTAATTGGACGTAACGGCTACGCGGGTATTGAGAGATCAGAAGATCAACAAGCAAGCCTGTTCTTACTCCTGCAAAAGCCTGTCAGGAACACTACCGTACAGTCCGGTCTTCTCGTCTAATATGTCGCATATCAAGTCTAGGGGTGGTTAACGCCAGACCCCAGGAACCGATAAGTCGTGCCGATGTGAGGCTCATAATGGGTTGAGAAACTACTGATAACACTTATCAGTAAATCTCCGTAGCAGCCCTGACCAGGGACTTGTCCTTATGGCCAATCGAGCACAGCGCAACATCAACCCCCAATACCGAGAGAGAAGAATCCCCTCCTATCGCTCAATGCCTCCATGTGATTCGGGACTGTACCCGAAAGCCACCATTTTGCACGTTCTCATGAACGTGGTAAGGTGGAAATCAAAGCACAGTGGGAATCACACAAGACTCTATGACGATCACGGGTCTACAGAGTAACCTTTACCAGTGTCACCAGAGAACTACTATCTGACGATAAGTATAATACCAGTTAGGAGTTCTCAGCGAGTCCGTTCAGTGTACCCAGTCTCTACTGAGAACCCGTATACCATCTTTGATGTCAAACACCAATGGATGTGAGATCATCCATCGCTCATCATATGGGTCAAGAAGCGTATACGCTAGTCTACTCCGGAATATCAATGCCCTGTCTCGATACTGTTGCGCCACGGCAGCGCCCCGGCCTCGTACTCGAGGCCAAAATGCGGAATCAAAATTTTTCCTTACTCGGAAACCGGCGCTACCGCGGACAATGAAAACCCGGATCGTTTACCATTAACCTAATGCTAGCAATCAAGAGATAGGGTGAGAAGTATACCGAGTGATCCGAGTCCTCCGGTCTTCTCGTCATCGTCCCGATCTCCCGCGGAAAGTGTAGTCTCCATATCGTTGCCTCCTCGCCGGAAAGGGCACCACAATGCCTGCGTCTTTTACGGGCTCCCGCCTCAATACCGAGGCAACTCGAGCATGAAGCCGGCAACTCGACATGCTCAAGATATACTGTAGAATGTGTAGTGTAGTGTCTCACTTGGGGTTTGTTGCCATTTGAAGATGATGGAGGAAATGAGATAAGAAAAATGGTGCTTGCATTTTTCTAGCATGAATGAGATCAAGAAATCAAACTCTCAAGAAGAAGATCTCTTCTTCTTCTTCTCTCTTTCTTTTTCTTCTTCTCTCTTTTCTAATGAAAAACTTATCATTCAAATGAGAATGGTGGAGGAGGTAATATGAAGCATGAAGGGAGGTGAGTGTAGGAGAAAGCAAGTGGTAACCATATCAAAAGCCATCATAACAAACTCACATCAACTCTAATCAAAGATCAAATCCTTTCTCATCACTTCTAATCTTCATAAAGCATGACAAGATGAAAGAAAAGAATGGAATAAAAAGATGCTATCATAATTAATCATCTTACAAATAAAACCTCCACCAAATGTAATTTGCAAAACTGCAAATTACCCCCTCCATCAGAAAAGTCCGGCCGGGAAAGAACAAAGAAAAACCGGCCGGAACGGAATGCAAACTGGCAATTCCAGAAAACTGGTCCCGTAATAAATTACAGGAAAACCCCGATACTGTGCATACACACCCGCATCTGTATTCCGACCGGATACAAATGCAATGAGACAAAATCTACACTGTACTAAACTAGGACCGGCTTAAGCCAAAGCCGGCTAGTAAAATCCGTTCGATCCTGATCCGTGCAATACCGCATGTGTCAGATCAAACCCTGCCATATAACTATACGGCCACTAGTACAAAACTGTCCGATCCTGATCCGTGCAATACCGCACGTATCTGATCGGACCCTGCCATATCTCCATACGGCCTCTACAGCGTTTCGCCCGAAAGCTGAGTAACTGAAAGTGTGGTGGACTCTAAAGACTCGTCAATACTATGGCTGTGGATTTAACCACTGGCACGTCAGAGGTATAAGCCAATACGTGACGGGCCACCAGCTATTGACCAAAAGGGACGTCGATGAGGAAGCTCACCCCGACACCCAACTGAGCCTGTCAGTGACAATATCCATACAGTCCGGTCCGTTCGTCTATGAGTATCGCATGGCGGGCCTAGGGGGTTGGTAAAAATCAGACCCCCAAAGGCGGTACAAGTCGTGTCGGAGCATAGCCCAGAACGCCCTGAGATACTACTGGAATACCTACCAGTAAATCTCCTGCCTCGGCCGAGGGCTTTGCGTAATGGCTCTCCTAGACACAGCGCGACCTCACCCCCAATACCGGGAGAGACGAACCCCTGAAGATCCGCTCACTGCCTCCATGTGGCTCGGGACCGTACCCAACTAAAACCTGTTTGCACGACTCCTTTGAGCCGTGGTAGGGTAGTAATCAAAGCACAGTGGGAACTCACACGAGACAAATGACGATCCTCAGGTCGATGAACTAACCTGTACACATGTCACCTGGGAACTGCTATCTGACGTCTGGTATAAGACCAACTAGCAGGTTCCCGGCGAGTCCTGTCCGGTGTACTCATAACCCAATGAGCACCTGTATACATCTTAGGTGAACCAACTGACACCAGTGGCTTGTGAGACCGGCCACCGCCCCTCGTCGGGGTCTCGACTGTATACACTAGTCTACTAATGGAGTATCGATGCCCAGTCTCGAAACTCCCACGACTAGGGACCTTTTAAGGATGTGCTTATAGACCCCAGCTCCCACTTATATGATCGCCATCATACTGCTGGTCGTCAAGCAAGAATCCTAGGGGCTCTATCAACGTGTAATAGCGACATGTCAGGTCACCTAAAACAGTACACGATGATAAAGATAAACCAGATAGCATACTATCATCTCGAGTAAGACTGTCCTACCGGGATAGGTCCTCCCTCAATCATTGCAATCATGTGCCTGTGATCCAATAATTGACTCTGAGGGCACAATCTCCAACAATCTCCCACTTGCACTCAAGGTTAATTATTGCGATGTCGCGTACTCACAGCCCGTGTGATACCGAACACCCAACTCCTCTACTAGTCAGTCTCACAAAGCTCGTTTGCGAAACTATTGCGTTCGAGGAATAGCCTCAGTGAGTGGATCCGCTGTGAAGTTTCTTTCTATGTCTCTCTATATCTCAAGTTCGCGGAGAAAGCCATCTCCCGAAATGAGCAATACCTGTCTTAGAATGTCTGGATGTCTGATGGGACCTAGCTCATAAATGAACTCCAAATCCAAACTTCTTAGACTGTATCATCGACTGAACTTAATCAGTATCCTGCGCCATGCCTCCCTCAGTATTGCCTTGGACCACCTGTCCAAAATACTGCCCCTCGTCAGAGGGAGAACTATAACTCTGACAACCTCCTTGTCGTCCATGTCACCTTGGAAGCCTGGAGTGATAACCGTCTCCTAAAGGAGACAGCCGTTATCATATCCCTAGAACATTCACTTATGTTCTAAAACTGCTTCCGACTGTTTTTCCAGGATTGGATTAATATCAACTTATTGCACTTACTGCAAGAACAACATCTGGTGTGGTACTTGACATCTCATGATTGACTCAATTGCCTAAGCAAGTGATCTGTCAATCATGCGTATCCCTCTCCTCTTTAGTCTATAAGACACCTTTAGAGAGGGTGACTCCATTACCTGCAGGTACACTACCATGCCAGGAGTCGTCCATTCTAAATACTCTTAGAATGCTGTCAAAGTACCCTGATTGGGAAACCACCCAAATCTAGATCTAAAACCATAGATCTAGTAACCAATATGTCTGATATAATGTCCAAGTCCCATGTGGAGAAAACACTGTGTGACGACCAAAGTATAACCGATCGTAGTATAGGAATATCACTTCCTACTACCTTCTCAACAGATCCATCCCCTATTCTGACGACGTCAAACCTATGACTGTCACATCAGAAATAGATGATCTATCTCCGCTACATCTGCTTTAGTCTATAAATAGACATAAGCCTGATGTCTACCAATGCTTCCGCTGCTCCCACTGACTACGACAACCCTCTGGCAGAGTCATATAGACGTGCACTTCTAAAGCTAGTTTAGAACGACGCTATACTCATCCTCCTGCCGGGTCTCGTAGCCTGGAACAACAACAATGGTAAGTGTGGGTAAACAAGAACTTCCCTGTCACCGTCCTTGAGGCTACCGGAGTACCTCTCGGGTGCCTGAAGTTACCCACCTTATCTGCGGAGTGGCCAATGGAATGTCAAATCAGATTGAATCTTTAGGTTCCTTATCAAATCTTCAGTAATCGTTTGTGGTTCTGGAATCACTTCCAGTTCTACCATACTCCCACTACTTTTCTGAAAAAATCCATTTTTAATAAAAACTGTGGCGAGTCTAGAACAATATTGCTATTGTTCATCCAGATGGTAGAAAGTCAACCCTAGTCATCGCCTGGGTCAACCCACAAACAGCCATTACAGAAACGTGCCTTGAGTTGTCCAGTGTCTGGTTTTAATCATAAGCTGGACAACTCCCCGTACCTTAACATCGTTAAGATATGAACTGTTCTATATCCAATATAGAACCAGAGGCACTGATTCAATTGAACCAGATTCAAATCATGCAACTATCTCCAGTGCATGTCAACTAAATGGAAGGAGGTCGATCAGCGTTACTCAACTTAGGAATGCTTCCAATTATGAGTAACCTGAAAGAGAAGCAATCTGTCTTCATCATTACTATCAACTGAATATCATACACAAGTATCTACATCTTCAATCTCTTTGAAGAATCCCGATACTTGCTACACCTGGTACTTTACTCTATTCAAATACCTATAACTCCTCAAAACTTAGACCCTGTGTTTCCACGAAACAGCTGTCTAAAATCTAGAGAAGCCATAAGTAAACCGAATATAGTACGAGCACCAACCCCTCTGTCCTAATGGACACTGGACAACATACAATACTCTGTATAAGTCCGCTGAGTCTAACAACTCTTTCACTGTGCGTCGTAGGTTGAAAACTGTACTTATGGTTAAGAAGAATTACACCGCTGTTCAATGCTCCTTACCTAACCATCCACTGATATAGGTAAATGTCATCGACATAATATCAAAAGGTATATCTCACTCTATGAAAATAGACGTACAGATATATCGATTTGAAATTGGTGCACAACAGCGGATATTCAAAACCAAATATTTGCCGACCGGCAAACAACCCAGGTGACTTCCTCAAATATCACTGATTACAACGAATCCCGATATAATGAGGATGATCACCCAATTCCCAATAACTTACTCCCACTCATCATCTATAAAACCATACAGATGTGAGAATCCAACCTGGTAAATACATACCCTGGAGTAAGTGTCTAATCGGGAAATCAATTTTCTATTAACAGTACACAGTGAAACTGAAACATTGAAATGTTTCGTCGGGGTATCCTGGTATTCCTAGTAATGCCTCTTCCATTATCCAGATTCACAACTGTAACCGTATAATTCTTTGCCACCTCTCCAAATCCCTTTATATGTCTTTAGTCATTACCGTCTGCACACCCCTTTTAGGCCAAATGGTTTTCTTCCTTCCCCACCGTTCGGCACCAGCCTATGGTTTGGAAGAAGACTATCCAAAAGGCATAAAGGGTGTACTATCCCAATCCTAGGAACACTCGCAATGCGAGAGAAGGTGAAGATGAAAGACACCTGAATGTACTTAATTCCTATTTCTCCTGAACCAGAATCCATCCCCGAACTGGAACAAGTTCCTTTCGAGTTCGTATATAACCATACGATGGATTATCCAATAAAATGGGATCTTCGTAGTGATACGGAGTGTTCTGGAGAAATACAAAGGTGATTTAGGATTGGCGAAGAAATACTTGGTTTGGTCGTGAATATCAGTCGCAATTTACTTTGCCCTCCTACTAATCCCTTGCTTTGTCTTAACTTAATACCTTCTGCACACCATCGTTATGCTAATTGGTTTTCTTCATTCCCTACCGGTCGGCACCAGCCTAAGGTTTGGAAGAAGACTATCCAATTTGCGTAATAGGTGTACTATCTCCTAAACCAAGGAGTACTCGCAACCTGAGAGAAGGTGAAAAGAAAAGACAACTGAATAGTCCTATCCGTTTTCTCCAGAACCAGAAACCATCCTCGAAATCCTTCGAGTTCGTATATAACCATACGATGGTTTTGTCCAATGGAAGTGGATGTTCGTAGTAATACAGGGTGTCCTGGAGAAAAGGGTAAAAGTAGGAGTGGCAATGAGGTCTGCAACTCTGACAATCCAAAAGCCAGTGTTAAGAAGGTTCGGTCAACTTGGTCACTGAGTCATAGTCTTAGGGTCGGGTCAATGGTTGCTGCCAGAGAGAGAGAAAAGAAACACTCAGCGTGCACTCTATCCTAGATCAGAATGGTTACCACTTTGTCTAATCTGGAAACCTCCCACTGTACCTCAAATTCTCCTCCAAACCTGAAAGAAGAATTAGTCGGGATCACCCGAGGAGTAAACCAACTCATCAGTGGGAATCGGGATCCAACTATCATCGCATGATAACTTGACGGAATCCACTCAAGTCACCACACTCCAGAAGGTATGCGCATGCCTGGCAAGTTTCAGTTCTTTTGAAACTCCCGATGTGATTTTTACCCCAAGCGGTTTATGACCTTGACTAGGTCAACAAACCATAAACCGCCAGTCAAGTTCAACCCGTCATTGTTCTGGATCGCATTAAACCCACCCGTACGTGCCCTTGACTAGGTCAACAAGGCCGCACGACTGTCCTAACCAATCCCACTTATGCAACAAACAAGTACCACTTAGCTACCGAACACTACGTCTTGACTAGGTCAACAAACGCAGCACGAATACCAAATAATACCTGTAGGAAATGACGGAGGGCTACGAATGGTTTTTGGCGAAAAACCTTTAACGTAATGAACTTGATATCGTTGAAGGAACTGCATAGCCTTTTATAAAATATAGTGACGAAAACCTTTACTAAAGAGGTCACTCCCGGTGAAGGGATCTCGGCTCTTTCCCCGTAGAATGAGGTGCAGGATATTCCAACTGAATACCACGATGCAAAGCAAAAGTAATCGGCTATAGTGAAGTTAATGCCCTGACGCAAACTTCTGTCCAAGGGGTAACTCCCGGTGAAGGGATCTCGGCCCTTGCCTCGTCGACTGAGGAGCAGGATATTCCAAATGAATACCACGATGCAAAACAAAAGTGAACGTCCTTGCAATAACAGCTTTTTGAAAAGTGTTCCAACAACATTAGACTAGGTTTGTTTATCTTGCATTGATCCGAATCAATGCATTCCCATCAATTGATCACACCAAAAAGAACGAAAATATACTGACGTACGTATATGACATCCGCATTCGCCACTGGGTCCCGTCATCACCCGTTAGGTTAGCTAACTAACGGCAGAGCGGGGACTGGACTAGCGCGGATGAAAAACATATACAACATCTACTAATATATATACCAATATATAGTATTTCGCTCAAGGCGTGAATAAAACGCAACATCACAGAAATGTACAGCATCACAGAACAAAACAGATATCTGGAAGCCCCGGGTTTCACAGAGCCGCTGCTGAAACCCGACGTTCCCCTGGTCGTGTGGATAGCCTGTGCAATGAAAACCTAGACCCCTACGGGCGCGGCAAGTCACCCGCCAAAACCTGAAGCGAGGCAGCCCCCTTCAGCACCGTGAATGGACCACCCAGCACTTCACGGAATCCGGTAACCTGGGCACCCCTCCTGGGTCAACCTGTACCCCCTACGAGTGCAGCGAATAGCCTGCCAATTCCAGACTGAAGCCCCCTCCGTCTCAATGCCCTGAGATGCGGGCCCGTTGCCCTCTAGAACCCGGCTATCCGTGCACCCCTCCGCGGGGTAACCTAGTACAGAAAGTAAAATATACATACAACGGGTACATCGACCGCAACCAGGTCGTGCCCCAAAAGAATAATACAAACAGGCAGTGACGGCAGTCCACATGTCGGACGCTCGCCCCGCAATATCAAAAGTACATAATACAACAAAACTGTACTAGCATTGCATCCAGGCTATCCCCTACGACCGATCCGCAACAACACAGCATAAACATAGAACATCAACGTGAAAGTCACGTTCGCAAATCCGTCTAACCGGGCTATAGCAGTTAGACCGGATTTACCGATCGAGTGACATTCACGGTCGCAGATATAATGTAAATACTGTGAAATAATGTGTTTAAAAAATTTTCCGATTGACCAAAAATTAACTAGTGGGCCCCCAACCAATACTGTAGCAGTTACAGAAATAATTGGCCCAATTTTAATATTCCAAAACCCCTAATTATAGCCCAGAAGCCCACTGGAGAAATTCGAAGCAGTGACCCCACCAACCCGCGGCGGAAGGGCGGCGCAAATGGGGTTTCTGCGGCGCTTCCGCGCTCCTTTTGAGTGATCACTGTCTCGAATTTTCCCAGAGTTCTTAGAACTCCCTGCACATCATTCTGAGACCACCTGAAAAATTTTTAGACTCCAAAATATTTCGACAGAAACTGATGTGAAGGAAAAAATACGGTTTTTGGAATTTCGGTCGATCGGAACTGAAAAACACATTAGAACAAGCTAGGAAAGGTTAATGGCGTGGCTCTGATACCATGTTGCGCCACGGCAGCGCCCCGGCCTCGTACTCGAGGCCAAAATGCGGAATCAAAATTTTTCCTTACTCGGAAACCGGCGCTACCGCGGACAATGAAAACCCGGATCGTTTACCATTAACCTAATGCTAGCAATCAAGAGATAGGGTGAGAAGTATACCGAGTGATCCGAGTCCTCCGGTCTTCTCGTCATCGTCCCGATCTCCCGCGGAAAGTGTAGTCTCCATATCGTTGCCTCCACGCCGGAAAGGGCACCACAATGCCTGCGTCTTTTACGGGCTCCCGCCTCAATACCGAGGCAACTCGAGCATGAAGCCGGCAACTCGACATGCTCAAGATATACTGTAGAATGTGTAGTGTAGTGTCTCACTTGGGGTTTGTTGCCATTTGAAGATGATGGAGGAAATGAGATAAGAAAAATGGTGCTTGCATTTTTCTAGCATGAATGAGATCAAGAAATCAAACTCTCAAGAAGAAGATCTCTTCTTCTTCTTCTCTCTTTCTTTTTCTTCTTCTCTCTTTTCTAATGAAAAACTTATCATTCAAATGAGAATGGTGGAGGAGGTAATATGAAGCATGAAGGGAGGTGAGTGTAGGAGAAAGCAAGTGGTAACCATATCAAAAGCCATCATAACAAACTCACATCAACTCTAATCAAAGATCAAATCCTTTCTCATCACTTCTAATCTTCATAAAGCATGACAAGATGAAAGAAAAGAATGGAATAAAAAGATGCTATCATAATTAATCATCTTACAAATAAAACCTCCACCAAATGTAATTTGCAAAACTGCAAATTACCCCCTCCATCAGAAAAGTCCGGCCGGGAAAGAACAAAGAAAAACCGGCCGGAACGGAATGCAAACTGGCAATTCCAGAAAACTGGTCCCGTAATAAATTACAGGAAAACCCCGATACTGTGCATACACACCCGCATCTGTATTCCGACCGGATACAAATGCAATGAGACAAAATCTACACTGTACTAAACTAGGACCGGCTTAAGCCAAAGCCGGCTAGTAAAATCCGTTCGATCCTGATCCGTGCAATACCGCATGTGTCAGATCAAACCCTGCCATATAACTATACGGCCACTAGTACAAAACTGTCCGATCCTGATCCGTGCAATACCGCACGTATCTGATCGGACCCTGCCATATCTCCATACGGCCTCTACAGCGTTTCGCCCGAAAGCTGAGTAACTGAAAGTGTGGTGGACTCTAAAGACTCGACAATACTATGGCTGTGGATTTAACCACTGGCACGTCAGAGGTATAAGCCAATACGTGACGGGCCACCAGCTATTGACCAAAAGGGACGTCGATGAGGAAGCTCACCCCGACACCCAACTGAGCCTGTCAGTGACAATATCCATACAGTCCGGTCCGTTCGTCTATGAGTATCGCATGGCGGGCCTAGGGGGTTGGTAAAAATCAGACCCCCAAAGGCGGTACAAGTCGTGTCGGAGCGTAGCCCAGAACGCCCTGAGATACTACTGGAATACCTACCAGTAAATCTCCTGCCTCGGCCGATGGCTTTGCGTAATGGCTCTCCTAGACACAGCGCGACCTCACCCCCAATACCGGGAGAGACGAACCCCTGAAGATCCGCTCACTGCCTCCATGTGGCTCGGGACCGTACCCAACTAAAACCTGTTTGCACGACTCCTTTGAGCCGTGGTAGGGTAGTAATCAAAGCACAGTGGGAACTCACACGAGACAAATGACGATCCTCAGGTCGATGAACTAACCTGTACACATGTCACCTGGGAACTGCTATCTGACGTCTGGTATAAGACCAACTAGCAGGTTCCCGGCGAGTCCTGTCCGGTGTACTCATAACCCAATGAGCACCTGTATACATCTTAGGTGAACCAACTGACACCAGTGGCTTGTGAGACCGGCCACCGCCCCTCGTCGGGGTCTCGACTGTATACACTAGTCTACTAATGGAGTATCGATGCCCAGTCTCGAAACTCCCACGACTAGGGACCTTTTAAGGATGTGCTTATAGACCCCAGCTCCCACTTATATGATCGCCATCATACTGCTGGTCGTCAAGCAAGAATCCTAGGGGCTCTATCAACGTGTAATAGCGACATGTCAGGTCACCTAAAACAGTACACGATGATAAAGATAAACCAGATAGCATACTATCATCTCGAGTAAGACTGTCCTACCGGGATAGGTCCTCCCTCAATCATTGCAATCACGTGCCTGTGATCCAATAATTGACTCTGAGGGCACAATCTCCAACAGATACACCCTCGACTAGGAACAATTATAGGTTGTACTTATGGACTACCCTTGGCCCCACTAGTATATGATCTCCATCATAGTCCTGGTAGTCAAGTACACATCCTAAGGGCTTTATCAACATGTGAGAGCAAGAGAACATCATATATACAAGTCAACATGTTTAGACAAAGAGCAACCAGATAGCATACTATCATGTCGAGCAAGAAAGTCCTCTCTATATATATCCAAGCATCCACTATAATATACATCAGATGTACAATAATGGCCTCTAGGGCATACATATAACTAACAATCTCCCACTTGTGCTAAAGCCAGTTGTTGTGGTATCTCATACCCGACATTCCGAAGAGTCTCTCAAATTGTATCTGGGGTATAGCCTTTGTGAGTGGATCCACCGTGTTGTCCTTCGTGTCAACTCTCCTGACCTCGATCTCCCGGCGATCAACTATCTCCTGGATCAGGTGATACCGCCTCAGAATATGCCTGGATCGCTGATGGGACATGGGTTCCATGGCCAATGCTACTGCTCCATTGTTATCGCAATACAAAGGTATTGGATGCTCAATGGATGGAACCACTCCAAGTTCAGTTATGAACTTTTTCATCCAGACAGCCTCTTTGGTAGCATCGTTGGCAGCGATGTATTTAGCCTCCATCGTCGAGTCTGCTACGGTTTCCTGTTTGGAACTCTTCCAACAAACCGCCCCTCCATTAAGGATGAAGAAAAATCCCAAGACCGAATTAGAGTCGTCCTTATCACTCTGGAAGCTCGAATCGTTAAAGGACTCCACTTGGAGTTCACCGTTACCATATACCAAGAACATCTCTTTAGTCCTTCTCAAGTACTTGAGAATGTTCTTCACGGCTGTCCAGTGACTCTCTCCTTGATCTGCTTTATACCCACTCACTACAATTAGTGAGTATGCTACATCGGGTCTGGTACATAACATCGCGTACATGATAGAACCTACTTCCGAAGCATAGGGTATCCCTTGCATGGGAGCTCTCTCCAAATCAGTCTTGGGAGACATCTCTTTGGAGAGAGTGAGTCCTCTGATCGTGGGTAAATTCCCACGCTAGGATTCTTTCATACTAAACCTCTTTCGTATGGTGTCAATGTACCTGGATTGGGACGATCCCAATATCCATTTAGATCTATCTCTATAGATCTTAATCCCCAAGATGTAAGAGGCAACACCTAGATGTTTCATTGAGAATCTATGTGATATGAAGAGCTTGACCGAGTGCAGCATAGGAATATCATTTCCTATCAAGAGTTTTTCATCCACGTAAAATACGAGGAAGACAACCTTACTCTCTGCCACCTTCATGTATATACAAGGTTCATCTACAATTTTGATGAAGTCAAACTCTTTGACTACCACATCAAAACAGATGTTCCAACTCCGCGATGCTTGCTTTAACCCGTAGCTTGATTTAAGCAGCTTGCACACTTTCCCGCTGCTCCCACTGTCCACGAAGCCCTCTGGCTAAGTCATGTGCACACACACTTCTAAATCACCATTTAGAAAGGCGGTCTTAACATCCATTTGCCAAATTTCGTAGTCATGGTATGCAGCAATGGCAAGTAGGATCCGGATGGACTTAAGCATAGCCACTGGAGAAAAGGTTTCATCATAGTCCACACCTGATCGTTGACGAAAACCTTTTGCAACAAGTCTAGCTTTGAAAGTCTCAACTTTTCCATCTACACCATGTTTCTTCTTAAAGATCCATTTGCTCCCAATGGGTTTTACCCCTTCAGGAGCAACTTCCAAAGTCCATACTTTGTTGGTGTACATGGATTTCATCTCAGATCTCATTGCATCCAGCCATTTCACAGAGTCCCCACTAGTGATGGCCTGCTCGAAGCTAGTTGGGTCATCATCTGCCATGATGCAATCCTCTCTCCCACCGTCTATGAGAAAACCACAGTATCTCTCTGTTAGTGATATGTATGCCCTAGAGGCCATTACTATATATACGATGTATATTGTAGTGGATGCTTGGACATATATATGGAGGACTTTCTTGCTCGACATGATAGTATGCTATCTAGTTTGCTCTTTATCTTAACATGTACTCTGATTGTCTCTATGTTACATGTTGATGAAGCCCTTAGGATGAGTACTTGACTACCAGGACTATGATGCAGATCATACTAGTGGGGACAGTGTAGTCGCTAAGTACATCCTTCAAATGTTCCTAGTCGTAGGTGTATCGAGACAGGGCATCGATATACTAGAGTAGACTAGCGTATAGCTTCTCGACCCATGAAGATGGGCAATGGATGATCCCATATCCATTGGTGTTTGACATCAGAGACAGTATACGGATGCTCAGTAGAGACTGGGTACACTGGACGGACTCGCCGAGAACTCCCGGATGGTATTATACCTCACGTCAGATGGCTGTTTTCTGGTGACACTGCTACAGGTTAGTCTGTAGACCCGAGACTGTCATAGAGTCTTGTGTGATTCCCACTGTGTTTTGATTTCCACCTTACCACGTTTAAGAGAATGTGCAAAACGGTGGCTTTTTGGTATAGTCCCGAATCACATGGAGGCAATGAGCGATAGGAGGGGTTTCGTCTCTCCCGGTATTGGGGGTTGATATTGCGCTGTGCTCGATTGGCTATAACAGGAAGTTCTTGGCCAAGGATGCTTCAGAGATATACTGGTAAGTGTTATCAGTAGTTTCTCGACCAGTTATGAGCCTCATATCGACACGACTTATCGAGTTACTGGGGTCTGACGTTTACCACCACTAGGCAAGATATGCGACATATAAAACGAAGAGACCGGACTGTACGGTAGTGTTACTGATTGGATTCACAGGAGTGTGAGCAGGCTTGCTTGTTGATCTTCTGATCGCTCAATACCCGGATGGCCGTTACGTTTAGCAGACCGGTTGCGGCTGGTGGGTGTTTGATATGATCATCATCTACTGCCGGCGTATTGACGAGTCTTTAGAGTCCTGCACAGGGGTTTCCTGGCTCAAGAGAAACGGAGTAGGAGGACATATATGATATGTACGTGACTGAGATTAATACGATATGTGATACCGTATTCTATTCTCGCGATTTGTGACATTGGTCGGTTATATGCGATATAGCCGGGTTATCGGATCAAGTGTTGATTCGATAAGTTGATTCATATAGTATTAGTCTGTTGCATATGATATAGCCGGATTATTAAATCAAGAGTTGATTTAATAATTTAATGTATAATTATAAATTTGATATATTACATTACATTAACTAGTATTAGCTCACTTATGATTTCTTTTCTCACTTGATGTACACATTGTATATATGTGATATGTATATTTGTGTACATGGATTGTGTCATGCTTGATGATACATGCAAGATGGGTGTATGAGACTTATACCATCCTAGGGTTAAATTAGGGTTTTGATTATTTCAAAAGTTATTACAAAAGAGCAAAAGACTTGGTCAAAGTTTTCAAGCTTGGAGAAGCTTGTAGAACTTTGTCAAGGTCAACTCTTTTGTCAATCCTTAGGATATTTTTCCTTGACCCAATCTTTAACCATAGCCTTAGGTTTATTCTCTACATGACTTAAGCATGATGGCTTTAACTCACCCATGGTTGCAATAATTCATTTGGACGAATTATTCATATGAGATATTCTTCTTCTTCTTCTTCAACAAAAGCTTTCTAGCTTCAATGGAGCTTGAGAAAAAGTGTGAGAAAATCAATTCTAAAGTGAGCTCACTTCCTACTTCATCATCCACTACTACTTGCCATTTGGTATAGGGTGTTCTCTTCACAAAGTTCATGACCAAGTGAAGAAATAGCTTTGGTTAGTGTCCCCTCGACATAGATCATCTTCGGCCTCGAAGTCATCGAAGCAAGCACGTTCGTTTCTTCATGGAGCCTCTCTAGAGTCCGGAGTTTACGATCGCAGCGAAGGGGACTACTACATGGAGCTATTGAAGTGAAGGACTGGTCTACAAAGGTTGTATTCCTTGCTCACTTAGATTGCAAAGCGTTTGCATATGTTATTCCGTATATTTCTAGTTTACGATCCAAGTTAGGGTTAGCTAAAACGACAAATTTTTAAATTTGGCTTGGACGATGCCTCCCGAAACCTTGTTGCCGTCTTGGGTAACCCTGCAGTGGTATCAGAGACATGCTAGAAATTAATACAGATTTTGTTAGAATTACGAAACCGAAACAACTCCGAAACATGCAACACGAAACTATACTTTCTGTCGATTTTAAAAAGCTTTCAAAAAAAATTTCAAACAAGTGCAGAATGGTATTTGGAACAATCTAAGAACATGGAAGAAAATTGGGACCATGTGCTCGGATTTTGGCAGAGCACATGGGGTAAAAATCCGAGGTGGCCGGCCCCTGCATGGAATTTGGGTCTCAAATTTTTTTCATGTTCTGTGATCTGGGTTTTGGTGTTTTAGGTGTTGTTTATTTTTGCTAATTTTACATGTGATGTAATCTTACACTATAAGCAAGTCAGAGTGTTTCGTATTCGTGGTTTTAACATTGTTTCGGGTGTTTCACATATTGTCTAGACAATGTTAAAAAGTTTGATCGAATGTCAAAAACCCATTTTTCCAAGTTTAACGTATTCGGAAAATATGCAAGTGATTCTGTAGACCCTCTAGAAGAACGAAACCTTAACTCGATTATGTGGCCGTCAAAACCGCCACTGAACCCTAGGGTTTGTGGTAGTTTAGCATTTCACATGTGAGGCGTTGGTTTGACCCTTCTACGGCTGGTTCATAGGTACTTAGGCATCTTCTGGGTATTATTAAAACCGTGTTCAAGTGTTATGCTGTCGTGAAATTTGTTAGTGTATATGCCCTAGAGGCCATTACTGTATCATACTAGTTTGTATATTACTTAATGGAAGCTTGAAATATTCACCTTGTATAGACAATCTTGCTCAAAATGGTAGTATGCTACTTGGTTTGTTTCTACTTTAATGTGTACATGTGTTTCTTTTAGTATATCACCTATACACATTAGTGGAGCCCTTAGGATCTTTGCTTGATTACCAGCGTTGTGATATCTGTCACACTTGTGGGGGCTTTGTAATCCACAAGCACATCCTTATGCAGGTCCCTAGTCGTAGGACTATCGAGACAGGGCATCGATACTCCGGAGTAGACTAGCGTATGCGCTTCTCATACCAGCATGGGAGACGGTCTGTCACACAGCCGTCAGTACGCCGTACTTGACATATTATGCGGGTGCTCGTTAGGTTACGAGTACACTGGACAGGACTCGTCGGGAACTGTTGGTTGGTACTATACCTATCATCAGGTATCAGTTCCCAAGTGACATGAGTACAGCTTAGTCCGCTGACTTGACACTGTCACTTCGCCTCGAGTGTGTTCCCACTGTACTTTGATTACTACCCTACCACGGCTCAAAGGAGTCGTGAAAATAGGTAGTAGTTGGGTGCAGTCCCGAAGCACTTGGACGCAGTGACGGTTAGACAGGATTCGTCTCTCCCGGTATTGGGGGTTGATATCGCGCTGTGTCTAGGAGAGCCATTACACAAAGTCCCTGGCCAGGGCAAGCGAGATATACTGGTAGGTTTCCAGTGTTATCTCAGGGTGTTCTGGACTACACTCCGACATGACTTGTACCTCTATTAGGGGACTGACGTTTACCGCCCCCTAAGCCCGCCATACGATATTCTCAGACGAACAGACCGGACTGTACGGAGACTGTCACATTCAGGCTCAGTAGGAGTTCAGATGGGTTTCACCTCGTCCGTCTTCTTATCGGCATCTACTTGGGGGCCGTTACGCACAGCTAGTGCCGCTTGTGGTCTGTGGTTAAATCCACTGCCAGCGTAGTGTCGAGTCTTTAGAGTCCCACACAGAGAGCTATTCGCCTTTAGGAAAAAGAGTAGCGGTCGCATGGTTTTGCGACAGGGTTCGGTCACATCCGTACACTTGTGCACGTTTAGTGTCCGGGCAGTTATCACTAGCGGGCTTTGGTTTAAGCCAGATCCTAGTGTACGTTTTAGGATTGGTTTTATCTCGTTTGTATTCGTGTTCCTCGGAAAGCGGATGCGGGTGTGTATGCACGGTTGATAGAGAGACAGAGGCAGAGGATTCTCATTTGGGTTGTTGACTGTTGACTTTTGTTAAACCCTGATGAGAATTAGAAATATGATTAATGATAATATTAATTAAGTATTATTGTGCCATGGTTGGTTTGAAAGGTTGACTTTGTTGACTTGTTGACCGGTTGACTAGGTTGGACTTGTTGACCATCATCATTACAATGGCTATCATTTCATGGCAAAGTCTTTTGCTTGCTTGTTATAATTTAAAAAATGAGTGCATGAAATGATATTGCCATTTGATAGGATATGAACCATCACATAATACTCAATTATTATTATTTGTTATGATTATTTTGGATTATGAGAGCAAGGGTGAGAAAAGTCATGCTCATTCTATCATTCTCATTCTCTCTCATCCTTAAGCTCTCCCTCTTCCTCTTGCTCTCTCTAGTTCATGGTTCTATTGTCTCATGTGTTGAGAAGCAAGAACCATAGAGATAAAACCTAAAACACTTCTCTACTCATCCTAGTATACAAGGTCTAGGAAACCAAGTGTTCTAGTTTCCTCAAGATTGAGGTTGGAGCCAAAGGTAGAAGCTTTCAGGTGGATCCATCTTCGGCACAAGGAGACGACGAGGAGAGAACCATCCGACCACCACAAGGAGTTGAAGAGAAGGAGTTCAAGTTAAGGTATAACCCCCTAATCGAGTAGGTAAAACTCCTAGTTAGGTTGTTAGAAAGTTGTTTAACAAAGATCCGTATTTTGAGTCCATGTTACCACCAAAGAAAAATCGTTTTTCACCATTTCCGCAACCCTAAAGAACCGGGGACGGGTAACTTGGACTTACAGTGCTATCAGAGCCTAGTTAAACACTATCTAACATGTTAGCAAAGTAACTAGAAGTTCGATCGGAGAAAAAGTCACGAAACATGCCCGGAACACAAACTTTCTGCCGATTTTGTTTTCTGTTCAAAAAATAATAAATCATTTACTAAAAATCGGCTCAGGGTTTTTAAAGAACAAGCAAGAAAAATGGTCCACTAACTCGGTCAAGGCGCCGCGGAACTGCGGCAGGAGCATGCTCCGGCCGCGGATCCGCGGCCGAGTTGACTCGGTCGTGGCATAATTTTCCTGCAGTGTTTTTCTGGGGGTGTTTTTGGATTTTTACAATATGTTTTTTCTGCCCAGATTTTACAGAAAGCAAAATTTGTTTTGGGGTTTAAAAATCCGTATTTTGATCGAACTTCTAAAGACTTAAGCTAACGGGTTATATCTTTGATGTGATATATGTATTGAACGTCTGCTAATCGCTATACGTCGATTAGTGGGGGTTATACATATCTGTGATCTGTAATGTTGATGGTATGTGTATATGAATTCATTGGATTGTCGCGGATGAATAGCCGGGGGGTTGTGAGATGAGAGTTTTCTTTTTCTTTCAATTCATGTAATTCGTAATTGATGTAATATTATTTATATGGCCGCACAACCGGGATGGGGTTGTAGCCATCATTGTATAATTTCTTTTACTGTTTTTGATCCTAAGATAGACCCAAGGTGGGGTGCACAAACTACTGGGTATCTCGAAGTGCCGAGTGGCCTACTCACGGTGTTAAGGGAGGTTGCTTTGCTTCGGGTACTCGGCGGGTAGTTTGACGCACCCGTAGGGGTCTATGGTGGGGTCTTGGCTATTCATCGCAACCGTGTAATCCACTCTTCATTACAGGCTCGTACGGAATGCGGATTCCTAGTATATCCAATGTGTTCATCTGTGATCTAGAATGGCTATCATTGCATGTGACGAATGTGTATATCTATATATTGTAGGGTTCCTAGGCACGCTAATGTAGTCACACAAGGAATCAACCATGCCAATTTCAAATTTTACAAGTGCCGAGAAACCCTAATACGGATTCGTTGACTAGAGTTTAGGCGAAAAGAGAAACTAGTTAACAACTTAACTAAAATTAAGAAGCTACAACCTTTGTAGATCCGGTTATCCACTTCCTTAGCTCCACGTAGACGTCCCCTCGCTGTCCATCTCGAATCCCAGACTCTTGCATCGGCTTCATCGGAGAAATGGACGGTCTAGGTCGTCGGCTTCGATGCCGAAGATGATCTACGTCGAGGCAACACAAGATCAAGCTCCAACTTCAGTAAGTCATGAAACATGTGAAGAAAACACCCTATATTTCTTGGCAAGAGGTAGAGGATGAAGAAATAGGAGGTGGGTTCACTTTAGAATTGGATTTCTCACTCTTTTACTCAAGATGCCAATGGAGCTAATAAGCTTTTTTCTTGAAGATGAAGAAGTAGAGGAAGATAGAATATGATAAGTCACTTTAAAATAGAAAAGAAATGAATACTTATCATATCCTAACCTTGGTTAGGTGTAGAGAATAGACCATGGTTAGTGGGAATGGTTATGGTTAAGCATGAGACAAATATGGTGGACTTGTTCAAAGCTTCATGAAGCTTCAACAAGCATCCAAGGAAAGCCACCATATTCTCCTTTATCTTTTTCAAAACAAACAAATAAATAAATAAGTAAGAAAAAGAAAACCCTAACCATTACACAACCATGGTTTGATCTTTACACATACTCAAGTTAGCATGTATCATCAAACATGATACAAACAAGTGCACACTAAAATACATCACATATACAATGTGCACAACAAGTGAGAAAATCCTTTTAAAGTGAACCAATACTAGTTAATGCAAAGTAATATATCAAATATATAATTATAAATTAAATCATTAAATCAACACTTGATTCAATGATCCGGTCATGTCGCACATAACCGACTAGTATCCAATGTATCGAATTATCGAATCAATCTTCGATTCGATAACTAGGTTATATCGCATACAACCAATCGAAACATTAATCGCGAGAATGAAATACGGTATCACATACACGCATTATTCTCGGTCCCGGACATATCTCATATGCGCTCCTATTTCGTTTCGCTTAAGCCAGGAAACCTCTGTGTAGGACCCTAAAGACTCATCAATATGCCGGCAGCAGATGATGATCATATCAAGCACCCACAAGCCGCAAGCGGTCTGCTAAACGTAACGGCCACCCGGGTATTGAGCGATCAGAAGATCGACGAGCTAGCCCGCTCACACTCCTGTGAATCCAACCAGTAACACTTACCGTACAGTCCGGTCTGTTCGTCTGATATGTCGCATATCAAGTCTAGGGGTGGTAAACGTCAGACCCCAATAACCGATAAGTCATGCCGATATGAGGCTCATAACGGGTCGAGAAAGTACTGGTTATGCTTACCAGCAAAACTCGGATCAGCCCTGGCCAGGGACTTCCCTGTTACGGCCAATCGAGCACAGTGCAACATCAACCCCCAATACCGGGAGATACGAAACCCCTCCTATCACTCATTGCCTCCATGTGACTCGGGAATGTACCCAAAAACCACCGTTTTGCACGCCCTCATGGACGTGGTAGGTGGAGATCAAAGCATAGTGGGAATCACACAAGACTCTATGACGATCTCGGGTCTACAAACTAACCTGCACAAGTGTCACCTGAGAACTGCCATCTGACGTGAGGTATAATACCATCTGGGAGTTCTCGGCGAGTCCGTCCAGTCTACCCAGTCTCCACTGAGCACCCGTATTCCATCTCTGATGTCAAACACCAATGGATATGGGATCATCCATCGCCCATCTCATAGGTTGAGAAGCGTATACGCTAGTCTACACTGGTATATCGATGCCCCGTCTCGATACACCCATGACTAGGGACCTTGAAGGATGTACCTATGGACTACCATGTCCCCACTAGTATGATCTGCATCATAGTCCAGGTAGTCAAGTACACATCCTAAGGGGCTTTACCAACATGTAACTTTAAGACAGTTTAAAGAGACAAGTGTACATGTTAAGATAAAGAGCAACCAGATAGCATACTATCATATCGAGCAAGAAAGTCATCTCTATATATGTCCAAGCATCCAATATAATATACATCATCTGTACAATACTGGCCTCTAGGGCATACATACAACTAACAATCTCCCACTTGCACTAGGGCCAGCTGCTGTAGTATCGCATACCGAGCATCCCGAAGAGTCTCTCAAACTGTATCTGGGGAATGGCCTTCGTGAGTGGATCCGCCGTGTTGTTCTTCGTGTCAACCCTCCTGACCTCGATCTCCCGGCGATCAACTATCTCCCGGATCAGGTGATACCGCCTCAGAATATGCCTGATCGCTGATGGGACCTGGATTCCTTGGCCAATGCCACCGCTCCATTGTTTTCATAATACAAAGGTATTGGATGCTCAATGGATGGAACCACACCAAGTTCAGAAATGAACTTCTTGATCCAGACAGCCTCTTTAGCAGCATCGTTGGCAGCGATGTATTCAGCCTCCATCGTCGAGTCTGCCACGGTTTCCTGCTTGGAACTCTTCCAGCTAACCGCCCCTCCGTAAAGGGTAAAGACAAATCCCGACTGGGACTTAGATTCGTCCTTATCACTCTGGAAGCTCGAATCGGTAAAGGACTCCACTTGGAGTTCTCCGTTACCATACACCAAGAGCATCTCTTTAGTCCTTCGCAAGTACTTGAGAATGCTCTTTACAGCTGTCCAGTGACTCTCTCCAGGATCAGCTTGATACCTGCTCACTACACTTAGTGAGTATGCAACATCGGGTCTGGTACATAGCATCGCGTACATGATAGAGTCTACAGCCGAAGCATAGGGTATCCCTTGCATGCGAGCTCTCTCCAAATCAGTCTTAGGAGACATCTCTTTGGAGAGAGTAACTCCAGAGATCGTGGGCAAGTTCCCACGCTTGGATTCTTCCATACTAAACCTCTTTAGTATGGTGTCAATGTACCTGGATTGGGACAATCCCAATATCCATTTGGATCTATCTCTATAGATCCTTATTCCCAATATGCAGGAGGCAACACCAAGATCTTTCATTGAGAATCTTTGTGATAAGAAGAGCTTGACTGATTGCAGCATAGGAATATCATTTCCTATCAAGAGTATGTCGTCCACGTACAATACGAGGAAGACAACCTTACTCTCTGCCACCTTCTTGTAAATACAAGGTTCATCTGGGTTTTTGACAAAATCAAACTCTTTGATAACGACGTCAAAGCAGATGTTCCAACTCCGCGATGCTTTCTTTAATCCATAAATGGATTTAAGCAGCTTGCACACCTTCCCGCTGCTCCCACTGTCTATGAAGCCCTTTGGCTGAGTCATGTACACGCACTCTTCTAAATCACCGTTTAGAAAGGCGGTCTTAACATCCATTTGCCAGATTTCGTAGTCTTGATATGCAGCGATGGAAAGCATGATCCGGATGGATTTAAGCATAGCCACTGGAGAAAAGGTTTCGTCATAGTCCACACCTGGTCTTTGACGAAAACCTTTTGCAATAAGTCTAGCTTTGAAAGTCTCCACTTTCCCATCTACACCAAGTTTTTTCTTGAAGATCCACTTGCTCCCGATTGGTTTTACCCCTTCAGGAGCAACATCCAAAGTCCATACTTTGTTGGTGTACATGGATTCCATCTCGGACCGCATAGCATCCAGCCATTTCACTGAGTCTCTACTCGTGATGGCCTGCTCGAAGCTAGTTGGGTCATCATCCTCCATGATGCAATCCTCGCTCCCACCATCCATGAGAAAACCGTAGTATCTCTCAGGTGGGCGAGGAACCCTACTAGATCGGCGGAGAGGCTGAGGTTCATTTGGAGCTACTGAATCCTCTGGTTCCACTAAATCTTCTGTTGTGTTTTGTTCAGCTGGAACCTCTTCCAGTTCTACCTCAGAGCCACTAATCTCTTTTGCAAGAAATTCCTTTTCTAAAAAGGTGGCATGTTGAGCAACAAATACTCTTTGTTCCTCACTGTGGTAGAAGATATACCATCGCGAATGTTTGGGATATCCAACAAATTTACACAAAACAGACCTTGCCTCGAGTTTGTCCGGTTTTTGTCTTTTGACATAGGCCGGGCAACCCCATATCTTTATAAAATTAAGATATGGTCTCTTCCCTTCCCATATCTCATATGGTGTGGTAGGCACAGATTTGGTGGGAACCCTATTCAGTAGGTATGCCGCTGTCTCCAGCGCATATCCCTAGAAGGAAATAGGTAACTCAGCTGTGCTCATCATACAGCGCACCATATTTAATAGGGTGCGGTTCCTCCGTTCTGATACACCGTTGTGCTGTGGTGTATATGGAGGAGTCAACTGAGAGAGAATCCCATTCTCTTTTAGGAAGTCCAGGAATTCAATGCTCAAGTATTCACCTCCTCGATCAGATCGAAGGATTTTAATACTTTTTCCGGTTTGGTTCTCGACTTCTTGTTTATATTCTCTAAATTTCTCAAAAGCTTCTGATTTGTGTTTCAACAGGAACACATATCCGAATCTAGAGAGATCGTCAATGAATGTAATGAAGTACGAAGAACCATCCCTGGCATGTGTAGACATGGGACCGCATACTGCAAGTCCACGTTGCGACCCACGGTTCTTACGGGGAGGCGGAAACGGTATAAAAATCAAATTATTAGCGCAAGGGGCAACATGGACTAAGCAAAGTCGGGATCTTTGACTAAACTAAAACTAGCATACTTAGCTAAAGAGAGTTAGCTACTCGGATGGAGATGGTTATACCTAAACTTGTCTTGAACTCCTTCTCTTCAAGCTCCGATGGTGGTCCGATGGCTCCTTCTCGTCGTCTCCGTACGCCGAAGATAGATCCACTTGAAAGCTCCAACCTTTAGCTCCTTCTTCGTTCTTTGAAGAAACTAGTTCACTTGGTTTGCTAAACCTAGTGAACTAGAATGAGTAGAGAGGAAATAGAATGGGATTTTATCTATGGTTCTTGATTCTCAACTCATGAGACAAGAGAACCATAGATTAAGAGAGGGAGCAAGAGGTTGAGGGTGAGAGCAAGAGGAGAGCTCAAGAACAAGAGAGAGAATGAGCAAGAAAGAATGAGGCTCTCTTTTGTCTCTCACCCTCTCATAATCCAATGTAATCATAACTCATCATATCAATAAAAGTCTTATGTGATGGTTGAAGCAACAATAACCTTATCATGTCATGCACTCATTTTACTCAAATGAACAAGCAAGTAAAAGTCTTTGGCATGAAATTATAACCATGGTTATCATGATGGTCAACTAGTCAAGCCTAGTCAACCGGTCAACAAAGTCAACAAGTCAACAAAAGTCAACAAGTCAACAAAGTCAACAAAAGTCAACAACCAAGTCACCATAATACTTAATTAATATAATAGTTAATCGCATATCATATTCTCATTAGGGTTGAGCAAAAAGTCAAAAAGTCAACGGTCAACTGTCAACAACCCTAATGAGAATCCGCTGTCTGTGCCTCCCTGTCAACTGTGCATACACACCCGCATCCGCGTTCCGAGGAACACGAATGCAAACTGGATAAATCCAATCCCATAAGATACACTAGGATCTGGCTTAAACCAAAGCCCGCTAGTGTAAACTGTCCGGACACTGTACGTGCACAAGTGCACGGATATGACCGAACCCTGTCGCAAAACCATGCGACCTGTCGCAATACCATGCGACCTCTACTCTTTTGCCTAAAGGCGAAAAGCTTTCTGTGTGGGACTCTAAAGACTCGACACTACGCTGGCAGTGAGTTTAACCACAGACCGCAAGCGGCACTAGCTGTGCGTAACGGTCCCCAGGTAATGCCGACAAGAAGACCGACGAGGCGAAACCCATCTGAACTCCTACTGAGCCAGAGTGTGACATTCTCCGTACAGTCCGGTCTGTTCGTCTGATACATCGCAAGGCGGGCCTAGGGGGCGGTAAACGTCAGTCCCCCAATAGCGGTACAAGTCGTGCCGGAGCGAAGCCCAAAACACCCTGAGATAACACTGGAAACCTACCAGTATATCTCGTTTGCCCTGGCCAGGGACTACTCGTGTAATGGCTCTCCTAGACACAGCGCGATGTCAACCCCCAATGCCGGGAGAGACGAATCCTGTCTAACCGTCACTGCCTCCAAGTGCTTCGGGACTGCACCTAACCACTACTTGTTTGCACGACTCCTTTGAGCCGTGGTAGGGTAGTGATCAAAGTACAGTGGGAACACACTCGAGGCGGAGTGACAGTGTCAAGTCAGCGGACTAAGCTGTACTCATGTCACCTGGGAACTGATAACTGACGATAGGTATAATACCAACTAATCAGTTCCCGACGAGTCCTGCCCAGTGTACCCGTAACCTAGCGAGCACCCGCATACTATCTCAAGTACGACGTACTGACGGCTGTGGGACAGACCGTCTCCCACACTGGGATGAGAAGCGCATGCGCTGGTCTACTCCGGAGTATCGATGCCCTGTCTCGATAGTCCTGCGACCAGGGACCTGCATAAGGATGTGCTTATAGATTACCCAGCCCCACTAGTGTGACGGCCATCACATCGCTGGTAATCAAGCAAAGATCCTAAGGGCTCTACTAATGTGTATAGGCGATATACAAAAATAAACACATGTACACATTGAAGTAAAAACAAACCAAGTAGCATACTACTATTTTGAGCAAGATTGTATATACAAGGTGAATATCCCAAGCATCCATTAAGTAATATACAAACTAGTATGATACAGTAATGGCCTCTAGGGCATATACACTAACAATCTCCCACTTGCACTAAGGCCATGTACTGGCGTATCGAAGACCTATCATCTCGATCAGCCGCTCGAACTGAGTCTGGGGCAGGGCCTTGGTGAATGGATCTGCAGTGTTATCTTCTGAAGCGACTCTCCGAACCTCGATCTCCTGGCGATCTACGATCTCCCTGATCAGGTGATACCGCCTTAAGATGTGCCTGGATCTCTGATGGGACCTGGGTTCCTTCGCTAAAGCTATAGCCCCGTTGTTGTCGCAATACAGAGGTATTGGATCAACAATGGACGGAACCACCTGAAGTTCTTTCAAGAACTTCCTCATCCAGACAGCTTCTTTTGCGGCATCAGATGCAGCGATGTATTCCGCTTCCATCGTCGAGTCTGCAACGGTTTCCTGTTTGGAACTCTTCCAACACACCGCCCCTCCATTGAGGGTAAAGACAAAACCCGACATGGACTTGGAATCATCCTTGTCACTCTGGAAGCTGGAGTCAGCAAAGGCCTCGATCTGGAGGTCTTTTCCGCCATACACCAAGAACATCTCCTTAGTCCTTCTCAGGTACTTGAGAATGTTCTTTACCGCTATCCAGTGTTTCTCTCCAGGGTTTGACTGATACCGGCTTACCACACTCAGTGCATAAGCTACATCCGGTCTGGTACACAACATCGCATACATTATAGAGCCTACCGCAGAAGCGTAGGGTATAATAGACATGCGATCCCTCTCCAAATCAGTCTTGGGAGACATCTCTTTAGAGAGGGTGATCCCGTGACAAGCCGGTAGGTTACCGCGCTTGGAATCTTCCATACTGAATCTCTTCAGTATGGTGTCGATGTACCTGGACTGTGAAAGTCCTAGTATCCTCTTGGATCTGTCACGGTAGATCCGGATACCCAGAATGTATGAGGCATCACCCAGGTCTTTCATGGAGAACCTGTGTGACAAGAACCCCTTGACAGATTGTAGCATAGGAATATCATTTCCTATTAAGAGAATGTCATCCACGTATAAAACGAGGAATACTACAGTTCTCGCTACAAATCTACTATAGATGCATGGCTCATCTGGATTTTTGATAAAGCCAAATTCTTTGACCGTCTCATCAAAGCAGATGTTCCAACTCCGCGATGCCTGCTTTAGCCCATAGATGGACTTAAGCAACTTGCACACCTTTCCGCTGCTCCCACTCTGAATGAAACCCTCTGGTTGGTCCATATAGACACACTCCTCTAAATTTCCATTTAGAAAAGCTGTCTTTACGTCCATTTGCCAGATCTCATAATCGTGGAAGGCAGCAATGGCAAGAAGGATCCGAATGGATTTCAGCATGGCTACTGGAGAAAAGGTTTCGTCGTAGTCCAAGCCAGGTCTTTGACGAAAACCCTTTGCTACCAGCCTAGCTTTATAGGTCTCAACCTGTCCATCTACACCAATCTTCCTTTTGAAGATCCACTTGCATCCTACGGGTTTTACCCCGTCTGGAGCAATGTCCAACGTCCATACCTTGTTGGTGTACATGGACTCTATTTCGGTCCGCATTGCATCCAGCCATTTCACTGAGTCAACGCTCTGAACGGCCTGCTGGAAGCTAGTAGGCTCATCATAATCTATGATGCAATCCTCTCTATCCCCGTCTATGAGAAAACCGTAGTATCTCTCGGGCGGATGAGACTACCTACTACTCCTGCGGAGTGGCGCAGGAATGTCCTGTTCTGTTGAACCCTCTGGTTCCACTAAGCTTTCAGTAACAGTCTGTGGTTCTGGAACTTCTTCCAGTTCTATTGTGTTCCCACTTATCTGGGTTTCTAAAAACTCAGTTTCCAAGAAGCGGGCATGCTGAGAAACAAAGACATTTTGCTCCTCAGCGGAATAGAAAAGATACCCCCTGGAGTTCCTTGGGTATCCCACAAACTTACACTGTACTGAACGTGCCTCAAGCTTGTCCGCATGCTGCTTCTTTACAAAAGCTGGACATCCCCATACCTTAAGATACTTTAGACAGGGTTTCTTCCCAGTCCACATCTCATATGGGGTGGTAGGCACAGTCTTGGTGGGGGCCTTGTTCAAGAGATACGCAGCTGCTTCTAGTGCATATCCCCAGAATGATCGCGGTAACTCAGCGTTACTCATCATGGACCGAACCATATCCAATAGGGTTCGGTTCCGTCTCTCCGATACACCATTATGTTGCGGAGTGTATGGAGGAGTAAGCTGAGAGAGAATAGAGAGAATACCATTCTCTTTTAAGTAATTCAGGAATTCGGCACTTAAGTATTCTCCACCTCGATCCGATCTTAGAATCTTAATACTTTTGCCGGTCTGTTTCTCTACTTCATTCTTATACTCCTGGAATTTTCCAAAGGCCTCGGACTTATGTTTCATCAAGAAGACATAACCGTACCTTGAGAAGTCATCCGTAAAAGTAATGAAGTAAGAATGTCCGCTTCGGGCATGTGTAGACATTGGACCGCACACGTCACTGTGTACGAGTCCCAAGAGCTCGCTCGCTCTTACTCCTTGTCCAGTAAACGGAGTCTTTGTCATCTTTCCTTTGAGACAAGATTGACAAGTGGCATACGATTGATATTCGAACGCATTCAAATATCCTTCTGTATGTAACTTAGTCAACCTTCTCTCATTGATGTGACCCAATCTACAATGCCACAAGAAAGTCTGATTCATTTCCGGAGACTTTCTTTTGTGTGTATTCTGGACGTTGAAAATCTGTGGTTGGTTTAACACGTATATACCATTACTCAATGTACCTGACCCAATCAAAACTTGATTAAGGTGAATGTTTACAACATTACTTACAAACGCAAATTCATAACCTTCTTTAGAAACTAAAGATACAGAAATGAAATTACAAGTTGCGTTGGGTACAAAAAAGCAATTACGCAAAACCAAAACATGTCTATCTGACATTCCCAGGTGATAGTCCCCCACGGCTTTAGCATCCATGCTAGCTCCGTTTGCAACTTTGAGGGTCATGTCACCTGCCTTCAAAACCCTACGGTTTCTCAACGCCTGCAAAGAATTACAGATATGAGATCCTGATCCGGTATCCAATACCCAGGAAGTAGAGTTTATTGAAAGACAATTTTCAATAACATACACACCTGAAGCTGAAGCTGCAACCTGCTTCAATTCCTGTGTTCTGGCCTTCCAGGCCCTGCAATCATTCTTCCAGTGTCCTTTCTTATGACAATAGAAGCATTCTTCCTTATCCACAAGCTTCCCCGCTATCTTTGTTGCTTTTGCTTTTCCCTTCGTATCCACTTTACTAACACCGCCCCTTGGTTTGGCGGGGGCCTTCTTCTTCTTTCCCTTGGCTTTCGCCTTGGACCTAGAAGAAGATGATCCTCCTACAAACAAAGTGGATGTATCCCTACCTTTCTGTAGGGTGCCCTCTGCGCTCCTCAGCATGTTGAGGAGCTCTGAAAGTTCAACCTCTTTTTCTTGTAAGTTGAAGTTCAGTATAAACTGGGCGTAAGTGGAAGGAAGGGACTGGAGAACTATATCCGTATATAGCTCACTCTCCAATGTGATCCCTAGGTCAGCGAGCTCCTCAATGAAGCCGATCATCTTTAGCACGTGCTCGGCTACTGATGATCCGACGGCCATTCTTGTCGAAAATAACTTTTTCGACGCTTCGTATCTTCCGATACGAGATTGCTCTCCATACAGTTCTTTTGTATGAAGCAATATGGATTCCATGTCCATATTCTCATGCCTCCTCTGATGTTCGTTGTCCATCGAGGCAAGCAGGAGGCATTTGGCCTTCGCGCTATCAATCTCCCAAGTCTTGCGGATTTCCTTATCCGCGACGCTGGAAGTTGGACCAGGGACAGGGGGAGCTTTGGTGGTAAGAAGATACCCCAGCTTGTCATAAGTGATTGCTATCTTGACATTCCTGAGCCAATCTTTGTAGTTTGGCCCTGTCAGTTTGTTTTTATCTAGGAGTAACTTAAGTCCAGTCATGTTGATTGGTCGCTGCAATTAGGAGAGAGAAGAAGAAACACTCAGCATGATGCTCTTGCAAGTTTAGAGTGGTTTTTAGTTTGTCTAAACAGGATGGCTCCCACTGTTTCTCGAATCCCTCCTCAAACCATAAAGGAAGAATTAGTCAGGATCAATCCCACCGTACAATACTTGCTTAACCGTTCAGCCAGGCCGGTGTCGGTACTTCGAGGGAGGTTTTCCAACGCTTTCGCGAAGTTCCTTAATTAGAGAACCTCTTTTCCCTGGGGGCGTAGCCCCGCTAACACCTTTCTAGGCACCTACTAGGTTTATAGCATTGATCGTTAAGTGAGAAATTTCCCGAGGAGTAGCATATACTCACAGTAGGATCGGGATCCAAATATCATCGCGTGACGAAACTGAAGGAATCCTACCAGAATCATCACACTCCAAATGGTATGCAAATCTAGCAAGTTTCAGTACTTATGAAACTCCCGATGTGGATTTTTGCCCCATGCTCTTATGACCTTGACGAAGGTCAACAAATCATAAGTCACATGTCAAGTTCTGCCCGTCATTATCCAGGTTAATTTGAATCCACCCGTATATACCCTTGACGAAGGTCAACAAGGTAATGCGAATGTCCCAAACCAACGCATCTATCTATGCTACATATGAATACCCAATAGCTACCAATCACTATGCCTTGACGAAGGTCAACAAACACAGCTTGAATACTATTGAATATTCATACGAAACGACGGAGGGCTACGAATGGTTTTGGCAAAACCGTGAACGTAGTGAACTTGATTTGGTCGATGGAACGAGATAGCTTTTAAAAGGAGTGGCTCAAACTCCGCATTTAAAAGTTGTTTTGAAAAGAACCGAATGGTTTTTCGAAAGTGTTCCAACGACTTTAACTTGGTTTATTATCTTGCATTAGTTCTTTTAATGCGTGATATTCTTGCATTAGTTCTTTTAATGCGTCCCATCATTTAAACCTACCATTGCAGAAAACAACCAAAATATGACGTACGCTTATGCCATTCGCATTCGCCACTGGGCCCCGTCATTACCCGTTAGGTTACTTAACTAACGACAGAGCGGGGGCTGGGCTAGCGCGTCTGTAAAACATAAGCAAGGCCTAAATAATATCATATATAGATATACTGCAATGATAAACATTTCAGATCACAGATAAATACATTGGATATACTAGCAATCTGTAATTTGTACGAGCCTGTAACAAAAACAGACAACACGGTCGCGGTGAATAGCCAAAACCCCACCCAAGACCCCTACGGGTGCGGCAAACTACCCGCCAAGTACCCGAAGCGTAGCAACCTCCCTCATCTTCATGAGTAGGCCACTCGACACTTCGGCATACCCGGTAGTTTGTGCACCCCTCCATGGGTCTATCCTAGGAGCAGAAACAGTAAAAAGAAATTATACAATGACGGCTACAACCCCGACCCGGTTGTGCGGCCATACAAATAATTATTACATCAATTTACAAATTTACATGAATTGCAAGAAAAGAAAACTTTCGTCTCACAACCCCCGGCTATTCACCCGCGACAATCCAACATATTTATATACACATTCCAATATCAAACACAGATCATGTATAACCCCGACCAATCGACTTATAGCGATTAGCCGACGTTCAATACATGCAAGCATCACAGATATAACCATCATAGTCAAAGTGCAGTGAAGTTCGGAAAAAATACGGAATTATAGGACCCCAAAAGGAAATTTCTTTTCTGGAAAATCTGGGGACATATAATATATTTCAAAAATCCCAAAACCAACACAGACACACACTGCACGAAAAACGATGCAGAGAAGACGACAAACCGCGGCGCTTCCGCGGCACATGCCTACCTCGTGCGGCGGAAGCGCGGTGGTTTGAACGAAACAGTGGACCGTTTTTCATGGGTGTTCACACAAAACCCTGAGCCGAATTTAGGAGTATAAAGTTTTTCATTTTGACCAGAAAAAATTTCAACAGAAACTCAGGTTTTGTAAAAGTTAGGTTTTTTTGATTTTTCCGGTTCCGAACTTCGTTACACTTCACTACCAAGCTAGTTTAAGTTTAGTTAGGCTCTGATACCACTGTAAGTCCACGTTGCGACCCTCGGTTCTTACGGGGAGGCGGAAACGGTATAAAAATCAAATTATTAGCGCAAGGGGCAACATGGACTAAGCAAAGTCGGGATCTTTGACTAAACTAAAACTAGCATACTTAGCTAAAGAGAGTTAGCTACTCGGATGGAGATGGTTATACCTAAACTTGTCTTGAACTCCTTCTCTTCAAGCTCCGATGGTGGTCCGATGGCTCCTTCTCGTCGTCTCCGTACGCCGAAGATAGATCCACTTGAAAGCTCCAACCTTTAGCTCCTTCTTCGTTCTTTGAAGAAACTAGTTCACTTGGTTTGCTAAACCTAGTGAACTAGAATGAGTAGAGAGGAAATAGAATGTGATTTTATCTATGGTTCTTGATTCTCAACTCATGAGACAAGAGAACCATAGATCAAGAGAGGGAGCAAGAGGTTGAGGGTGAGAGCAAGAGGAGAGCTCAAGAACAAGAGAGAGAATGAGCAAGAAAGAATGAGGCTCTCTTTTGTCTCTCACCCTCTCATAATCCAATGTAATCATAACTCATCATATCAATAAAAGTCTTATGTGATGGTTGAAGCAACCATAACCTTATCATGTCATGCACTCATTTTACTCAAATGAACAAGCAAGTAAAAGTCTTTGGCATGAAATGATAACCATGGTTATCATGATGGTCAACTAGTCAAGCCTAGTCAACCGGTCAACAAAGTCAACAAGTCAACAAAAGTCAACAAAAGTCAACAACCAAGTCACCATAATACTTAATTAATATAATAGTTAATCGCATATCATATTCTCATTAGGGTTGAGCAAAAAGTCAAAAAGTCAACGGTCAACTGTCAACAACCCTAATGAGAATCCGCTGTCTGTGCCTCCCTGTCAACTGTGCATACACACCCGCATCCGCGTTCCGAGGAACACGAATGCAAACTGGATAAATCCAATCCCATAAGATACACTAGGATCTGGCTTAAACCAAAGCCCGCTAGTGTAAACTGTCCGGACACTGTACGTGCACAAGTGCACGGATGTGACCGAACCCTGTCGCAAAACCATGCGACCTGTCGCAATACCATGCGACCTCTACTCTTTTGCCTAAAGGCGAAAAGCTTTCTGTGTGGGACTCTAAAGACTCGACACTACGCTGGCAGTGGGTTTAACCACAGACCGCAAGCGACACTAGCTGTGCGTAACGGTCCCCAGGTAATGCCGACAAGAAGACCGACGAGGCGAAACCCATCTGAACTCCTACTGAGCCTGAGTGTGACATTCTCCGTACAGTCCGGTCTGTTCGTCTGATACATCGCATGGCGGGCCTAGGGGGCGGTAAACGTCAGTCCCCCAATAGCGGTACAAGTCATGCCGGAGCGAAGCCCAAAACACCCTGAGATAACACTGGAAACCTACCAGTATATCTCGTTTGCCCTGGCCAGGGACTACTCGTGTAATGGATCTCCTAGACACAGCGCGATGTCAACCCCCAATACCGGGAGAGTCGAATCCTGTCTAACCGTCACTGCCTCCAAGTGCTTCGGGACTGCACCCAACCACTACCTGTTTGCACGACTCCTTTGAGCCGTGGTAGGGTAGTGATCAAAGTACAGTGGGAACACACTCGAGGCGGAGTGACAGTGTCAAGTCAGCGGACTAAGCTGTACTCATGTCACCTGGGAACTGATAACTGACGATAGGTATAATAACAACTAGTCAGTTCCCGACGAGTCCTGTCCAGTGTACCCGTAACCTAACGAGCACCCGCATACTATCTCAAGTACGACGTACTGACGGCTGTGGGACAGACCGTCTCCCACACTGGGATGAGAAGCGCATGCGCTGGTCTACTCCGGAGTATCGATGCCCTGTCTCGATAGTCCTGCGACCAGGGACCTGCATAAGGATGTGCTTATAGATTACCCAGCCCCACTAGTGTGACGGCCATCACATCGCTGGTAATCAAGCAAAGATCCTAAGGGCTCTACTAATGTGTACAGGCGATATACAAAAATAATCACATGTACACATTGAAGTAGAAACAAACCAAGTAGCATACTACTATTTTGAGCAAGATTGTATATACAAGGTGAATATCCCAAGCATCCATTAAGTAATATACAAACTAGTATGATACAGTAATGGCCTCTAGGGCATATACACTAACACATACATCACTATGTATCAGTCCCAAGAGTTCGGTAACTCTTTCTCCGTGTCCCGTAAACGGAGTTTTGGTCATCTTGCCTTTGAGACATGACTGGCAAGTGTCATAAGATGAAAATTCAAACGGATTTAAATATCCATCCTTATGCAACTTTGCTAGTCGTGTCGCATTGATGTGACCCAGTCTACAATGCCATAAGAAGGATTCGTTCAGTTCAGAACTCTTCCTCTTGTGTGTGTTTGTTATGCTCAGAACTGTTGATTGATTTAGAACATAAATGCCATTGCACAACGTGCCTGATCCAACCAACTTTTGGTTAAGGAAAAAATGTTCATAACATTATCCTGTAATACAAAATTATATCCCTCTTTACTCAATAAAGAAACTGATATAATGTTGCATATTAGGTTCGGCATGTAATAGCATTCGTTCAGAACCAATGTATTACCAGTTGGTAATGCAAGGTGATATTCCCCGACAGTCTTAGCTGCAACAATTGCACCATTTCCAACTCTTATGTCTTTATCACCTTCTCTAAGTTCTCTACCTTTCCTTAGCCTATGTAACTGATTACATATATGGGATCCTGACCCGGTATCTAATACCCAGGACGTAGAGCAAATGGAGAAACAGTTCTCCGTAACGAACACACCCGAAGAAAATGCATCAACATGTACTTTCTTCATTCGGGTGGCATGGGAATCCTGGTATTCCCTTATGTCCTGTTCATTCCTATAACTCTTATAAGAAAGAACGGAACCAACGTTCCCCAGCATAGTATAACATGTGGGTTCAGTCAATACATCCATATTATTATCTTGATTAGGGCATGAAATGGCCGCTACCTGGAGAGAGAGAGAAGAAAACACTTTAGCGTATGCTCTTGCAAGATCAGATTGGTTATTATCTTATCTAATCAGGATGGCTCCCACTGGGTTTATCAAATCTTCCTTCAAACCCTAAAAGGAAAGACTAGCCGGGATTAATTACACCCTACAACTTCGTCGATCTTTCAGCCAGGCCAGTGTCGGTACTTTGAGGGAGGTCCCCCGTTCTTTCGCACGAACCTAATTAATGTAAACCTCGTTTTCCCAGAGGCGTAACCCCGTTGACACCTTTCTAGACACCTACTTGATCGGCTAATTGTAATGTGTAAAAATCTCCCAGGAGTAACAATTACTCGCAGCGGGTATCGGGATCCAACTATCTCATAGAAGGTATGCAATCTTATTGCAAATTTCAACACTTGAAATTCCCGATAATATTTTGCCCCAAGCATCCTATGACCTTGACGGAGGTCAACAAACCACAGGGTGCAAGTCAAGTTCAACCCGTCATTTCTTGATTGAATCAAACCCACCCGCACGACCCTTGACGGAGGTCAATAAGGTCGTACGACTACCCTAATCCAATCTGCATCACATGCATAAGCAGATAAATACTAGTTAGCTACCGCACACTACGCCTTGACGGAAGTCAACAAACGTAGCACGAATACTAAGTTGGATTTATCTGAAATGACGGAGGGCAACGTCAGGTTTTTCTAAAAACCATGAGCGTATTGAACTTGATATCGTTTTAGAATCAAGTGAAGTTTTTGAAATGGAGTGATTTTGAGGCTTTTCTAGTTTAGCTAAAGGGGTCACTCCCGGTGAAGGGATCGTCGGCCCTTTCCTCGTCGAATGAGGTGCAGGATATATCATATATATCACTGTGCAAAGCAGAAACTATAGAAGCAATCAAAAGTCAAACCGAGTGTGTAGCATCTGCCAGTTATTGTTAAAGGGGTCACTCCCGGTGAAGGGATCTCGGCCCTTTCCTCATCGAATAAGGTGCAGGGTATATCATATATACCGCTATGCAAAGCAAAACTGTAGCTACCCTTTTAATTTAAAATTTGATTCTACAACATCTTTTAGGTTTCTTTTCTTTCATTAATCACATTAATGAAGTCCCATCATTTAAGTCACCTAAACATCACAGATAAATACGACGTACACTTATGCCATCCGCATTCGCCTTGATGTCCCCTCGTGCACCGTTAGGTTAGGTAACTAACGACAGAGCAGGGCAGGGCTAGTGCGGGTGCAAAGCATAAGTAACGTTTATATAATATAACATATATACTATATACAGTATCCATCACAGAACATATCACATGATCACATCACAGATATCGCAGCAGAAAATATCATATGAAATATTGGATATACTAGGACGTCCGTGTTTTTAATATGAGCCAGTATAAAACACGGATTCCACGGTCGTGATGAATAGCCAATCCCACACCCCTAGACCCCTACGAGAGCGGCAAGCAACCCTACCAATTCTATGGTTAGGAGACCCGGACTCGACTCCTCGAGATGGTCTCCCACTGGACCCTAGAACCCGGTTACTTGTGCTCCCCTCCTTGGGTCTATCCTAATACGGAAAAGTAAATAATATACAAAAGGTGACATCTTCCGCGACCTAGAAGTGCCCCAAATAAAAGAATATTACATACAAGTTTTTACATGAATGAAAATGAAAAACACTCATCTCACATAAAAACCCTCGGCTATTCAAACACGACGATCCAATATAACATATCCAGCAACACATAACATCATATCTCATCAACGTAAGTAAATATGCGCATCCCAATTGTCGTTGACATATAGCAACGAAACCGGCGATATCACATATTACACTTACGGTCACAGAAAAGAAAGTGTAAAACTACAACAGTTGGAATCCGCAACCTCATTAGACATCGCATGCCTAATCAAATGAAATACTTAGACATCACATGCCTAACAATTATAAACCCCACATTTTAGTCCCATTATCAAAAACTCTTTTCAATATCAAGTGAGACTAAACCGCTAGATTTATAACATTCAACCAGTTATCTCATAACTGTTTGTGAATTCCAATTATTGTATCCCATTCCGGATAAATAGAAAATATTAAACTTTCCGATCGAACATTCGAACACCCAAGTTTTCCCGAAACCGTTCAACACATGAAATAAGTTCAAAGACGTTCACTTCATGCCTCAGTACCAACGGTCCAGCCGTAGAAGGGTCAAGCCAACGCCTCACATGTGGCACGCCGTACTGCCCCAAACCCTAAGGTTCAAAGGGCAGTTCAAGACGGTCACATAATCGACTTAAGGTTTGTTGTCTTCTAGAGGGACCATCGCGTTACTTGCACTACTCAGAACGTCCTTAAACCACAGAATAATCCAACACTTGGAAATTTTCCGTTAGGGGAAAAAGTGGGTATTTTTATCTGATCGAACTTTTTAACATATTCTAAATATCCGGAAAACACAAAGGCAAAGTTTGAAATTTCCGATCGAATAATCGAAGCTCCAAAACACCCCAGAAAACTCAACTCTTGAGTGCAAATTAAAAATTCCCAGAAAACTCAGCACCTGAAAACATGAATTACTGTGCAAAGTTTGGAGGCAAATCCCATTAAGTGGCGGCGAAACCGCCGCAGAAGCCAGGCTTCTGACGCGATTCCGCCGTGCTTTAGAGGCATCATGAGATAATTTTTACACCGTAATTCTTAGAATTCCCTGCTGAATTTTTTAAGCATTTTTAATATGGAAAAAACCCAGTTTTTGAAAAAGTCCAGAGAGCAATTTGTTTTAGGGTTTCGATGTTCATTCGGGTTTCAAACGTCGTCTAGACTTCGCCTAAGGCTCTAACCTGGCTCTGATACCACTGTAGGGTCCCTAGGCACGCTAATGAAGTCACACAAGGCATCAACCATGCCAATTTCAAATTTTACAAGTGCCGAGAAACCCTAATACGGATTCGTTGACTAGAGTTTAGGCGAAAAGAGAAACTAGTTGACAACTTAACTAAAAGTAAGAAGCTACAACCTTTGTAGATCCGGTTATCCACTTCCTTAGCTCCATGTAGACGTCCCCTCGCTGTCCATCTCGAATCCCGGACTCTTACATCGGCTTCATCGGAGAAATGGGCGGGCTAGGTCGTCGGCTTCGATGCCGAAGATGATCAACGTCGAGGCAACACAAGATCAAGCTCCAACTTCACTAAGTCGTGAAACTTGTGAAGAAAACACCCTATATTTCTTGGCAAGAGGTAGAGGATGAAGAAATAGGAGGTGGGTTCACTTTAGAATTGGATTTCTCACTCTTTTACTCAAGATGCCATTGGAGCTAGTAAGCTTTTTTCTTGAAGATGAAGAAGTAGAAGAAGATAGAATATGATAAGTCACATTAAAATAGAAAAGAAATGAATACTTATCATATCCTAACCTTGGTTAGGTGTAGAGAATAGACCATGGTTAGTGGGAATGGTTATGGTTAAGCATGAGACAAATATGGTGGACTTGTTCAAAGCTTCATGAAGCTTCAACAAGCATTCAAGGAAAGCCACCATATTCTCCTTTATCTTTTTCAAAATAAACAAATAAATAAATAAGTAAGAAAAAGAAAACCCTAACCATTACACAACCATGGTTTGATCTTTACACATACTCAAGTTAGCATGTATCATCAAACATGATACAAACAAGTGCACACTAAAATATATCACATATACAATGTGCACATCAAGTGAGAAAATCCTTTTAAAGTGAACCAATACTAGTTAATGCAAAGTAATACATCAAATATATAATTATACATTAAATCATTAAATCAACACTTGATTCAATGATCCGGTCATGTCGCACATAACCGACTAGTATCCAATGTATCGAATTATCGAATCAATCTTCGATTCGATAACTAGGTTATATCGCATACAACCAATCGAAACATTAATCGCGAGAATGAAATACGGTATCACATACACGCATTATTCTCGGTCCCGCACATATCTCATATGCGCTCCTATTTCGTTTCGCTTGAGCCAGGAAACTTCTGTGTAGGACCCTAAAGACTCGTCAATACGCCGGCAGCAGATGATGATCATATCAAGCACCCACAAGCCGCAAGCGGTCTGCTAAACGTAACGGCCACCCGGGTATTGAGCGATCAGAAGATCGACGAGCTAGCCCGCTCACACTCCTGTGAATCCAACCAGTAACACTTACCGTACAGTCCGGTCTGTTCGTCTGATATGTCGCATATCATGTCTAGGGGTGGTAAACGTCAGACCCCAATAACCGATAAGTCGTGCCGATGTGAGGCTCATAACGGGTCGAGAAAGTACTGGTAACACTTACCAGCAAAACTCTGATCAACCCTGGCCAGGGACTTCCCTGTTACGGCCAATCGAGCACAGCGCAACATCAACCCCCAATACCGGGAGAGACGAAACCCCTCCTATCGCTCATTGCCTCCATGTGACTCGGGACTGTATCCAAAAACCACCATTTTGCACGCCCTCATGGACGTGGTAAGGTGGAGATCAAAGCACAGTGGGAATCACACAAGACTCTATGACGATCTCGGGTCTACAGACTAACCTGCACAAGTGTCACCTGAGAACTGCCATCTGACGTGAGGTATAATACCATCTGGGAGTTCTCGGCGAGTCCGTCCAGTGTACCCAGTCTCCACTGAGCACTCGTATACCATCTCTGATGTCAAACACCAATGGATATGGGATCATCCATCGCCCATCTCATGGGTCGAGAAGCGTATACGCTAGTCTACACTGGTATATCGATGCCCCGTCTCGATACACCCACGACTAGGGACCTTGAAGGATGTACCTATGGACTACCATATCCCCACTAGTATGATCTGCATCATAGTCCAGGTAGTCAAGTACACATCATAAGGGGCTTTACCAACATGTAACTTTAAGACAGTTTAAAGAGACAAGTGTACATGTTAAGATAAAGAGCAACCGGATAGCATACTATCATATCGAGCAAGAAAGTCATCTCTATATATGTCCAAGCATCCAATATAATATACATCATCTGTACAATACTGGCCTCTAGGGCATACATACAACTAACATATATGATATCTATTTAGGCGTTGCTTATGTTTTGGATCCAAGCTAGTCCAGCCCCCGCTCTGTCGTTAGTTAAGTAACCTAACGGGTAATGACGGGGCCCCGTGGCGAATGCGGATGGCATAAGCGTACGTCATATTTTCGTTGTTTTCTGCAATGGTAGGATTAAATGATGGGACGCATTAAATTAATGCAAGAAAATAAACCAAAGTAGAGTCGTTGGAACACTTTCAAAACCACTCGGTTTTTTTTCAAAAACAACTTTTAAACGCGGAGCATAAGCCACTCCTTTTAAAAGCTATCTTGTTCCATCGATTATATCTTGTTCACTACGTTCACGGTTTCGCCAAAACCATTCGTAGCCCTCCTCGTTTCACATGGATAGTCAATAGTATTCAAGCTATGTTTGTTGGCCAAAGTCAAGGCATAGTGATTGGTAGCTATTGGGTATTCATGTGCAGCATAGAGAGATGTGTTGGTTTGGGACAGTCGTACTGCCTTGTTGGCCAAAGTCAAGGGTAGGTACGGGTGGGTTCAAATTAACCTGGAGAATGACGGGTAGAACTTGACATGTGACTTATGATATGTTGGCCAAAGTCAAGGTCATAAGAGCATGGGGCAAAAATCCACATCGGGAGTTTCAAAAGAAACTGAAACTTGCTAGCGCTGCATACCATTTGGAGTGTGATGATTCTGGTTGGATTCCTTCAGTTTTGTCACGCGATGATATTTAGATCCCGATCCTACTGTAAGTATATGCTACTCCTCGGAAAATTTCTCACTTAACGATCAATGCTATAAACCAAGTAGGTGTCTAGAAAGGTGTTAGCGGGGCTACGCCCACAGGGAAAAGAGGTTATTTAATTAAGGAACTTCGCAAAAGCATTGGAAAACCTCCCTCGAAGTACCAACACTGGCCTGGCTGAACGGTTAAGCAAGTATTGTATGGTGAGATTGATCCCGACTAATTCTTCCTTTTTAGTTTGAGGAGGGATTCGAGAGACAGTGGGAGCCATCCTATTTAGACAAATTAAAAACCACTCTAAACTTGCAAGAGCATCATTCTAAAGTGTTTCTTCTCTCTCTCCTAATTGCAGCGACCAAACATCATAACTGGACTTAAGTTACTACTAGATAAAAACATACTGACAGGGCCAAACTATAAAGATTGGCTCAGGAATGTCAAAATGGCAATCACTTATGACAAGTTGGGGTATCTCCTTACCACCAAAGCTCCCCCTGTCCCAGGTCCCAAAACCAGCATCGCGGATAAGGAAATCCGTAAGACCTGGGAAATCGACTGCGCGAAGGCCAAGTGCCTCGTGCTTGCCTCTATAGACAATGAACATCAGAGGAGGCACGAGAATATGGACCTTGAATCCATATTTCTCCATATATAAAAACTGTTTGGAGAGCAATCCCGTTTCGCCAAATACGAAGTATCAAAAAAGTTGTTTTCGGCGAGATTGGCCGTCGGATCATCGGTAGAGGAACACGTGCTTAAGATGATTGGCTTCATTGAGGAGCTCGCGGACCTTGGGACCACGTTAGAGAACGAGCTCTACACGGACTTGATTCTCCAGTCCCTTCCTTCTACTTAAGCCCAGTTTATCCTGAACTTCAACTTGCAAGAAAAAGAAGTTGAACTTTCAGAACTCCTCAACATGCTGAGGAGTGCGGAGGGCACCCTACAGAAAGGTAGGGAAACATCCACTTTGTTTGTAGGAGGATCTTCCTCTTCTAAGTACAAGGCGAAAGCCAAGGGAAAGAAGAAGAAAGCCCCCGCCAAACCAAGGGGCGGTGTTAGTAAAGTGGATACGAAGGGAAAGACAAAGGCAACAAAGGTAGCGGGAAAGATTGTGGGAAAGGAAGAATGCTTTTACTGTCACAAGAATAGACACTGGAAAAAGGATTGCAGGGCTTGGAAAGCCAGAAACGAGGATCTGAAGCAAGTTGCGGCTTCAGTTTCAGGTGTGTATGTTATTGAAAACTTTCTATCAATAAACTCTACATCCTGGGTATTGGATACCGGATCAGGATCTCATATCTGTAATTCTTTACAGGCACTGAGAAGGCGTAGCGTTTTGAAGGCAGGTGATATGACCCTCAGAGTTGCAAACGGAGCTGGTATGGATGCTGAGTCCGTAGGGACTATCACCTGGGAATGTCAGATGGATATGTTTTGGTTTTGCGTGATTGTTATTTTGTACCCAATGCAACCTGTAATATCATATATGTATCTTTATTATCTAAAGAAGGTTATGAATTTGCATTTGTAAGTAATGTTGTGAACATTCACCTTAATCAAGTTTTGATTGGGTCAGGTACATTAAGCAATGGTATATATGTATTAAACCAACCACAGATTTTCAATGTCCAGAATACACACAAAAGAAAGTCTCCGGAAACAAATCTGGCTTTCCTATGGCATTGTAGACTGGGTCACATCAATGAGAGAAGGTTGACGAAGTTATATACAGAAGGATATTTAGATCCGTTCGAATATCAATCATATGCAACTTGTCAATCCTGTCTCAAAGGAAAGATGACAAAGACTCCGTTCACTGGACACGGAGTAAGAGCGAGCGAGCTCTTGGGACTCGTACACAGCGACGTGTGCGGTCTAATGTCTACACATGCGCGAAGCGGTTATTCTTACTTCATTACTTTTACGGATGACTTTTCAAGGTACGGATATGTCTTCTTAATGAAACATAAATCCGAAGCCTTTGGAAAATTCCAGGAATATAAGAATGAAGTAGAAAAACAAACCGGCAAAAGTATCAAGACACTGAGATCTGATCGAGGTGGTGAATACTTGAGTGCCAAGTTCCTAGATTACCTAAAAGAGAATGGAATTCTCTCTCAGCTTAATCCTCCATACACTCCGCAACATAACGGTGTATCGGGGAGACGGAACCGGACCCTATTGGATATGGTACATTCCATGATGAGTAACGCTGAGTTACCGCGATCATTCTGGGGATATGCACTAGAATCAGCTGCATACCTTTTGAACCGAGTTCCAACTAAGATTGTGCCTACCATACCATATCAGATGTGGTGTGGGAAGAAACCCTATCTTAAGCACATTAAGACATGAGGATATCCAGCTTTTGTCAAAAAGCAGCATGCGGACAAACTCGAGGCAGGCTCAGTACAGTGCAAGTTTGTGGGATATCCAAAGAACTCCAAGGGATATTTCTTCTATTGCCAAGAGGAACAAAAGGTTTTTGTTTCTCGTCATGCCTACTTCTTGGGAACTGAGTTTTTAGAAAATCAGATAAGTGGGAGCGCAATAGAACTGGAAGAAATTCCAGAACCACGAGCTATTACTGAAAGCTTAGTAGAACCAGAGGGTTCGAAAGATCAGGACATTCCTGCGCCGCTCCACAGGAGTAGTAGGCAGTCTCATCCGCCCGAGAGATACTACGGTTTTCTCATAGACGGGGATAGAGAGGATTGCATCATTGATAGTGATGAGCCGACTAGCTTCCAGCAGGCCATTCAGAGCGTTGACTCGGTAAAATGGCTGGATGCAATGCGGACCGAAATGGAGTCCATGTATGGACGTTGGACGTTGCTCCAGATGGGGTAAAACCCGTAGGATGCAAGTGGATCTTTAAAAGGAAGATTGGTGTAGATGGACAGATTGAAACCTATAAGGCTAGACTTGTTGCAAAGGGTTTTTGACAAAGACCTGGTTTGGACTATGACGAAACCATTTCTCCTGTGGCTATGCTGAAATCCATTCGGGTCCTTCTTGCCATTGCTGCCTTCCACGATTATGAGATTTGGCAGATAGACGTAAAGACCGCTTTTCTAAATGGAAATTTAGAGGTGCGTTTCTATATGGACCAGCCAGAGGGTTTCATTCAGAGTGGGAGCAGCGGAAAGGTGTGCAAGTTGCTTAAGTCCATCAATGGACTAAAGCAGGCATCGCGGAGTTGGAACATCTGTTTTGATGAGACGGTTAAAGAATTTGGCTTCATCAAAAATCCAGATGAACCATGCATCTATAGTAGATTTGTAGCAAGAACTGTCGTATTCGTCATTTTATACGTGGATGACATTCTCTTAATAGGAAATGACATTCCTATGCTACAATCTGTCAAAGGGTTCTTGTCACACAGGTTCTCCATGAAAGTCCTAGGTGATGCCTCTTACATTCTGGGGATCCGGATCTATCGTGACAGATCCAAAAGGATATTAGGACTTTCACAGTCCAGGTACATCGACACCATACTGAGAAGATTCAGTATGGAAGATTCCAAGCGCGGTAATCTACCCGCTTGTCACCGGATCACCCTCTCCAAAGAGATGTCTCCCAAGACTGATTTTGAAAGGGATCAGATGTCTATTATACCCTACGCTTATGCGGTAGGCACTATAATGTATGCGATATTGTGTACCAGACCAGATGTAGCTTATGCACTAAGTGTGGTAAGACGGTATCAGTCAAACCCTGGGGAGAAGCACTGGATAGCGGTAAAGAACATTCTTAAGTACCTGAGAAGGACTAAGGAAATGTTCTTGGGGTATGGCGGCAAAGACCTCCAGATCGAGGCCTTTGCTGACTCCAGCTTCCAGAGTGACAAGGATGATTTCAAGTCCATGTCGGGTTATGTCTTTACCCTCAATAGAGGGGCGGTGTGTTGGAAGAGTTCCAAACAGGAAACCGTTGCTGACTCGACGATGGAAGCGGAATATATCGCTGCTGCAGATGCTGCAAAAGAAGCCGCCTGGATAAGGAAGTTCTTGATAGAACTTCAGGTGGTTCCGTCCATTGTTGATCCAATACCTCTGTATTGCGACAACAACGGAGCTATAGCTTTAGCGAAGGAACCCAGGTCCCATCAGAAGTCCAGACACATCTTGAGGCGGTATCACCTGATCAGGGAGATCGTGGGTCGCCAGGAGATCGAGGTTCGGAGAGTGTTAGTTGTATGTATGCCCTAGAGGCCAGTATTGTACAGATGATGTATATTATATTGGATGCTTGGACATATATAGAGAGGACTTTCTTGCTCATCATGATAGTATGCTATCTGGTTGCTCTTTACTTTAACATGTATACTTGTCACTTTATACTGTCTTATAGTTACATGTTGGTAAAGCCCTTAGGATGTGTACTTGACTACCTGGACTATGCTGTGGATCATACTAGTAGGGACATGGTAGTCCATAATTACATCCTTCAAGGTCCCTAGTCGAGGGTGAATCGAGACGGGGCATCGGTATACCAGTGTAGACTAGCGTATATGCTTCTCGACCCATGAGATGGGCAATGGATGATCCCATATCCATTGGTGTTTGACATCAGAGATGGTATATGGGTGCTCAGTGGAGACTGGGTACACTGGACGGACTCGCCGAGAACTCCCAGATGGTATTATACCTCACGTCAGATGGCAGTTCTCTGGTGACACTTGTGCAGGTTAGTCTGTAGACCCGAGATCGTCATAGAGTCTTGTGTGATTCCCACTGTGCTTTGATTTCCACCTTACCACGTCCATGAGGGTGTGCAAAATGGGGGTCTTTGGATACAGTCCCGAGTCGCATGGAGGCAATGAGCGATAGGAGGGGTTTTGTCTCTCCCGGTATTGGGGGTTGATGTTGCGCTGTGCTCGATTGGCCGTAACAGGGAAGTCCCTGGCCAGGGCTGATTTAGAGATTTACTGGTAAGTGTTACCAGTAGTTTCTCGACCCGTTATGAGCCTCACATCGGCACGACATATCGGTTATTGGGGTCTGACGTTTACCACCTCTAGACTTGATATGCGACATATCGGACGAGGAGACAGGACTGTAAGGGAAGTGTTACCGGCAGGCTTTTATAGGAGTTGGAGCGGGCTTGCTTTCTGATCTTCTGATCGCTCAATACCCGGATAGCCGTTACGTCCAGCTAGTACCTCTGATGGCTTGTGGGTGCTTGATGTGATCATCACCTACTGCCGGTGTATTGACGAGTCTTTAGAGTCCTACATAGAGGTTTTACTAGCTCAGGCAAAACGAAATAGGAGCGCATATGTGATATGTGCGGGACCGAGAATAATGTGTGTATGTGATACCGTATTCTATTCTCACGACTTTTTGTATCGGTCGGTTATATATGATATGACCGGGTTATCGAATCAAGTGTTGATTCGATAAGTCGATACGATGAATGTTAGTCGATTATATGAGATATCACCGGATTATTAAGTCAAGTGTTGATTTAATAATTAAGTGTATAATTGTATATTAGATATACTAGTTTACATTTACTAACACATGTTCACTTAGGGTTTTTTCTCACATGTACACATTTTTACTATGTATATGATGTATATGAAAATGTGTTGTATTTTTGTATCATGGTTGATGATACACTATACATGGGTGTATGAGACTTAAACTATGCTAATTTTTATTTTGGGTTTTTAATATCTAAACTAATTACAAAATCAAGTGGAGGATTAGAAAATGCATGAAGCTTGTGGAAGCTTGTGGATGCATTGACTAATTCAACTTGGTTTTGTTTTTACTATGGATATTTCTTAACCCAACAATAAAGATTAGCCAAGGGTTAAGTCTCTACAAGGGTTAGTATATGATATTCACTCACCATGGTTAGCCTTCTCACTTAATCATTATCCTCATACCTTTTCTTTTGTTCATCATCTTCTTCTTGATTGTGCAAGAGAAAAGCAAGCTAGGGTTTGATCCAAAGTGAGAATCCTTGTGAGAAACAAAATTCTAAAGAGAACCCACTTCCTATTTCTCCATCCTCTATTAGATTAGCACTTTAGTATAGGGTGTTTGCTTCACTAATTCTTTAGTTAGTGAAGTAGGGGCTTGAGTCGGAATTCCCTCGACGTAGATCATCTTCGGCCTCGGAGACTTCAAGCAAGGTCGCACCTTTCGCCTCGTGAATCCATGCAAGGGTCCGGGAGAACCACGATCGCAGCGAAGGGACTTCATCAAGGTGCTAAAGAAGTGGAGGAACGATCTACAAAGGTTGTATTTCGTATCCCTTTAGAGTAAAGTTGTTTACTTGCTATATGATTCGCCTAAACTCTAGTTTACGATCTTGCTTAGTGTTATTCGGCACATAAAAATTTAATTTTGGCAAGGTCGATGCCTTGTAGAGCCTCGTTAGTGTGCCTAGTAACCCTACAGTTGTATCAGAGCCTAGCTAGAGCATTAGGCGATGTGTTAACGAAGATAAAACTCCGAACGAACCCGAAAACGTCGAAATCAAACCCTCTCTGTACAATTTTTAAAATCTGGGATTTTTCCAAATTAAAAATGCTTAAAAAAATCAGCAGAAAAATATAAGGAATACTGTGCAAAATGACACTGTTTAGATCCCAAAGCGCCGCGGATCCGCGGCACGAGCATGGCTCGTGCGACGGTTCCGCGGAAATATTGTGACGTCACCTTTAACTGTTTGCACTGTAATGTTCCTATTCAATTACCTGATATTTTTCTGGGCATTTTTATCTGACTCAAGTGTTGAGTATTTTGGGGTTTATTTTGAAATCGCTGATTCGATCGGAGAATTTAATTTTGTTATGTTATTCCGGATAATTTATAAAGTGTTAAAATGTTCGAACGGATATCATTAACTCAATTTTTTCCCGGCACGAAAAACATTCAAGTGTTGAATTTTTATAGGGTTTTAAATCTTTCGGAAAAACGTGCATGTGATGTGACGGACCCTCTAAAAGACAACAAACCTTAACTCGATTATGTGACCGTCTTGAACTGCCCTTCGAACCTTAGGGTTTTGGGGCAGTACGGCATGCCTCATGTGAGGCGTTGGCTTGACCCTTCTACGGCTGGACCGTTGCTACTATGACGTATTCTGGAATCTTTAAACTCCGCTCAAGCGTTGAGCTATTATGGAAATCTTGAGTATTTGATTATTCGATCGGAAAGTTTTATACTGTCTATTTATCTGGAATGTGATACAATATGTGGAATTCATACAGTTAGGTATGAAATGCGAAATATGTGATATTTCGGATTTACGATGTTTAAAGAGATTGTGGATTCCAAATGTTGTAGTTTTACACTTTCTTTTTTGCGACCGTAAGTGTAATATGTGATATCGCCGGTTTCGTTGCTCTACGTCAACGACAATTGGGATGCGCATATTTACTTACGTTGATGACATGCGATGTTCTGTGTTGCTGGATATGTTATATTGGATCGTCGCGTTCTGAATAGCCGGGGTTTTTTTATGTGAGATGAGAGTTTTTATTTTCATTCATGTAAAATTTAAATGTATGTAATATTCTTTTATTGTGGTACTTCCGGGTCGAGGTTGATGTCACCTTTTGTATATTATTTACTTTTCCGCACTAGGAGAGCACAAGTAACCGGGTTCTAGGGTCCAGTGGGAGACCAACTCGAGGAGTCGAGTCCGGGTCTCCTAACTCTAGAATTGGTAGGGTTGCTTGCCACTCTCGTAGGGGTCTAGGGGTGCGGGTTTGGCTATTCATCGCGACCGTGGAATCCGTATTTTATAGAGGCTTAAATAAAACACGGACGCCCTAGTATATCCAATGATTCATATGTTTCATTGCTGCGATATCTGTGATGTGATCATGTGATGTGCTGTGATAGATACTATATATAGTATATATGATATATTATATAGACGTTAGTTATGTTTTACACCCGCGCTAGCCCTGCCCTGCACTGCCGTTAGTTACCTAACCTGACGGTGCACGAGGGGACATCGAGGCGAATGCGGATGGCATAAGTGTACGTCGTATTTATCTGTGATGTTTATGTGACTTAAATGATGGGACTTCATTAACGTGATTAATGAAAGAAAAGAAACCTAAAAGATGTTGTAGAATCAAATTTTCAAATAAAAAGGGTAGCTACAGTTTTGCTTTGCATAGTGATGTATATGATATATCCTGCACCTTATTCCATAAGGAAAGAGCCGAGATCCCTTCACCGGGAGTGACCACTTTAGTAAAACTGGCAGATGCTACAACACTCGGTTTGCTTTTGATTGCTTTTGGAGTTTTGCTTTGCATAGTGATGTATATGATATATCCTGCACCTTATTCCATAAGGAAAGAGCCGAGATCCCTTCACCGGGAGTGACCTCTTTAGCAAAACTAATGAAAGCTTCAAATCATTCCATTTTAAAATTCACTCGATTCTACGATGATATCAAGTTCTTTACGCTCATGGTTTTCTGAAAAACCTGTGTAGCCCTCCGTCAATTCAGATAAGTAATATTTAGTATTCGTGCTACGGTAGTTTGGCATGCGTCAAGGCGTAGTGTACGGTAGCTGATTATTACTTATCTGTAGCATGAGATGCGATTGGATTAGGGTATTCGTACGGCGTTAGTTGGCATGCGACAAGGGTCGTACGGGTGGGTTTAATTCAATCACGAATTGTACGGGTTGAACTTGACTAGCGGACTATGGGTTGTTTGGCATGCGTCAAGGTCATAGCACGCTAGGGGCAAAATATTATCCAGAATTTCAAGTGTTGAGATTTTCAATGAGATTGCATACCTTCTATGAGATAGTTGGATCCCGATACCCACTGCGAGTAATTGTTACTCCCGGGAGAGTTTTACACAGGACAATTAGCCGATCAAGTAGGTGTCTAGAAAAGTGTCAACGGGGTTACACCTCTGGGAGAACGAGGTTTACTTTAATTAGGTCCGTGCGAAAGCACGGGGAACCTCCCTCAAAGTACCGACACTGGCCTGGCTGAAACATCGGCAAAGTTGTAGGGTGTAATTAATCCCGGCTAGTCTTTCCTTTTAGGGTTTGAAGGAAGATTTGATAGAAAACAGTGGGAGCCATCCTGATTAGATAAGATAATAACCAATCTGATCCTGCAAGAGCATACGCTAAAGTGTTTTCTTCTCTCTCTCTACAGGTAGCGACCATATCATGCCTTAATAAAGATAATAATATGGATGTATTGACCGAACCCGCATGTTATACTGTGCTGGGGAACGTTGGTTCCGTTCTTTCTTATAAGAGTTATAAGACTGATCAGGATATAGTAGAATACCAGGATTCCCATGCCACCCGTATGAAGAAAGTACATGTAGATGCATTTTCTTCGAGTGTGTTCGTTACAGAGAACTGTTTCACCATTTCCTCTACGTCCTGGGTATTAGATACCAGGTCAGGATCCCATATATGTAATCAGTTACATGGGCTTAGGAAAGCTAGAGAACTTGGAGAAGATGATAAAGACATAAGGGTTCGAAATGGTGCAATTGTTGCAGCTAAAACCGTCGGTGAATATCACCTTGTATTGCCAACTGGTAATACATTGGTTCTGAACGAATGCTATTACAAGCCGAACCTGATATGCAATATTATATCGGTTTCTTTACTGAGTAAAGAGGGATATAATTTTGTACTACAGGATAATGTTATGAACATTTTCTGTAATCAAAAGTTGGTTGGATCAGGTACGTTGTGCAATGGCATTTATGTTCTAAATCAATCAACAGTTCTGAGCATAACAAACACACACAAGAGGAAGAGTTCAGAACTGAACGAATCCTTCTTGTGGCATTGTAGACTGGGTCCCATTAATGCGACACGACTAGCTAAGTTGCATAAGGATGGATATTTAAATCCGTTCGAATTTTCATCTTATGACACTTGCCAGTCATGTCTCAAAGGCAAGATGACCAAAACTCCATTTACGGGACACGGAGAAAGAGTTACTGAACTCTTGGGACTGGTACATAGTGATGTATGCGGTCCCATGTCTACACATGCCAGGGATGGTTCTTCGTACTTCATTACATTGACTGACGATCTCTCTACATTCGGATATGTGTTCCTGATAAAACACAAATCAGAAGCTTTTGAGAAATTTAGAGAATATAAACAAGAAGTTGGGAACCAAACCGGGAAAAGTATTAAAATCCTTCGATCTGATCGAGGAGGTGAATACTTGAGCAATGAATTCCTGTACTTCCTAAAAGAAAATGGGATTCTCTCTCAGCTAACTCCTCCATATACACCACAACACAACTGTGTATCGGAACGGAGGAACCGCACCCTATTAGATATGGTGCGCTTAATGATGAGTACAGCTGAGTTACCTATTTCCTTCTGGGGATATGCGCTTGAAACAGCCATAGACCTATTGAATAGAGTTCCTATAAAATCTGTGCCTACCACTCCATATGAGATATGGAAAGGGAAGAGACTACATCTTAATTACATTAAGATATGGGGTTGTCCGGCCTATGTCAAAAGACTAAATCCGGACAAACTCGAGACAAGATCGGTCTTATGTAAGTTTGTAGGATATCCCAAGAATTCACAAAGGTATATCTTCTACCATCCCGAGGAACAAAAGGTGTTTGTTTCTCGACATGCCACTTACTTAGAAAATGGTTTTCTTATGAAACAGATTATAGGCATTGAGGTAGAACTGGAAGAGGTTCCAGCAACACAAACCACAACAGAAGACTTGGTAGAACCAGAGGATTCGGTAGTTCCCGATGAACCCCAGCCAATCCGCCGATCTAGTAGGGTTCCTCACCCACCTGAGAGATACTACGGTTTTCTCATAGATGGTGGGAGGGAGGATTGCATCATGGTTGATGATGACCCAACTAGCTTCGAGCAGGCCATCACGAGTAGGGACTCTGTGAAATGGCTGGATGCAATGCGGTCCGAGATGGAATCCATGTACACCAACAAAGTATGGACTTTGGAAGTTGCTCCTGAAGGGGTAAAACCCATTGGGAGCAAGTGGATATTCAAGAAAAATCTTGGTGTAGATGGGAAAGTGGAGACTTTCAAAGCTAGACATTTTGCGAAAGGTTTTCATCAAAGACCAGGTGTGGACTATGACGAAACCTTTTCTCCAGTGGCTATGCTTAAATCCATCCGGATCATGCTTGCCATCGCTGCATATCATGACTACGAAATCTGGCAAATGGATGTTAAGACCGCCTTTCTAAACGGTGATTTAGAAGAGTGCGTATACATGACTCAGCCAGAGGGCTTCGTAGATAGTAGGAGTAGCGGGAAGGTTTGCAAGCTGCTTAAATCCATTTATGGATTGAAGCAAGCAACGCGGAGTTGGAACATCTGCTTTGACGTCGTTATCAAAGAGTTTGATTTCGTCAAAAACGTAGATGAACCTTGTATCAACAAGAAGGTGGCAGAGAGTAAGGTTGTCTTCCTCGTATTGTACGTGGACGACATACTCTTGATAGGAAATGACATTCCTATGCTGCAATCGGTGAAGCTCTTCTTATCACAAAGATTCTTAATGAAAGATCTTGGTGATGCCTCCTGCATATTGGGAATTATGATCTATAGAGATAGATCTAAACGGATATTGGGATTGTCCCAATCCAGGTACATTGATACCATACTAAAGAGGTTTAGTATGGAAGAGTCCAAACGTGGGTTTTTACCCACGATCTCAGGGCTCACTCTCTCCAAAGAGATGTCTCCCAAGACTGATTTGGAGAGAGCTCGCATGCAAGGGATACCCTATGCTTCTGCAGTAGGCTCTATCATGTACGCGATGCTATGTACCAGCCCCAAGGAGCATACTCACTAAGTGTAGTGTGTAGGTATCAAGCTGATCCTGGAGAGAGTCACTGGACAGCTGTGAAGAGCATTCTCAAGTACTTACGAAGGACTGAAGAGATGCTCTTGGTGTATGGTAACGGAAAACTCCAAGTGGAGTCCTTTACCGATTCGAGCTTCCAGAGTGATAAGGACGACTCTAAGTCGCAGTCGGGTTTTGTCTTTACCCTTTACGGAGGGGCGGTTAGCTGGAAGAGTTCCAAGCAAGAAACCGTGGCAGACTCGACGATGGAGGCTGAATACATCGCTGCCAAAGAGGCTGTCTGGATCAAGAAGTTCATTACTGAACTTGGAGTGGTTCCATCCATTGAGCATCCAATACCTTTGTATTGCGATAACAATGGAGCGGTGGCTTTGGCCAAGGAACCCAGGTCCCATCAGCGATCCAGGCATATTCTGAGGCGGTATCACCTGATCCGGGAGATAGTTGATCGCCGGGAGATCGAGGTCAGGAGGGTTGACACGAAGAATAACACAGCGGATCCACTCAAGAAGGCCATTCCCCAGATACAGTTTGAGAGACTCTTCGGGATGCTCGGTATGCGATACTGCAGCAGTTGGCCCTAGTGCAAGTGGGAGATTGTTAGTTGTATGTATGCCCTAGAGGCCAGTATTGTACAGATGATGTATATTATATTGGATGGTTGGACATATATAGAGAGGACTTTCTTGCTCGTCATGATAGTATGCTATCTGGTTGCTCTTTATTTTTGTAGGGTTCCTAGGCACCCTCAAGAGGTCTCACAAGGCATCGAACATGCCAAATTAAAAATTTCTAGGTGCCGAGAGACCCGACTACGGATCGTTTGCTAGAAAACTAGGCGAAAAAGCTAACTAGTTAACAATTAACTAAGAGATACGGAAATACAACCTTTGTAGATCCGGTGCTCCACCTCCACAGCTCCGCAACGAGGTCCTCTCCGCTGTCCAAATCAAATCCGGGCTCTAGCGTCGGCTTCGTCGGAGAATGGGCAAGCTAGGTCGTCGATGTCCATGCCGAAGATGATCTACGTCGAGGCATCGCTAAATCAAGCTCCGACTTCACCAAGTCAAGAAACTTGTGAAGTAAACACACTCTACTACTTGGCAAGAGGTAGAGGATGAAGAAATAGAAAGTGGGTAGACTTTAGAATTGGATTTCTCACTCATTTGCTCAATTCACCATTGATGAAGTAAGCTATCTTCATGAAGAAGAAGAAGAGGAAGAAGATGATAAAAGTTATGATAAGAATTAATTTAATTAGAAAAGAAACTCATTCTTATCATAACATGACCATGGTTAGTTGTAGAGAGTGAACTAGGGTTAGTGGAGTGGTTAGGGTTAAGCATGAGACAAAATGGTTAACTAAGTCAAAGCTTCATGAAGATTCATGAACAAAACAAAATAGCAACCATTTTCCCTTTTTTGCTTTAACTTTCTTTTCCAAATGAATAACTAATAAATAAATAAATGAAAAAGAAAACATAACCCTAACCATTCACAACCATAGTTTAATCTTTACACTTAACCAATTTAGAATGCATCATCAAACATGATACAATCATGTGCACAAAATCATATCGCATATATAATGCGCACACTCGAGTGAGAAAATCCATTTTAAAGTGAACCGATACTAGTTAATGCAAAGTAATATATCAAATATACAATTATGCAATAAATCATTAAATCAACGCTTGATTTAACGATCCGGTCATGACACACATAACCGACTGGTACCATTAGTAACATCTTATCGAATCAACACTTGATCCGATAACCCGGCTATATCGCATATAACCGATCAATGTCACATCGCGAGAATCGAATACAGTATCACATACCGTATTATTCTCGGTCCCGCACATATCTCATATGCGCTCCTATTTCGTTTCGCTTGAGCCAGGAAACCTCTGTGTAGGACTCTAAAGACTCGTCAATACGCCGGCAGCAGATGATGATCATATCAAACACCCACAAGCCGCAAGCGGTCTGCTAAACGTAACGGCCACCCGGGTATTGAGCGATCTGAAGATCGACGAGCAAGCCCGCTCACACTCCAGTGAATCCGACCAGTAACACTACCGTACAGTCCGGTCTGATCGTCTGATATGTCGCATATCTCGCCTAGGGGTGGTAAACGTCAGACCCCAATAGCTCAATAAGTCGTGTCGATATGAGGTCTATAACTGTTCGAGAAACTACTGGTAACACTTACCAGTAAATCTCAGCAACCCTGGCCAGGGATTTCCTGTTATAGCCAATCGAACACAGCGCAACATCAACCCCCTATACCGGGAGAGACGAATCCCCTCCTATCGCTCATTGCCTCCATGTGACTCGGGACTGTACCCAAAAACCACCGTTTTGCACGCCCTCTTGGACCTGGTAAGATGGAAATCAAAGCACAGTGGGAACCACACAAGACTCTATGACGATCTCGGGTCAACAGACTACTCTGTACTAGTGTCACCAGAGAACTGCCATCTGACGTGAGGTATAATACCATCTGGGAGTTCTCGGCGAGTCCGTCCAGTGTACCCTGTCTCTACTGAGCACCTGTACATCATCTCTGATGTCAAACACCAATGGATATGGGATCATCCATCGCCCATCTGTATGGGTCGAGAAGGTATACGCTAGTCTACTCTGGTATATCGATGCCCCGTCTCGATACACCCACGACTAGGGACTTTGAAGGATGTACGTATGGACTACCATGTCCCCACTAGTATGATCCGCATCATAGTCCAGGTAGTCAAGCACACATCCTAAGGGCTTTACCAACATGTAACAGAGAGACAATCAGTATACACGTTAAGGTAAAGTGTAACCAGATAGCATACTATCATGTCGAGCAAGAAAGTCCTTCCTATATACGTCCCAGCATCCACTACTATATACATCCTATGTACAGTAATGGCCTCTAGGGCATACATAAAACTAACAATCTCCCACTTGCACTAGGGCCATCTGTAGCAGTGGTTGTAGTATCTCATACTCAACCATCCCATAAAAGTCTCTCCCTGGGAATAGACCTTTCGTGAGTGGATCCGCTGTGTTGTCCTCTGAGTCTACTCTCCTAACCTCGATCTCCCTGGAGATCAACCATCTCCATGATCAAGTGATACTGCCTTAGAATATGTCTGGATCACTGATGGGACCGGCGTTCCTTGGCATAAGCCACAACTCCATTGTCACACAATGGTAGGAACATAGTTCATCTCATGAACCATTATACACCCAAACAGCCTCTTTGGTAGCATCTTAAGTAGCGATGTATCCTGCCTTTATCGTCTAGTATGTCACGGTATCCAGCTTGGAACTCTTCCAACATACCGTCCCTTTACTGAGGGTAAAGACAATGCCTGTGACTGACATTCAGTCGTCTTTATCACCCTGGAACCCTTCCAGTGATTCTCCTCAGGATCGATTGACACCATCTCACTACATCTAGTGAGTATCCTAACATCCATTTAGATCTATCTCATAGATCCAAAATCCAGGATTTAGTAGGTATCACTTTGATCCTATATGGAGAATCATCGTGATAAGCGGAGATTGATCGAGCGTAGCATAGGAAACTCTTTCCCTATCAAGAGTATGTCATCCACGTACTCTACGAGGATCGTCACCATACTCCCTACTACCTTTTTGTTTATACAAGGTTCATCTACCATTTTGATGATGTCAACTTCTTTGACCTATCCATCAAAATAGATGTTCCATCTCCGCGATGCCTGCTTCATCATATAAAGCATCTTGCACACGTTTCCGCTGCTCCCACTGTCTACGAAGCCCTCTGGCTGTGTACTTATAGACGCACTCTTCTAAATCAATATTTAGAAAAGCAGTCATGGCACCCAACCGCCAGATATCGTAGTCATGGTATGTAGCCGTGGCAAGTAGGATCTGGATGGACTTAAGCAAAGCTACTTGAAAAGGTTTCATCATTATCCGTACCTGGTCAATGATGCAAACATTTAACAAGTCTAGCTTTGAAAGTCTCAACTTTTCCATGTACACCAAGTAATCTTCTCAAGATATACTTGCTCCTGATGGGGATTTAACCCTTCAGTTATAGCAGCTAAAGTCCATACTTTGCTGGTGTACAAGGATTCCATCTCAGATCACTAAACATCCAGCCATTCTTACAGAGTCTTACTCTCGATGGCCTGCTCGAAACTAGTTGGGTCATCATCTCATGATGCAATCCTCGCTCCCACTGTCATAGAGAAACCGAAGTATCTCTCAGGTAGGTGAGGAACCCTACTAGATCGGCGGAGAGGCTGAGGTTCGTTGGTATCTACTGAATCCTTTGGTTCTATCAAATTATTTGCTGTAGTTTGTATAGCTGGAACATTTCCAGTTCTACATAACAGACCTTGCCTCGAGCTTGTCCGGATTTTTCTTTTAGACATAGGCCGGACAACCCCAAATCTTAACTAACTTAAGATATGGGCTCTTCCCTTTCCATATCACATATGAAGTAGTAGGCAACTGATTTGATTCGAACCCTATTCAATAGGTATGCAACTTCATAAGTGCATAACTCCCAAAAGGAAATAGGTAACTCAGTAGTACTCATCACAGAGCACACCTTATCACATAGGGTGTTATTGCTCTACCCCGATATACCATCGTGCTATGGTGTATACGGAGGAGTAATGCTGAGAGAGAATCTCATTCTCCTTTAGAATAGTCCAGGAATTCCGTGCACAAGTATTCTCCTCCTTGATCTCATCAAAGGACATAGTACTTATACCCGTATTTTGGTTCTCTACTTCTAACTTATATTCTGTGAATATCTCATAAGGTTCGGACTTGTGTTTCAACAGGAACATAGGTCTGAAACTCGAAAGAGATCATCAGAGAATGTAATGAAGTACAAAGAACCAATCTTGGCATGTGTAGACAGGGGAGCTTACATACATCAACATGTATCATATCCCAAGAGTACACTAACTCTTTCTCTGTTTCCAGTAACGGAGCTATGGTCATCTTATCTTTGTGACATGACTGGCGAGTTTCACAAGATGTAAGTTCAAACTAATTTAAATATGCATCTTTATGTAACTCTAGCCAGTCGGGTCGCATTGATCTGACCTAGTCTACAATACCTCAAGAAGGATTCGTTCATTTCTGAACTCTTCCTCTTGTGTGTGATCCATATACTAAGAACTGTAGTTTGATTTAGAACATCAATGCTTTTTGATAACGTGTCTGAACCGATCAACTTTTGATATAGGAAATGTTCAAAACATTATCCAACTATACAAAATTTTATCATTTCTTTACTAATAAAGAGATAGATATGATTTTGTATATCAGGTTCGGTATCTAATAACATTCGTTCAGAATCAATGTATTGGTAATACAGGGTGACAGTGACCAACAGACTTGGCTGCAACTCTTGCCCCGTTTTCTGCCTCATGAAACTTATCACCCGTTCTCAGTTCTCTACCTTTCTGTAGCCCTATGTAACAGATTACATATCTGGGATCCTGATCTGGTATCACATACCCAGGACGTAAAGGATACTGAGAAACAGTTCTGTATAATGAACACACCCGAAGATGATGCATCATCATGCACTCTCTTCGTTTGGGCGGCACGGGAAATCTGGTATTCCCCAAATTCCTGCTCTGTCTTATAACAATTATAAGTTGGAGCGGGACCAACGTTCCCCAGCTCAGTATAACAAGCGGGTTCGGTCAATAATCCGTATTACTATCTTGATTAAGGCGTGATATGGTCGCTACCTGGAGAGAGAGAGAAGAAAACACTCAGCGTGCGCTCTGTCAAGAATAGATTGGTTATTATTTTATCTAATCAGGATGGCTCCCACTGCTTTTTATCAAATCTTCCTTCAAACCCTAAAAGGAAAGACTAGCCGGGATTAATTACACACTACAAGTTCGCCAATCTTTCAGCCAGGCCAGTGTCGGTACTTTGAGGGAGGTCCTCCGTGCTTTCGCGCGAACCTAATTAATGTAAACCTCGTTTTCCCAGAGGCGTAACCTCGTTAACACCTTTCTAGACACCTACTTGATCGGCTAATTGTAATATGTAAAACTCTCCCAGGAGTAACTCTTACTCGCAGCGGGTATCGGGATCCAACTATCTCATAGAAGGTATGCAATCTCATTGCAAATTTCAACACTTGAAATTCCCGATAATATTTTGCCCCTAGCGTCCTATGACCTTGACGCAGGCCAACAAACCATAGTCCGCTAGTCAAGTTCAACCCGTCATTTCCTGATTGAATTAAACCCACCCGCACGACCCTTGACGCAGGCCAACAAAGTCGCACGACTACCCTAATCCAATCACATCATATGCTTATGCAGATAAGCACCAGTTAGCTACCGCACACTACGCCTTGACGCAGGCCAACAAACGTAGCACGAATACTGACTACTACTTATCTGAAATGACGGAGGGCTACGACAGGTTTTTCTGAAAACCTATTGCGTAATGAACATGATATCGTTGTAGGATCGAATGAATTTTGAAATGGAGTGTTTTTGAGGCTTTTCTAGTTTTGCTAAAGGAGTCACTCCCGGTGAAGGGATCGTCGGTCCTTTCCTCGTCGAATGAGGTGCGGGATATATCATATATATCACTGTGCAAAGCAAAAACTCTTAAAAGCAATCAAAAGACAAACCGAGTGTGTAGCATCTGCCAGTTATTGCTAAAGGAGTCACTCCCCGTGAAGGGATCTCGGTCCTTTCCTCATCGAATAAGGTGCAGGATATATCGTATATACCGCTGTGCAAAGCAAGAACTGTAGCTACCTGTTTTATTTTGAAATTCGATTCTACAACATCTTAGGTTTCTTTTATTTCATTAATCTCATTAATGAAGTCCCATCATTTAAGTACCTAAACATCACAGATAAATACGACGTACACTTATGCCATCCGCATTCGTCTCGATGTCCCCTCGTGCACCGTTAGGTTAGGTAACTAACGGCAGAGCGGGGCAGGGCTAGCGCGGGTGTAAAACATAAGTAACATCTATATAATATATCATATATACTATATACTGTATCTATCACAGAACATCACATGATCACATCACAGATATCGCAGCAGAAGAATCATATGAAATATTGGATATACTAGGACGTCCGTGTTTTCAATACGAGCCAGTATAAAACACGGATTCCACGGTCGTGATGAATAGCCAAACCCACACCCCAAGACCCCTACGAGAGCGGCAAGCAACCCTACCAATTCTTAGAGTTAGGAGACCCGGACTCGACTCCTCGAGTTGGTCTCCCACTGGACTCCAGAACCCGGTTACTTGTGCTCCCCTCCTTGGGTCTATCCTAGTGCGGAAAAGTAAATAATATACAACAGGTGACAACTTCCGCAACCTGGAAGCGCCCCAATAAAAGAATATTACATACAAGTTTTTACATGAATGAAAATGAAAAACACTCATCTCACATAAAAAACCCCGGCTATTCAAACACGACGATCCAATATAACATATCCAGAAACACATAACATCACATATCATCAACGTAAGTAAATATGCGCATCCCAATTGTCGTTGACATATAGCAACGAAACCGGCGATATCACATATTACACTTACGGTCACAGAAAAGAAAGTGTAAAACTACAACAGTTGGAATCCGTAACCACCTCAGACATCGCATGCCTGACCAAATGAATTACTTAGACATCGCATGCCTAACAATTATAAACCCCGCATTTTAGTCTCAGAATCGAAAACTCTTTTCAATATCAAGTCGGGTAATTCAACAAGATTCCCGACATCCTGATCGAATACTCGTCGCAAAATTCAGTAGACGGCCGCACCCCCGATACCGTCGACGAAGTGCACCAAGGCGGAACACCGCTACCGCGAGCACCCGAACGGATGCTTTCGGCGACGGGGTTCTCCTACAGTCACTTGGTCGGGGCTATGGAGTGAGGCTGTCTATTAAGTTTATCCGGCGAGTATCCGCGTACGCTACGTGATTGCGACGGACTTTTGATCACATCAAAATTCCGTGGCAACCGATCAAGTTAGACTAAAGTGCTATGTTTATAACATTCATTCAGTTATCTCATAACTATTTGTGAATTCCAATTATTGTATCTCATTCCAGATAAATAGAAAATGTTAAACTTTTTGATCGAACAATCGAACACCCAAGTTTTCCCAATACAGATCAACACATGAAATAAGTCTAACAACATTCAGTTCGTACCTCAGTACCAAAGGTCCAGCCGTAGAAGGGTCAAGCCAACGCCTCACATGTGGCACGCCGTACTGCCCCAAACCCGAAGGTTCAAAGGGCAGTTCAAGACGGTCACATAATCGAGTTAAGGTTTGTTGTCTTCTAGAGGGACCATCGCGTTACTTGCACTACTTAGAACATCGTTAAACTACGGAAAAATCCAACACTTGGAAATTTCCCGGCAGGGGAAAAATTGGGGATTTATATCCGGTCGAACTTTTTAACATATTCTAAAAATATCCGGAAAGCCAAATAGACAAAATTTGATACCCCGATCGAAACACCGAATCCCCAAAACATTCCCAGAAAATACAACTCTGGAAACAGTATTAAAAATTCCCAGAAAATCCAGAATAAAATAATAAGAGTTACTGTGCAAATAGTGGAGGATGACGTCATCAAGGTGCGGCTGAACCGCCGCAGAATTCAGGCATCTGCCGCGCTTCCGCCGCTATATTTACTGTTCATCCAAAAATATTTACATGGTAATTCTTATTTTTCCCTGCTGAATTTTTTAGCAATTTTTAATATGGAAAAATACACGTTTTACGAAATCGTCCAGAGAGCATATTGCCAGGTGGGTTTCGGGTTCGTTCGGGCTTCAAATTCCGTCTAGACTTCGCCTAAGGCTCTAGCTAGGCTCTGATACCACTGTAGGGTTCCTAGGCACCCTCAAGAGGTCTCACAAGGCATCGAACATGCCAAATTCAAAAATTCTAGGTGCCGAGAGACCCGACTACGGATCGTTTGCTAGAAAACTAGGCGAAAAAGCTAACTAGTTAACAATTAACTAAGAGATACGGAAATACAACCTTTGTAGATCCGGTGATCCACCTCCACGGCTCCGCAACGAGGTCCTCTCCGCTGTCCAAATCAAATCCAGGCTCTAGCGTCGGCTTCGTCGGAGAATGGGCAAGCTAGGTCGTCGATGTCCATGCCGAAGATGATCTACGTCGAGGCATCACTAAATCAAGCTCCGACTTCACCAAGTCAAGAAACTTGTGAAGTAAACATACTCTACTACTTGGCAAGAATTAGAGGATGAAGAAATAGAAAGTGGGTTGACTTTAGAATTGGATTTCTCACTCATTTGCTCAATTCACCATTGATGAAGTAAGCTATCTTCATGAAGAAGAAGAAGAGGAAGAAGATGATAAAAGTTATGATAAGAATTAATTTAATTAGAAAAGAAACTCATTCTTATCATAACATGACCATGGTTAGTTGTAGAGAGTGAACTAGGGTTAGTGGAGTGGTTAGGGTTAAGCATGAGACAAAATGGTTAACTAAGTCAAAGCTTCATGAAGATTCATGAACAAAACAAAATAGCAACCATTTTCCCTTTTTTGCTTTAATTTTCTTTTCCAAATGAATAACTAATAAATAAATAAATGAAAAAGAAAACATAACCCTAACCATTCACAACCATAGTTTAATCTTTACACTTAACCAATTTAGCATGCATCATCAAACATGATACAATCATGTGCACAAAATCATATCGCATATATAATGCGCACACTCGAGTGAGAAAATCCATTTTAAAGTGAACCGATACTAGTTAATGCAAAGTAATATATCAAATATACAATTATGCATTAAATCATTAAATCAACGCTTGATTTAATGATCCGGTCATGACGCACATAACCGACTGGTACCATTAGTAACATCTTATCGAATCAACACTTGATCCGATAACCCGGCTATATCGCATATAACCGATCAATGTCACATCGCGAGAATCGAATACAGTATCACATACCGTATTATTCTCGGTCCTGCACATATCTCATATGCGCTCCTATTTCGTTTCGCTTGAGCCAGGAAACCTTTGTGTAGGACTCTAAAGACTCGTCAATACGCCGGCAGCAGATGATGATCATATCAAACACCCACAAGCCGCAAGCGGTCTGCTAAACGTAACGGCCACCCGGGTATTGAGCGATCTGAAGATCGACGAGCAAGCCCGCTCACACTCCAGTGAATTCGACCAGTAACACTACCGTACAGTCCGGTCTGATCGTCTGATATGTCGCATATCTCGCCTAGGGGTGGTAAACGTCAGACCCCAATAGCTCAATAAGTCGTGTCGATATGAGGTCTATAACTGTTCGAGAAACTACTGGTAACACTTACCAGTAAATCTCAGCAACCCTGGCCAGGGATTTCCTGTTATAGCCAATCGAACACAGCGCAACATCAACCCCCTATACCGGGAGAGACGAATCCCCTCCTATCGCTCATTGCCTCCATGTGACTCGGGACTGTACCCAAAAACCACCGTTTTGCACGCCCTCTTGGACGTGGTAAGATGGAAATCAAAGCACAGTGGGAACCACACAAGACTCTATGACAATCTCGGGTCAACAGACTACTCTGTACCAGTGTCACCAGAGAACTGCCACCTGACGTGAGGTATAATACCATCTGGGAGTTCTCGGCGAGTCCGTCCAGTGTACCCAGTCTCTACTGAGCACCCGTACATCATCTCTGATGTCAAACACCAATGGATATGGGATCATCCATCGCCCATCTATATGGGTCGAGAAAGTATACGCTAGTCTACTCTGGTATATCGATGCCCCGTCTCGATACACCCACGACTAGGGACTTTGAAGGATGTACTTATGGACTACCATGTCCCCACTAGTATGATCCGCATCATAGTCCAGGTAGTCAAGCACACATCCTAAGGGCTTTACCAACATGTAACAGAGAGACAATCAGTATACACGTTAAGGTAAAGTGTAACCAGATAGCATACTATCATGTCGAGCAAGAAAGTCCTTCCTATATACGTCCCAGCATCCACTACTATATACATCCTATGTACAGTAATGGCCTCTAAGGCATACATATAACTAACAATTTTAACATGTATACTTGTCTCTTTATACTGTCTTATAGTTACATGTTGGTAAAACCCTTAGGATGTGTACTTGACTGCCTGGACTATGATGCGGATCATACTAGTGGGGACATGGTAGTCCATAAGTACATCCTTCAAGGTCCCTAGTCGAGGGTGTATCGAGACGGGGCATCGGTATACCAGTGTAGACTAGCGTATATGCTTCTCGACCCATGAGATGGGCGATGGATGATCCCATATCCATTGGTGTTTGACATCAGAGATGGTATACGGATGCTCAGTGGAGTCTGGGTACATTGGACGGACTCGCCGAGAACTCCCAGATGGTATTATACCTCATGTCAGATGGAAATTCTCTGGTGACACTTGTGCAGGTTAGTCTGTAGACCCGAGATCGTCATAGAGTCTTGTGTGATTCACACTGTGCTTTGATTTCCACCTTACCACGTCTATGAGGGCGTGCAAAATGGTGGTCTTTTGGTATAGTCCTGAGTCGCATGGAGGAAATGAGCGATAGGAGGGGTTTCGTCTCTCCCGGTATTGGGGGTTGATGTTGCGCAGTGCTCGATTGGCCGTAACTGGGAAGTCCTTGGCCAGGGCTGATTTAGAGATTTACTGGTATGTGTTACCAGTGGTTTCTTAACCCGTTATGAGCCTCACATCGGCACGACTTATCGGTTATCGGGGTCTGACGTTTACCACCCCTAGACTTGATATGCGACATATCAGACGAGGAGACCGGACTGTACGGGAAGTGTTACCGGCAGGCTTTTACAGGAGTTGGAGCAGGCTTTCTTGCTGATCTTCTGATCGTTCAATACCCGGGTAGCCGTTACGTCCAGCTAGTACCGTTGACGGCTTGTGGGTGCTTGATGTGATCATCACCTACTGCCGGCGTATTGACGAGTCTTTAGAGTCCTACATAGAGGTTTTACTAGCTCAGGCAAAACAAAATAGGAGCGCATATGTGATATGTGCGGGACCGAGAATAATGCATGTATGTGATACCGTATTCTATTCTCGCGACTTTTTGTATCAGTCGGTTCTATATGATATGACCGGGTTATCGAATCAAGTGTTGATTCGATAAGTCGATACGATGAATGTTAGTCGGTTATATGAGATATGACCGGATTATTAAGTCAAGTGTTGATTTAATAATTAAGTGTATAATTGTATATTAGATATACTAGTTTACATTTACTAACACATGTTCACTTAGGGTTTTTTCTCACATGTACACATTTTTACTATGTATATGATATATATGAAAATGTGTTGTATTTTTGTATCATGGTTGATGATAAACTATACATGGGTGTATGAGACTTACACTATGTTAATTTTTATTTTGGGTTTTTAATATCTAAACTAATTACAAAATCAAGTGGAGGATTAGAAAATGCATGAAGCTTGTGGAAGCTTGTGGATGCATTGATTAATTCAACTTGGTTTTGTTTTTACTATGAATATTTCTTAACCCAACCATAAAGATTATCCTAGGGTTATGTCTCTACAAGGGTTAGTATATGATACTCACTCACCATGGTTAGCCTTCTCACTTAATCATTATCCTCATACATTTTCTTTTGTTCATCATCTTCTTCTTGATTGAGCAAGAGAAAAGCAAGATAGGGTTTGATCCAAAGTGAGAATCCTTATGAGAAACAAAATTCTAAAGAGAACCCACTTCCTATTTCTCCATCCTCTACTAGATTAGCACTTTAGTATAGGGTGTTTGCTTCACTAATTCTCTAGTTAGTGAAGTTGGAGCTTGAGTCGGAATTCCCTCGACGTTGATCATCTTCGGCCTCGGAGACTTCAAGCAAGGTCGCACCTTTCTCCTCGTGAAGCCATGCAAGGGTCCGGGAGAACCACGATCGCAGCGAAGGGACTTCATCAAGGAGCTAAAGAAGTGGAGGAACGATCTACAAATGTTGTATTTCGTATCCCTTTAGAGTAAAGTTGTTTACTTGCTATATGATTCGCCTAAACTCTAGTTTACGATCTTTCTTAGTGTTATTCGGCACATAAAAATTTAATTTTGGCATTGTCGATGCCTTATAGAGCCTCGTTAGTGTGCCTAGTAACCCTACAGAGAGTTACTACGGAAGATAACACTGCTGATCCACTCACGAAGACCTTACCCCAGGCTCAGTTCGAGCGGCTGATCGAGATGATAGGTCTTCGATACGCCAGTACATGGCCTTAGTGCAAGTGGGAGATTGTTAGTGTATATGCCCTAGAGGCCATTACTGTATCATACCAGTTTATATATTACTTAATGGAAGCTTGGGATATTCACCTTGTCAAGACAATCTTGCTCAAAATGGTAGTATGCTACTTGGTTTGTTTCTACTTTAATGTGTACATGTGTTACTTTTAGTATATCACCTATATACATTAGTGGAGCCCTTAGGATCTTTGCTTGATTACCAACGTTCTGATGGCAGTCACACTCATGGGGGCTGGGTAATCCACAAGCACATCCTTATGCAGGTCCCTAGTCGTAGGACTATCGAGACAGGGCATCGATACTCCGGAGTTGACTAGCGTATGCGCTTCTCATCCCAGCATGGGAGACGGTCTGTCCCACAGCCGTCAGTACGTCGTACTTGAGATAGTATGCGGATGCTCGTTAGGTTATGAGTACACTGGACAGGACGCGTCGGGAACTGTTGGTCGGTACTATACCTATCGTCAGTTATCAGTTCCTAGGTGACATGACTACAGCTTAGTCCGCTGACTTGACACTGTCACTTCGCCTCGAGTGTGTTCCCACTGTATTTTGATTACTACCCTACCACGGCTCAAAGGAGTCATGCAAACAGGTAGTAGTTGGGTGCAGTCCCGAAGCACTTGGAGGCAGTGACGGTTAGACAGGATTCGTCTCTCCCGGTATTGGGTGTCGATATCGTGCTGTGTCTAGGAGAGCAATTACACAAAGTCCCTGGCAAGGGCAAGCGAGATACTGGTAGGTTTCCAGTGTTATCTCAGGGTGTTCTGGGCTACACTCCGACACGACTTGTACCGCTATTAGTGGACTGACGTTTACCGCCCCATTAGGCCCGCCATGCGATATTCTTAGACGAACAGACCAGACTGTACAGAGACTGTCACATTCAGGCTCAGTAGTTGTTCAAATGGGTTTCACCTCGTCCGTCTTCTTATCGGCATCTACATGGGGGCCGTTACGCACAGCTAGTGCCGCTTGCGGTCTGTGGTTAAACCCACTTCCAGCGTAGTGTCGAGTCTTTAGAGTCCCACACAGAGAACTTTTCGCCTTTAGGCAAAAGAGTAGAGGTCGCATGGTCTTGCGACAGGGTTCGGTCACATCCGTGCACTTGTGCACGTTTAGTGTCCGGGCAGTTAACACTAGCGGGCATTGGTTTAAGCCAGATCCCAGTGTACGTTTTTGGATTGGTTTTATCTCGTTTGTATTCGTGTTCCTCGGAACGCGGATGCGGGTGTGTATGCACGGTTGATAGAGAGACAGAGGCAGAGGATTCTCATTAGGGTTGTTGACTGTTGACTTTTGCTAAACCCTAATAAGAATTAGAAATATGATTAATGATAATATTAATTAAGTATTATTGTGCCATGGTTGGGTTGAAAGGTTGACTTTGTTGACTTGTTGACTTTGTGGACCGGTTGACTAGGTTGGACTTGTTGACCATCATCAATACAATGGCTATCATTTCATGGCAAAGACTTTTGCTTGCTTGTTATACTTTATAAAATGAGTGCATGAAATGATATTGCCATTTGATATGATATGAACCATCACATAATACTCAATTATTATTATTTTTTATGATTATTTTGGATTATGAGAGCAAGGGTGAGAAAAGACTTGCTCATTCTATCATTCTCATTCTCTCTCATCCTCAAGCTCTCCCTCTTCCTCTTGCTCTCTCTAGTTCATGGTTCTATTGCCTCATGTGTTGAGAAGCAAGAACCATAGAGATAAAACCCAAAACACTTCTCTACTCATCCTAGTATATAAGGTCTAGGAAACCAAGTGTTCTAGTTTCCTCAAGATTGAGGTTGGAGCCAAAGGTAGAAGCTTTCAGGTGGATCCATCTTCGGCACAAGGAGACGACGAGGAGAGAACCATCCGACCACCACAAGGAGTCGAAGAGAAGGAGTTCAAGTTAAGGTATAACCCCCTAACCGAGTATGTAAAACTCCTAGTTAGGTTGTTAGATAGTTGTTTAACAAAGATCCGTATTTTGAGTCCATGTTACCACCAAAGAAAAATAGTTTTTCACTATTTCCGCAACCCCAAAGAACCGGGGACGGGTAACGTGGAGTTACAAAATTGTGGAACTTTGATGAATCGATCGAAGAGTTTAACCTCGTCCGGATATTATGTGATGGGATACAATATTTAGGATCCACATCTAGTTATGAGATAACTAGAATGAATGTTATAAATCTAGCAGTTTAGTCTCATTTGATCGGTTGCTACAGGATTTTGTTGTGATCAAAAGTTCGTCGCAATCACGTAGCGTACGTGGATACTCGCCGGGTAAACTTAATAGATAGCCACGCCCCATAGCCCCGACCAAGTGACTGTAGGAGAACCCCGTCGCCAAAAGCATCCGTTCGGATGCTCGCGGTAGCGGTGTTCCGCCTTGGTCCACTTCGTTGACGGCATCGGGCGTGCGGCCGTCTACTAAAGTTTACGACGAGCATTCGATCAGGATGTCTGGAATCTTGCTGAATTGCCCAACTAGATATTGAAAAGTGTTTTCGAGATCGAGACTAAAATGCGGGGTTTATAATTGTTAGGCATGCGATGCCTAAAGAATTCATCTAGTTAGGCATGTGATGTGTAAGGAGGCTGCGGATTCCAACTGTTGTTGTTTTTCACTTTCTTTTCGACAACCGTAAGTGTAATATGTGGTGTATCGCCGGTTTCGGTGCTATATGTCAATGAGAATTGGGATACGCATATTTACTTACGTTGATAACATGTGATGTTATGTGTTGCTGGGATATGTTATATTGGATCGTCGTGTTTGAATAGCCGGGGGTTTTATGTGAGATGAGAGTTTTTATTTTCATTCATGTAAAATTCATTGTATGTAATATTCTTTTATTGGGGCACTTACGGGTTGAGGATGATGTCACCATTGTATATTATTTACTTTTCCGCATTAGGATAGACCCAAGGCGGGGAGCACAAGTAACCGGGTTCTAGGGTCCAGTGGGAGACCATCTCGAGGAGTCGAGACCGGGTCTCCTAACTCTAGAATTGGTAGGGTTTCTTGCCGCTCTCGTAGGGGTCTAGGGGTGTGGGATTGGCTATTCATCACGACCGGGGAATCCGTGTTTTATACAGGCTTAATTTAAAACACGGAAATCCTAGTATATCCAATTTTTCATATGTTGTTCTTCTGCTGCGATATCTGTGATGTGATCATTTGATATGTTGAGATGGATACAGGATATAGTATATGTGATATATTATATAAACGTTGCTTATGTTTTACACCTGCGTTAGCACGGCCCCGCTCTGCCGTTAGTTACCTAACCTAACGGTGCACGAGGGGACATCGAGGCGAATGCGGATAGCATAAGCGTACGTTGTATTTATCTGTGATGTTTAGATAACTTAAAATGATGCGACTTCATTAATGAGATTAATGAAATAAAAGAAACCTAAAGATGTTGTGGAATCGAATTTTCAAAAACTGGTAACTCTAGTTTTTGCTTTGCATAGCGGCGTTCCTTGTAGAACATCCAGCACCTTATTCGATAAGGAAAGAGCCGAGATCCCTTCACCGGGAGTGACCTCTTTAGTAATAACTGGCATGTGCTACAACTCTCGGTTCGTCTTTTGATTGCTTTTCTAGTTCTTGCTTTGCATAGTGGTATTTGTGAAATATCATGCATTTTATTCGATAAGGAAAGAGCCGACGATCCCTTCATCGGGAGTGACCTATTTAGCAAAACTAGTAGAGGCCTAAAAAACCACTCAATTTTAAATCATTTGATTCTACAACGATATCAAGTTCATTACGCAAAGGGTTTTCTTAAAAACCTGTCGTAGCACTCCGTCATTTCAGATAAGTACTAGTTAGTATTCGTGCTGCGTTTGTTGACTATGTTAAGGCATAGTGTGCGGTAGCTAATTAGTTCTTATCTGCATAAGCATGAGATGTGATTGGATTAGGGTAGTCGTGCGACTTTGTTGACTATGTTAAGGGTCGTGCGGGTGAGTTTAATTCAATCGGGAAATGACGGGTTGAACTTGATGTTGGAGATAGTGCCCTCAGAGTCAATTATTGGATCATAGGCACGTGATTGCAATGATTGAGGGAGGACCTATCCCGGTAGGACAGTCTTACTCGAGATGATAGTATGCTATCTGGTTTATCTTTATCATCGTGTACTGCTTTAGGTGACCTTACGAGTCGCTATTACACGTTGATAGAGCCCCTAGGATTCTTGCTTGACTACTAGCAGTATGAGGGCGATCATATACGTGAGAGCTGGAATCTATAAGCACATCCTTAAAAGGTCCCTAGTCGTGGGAGTTTCGAGACTGGGCATCGATACTCCATTAGTAGACTAGTGTATACAGTCGAGACCCCGACGAGGGGCGGTGGCCGGTCTCACAAGCCATTGGTGTCAGTTGGTTCACCTAAGATGTATACAGGTGCTCATTGGGTTATGAGTACACCGGACAGGACTCGCCGGGAACCTGCTAGTTGGGATTATACCAGACGTCAGATAGCAGTTCCCTGGTGACATGTGTACAGGTTAGTTCATCGACCTGAGATCGTCATTTGTCTCGTGTGAGTTCCCACTGTACTTTGATTACTACCCTACCACGGCTCAAAGGAGTCGTGCAAACAGGTTTTAGTTGGGTGCAGTCCCGAGCCACATGGAGGCAGTGAGCGGATCTGCACGGGTTCGTCTCTCCCAGTATTGGGGGTGAGGTCGCGCTGTGTCTAGGAGAGCCATTACACAAAGCCTTCGGCCGAGGCAGGAGATTTATTGGTAGGTATTCCAGTAGTATCACAGCGTGTTCTGGGCTACACTCCGACACGACTTGTACCGCTTTTGGCGGTCTGACTTTTACCAACCCCCTAGGCCCGCCATGCGATACTCATAGACGACCGGACCGGATTGTACGGATATTGTCACTGACAGGCTCAGTAGGGTGTCAGGATGAGTTCTCTCATCGACGTCCCTTTTGCTCAATAGCTGGTGGCCCGTCACGTATGGCTAATACCTCTGACGTGCTAGTGGTTAAATCCACAGCTATAGTATTGACGAGTCTTTAGAGTCCACTACACTCAGTTACTCAAGTTTCGGGCGAAACGCTGTAGAGGCCGTATGGAGATATGGCAGGGTTCGATCAGATACATGCGGTATTGCACGGATCGTGAACGGACGGTTTTTACTAGCCGGCTTTGGCTTAAGCCGGATCCTAGTATTAGACAGTGTAGATTTTGTCTCGTTGCATTTGTATTCAGTGGGAATACAAATACGGGCATGTATATGCAGTAGTGGGGTTTTCCTGTAATTTATTACAGGATCAGTTTTCTGAAGTTGCCAGTTTGCATTCCGTTCCGGCCGATTTTCCTTTGTTCTTTCCCGGCCGGACTTTCCGATGGAGGGGGTTATTTGCTAGTGTGCAAATAACATTTTGTGGAGGGGTTTTCTTGCATTTGTGGCATTATGATAAGTTAAGCATCTTTGCTTTTTCATGACGGCTTGCTTTTTGAGATTAGAAAGGATTTAGATGGATTTGATGTTGAATTGATATTGTTATCATAACCTTTTGATATGGTCACCTTTCACATTTTCCTACTCTAACCTCCCTTCTTGTGTTTCGTTTTTCCACCACCATATTTCCAAATGGGGGAGGGGTCCGGCCACTTTGAGAGGAGAGGGAGAGGTTTCATTTTGTATGAGGGAAATTTCATGATCTCCTTTTTGGCTTGCTCACAAAAATCCATCTCACCTCTCAAAAGTTCATATTGATTCCTTCATCCTCCATGGCAACAAAACCCCAATGAGACATAGACTCTACACTAGCCTACAGCAAATCTTGGACGCGTCGGCTAGCCAACTTCGCGCCCGAGTTGCCTCGGTCCAGAGGTGGGAGCCAGTAAAAGAATCCATCTATGTGGTGCCCTTTTCGACGAGGAGGTCACGGACGGAGATTCCGCGTGGGATCGGAGTGGAGACGAAGACCGGAGGACACGGATCGCTTGGTATAGCTCTCACCCCATCTCTTGTTAGCTAGTATAGGTTAATGGTTACGATCCGGGTATATTGTCCGCGGTAGCGCCAGTTTAAAAGTAAAGAAAATTTTTGATTCCGCATTTTGGCCTCGAGTAGTAGGCCGGGGCACTGCCGTGGCGGAACATGGTATCAGAGCCACGCCATTAACCTAGTCTAGCTTTGTCTAATGTGTTTTACATTCCCGATCGAACAATTTTCCAAAAACCGTATTTTTCTTCACATCAGTTTCTGTCGAAATTTTTTTGAGTCCAAAATTTTTTCAGGTTGTAGAAAAGTGATGTACTGAAAGTCCTAAGAACACTGGAAAAATTTGGTGCCCTGATCCTTCCGTACGACCGCGGAACCGCGGCCATAACCCCTCTTTGGCCGCGGTTCCGCCGCAGGAATGTGGATTCACGTCATCATTTTTTTTGCAGTGGGCTTGTGGGCTGGAAATAGGGGTTTTGGTATATTCCTTTTGGGCCCAGAATTTCTTTATGTGCTACAGTAATGCTTGGGGCCTACTTGGTAAAATTTGATCGATCGGATGTTTTAAACACATTAGTTCACAGTATTTACATTATATCTGCGACCGTGAATGTCACTTGATCGGTAAATCCTGTCTAACTGCTATAGCCCTTTTAGACGGATTTGCGAACGTGACATTCACGTTGATGTTCTGTGATTGTGCTGTGATGTTGCGTATCGTTCGGTGGGGATAGCCTGGATGCAATGCTAGTACAGTTTTTGTTGTATTATGTACATTTGATATTGCGGGGCGAGCGTCCGACATGTGGACTGCCGTCACTGCCTGTTTGTATTATTCTTTTAGGGCACGACCAAGGTGCGGTCGATGTACCCGTTGTATGTATATTTTTACTTTCTGTACTAGGATTGCTCCGCGGAGGGGTGCACGGATAGCCGGGTTCTAGAGGTCAACGAGCCCGCATCTCATGGCATTGAGACGGAGGGGGCTTTACTCTAGAATTGGCAGAGCTATTCGCCGCACTCGTAGGGGGTACAAGTTGACCCAGGAGGGGTGCCCAAGTTACTGGATTCCGTGAAGTGCTGGGTGGTCCATTCACGGAGCTGAAGGGGGCTGCCTCGCTTCAGGTTTTGGCGGGTGACTTGCCGCGCCCGTAGGGGTCTAGGATTTTCATTGCACAGGCTATCCACACGATCAGGGGAACGTCGGATTTCAGTAGCGGCTCTATGAAACCCGGGGGTCCCAGATATCTGTATTGTTCTGTGATGCTGTACATTTCTGTGATGTTGCATTTTTTATCACGCCTTGAGCGAAAATTATATATTATATATATACTAGTAGATGTTGTATATGTTTTGCATCCGTGTTAGTCCAGTCCCCGCTCTGTCGTTAGTTAAGTAACCTAACGGGTGATGACGGGACCCAGTGGCGAATGCGGATGGCATATACGTACGTCATTATTTTCGTTCTTTTGTGGTGTGATCCATTGATGGGACTGCATTGATTCGGATCAATTCAAGTTAAACAAACCTATTCTAATGTTGTTGGAACATTTTTCAAAAAGCTGTTATTGCAACGACGTTCACTTTTGTTTTGCATCGTGGTATTCACTTGGAATATCCTGCTCCTCAGTCGACGAGGCAAGGGCCGAGATCCCTTCACCGGGAGTGACCCCTTGGACAAAAGTTTGCGTCAGGGTAATAACTTCACTATAGCCGATTGCCTTTTGCTTTGCATCGTGGTATTCAGTTGGAATATCCTGCACCTCAATCTACGGGGAAAGAGCCGAGATCCCTTCACCGGGAGTGACCTCTTTAGCAAAGGGTTTTCGCCACTATATTTTTATAAAAAGCTATGCAGTTCCTTCAACGATATCAAGTTCATTACGTTAAAGGTTTTTCGCCAAAAACCAGCCGTAGCCCTCCGTCATTTCTTACGGGTATTATTTAGTATTCGTGCTGCGTTTGTTGACTCCGTCAAGGCGTAGTGTACGGTAGCTAAGTGGTGCTTGTTTGTTGCATAAATGGGATTGGTTAGGACAGTCGTGCGGCCTTGTTGACTCCGTCAAGGGCACGTACGGGTGGGTTTAATGCAATCCAGATAATGACGGGTTGAACTTGACTAGGACTCTTTGATTTGTTGACTCCGTCAAGGTTACTTGGGTCCTAGGGGTAAAAACACACATCGGGAGTTTCTAAAGAAACTAAAACTCGCCAGGCATGCGCATACCTTCTGGAGTGTGGTGACTTGAGTGGATTCCGTCAAGTTATCATGCGATGATAGTTGGATCCCGATTCCCACTGATGAGTTGGTTTACTCCTCGGGTGATCCCGACTAATTCTTCTTTCAGGTTTGGAGGAGAATTTGACGGTACAGTGGGAGGTTTCCTGATTAGATAAAGTGATAACCATTCTGATCTAGGTTAGAGTGCATGCTGAGTGTTTCTTTTCTCTCTCTCTTTGGCAGCGACCATTGACCTGACCCTACACTATTACTCAGTGACCAAGTTAACCGAACCTTCTTATAAGACTGGCTTTTGGATTGTCAGAGTTGCAGACCTCGTTGCCACTCCTACTTTTACCCTTTTCTCCAGGACACCCCGTATTACTACGAACGTCCACTTCCATTAGACAAAACCATCATATGGTTATATACGAACTCGAAGGACTTTATTCGAGGATGGTTTCCGGTTCTGGAGAAAACGAATAGGACTATTCAGTTGTCTTTTCCTTTTACCTTCTCTCAGGTTGCGAGTACTCCTTGGTTTAGGAGATAGTACACCTATTACGCAAATTGGATAGTCTTCTTCCAAACCCTAGGCTGGTGCCGAACGGTAGGGAATGAAGAAAACCAGTTAGCCTAAACGGTGTACAGAAGGTATTAAGTTAAGACAAAGAAAGGGATCAGTATGAGGGCAAAGTAAATTGCGACTGCTATTCACGACCAAACCAAGTTTTTCTTCACCAATCCTAAATGACCTTTGTATTTCTCCAGGACACTCCATATCACTACGAAGATCCCAAGTTTATTGGATAATCCATCGTATGGTTATATACGAACTCGAAAGGAACTTGTTCCAGTTCGGGGATGGATCCTGGTTCAGGAGAAATAGGAATATGGTTTATTCGGTTGTCTTTTATCTTCACCTTCTCTCGCATTGCGAGTGTTCCTAGGATTAGGACAGTACTCCTATTATGCTTATTGGATAGTCTTCTTCCAAACCATAGGCTGGTGCCGAACGGTAGGGAAGGAAGAAAACCATTTGGCCTAAAGGGGTGTACAGAAGGTAATGACTAAAGACATATAAAGGGATTTGGAGAGGTGGCAAAGAATTATACGGTTACAGTTGTGAATCTGGATATTGGAAGAGGCATTACTAGGAATACCAGGATACCCCATCGAAACATTTTAATGTTTCAGTTTCACTGTGTACTGTTAAAGAAAACTGATTTCCCAATTAGACACTTGCTCCAGGGTATGTATTTACCAGGTATGATTCTCACATCTGTATGGTTTTACAGATGGTGAGTGGGAGTAAGTTATTGGGAATTGGGTGATCATCCTCATTATATCGGAATTCGTTGTAATTGGTGATAGTTGAGGAAGTCACCTGGGTTGTTTGCCGGACGGCAAATAATTGGTTTTGAATATCCGTTGTTATGCACCAATTTCAAATTGATATATCTGTATGTCTATTTTTATAAAGTGAGATATACCTTTTGAAATTATGTCTGTGACATTTACCTATATCAGTGGATGGTTAGGTAAGGAGCATTAAACAGCGGTGTAATTCTTCATAACCATAGTACAGTTTTCGACCTACAACACACAGGGAATGAGTTATTAAACTCAGTGGACTTATACAGAGTATTGTATGTTGTCCAGTGTTCATTAGGACAGAGGGGTTGGTCCTCGTACTATATTCTGTTTACTTTTAACTTCTCTAGTTCTTAGACATGTGTTTCATAGAAACACAGGGTATGAGTTTTGAGGAGTTATTGGTATAAGAATAGAGTAGAGAACCAGGTTTTGCAAGTATCGGGATTCTTCAAGGTGATCGAAGATTTAGATACTTGTATATGGTATTCAGTTGATAGTAATGAGAACTTGCTTCTCTTTCAGGTTACTCATAATTGCAAGCATTCCAAAGTTGAGTAACGCTGATCGGCCTCTTTCCATTTAGTTCACATGCACTGGTGACAGCTGCATGATTTCAATCTGGTTCAATTAAATCAGTGCCTCTGTTTCTATATTGGATATAGAACAGTTCATATCTTAACGATGTTAAGGTACGAGGAGTTGTCTGGCTTATGCTTAAAACCAGACTCCGGATAACTCAGGGCACGTTTCTGTAATGGCTGTTTGTGGGTTGACCCAGGCTATGACGAGGGTTGACTTTCTACCATCTGGAAGATCAATAGTGATATTGTTCTTGACTCGCCACATTTTTAAAAGAAATGGAATTTTTCAGAAAAACAGTAGTGGGAGTATGGTAGAACTGGAAGTGATTCCAGAACCGCAAACGATTAATGAAGATTTGATAAGAACCTAAAGATTCAATCTGTTTTGAGATTCCAATGGCCACTCCGCAGATAAAGTGGGTAACCTCAGGCACCTGAGAGGTACTTTGGTATGTTCAGGGACAGTGGCAGGGAGGTTCTTGTTCACCCAGACTTGCTATTGCTGTTGTTCCAGACTGTGAGACCCGGCAGGAGGATGAGTATAGCGTCGTTCTAAACTAGCTTTAGAAGTGTACGTTTATATGACTCTGCCAGAGGGTTGTCGTAGTCAGTGGGAGGAACGGAAGCATTGGTGGACAGGTAGCTTATGTCTATTTATAGACCAAAGCAGATATAGCGGAGATAGATCATCTATTTCTGATGTGAAGTCATAGGTTTGACTTCATCAGAATAGTGGATGGATCTGTTAAGAAGGTAGTAGGGTGTAATGTCCTGGTATTTGGATGACATACAGAGAGTGGAAAGTGATATTCCTATACTACGATCAGTTATACTTTGGTTGTCACACAGTAGTTTCTCCATACAAGACTTGGATATTATATCAGACATTCTGGTTACTAGATCTATGGTTTTAGATCTAGATTTGGGTGGTTTCCCAATCAGGGTACTTAGACAGCATTCTGTGAGTATTTAGAATGGAGGACTCCTGGCACGGTAGTGTACCTACAGGAGATGGAGTCACCCTCTCTAAAGGTGTCTTACAGACTAAAAGGGAGAGGGATACGCATGATTGGCAGATCACTTGCTTAGGTAATTGAGTCAATCATGAGATGTCAAGTACCACACCAGATGTTGTTCTTGCAGTAGATGCAATAAGTAGATGTTAATCCAATCCTGGAGAAACGATCGGAAGCAGCTTTAGAACATAAGTGAATGCTCTAGGGATTTGATAACGGCAGCCTCCTTTAGGAGACGGTTATCATTCCAGGCTTCCAAGGTGACCTGGATGGCAGAGTGGCTATCAGAGTTTTAGTTTTCCCTCTGATGAGGGGAAGTATTTTGGACAGGTGGTCCGGGTGGATACTGAGGGAAAGGCATGGCGCAGGATACTGATTAAGTTCAGTTGACGATACAGTCTAAGAAGTTTGGATTTGGAGTTCATTTATGAGCTAGGTCCCATCAGACATCCAGACACATTCTAAGACAGGTATTGCTCATTTCGGGATATGGCTTTCTCCGCGAACTTGAGATTTAGAGAGACATACAAAGAAACATCACAGCGGATCCACTCACCGAGGCTATTCCTCGAACGCAATAGTTTCGCAAACGAGCTTTGTGAGATTGACTAGTAGAGGAGTTGGGTGTTCGGTATCACACGGGCTGTGAGTATGCGACATCGCAATAATTAGCCTTGAGTGCAAGTGGGAGATTGTTGGAGATAGTGCCCTCAGAGTCAATTATTGGATCATAGGCACGTGATTGCAATGATTGAGGGAGGACCTATCCCGGTAGGGCAGTCTTAGTCGAGATGATAGTATGCTATCTGGTTTATCTTTATCATCGTGTACTGCTTTAGGTGACCTTACGAGTCGCTATTACACGTTGATAGAGCCCCTAGGATTCTTGCTTGACTACCAGCAGTATGAGGGCTATCATATACGTGAGAGCTGGAATCTATAAGCACATCCTTAAAAGGTCCCTAGTCATGGGAGTTTCGAGACTGGGCATCGATACTCCATTAGTAGACTAGTGTATACAGTCGAGACCCCGACGAGGGGCGGTGGCCGGTCTCACAAGCCATTGGTGTCAGTTGATTCACCTAAGATGTATACAGGTGCTCATTAGGTTATGAGTACACCGGACAGGACTCACCGGGAACCTGTTAGTTGGGATTATTCCAGACGTCAGATAGCAGTTCCCTGGTGACATGTGTACAGGTTAGTTCATCGACCTGAGATCGTCATTTGTCTCGTGTGAGTTCCCACTGTACTTTGATTACTACCCTACCACGGCTCAAAGGAGTCGTGCAAACAGGTTTTAGTTGGGTGCAGTCCCGAGCCACATGGAGGCAGTGAGCGGATCTGCAGGGGTTCGTCTCTCCCGGTATTGGGGGTGAGGTCGCGCTGTGTCTAGGAGAGCCATTACACAAAGCCCTCGGCCGAGGCAGGTGATTTACTGGTAGGTATTCCAGTAGTATCTCAGGGTGTTCTGGGCTACACTCCGACACGACTTGTACCGCTTTTGGGGGTCTGACTTTTACCAACCCCCCTGGCCCGCCATGCGATACTCATAGACGAACGGACCAGACTGTACGGATATTGTCACTGACAGGCTCAGTAGGGTGTCAGGATGAGTTCGCTCATCGACGTCCCTTTTGGTCAATAGCTGGTGGCCCGTCACGTATGGCTATTACCTCTGACGTGCTAGTGGTTAAATCCACAGCCATAGTATTGACGAGTCTTTAGAGTCCACCACACTCAGTTACTCAAGTTTCGGGCGAAACGCTGGAGAGGCCGTATGGAGATATGGCAGGGTTCGATCAGATACGTGCGGTATTGCATGGATCGTGAACGGACGGTTTTTACTAGCCGGCTTTGGCTTAAGCCGGATCCTTGTATTAGACAGTGTAGATTTTGTCTCGTTGCATTTGTATTCAGTGGGAATACAAATGCGGGCATGTATATGCAGTAGTGGGGTTTTCCTGTAATTTATTACAGGATCAGTTTTCTAAAGTTGCCAGTTTGCATTCCGTTCCGGCCGGTTTTCCTTTGTTCTTTCCCGGCCGGACTTTCCGATGGAGGGGGTTATTTGCTAGTGTGCAAATAACATTTTGTGGAGGGGTTTTCTTGCATTTGTGGCATTATGATAAGTTAAGCATCTTTGCTTTTTCATGATGGCTTGCTTTTTGAGATTAGAAAGGATTTAGATGGATTTGATGTTGAATTGATATTGTTATCATAACCTTTTGATATGGTCACCTTTCACCTTTTCCTACTCTAACCTCCCTTCTTGTGTTTAGTTTTTCCACCACCATATTTCCAAAGGGGGGAGGGGGCAGGCCACTTTGAGAGGAGAGGGAGAGGTTTCATTTTGTATGAGGGAAATTTCATGATCTCCTTTTTGGCTTGCTCACAAAAATCCTTCTCACCTCTCAAAAGTTCATATTGATTCCTTCATCCTCCATGGCAACAAAACCCCAATGAGACATAGACTCTACACTAGCCTACAGCAAATCTTAGACGCGTCGGCTAGCCAACTTCGCGCCCGAGTCGCCTCGGTCCAGAGGTGGGAGCCCGTAAAAGAATCCGGCTATGTGGTGCCCTTTTCGACGAGGAGGTCACGGACGGAGATTCCGCGGGAGATCGGAGTGGAGACGAAGACCGGAGGACACGGATCGCTTGGTATAGCTCTCACCCCATCTCTTGTTAGCTAGTATAGGTTAATGGTTACGATCCGGGTATATTGTCCGCGGTAGCGCCAGTTTAAAAGTAAAGAAAAATTTTGATTCCGCATTTTGGCCTCGAGTAGTAGGCCGGGGCGCTGCCGTGGCGCAACACTTGACTAGCACTTATGATTTGTTGACATGTTAAGGTCATATAGCTGCTAGGGGTAAAATATTATTGGGAATTTCAAGTCTTAAAATTTGCAATGAGATTGCATACATCATATGGGATAGTTGGATCCCGATACCCACTGCGAGTAAGAGTTACTCCTGGGAGAGTTTTACACTTTACAATTAGATAATCAAGTAGGTGTCTAGAAAGGTGTCAACGGGGTTACGCCCCTGGGAATATGAGGTTTATTTTAATTAGGTCCGTGCGAAAGCACAGGAAACCTCCCTCAAAGTACCGACACTGTCCTGGCTGAAAGATTGGTGAACTTATAGGGTGTAATTAATCCCGGCTAGTCTTTCCTTTTAGGGTTTGGAGGAAGATTTGACTAAAACAGTGGGAGCCATCCTCATTAGATAAATTAATAACCAATCTAATCTTGCAAGAGCATACGCTGAGTGTTTTCTTCTCTCTCTCTCCAGGTAGCGACCATGTCACGCCTTAATCAAGATAATAATACGGATGTATTGACCGAATCCGCTTGTTATATTGTGCTAAGGAACGTTGGTCCCGCTCAAACATATAATTGTTATAAGACCGAGCAGGAATTAGGGGATTACCAGAATTCTCGTGCCGCCCAAATGATGAAAGTACATGATGATGCATCTTCTTCGGGTGTGTTCATTATAAAGAACTGTTTCTCAGTATCCTTTACGTCCTCGGTTTGAGATACCGAATCAGGATCCCACATATGTAATCAGTTACATGGGCTACAGATAGGTAGAGAACTGAGAAAGGGTGATAAGTTTTAAGAGTTAAAAATGGTGCAAGTGTTGCATCCAAGACTGTGGCAGTTATCACCCTGTATTACCAAATTCATTGATTCTGTACGAATGTTATTAGATACCGAACCTGATACACAACATCATATCAGTCTCTTTATTAGTAAAGAAGGATATAATTTTGTATTGTAGGATAATGTTTTGAACATTTCCTATATCAAGAGTTGATCGGTTCAGGCACGTTATCTAAAAGCATATACGTTCTAAATCAAACTACAGTTCTTAACATACAGAACACACACAAGAGGAAGAGTTCAGAAATGAACAAATCCTTCTTGAGGCATTGTAGACTAGGTCATATCAATGCGACTCGACTAGCTAAGTTACATTTAGATGCATATTTATATTAGTTTGAATTTACATCTTGTGAAACTTTCCTGTCATGTCACAAAGATAAGATGACCATAGCTCCGTTTATAGGAAACAGAGAAAGTGTTAGTGAACTCTTGGGATTGATGCATGTTGATGTATGTAGGTCCCATGTCTATACATGCCAGGATTGATTCTTTGTACTTCATTACATTCACTGATTATCTCTCAAGATTCAGACATATGTTCCTGTTGAAACACAAGTCTGAAACTTTTGAGAAATTCAATGAATATAAGATAGAAGTAGAGAACCAAAACGGATATAGGTATTATGTCTTTTGATGTGACCCGGGAGGAGAATACTTGAGCACGGAGATCCTGGACTATTCTAAAGGAGAATGAGATTCTCTCTCAGCATTACTCCTCCGTATACACCACAGCACGTTGGGATATCGGGGCGGAGCAATAACACCCTATGTTATATGGTGTGCTCTATGTTGAGTACTACTGAGTTGCCTATTTCCTTTTGGGGGTTATGCACTTGTGAAGATGCATACCTATTGAATAGGGTTCCAACTAAATCAGGTGCCTACCACTCCATATGCGATATTGTATGGGAAGAGACCATCTCTTAAGGATGTTAAGATTTGGGGTTGTCCGGCCTATGTCTAAAACCAAAATCCGGACAAGCTTGAGGCAAGATCAGATCTGTGAAAGTTTATTAGATATCCCAAGCATTCGCAAGGGAATATCTTCTACCATACTGAGGAGAAAAAGGTGTTTTGTTTCTCAGCATGCCACTTTTGAGAAAGGGAATTTCTTGTGAAGAAATTAGTGTTCATGAGGTAGAACTGGAAGGAGTTCCAGCTATACAAACTGCAGCTGATGATTTGGTAGAACCGAAGGATTCAATAGTTCCCAACGAACCTCAGCCTCTCCGCCGATCTGGTAGGGTTCCTCATCCGCCTGAGAGATACTTTGGTTTCTCTATGACAGTGGGAGTGAGGATTGCATCATGAGATGATGACCCAAGTAGTTTGGAGCAGGCCATCAGGAGTGGGGACTCTGTGAGAATGGCTGGATGTTAAGCGATCTGAGATGGAATCCATATACACCAACAAAGTATGGACTTTGGTTGCTTTATCTGAAGGGTTAAATCCCCATCAGAAGTAAGTATATCTTGAGAAGATTACTTGGTGTACATAGAAAAGTTGAGACTTTCAAAGCTATGCTATGTCCATCCAGATCCTACTTGCAATTGCTACATACCATGACTACGATATATGGCGGTTGGGTGTTATGATTTCTTTTCTAAATAATGACTTAGAAGAGAGCGTCTATAAGTACACAGCCAGAGGGTTTCGTAAACAGTGGGAGCAGCGGAAACGTGTACAAGTTGCTTTATGGGTTAAAGCAGGCATCGCGGAGTTGGAACGTCTGTTTTGATGTGGTATTCAAAGAGTTTGACTTCATCAAAATGGTAGATGAACCTTGTATATACAAAAAGGTAGTAGGGAGTATGGTGGTGATCCTCGTATTGTATGTGGATGACATACTCTTGATAGGAAAGGAGTTTCATATGCTACGCTCGGTCAATCTCCTCTTATCACATAGATTCTCCATATAGGATCAAGGTGATACCTCCTAAATCCTGGGTTTTGGATCTATGAGATTGATCTATATGGATGTTAGGGTTCTCACTAGGTGTAGTGAGATGGTATCAATAAATCCTGGGGAGAATCACTGGATAGCTTCCAGGGTGATAAGCTCGACTGAATGTCAGTCACAGGCATTGTCTTTTCCCTCAGCGGAGGGACGGTATGTTGGAAGAGTTCCAAGCTAGATACCTTGGCAAACTAGACGATAAAGGCTGGATACATTGCTACCAAGGATACTACCAAATAGGTAGTCTGGATGTACACTTGTTCATGAGATGAACTTCGTTCCTACCATTGTGTGACAAAGGAGTTGTGGCTTAGGTCTAGGAACCCCCATCCTATCAAAGATCCAGACATATTCTTAGGCAGTATCACCAGATCATGGAGATGGTTGATCTTCAGGGAGATCGAGGTTAGGAGAGTAGACACAGAGGACAACAGTGCGGATCCACTCACAAAGGCCTATTTCCCAGTAGAGACTTTTAAGGGATGGTTGAGTACATGATACTTCAACCACTGCTGATTGTCGGGTATGAGATACAACAATAGATGGCCCTAGTGAAAGTAGGAGATTGTTAGTGATATGTATGCCCTAGAGGCCATTACTGTACATACGATGTATATTGTAGTGAATACTTGGACATATATATGGAGGACTTTCTTGCTCGACATGATAGTATGCTATCTGGTTGATCTTTATCTTAACAAGTACTCTGATTGTCTCTATGTTACATTTTGATGAAGCCCTTAGGATGAGTACTTAACTACCAGGACTATGATGCAGATCATACAAGTGGGGACAGTGTAGTCGCTAAGTACATCCTTCAAATATTCCTAGTCGTAGGTGTATCGAGACAGGACATCGGTATACCAGAGTAGACTAGCGTATAGCTTCTCGACCCATGAAGATGGGCGATGGATGATCCCATATCCATTGGTGTTTGACATCAGAGACAGTATACGGGTGCTCAGTGGAGACTGGGTATACTGGACGGACTTGCCGAGAACTCCCGGATGGTATTATACCTCACGTCAGATAGCAGTTCTCTGGTGACACTGGTACATGTTAGTCTCTAGACCCGAGATCGTCATAGAGTCTTGTGTGATTCCTACCGTGTTTTGATTTTCACCTTACCACGTCCAAGAGAACGTGCAAAACGGTGGCTTTTGGGTACAGACCCGAATCACATGGAGGTAATGAGCGATAGGAGGGGTTTCGTCTCTCCCGGTATTGGGGGTTGATATTGCGCTGTGCTCGATTGGATATAATAGGAAGTCCTTGGCCAAGGCTGCTTCAAAGATATACTGGTAAGTGTTATCAGTAGTTTCTCGACCAGTTATGAGCCTCATATCGACATGACTTATCGAGTTACTGGGGTCTGACGTTTACCACCCCTAGGCGAGATATGCGACATATCAGACGAAGAGACCGGACTGTACGATAGTGTTACTGATTGGATTCACAGGAGTGTGAGCAGGCTTGCTTGTTGATCTTCTGATCGCTCAATACCCGGATGACCGTTACGTTTAGCAGACCGCTTGCGGCTTGTGGGTGTTTGATATGATCATCACCTACTGTCGGCGTATTGACGAGTCTTTAGAGTCCTATACAGGGGTTTCCTGGCTCAAGCGAAACGGAGTAGGAGCACATATGTGATATGTGCGGGACCGAGATTAATACGATATGTGATACCGTATTCTATTCTCGCGATTTATGACATTGGTCGGTTATATGCGATATAGCCGGGTTATCGGATCAAGTGTTGATTCGATAAGTTGATTCATATAGTATTAGTCGGTTGTATATGATATAGCCGGATTATTAAATCAAGAGTTGATTTAATAATTTAATGAATAATTATATATTTGATATATTACATTACATTAACTAGTATTAGCTCACTTATGATTTCTTTCCTCACTTGATGTACACATTGTATATATGTGATATGTATATTTGTGTACATGGATTGTGTCATGCTTGATGATACATGCAAGATGGGTGTATCAGACTTATACCATGCTAGGGTTAAATTAGGGTTTTGATTATTTCTTAAGTTATTACAAAAGAGCAAAAGACTTGGTCAAAGTTTTCAAGCTTGGAGAAGCTTGTAGAACTTTGTCAAGGTCAACTCTTTTGTCATTCCTTAGGATATTTTTCCTTGACCCAACCTTTAACCATAGCATTGGGTTTATTCTCTACATGAGTTAAGCATGATGGCTTTAACTCACCCATGGTTGCAATAACTCATTTGGATGAATTATTCATATGAGATATTCTTCTTCTTCTTCTTCTTCTTCAACAAAAGCTTTCTAGCTTCAATAGAGCTTGAGAAAACGTGTGAGAAAATTAATTCTAAAGTGAGCCCACATCCTACTTCATCATCCTCTACTACTTGCCATTTAGTATAAGGTGTTCTATTCACAAAGTTCATGACCAAGTGAAGAAATAGCTTGGGTTAGTGTTTCCTCGACGTAGATCATCTTCGGCCTCGAAGTCATCAAAACAAGCACGTTCGTTTCTCCATGGAGCCTCTCTAGAGTCCGGAGTTTACGATCGCAGCGAAGTGGACTACTACACGGAGCTATTGAAGTGAAGGACCGGTTTACAAAGGTTGTATTCCTTGCTCACTTAGATTGCAAATTGTTTGCATATATTATTCCGTATATTTCTAGTTTACGATTCAAGTTAGGGTTAGCTAAAATGGAAAAATTTTAAATTTGGCATGGACGATGCCTCCCGAAACCTTGCTGCCGTCTTGGGTAACCCTGCACTCTCAGGTGGATGTGGAACCCTACTAGATCGGCGGAGAGGCTGAGGTTCGTTGGGAGCTATCGAATCCTCTGGTTCTACCAAATCTTCTGTCGTAGTTTGTATCGCTGGAACTTCTTCTAGTTCTACCTCCTCGCCACTAATTTCCTTTGCAAGAAATTCCTTTTCCAAACAGGTAGCATGTTGAGCAACAAACACCTTTTGTTCCTCATGGTGGTAGAAGATATGTCCTCGCGAATGCTTGGGATATCCTACAAACTTGCACAGAACTGACCTTGCCTCGAGCTTATCCGGATTTTGCCTTTTAACATAGGCCGGGCAACCCCATATCTTAACAAAATTAAGACACTGTCTCTTCCCCTCCCATATCTTATATGAAGTGGTAGGCACTGATTTGGTTGGAACTCTATTCAATAGGTATATGGCTGTCTCAAGCGCATACCCCCAAAAGAAAATAGGTAACTCAACAGTGCTCATCATAGAGCGCACCATATCCAATACGGTGCGATTCCTCCGTTCCGATACACCGTTGTGCTGTAGTGTGTATGGAGGAGTAAGCTGAAAGAGAATCCTATTCTCTTTTAGATAGTCACGGAATTCTGTGCTCAAGTATTCTCCTCCCCGATCGGATCGTAGGATTTTAATACTTTTACCCGTCTGGTTCTCAACTTCATGTTTATATTCTTTGAATTTCTCAAAAGATTCAGACTTGTGTATGAACATGAACACATGTCCATATCTTGAGAGATCGTCAGTGAATGTAATGAAGTATGAAGAATTATTCCTGGCATGTGTAGACATGGGACCACATACATCTTTATGTATGAGTCCCAAGAGTTCCGTAACTCTTTCTCCGTGTCCAGTAAACGGAGATTTGGTCATCTTTCCTTTGAGACATGAATGGCAAGTTTCATAAGATGATAATTCGAACGGATACAAATATCCATCCTTATGTAACTTAGCTAGTCGTGTCGCATTGATATGACCTAGTCTACAATGCCACAAGAAGGATTCGTTCATTTCTGAACTTTTCCTCTTGTGTGTGTTGTGTACGTTAAGAACTGTGGTTTGATTTAGAATGTATATGCCATTATTTAACGAGCCTGATCCAATCAACTTTTGATTCAGGAAGATGTTCACAACATTATCCCGTAATAAAAAATTATATCCTTCTTTACTTAATATAGAAACTGATATAAGATTGCATATTAGGGTCGGTATGTAATAGCATTCGTTCAGAATCAATGTATTGCCATTTGCTAATACAAGGTGATATTCGCCAACTGCTTTGGCTGCAACATTTGCACCATTCCCTACTAGTACGGAGTGATCACCTATTCCCAGTTCTCTACCTTTCTTTAACCCATGTAACATATTACATATGTGGGATCTCGATCCAGTATCTAATACCCAGGACGTAGAGTGTACTGAGAAACAATTCTGAGTGACTAACACACCCGAAAAAGATGCATCAACATGCTTATTCTTCATTTGGGCGGCGTGGAAATCCAGATATGTTCCTATTTCCTGCTCAGACTTATAACAATTATAAGTTAGAGCGTAACCAACGTTCCCCTGCTCAGCATAACAAGCGGGTTCAGTCAATACATCCATATTATTATCTTGATTAAGGCCTGACATGATCGCTACCTAGAGAAAGAGAGAGAAGAAAACACTTAGCGTATTCTCTTTCAAAGATCAGATTGGTTATTTATCTTATCTAATCGATGTCTCCCACTGCTATTAGCAAATTTTTCTTCAAACCTTAAAAAGAAAATTTAGCCAGGATTAATTGCATTCTACAACTTCGCTAAACGTTCAGTCAGGCCAGTGCCGGTACTTCTGAGGGAGGTTCCCCGTGCTTTCGCACGGACCTAATTAAATAAAACCTCATTTTCCCAGAGGCGTAGCCCCGTTGACACCTTTCTAGACACCTAATGAGTTAGCTAATTGTAAAGTGCAAAACTCTCCCGGGAGTAACTCTTACTCTCAGTGGGTATTGGGATCCAACTATCTCATAGAAGGTATGCAATCTCATTGCAAATTTCAACAAATGAAATTCCCGATAATACTTTTGCCTCTAGCGTCCTATGACCATGACGGAGGTCAACAAACCATAGGCTGCTAGTCAAGTTCAACCCGTACATTTCATGATTGAATTAAACCCACCCGCACGACCCTTGATGGAGGTCAACATGGTCGTACGACTACCCTAATCCAATCGCATCACAAGCAACAGATAAACACTAGTCAGCTACCGCACACTACGCCTTGACGGAGGTCAACAAACGTAGCATGAATACTAAGTAGTATTTATCTGAAATAACGGAGGGCAACACAGGTTTTTTAAGAAAACCATGAGCGTAATGAACTTGATATCGTTGTAGAAACTAGTGATTTTTGAAAAGGAGTGTTTTTAGGCTTTTTTCTAGTTTTGCTAAAGAGGTCACTCCCGGTGAAGGGATCTCGGCTCTTTCCATATCGAATAAGGTGCAAGATATTTCATAAATACCGCTATGCGAAGCAAAAACTAAAAGAAGCAATCAAAAGACAAAACCGAGTGGGTTGTAGCATCTGCTAGCTTTTGCTAAAGAGGTCACTCCCGGTGAAGGGATCTCGGCTCTTTCCTCATCGAATGAGGTGCTGGATATTCTACAAGGAATACCGCTATGCAAAGCAAAAAACTAGAGCTACCCTTTTTTTGAAAATATGATTCTACAACATCTTTTAGGTTTCTTTTTTTTCATTAATCTCATTAATGAAATCACATCATTTATGCTTCCTAAGCATCACAGAAGAAACGAAAATACAACGTACGCTTATGCCATCCGCATTCGCCACAGTGTCCCGTTATGCACCGTTAGATTACTTATCTAACGGCATAGCAGGGCGGGACTAGCGCGGGTGCAAAACATAAGCAACGTTTATTATATATCATATATACAATAATAAAGCATTCGTCTCACGCATATAAAGTGATCACATCACAGAATATCAGCAGCAGAAAATAACATATGAAATATTGGATATACTAGGAATTCCGTGTTTTAAAATTAAGCCAGTATAAAACACGGATTCCACGGTCACAATGAATAGACAAACCCATATCCCTAGACCCCTACGAGAGCGGCAAGCAACCCTACAAATTCTAGAGTTAGGAGACCCGGACTCGACTCCTCGAGATGGTCTCCCACTGGACTCTAGAACCAGGTTACTTGTGCTCCCCTCCTTGGGTCTATCCTAATGCGGAAAAGTAAATAATATACAGCAATGGTGACATCATCCTCAACCCGGAAGTGCCCCAATAAAATAATATTACATACAATGAATTTTACATGAATGAAAATAAAAACTCTCATCTCACATAAAACCCCCGGCTATTCAAAGCACGACGATCCAATATAATATATCCCAGCAACACATAACATCACATGTCATCAACGTAAGTAAATATGCGTATCACAATTGTCGTTGACATATAGCAACGAAAATGGTGATACACCACATATTACACTTACGGTCGCAGAAAAGAAAATGTCAAACTGCAATATTTGGAATCCACAATCACCTTAGACAACATAAACCCAAAATATCACATATTTTGGATTTCATGCCTAACTATATGAATTCCACATATTGTATCACATTCCACAAATCGCTAGATGATGTTAAACATTCCAATCGAATCAACAAACACCCAAAATTTCTCAAAAAGCTCAACACTTGAACGCAGTTTAAAAATACTCATCACAAGCCACAGTACCAATGGACCAACCGTAGAAGGGTCAACCGTTGCCTCACCTATGGCGCCGCGAAACTACCGCAAACCCTAGGGTTTGGCGGTGGTTATTACGGTCATAGAATCGAGTTAGGGTTTTGTTCTTCTAGCGGGTCCACTGCATTACTTGCATGATATTTGAAAGTTCTTTAACTCGGAAAAAATCCAACTCTTGGAAAATTTTTCGGCAAGGGTTAAAGTGGGTATTTGATATCCGTTCAAACTTTTTAACACCGTCTAAATAACCCAAAATATAGTTAGAATTACGACTATGAAACACTACGAACTGCCTTTGCAAAAACATAACATCACATGCAAATTTAGCAAAAACAAACAACACGTGAAACACTAAAACCCAGAGACCAAAACACCAAAAAAATACGAACTCCAGAACTCTTCATAGAGCCGGCCAGATCGGCTTTTAGGGGGTAGTGCCGGGTCAAATCCTCCCAAATGAGTTCGTATTGTTCAGTGTTCATGATACATCTCATGAAACATTCTGCAGTTGTTTAAAAAAAATGGACGACTTTAAAAATTAACAGAAACTGAGTTTTTAGTTTTCTGTGTTTCGGAGTTGTTTCGGTTTCGTAATTCTACAAACATCATCTAAATCTCTAGCGTAGCTCTGATACCACTGTAGGATTGCTTGGCACTACACCAAGGTTTTGGGAGGCATCGTCCATGCCAATTTCAAAAATTTACCGTACAAAACAATCCAAACCCTAGAATCTTTAACTAGTGATTTAGACGAAACATAATGTAAACTACTTTACATCTAAGTGAACTAGGAATACAACCTTTGTAGAGCAGTCCTTCACTTCAATAGCTCCTTGTAGTAGTCCCTTCGCTCCAAGTAGTGATCTTGCGGACTCTAGAGTGGCTCCACAAGAAAACAGCAACGAGCTTGCACGAAGTCTTCGAGGCCGAAGATGATCTACGTCGAGGAGACACTAACCCAAGCTACCTCTTCACTTATGTGGGATTAGTGAAGCTAACACCCTATACTAAAGTGCTAATCTAGTAGAGGATGATGAAGTAGGATTTTTGCTCACTATAGAATTAATTTTCTCACTAGTTTTTATTCTCCTCTCAAAACCTAGAGAGCTCTCTCATGTGAAGAGGAAGAAGAAGCAAATAATAGATGAGAGAGTAAATGACAACCATGGGTGAGTTTGTATCATATACTAACTCATGTAGAGACCTAACCATGGCTAAGTGATAATGGTTAGGTTAATTAATATCTTAGGTAAAACAAAATTAGTGGAACAAGTCAAAGCACTATAAGCTTCCACAAGCTTCATGCATGTGACTAATTTCCATCTAATTTTGATTTATTTAAAATAAATAATCCTCACAATTATCATAACCATGCTGTAAGTCTCATACACCCATGTAGTATGTATCATCAAGCATGACACAAAAATGTACATTAATATATATATCACATATATACTTTATGCACACAAGTGAGAAAAAGAAATGTTTAATTGAGCAAATATTAGTTAATGTAATTTAATATATCAAATATATAATTATACATTAAATCATTAAATCAACACTTGATTTAATAATCCGGTTATATCTCATATGACCGACTAATATTATTTGTATCAACTTTTCGAAACAACATTTGATTCGATAAACCGGCTATATCTCATATAACCGACCGATACTGTATCGACTTATCGAATCAACTCTTGATTCGATAACCCGGCTATGTCTCATATAACCGACCGATACCTTATATCGCGAGAATAGAATACGGTATCATATACTCGTATTAATCTCGGTCCCGCACATATCACATATGTGCTCCTACTTCGTTTTGCCTGAGCCAGTGAAACCACTGTGTAGGACTCTAAAGACCCATCAATATGCCGGCAGTAGGTGATGATCACATCAAGCACCCACAAGCCGTCAGCGGTACTAATTGGACGTAACGGCTACCTGGGTATTGAGAGATCAGAAGATCAACAAGCAAGGCTGTTCTTACTCCTGCAAAAGCCTGTCAGTAACACTACCGTAAAGTCCGGTTTTCTCGTCTAATATGTCGCATATCAAGTCTAGGGGTGGTTAACGCCAGACCGCAGTAACCGATAAGTCGTGCCGATAAGAGGCTCATAACGAGTCAAGAAACTACTGATAACACTTATCAGTAAATCTCTGTAACAGCCCTGGCCAGGGACTTGTCGTTATGGCCAATCGAGCACAGCGCAACATCAACCCCCAATACCGGGAGAGACGAATCCCCTCCTATCGCTCATTGCGTCCATGTTATTCGGGACTGTACCCAAAAGCCACCGTTTTGCACATTCTCATGAACGTAGTAAGGTGGAAATCAAAGCACAGTGGGAATCACAAAAGACTCTATGATGATCTCGGATCTACAGACTAACCTGTACCAGTGTCACCAGAGAACTGCTATCTGACGATAGGTATAATACCAGCTAGGAGTTCTCGGCGAGCCCGTTCAGTGTACCCAGTCTCCACTGAGCACCCGTATACCATCTTTGATGTCAAACACCAATGGATGTGGGATCATCCTGTTGGAGGTAGTGCCCTCAGAGTCAATTATTGGATCACAGGTACGTGATTGCAATGATTGAGGGAGGACCTATCCCGGTAGGACAGTCTTACTCGAGATGATAGTATGCTATCTGGTTTACCTTTATCATCGTGTACTGCTTTAGGTGACATGACACGTCGCTATTACACGTTGATAGAGCCCCTAGGATTCTTGCTTGACCACCAGCAGTATGAGGGCGATCATATAAGTGGGAGCTGGGGGTCTACAAGCATATCCTTAAAAGGTCCCTAGTCGTGGGAGTTTCGAGACCGGGCATCGATACTCCATTAGTAGACTAGTGTATACAGTCGAGACCCCGACGAGGGGCGGTGGCCGGTCTCACAAGCCACTGGTGTCAGTTGGATCACCTAAGATGTATACAGGTGCTCATTGGGTTATGAGTACACCGGACAGGACTCGCCGGGAACATGCTAGTTGGTCATATACCAGACGTCAGATGGCAGTTCCCTGGTGACATGTGTGCAGGTTAGTTCATCGACCTGGGGATCGTCATTTGTCTCGTGTGAGTTCCCACTGTACTTTGATTACTACCCTACCACGGCTCAAAGGAGTCGTGCAAACAGGTTTTAGTTGGGTACAGTCCCGAGCCACATGGAGGCAGTGAGCGTATCTACAGGGGTTCGTCTCTCCCGGTATTGGGGGTGAGGTCGTGCTGTGTCTAGGAGAGCCATTACACAAAGTCCTTGGCCAAGGCAAGGAGATTTACTGGTAGGTATTCCAGTAGTATCTCAGGGTGTTCTGGGCTACACTCCGACACGACTTGTACCGCTTTTGGGGGTCTGACTTTTACCAACCCCCTAGGCCCGCCATGCGATACTCATAGACGAACGGACCGGACTGCACGGATATTGTCACTGACAGGCTCAGTTGGGTGTCGGGGTGAGCTTCCTCATCGACGTCCCATTTGGTCAGTACCTGGTAGCCCGTCACGTATTGGCTTATACCTCTGACGTGCTAGTGGTTAAATCCACAACCAAGGTGTTGACGAGTCTTTAGAGTCCACCACACTTTCAGTTACTCAGCTTTCGGGCGAAACGCTGTAGAGGCCGTATGGAGATATGGCAGGGTCCGATCAGATACGTGCGGTATTGCACGGATCAGGATCGGACGGTTTGTACTGGTAGCCGTATGGTTATATGGCAGGGTTCGATCAGATACGTGCGGTATTGCACGGATCAGGATCGGACGTATTTTACTAGCCGGCTTTGGTTTAAGCCGGTCCTAGTTTAGTACAGTGTAGATTTTGTCTCTTTGCATTTGTATCCGGACGGAATACAGATGCGGGTGTGTATGCACAGTATCGGGGTTTTCCTGTAATTTATTACGGGACCAGTTTTCTGGAGTTGCCAGTTTGCATTCCGTTCCGGCCGGTTTTCCTTTGTTCTTTCCCGGCCGAACTTTTCCGATGGAGGGGGTTATTTGCAATTGTGCAAATAACATTTGTGGAGGGGGTTTCTTGTAAAAGATTGATTATGATAGCTTTCATTTCTTTTCAACCATACTTTTGCTTTATGAGATTTGAAAGGGTATGGTTTCAATAGTATGAAGCATGGTGTATGTTTCTTTGTCTCTTGATGTGGTCACCCTTTCTACATCTCCTACACTCACCTCCCTTCTTGCTTCATATAGATTTTCCTCCACCATTATTCTCACTTGATGCATAAGTTTTTCCATGGTTGAGTGAGAAGAAGATGAGAGCTTCATCTTTGAGAGTTTTCTTCATTCTTAATCTCTTTTCATGCTAAGAAAAATGCAAGCACCATTTTTCTTATCTTGTTTCCTCCATCATCTACAAATGGCAACAAACCCCAAAGTGAGACATCCACTCTACACTACACTTCCAACAGCACATCTTGAGCATGTCGAGTTGCCGGCTTCATGCGCGAGTTGCCTCGGTATTGAGGTGGGAGCCCGTAAAAGTACCCGGCTTCGTGGTGCCCCTTTCCGACGAGGAGGAGATGGACGGAGATCCCGCGAGGAGATCGGAGTGGAGATGAAGACCGGAGGACTTGGATCGTCGGTATACATCTCTTCCCTTTCTTTTTAATAGCGTAGACTTGTTAATGGTTACGATCCGGTTAAAGTGCGCGGTGGTGCCGGTTTGCAAAGTCCGCAAAAATTTAAGTTATTCACCGCTTCCGCATTCCGGCGTCGGGTTGAGGGCCGGGGCGCCGCCGTGCACTTACAGTGGTATCAGAGCCTCGCCATTAACTTAGTCTAGCTTTGTGTAATGTGTTTTTCAGTTCCGATCGATCGAAATGTCCAAAAACCCGTATTTGCCCACGACAGTTTCTGTTGAAAATTTTTGGTCTCGAAAATTTTTTCAGGTTGTAAAATATTGATGTACTGGAAAATCTAAGAGTTCTGTAAAAATTTGACGAAGTAACTCCACAGTTGGAGCGCGGAACCGCCGCGAAAATCCCCTTTGTGCGGCCCTTCCGCCGCGCACTATTCACATCACTTCACCATTTTTTTACAGAGGCCTTCTGGGCTTAAAATATGGGCTTTGGAATATTAAAGTTGGGCCAATTGTTTCTGTGAGTGCTACAGTTTTCTTTGGGGCCCACTTGTTAATTGTTTGATCAATCGGAAATTTTTTAAACACATTTTTCACAGTATTTACATTATTTCTGCGACCGTGAATGTCACTCGATCGGTAAATCCGGTCTAACTGCTATAGCCCGGTTAGACGGATTTGCGAACGTGACTTTCACATTGATGTTCTATGTATTTGCTGTGATGTTGCGGATCGGTCGTGGGGGTAGCCTGGATGCAATGCTAATACAGTTTTGTTGTATTATGTACATTTGATATTGCGGGGCGAGCGTCCGACATGTGGACTGCCGTCACTGCCTGACTGTATTATTATTTTGGGGCACGACCTGGTTGCGGTCGATGTACCCGGTGTATGTATATTTTACTTTCTGTACTAGGATTGCCCCGCGGAGGGGTGCACGGATAGCCGGGTTCTGGAGGGCAACAAGCCCGCATCTCATGGCATTGAGACGGAGGGGGCTTCACTCTAGGATTGGCGGGCTATTCGCCGCACTCGTAGGGGGTACAGGTTGACCCAGGAGGGGTGCCCAAGTTGCCGGATTCCGTGAAGTGCTGGGTGGTCCATTCACGGCGCTGAAGGGGGCTGCCTCGCTTCAGGTTTTGGCGGGTGACTTGCCGCGCCCGTAGGGGTCTAGGATTTTATTGCACAGGCTATCCACACGACCAGGGGAACGTCGGGTTTCAGCAGTGGCTCTGTGAAACCCGGGGATCCCAGATATCTGTATTGTTTCTGTGATACTGTTCATTATCTGTGATGTTGCATTTCATTCACGCCTTGAGCGAATATAATATATTGGTATATATATTAGTAGATGTTGTATATGTTTTGCATCCGCGCTAGTCCAGTCCCCGCTCTGTCGTTAGTTAGCTAACCTAACGGGTAATGACGGGACCCAGTGGCGAATGCGGATGGCATATACGTACATCAGTATATTTTCGTTCTTTTTGGTGTGATCAATTGATGGGACTGCGTTGATTCGGATCAATGCAAGTTAAAAACAAACCTAATCTGATGTTGTTAGAACACTTTTCAAAAAGCTGTTATTGCAAGGACGTTCACTTTTGTTTTGCATCGCGGTATTCTTTTAGAATATCCTGCTCCTCAGTCGACGAGGCAAGGGCCGAGATCCCTTCACCGGGAGTGACCCCTTGGACAAAAAGTTTGCGTCAGAGCATTAACTTCACTATAGCCGATTACTTTTGCTTTGCACCGTGGTATTCAGTTGGAATATCCTGCACCCCATTCTACGGGGAAAGAGCCGAGATCCCTTCACCGGGAGTGACCTCTTTAGCGGAAGTTGTCGTCACTATATTTTTTTAAAAAGCTATCTGTTCCTTCAACGATATCAAGTTCATTACGTTAAAGGTTTTCGCCAGAAACCATTCGTAGCCCTCCGTCATTTCAGTTAAATATTCGGTAGTATTCAAGCTATGTATTTTGACCTCACGCCAAGGCATAGTGATTGGTAGCTGCCGGGTATTTATCTGTTGCATAGATAGATGCGTTGGTTTGGGACAGTCGTACTACTATTTTGGCCTACGTCAAGGGTATGTACGGGTGGGTTCAAATTAACCTGGATAATGACGGGCAGAACTTGACATGTGACTTATGATATTTTGACCTCACGCCAAGGTCATAAGAGCATGGGGCAGAAATCACATCGGGAGTTTCAAAAGAACTGAAACTTGCCAGATATGCGCATACCTTCTGGAGTGTGATACCGTGAGCGGATTCCGTCACGTTGTCATGCGATGAGAGTTGGATCCCGATTCCCACTGATGAGTTAGTTTACTCCTCGGGTAACCCCGACTAATTCTTCTTTCAGGTTTGGAGGAGAATTTGAGGTACAGTGGGAGGATTCCAGATTAGATAAATTGGTAACCATTCTGATCTAGGATAGAGTGCACGATGAGTGTTTCATCTCTCTCTCTCTCTGGCAGCGACCATTGACCCAACCCCAAGACTTTGACTCAGTGACCAAGTTGACCGAACCTTCTTAACACTGGCTTTTGGATTGTCAGAGTTGCAGACCTCATTGCCACTCCTACTTTTACCCTTTTCTCCAGGACACCCCGTATTACTACGAACGTCCACTTCCATTGGACAAAACCATCGTATGGTTAGATACGAACTCGAAGGAATTCGAGGATGGTTTCCGGTTCTGGAGAAAACGAATAGGATTATTCAGTTGTCTTTTCTTTTCACCTTCTCTCAGGTTGCGAGTACTCCTTAGTTTAGGAGTAGTACACCTATTATGCAAATTGGATAGTCTTCTTCCAAACCATAGGCTGGTGCCGACTGGTAGGGAATAAAGAAAACCAGTTAGCTTAAACGGTGTACAGAAGGTATTAAGTTCAGACAAAGCAAGGGATTAGTAAGAGGGCAAAGTAAATTGCGACTGCTATTCACGACCAAACCAAGTATTTCTTCGCCAATCCTAAATCACCTTTGTATTTCTCCAGGACACTCCGTATCACTACGAAGATCCCATTTTATTGGATAATCCATCGTATGGTTATATACGAACTCGAAAGGAACTTGTTCCAGTTCGGGGATGGATCCTGGTTCAGGAGAAATAGGAATAAAGTACATTCAGGTGTCTTTTATCTTCACCTTCTCTCGCGTTGCGAGTGCTCCTAGGATTAGGACAGTACACCCTTTATGCTTATTGGATAGTCCTCTTCCAAACCAAAGGCTGGTGCCGAACGGTAGGGAAGGAAGAAAACCATTTGGCCTAATGGGTGTGCAGAAGGTAATGACTAAAGACATATGAAGGGATTTGGAGAGGTGGCAAAGAACTATACGGTTACAGTCGTGAATCTGGAAGAGGCATTACTAGGAATACCAGAATACCCCATCGGAACATTTCGATGTTTCAGTTTCACTGTGTAATGTTAAAGGAAAACTTATTTCCCGATTAGATACTTACTCCAGGGTATGTATTTACCAGGTACGATTCTCACATCTGTATAGTTTTACAGATGATGAGTGGGAGTAAGTTATTGGGAATTGGGTGATCATCCTCATTATATCGGGATTCATTGTAATTGGTGATATTTGAGGAAATCACCTGGGCTGTTTGCCGGTTGGCAAATATTTGGTTTTGAATATCCGCTGTTATGCACCAATTTCAAATTGATATATCTGTACGTCTATTTTCATAGAGTGAGATATACCTTTATGAAATTATGTCTACGACATTTACCTATATCAGTGGATGGTTAGGTAAGGAGCATTAAACAACGGTGTAATTCTTCATAACCAAAAGTACAGTTTTCAACCTACGACACACAATGAATGAGTTATCAGACTCAAGGGACATATACAGAGTATTGTATGTTGTCCAGGGTCCATAAGGACAGAGGGGTAGGTCCTCGTACTATATTCGGTTTACTTATGACTTCTCTAGTTTTTTAGACCGGTGTTTCGTGGAAACACAGAGTCCGAATTTTGAGAAGTTATAGGTATTTGAATAGAGTAGAGAACCAGATGTAGCAAGTATCGGGATTCTTCAAAGAGATCGAAGATGTAGATACTTGCGTATGGTGTTCAGTTGATAGTAGTGATTAAGAGAACTTGCTTCTTTTTCAGGTTACTCATAATTGGAAGCATTCCTAAGTTGAGTAACGCTGATCGGCCTCCTTCCATTTAGTTGACATGCACTGGAGACAGTTGCATGATTTGGATCTGGTTCAATTAAATCAGTGCCTCTGTTTCTATATTGGATATAGAACAGTTCATATCTTAACGATGTTAAGGTACGGGGAGTTGTCCGGTTTATGATTAAAACCAGACACTGGGTAACTCAAGGCACGTTTCTGTAATGGCTGTTTGTGGGTTGACCCAGGCTGTGACGAGGGTTGATTTTCTACCATCTGGATGAACAATAGCGATATTGTTCTAGACTCGCCACAGTTTTATTAAAAATGGACCTTTTCAGAAAACAGTAGTGGGAGTATGGTAGAACTGGAAGTGATTCCAGAACCACAAACGATTACTGAAGATTTGATAAGGAACCTAAAGATTCAATCTGGATTGACATTCCATTGGCCACTCCGCAGATATGGTGGGTAACTTCAGGCACCCGAGAGGTACTACAGTAGCCTCAAGGACGGTTACAGGGAAGTTCTTGTTTACCCAAAATTACCATTGCTGTTGTTCCAGGCTGCGAGACCCGGCAGGAGGATGAGTATAGCGTCGTTCTAAACTTGCTTTAGAAGTGTACGTCTATATGACTCTGCCAGAGGGTTGTCGTAGTCAGTGGGAGCAGCGGAAGCATTGGTGGACAGGTAGCTTATGTCTATTTATAGACTAGAGCAGATGTAGCGGAGATAGATCATCTATTTCTGATGTGACAGTCATGGGTTTGACTTCATCAGAAAAGGGGATGGATCTGTTGAGAAAGTAGTAGGGTGTGATGTCCTGGTATCTGGATGACATACACAGAATAGGAAAAGAAACTCCTACACTACAATCGGTTGTACTTTGGTCGTCACACAGTTGTCTCTCCACATAGGAATTGGGTATTATATCAGACATACTGGTTACTAGATCTATGGTTTTAGATCTAGATTTGGGTGGTTTCCCAATCAGGGTACTTGACAGCATTCTAAGAGTATTTAGGATGGACGACTCCTGGCACGGTAGTGTACCTGCAGGTAATGGAGTCACCCTCTCCAAAGGTGTCTTACAGACTAAAGGGGAGAGGGACGTGCATGATTGGCAGATCACTTGCTTAGGCAATTGAGTCAATCATGAGATGTCAAGTACCACACCAGATGTTGTTCTTGCACTAGATGCAATAAGTTGATATTGATCCAATCCTGGAGAAACAGTCGGAAGCAGTTTTAGAACATAAGTGGATGTTCTAGGGATATGATAACGACAGCCTCATTCGGGAGACAGTTATCATTCCAGGCTTCCAAGGTGACATGGACGACAAGGAGGTTGTCAGAGTTATAGTTTTCCTTCTGATGAGGGGCAGTATTTTGGACAGGTGGTCCAAGGCAATACTGAGGGTGGCATGGCGCAGGATACTGATTAAGTTCAGTTGACGATACAGTCTAAGAAGTTTGGATTTGGAGTTCATTTATGAGCTAAGTCCCATCAGACATCCAGACACATTCTAAGACAGGTATTGCTCATTTCGGGAGATGGGTTTCTCCGCGAATATGAGATATAGAGAGACATGGAAGGAAACTACAAAGCGGATCCACTCACTGAGGCTATTCCTCGAACGCAATAGTTCCGCAAACGAGCTTTGTGAGACTGACTAGTAGAGGAGTTGGATGTTCGGTATCACACGGGCTGTGAGTATGCGACATCGCAATAATTAGCCTTGAGTGCAAGTGGGAGATTGTTGGAGGTAGTGCCCTCAGAGTCAATTATTGGATCACAGGTACGTGATTGCAATGATTGAGGGAGGACCTATCCCGGTAGGACAGTCTTACTCGAGATGATAGTATGCTATCTGGTTTACCTTTATCATCGTGTACTGCTTTAGGTGACATGACACGTCGCTATTACACGTTGATAGAGCCCCTAGGATTCTTGCTTGACCACCAGCAGTATGAGGGCGATCATATAAGTGGGAGCTGGGGGTCTACAAGCATATCCTTAAAAGGTCCCTAGTCGTGGGAGTTTCGAGACCGGGCATCGATACTCCATTAGTAGACTAGTGTATACAGTCGAGACCCCGACGAGGGGCGGTGGCCGGTCTCACAAGCCACTGGTGTCAGTTGGATCACCTAAGATGTATACAGGTGCTCATTGGGTTATGAGTACACCGGACAGGACTCGCCGGGAACATGCTAGTTGGTCATATACCAGACGTCAGATGGCAGTTCCCTGGTGACATGTGTGCAGGTTAGTTCATCGACCTGGGGATCGTCATTTGTCTCGTATGAGTTCCCACTGTACTTTGATTACTACCCTACCACGGCTCAAAGGAGTCGTGCAAACAGGTTTTAGTTGGGTACAGTCCCGAGCCACATGGAGGCAGTGAGCGTATCTTCAGGGGTTCGTCTCTCCCGGTATTGGGGGTGAGGTCGTGCTGTGTCTAGGAGAGCCATTACACAAAGTCCTTGGCCAAGGCAAGGAGATTTACTGGTAGGTATTCCAGTAGTATCTCAGGGTGTTCTGGGCTACACTCCGACACGACTTGTACCGCTTTTGGGGGTCTGACTTTTACCAACCCCCTAGGCCCGCCATGCGATACTCATAGACGAACGGACCGGACTGCACGGATATTGTCACTGACAGGCTCAGTTGGGTGTCGGGGTGAGCTTCCTCATCGACGTCCCATTTGGTCAGTACCTGGTAGCCCGTCACGTATTGGCTTATACCTCTGACGTGCTAGTGGTTAAATCCACAACCAAGGTGTTGACGAGTCTTTAGAGTCCACCACACTTTCAGTTACTCAGCTTTCGGGCGAAACGCTGTAGAGGCCGTATGGAGATATGGCAGGGTCCGATCAGATACGTGCGGTATTGCACGGATCAGGATCGGACGGTTTGTACTGGTAGCCGTATGGTTATATGGCAGGGTTCGATCAGATACGTGCGGTATTGCACGGATCAGGATCGGACGGATTTTACTAGCCGGCTTTGGTTTAAGCCGGTCCTAGTTTAGTACAGTGTAGATTTTGTCTCTTTGCATTTGTATCCGGACGGAATACAGATGCGGGTGTGTATGCACAGTATCGGGGTTTTCCTGTAATTTATTACGGGACCAGTTTTCTGGAGTTGCCAGTTTGCATTCCGTTCCGGCCGGTTTTCCTTTGTTCTTTCCCGGCCGGACTTTTCCGATGGAGGGGGTTATTTGCAATTGTGCAAATAACATTTGTGGAGGGGGTTTCTTGTAAAAGATTGATTATGATAGCTTTCATTTCTTTTCAACCATACTTTTGCTTTATGAGATTTGAAAGGGTATGGTTTCAATAGTATGAAGCATGGTGTATATTTCTTTGTCTCTTGATGTGGTCACCCTTTCTACATCTCCTACACTCACCTCCCTTCTTGCTTCATATAGATTTTCCTCCACCATTATTCTCACTTGATGCATAAGTTTTTCCATGGTTGAGTGAGAAGAAGATGAGAGCTTCATCTTTGAGAGTTTTCTTCATTCTTGATCTCTTTTCATGCTAAGAAAAATGCAAGCACCATTTTTCTTATCTTGTTTCCTCCATCATCTACAAATGGCAACAAACCCCAAAGTGAGACATCCACTCTACACTACACTTCCAACAGCACATCTTGAGCATGTCGAGTTGCCGGCTTCATGCGCGAGTTGCCTCGGTATTGAGGTGGGAGCCCGTAAAAGTACCCGGCTTCGTGGTGCCCCTTTCCCACGAGGAGGAGATGGACGGAGATCCCGCGAGGAGATCGGAGTGGAGATGAAGACCGGAGGACTTGGATCGTCGGTATACATCTCTTCCCTTTCTTTTTAATAGCGTAGACTTGTTAATGGTTACGATCCGGTTAAAGTGCGCGGTGGTGCCGGTTTGCAAAGTCCGCAAAAATTTAAGTTATTCACCGCTTCCGCATTCCGGCGTCGGGTTGACGGCCGGGGCGCCGCCGTGCACTTACACATCCATCGCCCATCATATGGGTCAAGAAGCGTATACGCTAGTCTACTACGGAATATCGATGCCCTGTCTTGATACACCCTCGACTAGGAACAATTATAGGGTGTACTTCTGGCTACCCTTGGCCCCACTGGTATGATCTCCATCATAGTCCTGGTAGTCAAGTACACAACCTAAGGGCTTTATCAACATGTGAGAGCAAGACAACATCACATATACAAGTCAACATGTTAAGATAAAGAGCAACCGGATAGCAAATTATCATGTCGATCAAGAAAGTCCTCTCTATATATATCCAAGCATCCACTATAATATACATCACATGTACAATAATGGCTTTTAGGGCATATATATAACTAACAGGAGCTGGGTAGTCTATAAGCACATCCTTAAACATGTCCCTAGTCTTAGGATTATCGAGACTGGGTATCGATACTCCAGAGTAAATTAGTGTATACGCTTCTTTTCCCCGTCAAGGAAGGTGGCCTGTCCCGCAGCCATTGGTATATGGTACCAAAGATAGTATACAGGTGCTCATTGGGTTATGAATTACACTGGACGGACTCGCTGGAAACTACTGGTTGGCATTATACCTATCGTCAGTTAGCAGTTCCCTTGTGACATGAGTATAGGTTATTCCGTTGACTTGACATCACTTTTCGTCTCGAGTGAGTCCTAACTGTACTTAGATTACTACCCTACAACGGCTCAAATGAATCGTGCAAACAGGTAGTAGTTGGGTGCAGTCCCGAAGCACTTAGAGGCAGTAGGGGTTAGAAGGGATTCATCTCTCCTGGTATTGGGAGTTGATATCGCGCTGTGTGCAGCTGGCCAATACACAAAATCCCTGGCCAGGGAAAGTGAGATTTACTGGTAAGTACACCAATAGTTTCTCAGGATGTATTGGGTTCCACACCGATACGACTTATTGTGCTATTAGGTGTCTAACGTTTACCACTCCCCTAGGCCCAATATGCGATTCTCTTAGATGAACAGACCAGACTGTATGGAGAATGTCACCTATAGGCTCAGTAGGGTTTTCAGATGAGCTACCATGTCGATCTTCCCTTCGACAGATACCTGGATAGCCGTTACGTACAGCTAGTGCCACTGACGTGCTTATGGTTAAACCCACTGCCGGCGTATTGTCGAGTCTTTAGAGTCCCACATAGAGGGTTTCCCGGTTTAGGCGAAACGGTGTATTTTGCGTATGGTTTTACGCAGGGGTGTTCGATTGAACATGTGTATTTATATACGTACGTTAATCGGACGGTTTAGTAGTACTAGCAGGTTTGAAAGACAGCCAGTTTTGAGGCTAGTGTTATATTGCTCTCTTTCGGGTATTTGTATTTTAACACGAATACGGTATTTATAAGAATACGTGTATTTGTATAAATACGGGTATTTGTACTTTGATACAAATACATGTATTTCTTTCTAAATATGAATACGCGTATATTGTATTTTCGGTACAAATACAGTATTCGTATTTTGGTGGAAATACGGTATACGTATTTATACGGGTTAAGGTATACTTGTTTATATACTTACATTTGTATTTATAAATGTTTGTATATGTGTACCTAGTGAGGTGTCTACACTCTCTCACTCACCTCTCCATCATTAAATGAAGAAGTGTGTAGGCTTGTGACTCACCCTAGTGAGTCACTAGTCCACCCTCTCCTTTGTTTGTGTTATGAAGAGATAACAAGAGGGTATGAGATTTTTTTTTGTGATGATTGTTGTTTTATCATAAGTCTTGAGTTTTTCTCTAGTAGCCATCTTCTTCTTCTTATTATTCCTCAATTTGTCCACTTGAGTTGTGAGGATTAAAAGAGAACATCTTGTTCACAAACTACACCACTCTATGTATCTTGTCCTAGCAAGACTTGATCTTTAGTTGCATCGGACGAAACCATCGCTTGAATCGGCATCCTCGGGTGGATCGTCTTTGACGCGGAAGATCGGCTTCGAGGGCTCGTTCAATCAACCTAAAGAGCTTGTGGAGTCCACCTTTCAAGACCCGAAGTGTTAGGTTACGGCAGCGCCCCGGCCATCAATCCGTGACCAAATGCGAAACAAAAATTTATAAAACTTGGCGCTACCACAACCAATTACCCGGATCTACCCATAAGCCCTAGATAACAATAAATGCAAAGGAGTTAGAATAGTTATACCGAATAGATCCGTGTCCTTCGGTCTTCAACCATCATCCCAAGCTCCTAGGGGCTTCCTTGATCAAGCTTGATCTCCGGTCTCCCTCCATTGAAGATGATCCACCCGAGAGTCTATGCAACGAGCTCAAACCTTATATCCGAGGCAAATAGGGCACCTAGATCGCTACTCTAGATACCGTAGATGAAGTAAAGAGTGTTGAAGGATTAATTTGTCTCAAGACACCCAAGGATTCTCAACTCATGAGAGGGTTTAGGTGGAGCTAGAGGAAGAAGAAGATGCCATGAGAATGAGTTGTTGAGAGCAACTCAAGAGAGAGAGAAAGAAAATGAATAATGGCTTGCGTTTTTGTTTGTTGTGTGAGTGTGATAAGAAATAATGGAGCCATCAAATAAATGTCCATGTCTCCAAAAATATCTTAGTCAACAAAAAATATCTCAAGTCAAAAATGCAATAAACACCTCATCCGACACCTCAATAACCTTTTAATCCAAAAAGGTCTAAACCATGATGAGGTGTAATCTTCTAAAAGTAATCTTGTGATAAATTACAAGAATACCCCTCAACCGTATATACATACCCGCATCCGTATTCCGAAGAATACGAATACAAAGAGACGAAAATAATCAAACAAATATAATACTAGGATCCGGTTTAAACCAAAGCCCACTAGTATTATCCGTCCGAACATCATGCGTGCACAAGTACACGTATGTGATCGAACCCTGCCGTAAAACCATACGGCCTCTACATCGTTTCGCTCGAAGTAGGGAAACCCTCTGTGTGGGACTCTAAAGACTCCTCAATACGCTGGTAGTGGGTTTAACCATAAGCACATCAGCGGCACTAGATATACGTAACGGCTACCCAGGTATTGAGCGAAAGGGAGGAAGACGAGCAAACTCATCCTGAAACCCCTACTGAGCCTGACAGTGACAATATCCATATAGTCCGATCCGTTCGTCTAGATTATCGCATATCGAGTCTGGGGGGGTGAATGAAATCAGACCCCTAATAACGCGACATTTAGTGTCGGTATGAATCCTATCACCACCTGAGAAACTACCGATCCTAGATCAGTAATTCTCGACAACCTTGGCTAAGGATTTCTGGTGATGGCCACTCGTTCACACCGTGACATCAACCCCTAATGCTGGGAGAGACGAATCCCCTGACGATCCGCTCACTGCCTCCATGTGGCTCGGGACTGTACCCAACTAAAACCTGTTTGCACGACTCTTTGAGCTATGGTAGGGTAGTAATCAAAGCACAGTAGGAACTCAGATGAGAAAAATGACGATCTCAGGTCGATAGACTAACCTGTACACATGTCACTAGGGAACTGCTATCTAACAATAGGTATAATACCAACTAGCATATTCCCGGCGAATCCGTCCGGTGTACTCATAACCCAATGAGCACCTGTATACATCTTAGGTGAACAAACTAACACCAATGGCTTGTGAGACCGGCCACCGCCCCTCGTCGAGGTCTCGATCAGTATACACTAGTCTACTCTCAGAGTATCGATGCCCAGTCTCGAAACTCCCACGACTAGGGACATTCTAAGGACATGGTTACAGACTACCCAGCTCCCATGTATATGATCGCCATCATAATGCTGGTAGTCAAGAAAGAATCCTATGAGCTCTGTCAACATGTAATAGTGATATGTAATGTTACCTGAAGCATGTACACGATGATAAAAACAAACCAGATAGTATACTATCATTTCGAGTAAGACTGTTCTACTGGTATAGGTCCTCCTTTAATCATCGCAATCGCGTGCCTGCGATCCAATAATTGACTTGAGGGCACTATAGACAACATGAAGGACCGTCTACAAAGATTGTAATCCCAACATAGTAGCTAAAACTCTAGTTAGGGTTTGTTTAATTTAGTGTTTGGGCATGTTCTGGGATTTTAGTATATTGCGCTCAAGTTTTTAAAGTTTTTGATTCCGCATAGCCGTAGTTGTCAAGACAAGGAGCACATATACACTTATACATTATAACCATGATGCCGACCTCCCTATCACCGTATCCAAGAAAACCGAAGTATCTTTCGGGTGGCTGAGGTCACCTACTAAAATCTGCGGAGTGGCTAATGGATTGTCAAGTCCAATTGAATCCTTAGGTTCTACAAAATTTTCGGTAACCGTTTATGGTTCTGAAATCACTTCCAGTTCTACCATACTCACACTAGTTTCTTTAGGGTTCCTAGGCAAACTAAGGAGGTCTCACAAGGCATCAACCATGCCAATTTCAAAATTTACAAGTGCCGAGAAACCCTAATACGGATCGTTAACTAGAATTTTAGGCGAAAGATGCAACTAGTTAACAACTTAACTAAAGTGTAACGGAAATACAACCTTTGTAGATCCGGTGCTCCACCTCCATAGCTCTGTGATGATGCCTCCTCGCTGCGATCATCGGATCCCGGGCTCTAGTGTCGGCTTCATCGGAGAATGGACGGGCTAGGTCATCGACTACAACGCCGAAGATGATCTACGTCGAGGCATCACTAGATCAAGCTCCACCTTCACCAAGCCGTGAAAACTTGTGAAGGAAACACCCTATACTACTTAGCAAGAGGTAGAGGATGAAGAAATAGGAAGTGGGTTCTCTTTAGAATTGGATTTCTCACTCATTTCATCAAGTCACCATTGATGAAGTCTAGGTTTTCTTCTTGAAGAAGAAGAAGAAGAAGATGACAATGTTATGATAAGTTATTATAAAATAGAAAAGAAAAGCAATACTTATCATAATACAACCATGGTTATGTGTAGAGAGCAAACTATAGTTAGGTGAATGGTTAGGTTAGGCATAAAACAAAAATGGTGGACTTTTTTCAAAGCTTCATGAAACTTCAACAAAGAAACAAAATTAGCCACCATTTTCCTTTTGCCAAAATGAAATAAACAAATCAATAAATGAATAAATAAATTAAACAAAACCCTAACCATTTACTTAACCAAGGTTTAAACTTTACACAAACTCAAGTAAGCATGTATCATCAAACATGATACAATCAAGTGCACAAAAGTATATCACATATACAAAAGTGAGAAAATCCATTTAAAGTGAACCAATACTAGTTAATGCAAAGTAATATATCAAATATATAATTATGCATTAAATCATTAAATCAACACTTGATTTAACGATCCGGTCATATCGCATATAACCAACTAGTATCCAATGTATCGGCTTATCGAATCAATCCTTGAATCGATAACTAGGTTATATCGCATACAACCAATCGATACATTCATCGCGAGAATGGAATACGGTATCACATACACGCATTATTCTCGGTCCTGCATATATCTCATATGCGCTCCTATTTCGTTTCGCTTGAGCCAGGAAACCTCTGTGTAGGACTCTAAAGACTCGTCAATACGCCGGCAGCAGATGACGATCATATCAAACACCCACAAGCCGCAAGCGGTCTGCTAAACGTAACGGCCACCCGGGTATTGAGCGATCAGAAGATCGACGAGCAAGCCCGCTCACACTCCTGCGAATCCAACCAGTAACACTTACCGTACAGTCCGGTCTGATCGTCTGATATGTCGCATATCTCGCCTAGGGGTGGTAAACGTCAGACCCCAATAGCTAGATAAGTCGTGTCGATATGAGGTCTATAACAGTTCGAGAAACTACTGGTAACACTTACCAGTAAATCTCAGCAACCCTGGCCAGGGATTTCCGGTCATAGCCAATCGAACACAGCGCAACATCAACTCCCTATACCGGGAGAGACGAATCCCCTCCTATCGCTCATTGCCTCCATGTGACTCGGGACAGTACCCAAAAACCACCGTTTTGCACACCCTCTTGGACGTGGTAAGATGGAAATCAAAGCACAGTGGGAACCACACAAGACTCTATGACGATCTCGGGTCAACAGACTACTCTGTACCAGTGTAACCAGAGAACTGCCATCTGACGTAAGGTATAATACCATCTGGGAGTTCTCGGCGAGTCCGTCCAGTGTACCCAGTCTCTACTGAGCACCCGTATATCATCTCTGATGTCAAACACCAATGGATATGGGATCATCCATCGCCCATCTGTATGGGTCGAGAAGGTATACGCTAGTCTACTCTAGTATATTGATGCCCCGTCTCGATATACCCACGACTAGGGACTTTGAAGGATGTACTTATGGACTACCATGTCCCCACTAGTATGATCCGCATCATAGTCCAGGTAGTTAAGTACACATCCTAAGGGCCTTACCAACATGTAACAGAGAGACTATCAGTGTACACGTTAAGGTAAAGAGCAACCAGATAGCATACTATCATGTCGAGCAAGAAAGTCCTCCCTATATATATCCCAGCATCCACTACAATGTACATCCAATGTACAGTAATGGCCTCTAGGGCATACATATAACTAACAATCTCCCACTTGCACTAGGGCCATCTGATAGCAGTGATTGTAGTATCTCATACTCAACCATCCCATAAAAGTCTCTCTCTGGGAATAGGCCTTCGTGAGTGGATCCGCCTTGTCGTCCTCTGAGTCTACTCTCCTAACCTCGATCCCTTAGAGATCAACCATCTCCATGATCAGGTGATACTGCATTAGAATATGTCTGGATCACTGATGGGACCGGCGTTCCTTGGCATAAGCCACAACTCCATTGTCTCACAATGGTTGGAACGTAGTTCATCTCATGAACCAATATACACCCAAACATCCTCTTTGGTAGCATCTTAAGTAGCAATGTATCCAGCCTTTATCGTCTAGTATGTCACGGTATCTAGCTTAGAACTCTTCCAACATACCGTCCATCTTTAGAGGGTAAAGACGATGCCTGTGACTGACATTCAGTCGTCTTTATCACCCTGGAACACTTCCAGTGATTCTCCCCAGGATCGATTGATATCATCTCACTACTACTAGTGAGATTCCTAATATCCAATTAGATCTATCTCATAGATACAAAATCCAGGATTTAGTAGGTATCACTTTGATCCTATATGGAGAATCTTTGTGATAAGCGGAGATTGACCGAGCGTAGTATAGGAAACTCCTTCCCTATCAAGAGTATGTCATCCACGTACTCTACGAGGATCACTACCATACTCTCTACTACCTTTTTGTTCATACAAGGTTCATCTACCATTTTGATGAAGTCAAACTTTTTGACTAATACATCAAAACAGACGTTCCAACTCCGCGATGTCTGCTTTATCACATAAAACATCTTGCACACGTTTTCGCTGCTCCCACTGTCTACGAGGCCCTCTGGCTATGTACTTATAGACTCTCTCTTCTAAAACATCATTTAGAAAAACTGTCATGACACCCAACCACCAGATATCGTAGTCATGGTATGTAGCCGTGGCAAGTAGGATCTGGATGGACTTTAAGCATAGCCATTGGAAAAAGGTTTCATCATTATCCATGCCTGGTCAATGACGAAAAACTTTAACAAGTCTAGCTTTGAAAGTCTCAACTTTTCCATCTACACCAAGTAATCTTCTCAAGATATACTTGCTCCTGATGGGGATTTAACCCTTCAGATAAAGCAACCAAAGTCCATACTTTGTTGGTGTACATGGATTCCATCTCAGATCACTAAGCATCCGGCCATTCTTACAGAGTTTTACTCCTGATGGCCAGCTCGAAGCTAGTTGGGTCATCATCTCATGATGCAATCCTCGCTCCCACTGTCATAGAGAAACCGAAGTATCTCTCAGGTGGGTGAGGAACCCTGCTAGATCGGCGGAGAGGCTGAGGTTCATCGGTTGCTATTGAATCCTTTGGTTCTACCAAATCATCAGCTGCAGTTTGTATAGCTGGAACCTTTCCAGCTCTTCATTACAGACCTTACTTCGAGCTTGTCCGGATTTTGCTATAGACATAGTCCGGACAACCCCAAATCTTAACTAACTTAAGATATGGGCTCTCCCTTTCCATATCACATATGAAGCGGTAGGCAACTGATTTGATTCGAACCCTATTCAATAGCTATGCAGCTTCATAAGTGCATAACTCCCAAAAGGAAATAGGTAACTTAGTAATACTCATCATAGAGCACACCATATCATATAGGGTGTATCTGCTCCGCCCCGATATACCATCGTGCTATGGTGTATACAGAGGAGTAATGCTGAGAGAGAATCTTATTCTCCTTTAGAATAGTCCAGAAATTCCGTACTCAAGTATTCTCCTCATCAAAGGACATAATACTTATACCCTCTATTGGTTCTCTACTTCTAGCTTATATTCTGTGAATATCTCAGAAGGTTCGGACTTGTGTTTCAACAGGAACATATGTCTGAATCTTGAGAGATCATCAGAGAATGTAATGAAGTACAAAAAACCGGTCTTGGTATGTGTAGACAGGGGACCTTCATACATCAACATGTATGATCCCAAGAGTTCACCAACTCTTTCTCCGTTTCCAATAAACAGAGCTATGGTCATCTTATCTCTGTGACATGACTGGCAAGTTTCATAAGATGTAAATTCAAACAGATTTGAATATGCATCTAAATGTAACTTCAGCTAGTCAGGTCGCATTGATATGACCTAGTCTACAATACCTCAAGAAAAATTCGTTCATTTCTGAACTCATCCTCTTGTATGTGTTCCGTATACTAAGAACTGTAGTTTCATTTAGAACGTCAATACTTTTAGATAACGTGCCTGAACCGATCAACTTTTGATATAGGAAATGTTCAAAACATAATCCAACAATACAAAATTTTATCATTTCTTTACTAATAAAGAGACTGATATGATTTTGTATATCAGGTTCGGTATCTAATAACATTCGTTCAGAATCAATGTATTTGTAATACAGGGTGACAGTGACCAACAGACTTGGCTGCAACACTTGCCCCATTTTCTGCCTCATGAAACTTATCACCCGTTCTCAGTTCTCTACCTTTCTGTAGCCCTATGTAACGGATTACATATCTGGGATCCTGATCTGGTATCACATACCCAGGACGTAGAGGATACAGAGAAATAGTTCTTTGTAATGAACACACCCGAAGATGATGCATCAGCATGCACTCTCTTCGTTTGGGCGGCACGGGAAATCTGGTAATCCCCAATTTCCTGCTCTGTCTTATAACAATTATAAGTTGGAGCGGGACCAACGTTCCCCAGCTCAGTATAACAAGCGTGTTCGGTCAATATTCCGTATTATTATCTTGATTAAGGCAAGACATGGTCGCTACCAGGAGAGAGAGAGAAGAAAACACTCAGCGTGCGCTCTTGCAAGATCAGATTGGTTATTATTTCATCTAATCAGGATGGCTCTCACTGCTTTTTATCAAATCTTCCTTCAAACCCTAAAAGGAAAGACTAGCCGGGATTAATTACACACTACAAGTTCGCCAATCTTTCAGCCAGGCCAGTGTCGGTACTTTGAGGGAGGTCCCCCGTGCTTTCGCACGAACCTAATTAATGTAAACCTCATTTTCCCAGAGGCGTAACCTCGTTGACACTTTTCTAGACACCTACTTGATCGGCTAATTGTAATGTGTAAAACTCTCCCAGGAGTAACAATTACTCGCAGCGGGTATCGGGATCCAACTATCTCATAGAAGGTATGCAATCTCATTGCAAATTTCAACACTTGAAATTCCGGATAATTTTGCCCATAGCGTCCTATGACCTTGACGGAGGCCAAACAACCCATAGTCCGCTAGTCAAGTTCAACCCGTCATTTCCTGATTGAATTAAACCCACCTGCACGACCCTTGACGAAGGCCAAACAACGCCGTACGAGTACCCTAATCCAATCGCATCATATGCTAGCAGATAAGCACTAGTTAGCTACCGTACACTACGCCTTGACGGAGGCCAAACTACCGAAGCACGAATACTAACTAGTACTTATCTGAAATGACGGAGGGCTACGATAGGTTTTTCTGAAAACCTATTGCGTAATGAACTTGATATCGTTGTAGAATCAAATGAATTTTGAAATGGAGTGTCTTTGAGGCTTTTCTAGTTTTGCTAAAGGAGTCACTCCCGGTGAAGGGATCGTCGGTCCTTTCCTCGTCGATTGAGGTGCGGGATATATCATATATATCGCGGTGCAAAGCAGAAACTCTTAAAAGCAATCAAAAAACAAACCGAGTGTGTATCATCAGCCAGTTATTGCTAAAGGAGTCACTCCCGGTGAAGGGATCTCGGTCCTTTCCTTATCGAATAAGGTGCAGGATATATCATATATACCGCTGTGCAAAGCAAGAACTGTAGCTACCTATTTTATTTTGAAATTCGATTCTACAACATCTTAGGTTTCTTTTATTTCATTAATCTCATTAATGAAGTCCCATCATTTAAATACCTAAACATCACAGATAAATACGACGTACACTTATGCCATCCGCATTCGCCTCGATGTCCCCTCGTGCACCGTTAGGTTAGGTAACTAACGGCAGAGCGGGGCAGGGCTAGCGCGAGTGTAAAACATAAGTAACGTCTATATAATATATCATATATACTATATACTGTATCCATCATAGAACATATCACATGATCACATCACAGATATCGCAACAGAAGAAACATATGAAATATTGGATATACTAGGACGTCCGTGTTTTTAATACGAGCCAGTATAAAACTCGGATTCCACGGTCGTGATGAATAGCCAAACCCACACCCCAAGACCCCTACAAGAGCGGCAAGCAACCCTACCAATTCTGGAGTTAGGAGACCCGAACTCGACTCCTCGAGTTGTCTCCCACTGGGCTCCAGAACCCGGTTACTTGTGCTCCCCTCTTTGGGTCTATCCTAGTGCGGAAAAGTAAATAATATACAAACGGTGACATCTTCCGCAACCTGGAAGTGCCCTAATAAAAGAATATTACATACAAGTTTTTACATGAATGAAAATGAAAAACACTCATCTCACATAAAAAAACCCGGCTATTCAAACACGACGATCCAATATAACATATCCAGCAACACATAACATCACATGTCATCAACGTAAGTAAATATGCGCATCCCAATTGTCGTTGACATATAGCAAAGAAACCGGCGATATCACATGTTACACTTACGGTCACAGAAAAGAAAGTGTAAAACTACAACAGTTGGAATCCGCAACCTCCTCAGACATCGCATGCCTGACTAAATGAATTCTTTAGACATCGCATGCCTAACAATTATAAACCCCGCATTTTAGTCTCATTATCGAAAACACTTTTCAATATCAAGTCGGGCAATTCAACAAGATTCCCGACATCCTGATCAAATGCTCGTCGCAAACTTCAGTAGGCGGCCGCACCCCCGACGCCGTCGACGCAGTGCACCAAGGCGGAACACCACTACCGCGAGCACCCGAACGGATGCTTTCGGCGACGGGGTTCTCCTACAGTCACTTGGTCGGGGCTATGGAGCGAGGCTGTCTATTAAGTTTACCCGGCGAGTATCCGCGTACGCTACGTGATTGCGACGGACTTTTGATCGCATCAAAATTTCGTGGCAACCGATCAAGTGAGACTAAACTGCTATGTTTATAATATTCATTCAGTTATCTCATAACTTGCTGTGAATTCCAATTATTGTATCCCATTCCAAATAAACAGAAAATGTTAAATTTTCCGATCGAACAGTCAAACACCCAAGTTTTCCCGATACATATCAACACATGAAACAAGTCTAAAAACATTCAGTTCGTGCCTCAGTACCAACGGTCCAGCCGTAGAAGGGTCAAGCCAATGCCTCACATGTGGCACGCCCTACTGCCCCAAACCCGAAGGTTCAAAGGGCAGTTCAAGACGGTCACATAATCGAGTTAAGGTTTGTTGTCTTCTAGAGGGACCATCGCGTTACTTGCACTACTTAGAACATCTTTAAACCACGGAAAAATCCAACATTTGGAAATTTCCCGACTGGGGAAAGGTTGGGTATTTATATCCGGTCGAACTTTTTAACATATTCAAAAATTATCCGGAAAGCCACATAGACAAAATCTGATACTCCGATCGAAACACCGAATCCCCAAAGCAACCCCAAAATACTCAACTCTTGTGTACAGATTAAAAATTCCCATAAAACTCAGCACCTGAAACCATGAGTTACTGTGCAAAATAGAAAGGCAACTTCCATCATTTGGCCGCGGAACCGCCGCAAAAGCCAGGCTTTTGTCGTAGTTCCGCCGCACTATGAACAGTTCATGGAAAAAATTTTGCACCGTAATTCTTAGATTTCCCTGCTGAATTTTTTAAGCATTTTTAATGTGGAAAAATCCCACATTTTAGAAAAAGTCCAGAGAGCATGTTTGGTTTAGGGTTTCGGGTTCGTTCGGGTTTCAAACTTCGTCTACGCATCGCCTAAGGCTCTATCTAGTCTCTGATACCACTGTAGGGTTCCTAGGCACACTAAGGAGTTCTCACAAGGCATCAACCATGCCAATTTCAAAATTTACAAGTGCCGAGAAACCCTAATACGAATCGTTAACTAGAATTTTAGGCGGAAGATGCAACTAGTTAACAACTTAACTAAAGTGTAACGGAAATACAACCTTTGTAGATCCGGTGCTCCACCTCCATAGCTCCGTGATGATGTCTCCTCGCTGCGATCATCGGATCCCGGGCTATAGTGTCGGTTTCATCGGAGAATGGACGGGCTAGGTCATCGACTACGACGCCGAAGATGATCTACGTCGAGGCATCACTAGATCATGCTCCACCTTCACCAAGCCGTGAAAACTTGTGAAGGAAACACCCTATACTACTTGGCAAGAGGTAGAGGATGAAGAAATAGGAAGTTGGTTCACTTTAGAATTGGATTTCTCACTCATTTTATCAAGTCACCATTGATGAAGTCTAGGTTTTCTTCTTGAAGAAGAAGAAGAAGAAGATGATAATGTTATGATAAGTTATTATAAAATAGAAAAGAAAAGCAATACTTATCATAATACAACCATGGTTATGTGTAGAGAGCAAACTATAGTTAGGTGAATGGTTAGGTTAGGCATAAAACAAAAATGGTGGACTTTTTTCAAAGCTTCATGAAACTTCAACAAAGAAACAAAATTAGCCACCATTTTCCTTTTGCCAAAATGAAATAAACAAATCAATAAATGAATAAATAAATTAAACAAAACCCTAACCATTTACTTAACCAAGGTTTAAACTTTATACAAACTCAAGTAAGCAAGTATCATCAAACATGATACAATCAAGTGCACAAAAGTATATCACATATACAAAAGTGAGAAAATCCATTTAAAGTGAACCAATACTAGTTAATGCAAAGTAATATATCAAATATATAATTATGCATTAAATCATTAAATCAACACTTGATTTAACGATCCGGTCATATCGCATATAACCAACTAGTATCCAATGTATCGGCTTATCGAATCAATCCTTGAATCGATAACTAGGTTATATCGCATACAACCAATCGATACATTCATCGCGAGAATGGAATACGGTATCACATACACGCATTATTCTCGGTCCTGCATATATCTCATATGCGCTCCTATTTCGTTTCGCTTGAGCCAGGAAACCTCTGTGTAGGACTCTAAAGACTCGTCAATACGCCGGCAGCAGATGACGATCATATCAAACACCCACAAGCCGCAAGCGGTCTGCTAAACGTAACGGCCACCCGGGTATTGAGCGATCAGAAGATCGACGAGCAAGCCCGCTCACACTCCTGTGAATCCAACCAGTAACACTTACCGTACAGTCCGGTCTGATCGTCTGATATGTCGCATATCTCGCCTAGGGGTGGTAAACGTCAGACCCCAATAGCTCGATAAGTCGTGTCGATATGAGGTCTATAACAGTTCGAGAAACTGCTGGTAACACTTACCAGTAAATCTCAGCAACCCTGGCCAGGGATTTCCGGTTATAGCCAATCGAACACAGCGCAACATCAACTCCCTCTACCGGGAGAGACGAATCCCCTCCTATCGCTCATTGCCTCCATGTGACTCGGGACTGTACCCAAAAACCACCGTTTTGCACGCCCTCTTGGACGTGGTAAGATGGAAATCAAAGCACAGTGGGAACCACACAAGACTCTATGACGATCTCGGGTCAACAGACTACTCTGTACCAGTGTAACCAGAGAACTGCCATCTGACGTAACGTATAATACCATCTGGGAGTTCTCGGCGAGTCCGTCCAGTGTACCCAGTCTCCACTGAGCACCCGTATATCATCTCTGATGTCAAACACCAATGGATATGGGATCATCCATCGCCCATCTGTATGGGTCGAGAAGGTATACGCTAGTCTACTCTGGTATATTGATGCCCCGTCTCGATATACCCACGACTAGGGACTTTGAAGGATGTACTTATGGACTACCATGTCCCCACTAGTATGATCCGCATCATAGTCCAGGTAGTTAAGTGCACATCCTAAGGGCTTTACCAACATGTAACAGAGAGACAATCAGTGTACACGTTAAGGTAAAGAGAAACCAGATAGCATACTATCATGTCGAGCAAGAAAGTCCTCCCTATATATATCCCAGCATCCACTACAATGTACATCCAAAGTACAGTAATGGCCTCTAGGGCATACATATAACTAACAGTTTCTTTTACAAAAAGATTCCTTTTATAAAATGGTGGCGAGTGAAGAACAATGTAACTATTGATCTTGAAAATAGTAGAAACAAAACCCTAGTGAATGCTTGGGATGATCCACAAACAGCCATTACCGAAATGTGCCTTGAGTTTGTCCGGATCCTATTTTTAAATAGGAACCAGATAACTCCATATCTTAATAACCTCAAGATATGGAACCAATCTATATCCATATAGAATCAAAGGAACTAATTTAGATGGAACTGGATTCAAATATCATTAAGCTGTTTTCAGTGCATATCACCTATAGAAAAAGACCAATACAACATTACTCATCAAGAAGCGAACCCGCGGATGAGTAACCTGAGAGAGAATCAAGTTCTCAATATTACTATAATGGAATATCTAGCATACGTATCTATATTTTCGATCACTTCAAAGAATCCTGATATTTCCAACGTATGGTTCTCTACTTTATTTTTATTCCTATAAACTTCTCAAATTCTTTGGACCTTGCATTACAACAAATGCGTGTCTGAAACCTGAGAACTCATAGGTAAACCTGAATGAAGTAAGAGTACCAACCCCTTTTCCAGAAGGACACTAAACAACATACGATTTCATTTATAAGTCCCAAGAGTATACTAACTCAAATTCCATGTGTTGTGAGTTGAAAATTGTATTTTGGTCGAGAATGTCTTACACCGTTATTCAATGCACCTTACCTTATCCTCAACTGATAAAGGTAAATGTTTGGAACACTATTTTCAAAATTTATATCTCACTTTATAAAATAAAGATACAGATATTTCATTTAAAAAATTGATGCATAACAAAGGTTATTCAAAACCAAATATTTTGCTGTTATGCAAAGCCAGGCGATTCAATCCAATATCACCAATTACAACGAATTCCGATATTGAGGATCAGATTGGCCATTTCCTAATATTCTACTACTTCTCAGCATCTGTAACGCCGTACAGATGTGAGATCCAAATCCGTTAAATACGTGCCCTGGAGTCAGAATTGGGAAAACTATTCTCGGTAACAAGTACACAGAAAATCTGAAACATAAATGTTTCAAGGGGGTGGCTGGGTATTCCTAGTAATGCCCTTTTCACTATCCAAATTCATGACAGTAGTCTCAATTTTCTTTGCCCTTACTTCAATCTCTTTATATGTCTCTATATCTTACATTCTGTACACCGCACTTACGCTAACTGATTTTCTTCTTTCCCTACCTTTCGGCACCTGCCTAAAGTTCTGAAAAAGACTATCCAATAGGCGCAAAAGCTGTACTCTCCTAATACAATGAGCTATCGCAACCTGAGAGAAGGTAAAAAGAAGAGGCAACCGAATAATACAATCTAAATTCTCCAGAACCAGTGGCCATCCTCGACTGAAATAATTTCTTCTAGTTCGTATGTAACTATACAATGGCCATTTCCAAGCAATATGGATCATCGTAGTGATACAGAGTGTTCTGAAGAAATGCAAAGGGAAAGTAGGAGTAGCAGGGATATTTGTGACTTTGTCGTGAATCATGACAATTCAAAGCCAACATGTTTAAGAAGGTTCGATTAACTTGTTTAATGAGTTTTAGGTAAGTCATGGGTCTCTGTTCCAGAGAGAGAGAAAAGAAACACTCAGCGTGCACTCTGTCAAGATTCGATTGGTTATCAATTTATCTAATCAGGATGACAACCATTGTTTCCTCGAATTCTCCTTCAAACCCTAAAAGGAAAACTATTCGGGATCATATAAACCTTACAAGTTCGCTAACTGTTCATCCAGATTGATGTTGGTACTCCGAGGGAAGTCCCCCGTGCTTTCGCACGGACCCAATTAATAACCTCGTTTCCGCAGAGGCGTAACCTTGTTAACACATTCTGGACTCCTAAAAGGTTAGCTAATTGTGAAGTGAAAATCTCCCCAGAAGTAATACCTACTCATCAGTGGGAATCGGGACCTAACTATCGTATGATAACTTTGACGGAAGCCGACCAAAATTACCACACTCCAAGAGGTATGCGCAAACTTGGAAAGTTTCTTTTATATTTGAAACTCCCGATATGGTTTTTGCCACAAGCAGTTATGACATTGACTTTGGCTAACAAATCATAACATGCAAGTCAAGTTCTACCCGTCATTTTCCAGATCAATTTAGACCCACCCGTACACACCCTTGATTTTGGCCAACAAGGCGGTACGACTGTCCTAAACCAATGCATCTATCCATGCTATGGATAAATAATACACAGCTACCATTCACGATGCCTTGACTTTGGCCAACAAACACCGCTTGAATACTATGTGCTACTTATCCGAAATGACGGAGGGCTACGGCTGGTTTTTGGTGAAAAGCCTTTAACGTAATGAACTTGATATCGTTGAAGGAACTCGAGTGGCTTTGAAATGGTGTTGTTTAGGCTCCGCATTTTAAAACTAGTAACATAAACCTTTTCTTAAGAGAGAATTCCCCGTGAAGGGATCAAGGCTCTTCCCTCATAGAATGAGGTGCTGGATATTCCTAACCAAATACCTCAATGCAAAGCAAAAGAATATGACAGTTGTTTTGAAGAAAACTGAGTAGTTTTAAAATTGGTTCCGACAACATCAAATAGGTTTGTTTTCCTTTACATTAAAGATATAATGCAATCCTATCAAATCTAGTTTCTAAGCCACAACAGAAGCAACCAAAATAGCATGCTTTTATATGCCATCCGCATTCGCCACGGGGTCCCGTGTCTTCACCGTAAGGTTACTTAACTTACGGAAGGGCGGGGACAGGGCTAGCGCGGATGGAAAACATATAGAAGCATATACTAATATAATATATATATATATATATCAACATCGAAGGCAGATAATAGTCATCACAGGAAAATAATAATCATCACAGGCATGCGAAAAACAATATGGAATAGCGGATAAATTAGGAGCCCCGCGTTTCATTTGAGCCGTAAATGAGACGCGATGTTCTCCGGTCGTGTGGATAGCCCGTACAAAATCGATCCTAGACCCATACGAGTACGGCAAGCCACCTGCCAATTCTAGAAACTGGGCAACACGCCCTGAATGAAATGAGTCGGTCACCCATCGCTTTCTACGATCCAGTAGCTTGTGCACCCCTCCGTGGGTCGATCCTATAACCCCTACAAGTGCGGCGAGTAAGATGCCAATACTAGAGCGGGGCGGCCCGTTCTCAACTCCATGAGATGGCTACCTGCTACACTCTAGAACCCAGCTACTCGAGCACTTCTCTAGGGTTAATCCTAGTACAGAAATGAAATATATACAATAGTGACATCGACCATATCCTGGTCGAGACCCAATAAAAGAATATACATAATATGGAAACGGCGGCCACATTTTGGAGCTCGTCCCGAACAAATGAATACAACAAAATAAATAAAAACTGTGCAAGCAACGCATGAGGGGCTATCCGACACAACAATCCGACTAAACCATAATCAAGATATATATCACCAGAAACAAGTAACTAAAACAAGTGTGTAATCCCGTGATTGGTTGTGAAAAAGTGTTTGTAGAATAACCGCAATCAATAACGGTGTCGCATGTAGCTAGCCGAGATGAGTACGGGTCATCCTCAGGGATATGTGGAATCTTTCAATCTTACTTTAGACGTGTTGATTAAAAAAGAAGAAGGAGAATAGATAATAGTGAAGAATAGTTATAAATTCTAGATCTATGTTATACACGGATGCAAAATATAAATCTAGTTTAAAGACGGATGTAGATTTTATATCAAAAGGGGGCATGTAGGGTTCGTTAGGATTTAGTAGTCATGGATGACTAATAATGATTACACCTTTTATCTATTGACAGATTTAAAACAAGATAGATAGTGATAAATGAGGATAGAATTCTAGGAAGAAACTGGGGTTTACACTTTATTGACCCTTGTCCTTTCATTGATCTCTATTCATGTCTAGCCCTTAACAAAACAATTGTTAATCTGATCTCAAATCGCGGTCAAGACTATCAATAAATTGATAGCGCACCCGATAAGAATGTTAACGATTCTTTTGCTCAAGTTTATAAACTTCATGAGACTTAAAAGAAGTTAAAGTATTTTCTCATCCATTGTTCTACCATAATCCTACGAACCCTATCAAGCGGAGAATTACTCGCGCATGATGGAGATAGAAGAAGAAGAACGGATAGAGATCATGATGTAAATACAGAAAATAAATGCAAACTAATTAATCTAATGATCTTCCTTTATTAATCAACTTCACAAGTACAAAGCCTTCAAGTTTAGATTACAAGAGAAAGAAGAAGTTGCTCTCGATCTCTGCCTTGTAGGAAGTAGATGCTCCATTGAACACATGTCGACTTATCACATCGAATCGTGGACCTGTCTTGGATCACTTATTCTTTGACGGTGATTTGCTTCGTGTAAAAGATTGATGATTTCTAGCTTGAGCCCTCGGTCCTTTATATAACCCCAAAGCCAGAAACTATAGATCCCCAGAATTAGGGTTTGTTTTTGAAAATCTAACCTGAAAATCTCAAACCCTAATTCCCCAATCACACCGAGGATCCACCGCAATAATAAGCTTTTGGCCGCGCAACCGCGGCCGTTTGGTGGCATCTTGGCTTCAAAACTCTGGGGCTGCTTCGATGTGACACATGGAGATTTATTTGATGTCTGGAACTTTAAAATATTTCCTAAGTCTCTGCCAGTATTGATTCTTCGATTTTATTTAACTTCATCGGCAGATTTTTGATTCCCGGCATCTCAATATCTCGATCTCCTGACCTGAGGTAAAGCTTGCACAATATCTCAAAGAATAATATTAGTAATATTTGGTATTTTTGAGATATTATCCTAACCATTTTATATGATATTATATTTTAAGAATATTGATTAAGGATATTTGATATGATATGCATATTTAAATTATCAAAATATTATATGCATACATTTTTCTTCATGATGTTAATTATAATATATAAACATATGAAAATAGTATTTTTACAGATAAACCCTCATATGTGTCATATTTATAATAAACACCTTTAGATATTTAAGAAAAGTATGGAAAATATTATATCAAAAGTGCGATATTTTCGACTGAACAAATACCCCTAAACTTAACTTTGATCGTGCAGAGCAAACTTATTTATTCAAGAGAGAGAGAAAAAAGAAAAAGAAAAACCTAAGTAGCACACTTTCGTAAGCAACACGATTGCACTGAGCACGTGCAACAATCCTTTAAACCTCTAGGTGTCCCTAGCAGGAGGAGTGTTGTCTCCTAAGGGTTTTCAGCGGATTACACCCACAAAGTTCTATAATAAAAGAAAGAAAATGAAAATTACATACAAAGATAAGAACTATAAACAAAAAAACTTGAAAATAAGAGTTTCTAACTATGCTAGCTTTTCAGTTGCCATGAGCCCTATCCTAATGGTTGTGAAAAGATGTTATAAATCACACCATCCCTCAATAAAACATCGTCTTTAGTTTTCCTCCCTATCTTTCATCCAAACATCGATCATATACCCCTACGTATGTGTAAAAGACATCCCTACATTTAGAGAATTCAATTCAAGCTATCCTACTCTTGTCCATCTTCCTTAGTACTTTTTAGTTGGTGAATATTTTAGATAGAATTGCTCACACATCCTTCATGCGACCATTAATACTTCTTGAGGTACTAACCAACTAATTACAAAATGTGCTCGCACATTAAGGCATAATTTACTCGTCTTGCAACCCCTAAGACATAGCGGTGGCTCCCAAACCTATTGGTCTAAGCACTAGGTGATAATACACCCTCGCTATATTTTTTCTTATGCTGCCTTAAGCAATTACAAAACCAATGTTCATTTTTTTCTTCACCACTTATACCTTTTTTATTTTTATTTTCCTTCATACTAAGGATTTTAGACAAGTGCATTTCAAGGTATCCTCTACTATCCCAAGTTTCGAGATGTGTGTAAGTGCGTATAGTAGGGTATCAACGTTCAAATGTTTGGCCTCAAGAATAGGGACTATTTCTCAGAATTATTTTTATCCTCAGATTAGTAATTTCCTTCATCTTACTAACCCTTGGAACAACGGCTCATAACTACTTATTACGCTTTGTTTAAGAAAACATCTAACTTTCATGCTTTTCTTAAACTATTCCTATCTTTTATATGTAAATTTTCACTTTCAAACTTTCATTATCAAAAACAATTTGTGCTTATATATAGTATAATGCAAAATAATGCGTGAATAAGCACAAACCTCCCCAAACCTGTTTGCAGCACTGTCCTCACTGATGTCATCTGTTAAGCTTTAAAAAAACTGTAGACTTGGGAGGAAAAGTTATCAAAGTGGACAAGAAATAATGAAAGTGAAATTCTCTCCCAAACTTATTTTTGGCACATAATTTTGTAAAAATTTTCTTTCAAGAGCCAAAATATACCCCCCCCCACCGAACATGAGTAAAATAGTATTAAGCATTTAAAATGAGGGGGGATAAAGTTATTGGTCAATATAAAGCTTTACAAAGACCAAAGTTCATCACCAACCATTCAAATATTTTATCGATGTAACGCACTGGTTGGTGGAAAATCAGAGATTTGAAGAAGTGGGGCGATAGGTGGCGGTATGGTTTACGTCTCGGTTGATAGAGACGAAACAATAATGGTGAACGGAAACGAGAATGTGAATGATTAGGACTGGTAAGAATAGTCACATTCTCGTATGGGATAAGAAGAAATGATGGTGGTTCAACTTCTTCAGGTGGAGGTTGATTAATCACAAAATCCGTGTCATTTAGGAATGCGAGTTCGTCGGCGAAAATATCTTCGAAACTTTCATCGATGGTCTGATTGAACGTTTCAATGTCAATAAGTGTCGCGCCAGAATTCAACACACTTGATTTGTCAAAAATTTTGGAGATAGGAGACTCGAAAAGCTCATCTACCTCATTCTCAAAAGAGTCTAAATCAAGTTGTCTTTCCAGAATTATCGAACTCGAAATATCGGATTGTGATTCATCAACACTCGCTAAAATTAAAGGATGATTAGAAGAAGAACCAAAGAAAGTGGGTGATGAAATAGGTAAACAAATTGATGTGTCGATTATTGTTGAACCAGATGTGGGAAATGAAGGCTGAATTTTGTTCTGCTTTTCGGTCATACATTTATCATCAATTTCAAGACGCATATGGGGTTCAGGAAGAATAGTTAAAGGTTCGAGATGATGCCCACGGCGAAGTGAAATGACCTGATGAGTTGGTGGGACAAACTCCTGTTGGTTATGGTGCCCTCAAGGCAATTATCGTAATCGCGGGCAGGTGATTATGATGATTGAGGGAGGACCTATACCGGTAGAACAGTCTTACTCGAGATCATAGTATGCTATCTGATTTGTCTTTATCATCACTATTACATGTTGATAGAGCCCATACGATTCTTGCTTGACTACCAGCATTATGATGGCGACCACATACGTGGGAGCTGGTGGTCTATAAGCACATCCTAGTCGTGGGAGTTTCGAGACTGGGCATCGATACTCCAGGGTAGACTAGTGTATATTGATCGAGACCCCGACGAGGGGCGGTGGCCAGGTCTCACAAGCCATTGGTGTTAGTTTGTTCACCTAAGATAGTATACAGGTGCTCATTGGGTTATGAGTACACTGGACGGACTCGCCGGGAACCTGCTAGTTGGTACTATACCTCTTGTCAGATAGCAGTTCCAAGGTGATATGTGTATAGGTTAGTCTGTCGACCGGAGATCGTCATTTGTCTCGTGTGAGTTCCCATCGTGCTTCGATTACTACCCTACCACGGCTCAAAAGAGTCGTGCAAATAGGTTTTAGTTGGGTACAGTCCCGAGCCACTTGGAGGCAGTGAGCGGATTGTCAGGGATTCGACTCTTCCGGTATTGGGGGTTGATGTCACGCAATGCACGGGTGGTCATCACCAGAAATCCTTGGCCAAGGTTGTCGAGAATTACTGATCGAGGATCGGTAGTTTCTCATGTGGTGATGGGTTTCATACCGACACGAATTATCGTGTTATTAGGGGTCTACCTTTATCCACCCCCTAGACTCGATATGCGATACTCTTAGACGAACAAACCGGACTGTACGGATATTGTCACTGTCAGGCTCAGTAGGGGTTCAGGATGAGTTTGCCCGTCGGCCTCCCTTTCGCTCAATACCTGGGTAGCCATTACGTACAGCTAGTGCCATTGACATGCTTGTGGTTAAACCCACCGCCAGTGTATTGACGAGTCTTTAGAGTCCTACACAGAGGGTTTTCACGGTTCGGGCGATATGGTGTAGATGACGTATGTTGGTACATACAGGTGTCCGATTAAGTATGTGTACAGGCTGCATAGACTGTAATCGGACGGTTGATAATACTAGCGGCTTAGGATTAAGCCGGATTACTAAATCATGTTTTGATTTAATACTTTATGTATGTATTTATATTCTAGTATTATTGTTCACTATTCATTTTCTCTCTTGGCTATTCGTATTTTTTTACGAATATGCGTATATGTATTTCAATACGTATACCGAGTTGCATTTCGTATTTATACGGAATAGTTTCTAGAAGATGGACACCTCATTAATTGATTTTCTTTTTAGAAAATCAATTTGGGAAAAGAGGTGGAGGGTGAGTTGGCATGAGCATGGGCATGAGCATGTAGCGAGGTATGGCTTGGAATTGTTTATTGAAAAAAGAGATGAGATATTTTGTGTGCTTGAGAGAGAGGGGGCAGCCACTTCTTGATTTGGCCATGCTCATTTACTTTCTTCTCTTAATTTCTTCACTTGCTTCATGGTTCACTCTATTCTCACTCACTTGGAGAAAATACTTAGCACATTTCTTTAGTTGCTCATGCCACATGTTTCCTCACCTCCTTCATCTTCTTTAGTTTCTCTTTTGAGCAATATGATGAGAGGAAAATTATAATGACACACTCCTACACCCTCCACTCTCCATTGCTAGCAACCTTGGAGCATCGGTTGCCTCGCTTGGCGAGGCTGAAGCTTTCGTCGTTTCCCTCAGGTGGATCATCGTAGATGGATGATGACCGGCAACCAAACTCGATCCGCAACCACTAGGAGCTTGGGATGAAGATTGAAGACCGAAGGACACAGATCAACTCGGTATAACCATTCCTATCTCTTTTATTAGCTTGCTGGTTTAGGGTTTAGGGTAGATCCGGGCATCGGGTTGTAGTAGCGCCAGTTTAGTTAATTTTTATTCCGCATTTGGCCACGGTTTGATGGCTGGGGCGCTGCCGTAACCCAACATGGTATCAGAGCCAACCCGTAAACCCCTTACTAGCTTGTTTAGACGATGTTAAAGTATCAAAATCAAAACAACCCCGAAATGATACCCTGCAGATTCCATTCTCTGTCAATTTTTAATGTCTAAAAAAAATTATTTTAGTAACTGCAGAAGACTATTTGTAAGACCACAAGAGCACACACCAAATACGAATCCATTCCACCTGTTTTCACTCGAGCACATGCTCAAAAAATCCGAGCCGGCCGGCCCTGAGAGGGAGTTAGGACTTCGTATTTTCTGTGTGGTCTGGTCTCTGGTATATTGGTTCAGTGGTATTGCTAGTATTTCCCAGTTTGGATATTTTGTTATCTATTGTTCAGGGGCAATTCTGGGTGTTTCGAAGTCGATAATTTAACATTGTTTAAATGTTTATCAGTACATGCATCTGCGACAGTGAATGTCATTCGAGCGATACAACTCGTCTAATTGCTATATGTTCTTTTAGACGGGTTTGCGAACGTGACATTCACGTTGATGTTCTGTGTTATGCTGTGTTATGGTTGGATCGTCGTGGTGGATAGGTTGGGTACAATGTTAGTACAGTTTAGTTTCATTTGTACATTTGATATTGCGGGGCGAGCGTCCGACATGTGGACTACCGTCACTTCCCGTTTGTATATTATTTGTTTGGGGCACGACCGGGTTGAGGTCGTTGTCATCCTTGTATATTATTTTTTTTCTGTACTAGGATTGCTCTACGGTGGAGTGCACGAATAGACGGGTTCTAGAGGGCAACGGGTCCGCATCTCACGGCATTGAGACGGAGGGGACCTTACACTAGAATTAGTGGGCTATTCGCCGCACTCGTAGGGGGTATAGGTTGACCCACGGAGCGGTGCCCAAGTTACCGGATTCCGTGAAATACTGGGTGGCCATTCACGTTGTTGAAGGGGGTGCCTCACTTCTGGTTTTGGCGGGTAACTTGCCGAGCTCGTAGGGGTCTAGGTTTTCATTGCACATTCTATCCACATGACAGGGAACGTCAGGTCTTATTTGCGGCTCAAGTGAAACCGGGGCTCCAGGATTATCCACCATTCTGTGTTGCTTCTGTGATGTTGCTTTATATCATGCCTGGGATGATTGTTATATATATATATATATATATATATATATACTAGTAAATGTTGTATATGTTTTGCACCCGCACTAGTCCAGTCCCCGCTCTGTCGTTAGTTAAGTAACCTAACGAGTGATGACGGGACCCAGTGGCGAATGCGGATGGCATATACGTACATCATATTTTCATTCTTTTTTGGTGTGATTAATTGATGGGACTACATTGATTCTTATCAATGCAAAGATAAAACAAACCTATATGATGTTGTTGGAACTAAGTTTTTTTAAAAACCGACATTACAGATGTTCTCTTTTGCTTTGCACAGTGGTATTCGGTTATGAATATCCAGCACCTCATTCGACGAGGTAAGGGCCGAGATCCCTTCATCGGGAGTGACCCCTTAAGTAAAAGTTGGCGTCAACATAATAACTTCACTATAGTCGATTATTTTTGCTTTGTATTGTGGTATTCAGTTTGGAATATCCTGCACCTCATTCGACGAGGAAAGTGCCGAGATCCCTTCACCGGGAGTGACCTCTTTAGCAAAAGTTTTCGCCATTATACATTTGTAAAAACCACTTGGTTTCCTTCAACGATATCAAGTTCATTAAGTTAAAGTTTTTTCGCCAAAACCAGCCGTAGCCCTCCGTCATTTCGGATAAGTAGAGCATAATATTCGTGCGGTGTTTGTTGGCCAAAGTCAACGCATCGTGTGCGGTAGCTGTGTGTTGCTTGTCCGTTGCATGGATATGCATTAGTTTAGGACGGTCGTACCACTTTGTTGGCCAAAGTCAAGGGTATGTGCGGGTGGGTCTAAATCAATCAGGACAATGACGGGTAGAACTTGACTTGCGAGTCATGATTTGTTGGCCAAAGTCAAGGTCATAAACCGCTTGGGGTAAAAATCACATCGGGGGTTTTCAAACATACAGGAAACTTTCCAGGCTTGCGCATACCTTCTGGAGTGTGGTAACTTGAGTGGCTTCCAACAAGTTATCATACAATGATTGTTGGATCCCGATTCCTACTGATGAGTAGGTTTACTCCTCGGGTGATTTCAGATGATCCCGACTAATTCTTCTTTTAGGTTTGGAGGAGAATTCGAGGAAACAGTGGGAGCCATCCAGATTAGATAAAGTGATTAACCATTCTTATCTAGGTTAGAGTGCACGCTGGGTGTTTCTCTTCTCTCTCTCTCTGGCAGTGACCATAGCTCGACCCTTAACTAAAACTCATGAACCAAGTTAACCGAACCTTTTTAAAACATTTTTGGATTTTTGGAATGTCACGGTGTCGCAGATATTATTGCCACTTCTATATCACCTTTGCATTTCTACAGAACACCCCGTATCACTACGAACATCCACTCCTATTGGATAAATCCATCATATAGTTACATACGAACTCGAAGGAACTTGTTCCAGATTCGAGGATGGATTATGGTTCTGGAGAGATTGAATAGGATTATTCGGTTGTCTTTTCTCTTTACCTTCTTTCTGGTTGTGAGGGCTCCTAGGATTAGAAGAGGGTACACCTATTGAGCTTATTGGATAGTCTTCCTCCAGACCATAGGTAGGTGCTGAATGGTGGGGAAGGAAAAAAACCAATTAGCCTAAAGGTGGTGTAAAGAAGGTAATAAGTAAAGACATATAAAGAGATTAGAATAACGGCAAAGAAAATTGCGACTGCTATCATTCACGAAAAAACCGTGTATACCCCTGCCACTCCCATATCCACTTGGGATTTCTCCTGAACACTTTGTATCACTACGAACGTCCATAATGCTTGGACATGCCATCATATAGTTACATACGAAATCGAAGGAATTTGTTCCAGATTCGAGGATGGTTTCCGGTTCAGGAGAAAAAGAATATGATTATTCAGATGTCTTTTCCCATTACCTTCTCTCGGGTTGCGAAGGCTCCTGGCATAAGGCGTGTACACCTATTACGCTTATTGGATAGTCTTCTTCCAAACCTTAGGCTGGTGCTGAAGGGTAGGGAAGGAAGAAAACCAATTAGCCTAAAGAAGCTGTACAGAAGGTAATAAATAAAGACATAAAAAAGGGATTGGAGTGAGGGCAAGGAAATATACGGTTACTGTCATGAATCAGGATAGTGGAAGAGGCGTTACTAGGAATACCAGGTTAACCCCTTCGAAACATTTTCTTGTTTCAGTCTGACTGTGCGATGTTAATTGAAAACTGTTTTCCCAATTGGAATCTAACTCCAGGGTATGTATTTACCATATCAGTTTCTCGTATCTGTATGTTATTACAGATGGTGAGTGGGAGTAAGATATTGGGAATCGGGTGATTATATCCTCATTATATCAGAATTCGTTGTAAATGGTGATATTTGAGGAAATCGCCTGGGTTTTTGCTGGATGGCAAATTTTTTGTTTTGAATATTCGTAGTTATGCACCAGTTTCAAACTGATATATACGTTTATTTTCTAAAGTGAGATATAACTTTTTGAAATTATGTCTGTGACATTTAGCTATATCAGTTGATGGTTAGGTAAGGTGCATTCAACAGCGGTGTAATTCTTCTTAACCATAGTACAATTTTCAACCTACGACGCATAAGGTTTGAGTTATTGTACTCAGGGGACTTGTACAAAGTATTGTATGTTGTGCAGTGTCCATTAGGACAATGGGGTTGGTACTCGTACTACATTCTGTTTACTCATGACTTCTCCAGTTCTAGACCAGCATTTCATTGAAATACAAGGTCCAGATTTTGAGATGTTATCGGTATAAGAATAAAGAAGAGAACCATTTGTTATTAGTATCAGGATTCTTCGAGGTAGTCGAAGATGTAGATACTTGTGTTTGGTATTCCGTTGATATTAATGGTTTTGAGAACTTGCTTCTCTTTCAGGTTACTCATATATGGATGCACTCCTAGATGAGTAATGCTGATTGGCCTCTTTCCATTTGGTTGATATGCACTGGAGACAGCTGCCTGATTTTGAATATGGTTCCAATTAAATTAGTGCTTTTGTTTCTATATTGGATATATATAGAATCAATTTATATCTTAACGATGTTAAGGTATAGGGAGTTGTCCGGCTGATACTTAAAACCAGAATCCGGATAAATTCGAGGCACGTTTCAGTAATGGCAGTTTGTGGGTTATCCCGGGCTTTGACGAGGGTTAACTTTCTACCATCAGGAAGATCAATAGTGATATTGTTCTTGACTCGCCACAATTTTAGTAAAATGGATTTTTTCAGTAAACAAAAGTGGGAGTATGGTAGAACTGGAAGTGATTCCAGAACCACAAACGATCACTGAAGATCTAATAGAACTTGAGGATTCAATTCGTTTTGACATTCCATTAGCACTCCGCGGATTTGGTGGGTAACCTGAGGGACCCGAGAGGTACTTCGGTCTTCTCAGAGATGGTGACAGGGAGGTTCTTGTTTACCCAGACTTTCCATTGCTGTTGTTCTAGACTATAAGACCCGGCAGGAGGATGAGTATAGCGTCGTTCTAAACTAGCTTTAGAAGTGCACTTGTATATGACTCTGCTAGAGGGTTACTATAGTTAGTGGGAGCAGCGGAAGCATAGTGGGCAAGTAGCTTATGTCTATTTATAGACTAAAGCAGGTATAGCGGAAATAGATCATCTATTTTTGATGTGATAGTCATAGGCTTTGACCTCATCAGAATAGGAGATGGATCTGGTAAAAAGGTAGCAGGGTGTGATGTCCTGGTATTTGGGATGGCATGCACTTTATAGGAAGTGAAATTCCTATACTACGACCGGTTATACTGTGGTTGTCACACAGTTGTTTCTCCACATAGGACATGGATATAACATCAGGGTTTCTGGTTACTAGATTTATGGTTTTAGATCTAGATTTGGGAAGTGTCCCAATTTGGGTACTTGACACTATTCTAAAGTGTTTTAGAATGGACGACTCCTGGCATGGTGGTGTACCTACAGGTGATGGAGTCACCCTCTCTAAAGGTGTCTTACAGACTAAAGGGAAGAGGGATCTGCATGATTAGCATATCACTTGCTTAGACAATTGAGTTAATCATGAAATGTCAAGTACCACACCACATGTTGTTTTTGCACTAGCTGTAATAAACATATATTAATCCAATCATGGAGAAATGTAGGGAAGCGGTCTATGAACATAAATGGATGTTCTAGGGATATGGTAACGGCAGCCTCCTTCAGGAGACGGTTATCATTTCAGGCTTCCAAGGTGACCTGGATGACATAGTGGCTGTCTGAGTTATTGTTTTTCCCTCTTCTGAGGGACAGTATGCTGGACAGGTGGTCCAAGCATATACTGAGGAAGGCATGGCGCAGGATACTGATTAAATTCAGTGGATGATACAGTCTAAGAATTTTGCTGGATTTAGAGTTCATTTGTGAACTGGGTCCCATCAGATATCCAGACATATTCTAAGACAAGGTATTGCTCATTTCGGGAGACAGTTTTCTCCGCGAAGTTGAGATATAGAGAGATACAGATAGAAACACTGGTGCGGATCCACTCATTGAGGCTATTTCTCGAACACAATAGTTTCACAAACAAGCTTTACGAAACTGCTTAGTAGAGAAGTTTGGTGTTCGGTATCACACGAGCTGTGAGTATGCGACACCGCAATAATTGGCCTTAAGTGCAAGTAGGAGATTGTTGGCTATGGTGCCCTCAAGGCAATTATCGTAGTCGCAGGCAGGTGATTATGATGATTGGGGGAGGACCTATACCGGTAGAACAGTCATACTCGAGATGATAGTATGCTATATGGTTTGTCTTTATCATCACTATTACATGTTGATAGAGCCCATAGGATTCTTTCTTTACTACCAGCATTATGATGGCGATCATATACGTGGGAGCTGGTGGTCTATAAGCAAATCCTTAAATGTCCCTAGTCGTGGGAGTTTCGAGACTGGGCATCGATACTCCAGAGTAGACTAGTGTATACTGATCGAGACCCCGACGAGTGGCGGTGGCCAGGTCTCACAAGCCATTGGTGTTAGTTTGTTCACCTAAGATATTATACAGGTGCTCATTGGGTTATGAGTACACTGGACGGACTCGCCGGGAAGCTTCTACTTGGTACTATACCTATTGTCAAATAGCAGTTCCCAGGTGACATGTGTACAGGTTAGTCTGTCGACCTGAGATCGTCATTTGTCTCATATGAGTTCCCATCGTGCTTTGATTACTACCCTACCACGGCTCAAAGGAGTCGTGCAAACAGGTTTTAGTTGGGTACAGTTTCGAGCCACATGGAGGCAGTGAGCGGATTGTCGGGGATTCGTCTCTCCCGGTATTGGGGGTTGATGTCGCGCAGTGTATGGGTGGCCATCACTACAAATTCTTGGCCAAGGTAGTCGAGAATTACTGATATAGGATCAGTAGTTTCTTATGTGGTGATGAGTTTCATACCGACACGAATTATCGCGTTATTATGGGTCTGCCTTTATCCACCCCCCTAGACTCGATATGCGATACTCTTAGACAAACAGACCGGACTGTACGGATATTGTCACTGTCAGGCTCTGTAGGGGTTCAGGATGAGTTTGCTCGTTGGCCTCCCTTTCGCTCAATACCTGGGTAGCCATTACGTACAGCTAGTGCCGCTGACGTGCTTGTGGTTAAACCCACTACCAGCGTATTGACGAGTCTTTAGAGTCCCACATAGAGGGTTTTCACGGTTCAGGCGATATGGGCTAGATGACGTATGTTGGTACATATAGGTGTCCGATTAAGTATGTGTACAGGCTGCACAGACTTTAATCGGACGATTGATAGTACTAGCGGCTTAGAATTAAGCCGGATTATTAAATCAGGTTTTGGTTTAATAATTTATATATGTATTTATATTCTAGTATTATTATTCACTATTCATTTTCTCTCTTGGCTATTCGTAATTTTGTATGAATACGTGTATATGTATTTCAATACGTATACTGCGTTGCATTCCGTATTTATACGGAATAGTTTCTAGAAAATGGCCACCTCATTAATTGATTTTCTTTTTAGAAAATCAATTTGGGAAATGAGGTGGAGGGTGAGTTGGCATGAGCATGGGCTTAAGCATGTAGAGAGGTATGGCTTGGAATTGTTTATTGAAAAAAGATATGAGATATTTTGTGTGCATGAGAGAGGGGGCAGCCACTTCTTGATTTGGCCATATTCATTTCTTTTCTTCTCTTAATTTCTTCACTTGCTGCATGGTTCACTCTATTCTCACTCACTTTGAGAAAATACTTAGCACAGTTCTTTAGTTGCTTATGCCACGTGTTTCCTCACCTCTTTCATCTTCTTGAGTTTCGCTTTTGAGCTTTATGATGAGAGGAAAATTATAGTGACACACTCCTGCACCTCCACTCTCCATTGCTTGCAACCTTGGAGTATCGGTTGCCTCGCTTGGCGAGGCTGAAGCTTTCGCCGTTTCCCTCAGGTGGATCATTGTAGATGGAGGAAGACCGACAACCAAACTCGATCCGTAGCCACTAGGAGCTTGGGATGAAGATTGAAGACCGAAGGACACGGATCAACTCGGTATAACCATTCCTATCTATTTTATTAGCTTGCTAGTTTATGGTTTAGGGTAGATCCGGGCATCGGGTTGTGGTTGCGCCAGTTTAGTTAATTCTTGTTCCGCATTTGGCCACGGTTTGATGGCCGGGGCACTGCCGTAACCCCAACAACTCATCCAAAATTTCGGGTTCATCATCCAATATATCCCCAATGTCAATATCCTCAATCAAGTGAAGGTTAAAATTCTCGGATACCTCATCAAAAGTATTGTTTTCAATTAAGTTAGGTTCTAGAGTGGAGGTGTATAGATCACAAGGATTGGGTGTGGCTTCACTTGAAATGGATCCTTCACAATCGGGTGAATCAAACACTACAAAGTTACACAACTCATCAAATATTCTATCTTCAATTGGTGAATCATTTGGTGTACTCGATAGATCTGTGAAACTGGAGTTGTGGATTTCAATTTAGGATGGGAAGGTTTAATTTGGATGGGTGTACCGCTCTCTCTCACTACCAGAATTCTCGATTTGTCCTATGGCCGTATCATAAGTTGGAAAATTTTGAGCTGGCTCGAAATTAGTTGCTCGTTCGTTTTGTTATATGAGGGCGGCCATGCACTCATTCAATTCCTCTATGGCGTAGCGCGACACGACCCGATATTCTTCCGCGGTCCGTTCAAGACAAGACATGGGTCGGTATGGGGTTTCAACAAAAGATTGAAATTCTTGTGGATAAGTAAAACTTCCGAATGACTGATTAGAAGGAATGTCTAGAGAAGGTGTAAAAGTCGGGTAGGATTGATATGAATCGAATTGTTCTGAAAATTGGGAAGGAGTAGGATCAATATTGTGATAAGAAGAATATTGATATTGGTTGGCTGGTTGGCTACTGTCAACAGATGTCATATACGCCACAAACCGAGTAGTAAAATCTTCTTTAGAAAGTGTTAGTGTTTGTTGTCCTAACGGTTTGACCGGATTGAAACTTTGGCCGTTAGTCCTCGCTATATACTCAGCGATGGACATGCGTTTAGGAGTTTCCTCACACGCGTTAGATGGAGTATCAACATAAGAAGATGTAGAATTTTGATGCGGTTGATAGTACCTGGAGTGAGGGGGCCAGCTGTTTCTTTCCGCTTGCTCTATCTGATCTCTTAAAGACATGGTAGAGTCGGATGGTATACCGAAGCGATTACGATAACAAATAATATCTGGTTCTGGATAGCAAAGCTCAGCAGAAGTTCATTTATTTGGGTTACCCATTATAAGAAGGTGAAAAGATTTAAGCTCTATTTGGATTGTTTTGATTTGAAAGTGAGACTTGAGGGTTGACTCAACAAATCACAAAATGCATAAGCAAACCCTAGAACTAAGGTTACCTAGGTCAAGCACTAGACCGCTCCTAGACTTCGAAAGGACAAGCTGCATGATCAATCCTCTATCACCTCTTTATAACTCTTGTGGCCAGGTATGTGGGAGGTATCCTCTATACGAATCACCAAAAATAGCGGGCTTAATTAAGTAACCACTTACCTAGACACATTTGCCTAGACACCACAAAAGAAATGCGGATAAGCGATTGATTACCCACGACCTTCATCTGTCTTAAATGAGTGCGACGGTCCTTAGAGTCTTGGTCTAGATATTTTTTAATTAATGTAGGGTGATGCATATGCACGTTTTGTGATTTGTAGGGCCTAGGAAGGGTGATGAAATCCCCACCTAATCTGTATTGTGGTCTTTCCCCTTAAATTCCATATTAAAATATGCAAAAACAACCCTAAAAAAAATACGCAAAAAGATTTTTAAGCGGCAATATTTTACAAAGAATCCTGCAGAAAATATATTATTGGATTTTCAGAGGAGAGAGAAAGATGTAAAGAAGATACCAGAGGAATTTGGGGGCAAAATTCCCAAACTCCGCCGCAGTTCCGCCGCAAAAAGCCCCTTAGTGCCGCGGTTCTGCCACGTTTGGTTGTGTTCTTCTGCTGAAATTTCTTCTGTGCACCTCTATACTCCTCTGGTCTTTGATAATAGTCTCTGAAACTTTATCTCCTCGCTACAGTGACTCCAGATATCCTCGCAAAAATCGCACATTAATCGTTAAATATGCAAGATGCGGTTTTGTTTTTATTTTATGATATAGATCGAATAAGAATTCAACACGAATAGAAAGAAAAAATATTACGCACGTACCCCCGGTAATGGTACCATTTGATTGGTTGTGAAAAAGTGTTTGTAGAATAACCGCAATCAATAACGGTATCGCGTGTAGCTAGCCGAGATGAGTACGGGTCGTCCTCAGGAATATGTGGAATCTTTCAATCTTACTTTAGACGTGTTGATTAGAAAAGAGGAAGAAGAATAGATAATAGTGAAGAATATTTATAGATTCTAGATATATGTTAAACACGGATGCAGAATATATATCTAGTTTAAAGACGGATGTAGATTTTATATCAAAAGAGGGCTTGTAGGGTTCGTTAGGATTTAGTAGTCATTGATGACTAATAAAGATGACTCCTTTTATCTATTGATAGAATTAAAACTAGATAGATAGTGATGAATGAGGATTAAGGTTCTTGGAAGAAACTAGGGTTTCCGCTCTATTGACCCTTGTCCATTCATTGATCTCTATTCAGGTCTAGCCCTTAACAAAATAATTGTTAATCTGATCTCAAATCGCGGTCAAGACTATCAATAAATTGATAGCGCGCCCGATAAGGATGTTAACGATTCTTTTGCTAAAGTTTATAAACTTCATAAGACTTAAAAGAAGTTAAAGTATTTTCTCATCCATTGTTCTACCCTAATCCTACGAACCCTATCAAGCGGAGAATTACTAGCGCATGATGGAGATAGAAGAAGAAGAACGGATAGAGATCATGATGTAAATACAGAAAATAAATGCAAACTAATTAATCTAATGATATGCCTTTATCAATCAACTTCACAAGTACAAAGCCTTCAAGTTTAGATTACAAGAGGAAGAAGATGTTGCTCTCGATCTCTGCCTTGAAGGAAGTAAATGCTCCGTCGAACTCACGTCGCCTTATCACGTCGAATCGCAGACCTGTCTTGGATCACTTGTTCTTTGACGGTGATTTGCTTCATGTAAAAGATTGATGATTTCTAGCTTTAACCATCGGTCCTTTATATAGCCCTAAAGCCAGAAACTATAGATCCACAGAATTAGGGTTTGTTATTGAAAATCTAACATGAAAATCTCAAACCCTAATTCCCCAATCAAACTGCGGATCCACCGCAATAATGGGCTTTTGGCCGTGCAACCACGGCCTTTTGGTGGCATCTTGGCTTCAAAACTCTGGGGCTGCTTCGATGTGACACATGGAGATATATTTAATGTCTGGAACATGAAAATATTTCCTGAGTCTCTGCTAGTATTGATTCTTCGATTTTATTTAACTTCATCGGCAGATTTTTGATTCCCGATATCTCAATATCTCGATCTCCTGACCTGAGGTAAAGCTTGCACAATATCTCAAAGAATAATGTTAGTAATATTTGGTATTTTTGAGATATTATCCTAACCATTTTATATGATATTATATTTTAAGAATATTGATTAAGGATATTTGATATGATATGCATTTTTAAATTATGAAAATATTATATGCATATATTTTCCTTCATAATATTAATTATAATATATAAACATATGAAAATTGTATTTTACAGATAAACCCTCATTTGTGTCATATTTATAATAAACACCTTTAGATATTTAAGAAAAGTAAGGAAAATGTCATATCAAAAGTGCGATATTTTCAACTGAACACCCCGTCTAATTGATCATATAGAAATTAGATGACGTTAACAACACATCCACACACGCAAACAAAGTCACGAGATTATAATTCCAAAACATAATAAGCATACATCCCAAATATACCAAGGGATCAAAAACCAAATGCACTAAACATCCAAAAAATCGAGTTTTGAGCTGATTCGGAAGTCCGAATCAAAAAGAAACGCGCCCGAACCTTTACAGGGTGTAAGAGCATGAAATTAACTTTCAATTATGGGGCCTAAGGGGGTACACCTCGGGCAGAGCTATGCGTTCTACCTCGTCCTATTTGTTCTACTTACCGCAATCAAGACGATGTCGCTTTGCAGCTAGCCGGTTGAGCACGGGTCGATCCACAGGGAGATGGTTGTATGTCTATTCTTGTCTTAGATGAGTCAATAAAGAATGTATATGTGTTTGTTCAAAACTATCCTAAGTGTTCGTATTTATATTCACGTAAGCTTGTTAGGGTTAAGGTTGGTTAGTAGAGTTAGGATTAGTCTTGTGCTTTTCTTTTTCCAATCTTAAAATGAAGTTGGGATAAAAGAAAGTAGCAGAGATTAGGAGGACATAGGAATGGGATTTGCAAGTTTAAGCAAGCTTTCCAACGCTAAATCCATTCCTAGTGCCCCTTGTCCTTCCGCTACGTGCGCTTATTTTCAACCCTCGGCCAAACACCCGCAACCATGTATCCAATTAAGTCACAACTACATGTCATGTTGTAGTGCGCCGAAAAGACTTCTCGACTTAGGTCGCGGCTATATGTCACGTATAGCACACCTAAGTGAGGGGGTTGCGTTTGTTTGGTCTTGGTTCGTTTTAGGATGTTTGGAGAAGAGAAGCACAAGGGATTTTTCCGTCCCTCATACTAACCTTTCTTAGCCCCTAACAAGTGGAAATTATTCACACATGAAAATAAAAACAAAGCAAGAAGGAAGCAAAGAAAGAAAGGAAAAATACGGTTTATAAAGATGCAATCAAACTACTTGGGTTCTCACCTAAGCAAGGAACTCCATCGAGTATAATGGCTTGAAAATACGGATAAAAAGAGAAGAAAAATAAAACTGTAGGATTGCTTGGCACGACAGCAAGGGTTCGGGAGGCATCGTTCATGCCATTTTCAAAAATTTGCCGTACAAAACAATCCTAACCCTAGAATCATAACTAGTGATTTAGACGAAACATAGTGTAAGCTACTTTACAATTAAGTGAACTAGGAATACAACCTTTGTAGACCGGTCCTTCACTTCAATATCTCCTTGTAGTAGTTCCTTCGCTCCAAGGAGTGATCTTGCGGACTCTAGAGTGGCTCCACAAGAAGAAAGCAACGAGCTTGCACGAAGTCTTCGAGGCCGAAGATGATCTATGTCGAGGAGACACTAACCCAAGGTACCTCTTCACTAATATAGGATTAGTAAAGCTAACACCCTATACTAAAGTGCTAATCTAGTAAAGGGTGATGAAGTAGGATTTTTGCTCACTTTAGAATTGATTTTCTCACTATTTTTATCACCTCTCATAAAACCTAGAGAGCTCTCTCTCAAGTGAAGAGGAAGAAGAAGCAAATAATAGATGAGAGAGTGAAAATGCAACCATGGGTGAGAAAATATCTAATATATCTCATGTAGAGACTTAACCATGAGTTTAGATAATGGTTGGGTTAACAAATATCCAGTATAACACAAAACTAGTGGACTAGTGAATGGAACTCCAAGCTTCTGCAAACTTCATGCCATGTGACCATTTTCCAACTAATAATTGATTTACACTAAATAAATAAACCCTTCATTATCATTAGTATGGTGTAAGTCTCATACACCCATGTTGCATGTATCATCAACCATGACACATAATGAAAACACAATTAATATATATCACATATATATTAAGTGTGCACATGTGAGAAAAAGAAATGCCTAACTGAGCTAATATTAGTTAATGTAAATTAATATATCAAATATATAATGATACATTAAATCATTAAATCAACACTTGATTTAATTATCCGATTATATCTCATATGACCGACTAATATTATTTGTATCAACTTATCGAATGAACACTTAATTCGATAATCCGGTTATATCTCATATAACCGACCGATACTGTATCGACTTATCGAATCAACATTTGATTCGATAACCCGGATATGTCATATAACCTATCGATACCTTATATCGCGAGAATAGAATACGGTATCACATACTCGTATTAATCTCGGTCCCGCACATATCACATATGTGCTCCTACTTCGTTTTACCTGAGCAAGTAAAATCTCTGTGTAGGACTCTAAAGACTCGTCAATACGCCGACGGTAGGTGATGATCACATCAAGCACCCACAAGCCGCCAGCGGTACTAGCTGGACGTAACGGCTACCCGGGTATTGAGCGATCAGATGATCAACAAGCAAGCCTGCTTTTACTCCAGTAAAAACCTATCAGTAACACTACCATACAGTCTGGTCTCTTCGTATGATATGTCGCATATCCAGTATAGGGGGTGGTAAACGTCAGACCCCAATAACCGATAAGTCGTGCCGATATGAGGCTCATAATGGGGTGAGAAACTACTGATAACACTTATCAGTAAATCTCTGTATCAGCCCTGGCCAGGTACTTTCCTGTTATGGCTAATCGAGCACAGCGCAACATCAACCCCCAATAACGAGAGAGATGAATCCCCTCCCATCACTCATTGCCTCCATGTGATTCGGGACTGTGCCCAAAAGCCACCATTTTTCACGTTCTCTTGAACGTGGTAAGGTGGAAATCAAAGCAAAGTGGGAATCACACAAGACTCTATAACGATCTCGGGTCTACAGACTAACCTGTACCAGTGTCATCAGAGAACTGCTATCTGACTATAGGTATAATACCAACTACGAGTTCTCGGCGAGTCCGTTCAGTGTACCCAGTCTCCACTGAGCACCCATATACCATCTTTGATGTCAAACACCAATGGATGTGGGATCATCCATCGCCAATCATATGGGTCAAGATGCGTATACGCTAGTCTACTCAGGAATTGTAAGTCCACGGTAGCGCCCCGGCCGTCTAACAGACGCCAAATGCGGAACAAAAACTTTTACAACTGGCGCTATCGTGTACTATAACCCGGATCTGCCATTAAAGCTAAACTAACAAATTACAAAGTGGGTAGAAATGTTATACCGAACGATCTGAGTCCTTCGGTCTTCAACCATCATCCCACGCTTTGTTGCGGCTGCTCCGATCTTCTGAATCTCCAGTCTCCTCGTCTAGGTGGCACCACGTCGACGGATCTTTAAACGGGCTCCCCTCTCTAAACCGAGGCAACTCGATCATCAAGTTTGCTAAAAGAGATGACCAAGATTGATGTAGAGAATGAGTATAACACTTTGTCTCGCTTCTTCCAAAGCTATGGACGAACGGTTAATGAAGTTGCCATTTGGATCGGATGAAATTGGGAAATGAGTATATTAATTTCCATGAACCAAATACTTGCATCTTTTTCAAATCAACAACCATCTTCATTTCAAAGAAAGGCCGACCAATATATCATGAGGAGGGATGTGAGTGTGGGAACTAGTGAGGGTGACCATAAGCAAGGATACTTATCACTTCATTAAAGAAAGAATGACTCACAAATGACACCTTGCATAAACACATTTAATGCAAGAATGAGTCATTAACCTAGTCACCATTCTATTAATGCAAATGAATGAGTCACAATCCTAGTCACTAATCTAGAAGCTTCCACACACATGACTCACCCTGATGAGGAAAAGATAAATCCGTATTAAACCGAATGTTTAATACGGATGATAGAAAACTGGAAACTGGCAACTTCCAAAAGCGATCCTGAAACGAATTTGAGGATAACCCCGTAATGGTATAAACATACGCGCATTTGTATTACGACCGAATACAAATGCAACTGAGACAAAGATATTATATCTACACAGTATAATACTCGGATCCGGCTTAAACCAAAGCCTACCAGTATTATCTGCCTGAAATATGACACGTGCGTAAACGCACGTGCAATTTCCGAACCCTGCCATAAAACCATACGGCCTTTACAACGTTTCGCCCGAACTTGGGAAACTGTCTGTGGGGGACTCTAATGACTCATCAACACACTGGCACTGGGTATAATCTCTAGCACGTCAGATGTACAAGCTGTACGTAACGGTTGCCTATGTATTGATTGGAAGGGAAGCTGACGAGCGAACTCATCCAGAAACCCTACTGAGCCTGACAGTGACAATATCCATACAGTCCGGTCCGTTCGTCTAAAGAGTATCGCATATCGAGTCTAGGGGGTGGATAAAGTCAGACCCCTAATAACGCGATAATTCGTGTCGGTATGAAGCACATCACCTCCTGAGAAATTACTGATCCAAATCAGTAATTCTCCACTACATCGGCCGAGGATTTCTTGTGATGGCCACCCGTGCACTGTGCGACATCAACCCCCAATACCGGGAGAGAGGAATCCCCGACGATCCGCTCACTGCCTCCATGTGGCTCGGGACTGTTCCTAACTAAAATCTGTTTGCACGTCTCCTTTGAGCGTGGTAGGGCAGTAATCAAAGCACAGTGGGAACTCGCACGAGACAAATGACGATCTCAGGTCGACAAACTAACCTATCCACATGTCACCAGGGAACTGCTATCTGACGATATGTATAATACCAACTAGCATGTTCCCGGCGAGTCCTGTCCGGTGTACTCATAACCCAATGAGCACCTGTATACATCTTAGGTGATCCAACTGACACCAGTGGCTTCTGAGACCGGCCACCGCCCCTCGTCGGGGTCTCGACTGTATACACTAGTCTACTCTGGAGTATCGATGCTCTGTCTCGAAACTCCCACGACTAGGGACACTTTTAAGGATGTGCTTATAGACCCCAGCTCCCACGTATATGATCACCATCATACTGCTGGCAGTCAAGCAAGAATCCTATGGGCTCTATCATCATGCAATAGTGAACTAAAGCATGTATACGATGAAAATGACAAACCAGATAGCATACTATCATCTCGAGTAAGACAGTCATATCGGTATAGGTCCTCCCTCAATCATTGCAATCACGTGCCTGCGATCCAATAATTGACTTTGAGGGCACCATATCCAAAAATCTCCCACTTGCACTTAAGGCTAATTATTGCGATGTCGCATACTCACAGCCCGTATGATACCGAACATCCAACTTCTCTACTAATCAGTTTCACAAAGCTCGTTTGTAAAACTATTGTGTTCGAGAAATAGCCTCAGTGAGTGGATCCGCCCTGATGTTTCTTTCTATGTCTCTCTTAATCTCAAGCTCACGGAGAAAGCCATCTCCAGAATTGAGTAATACATGTCTTAGAGTATGTCTGGATATCTGATAGGACCTAGTTCATAAATGAACTCCAAATCCAAACTTCTTAGACTGTATCGATGACTGAACCTAATCAGTATCCAGCACCATGCCTTGCACAGTATCCTCTTGGACAAACCGTACATAATACTGTCCCTCGTTAGAGGGAAAACTAAAACTCTGACAATCACTCTGTCGTCCATGTCATCTTTGAAGCCTGGAATGATAACCGTCTCCCCGAAGGAGGCTGCCGTTATCAAATCCTTAGAAGATGCACTTATGTTCTAAAACTGCTTCCTTATGTTTCTTCAGGATTGGATTAATAAACTTATCGTATCTAGTGCAAAAACAACATCTGGTGTGGTACTTGACATCTCACGATCGACTCAATTGCCTAAGCAAGTGATCTGCCAATCATGCACATCCCTCTCCCCTTTAGTCTGTAAGACACCTTTAGAGAGGGTGACTCCATCACCTGCAGGTACACCACCATGCCAGGAGTCATCTATTCTAAAATACTATTAGGATACTGTCAAAGTACCCACATTGGGAAACTGCCCAAATCTAGATCTAAAACCATAGATCTAGTAACCAGAATGTTAGATATTATATCCATATCCTGTGTGAAGAAACAACTGTGTGACTACCACAGTATAACCGATCGTAGTATAGGAATTTTACATCCTACTCTGTGTATGTCATCCAAATACCAGGACATCACACCCTACTACCTCCTTAACAGATCCCCTATTCTGATGAAGGTAAACCCATGATTGTCACATCAAAAATAGATGATCTTATCTCCGCTATCTTTGCTCAAGCATATAAATAGACATAAGCTACTTGCCCACTATGCTTCCGCTGCTCCCACTGACTACGACAACCCTCTGGCAGAATAATATATACGCCCACTTCTAAAGCTAGTTTAGAACAACGCTATACTTAACCTCCTGCCGAGTCTTATAGCCTGGAACAACAGTAGTGTCGAGTCTGGGTAAACAAGAACCTCCCTGTCGCCGTCCTTGAGGCTACCGGAGTACCTCTCGGGTGTCTGAGGTTACTCACCATATCTGCGGAGTGGCTATTGGAATGTCAAACCTTATTGAATATATAGGTCCTATTAAATTTTCCGTAATCGTTTGCTGTTCTGGAATCACTTCCAGTTCTACCATACTCCCACTACTATTTTCTGAAAAATCCATTTTACTAAAATTGTGGCGAGTCACGAACAATATCACTATTGATCTTCCAGATGGTGGTAAATCAACCCTCGTCAAAGCCAGGGTCAACCTACAAACTGCCATTACAGAAACATGCCTTGAGTTATCCAGTGTCTGGTTTTAAGCATAAGCTGGACAACTCACTGTACCTTAACATCGTTAAGATATGAACTATTCTATATTCAATATAGAAACCTTTGGCACTTATTTAATTGGAACCAGATTCTAATCATGCAGCTGTCTCCATTGCATATCAACTTTAATGGAGAGAGGCTAACAGCATTACTCAACTTAGGAATCCATCCAATTATGAGTAACCTGAAAGAGAAACAAGTTTCTCAAAACCATTACTTTCATCTGAATACCAATCACAAGAATCTACATCTTCGATCTCTTTGAAGAATCCCGATACTTGTGACACCTAGTTCTCTACTTTATTTTTATACCCATAACTTCTCAAAAGTTAGACCTTGTATTTCGACGAAACACTTGTCTAAAAACTAGAGAAGTCATAAGTAAACAGAACATAGTACGAAGACCTACCCCTTTGTCCCGACGGACACTGGACAACATACAATACTCTGTATAAGTCCGCTGAGTTGAATAACTCAAAACCTGTGAATCGTAGGTTGAAAACTGTACCTAGTCGATTTCCTCAAATATCACCAATTACAATGAATTCCGATATAATGAGGATGATCTCCTAATTCCCAATAACTTACTCCCACTCATCATCTGTAAAAGCATACAGATATGAGAATGAAACCTGGTAAATACATACCCTGGAGTAAGTATCTAATCGGGGAAACAGTTTTCTTTTAACAATGCACTGAAACATGAAAATGTTTTGTATGGGTATTCTGGTATTCATAGTAATGCCTCTTCCATAATCCAATTCATGACTTTAACCGTATATTTCTTTGCCATCTTTCCAAATCCCTTTATTTGTCTTTATTCGTTACCTTCTGTACAACATCGTTAGGCTAAGTGGTTTTCTTCCTTCCCTACCGTTCGGTACCAGCCTATGGTTTGGAAGAAGACTATCCAGTAAGCATAATAGGTGTATCCTCCTAATCCAAGGAGTACTCGCAACTTGAGAGAAGGTGATGATAAAAGACAACTGAATAATACCTTATTCAATTTCTCCCGAACTGGGAAAAAGCAAAAGTGAAATAGAAGTGGCGATGAAGTACGCTGTTTGGTCGTGAATGATAGCAGTCGCAATTTACTTTGCCCTCTTTCTAATCCTTTTATTTTGTCTTTAGTTATTACCTTTTGTACACCCTACTTAGGCTAATTGGTTTTCTTCATTCCCTACCTTTCAGCACCTGCCTATGATTTGGAATAAGACTATCCAATAAGCGTAATAGGTGTACCCTCCTAAACCAAGGAGCCCTCGCTGTTGGATATAGGTATGCCCTAGAGGCCATCATGTGATAGTGGATGTATTTATACTTGTATATATATATATTCAGTGTACATTCTTGCTCGACATGATAGTATGCTATCTGGTTCTACTTTATCTGACATGTTGATTTGATCATGCCTTTATTCATTCATACATGCTGAAAAAGCCCTGAGGATATCGGCTTGACTACAGTGATTATGATAGAGATCATACTAGTGGGACATCTGTAGTTTATAAGCATATCCTGAAATGTCCCTAGTCGGAGGTTTATCGAGACGGGGCATCGATATACCAGAGTAGACTAGCGTATATGATACTAGACCCATGCGATGGGCGATGGATGTTCCCACATTCATCGATGTTTGACATCAAGATCATATACGGGTGCTCAGTGATGACTGGGTACACAGGACGGACTCACCGAGAACTCCTCTATGGAATTATATCTATCGTCGGATAGCAGTTCTCAAGTGACACTGGTACAGGTTAGTCTGTAGACCCGAGATTGTCATAGAGTCTTGTGTGTTCTCCCACTGTACTTTGATTGCCACCCTACCACGGCTCTACTGAGTCGTGCAAACAGGTGGCCGTTGGGTACAGTCCAGAGACACACGAAGGCGATGAGCGATAGGAGGGGTTTCGTCTCTCCCGGTATTGGGAGTTGATGTTGTGCTGTGCCCGACTGGTTTTATCAGTAAGTCCCTGGCCAGGGCTGCTGAGATCTGCTGATAAGTGTTATTAGTAGTTTCTCAATTTGTTATAGACCATTCACCGGCACGACTTATTGAGTTATTGGGGTCGACGTGACCATCCCTAGGCTCGATATGCAGCATATCTGACGAAGAGACCGGACTGTACGGTAGTGTTTCCGGTTGGCTCGACGGGAGTTGTAGCAGGTTCGCTTGTTTTCTTCTGATCGCTCAATACCCGGGTGGCCGTTACGTTTAGCTGACCACTTGCGGCTTGGGGGTGCTTGATATGATCATCACCCACTACCGACGTATTGACGAGTCTTAGAGTCCCACAAAGGAGTTACCTAGACCAGGCGAAACGTTGTGGTGCACGTATGCGTTATGCGCATGGACCCGATTAAAATGCGCGTATAGGATACCGTATATTGATCGGGCGGCTTGCTTTTGGTGGAGTCATATGTGATATGGACGGATTGATAAATCAAGTATTGATTTATCATTTAACCATTAGTTTTCTCACTTAAAACCTTTTCTTGTATATGATGGATGTATGCATGCATGTATGCTTTTCTTTCTTTCTTTCTAGTTTCATGCACATATGGATGTGCATACAAACATACATACATACATCATCTATCATGGTTGATTACACATTGAAAATGATGGCAATATAAGTCTCACACCATGAATAAATATATGGATTATTATTTGATTTTGTGTTTAAAACAAAATGGAAAAGGAAAGGATAATTCTTAACTTGTTTCTACATCCTTTATTAACCTAACCATCCTCACCTACCCTTTACCTTGGATTAAAATTTCCTTCTATGTTTTAAACTCTAATTAAATAATAACTCAAACATTTAACCATGGTTTGAGATGAGAAGAAATAAAATATATAAGATATATCTTCATTTCTTTTCTAAGGTTAATCTTTTCTCTTCTTGAAAAAGAAAAGCCATCATCTTCTTCCTCCTTCTTCTTTTGCTCTCTAGTGTTTTATAGTGAGCAAAATACACATCAAGAAAGGTTTTTTGAAGTGAGAATTAGAACCACAACATCATTCTACAAAAGTTTAGCCCACTTGTTTAGAGTATTATCTTCTTTTCTTCTCTTGGAAAGTCAAGTTGATAGCTTGGACGAAGGAGCTTCGGGTGGATCGTCGTGGACACAAGAAGACTTCAAGAGGACCTTTCTCCAACACCCAAGAGGTCAAAGAGTCTAGCGAAGGGAGTTACAAAGGTTGTAGTCTTGAAACCCTAGTCTTTATTGCCTTTAACATTTAGAAACCCTAATTTTCTAGGATAAGATCCTTTGTATGCTTGCTTAGCACCATAAAAATTTGAACTTTGTGACATGTGATGCTTCCAAACTCTATATAGGATGCTAGGTAAACCTAACATTTGTATCAGAGCCGACCTAGAACATTAGGCGACACTCTTATGAAGTAAAAGTTCCGATCGGATCAAAATACGTTTTTTCGAGACCTTCTCTGGAGAAATTTTAAAATCTGACATTTATCAGAATTAAAAATACTTAAAAAATACAGCAGGAAAATATAAGAAATACTGTGAAATACGAACCCATGATCTGTACAAACCGCCGCGGAACCGTGGCAAATCCTTGCTTAGGCCACGGCTTCGCGGCCGTACAGAGGCTTCATGGCTTTGTTTTTGCACAGTAACTCCTACAACTGCTTGTATATTGTTTTAGGTATGTTTAATCTGAATCCAGTACTGTAAATTCTGGAGATGGTTTTGAACTCGACGATTCGATCGGAATTTTCATTTCGTTTCTTTTCCGGGTAAACTAGAAAGTATTGAAGTGTTCGAACGACTATCATTTGCTCACTTTTCACGGGGTTTAAATCTTTTGGAGATACGTGCAAGTTTTGTGGTGGACCCTCTAGAAGACAACAAACCTTAACTCGATTATGTGACCGTCTTGAACTGCCCTTTGAACGTTAGAGTTTGGGGCAGTACGGCGTGCCACATGTGAGGCGTTGGCTTGACCCTTCTACGGCTGGACCGCTACTACTGTGTCACACTCCGTGTTTTTTGAACTCCGCTCAAGTGTTGAGCTTTAGGGAATCTTGGATATTTGATCGTTCGGTCGAAAACTTTAATACTGTCTATTTATCTGGAATGTGATACAATATGTGGAATTCATATAGTTTAGGCATGAAATACGAAGTATGTGATATTTCGTATTTATGATGTCTAAAGAAAATATGGATTCCAAATATTGTAGTTTTACACTTTCTTTTCTGTGACCGTAAGTGTAGTATGTTCGATATCGCCGGTTTCGTTGCTATACATCAACGACAATTAGGGTACGCATACTTACTTACATTGATGATATGTGATATTATGTGTTGCTGAGATATGATGTGCAGGATTGTCGCGATTGAATAGCCGGTGGGTTTTTATGTGAGATGAGAGTTTTATATTTTCATTCATGTAAATTCAAATGTAATGTAATATTCTTTTATTTGGGGCACTTCCGGGTTGAGGTTGTGTCACCAGTGTTGTATATTTTTTACTTTTCCGCATTAGGATAGACACAAGGAGGGCAGCACAAGTGACCGGGTTCTGGGGTTCAGTGGGAGACCATCTCGAGGAGTCGAGACCGGGTCTCCTAAACTCCAGGATTTGTAGGGTCGCTTGCCGCTCTCGTAGGGGTCTAGGGGTGTGGGCTTGGCTATTCATCGCGACTGTGGAATCCGTATTTTCTATTATTGGCTAAATACTAAATACGGACATCCTAGTATATCCCACATTATATATATGTTTCTGCTGCCTGTGTTCTGAGATATCTGAGACGAATGACATATTATATATATGATATATAGTAGACGTTGCTTATGTTTTACACCCACGCTAGTCCCGTCCCGGTATACCGTTAGTTAAGTAACCTAACGGTGCATAACGGACATTGCGGCGAATGCGGATGGCATAAGCGTACGTGTTATTTTTGTTTCTTTTCTGTGATTGGCTTAAGGACTTAAATGATGGGATTACATTAATGTGATTAATGTAAAGAAAATAAACCTAAAAAGATGTTGTAGAATCGGATTTGAAAACCACTCGGCTATTTGTGAAAAAGCTACATTTCAAAACTGCGGAGCTTAAGCCACTTCTTTTGAAAACCATTTGATTCTACAACGATATCAAGTTCAAACCGTTAAAGATTTTCTTAAAAATCATCCGCAACCCTTCGTCATTTTAAGAAGTAGAGTACTTAGTATTCGTGCTACGTTTGTTGACTTTAGTTAAGGTGTAGTGTACGGTAGCTAAGTGATGTCTTCCTACACTGCATATGATGCAGATTAATTAGGAAATTCATGCGACTTTGTTGACCATAGTTAAGGGTCATATGGGTGGGTCTAATTGATCAAGAAATGACGGATAGAACTTGACTGGTACTTATGATTTTTTGACTATAGTTAAGGTCATAAGTACTAGGGGTAAAAAAAAATTACATTGGGAATTTCAAGTGTTGAAATTTGCAATGAGATTGCATACCTTCCATGTGATGGTTGGATCCCGATCCCACTGTGGGCAATAGTTGCTCCTAGGAGAGTTTTACAGTTTACAATCAGCTAACTCATTAGGTGTCTCGAAAGGTGTTAACGGGGCTCTGCCTCTGGGAAAACGAGGTTTACTTTAATTAGGTCCGTGTGAAAGCAGGGGGAACCTCCCTCAAGTACCGACACAGGCCTGGCTGAACGGTTAGCGAAGTTGTAGACTGTAATTAATCCTGGCTAGTTTTCTTTTTATGGTTTGAAAGAAAAACTTGATTAAAGCAGTGGGAGACATCGATTAGACAAGATAATAACCAATCTGATCTATACAAGAGCTTTCGCTGAGTGTATTCTTTTCTCTCTCTTAATGGCAGATACCAATGACTGACTCAAGCTTTTACTAGATAAAAACAAACTGAATACGACCAATTATAAAGACTGGCTGAGGAATCTGAAAATAGCCTTGACTTATGATAAAGTATCATTTGTCCTCACGGTTTCAGCCCCGCCCACCCCAGTTCCAAAATCCTCAGTTGCGGACATTGAAATCCGCAAGACATGGGACGCTGACTGTGCTACGGCCAAATGCCTCGCGCTTGCATCGATGGACAATACACATCAAAAGCAGCACGAGAATATGGACATTCAAACCATATTCCGCCATACAAAGGAGTTGTATGGAGAGCAATCCCGCGTATTACAATACGAAGCATCAAAGAAATTGTTTCAGATGCGAATGGCCCCTGGCACACCAGTAGGAGACCATGTTCTGAAGATGATAGCTCTTATAGAAGAGCTTGAGGACCTAGGATGGACAATGGACAATGGACAATGAACAATATACAGATATTATTCTGCAGTCCCTCCCCTCCACCTTTTCTCAGTTCATAGTTAACTTCAACATGCACGACATGGAGAAGGAGCTACCTGAACTCCTTAATATGTTAAGGAGTGCAGAGAGCACTATGAAATCAATGAAAACTCCCGTTATGACTATTGGGCAATCTTCTTCTTCTCGCCCAAAAGCTAACGCCAAAGGAAAGAAAAAGAAGAAGCCCACCAATCCTAAGGGTGGAGTTAAAAAGGTGAAGGGAAAGGAAAAGTCCAAAGCTGGAGACTCGGGGAAAGGTGAATATTTTCATTGCCACAAGACATGACATTGGAAGCGCAACTGTACGGAGTACTTGAACCTCAAGAAGAAGCATGGGGATGCTTCCGCTTCAGGTGTGTTTGTGACAGAAAACTGTTTTTCAATAAACTCTGCTTCCTGGGTATTAGATACCGGTTCAGGTTCTCACATTTGCAATTCTATGCAGGGACTGAGAAATAGCAAAGTTTTGAAGACAGGTGACCATACTCTCCGCGTTGGAAATGGTTCCAATGTACATACAGTCGCAGTGGAAGAGTATCACTTGGGGTTGCCATCTGGGTGTATATTGGTTTTGAACCCATGTTATTTTGTACCAAGTATGCTATGTAATATAATATCAGTTTCTTTGTTAGACAATGAAGGATATAACTTTATATTGCAGAACAATGTTACGAACATTCACCTGAATCAAATGTTGGTTGGGTATGGTACACTTAATAACGGGATATACGTCCTAAATCAACACACAGTTTTCAGTATACAACACACTAATAAAAGAAAACTTTCAGAATTAAATGAAGCTTTCCTTTGGCACTGTAGACTTGGTCATATTAACGAAACAAGACTAAACAAGTTACACAAAGATGGATATTTAAACGCTTTTGAATATAAATCTTATGCGACTTGCCAGTCTTGTATCAAGGGTAAAATGACCAAAACTCCGTTTACCGGACACGGAGAAAGAGCTACTGAGCCCCTAGGCCTCATACATAGTGATGTATGCGGGCAAATGTCTACACAGGCTAGAGGCGGTTTTTCTTACTTCATTACGTTCACTGACGATTTCTCAAGATTCGGTCATGTATTTTTATTAAAGCACAAGTACGAAGCTTTCAAGAAATTCATTGAATATAAACAAGAAGTAGAAAAACAAACCGGCTTGGGTATCAAGATGCTTCGATCAGATCTGAGGTGGGGAATACCTTAGTACAGAATTTGCAAACTTCCTAAAAGAGAATGTGATTCTCTCTCAGCTCACTCCTCCTTACACACCACAGCACAACGGTGTGTCTGAACGACGGAATAGGACCCTATTAGATATGGTCCGATCCATGATGAGTGATGCTGAGTTACCCGTCTCATTTTGGGGGCATGCATTGGAGACTGCAGCGTTTCTGCTGAACAGGGTTCCAACCAAAACCGTGTCTACCACGCCATATGAGATATGGCATGGGATGAGACCATCTCTTAAGAGAATTAAGATTTGGAGTTTCCCGGCCTATGTTAAAAAGCAGAATCCGGACAAACCCGAGACACGGTCAGTCATATGTAATTTTGTGGGGTATCCAAAGAATTCTTATGGATATCTATTCTACCACAAAGAGGAACAAAAGGTGTTTGTTTCTCAGTATGCCACATTCTTGGAAAAAAAGTTTTTCACAGATAAAGATGATGGCAAAGTGGTGGATCTAGAAGAGGTTCTAGAGACACAAACTACAAATGACGATTTGGTTGAACCGGCTGTTGCAATAGAAACTGAGGAACGTCGGCCTCTCCGAAGGTCTGGTAGGACTTCTCGCCCACCGGAGAGGTACTACGGTTTCCTCATTGATGGTGACGGAGAAGATTGCATCATGGATGATGATGATCCTACCAGTTTTCAGCAAACTATCACGAGTGGTGACTCTGTGAAGTGGCTGGATGCCAGGAGATCCGAAATGGAGTCTATGTACACCAACAAAGTATGGACTTTGGACATTGCACCCCCTAGGGTAAAACCTGTGGGATGCAAATGGATCTTTAAAAGAAAGATTGGTGTAGATGAGCAGGTAGAGACCTATAAAGCAAGACTTGTGGCGAAAGGTTTTCGTCAAAGACCAGGTTTGGACTATGACGAAACTTTTTCGCCCGTAGCCATGCTTAAATCCATTCGGATCCTACTTACTATTGCTGCTCACTACGACTATGAAATCTGGCAGATAGACGCTAAAACAGCATTTCTAAATGGAGATTTAGAAGAATGCGTTTATATAGATCAGCCAGAGGGCTTCATTGACAGTGGGAGCAGCGGGAAAGCATGTAGACTGCTTAAATCCATATATGGGTTAAAGCAGGCATCTCGGAGTTGGAACATCTGTTTCGATGATGTTATCAAAGAGTTTGATTTCATCAAAAATCTAGATGAACCTTGTGTTTATAAGAAGGCTGTAGGAAGAGCTGTCACATTCCTCGTATTGTACGTGGATGACATTCTTCTAATAGGAAATGATATTCCTATGCTACAGTCAGTCAAATCATTCTTATCACTAAGGTTCTCCATGAAGGACCTAGGTGATGCCACATACATCCTGGGCATAAGGATCTATAGGGATAGATCCAAAAAGTTATTGGGATTGTCCCAAACCAGGTACATCAACACCATCCTAAAAAGGTTTAGTATGGAAGACTCTAAGCGGGGTGCCTTACCCGCTTGCCAGGGAGTCACTCTCTCCAAGGATTCTTGTCCAAAGACCGATGAAGAGAGAGCTCGCATGAGCATTATACCCTATGCTTCGGCAGTAGGATCTATAATGTATGCGATGTTATGTACACACCCAGATGTAGCTTATGCACTTAGTGTTGTAAGTAGGTATCAATCCAACCCAGGGGAGAACCACTGGACAGCTGTGAAGAACATTCTTAAGTACTTACGAAGGACTAAAGAATTGTTCTTGGTGTATGGTAATACAGATCACCAAATGGAGGCCTTTACCGATTCGAGCTTCCAGAGCCATAAGGATGACAGCAAATCTATCTCAAGGTTTGTATTTACCCTCAATGGAGGGGCGGTAAGTTGGAAGAGTTCCAAACGGGATACCGTTGCAGACTCTACGATGGAGGCTGAGTACATTGCTGCAAATGATGCCGCCAAGGAAGCCGTCTGGATGAAGAAGTTCGTCTCGGTGCTAGGAGTAGTTCCAACCATTATTGATCCAATACCCTTGTATTTTGATAATAATGGGGCTATAGCGTTAGCCAAGGAGCCCAGGTCCCATCAGCGGTCCAGACACATCCTAAGGCGCTTTCATTTGATCCGGGAGATTGTAGATCGCCGCGAGATCGAGATTAAGAGAGTAGACACAAAGAATAACGCCGCGGATCCACTCATCAAGGCCCTCCCTCAGCCGCAGCATGAGCGACTTTTTGAGATGTTAGGTATGAGATACGCCAATAACTGGCCTTAGTGCAAGTGGGAGATTGTTGGATATATGTATGCCCTAGAGGCCATTATGTGATAGTGGATGTATTTATACTTGTATATATATATATTCAGTGTACATTCTTGCTCGACATGATAGTATGCTATCTGGTTCTACTTTATCTGACATGTTGATTTGATCATGCCTTTATTCATTCATACATGCTGATAAAGCCCTGAGGATATCGGCTTGACTACAGTGATTATGATAGAGATCATGCTAGTGGGACATCTGTAGTTTATAAGCATATCCTGAAATGTCCCTAGTCGGAGGTTTATCGAGACGGGGCATCGATATACCAGAGTAGACTAGCGATATGATACTAGACCCATGTGATGGGCGATGGATGTTCCCACATTCATCGATGTTTGACATCAAGATCATATACGGGTGCTCAATGATGACTGGGTACACTGGACGGACTCACCGAGAACTCCTATATATAATTATATCTATTGTCGGATAGCAGTTCTCAGGTGACACTAGTACAGGTTAGTCTGTAGACCCGAGATCGTCATAGAGTCTTGTGTGTTCTCCCACTGTACTTTGATTGCCACCCTACCACGACTCTACTGAGTCGTGCAAACAGGTGGCCGTTGGGTATAGTCCCGAGACACACGAAGGCGATGATCGATAGGAGGGGTTTCGTCTCTCCCGGTATAGGGAGTTGATGCTGTGCTGTGCCCGACTGGTTATATCAGTAAGTCCCTGGCCAGGGCTGCTGAGATCTGCTGATAAGTGTTATCAGTAGTTTCTCGATCTGTTATAGACCATTCACCGGCACGACTTATTGAGTTATTGGGGTCGACGTGACCATCCCTAGGCTCGATATGCAGCATATCTGACGAAGAGACCGGACTGTACGGTAGTGTTGCCGGTTGGCTCGACGGGAGTTGTAGCAGGTTCGCTTGTTTTCTTCTGATCGTTCAATACCCGGGTGGCCGTTGCGTTTAGCTGACCGCTTGCGGCTTGGGGCTGCTTGATATGATCATCACCCACTGCCGGCGTATTAACGAGCCTTAGAGTCCCACAATAGAGTTACCTAGTCCAGGCGAAACGTTGTGGTGCGCGTATGCGATATGCGCATGGACCCGATTAAAATGCGCGTATAGGATACCGTATATTGATCGGGCGGCTTGCTTTTGGTGGGGTCATATGTGATATGGCCGGATTGATAAATCAAGTGTTGATTTATCATTTAACCATTAGTTTTCTCACTTAAAACCTTTTCTTGTATATGATGTATGCATGCATGCATGTATGTTTTTCTTTCTTTCTTTCTAGTTTCATGCACATATGGATGTGCATACAAACATACATACATACATCATCTATCATGGTTGATTACACATTGAAAATGATGGCAATATAAGACTCACACCAAGGATAAATATATGGATTATTATTTGATTTTGTGTTTAAAACAAAATGGAAAAGGAAAGGATAATTCTTGACTTGTTTCTACATCCTTCTTTAACCTAACCATCCTCACCTACCCTTTACCTTGGATTAAACTTTCCTTCTATGTTTTAAACTCTAATTAAATAATAACTCAAACATTTAACCATGGTTTGAGATGAGAAGAAATAAAATATATAAGATATACCATCATTTCTTTTCTAAGGTTAATCTTTTCTTTTCTTGAAAAAGAAAAGCCATCATCTTCTTCCTCCTTCTTCTTTTGCTCTCTAGTGTTTTATACTGAGCAAAATACACATCAAGAAACGTTTTTTGAAGTGAGAATTAGAACCACAACATCATTCTACACAAGTTTAGCCCACTTGTTTAGAGTGTTATCTTCTTTTCTTCTCTTGGAAAGTCAAGTTGATAGCTTGGACGAAGGAGCTTCGGGTGGATCGTCGTGGACACAAGAAGACTTCAAGAGGACCTTCCTCCAACACCCAAGAGGCCAAAGAGTCTAGCGAAGGGAGCTACAAAGGTTGTAGTCTTGAAACCCTAGTCTTTATTGCCTTTAACATTTAGAAACCCTAATTTTCTAGGATAAGATCCTTTGTATGCTTGCTTAGCCCCATAAAAATTTGAACTTTGTGACATGCGATGCTTCCAAACTCTACATAGGGTGCTAGGTAAACCTAACACTCACAACCTGAGAGAAGGTGATAATAAAAGACAACTGAATAAACCAATTCTATTTCTCCTGAACCTGGATCCATCCTCGAAGAAGTCCTTCGGGTTCGTATATAAGTATACGATGGATCTATCCAATGGAAGTGGATGTCCGTAGTAATACGGGGTGTTCTGAGAAATGCAAAAGGGTAAAAGAAGGAGCGGCAATGACTTATGCAACTCGGACAATCCATAAGCAAGTATTTTAAGAAGGTTCGGTCAACATGGTCGCTGAGTCATAGTCTAGGGTCGGTCAATGGTCGCTGCGTCATAGTCTAGGGTCGGTCAATGGTCGCTGCATCATAGTCTAGGGTCGTTCAATGGTCGCTGCCAATGAGAGAGAGAAAAGAAACACTCTACGTGCGCTCTAACCTAGATCAGAATGGTTATCACTTTATCTAATCAGGAAACCTCCCACTGTAATCTCATATTCTCCTCCAAACCTGAAAGAAGAATTAGTCGGGATCACCCGAAGAGTAAACCAACTCATTAGTGAGAATCGGGATCCAACTATCATCGCATGATAACTTGATGGAAGCCACTCAAGTTATCACACTCCAGAAGGTATGCGCATACTTGTCAAGTTTCTTTATGTTTGAATCTCCCGATGTGATTTTTGCCCCATGCTCTTATGACCTTGGCGTTAGGTCAAAATATCATAAGTCATATGTCAAGTTCTATCCGTCATTATCCAGGTTAATTTGAACCCACCCGCACATGCCCTTGGCGTTAGGTCAATATGGAAGAACGACTATCCCAAACCAACTCATCTATCTATGCAACAAATGAATACCCAGCAGCTACCAAACACTATGCCTTGGCGTTAGGTCAAAATACATAGCTTGAATACTACTGAATACCCAAAAGAAATGACGGAGGGCTACGGCTGGTTTTTGGCGAAAAAACCTTTAACGTAATGAACTTGATATCGCTGAAGGAACCTGATAGCTTTTATAAAAAATATAGTGGCGAAAAACCTTTGCTAAAGAGGTCACTCCCGGTGAAGGGATCTCGGCTCTTTCCTCATGGAATGAGGTGCAGGATATTCCAACTGAATATCACTATGAAATGCAACTTGTAATCGACTATAATAAAGTTATTACCCTGACGCAAACTTCTGCCCAAGGGGTCACTCCCGGTGAAGGGATATCGGCCCTTGCCTCATCGAATGAAGTGCAAGATATTCCTACCGAATATTACTATGCAAAACAAAAAGGAAACGTCTTTATAATAACACCTTTTTAAAATTGTTCCAACAACATGAAATATAGGTTTGTTTTCCTTTGCATTGATCAGAATCAGTGCAGTCCCATCAATTTAATCACACCAGAAAAGAACGAAAATATAATGTACGTATATGCCATCTGCATTCTCCACTGGGTCCCGTCATCACCCGTTAGGTTACTTAACAAACGACAGAGCGGGGACTGGACTAGCGCGGGTGTAAAACATATACAACATCTAATAGTATATATACCAATATACAATAATCGCTCCAGGCGTAATAAATGCAACATTACAGAAAAGTAATAAGCATCAAAGAACAATACAGATAATCTGGGATCCCCGGGTTTCACAGAACCTCTACTGAAACCCGACGTTCCCGTTGTCGTGTGGATAGCCTGTGCAATGAAACATAAACCCCTACGGGTGTGGCAAGTTACCCGCCAAAACCTAAAGCGAGGTAGCCCCTACAGCAAAGTGAATGGACCACCCGGCAGTTCACGGAATCCGATAACTTGAGCTCCCCTCCTTGGGTCAACCTGTATCCCCTACGAGTGCGACGAATAGTCTGCCAATTCTAGAGTGAGGCTGTAACGTTTTAAAAATGATTAAATAAATAATTAAATGAAGAAAAGTGTTTAAGTGAATTTTAGGATTTTCGGTAAAGTAAAATGTATTTTTCGTAAAACCAAACCGAGATTGTTTTCATTATAAATTTTAAAATATCTATTTTAATTATGAAATTACTAGTAAATGGTGTTTATTTAGCCACTTATAAATTTTTAGTCTAATAAAATATTTTTCCTAAATTAATTATTTTAAATATTAACATAAGCTTTATTTTTACACTAAATTAGTGTAAATTACAAATTTAAATGGTTTTAATTTGTAAAAATGAACCATGGCATATTAGAAATTAGTGTGTATCATGCAAAATTTATTCGCAAATTTTTCCTATTTTCTAGAGCTTTCTTGAGTTGCTATAGTAAACAAATAAATAAATAATTAAATAGTCTATGAAAAGACCTTTAAGTGATATTTCTCCTCTTGAAACTTCTACACCCTTTCACACTCACTTCTTTCTCTCCATCACCTCACCAAGGCCGGCCACAACCCCCCATTGCTGCCCCTCCCCTTTTCCCACCTCATTTTTATCCAAAATTCATTAAAAACACATCAAAAATTCAATTAAAATTCCACAAAATCCTATTTATTCCATACTCTTTATTCCTTGCTCATTTTTATATGAAATTTGGAGATGGAAAGAATGCATTTTGGAGGCTCATTTCTTGTTTGGATTTCATATTTTGGGAGGTATAATTTCTTTCTTTTGATTTATTGTTTTAGATGTTCATTTAAGCTTAATTAGATTTAATGAATTAATTCTATGTTTTTTTAAAAAAATGCAAGTTAGGGTTGTAAATTCAAGTTAGGGTTTTTAATAATTAATTAGGGTTATAATAGTTAGTTTAACACTTTTAGAATTGGAAAATATTGCATGGTTGTTAAATTGTAAAATTTTCATTTAAAATTGTTTTAAATAAGGAAATTAGCTAACTAGATTTTTCTAAAATGTGTTTGTGGGTAATATAAAATTCCAATTAAAGTTGCTATCATTAGATTGGAGTTTTAGTGAGAATATTAGCATGTAAATGGAAAGAAAAACTTAGTTTGATCACTAGATTACTTTGAGAATTGGAAAATACTAATAAAATGCTATTATTTTGTAAACAAGATTTTGAAAATTCCTAAATAAATGAGATTAAAAATATAATTTATGGTTTCATTAAATCATTATCATCATTAATTGTGGTTTAATACATTAATTCATGCAAAATCATGTTTTGTGGTGGAATTGTGGTATTTTGCTTGAAAAATGTTAAAATTGTTGAAAGTTGCAAACTAGAAATTTCAAATAAATGCAAAATTGTGTAATAAAAATATAGCAATGGTTTGTATAGTCTAGTAATGCTATTTAATGAGTTTTATGACCATTAGTTTCATTTAAATGTCAAGTTTTGATGAAAAACGGTATACTGGCATTTTCGGGTTTTACGAAATTGGACGGTTTGACGGATTTTAGGGTTTCGATGGATTTAATCGTGTTTTATGGTATAAGTAATGTGTTTTAAAACTACAAGTTGTTTGATGATGTTATCTCGATCCATCGGAGTTCGTACGCCGATATCGAGCGGTATTTGGTTCTTTTGCGTGGGCGGGACATAGGTTTTAACCTATGCTTGTTCCTTTAGATCGTTTGACTTTCGTATGTGATTCAGTTTACGATGCTATTTATATGTTTGCGTCTAGGTACCCCCCCACGTGGACTGCGAGCGATGAAGAGGATGATGGCGACACTGTCTTCGGCAGACATGGACCAGGTGAGTAGATGCATATCTACGGGGGGAAGTCGGGTGGATGGCGTTTAGCACCCCCGCAACGTAGAATAGGAATAGTACTTATTGACATTAGGAAACCCGATGTGACCCTAGATTCTTACTGAACAGGACCCTAGTAATGACCCTAGGCGGGACTAGACTGATTTAGGAAAACCGTACCTGAGGATGAATACTTTGGGAGAGGTTCGTAGGTTTCTGATAGAAACACACATGCACACACTAAAACTTGACATGGCGTATACGTATATGTGTGTATATATATAAAACTAGGTATAGGTGTATATATATACACAACACGTATATGGGATTCATTGATGTGATATGATATCTGTGGTATGATGAAACAGTATAACTGGGCCCGATGCCGTGATTCTTGACTATACAGTCGTATTAAAGTGTTAGCGGATCATTAGAGAATGAGATAATGATCATGAATATATAAATTATGAAGGGTGGTGGTGATATTGAGGTACATGGGACGCTAAAATAGTACCTGGGCTGTAGCTTGTGACTTGATGACGATAAGATATCGGTATGACTTAATCACAATATGATACATATGACATGATACTTCTGAGGATAAACTAATGATGCATATTATGATGGCAATGATATATGATCGATGTAGGCGATTACTGTTTAACACCTTGATCATGAGATGTGTTGGTGATGATATTATACGAATAATGAGACACCTAGGAGATACTTGACCGTACCCCGATATTGGGATGCCGTACGATGGATTTTACCGTACGAGACTTAGATTTGATGATTGATCCGCACTCTTGATTCGAGGAAGCCGTACTACGTACGTGACGCTATTTAGGCAGGATCGCCGACTATTAGAGATATTGATTTAGACCCTAGGTAGACTCTAGTTTCTTACTGACTAGTCTATTAGGTTTAGTTCCTTAGGATGTCAGATGGACACTAGTTTAGGTTCGACTCACATAGTGGTAGTTGTACTCGTATCTCGCAGAGGAGTGGATAATACACACTTGTATTTACATTCATACTGTAATCATCATGGTGCATGTTCTTTTATATGTTGCTATAATCAGTATAAACTTTACCTGTTAGGACACCAGCACTATTACCGATGATGCGCATATTCCACGCACACTTATTTGCCGGCTCACACACATCATCATCGGTAATTGCTATGTCACGTACACTTTAGATTATATTATCTTTCATTGATAGAATCAGTTAACAACTTGACCAATATATTATTGTGATTATTCTCTGACGTTAGTATAGACATGATATTTATTACTTAGACATTCATGCATTCATATTTTCATGTTATCGCATAGTAGTATGGGCATATGCCGACACTTATCATATACTTACTCATGATTTTGAGATTTGGATTTCTATGAGATTTCTGGATTTTTGGGGAAAACCGCAAAAATATATAAAAACTTCTCTCTCTCTTCTTCTCTTTTTTTTAAATAAGATGCGGTTTTCTCGTGATGTATGTGTCGTCCACCATGAGTATTTAAAGTTTTCTGTTGGATTTCGAGACCCGATTCGTGGAGTGGATGAACCGTCTCGGGTACATGGTGGGCTCGGTATGGTACCCCGGGGCAAGAAGATCGAGTTCTAGACGATGAGCCTGGAAGGGGAAGACTACCTACCGGTGATGTCTGGCGCGGCGGATATCCGGAGGATACCGACCGTTGTCGTGGGATTTGATGATATGGGCCGATCCGGACTGACGGAGCCCGATATATTGAGACTTGAGATTTACATATTTGTGTCGATGCTTGACTCGGATTTCCATGGATTTCATTGTTGAGATTTCAGATTCTTATACACATTTTACTATGATAACAGCCAAAGATTTCTTATACAGATATACCTGGATTTCAGGATTGCTTATTTTACATTCATGGTGCATGCATATCCATTTATATGACATAGTACTATATGAGGCACTGACACGAGCACGGAGTATCGGCACTTACACGTATTATTACCATGCTATTACTTGAGGTTTGAGACTTAGTAGTGTATTATTATGACTTAGGATAGCGTCGTGCATTCGATTTCTTTTCGTAGATGTCTTCTACTCACGAGTTGGCAACTCACCCCCGTTGTGCCAAATTTTATTACAGGTTCGATGTACAGGTTTCCCGGGCAGCTTGCTGGCACATCTTTTATTTCAGGGTGATTTGCACGGTAGGTTGGTTCACTTGTATCTGAACCACCATTGTATTTTATTCATTCATTTGTATCTAGTAAGCTCCATCAACCATACTTGTATTAATTGATAAGTTTATTGGACCAGTCTTTTATTTCGACCTTAGAGTCGCGCATGTGTTATTCTGATCTGGTGGTTTTTGTTTTCTTTTGAGTTTTGAGCCTCGCCCTTTGGCGTTGTATATTGTTGTGGTTGTTGTGGTTGTCTCCGCCTGTTGGCGTTGAGCTAGCTCCCGTTGGGGATGCTTTTTATTGTTTATGTATATTATACTTGTTGTACCCGTTTGGGGGCCAGTTTTTATAGAGGAGACTCTGCCGAAATTTTTGGTAAAATTTGCTGATGTTTTTATACTTGTTTTCTTTTCTTTTCTTCTTTTTCTTCTTTTATGGTTTAGATTTATGGGCTTCGGCTTACTTAGGTCACGTGGCGCCTCTAGACGCTTCGTAATCTAAGTGCCGGTCACGTTCCGTACTTTCGGGTCGTGACAAAGTTGGTATCAGAGCGCTAGGTTTAACCTTGTATAAGTCTAGGTGACCCTTGGTTGATGGAGTAGGCGATTTAGGTAGAGTAACGTACCGTGGGTATGGTCCGTGGCATACTTACGATACGCTACTCTGCTTAAGGAGCCTTAGGATGTACATTTGTTTGCACCGTATTTCATTCGTTCCTTTGATCTATCTTCGTCGATGTCGGAGGGTGGTTCTGTTACCACGGGCGCACGGGCAGAGGGAGCTGCGGCTCGAATGCGATAACCATTAGAGTATTGGTTATTCTTGAGGATTGAAGCATTGCTTAGCGTGCGGACGAAGGGTATTCACATGCCGTCCGGATGAAGTTATAGGGTTCGAACGATTATCAGAAAACCATTTTCCTAAGTTTAAAGTATTCGGAAGATCATGCAGGTATTTCGATGGACCCTCTAGAAGAGTGAAACCTTAACTCGACATAATGACCACGAGAACGCCCTTGAACCTTAGGGTTTACGGCAGTTCCGCTGTGCCATTAGTGAGGCTTCGGTTTGCCCTTCTACAGCTGGATCATCGATGCTGGGGTATGTACCAGATATTTTTAAACTGTACTTGAGTGTTGAGCTCTCGGGGAATTATGGGATTTGATGGATCGATTGAAAAGTTTAATGTAGTCCGGATATCATGTGAAGGGATCGACTACGTGGGAGACTCTAGATATTAGTATTGCCGTTGGTAGCGCAGTCAGCACACCTACGAAGAGACAAGTTCGAAGCAATCGACATCAGAGGAAAGAGGCGCACATTGACGATAGTGTTTACGATTGTGATTTAGTAATTTGAATTTCATATTTTCGTTGATTGGATATTTGTATTTTGAGGACTTTGTTCTACGATTGGTATTTCCTGTGTGTACCTTCATTCTATCTGTGTTTTATATATCAGTTGTATTGATGTGGTTTAGTACGCACCCAGTACACTTGATTTGGTTTTATATATTTTGAGATTTCTGATTGATTTCGTGCATAGGGGTCACACATGATTTTGACATATGTTTTGACTTAGTTTTCATGCATTTTTGTACTGTGATTTTGATTTTGATATTCGAGGTTAGTTTTCGTGCACCAAGTGCACCTGATTAGGATTCTTGCGCATACTTGGCGCACTTGATGCGATTTTGTGCACACCAGATGCACTAAATCGGGGTTTTGTGCAGATTAGATGCACCTGATATTGAGTCGTGCACGCCCGTTGCACTTGACAGATGTTTTTGGTGCACACCTGTTGCACTTAGTTTTGTTTTTGTGTGTATTCATGGTATCTTTAGTTGGTTTCGATTTCAGTGCGCACCGGACGCACATGATATTTTTATGATGTGATTGGGATTGATTTCAGTTTGAGCAGTATGTTTTCATAATCATTATTATTTGATTTAGTAACCAGGCGGGACGTGTATGTTAAATAAAAGATATATATATATAGCTATTTTTTTTTATTTAAACGTCCGCTACTTATGTCGTGACACGTGCATCATACGGCAATTTTCAAAAAGGGGTGTTTGCATATTGCCTTATCCAGATATTTGTACGGTTTTACTATGATGCGCACTAGATATAAGTTACAGATTAATGTATATTATGATGGTTTTCATTTTGAGTTTTGATATTTTATTCTCGCCATAACTCCGATGATTGCGTTATGCTTGACGGAGTTGATTTTTGTTATGTATTGATGATTTCGGAGCCCCGACGATTTGGATGTTTTGCTAAACGTTTTAGTATTTGGAGGGGGGGTTTTAATTTAAATTCGGGGACCGAATTTCTTAAAGGGGGGAAGATTGTAACGTTTAAAAAATGATTAAATAAATAATTAAATGAATAAAAGTGTTTAAGTGAATTTTAGGATTTTCGGTAAAGTAAAATGTATTTTTCGTAAAACCAAACCGGGATTGTTTTCATTATAAATTTTAAAATATCTATTTTAATTATGAAATTACTAGTAAATGGTGTTTATTTAGCCACTTATAAATTTTTAGTCTAATAAAATATTTTTTCTAAATTAATTATTTTAAATATTAACATAAGCTTTATTTTTACACTAAATTAGTGTAAATTACAAATTTAAATGGTTTTAATTTTTAAAAATGAACCATTGCATATTAAAAATTAGTGTGTATCATGAAAAATTTATTTGCAAATTTTTCCTATTTTCTAGAGCTGTCTTGAGTTGCTATAGTAAACAAATAAATAAATAATTAAATAAACCATGAAAAGACCTTTAAGTGATATTTCTCCTCTTGAAACTTCTACACCCTTTCACACTCACTTCTTTCTCTCCATCACCTCACCAAGGCCGGCCACAACCCCCCATGGCTGCCCCTCCCTTTTTCCCACCTCATTTTTATCCAAAATTCATTAAAAACACATCAAAAATTCAATTAAAATTCCACAAAATCCTATTTATTCCATACTCTTTATTCCTTGCTCATTTTTATATGAAATTTGGAGATGGAAAGCATGCATTTTGGAGGCTCATTTCTTGTTTGATTTCATATTTTGGGAGGTATAATTTCTTTCTTTTGATTTATTGTTTTAGATGTTCATTTAAGCTTAATTAGATTTAATGAATTAATTCTATGTTTTTTTTAAAAAATGCAAGTTAGGGTTGTAAATTCAAGTTAGGGTTTTTAATAATTAATTAGGGTTATAATAGTTAGTTTAACACTTTTAGAATTGGAAAATATTCCATGGTTGTTAAATTGTAAAATTTTCATTTAAAATTGTTTTAAATAAGGAAATTAGCTAACTAGATTTTTCTAAAATGTGTTTGTGGGTAATATAAAATTCCAATTAAAGTTGCTATCATTAGATTGGAGTTTTAGTGAGAATATTAGCATGTAAATGGAAAGAAAAACTTAGTTTGATCACTAGATTACTTTGAGAATTGGAAAATACTAATAAAATGCTATTATTTTGTAAACTAGATTTTGAAAATTCCTAAATAAATGAGATTAAAAATATAATTTATGGTTTCATTAAATCATTATCATCATTAATTGTGGTTTAATACATTAATTCATGCAAAATCATGTTTTGTGGTGGAATTGTTGTATTTTGCTTGAAAAATGTTAAAATTGTTGAAAGTTGCAAACTAGAAATTTCAAATAAATGCAAAATTGTGTAATAAAAATATAGTAATGGTTTGTATAGTCTAGTAATGCTATTTAATGAGTTTTATGACCATTAGTTTCATTTAAATGTCAAGTTTTGATGAAAAACGGTATACTGGCATTTTCGGGTTTTACGAAATTTGACGGTTTGACGGATTCTAGGGTTTCGATGGATTTAATCGTGTTTTATGGTATAAGTAATGTGTTTTAAAACTACAAGTTGTTTGATGATGTTATCTCGATCCATCGGAGTTCGTACGCCGATATCGAGCGGTATTTGGTTCTTTTGCGTGGGCGGGACATAGGTTTTAACCTATGCTTGTTCCTTTAGATCGTTTGACTTTCGTATGTGATTCAGTTTACGATGCTATTTATATGTTTGCGTCTAGGTACCCCCCCACATGGACTGCGGGCGATGAAGAGGATGATGGCGACACTGTCTTCGGCAGACATGGACCAGGTGAGTAGATGCATATCTACGGGGGGAAGTCGGGTGGATGGCGTTTAGCACCCCCGCAACGTAGAATAGGAATAGTACTTATTGACATTAGGAAACCCGATGTGACCCTAGATTCTTACTGAACAGGACCCTAGTAATGACCCTAGGCGGGACTAGACTGATTTAGGAAAACCATACCCGAGGATGAATACTTTGGGAGAGGTTCGTAGGTTTCTGATAGAAACACACATGCACACACTAAAACTTGACATGGCGTATACGTATATGTGTGTATATATATAAAACTAGGTATAGGTGTATATATATACACAACACGTATATGGGATTCATTGATGTGATATGATATCTGTGGTATGATGAAACAGTATAACTGGGCCCGATGCCGTGATTCTTGACTATATAGTCGTATTAAAGTGTTAGCGGATCATTAGAGAATGAGATAATGATCATGAATATATAAATTATGAAGGGTGGTGGTGATATTGAGGTACATGGGACGCTAAAATAGTACCTGGGCTGTAGCTTGTGACTTGATGACGATAAGATATCGGTATGACTTAATCACAATATGATACATATGACATGATACTTCTGAGGATAAACTAATGATGCATATTATGATGGCAATGATATATGATCGATGTAGGCGATTACAGTTTAACACCTTGATCATGAGATGTGTTGGTGATGATATTATACGAATAATGAGACACCTAGGAGATACTTGACCGTACCCCGATATTAGGATGCCGTACGATGGATTTTACCGTACGAGGCTTAGATTTGATGATTGATCCGCACTCTTGATTCGAGGAAGCCGTACTACGTACGTGACGCTATTGAGGCAGGATCGCTGACTATTAGAGATATTGATTTAGACCCTAGGTAGACTCTAGTTTCTTACTGACTAGTCTATTAGGTTTAGTTCCTTAGGATGTTAGATGGACACTAGTTTAGGTTCGACTCACATAGTGGTAGTTGTACTCGTATCTCGCAGAGGAGTGGATAATGCACACTTGTATTTACATTCATACTGTAATCATCATGGTGCATGTTCTTTTATATGTTGCTATAATCAGTATAAACTTTACCTGTTAGGACACCAGCACTATTACCGATGATGCGCATATTCCACGCACACTTATTTGCCGGCTCACACACATCATCATCGGTAATTGCTATGTCACGTACACTTTAGATTATATTATCTTTCATTGATAGAATCAGTTAACAACTTGACCAATATATTATTGTGATTATTCTCTGACGTTAGTATAGACATGATATTTATTACTTAGACATTCATGCATTCATATTTTCATGTTATCGCATAGTAGTATGGGCATATGCCGACACTTATCATATACTTACTCATGATTTTGAGATTTGGATTTCTATGAGATTTCTGGATTTTTGGGGAAAACCGCAAAAATATATAAAAACTTCTCTCTCTCCTATTCTCTTTTTTTTAAATAAGATGCGGTTTTCTCATGATGTATGTGTCGTCCACCATGAGTATTTCATGTTTTCTGTTGGATTTCGAGACCCGATTCGAGGAGTGGATGAACCGTCTCGGGTATATGGTGGGCCCGGTATGGTACCCCGGGGCAAGGAGATTGAGTTGTAGACAATGAGCCTAGCAGGGGAAGACTACCTACCGGTGATGTCTGGCGCGGCGGATATCCGGAGGATACCGACCGTTGTCGTGGGATTTGATGATATGGGCCGATCCGGACTGACGGAGCCCGACATATTGAGACTTGAGATTTACATATTTGTGTCGATGCTTGACTCGGATTTCCATGGATTTCATTGTTGAGATTTCAGATTCTTATACACATTTTACTATGATAACAGCCAAAGATTTCTTATACAGATATACCTGGATTTCAGGATTGCTTATTTTACATTCATGGTGCATGCATATCCATTTATATGACATAGTACTATATGAGGCACTGATACGAGCACGGAGTATCGGCACTTACACGTATTATTACCCTGCTATTACTTGAGGTTTGAGACTTAGTAGTGTATTATTATGACTTAGGATAGCGTCGTGCATTCGATTTCTTTTCGTAGATGTCTTCTACTCACGAGTTGGCAACTCACCCCCGTTGTGCCAAATTTTATTACAGGTTCGATGTACAGGTTTCCCGGGCAGCTTGCTGGCACATCTTTTATTTCAGGGTGATTTGCACGGTAGGTTGGTTCACTTGTATCTGAACCACCATTGTATTTTATTCATTCATTTGTATCTAGTAAGCTCCATCAACCATACTTGTATTAATTGATAAGTTTATTGGACCAGTCTTTTATTTCGACCTTAGAGTCGCGCATGTGTTATTCTGATCGGGTGGTTTTTGTTTTCTTTTGAGTTTTGAGCCTCGCCCTTTGGCGTTGTATATTATTGTGATTGTTGTGGTTGTCTCCGCCTGTTGGCGTTGAGCTAGCTCCCGTTGGGGATGCTTTTTATTGTTTATGTATATTATACTTGTTGTACCCGTTTGGGGACCAGTTTTTACAGAGGAGACTCTGCCGAAATTTTTGGTAAAATTTGCTGATGTTTTTATACTTGTTTTCTTTTCTTTTCTTCTTTTTCTTCTTTTATGGTTTAGATTTCTGGGCTTCGGCTTACTTAGGTCACGTGGCGCCTCTAGACGCTTCGTAATCTAAGTACCGTTCACGTTCCGTACTTTCGGGTCGTGACAGAGGCCCCTTTGCCTCTCAACGTCATGAGATACGGACCCGTTGCCCTCCAAAATTCGGCTATCCGTGCACTCCATCGCGGGGTAAACCTAGTATCGAAATAAAAATATGTACAACGGGTACATCGACCTCAGCCCGGTCGTGCCCCAAAAAGAATATTATACAAACAGGCAGTGACGGCAGTCCACATGTTGGACGCTCTCCCCGCAATATCAAATGTACAAATAAATCCAAATAGCACCAGCATTGCACACTGCTATCCACCACGACAAATCCACAACATCACAGCACAACACATAACATCAACGCGAATGTCACGTTCGCAAATCCGTCTAAAAGGACTATAGTAATTAGACGCAATTTACCGCTCGAATGACATTCCCGGTCGGAGATATAATATAAGTACTATATACTAATAAGTTTAAAATTTCGATCGAAAAAACTTCCCGAAGTGGGCCTCACGTACATCTGCTGTATAGTAACAAAATATGGGCCCAAAAGAAATATTCCAAAATCCATAATTTGCCATTTAGAACATACTGTAGAAATTTGGCTCACTGTTCCCACAAAAGCGCGACGGATCAGCGGCCAAACCCTGGTTTAGGCCGCGAATCCGCGGCCGTTCTGTGGGATCACGTGACCAAATTTCACCAGTTTGCTTAGAAACGCCTGCACAATTTTCTGTGACGCTCAAAATAATTTTTAGACCAGATTTAAAATCGACAGAAACTTTGTACACAAAAATTGTAGTTTTCGAAAATCCGTTCGATCGATGTTTTAAACGTATTAGCACAAGTAAGTAAAGCTTAATGGTGAGGCTCTGATACCACTGTAAGTCCACGGAAGCGCCCCCGCCGTCTAACAGACGCCAAATGTGGAACAAAAACTTTTACAACTGGCGCTATCGTGTACTATAACCCGGATCTGCCATTAAAGCTAGACTAACAAACTACAAAGTGGGTAGAAATATTATACCGAACGATCCGAGTCCTTCGGTCTTCAACCATCATCCCACGCTTTGTTGCGGCTGCTCCGATCTTCTGAATCTCCAGTCTCCTCGTCCAGGTGGCACCACGTCGACGGATCTTTGAACGGGCTCCCGCCTCTGAACCGAGGCAACTCGATCATCAAGTTTGCTAAAAGAGATGACCAAGATTGATGTAGTGAATGAGTAGAACACTTTGTCTCGCTTCGTCTAAAGCTATGGATGAACGGTTAATGAAGTTGCTATTTGGATCGGATGAAAATGAGAAATGAGTATATTAATTTCCATGAACCAAATACTTGCATCTTTTTCAAATCAACAACCATCTTCATTTCAAAGAGGGGCCGGCCAATATATCAAGAGGAGGGAGGTGAATGTAGGAACTAGTGAGGGTGACCATAAGCAAGGATACTTATCACTTCATTAAAGAAAGAATGACTCACAAATGACACCTTGCATAAACACATTTAATGCAAGAATGAGTCATTAACCTAGTCACCATTCTATTAATGCAAATGAATGAGTCACAATCCTAGTCACTAATCTAGAAGATTCCACACACATGACTCACCTTCATGAAGAAAAGATAAATCCGTATTAAACAGAATGTTTAATACGGGTGATAGAAAACTGGAAACTGGCAACTTCCAAAAGCGATCCTGAAACGAATTTCAGGATAACCCCGTAATGGTATAAACATACCCGCATTTGTATTACGACCGAATACAAATGCAACTGAGACAAAGATATTATATCTACACAGTATAATACTCGGATCCGGCTTAAACCAAAGCCTACCAGTATTATCTGCCTGAAATATGACACGTGCGTAAACGCACGTGCATTTTCCGAACCCTGCCATAAAACCATACGGCCTCTACAACGTTTGGCCCGAACATGGTAAACTGTCTGTGGGGGACTCTAATGACTCATCAACACACTGACACTGGGTATAACCTCTAGCACGTCAGAGGTACAAGCTGTACGTAACGGTTGCCTATGTATTGATTGGAAGGGAAGTTGACGAGCGAACTCATCCAGAATCCCTTCTGAGCCTGACAGTGACAATATCCGTACAGTCCGGTCCGTTCGTTTAAAGAGTATCGCATATCGAGTCTAGGGGTGTGGATAAAGTCAGACCCCTAATAACACGATAATTCGTGTCGGTATGAAGCCCATCACCTCCTGAGAAACTACTGATCCAAATCAGTAATTCTCAACTACCTCGGCCGAGAATTTCTAGTGATGGCCACCCGTGCACTGTGCGACATCAACCCCCAATACCGGGAGAGACGAATCCACGACGATCCGCTCACTGCCTCAATGTGGCTCGGGACTGTACCCAACTAAAACCTGTTTGCACGTCTCCTTCTAGTGTGGTAGGGTAGTAATCAAAGCATAGTGGGAACTCACACGAGACAAATGACGATCTCAGGTCGACAAACTAACCTGTACACATGTCACCAGGGAACTGCTATCTGACGATATGTATAATACCAACTAGCATGTTCCTGGCGAGTCCTGTCCGGTGTAATCATAACCTAATGAGCACCTGTATACATCTTAGGTGATCCAACTGACACCAGTGGCTTGTGAGACTGGCCACCGCCCCTCGTCGGGGTCTCGACTGTATACACTAGTCTACTCTGGAGTATCGATGCCCTGTCTCAAAACTCCCACGACTAGGGACACTTTTAAGGATGTGCTTATAGACCCCAGCTCCCACGTATATGATCGCCATCATACTGCTGGCTGTCAAGCAAGAATCCTATGGGCTCTATCATCATGCAATAGTGAACTAAAGCATGTATACGATGATAAAGACAAACCAGATAGCATACTATCATCTCGAGTAAGATAGTCATATCGGTATAGGTCCTCCCTCAATCATTGCAATCACGTGCCTGCGATCCAATAATTGACTTTGAGGGCACCATATCCAACAAGAATATCGATGCCCTGTCTCGATACACCCTCGACTAGGAACAATTATAGGGTGTACTTATGGACTACCCTTGGCCCCACTAGTATGATCTCCATCATAGTCCTGGTAGTCAAGTACACACCCTAAGGGCTTTATCAACATTTGAGGGCAAGACAATATCACATATACAAGTCAACATGTTAAGACAAAGAGCAACCAGATAGCATACTATCATGTCGAGCAAGAAAGTCCTCTCTATATATATCCAAGCATCCACTATAATATACATCACATGTAAAATAATGGCCTCGAAGGCATACATATAACTAACAATCTCGCACTTGCACTAAGGCCAGTTGTTGTAGTATTTCATACCCAACATCCCGAAGAGTCTCTCAATTTGTATCTGGGGTATGGCCTTTGTGTGTAGATCCACCGTGTTGTCTTTCGTGTTAACTCCCCTGACCTCGATCTCCCGGATCAGGTGATACCGCCTCAGAATATGCCTGGATCGCTGATGGGACCTGGGTTCCTTGGCCAAGGCCTCTGCTTCATTGTTATCGCAATACAAAGGTTTTGGATGCTCAATGGATGGAACCACACCAAGTTCTGTTATGAACTTCTTCATCCAGATAGCCTCTTTGGCAGCATCGTTGGCAGCGATGTATTCAGCCTCCATCGTCGAGTATGCCACAGTTTCTTGCTTGGAACTCTTCCAACAAACCGCCCCTCCATTGAGGGTAAAGACAAATCCTGAGACCGACTTAGAGTCGTCCTTATCACTCTGGAAGCTCGAATCGGTAAAGGACTCCACTTGGAGTTCACCGTTACCATACACCAAGAACATCTCTTTAGTCCTTCTCAAGTACTTGAGAATGTTCTTCACAGCTGTCCAGTGACTCTCTCCTAGATCTACTTGATACCTACTCACTACACTCAGTGAGTATGCTACATCAGCTCTGGTACATAACATCGCGTACATGATAGAGCCTACTGCCGAAGCATTGGGTATCTCTTGCATGCGAGCTCTCTCCAAATCAGTCTTTGGAGACATCTCTTTGGAGAGAGTGAGTCCTGTGATCGTGGGTAAATTCCCACGCTTGGATTCTTCTATACTAAAGCTCTTTAGCTAGTGTCTATGTACCTGGATTGGGACATTCCAAGTATCCGTTTAGATCTATCTCTATAGATCTTAATCCCCAAGATGTAGGAGGCATCACCTAGATCTTTCATTAAGAATCTTTGTGATAAGAAGAGCTTGACCGAGTGCGACATAGGAACATCATTTCCTATCAAGAGTATGCCATCCATGTACAATACGAGGAAGACAACCTTACTCTCTGCCACCTTATTGTATATACAAGGTTCATCTACATTTTTGATGAAGTCAAACTCTTTGACTACCACATCAAAACAGATGTTCCAACTCCGCGATGCCTGCTTTAACCCGTAGATGGATTTAAGCAGCTTGCACACCTTCCCGCTACTCCCACTGTCTACAAAGCCCTCTGGTTGAGTCATGTACACGCACTCTTCTAAATCACAGTTTAAAAAGGCGGTCTTAACATCCATTTGCCAGATTTCGTAGTCATGGTATGCAACAATGGCAAGTAGGATCCTGATAGACTTAAGTATAACCACTGGAGAAAAGGTTTCATCATAGTCCACACCTGGTCGTTGACGAAAACCTTTTGCAACAAGTCTAGTTTTGAAAGTCTCAACTTTTCCATCTACACCATGTTTTTTCTTAAAGATCCATTTGCTCCCGATGGGTTTTACCCCTTCAGGAGCAACTTCCAAAGTCCATACTTTGTTGGTGTACATGGATTCCATCTCAGATCGCATTGCATCCAGCCATTTCACAGATTCCCCACTCGTGATGGCCTGCTCGAAGCTAGTTGGGTCATCATCTACCATAATGCAATCCTCGCTCCCACCGTCTACGAGAAAACCGTAGTATCTCTCAAGTGGATGAGGAACCCTACTAGATCGGTGGAGAGGCTGAGGTTTGTTGGGAGCTATCGAATCCTCTGGTTCTACCAAATCTTCTGTCGTACTTTCTGCTGCTGGAACCTCATCCAGTTCTACCTCTAGGCCACTAATTTCTTTTGCAAGAAATTCCTTTTCTAAAAAGGTGGCATGCCGAGAAACAAACACCTTTTGTTCCTCGACGTGGTAGAAGATATACCCTTATGAGTTTTTGGGATATCCTACAAACTTGCACAGAACAGACCTTGCCTCGAGTTTCTACGGATTATGCCTTTTGACATAGGCCAGACAACCCCATATCTTAACATAATTAAGACACGGTCTCTTCCCCTTCCATATCTCATATGAGTGGTAGGCACAGATTTGGTAGGGACCAGATTCAATAGGTGTATGGCTGTTTCAAGCGCATAACCCCAAAAGGAAACATGCAACACAGCGGTGCTCATCATAGAGCGCGCCATATCCAATAGGGTGCGATTCCTCTACTCCGATACACCGTTGTGCTGTGGTGTATATGGAGGAGTAAGCTGAGAGAGAATCCCATTCTCTTTTAGATTGTCATGGAATTCTGTGCTCAAGTATTCTCCTCCCCGATCAGATCGTAGGATTTTAATACTTTTACCCGTTTGGTTCTCGACTTCATGCTTATATTCTTTGAATTTCTCAAAACCTTCAGACTTGTATTTCAACAGGAACACATATCCGTATCTTTAGAGATCGTCAGTGAATATAATGAAGTACGAGGAACCATTCCTGGCATGTGTAGACATGGGACCGCATACATCACTATGCATCAGTCCCAAGAGTTCCGTAACTCTTTCTCCGTGTCCAGTAAACGGAGTTTTGGTCATTTTACCTTTGAAACATGACTGGCAAGTGTCATAAGCTGAAAATTCGAACAGTTTCAAATATTCATCTTTATGTAACTTAGCTAGTCGTGTCGCATTGATATGACCTAGTCTACAATGCCACAAGAAGGATTCGTTCATTTCTGAACTCTTCCTCTTGTGTGTGTTTTGTACGTTAAGAACAGTTGTTTGATTTAGAATGTATATGCCATTATTTAGCGAGCCTGATCCAATCAACTTTTGATTCAGGAAGATGTTCATAATATTATCATGTACTACAAAATTATATCCTTCTTTACTTAATAAAGAAACTGATATAAGATTGCATATCAGGGTCGGTATGTAATAGCATTCGTTCAGAATCAATGTATTACCATTTGGTAATACAAGGTGATATTGGCCAACTGCTTTGGCTGCAACATTTGCACCATTCCCTACTAGTACGGAATGATCACCTATTCCCAGTTTTCTACCTTTCTTTAGCCCATGTAACATATTACATATATGGAATCCCGATCCAGTATCTAATACCCAGGACGTAGAGTGTACTGAGAAACAGTTCGGGTGACTAACACACCCGAAGAAGATGCATCTACATGCTCTTTCTTCATTTGGGTGGCGTGGAAATCCGGATATGTTACAATTTCCTGCTCGGACTTATAACAATTATAAGTTGGAGCGGAACCAACGTTCCCCAGCTCAGCAACACAAGCGGGTTCGGTCAATACATCCATATTATTATCTTTATTAAGGCCTGACATGGTCGCTACATGGAGAGAGAGAGAAGAAAACACTTAGCGTATGCTCTTGCAAGATTAGATTGGTTTATTATCTTATCTAATCAGGATGACTCCCACTGTTTTTATCAAATCTTCCTTCAAACCCTAAAAGGTAAGACTGATCGAGATTAATTACACCTTATACGTTCGCCAATCTTCCGGCCAGGCCAGTGTTGGTACTTTGAGGGAGGTTCCGCGTGCTTTCGCACGGACCTAATTAAAATAAACCTCATTTTTCCAGAGGCGTAACCCCGTTAACACCTTTCTAGACACCTACTTGATCTTCTAATTGTGATGTGTAAAACTCTCCCATGAGTAACTCTTACTCACAGTAGCTATCGGGATCCAACTATCTTATAAAGGGTATGCAATTTCATTGCAAATTTCAACACTTGAAATTCCCGATAAGACTTTTGCCCCTAACGTCCTATGACCTTGACGAAAGCCAACAAACCATAGTCCGCTAGTCAAGTTCAACCCATACATTTCATGATTGAATTAATCCCACCCGCATGACCCTTGACGAAAGCCAACAAAGCCGTACGACTACCCTAATCTAATCGCATCATATGCAGCAGATAAGCAGTAAGTAGCTACCACACACTATGCCTTGACGAAAGCCAACAAACATAGCACGAATACTAAATATTACTTATCTGAAATGTCAGAGGGCTACACGGGTTTTTAGAAAAACCTTTTGCGTAATGAACTTGATGTAGTTGTAGAAACAAGAGATTTTTGAAAATGAGTGTTTTTGAGGCTTTTTACTACTTTTGCTAAAGAGGTCACACCTGGTGAAGGGATCTCGGCTCTTTCCTTATCGAATAAGGTGCAGGATATTTCATAAATACCGCTATGTAAAGCAAGAACTAAAAGAAGCAATCAAAAGACAACACCGAGTGGGTTATAGCATCTGCTAGTTTCGCTAAAGAGGTCACTCCCGGGGAAGGGATCTCGGCTCTTTCCTCATCGAATGAGGTGCTGGATATTCTATAAGGAATACCGCTATGCAAATCAAAAACTAGAGCTACCCTTTTTTGAAAATATGATTCTACAACATCTTTTAGGTTTCCTTTTTCTTTCATTAATCTCATTAATGAAGTCCCATCATTTATGCTTCCTAAGCATCACAGAAGAAACGAAAATACAATGTACGCTTATACCATCTGCATTCGCCACAGTTTCCCGTTATGCACCGTTAGGTTACTTAACTATAGGCATAGCGGGGCGGGACTAGCGCGGGTGCAAAACATAATCAATGTTTATTATATATCATATATACAATAATAAAGCATTCATCTCACGGATATAAAGTGATCACATCACAGATATCAGCAGCAAAAGACAACATATGAAATATTGGATATACTATGAATTCCGTGTTGTAAATTAAGCCAGTATAAAACAAGGATTCCACGGTCGCGATGAATAGCCAAACCCACATCCCTAGACCCCTACGAGAGCGGCAAGCAACCCTACCAATTCTAAAGTTAGGAGACCCGATCTCGACTCCTCGAGATGGTCTCCCACTGGACTCTAGAACCCGTTTACATGTGCTCCCCTCCTTGGGTATATCCTAATACGGAAAAGTAAATAATATACAACAATGTGTTGGAGATGGTGCCCTCAGAGTCAATTATTGGATCACAGGCACGTGATTGCAATGATTGAGGGAGGACCTATCCCGGTAGGACAGTGTTACTCAAAATGATAGTATGCTATCTGGTTTATCTTTATCATCGTGTACTGCTTTAGGTGACCTGACATGTCGCTATTACACGTTGATAGAGCCCCTAGGATTCTTGCTTGACCACCAGCAGTATGAGGGCGATCATATAAGTGGGAGCTGTGGTCTATAAGCACATCCTTAAAAGGTCCCTAGTCGTGGGAGTTTCGAGACAGGGCATCGATACTCTAGAGTAGACTAGTGTATACAGTCGAGACCCCGACGAGGGGCAGTGGCCGGTCTCACAAGCCATTGGTGTCAGTTGGATCACCTATGATGTATACAGGTGCTCATTAGGTTATGAGTACACCGGACAGGACTCGCCGGGAACATACTAGTTGGTCTTATACCAGACGTCAGATAGCAGTTCCCAGGTGACATGTGTACAGGTTAGTTCATCGACCTGAGGATCGTCATTTGTCTCGTGTGAGTTCCCACTGTACTTTGATTACTACCCTACCACGCTCAAAGGAGACAAGCAAACAGGTTTTAGTTGGGTACAGTCCCGAGCCACATGGAGGCAATGAGCGGATCTTCAGGGGTTCGTCTCTCCCGATTTTGGGGGTGAGGTCGTGCTGTGTCTAGGAGAGCCATTACACGAAGCCCTCGGCCGAAGCAAGAGATTTACTGGTAGGTATTCCAGTAGTATCACAGGGTGTTCTGGGCTACACTCCGACACGACTTGTACCGCTTTTGGGGGTCTGACTTTTACCAACCCCCTAGGCCCGCCATGCGATGCTCATTGACGAACGGACTGGACTGCACGGATATTGTCACTGACAGGCTCAGTAGGGTGTCAGGATGTGTTCGCTCATCGACGTCCCTTTTGGTCAATACCTGGTAGCCCGTTACGTATTGGCTTATACCTCTGACGTGCTAGTGGTTAAATCCACAACCAAGGTGTTGACGAGTCTTTAGAGTCCCCCACATTCAGTTACTCAGCTTTCGGGCAAAACGCTGTAGAGGCCGTATGGAGATATGGCAGGGTTCGATCAGATACGTGCGGTATTGCACGGATCAGGATCGAACGGATAATACTAGCCGGCTTTGGTTTAAGCCGGATACTAGTATAGTACAGTGGAGATTTTGTCTCATTACATTTGTATTTCGGTCGGAATACAAATGCGGGTGTGTATACACTGTATCGGGGTTTTCCTGTAATTTATTACGGGACCAGTTTTCTGGAGTTGCCAGTTTGCTTTCCGTTTCGGCCAATTTCCTTTGTATCGTTCATTGGCCGAAGTTTGGTGGAGGAGGGCTTATTTGCATTTGTGCAAATAAGAAATTCGGAAGGGGGTCTTTGTATATTGTTGTATCATGATGGTGCACCATCCATTGACCTCACTTGACTTTTTGCTTCATGATAGTTTTCATGATTGCTTGACTTTGGATATGATGATGGTTGTTTTGGTGTGTGGGTTTTTGGTTGTGATCATTGGATTCTCTCATCATCACTTGCTTGCATCATTGTATTCCACCCACCCCTTGACCTTGCTCTCTCTCTCTCCACTCACACAAGAAGGGGGGCCGACCACTATTGGAGGATGGGGGATTCATTTTTCATGTGTGGCATTTTGGCTTTCTAATTGTGCTAAAAAAAAAAGCTCTAGTTCATCTCAAAAATCCATTCCTCCACCATCTCAAAAGGCAATTCCATACAAACCCCAAATGAGATATAGATCTCTACACTATTCTACAGAAACCTTGGGCACGTCGACTCGCCAGCTTCGTGCCCGAGTTTCCTCGGTATAGAGGTGGGAGCCCGTAAAAGAAGCCGGCGACGTAGTGCCCTTCCGGCGACGTGGTGGAGACCGTAGCTTCCACGGGAGATCGGGACGACGGCGAGAAGATCGGAGGACACGGATCACTCGGTATATCTCTCTTCCCATCTTGTAGTTAGCTAGGACTAGTTTAATGGCACGATCCGGGTTTTAGTGCGCGGTGGTGCCGGTTCAAGAAAATTTAAAGTTAAGCATCGCTTCCGCATTTGGCCTCGGGATGGAGGCCGGGGCGCCGCCGTGCACTTACAGTGGTATCAGAGCCTTGCCATTAACATAGTCTAGCTTTGTCTAATGTGTTTTACATTTCCGATTGAACAAGAATCCCAAAACCGCATTTTTCAGTAAAACAGTTTTCTGTCGAAATTTTTTTGTCTCGAAAAATTTTTCAGGTTGTCTCAGAATACTGTGCAGGGAAGTATAAGCCTACTGTAAAAATTTGGTGGCGAGATCTCATTATTCGACCGCGGAACCGCGGCCAAACCCATGCTTGGGCCGCGGTTCCACCGCTCTTTTGAGTGATCAGTGCACCAATTTTTTACAGGGGCCTCCTGACTTGAAAATAGGGTTTTTGGAACATTCTTTTTGGGCCCAGAATTTCTATAGTTGCTACAGTAATGCTTGGGGCCCACTTGTTAAAATTTGATCGATCGGATATTTTAAACACATTAGTTCACAGTATTTACATTATGTCTGCGACCGTGAATGTCACTTGATCGGTACATCCTGTCTAACTGCTATAGCCCGGTTAGACGGATTTGCGAACGTTACTTTCACGTTGATGTTCTATGTATTGCTGTGATGTTGCGGATCGGTCGTGGGGGATAGCCTGGATGCAATGCTAGTACAGTTTTTGTTGTATTATGTACATTTGATATTGCGGGGCGAGCGTCCGACATGTGGACTGCCGTCACTGCCTGTTTGTATTATTCTTTTAGGGCACGACCAGGTTGCGGTCGATGTACCCGTTGTATGTATATTTTACTTTCTGCACCAGGATTGCCCCGCGGAGGGGTGCACGGATAGCCGGATTCCAGAGGGCAACAAGCCCGCATCTCATGGCATTGAGACGGAGGGGGCTTCACTCTATAATTGGCGGGCTATTCGCCGCACTCGTAGGGGGTACAGGTTGACCCAGGAGGGGTGCCCAAGTTACCGGATTCCGTGAAATGCTGGGTGGTCCATTCACGTTCCTGAAGGGGGCTTCCTCGCTTCAGGTTTTGGTGGGTAACTTGCCGTGCCCGTAGGGGTCTAGGATTTCATTACACAGGCTATCCACACGACCAGGGGAACGTCGGGTTTCAGTAGTGGCTCTGTGAAACACGGGGATCCCAGATATCTGTATTGTACTGTGATGCTGTACTTTTCTGTGATGTTGCTTTTTATCACGCCTTGAGCGAAATATAATATATTGGTATATATATTAGTAGATGTTGTATATGTTTTGCATCCGCGCTAGTCCAGTCCCCGCTCTGTCGTTAGTTAGCTAACCTAACGGGTAATGACGGGACCCAGTGGCGAATGCGGATGGCATATACGTACATCAGTATATTTTCGTTCTTTGTTGTGTGATCAATTGATGGGACTGCGTTGATTCGGGTCAATGAAAGTTAAAAACAAACCTAATCTGATGTTGTTGGAACACTATTCAAAAAGCTGTTATTGCAAGGACGTTCACTTTTGTTTAGCATCGTGGTATTCAGTTGGAATATCCTGCTCCTCAGTCGACGAGGCAAGGGCCGAGATCCCTTCACCGGGAGTGATCCCTTGGACAAAAGTTTGCGTCAGGGCAATAACTTCACTGTAGCCGATTACTTTTGTTTTGCATCGTGGTATTCAGTTGGAATATCCAGCACCTCATTCTACGGGGAAAGAGCCGAGATCCTTTCACCGGGAGTGACCTCTTTAGCGAAGGTTTTCGTCACTATATTTTTAAAACCTATCCGGTTCCTTCAACGATATCAAGTTCATTACGTTAAAGGTTTTCGCCAGAAACCATTCGTAGCCCTCCATCATTTCAGTTAAATATTCGGTAGTATTCAAGCTATGTATTTTGACCTCACGCCAAGGCATAGTGTTTGGTAGCTGCCGGGTATTTATCTGTTGCATAGATAGATGCGTTGGTTTGGGACAGTCGTACTACTATTTTGGCCTACATCAAGGGTATGTACGGGTGGGTTCAAATTAACCTGGACAATGATGTGTAGAACTTGACATGTGACTTATGATATTTTGACCTCACGCCAAGGTCATAAGAGCATGGGGTAAAAATCACATCGGGAGTTTCAAAAGAACTGAAACTTGCCAGATATGCGCATACCTTCTGGAGTGTGATAGCGTGAGCGGATTCCGTCACGTTATCATGCGATGATAGTTGGATCCCGATTCCCACTGATGAGTTGGTTTACTCCTCGGGTGATCCCGACTAATTCTTCTTTCGGGTTTGGAGAAGAATTTGAGGTTACAGTGGGAGGTTTCCAGATTAGATAAATTGGTAACCATTCTGATCTAGGTTAGAGTGCACGCTGAGTGTTTTTTTCTCTCTCTCTTTGGCAGCGACCATTGACCCGACCCTAAGACTATGACTCAGTGACCAAAATTAACCGAATCTTCTAAAACACTGGCTTTTGGATTGTCAGAGTTGCAAATCTCATTGCCACTCCTACTTTTACCCTTTTCTCTAGGACACCCCGTATTACTACGAACGTCTACTTCCATTGGACAAAACCATCGTATGGTTATATACGAACTCGAAGGGATTTATTCGAGGATGGTTTCCGGTTCTGGAGAAAACGGATAGGATTATTCAGTTGTCTTTTCCTTTAACCTTCTCTCAGGTTGCGAGTACTCCTTGGTTTAGGAGATAGTAGACCTATTACGCAAATTGGATTTTCTTCTTCCAAACCGTAGGCAGGTGCCGACCGGTAGGGAATGAAGAAAACCAATTAGCCTAACGATGGTGTACAGAAGGTATTAAGTTAAGACAAAGTAAGGGATTAGTAAGAGGGCAAAGTAAATTGCGACCGCTATTCACGACTAAACCAAGTATTTCTTCGTCAATCCTAAATCACCTTCGTATTTCTCCAGGACACTCCGTATCACTACGAAGATCCACAGATTATTGGATATTCCATCGTATGGTTATATACGAACTCGAAAGGAACTTGTTCCAGTTCGGGGATGTATTCTGGTTCAGGAGAAATAGGAATAAGGTTTATTCGGTTGTCTTTTATCTTCACCTTCTCTCGCATTGTGAGTGCTCCTAGGATTAGGACAGTACACCCATTATGCTTATTGGATTGTCTTCTTCCAAACCATAGGCTGGTGCCGAACGGTAGGGAAGGAAGAAAACCATTTGGCCTAAGGGGTGTGCAGAAGGTAATGACTAAAGACATATAAAGGGATTTGGAGAGGTGGCAAAGAATTATACGGTTACAGTCGTGAATCTGGAAGAGGCATTACTAGGAATACCGGGATACCCCATCGAAACATTTCAATATTTCAGTGTCACTCTGTACTGTTAAAGGAAAACTGATTTCCCGATTAAATACTTACTCCAGGGTATGTATTTACCAGGTATGATTCTCACATCTGTATGGTTTTACAGATGGTGAGTGGAGTAAGTTATTGGGAATTGGGTGATCATCCTCATTATATCGGGATTCGTTGTAATCAGTGATATTTGAGGAAATCACCTGGGTTGTTTGCCGGTCGGAAAATATTTGGTTTTGAATATCCGCTGTTATGCACCAATTTCAAATCGATATATCTGTACGCCTATTTTCATAGAGTGAGATATACCTTTTTGAAATTTTGTCTATGAAATTTACCTATATCAGTGGATGGTTAGGTAAGGAGCATTAAACAGCGGTGTAATTCTTCTTAACCATAAGTACAGTTTTCAACCTATGACACACAGTGAATGAGTTATCAGACTCAAGGAACTTATACAGAGTATTGTATGTTGTCCAGGGTCCATCAGGACAGAGGGGTTGGTCCTCGTACTATATTCGGTTTACTTATGACTTCTCTAGTTTTTAGACAAGTGTTTCGCGGAAACACAGGGTCCGAATTTTGAGAAGTTATAGGTATTTGAATAAAGTAGAGAACCAGGTGTTGCAAGTATCGGGATTCTTCAAGTTGATCAAAGATGTAGATACTTGTGTATGGTATTCAGTTGATAGTAATGATTAAGAGAACTTGCTTCTCTTTCAGGTTACTTATAATTGGAAGCATTCCTAAGTTGGGTAACACTGATCGGCCTTCTTCCATTTAGTTGACATGCACTGAGGACAGCTGCATGATTTGAATCTGGTTCAATTAAATCAGTGCCTCTGTTTCTATATTGGATATAGAACAGTTCATATCTTAACGTTGTTAAGGTACGGGGAGTTGTCTGGCTTATGCTTAAAACCAGACTATGTATAACTCAAGGCATGTTTCTGTAATGGCAGTTTGTGGGTTGACCCAGGCTATGACGCGGGTTGACTTTCTACCATCTGGATGGACAATAGCGATGTTGTTCTAGACTCGCAACAGTTTTAACAAAAATGGATTTTTTTTCAGAAAACAGTAGTGGGAGTATGGTAGAACTGGAAGTGATTCCAGAACCACAAACGATTACTGAAGATTTGATGGGAACCTAAGGATTCAATCTGGTTTGACATTCCATTGGCCACTCCGCAGATAAGGTGGGTAACTTCAGGCACCCGAGAAGTACTCCGGTAGCCTCAAGGACGGTGGCAGGAAAGTTCTTGTTTACCCACACTTGCCATTGTTGTTGTTCCAGGTTGCGAGACCCGGCGGGAGGATGAGTATAGCGTCGTTCTAAACTAGTTTTAGAAGTGTACGTGTATATGACTCTGCCAGAGGGTTGTCGTAGTCAGTGGGAGCAGCGGAAGCATTGGTGGACAGGTAGCTTATGTCTATTTATAGACTAAAGCAGATATAGCGGAGATAGATCATCAATTTCTGATGTGACAGTCATAGGTTTGACTTCATCAGAATAGGGATGGATCTGTTGAGAAGGTAGTAGGGTGTGATGTCATGGTATTTGGATGACATACACAGAGTAGGAAGTGATATTCCTATACTACGATCGGTTATGCTTTGGTCGTCACACAGTGGTTTCTCCACATGGGACTTGGACATTATATCAGACATACTAGTTACTAGATCTATGGTTTTAGATCTTGATTTGGGTGGTTTCCCAATTAAGGGTACTTAGACAGCATTCTAAGAGTATTTAGAATGGACGACTCCTGGCACGGTAGTGTACCTGCAGGTAATGGAGTCACCCTCTCTGAAGGTGTCTTATAGACTAAAGGGGAGAGGGATGTGCATGATTGGCAGATCACTTGTTTAGGCATTTGAGTCAATCATGAGATGTCAAGTACCACACCATATGTTGTTCTTGCACTAGATGCAATAAGTTGACATTCATCCTATCCTAGAGAAACAGTCGGAAGCAGTTTTAGAACATAAGTGGATGTTCTAGGGATATGATAACGACAGCCTCATTCGGGAGACGGTTATCATTCCAGGCTTCCAAGGTGACATGGACGACAAGGAGGTTGTCAGAGTTATAGTTTTCCCTTCTGACGAGGGGCAGTATTTTGGACAGGTGGTCCAAGGAAATACTGAGGGAGGCATGGCGCAGGATACTGATTAAGTTCAGTTGTCGATACAGTCTAAGAAGTTTGGATTTGGAGTTCATTTATGAGCTGGGTCCCATCAGACATCCAGACACATTCTAAGACAGGTATTGCTCATTTCGGGAGATGGTTTTCTCCGAGAACATGAGATATAGAGAGACATAGAAAGAAACATCAAGGCGGATCCACTCACTGAGGCTATTCCTCGAACGCAATAGTTTCGCAAACAGGTTTTGTGAGACTGACAAGTAGATGAGTTGGGTGTTCGGTATCACACGGGCTGTGAGTATGCGACATCGCAATAATTAGCCTTGAGTGCAAGTGGGAGATTGCTGGAGATGGTGCCCTCAGAGTCAATTATTGGATCATAGGCACGTGATTGCAATGATTGAGGGAGGACATATCCCGGTAGGACAGTTTTACTCAAAATGATAGTATGCTATCTGGTTTATCTTTATCATCATGTACTGCTTTAGGTGACCTGACATGTCGCTATTACACGTTGATAGAGCCCCTAGGATTCTTGCTTGACCACCAGCAGTATGTGGGCGATCATATAAGTGGGAGCTGGGGTCTATAAGCTCATCCTTAAAAGATCCCTAGTCGTGGGAGTTCCGAGACAGGGCATCGATACTCCAGAGTAGACTAGTGTATACAGTCGAGACCCCGACGAGGGGCGGTGGCCGGTCTCACAAGCCATTGGTGTCAGTTGGATCACCTAAGATGTATACAGGTGCTCATTAGGTTATGAGTACACCGGACAGGACTCGCCGGGAACATGCTATTTGGTCTTATACCAGACGTCAGATAGCAGTTCCCAAGTGACATGTGTACAGGTTAGTTCATCGACCTGAGGATCGTCATTTGTCTCGTGTGAGTTCCCACTGTACTTTGATTACTACCCTACCACGCTCAAAGGAGACGTGCAAACAGGTTTTAGTTGGGTACAGTCCCGAGCCACAAGGAGGCAGTGAGCGGATCTTCAGGGGTTCGTCTCTCCCGGTATTGGGGGTGAGGTCGCGCTGTGTCTAGGAGAGCCATTACACGAAGCCCTCGGCCGAGGCAGGAGATTTACTGGTAGGTATTCCAGTAGTTTCTCAGGGTGTTCTGGGCTACACTCCGACACGACTTGTACCGCTTTTGGGGGTCTGACTTTTACCAACCCCCTAGTCCTGCCATGCGATGCTCATAGACGAACGGACCGGACTGTACGGATATTGTCACTGACAGGCTCAGTAGGGTGTCAGGATGAGCTCGCTCATCGACGTCCCTTTTGGTCAATACCTGGTAGCCCGTTACGTATTGGCTTATACCTCTGACGTGCTAGTGGTTAAATCCACAACCAAGGTGTTGACGAGTCTTTAGTGTCCCCCACATTCAGTTACTCAGCTTTTGGGCAAAACGCTGTAGAGGCCATATGGAGATATGGCAGGGTTCGATCAGATACGTGCGGTATTGCACGGATCAGGATCGAACGGATAATACTAGCCGGCTTTGGTTTAAGCCGGATCCTAGTATAGTACAGTGGAGATTTTGTCTCATTACATTTGTATTTCGATCGGAATACAAATGCGGGTGTGTATACACTGTATCAGGATTTTCCTGTAATTTATTACGGGACCAGTTTTCTGGAGTTGCCAGTTTGCTTTCCGTTTCGGCCAATTTCCTTTGTATCGTTCATTGGCCGAAGTTTGGTGGAGGAGGGCTTATTTGCATTTGTGCAAATAAGCAATTCGGAAGGGGGTCTTTGCATATTGTTGTATCATGATGGTGCACCATCCATTGACCTCACTTGACTTTTTGCTTCATGATAGTTTTCATGATTGCTTGACTTTGGATATGATGATGGTTGTTTTGGTGTGTGGGTTTTTGGTTGTGATCATTGGATTCTCTCATCATCACTTGCTTGCATCATTGCATTCCACCCGCCCCTTGACCTTGCTCTCTCTCTCCACTCACACAAGAAGAGGGGCCGGCCACTATTGGAGGATGGGGGATTCATTTTTCATGTGTGGCATTTTGGCTTTCTAATTGTGCTAAAAAAAAAGCTCTCTAGTTCATCTCAAAAATCCATTCCTCCACCATCTCAAAAGGCAACTCCATACAAACCCCAAATGAGATATAGATCTCTACACTATTCTACAGCAAACCTTGGGCACGTCGACTCGCCAGCTTCGTGCCCGAGTTGCCTCGGTACAGAGGTGGGAGCCCGTAAAACAAGCCGGCGACGTGGTGCCCTTCCGGCGACGAGGTGGAGACCGGAGCTTCCGCGTGAGATCGGGACGACGACGAGAAGACCGGAGGACACGGATCACTCCGTATATCTCTCTTCCCATCTTGTAGTTAGCTAGGACTAGTTTAATGGCATGATCCGGGTTTTAGTGCGCGGTGGTGCCGGTTCAAGAAAATTTAAAGTTAAGCATCGCTTCCGCATTTGGCCTCGGGATGGAGGCCGGGACGCCGCCGTGCACTTACACAATGGTGACATCATCCTCAACCTGGAAGTGCCCCAATAAAAGAATGTTACATACAATAAATTTTACATGAATGAAAATAAAAACTCTCATCTCACATAAAACCCCCGACTATTCTGAACACGACGATCCAATATAATATATCCCAGCAACACATAACATCACATGTCATCAACGTAAGTAAATATGTGTATCACAATTGACGTTGACATATAGCAACGAAAACGGTGATATACCACATATTACACTTACGGTCGTAGAAAAGAAAATGTCAAACTACAACATTTGGAATCAACAATTACCTTAGACATCATAAACCCGAAATATCACATACTTCGGATTTCATGCCTAACTATATGAATTCCACATATTGTATCACATTCCACAAACTGCTAGACGATGTTAAACATTCCGATCGAATCAACAAACACCGAAAATTTCCCAAAAAGCTCTACACTTGAGCGCAGTTTAAAAATATTCAGAACATGCTACAGTACCAATGGACCAACCGTAGAATGGTCAACCTTTGCCTCACCTATGTCACCGCGGAACTACCGCAAACCCTAGGGTTTGGCGGAGGTTCTTACGGTCATAGAATCAAGTTAGGGTTTTGTTCTTCTAGAGGGTCCACCGCATTACTTGCAAGATATTTGAATGTTCTTTAACTCGGAAAAAATCCAACTCTTGGAAAATTTTCCGTCGAGCGTTAAAGTGGGTATTTGATATCCGTTCGAACTTTTTAACACCGTCTAGATAACCCGAAATATAGTTAGAATTACGACTACGAAATACTCCGAATTGACTTTGCAAAAAGTTAACATCACATGCAAATTTAGCAAAAACTAGCAACACCTGAAACACCAAAACCCAGAGACGGGAACACCATGAAAATTTGAAGGCCAAATTCCCAAATGGACCCGATGGGCTCGATTTTTAGGGTGATGTGGACGGCCAAAAGCTTTCCAATATGCTTCAAATTTTCACAGTGTTCATCTTATATCACATGAAACATTCTGCAATTGTTTTTAAAAAATTTCGACCACTAGAAAATTTCGACAGAAACTAGATTTGTGTATCGGATGTTTCGGAGTTGTTTCGGTTTCGTAATTCTACAAATATCATATAAATCTCTAGCTTGGCTCTGATATCACTGTAGTATTGCTTGGCATAACAGCAAGGGTTCGGGAGGCATCGTCCATGCCATTTTCAAAAATTTGCCGTACAAAACAATCCTAAACCTAAAATCTTAACTAGTGATTTAAACAAAACATAGTGTAAACTACTTTACAATTAAGTGAACTAGGAATAGAACCTTTGTAGACCGGTCCTTCACTTCAATAGCTCCTTGTAGTAGTCCTTTCGCTCCAAGTAGTGATCTTCCGGACTCTAGAGTGGCTCCACAAGAAGAAAGCAACGAGCTTGCACGAAGTCTTCGAGGCCGAAGATGATCTACGTCGAGGAGACACTAACCCAAGCTAGCTCTTCACTAATGTGGGATTAGTGAAGCTAACACCCTATACTAAAGTGCTAATCTAGTAGAGGATGATGAAGTAGGATTTTTGCTCACTTTAGAATTGATTTTCTCACTATTTTTATCACCTCTCATAAAACCTAGAGAGCTCTCTCTCAAGTAAAGAGGAAGAAGAAGCAAATAATAGATGAGAGAGTGAAAATACAACCATGGGTGAGAAAATATCTAATATATCTCATGTTGAGACTTAACCATGAGTTTAGATAATGGTTGGGTTAACAAATATCTAGTATAAGACAAAACTAGTGGACTAGTGAATGGAACTCCAAGCTTCATGCCATGTGACCATTTTCCAACTAATAATTGATTTACACTAAATAAATAAACCCTTCATTATCATTAGTATGGTGTAAGTCTCATACACCCATATTGCATGTATCATCAACCATGACACAAAGAAAACACAATTAATATATATCATATTTATATTAAGTGTGCACATGTGAGAAAAAGAAATGCTTAAGTGAGGTAATATTAGTTAATGTAAATTAATATATCAAATATATAACTATACATTAAATCATGAAATCAACACTTGATTTAATAATCCGGTTATATCTCATATGACCGACTAATATTATTTGTATCAACTTATCGAATCAACACTTGATTCGATAACCCGGCTATATCTCATATAACCGATCGATACAGTATCGACTTATCAAATCAACATTTGATTCGATAACCCGGCTATATCTCATATAACCGATCGATACCTTATATCGCAAGAATAGAATACGGTATCAAATACTCGTATTAATCTCAGTCCCGCACATATCACATATGTGCTCCTACTTCGTTTTCCCTGAGCCAGTGAAACCTCTGTGTAAGACTCTAAAAACTCGTCAATATGCCGGCAGTAGGTGATGATCACATCAAGCACCCAAAAGCCGTTAGCGGTACTAGCTGAACGTAACCGCTACTCGGGTATTGAGCGATCAGAAGATCAACAAGCAAGGCTTCTCTTACTCCTGCAAAAGCCTATCAGTAACACTACCATACAGTCCGGTCTCTTCGTCTGATATGTCCCATATCTAGTATAGGTGTGGTAAACGTGTGACCCCAATAACCGATAAGTCGTGCCGATGTGAGGCTTATAATGGTCGAGAAACTACTGATAACAGTTATCAGTAAATCTTCGTATCAGCCCTGGCCAGGGAATTTCCTGTTATAGCCAATCGAGCACAGCGCAACATCAACCCTCAATACCGGGAGAGACGAATCCCTTCCTATCGCTCATTGCCTCCATGTGATTCGTGACTATGCCCAAAAGCCACCGTTTTGCACGTTCTCTTGAACGTGATAAGGTGGAAATAAAAGCACAGTGGGAATCACACAAGACTCTATGACGATCTCAGGTCTACAGACTAACCTGTACCAGTGTCACCGGAGAACTGCTATCTGACGACAGGTATAATACCAACTAGGAGTTCTCGGCGAGTCCGTTCAGTGTACCCAGTCTCCACTGAGCACCCGTATACCATCTTTGATGTCAAACACCAATGGATGTGGGATCATCCATCGTCCATCATATAGGTCAAGATGCGTATACGGTAGTCTACTCTGGAATATCGATGTCCTGTTTCGATACACCCTCGACTAGGAACAATTATAGGGTGTACTTGTGGACTACCCTTGGCCCCACTAGTATGATCTCCATCATAGTCCTGGTAGTCAAGTACACATCCTAAGGGTTTTATCAACATGTGAGAGCAAGACAGTATCACATATACAAGTCAATATGTTAAGACAAAGAGCAACCAGATAGCATACTATCATGTCGAGCAAGAATGTCCTCACTCTATATATCCAAGCATCCACTATAATATACATCACATGTATAATAATGGCCTCTAGGGCATACATATAACTAACAAAAATAAAAAATAACAACAATTACTTAACAACAAGAAATAAAATTACACTAGGAATTAGAATTACAAGACAAGAAATGAAATTACAATACAAGAAAATTAAAGATACAAGATTATAAAAATCACCCTCATCTTCATTGATATTCCACTCAAGAGCTCTCACTACACTTTAATTGAGGAAAGATGATGAAGAAGAAGAATTACAAACCAACTTACACTAAAATCTAACAAAAAAGAAGCATCCTTACTTGGGCACAAAACTGGAGTATTTATAAGCAGAGAGCTGAAACCCTAGGGCAATTATCTGTTCCTAAATACAATTACAAAAATATCCCCAAAATCCGATCTGGCACTGAGTCAACTCGGCCGCGGAACCGCCGCATAAGTAGGCTATTGGCCTCGGTTCCGCAGCCATTTGGGGGAATTGATTTGTCGTATTTTTCATGGTTTCTTGTTTTGCTATTTCCTGGTGTTTGAAAGGTCCCAAATTGCAAATAGCTTCCAAAATTTCTTCAGATTTGCAACGGTCCAAAATGGCTTCACTTTTAATTCATTTGACATTTATCTCCCTCGTGCTCCGCGCAACCATTGAATCTTATGCTGCCCTTCTCATGCTCTGTGCTTGTCCGAGTCACGAATGACTACTGCTATTTTTCTTTTCTCTTGAACTGGTAAGCGGCACTGGACGGATACGGATGACCGGAACCCGGCTTTATTTGTTTGTGACAGATGTTCTGGATTTTGGCACACTTGTGGAGATTTTGTATGATTTGCATTATTTTGGACTAGGAACCTGTAACCTGTAAATATGTAGCAAACACGGATCAAAAGCACCTGTCTATAAACAAACGAGCAGAAGAATGGGCGGTATTAAATGCAATATTCTGGTATGAACAAATACCCCCTAAACATAACTTTTGCTCGTCCCGATCATAACCAATTATTCACAAAAAGTCCTAACCTCACTTTCGCAGGGAACACGATTGCACTGAGCTCGTGCAACAAGCCGTTAAACCTCTAGGTATCCCTAGTAGGAGGTGTGTTGTCACCTGAGGGTTTTCAGCGGATACTACCCACAAAATCCCGTCAAGTTAGTTTCATAAGTTAACTTTGATTCTACTCCTACAGTTTAGTATCCAAGTTAGAAATTCTATCATCCTAAGTTAGAAATATTCAACCCTTATTTTTCACACCTCCTATTTATTCAAACTCAGATCCTATATGTTTTTACAGTTTAGAAAGATCTTGGTTTCTCCTGAGTTTTCCTTCTAAAGTGCAGTCTGCAATCCGGGATTTTTATCATCTTTACGGAAAACATAAGTCTTATTCTTTATCCCTATCTTTCCTCCAAGCATCGATCGTATACCCCCACATGTGTGTAAATTTTCACCCCTACACTCAAGAATTCAATTCAAGATATAGTACTCTTTCCCTAATACCTAATACTACTTCTTTTCATTAATGATGGACGAATTTTCTCACACATCTTTCATGCGACTATTAATGTTTCTTGAGGCACTAACAGCCAATTACTGAATGTGTGAGCTTAAAGCGTAAATAGAAGTTTCCAGGTCTTGTAAATTATTATTTCTTTTTCTTTTTCTTTATTTTTCTTTTTCAAGACCGGATATATTTTTCAATGATGCTCTTTTGGTGGTTAGCTTTAAATACCGTTTTTTCTTTCATACTAGGTTTTCAGGCAAGAGTATTTCTAGGTATCCTCTACTATCCCAAGTTTCAAGGTGCGTGTAAGTGCAATTTGTAGGGTATATGCTTTCTGAATTTGGACTCCAGAATATGAACTATTTTTCAGACTTATTTTTCAATAAAGCTTTCAGTACTTTCCCTTCATCTCGACTTAACTCAAAAACTAAACTCAATATTACCTACTTCTAAAAAAAAATTGCAAGGACGTATATTTACCAAGGTTTAAACAGAAGGAGGGTTATTTTTTGGGTTTTCAATTTCTAATCCTAGGATTTAGTTATTTCTAACATATCAACTAAATTTTCGGAATAAAAATCTAAGTTACCCTACTAGCTAACTTGACGAAAAAGTTTTTATATTTTTTGGAAATTTTTTCGATTTTTGTGGGTTTTTAAATAAGTATGCAAATGCAAAATATACACATGAATGGGAAGGTAGAAAGCTTACCGAGCATACCCACAAACATAAACTTGGCAGTGCCCTCACTGTCAGGCTACACCAAGAGGGTCAAAATTGTCGGCGCTCCCCTGTTTTTTTAAATATATTTTTTTATTTTTATTTAATTTTTTTTGTACAAAAGAAAAAGCAAACCAAAAATACGTATACACAAAAAGGCCCCCCCCCCCAAACTTAAGTAAAACAGTGTTATCACTGTTTAAGCGTTAATGTTCAGAGTTAGGGGGGAGAGAACAGTATCAATCTATACAAGGCCTTACACAGGCCAAAAGTTAGCACCAACCATTCAAAACTTTTATCTGGATAAAGCCCGGGCTGGTGAAAGAAGGCGTAGAGAAAAGAAATGGAAAATACGCGAGACCATGTATGGATGGAAGCGAGGTACGGTCTCGGTGGAGGAGAAGAACGGTGGAGGGGAGAAAGAAATGGAATACGAACTCGAGAGTGAAAATGGAGTTAATAAATTAGTATAATTTGTAATGAACGATGTGTAAAAAGCAATTGTAATAATCTATCAAACCTCTCAAGATTCATAAGAAAGCATGCGCCGACCGAACTTGGTAAACCAGACATAAGAAAAGAAAGTTATACGGTGTCTTGCAAAGTGGGAACAATGGAAAGGATGGAGGGAAGTGATTGAGGACTGGTATCGGTTAAAGGTTCAGGAGGGTGTGCACAGTTAGTGGAAGGGACATGATGAATTGGAAAATCCGACGCATCTAATAAAACTGGTTCATCATCAATTCTATCCTCAAGATTCTCCTCAAAATTTAGCTCATCCAAGCATTTATCATTATCAAAATCTAGACGCATATGGGGTTCGGGAAAACAGTTAATGCTCGGGATGATGCCCACACGAAAGTGAAAGGACACGATGAATTGGTGAGAGAAACTCATTCAAAACTGCAGGTTCATTATCCAAAATATTCCCAGCGTCGATATCATCGATCAAGTGAAAATTAAATTTCTCAGACACATCATCAACAACATGGATTTCAATCAATTCAGGTTCTATAGTGGAGGTGTAAAGATCAAAAGGATTGGGATTGGTTTCACTTGAAATGGTCCCTTCACAATCGGGTAAATCAAACACTACAATGTTGCCAACTCATCAAACGTTCTATCTTCAATTGGTGATTCATTTGGGGTACTCGATAGACTTTCGAAACTGGAGTTGTGAAATTCGATTTGAAATGGGTAGGTTTGATTTAGAAGGGTGGAATGCTCACTTTCACGACTCAAATCTGCAACCTGTCCTATCGCCTCATCATACATTGGAAAATGTAGAGCTAGTTGTAAACTAGTAGCCGGTTAATAAGATTGTATGAGGGTGGCCATGGACGCATTCACTTCCTCCATTCGGCACGACGCTACCCGAAATTCTTCCAAAGTTCGCTCGAGACTGGACATGGGTTGTGAGGGGGTTTCAGTAAAAGATTCAAAGTTGTTTATGAAACTCCCAAATGGCTGTTCAGAAGAAATGTCTAGAGGTGTAAAATTCGGGTAGGACTAATAGGAATTGAATGGTTGGACAGGATTAGGATCAACGTTATGATAAGAAGGTGATTGGAATCGTTGTCTTACAGAATTTGGAGTGGTGAAAGGAGTGAAAGATCGGCTACGAGATTGTGAAATATGTTCAGCAAAGGACATTGGTCTCGGAGTCGCAACATGACTCTCAAAAGGGGTATCAACGTAAGAAGGCGGGGGTGATTGAAACAGTTGATACGAAGTGGATTGCGGAGTCCAATTGTTTGTGCTAGACGTGTGTATTCGATCTTTCAAAGAAATTTTGGACATGGATGGATCGTTCGAAGTTCGGCCAAAGCAAGAACCGTATTAAGAAATGTCTGGTTGTGGGTACCAAAGTTCCGCAAGAGTTGGTTGTTTTGAGGTACCCATGTTATGAAAAGAGTGGAGGGTAGGGAAAAAAATTAATTTATTTTATATTTTTTTTTTGAATTTTAGAAATTGTTTATTCAGGTTTTAGAAAAAATACGGAATTATGGGACTAAACTATACATAAGCATAAGAACAATCACAACATGCACAAACAATCACCTAGAGCTAGGGTCTTCAAAGTCCAACTAGACCGCTCCTAGACTTCCAAACGACAAGTTGCAGGGTAACCCTCGAATCGCCTCTTCACTGCCAATTATGGCTAGGTAAGCACAAGTGAGGTAAGGAGGGTTCCGCTCACGAATCACCGTGAGACGGGCCTTTTATAATTACCTCCTCACTTGTCTAGCCTAGGCACCACAAAGTAAAGTTTAGATAAACGACCGATTCTCCGCAACCTTCACTTGTCCTAAATGAGCGGGACAAGTCCTTATAGGTTTGGTCTAGATATTTTTTATTAACTCAAGGTGATGTGTATGCTTGTTGTGATTTGTGGGGTCTTAGGAAGGGTGATGAAATCCCCACCCAATCTTAATTGGTGTTCAAGCCCCTTAATGTCCATATTATTATATGCAAAGCGTATAAACAAACAAAATCAAAAAAATAAAATAAAATTGGCGGCGGCGCAATCTGTGCAAAGAAATCTGCATAAAATACAGTTTAGTGGAGTTCACAGAGGGTTTAAAAGGAAAGAGAAGTGGTGAAAGAAATTGGGGCCAAGAAAGCCTCAATATAATCGCGGAACAGCCATGAATCCTATGGTTTGACCGCGGTTCCGCGGTCTAACTTTGGACTTAGGGCTTCGTATTTGGTTCCCGCACTCCCCTTGTTCTTTACTCCAAAATAAAGTGCTCTGTTTTCTTAAATGATTACTGTACTTTCTCCAGATAGCCTGCACACTTGCACACAAAAAATATCAAAAATAAAAAAAAGGGTTTTTGTTACACACACACACACACACACACACGCACACACACAAAGAATATTAACCCGAATAACGAGAAAGAAATACATTACCGTCTCCCCGGCAACGGCGCCATTTGATTGATCGGGCAGAGCTATGCGTTCTACCTCGTCCTATTTGTTCTACTTACCGCAATCAAGACGGTGTCGCTTTGCAGATATCCGGTTGAGCACGGGTCGATCCACAGGGAGATGGTTGTATGTCAGTTCTTGTCTTAGACAAGTCAATAAAGAATGTATATGTGTATGTTCAAAACTATCATAAGTGTTCGTATTTATATTCAAGTAAGCTTGTTAGGGTTAAGGTTGGTTAGTAGAGTTAGGATTAGTCTTGTGCTTTTCTTTTGCCAATCTTAAAATGAAGTTGGGATAAAAGAAAGTAGCGAGGATTAGGAGGACATAAGAATGGGATTTGCGAGTTTAAGCAAGCTTTCCAACGCTAAATCCATTCCTAGTGCCCCTTGTCTTTCCGCTACGTGCGCTTATTTCCAACCCTCGGCCAAACACCCACAACCATGTATCCAATTAAGTCACAACTATATGTCACGTCGTTGTGTGCCCAAAGGATTTCTCGACTTAGGTCGCGGCTATATGTTACGTATAGCGTGCCTAAGTGAAGGGGTTGCATTTGTTTGGTCTAGGTTCGTTTTAGGATGTTTGGCGAAGCGAAGCACAAGGGATTTTTCCGTCCCTCAAACTAACCTTCCTTAGCCCCTAACAAGTGGAAATTATTCACACATGGAAATAAAAAAAAAGCAAGAAGGAAGCAAAGAAAGAAAGGAAAAATACGGTTTTACAAAGATGCAAGCTAACTTCTTGGGTCCTCACCTAAGCAAAGAACTCCATCGAGTATCATGGCTTGAAAATACAGATAAAAAGAGAAGGAAAATAAAAAAAGAAATAACAACAACTAGTTAACAACAAGAAATAAAATTACACTAGGATTTAGAATTATAAGACAAGAAATGAAATTACAATACAAGAAAATTAAAGATACAAGATAATAAAAAACACCCTCATCTTCATTGATCATCCACTCAAGAGCTCTCACTACACATTAATAGAGGAAAGATGATGAAGAAGAAGAAATACAAACTAACCTATACTAAAATCTAAGAAAAAAGAAGAATCCACAATTGGGCACAAAACTGGAGTATTTATAGGCAGAGAGCTGAAACCATAGGGCAATTATCTGACCCAAAATACAATTAAAAAAATACCCCCAAAATCCGATCTGGCACCGAGTCAACTCGGCCGCGGAACCGCCGCATAAGTGGGCTATTGGCCAAGGTTCCACGGCCATTTGGGGGAATTGATTTGTCATATTTTTCATGGTTTCTCATGTTGCTATTTCCTTGTGTTTGACAGGTCCCAAATTGCAAATAGCTTCCAAAATTTCTTCAGATTTGCAACTGTCACGACCCGTAATTTAGCACGTCACCGGCACTTAAATTACGCAACGTCTAAAGGCGTGACGTAAATCAAGTAAGCCGAAGCCCAGAAAATCTAAATCTTTTTGTGGAAAATAGTGGGGGTGCAGTTTTGAAATAAAGGTAGAATGAATCATGTTCTTCTTGAAATGCAACGCTAATGAAACATGAAAATGCAAGTGGATTATACTACAATTGAAAACATGTTTCATCTTTAAAAATTTGGGCAGCACCTCCTTTGTATATTTTGATCCAAAAACATATACACAATGAATATATAGGCATCCCCAAGCGGAAGCTAGCTCTTCGCCAACGGGCGGAATCACAACCACGCAATAACATATATACGACGCCCAACGGCGGAGAATCAACCCAGAAAGAACAAATAAAGAAGCAAGACATCAAAACTCAAAAAAGCGATCATAAACCCTGTAAGTCCATATTGCGACCCCCGGTTCTTACGGGGAGGCGGAAACGGTATAAAAATCAAATTTTTAGTGCAAGAGGCAACATGGACTAAACAAGGTCGGGATCGTGTCTAAACTAAACTAGCAATTACGCTAAAAGGAGTTAGCTACTCGGATGAGGGTTATACCTAAACTTGAACTCCTTCTTCTTGAAATCTTGTAGAGGTTGATGGTTCTCTTTTGTCGCCTTCTTCCGTCGAAGATGGATCCACCTCGAGGGTTCAACCTTGGGCTCTTTCTCGGACTTGGAGTGAACTAGAATCTCCGGCTTGCTAATCCTTTGATCCTAGGGTGAGTAGAGAGTGACTAGGGTTTGCTTTTCTTTTTAAAGAGAAGGATTCTCAACTCATGAGAAGGTTTCTCTTTACTAGAGGAAGAAGAAGATGAAGAGAGGAGAGAGAATGAGAATGATAGAATAAGCTATTCTTTTTCTTTCTTGCAACCATAATGCAAAAGAAAAGAATTATCTAATAATAATAATTGAAAATGAGAATAGTTGATGGCAATTTGGAATGACCACAACCATGCTTCATTTAAAATTGTAAGCATAAATCAAGGAAGACTTTTGAAGCATGATGGTGGTCAACTTTCAACCATGGTCAACAAGTCAACCATGGTCAACAAGTCAACAAAATCAACCATAACAAAATTCTCATTTAATTACTATTATAAATAGATAATCCATAAATCCATTAGGGTTTGGGAAAAAGATATCTGTCAACTGTGCATACGCACCCGTTCCGAAACCCTAATGAAAAACCTCATTCTCCTCCTCAATCAACTGTGCATACACACCTGCATTCCCGTTCCGAAAAACAAGAATACCAAGATATAAAAGCAACCCCAAAACATATACCAGTATCTGGCTCAAACCAGAGCCTGCCAGTATAATCCGTCCGGACTCCAAACGTGCACAAGTGCGCGGATGAGAACGAACCCTGTCGCAAAACCATGCGACCTCTACTCAGTTTTGCCCAGAGGCGAATACCCTCTGTGTGGGACTCTAAAGACTCGACACTACGCTGGCAGTGGGTTTAACCACAGACCGCAAGCGGCACTAGCTGTGCATAACGATCCCCAGGCAGATGTCGACAAGAAGGCTGACGAGGTGAAACCCCATCTGAACTCCTACTGAGTCTGAATGTGACAGTCTCCGTACAGTCCGGTCTGTTCGTCTGATACATCGCATGGCGGGCCTAGGGGGTGGTAAACGTCAGTCCCCCAATAGCGGTACAAGTCGTGCCGGAGCGAAGCCCAAAACACCCTGAGATAACACTGGAAACCTACCAGTATATCTCGTTTGCCCTGGCCAGGGACTACTCGTGTAATGGCTCTCCTAGACACAGCGCGATGTCAACCCCCAATACCGGGAGAGACGAATCCTGTCTAACCGTCACTGCCTCCAAGTGCTTCGGGACTGCACCCAACCACCACCCGTTTGCACGACTCCTTTGAGCCGTGGTAGGGTAGTGACCAAAGTGCAGTGGGAACACACTTGAGGCGAAGTGCCAGTGTCAAGTCAGCGGACTAAGCTGTACTCATGTCACCTGGGAACTGATAACTGACGATAGGTATAATACCAACCTGTCAGTTCCCGACGAGTCCTGTCCAGTGTACTCGTAACCCAACGAGCACCCGTATACTATCTCCAGTACGACGTACTGATGGCTGTGGGACAGACCATCTCCCACACTGGGATGAGAAGCGCATACGCTAGTCTACTCCGGAGTATCGATGCCCTGTCTCGATAGTCCTGCGACTAGGGACCTGTATAAGGATGTGCTTATAGATTACCCAGCCCCCACTAGTGTGACTGCCATCACAACGCTGGTAATCAAGCAAAGATCCTAAGGGCTCCACTAATGCGTATAAGTGATATACTGAAATAAACACAAGTACACATTGAAGTAGAAACAAACCAAGTAGCATACTACTATTTTGAGCAAGATTGTATATACAAGGTGAATATCCCAAGCATCCATTAAGTAATATACAAACTAGTATGATACAGTAATGGCCTCTAGGGCATATACACTAACAATCTCCCACTTGCACTAAGGCCATGTACTGGCGTATCGAAGACCTATCATCTCGATCAGCCGCTCGAACTGAGTCTGGGGTAGGGCCTTGGTGAATGGATCTGCAGTGTTCTCTTCTGAAGCAACCCTCCGAACCTCGATCTCCTTGCGATCCACGATCTCCCTGATCAGGTGATACCGCCTCAAGATGTGCCTGGATCTCTGATGGGACCTGGGTTCCTTCGCTAAAGCTATAGCCCCGTTGTTGTCGCAATACAGAGGTATTGGGTCAACAATGGACGGAACCACCTGAAGTTCTTTCAAGAACTTCCTCATCCAGACAGCTTCTTTTGCGGCATCAGATGCAGCGATGTATTCCGCTTCCATCGTCGAGTCTGCAACGGTTTCCTGTTTGGAACTCTTCCAACACACCGCCCCTCCATTGAGGGTGAAGACAAAACCCGACATGGACTTGGAATCATCCTTGTCACTCTGGAAGCTGGAGTCAGCAAAGGCCTCGATCTGGAGGTCTTTTGCGCCATACACCAAGAACATCTCCTTAGTCCTTCTCAGGTACTTGAGAATGTTCTTTACTGCTATCCAATGTTTCTCCCCAGGGTTTGACTGATACCGGCTTACTACACTCAGTGCATAAGCTACATCCGGTCTGGTACACAACATCGCATACATTATAGAGCCTACCGCAGAAGCGTAGGGTATAATAGACATGCGATCCCTCTCCAAATCAGTCTTGGGAGACATCTCTTTAGAGAGGGTGATCCCGTGACAAGCCGGTAGGTTACCGCGCTTGGAATCTTCCATACTGAATCTTTTCACTATGGTGTCGATGTACCTGGACTGAGAAAGTCCCAATATCCTCTTGGATCTATCACGATGGATCCGGATCCCCAGGATGTATGAGGCATCACCCAGGTCTTTCATGGAGAACCTTTGTGACAAGAATCCCTTGACAGATTGTAGCATAGGAATGTCATTTCCTATTAAGAGAATGTCATCCACGTATAAAACGAGGAATACTACAGTTCTCGCTACAAATCTACTATAGATGCATGGTTCATCTGGATTTTTGATAAAGCCAAATTCTTTGACTGTCTCATCAAAACAGATGTTCCAACTCCGCGATGCCTGCTTTAGTCCATAAATGGACTTAAGCAACTTGCACACCTTTCCGCTGCTCCCACTCTGAATGAAACCCTCTGGCTGATCCATATAGACACACTCCTCTAAATTTCCATTTAGAAAAGCTGTCTTTACGTCCATTTGCCAGATCTCATAATCGTGGAAGGCAGCAATGGCAAGAAGGATCCGAATGGATTTCAGCATGGCTACTGGAGAAAAGGTTTCGTCGTAGTCCAAGCCAGGTCTTTGACGAAAACCCTTTGCTACCAGCCTAGCTTTATAGGTCTCAACCTGTCCATCTACACCAATCTTCCTTTTGAAGATCCACTTGCATCCTACGGGTTTTACCCCGTCTGGAGCAATGTCCAACGTCCATACCTTGTTGGTGTACATGGACTCCATTTCGGTCCGCATTGCATCCAGCCATTTCACTGAGTCAACGCTCTGAACGGCCTGCTGGAAGCTAGTAGGCTCATCATAATCTATGATGCAATCCTCTCGATCCCCGTCTATGAGAAAACCGTAGTATCTTTCGGGCGGATGAGACTGCCTAATACTCCTGCGGAGCGGCGTAGGAATGTCCTGTTCTGTTGAACCCTCTGGTTCCACCAAACTTTCAGTAACAGTCTGTGGTTCTGGAATTTCTTCCAGCTCTACTGCGCTCCCACTTATTTCTTTTTCTATGAACTGGTGTTCTAGAAAGTGGGCATGACGAGAAACAAGAACTTTTTGTTCCTCTTCACAGTAGAAGAAATATCCCTTGGAATTCTTTGGATATCCCACAAACTTGCACAGTACTGAGCGTGCCTCGAGCTTGTCCGCATGCTGCTTTTTGACAAAAGCTGGAGTTCCCCATATCTTAATGTGATTAAGATGGGGTCTCTTCCCACACCACATCTCAAATGGCGTGGTAGGCACAGTCTTAGTGGGAACTCGGTTCAAAAGGTATGCGGCTGATTCTAGTGCATACCCCCAGAATGATCGCGGTAACTCAGCGTTACTCATCATGGACCGCACCATATCCAATAGGGTGCGGTTCCGTCTCTCCGATACACCGTTATGTTGCGGGGTGTATGGAGGAGTAAGCTGAGAGAGAATTCCGTTCTCTTTTAAATAGTCCAGGAATTCGGCACTTAAGTATTCTCCACCTCGATCCGATCTTAGAATCTTAATACTTTTGCCGGTCTGTTTCTCTACTTCATTCTTATACTCCTGGAATTTTCCAAAGGCCTCGGACTTATGTTTCATTAAGAAGACATAACCGTACCTTGAGAAGTCATCCGTAAAAGTAATGAAGTAAGAATGTCCGCTTCGGGCATGTATAGACATTGGACCGCACACGTCACTGTGTACGAGTCCCAAGAGCTCGCTCGCTCTTACTCCATGTCCAGTAAACGGAGTCTTTGTCATCTTTCCTTTGAGACAAGATTGACAAGTGGCATATGATTGATATTCGAACGCATTCAAATATCCTTCTGTATGCAACTTAGTCAACCTTCTCTCATTGATGTGACCCAATCTACAATGCCATAAGAAAGTCTGATTTATTTCTGGAGACTTTCTTTTATGTGTATTCTGGACATTGAAAATCTGTGGTTGGTTTAACACGTATATACCATTACTCAGAGTACCTGACCCAATCAATACTTGATTAAGGTGAATGTTTACAACATTACTTACAAACGCAAATTCATAACCTTCTTTAGAAACTAAAGATACAGAAATGATATTACAAGTTGCGTTGGGTACAAAAAAGCAATTACGCAAAACCAAAACATGTCCATCTGACATTCCCAGGTGATAGTCCCCCACGGCTTTAGCATCCATGCTAGCTCCGTTCGCAACTCTGAGGGTCATGTCACCTGCCTTCAAATCCCTACGGTTTCTCAACGCCTGCAAAGAATTACAGATATGAGATCCTGATCCGGTATCCAATACCCAGGAAGTAGAGTTTATTGAAAGACAGTTTTCAATAACATACACACCTGAAGCTGAAGCTGCAACCTGCTTCAATTCCTGTGTTCTGGCCTTCCAGGCCCTGCAATCATTCTTCCAGTGTCCTTTCTTATGACAAAAGAAGCATTCTTCCTTATCCACAAGCTTCCCCGCTATCTTTGTTGCTTTACCTTTTCCCTTCGTATCCACTTTACTAACACCGCCCCTTGGTTTGGCGGGGGCTTTCTTCTTCTTTCCCTTGGCTTTCGCCTTGGACCTAGAAGAAGATGATCCTCCTACAAACAAAGTGGATGTTTCCCTACTTTTCTGTAGGGTGCCCTCTGCGCTCCTCAGCATGTTGAGGAGCTCTGATAGTTCAACCTCTTTTTCTTGTAGGTTGAAGTTCAGTATAAACTGGGCGTAAGTGGAAGGAAGGGACTGGAGAACTATATCCGTATATAGCTCACTCTCTAATGTGATCCCTAGGTCAGCGAGCTCCTCAATGTAGCCGATCATCTTTAGCACGTGCTCGGCTACTGATGATCCGACGGCCATCTTTGTCGAAAACAACTTTTTCGACGCTTTGTATCTTGCGATACGTGATTGCTCTCCATACAGTTCTTTTGTATGGAGCAATATGGACTCCATGTCCATATTCTCATGCCTCCTCTGATGTTCGTTGTCCATCGAGGCAAGCAGGAGGCACTTGGCCTTCGCGCTATCAATCTCCCAAGTCTTGCGGATTTCCTTATCCGCGACGCTGGAAGTTGGACCAGGGACAGGGGGAGCTTTGGTGGTAAGAAGATACCCCAGCTTGTCATAAGTGATTGCTATCTTGACATTCCTGAGCCAATCTTTGTAGTTTGGCCCTGTCAGCTTGTTTTTATCTAGGAGTAACTTAAGTCCAGTCATGTTGATTGGTCGCTGCAATTAGGAGAGAGAAGAAGAAACACTCAGCATGATGCTCTTGCAAGTTTAGAGTGGTTTTTAGTTTGTCTAAACAGGATGGCTCCCACTGTTTCTCGAATCCCTCCTCAAACCATAAAGGAAGAATTAGTCAGGATCAATCCCACCGTACAATACTTGCTTAACCGTTCAGCCAGGCCGGTGTCGGTACTTCGAGGGAGGTTTTCCAACGCTTTCGTGAAGTTCCTTAATTAAAGAACCTCTTTTCCCTGGGGGCGTAACCCCGCTAACACCTTTCTAGGCACCTACTAGGTTTATAGCATTGATCGTTAAGTGAGAAATTTCCCGAGGAGTAGCATATACTCACAGTAGGATCGGGATCCAAATATCATCGCGTGACGAAACTGAAGGAATCCTACCAGAATCACCACACTCCAAATGGTATGCAAATCTAGCAAGTTTCAGTACTTATGAAACTCCCGATGTGGATTTTTGCCCCATGCTCTTATGACCTTGACTTTGGCCAAAATATCATAAGTCACATGTCAAGTTCTGCCCGTCACTATCCAGGTTAATTTGGATCCATTCGTATCTACCCTTGACTTTGGCCAAAATGGCAGCACGACTGTCCCAAACCAACGCATCTATCTATGCTACACATGAACACCCAATAGCTACCAATCACTATGCCTTGACTTTGGCCAAAATACATAGCTTGAATACTATTGCCTATTCATGCGAAGCGACGGAGGGCTACGAATGGTTTTGGCGAAACCGTGAACGTAGTGAACTTGATTTAATCGATGGAACGAGATAGCTTTTAGAAGGAGTGGCTCAATCTCCGCATTTAAAAGTTAGTTTTGAAAAGAACCGAGTGGTTTTTCGAAAGTGTTCCATCGACTTAAACTTGGTTTATTATCTTGCATTAGTTCTTTTAATGCGTGATATTCTTGCATTAGTACTTTTAATGCGTCCCATCAATTAATCCTACCATTGCAGAAAACAACCAAAATATGACGTACGCTTATACCATTCGCATTCGCCACGGGGCCCCGTCATTACCCGTTAGGTTACTTAACTAACGACAGAGCGGGGGCTGGGCTAGCGCGTCTGTAAAACATAAGCAACGCCTAAATAGAAAGCAATGATAGACATTTCAGATCACAGATAAATACATTGGATATACTAGCAATCTGTAATTTGTACGAGCCTGTAAAAAAAACAGATAACACGGTCGCGGTGAATAGCCAAATCCCCACCCAAGACCCCTACGGGTGCGGCAAACTACCCGCCAAGTCCTCGGTAGTTTGTGCACCCCTCCATGGGTCTATCCTAGGAGCAAAAACAGTAAAAAGAATTATACAATGACGGCTACAACCCCGACCCGGTTGTGCGGCCAAACAAATAATATAATTACATCAATTTACATTTACAATGAATTGCAAGAAAAGAAAACTCTCGTCTCACAACCCCCCGGCTATTCACCCGCGACAATCCAACATATTTATATACACATTCCAGCACATTACAGATCATGTATAACCCCGACTAATCGTCTTATAGCGATTAGCCGACGTTCAATACATGCAAACATCACAGATATAACCATCATAGTCAAAGTGTAGTGAAGTTCGGAAAAAAATACGGAATTATAGGACCCCAAAAGGAAATTTCTTTTCTGGAAAATCTGGGCACATATAATATATTTTAAAAATCCCAAAACCAACACAGACACACACTGCACGAAAAACGAGGCACAGAAGACGACAAGTCGCGGCGGTTCCGCGGCGGATGCTTACCTTACGCGGCGGAAGCGCGGCGCCTTAGACGAGTTACTGTATCGTTTTTCTTGGGTGTTCACAGAAAAGCCTGAGCCGAATTTACATGTATAAATTTTTTCATTTTGAGCCAAAAAAATTTCAACAGAAACTCAGGTTTTGAAAAAGTTTGGTTTTGTGATTTTTTTTTCGGTTCCGAACTTCGTTACACTTCACTACCAAGCTAGTTTAAGTTTAGTTGGCTCTGATACCACTGTAAGTCCATATTGCGACCCCCGGTTCTTACGGGGAGGCGGAAACGGTATAAAAATCAAATTTTTAGTGCAAGAGGCAACATGGACTAAACAAGGTCGGGATCGTGTCTAAACTAAACTAGCAATTACGCTAAAAGGAGTTAGCTACTCGGATGAGGGTTATACCTAAACTTGAACTCCTTCTTCTTGAAATCTTGTAGAGGTTGATGGTTCTCTTTTGTCGCCTTCTTCCGTCGAAGATGGATCCACCTCGAGGGTTCAACCTTGGGCTCTTTCTCGGACTTGGAGTGAACTAGAATCTCCGGCTTGCTAATCCTTTGATCCTAGGGTGAGTAGAGAGTGACTAGGGTTTGCTTTTCTTTTTAAAGAGAAGGATTCTCAACTCATGAGAAGGTTTCTCTTTACTAGAGGAAGAAGAAGATGAAGAGAGGAGAGAGAATGAGAATGATAGAATGAGCTATTCTTTTTCTTTCTTGCAACCATAATGCAAAAGAAAAGAATTATCTAATAATAATAATTGAAAATGAGAATAGTTGATGGCAATTTGGAATGACCACAACCATGCTTCATTTAAAATTGTAAGCATAAATCAAGGAAGACTTTTGAAGCATGATGGTGGTCAACTTTCAACCATGGTCAACAAGTCAACCATGGTCAACAAGTCAACAAAATCAACCATAACAAAATTCTCATTTAATTACTATTATAAATAGATAATCCATAAATCCATTAGGGTTTGGGAAAAAGATAACTGTCAACTGTGCATACGCACCCGTTCCGAAACCCTAATGAAAAACCTCATTCTCCTCCTCAATCAACTGTGCATACACACCTGCATTCCCGTTCCGAAAAACAAGAATACCAAGATATAAAAGCAACCCCAAAACATATACCAGTATCTGGCTCAAACCAGAGCCTGCCAGTATAATCCGTCCGGACTCCAAACGTGCACAAGTGCGCGGATGAGAACGAACCCTGTCGCAAAACCATGCGACCTCTACTCAGTTTTGCCCAGAGGCGAATACCCTCTGTGTGGGACTCTAAAGACTCGACACTACGCTGGCAGTGGGTTTAACCACAGACCGCAAGCGGCACTAGCTGTGCATAACGATCCCCAGGCAGATGTCGACAAGAAGGCTGACGAGGTGAAACCCCATCTGAACTCCTACTGAGTCTGAATGTGACAGTCTCCGTACAGTCCGGTCTGTTCGTCTGATACATCGCATGGCGGGCCTAGGGGGTGGTAAACGTCAGTCCCCCAATAGCGGTACAAGTCGTGCCGGAGCGAAGCCCAAAACACCCTGAGATAACACTGGAAACCTACCAGTATATCTCGTTTGCCCTGGCCAGGGACTACTCGTGTAATGGCTCTCCTAGACACAGCGCGATGTTAACCCCCAATACCGGGAGAGACGAATCCTGTCTAACCGTCACTGCCTCCAAGTGCTTCGGGACTGCACCCAACCACCACCCGTTTGCACGACTCCTTTGAGCCGTGGTAGGGTAGTGACCAAAGTGCAGTGGGAACACACTTGAGGCGAAGTGCCAGTGTCAAGTCAGCGGACTAAGCTGTACTCATGTCACCTGGGAACTGATAACTGACGATAGGTATAATACCAACCTGTCAGTTCCCGACGAGTCCTGTCCAGTGTACTCGTAACCCAACGAGCACCCGTATACTATCTCCAGTACGACGTACTGATGGCTGTGGGACAGACCATCTCCCACACTGGGATGAGAAGCGCATACGCTAGTCTACTCCGGAGTATCGATGCCCTGTCTCGATAGTCCTGCGACTAGGGACCTGTATAAGGATGTGCTTATAGATTACCCAGCCCCCACTAGTGTGACTGCCATCACAACGCTGGTAATCAAGCAAAGATCCTAAGGGCTCCACTAATGCGTATAAGTGATATACTGAAATAAACACAAGTACACATTGAAGTAGAAACAAACCAAGTAGCATACTACTATTTTGAGCAAGATTGTATATACAAGGTGAATATCCCAAGCATCCATTAAGTAATATACAAACTAGTATGATACAGTAATGGCCTCTAGGGCATATACACTAACAATCCCATCGCTCTAAGTCTCGCGCAATACCCAAGTCTGACTAGGTCTACAAATATACAATTCTAGTCTCTGATTTGATGTGATGAAGTTTATCTAGATACAATAGAATATAACAGTACAAGAGTGGGCATGATCCAACATGTGTCCCACCTACCAAAGCAAAGCACCCTGGAAGAAGCTATGTGCCAGCAATACCACAACTGATCCTAAGTGGTCAAACATGCAAGAACTGTGGTACAACGGAGGTGAGTTGCCAACTCGTGAATAGAAAACATCAGCAAGTAGAAATTGAATAAAACAACGATTTCCTAGGTCACTATATCCTGAAGGTAATACTATGATATCTCGGGTGACCACACATGCCTATATGTCAACAATCGATCAATGCAATGACATATATAAATAAACATCCGACATCATATGCCTGTATGCATGTGGATATCATCCACGTGGCCATCAACGACACAAACAATATCATGGAACCTGAGTGTCCCACACCGACACTCGAACATCATGAAAACATATGCCTGTATATATATATGAGAATATCAACCATGTGTGTCCATCAACGACACATCAAAATCATGGAACCTTAGTGTCCAACACCGACACTCGAAACATCATGAAAACCCGTGTCCAGCATCGAAACTTAAATTCTAATATCTCAGGCACCACATACTCAGATCGGCCCTCATATCTATCTCATCTCAGGCGCCGCATCCTCAGATCGGTCCTCATATCCATCTCATATCATAACTCCAAAACAGTATCCTCCGGATATCCGCCGAGTTCTATACAATCACCGGTAGGTAGTGTTCCCACTACCAGGCTCATCGTCTACACCACAAAAAACATTTCTTGCCCCGGGGTACCATACCGGGTCCACCATGTACCCGCAAACGGCATCCGCCAACTCCTCGAATCGGGTCTCGAAAACAAGCTCAGAACTGAGAAAACTCATGGTGGACGTCTCGAAATATCATATCAAGAGAAACCGGGTTTTTAAAACAATACACCATTTCCTTTGAAATATACCTCGGTTCTCAAATCCAGAGATCTCATAAAAAAACAGCATCTCAATGCATATAATCATAAGTACGATGTATGCAACATAGGGTAGTTATATGAGCATATCAAGTATATCATGCAAGCATATAACTATAAGGTACAATGTATGCAGCATAGAGTAGTAATATGAGCATATCAGGTATATCATGCAAGCATGTCAAGTGATAGTACTGAACAATGAATGTATGTTTACTTTTAGGATTTATATCATGATAGGGAAGTTCTCCTGTGTAAATGGCACGACAATTCTACTGTATAAGTGACATGACAATTATCGATGAAGAATGTGTGTGAGCCGGCAAAATTTGTGTATGTGTAACATGCGCATCAACGGTAATTGTGCATGTGTACTAGCAATTGATATCATATAGCATTAAATACCGGCACGCGGTATGTACATCACGAGGGGTAATATCCTACACAACAAGAACAATAAATGGGTTTACCTATCTACGCATGAACCATACGGCCACTTTTTAAAAGATACGAATCGTAGTTTTGAAAATAGATATGGTTCAAGTGGCATCTTAACATTTGCGATCCCGCCTCATAACATCCGATATGACAATAATCCTCAATCATCATTCTCAAATCATAAGCACGGATCAATCATCCGGTGGAACATATCGCGTACGTCAATCTATCGTACGGTAACATCAAACAGAATAGGGAATCTATCGACCTATACAACAATGAAGGTACGGATCTAAAGACTTGTACGGTATATCACTCATTATTCTCATAAATATATATATACACACATATATCTCAATCACATTTGTATCAATCTCATATACTGATATCTTGCACATACGTCATATCTTATTAATTTCACAACACCTCTATCTCAATTCGTGTCGTGTTTATCGATCTCGATCTCATATCCTATCATTATCAACCCATACTTGTCATCTTTCAATTCATACTTATCATGATTCACTTCTCATTTCATATTCTCATATATCGATCCAAGTCATCTATATCTATCATCCCAATGTCCCACATCATTTTAACTTATATACCTATATCCTATTCTCAAGCCAATATATTCATTAGTGTCAACCTTTATCATATCATCTCTTACTAACTCTTACTAAATCCTATAATCAGGTTATCATAAGCTTGTAGCATATCCTTTATCAAAATATAATTATAAAACGATCTTACATATCAATTGGTTGCGGGGGTGCTATACACCATCCACCCGACTTCCCCCGTAGATATAAATCTACTCACCTGCTATACTCCTCGCTTAGCCAATGTCAATGTGCTTCGTCATCTCGGAAGTCCACGTGAAGGTACCTACAATCAATACACAAACGCAATACTATCAAATCCAATATCCGAAAACCGATACGACACATGGATTGCTTATAGGTTAGAACATATAGCTTACTCATGAAAGATCAACCAAACAACCCTCGTCGTTGACGTACAAACATCCAACGACCAATTCAAATCTCAAATATAAAAACCAAGAATTCACATATCGGAAAACATAACCAAAACACTCTCAAGTACTTCCCAGATTTTGGCTCAGGTAAATTGGGACTAAGAAAGTACAGGGGATAGGTTATAGGGTAAATGAGCTACAGGCAAAACTACAACACCATAGGAGATAGGAGGTCCGGCGACATCACCCAAAAATCCGGCCTCGCTGGTCTAAGTAGGGAGAAATGGGTTCGTACTTCTGTGGTGGTCTTCTAGTGGTCTATCTAGGTTAATGGACTTGTTTGATTTTCTTAGAAATACCCAAGATAGCTCCAGATTGTAAGTGCACGGAGGCGCCCCGGCCGTCAATCCGACGCCGGAATGCGGAAGCGGTGATAAACTTTAATTTTGCGGACTTTGCAAACCGGCACCACCGCGCACTAAACTCCGGATCGTAACCATTAACAAGTCTACGCTACTAATAAGAAAGGGAAGAGATATACCGACAGATCCGAGTCCTCCGGTCTTCTCGTCGTCGTCCCGATCTCCTGCGGAATGTCCGGTCTCCATCTCCTGGCCGGAAGGGCACCACATCGCCTGTATCTTTTACGGGCTCCCACCTCAATACCGAGGCAACTCGGGCGCGAAGTTGGCTAGCCGACGCGCCCAAGATTTGCTGTAGAATAATGTAGAATCGTTGTCTCTTTGGGGTTAATGAGGTTGCCAAGATGGAGGAATTTATGGACAAGAATTTTCCATGGATGCTTAATGAAGAATGAAGCATCCAAGACAAAATGAGCTCGGCCACTTAGAAAATGTGCTCACTGTGAAAATTAGAATGAAGCCTGCACACATCAAAATCATGTGTGTAAAATATATTCCCAAAGGAAAAGAAAACCCTTCACATAAACAATTCCAGCACACTCCTAAAAACATGTGGTATATATTAATTCCCAAGGAAAATAAATTCCTTCACCATCTATATAACCTCCATCATTTCACACAGTGGCCGGCCCACTACAATTTCCAACACCAAAACCCATACCTTAATTAATGCAAGAAAAGCCAAAAAGATTTCATAATCAATCCTTTTGCAATAAACCCCCTCCTCAAAGTGTTATTTGCAAACTTGCAAATAACCCCCTCCATCGGAAAAGTCCGGCCGGGAAAGAACAAAGGAAAACCGGCCGGAACGGAATGCAAACTGGCAACCCCAGAAAACTGGTCCCATAATAAATTACAGGAAAACCCCGATACTGTGCATACACACCCGCATCTGTATTCCGTCCGGATACAAATGCAAAGAGACAAAACTACACTATTTAAAACTAGAATCCGGCTTAAGCCAAAGCCGGCTAGTAAAAACCGTCCGATCACGATCCGTGTAATACCGCACGTATCTGATCGAACCCTGCCATATCTCCATACGGCCTCTACAGCGTTTCGCCCGAAAGCTTGAGTAACTGAAAGTGTGGTGGACTCTAAAGACTCGTCAATACTATGGCTGTGGATTTAACCACTAGCACGTCAGAGATATAAGCCAATACGTAACGGGCCACCATCTATTGACTAAAAGGGACGTCGATGAGCGAACTCATCCTGACACCCTACTGAGCCTGTCAGTGACAATATCCGTACAGTCCGGTCCGTTCGTCTATGAGTATCGCATGGCGGGCCTAGGGGGTTGGTAAAAGTCAGACCCCCAAAAGCGGTACAAGTCGTGTCGGAGTGTAGCCCAGAACACCCTGAGATACTACTGGAATACCTACCAGTAAATCTCCTTGCCTTGGCCAAGGACTTTGTGTAATGGCTCTCCTAGACACAGCACGACCTCACTCCCAATACCGGGAGAGACGAACCCCTGAAGATACGCTCACTGCCTCCATGTGGCTCGGGACTGTACCCAACTAAAACCTGTTTGCACGACTCCTTTGAGCCGTGGTAGGGTAGTAATCAAAGTACAGTGGGAACTCACACGAGACAAATGACGATCCCCAAGTCGATGAACTAACCTGCACACATGTCACCAGGGAACTGCCATCTGACGTCTGGTATATGACCAACTAGCATGTTCCCGGCGAGTCCTGTCCGGTGTACTCATAACCCAATGAGCACCTGTATACATCTTAGGTGATCCAACTGACACCAGTGGCTTGTGAGACCGGCCAGCGCCCCTCGTCGGGGTCTCGACTGTATACACTAGTCTACTAATGGAGTATCGATGCCCGTTCTCGAAACTCCCACGACTAGGGACCTTTTAAGGATATGCTTGTAGACCCCCAGCTCCCACTTATATGATCGCCCTCATACTGCTGGTGGTCAAGCAAGAATCCTAGGGGCTCTATCAACGTGTAATAGCGACGTGTCAGGTCACCTAAAACAGTACACGATGATAAAGGTAAACCAGATAGCATACTATCATCTCGAGTAAGACTGTCCCACCGGGATAGGTCCTCCCTCAATCATTACAATCACGTACCTATGACCTAATAATTGACTCTGAGGGCACTATCTCCAACACAGATACCCTGTAGGACTTTAGGTTTCACAAAACCAATACGGGAAAATTCTAACTTCGTGTTTCGGGTACTATTCTATTTCTATTCACTCATAATCTGGCCTGACCTGGTCGACCCGATCATGATATTGAAGGATGGGACCTTTTCTCGAAAAACTCCGGATCCCGAGAAGTTTTGAAGATGGTGCATTAACGACAATCTCTAAGGTCTTGAAAACACTCACTAAACCTCTATTCACCACTTAACAGCAACTTGGAAATTTCCAAGATCACATAACTCACTAAATCGATTTCTAAACTAAACTAGGATATTTAAACATAAGCACTAATTTAAAAGTGAAGAGATTACCTCATTTGGCAACTAAAGAAAATTCTTGAGTTGCCCAAAGTCTTCAAAATCCAAACTTGACTGGTTCGAAGGGTTTAGAATGAGTTTGTGCATGTTTATTGTGAAGGGGGGATGAGGTTTTGGAAAGTATTTGGAGATGATACAGGGAGGTAGAGTGAGAATGAAGGAGATGAAGAAAAACATGAAGAAAACAATGAGAATTGAAGAATGGGGCAGCCAAGTCTCTCTCTCCCTCTCTTATGCTCACTCTCTCTTACCCTCACTCTTTCTCAAAATATCTACTTTTGTTTTTTCTCTCTTTTAACCAAGGCATCTTTTCTATTCTTTTCACACTCATAACCCTTTCTCTCTTTTCTTTTCTTTTCTTTTCTCTTTTCCTAAATCTCACAAGTCACAAGCCACAAACACAAACACAACATGCACATGACATGGTGCATTAGCCCTGGAAAAATGTAAAAAAAACACGGATTTGACCAAAATCCGATAAATATCATTAAAATAAATAAATCATTTTAATCTTCAATTAATTTTTAAACATTGGTATATACTAATATCATTTTACGAAAAATCCCTATTCGCAAATCGAATAGTTTTCGCGAAATATATTATTTTAATATTAAATTTCCAAAAATAATATTTTATATTTCTGAAATGTTACAGCAACAGTCCAAAATGGATTCACTTTTAATTCATTTGAGCTTTATCTCCCTCGAGCTCCGCGCACCCATTGAATCTTGTGTTGCCCCTTTCGTGCTCTGTGTTTGTCCGAGACACGAATGACCACTGTTATTTGTCTTGTCTCTTAAACTGATAAGTGGCACTGGACGGATACGGATGACCGTAACCCGGCTTTTATCTGTTTGAGACTGATGTTCTGGATTTTGGCACAACTGTGGAGATTTTGTATGATTTGCATTATTTTGGACTAGGAACCTGTAACCTGTAAATATGTAGCAAACACGGATCAAAAGCACCTACCTATAAACAAACGAGCAGAAGAATAGGCAGTATTAAAAGCAATATTTTGGTATGAACACCCACCCCCTAGGCCACCACGAGGTGGCCAGGGAGTGAGGCAGACCCGAAACTGCCTATGGGGGCAGTTTCAGGTCCCCACCCCCAAGACTGCCTCGTGGTGGTCTTGGGGAGTGGGCTAGCCCTTCTCCCCCCTCGGGGGTCTTCCCGGGTACCCACTCTCAACCCCGTGGCTTCTTGGTTCAAACCGTGAACCCAAAGGGTGTGTAAACTTGTCAAACTCAAAATTTCGGGACTGTTTTTTGACAGTTTTCGATGCCGGAAAAAACGCGATTTCAAATGTCGTAACTAGCTAGTTTAAGGTGTTTTGGAGGCTCTGATACCACTGTAGGGTTCCCTAATGCCCGCGGCGCAGCGAAAGCGCGAATGGCGAACAAAAATTTCAAGCAAACACGAAGGAACCCCGAACCTAGAATCAATCCAAACACCTAAACTAGCAAACCAAGCATGCAAAGATACAGAATACCACCTTTGACGCATGTCGATCCAATTGTGGAAGACCACTCCATGCTCCGTATATGTTGTCCGGATTTAGCTTGAGTGGCGACCACCCTTGCCAAAGATGATCCACCTGAGGGAAACCGATCCAAGCTTCGGCTTCACCTAGTGAAGCGACCGATGCTCCAAGCTCGCTACTAATGGAGAGTGGGGATGTGGGAATATGGGAATATTTTCACTATCTTTTCTCCCTTTTCTAAGCTCATGTGAGCTACCTAGAAGAGGAGGAGGATGTGAAGAAGAAGCAGCCATGGAAAATGGCTTAAGTCTTCTTGTGTAGGAAAAAACTAGCAAACATAGAAACGAATGGCTTGATTTTTGCAACCCTGAAAGAATAGTGTATCCAAATGAAACATATTATATAAAATCAAGCCATACCTCTCTACACCATACTTCTTTACATCTCATCCTCCATCTCATTTTTGATTTTTCTATAAAAAAAAATTAACAAATGAAGTGTCCATCTTCTAGAACAAATTCCGTATAAATACAGAATACAACCAGGTATATGTATCGAAATACATATATGCGTATTCGTACAAAAATACGAATAGCAAAGAGAGAGAAAATGAATAGTGAACAATAATACTAGAATATACATATTAAAAAAATATATATCAATTGATAAATCAAAACCTGATTTAATAATCCGGCTTAATCTTTAGCCGCTCGTATTATCAACCGTCCGATTAAAGTCTGTGTAGCCTGTACACATATTTAATCGGACACCCTGTATGCACAAACATACGTCATCTATATCATATCGCCTGAATCGGGAAAACCTTCTGTGTGTGATTCTAAAGACTCGACAATACGCTGGCAGTGATTTACTGGATAAAACCAAAAACCACAAGCACGTCAGCGACACTAGCTGTACGTAACGGCTACCCAGGTATCTATCGAAAGGGAAGCCGACAATCAAGTCCGTCCGAACCCTAATAAGCCTGAATGTGACAATCTCCGTACAGTCAGGTCTCTTCCTCTAAGAGAATTTCGTACTGGGTCTAGAGGTGGAAACGTCAGACCCCTAATAACCCAATAAGTCGTGTCGGAGTCAAGCTAATCACCAACCGAGAAACTACTAAACTCATATCAGTAAATCCCATCTACCGTGGCCGCGGATTTGAGGTGATAGCCTATCGAACACGGCACGACATCGACTCCTAATACCAGTAAAGATGAATCCCCGACAATCGCTCACTGCTTCCATGTAGCTCGGGACTGTACCCAACTAAAACCTGTTTGCATGACTCCTTTGAGTCGTGGTAGGGTAGTAATCAATGTACAGTGGGAACTCACACGAGACAAATGATGATCTCCAGTCAAAAGACTAACCTGTACTAATTTCACTCGAGAACTTCCATCTGACGATAGATATAATACCCTCTAAAAGTTATCGGCGAGTCTGTCCAGTTACTCACCTCCAGTGAGCACCTGTATACTATCTTTGGTGACATAACACTAATGGCTTGTGAGACTGGCCACCGCCCCTCGTCGGGGTCTCAAAACGTATACACTATTCTACTGTGGAATATCGATGCCCAGTCTCGATACTCCCATGACTAGGGACATTTAAGGATGTGCGTATGGACTACCCAGCTCTCACGTATATGATCGCCATCATAATGCTGGAAGTCAAATAAGAGTCCTACGGACGTCATCATTATGTATTAGAGACACGTAATAACAAGTAAAATGTGTACACATCAATGATAAAAACAAACCAGATATCATACTATCATTTCGAGTAAGATTATTCTACCTGTATTGGTCCTCCCTCAATTATCATAATCACGTGCCTTCAATTACAATAATTGCATTAAGGGCACTATATCCAACACTTCTTACCTTCTGTACACCGTACTTAGGCTAATTGGTTTTCTTCCTTCCCTACCTTTCGACACATGTTTAAGGTTTGGAAGAAGACTATCCAATAAGCGTAATAGGTGTACTCTCCTAATTCAAGGAGCTCTCGCAACCTGAGAGAAGGTAAAAGGGAAATACAGCCGAATAATCCTATTCAATTTCTCTAGATCCCAGGGCCATCCTCGAACTGAAATAAATTTCTGAGTGTTCGTATGTAACTATACGAGATGGTTTTATCCATTTTATATGGATCTTCGTAGTAATACAGAATTTTCTGGAGAAATGCAAAGTGTAAAGCAGGAGTGACATAGATATATACGACTTTGTCCTGAATCGTGACAATCCAAAACCGGATGGTAAAAAGGTCGGTCAACTAGGTGTTAAGTTATAGTTTATGGTCAGTCATGGACGCTGCCAAAGAAAGAGAGAAAAGAAACACTCAGCGTGCATTCTACCTAGATTAGATTGGTTTTTAATTTATCTAATCAGGATGGCTCTCACCGTTCCTAAAATTCTCCTTCAAACCCTAAAATGAGAACTAGTCAGGATAACCTCAGGAGTAATACCTACTCATCTGTGGGAATCGGGATCCAACTATCATCGCGTGATAACTTTGATGGAAGCCACTCAAAATCACCACACTCCAGAAGGTATGCGCATACTTGACAAGTTTCCCCTATGTTTGAAACTCCCGATATGATTTTTTCCCCAAGCGCTTATGACCTGACGAAGGCCAAAATATCATAAGACGCAACTCAAGTTCAACACGTCATTGTCCAGATTAATCTAGACTCATTCGTAGTAACCCTTGACGAAGGCCAAAATAGTCGAATGTCTATCCTAGATTAATGCATCTATCTATGCTACAGATGAATATCACCCAGCTGCCAAACATTATGCCTTGGCGAAGGTCAAAATACATAGATTGAATAATAAATGATACGCATCTGAATTGACAAAGGGCTACTGCTAGTTTTGGCGAAAAGCTTGAACGTAATGAACTTGATAGCGTTGAAGTAACCGAATAGCTTTGAAGAAACCCGTGTTGCGAACCAAACGCGCGTGTGCGCGATACGCTAAAACGTGTGATTACGCGCCTGAAGTCGCTCCGACGCGTCGCGATACGCAGAAACCTCAAACCCACACACACGTATCACACGTGTCGTGAAAGATTAAAAATATGGGAAATAGGGTATTCTACTCCAGATTTTGATACATAACAGATATTACAAATATATATATACCAAAATACTACAAATAGCAGCAGACTCCAGTGGCCCAAACCCCAACCCAAAACACCCCCATCTGGTCGCAAATTGCGGCCAGAATGTCTATTTCGGCGGCCTGGGTAGGGGGAAGGACTCCCAGGTTTTGTGTGTGCACTCTATACCCCCTGTGTATGCTACAGTAATTCCAATTCACTCTGAAACATCTCGGGTAGTAGCAGATCCTACAGAGCCTTATTTCTAATTAAAAACCCACCTTTTACACTAAAAATGAAACTTTATGGTATTTCTGTGCAACTGAAACAAAACCCTGGCTTAACTAGCTCTAATAGCACGAAATAGAGTTAACCAAGCCAAGAAAACCCTAATCTAACATATGAATCACAAATATCCCTCAATATCACTAATAATGCACAAAAACATGATTTTTGCTAAAGAATACTACAAGTTTAAGGAAAAGGAGTGCTAACATGAGTTAATACCTTCTAAAAACCTTATAAAACACCAAAAGTTCCAGTTCTTTCCTCAAGTGTGCAAATTTGCCTTCAAACACCTCAAAAAGCTCACTTTTCCATGTTTTTGTGAAGGAAATGTGTTGATTTGTGTAGGGTTTTGTTTGGGGATCAAAGGGAAATGAAAAGAAGAAGAAGAGATGAAGAAAATGATAGGGTTTTTCTGCTGGAAGCTGCAGAATTCAGAAGTGAGGAGAAGAGAGAGAGAGAGAAGGTCAACAAAAGTCCAATTCTTACCTAACACCCATACCTCATTTTTTTATTAGGATTTGAATTATACAAAGGGTTATGACATGATTAAGTGGTGGGGATAAAACAATAAACCATGCAAGAATGAAAGAAATGGTTAACACTTTAACTTAGGTCACAACATGGCTAAGTGTGCAAGTGTACACTACAAAGGAAAATTTTCCAATTAGTTAACACGACTAAATATAATTAGTAAACCCTAAAGTTACACATATATAATAACATGCACAATTTCTAATTATCACGAAAAACATTCTAACGAAATTTCAAAGTGTTACAATCTACCCCCCTTAAAGAAATTCGGTCCCCGAATTTAAAAGTCTAACTATACGCACCTTCAAAAAGATGGGGATACCTGTTCCTCATCTCGCTCTCAGTCTCCCAAGTGACCTCCTCGCCGCTCTAGCCACGCTAAAGTACCTTGACGGACGGTATCTCTTTCGACCTCAATTTCTTCACTTGTCGATCCAAGATCATCACCGGCTGCTCTGCATAGGAAAGGTCACGCTCAAGCTGGATCGTCGGGTGCTGAATCGCATGCGAAGGATCTTGAAGATATCTGCGGAGCATCGAAACATGAAATATGGGGTGCACGTCTTGAAAACTGGGCGGAAGGGCTAACCGATACGCAACTGCACCAACACGTTCGAGGATCTCGAAGGGGCCCACAAATCTGGGACTAAGCTTCCCCTTCTTCCCAAATCTCATCACACCTTTTATTGGGGAGACCCTCAAGAAAACATGATCACCAACAGAAAACACAAGTCTGCGCCGACGACGGTCCGCATAAGATCTCTGCCTACTCTGGGCTGCTCTCATCCTATCGCGAATTAACTGGATTTTCGCGGTCGTCTCCTCCACAATCTGTGGCACTAAGATACTGCTCTCACTGAGCTCTGTCCAACAGGTGGGCGATCTGCATCTCCTCCCATAAAGAGCCTCAAACGGTGCCATCTGAATGGTCTCCTGGTAGCTGTTGTTGTAGGAGAGCTCTACTAAGGGTAAATGATTATCCCAGCTACCTCCGAAGTCTAATACGCACGCTCTGAGCATGTCCTCGAGAGTCTGAATAGTCCGCTCTGACTGTCCGTCGGTCTGCGGATGAAATGCTGTGCTGAAACTCAAGCGAGTGCCCAAAGCCTCCTTTCCATAGTCGGCTGGTAAACTGGGTGCCTCTGTCGGACACGATACATGTCGGAACTCCGTGCAGTCATACAATCTCGTCAATTTAAATCTGGGCATACTGAGCAAATCCGAAAGTCGTCTTCACCGGTAGGAAGTGAGCCGCTTTCGTCAAACGATCTACGATAACCCAGATGGAGTCATACCCTCGACTAGTCCTGGGTAGACCCACAATGAAGTCCATAGAAATCTTCTCCCATTTCCACTCCGGAATGGGTAACGGCTGTAGCTCTCCCGCGGGCCTCTGGTGCTCAGCCTTGACTTGCTGACAAGTCAGGCATCTCGACACAAAATCTGCGATGTCTCTCTTCATTCCGTCCCACTAGTAAACACCTCTCAAGTCATGGTACATCTTGGTGGAACCGGGATGAACACTATATACCGATCGATGTGCCTCCTCAAGAATCTCGCACCGCAATCCCTCAGCATTTGGTACGCACAGTCTAGCCCCAAATCGTAGTATCCCCTGATCATCGATCACGAACACAGAAAATCTTCCCTGTCCTTTCAGTGTCCTGATCTCTGAACATCGGTCATCACTGTGATGTGCCTCATGTATACGGTCAAACAACTGTGGGCATGCACGAACATGCGCAATCTGTCCTCCGATCGGTGTGAACTCGAACTGAACCCGTCTGTCGCATAAAATCTGCCAATCTGCCGACGACTGCCTCTGTACTGCGCTCAAACAAGATAGACTACCACCGGGCCTCCTGGTCAAAGCATCCGCCACTACATTCTCCCTGCCCGGGTGATACAAGATCTCACAATCGTAGTCCTTCACTTACTCCATCCATCGGCGCTGTCTAAGGTTCAGGTCTCGCTGCTGGAATATATACTTTAAGCTCTGGTGATCGGTGAATATCTGGCACGACTCTCTGTAGGGTTCCTAGGCACTCTCAAGAGGTCTCACAAGGCATCAACCATGCCAATATAAAAATTTACGGGTGCCGAGAGACCCGACTACGGATCGTTTGCTAGAAAACTAGGCGAAAAAGCTAACTAGTTAACACTTAACTAAGGGATACGGATATAAAACCTTTGTAGATCCGTTTGTCCACCTCCATAGCTCCATGAAGAAGTCATCTCCGCTGTAGAAATCCGAAATCCGGGCTCTAGCGTCGGCTTCATTGGAGAATGGACGGGCTAGGTCGTCGATGTCCATGCCGAAGATGATCTACGTCGAAGCATCGCAAGATCAAGCTCTCACTTCACCAGGTCAAGAAACTTGTGAAGGAAACACACTCTACTACTTGGCAAGAGGTAGAGGATGAAGAAATAGGAAGTGGGTAGACTTTAGATTTGGATTTCTCACTCATATCATCAATCCACCATTGATGTAGTCTAGGTTTTTCTTCTTGAGTTGAAGGAAGAAGAAGAAGAAAAATGATATGATAAGATTATTAAAAAAGAAAAGAACAATCCATTCTTATCATAACATAACCCAAGTTAAGTGTAGAGAATTGACCAAGGTTAAAGAATGGTTAGGGTTAAGGAGATGAGACAAAAATGGTGACTTAATGAAAGCTTCATGAAGCTTCATGATGAAAATAAAACTAGCCACCATTTTTCACTTCTTTTCCTTTTCTCATTTATCTTTTAAATGCAAAAGAAAAGATAAATGAATGAATAAAAGAAAACCCCAATCATTTACTTAACCTAGGTTTAATTCATTACACTTAACAAAAAAGATATGTATCATCAAACATGATACAATCAAGTGCACAAAAATATATCGCATATACAATGCGCACATCCGAGTGAGAAAATCCATTATAAAGTGAACCGATACTAGTTAATGCAAAGTAATATATCAAATATATAATTATACATTAAATCATTAAATCAACACTTGATTTAACGATCCGGTCATATCGCATATAACCGGCTAGTATCATTAGTAACAACTTATCGAATCAACACTTGATTCGATAACCCGGCTATATCACATATAACCGATCAATGTCACATCGCGAGAATCGAATACAGTATCACATACTCGTATTATTCTCCGTCCCGCACATATCTCATATGCGCTCCTATTTCGTTTCGCTTGAGCCAGGAAACCTCTGTGTAGGACTCTAAAGACTCGTCAATACGCCGGCAGCGGATGATGATCATATCAAACATCCACAAGCCGCAAGCGGTCTGCTAAACGTAACGGCCACCCGGGTATTGAGCGATCTGAAGATCGACGAGCAAGCCCGCTCACACTCCAGTGAATCCAACCAGTAACACTACCGTACAGTCCGGTCTGATCGTCTGATATGTCGCATATCTCGCCTAGGGGTGGTAAACGTCAGACCCCAATAGCTCGATAAGTCGTGTCGATATGAGGTCTATAACTGTTCGAGAAACTACTGGTAACACTTACCAGTAAATCTCAGCAACCCTGGCCAGGGATTTCCTGTTATAGCCAATCGAACACAGCGCAACATCAACCCCCTATACCGGGAGAGACGAATCCCCTCCTATCGCTCATTGCCTCCATGTGACTCGGGACTGTACCCAAAAACCACCGTTTTGCACGCCCTCATGGACGTGGTAAGATGGAAATCAAAGCACAGTGGGAACCACACATGACTCTATGACGATCTCGGGTCAACAGACTACTCTGTACCAGTGTCACCAGAGAACTGCCATCTGACGTGAGGTATAATACCATCTGGGAGTTCTCGGCGAGTCCGTCCAGTGTACCCAGTCTCTACTGAGCACCCGTATATCATCTCTGATGTCAAACACCAATGGATATGGGATCATCCATCGCCCATCTGTATGGGTCGAGAAGGTACACGCTAGTCTACTCTGGTATATCGATGCCCCGTCTCGATACACCCTCGACTAGGGACTTTGAAGGATGTGCTTATGGACTACCATGTCCCCACTAGTATGATCCGCATCATAGTCCAGGTAGTCAAGCACACATCCTAAGGGCTTTACCAACATGTAACAGAGAGACAATCAGTATACACGTTAAGGTAAAGTTCAACCAGATAGCATACTATCATGTCGAGCAAGAAAGTCCTCCCTATATATGTCCCAACATCCACTACAATAAACATCCTATGTATAGTAATGGCCTCTAGGGCATACATATAACTAACAATCTCCCACTTGCACTAGGGCCATCTGATAGCAGTGGTTGTAGTATCTCATACTCAACCATCCCATAAAAATCTCTCTCTGGGAACAGGCCTTTGTGAGTGGATCCGCTGTGTTGTCCTCTGAGTCTATTCTTCTAACCTCGATCCCCTGGAGATCAACCATCTCCATGATCAGGTGATACTGCCTTAGAATATGTTTGGATCACTGATGGGACCGGCGTTCCTCGGCATGAGCCACAACTCCATTGTCTCACAATGGTAGGAACGTAGTTCATCTCATGAACCAATATACACCCAAACATCCTCCTTGGTAGCATCTTAAGTAGCGATGTATCCTGCCTTTATCTTCTAGTATGCCACGGTATCTAGCTTGGAACTCTTCCAACATACCGTCCCTTTACTGAGGGTAAAGACAATGCCTGTGACTGACATTCAGTCGTCTTTATCACCCTGGAAAACTTCCAGTGATTTTCCCCGGGATCAACTGATACCATCTCACTACAACTAGTGAGAGTCCTAACATCCAATTAGATCTATCTCATAGATCCAAAAACCAGGATTTAGGAAGTATCATTTTGATCCTACACGGAGAATCTTTGTGATAAACGGAGATTGATCGAGCGTAGCATAAGAAACTCCTTTCTTATCAAGAGTATGTCATCCATGTACTCTACGAGGATCACCACCATACTCCCTACTACCTTTTTGTTTATACAAGGTTCATCTACCATTTTGATGATGTCAAACTCTTTGACTAATTCATCAAAACAGATGTTCCAACTCCGCGATGCCTGCTTTATCCTATAAAGCATCTTGCACACGTTTCCGCTGCTCCCACTGTCTACGAAGCCCTCTGGCTGTGTACTTATAGACGCACTCTTCTAAAATATCATTTAGAAAAGCAGTCATGACACCCAACCATCAGATATCGTAGTCATGGTATGTAGCCGTGGTAAGTAGGATCTGGATGGAGTTAAGCTTAGATCCTTAGAAAAAGTTTCATCATGATCCACACCTGGTCAATGATGCAAACCTTTAACAAGTCTAGCTTTGAAAGTCTTAACTTTTCCATGTACACCAAGTAATCTTCTCAAGATATACTTGCTCCTGATGGGGATTTAACCCTTCAGATATAGCAACCAAAGTCCATACTTTGTTGGTGTATAAGGATTCCATCTCAGATCGCTAAACATCCAGCCATTCTTACAGAGTCCCACTCCTGATGGCCAGCTCGAAACTAGTTGGGTCATCATCTCATGATGCAATCCTCGCTCCCACTGTCATAGAGAAACCGAAGTATCTCTCAGGTGGGTGAGGAACCCTACTAGATCGGCGGAGAGGCTGAGGTTCGTTGGTATCTATTTAATCCTTTGGTTCTACCAAATCATCTGCTATTGTTTGTATAGCTGGAACCTTTCCAGTTCTACATAACAAACCATGCCTCGAGCTTGTCCGGATTATGCTTTTAGACATAGCCCGGACAACCCCAAATCTCAACTAACTTAAGACATGGGTTCTTCCCATTCCATATCACATATGAAGCGGTAGGCAGCTGATTTGATTGGAACCCTATTCAATAGGTATGCAGCTTCTTAAGTGCATAACTCCCAAAAAGGAAATAGGTAACTCAGTAGTACTTATCATAGAGCACACCTTATCATATAGGGTGTTATTGCTCCGCCCTGATATACCATCGTGCTATGGTGTATACGGAGGAGTAATGCTGAGAGAGAATCTCATTCTCCTTTAGAATAGTCCAGGAATTCCGTGCTCAAGTATTCTCCTCCCTGATCACATCAAAGGACATAATACTTTTACCCGTATTTTGGTTCTCTACTTCTCGCTTATATTTTGTGAATATCTCAAAAGGTTCGGACTTGTGTTTCAACAGGAACATAGGTCTGAATCTTGAGAGATTATCAGAGAATGTAATGAAGTACAAAGAACCGGTCTTGGCATGTATAGACAGGGGACCTACATACATCAGCATGTATCATCCCAAGAGTTTACTAACTCTTTCTCTGTTTCTAGTAAACAGAGCTGTGGTCATCTTATCTTTGTGACATGACTGGCGAGTTTCACAAGATGTAAATTCAAACTAATTTAAATATGCATCTAAATGTAACTTCAGCCAGTCGGGTCGCATTGATATGACCTAGTCTACAATGCCTCAAGAAGGATTCGTTCAGTTCTGAACTCTTCCTCTTGTATGTGTTCTGTATACAAAGAACTGTGGTTTGATTTAGAACATTAATGCTTTTAGATAACGTGCCTGAACCGATCAACTTTTGATATAGGAAATGTTCAAAACATTATCCAACAATACAAAATTATATCCTTTCTTTTCTAACAAAGAGAGTGATATGATTTGGTATATCAGGTTCCGTATCTAACAACATTCGTTCAGAATCAATGTATTGGTAATACAGGGTGATAGTGACCGACAGACTTGGCTGCAACACTTGCCCCGTTTTCTGCCTCATGAAACTTATCACCCGTTCTCAGTTCTCTACCTATCTGTAGCCCTATGTAACAGATTACATATCTGGGATCCTGATCTGGTATCACATACCTAGGACGTAGAGGATAGAGAGAAACAGTTCTTTGTAATGAACACACCCGAAGATGATGCATCAGCATGCACTCTCTTTGTTTGGGCGGCACGGGAATTCTGGTAATCCCCTATTTCCTGCTTTGTCTTATAACAATTATAAGTTGGAGCGGGACCAACGTTCCCCAGCTCAGTATAACAAGCGGGTTCGGTCAATAATCCCTATTATTATCTTGATTAAGGCGTGATATGGTCGCTACCTGGAGAGAGAGAGAAGAAAACACTCAGCGTGCGCTCTTTCAAGAATAGATTGGTTATTATTTTATCTAATCAGGATGGCTCCCACTGCTTTTTATCAAATCTTCCTTCAAACCCTAAAAGGAAAGACTAGCCGGGATTAATTACACACTACAAGTTCGCCAATCTTTCAGCCAGGCCAGTGTCGGTACTTTGAGGGAGGTCCCCCGTGCTTTCGCACGAACCTAATTAATGTAAACCTCGTTTTCCCAGAGGCGTAACCCCGTTGACACTTTTCTAGACACCTACTTGATTGGCTAATTGTAATGTATAAAACTCTCCCAGGAGTAACTCTTACTCGCAGCGGGTATCGGGATCCAACTATCTCATAGAAGGTGTGCAATCTCATTGCAAATTTCAACACTTGAAATTCCCGATAATATTTTGCCCCTAACCTCCTATGACCTTGACAAAGGCCAACAAACCATAGGATGCTAGTCAAGTTCAACCCGTCATTTCCTGATTGAATTAAACCCACCCGCACGGCCCTTGACAAAGGCCAACAAGGTCGCACGACTACCCTAACTCAATCTGCATCATATGCATAAGCAGATAAGCACCAGTTAGCTACCGCACACTGCGCCTTGACAAAGGCCAACAAACGCAGCACGAATACTAACTACTACTTATCTGAAATAACGGAGTGCTACGACAGGTTTTTCTGAAAACCTATTGCGTAATGAACTTGATATCGTTGTAGAATCAAATGAATTTTGAAATGGAGTGTTTTTGAGGCTTTCTAGTATTGCTAAAGGAGTCACTCCCGGTAAAGGGATCGTCGGTCCTTTCCTCGTCGAATGAGGTGCGGGATATATCATATATATCACTGTGCAAAGCAAAAACTCTTAAAAGCAATCAAAAGTCAAACCGAGTGTGTAGCATCTGCCAGTTATTGCTAAAGGAGTCACTCCCGGTGAAGGGATCTCGGTCTTTTCCTTATCGAATAAGGTGCAGGATATATCACATATACCGCTGTGCAAAGCAAGAACTGTAGCTACCTGTTTTATTTTGAAATTCGATTCTACAACATCTCAGGTTTCTTTTTATTTCATTAATCACATTAATGAAGTCCCATCATTTAATTACCTAAGCATCACAGATAAATACGACGTACACCTATGCCATCCGCATTCGCCTCGATGTCCCCTCATGCACCGTTAGGTTAGGTAACTAACGGCAGAGCGGGGCAGGTCTAGCGCGGGTGTAAAACATAAGTAACATCTATATAATATATCATATATACTATATATAGTATCTATCACAGAACATCACATGATCACATCACAGATATCGCAGCAGAAGAATCATATGAAATATTGGATATACTAGGACGTCCGTGTTTTCAATACGAGCCAGTATAAAACACGGATTCCACGGTCGTGATGAATAGCCAAACCCACACCCCTAGACCCCTACGAGAGCGGCAAGCAACCCTACCAATTCTGGAGTTAGGAGACCCGGACTCGACTCCTCGAGTTGGTCTCCCACTGGACTCCAGAACCCGGTTACTTGTGGTCCCCTCCTTGGGTCTATCCTAGTGCGGAAAAGTAAATAATATACAAAGGGTGACAGCTTCCGCAACCTGGAAGCGCCCCAATAAAAGAATATTACATACAAGTTTTTACATGAATGAAAATGAAAAACACTCTTCTCACATAAAAACCCCCGGCTATTCAAACACGACGATCCAATATAACATAACCAGCAACACATAACATCACATGTCATCAACGTAAGTAAATATGCGCATCCCAATTGTCGTTGACATATAGCAACGAAACCGGCGATATCACATATTACACTTACGGTCACAGAAAAGAAAGTGTAAAACTACAACAGTTGGAATCCGCAACCACCTCAGACATCGCATGCCTGACCAAATGAATTACTTAGACATCGCATGCCTAACAATTATAAACCCCGCATTTTAGTCTCTTTATCGAAAACACTTTTCAATACCAAGTCGGGCAATTCAACAGGATTCCCGACATTTTGATCGAATGCTCGTCGCAAACTTCAGTAGACGGCTGCACCCCCGATACCGTCGACGAAGTGCACCAAGGCGGAACACCGCTACCGCGAGCACCCGGAGGGATGCTTTCGGCGACGGGGTTCTCCTACAGTCACTTGGTCGGGGCTATGGAGTGAGGCTGTCTATTAAGTTTACCCGGCGAGTATCCGCGTACGCTACGTGATTGCGACGGACTTTTGATCACATCAAAATTCCGTGGCAACCGATCAAGTGAGACTAAATTGCTAGATTTACAACATTCATTCAGTTATCTCATAACTCTTTGTGAATTCCAATTATTGTATCACATTCCAGATAAACAGAAAATGTTAAACTTTTCGATCGAACAGTCAAACACCCAAGTTTTCCCGATACAGCTCAACACATGAAATAAGTCTAACAACATTCCGTTCGTGCCTTAATACTCAGTTCCAGCCATAGAAGGGTCAAGCCAACGCCTCACATGTGGCACGCCGTACTGCCCCAAACCCGAAGGTTCAAAGGGCAGTTCAAGACGGTCACATAATCGAGTTAAGGTTTGTTGTCTTCTAGAGGGACCATCGCGTTACTTGCACTACTTAGAACGTCGTTAAACTACGGAAAAATCCAACACATGGAAATTTCCCGACAGGGGAAAAATTGGGTATTTATATCCGGTCGAACATTTTAACATATTCTAAAATTTATCCGGAAAGCCAAACAGACAAAATTTGATACTCCGATCGAAACACCGAATCCCCAAATCAATCCCAGAAAATTCAACTCTTGAATCAATTTAAAAATTCCCAGGAAAACCACCACAGAAAAATGAGAATTACTGTGAAAATTAAAATGCACAAAACGACAAAGCCGCCGCGCATCCGCCGCACAAGCCATGCTAGTGCCGCGGATCCGCGGCTCTTTGATGGAATTACGAGCACGAATTTCACAGTATCTCTTAAATTCACCTGCTGATTTTTCTGCATATTTTTAATATAGAAAAACTCACTGTTTTCAAAAAAGGACAGAGTGCATGTTAGAAATGGGTTTTCGGGTTCGTTCGGACTTCAAACTCCGTCTGGACTTCGCCTAAGGCTCTAGCTAGGCTCTGATACCACTGTAGGGTTCCTCGGCACTCTCAAGAGGTCTCACAAGGCATCAACCATGCCAATATAAAAATTTACGGGTGCCGAAAGACCCGACTACGGATCGTTTGCTAGAAAACTAGGCGAAAAAGCTAACTAGTTAACACTTAACTAAGGGATACGGATATACAACCTTTGTAGATCCGTTTGTCCACCTCCATAGCTTCATGAAGAAGTCATCTCCGCTGTAGAAATCCGAAATCCGGGCTCTAGCGTCGGCTTCATCGGAGAATGGACGGGCTAGGTCGTCGATGTCCATGCCGAAGATGATCTACGTCGAAGCATCGCAAGATCAAGCTCTCACTTCACCAAGTCAAGAAACTTGTGAAGGAAACACACTCTACTACTTGGCAAGAGGTAGAGGATGAAGAAATAGGAAGTGGGTAGACTTTAGATTTGGATTTCTCACTCATATCATCAATCCACCATTGATGTAGTCTAGGTTTTTCTTCTTGAGTTGAAGGAAGAAGAAGAAGAAAAATGATATGATAAGATTATTAAAAAAGAAAAGAATAATCCATTCTTATCATAACATAACCCAAGTTAAGTGTAGAGAATTGACCAAGGTTAAAGAATGGTTAGGGTTAAGGAGATGAGACAAAAATGGTGACTTAATGAAAGCTTCATGAAGCTTCATGATGAAAACAAAACTAACCACCATTTTTCACTTCTTTTCCTTTTCTCATTTATCTTTTAAATGCAAAAGAAAAGATAAATGAATGAATAAAAGAAAACCCCAATCATTTACTTAACCTAGGTTTAATTCATTACACTTAACAAAAAAGATATGTATCATCAAACATGATACAATCAAGTGCACAAAAATATATCGCATATACAATGCGCACATCCGAGTGAGAAAATCCATTATAAAGTGAACCGATACTAGTTAATGCAAAGTAATATATCAAATATATAATTATACATTAAATCATTAAATCAACACTTGATTTAACGATCCGGTCATATCGCATATAACCGGCTAGTATCATTAGTAACAACTAATCGAATCAACACTTGATTCGATAACCCGGCTATATCACATATAACCGATCAATGTCACATCGCGAGAATCGAATACAGTATCACATACTCGTATTATTCTCGGTCCCGCACATATCTCATATGCGCTCCTATTTCGTTTCGCTTGATCCAGGAAACCTCTGTGTAGGACTCTAAAGACTCGTCAATACGCCGGCAGCGGATGATGATCATATCAAACATCCACAAGCCGCAAGCGGTCTGCTAAACGTAACGGCCACCCGGGTATTGAGCGATCTGAAGATCGACGAGCAAGCCCGCTCACACTCCAGTGAATCCAACCAGTAACACTTCCGTATATTCCGGTCTGATCGTCTGATATGTCGCATATCTCGCCAAGGGGTGGTAAACGTCAGACCCCAATAGCTCGATAAGTCGTGTCGATATGAGGTCTATAACTGTTCGAGAAACTACTGGTAACACTTACCAGTAAATCTCAGCAACCCTGGCCAGGGATTTCCTGTTATAGCCAATCGAACACAGCGCAACATCAACCCCCTATACCGGGAGAGACGAATCCCCTCCTATCGCTCATTGCCTCCATGTGACTCGGGACTGTACCCAAAAATTACCGTTTTGCACGCCCTCTTGGACGTGGTAAGATGGAAATCAAAGCACAGTGGGAACCACACAAGACTCTATGACGATCTCGGGTCAACAGACTACTCTGTACCAGTGTCACCAGAGAACTGCCATCTGACGTGAGGTATAATACCATCTGGGAGTTCTCGGCGAGTCCGTCCAGTGTACCCAGTCTCTACTGAGCACCCGTATATCATCTCTGATGTCAACCACCAATGGATATGGGATCATCCATCGCCCATCTGTATGGGTCGAGAAGGTACACGCTAGTCTACTCTGGTATATCGATGCCCCGTCTCGATACACCCTCGACTAGGGACTTTGAAGGATGTGCTTATGGACTACCATGTCCCCACTAGTATGATCCGCATCATAGTCCAGGTAGTCAAGCATACATCCTAAGGGCTTTACCAACATGTAACAGAGAGACAATCAGTATACACGTTAAGGTAAAGTTCAACCAGATAGCATACTATCATGTCGAGCAAGAAAGTCCTCCCTATATATGTCCCAGCATCCATTACAATATACATCCTATGTATAGTAATGGCCTCTAGGGCATACATATAACTAACACTCTCCATACAGGTAATGTCACCAGATCTTAAGTGCAAAGACCACTGCAGCCATCTCCAAATCATGAGTGGGGTAATTCTGTTCATGTTTCTTTAATTGCCGCGAAGCATATGCGATCACCCTGTCATGCTGCATCAAAACGCACCCTAGCCCCACTCGTGAAGCATCACAGTAGACCATAAATCCGCCTGATCCTGAAGGCAATGATAGCACTGGTGTCGTAGTCAGTAGAGCCCGTAGCTGCTGGAAACTGTGCTCACACTCCTCCGTCCAATCGAAACAAACTCCCTTCCGGGTCAACCCGGTCAAAGGTGTAGCAATGCGAGAGAAGTCCTGCACGAATCGCCTGTAATAGCCTGCCAGCCCTAGAAAGCTGCGAACCTCCGTCACTGACGTGGGTCTAGGACAACTCCGAACGGCCTCAATCTTCCTCGGGTCTACACATATGCCATCTCGTGTAATCACGTACCCCAAGAAGTCTATGCTGTCTAGCCAGAAAGCACACTTTGAGAATTTTGCGAAAAGCTGATGCTCCCTCAAGGTCTGCAGTGTAATCCGCAGGTGCTGCTCGTGCTCCTCTCTACTCCGAGAATACACCAAGATATCGTCAATGAATACTATGATGAACAGATCAAGATACGGCCGGAAAATACGGTTCATCAAATCCATGAATGCTGCTGGCGCGTTGGTGAGTCCGAACGACATCACCAAAAACTCATAATGGTCGTAGCGCGTGCGGAAAGTTGTCCTAGGAATGTCCTCCTGTCGAACCCGCAGCTGATGGTAGCCTGATCGCAAATCGATCCTCGGAAAGAATCCTGCCCCCTGAAGCTGGTCGAACAAATCGTCGATGCGTGGCAAAGGATACCTGTTCCGCACTGTAACCCTGTTCAGCTGGCGGTAGTCAATACACAAACGCATACTGCCGTCCTTCTTCTTGACAAACAGGACTGGAGCACCTCAAGGAGAAACACTGGGTCGAATAAGTCCATTATCCAGCAAATCTTGCAACTGACCCTTCAATTCTATAATTCCGCCCTGGCCATCCGATAAGGCAGTACAGAAATAGGCCCCATGCCAGGAACCAAATCAATACAGAAAGAAATATCACGCTCGGGCGGTAGCCCAGGAAGCTCGTCAGGGAACACATCAGGGAACTCGCTAACAACCGGAACCTGATCCATCGGAACCTCTGTAGCTCTAGTATCGCAAACATAGGCGAGAAATCCCTGACATCCCTTCCTCAAAAGCTGTCCTGCGCGAAAAGAAGAAATCACACTGTGAAGGGTGGCACCACGGTCCCCCAACACAACAAAAACCGACTCGCCGGGAAAACAAAATCTAACTGTCTTCTCGCGGCAGTCAACAGAAGCATAGCACGTGGCTAACCAATCCATGCCCAAAAGAACGTCGAAGTCCAACATCTCAAGAAGGATCAAATCGACCGGCAACTCTCTCTCGCCAATACGGACGGTACAGCATCGGAACATGTGACTAGCGACAAACGACTCTCCCACAGGAGTAGTCACAACAAGCGGCTGATCAAGCAAACCGGACACTCTACCCAAACTCGGCACAAAGTGTGTGGATACGTATGAGTGCATGGATCCGGGATCGAATAACACCTGTGCATCAACAGAACACACGGGAAGGATACCTGAGACCACCGCATTGGACGCCTGCACGTCCTGATGCGTCAAAGAAAAAACTCGCGCCTGTCCTCCACCTGCGACTGACTGTCCCCTGCCGGCAGCTGGCTGTCCTCTGCCTCGATCGCCTCGTCCTCTATGAATAAATCCTCCACGTCCACGACCTCTCGGTGCATGAGTCTGACGCTGAGTAACAGTAGGTACAATAGGCAACGCCCTCTGGGGTGGTGAAGGTGGTAATGTGACATGCGGTGCTGCCGCCTCCCTCCGTGGTATCCCAGGTCAATCTCGCACACGATAATAAGAACTCCCGCAACGGTAACATCCCGATGATGGTCGCTGACCCTCCTGGGGATAGATGCTGAATAACTTGCCTCGCCCCGAATCTCTGCCACCTGCAAGGTGCCTGTCACGACTCCGAAAAGGCTGTCTCTGCACTGATGTATCCGCATGAACTCTCTTCGGCTCTGGGACTGCCGAAGTCTCAGCAAGGCGCTCCTCTACCAATAAGGCTGCATCTACAGCTGCTGCATATGTCTCGTAGTGCTGCGCACTAATCGCAAGGAACAGTGGTGTGAGCAAGCCTCGGACAAATCTCTTAACTCGCATCTCTTCGGGAGCCACTAGGTACGGAGCATAAACTGACAGCTCGGTGAACAGGACATCATACTCTGCCACTGACATCTCCGGAGTCTGACGTAAGGACTCGAACCTGCGTGCTCTAGCATCTCTGACGCTCAGTACAAGAAAACGGGCAAGGAATAGCGCCACGAACTCTGTTCAGGTCATAGGAGGAGGACCTGTTGCTCTACCCTTCTCGACTGATTCGCACCAATTCTGCGCGAGACCTTCCAGGCGAAAGCTCGCGAACTCAACCCATCTCGCATCTGCGCATCTAAGTGAACGACATATCCGCGCCATCCTATCAAGGACAGACTGTGGGTCCTCAGCCGCATCGGTGCCTGTGAAGACCGGAGGCTTCAGCCTCATAAACTCTGACAACGATACTGTGATAACCTCTGTAGCTGCAGGTGCAACTTCCTGTACTATCGGTGCCACCGCGGTCTCTGCAACGGGTGGAACTACCTCTGGTCGCTGCGCTCGAAGTGTCTCAACTAGAGATCCCATCATCTGGCGCATCTCCTGCATACTGGATCCCATTGTATGGCGCATCTCCTGCACACCAACCCCTAACATGGCAATCTGATCTGTCACAGCAGGAACAGCCTGCTCGGGCACAACCGGTGTACTACCCTGATCAGTCCTCGTCTCGGACGAGTCAACTCGAATCTCGGCCCTCGCGGCCGCTCTCTGCGCCCTCGTAGTCTTTGGCAGCATAATGGCTAAAAGGAACAATAGGATTCGATAAGGATACGGAAATCGAATCGCAAGAATGTATATACTCAAGAAAGAATTTAAATCAACAAGTCCTAAGGTCGCCATGGCGGAGTACCGTGTCGTAAGTATACCGCGGAACATACACACGCTACGCCACTCCGCTTCAGCTACCTACTCCATCATACCAGGGTCATCCTAGGAACACTCCGAAAGGTAAAACCTACGCTCTGATACCAACTTTGTCACGACCCGAAGTATGTCCCGTGACCGGCACTTAACCACGTAACGTCTACAGGCATAACGCAACTAAGTGAACCGAAAACCCAAAAACCAAACCAGTAAAAGTATAGAGTGTTTTAAGTTTTAAATGGAAGTATTTATTAAAGTGAAAAGAATTCTTAAGTAAATAATCACCAAGATAGAAATATACGACGCCGTAGCGAAGATCAAGATTCACTAGTGGGAACATCATAGATAGAATAAACTGCAAGGTACAGTCGGATCACAACAAGCACGACACCAGAAAACAAATAATATACATCATCGTCCTCACACTGTCTCTAAGTCAAATATACACAAGGTAGATGGAGAATACTAGATACAACAATATACATAACTGAAAGATAAACAGATACCACACAAAACCCACCTATCAGCAAAAGAGCTAGTGCACCAACTATGGGGGTATCTGTGTCAAAAGATGCAAAACGCACCCTGCCGCGACTACTCCGAAGGGCAACCTGAAAACACTGTGGCACAACGGGGGTGAGTTGCCAACTCGTGAATAGAGATAACATATAAAGGTAATCGCGAGCATGCACGTACTGCGCTACACTATCATATGCCAACAGATGATATCAATGCGTGATAAGCAGTATGTGCAATAATCATGCAAGTGCTCTATCAGGTAATATAACTACAGGATGAGGTACAATAATAAATGCTGAGCAAGGGCAATATAACATCTACACGGAATGTCAACGTGGAATATATAATCGGTGTCCATCAATGCGCCCAGATCCCCCAAATAGCTCAGGCCGCGGCACTCTCATCGGCCCTCTAATTCTGCAAATCTCTGAGAATCACGAGTGCCCAACATCGGCACCCAAATATCATAAGTTCTCGTGTCCAGCATCGACACGCAAATCCTCATCCATCGGGCCCCGTCAATCCAGGTCAGCCCACGGGCTCTGTCTGCGGTATCGGCCCTCGGCCCCGGCAGTACGGATCATCCCGTATCCATCTATCGACTCTGAACAGTATCCTCCGGATAACTGCCAGGTCCAACCAATCACCGGTAGGTAGTAGTCCCTCTGCCAGGCTCACCGTCTACTACACAGCGAAACCGTTCTCGCCTCGGGGTATCATACCGGGTCCACCATGTACCCGTAATCGGCCTCATCCAGCTCCTCGATTCGGGTTCACATATATCACTCTAGCACCGAGAAAACACATGGTGGACGCACCGAAATATCATATCAAGGGAACCGGGTTTTTAAATGATTACATATTTGAAATAGTCACGGTTCCCAAATCCAGAAATCACATGTAATCCAAACCAATATGCAAGTCAATGTGATGTGATATATGAATCAAGTATGAATATCATGTCAAGTCACATAAAAGATGAGCTACAGCATAATGATCATGGAGATTCTACAGTGTGAGTGTCATGGCAATTACTAACGGTGTGTGTGTATAATATGAAGGATAGTGCTCGTGCAACATGAACCGTTAGTAATGGTGCGGTGTTCTATCAATTCTAGTTTATATACCTATAGCAGGGAATGCAGTATGCACTAATTAGTAGCCATGAACAGTCAATGTATGTAAATGTAGCTATGAGGTCCTATCAGCCCTGACGTAGAACGCCATTCGGGCGATATCCCCGTAGATGTTAAATCTACTCACCGTAGTCTCTCGCTAGGTATAGCCGACGACTTGTTTCCCCTTCTGCGCGGACTCTGTCGTACTCGCCTGCGAACCTAGAATTACACAATATATCACACATAAGCTCAAATCCATAAAAACGCAATGTTAACGTCAAACTAGAAACCCGTGTTGCGAACCAAACGCGCGCTGTGCGCGATACGCTAAGACGTGTGATTACGCGCCTGAAGTCGCTCCGATGCGTCGCGATACGCAGAAACCCCAAACCCACACACACGTATCACACGTGTCGCGAAAGATTAAAAATACGGGAAATAGGGTATTCTCCTCCAGATTTTGATACATAACAAATATTACAAATATATATATACCAAAATACTACAAATAGCAGCAGACTCGAGTGGCCCAAACCCCAACCCAAAACACCCCCATCTGGCCGCAAATTGAGGCCAGAATGCTTATTTCGGCGGCCTGGGTAGGGGGAGGGACTCCCAGGTTTTATGTGTGCACTCTATACCCCCTGTGTATGCTACAGTAATTCCAATTTCACTCTGAAACATCTCGGGTAGTAGCAGATCCTACAGAGCCTTATTTTTAGTTAAAAACCCACCTTTTACACTAAAAATGAAACTTTATGGTATTTCTGTGCAACTGAAACAAAACCCTAGCTAAACTAGCTCTAATAGCACGAAATAGAGTTAACCAAGCCAACAAAACCCTAATCTAACATATGAATCACAAATATCCCTCAATATCACTAATGATGCACAAAAACATGATTTTTGCTAAAGAATACTACAAGTTTAAGGAAAAGGAGTGCTAACATGAGTTAATACCTTCTAAAAACCTTATAAAACACCAAAAGTTCTAGCTCTTTCCTCAAGTGTGCAGATTTGCCTTCAAACACCTCAAAAAGCTCACTTTTCCATGGTTTTGTGAAGGAAATGTGTTGATTTGTGTAGGGTTTTGTTTGGGGATCAAAGGGAAATGAAAAGAAGAAGAAGAGATCAATAAAATGATACGGTTTTTCTGCTGGAAGCTGCAGAATTCATAAGTGAGGAGAAGAGAGAGAGAGAAGGTCAACAAAAGTCCAATTCTTACCTAACACCCATACCTCATTTTTTTATTAGGATTTGAATTATACAAAGGGTTATGACATGATTAAGTGGTGGGGATAAAACAATAAACCATGCAAAAATGAAAGAAATGGTTAACACTTTAACCTAGGTCACAACATGGCTAAGTGTGCAAGTGTACACTACAAAGGAAAATTTTCCAATTAGTTAACACGATTAAATATAATTAGAAAACCCTAAAGTTACACATATATAATAACACGCACAATTTCTAATTATCACGAAAAACATTCTAACGAAATTTCAAAGTGTTACAGAAAGGATTCAACTCTCCCGGTATTGAGAGTTGATATCGCGCTCTGTACGGCTGGCCAATATATAAAGTCCCTCGTCAGGGCAAGTGAGATTTATTGGTTGGTACGCCAGTAATTTCTCATGGTGTATTGGGTTCCACACCGACACGACTTACGCTATTAGGGGTCTGACGTTTACCACCCCCTTTGGCCCGATATGCGATACTCTTAGACGAACAGACCGGACTGTACAAAGAATGTCACCTATAGGCTCAGTAGGGTTTTCTGATGAGTTATCGTATCGATCTTCCCTTCAACAGATACCTGGGTAGCCGTTACGTACGTCTAGTGCCGCTGACATGCTTGTGGTTAAATCCACTGTCAGCGTATTGTCGAGTCTTTAGAGTCCCACATAGAGGTTTTTCCGGTTCAGGCGAAACAGTGTAGTTTGCGTATGGTTTTACACATGGGTGATCGATTGAACACATGTATTTATACACTTTCTTTAATCAGACGGTTTAGTAAGGACCAATACTTGCCACATGAGTTTTCGCAGATTTGGTACTCCAAGCTTCTTTAGTTGCGACAGGGCACCAAGTCGATTTTAGAGTACTATGATGAGTTCATCGATCTTACCATTACAACTCTGCTTCCTGAGCCTGTGTACCAAAAGGTTGCCCGTTTCAGAGGAGGACTTCGCTTTGAGTTGCAGAGCGAACTTGCAGTTCGAGAGCCTTGAAGACTTTAGGCGTCGCTTCGAGTTGAGGAGTGTTAGTGTATATGCCCTAGAGGCCATTACTGTATCATACTAGTATGTATATTACTTGATGGAAGCTTGGGATATTCACAGTTGTATATACAATCTTGCTCGAAATGGTAGTATGCTACTTGGTTTGTCTCTGCTTTAATATATGCATGTGTTTCTTTTAGCATATCGCTTATATACATATTAGTAGAGCCCTTAGGATCTTTGCTTGATTACCAGCGTTGTGATGGCGCTCACACTCGTGGGGGCTGGGTAATCCATAAGCACATCCTTATACAGGTCCTTAGTCGTAGGACTATCGAGACAGGGCATCGATACTCCGGAGTAGACTAGCGTATGCGCTTCTCATCCCAGCGTGGGAGACGGTCTGTCCCAAAGCCGTCAGTACGTCGTACTTGAGATAGTATGCGGGTGCTCGTTAGGTTACGAGTACACTGGACAGGACTCGTCGGGAACTGTTGATTGGTATTATACCTATCGTCAGTTATCAGTTCCCAGGTGACATGAGTACAGCTTAGTCCGCTGACTTGACACTGTCACTTCGCCTCGAGTGTGTTCCCACTGTACTTTGATTACTACCCTACCACGGCTCAAAGGAGTCGTGCAAACAGGTAGTAGTTGGGTGCAGTCCCGAAGCTCTTGGAGGCAGTGATGGTTAGACAGGATTCTTCTATCTTGGTATTGGGGGTTGACATCGCGCTGTGTCCAGGAGAGCCATTACACAAGTAGTCCCTGGCCAGGGCAAGCGAGATATACTGGTAAGTTTCCAGTGTTATCTCAGGGTGTTCTGGGCTACACTCCGTCATGACATGTACCGCTATTAGGGGAATGACGTTCACCGCCCCCTAGGCCCGCCATGCGATGTATCAGACGAACAGACCGGACTGTACGGAGACTGTCACATTCAGGCTCAATAGGAGTTCAGATGGGGTCACCTCGTCAGTCTTCTTATCGGCATCTACCTGGGGACCGTTACGTACAGCTAATGCCGCTTGCGGTCTGTGGTTAAACCCACTGCCAGCGTAGTGTCGAGTCTTTAGAGTCTTACACAGAGAGTTATTCGCCTTTAGGCAAAATGAGTAGAGGTCGCATGGTTTTGCGACAGGGTTCGTTCACATCCGCGCACTTGTGCACGTTTGCTGTCCGGACAGCTTATACTAGCGGGCTTTGGTTTAAGCCGGATCCTAGTATATGATTTTGGATTGGTCTTATCTCATTGTATTCGTGTTCCTCGAATCACGGATATGGGTGCGTATGCACAGTTGACTAAGACAAAGGCAGAGGACTTTGATTAGGGTTAATGACCATTGTCATTTTATTAGCCCTAATGCTTATGTGTGTATTATGAATAATTTATATTAGTTATATATAATTGTGCATGGTTAGGGTTGTTGACCTTTTGACCTTACTTGACTTGTTGACCTAGGTTGACACTTTGACCATCATCATTCCATATAAAAGATGCTCTTTGATTCTTGCAATTTGCATTAAATATGAAATGATAATGGTCAAGTCTTGATTAACCATGACAATTATCTAGCTAATTATCTAATTTCATAATTCACCCATATTAGAGAGAATGGTTCATATTTCTCCTCATTCTATCATATAGATTCTCTCTCCTCCTCTTCCTCTCTCTCAAGCTCTCCCCTCTCATGTGTTGAGAAACACTTGAGCTTGAGATAAACCTCTCTAAAGTAATCTCTACTCTCATCTAAGGTTCTAGGATTAGCACTTCTAGCACCTTAGTTATTTCTGGCTTGAAGTTGAAGCCAAAGGTTGAGGCTCTCGGGTGGATCCTTCTTCGACTAGAGAAGGCGACAAGGTGATCTCTTTCTTCCACTCCAAGGAGCAAGGAGAGAAGGACATAAAGCCTAAGGTATAACCTTTCTTCCATGTAGCTAATACTAGTTAGCTTGTAGTTAGTTTTTGTTTAGCAAAGATCCTCCTTTAGTTTGTCCATGTTGCCTAGTACCGTAAAAATCTGATTTTTATTCCGTTTTCCGCCTCCCCGCAAGCACCGGGGTGGGCAACGTGGACTTACAGTGGTATTAGAGACTAACTAAACATAAACTAGCTAGTTAGTAAAGTGTATGGAAGTTTGATCGGAAAATTCGCAAAACTATAATTTCAAAACCCTAACTTTCTGTTGTTTTTTTTTCTGCTCTAAAAATAATAAATCATACTTCAAAAATCAGCTCAGGGTTTTGTTAAGAAACTCACCAAAGACGATCCAGTGAACCATTCAAAGCGCCGCGTTTCCGCGGCAAGAACATGCTTCTTGCCGCGGAACCGCGGCCAAGTTGACTCAGTTCTGGACCCTGTTTGGTGCAGTGTTCTTCTGTAATGGTTTTGGGATTTTTAAGATATTTTATTTCTGCCCAGATTTTCCAGAATAGAAATTTGTATTTGGGTGGCTATAAATCCGTATTTTTTTGATCGAACTTCACTATACTTTGACTATTAGTTATATCTGTGATGTTTATATGTATTCAACGTCCGCTAATCGCTATACGTCGATTAGTGGGGGTTATACATATCTGTGATCTGTAATGCATATTGGTTTGTGTATATGAACTCAGTGGATTGTCGCGGATGAATAGCCGGGGTGGATGTGAGATGAGAGCTTCTTTTTCTTTCATTCATTGTAATATGTAAATTGATGTAATATTATTTATTTGGCCGCACAACCGGGTCGGGGTTGTAGCCGTCATTGTATAATTTCTTTTTACTGTTTATGCTCCTAGGATAGACCCATTGTGGGGTGCACAAACTACCGGGTATCTCGAAGTGCCGAGTGGCCTACTCACGTCGTTGAGGGAGGTTGCTTCGCTTCGGGTACTTGGCGGGTAGTTTGCCGCACCCGTAGGGGTCTTGGGTGGTGTTTTGGCTATTCATCGCGACCGTGTAATCCGCTTTTCGTTGCAGGCTCAAACGAATTGCGGATTCCGAGTATATCCAAAGTGTTCATCTGTGATCTGTAATGGCTATCATTGCTATATATTTATATATGATAACTATTTAGGTGTTGCTTATGTTTTGCATCCGCGCTAGTCCAGCCCCCGCTCTGTCGTTAGTTAAGTAACCTAACGGGTGATGACGGGGCCCCGTGGCGAATGCGGATGGCATAAGCGTACACCATATTTTGGTTGTTTTCTACAATGGTAGGATTAAAAGATGGGATGCATTAAGTTTAATGAAAGAAAAATAAACCAAGTAAAATTCGATTGGAACACTTTGAAAACCACTCGATTCTTTTCAAAACTAAACTTTTAAATGCGGAGCTTGAACCACTCCTTTTAAAAGCTATCTCGTTCAATCGATTATATCAAGTTCACTACGTTCACGGTTTCGCCAAAACCATTCGTAGCCCTCCGTCATTCCACATGAATGGTCAAAAAGTATTCAAGCTATGTATTTTGGCCAAAGTCAAGGCATAGTGATTGGTAGCAATTGGGTATTCATGTGCAGCATAGGTAGATGCGTTGGTTTGGGACGGTCGTGCTGCCGTTTTGGCCAAAGTCAAGGGTAGGTACGGGTGGGTCCAAATTAACCAGGAGAATGAAGGGTAGAACTTGACATGTGACTTATGATATTTTGGCCAAAGTCAAGGTCATAAGAGCATGGGGCAAAAATCCACATCGGGAGTTTCATAAGTACTGAAACTTGCTAGCGCTGCATACCATTTGGAGTGTGATAATTCTGGTATGATTCCTTCAGTTTTATCACGCGATGATATTTGGATCCCGATCCTGCTGTGAGTATATGCTACTCCTTGGGAAAGTTCTCACTTAACGATCAATGCTATAAACCTAGTAGGTGTCTAGAAAGGTGTTAGCGGGGTTACGCCCACAGGGAAAAGAGGTTACTTAATTAAGGAACTTCGCGAAAGCGTTGGAAAACCTCCTTCGAAGTACCGACAATGGCCTGGCTGAACGGTTAAGCAAGTATTGTACGGTGAGATTGATCCTGACTAATTCTTCCTTTATGGTTTGAGGAGGGATTCGAGAGACAGTGGGAGCCATCCTGTTTGGACAAACTAAAAACCACTCTAAACTTGAAAGAGCATCATGCTAAAGTGTTCTTTTCACTCTCCTAATTGCAGCGACCATTCAAAATGACCAGACTTAAGTTATTACTAGATAAAAACATACTGACAGGGCCAAACTACAAAGATTGGCTCAGGAATGTCAAGATGGCAATCACTTATGATAAGTTGGGGTATATCCTTACCACCAAAGCTCCCCCTATCCCAGGTCCCACCTCCAGCGTCGCGGATGTAGAAATCCGTAAGACATGGGAGATAGATTGCGCGAAGGCCAAATGCCTCGTGCTTGCCTCGATGGACAACGAACATCAGAGGAGGCATGAGAATATGGACCTAGAGTCCATATTTCTTCATACAAAAGAACTGTATGGAGAGCAGTCTCGTATCGCCAGATACGAAGTGTCGAAGAAGCTATTTTCGGCAAGATTGGCCATCGAATCATCGGTAGCGGAGCACGTGCTTAAGATGATTGGCTACAAAGAGGAGCTCGCAGACCTCGGGACCACGTTGGAGAATGAACTCTACACTGATTTGATTTTCCAGTCCCTTCCTTCCACTTACGCCCAGTTTATCCTAAACATCAACATGCAAGGAAAGGAGGATGAACTTTCCGAACATCTGAACATGTTGAGGAGTGCTGAGAGCACCCTACAGAAAGGTAGGGAGACATCCACTTTGTTTGTAGGAGGATCTTCCTCTTCTAGGTCCAGGGCGAAAGCCAAGGGAAAGAAGAAGAAAGCCCCCGCCAAACCAAGGGGCGGTGTCAGTAAAGTGGATACGAAGGGAAAGGGAAAGGCAACAAAGGTGGCGGAAAAGCTGGTAGGGAAGGAAGAATGCTTCTACTGTCACAAAAGTGGACACTGGAAACAGGATTGCAAGGCTTGGAAGGCCAGAACCCAGGATCTGAAGCGAGTTGCGGCTTCAGCTTTAGGTGTGTATGTTATTGAAAACTGTCTATCAATAAACTATACATCCTGGGTATTGGATACTGGATCAGGATCTCATATCTGTAATTCTTTGCAGGCGTTGAGAAAGCGTAGAGTTTTGAAGGCAGGTGATATGACTCTCAAAGTTGCAAACGGAGCTAGCATGGATGCTGAGGCCGTGGGGGACTATTACCTGGGATTGTCAGATGGACACTTTTTGGTTTTACGTAGTTGTTATTTTGTACCAATTGCAACCTGTAATATCATTTCTGTATCTTTATTGTCTAAAGAAGGTTATGAATTTGCATTTGTAAGTAATGTAGTGAACATTCACCTTAATCAAGTTTTGATTGGGTCAGGTACATTAAACAACGGTATATACGTATTAAACCAATCACAGATTTTCAATGTCCAGAATACATACAAAAGAAAGTCTCCAGAAATCAATAAAACTTTCTTATGGCATTGTAGACTGGGTCACATCAATGAGAGAAGGTTGACTAAGTTACATACAGAAGGATATTTGGATCCGTTCGAATATCAGTCATATGCAACTTGTCAATCCTGTCTCAAAGGAAAGATGACAAAGACTCCGTTCACTGGACACGGAGTAAGAGCGAGCGAGCTCTTGGGACTCTTACACAGCGACGTGTGCGGTCCAATGTCTACGCTTGCACGAAGCGGTTATTCTTACTTCATTACTTTTACGGATGACTTTTCAAGGTACGGATATGTCTTCTTAATGAAACATAAATCCGAGGCTTTTGAAAAATTCCAGGAATACAAGAATGAAGTAGAAAAACAAACAGGCAAAAGTATCAAGGCACCGAGATCTGATCGAGGTGGTGAATACTTGAGTGCCGAGTTCCTGGGTTGCTTAAAAGAGAATGTAATTCTCTCTTAGCTTACTCCTCCATACACTCCGCAACATAACGGTGTATCGGAGAGACGGAACCGAACCCTATTGGATATGGTACGGTCCATGATTAGTAACGCTGAGTTACCGCGATCGTTCTTGGGATATGCGCTAGAATCAGCTGCATACCGTTTGAACCGAGTTCCAACTAAGACTGTGCCTACTACACCATATCAGATGTGGTGTGGGAAGAGACCCTATCTTAATCATATTAAGACATGGGAATGTCCAGCTTTTGTCAAAAAGCAGCATGCGGACAAGCTCGAGGCACGCTCAGTACAGTGCAAGTTTGTGGGATATCCAAAGAACTCCAAGGGATATTTCTTCTATTGCGATGAGGAACAAAAGGTTTTTGTTTCTCGCCATGCCCACTTTCTAGAACACCAGTTCATAGAAAAAGAAATAAGTGGGAGCGCAATAGAACTGGAAGAAATTCCAGAACCACGAGCTATTACTGAAAGCTTAGTAGAACTAGAGGGTTCGAAAGATCAGGACATTCCTACGCCACTCCGCAGGAGTAGTAGGCAGTCTCATCCGCCCGAGAGATACTATGGTTTTCTCATAGACGGGGATAGAGAGGATTGCATCATAGATTGTGATGAGCCTACTAGCTTCCAGCAAGCCATTCAGAGCGTTGACTCGGTAAAATGGCTGGATGCAATGCGGACCGAAATGGAGTCCATGTACACCAACAAAGTATGGACGTTGGACATTGCTCCAGATGGGGTAAAACCCGTAGGATGCAAGTGGATCTTCAAAAGGAAGATTGGTGTAGATGGACAGGTTGAGACCTATAAAGCTAGACTGGTTGCGAAGGGTTTTCGTCGGCGACCTGGTTTGGACTATGACGAAACCTTTTCTCCAGTAGCTATGCTGAAATCCATCCGGATCCTTCTTGCCATTGCTGCCTTCCACGATTATGAGATTTGGCAGATGGACGTAAAGACCGCTTTTCTAAATGGAAATTTAGAGGAGTGTGTCTTTATGGACCAGCCAGAGGGTTTCATTCAGAGTGGGAGCAGCGGAAAGGTGTGCAAGTTGCTTAAGCCCATTTATGGACTAAAGCAGGCATCGCGGAGTTGGAACATCTGTTTTGATGAGACGGTCAAGGAATTTGGCTTTATCAAAAATCTAGATGAACCATGCATCTATTGTAGATTTGTAGCGAGAACAGTATTATTCCTCGTTTTATACGTGGATGATATTCTCTTAATAGGAAATGACATTCCTATGCTACAATCTGTCAAGTGATTCTTGTCACACAGGTTCTCCATGAAAGACCTGGGTGATGCCTCATACATTCTGGGGATTCGGATCTACCGTGACAGATCTAAGAGGATTTTAGGACTTTCACAGTCCAGGTACATCGACACCATACTGAAAAGATTCAGTATGGAAGATTCCAAGCGCGGTAATCTACCGGCTTGTCACGGGATCACCCTCTCCAAAGAGATGTCTCCCAAGACTGATTTGGAGAGGGATCGCATATCTATTATACCCTAAGCTTCTGTGGTAGGCTCTATAATGTATGCGATGTTGTGTACCAGACCAGATGTGGCTTATGCAGTGAGTGTGGTAAGCAGGTATCAGTCAAACCCTGGGGAGAAACATTGGATAGCGGTAAAGAACATTCTCAAGTACCTGAGAAGGACTAAGGAGTTGTTCTTGGTGTATAGCGGAAAAGACCTCCAGATTGAGGCCTTTGCTGACTCCAGCTTCCAGAGTGACAAGGATGATTCCAAGTCTATGTCTGGTTTTGTCTTTACCCTCAATGGAGGGGCGGTGTGTTGGAAGAGTTCCAAACAGGAAACCGTTGCTGACTCGACTATGGAAGCGGAATACATCGCTGCATCAGATGCCGCAAAAGAAGCTTTCTGGATGAGGAAGTTCTTGAAAGAACTTCAGGTGATTCCGTCCATTGTTGATCCAATACCTCTGTATTGCGACAACAACGGGCTATAGCTTTAGCGAAGGAACCCAGGTCCCATCAGAAATCCAGACACATCTTAAGGCGGTATCACCTGATCAGGGAGATCGTGGATCGCCAGGAGATCGAGGTTCGGAGGGTTGCTTCAGATGATAACACTGCAGATCCATTCACGAAGGCCTTACCCCAGACTCTGTTCGAGCAGCCGATCGAGATGATAGGTCTTCGATACGCCAGTACATGGCCTTAGTGCAAGTGGGAGATTGTCAGTGTATATGCCCTAGAGGCCATTACTGTATCATACTAGTATGTATATTACTTGATGGAAGCTTGGGATATTCACAGTTGTATATACAATCTTGCTCGAAATGGTAGTATGCTACTTGGCTTGTCTCTGCTTTAATATGTCCATGTGTTTCTTTTGGCATATCGCTTATATACATATTAGTAGAGCCCTTAGGATCTTTCCTTGATTACCAGCGTTGTGATGGTGCTCACACTCGTGGGGGCTGGGTAATCCATAAGCACATCCTTATACAGGTCCCTAGTCATAGGACTATCGAGACAGGGCATCGATACTCCGGAGTAGACTAGCGTATGCGCTTCTCATCCCAGCGTGGGAGACGGCCTGTCCCACAGCCGTCAGTACGTCGTAATTGAGATAGTATGCGGGTGCTCATTAGGTTACGAGTACACTGGAAAGGACTCGTCGGGAACTGTTGGTTGGTATTATACCTATCGTCAGTTATCAGTTCCCAGGTGACATGAGTACAGCTTAGTCCGCTGACTTGACACTGTCACTTCGCCTCGAGTGTGTTCCTACTGTACTTTGATTACTACCCTACCACGGCTCAAAGGAGTCGTGCAAACAGGTAGTAGTTGGGTGCAGTCCCGAAGAACTTGGAGGCAGTGACGGTTAGACAGGATTCGTCTCTCCCGGTATTGGTGGTTGATACCGCGCTGTGTCCAGGAGAGCCATTACACAAGTAGTCCCTGGCCACGGCAAGCGAGATATACTGGTAGGTTTCCAGTGTTATCTCAGGGTATTCTGGGATACACTCCGACACGACTTGTACCGCTATTAGGGGATTGACGTTCACTGCCCCCTAGGCCCGCCATGCGATGTATCAGACGAACAGACCGGACTGTACGGAGACTGTCACATTCAGGCTCAGTAGGAGTTCAGATGGGGTCACCTCGTCAGTCTTCTTATCGGCATCTACCTGGGAACCGTTACATACAGCTAGTGCCGCTTGCGGTCTGTGGTTAAACCCACTGCCAGCGTAGTGTCGAGTCTTTAGAGTCCCACACAGAGAGTTATGCGCCTTTAGGCAAAATGAGTAGAGGTCGCATGGTTTTGGGATAGGGTTCGTTCACATCCGCGCACTTGTGCACGTTTGCTGTCCGGACAGCTTGTACTAGCGGTCTTTGGTTTAAGTCGGTTCCTAGTATATGATTTGGGATTGGTCGTATCTCATTGTATTCGAGTTTCTCGGATCACGGATATGGGTGCGTATGCACAGTTGACTAAGACAGAGGCAGAGGACTTTGATTAGGGTTAATGACCATTGTCATTTTATTAACCCTAATGCTTATGTATGTATTATGAATAATTGATATTAGTTATATATAATTGTGCATGGTTAGGGTTGTTGGCCTTCTGACCTTACTTGACTTGTTGACCTAGGTTGACACTTTGACCATCATCATTCCATATAAAAGATGCTCTTTGATCCTTGCAATTTGCATTAAATATGAAATAATAATGGTCAAGTCTTGATTAACCATGACAATTATTTAGCTAATTATCTAATTTCATAATTCACCCATATTAGAGAGAATGGTTCATATTTCTCCTCATTCTATCATATAGATTCTCTCTCCTCCTCTTCCTCTCTCTCAAGCTCTCCCCTCTCATGTGTTGAGAAACACTTGAGCTTGAGATAAACCTCTCTGAAGTAATCTCTACTCTCATCTAAGGTTCTAGGATTAGCACTTCTAGCACCTTAGTTACTTCTAGTTTGAAGTTGAAGCCAAAGGTTGAGGCACTCGGGTGGATCCTTCTTCGACTAGAGAAGGCAACAAGGTGATCTCTTTCTTCCATTCCAAGGAGCAAGGAGAGAAGGACATAAAGCCTAAGGTATAACCTTTCTTCCGTGTATCTAATTCTAGTTAGTTTTTGTTTAGCAAAGATCCTCCTTTAGTTAGTCCATGTTGCCTAGTACCGTAAAAATCTTATTTTTATTCCGTTTTCCGCCTCCCCGCAAGCACCGGGGTGGGCAACGTGGACTTACAAGGAAGCCCTTCGAGCCCACAGTAGACGACCCAACGGGACTTCCTTAGACAGTCCTACAACTCCAGTTCCCAATGATGATGCCAAAGGAAAAGCTGTCGCTGCCGAGCCTGACTGATGCCAAGGCAAGGGACACTTTGCTAGAAATTTTCCTACCCCAGTTCTGAATTACTGTGATAAGGATCGTGATGTGGCCGATCAATACTGCCAGGTTTGAAAGATAGCCAGTTTTAATGCTAGTATTATATTGCTTTCTTTTGGGTATTTGTATTTTAACACGAATACGGTATTTATACGAATACGTGTATTTGTGTAAATACGGGTATTTGTGCTTTGATACAAATACATGTATTTCTTTCTAAATATGAATACACGTATTTTGTATTTTCGGTACAAATACGGTATTCGTATTTTGTTAGAAATACGGTATACGTATTTATACATGTTTTAGTATACTTGTTTATATACATGCATTTGTATTTATTTATAAGTGTATGCATATGTATACTAGCGAGGTGGCTGCACTCTCTTACTTTTCTCTTCTCATTAAATGAAGAAGTGTGTGGGCTTGTGACTTACCCTAGTGTGTCACTAGCCCACCCACTCTTTTTGTTTGTGAGAAGAGATAAGATAAGAGAGTGAGAAATATTCTGTAATCATGGTTAATATTTTCACAAACTAAGGAAATTTCTCTAGTTGCTACCTCTTCTTTTTCCTCCTCATTTTCTTCACTTGAGTTGTGAGGATTAAAAGAGAGCATTTAGTTTCATAAACTAGACCACTCTAAGTATCTTGTCCTAGCAAGACTTGTTCTTTAGTTGCTTCGGACGAAGCTATCGCTTGAATCGGTATCCTCGGGTGGATCGTCTTTGATGCGGAATATCGGCTTCGAGAGCTTGTTCCATCAACTCAAGGAGCTTATGGAGTCTACTTTTCAAGACCCGAAGGACCGTCTACAAAGGTTGTAATCCCAACCGAGTAGCTAAAACTCCTAGTTAGGGTTTGTTTAGTTTAGTGTTTGGGCTTGTATCCTGAGATTTTAGTGTATCGTGCTCAAGTTTTATAGTTTTTGATTCCGCATAACCGTAGTTGTCACCGCAAGGAGCACATATACACTTACACTGGTATCAGAGCCTACCCAAACACTTAACTAACTAAATAGACAAGGTTTAGAGTTTTGAAACCGAAATAACTCTGTAACGTTAAATTCTAGATCCAAGTTTCTGTCGAATTTTAAAGAGCTTCTAAATTTTTTTAAGCAATTGCAGAATGCTCCTTATATTGTGACTAGAACACCTGAGAAAAACGAGGCACTAACTCGAACAAAAAACCGCCAGATTACCTCAAAACTGCGGTATGAGCAGTTTTACCGTAGAGTTTGGGTCTCTTGCTTCTTGTGGTGTTTTGTACTCTTGGATTTAGGATTTATGGTATTGCTTGATTTTGCCCAGATTTCATTTAGTGTTATCTTTGTGCTTGGGAAATACGGAGTATTTCTAAGTCGAAATTTTAACGTCGTTTATTCGCTTTAAGTTCGTATATGTGTTTCTAAATATCGACTAATTGCTATACGTCGATTAGTAGGGATTGCACATATCTAGTATCTTGTTTGCGGTTTGTGGATATGAAGTATTAGATCGTCGTGGTTGAATAGACAGGGGGATGTGAGAAGAGTGTTCTTTTATTTCATTCGTGTAATTTGTAAAGTGTTGTAATATTCTTTTGCGGGGCACATCCTGGTTGAGGTTGTAGCCACCGTTGTATTATTTCATTTACTTTTCTTGCACCTAGGATAGACCCAAGGTAGGGTGCACAAACTTTTGGGTTCTTGAAGTGTCGAGTGGCCTACTCATTTCATTGAGGGAGGTTGCTTCACTTCGGGAATTTGGCGGGTAGTTTGTCGCACCAGTAGGGGTCTAGGGTGAGGGTTTGGCTATTCATCACGACCATGGAATCCATTTTTCGTTAGAGGCTAAAACGAAACACGGAAATCCTAGTATATCCAATATATTCATCTGTGTTACTTGTGCTGTGGCCTGTGATCTGGAATGGCTATTAGTGCTTAAGACGAATGGCTATATATATAGATTATATATAATAAACGTTGCTTATGTTTCGCACCCGCGCTAGCCCTGCCCCCGCTTTGCCGTTAGTTAAGTAAACTAACGGTGCATGATAAGGCCTCATGGTGAATGCGGATGGCATAAGCGTGCGTTCTATTTTTGTTTCTTTCAGCAATGATAAGGTTAAATGATGGGACAGCATTAATATTGATTGATGCAAAGAAAACTGACCAAAGCTTAAATCGTTGGAATAATTTTTAAACCACTGGGTTTTCTTTAAAAAAATCATTTTTAAATGTGGAGCCTAAACCACTCCTTTTAAAAGCTATCATGCTTCCTTCGACTATATCAAGTTCATTACGTTCACGGTTTTCGCCAAAACCAGTCGCAGCCCTCCGTCATTTCAGATGGGTATTCAGTAGTATTCAAGCTATTTATTTTGACCTTCGCTAAGGCATAGTAATTGGTAGCTGCTGGGTATTCATCTGTACCATTGATAGATGCATTAATCTGGGACAGGCGTACAGCTATTTTGGCCTTCTTCAAGTGTTTGTATGAATGGGTTCAGATTAACCTGGATAATTACAGGTAGAACTTGACTTGCGTCTTATGATATTTTGGCCTTCGTCAAGGTCATAAGCGCCTGGGGAAAAAATCCACATCGGGAGTTTCAAAGGAAAAGGAAACTTTTTAGTTTAGCATACTATCTGGAGTGTGATGATTTTGGTAGGATTCCTTCAAAGTTGTCACACAATGATAGTTTGATCCCGATCCTACTGTGAGTATTGTTACTTCTCGGGAGAGTTTTTCACTTATCAATCAATATTATAAACCAAGTAAGTGTCTAGATCGATGTTAGCGGGGCTACGCCTCCAAGGAAAGAGGTTATTTAATTAAGGAACTTCACGACAGCGTTGTAAAACCTCCCTCGAAGTACCGACACTAGACTGGCCGAAAGGTTTGTTGGATATATGTATGCCCTAGAGGCCATTATATGTATAGTGGATGCTTGGACATGTATATATATACATATGACTTTCTTGCTCGACATGATAGTATGCTATCAGGTTTACTTTATCTTGACATGTTCATTTCATCATGCATTTTACTCATTTGGTACATGTTGATAAAGCCTTTAGGATATTTGCTTGACTACTGGGACTATGATGCGGATCATATTAGTGGGACACGTGTAGTTTATGAGCATATCCTTGAACTGTTCCTAGTCGTGGGTGTATCGAGACGGGGCATCGATATTCTAGAGTAGACTAGCGTATAGCATTCTTGTCCTATATGATGGGCGATGGATGATCCCATATCCATCTGCTGTGCAGACAACAAAGATTGTATACGGGTGCTCAGTGGAGACTGGGTACACTGAACGGACTCGTCGAGAACACCTATTTGGTATTATATCTATCGTTGGATAGCAGTTCTCAGGTGACACCGGTACAAATTAGTTTGTAGACCTGAGATCGTCATAGAGTCTTGTGTGTCCTCCCACTGTACTCTGATCTCCTCCTTACCACGGCTCTACTGAGTCGTGCAAACAGGTGGATTTTGGGTACAGTCCCGAGGCACATGGAGGCAATGAGCGATAGGAGTGGTTTAGTCTCTCCCGGTATTGGGGATTGATGTTGCGCTATGCTCGATTGGCTATAATAGGAAGTCCCTGGCCAGGAATGCTGATATTTACTGATAAGTGTTATCATTAGTTTCTTGATCTGTTATGAGCCATACACCGGCATGACTTATTGAGTTATTGGGGTCGACGATACCATCCCTAGACTCGATATGCAGCATATCTGACGAAGAGACCGGACTGTACGGTAAGTGTTGCCGGTTGGCTCGACGGGTGTTTTTGACAGCTTCGCTTGTTTTTCTTCTGATCGCTCAATACCCGGGTGGCCGTTACGTTTAGCTGACCGCTTGCGGCTTGTGGATGTTTGATGTGATCATCACCTACTGCCGGTGTATTGACGAGTCTTAGAGTCCCACACAGGAGTTTCCTAGCTCAGGCGAAACGATGTGGTGTGCATATGAGATATGCGCAGGGACCCGAGTAAATGCGTGTATGTGATACCGTATATTAATCAGGCGTTTTTCTATAGGTCGGGTCGTATGTGATATGACCGGTTTGTTAAATCATTTGTTGATTTAACATTGACTTTATAGCTCACTTTTATTAAACCCTTTTCTACTTTGTGTATGCATGCATGTATGCATATATTTTTGTTGATGCACATGATGATGTGAATGCACACATGCATACATACATGGTGCCATGGTTGTTGATACATATAAGATGGCAATGCAAGACTCACATGGAAATATATATATATATATATTTATTATTTGAGAAAAGAAAATGGATTAATTCATGGTTGATATTTGTCTACACTCTTGTAAACTTGACCACACTTGACCTAATTATTAACCATGGATTAATTTTCCATTTGTCTTTTAACTCCAAAATAAATATCTAGATATTTATTAACCCATGGTTAAGTGAGAGTGTGAAATTATTTATATTTTCTATTTTCTCATTTCATTTATCATTATCACAACTTTGAGCTCAAGCTTGCCATCTTCTTCTTCCTCATCTCTCATGCACTCTTAAGATTTCTAGTGAGTGAGTTAGTTAAAAAAAAGGGTTTTGAAGTGAGAAAAAAAACCACATCATCATTCTATACTAGTTTAGCCTATTAGTTTAGAGTGTTAGCTCCACTTCCTCATTGATCAAGTGAAGCTAGGAGCTTGGACAAAGGGACTCCGGGTGGATCATCGTGGACTTGGAAGATCACTAGCGAGCCGGTTCAAACTCTCAAGGATCCAAGAAGTCAAGAGAAGAAGACTACAAAGGTTGTATTCTTTTCACTTAGTGATAAATAGTTTATTGTATGTGATACTATTTTTGTTATCCTAATTTTGCTAGTTCGATTCATGGTTAGATTGCTTAGCACCTTCCCAAAAATTTTTATAGTGGCATGTGTAATGCTTCCAAACCCTAGGCATGGTGCTAAGGTATCCCAACAGTGGTATCAGAGCCAAGCTAGAAATTTAGACACGGTGTTATAACTATCACGATAACGAAAACAACTCCGAAAAATACGATATTTGAAACCCTAGAAATTGCTCACTGTAAATTTTTGAAAAAATCGTTTAAAAATTATTCAAGCAACTGCAGAAGGATGTATGTGATACAAAATGAATAGAGGTGAAATACGAGGCCTATTGGTCGGATTTGACCCGAGCACCAAGCTCCCAAAACCGGCCTGGCCGGCCCCCCATGCTCCAAACCACTTCGTATTTCACTAGTGCTCTGTTCTGTAGGATTTGGGGTTTCAGGTATTTTTTGTTTAGCCAAAAATTTCATGTGATGTTTATTTTTCTTAGGCGTTAATTCGTAGTGTTTCGTAGTCATATATTTTAACACTGTAATGGTAACCTTGACAATGTTTAACAGTTCGAACGAACTTAAAACCCCACATTAAGACCCCCTCTGAAATTTTCAAGAGTTGTAATTTTCTAAGTTGATTATATTCAATGGTCGTGCAAGTATCCCTATGGACCCTCTAGAAGAACAAAAAATTTAACTCGATTCTATGTCTAAGGAACCGCGACCGAACCCTAGGGTTTGTCGTAGTTCCGTGGTGCCATAGGTGAGGCATTGGTTGACCCTTCTACGGCTGGTCCATAGACACTGTGGTACGTTTTTGGGTATTTTAAGTTTGCTCAAGTGTTGAGCTCTCGGGGTAATTTGTGGGTGTATGTTGATTCGATCGAAATGTTTAACATCGTCTTGATATATGTGATAATTGCAATTGTTGTTGTTTTTCACTTTCTTTTCTGCGACCGTAAGTGTAGTATGTGGTGTATCACCGGTTTCGTTGCTATACATCAACGACAATCACGGTACGCATACTTACTTACGTTGATGGTATGTTATGTTATGTGTTGCTGAGATATGATGTGCAGGATTGTCGTGATTGAATAGCAGGGGTTTTTATGTGAGATGAGAGTTTTTATTTTCATTCATGTAAAAATTAATTGTAAGTAATATTCTTTTATTTGGGGCACTTTCGGATTAAGGATGATGTCACCATTATTGTATATTATTTACTTTTCCGCATTAGGATAGACCCAAGGAGGGGAGCACAAGTGACTGGGTTCTAGGGTTCAGTAGGAGGCCATCTTGAGGAGTCGAGATCGGGTCTCCTAAACTGTAGAATTGGTAGGGTCACTTTCCGCTCTCATAAGGGTCTAGGGGTGTGGGCATGGCTATTCATCGCGACCGTGGAATCCGTATTTTCTATTATTGGCTAAATACAAAATACGGACCTCCTAGATATCCTTTTTTTTCATATGTGCTTCTGCTGTTGATATTCTGTGATGAGATTACTTAATATCTGAGACGAATGGATTATTATTATATATATGATATATAATAAATGTTGCTTATGTTTTACATCCGCGATAGTCCCGCCCCGCTATGCCGTTAGTTAAGTAACATAACAGTGCATAACGGGACACTGTGGCGATTGCGGATGGCATAAGTGTACGTTCTATTTTTGTTTCTTTTCTGTGATGGCTTAGAAACTTAAATGATGGAACTACATTAATAAGATTAATGTAAAAAAAAGAAACCTAAAGATGTTGTAGAATCAGATTTGAAACACATTCGGCCTTTTTTTTTAATGAAAAATGCAAAGTTTCAAAAGATGCCGAGCTTAAGCTACTCCTTTTCTAAACTTTTTTTGATTCTACAACGAGATCAAGTTCAAAGCGTTAAAGGTTTTCATAAAAACCATCCACAAGCCTCCGTCATTTTAGTAATCAGAGTACTTAGTATTCGTGCTACGTATGTTGATCATAGTCAAGGCGTAGTGTATGGTAGCTAAGTGATGTCTTCCTACAAAGCATATGATGCGATCAGTTAGGACATTCATGTGATTATGTTAATCATAGTCAATGGTCATATGGGTGGGTCTAGTTAATTACGAAATGAAGGGTAGAACTTGACTAGTGCTTATGATATGTTGACCATAGCCAAGGTCATAAGCTGCTAGGGGTAAAAACCATATAAGGAGTTTCAAGAGTTGAAATTTGCAATGAGATTGCATACCTTCTATATGATAGTTGGATCCCGATCCCACTGTGAGTTAGAGTTACTCCCAGGAGAGTTTTGCACTTTACAATTATCTAATCCAGTAGGTGTCTAGAAAGGTGTCAACGGGGTTAGACCTATGGGAAAACGAGGTTATTTTAGTTAGGTCCGTGCGAAAGTACGGGGATCCTCCTTCAAAGTACCGACACTGGCCTGGCTGACCGGTTAGCGAAACTGTAGAATGTAATTAATCCTGGCTGGTTTTATTTCTGAGGTTTTGAAAGAAAATTTGATTAAAGGAGTGGGAGACATCGATTAGATAAAATAATAACCAATCTAAATCTTTGCAAGAGTATTTGCTGAGTGTATTCTTTTCTCTCTCCTAATGACAGATACCAGATGACGGGACTTAAGCTTCTTTTAGAGAAAAACAAACTGACATGACCGAAATATAAATAATGGTTGAGGAACCTGAACATTGCACTCACATATGATAAAGCATCATATGTCCTCACTGCCAAAGCCGTACCCGTCCCAGGTCCTTAATCATCTGTTTCGGATAAGGAGATCCGAAAAACATGGGATATTGATTGTGACACGGCCAAGTGCACCACGCTTGCTTCTATGGACAATATACATCAGAAGCAGCATGAGAAGATGGATGTACAATCCATCTTTCTTCATACAAAGGAGTTGTAAGCAGAGCAATCTCGGACTTTACGATACGAGGCATCTCGAAAGTTGTTTCAGATGCGGATGGCCCCTGGCACATCAATAGAAGAACATGTCTTGAAGATTATTGGTCTTATAGAAGAACTTGAGGACCTGGGATGGACCATGGATAACGAGCAATATACTGATATTGTTCTACAGTCTCTCCCCCTTGCCTTTGCTCCATTCATAGTAAACTTTAATATGAATGATTTGTAGAAATCACTGCCTGAACTTCTCAATATGTTGAGAAGTGCAGAAAGCACGCTTAAGACAGCGAAAACTCCCGCTCCGCTTGTTGGGCCATCTTCCTCTTCCATCCCAAAAGCCAAGGCCAAGGGAAAGAAGAAGAAGAAACCCACCAAACCGAGTGGTGGAGTTGTAAAGGCGAAGGGGAAAAACAAATCCGGGGCCGCAGGAAGTGGAAAAGGAGAAAGTTTTTTCTGCCACAAGTCGGGACACTGGAAACGCAATTGTGCTTTGTACCTTGCCGATCTCAAGAAGAAGAAGCATACTGATGCTTCTGCTTCAGGTGTGTTTGTAATTGAAAACTGTTTTTCTATAAGCTCTGCATCTTGGGTATTAGATACCGGTTCTGGTTCTCACATCTATAATTGTATGCAGGGATTGAGAAACATTAGAGTTTTGAAGACTGGTGACCATACTCTTCGGGTTGGAAATGGTTCTAATGTACATGCTGTATCCGTAGGAAAGTATCATCTGGTGTTGCCTTCGGGATGTATTTTGGTTTTGAACCCTTGTTATTATGTACCTAGTATGCTATGTAATATAATATCCGTTTTTTTGTTAGACAATGAAGGATATCATTTTGTGTTGCAAAATAATGTAATGGACATTAATTTGAATCAACAGTTGATTGGGTCTGGTACACTAAATAACGGTATTTACGTTCTAAACCAACACACAGTTTTCAATATACAACATACAAATAAAAGAAAATTTTCAGATATAAATGAAGCTTTTTTTGGCATTGTAGACTTGGTCATATTAATGAAACAAGACTAAACAAGCTACATAAAGATGGATATTTGAATCCTTTTGAATATAAATCTTATGCGACTTGTCATTCCTGTATCAAAGGTAAAATGACCAAAACTTCGTTTACTGGACACGGAGAAAGAGCTGTAGAACTCTTAAGTCTCATACATAGTGATGTATGCGGACCAATGTCTACAAATGCTAGAGGCGGTTTTTCATACTTCATTACTTTTAGTGATGATTTCTCAAGATTCGGACACGTGTTTTTGTTAAGGCATAAATTCGAAGCTTTCAAGAAATTCAAGGAGTATAAAATTGAAGTAGAGAAACAAACTGGCTTGAGCATCAAGAAACTTCTATCGGATCGAGGTGGAGAGTATTTGAGTACAGAGTTTTCAGACTTCTTAAAAGATAATGGGATTCTCTCTTAGCTCACTCCCCCTTACACACTACAGCACAACGGTGTGTCAGAATGGAGGAATCGTACCCTATTAGATATGGTACGGTCCATGATAAGTGATGCTGAGTTACCGCTTTCCTTTTGGGGACATGCATTGGAGACAGCAATGTATCTGTTAAAAAAAGTTCCAACCAAGATCGTGTCTACCACTCCATATGAGATGTGGTATGGAAAGAGACCATCTCTTAAAAGAGTTAGGATATGGGGTTGTCCGGATTTTGTCAAAAAGCAAAACCCAGACAAACTCGAGACACGATCGGTCATGTGTAAATTTGTGCGATATCCAAAAAATTCATATGGATATCTATTCTACCACAAGGAGGAACAAAAGGTGTTTGTTTCTCAACATCCCACATTTTTAGAAAATGAAATTTTTACAAATAGTACTGATGGCAATGCGGTAGAACTAGAAGAGGTTCTAGAGACACAAATTACTCATGACGAATTGATTGAAACTGATGTTGTAGTAGAACTTCATGAGCCTCAGCCCCTCCGGAGATCTAGTATAACTTCTCGCCCACCGGAGAGATACTATGGGTTTCTCATTGATGGTGATAGAGAAGATTGCATCATGGATGATGATGACCCTATTAGTTTTCAGCAAGCTATCACGAGTGGTGACTCAGTGAAGTGGCTGGATGCCATGAGATCCGAAATGGAGTCCATGTACATCAACAAAGTATAGATTTTAGACGTTGCACCTCCTGGAATAAAACCCGGAGGGTGCAAATGGATTTTGAAGAGAAAGATTGCTGTAGATGGCTAGGTGGAGACCTTTAAAGCAAGGCTTGTAGCGAAAAGTTTTCGTCAAAGATCAGGATTGGACTATGATGAAACTTTCTCTCCGGTAGCAATGCTTAAATGCATTCGGATCCTACTTGCTATTTCTTCTCACTACGATTATGAAATCTGGCAGATTGATGTAAAAACTGCATTTCTAAATGGTGATTTAGAAGAATGCATTTTTATGGATCAGCCAGAGGGCTTCATTGATAGTGGGAGCAGCGAAAAGGCATGTAGGTTGCTTAAATCCATTTATGGATTAAAGCAGGCATCATGGAGCTGGAACATCTACTTTGATGATACAATCAAAGAGTTTGATTTTGTCAAAAATATAGATGAACCATGCATTTATAAAAAGATTGTAAGGAGTACTTTCACATTCCTCGTATTGTACGTGGATGCCATTCCCTTGATATGAAATGATATTCCTATGCTACAATCGGTCAAACTATTCTTATCACAAAGGTTCTCCATGAATGACATGGGTGATGCCTCGTGCATTTTGGGCATAAGGATTGTTAGTGTATATGCCCTAGATGCCATTACTGTATCATACTAGCTTGTATATTACTTGATGGAAGCTTGGGATATTCATAGTTGTATATACAATCTTGCTCGAAATGGTAGTATGCTACTTGGTTTGTCTCTGCTTTAATATGTGCATGTGTTTCTTTTAGCATATCGCTTATATACATATTAGTAAAGCCCTTAGGATCTTTTCTTGATTACCAGCGTTGTGATGGCGCTCACACTCATGGGAGCTGGGTGATCTATAAGCACATCCTTATACAGGTCCCTAGTCGTTGGACTATCGAGACAGGGCATCGATACTCCGGAGTAGACTAGTGTATGCGCTTGTCATCCCAGTGTGGGAGACGGTCTGTCCCACAGCCGTCAGTACGTCGTACTTGAGATAGTATGTGGTTGCTCGTTGGGTTATGAGTACACTGGACAGGACTCGTCGGGAACTCTTGGTTGGTATTATACCTATCGTCAGTTATCAGTTCCCAGGTGACATGAGTACAGCTTAGTCCGCTGACTTGACACGGTCACTTCGCCTCGAGTGTGTTCCCACTGCACTTTGATTACTACCCTACCACGGCTCAAAGGAGTCATGCAAACAGGTAGTTTTTGGATGCAGTCCCGAAGCACTTGGAGGCAGTGACGGTTAGACAGGATTCGTCTCTCCCGGTATTGGGGATGGACATCGCGTTGTGTCCAGGAGAGCCATTACACGAGTAGTCCCTGGCCACGGCAAGCGAGATATACTGGTAGGTTTTCAGTGTTATCTCAGGGTGTTCTGGGCTACACTCCGACACAACTTGTACCGCTATTAGGGGACTGACGTTCACCGCCCCCCTAGGCCCGCCATGCGATGTATCAGACGAACAGACCGGACTAAAGGGAGACTGTCACATTCAGGCTCAGTAGGAGTTAAGATAGGGTTCACCTCGTCAGTCTTCTTATCGACATCTACCTGGGGACCGTTACGTACAGCTAGTGCCGCTTGCGGTCTGTGGTTAAACCCACTGCCAGCGTAGTGTCGAGTCTTTAGAGTCCCACACAGAGAGCTATTCGCCTTTGGGCAAAATGAGTAGAGGTCGCATGGTTTTGCGACAGGGTTCGTTCACACCCGCGAACTTGTGCACGTTTGTTGTCCGGACAGCTTATACTAGCGGGCTTTGGTTTAAGCCAGATCCTAGTATATGATTTGGGATTGGTTTTTTCTCATTGTATTCGTGTTCCTCGGATCACGAATACGGGTGCGTATGCACAGTTGCTTGAGACAGAGGGAGAGGACTTTGATTAGGGTTAATGACTATTGTCATTTTATTAACCCTAATGCTTATGTGTGAATTATGGTTAATTGATATTAGTTTAATATAATTGTGCATGGTTATGGTTGTTGACCATTTGACCTCCTTGACTTGTTGACCTAGGTTGACACTTTGACCATCATCATTTCATTTGGAAGATGCTCTTTGATCCTTGCAAATTGCATTAAAAATGAAATGATAATGGTCATGTCTTGATTAACAATGACAATTATCTAGCTAATTATCTAATTACAATAATTCACACATATATGAGAGAATGCTTCATATTTTCTCTCATTGTATTATTTACTTTCTCTCTCTTGTTCTTCCTCTCCCTCAAGCTCTCCCCTCTCATGTGTTGAGAAACACTTGAGCTTGAGAAAAACCTCTTCTTGATAATCTCTACTCTCATCTAGGGTTCTAGAATTAGCACTTCTTGCACCCTAGTTACTTCTAGCTTGGAGTTGAAGCCAAAGGTCGAGGCTTTCGGGTGGATCCTTCTTCATCGTGAGAAGACGACAAAGGTGATCCCTTTCTACTACTCCAAGGAGCAAGGAGAGAAGGACATAAAGCCCTAGGTATAACCTTTCTAACACTTAGCTAGTTTCTAGTTAGCTTTAGCTTGTTTTTGTTTAGCAAAGATCCTTCTTTGTCTAGTCCATGTTGCCTAAGTTGATAAAAATTTGATTTTTATTCCGTTTTCCGCCTCCCCGGAAGTACCGGGGTGGGCAACGTGGACTTACAGTGGTATCAGAGCCTAACTAAACATAAACTAGCTAGGTAGTGAAAGTGTATGGAAGTTTGATAGGAAAAATCGAAAAACCAAAATATCAAAACCCTAACTTTCTGTTAAATTTTTTCCTGCTCAAAATAAAATTTATCATACTCGAAAAATGGTCTCAGGGTTTTGTGAAGAAAGCCACCAAACCCGGTCCAGTGAATCGACCAAAGCGCCGCGGTTCCGCGGCAATAGCAAGCTATTGCCGCGCAACCGCGGCCGAGTTGACTCGGTTCTGGGTCGAGTTTGGTGCAGTGTCTTTCTGGATTGGTTTTGGGATTTTTAAGATGGTTTATATGTGCCCAGATTTTCCAGAATAGAAATTTGTTTTTGAGGGCCTATAAATCCGTATTTTTATCGAACTTCACTACACTTTGACTATAAGGGTTATATCCGTGATGTTTATATGTATTGAACGTCGGCTAATCGCTATATGTCGATTAGTCGAGGTTATACATATCTGTGATCTGTGTTTGATAATGGTATGTGTATATGAATGTGTTGGATTGTCGCGGGTGAATAGCCGGGGTGGATGTGAGATGAGTGTTTCTTTTTCTTTCATTCATTGTAATATGTAAATTGATGTAATAATATTATTTGTATGGCCGCGCAACCGGGTCGGGGTTGTAGCCGTCATTGTATAATTCTTTTTACTGTTTTTGCTCCTAGGATAGACCCATGGAGGGGGTGCACAAACTACCGGGTATCTCAAAGTGCCGAGTGGCCTACTCTCGGTGGTGAGGGAGGTTGCTTCGCTTCGGGTACTTGGCGGGTAGTTTGCCGCACCCGTAGGGGTCTTGGGTGGGGTATTGGCTATTCACCGCGACCGTGTAATCCTCTTTTCGTTGCAGGCTCGAACGGATTGCGAATTCCTAGTATATCCAATGTATTCATCTGTGATCTGTAATGTCTATTATTGCTATATATTTATATATGATAACTATTTAGGCGTTGCTTATGTTTTACAGCCGCGCTAGCCCCGCCCCCGCTCTGTCGTTAGTTATGTAACCGAACGGGTGATGACGGGGCCCCGTGGCGAATGCGAATGGCATAAGCGTACGTCATATTTTGGTTGTTTTCTGCAATGGTAGGATTAAATGATGGGACGCATTAAAAGAACTAATGCAAGAAAATAAACCAAGTAAAAGTCGATTGGAACACTTTGAAAACCACTCGGTTCTTTTCAAAACTAAACTTTTAAACGCAGAGCTTGAACCACTCCTTTTAAAAGCTATCTCGTTCCATCGATTATATCAAGTTCACTACGTTCACGGTTTCGCCAAAACCATCCGTAGCCCTCCATCATTTCAGTTAAATATTCGGTAGTATTCAAGCTATGTATTTTGACCTCACGCCAAGGCATAGTGATTGGTAGCTGCCGGATATTTATCTGTTGCATAGATAGAATGCGTTGGTTTGAGACAGTCGTACTGCCATTTTGGCCTACGTCAAGGGTAGGTACGGGTGGGTTGAAATTAACCGGGATAATGATGGGAAGAACTTGACATGTGACTTATGACATTTTGACCTCACGCCAAGGTCATAAGAGCATGGGGCAAAAATCCACATCGGGAGTTTCATAAGTACTGAAACTTGCTAGCGCTGCATACCATTTGGAGTGTGATGATTCTGGTAGGATTCCTTCGGTTTTATCATGCAATGATATTTGGATCCCGATCCTACTGTGAGTATATGCTACTCCTCGGGAAAACTCTCACTTAACGATCAATGCTATAAACCTAGTAGGTGTCTAGAAAGGTGTTAGCGGGGCTACGCCCACAGGGAAAAGAGATTACTTAATTAAGGAACTTCGCGAAAGCGTTGGAAAACCTCCCTCGAAGTACCGACACTGGCCTGGCTGAACGGTTAAGCAAGTATTGTACGGTGAGATTGATCCTTACTAATCCTTTCTTTACGGTTTGAGAAGGGATTCGAGAGACAGTGGGAGCCATCCAGTTTAGACAAACTAAAAACCACTCTAAACTTGCAAGAGCATCATGCTAAAGTGTTTCTTTTCTCTCTCCTAATTGCAGCGACCATTCAACATGACCGGACTTAAGTTATTACTAGATAAAAACATATTGACAGGGCCAAACTACAAAGATTGGCTCAGGAATGTCAAGATGGCAATCACTTACGACAAGTTGGGGTATGTCCTTACCACCAAAGCTCCCCCTGTCCCACGTCTCAAAACCAGTGTCGTAGATAGGGAAATCTACAAAACCTGGGAAATAGATTGCGCGAAGGCCAGATGCCTCGTACTAGCCTCGATGGACAACGAACATCAGAGGAGGCACGAGAATATGGACTTAGAGTCCATATTTCTTCATACAAAAGAACTGTATGGAGAGCAGTCTCGTATCGCAAGATACGAAGTGTCGAAGAAGTTGTTTTCGGCAAGGTTGGCCGTCGGATCATCGGTAGCGGAACACGTGCTTAAGATGATTGGTTACATAGAGGAGCTCGCGGACCTTGGGACCACGTTGGAGAATGAACTCTATACTGATTTGATTCTCCAGTCCCTTCCTTCCACTTACGCCCAGTTTATCCTTAACTTCAACATGCAAGGAAAGGAGGTTGAACTTTCCGAACTTCTGAACATGTTGAGGAGTGCTGAGGGCACCCTACAGAAGGGTAGGGAGACATCCACTTTGTTTGTAGGAGGATCTTCCTCTTCTAGGTCCAGGGCGAAAGCCAAGGGCAAGAAGAAGAAAGCCCCCGCCAAACCAAGAGGTGGTGTCGGTAAAGTGGATACGAAGGGAAAAGGAAAAGCAAAAAAGATGGCGGGAAAGTTGGTGGGGAAGGAAGAATGCTTCAATTGTCACAAAAGTGGTCACTGGAAACAGGATTGCAAGGCTTGGAAGGCCAGAACACAGGATTTGAAGCGAGTTGCAGCTTCAGCTTCAGGTGTGTATGTTATTGAAAACTGTCTATCAATAAACTCTACATCCTGGGTATTGGATACCGGATCAGGATCTCATATCTGTAATTCTTTGCAGGCGTTGAGAAAGCGTAGAGTTTTGAAGGCAGGTGACATGACCCTCAGAGTTGCAAACGGTGCTAGCATGGATGCTGAGGCCATGGGGGACTATCACCTGGGATTGTCGGATGGACATTTTTTGGTTTTGCGTAGTTGTTATTATGTACCAAATGCAACCTGTAATATCATTTCTGTATCTTTATTATCTAAAGAAAGTTATGAATTTGCATTTGTAAGTAATGTAGTGAACATTCACCTTAATCAAGTTTTGATTGGGTCAGGTACATTGAACAACGGTATATACATATTAAATCAACCACAGATTTTCAATGTCCAGAATACACACAAAAGAAAGTCTCCAGAAATCAATAAAACTTTCTTATGGCATTGTAGACTGGGTCACATCAATGAGAGAAGGTTGACAAAGTTACATGCAGAAGGATATTTGGATCCGTTCGAATATCAATCGTAAGTAACTTGTCAATCCTGTCTCAAAGGAAAGATGACAAAGACTCCGTTCACTGGACACGGAGTAAGAGCGAGCTCGCTCTTGGGACTCGTACACAGCGACGTGTGCGGTCCAATGTCTACACATGCGCGAAGCGGTTATTCCTACTTCATTACTTTTACGGATGATCTCTCAAGGTTCGGACATGTCTTCTTGATGAAGCATAAATCCGAAGCTTTTGAAAAGTTCCAGGAATATGAGAATGAAGTAGAAAAACAAACAGGCAAAAGTATCAAGACATTAAGATCTGATCGAGGTGGTGAATACTTGAGTGCCGAGTTCCTGGGTTACTTAAAAGAGAATGGAATTCTCTCTCAGCTTACTCCTCCATACACTCCGCAACATAACGGTGTATCGGAGAGACGGAACCGAACCCTATTGGATATGGTACGGTCCATGATGAGTAACGCTGAGTTGCCGCGATCGTTCTGGGGATATGCGCTAGAAACAGCTGCATACCTTTTGAACCGTGTTCCCACTAAAACTGTGCCTACCACACCATATGAGTTATGGAGTGGGAAGAAACCCTATCTTCAATACTTGAAGATTTGGGGATGTCCAGCTTATGTCAAAAAGCAGCATGCGGACAAACTCGAGGCACGCTCAGGACTGTGCAAGTTTGTGGGATACCTAAAGAACTCCAGGGGGTATCTTTTCTATTACACAGAGGAACAAAAAGTCCTTGTTTCTCGTAATGCCCATTTTCTGGAACACCAGTTCATAGAAAAGGAAATAAGTGGGAGCGCAATAGAACTGGAAGAAATTCCGGAACCACAAGATATTACAGAAAGCTTAGTAGAACTAGAGGGTTCGAAAGATCAAGACATTCCCACGCCACTCCGCAGGAGTAGTAGGCAGTCTCATCTGCCCGAGAGATACTACGGTTTTCTCATTGACGGGGATAGAGAGGAGTACATCATAGATTGTGATGAGCCTACTGGCTTCCAGCAAGCCATTCAGAGCGTCGACTCGGTAAAATGGCTGGATGCAATGCGGACCGAAATGGAGTCCATGTACACCAACAAAGTATGGACGTTGGACAATGCTCCAGATGGGGTAAAACCCGTAGGATGCAAGTGGATCTTCAAAAGGAAGATTGGTGTAGATGGACAGGTTGAGACCTATAAAGCTAGACTGGTAGCAAAGGGTTTTCGTCAGCGACCTGGTTTGGACTATGACGAAACCTTTTCTCCAGTAGCTATGCTGAAATCCATTCGGATCCTTCTTGCCATTGCTGCCTTCCACGATTATGAGATTTGGCAGATGGACGTAAAGACAGCTTTTCTAAATGGACAATTAGAGGTGTGTGTCTATATGGACCAGCCAGAGGGTTTCATTCAGAGTGGGAGCAGCGGAAAGGTGTGCAAGTTGTTAAGTCCATTTATGGACTAAAGCAGGCATCGCGGAGTTGGAACATCTGTTTTGATGAGACGGTCAAAGAATTTGGCTTTATCAAAAATCCAGATGAACCATGCATCTATTGTAGATTTGTAGCGAGAACTGTAGTATTCCTCGTTTTATACGTGGATGACATTCTCTTAATAGGAAATGATATTCCTATGCTACAATCTATCAAGTGGTTCTTGTCACACAGGTTCTCTATGAAAGACCTGGGTGATGCCTCATACATTCTGGGTATCCGGATCTACCGTGACAGATCCAAGAGGATATTAGGACTTTCACAGTCCAGGTACATCGACACCATACTGAAGAGATTCAGTATGGAAGATTCCAAGCGCGGTAATCTACCGGCTTGTCACGGGATCACCCTCTCCAAAGAGATGTCTCCCAAGACCGATTTGGAGAGGGATCGCATGTCTATTATACCCTACGCTTCTGCGGTAGGCTCTATAATGTATGCGATGTTGTGTACCAGACCAGATGTGGCTTATGCACTGAGTGTGGTAAGCAGGTATCAGTCAAACCCTGGGGAGAAACATTGGATAGCAGTAAAGAACATTCTCAAGTACCTGAGAAGGACTAAGGAGATGTTCTTGGTGTATGGCGGAAAAGTCCTCCAGATTGAGGCCTTTGCTGACTCCAGCTTCCAGAGTGACAAGGATGATTCCAAGTCCATGTCGGGTTTTGTCTTCACCCTAATTGGAGGGGCGGTGTGTTGGAAGAGCTCCAAACAGGAAACCGTTGCTGACTCGACTATGGAAGCGGAATACATCGCTGCATCTGATGCAGCAAAAGAAGCTGTCTGGATGAGGAAGTTCTTGAAAGAAATTAAGGTGGTTCCGTCCATTGTTGACCCAATACCTCTGTATTGCGACAACAACGGGGCTATGGCTTTAGCGAAGGAACCCAGGTCCCATCAGAAATCCAGACACATCTTGAGGCGGTATCACCTGATCAGGGAGATCGTGGATCGCCGAGAGATCGAGGTTCGGAGGGTTGCTTCACGGAGCTGGAACATCTGCTTTGATGATACAATCAAAGAGTTTGATTTTGTCAAAAATCTAGATGAACCATGCATTTATAAGAAGATTGTAGGGAGTACTGTCACATTCCTCGTATTGTACGTGGATGCCATTCTCTTGATAGGAAATGATATTCCTATGCTACAATCGGTCAAACTATTCTTATCACAAAGGTTCTCTTTGAATGACATGGGTGATGCCTCGTGCATTTTGGGCATAAGGATTGTTAGTGTATATGCCCTAGAGTCCATTACTATATCATACTAGCTTCTATATTACTTGATGGAAGCTTGGGATATTCACAGTTGTATATACAATCTTGCTCGAAATGGTTGTATGCTACTTGGTTTGTCTCTGCTTTAATATGTGCATGTGTTTCTTTTAGCATATCGCTTATATACATATTAGTAGAGCCCTTAGGATCTTTGCTTAATTACCAGCGTTGTGATGGCGCTCACACTCGTGGGAGCTGGGTGATCTATAAGCACATCCTTATACAGGTCTCTAGTCGTTGGACTATCGAGACAGGGCATCGATACTCCGGAGTAGACTAGCGTATGCGCTTCTCATCCCAGTGTGGGAGACGGACTGTCCCACAGCCGTCAATACGTCGTACTTGAGATAGTATGCGGGTGCTCGTTGGGTTACGAGTACACTGGACAAGACTCGTCGGGAACTGTTGGTTGGTATTATAGATATCGTCAGTTATCAGTTCCCAGGTGACATGAGTACAGCTAGTCCGCTGACTTGACACTGTCACTTTGCCTCGAGTGTGTTCCCACTGCACTTTGATTACTACCCTACCACGGCTCAAAGGAGGCGTGCAAACAGGTAGTTTTTGGGTGCAGTCCCGAAGCACTTGGAGGCAGTGACGGTTAGACAGGATTCGTCTCTCCCGGTATTGGGGGTTGACATCGCGCTGTGTCCAGGAGAGCCATTACACAAGTAGTCCCTGGCCAGGGCAAGCGAGATATACTGGTAGGTTTCCAGTGTTATCTCAGGGTGTTCTGGGCTACACTCCGACACGACTTGTACCGCTATTAGGGGACTGACGTTCACCACCCCCTAGGCCCGCCATGCGATGTATCAGACGAACAAACCGGACTGTACGGAGACTGTCACATACAGGCTCAGTAGGAGTTCAGATGGGGTTCACCTCGTCAGTCTTCTTATCGACATCTACTTGGGGACCGTTACGTACAGCTAATGCCGCTTGCGGTATGTGGTTAAACCCACTGCCAGCGTAGTGTCGAGTCTTTAGAGTCCCACACAGAGAACTATTCTCCTTTAGGCAAAATGAGTAGAGGTCGCATGGTTTTGCGACAGGGTTCGTTCACACCCGCGCACTTGTGCACGTTTGTTATCCGGACAGCTTATACTAGCGGGCTTTGGTTTAAGCCAGATCCTAGTATATGATTTGGGATTGGTTTTTTCTCATTGTATTCGTGTTCCTCGGATCACGAATACGGGTGCGTATGCACAGTTGCTTGAAACAGAGGGAGAGGACTTTGATTAGGGTTAATGACTATTGTCATTTTATTAACCCTAATGCTTATGTGTGAATTATGGTTAATTGATATTAGTTTAATATAATTGTGCATGGTTATGGTTGTTGACCATTTGACCTCCTTGACTTGTTGACCTAGGTTGACACTTTGACCATCATCATTTCATTTGGAAGATGCTCTTTGATCCTTGCAAATTGCATTAAAAATGAAATGATAATGGTCATGTCTTGATTAACCATGACAATTATCTAGCTAATTATCTAATTACAATAATTCACACATATATGAGAGAATGCTTCATATTTTCTCTCATTCTATTATTTACTTTCTCTCTCTTGTTCTTCCTCTCCCTCAAGCTCTCCCCTCTCATGTGTTGAGAAACACTTGAGCTTGAGAAAAACCTCTTCTTTATAATCTCTATTCTCATCTAGGGTTCTAGAATTAGCACTTCTTGCACCCTAGTTACTTCTAGCTTGGAATTGAAGCCAAAGGTCGAGGATTTCGAGTGGATCCTTCTTCGACGTGAGAAGACGACAAAGGTGATCCCTTTCTACTACTCCAAGGAGCAAGGAGAGAAGGACATAAAGCCCTAGGTATAACCTTTCTAACACATAGCTAGTTTCTAGTTAGCTTTAGCTTGTTTTTGTTTAGCAAAGATCCTTCTTTGTCTAGTCCATGTTGCCTAAGTTGATAAAAATTTGATTTTTATTCCGTTTTCCGCCTCCCCGGAAGTACCGGGGTGGGCAACGTGGACTTACAAGGATCTATAGAGATAGATCCAAGTGTTTATTGGGATTGTCCCTGTAAGTCCACGGTAGCGCCCCGGCCGTCTAACAGACGCCAAATGCGGAACAAAAACTTTTACAACTGGCGCTATCGCGTACTATAACCCGGATCTGCCATTAAAGCTAAACTAACAAACTAAAAAGTGGGTAGAAATGTTATACCGAACGATCCGAGTACTTCGGTCTTCAACCATCATCCCACGCTTTGTTGCGGCTGCTCCGATCTCCTGAATCTCCAGTCTTCTCGTCCAGGTGGCACCACGTCGACGGATCTTTAAACGGGCTCCCGCCTCTGAACCGAAGCAACTCGATCATCAAGTTTGCTAAAAGAGATGACCAAGATTGATGTAGAGAATGAGTAGAACACTTTGTCTCACTTCGTCCAAAGCCATGGACGAACGGTTAATGAAGTTGCCTTTTATGGAATCGGGTAAATGGGAAATGAGTAGATTAATTTCCATGAACCATAATCATTTTCTCTCAAATGAACAACCATCTTTTTTCAAGGAGAGGGGCCGGCCACTATATAGGAAGAGAGAGGTGAGTGTAGGAGAGGGGGGGTGACCACAACAATAAATGAGAAAGAATGAGTCATTTTAACCTTGTCACCAAAAACCATTAATGAACTAATGAATCATCTAACCTAGTCACCATACATTAATTGCACAGTAAATGCACTAATGAGTCACTAGCCACCTCATCATCCTAGTCACTATCTAGAAGCTTCCACACTCATCTCAAGAAAAGATAAATCCATCTTTAACCAAATGTTAAAGACGGGCGATAGAAAACTGGAAACAGGCAACTTCCAAAAGTAATCCTGAAACGAATTTCAGGATAACCCCTTATTAGTATAAACATACCCGCATTTGTATTACGACCGAATACAAATGCAACTGAGACAAAGATATTATATCTACATAGTATAATACTGGGATCCGTCTTAAACTAAAGCCTACCAGTATTATCTGCCCGAAAAATGACACGTGCGAAAACGGACGTGCATTTTCCGAACCTTGCCATAAGACCATACGGCCTCTACAATGTTTCGTCCGAACTTGGGAAACTGTCTGTGGGGGACTCTAATGACTCATCAACACACTGGCACAGGGTATAACCACTAGCACGTCAGAGGTACGAGCTGTACGTAACATTTTCCTATGTATTGATTGGAAGGGAAGCTGACGAGCGAACTCATCCAGAAACCCTACTGAGGCTAACAGTGACAATATACATACAGTCCGGTCCGTTCGTATAAAGAGTATCACATATGGAGTCTAGGGGGGGTGGATAAAGTCAGACCCTTAATAACGCGATAATTTATGTCGGTATGAAGCCCATCACCACCTGAGAAACTGCTGATCCAAATCAGTAATTCTCCACTACCTCGGCCGAGTATTTCTAGTGATGGCCACCCGTGAACTGTGCGACATCAACCCCCAATACCGGGAAAGACGAATCCCCGACGATCCGCTCACTGCCTCCATGTGGCTCAGGACTGTACCCAAAAAATACATGTTTGCACTTCTCCTTTGAGCGTGGTAGGGTAGAAATCAAAGCACAGTGGGAACTCACATGAGACAAATGACGATCTCAGGTCGACAAACTAACCTGTACACATGTCACATGAGAACTGCTATCTGACGATATGTATAATACCAACTAGCATGTTCCTAGTAAGTCCTGTCCGGTGTACTCATAACCCAATGAGCACCTCTATACATCTTAAGCGAACCAACTGACACCAATGGCTTATGAGACCGGCCACCGCCTGTCGTCGGGGTCTCGACTGTATACACCAGTCTACTCTGGAGTATCGATGCCCTGTCTCACAACTCCCACGACTAGGGACACTTTAAGGATGTGCTTATAGACCGCAGCTCCCACGTATATGATCTCCATCATACTGATGGTAGTCAAGCAAGAATCCTATGGGCTCTATCATCATGCAATAGTGAACTAAATCATGTATACGATGATAAAGACAAACCAGATAGCATACTATCATCTCGAGCAAGACTTTCATATCGGTATAGGTCCTGCCTCAATCATTGCAATCACGTACCTGCGATCCAATAATTGACTTTGAGGGCACTATATCCAACAATCTCCCACTTGCACTTGAGGCTAATTATTGCGATGTTGCATATTCACAGCCCGTGTGATACCGAACATCCAACTCCTCTGCTAATCAGTTTCACAAAGCTAGTTTGTAAAACTCTTGTGTTCGAGAAATAGCCTCAGTGAGTGGATCCGCCCTGATGTTTCTTTCTATGTCTCTCTTAATCTCAAGTTCGCGGAGAAAGCCATCTCCCGAATCGAGTAATACCTATGTTAGAATATGTCTGAATATCTGATGGGACCTAGTTCATAAATGAACTCCAATTCCAAACATCTTAACTGTATTGATCACTGAACCTAATCAGTATCCAGCACCATGCCTCCCACAGTATCCTCTTGGACCACCTGTCCATAATATTGTCCCTCGTCAGAGGGAAAACTATAGCTCTGACAATCACTCTGTCATCCATGTCACCTTTGAAGCCTGGAATGATAACCGACTTCCGAAGGAGGCTGCCATCATCAAATCCGTAGAACATTCACTTATGTTCTAAAACTGCTTCCTTATGTTTCTCCTGGATTGGATTAATATAAACTTATCGCAACAAGTGCAAAAACAACATCCGGTGTGGTACTTGACATCTCATGATTGACTCAATTGCCTAAGCAAGTGATCTGCCAATCATGCACATCCCTCTCCTCTTTAGTCTGTAAGACACCTTTAGAGAGGGTGACTCTATCATCTGTAGGTACACCACCATGCCAGGAGTCATCTATTCTAAAATATCATTAGAATACTGTCCAAGTACCCAAATTGGGAAACTACCCAATTCTAGATCTAATACCATAGATCTAGTAACCAGAATGTCTGATATTATATCCATATCCTTTGTGGAGAACCAACTGTGTGACGAAAAAAGTACAATCGATTGTAGTATAGGAATTTTACTTCCTAGTTTGTCTATGTCATCCAAATACCAGGACATCACACCCTACTACCTTCTCACTAGATCCATCACCTATTCTGATGATGTCAAACCCATGACTGTCACATCAAAAATAGATGATCTTATCTCCGCTATATCTGCTCAAGCCTAAAAATAGACATAAGCAACTTGCCCACTATGCTTCCGCTGCTCCCACTGACTACGACAACTCTCTGGCAGAATAATATATACGTACATTTCTAAAGCTTGTTTAGAACGACGCTATACATAAGCTCCTGCCGGGTCTCATAGCCTGGAACAACAGTAGTGTCAAGTCCGGGTAAACAAGAACCTCCCTGTCACCGTCCTTGAGGCTACCTGAGTACCTCTCGGGTGTCTGAGGTTACCCACCATATCTGCGGAGTGGCTAATGGAATGTCAAACCTGATTGAATATATTGGTCCTATTAAATTTTCCGTAACCGTTTGCAGTTCTCGAATCACTTCCAGTTCTACCATACTCCCACTGCAGTTTTCTAAAAAAAATCCATTTTACTAAAACTGTGGCGAGTCAAGAACAATATTACTATTGATCTTCCAGATGGTAGAAAATCAACCCTCGTCAAAGCCAGGGTCAACCCACAAACTGCCTTTACAGAAACGTGCCTTGAGTTATCCAGTGTCTGGTTTTAAGCATAAGCCGGACAACTCCCCGTATCTTAACATCGTTAAGATATGAACCATTCTATATACAATATAGGAATAGAGGCACTAAAATAATTGGAACGAGATTCAAACCATGCAACTGTCTCCAGTGCATTTCAACTTAATGAAGAGAGGCTAATCAGCATTACTCAACTTAGGAATCCATCCAATTATGAGTAACCTGAAAGAGAAACAAGTTTCTCAAAACCATTACATTCATCTGAATACCAATCACAAGAATCTACATCTTTAATCTCTTTGAAGAATCCCGATACTTGCGATACCTGGTTCTCTACTTTATTCTTATACCCACAACTTCTCAAAACTTAGACATTGTATTTCTACGAAACACTTGTCTAAAAACTAGAGAAATTATAAGTAAACAGAACATAGTACGAGAACCTACCCCTTTGTCCTGACGGACACTGGACAACATACAATACTCTGTATAAGTCCGCTGAGTTTGAATAACTCAAAACTTGTGCATCGTAGGTTGAAAACTGTACTTATGGTTAAGAACTACTCCGTTGTTCAATGCTCCTTACCAAATCGTGAACTGATATAGGTAAATGTCACAGACATAATTTCAAAAAGTTATATCTCACTTTATAAAAATAAACATACAGATATATCATTTTGAAATTGGTGCACAACAACGGATATTCAAAACCAAATACATGCTGTCTGGCAAAAACTCAGGCGACTTCCTTAAATATCACCAATTACAACGAATTCCGATATAATGAGGATGATCACCTTATTCCCAATAACCTACTCCCACTCATCATCTGTAAAACCATACAGATATGAGAATAAAACCTGGTAAATACATACCCAGGAGTAATTATCTAATCGGGAAATCAGTTTTCTTTTAACAATGCACTGAAACATGAAAATGTTTCGTAGGGGTATCCTGGTATTCTTAATAATGCCTCTTCCATAATCCAATTCATAACTTTAACCGTATATTTTATTGCCATATCTCCAAATCCCTTTATTTGTCTTTATTCATTACCTTCTGTACACCATCGTTAGGCTAAATGGTTTTCTTCCTTCCATACCGTTCGGCACCTGCCTATGGTTTGGAAGAAGAGTATCCAGTAAGCATAATAGGTGTACTCTCCTAATCCTAGGAGTACTCACAACTGGAGAGAAGGTGATGATAAAAGAAAACTGAATAATACCTTATTCTATTAAAAGTTAAATAGGAGTGGCGATGAAGTACGCGGTTTGGTCGTGAATGATAACAGTCACAATTTACTTTGCCCTCTTTCTAATCCCTTTATCTTGTCTTTATATATTACCTTCTGCACACCCTACTTAGGATAATTGGTTTTCTTCATTCCCTACCTTTCGGCACCGGCCTCTGGTTTGGAATAAGACTATCCAATAAGCGTAATAGGTGTACTCTCCTAAACTAAGGAGCTCTCGCAACCTGAGAGAAGGTGATAATAAAAACAACTGAATAAACCAATTCTATTTCTCCTGAACCTGGATCCATCCTCTAAGAAGTCCCTTCAAGTTCTTATCTAACCATACGATGGATTTATCCAATGGAAGTGGATATCTGTAATAATACGGGGTGTTCTGAGAAATACAAAGGGTAAAAGAAGGAGTGGCAATGACTTTTGCAACTTTGGACAATCCAAAAGCCAATATTTTAAGAAGGTTCGGTCAACTTGGTCACTGAGTCAAAGTCAAGGGTCGGTCAAAGGTCGCTGCCAAAGAGAGAGAGAGAAAAGAAACACTCTGCGTGCACTCTAACCTAGATCAGAATGGTTATTAATTTATCTAATCAGGAAGCCTCCCACTGTAACCTCAAATTCTCCTCCAAACCTGAAAGAAGAATTACTCGGGATCACCCGAAGAGTAAACTAACTCATCAGTGAGAATCGGGATCCAACTATCATCGCATGATAACTTGATGGAATCCACTCAAGTTATCACACTCCAGAAGGTATGCGCATACTTGGCAAGTTTCTTTGTGTTTGAAACTCCCGATGTAATTTTTGCCCCATGCTCTTATGACCTTAGCGTTAGGTCAAAATATCATAAGTCACATGTCAAGTTCTAGCCGTCATTATCCAGGTTAATTTGAACCCACCCACACATGCCCTTGGCGTTAGGTCAAAATGGCAGAACGACTGTCCCAAACCAACTTATCTATCTATGCAACAATTGAATACCCAGCAGCTACCAATCACTATGCCTTGGCGTTAGGTCAAAATACATAGCTTGAATACTACTGAATACCCAAAAGAAATGACGGAGGGCTACGGCTGGTTTTTGGCGAAAAACCATTAACGTAATGAACTTGATCTCGTTGAAGGAACCTGGTAACTTCTTATAAAAATATAGTGACGAAAACCTTTTGCTAAAGAGTTTACTCCCGGCGAAAGGATCTCGGCTCTTTCCTCGTGGAATGAGGTGCAGGATATTCTAACTGAATACCGCTATGCAAAGCAACTTGTAATGGACTATGTTGAAGTTATTACCCTGACGTAAACTTCTGCCCAAGGGGTCACTCCTGGTGAAGGGATCTCGGCCCTTGCCTCGTCGAATGAGGTGCAGGATATTCCAACTGAATACCGCTATGCAAAACAAAAGGAAATATCTTTGTAATAACACCTTTTAAAATTTGTTCCAACAATATAAAATATAGGTTTGTTTTACTTTGCATTGATAAGAATCAATGCAGTCCCATCAAATAATCACACCAGAAAAGAACGAAAATATAATGTACGTATATGCCATCCGCATTCGTCACTGGGTCCCGTCATTACCCGTTAGGTTACTTAACTAACGACAGAGCGGGGGCTGGACTAGCGCGGGTGTAAAACATATACAACATCTAATAGTATATATACCAATATACAATAATCGCTCCAGGTGTGATAATATGCAACATTACAGAAAAGTAATAAGCATCTCAGAACAATACAGATAATCTGGGATCCCCGTGTTTCACAGAGCCGCTACTGAAACCCGACGTTCCCCTGGTCGTGTGGATAGCCTAGACCTAGACCAGACCTTAGAAACCCCAAAACATGGATTTAGAAACCCGACATTGGATAAATGTGTGATCTGTGAAGGTAATTTGAAATCTGGAGCAACCCGGGGACACTAGAAATGATTTTGGGCTTACTGAGAGTCGTGCAGGCACCTAGAAAGCTACCACTGAGACCCGAGCCCCTAACTCAAACCCCAGGCCGCAAATATATTCATTCTGGCCGCAATTTGCGGCCAGAGCAGGGTAGAATTGTCCCAGATTTGATCCATGGCTCTTTTTGCACTAAATTAGACCCCTCCTATGTGTTGTTTTGGCTAATTGTCACCTGGGGAAAATCTGGAAGCATTTTGGTGTGTTTTAGGCTATATTTTCCGTATCTTAAAATTCACTTTCTTGATATTTGGATTTGTATTTGGTTGTCGGGTGTTCATACATCGACAACAGGGATTGTTTGATTGATTTGCATGTTTAGGCCATAGGTTCTAACCTATGAGAACACCGTGCGCCATATCGGTTTTCTGCATCGATTTTAATACGCATTGCGACTGTTGATTATTGTAGGTACCTTCGCATGGATTCTGAGGCGATTGAGCGTGGCGTCATCGACTTCGGCAAGCAAGAAGCAAGGTGAGTAGATCTATATCTACCGGGGAAGTCGGGTGGATGGCGTATAGCACCCCCGCAACTTTTGATGGAAAAACCGATTTATAGAGTATGGTTAGGAAACCTAGATTAGGAAACTAGGGTTAGAATATATATAGCTATGTAGTCATATTAGAAACTAGTGGATAGTTAAGTGTGATATGCTACTACTACCACCCTAGGATGACGTTTAGCGATATTACCGCTTAGGGTTCTGTAGGACTAGATAGTCGATGTAGATGCGTCATCCGAACCATACCTTTTTCTAAACCAAAGAATCGTATGTATCTTTTAAATTTATATCTTGAGGGATGTTACGGATTTTCAAATGATATCTTTTCTTTAAAAACACCGTAACCCCCGTTTCAAAACTGCGATTCACTTCTTTAAAAATCTGATTGTATGGTTCGGGTGTGTTTGTTAGATTATATACTATTACTTAGTATAGATAGCATGTTTATGTAAACTTGACATGATATGAGACATAAATGCGAAGAAAGAATACAAGGCGAATTTGATGATATGATGAGATGATGATATGATATGATGGTATACATATGCGAGTCGATCGAGATGATTTATACCCTGTCGGTCCCCTGATATGAGATTATTGCAGATGCGACCCGATACATAGGTATATAGGGTTATATATATATCGAATGTTGTGAATCATGGATGATAGGCCGTTTGTGATATTAGGCCGTACCCTCATTTGTCATATAGTAAGATAGGATCCCTTTTAGTATAATGCCGCCGCACGATGATATTCCGTGCGTGATGAGTTGACTTGATGATTGATCCTTACCCTTGACTAGAGGTTGCCGTACGATGGATTATACCGTACGTGATGTTATTGGGCCTAATGCCGATTGATAGATTCACCGACTCGGACATACGATAGTTATGTATACCTTATAGCTGTTAGCTGATGATTTACTTTCTGCATTCATGATATTATTATGGCATCGCATATACCTGTGATAGTACACCTGCACCATTATCGATGATGTGTATGTTATACGTACACATATTTACCGGCTCACACACTTCATCATCGATAATTGCCATGTCACTACACAGCAGGGTTGCTGCATCATGACATATATATTGCTACTTTCATACTTGTACACATACACATTGTATATTCATATTTTGTGCACACATTCATGGTACATCTATACCTGCGCATAAACAAATTGTACCACATAGATAGCTGGCTTTATTGGAAAATTGGGAACCGCATGTTATACTTTAAAAACCGGAATCATTTTAAAAGAGTGGTTTTCCCCTTAATATGTCATATCACTATTCCATGCTGCATGATATATTGATATGCTTACATATCTGTTATATGTCGCATACATCATGCTCTACGCATTTTACGCATTGAGATATGCTGTTTTTATGAGATTTCTGGATTTGAGAACCGTGGCTATTTCAAAAGGAAGCATGTACTGTTTTAAAAACCCGGTTTCTCTTGATATGATATTTCACTGCGTCCTCCATGTGTTTTCTCGGTCCTGAGAGTGGCATGTGAAACCTGATTCGAGGAGTGGTAGGCACCGATTGCGGGTACATGGTGGACCCAGTGAGGTACACCGGGGCAAGAAGACTCGTATATGTTAGACGGTTAGCCCGTCAGGGGGAGCACTACCTACCGGTGATAGTATGTAGACTCGGCGGTTATCCGGGGAATACCGACCGGAGTAGCGAGAAGGATATGAGGGCCGACCAGGGAGTGCGGCGCCTGAGGGCCGATCTGAGGATGCGGCACTTGAGATATATGAGGATTTATGTGCCGATGCTGGGCACGGTTTTCATGATGTTTTCGAGTGTCGAAGCTAGGCACTCAGGTTCCATGATTTAGATGTGTCGGGAGGGACACCGTTGATATATATATCCTCATACTTTCATGTACGCTCTTTCATGATATTTACATGCATGTTATTGTTGCGTCAGTGGTTGACGCGTGGACTGGATCCACATACATATATACATACATTGATTTTACTATTGGAGGTTATACACATGCTTATAGACATTAATTCATGGGTGGACGAGATCCACATATTTGCATACCGTGATTATGGTTGGACGATACCCATATACATGCATTGATTATTACTGTTGGATATTATCCGTATGCATATAGGTAGTAATTACCTTGTTGGCATATATACGACCCGGTCACCCTAGATATCATAGTATTACTTTTTGATATAGTTGACCTAGGAGTCGTTGTTTATTCGATTTCTACTTGTAGATATATTTTTATTCACGAGTTGGCAACTCACCCCCGTTGTGCCACAGTTCTTGCAGGTTGACCGCTTGGATCAGTAGCGGATTTGCGGGCACAAAGCTTCATTTGGGTGTTTTGCATTGGTAGGTGGGACATTTGTATCGTACCCACTCTTGTATTATATTTCATAATGTATCTAGTTAACTCCATCAATCAATCAAAAGTTGTAATTGTATAAGTGATGAGACTTAGTGAGACTTGTAGTTGCGAGATTTGAGCGATGGGTTTTATTTTCCCTTTGGGGTTATATCTTGCTCTTTTCTTTTTCTTTTTGTGGTGAACTTCGCCGTTGGGCGTCGCATACTCATTTATATTGTATTGCGTGGTTGTGATCCGCCGTTTGGCGAAGAGCTAGCTCCCGCTTGGGGATGCCATTATTCCTATTATGTATTTATGGTTTTGGATCAAAATATACAAAGGAGGTGCTGCCAAAATTTTTAAAATACGAAACATGTTTTCAAACTAGTAAATTTCACTTGCATCATTCTTATTCCTTTCCTACGCATTAAGAAAACTCGATTTCATATACCTTTATTTCAAAAACTCACCTCCTTTATTTTTCAAAAAGGTTTTGATTTCTGGGTTTCAGCTTACTTGAATTCCGTTACGCCTTTAGACGTGGCGAGATTCAAGTGCTGGTCAAGAGCTAATATTTCGGGTCGTGACAAAGTTGGTATCAGTGCGCTAGGTTTAACCTTTGTTCGAGTCTATGTTTGACTATGCGGAGTCTAGGGCGGGAGTGTATTTCGGAACCTAGGCTTGACCTTACGGAACTTAGACTTGAACGGGAGGAGGGGTATTAGACCCGAACTTTCGTTTCATAGGCTGACCCTGATTGATGGAGTAGGTAGCTTGAGTAGAGTGACGTACCGTACGTATGTTCTGCGGCATATTTACGATACGATACTCCTATGAAGAAACCTTAGGATGTACATATTTTTGAGACCAGTGATTCTCTTCGTATCCATGATTATACAACCCTTGGAGATCCGTGATTCTACTAGTTCCATGATCATACTTCATTGATTTTGTTCTTTCTTATGATCATGCATCCATTCTGGATCTGTCATTTCCTCTCATGCCGTTGATCTGCTCTCTTTGATACTCGATTGAGGTTCCTGTCACCATTGTTTGAGGGCAGTTTGAGCTGCTGCTAGTGTTACGGTCAGGGCGAGCTCATCTGATACAAGGGCCGACCATTGTGTTTTCTGGTGACATGGAAACGTCTCGAGTTAGTATTGATGATTGTGACCTCTTGTGGAGGAGAGTGCTTGGTTTTTACACCGGATGATCGGTCCATTGTTAGAGCTGCCAGTTGCGAGAGGACTGTTGACTTACAGCATACCTCTGAGATTTTGATGTCACCTACCGTGCGGACAGGTGACCCAGCTGTTGCTGAGATTGATGCGATGTCGCTCCCAGAGCTTACGGGCTAGGACCGCCGGAGCTTCCTGGCAGATATGAGACAGTTGATAGCTAGTCTACCCCGATTTGAGAGACGAAGGTGATTCGTCAGATTGATGCGCCGGAGCAGGCCCAGTTGAGTTGAAGATTTCCAGTGTGGAGAGTCTTACTCAGATCTAGAGCAGACCGATTTAGAGATGACCGCCAATGTATCGCCTTTCCTGGAGGGTTGAGGCGTTGCTCAGCGTGCAGACAAATGAGCCAGTCGTTGCTGCAAATGACGAGGTATCTCCCAGAGGTTGGAGCTACTGCAGCATAAGTATATACTTTGAGATGTGATGGAAGGTAGCTAGCCACCCAAGGGTGAAGGACTAGGACATGTGGTTCGTTCGCTACCCGAAGCGAGGTCATCAAATAGATTGATTCTAGCTAGATGCGACTTCACGCAGATTCGTTGAGAGTCGATGGAGACGATCGAATGCCAGGAAACCATATTCCAAGTTTAAAGTATTCGGAAATACGTGCATGCAATTCTATGGACCCTCTAGAAGAATGAAACCCTAACCCGACATAATGACCGTGTGAAAGCCTTTGAACCTTAGGGTTTGCGGCAGTTCTACGGCGCCATTAGTGAGGCTTGGGTTTGCCCTTCTACGGCTGGATCACTGATGCTGTGGCATGTACTCGATACTATTAAACTGTATCCAAGATGTTGATCTCTTGAGGGATTATGAAGTTTTGACATATCGATCGGATGGTTCGACACCATTCGGATATCTCGTGATGGGATATATTGCTTAGGAGACTCCAGATACGAGCATAGCTGTTAGAGCGCAGTCCATGCAGCCACGAGAAGACGAGTCCGAATCAGTCGACATTGGAGCCGAGTGAAGTGAAGAGTTCGCACGAGAAATCGACGAGGTGACGTTCCACTCCGCTGACATCAGAGATGCGATACGCATGCAGAGGTGTAGTTTATGGATATAGCTTCCAGAAGGAGTCGCGAGGAGTATGCAGCAGTTTCGGAACAAGAAACAGATATAGAAAAGATAATAACTTCCGGGCAATTCGGCAGAAATAAGATTTGAGAGAAACCTCGACAGGACCTTCCTGGAATATTATACGAGAAGACCTGGACCCAGGAGTGGTCATATTGCGCACACCCAGCAGGCCATGGTTCGACATCGTCGACGAGATAGTTGACCAGGTTCGGATAGAGGACCTCACCCAGATACATTGTGAATTGATCAGGAATGGACGAGTATGGAGTATATCTCCGATGGTTGGGACGAGTTTCCGAAGACGTGTTCGGCCAGATATCTTCTACAGAGTGATGAAGCTACAGAGTACGCGATTTCAAGTCCGTGCGAGAGACTTTGGATTGGCCGTGACCGTGAATAGTTGCAGTGTGCAGATAGCATGGCTTGACGTCATAGCGGAAGACGATAAAGACGAGCGGGACCAGAAGTTCGTGCGAGACGCTGATGAGCTGTTATTACTCCCCGTCGAGATCAGAGACCTGATATGCTTACAGAGGCATTAAGATACGGCCAGTTTCCGAGGGAATGTGTGCGGTACACGCAGAGGTCCAGGAAATGAGGAAGGATTATGTAAGAATACCAGCCTCCGTACAGTCGGCATAGGCAAGATCGGAAGAGACCCTGAGCAGGATTCCTTCCAGGATACTGCTGCAATGAGATTTGCACCCAGGATCATATGTGTCACGTATTGTCAGAGGACCAGAGGCCGACGCCAGCAACGTATTGCTTTAAGAGTGGTCATGATGATTGACCGAGAGATGACCAGAGAAGTGCTAGAGCGGAATCGTCCCCGTTAGCACACCTGACAGGGCCGATGAGCCGATAGATTGCGAGATTGGTAATCCGCAGAGAAGATAAGGACCCAGAGACCGAGGATGCCAGACCGTGAGCAGGAGGCAAGTGGATGATTTTGTTCTGCCAGTTTCTAGGCGCACCGATTTACTTCTCGACATTGTAGGAGGTGTACCTCGATGTCCTTTGTCGTGATTTGCGTTTGTGATCTGAGTATCACGCTTATATCGCTTGGATTTGAGTTTTGATGATGAGTTTCCTGATATTGATTTTGTCCACCATGGTTGCACCTACTGAGTATTTACATTTTTACGCATAGTTATCGCACCATATATATATTTTATAGACCGTTGTGTTGATTTGCGATTTGTGCCTATTGCGTTTAATGTCGATTTTGTGCCTTAGCCGTCCATGTTTATGATTTCATGGATTTCATACGGATGAATTGATTTTTGCACTCGGTATAGCTTATATGTGCTTGTAGTGCATTGATACGTATTTGTGCACCACAGTTGCACCTGACTTCGTTTTGCTGACATTCGAGATATTCACTGTGATTTCATGCCTAGGGCATGTATATGATTTGATTTATGCTTTCGGCATACTTTTCATGCACTTTTAGTATTTGATTTGCTTTTGTGCACGTTGATGCACATGGTTGTGTGATTATATATCACGGTATACCTGAGTTGGATTTGGATTGATATGTGTTGTATACCGTCGATTCGATTTTGATACTCGAAATTGTTTTGTGCACCTTGTGCACCTGATTGGATTCTTGTGCACATCAAATGCACCTGATATTGTTGTCGTGCACACCTGTTGCACTGGACAGATGCTTTCGTGCACACCCGTTGCACCTAGATTTGCTTTGTGCGTATTGTGGCACCTGTATTTGGATTTGGTTTCCATGCGCACAAGACGCATGTGATTATTGGATACGCCTTTTGAGGCTGATTTTGCTTTTGAGCACTTTATTTTCATGTCGGGCACTATATTGTGTAGTAGCCAAACAGGACTGATCTGAGGACAGTACCTGAGTACTTTGCATGCATTAAAAGTTTACCAAGAGCTTTTCGAAAAAGAGGAGCTATAGTCTCGCTATTTCCTACGTGTACGTGAGCGACACGAACGTTTATAAAGGAAAACATTTTGGGATATTTTGAAAACGACGGAATATGTATTTAGGAAAACATATATGGACATATATTATAATTTTAAAATGAGCGTCCGTCAGTTATGCCGTGAGTTACGCATTTCCGCGGCGATTTAGAAAAGATTTTGCATGTATTTTATTCAGATTTTGGAGTTTTCAGAGATGCGTACTATACCCGTATTATAGTATTTGACTTGTGTATATATTGAATTTTGGTATTGGATTTTGAGATCCGTTTCTCTATTGTAACTCCGAGGATATGCGTGCAAATCCGATGATTTGCGTGACGCTTGATGAAGTTTGATTTTGAGTTTTGTACTCGTTTTTATGCGCACTTGACGCGCTGTGTTATTTCTGCGTCTTCCATGATTTCGGAGCCCCGTTGTTTTGAGCCGATTATTGAAATGTTTTAGATTTTGGGGGTTTAAATTTAAATTCGGGGACCGAATTTATTTAAGGGGGGAAGATTGTAACATTTCAGAAAATATAAAATATTATTTTTGGGAATTTAATATTAAAATAATATATTTCCCGAAAACTGCCGATTTGCAAAATTGGGGTTTTCGAAAAAGGGTATAAATATATACCAATAATTGGGAAATAAATAGAAATTAAAATGATTTATTCATTTAATAATATAATTAAAGGTTTTGGCAAATTTAAAATTTATTATATGCAGTTTCGATAAAAACCCGATTAGTTCACTGCTAATCGCGATTAAGCCAAATCCGCGATTTTACAGTTTCCATGGTTAGTGCACCATGACATGTTTCATTTTATTACATGTTTCATTTCATTTGGGCTTTATATTAGGGTATATTGTTGTAAAGAAAAGAGAAATGATTAAAGGAAAAGTCAATGGAGACATAACGAGTGGTTAGGTGAGCTTTGGAGAGAGAAAGAGAGAGTGAATTAGTGAGAGATAGAGGGGGTCTGCTTCCATTATCAAATCCCCCACCATTTTCCTCCTTCCTCATCTCCACAACTCCACAACCCTCCACAAAAATTTCTAGATCCATCTCCTAACAATCCCCAAAACCCTACACACCCTTCACAAAAGTTAATCCCCTCTTCGACCTCTACACATGGGACCAAGCAAAATGGGATTTTGGCGACGTTGGGAAGTTAGTGCTACCTAGAGTGGACTGGATGAGGTATAATTTCCTCCCTTTAGATTAGTTTTGTGTGATATCATGTTTAGAGGTCGTTTTGTGAAGATTAGTGGACATTGGGAAACTCTAGTGAATGTTTGAGTGTTGGTTTGAATTGGTTGATGCCTAGTAGCTGTTAACTAAACTTAGGTGCTGTTTAGTGACCTAGACCAGACCTTAGAAACCCCAAAACATGGATTTAGAAACCCGACATTGGATAAATGTGTGATCTGTGAAGGTAATTTGGAATCTGGAGCAATCTGGGGACACTAGAAATGATTTTGGGCTAACTGAGAGTCGTGCAGGCACCTAGGAAGCTACCACTGAGACCCGAGCCCCTAACTCAAACCCCAGGCTGCAAATATATTCATTCTGGCCGCAATTTGCGGCCAGAGCAGGGTAGAATTGTCCCAGATTTGATCCATGGCTCTTTTTGCACTAAATTAGACCCCTCCTATGTGCAGTTTTGGCTAATTGTCATCTGGGGAAAATCTGGAAGCATTTTGGTGTGTGTTAGGCTATGTTTTCCGTATTTTAAAATGCACTTTCTTGATATTTGGATTTGTATTTGGTTGTCGGGTGTTCGTACATCGAGAATAGGGATTGTTTGATTGATTTGCATGTTTAGGCCATAGGTTCTAACCTATGAGCACACCGTGCGCAATATCGGTTTTCTGCATCGATTTTAATACGAATTGCGACTGTTGATTATTGTAGGTAGCTTCGCATGGATTCCGAGGCGACGGAGCGTGGCGTCATCGACTTCGGCAAGTAAGAAGCAAGGTGAGTATATCTATATCTACCGGGGAAGTCGGGTGGATGGCATATAGCACCCCCGCAACTTTTGATGGAAAAACCGATTTATAGAGTATGGTTAGGGATCATAGATTAGGAAACTGGGGTTAGAATATATATAGCTATGTAGTCATATTAGAAACTAGTGGATAGTTAAGTGTGATATGCTACTACTACTACCCTAGGATGACGTTTAATTATATTACCGCTTAGGGTTTTGTAGGACTAGATAGTCGATGTAGATGCGTCATCCGAACCATACCTTTTTCTAAACCAAAGAATCGTATGTATCTTTTAAATTTATATCTTGAGGGATGTTACGGATTTTCAAATGATATCTTTTCTTTAAAAACACCGTAACCCCCGTTTCAAAACTGCGATTCACTTCTTTAAAAATCTGATTGTATGGTTCGGGTGTGTTTGTTAGATTATATACTATTACTTAGTATAGATAGCATGTTTATGTAAACTTGACATGATATGAGATATAAATGCGATGAAAGAATACAAAGCGAATTTGATGATATGATGATATGATATGATGGTTTACGGATGCGAGTCGATCGAGATGATTTATACCCTGCCGGTCCCCTGATATGAGATTATTGTAGATGCGACCCGGTACATAGGTATATAGGGTTATATATATCGAATGTTGTGAATCATGGATGATAGGCCTTATGTCATATTAGGCCGTACCCTCATTTGTCGTATAGGATGATAGGATCCCTTTTAGTATAATGCCGCCGCACGATGATATTCTGTGCATGATGAGTTGACTTGTTGATTGATCCTTACCCTTGACTAGAGGTTGCCGTACGATGGATTATACCGTACGCGGTGTTATTGGGCTAGATACCGATTGATAGATTCACCGACTCGGACATATGATAGTTATGTATACCTTATAGCTGTTAGCAGATGATTTACTTGCCGCATTCATGATATTATTATGGCTTCGCATATACCTGTGTGTGATAGTACACCTGCACCATTATCGATGATGCGTATGTTACACGTACACATATTTGCCGGCTCACACACTTCATCAACGATAATTGCCTTGTCTCTACACAGTAGGGTTGCTGCATCATGACATATATATTTCTACATTCATACTTGTACACATACAGATTGTATATTCATATTTTGTGCACACATTCATGGTACATCTATACCTGCGCATAAACATATGGTACCTACACAGATAGCTGGCTTTATTGGAAAATTGGAAACCGCATGTTATACTTTAAAAACCGGAATCATTTTAAAAGAGCGGTTTTCCCCTTAATATGTCATATCACTATTCCATGCTGCATGATATATTGATATGCTTATATTTTTGTTATATGTCGCATACATCATGCTCTACGCATTTTACGCATTGAGATATGCTGTTTTTATGAGATTTCTGGATTTGAGAACCGTGGCTATTTCAAAAGGAAGCATGAACTGTTTTAAAAACCCAGTTTCTCTTGATATGATATTTCAGTGCGTCCACCATGTGTTTTCTCGGTTCTGAGAGTGGCATGTGAAACCCGATTCGAGGAGTGATATGCACCGATTGCGGGTATATGGTGGACCCAGTGAGGTACCCCGGGGCAAGAAGACTCGTATATGTTAGACGGTGAGCCCGGCAGGGGGAGCACTACCTACCTGTGATAGTATGTTTACTCGGCGGTTAACCAAAGGATACCGACCGGAGTAGCGAGATGGATATGAGGGCCGACCAGGGAGTGCGGCGTCTGAGGGCCGATCTGAGGATGCGGCGCCTGAGATATATGAGGATTTACGTGCCGATGCTGGGCACGGTTTTCATGATGTTTTCGAGTGTCGATGCTAGGCACTCAGGTTCCATGATTTAGATGTGTCGGGAGGGACACCGTTGATATATATATCCTCATACTTTCATGTACGCTCTTTCATGATATTTACATGCATGTTATTGTTGCGTCAATGGTTGATGCGTGGACTGGATCCACATACATACATATATACATTGATTTTACTATTGGAGGTTATACACATGCTTATGGACATTAATTCATGGGTGGACGAGATCCACATATCTGCATACCGTGATTATGGTTGGACGATACCCATATACATGCATTGATTATTACCGTTGGATATTATCCGCATGCATATAGGTAGTGACTACCTTGTCGGCACATATACGGCCCGGTCACCCTAGATATCATAGTATTACTTTTTGATATAGTTGACCTAGGAGTCGTTGTTTATTCGATTTCTACTTGTAGATATATTTCTATTCACGAGTTGGCAACTCACCCCCGTTGTGCCACAGTTCTTGCAGGTTGACCGCTTGGATCAGTAGCGGATTCGCGGGCACGCAGCTTCATTTGGGTGTTTTGCATTGGTAGGTGGGAGATTTGTATCGTACCCACTCTTGTATTATATTTCATATTGTTTCCAGTTAACTCCATCAATCAATCAAAAGTTGTAATTGTATAAGTGATGAGACTTAGTGAGACTTGTAGTTGCGAGATTTGAGCGATGGGTTTTATTTTTGTTAGTTATATGTATGCCCTAGAGGCCATTACTGTACATTGGATGTATATTGTAGTGGATGCTGGGACATATATAGATAGGACTTTCTTGCTCGACATGATAGTACGCTATCTGGTTGCTCTTTATCTTAACATGTATACTCTCTGTCTCTCTGATTACATGTTGATAAAGCCCTTACGATGTGTACTCGACTTCCAAGACTATGATGCAGATCATACTAGTGGGGCCTGGGTAGTCTATGAGTACATCCTTCAATGTTCCTAGTGGTGGGAATATCGAGACGGGGCATCGATATTCCAGAGTAGACTAGCGTATATCTTCTCGACCCATGTGATGGGCGATGGATGATCCCATATCCATTGGTGTTTGACATCAGAGATGGTATGCGGGTGCTCAGTGGAGACTGGGTACACTGAACGGACTCGCCGAGAACTCCTAGATGGTATTATACGTCACGTCAGATAGTAGTTCTCTGGTGACACTGGTACAGCTTAGTCTGTTGACCCGAGATCGTCATAGAGTCTTGTGTGTCTCCTACTATGCTTTGATTTCCACCCTACCACGGCTCTACTGAGTCGTGCAAACAGGTGGTTTTTGGGTACAGTCCCGATTCACATGGAGGCAATGAGCGATAGGAGGGGATTCGTCTCTCCCGGTATTGGGGGTTGATGTTGCGCTATGCACGACTGGCCATAACAGGAAATCCCTGGCCAGGGTTGCAGTGATATACTGGTAAGAGTTATCAGTAGTTTCACGAATGTTATGGACCTTACGTCGGCATGACTTATCAAGCTACTGGGGTCTGACGTTTACCACCCTTAGGAGAGATATGCGACATATCAGACGAACAGACCGGACTGTACGGTAAGTGTTACTGGTTGGATTCACAGGAGTGTGAGCGGGCTTGCTCGTCGATCTTCTGATCGCTCAATACCCGGGTGGCCGTTACGTTTAGCAGACCGCTTGCGGCTTGTGGGTGATTGATATGATCATCATCTGCTGCCGGCGTATTGACGAGTCTTTAGAGTCCTACACAGAGGTTTCCTGGCTCAAGCGAAACGAAATAGGAGCGCATATGAGATATGTGCGGGACCGAGAATAATGCGTGTATGTGATACCGTATTCTATTCTCACGATGAATGTATCGAATGGTTGTATGCGATATAACCTAGTTATCGAATCGAGGATTGATTCGATAAGTCGATACATCGGATACTAGTCGGTTATATGCGACATGACCGGATCATTGAATCAAGTGTTGATTTAAAGATTTAATGTATAATTATATATTTGATATATTACTTTGCATTAATTAGTATTGGTTCACTTTAAAAGGATTTTCTCACTTGATGTGCACATTGTATATGTGATATATTTTTGTGTGCACTTGATTGTATCATGTTTGATGATACATGCTAACTTGGGTTTGTGTAAAGATTAAACCATGGTTAGGGTTTTGATTTTATTAACTATTTATTTTTTTCATTTTGGCTTAAGATAAAAATGGTGGCTTTCTTTGGATTTTGTTGAAGCTTCATGAAGCTTTGAACAAGTCCACCATTTTTGTCTCATGCTTAACCCTAACCATTCATCCTAACCATAGTTCATTCTCTACACCTAATCATGGTTGATATATGATAAGTATTCATGTTATTTTCTATTTTTAATAGACTTATTATATTCTTTCTTCATCTTCTTCATCTTCAACAATGAAGAAACCTTGCAACCATCAATGGCAACTTGAGAAAAAGAGTGAGAAATCCAATTCTAAAGTGAACCCACTTCCTATTTCTTCATCCTCTACCACTTGCCAAGTAGTATAGGGTGTTTTCTTCACAAGTTTCATGGCTTGGTGAAGTTGGAGCTTGATCTTGTGTTGCCTCGACGTAGATCATCTTCGGCATCGAAGTCGGCGACCTAGCCCGATCCTTTCTCCGATGAAACCACCGCAAGAGTCTAGGATTTCGATTTGTACATCGGAGGGACGTCTATGCGGAGCTAAGGAAGTGGAGGACCGGATCTACAAAGGTTGTAGCCCCTTTCCTTTAGCAATAAAGTTATTTACTTGCTTGCATCGCCTCATTATCTAGTTAACGATCCGTATTAAGGTTTGTAGGCACATGAAATTTTTTGAATTGGGCATGTTTGATCACTTGTGAGACCTCATTAGTGTGCCTAGGAACCCTACAGTGGTATCAGAGCCTAGCTAGAGCCTTAGGCGATGTGTAGACGACGTTTGAAATCCGAATGAACATCGACAACCTAACTCAAATTGCTCTCTGGACAATTTTCAAAAACGGGGATTTTTTAGAATTAAAAATATGAAGAAAAATCAGCAGGCGTTTTTTGGAATTACCATGAAATTCGAGCAGCCAATTCTACTAAAACGCCGCGGAACCGCGGCACGAGCATGGCTCGTGCGGCGGTTCCGCGGCCATATGTTCACCTTGTGCATTACATTTTGCACAGTAATTCCTATAATGAAGTGCTGGTTTTCCTGGGAATTTTTAATCTGAACTCAAGAGTTGAGTTATCTGGGTTGTATTGGGAGTTCGTATATTCGATCGTATTATCAAACTTTGTCTATGTGTTTTTCCGGGTAATTTTAGAATATGTTAAAAAGTTCGACCGGATATAAATACCCACTTTTTCTCCTGCCGGGAAATTTCCAATTGTTGGACTTTTCCGTAGTTTAATGACGTTCTAAGTAGTGCAAGTAACGCGATGGTCCCTCTAGAAAACAACAAACCTTAACTCGATTATGTGACCGTCAGGAACTGCCTTTTGAACCTTAGGGTTTGGGGTAGTACGGCGTGCCACATGTGAGGCGTTGGCTTGACCCTTCTACGGCTGGACCGTTGGTACTGAGGCATGAAGTGAATGTTTTTAAACTTATTTCATGTGTTGAGTTATTTCGGGAAAACTTGGGTGTTCGATTGTTCGATCGGAAAGTTTAACATTTTCCATTTACCCGGAATGTGATACAATAATTGGAATTCATAAATAGTTATGAGATAACTAAATGATTGTTATAAATCAAGCACTTTAGTCTCACTTGATCGGTTGCCACGGAATTTTGATGTGATAAAAAGTCCGTCGCAATCACGTAGCGTATGCGGATACTCGCCGGGTAAACTTAATAGAAAGCCTCGCCCCATAGCCCCGACCAAGTGACTGTAGGAGAACCCTGTCGCCGAAAGCATCCGTTCGGGTGCTCGCGGTAGCGGTGTTCCGCCTTAGTGCACTTCGTCGACGGTATCGGGGGTGCGGCCGCCTACTAAAGTTTGCGACGAGCATTCGATCAAAATGTCGGGAATCTTGTTGAATTGCCCGACTTGATATTGAAAAGAGTTTTCGATAATGAGACTAAAATGCGAGGTTTATAATTGTTAGGCATGTGATGTCTAAGTATTTCATTTGATTAGGCATGCGATGTCTAAAGAGGATGCGGATTCCAACTGTTGTAGTTCTACACTTTCTTTTCTGTGACCGTAAGTGTAATATGTGATATCGCCGGTTTCGTTGCTATATGTCAACGACAATTGGGATACGCATGTTTACTTATGTTGATGACATGTGATGCTATGTGTTGCTGGATATGTTATATTGGATCGTCGTGTTTGAATAGCCGGGGTTTTTTTTTATGTGAGATGAGTGTTTTTCATTTTCATTCATGTAAAAACTTGTATGTAATATTCTTTTATTGGGACACTTCCAGGTTGCGGATGATGTCACCATTTGTATATTATTTACTTTTCTGCACTAGGATGGACCCAAGGAGGGGAGCATAAGTAACCAGGTTCTGGGGTCCAGTGGGAGACCATCTCGAGGAGTCGAGTCCGGGTCTCCTAACCCTAGAATTGGTAGGGATGCTTGCCGCTCTCGTAGGGGTCTAGGGGTGTGGGATTGGCTATTCATCACGACCGTGGAATCCGTGTTTTATACTGGCTCGTATTAAAAACACGGACGTCCTAGTATATCCAATATTTCATATGATATTTTCTGCTGCGTTATCTGTGATGTGATCATGTGATTTGTTCAGATAAATATTATATATAGTATATATGATATATTAAATAGACGTTGCTTTTGTTTTACACCCGCACTAGCCATGCCTCGCTCTGGCGTTAGTTACCTAACCTAACGGTGCAGACGGGACATCGAGGCAAATGCGGATGGCATAAGCGTACGTTATATTTATCTGTGATATTTAGGTGGACTTAAATGATGGGACATTCATTAATGAGATTAATAAAAGAAAATAAACCTAATTGATGTTGTGGAATCGAATTTCAAAAATAAAACAGGTAGCTACAGTTCTTGCTTTGCATCGCGGTGTTCATTATAGAACATCCTGCACCTTATTCGATGAGGAAAGGACCGAGATCCCTTCACCGGGAGTGACTCCTTTAGCAATAACTGGCAGATGCTACAACCCTCGGTTTGCCTTTTGATTGTTTCTGTAGTTTCTGCTTTGCACAGTGATATATATGATATATCCCGCACCTCATTCGACGAGGAAAGGGCCGACGATCCCTTCACCGGGAGTGACCCCTTTAGCAAAACTAGAAAATCCTCAAAAAAATTCCATTTAAAAACCATTTGATTCCACAACGAGATCAAGTTCAAAGCGTTAAAGGTTTTCTTAAAAACCATTCGCAACCCTCCGTCATTTTAGGAAGTAGAGTACTTAGTATCCGTGCTACGTTTGTCGACCATAGCCGAGGCGTAGTGTGCGGTAGCTAAGTGATGTCTTCCTACACAGCATGTGATGCGATTAATTAGGACAGTCATGTGGCTTTGTTGACCTTAGCCAAGGGTCATGTGGGTGGGTCTAATTAATCACGAAATGACGGGTAGAACTTGACTAGTACCTATGATTTGTTGACCATAGCCAAGGTCATAGGTGCTAGGGGTAAAAACCATTATCGGGAGTTTCAAGTGTTGAAATTTGCAATGAGATTGTATACCTTCTATGTGATAGTTGGATCTCGATACCCATTGCGAGTAATTGTTACTCCTGGGAGAGTTTTGCACTTTACAATTAGCCGATCAAGTATGTGTCTAGAAATGTGTCAACGGGGTTACGCCTCTGGGAAAACGAGGTTTACTGTAATTAGGTCCGTGCGAAAGCACGGGGAACCTCCCTCAAAGTACCGACACTGGCCTGGCTAAAAGATTGGCGATCTTGTAGAGTGTAATTAATGCCGGCTTGGAAGATTTGATAAAAACAGTGGGAGCCATCCTGATTAGATAAAATATATAACCAATCTAATCTTGCAAGAGCGCACGCAGAGTGTTTTCTTCTCTCTCTCTCTCTCCAGGTAGCGACCATATCACGCCTTAATCAAGATAATAATATAGATGTATTGACCGAACCCGCTTGTTATACTGAGCTGGGGAACGTTGGTCCCGCTCCAATTTATAATTGTTATAAGGCAGAGCAGGAAATAGGGGAATACCAGAATTCCTATGCCGCCCAAACGAAGAAAGTGCATATGATGCATCTCCTTCGGGTGTGTTCATTACAAAGAACTGTTTCTCAGTATCCTCTCCATCCTGGGTATTTCATACCGGATCAGGATCCCAGATATGTAATCTGTTACATAGGGCTACAAAAAGGTAGAAAACTGAGAACGGGTGATAAGTTTCATGAGACAGAAAACGGGACAAGTGTTGCAGCCAAGTCTGTTGGTCACTGTCACCCTGTATTACCAATACATTGATTCTGAACAAATGCTATTAGATACCGAACCTAATATACAAAATCATATCAATCTCTTTATTAGTAAAGAAATGATAAAATTTTGTATTGATGGATAATGTTTTGAACATTTCCTATATCAAAAGTTGATCGGTTCAGGCACGTTATCTAAAAGCATTGACGTTCTAAATCAAACTACAGTTCCTAGTATACAGAACACACACAAGAGGAAGAGTTCAGAAATGAACGAATCCTTTTTGAGGCATTGTAGACTAGGTCATATCAATGCGACCCGACTGCCTGAAGTTACATTTTAGATGCATATTTAAATCAGTTTGAATTTACATCTTGTGAAACTTGCCAGTCATGTCACAAAGATTAGATGACCATAGCTCTGTTTATTGGAAACAGAGAAAGAGTTAGTAAACTCTTGGGACTGATATATGATGATGTATGTAAACTCCCCTGTCTACACATGCCAGGATCGGTTCTTTATACTTCATTATATTCTCTGATAATCTCTCAAGATTCTGTCATATGTTCTTGTTGAAACACAAGTCCGAACCTTTTGAGATATTCACAGAATATAAGCTAGAAGTAGGGAACCAATACGGGTATAAGTATTATATCCTATGATGAGATCAGGGAGGAGAATATTTGTGCATAGAATTCCTGGACTATTCTAAAGGAGAATGAGATTCTCTCTCAGCATTACTCCTCTGAATACACCACAGCACAACGGTGTATCGGGGCGGAGCAATTGCACCCTATTCGATATGGTGCGCTCTATGATAAGTACTACTGAGTTTCCTATTTCCTTTAAGGGAGTTATGCACTTATGAAGTTGCATACCTATTGAATTGGGTTCGAATCAAATCAGTGCCTACCACTCCATATGAGATATGGTATGGGAAGAGCCTATCTCTTAAGTAAGTTAAGATTTGGGGCTGTCCGGCTTATGTCTAAAGCAAAATCCGGACAAAATCGAGGCAAGGTCAGTTCTGTAGAACTGGAAAGGTTCCAGCTATACAAAACTGCAACAAATTTGACTGGACCAAAGGATTCTATAGTCCCCAACGAACCTCAAGCCTCTCCGCCGATCTAGCAGGGTTCCTCACCTGCCTGAGAGATACTTCGGTTTCTCGATGACAGTGGGAGCGAGGATTGCATCATGAGATGATGACCCAACTAGATTCGAGGAGGTCATCAAGAGTAGGGACTCTGTAAGAATGGCTGGATGCTTAGCGATCTGAGATGGAATCCATGTACACCAGCAAAGTATGGACTTTGCCTGCAATATCTGAAGGGTTAAATCCCCATCAGGAGCAAGTATATCTTGTGAAGATTACTTGGCGTAGATGGAAAATTTGAAACTTTCAAAGCTAGACTTTTCTAAAGGCTTTCGTCATCAACCAGGCGTGGATAATGATGAAACCTTTTCCAGGGACTATGCTTAAGTCCATCCAGATCCTACTTGCCATTGCTACATACCATGACTACGATATCTGGTGGTTGGGTGCCATGACTGCTTTTCTAAATAATGATTTAGAAGAGAACGTCAATAAGAACACAGCCAGAGGGCTTCGTAAACAGTGGGAGCAGCGGAAACGTGTGCAAGTTGCTTTACAAAATAAAGCAGGTATCGCGGAGTTGGAACGTCTGTTTTGATGTGATAGTCAAAGTGTTTGACTTCAACAAAATGGTAGATGAACCTTGTATATACAAAATGGTAGTAGAGAATAAGGTGGTTATCCTCGTATTGTACGTGGACAACATACTCTTGATAGGAAAAGAGTTTCCTATACTACGCTCGGTCAATCTCCGCTTATCACAAGGATTCTCCAATAGGATCAAAGTGATACCTCCTAAATCCTGAGTTTTCATCTATGAAATAGATATAATTGGATGCTAGAATTCTCACTAGATGTAGTGAGATGGTATCAATCGATCCTGGGGAGAATCACTAGAAGGGTTCCAGGGTAATAAAGACGACTGAATGTCAGTCACAGGCATTGTCTCTACCCTCAGTAAAGGGACGGTATGTTGGAAGAGTTCCAAGCTAGATACCGTGACAAACTAGACGATAAAGGCTGGTAACATCGCTATTAAAGATACTACCAAAGAGGCAGTTTGGGTGTATATTGGTTCATAAGATGAACTAGGTTCCTACCATTGTATGACAATGGAAGTGTGGCTTTGGCCCAGGAACCCTGGTCCCATCTGTGACCCAGACATATTCTGAGGAAGCATCACCTGATCATGGAGATAGATGATCTCCAGGGTGATCGAGGTTAGGAGAGTAGACTCAGAGGACAACACGGCGGATCCACTCACAAAGGCTTTTTCCCAGAGAGAGACTTATATGGGATGGTTGAGTATGTGATACTGCAACCACTGCTACAGATGGCCCTAGTGCAAGTGGGAGATTGTTAGTTATATGTATGCCCTAGAGGCCATTACTGTACATTGGATGTATATTGTAGTGGATGCTGGGACATATATAGGTAGGACTTTCTTGCTCGACATGATAGTACGCTATCTGGTTGCTCTTTATCTTAACATGTATACTCTCCGTCTCTCTGATTACATGTTGATAAAGCCATTAAGATGTGTACTCGATTTCCAAGACTATGATGCAGATCATACTTGTGGGGCCTGGGTAGTCCATAAGTACATCCTTCAATGTTCCTAGTCGTGGGAATATCAAGACGGGGCATCGATATTCCAGAGTAGACTAGCGTATATCTTCTCGACCCATGTGATGGGCGATGGATGATCCCATATCCATTGGTGTTTGACATCAGAGATGGTATGCGGGTGCTCAGTAGAGACTGGGTATACTGAACGGACTCGCCGAGAACTCCCAGATGGTATTATACCTCACGTCAGATGGCAGTTCTCTGGTGACACTGGTACAGCTTAGTCTGTTGACCCGAGATCGTCATAGAGTCTTGTGTGTCTCCCACTATGCTTTGATTTCCACCCTACCACGGCTCTACTGAGTCGTGCAAACAGGTGGTTTTTGGGTACAGTCCCGATTCACATGGAGGCAATGAGCGATAGGAGGGGATTCGTCTCTCCCGGTATTGGGGGTTGATGTTGCGCTATGCACGACTGGCCATAACAGGAAATCCCTGGCCAGGGTTGCAGTGATATACTGGTAAGAGTTATCAGTAGTTTCACGAATGTTATGGACCTTACGTCGGCATGACTTATCAAGCTACTGGGATCTGACGTTTACCACCCTTAGGAGAGATATGCGACATATCAGACGAACAGACCGGACTGTACGATAAGTGTTACTGGTTGGATTCACAGGAGTGTGAGCGGGCTTGCTCGTCGATCTTCTGATCGCTCAATACCCGGGTGGCCGTTACGTTTAGCAGACCGCTTGCGGCTTGTGGGTGATTGATATGATCATCATCTGCTGCCGGCGTATTGACGAGTCTTTAGAGTCCTACACAGAGGTTTCCTGGCTCAAGAGAAACGAAATAGGAGCGCATATGAGATATGTGCGGGACCGAGAATAATGCGTGTATGTGATACCGTATTCTATTCTCGCGATGAATGTATCGAATGGTTGTATGCGATATAACCTAGTTATCGAATCGAGGATTGATTCGATAAGTCGATACATCAGATACTAGTCGGTTATATGCGACATGACCGGATCATTGAATCAAGTGTTGATTTAATGATTTAATGTATAATTATATATTTGATATATTACTTTTCATTAATTAGTAATGGTTCACTTTAAAAGGATTTTCTCACTTGATGTGCACATTGTATATGTGATACATTTTTGTGTGCACTTGATTGTATCATGTTTGATGATACATGCTAACTTGAGTTTGTGTAAAGATTAAACCATGGTTGTGTAATGGTTAGGGTTTTGATTTTATTAACTATTTATTTTTTTCATTTTGGCTTAAGATAAAAATGGTGGCTTTCTTTGGATTTTGTTGAAGCTTCATGAAGCTTTGAACAAGTCCACCATTTTTGTCTCATGCTTAACCCTAACCATTCATCCTAACCATAGTTCATTCTCTACACCTAATCATGGTTGATATATGATAAGTATTTATGTTATTTTCTATTTTTAATAGACTTATCATATTCTTTCTTCATCTTCTTCATCTTCAACAATGAAGAAACCTTGCAACCATCAATGGCAACTTGAGAAAAAGAGTGAGAAATCCAATTCTAAAGTGAACCCACTTCCTATTTCTTCATCCTCTACCACTTGCCAAGTAGTATAGGGTGTTTTCTTCACAAGTTTCATGGCTTGGTGAAGTTGGAGCTTGATCTTGTGTTGCCTCGACGTAGATCATCTTCGGCATCGAAGTCGGCGACCTAGCCCGATCCTTTCTCCGATGAAACCACCGCAAGAGTCTAGGATTTCGATTGGTACAGCGGAAGGACGTCTATGCGGAGCTAAGGAAGTGGAGGACCGGATCTACAAAGATTGTAGCCGTTTTCCTTTAGCAATAAAGTTATTTACTTGCTTGCATCGCCGCATTATCTAGTTAACGATCCGTATTAAGGTTTGTAGGCACATGAAATTTTTTGAATTGGGCATGTTTGATCACTTGTGAGACCTCATTAGTGTGCCTAGGAACCCTACAATTTTCCCTTTGGGGTTATATCTTGCTCTTTTCTTTATCTTTTTGTGGTGAACTTCGCCGTTGGGTGTCGCATACTCATTTATATTGTATTGCGTGGTTGTGATCCTCCGTTTGGCGAAGTGCTAGCTCCCGCTTGGGGATGCCATTATTCCTATTATGTATTTATGGTTTTGGATCAAAATATACAAAGGAGGTGCTGCCAAAATTTTTAAAAGACGAAACATGTTTTCAAACTAGTAAATTTCACTTGCATCATTCATATTCCTTTCCTACGCATTCAGAAAACTCTATTTCATATGCCTTTATTTCAAAAACTAAACTCCTTTATTTTTCAAAAAGGTTTAGATTTCTAGGTTTCAGCTTACTTGAATTCCGTCACGCCTTTAGACGTGGCGAGATTCAAGTGCTGGTCACGAGCTAATATTTCGGATCGTGAGAGTAACGCTGCCAGTTCTAGGGTTAGGATACCCGGTCTCGACTCCTCGAGATGGCCTCCCTCTGGACCCTACAACCCGGCTACTTGTGCTTTCCGCCTTGGGTCTATCCTAATGCGGAAAAGTAAATAATATACAATGGTGACATCATTCTCAACCCGGAAGTGCCCCAATAAAAGAATATTATATACAAATGAATTTTACATGAATGAAAATAAAAACCCTCATCTCACATAAAACCCCCGGATATTCAGAACACGACGATCCAATATAACATATCACAACAACACATAATATCTCATATCATCAACGTAAGCAAGTATGCGTATCCTAATTGTCGTTGATGTATAGAAACGAAGCCGGCAATACCCCACATACTTCGCTTACAGTCTCAGAAAAGAAGGTGAAAAACTACAATATTTGGAATCCACAAACTCCTTAGACATCGTAAACCCGAAATATCACATATTGCGGATTTCAAACCTAACTGTTTGAATTCCACATATTGTATCACAATCACAGAATATCTTGACGATATTTAACGTTTCGATCGAATCAACATACACTCAAAAATTACCCCCGTGAGCTCAACACTTGAGCAAAGTCAATACACTCAAAAACCGTGCCACAGTGTCTATGGTCCAGCCGTAGAAGGAGTTAACCACGCCTCACCTATGACACTACGGAACTACGGCAAACCTGAAGGTTCATTCGCGGTTCCAAGGGCATAGAATCGAGTTAAGGTTATTATAGTCTTCTAGGGGGTCCATAGGGGTACTTGCACGATTTAACGAATACAATCAACTTCGGAAAATTACAACACTTGGAAATTTCAGCGGGGTACAAAATGTGGTGTGCGATGTTCGATCGAACTGCCAAAAATAGTCAAGGTTACCAATACTGTGTTAAATTATAGAACTTCGAAGCACTATGAATTATCCCCAGCTCAAACAGATCATCACATGAAAATTGGGCTAAATAAACAATACTAGGAAACCCAAATTGAACACATAAGACCACAGATGGAATACAGGGAGCAGAGGAGCTCCCAGGGTCGGCCTGGCCCGAATTAGAGGCTAGGGGCTCAGCCAAAATTTGAGCCCCCTCCCCCGTATTTCACCCATGTGCTTATATTTGTCCATACTACATTCTGCAGTCGTTTAAAAAAAATTATGGTACTTTTTACAAAATTTCCAGAGAGCAAAATGAGGGTTTCAAAATACTGTTTTTCGGAGTGGATTTCGATTTCCTAATTGTTATAACACTGTATCTAGAATTCTAGTTTGGCTCTGATACCACTGTTGGGTTCCCCTTGCACCTAGTCTTGGGTTTGGTAGTATCACTCATGCCATTTTAAAAATTAGAGAGGTGCAAAGCTAACTAACCATGAATCTTGCTAGCATTTCTAGGGTAACAAAAATTGTATCACAAACAAAGAAGTAAAAAGATAGGGATTACAACCTTTGTTGTCCATTCCTTCGCTTCATAAGCTCCGTGTTGAGGTCCCTTCGCTGCGATCAACATGAACTCCGACTCTCGAGTCGCTCCATGAGGTAAATGAGACACCTTGCTTGTAGTCTTCATGATCTAAGATGATCTACCTTGAAGAATCTCTAACCCAAGCTTGTATTTCTCTAATCAAGTATTAGTGGAGTTAACACCCTAACCTAAGTGGCTAGAATAGATGAGGATGATGAAGTAGGAATTTTGCTCTCTTTTGTTTTTAATTTCTCACCATTTATCATCACAAACACAAAACCTTGTGAAGCTTTTTCAAGAGCTAGAAGAAGAAGAAGAAAGCTCAAATCCTTTTGTGATGAATAATGAATTATCGTTGTGGTTACAATTGCAACCTTGAGTTAACAATGAAGACTTTAACTCATGTAGAGAATAAACTAAGGTTAAGGATTTGGCTTAGGTTAACTAATGACTCCACAAAACAACAAAGAAAAGAGATAAAGTCAAATGTTCATGAAGCTTCGTGAAATCTCATGAAAAAGCTAACCCAAAGGCTAACCCTAATCTTGGTTTAAACTCAACAACCATGTTGCATTTGTAACCCTAACATGTTACAATATTATATATCACATATACAATATATTTTGTAACAAAAGAAAATAATACAATTAACATATATCGCATATACATCAATGTATTATCCGGTGAGAAAATGAATCAATAAAGCGAGCTTATATTAGTTAACGTAATGTAATATATCACATATATAATTATACATTAAATTATCGAATCAACACTTCATCCGACAATCCGGCTATATAGCATATAACCAACTAATATAACATGTACCAGTTCATCGAATCAACACTTGATCCGATGACCCGGCTATATCACATATGTTGGAGATAGTGCCCTCAAAGTGAATTATTGGATCACAGGTACGTGATTGCAATGATTGAGGAAGGACCTATAACGATATGACAGTCTTGCTCGAGATGATAGTATGCTATCTGGTTTGTCTTTATCATCGTATACATGCTTTAGTTCGCTATTGCATGATTGATAGGGCCCATAGGATTCTGCTTGACAACCAGCAGTATGATGGTGATCATATACGTGGGAGCTAGGGTCTATAAGCACATCCTTAAAGTGTCCCTAATCGTGGGAGTTTTTGAGACAGGGCATCGATACTCCAGAGTAGACTAGTGTATACAGTCGAGACCCCGACGAGGGGCGATGGCCGGTCTCACAAGCCATTGGTGTAAATTGGTTCACCTAAGATGTATACAGGTGCTCATTGAGTTATGAGTACACCGAACAGGGCTCGCCGGGAATCTGCTAGTTGATATTATACATATCGTCAGATAGCAATTCCCTGGTGACATGTGTACAAGTTAGTTAATCGACCTGAGATCGTCATTTGTCTCGTGTGAGTTCCCACTGTGCTTAGATTACTATCCTACCACGCTCAAGGGAGTTGTGCAAACAGCTTTTAGTTGGGTACAGTCCCGAGCCATATTGGAGGCAAGTGAGCGGATCGTCGGGGATTTGTCTCTCCCGGTATTGGGGGTTGATGTCGCGCAGTGCACGGGTGGCCATCACTAGGAATTCTCGGCCGAGGTAGTGGAGAATTACTGATTTCGATCAGTAGTTTCTCAGGTGGTGATGGGCTTCATGCCGACACGATTTATCGCGTTATTAGGGGGTCTGACTTTATCCACCCCCTTAGACTCGATATGCGATACTCTTTAGACGAACGGACCGGACAGTATATACATTGTCACTGTTAGGCTCAGTAGGGTTTATGGATGAGTTCGCCCGTCAGCTTCCCTTCTAATTAATACATAGGCAAACTGTTACGTACTGCTTGTACCTCTGATGTGCTAGGGGTTATTGTTAGTTATATGTATGCCCTAGAGGCCATTACTATACATAGGATGTATATTGTAGTGGATGCTTGGACATATATAGGGAGGACTTTCTTTCTCGACATGATAGTATGCTATCTGGTTGCTCTTTACCTTAACGTGTACACTGATTGTCTCTCTGTTACATGTTGGTAAAGCCCTTAGGATGTGTACTTGACTACCTGGACTATGATGCGGATCATACTAGTGTGGACATGGTAGTCCATAAGTACATCCTTCAAGGTCCCTAGTCATGGGTGTATCGAGACGGGGCATCGATATACCAGAGTAGACTAGCGTATACCTTCTCGACCCATACAGATGGGCGATGGATGACCCCATATCCATTGGTGTTTGACATCAGAGATGATATACGAGTGCTCGGTGGAGACTGGGTACACTGGACGGACTCGCCGAGAACTCCCAGATGGTATTATACCTTACGTCAGATGGCAGTTCTCTGGTGACACTGGTACAGGTTAGTCTGTAGACCCGAGATCGTCATAGAGTCTTATGTGATTCCCGCTGTGCTTTGATTTCCACCTTACCACGTCCAAGAGGGAGTGCAAAACAGTGGTTTTTGGGTACAGTCCCGAATCACATGGAGGCAATGAGCGATAGGAGGGGATTCGTCTCTCCCGGTATAGGGAGTTGATGTTCCGCTGTGTTCGATTGGCTATAACCGGAAATCCCTGGCCAGGGTTGCTGAGATTTACTGGTAAGTGTTATCAGTAGTTTCTCGAACTGTTATAGACCTCATATCGACACGACTTATCGAGCTACTGGGGTCTGACGTTTACCACCCCTAGGCAAGATATGCGACATATCAGACGACGATACCGGACTGTACGGTAAGTGTTACTGGTTGGATTCACAGGAGTGTGAGCGGCTCGTTGATCTTATGATCGCTCAATACCCGGGTGGCCGTTACGTTTAGCAGACCGCTTGCGGCTTGTGGGTGTTTGATATGATCATCACCTGCTGCCGGCGTATTGACGAGTCTTTAGAGTCTTACACAGAGGTTTCCTGGCTCAAGCGAAACGAAATAGGAGCGCATATGAGATATGTGCGGGACCGAGAATAATATCTGTATGTGATACTGGATTCTATTCTCGCGATTTGTATCATCGGACGGTTATATAAGATATAGCCGGGTTACCGAATCACATGTTGATTCGATATATTGATACACTTGATATTAGTCGGTTATATGCAGTATGACCGGATCATTAAATCAAGTGTTGATTTAATGATTTAATGTATAATTATATATTTGATATATTACTTTATATTGACTAGTCTTGTTCACTTAAGATGGATTTTCTCACTTGATTTGCACAAGTTGTATATGTGACATATTTTTGTGCACTAGTTTGTATCATGTTTGATGATACATGCAAACTTGAGTGTGTGTATGGTTTAAACCATGTTTAGGTTAATGGTTAGGGTTTCATTTACTTTATTTATTTTGGTTTAAAAAAAAATAAATGGTTGCTTTTGTTCCTTTGCTAGAAGCTTCATGATGCTTCATGCATCTTTGAAAAAGTAACCATTTTGTTTTTATTCCTTAACCTAACCATTTCACCTAAACCTTAGTTTATTCTCTACATTAGTTACCTCACCCATGGTTGCTAAATGATAAGCATCACTTGATTTTCTATTTCAGATTATTCATTTTATTATTTTTCTTTCTTCTTCTTCATCTTCTTCACGAAGAAGAAAACCATTGCTAGAAAATTCCAAGTGATGAATCCAAGTGAGAAATCCAATTCCAAAGTGAACCCACTTCCTATTTCTTCATCCTCTACCACTTGCCATGTAGTAGAGTGTGTTATCTTCACAAGTTTCATGACCAAGTGAAGATGGAGCTTGAGTTAGAGTTGCCTCGACGTAGATCATCTTCGGCATCGAAGTCAACGACCTAGCCCGCTCATTTCTCCGACGAAACCATCGCTAGAGTCCGGGATCCCGGTGATCGCAGTGAAGGGACGTCATCACGGAGCTAAAGAAGTGGAGGACCGGATCTACAAAGGTTGTATTTCCATTCACTTAGTAGCAAAGTAGTTTGCTTGCTTGTTTGTTTCGCCTATCCTCTAGTTAACGATCTATATTTGGGTTTCTCGGCACATAAAATTTGAATTTGGCATGGTAGATGCCTTGTGGAACCTCTTCAGTGTGCCCAGGAACCCTACAGTGGTATGAGAGCCTAGCTAGAGCTTTAGGCGATGTGTAGACAATGTTAGAAGTCTGATCGAACCCGAAACCCTAATCGAATACCCCTCTCTGTACTTTTTCTGGAACTGTGGAATTTTGTGAATTAAAAATATCCAAAAATTCAGCAGGGAATTGTAGGAGTTACTGTGCAGCACGTGACCCCAACTCGACCAATGCGCCACGGAACTGCGGCCCCACCCTGTCTTGCGCGGCGGTTCCGTGGCCATATTGGTGAGTTAGGCCACGTGGTTTGCAGAGTAATTTATTTCTGGAATTGCTGTGTTTTCTGGGAATTTTTAAATTTTACTCAAGAATTGAGTTTTCTGGGTTGTATTGGGGACTCGGTGTTTCGATCGGGAAGTCTAATTTCGTCTATATGTTTTTCCGGGTAATTTAGAACATGTTAAAAAGTTCGACCGGATATAAATACCCACTTTTTCCCCTGCCGGGAAATTTCCGAGAGTTGGATTTTTCCGTAGTTTAATAATGTTCTAAGTAGTGCAAGTAATGCGATGGACCCTCTAGAAAACAACAAACCTTAACTCGATTATGTGACCGTCTTGAACTGCCCTTTGAACCCTAGGGTTTGGGGAAGTACGGCGTGCCACATGTGAGGCGTTGGCTTGACCCTTCTACGGATGGACCGTTGGTACTGTGGCATAAAGTGAATGTTTTTAAACTTATTTCATTTGTTGAGCTGTTTCGGGAAAACTTAGGTGTTTGATTGTTCGATCGGAAAGTTTAACATTTTCTATTTATCTGGAATGTGATACAATATTTGGAATGTACAAGTAGTTATGAGATAACTGATTTGGATGTTATAAACATAGCATTTTAGTCTCACTTGAACGGTTGCCACGGGATTTTGATGTGATCAAAAGTCCGTCGCAATTACGTAGCGTACGTGGATACTCGCCGGTAAACTTAATAGATAGCCACGCCCCATAGCCATGACCAAGTGACTATAGGAGAACCTCGTCGTCGAAAGCATCCGTTCGGGTGCTCGCGGCAGTGGTGTTCCGCCTTAGTGCACTTCGTCGACGGTATCATGGGTGCGGCCGTCCACTAAAGTTTGCGACGAGCATTCGTTCTGGATGTCGGGAATCTTGTTGAATTGCCCGACTTGATATTGAAAAGTGTTTTCGATAATGAGACTAAAATGCGGAGTTTATAATTGTTAGGCATGTTATGTCTAAGGAATTCATTTGGTTAGGCATGCGATGTCTAAGGAGGTTGCGGATTCCAACTGTTGTAGTTTTACACTTTCTTTTCTGCGACCGTAAGTGTAATATGTGATATCGCCGGTTTCGATGCTATATGTCAACGACAATTGGGATGGGCATATTTACTTACGTTGATGACATGTGATGTTATGTGTTGCTGGATATGTTATATTGGATCGTCGTGTTTGAATAGTCGGGGGTTTTTATGTGAGATGAGTGTTTTTCTTTTTCTTTCATGCAAAAACTTGTATGTAATATTCTTTTATTGGGGCACTTCCAGGTTGCGGATGATGTCACCATTTGTATATTATTTACTTTTCCGCATTAGGATAGACCCAAGGAGGGGAGCACAAGTAACCGGGTTCTAGGGTCCAGTGGGAGACCATCTCGAGGAGTCGAGTCTGGGTCTCCTAACCCTAGAATTGGTAGGGTTGCTTGCCTCTCTCGTAGGGGTCTAGGGGTGTGGGATTGGCTATTCATCTCGACCGTGGAATCCGTGCTTTATTTAGGCTCGAAACAAAACACGGACGTCCTAGTATATCCAATATTTCATATGATATTTTCTGCTGCGTTATCTGTGATGTGATCATGTGATATGTTCAGATAGATATTGTATATAGTATATATGATATATTATATAGACGTTGCTTATGTTTTACACCCGCGCTAGCCCTGCCTCGCTCTGGCGTTAGTTACCTAACCTAACGATGCAGACGGTATATCGAGGCGAATGCGGATGGCATAAGCGTACGTTATATTTATCTGTGATGTTTAGGTGGACTTAAATGATGGGACTTCATTAATGTGATTAATGAAAGAAAATAAACCTAAACAATGTTGTGGAATCGAATTTTCAAAAACAGGTAGCTACAGTTCTTGCTTTGCATCGCGGTGTTCCTTGTAGAACATCCTACACCTTATTCGATAAGGAAAGGGCCGAGATCCCTTCACCGGGAGTGACCCCTTTTGCAATAACTGGCAGATGCTACACTCCTCGGTTTGTCTTTTGATTGCTTCTATAGTTTTTGCTTTGCACAGCGGTATATATGATATATCCTGCACCTTATTCGATGAGGAAAGGGCCGACGATCCCTTCACCGGGAGTGACCCCTTTAGCAAAACTAGAAAAGCCTCAAAACACTCCATTTTAAAATCATTTGATTCTACAACGATATCAAGTTCATTACGCAATAGGTTTTCAGAAAAACCTGTCGTAGCCCTCCGTTATTTCAGATAAGTGGTATATAGTATTCGTGCTGCATTTGTTGGCTTTCATCAAGGTGCAGTGTGCGGTAGCCATATGCTGCTTATCTGCTGCATATGATGCGATTGGATTAGGGTAGTCGTATAGCTTTGTTGGCTTTTGTCAAGGGTCGTGCGGGTGGGTTTAATTCAATCAAGAAATGTACGGGTTGAACTTGACTAGTGGGCTATGGTTTATTGGCTTTCGTCAAGGTCATAGCACGTTAGGGGCAAAATTATCGGGAATTTCAAGTGTTGAAATTTGCAATGAGATTGCATACCTTCTATGAGATAGTTGGATCCCGATACCCACTGCGAGTAATTGTTACTCCGGGGAGAGTTTTACACATTACAATTAGCCGATCTAGTAGGTGTCTAGAAAGGTGTCAACAGGGTTACGCCTCTGGGAAAACGAGGTTTACTGTAATTAGGTCCGTGCGAAAGCACGGGGAACCTCCCTCAAAGTACCGACACTGGCCTGGCTGAAAGATTGGCGAACTTGTAGCGTGTAATTTATCTCGGCTGGTCTTTCCTTTTAGGGTTTGAAGGAAGATTTGATAAAAACAGTGGGAGCCATCCTGATTAGATAAAATAATAACCAATCTGATCTTGCAAGAGCGCACGCAGAGTGTTTTCTTCTCTCTCTGTCCTGGTAGCGACCTAGTCATGCCTTAATCAAGATAATAATACGGATGTATTGACCGAACCCGGTTGTTATACTGAGCTGGGGAACGTTGGTCCCGCTCCAACTTATAATTGTTATAAGATAGAGCAGGAAATAGAGGAATACCAGAATTCCTATGCCGCCCAAACGAAGAAAGTGCATATGATGCATCTCTTTCGGGTGTGTTCATTACAAAGAACTGTTTCTGTGTATCCTCTACGTCCTGAGTATTTGATACCGGATCAGGATCTCAGATATGTAATCTGTTACATAGGGCTGCAGAAAGATAGAGAACTGAGAACGGGTGATAAGTTTCATGAGACAGAAAACGGTGCAAGTGTTAGAGCCAAGTCTGTTGGTCACTGTCACCCTGTATTCCAAATACATTGATTCTGAATGAATGTTATTAGATACCGAACCTGATATACAAAATCATATCAGTCTCTTTTTTAGTAAATAAATGATAAAATTTTGTATTGTTGGATAATGTTTTGAACATTTCTTATATCAAAAGTTGATCGGTTCAGGCACGTTATCTAAAAGCATTGATGTTCTAAATCAAACTAAAGTTCTTAGTATACGGAACACACACAAGAGGAAGAGTTCAGAAATGAACGAATCCTTCTTGAGGCATTGTAGACTAGGTCATATCAATGCGACCCGACTGGCTGAAGTTACATTTAGATGTATATTTAAATTAGTTTGAATTTACATCTTGTGAAACATGACGGTCATGTCACAAAGATTAGATGTCTGTAGCTCTGTTTATTGGAAACAGAGAAAGAGTTAGTAAACTCTTAGGACTGATACATGATGATGTATGTAAGGTCTCCTGTCTACACATGCCAAGACCGGCTCTTTGTACTTCATTACATTCTCTGATGATCTCTCAAGATTCAGACATATGTTCCTGTTGAAACACAAGTACGAAGCTTTTGAGATATTAACAGAATATAAGTTAGAAGTAGAGAACCAAAATACGGGTATAAGTATTATGTCCTTTGATGTGATCAGGGAGGAGAATACTTGAGCACGGAAATCCTGGACTATTCTAAAGGAGAATGAGATTCTCTCTCAGTATTACTTCTCCGTATACACCATAGCATGATGGTATATCGGGGCGGAGCAATTGCACCCTATGTGATATGGTGTGCTCTATGATGAGTACTACTGAGTTTCCTATTTCCTTTTGGATGTTATGCACTTGAGAAGCTGCATATCTATTGAATAGGGTTCAAATCAAATCAGTTGCCTACCACTTCATATGTGATATGGAAAGAAAAGAGCCCATATCTTAAGTTTGTTAAGATTTGGGGTTGTCCAACCTATGTCTAAAAGCAAAATCCGGACAAGCTCGAGGCAAGGTCTGTTTTGTAGAACTGGAAATGTTCTATCTATACAAACTGCAGCTGAAGATTTGGTAGAACCAAAGAATTCAGTAGATTCCAACGAACCTCAGCCTCTCCGCCGATCTAGTAGGGTTCCTCACCCACCTGAGAGTTAATTCGGTTTCTCTATGACAGTGGAAGCGAGGATTGCATCATCAGATGATGACCCAACTAGTTTCGAGCAGGCCATCGAGAGTAGGGACTCTATAAGAATGGCTGGATGCTTAGCGATATGAGATGGAATCCATGTACACCAGCAAAGTATGGACTTTGGCTGCTATATCTGAAGGGTTAAATCCCCATCAGGAGCAAGTATATCTTGAGATGATTACTTGTTGTAGATGGAAAAGTTGAGACTTTCAAAGACTAGACTTGTTAAAGGTTTTCGTCATCGACCAGGCATGGAAAATTATGAAACCTTTTCAAGTAGCTAAGCTTAAGTCCATCTAGATCCTACTTGCCACGGCTACATACCATGACTACGATATCTGGCGGTTGGGTGTCATGACTGCTTTTCTAAATGATGTTTTAGAAAAGAGCGTCTATAAGTACACATCAGAGGGCTTCGTAGACAGTGGGAGCAGCGGAAACGTGAGCAAGATGTTTTATGTGATAAAGCAGGCATCGCGGAGTTGGAACATCTGTTTTGATGTGGTAGTCAAAGAGTTTGACTTCAACAAAATGGTAGATGAACCTTGTATATACAAAAAGGTAGTAGAGAGTATGGTGGTGATCCTCATAGAGTACGTGAATAACATACTCTTGATAGGGAAGTAGTTTCCTATTCTACGCTCGGTCAATCTCCGCTTATCACAAGGATTCTCTATATAGGATCAAGATGATACCTCCTAAATCCTGAGTTTTGATCTATGAGATAGAAGTAATTGGATGTTAGGATTCTCACTAGTTGTAGTGAGATGGTATCAATCGATCCTGGGGAGAATCACTGGAAAGGTTCCAGAGTGATAAGAACGACTGAATGTCAGTCGCAGGCATTGTCTTTACCCTCAGTGGAGGGATGGTATGTTGGAAGAGTTCCAAGCTAGATACCGTGACATACTAGACGATTAAAGGCAAGATACATCGTTACCAAAGATACTACCAAAGTGGAAGTCTGGGTGTATATTAGTTCATGAGATGAACTTCGTTCCTACCATTGTGAGACAATGGAGTTGTGGCTTATACCTAGGAACGCCTGTCCCATCAGCGATCCAGACATAATCTGAGGCAGCATCACCTGATCATGGAGATAGTTGATCTCCAGGGTGATCGAGGTTAGGAGAGTAGATTCAGAGGACAACACGGCGGATCCAATCACAAAGGCCTTTTCCCAAAGAGAGACTTTTATGGGATGGTTGAGTATGAGATACTACAACCACTGCTATCAGATGGCCCTAGTGCAAGTGGGAGATTGTTAGTTATATGTATGCCCTAGAGGTCATTACTATACATAGGATGTATATTGTAGTGGATGCTTGGACATATATAGGGAGGACTTTCTTGCTCGACATGATAGTATGCTATCTGGTTGCTCTTTACCTTAACGTGTACACTGATTGTCTCTCTGTTACATGTTGGTAAAGCCCTTAGGATGTGTACTTGACTACCTGAACTATGATGCGGATCATACTAGTAGGGACATGGTAGTCCATAAGTACATCCTTCAAGGTCCCTAGTCGTGTGTGTATCGAGACGGGGCATCGATATACCAGAGTAGACTAGCGTATACCTTCTCGATCCATACAGATGGGCGATGGATGATCCCATATCCATTGGTGTTTGACATCAGAGATGATATACGGGTGCTCGGTGGAGACTGGGTACACTGGACGGACTCGCCGAGAACTCCCAGATGGTATTATACCTTACGTCAGATGGCAGTTCTCTGGTGACACTGGTACAGGTTAGTCTGTAGACCCGAGATCGTCATAGAGTCTTGTGTGATTCCCACTGTGCTTTGATTTCCACCTTACCACGTCCAAGAGGGCGTGCAAAATGGTGGTTTTTGGGTACATACCCGAATCACATGGAGGCAATGAGCGATAGGAGGGGATTCGTCTCTCCCGGTATAGGGAGTTGATATTGCGCTGTGTTCGATTGGCTATAACCGGAAATCCCTGGCCAGGGTTGCTGAGATTTACTGGTAAATGTTATCAGTAGTTTCTCGAACTATTATAGACCTCATATCGACATGACTTATCAAGCTACTGGGGTCTGACATTTACCATCCCTAGGCGAGATATGCGACATATCAGACGACGAGACCGGACTGTACGGTAAGTGTTACTGGTTGGATTCACAGGAGTGTGAGTGGGCTTGCTCGTTGATCTTCTGATCGCTCAATACCCGGGTGGCCGTTACGTTTAGCTGACCGCTTGCGGCTTGTGGGTGTTTGATATGGTCATCACCTGCTGCCGGCGTATTGACAAGTCTTTAGAGTCCTACACAGAGGTTTCCTGGCTCAAGCGAAACGAAATAGGAGCGCATATGAGATATGTGCGGGACCGAGAATAATACCAGTATGTGATACTGGATTATATTCTCGCGATTTGTATCATCGGACGGTTATATAAGATATAGCCGGGTTACCGAATCAGATGTTGATTCGATATATTGATACACTTGATATTAGTCGGTTATATGCAGTATAACCGGATCATTAAATCAAGTGTTGATTTAATGATTTAATGTCTAATTATATATTTGATATATTACTTTACATTGACTAGTATTGTTCACTTAAGATGGATTTTCTTACTTGATTTGCACAAGTTGTATATGTGATATATTTTTGTGCACTAGTTTGTATCATGTTTGATGATACATGCAAACTTGAGTGTGTGTTTGGTTTAAACCATGTTTAGGTTAATGGTTAGGGTTTCATTTACTTTATTTATTTTGGTTAAAAAAAATGGTTGCTTTTGTTCCTTTGCTAGAAGCTTCATGATGCTTCATGCATCTTTGAAAAAGTAACCATTTTTTTTTTATTCCTTAACCTAACCATTTCACCTAAACCTTAGTTTATTCTCTACATTAGTTACCTCACCCATGGTTGCTAAACGATAAGCATCACTTGATTTTCTATTTGAGATTATTCATTTTATTATTTTTCATTCTTCTTCTTCATCTTCTTCATGAAGAAGAAAACCATTGCTAGAAAATTCCAAGTGATGAATCCAAGTGAGAAATCCAATTCCAAAGTGAACCCACTTCCTATTTCTTCATCCTCTACCACTTGCCATGTAGTAGAGTGTGTTATCTTCACAAGTTTCATGACTAAGTGAAGATGGAGCTTGAGTTAGAGTTGCCTCGACGTAGATCATCTTCGGCATCGAAGTCAACGACCTAGCCCGCTCTTTTCTCCGACGAAACCATCGCTAGAGTCCGGGATCCCGGTGATCGCAGCGAAGGGACGTCATCACGGAGCTAAAGAAGTGGAGGACCGGATCTACAAAGGTTGTATTTCCATTCACTTAGTAGCAAAGTAGTTTGCTTGCTTGTTTGTTTCGCCTATCCTCTAGTTAACAATCTATCTTAGGGTTTCTCGGCACATAAAATTTGAATTTGGCATGGTAGATGCCATGTGGAACCTCTTGAGTGTTCCCAGGAACCCTACCGTTATACCCAGTGCTAGTGTCTTGATGAGTCATTAGAGTCCCCACAGACACTTTCCCAAGTTCGGGCGAAACGTTGTAGAGGCCGTATGATGATATGGCAAGGTTCGGAAAAAGCACGTGCGTTTTCGCACGTGTCGTTTTTCGGACAGATAATACTGGGAGGCTTTGGTTTAAGCCGGAACCCAGTTTAATACTGTGTAGATATAATATCTTTGTCTCAGTTGCATTTGTATTCGATCGTAATACAAATGCGGGTATGTTTATACTGATACGGGGTTATCCTGAAATTCGTTTCAGGATCACTTTTGGAAGTTGCCAGTTTCCAGTTTTCTTTCAGCCGTATTTTGACATTCGTTTAAATGTGGATTCATCTTTTCTTGATGAGGTGAGTCAGTGTTCTAGAAGGTTCTAGAGAGGGTGACAAGGCTTATGAGTCATTATGTCATTAATGGTGCATTTAATAACAAGGTGACTAGGTTAATTGTGATTGGTTTGCTTTAAATGCTTTCATACTAGGTGTTATGATAAGTATCATAGTTTATGGTCACCCTCTCATCTCTCCTACACTCACCTCCCTCCTTCAAATATGTGGCCGGCCTTCCCCTCTCTCATGCTCATGGTTGTGATGGAAAAAAGATTGATATTGTTTTGGACTCATGGAAATTAGATAAGCCTCATTTCTCATTTCACCCGATTCCAAAAGGCAACTTCATTAACCGTTCGTCCGTGACTTTGGACGTAACGAGACAAAGTGTTCTACTCATTCTCTACTTCATCTTGGTCGTCTCTTTTAGCAAACTTGACGATCGAGTTGCCTCGGTTCAGAGGCGGGAGCCCGTTTAAAGATCCGTCGACGTGGTGCCACCTGGACGACAAGACTGGAGATCGAGGAGATCGGAGCAGCCGCAACAAGCGTGGGATGATGGTTGAAGACCGAAGGACTCGGATCGTTCGGTATAATTCTTCTACCCACTTTGTAGTTTGTTAGTTTAGCTTTAATGGCAGATCCGGGTTATAGTACGCGATAGCGCCAGTTGTAAAAAGTTTTTGTCCGCATTTGGCATCTGTTAGACGGCCGGGGCGCTACCGTGGACTTACAGTGGTATCAGAGCCTCACAATTAAGCTATACTAACTTGTGCTAACGTGTTTAAAATATCGATCGAACGAATTTTCGAAAACCGCAAATTCCAAGTTCACAGTTTCTGTCGATTTTAAATCAGGTCCAAAAATTATTTTTCATATCACAGAAAGTCGTGAAGGGTATTCGAAGAATTATGGGAAAATTTGGGCACGTGATCCCACGTGTTCACCGTGGATCCGCGGTCAAACCATGGGTTTGACCGCGGAAGCGCGGCGACTTAGTGGGAACTGTGCTCCAATTTTTCCAGTGTGCTTCATATTGGAAATTGTTGGTTTTTGGTATATTCTTTTGGGCCCAGATTTTGTTACTGTACAGCAGTTGTACGTGGGGCCCACTTCGGGAAATTTAGTCGATCGAAATTTTAAATTTGTTAGTATACAGTATTTACATTATATCTCCGACCGGGAAAATCATTTGATCGGTAAACCACGTCTGATTGCTATAGTTCTTTTAGACGGGTTTGCGAACATGACATTCGCGTTGATGTTCTGTGTTGTGCTGTGATGTTGCGGATATGTCGTGGTGGATAGCAGGGTGCAATGATACTGCAGTTTGGATTTATTTGTAAATTTGATATTGCGGGGCGAGCGTCCAACATGTGGACTGTCGTCACTTCCTGTTGTATAATATTCTTTTAGGGCACGACCGGGTTGAGGTCGATATACCCGTTGTACATATTTTTATTTCTGTACAAGGTTTATCCCGCGAAGGAGTGCACGGATAGCCAGGTTCTGGAGGGCAACTGGTCCGTATCTCATGGCTTTGAGAGGCAGAGGGACCTCATTCTAGAATTGGCAGACTATTCGCCGCACTCGTAGGGGTACAGGTTGACCCAAGGAGGGGTGCTCAATTTACCGAATTCCGTGAAGTGCCGGGTGTTCCATTCACTATGATGTGGGGGACTACCTCGCTTCAGGTTTTGACGGGTAACTTGCCGCACCCGTAGGGGTCTAGGTTTTATTGCACAGGCTATCCACACGACCAGGGGAACGTCGGGTTTCAGCAGCGGCTCTGTGAAACCCGGGGATCCCAGATTATCTGTATTGTTCTGTGATGCTTATTACTTTTCTGTAATGTTGCATATTATCACGCCTGGAGCGATTATTGTATATTGATATATATACTATTAGATGTTGTATATGTTTTACACCCGCGCTACTCCAGCCCCCGCTCTGTCGTTAGTTAAGTAACCTAACGGGTGATGACGGGAACCAGTGACGAATGCGGATGGCATATACATACATTTTATTTTCGTTCTTTTCTGGTGTGATTGATTGATGGGACTGCATTGATTCTTATCAATCTAAGGATAAAACAAACCTATATTTTATGTTGTTGGAACAAATTTTAAAAGGTGTTATTACAAAGATGTTTCCTTTTGTTTTGCACAGTGATATTCATTTAGAATATCCCGCACCTCATTCGACGAGGCAAGGGCCGAGATCCCTTCATCAGGAGTGACCCCTTAGGCAGAAGTTTACGTCAGGGTAATAACTTCACTATAGTCGATTACAAGTTGCTTTGCATCGCGGTATTCAGTTGGAATATCCTGCACCTCATTCCACGAGGAAAGAGCCGAGATCCCTTCACCGGGAGTAACCTCTTTAGCAAAGGTTTTTCGCTACTATATTTTTATAAAAAGCTATCAGGTTCCTTCAACGAGATCAAGTTCATTACGTTAAAGGTTTTTCTCCAAAAACCAGTCGTAGCCCTCCGTTATTTCTTATGGATGGTCAATAGTATTCAAGCTATGTTTGTTGACCTTCGTCAAGGCATAGTGTTTGGTAGCTGTGGGGTATTCATTTGTTGCATAGATAGATGTGTTGGTTTGGGACAGTCGTATGGCCTTGTTGACCTTCGTCAAGGGCTTGTACGGGTGGGTTCAAATTAACCTGGAGAATGACGGGTAGAACTTGACATGTGACTTATGATTTGTTGACCTTCGTCAAGGTCATAAGAGCATGAGGCAAAAATAATATCGGGAGTTTCAAATATATAGGAAACTTGCCAGGCATGCGCATACCTTATGGAGTGTGATAACTTAAGTGGCTTCCATCAAGTTATCATGCGATGATAGTTGGATCCCGATTCTCACTGATGAGTTGGTTTACTCTTCGGGTGATCCCGACTAATTCTTCTTTAAGGTTTGGAGGAGAATTTGAGATTACAGTGGGAGGTTTCCTGATTAGATAAAATGATAACCATTCTGATCTAGGATAGAGTGCACGCAGAGTGTTTCTTTTCTCTCTCTCTTTTTGGCAGCAACCTTTGACCGACCCTAGACTAAGACTCAGTGACCAAAGTTGACCGAACCTTCTTAAAATACTGGCCTTTGGATTGTCTTAGTTGCATAAAACATTGCCGCTCCTTCTTTTACCCTTTGTATTTCTCAGAACACCCCGTATTACTACGGATATCCACTTCCAGTGGATAGATCCATCATATGTTTATATACGAACTCGAAGGTACTACTTCGAGGATGGATCCAGGTTCAGGAGAAATAGAATTGTTTTATTCAGTTGTCTTTTATTATCACCTTCTCTCAGGATTGCGAGGGCTCCTTAGTTTAGGAGAGTACACCTATTACGCTTATTGGATAGTCTTCTTCCAAACCATAGGCTGGTGCCGAAAGGTAGGGAATAAAGAAAACCAATTAGCCTAAGTAAGGTGTATATAAGGTAATAACTAAAGACAAAATAAAGGGATTAGAAAGAGGGCAAAGTAAATTGCGACTGTTATTATTCACGACCAAACCGCGTACTTTATCGCCACTCCTATTTCACCTTTAAAAGAATAAGGTATTATTCAGTTGCCTTTTATCATCACCTTCTCTCAAGTTACAAGTACTCCTAGGATTAGGAGAGTACACCTATTATGCTTACTGGATAGTCTTCTTCCAAACCATAGGCTGGTGCCGAACGGTAGGGAAGGAAGAAAACCATTTAGCCTAATGATGGTGTACAGAAGGTAACGACTAAGACAAATAAAGGGATTTGGAGAGAAGACAAAGAAATATACGGTTACAGTCATGAATAGGATTATGGAAGAGGCATTACTAGGAATACCAGGATACCCCTACGAAATATTTTCATGTTTCAGTTACACTGTGCATTGTTAAAGGAAAACTGATTTCCCGATTAGATACTTACTCCAGGGTATGTATTTACCAGGTTTTATTCTCATATCTGTATTGTTTTACAGATGATGAGTGGGAGGAAGTTATTGGGAATTAGGTGATCATCCTCATTATATCGGAATTCGTTGTAATTGGTGATATTTGAGGAAATCACCTGGGTACAGATTTTAACCTACGATGCACAGGTTTTGAGTTATTCAAATTCAGCGGACTTATACAGAGTATTGTATGTTGTCCAGTGTCCGTCAGGACAAAGGGGTAGGTCCTCGTACTATGTTCTGTTTACTTATGACTTCTCTAGTTTTTAGACAAGTGTTTCGTAGAAATACAATGTCTAAGTTTTGAGAAGTTGTGGGTATAAGAATAAAGTAGAGAACCAGGTATCGCAAGCATCAGGATTCTTCAAAGAGATCGAAGATGTAGATTCTTGTGATTGGTATTCAGATGATAGTAATGGTTTTGAGAAACTTGTTTCTCTTTTAGGTTACTCATAATCGGATGGATTCCTAAGTTGAGTAATGCTGATTAGCCTTTTTCCATTAAGTTGTCATGCACTGGAGACAGGTACATGATTTGAATCTGGTTCCAATTAAATTAGTGCCTATATTTCTATATTGGATATAGAATGGTTCATATCTTAACGTTGTTAAGATACGGGGAGTTGTCCAACTTATGCTTAAAACCAGACACTGGATAACTCAAAGCACGTTTCTGTAATGGTTATTTGTGGGTTGACCCTGGCTTTGACGAGGGTTGACATTTCTACCATCTGGAAGATCAATAATGATATTGTTCTTGACTCGCCACAGTTTTAGTAAAATGGATTTTTTCAGAAAACAGTAGTGGGAGTATGGTAGAACTGGAAGTGATTCCAGAACCGCAAACAATTACGGAAAATTTAATAGGACCTATATATTCAATCAGGTTTGACATTCCAATAGCCACTCCGCAGATATGATGGGTAATACTCAGACACCCGAGAGGTACTCCGGTAGCCTCAAGGACGGTGACAGGGAGGTTCTTGTTTACCCAGACTTGACACTACTGTTGTTCCAGACTATGAGACTCGGCAGGAGGATAAGTATAGCGTCGTTCTAAACTAGCTTTAGAAGTGTACGTATATATTATTCTGCCAGAGGGTTGTCATAGTCAGTGGGAGCAGCGGAAGCATAGTGGGCAAGTAGCTTATGTCTATTTATAGGCTTGAGCAGATATAGCGGAGATAGATCATCTAATTTTGATGTGACAGTCATGGCTTTGACTTCATCAGAATAGGGGATGGATCTGTTAAGAAGGTAGTAGGGTGTGATGTCCTGGTATTTGGATGACATACACAGAGTAGGAAGTAAAATTACTATACTACGATCGGTTGTACGGTGGTTGTCACACAGTTGTTTCTTCACAAAGGACATGGATATAATATCAGAAATTCTGGTTACTAGATCTATATGGTTATTAGATCTAGATTTGGGTAGTTTCCCAATTTGGGTACTTTGACAGTATTCTAATGGTATTTAGAATAGATGACTCCTGGCATGGTGGTGTACCTGCAGGTGATGGAGTCACCCTCTCTAAAGGTGTCTTAGAGACTAAAGGAGAGAGGGATGTGCATGATTGGCAGATCACTTGCTTAGGCAATTGAGTCAATCATGAGATGTCAAGTACCACACCAGATGTAGTTTTTGCACTAGATGCGATAAGTTTATATTAATCCAATCCTGAAGAAACATACGAAAGCATTTTTAGAACTTGAGTGTATGTTCTAAGGATTTGATGACGGCAACCGCCATAGGGAGACGGTTATCATTCCAGGCTTCCAAGGTGACATGGATGACAGAGTGATTGTCAGAGTTATAGTTTTCCCTCTGACGAGGGACAATATTATGGACAGGTGGTCCAAGAGGATATTGTGGGAGGCATGGTGCTGGATACTGATTAGGTTCAGTTATCGATACAGTATAAGAAGTTTGGATTTCGAGTTCATTGATGAACTAGGTCCCATCAGATATCCAGATATATTCTAAGACAGGTATTACTCGATTCGGGAGATGGCTTTCTCCGCGAACATGAGACTAAGAGAGACATAGAAAGAAACATCAGGGCGGATCCACTCACTGAGGCTATTTCTCGAACACAAGAGTTTTACAAACTAGCTTTGTGAAACAGATTAGTAGAGGAGTTGGATGTTCGGTATCACACGGGCTGTAAGTATGCGACATCGCAATAATTAGCCTTGAGTGCAAGTGGGAGATTGTTGGAGATAGTGCCCTCAAAGTCAATTATTGGATCGCAGGTACGTGATTGCAATGATTGAGGCAGGACCTTTACCGATATGACAGTCTTGCTCGAGATGATAGTATGCTATCTGGTTTTTCTTTATCATCGTATATATGCTTTAGTTCGCTATTGCATGATTGATAGAGCCCATAGGATTCTGCTTGACAGCCAGCAGTATGATGTTGATCATATACGTGGGAGCTGGGGTCTATAAGCACATCCTTAAAGTGTCCCCAGTCGTGGGAATTTTCGAGACAGGGCATCCATACTCCAGAGTAGACTAGTGTATACAGCCGAGACCCCGACGAGGGGCGATGGCTGGTCTCACAAGCCATTGATGTAAGTTGGTTCACCTAAGAAGTATACAGGTGCTCATTGAGTTATGAGTACACCGGACAGGACTCGCCGGGAATCTGCTAGTTGGTATTATACATATCGTCAGATAGCAATTCCCTGGTGACATGTGTACAGGTTAGTTCATCGACCTGAGATCGTCATTTGTCTCGTGTGAGTTCCCACTGTGCTTAGATTACTACCCTACCATGCTCAAAGGAGTTGTGCAAACAGGTTTTAGTTGGGTACAGTCCCGAGCCATATTGGAGGCAAGTGAGCGGATCGTCGGGGATTCGTCTCTCCCGGTATTGGGGGTTGATGTCACGCAATGCACGGGTGGCCATCACTAGGAATCCTCGGCCGAGGTAGTGGAGAATTACTGATTTCGATCAGTAGTTTCTCAGGTGGTGATGGGCTTCATGCCGACACGATTTATCGCGTTATTAGGGGGTCTGACTTTATCCACTCCCCTAGACTCGATATACGATACTCTTTATACGAACGGACCGGAATATATATACATTGTCACTGTTAGGCTCAGTAGGGTTTATGGATGAGTTCGCTCGTCAGCTTCCCGTCCAATCAATACATAGGCAAACCGTTACATACAGCTTGTACCTCTGACGTGTTAGGGGTTATACCCAGTGCCAGTGTGTTGATGAGTCATTAGAGTCCCCCACAGACACTTTCCCAAGTTCGGGCGAAACGTTGTAGAGGCCGTATGATGATATGGCAAGGTTCGGAAAAAGCACGTGCGTTTTCGCACGTGTCGTTTTTCGGACAGATAATACTGGTAGGCTTTGGTTTAAGCCGGAACCCAGTATTATACTGTGTAGATATAATATCTTTGTCTCAGTTGCATTTGTATTCGGTCGTAATACAAATGCGTGTATGTTTATACTGATACGGGGTTATCCTGAAATTCGTTTCAGGATCACTTTTGGAAGTTGCCAGTTTCCAATTTTCTTTCAGCCGTATTTTGACATTCGGTTAAATGCGGATTCATCTTTTCTTGATGAGGTGAGTCAGTGTTCTAGAAGGTTCTAGAGAGGGTGACAAGGCTTGTGAGTCATTAGGTCATTAATGGTGCATTTAATGACAGGTGACTAGGTTAATTGTGATTGGTTTGCTTTAAATGCTTTCATACTAGGTGTCATGATAAGTATCATGGTTTATGGTCACCCTCTCATCTCTCCTACACTCACCTCCCTCTTACAAATATGTGGCCGGCCTTCCCCCCCCCTCTCATGCTCATGGTTGTGATGGAAAAAAGATTGATATTGTTTTGGACTCATGGAAATTAGATAAGCCTCATTTCTCATTTCACCCGATTCCAAAAGGCAACTTCATTAACCGTTCGTCCGTGACTTTGGACGTAACGAGACAAAGTGTTCTACTCATTCTCTACTTCATCTTGGTCGTCTCTTTTAGCAAACTTGACGATCGAGTTGCCTCGGTTCAGAGGCGGGAGCCCGTTTAAAGATCCGTCGACATGGTGCCACCTGGACGACAAGACTGGAGATCGAGGAGATCGGAGCAGCCGCAACAAGCGTGGGATGATGGTTGAAGACCGAAGGACTCGGATCGTTCGGTATAACTCTTCTACCCACTTTTTAGTTGGTTAGTTTAGCTTTAATAGCAGATCCGGGTTATAGTACGCGATAGCGCCAGTTGTAAAAAGTTTTTGTTCCGCATTTGGCGTTTGTTAGACGGCCGGGGCGCTACCATGGACTTACAACATATACCCGGCCGATATCACATATCGCGAGAATAGAATACGGTATCTCATATCGTATTATTCTCGGTCCCGCACATATCACATATGTGCTCCTACTCCGTTTTTCCTGAGCCAGGAAACCTCTGTGTAGGACTCAAAAGAATCGTCAATACTCCGGTAGTAGGTGATGATCATATCAAACACCCACAAGCTGCAAGCGGTCAGCTAAATGTAACAGCTACCCTGGTATTAAGCAATCAGATGATCAACAAGCAAGCCTGTACATTCTCCTGTGAATCCAATCAGTAACATTCCCGTACAGTTCGGTCACTTCGTCTCATATGTCGCATATCAAGTCTTGGGGTGGTAAACGACGGACCCCAGTAACCGATAAGTCGTGTCGATGTATGGCTCATAACGGGTCGAGAAACTACTGATAACTCTTACCAGTAGCACTCCATATCAGCCCTGGCCAGGGACTTCCAGTTATAGCCAATCGAACACAGTGCAACATCAACTCCCTATACCGGGAGGGACGAAACCCCTCCTATCGCTCATTGCCTCCATGTGATTCGGGACTGTACCCCAAAGCCACCGTTTAGCATGCCCTCTTGGACGTGGTACGGTGGAAATCAAAGCACAGTAGGAATCACACAAGACTTTATGACGATCTCGGGTCTACAGACTAACATGTATCAGTGTCACCGGAGAACTGCTATCTGATGATAGGTATAATACCATTTAGGAGTTCTTGGCGAGTCCGTTCAGTGTACCCAATCTCCATTGAGCACCCGTACACCATCTTTGATGTCAAACACCGATAGATATGGGATCAACCATCGCCTATCATATGGGTCAAGATGCGTATACGCTAGTCTACTCTGGTGTATCGATGCTCTGCCTCGATACACCCTCGACTAGGAACAGTTATAGGATGTACTCATTGACTACCCTGGCCCCACTAGTATGATCTTATCACAGTCCCAGTAGTCAAGTACATATCCCAAGGGCTTTATCAACATGTGAGAGTAAGATAGTAAACTAATACAAGTCAACATGTTAAGACAAAGTGAAACCAAATAGCATATTATCATGTCGAGCAAGAAAGTCCTCACTATATATATCCAAGCATCCACTATAATATACAACAATGGCCTCTAGGGCATATATACAACTAACACGTTTTGCACGTTCTCTTGAACGTGGTAAGGTGGAAATCAATGCACAGTGGAAATCACACAAGACTCTATGATGATCTCGGGTCTACAGACTAACCTGTACCAGTGTCACCAGAGAACTGCCATCTGACGTGAGGTATAATACCATCTGGTAGTTCACGGTGAGTCCGTCCATTGTACCCAGTCTCCACTAAGCACTCGTATACTATCTCTGATGTCAAACACTAATGGATATGGGATCATCCATCGCCCATCTACAAGGGTCGAGAAACTATACGCTAGTCTACTCTCATATATCGATGCCCTGTCTCCATACACCTACGACTAAGAACATTTGAAGGATGTACTTAGCGACTACACTGTCCCCACTAATATGATCTGCATCATAGTCCTGGTAGTCAAGTACTCATCCTAAGGACTATATCAACATGTAACATAGAGACAATCAGAGTACATGTTAAGATAAAGAGCAACCAGATAGCATACCATCATGTCGAGCAAGAAAGTCCTCCATATATATGTCCAAGCATCTACTACAATATACATCGTATGTATAGTAATGGCCTCAAGGGCATACATATCACTAACAAGGTGATGATCATATCAGTCACCCACAAGCCGTCAGCGGTACTAGCTGGACGTAACGGCTACCCGGGTATTGAGCGATAAGAAGATCAACAAACAAGCTTGTCCATACTCCTGTGAATCCAACAACACTACCGTACAGTCCGGTCTCTTCGTCTGATATGTCGCATATCGAGTCTAGGAGTGGTAAACGTCATACCCCAGTAACTTGATAAGTCATGCCGATATGAGGTTCATAACGGATCGAGAAACTACTGATAACACTTACCAGTAAATCTCCGTATCACCCCTGACCAGAAACATACTGTTATAGCCAATCGAGCACAGCGCAACATCAACCCCAAATACTGGGAGAGACGAATCCCCTCCTATCGCTCATTGCCTCCATGTGACTCGGGACTGTACCCAAAAACCACCGTTTCGCACGCTCTCTTGAACGTGGTAAGGTGGAAATCAAAGCACAGACGGAATCACACAAGACTCTATGACGATCTCGGGTCTACAGACTAACCTGTACCAGTGTCACCAGAGAACTGCTATCTGATGTTAGGTATAATACCATCCAGGAGTTCTCGACGAATCTTGTTCAGTGTACCCAGTCTCCACTGAGCACCCGTATACTATCTTTGATGTCAAACGCCAATGGATATAGGATCATCCATAGCCCATCAAATGGGTCCAGAAGCGTATACGCTAGTCTACCTGGAATATTGATGCCCCGTCTAGATACACCCTCGACTAGTAACATTTATAGGATGTACTTGTGGACTACTCTGGCCCCACTAGTATGATCTGCATCATAATCTTGGTTGTCAAGTATACATCCTAAGGGCTTTACCAACATGTGACAGCAAGACAACATCACAATACTAGTCTACATGTTAAGATAAAGAGTAACCAGATTGCATACTATCATGTCGAGCAAGAAAGTACTCCCTATATATGTCCAAGCATCCATTGTAATATACAATCATGTACAACAATGGCCTCTAGGGCATACATACAACTAACAAAATGTCTCTAGTCATGGGAATATCGAGACTGGGCATTGATACTCCAGAGTAGACTAGTGTGTATTTATCGAGACCACGATTAGGGGCGGTGGCCGGTCTCACAAGCCATTGGTGTCAGTAAGTCACCTAAAATAGTATACAGGTGCTCATTGGGTTATGAGTACAGTGGACGGACTCCCCGGGAACATGCTAGTTGGTATTATACCTATTGTCAGATAGCAGTTCACAGGTGACATGTGTACATGTTAGTCTGTTGACCCGAGATCGTCATTTGTCTCGTGTGAGTTCCGATAACATTTCAGAAATATAAAATATTATTTTTGGAAATTTAATATTAAAATAATATATTTCGCGAAAACTATTCGATTTGCGAATAGGGGTTTTCGTAAAATGGTATAAGTATATACCAATATTTGGAAAATAATCGAAAATTGAAATGATTTATTTATTATAATGATATTTATCGGATTTTAGCATTTTTATAATTAAATATATCCAAATTTAAATTAAAATTGATTATTTCATTACTAATCACGATTAAGCCAAATCCGTGTTTTTACAACTTTAGAGGGCTAGTGCACCATGTCATGTGCATGTTATTCATTTGTGTTTGTGAATTATGAGAAAAGAAAAGAAAAGAGATGTAATGCGGGAAAAACAAAAAGAGAAAGAAACAAAAGGAGATATTTGAGAGAGAGTGAGTGTAGTAGATATTTTAGAGTGAGAGAGTGAGCATAAGAGAGAGAGGGAGAGACTTGGCTGCCCTTATCCATTCCCTTTTGTTTCTTCACCAATTCTTCTTCATCTCCTTCATCTCATAACCTCCTTGCATCATATCCAAATCCTTTCCAAAACCCCATGCCACCTTCACAATAAAGATGCACAAGCCTATCATAAACCCTTTAGACCAATCAAGTATGGATTTTAAAGACTTTGGGCAACTCAAGAAATTTTTTCAGTTGCTAATGAGGTATAAACCTACACCTTTAGTTAAGTATTTGTGTTTAGTATATCCTAGTTTAGTTTAAAAATCGATTTAGTGAGTTATGTGATCTTGGAAAATTCCAAGTTGATGTTAAGTGGTAAAGTGTGGTGTAGTGAGTATTTACAAGACTTGAGTGATGTTTTCTGGACCAAGACCTGACTCTAGAACCCAAAACACGGAGTTAGAATTTTCCCGATATCATATTTTGTGACGGGATACTGAGATCTGCTATAATCCGGAGACCCTAAAAATTATTTAGCGAACAAAAAGAGACGTGCAGAAAACCAGGAACCTATCCTAGAAACCAGAGCCCCTCCCCTTCACTTGTCGCCGCAGATTTATTCCTTATGGCCGCAAATTGTGGCCACATTAGGGTGGAATGTGTTGATTTTTGTATCATGGTTCCCTTATCCTATATCTAAACCAACCCTATGTGCAAAATTAGCTAATTTTACCTGAGTCAAAATCTTTGAAAATTTTCCTTAATTGCTGATTTCGTGTTATGCAATTTATGAAACTTGGTTTTGATATTTGAGTTTGGATTCCGTCATTGGACGTTTGTACGTCAACGGACGAGGGCCATCTGGTTGATTTTGCATGCGTAGGCTCTAGGTTCTAACCTATAAGTGATTTGTGTGCCATATCGGTTTTCGGATATTGGTTTTAATAGAATTGCATTGCGATTGTGTATTGATTGTAGGTACCTTCGCGTGGACTTCCAAGACGATGATGCACATCGATTTCGGCTAAGCGAGGAGTTTAGCAGGTGAGTAGATTTATATCTACGGTAGAAGTTAGGTGGAAAGCGTATAGCACCCCCGGAACCATTGATGTCGAAGATCGTTTTATAACATATAATTTTGATAAAGGATATGCTACGAACTTACGGACAGGACTATAGGATTTAGTAAGAGATTATAAGATAAAGTTGACAATAATGGATATATTTTCTTAAGAATATGATATAGGTATATAAGATAACATGATTATAGGATTTAGTAAAAGATTATATGATAAAAGTTGACACTAATGGATATATTGGCTTGAGAATATGATATAGGTATATAAGATAACATGATGTGGAATATTGAGATGATAGATATAAATGACTCGGATTGATATATGAGAATATGAAATGAGAAGTGAATCATAATAAGTATGAATTTAAAGAGGACAAGTATGAGTTGATAATGATAGGATATGAAATCGAGATCGATATGAATTGAGATTAACTAGATATAATGTATATGCAAGATGACATGATATAAGATTGTTATAGATGTGTTATGTAATTGATAAGGTATTACGTACGAGATTATAGATCCGTACCTTTCCTGGTGAATAGGATGATAGTGTAACGCCTTGAAAAGTCGTTTTGGTGTTTTCCTGAAAATCGGTGAAAATTCGGTATTTTTTCGTAAACCGTCTTTTTGTTATTTTGCAGTTTAGGACTAATTATACCTAATTTGGATAGGTAATTGCTTGTTTTTAGTAGCAAATGAGTTACTTATGAAATTCTGGTCGTTTAAAAATTTTCCCTAATTTTTCAATTTTTAATATTATTTTAAGCCGGTAAGAAAATACATTAAATTAGCGATAAATACAAATTTAAATGGGCTAAATTTAAGCTTTAAAATCATGTTAATTAAAATCTAGTTGTAACATAAATTTTTAGAAATTTATTTTAAGTTTTTACTAATTTTTATTATAGAAAACGAAATTTATTGAATTTAAGCTTAAACTTGCAATTTTTGACTTGTAGGGGGTCTTTTTGCATAAAATTTCTTTTGTAAAACCCCTCTCTCTCTTTCCTCAGCCCTAGGCCGGCCCATTTCCAGCAACCCAAGAAAAAAAAATGTTTGCCTCTTTGACTTCATTTTTGTGTAGAAAAGAGGTGTTTTTTTAAGGATTTTGGATTTTTTTATTAGGTATGGGTCTTTACTTGTTTGGTGTAGGTTGACCAAGACTTTTCCCACACCCCACACCATCCCCCTCTCCCTCATTCTGGCTGAGAATGCTGCAGCAGCCCCCTTCATCTTTGTTCTTTTCATTTTCTTCAAAAATTCATTAAGTTTGCTCCAAATTTCAAGCTAAAACTCACAAATTAAACCCCATTCTTCATCCCCTTTCTCCTTAGCCTCTCTTGCTTGGAATCATGGTGCTATGAGGCCATCATTGAGGCAAATTCTTCTTGCTAGATCTATAAAATTTGAGGTATAATTTGTACTCATTTAAGTTCATATGGTTAAAATTCTTTAATTGAGTTGTTTAGTGTTAATTTTAGTGCTAATTTCTAATCTAGTTTTTTTTAGTTCATGTCTTGAATTTTAGTTAGGGTTAGGAAACCATTATTTAGTTAATTAAATCTATTTAATTAATCTAGTTGGTTGCTTAACCAATCTATAAGGTTAGTTTGCTTAAGTGGCTTGATGTTATGCTAATCCAAGTTAGTCTTGTGTGAAATTTTCCTTGTTTTGCTAATTACTAAAAATCAAGAGAAGGGTTGGTTGTAGAAAATATGTTTTGAAGCATAGTTAATGGTTTAAAATTAGTGTAGTGGCTATCTAGTGGGTTAGTTTGGATTGTTGTGTCGGATTGTGTTAACTTTGTCGCTAATTTTCGATGTTTGCACCAAATTGCAAATTTCTGGCTTACTAGGTTTTTATAAAAATATTGTGATGAATTAATTTCGATGTCTTGATGACATTTTTAGCGTATCCTACGACTTTTAGGATGTGTGAGTGCGGATTTTTGAGTGTTCGGGTTTTAGTTCGGTCGGGCGACCAATCGACATTTTAGTAGATTTTTTTTGCGATTTTCGCGTGCGTTCCGCGCACCTGTGCACGTTGTACCTAGCTTGTGAACGTTAGTATCTTCGTTTGGGTTTTGCGTCATTCTTGATATGTAACCTTATGCTTGGTATTGATGTAAATTCCAGGTTCGGTCGCGGAGACGTCAGACGCGGCACGAAAGGGAAAAGCGGTAATTGGACGTGACTAGCTAGGGATTCCGGTGAGTAGATGTAACATTTACGGGGGACTATCGTTGGATGGCGCAAGTCGCCCGATAGTTTTAGTAGCTTAAAAGATTCTTAGTAATGTTAGTAATTAGGGGTGTAATACTTGTATGATTATTTGCTACATTCATGCCTTATATTGACATACGTATGCGAAACCATTTTATAGGACACCTGCACCATTGCCAGGGTTTTTATATGCAGCACGAGCACTATTCATGCTTACACACACACCCTGGTAATTGCCATGCCACCACACTAGATAACCTTTAAATTGAAACCTTTTACTATAATTGAAACTTAGACTTGCTCTATTGCTTTAATTCCTTAAAATGAAATCGTAGGATTGCTATTCATGTGCATGCACTTCATCATATTATTTGTTCATGCCTAATCTATTAATCACACATAGCAACTTGATTATTGATACCATATGCATTCATTATCATTGACATATGCACTTATGAGGATTTCTTGAGATTTTATGATATTTCTGGATTTCGGGGGAAATCCGCAAAATTTCTAAACTTATTATATTTTTAAAATATGTAAATTGCGGTTTTCTAGTGATGTAAGTGTCGTCCACCATGAATTTGCTGTGGTTTTCGAGATCCGTGTCGAGGAGTGGAGGAACCGTCACGGGTACATGGTGGGCCCGGTAAGGTACCCCGGGGCAAGAGGAATGTGTTGTTGACGTTGAGCCTGGCAGGGGACGGATTACCTACCGGTGACTGTTTGGGACGGCGGATATCCAGAGGATACCGACCGTGGCCGCGAGATGATGAGATATTGATTTTGAGATGGGTCAGCCGGATGGCTGAGGCCAGAGATACTATGACATGGATATATGAGATTTGTGATAGTTTTGAGGTGTCGTTGCTGGACACAGGTTCTTGTTGATTCTATTGGTATTGTGCTGGTATTTCAAAAGAGATTCCTAAAGGAAAAACATGATTCTTATACTTACACATTCAGATCATGAGTTGATTCGCACTGCATTCATACCTGCTAGTATATTCATATTGCATACATACCTGGTATTATGTCCTGCCTTACCTGTATTTTAGATGCTAGGATGCTTGTGTGCATGCATTCGATAGCCTGTGTAGATGTTATTTATTACTCACGAGTTGGCAACTCACCCCCGTTGTGCCACAGCCTTTTTCAGGTCCGCTCCGTCAGTACAGTAGCGGCGGGCGCACTTGCTTTTTTTACCTGGACTCGAGGTTTTGCTCTTAGGTGGGTTATATTATTATTTTTGCACCACCTTGTATATCCTTGTATCTAGTGTACTCCATCTACTGTATCTACCAGTATTATTGTGTATTGACCTAGAGACGAGACTGTGAGGTTTGTGGACTGTTATGCTGTATTTGGGGTCGAGCTCACTTGAGTCGACGTGCGGTTTTCTTATGTTTCTTTATGATTATTTTGCATGTTGTTGTTTTATATTGCGTGGGATTTCTGACCGCCTTGTGGCGAAGAGCTAGCTCCCGCTTGGGGATGCCTTATTTGTTGGATTCATATATATTCTTGTTGTACCCATTTTGGGGGCCAGTATTTACAAAGGAGACTCTGCCGAAATTTTCGGAAAAATTGGTATTGTTTTTAAAAAGGGTTTTACATGACTTATTTGATAAACTCGCTTTCAATTGATTGGGTTTTTCTTCACTCTTTTGCTTATTTGGTTTTGGTTTCTGGGCTTTGGCTTACTTATTTTACGGACGTCTTGAGACGTTTCGTAATCTTAAGTGCCAGTCACGTTCCGTACCTTGCGGGTCGTGACAAAATTGGTATCAGAGCGATAGGTTTTACCTTTTTGAGTGTAGGACGACCCTTGGTAGATGGAGTAAGTGACTTAAGTAGGGTAACGTAGCGTGTGTATGTCCGCGGCATACTTGCGATACGGTACTCCGCCTAAGTGACTTTAGGATATACTTGCTTGAAATTCCTTCTTCAATTCCGTGTATCCTATGATCCTATTGCACTGTTCTTATCATCCTGTTCTTGTAACAGCCACTATGCCGCCGAAGACTACGAGAGCATAGAGGACTGCCACCCGTGATGAGATCCGAGCAGGCTCGTCCGAGACGAGGACTGAGCAGGGGGTGTACCTACGCCTCAGGGACAGACTGATCTGCATTCCCCAGGTCGAATGGACAGGCTAGAGTTTGGTATGGAGGAGCTACGACAGATGATGGGAGGTATGCAGGAGCTACGACAGATGGTGGGATCCTTAGTAGAGGTCAATCGAGCGCAGAGATCGGATACTACTCCCCCTACGGTTGTTTCGAGACAGAGTCGGATTCGCACTGATATGTTAGCACCTAGGCGTGTTCGCAGAGGCGATGGCGGATTCTTTAGGGGCCAGTTGTATCGCCATCACCCATATGGTCAGCAGCCATGGTTAGGATGTTTTTGGTGTGGTAGCCTGCATCATCGTATCAGAGACTGTCCGGTGAGACGACAAGGAGCAGTGACAGTTCCACTTGTGACCCAACCACCATCACCACCCCCTCCTCAGAGAGCCCTACTTCCTACCACCGGCGATGCTCCATGCCAGTTAGGTGCACCCAGAGGCCGTGGACGCGGCGGTCCTGTTTAGAGAGGATGAGGAGGCAGAGGCCGATGTCGAGGTCAGCCCGCTATCGGTGGAGGACAGGCCCGAGTATTTGCTTTGACACCGCCTGATGCGCAGGCATCCAATGCCGTTGTGACAGGTACCTTGCCAGTTTGTTCTTTCGACGCTCCGGTATTATTCGACCCAGGTTCCACACATTCGTACGTATCTACACACTTTGCACCGATGTTGGGCCGTGAGTCGTCGGCGCTAGATCATCCGCTTGTTGTTGTTACCCCGGTAGGCGAGTCGTTTGTCGCTCTTTTTGTATTTCGTTTGTGTTCCGTTCGTATCGGGGAGAGGGGTTTATCAGTTGATTTGATTCTCCTCGATATGTTGGACTTTGATGTGCTTCTGGGCATGGATTGGCTAGCCACTTGTTATGCTTCGGTGGACTGCCGTGAGAAGGCAGTCATATTTAGCTTTCCGGGAGAGCCAGTCCTTGTTATTCAGGGAGACCGCAGCGTCACCCTTCCCAGCTTGATTTCGTCTCTTCGCGCTGGTCAGCTCTTGCGGAAGGGATGTCAGGGATTCTTAGCGTATATTTGTGATACTCGAGCTACAGAGGTTCCGTTGGACCGGGTCCCGGTTGTTTGTGAGTTCCCTGATGTTTTCCCTGATGAGCTACCTGGGCTACCACCTGAGCGCGATGTTGAGTTCTGCATTGATTTGATTCCCGGTTCGGGGCCTATTGCTATACCGCCTTATCGGATGGCCCCGGCAGAGCTTCGAGAGCTGAAGGATCAGTTGCAGGATTTGTTAGATAAGGGGCTTATTCGACCTAGTGTTTCTCCGTGGGGTGCTCCGGTCCTGTTTGTCAAGAAGAAGGATGGAAGTTTGCGCTTATGTATCGACTACCGCCAGCTGAACCAGGTTACCGTGCGGAACAGATATCCGTTGCCGCGCATTGATGATTTGTTCGACCAGCTCCAGGGCGCGGGTTATTTTTCGAGGATCGACTTACGATCAGGATACCATCAGCTGCGAGTTCGACAGGAGGATTTACCGAGGACAGCTTTCCGCACGCGCTACGGCCACTACGAGTTTTTGGTGATGTCGTTCGGACTCACCAACGCCCCAGCAGCATTCATGGATTTGATGAACCGTACATTCAGGCCGTATCTTGACTTGTTCATCATCGCGTTTATCGCCGATATCTTGGTGTACTCCCGGAGCAGAGAGGAGCACGAGCAGCACTTGCGGATTACGTTACAGACTCTGAGGGAGCACCAGCTGTTCGCAAAGTTCTCCAAGTGTGCATTCTGGTTGGATAGCGTCGGATTCTTGGGTCACGTGGTTACGAGAGACGGCATATGTGTGGACCCGAAGAAGATTGAGGCTGTTCAGCAGTGGCCCCGACCTACATCGGTTACTGAGATCCGTAGTTTTCTAGGCCTGGCAGGCTACTACAGGCGTTTTGTTCAGGACTTCTCCCGTATAGCTGCACCTTTGACCGGTTTGACCCGGAAGGGAGTTCCTTTCGTTTGGACAGAGGAGTGCGAGCGCAGTTTTCAGCAGCTACGGACTTGTTTGACTACGGCGCCGATATTATCTTTGCCTTCGAGATCAGGTAGATTTGTGGTCTATTGTGATGCTTCGCGAGTGGGGTTAGGATGCGTATTGATGCAGCATGGCCGGGTGATCGCATATGCTTCGCGGCAGTTGAAGAAGCATGAACAGAACTAACCCACTCATGATTTGGAGATGGCTGCAGTGGTCTTTGCATTGAAGATTTGGCGACATTACCTATATGGCGAGTCGTGCCAAATATTCACAGACCACAAGAGCTTAAAATACATATTTCAGCAGCGAGACCTGAACCTCAGACAGCGTCGTTGGATGGAGTTGGTGAAAGACTACGACTGCGAGATCTTATATCACCCAGGCAAGGCGAATGTGGTGGCATATGCGTTGAGTTGGAAGCCCGGGGGTAGTCTATCGTGTATGCGCGCAGTGCAGAGGCAGTCGTCAGCAGATTGGCGGATTTTATGCGACAGCCGAGTGGAGTTCGAGTTCACTCAGACAGGGGGACAGCTCGCACATGCTCGTGCATGCCCACAGTTGCTTGACCGTATATATGAGGCACAGCGCAGTGACGACCGTTGCTCAGAGATCATGGCACAGATGGGACAGGGCAGATTTTCCGAGTTCGTGATTGACGATCAGGGGATTTTACGCTATGGATCTAGACTGTGCGTACCAGATGCTGACGGATTGCGGCGCGACATTCTTGAGGAGGCACACCGATCAGTGTATAGTGTCCACCCCGGTTCCACCAAGATGTACCATGATATGAGAGAGACCTACTGGTGGGACGGGATGAAGAGGGACATTGCGGAGTTTGTATCGAGATGCCTGACTTGTCAGCAAGTCAAGGCCGAGCACCAGAGGCCCGCAGGAGAGCAACAGCCGTTACCCATTCCAGAGTGGAAATGGGAGCAGATTTCGATAGACTTCGTTGTGGGTCTACCCAGGACCAGTCGAGGGTACGACTCCATCTGGGTGATCGTGGTTAGATTGACGAAAGCGGCTCACTTCCTACCAGTGATGATCACTTTCAGCTTCGCTCAGTATGCTCAGCTCTACATTGACGAGATCGTGCGACTACATGGCGTACCGACTTGTATCGTGTCAGATCGAGGCACCCAGTTCACCAGCCGACTTTGGCAGAGACTTCAGGAGGCTTTGGGCACTCGTTTGAGCTTCAGCACAGCGTTTCATCCGCAGACCGACGGACAGTCAGAGCGGACCATTCATGCAAGTCGATGTAGTACACCCCAGTACTTGTGGGGAGGCGGAATTTTCAAAAACGATCAAGTTTAAAGAACGAACATCGACTAACCGCTTGAATCGAAGCTAAACTATAAATAACCGTACACAAAGAGTTTCTTTTCAATTGTGTTTAGGGATTATACCTAATGAAACCGGTCCTTCGTCTTTGTGTCCTCCTTTGTTCTCCTCGACCTTCTCTAGGTAGTAGACGATCCACCCGAGACCAAAACACCAAGCTATACCTCTAACTTGAGGTAACTAATTTACTTTGATTGCTAATCAAAGAAGAAAGGATGATATAGAGTGAAGGTAATGGATGTTTAAGTCTAACTAAACCTTTGATCTCAACACATGAGGATTAAGGATTAGTTTCTTGAAGATGAGAGCTTGAGGAGAGAGAATGTGAGATGAGATAATGAGATGAGAGAGAGTGTATCATAATATATTATGAAGCATTCTTATTTTAGAATAATGAATAAAAGAAATGAATAAGCATGTTTCATAAATGAAAAGAGGTGATTCATTAACATGAGTCATTAAGCATTTATGGTGCATTAATGATCATGATGGATCACCCTCATGACATCACTAATCTTATCCAAAGCTTATGTCACCTTAACCTCCTTAGTCACATCTTCTAGAAGCTTCTCGTACAATTACGAGAACGCCCCTCCAATCCGCAAAAATACGGAAAAACTTTAGACTGTAAAAATCCAATAACCGGATACCAGTAACTGGCTTAAACCAAAGCCGACTGGTAAAAACTGTCCGAAAGTCGTACGTGCGTAAACGCACGTATGCGTCCAAACCCTTTGTCGCAAAACCATGCGACCTCTATATCGTTTCGCCTGGAGTAGGAAACTCTCTGTGTGGGACTCTAGAGACTCGACTACTACGCTGGCAGTGGGTTTAACCACAGACCGCAAGCGGCACTAGCTGTACGTAACGGTCCCCAGGTAGTTGTCGATAAGAAGGCCGATGAGGAAACCCATCCGAACTCCTACTGAGTCTGATGTGACAATCTCCATACAGTTCGGTCCGTTCGTCCAAGACTATCGCATATCGGGCCTAGGGGGGCGGCAAGCGTCAGTCCCCTAATAGCGGTATAAGTCGTGTCGGAGGGAAGCCCATTACACCCTGAGAAACTACTGGAACCTACCAGTAAATCTCGCTTGCCCTGGCCAGGGACTTTGCGTAATGGCTCTCTGACACAGCACGATATCTACTCCCAATACCGGGAGGGACGAATCCTGTCTAACCGCCACTGCCTCCAAGTGCTCGGGACTGCACCCAACTGCTACCTGTTTGCACGACTCCTTTGAGCCGTGGTAGGGTAGCAATCTAAGAACAGTGGGACACACTCGAGGCGAAGTAGCAGTGTCAAGTCTGCGGACTACGCTGTACTCATGTCACCTGGGAACTGCTCACTGACGACTGGTATCAAACCAACCAACAGTTCCCTGTGAGTCCTGTCCGGTGTACCCGTAACCTAACGAGCACCTGCATACTATCTCCAGTACGACGTACTGACGGCTGTGGGACAGACCATCTCCCCAACTGGGATGAGAAGCGTACACACCAGTCTACTCCGGAGTATCGATGCTCTGTCTCGATAATCCAACGACCAGGGACCTGAATAAGGATGTGCTTGTAGACTACCCTGCCCCCACTAGTGTGACTGCCATCACAACGCTGGTAGACAAGCAAGATCCTAAGAGCTCTATCAATACGTACACTCACATATTAAGATAGAAAAACTAAGTAGCATACTACCATGTTTAGCAAGACTGTTATATATATGTGAATATCCCAAGCTTCCATTAAGTAATATACAAACTAGTATGATACAGTAATGGCCTTCTAGGGCATAAACACTAACAATCTCCCACTTGCACTAGGGCCATGTACTGGCATATCGTAGACCAATGATCTCGAGTAGCCTCTCGAACTGAATCTGAGGAAGGGCCTTCGTGAATGGATCAGCAATGTTCTCTTCAGAAGCAACTCTCCGAACCTCGATCTCCTGACGATCAATGATCTCCCTGATCAGGTGATACCGCCTCAAGATGTGTCTGGACTTCTGATGGGACCTTGGTTCCTTCGCTAAAGCTATAGCCCCGTTGTTGTCACAATACATAGGTATTGGATCAACTATGGTAGGAACCACCTGAAGTTCTGTTAGGAACTTCTTCATCCAGACTGCTTCTTTTGCGGCATCGCAAGCAACTATATACTCCGCTTCCATCGTCGAGTCAGCAACGGTGTCCTGCTTGGAGCTCTTCCAGCACACCGCCCCTCCATTGAGGGTAAAGACATAACCTGACATGGACTTGGAATCGTCCTTATCACTCTGGAAGCCGGAATCAGCAAAGGCCTCCAACCTGAGGTCTTTTCCGCCGTAAACCAAGAACATCTCCTTAGTCCTCCTCAGGTACTTGAGAATGTTCTTTACTGCTATCCAGTGTTTCTCCCCTGGGTCTGACTGATACCGGCTTACCACGCTCAGTGCGTAAGCTACATCTGGTCTGGTACACAACATCGCATACATCATAGAGCCTACCGCAGAAGCGTAGGGTATTATAGACATGCGTTCCCTTTCCAAATCAGTCTTGGGAGACATCTCTTTGGAGAGGGTGATTCCGTGACAAGCCGGTAGATTACCGCGCTTAGAATCTTCCATACTGAATCTTTTCAGTACAGTGTCGATATACCTGGACTGCGAAAGTCCCAACATCCTCTTGGATCTATCACGATAGATCCGGATCCCCAGAATGTACAAGGCATCACCCAGGTCTTTCATGGAGAACCTGTGTGATAAGAATCCTTTGACAGATTGTAGCATAGGAATGTCATTTCCTATCAATAGAATGGCATCCACGTACAAGACGAGGAATACGACACTTCTGGCCACAACTTTACTATATATGCACGGTTCATCTGGATTTTTGATAAAGTCATATTCTTTGACTGTCTCATCAAAACAGATGTTCCAACTCCGCGATGCCTGCTTTAGTCCATAAATGGACTTAAGCAGCTTGCATACTTTCCCGCTGCTCCCACTCTGATTAAAACCCTCTGGCTGATCCATATAGACGCTCTCTTCTAAATTTCCATTCAGAAAAGCCGTCTTTACGTCCATCTGCCAGATTTCATAATCATGGAAGGCAGCAATAGCAAGAAGGACCCGAATGGATTTGAGCATAGCCACTGGAGAAAAGGTTTCGTCATAGTCCAAACCAGGTCTTTGACGAAAACCCTTTGCAACAAGTCTAGCCTTATAGGTTTCCACCTGTCCATCTACACCAATATTTTTCTTGAAGATCCATTTGCATCCTATGGGTTTTACCCCATCTGGAGCAAAGTCCAAAGTCCATACTTTGTTGGTGTACATGGACTCCATTTCGGTCCGCATTGCATCTAGCCATCGTACCGAGTCGCCGCACTGGATGGCCTGCTGGAAGTCAGTAGGTTCATCATCATCTATGATGCAATCCTCTCTATCCCCATCTATGAGAAAACCGTAGTATCTCTCAGGCGGATGAGACGGCCTACTACTCCTGCGGAGGGGTGCGGGAATGTTCTGTTCTTCTTGAACCTCTGGTTCTACCAAACTTTCAGTAGCAGTTTGTGGTTCTGGAATTTCTTCCAGTTCTATTTCGCTCCCACTTATTTCCTTTTCTAAAAATTGATATTCTAGAAAATGGGCATTACGAGAAACAAACACCTTTTGTTCCTCTGCGTAATAGAATAGATATCCCTTGGAGTTCTTTGGATATCCCACAAACTGACACTTTACTGATCGTGCCTCGAGCTTGTCCACATGCTGCTTCTTAACAAAAGCTGGACATCCCCAAATCTTTAGATACTGAAGATAGGGTTTCTTCCCACTCCACATCTGATATGGTGTGGTAGGCACAGTCTTGGTAGGAACCATGTTCAAAAGATATGCCGCTGATTCTAGCGCATAACCCCAGAAAGATCGCGGTAACTCAGCATTACTCATCATGGATCGTACCATATCCAACAGGGTTCGATTCCGTCTCTCCGATACACCGTTATGCTGTGGAGTGTATGGAGGAGTAAGCTGAGAGAGAATTCCTTTCTCTTTTAGGTAACCTAGGAACTCGGCACTTAAATATTCTCCACCTCGATCAGATCTTAGTGTCTTAATACTTTTGCCGGTTTGGTTTTCTACTTCATTCTTATACTCTTGGAATTTCTCAAAAGCCTCGGATTTATGTTTCATCAGATAAATGAATCCGTATCTTGAGTAATCATCCGTGAAAGTAATGAAATAGGAAAAACCACCTCTCGCATGTGTAGAAATTGGACCGCATACATCACTGTGTATGAGTCCTAAGAGCTCGCTCGCTCTTACTCCTTGTCCAGTAAATGGAGTCTTTGTCATCTTTCCTTTGAGACAGGATTGACAAGTGTCATAAGATTGATATTCGAACGTGTCCAAATATCCTTCTCTATGCAACTTAGTCAACCTTCTCTCATTGATGTGACCCAGTCTACAATGCCATAAGAAAGCTTTATTTAAATCTGGAGACTTTCTTTTTAGTGTGTTCTGGACATTGAAAATTTGGAGTTGGTTTAAAACATATATGCCGTTATTTAGAGTACCGGACCCAATCAAACCATGATTAAGGTGGATGTTAACAACATCTCTTACAAACGTGAAATCATAACCTTTATTTGATAACAAGGAAACTGATATGATATTACACGTTAAACTTGGTACAAAATAACAGTTATGTAAAACCAAAATGTGTCCACTCGTCAATCCTCGGTGATAATCCCCGACGGACGCAGCTCCCACGCTAGCTCCGTTAGCAACCCTGAGGATCATATCACCTTCCTTCAGCACTCTACGGTTTTTCAGTGCCTGCAATGAATTGCAAATATGAGATCCTGATCCGGTATCCAATACCCAGGAAGTAGAGTTGATCGACAGACAATTCTCAATTACAAACACACCTGAAGTCGAAGCTACAGCTTGCTTCGGTTCCTGGTTCTTGGCGTTCCATGCCTTGCAATCCTTCTTCCAGTGCCCTTTCCTGTGACAATGGAAGCACTCATCCTGGCCAACTACCGGTGCTGTAAGCTTTTTCTTTCCCTTCTTTCCCACCTTACTAACACCTCCTCTAGGTTTGGGTGCGGCCTTCTTCTTCCTTCCTTTGGCCCTAGCCTTGGACCCGGAAGAAGATGCACCGCCAACAAACATAGCGGGTGTTTCCCTTGCCTTCTGCAAGGTGCCCTCTGCACTCCTTAACATGTTCAGGAGTTCCGCAAGTTCAACTTCTTTTCCTTGAAGATTGAAGTTGAGGATAAACTGGGCGTAGGTGGGAGGAAGGGACTGGAGAATAAGGTCTGTATAGAGCTCATTATCCAAAGTCGTCCCAAGGTCTGCGAGCTCCTCAATATAGCCAATCATCTGTAGGACATGTTCACCTACCGATGACCCGACAGCCAACCTCGCTCGAAACAAGTTCTTAGAGGTCTCGTATCTTGCTATACGAGATTGCTCTCCATAAAGTTCCTTTGTATGGAGAAATATGCCATCTAGAGACATATCCTCGTGCCTCCTCTGATGTTCATTGTCCATAGAGGCAAGCACGACGCACTTGGCTCTCGCGCAATCTAAATCCCAGGTTTTGCGGATTTCCTTATCCGCATTGCTGGATTTGGGACCAGGGACAGCAGGTGCCGTAGCGGTGAGGACGTACCCCAATTTGTCATAGGTCAAGGCCATTTTGACATTCCGCAGCCAATCTTTATAGTTTGGCCCCGTCAGTATATTCTTTTCTAAAAGTAACTTAAGTCCAGTCATTTTCAGGGTCGCTGCAATTAGGAGAGAGAGAAGAAAAACACTTTAGCATGATGCTCTTGCAAGTTTAGAGTGGTTTTTAGTTTATCTAAACCGGATGGCTCCCACTGTTTCTCGAATCCTTCCTCAAACCATAAAAGAAGAATTAGCCAGGACTATTCTCACCGTACAATTCTTGCTTAACCGTTCAGCCAGGCCAGTGTCGATACTTCGAGGGAGGTTTTCCAACGCTTTCGCGAAGTTCCTTAATTAAATAACCTCTTTTCTCTGGGGGCGTAACCCCGCTGACACCTTTCTGGACACCTACTAGGTTTATAGCATTGATCGTTAAGTGAGGAATATCCTGATAAGTAGCATATACTCACAGTAGGATCGGGATCCAAATATCATCGTCTGATAATGTTGTAGGAATGCTACCAACATTCATCAAACTCAAAATGGTATGCATCTCTTTGCAAATTTCAGTTTCTTTAGAAATTCCCGATATATGTTTTTGCCCCATGCTCTTATGACCTTGGCGTTGGTCAAAATATCATAAGTCACATGTCAAGTTCTGCCCATCATTATCTTGTTAATTTGAACCCACCCGTACATATCCTTGACGTTGGCTAAAATGATCATACGACTGTCCCAAACTAACTCATCTATCTATGCAACAAATGAATACCCAGTAGCTACCAAACACTATGCCTTGGCGTTGGTCAAAATACATAGCTTGAATACTACTGAATACCCAGATGAAATGACGGAGGGCTACGACTGGTTTTGGCGAAACCGTGAACGTAGTGAACTTGATATAACCGAAGGAACCTGATAGCTTTTAAAAGGAGTGGTTAAGTCTCCGCATTTAAAAATATCTGTTTTAAAAATAACCGAGTGGTTTCTTTTAAATTGTTCCAACGATTTAAACTTTGGTTTGTTTTCTTTGCATTACAGATAATGCGTCCCATCATTAACCTATCATTGCAGAAAACAACGAAAATACAACGTCCTCTTATGCCATCCGCATTCGCCACTGGGTCCCGTCATCACCCGTTAGGTTACTTAACTAACGACAGAGCGGGGGCTGGGCTAGCGCGGGTGTAAAACATAAATGACGTCTAAATAGCTATCATAAATATAGATATTTTACATTCGTCTGACGCAATGATATACATTCCAGAACACATATAAACAATATTGGATTTGCAAGCAATCTGTATTTCTTTTGAGCCTGCAAGAAAAGACAGATTACACAGTTGTGATGAATAGCCGTTACCCCACCCTCGACCCCTACGGGTACGGCAAACTACCCGCCCGGCAGTTTGTGTACCCCACCTTGGGTCAGTCCTAGGAGCAAAAACAGTAAAATGAAATAATACAACGGTGGCTACAACCGCAACCTGGAAGTGCCCCGCAAAAATAATATTACAACAAATTACATTTACAACAAATGAATTAAACAATAACCCATTGCAAAACCCGGCTATACACCACAACAGTCCAATACAGTTTATATGCACAAACAGATATAACCATTACAGAAATGTGCAACCCCCTGCCAACCGACATACTAGCAGTTAGGGGAGGTTTACGAACACATTTATCAATCACAGATATAATCCAACATGCAAATACTGTACAATTTCGATCGATTAAACAACATTAATATTGCTCCAAAAACTGCTCTGTTAAACTGAAACCTGGGCAAATATTAAATATTCCAGAAAAACCCAAATACCAGAGAGGACCCACACACGAAATACGAGTCCATGACTCGGCAACTCGGCCGCGGAACCGCGGCGGATCTGTGGGATCCGCCGCGCTTCCGCGGCGCTTTAGCCGACTCATGGGCTCGAATTTCTTGTGTGTTCTTCTGGACTGTTTACTAGCTTTCTGAGATCACCTGAAAAATTTTAGGACTTCATTTTAAGTTCGACAGAAACTGAACAGATTTAGGGTTTTCCGGCATTTTTTTTCCGTTCGAAATTCGTACAAATTTGCAATTAAGTTATTTAGTGTTTAGCGAGGCTCTGATACCACTGTAAGTCGATGTAGTACACCCCAGTACTTGTGGGGAGGCGGAATTTTCAAAAAGGATCAAGTTTAAAGAACGAACATCGACTAACCGCTTGAATCGAAGCTAAACTATAAATAACCGTACACAAAGAGTTTCTTTTCAATTGTGTTTAGGGATTATACCTAATGAAACCGGTCCTTCGTCTTTGTGTCCTCCTTTGTTCTCCTCAACCTTCTCTAGGTAGTAGACGATCCACCCGAGAGAAAAACACCAAGCTATACCTCTAACTTGAGGTAACTAATCTACTTTGATTGCTAATCAAAGAAGAAAGGATGATATAGAGTGAAGGTAATGGATGTTTAAGTCTAACTAAACCTTTGATCTCAACACATGAGGATTAAGGATTAGTTTCTTGAAGATGAGAGCTTGAGGAGAGAGAATGTGAGATGAGATAATGAGATGAGAGAGAGTGTATCATAATATATTATGAAGCATTCTTATTTTAGAATAATGAATAAAAGAAATGAATAAGCATGCTTCATAAATGAAAAGAGGTGATTCATTAACATGAGTCATTAAGCATTTATGGTGCATTAATGATCATGATGAATCACCCTCATGACATCACTAATCTTATCCAAAGCTTATGTCACCTTAACCTCCTTAGTCACATCTTCTAGAAGCTTCTCGTACAATTACGAGAACGCCCCTCCAATCCGCAAAAATACGGAAAAACTTTAGACTGTAAAAATCCAATAACCGGATACCAGTAACTGGCTTAAACCAAAGCCGACTGGTAAAAACTGTCCGAAAGTCGTACGTGCGTAAACGCACGTATGCGTCCAAACCCTTTGTCGCAAAACCATGCGACCTCTATATCGTTTCGCCTGGAGTAGGAAACTCTCTGTGTGGGACTCTAGAGACTCGACTACTACACTGGCAGTGGGTTTAACCACAGACCGCAAGCGGCACTAGCTGTACGTAACGGTCCCCAGGTAGTTGTCGATAAGAAGGCCGATGAGGAAACCCATCCGAACTCCTACTGAGTCTGATGTGACAATCTCCATACAGTTCGGTCCGTTCGTCCAAGACTATCGCATATCGGGCCTAGGGGGGCGGCAAGCGTCAGTCCCCTAATAGCGGTATAAGTCGTGTCGGAGGGAAGCTCATTACACCCTGAGAAACTACTGGAACCTACCAGTAAATCTCGCTTGCCCTGGCCAGGGACTTTGCTTAATGGCTCTCTGACACAGCACGATATCTACTCCCAATACCGGGAGGGACGAATCCTGTCTAACCGCCACTGCCTCCAAGTGCTCGGGACTGCACCCAACTGCTGCCTGTTTGCACGACTCCTTTGAGCCGTGGTAGGGTAGCAATCTAAGAACAGTGGGACACACTCGAGGCGAAGTAGCAGTGTCAAGTCTGCGGACTACGCTGTACTCATGTCACCTGGGAACTGCTCACTGACGACTGGTATCAAACCAACCAACAGTTCCCTGTGAGTCCTGTCCGGTGTACCCGTAACCTAACGAGCACCTGCATACTATCTCCAGTACGACGTACTGACGGCTGTGGGACAGACCATCTCCCCAACTGGGATGAGAAGCGTACACACCAGTCTACTCCGGAGTATCGATGCTCTGTCTCGATAATCCAACGACCAGGGACCTGAATAAGGATGTGCTTGTAGACTACCCAGCCCCCACTAGTGTGACTGCCATCACAACGCTGGTAGACAAGCAAGATCCTAAGAGCTCTATCAATACGTACACTCACATATTAAGATAGAAAAACCAAGTAGCATACTACCATGTTTAGCAAGACTGTTATATATATGTGAATATCCCAAGCTTCCATTAAGTAATATACAAACTAGTATGATACAGTAATGGCCTTCTAGGGCATAAACACTAACAATTCAGACTCTCGAGGACATGCTTAGAGCATGTGTTTTAGACTTCGGCGGTAGCTGGGATCGTCATTTACCTCTAGTGGAGTTCTCCTACAACAACAGCTTCCAGGATACTATTCAGATGGCACCTTCCGAGGCATTGTATGGTAGGAGATGCAGATCGCCAGTCTGTTGGACCGAGCTCAGCGAGAGCTGTATTTTGGGGCCGCAGCTTGTTGAGAAGACGACAGCGAAGATACAGTTGATCCGAGACCGGATGAGAGCGGCTCAGAGCAGGCAGAAATCATATACGGACAGGCGCCGTCGCAGATTTGAGTTCGCAGTTGGCGACCATGTTTTTCGGAGAGTCTCTCCGATGAAGGGCGTGATACGTTTTGGGCAAAAGGGGAAGCTTAGCCCTAGATTCGTAGGTCCCTTCGAGATCCTCGAGCGTGTCGGCGCTGTTGTATATCGTTTGGCCCTTCCACCCAGCTTTCCCGATGTTCACCCCGTCTTCCATGTTTCGATGCTCCGTAAGTACCTTCACGACCTTTCGCATACGATTCAGCACCCGACAGTCCGGCTAGAGCGCGACCTTTCTTTTGCGGAGCAGCCGGTGGCCATCCTGGATCGGCAGGTGAAGAAGTTGAGATCGAAAGTTATACCGACTGTCAAGGTCCTTTGGCGTGGCCCGAGCAGCGAGGCGGTTACCTAGGAGACTGAGGGCGAGATGAGGAAGAAATATCCCCATCTCTTTGAAGGTACGCGTAGTTATATTTTTAAATTCGGGGACCGAATTTCTTTAAGGGGGGAAGATTGTAACGCCTTGAAAAGTCGTTTTGGTGTTTTCCTGAAAATCGGTGAAAATTCGGTATTTTTTCGTAAACCGTCTTTTTGTTATTTTGCAGTTTAGGACTAATTATACCTAATTTGGATAGGTAATTGCTTGTTTTTAGTAGCAAATGAGTTACTTATGAAATTCTGGTCGTTTAAAATTTTTCCCAATTTTTCAATTTTTAATATTATTTTAAACCGGTAAGAAAATACATTAAATTAGCGATAAATACAAATTTAAATGGGCTAAATTTAAGCTTTAAAATCATGTTAATTAAAATCTAGTTGTAACATAAATTTTTAGAAATTTATTTTAAGTTTTTACTAATTTTTATTATAGAAAACGAAATTTATTGAATTTTAGCTTAAACTTGCAATTTTTGACTTGTAGGGGGTCTTTTTGCATAAAATTTCTTTTGTAAAACCCCACTCTCTCTTCCCTCAGCCCTAGTTCGTCCCATTTCCTGCAACCCAAGAAAAAAAAATGCTTGCCTCTTTGACTTCATTTTTGTGTAGAAAAGAGGTGTTTTTTTTAAGGATTTTGGATTTTTTTATTAGGTATGGGTCTTTACTTGTTTGGTGTGGGTTGACCATGATTTTTCCCACACCCCACACCATCCCCCTCTCCCTCATTCTGGCCGAGAATGCTGCAGCAGCCCCCTTCATCTTTGTTCTTTTCATTTTCTTCAAAAATTCATTAAGTTTGCTCCAAATTTCAAGCTAAAACTCACAAATTAAACCCCATTCTTCATCCCCTTTCTCCTTAGCCTCTCTTGCATGGAATCATGGTGCTATGAGGCCATCATTGAGGCAAATTCTTCTTGCTAGATCTATAAAATTTGAGGTATAATTTATACTCATTTAAGTTCATATGGTTAAAATTCTTTAATTGAGTTGTTTAGTGTTAATTTTAGTGCTAATTTCTAATCTAGTTTTTTTTTAGTTCATGTCTTGAATTTTAGTTAGGGTTAGGAAACCATTATTTAGTTAATTAAATCTATTTAATTAATCTAGTTGGTTACTTAACCAATCTATAAGGTTACTTTGCTTAAGTGGCTTGATGTTATGCTAATCCAAGTTAGTCTTGTGTGAAATTTTCCTTGTTTTGCTAATTACTAAAAATCAAGAGAAAGGTTGGTTGTAGAAAATATGTTTTGAAGCATAGTTAATGGTTTAAAATTAGTGTAGTGGCTATCTAGTGGGTTAGTTTGGATTGTTGTGTCGGATTGTGTTAACTTTGTCGCTAATTTTCGATGTTTGCACCAAATTGCAAATTTCTGGCTTACTAGGTTTTTATTAAAATATTGTGATGAATTAATTTCGATGTCTTGATGACATTTTTAGCGTATCCTACGACTTTTAGGATGTGTGAGTACGGATTTTTGAGTGTTCGGGTTTTAGTTTGGTCGGGCGACCAATCGACATTTTAGTAGATTTTTTTTGCGATTTTCGCGTGCGTTCCGCGCACCTGTGCATGTTGTACCTGGCTTGTGAACGTTAGTATCTTCGTTTTGGTTTTGCGTCGTTCTTGATATGTAACCTTATGCTTGGTATTGATGTAAATTCCAGGTTCGGTCGCGGAGACGTCAGACGCGGCACGAAAGGGGAGAGCGGTGATTGGACGTGACTAGCTAGGGATTCCGGTGAGTAGATGTAACATCTACGGGGGACTATCGTTGGATGGCGCAAGTCGCCCGATAGTTTTAGTAGCTTAAAAGATTCTTAGTAATGTTAGTAATTAGGGGTGTAATACTTGTATGATTATTTGCTACATTCATGCCTTATATTGACATACGTATGCGAAACCATTTTATAGGACACCTGCACCATTGCCAGGGTTTTTATATGCAGCACGAGCACTATTCATGCTTACACACACACCCTGGTAATTGCCATGCCACCACACTAGATAACCTTTAAATTGAAACCTTTTACTAAAATTGATACTTAGACTTGCGCTATTGCTTTAATTCCATAAAATGAAATCGTAGGATTGCTATTCATGTGCATGTACTTCATCATATTATTTGTTCATGCCTAATCTATTAATCACACATCGCAACTTGATTATTGATACCATATGCATTCATTATCATTGACATATGCACTTATGAGGATTTCTTGAGATTTTATGATATTTCTGGATTTCGGGGGAAAGCCGCAAAATTTCTAAACTTATTATATTTTTAAAATATGTAAATTGCGGTTTTCTAGTGATGTAAGTGTCGTCCACCATGAGTTTGCTGTGGTTTTCGAGATCCGTGTCGAGGAGTGGAGGAACCGTCACGGGTACATGGTGGGCCCGGTAAGGTACCCCGAGGCAAGAGGAATGTGTTGTTGACGTTGAGCCTGGCAGGGGACGGATTACCTACCGGTGACTGTTTGGGACGGCGGATATCCAGAGGATACCGACCGTGGCCGCGAGATGATGAGATATTGATTTTGAGATGGGTCAGCCGGATGGCTGAGGCCAGAGATACTATGACATGGATATATGAGATTTGTGATAGTTTTGAGGTGTCGTTGCTGGACACAGGTTCTTGTTGATTCTATTGGTATTGTGCTGGTATTTCAAAAGAGATTCCTAAAGGAAAAACATGATTCTTATACTTACACATTCAGATCATGAGTTGATTCGCACTGCATTCATACCTGCTAGTATATTCATATTGCATACATACCTGCTATTATGTCCTGCCTTACCTGTATTTTAGATGTTAGGATGCTTGTGTGCATGCATTCGATAGCCTGTGTAGATGTTATTTATTACTCACGAGTTGGCAACTCACCCCCGTTGTGCCACAGCCTTTTTCAGGTCCGCTCCGTCAGTACAGTAGCGGCGGGCGCACTTGCTTCTTTTGCCTGGACTCGAGGTTTTGCTCTTAGGTGGATTATATTATTATTTTTTGCACCACCTTGTATATCCTTGTATCTAGTGTACTCCATCTACTGTATCTACCAGTATTATTGTGTATTGACCTAGAGACGAGACTGTCAGGTTTGTGGACTGTTATGCTGTATTTGGGGTCGAGCTCACTTGAGTCGACGTGCGGTTTTCTCATGCTTCTTTATGATTATTTTGCATGTTGTTGTTTTATATTGCGTGGGATTTGTGACCGCCTTGTGGCGAAGAGCTAGCTCCCGCTTGGGGATGCCTTATTTGTTGGATTCATATATATTCTTGTTGTACCCATTTTGGGGGCCGGTATTTACAAAGGAGACTCTGTCGAAATTTTCGGAAAAATTGGTATTGTTTTTAAAAAGGGTTTTACATGACTTATTTGATAAACTCGCTTTCAATTGATTGGGTTTTTCTTCACTCTTTTGCTTATTTGGTTTTGGTTTCTGGGCTTTGGCTTACTTATTTTACGGACGTCTTGAGACGTTTCGTAAACTTAAGTGCCAGTCACGTTCCGTACCTTGCGGGTCGTGATAGATAGATTCTCTACTCTGTTTGTGACACCGTACGATAGATTACCGTAAGCGAAGCGTTTGCTGAATGTTTGATCCACGCTCATGAATTGAGAATGATGATTGTGGATATTGCCATACTTGATACAAAGAGGCGGGATCGTTAACCTAAAAGGCTACCTTATTATAGTTCATGTTTATGTTGGATTATTCCTCATGTGATACGTATCATGTTTCCAGTATTTAATGCTATATGATATCATTTGCTAGTACACCTGCACAATTACCGTTGATGCGCATGTTACACTTATACAGATTTGCCGCTCACACACATTCACTATCGTAATTGCCATGCTACTTACACAGCAGAACTGCCCTATCATGATATTACTCTTAACCATAAAAGTAAATTCATTGTTCAGTATTATCACTTGACATGCTTGCATGATATACTCGGATATGCTCATATTACTACCTTATGTTGTATACATCGTACTTTATAGTTATATGCATTGAGATGTTGTTTTTATGAGATCTCTGGATTTCAGAACCGCAGTTTAATTTCAAAGAAAATTGTGTATTTTTTAAAGATGCGGTTTCTCCTGATATGATATTTAGAGGTATCCACCATGAGTTTTCTCGGTTTTGAGCAGTGAGTATACCCGATTCGAGGAGCGGTAGGCACCGTCTGCGGGTACATGGTGGACCCGGTGTGGTACCCCGGGGCAAGAAGACTCGTATTGTTAGGCGGTGAGCCTGACAGGGGAGCACTACCTACTGGTGATTGTATAGAACTCGGCGGATATCCGGAGGATACCATTTTGGAGTTTTGATATGAGATGGATTTGAGGGCCGATCTGAGGATGCAGCGCCCGCGATGAGATAGATATGAGGGCCGATCTGAGTATGCGGGGCCTGAGATATGAGGATTTACGTGTCGATGCTGGACACGGGTTTTTATGATGTTTCGAGTGTCGGTGTTGGACACTCAGGTTCCATGATTTTGATGTGCCGTTGATGGACACACGTGGTTGATATCCTCATATATATATATATATATATATATATATATACAGGCATATGTTTTCATGATGTTCGAGTGTCGGTGTGGAACACTCAGGTTCCATGATATTGTTTGTGTCGTTGATGGACACGTGGATGATATCCACATGCTTACAGGCATATGAGGTCGTATGATTATTTATATATGTCATTGCATTGACTCGATTGTTGACATATATACGTACTTGGTCACCCTAGATATCATAGTATTACCTTCATAATATAGTGACCTAAGAAATCGTTGTTTTATTCGATTTCTACTTGCTGAAGTTTTCTACTCACGAGTTGGCACTCACCCTCGTTGTGCCATAGTTCTTGTAGGATTGACCACTTGGGATCAATTGCGGTATCGCTGGCACACAGCTTCATCCAGGGTGTTTTGCTTTGGTAGGTGGGGCACACATTGGATCGTGCTCACTCTCGTACATTATATTTCGTTGTATCTAGATAAACTCCATCAAATCAAATCAGAACTAGAAATTGTATATTGGTAGACCTAGTCAGACATAGATATTGTGCGACACTTAGAGCGATGGGTTTATGATCGCTTTTCTTGGGTTTTGATGTCTTGCTCATTTATTGATCTTTCAGGGTTGATCTTCGCAGTTGGGCGTCGTATATATGTTATTGCGTGGTTGTGATTCTGCCGGTTGGCGAAGAGCTAGCTCCCACTTGGGGATGCCTATATATTGGTGCGTATATGGTTTTGGATCAAAATATACAAGGGAGGTGCTGCCCAAAATTTTAAAGATGAAACATGTTTTCAACTGTAGTATAACCCACTTGCATTGTCATGTTTCATTGGCTATGCATTTAAAGAAAAATACGATTCATTATACCTTTATTTCAAAACTGCACCCCCACTATTTTCCGCAAAAAGGTTTAGATTTTCTGGGCTTCGGCTTACTTGATTTACGTCACGCCTTTAGACGTTGCGTAATTTAAGTGCCGGTCACGTTCAAAATTATGGGTCGTGACAAAGTCGGTATAAGAACGTTAGGTTTAACCTTAGTTTGAGTCTGGGTTTGACCATGCGGAGTCTATGGCGTATATATTTCGGAACCTGGGCTTGAAATTACGGAACTTAGACTTAACGGGGGTGTATTAGACCCGAACTCTCGTTTCATAGGTTGACCTTGATTGATGGAGTAGGTAGCTTGAGTAGAATGACGTATCGTACGTATGTTCCGCGGCATATTTACGATACGATACTCCACTTAAAAAACCTTAGGATATACTTATCTTGAGATCAATGATACTATTTGTTCTTATGATCGTATATCTATTTGGGATCTGTTGATTTTGTTCGTTCATTTGATCTATCTTTATCGATACCTGCTTGAGGTCCCTGTCACCGTGGTTTAAGCGCAGATTGAGCTGCTACTAGTGTTTCGGTCAGGGCGAGCTCGTCACGGACGAGGACTGGCCATGATTTTGTTGGCTGGTGACACAGGAACGTGTAGGTATAGTGTTGTGTTGTGATCTCTCGTTGAGGTGAGTGTTTGGTTTTGCACCGGATGATCGGGCCGTTGATAGAGGCTACCAGATTGGGAGGACTGGTGATGTACAACCTACCTCAGAGATCGTGATATTGTCTACCGTGCAGACAGATGACCCGGCTGTTGCTGAGATTGATGGGATGTCGTTTCCAGAGTTTATGAGCTGAAACCGCTGGTGCTTTCAGGCAAAAATGTGACAGGAGATAGCTAGTCTATCTCTAGTGGAGAGACTAATATGATTTGTAAGATTTGATGTGCCAATGCAGGCTCAGTTGAGTTGAAAATTTCCAATTGAAGGATCTTACTTGGATCTAGGGTAAGTCGAGCAAGAGAGGACGTTGTTCGTCGGAGGCTCCGATGTGAGATCGGTAAGTTTACCGGTTTAGGATAGAAGGACCTCACCAGAGGTGTTGTGAGTTGATCGAGAACGGATGAATAAAGTGTATTCCTCCGATGATTGGACAAGTTCCTGAGGACGTGCTCGGCTAGATATCTTTTACAGAGTGATGAAGATACCGAGGTCGTAATTTTGAGTCCGTGTGAGTGACTCCGGATTGACCGTAGCCGAGAATGAATTGCAATATGCAGACAGCAAGAGTTGACGTCGAAGTGGACGATGATAAAGACGGGTGGAACAAGAGGTTCGTGCGAGATGTTACCGAGCGGTTTTTACGCTCCGTTGATGATAACGGGTTGATATGTGTGCAGAGGAGTTAGATAGAGCCAAATTCTAGATGAAAGTCATGCTGAGGACACAGTTGTCCGGTTATGAGAAAAGAGTTATGCAAGAGAGCCAACCTTCGTATAGTTCGGCAGAGGTGAGATCAGAAGAAGCCATGAGCAGGTTCTTTCCAAGACATCATAGCGATAAAGATTTGCATCCAGGATCAGTTATATCGTGCGTAATCAGAAGGCCAGATGCCGCCGTCAGTATTGTGCCGCTGAGAGTGGTCATGTTGATTGGCCTAACGGTGATCAAAGGAGTTCCAGAGCGAGACTGTTCCGTTAGTACACCTGACCAGGCCGACGAGCAAAAGGATTGCAAGATTGGTAATCCAGAAAGGAACAGGGAACCCAGAGATCGGATATGCCAAACCGTGAGCAGGAGGAAAGTCGTTGATCTTGCTCTGCCAGTTTGGGCACACCGGCATATTTTTCGGCATTATAGGAGGTGTACCTCAATGTCAGTTAATGAGATTTGCGTATTGTGATCCGCGTATCACACTTTTATCGCTTGGACTTGAGTTTCGATGATTGGGTTTCGTGAATTATTTTTTCTTGCACCATGGCTGCACTTACTGGAGATTTATATTTTGTGCGCAATTATTGCACTTGATTTATGTTTTATACACCGCTACATTGGTTTATGATTTGTGCATATCTATTGAACTTGGTATCGATTTGTGCCTTCGATGCACGTATTTATGGTTTCGTGGATTCGATACCGTCGAATTGATTTCGTGCATGTTGTATGCACTTGCCTTTACTTATGCACTCGGCATACCTTATATGTGCTTGCAGTGCATTGGGATGGATTTTGTGCACGCGGTTGCACACGTTTATGATTTTATACACCATGGGATACTTGGTGTTGTTTCTGTGAGCATTTGAGATATTGATGAGTTTTCCTTTGTTGGTTGCACCGGATTTGTATTTAGTGCATTGGTAGCACCAGATTTGTATTTTGTGCATTGGTTGCACCAGAAATTTATTTCGTGCATTTGTTGCATCAGATTTATTTTTTCGTGAGCGTCTGCACTTGATGTTCGTTATCGTGCACGCTACTGCACTAGATGTTTTGTGCGGAGCTGACGCACTTGATTTGGATTTTCGCGCATGTTGGGCGCATGATATGAGATTTTTTGCACACCGGGTGCACTCGATTGAGATTTTTATTCGTCCATGTTAGTTGCACTCGATCGAGATTTTTATTCGTGCATGATTGGATGCACTTGATTTGGGATTTTTATTCGTGCATTTTGGATGCACTTGATTGGGATTTTCATTCATGTATGTTAGTTGCACTGGGTTGAGATTTTCGTGCACTATAGATGCACTTGATATTGTTGTCGTGCACATCCGTTGCACTGGACAGATGCTTTCGTGCACACCCGTTGCACTTAGTTTTTCTTTTGTGCACATTCGTGCACTTGTATTGGATTTGTTTTTCCGTGCGCACCATACGCATGTGATGATGGATACGCCTTTTAAGGATGATTTTATTTATGAGTATCGCGTTTTGATGATGGATACTATATTGTAAAGTAGTCGAGCAGGCTGGTCTGAGGATCGTGCCTGAGTACTTTTGCATGCATCAAAATTTTACCAAAAGGTTTTCAAAAAGGAGCTATAGTCTCGCTATTTCCTACGTGTCCGCGAGTGACACGAAATTTTATAAAGAGAACCTTCTGGGATATTTCAAAAAGGCGGGACGTATAATTTGAGCAAACCATATATAAGTATATATTTACTACTTTACAAATGATCGTCCGCCCCTTGTGCCGTGAGCTATGTAAGTCGATGTCGCGCACCACACATGTTCGCGGCGAGGCTGAATTTGCAAAAAAATATTCTTACGAGCTTCGCAACACCGACTAGAACCAAGGATCGTTCATAAACTTTAGCTAGCAAACTACTAGAGGATTAACTACTCGGATACAAAGTTATACCTCATGATACATGTCCTTCGGGTATTCATTGCTGTCCTCCTCTTCTACGAAGGCTCCAAGGATCTATCCGGATCGTAGCAACCTCCACGGCCTCCTCGAGTCAATGACGATCCACCCGAGAGTCTATATTCCGAGCTCCACCTCAAAACCGAGGTAACTAGGGCAACAATCTTGCTAGAAATGATGTCCTGGGTGATGTAGAGTATGAAGATGGGTATATTTGTCTCTTGAAACCCTAATTTACTCAACTCATGAGACCTTAAGGGTTTGAAGTGAGGATGAAGAAGAGAGCTAGCATGGGAGCTCACTTGAGGAAAGAAAAAGTATTTTCACAAATGATAATTATCAATGAAAATTGAGATGGCTACCTTGACATGACCACTATTATGGCATCAAAATATCTTATCAAAATATCTCACAAAAATATCTAGGTCAAATAGTCAACACAAGTCAAGTGGTCAAGCCAAGTCAAATGGTTAAATAAAGTCAAGTAGTCAAAACTAGTAGCCATGTTTCAATTATCATTAAAAAAAATAACAAATACTTTCCTCCACCTCATAATTGTTTTAATCAAGTAAATGGTCAAAACCCTAATGTGGTGTCTCGTTCTGTGCTCCTCTCATTCGTATATACATACCCGCATTCGTGTTCCGAGAAACACGAATACAAAGAGACAAAAATGATCCATCAATATAATACAAGGATATGGCTTAAACCAAAGCCCACTAGTATTATCCGCCCGAACATCATACGCGCACAACTGTACGTAAGTGATCGAAGCCCTGCCGTAAAACCATACGTCCTCTACACCTTTTTCCCAGTGTAGGGAAACTCTCTGTGTGGGACTCTAAAGACTCGACACTACGCTCGCAGTGGGTTTAACCACAGGCCGCAAGCGGTAACAGCTGCACGTAACGGTCCCAAGGTAGATGTCGATAAGAAGGCCGATGAGGAAAACCCAACTGAACTCCTACTGAGCTTGAATGTGACAATCTCTGTACAGTCCGGTCTGTTCGCCTGAGAGTATCGCATATCGGGCCAAGGGGGCAGTAATCATCTGACCCCCTAATAGCACAAAAAGTCATGTCGGAGAGTAGCCCAATACACCTTGAGAAACTACTGGAATACCTACCAGTAAATCTCGCCTGCCTTGGCCAAGGACTTTGTGTAATGGCCTTCCGAACACAGCGCGAAATCAACCCCCAATACCGGCAGAGACGAATCCTATCTAACCGCCACTACCTCCATGTGCTTCGGGACTGCACCCAACTACTACCCGTTTGCACAACTATATTGAGCCGTGGTAGGGTAGTAATCAAAGTGCAGTGGGAACACACTTGAGGCGAATTAGCAGTGTCAAGTCGACGGACTAAGCTGTACTCATGTCACCTAGGAACTGCTACTCGACGACAGGTATAATACCTACCAACAATTACCGACGAGTCCTATCCAGTGTACTCATAACCTAATGAGCACCTTCATACTATCTCCAGTACGACATACCAATGGCTGTGGGACAGACCATCCCCCCTACTGGGATAAGAAGCGTATACACTAGTCTACTGTGGAGTACCGATGCCCCGTCTCGATAATCCTATGAAAAAGGACCTGTATAGGATGTGCTTATAGATTACCCAGCCCCTACTAGTGTGACAACCAACACAACGCTGGTAATCAAGCAAAGATCCTAAAGGCTCTACCAATATGTATAAGCGATATGATAAAAGAAACACATGCACATATTGAGGTAGAAACAAACCAGGTAGCATACTACCATTTTGAGAATGACGTTTACTATATCGTTGTATATCCCAAGCTTCCATTAAGTAATATACAATCCATTATGATATAATAATGGCCTCTAGGGCATATATCACTAACAATCTCCCACTTGCACTAAGGGCATATACTGGTATATCGCAGACCGAAGATCTCGAATAGCCTCTCGAACACTGTCCGAGGAATGGCCTCTGTGAGTGAATCTGCAGTGTTTTTTTCCGTATCTACACTCCTCACCTCGATCTCCCTGATCAGGTGGTACCGCCTCAAGATATGTCTTGATCTCTGATGGGACCAGGGTTCCATCCCTAAAGCTATAGCGCCGTTGTTGTCACAATACTAAAGTATTGGACCAACAAATGGAAGGAACCTCCTGAAGCCCAGTTAAGAACTTCCATATCCAGACTGCCTCTTTTGCGGCGTCTCATGCAGCGATCTACTCTGTTTCCATTGTCGAGTCTGCAACGGTGTCCTTCTTGGAGCTCTTCCAACAGACCGCCCCTGTACTGAGGGTAAAGCCATAAGATGATATAGATTTGAAGTCATTCTTATCACTCTAGAAGCTGGAGTTAGCAAAGGCCTCGATCTGGAGGTCCTTTCCGCCAAACACCAAGAACAACTCCTTAGTCTTTCTCAGGTACTTTAGAATGTTCTTTACTATTATCTAGTGCTTCTCCTCTGGGTTTGACTGATACCGGCTTACCACGCTTAATGCGTAAGCTACAACTGGTCTGGCACACAACATCGCATACATTATAGAGCCTGTCGCAGAAGCGTACGGTAAAATCGTCATGCGAGCCCTTTCCAAATCAGTCTTGGAAGATATCTCTTTGGAGAGGGTGATTCCGTGACAAGCCGGTAGACTAACACACTTAGAATCGTCCATACTAAAGATTTTCAGTATCGTGTTGTTGTAACTTGACTGTAAAAGTCCCACCATCTTTTTTGATTTATCACGATAGATCTGGATCCCCAGAATGTAGTTGGTATCACCCAGGTTTTTCATGGAGAACATCTGTGACAAGAATCCCTTCATTGATTGTAGCATACGAATGTCATTTCCTATCAAGAGAATGTCTTCCACGTACTTAACGAGGAATTCTACAGTTTTTCCTACAATCTTACTATAAATGCATGGTTCATCTGGATTTTTGATAAAGTCAAATTCTTTGACTGTCTCAATAAAAACAGATGTTCCAACTCCGCGATACCTGCATTAGTCCATAAATTAACATAAGCAACTTGCACATTGTCCCGCTGCTCCCACTTTGATTGAAACCCTCTGGCGGATCCATATAGACGCTCTCTTCCAAATTACCATTTAGAAAAGTCGTCTTTACGTCCATCTGCCGGATATCAAAATCTTGGAAGGTAGCAATGGTAACAAGGATCCGAATGGATTTGAGCATAGACACTGGAGAAAAGGTTTCATCATGGTCCAAACCAGGTCTTTGACAAATACCTTTTGCTACAAATCTAGCCTTATAGGTTTCAACCTATCCATATACACCAATCTTCTTTCTGATGATCCATTTGAAGTGTCTATGAGAAAACCATAGTATCTCATGGGGGGATGAGACTGCCTACTTGTAACGCCCTACGTCCCAGTACAGATGGTATTGTCCGCTCTGGCCGAAACCACACGGTTTTTCCCATTTCGAGCGAACCGGACCCGACCAGGGGCCACTTTCCAGGAGGTCACCCATCCCAAGACATCCCTGGCCCGAGCACGTTTAACTACGGAGTTCTCAAGCTCCTGTAGTTCCTGTTCACTTAAAAGGCGCCTTTGTAATTGAGAGTGGTATCATTATATTTAAAATGCAGTTCGGTCCTCTTTCGGAATATGCTTTAAGGACCCGATTCCATTGTTCTGAAATGGCTCCCTCACTCAGATCATCAAGATGTCCGCAACAGACCGCACTGAGTGTGAACAGAGAAGATCACCATGATGTCTTAAGACTACACTGCTCTAGGGTATTACATTCCCCCATCTAAGAACAATGGTTCGTCCTCGAACCACAGACCTGCTATTGAGGGACCTGCATGGGCCACCATAAATATAACGCCCCACATCCCAGTACATATGGTAGTGTCCGCTCTGGCCGAAACCGCACGATTTATCCCTTTAGAGCGAACCGGACCCGACCAGGGGCCACGTCCTAGGAGGTCACCCCATCCCAATACTTCCCTGGCCCGAGCACGCTTAACTACGGAGTTCTCAAGCTCCTGTAGTTCCGGTTCACTTAAAAGGCGCCTCTGTAATTGAGGGTGGTATCATTATATTTATATTGCAGTTCGGTCCACTTTCGTAATGTGCTTTAAGGACCCGATCCCATTATTCTGAAATGGCTTCCTCATTTAAATCACCAAGATGTCCGCAACAGACTGCACTGAGTGTGGACAGAGCAGATCACCATGATGTCTTAAGACCGCACTTCTCTGGGGTATTACACTACTAGTCCTGCGGATTGGCGTAGGGATGTCCGGTTCTTTTGAAACCTCTGGTTCTACCATACTTTCAGTAATAGTTTTTGGTTCTGGAATTTCTTCCAGTTCTATTGCGCTCCCACTATTTCCTTTTAAAAAATTGATTTTCCCAAAAAATAGGCAAGACGAGGAACAAAAAGCTTTCGTTCCACTGCGTAATAGGAAAGATACTCCTTGTAGTCCTTTGTGTAGGGTTACATAGCACAACAGCAAGGTTTCGAGGGGCATCGTCCATGCCATTTTCAAATTTTTGCTATGCTAGTTAACCCTAACCCTAGAATCTTAACTAAAGATTTAGACAAAAAAATATGTAAACAAGTTTACAATTAAGTGAATACGGAATACAACCTTTGTAGACTGGTTCTTCACTTCATATGCTCCAAGTAGTGATCCCTTCTCTGCGATCAAAGAACTTCCGGACTCTTGAGAGGCTCCACAAGGTGAATGATGCATGCTTGCTAGAAGTCTTCAAAATCCAAGATGATCTACTTTGAGGAGACACAAAACCCAAGCTACCTCTTCACTAATTAGGGATTAGTGAAGCTAACACCCTAAACTGCTGATAACACTTACCAGTAGATCTCCATATCATCCCTGGCCCGGGACTTCCAGTTATAGCCAATCGTGCACAGCGCAATATCAACCCCCAATACCAGGAGAGACGAAACCCCTCCTATCGCTTATTGCCTCTATGTGATTCGGGCCTGTACCTAAAAGCCATCGTTTTGCACGTTCTCTTGAACATGGTAAGGTGGAAATCAAAGCACATTGGGAATCACACAAGACTCTATGACGATCTCGGGTCTACGGACTAACCTGTACCAGTGTCACCAGAGAACTGCTATCTGACGATAGGTATAATACCAACTAGGAGTTCTCGGCGAGTCCGTTTAGTGTACCCAGTGTCCACTGAGCACCCGTATACCATCTTTCATGTCAAACAACAATGAATGTGGGATCATCCATCGCCCGTCATATGGGTCAAGAAGTGTATACACTAGTCTACTCTAGAATATCGATGCCCTGTCTCGATACACCCTCGACTAGGAACAATTATAGGATGTACTTATGGACTACCCTGGCCCCACTAGTATGATCTCCATCATAGTCCTGATAATCAAGTAAGCATCCAAAGGGTTTCGTCAACATGTGAGAGCAAGACAGTATCACAATACAAGTCAACAAGTTAAGACAAAGAGCAACCACATAGCATACTATCATGTCAAGCAAGAAAGTCCTCTCTCTATATGTCCAAGCATCCACTATAATATACATCATATGTACAATAATGGCCTCTAGGGCATACACATAACTAACAATCTCCCCCTTGCACTAAGGCCAGTTGTTGTAGTATCTCATACCCAACATCCCGAAGAGTCTCTCAAATTGTATCTGGGGTATGGCCTTCGTGAATGGATCCGCTGTGTTGTTCTTCGTATCAACTCTCCTGACCTCAATCTCCCGGTTATCAACTATCTACCGGATCAGGTGATACCGCCTCAGAATATACCTGGATCTCTGATGGGACCTGGGTTCCTTGGCCAAAGCCACAACTCCATTGTTTTCGCAATACAAAGGTATTTGATGCTCAATGGACGAAACCACTCCTAGTTCGTTTATGAACTTCTTCATCCAGACAGCCTCTTTGGCAGCATCGTTGGCAGCGATGTATTCAGCCTCCATCGTTGAGTCTGCTACGGTTTCCTGTTTGGAACTCTTCCAACAAACCACCCCTCCATTGAGAGTAAAGACAAATCCCGAGACCAACTTAGAGTTGTCCTTATCACTCTGGAAGCTCGATTCGGTAAAGGACTCCACTTGGAGTTCTCCGTTACCATACACCAAGAACATCTCTTTAGTCCTTCTCAAGTACTTGAAAATGTTCTTCACAGCTGTCCGGTGATTCTCACCAGGATCTGCTTGATACCTACTCACAACACTTAGTGAGTATGCTACATCGGGTCTGGTACATAGCATCGCGTACATGATAGAGCTTACCACCGAAGCATAGGGTATCCCTTGCATGCGACCTCTCTCTAAATCAGTCTTGGGAGACAACTTTTTGGAGAGAGTGAGTCCAGAGATCGTGGGTAAATTCCCACGCTTGGATTCATCCATACTAAACTTCTTTAGTATGGTGTCAATATACCTGGATTGGGACAATCCCAGTATCCGTTTAGATCTATCTCTATAGATCTTAATTACCAGGATGTAGGAGGCATCACCTAGATCTTTCATTGAGAATCTTTGTGATAAGAAGGGCTTGACCGAGTGCAGCATAGGAACAACATTTCCTATCAAGAGTATGTCATCCACGTATAATACGAGGAAGACAACCTTACTCTTTGACACTTTCTTGTATATTAAATGTTCATCTATGTTTTTGATGAAGTCAAACTCTTTGACTACCACATCAAAACAGATGTTCCAACTCCGCGATGCCTGCTTTAACCCGTAGATGGATTTAAGCAGCTTTCACACCTTCCCGCTGCTCCCACTTTCTACGAAGCCCTCTGGCTGAGTCATGTGCACGCACTCTTCTAAATCACCATTTAGAAAGGCGGTCTTAACATCCATTTGCCAGATTTCGTTGTCATGGTATGCAACGATGGCAATTAGGATACGGATGGACTTAAGCATAGCCACTGGAGAAAAGGTTTCATCATAATCCACACCTGGTCATTGACGAAAACCTTTTGCAACAAGTCTGGCTTTGAAAGTCTCAACTTTTCCATCTACACCAAGTTTCTTCTTAAAGATCCATTTTCTCCCAATGGGTTTTACCCCTTCAGGAGCAACTTCCAAAGTCCATACTTTGTTGGTGTACATGGATTCCATCTCAGATCGCATTGCATCCATCCATTTTACAGAGTCCCCACTCGTGATGGCCTGCTCGAAGCTAGTTGGGTCATCATCATCCATGATGCAATACTCGCTCCCACCATCAATGAGAAAACCGTAGTATCTCTCAGGTGGATGAAGAACCCTACTAGATTGGCGGAGCGGCTGAGGTTCGTTGGGAACTACTGAATCTTCTGGTTTTACCAAATCCTTTGTCGTAGTTTGTATAGCTGGAACCTCTTCCAGTTCTACCTCCTTGCCACTAATTTCTTTTTCAGGAAATTCCTTTTCTAAAAAGGTGGCATGTCGAGAAAAAAACACCTTTTGCTCCTCGGTGTGGTAAAAGATATACCTTTGCGAATGTTTGGGATATCCAATAAACTTACACAGAAAGGACCTTGCCTCGAGCTTGTCAGGATTTTGTCTTCTCACATATGCCGGACAACTCCATATCTTAACATAATTAAGATATGGTCTCTTTCTTTTCCATATCTCATATGGAGTGGTTGGCACTGATTTGGAGGGAACCATATTCAATAGGTCTGCGGCTGTCTCAATTGCATATCCCCAAAAGGAAATAGGTAACTCAGCGGTGTTCATCATTGAGCGCACCATATCTAATAGGGTGCGATTCCTCCATTCCGATACACTGTTGTGCTGTGGTGTATACGGAGGAGTAAGCTGAGAGAGAATCCCATTCCCTTTTAGATAATCCCGAAACTCATTGCTCAATTATTCTCCTCCTCGATCAGATCGAAGGATTTTAATAGTTTTACCCATTTGGTTCTCTACTTCGTGCTTATATTCTTTGAATTTCTCAAAAGCTTCACACTTGTGTTTCAATAAGAACACTTGTCCGTATCTTGAGAGATCGTCAGTGAATATAATGAAGTACGAAGAACCATTCCAGGCATGTGTCGACATGTGACCACATAAATCACTATGTAACAGTCCCAAAAGTTCCATAACTCTTTCTCCGTGTCCACTAAACGGAGTTTTGGTCAACTTGCCTTTGAGACATGACTGGCAAGTTTCATAAGATGATAGTTCGAACGGATTCAAATATCCATCCCTATGCAACTTACCTAGTTGTGTCGCATTGATATGACCTAGTCTACAATGCCATAAGAAAGATTCGTTCATTTTTGAACTCTTTCTCTTGTGTGTGTTTTGTACGTTAAGAACTGTGGTTTGATTTAGAATGTATATGCCATTATTTAACGAGCCTGATCTAATCAACTTTTGATTCAGGAAGATGTTCATAACATCATCCTGTACTACAAAATTATATCCATCTTTACTTAATAAATAAACTGATATAAGATTGCAAATCAGGGTCGTTATGTAATAGCATTCTTTCAGAATCAATGTATTACCATTTGGTAAAACAAGATGATATTCGCCAACTGCTTTGGCTGCAACATTTGCACCAGTCCCTACTCTTACGGAATAATCACCCATTCCCAGTTCTCTACCTTTCCTTAGCCTATGCAACATGTTGCATATGTGGGATCCTGACCCTGTATATAATGCCCTGGACGTAGAGTGAACTGAGAAACAGTTCTCGGTAACTAACACACCCGAAGAAGATGCTTCAACATGCTTATTCTTCGTTTGGGCGCCGTGGGAATCCGGATATGTCCTTATTCCTTGCTCAGTCTTATAACAATTATAAGAATGAACGGAACCAACGTTCCCCTGCTCAGTATAAAAAGCGGGTTCGGTCAATACATCCATATTACTATCTTGATTAAGGCCTGACATGGTCGCTACCTGGAGAGAGAGAGAGAGAAGAAAACACTTAGCGTATGCTCTTGCAGGATTCTATTGGTTTATTATCTTATCTAATCAGGATGGCTCCCACTATTTTTATCAAATCTTCCTTCAAACCCAAAAAGGAAAGACTAGCCGGGATTAATTACACCTTACAAGTTCACCAATCATTCAGCCAGGCCAGTATTGGTATTTTGAAGGAGGTTCCCCGTGCTTTCTCACGTTCCTAATTAAAATAAACCTTGTTTTCCCAGAGGCATAACCCCGTTAACACCTTTCTAGACACCAACTTGATTGGCTAATTGTCATGTGTAAAACTCTCCCAGGAGTAACTCTTACTCGCAGTGGGTATCGGGATCCAACTATCTCATAGAAGGTATTCAATCTCATTGCAAATTTCAACACTTGAAATTCCCGACAATATTCTACCCCCAGCGTCCTATGACCTTGACGCAGGCCAACATACCATAGTCCGCTAGTCAAGTTCAACCCGTACATTTCTTGATTGAATTAAACCCGCCCGCATGACGCTTGACGCAGGCCAACAAAGTCGCACGACTACCCTAATCCAATCTCATCTCATGTTGCAGATAAGCACTAGTAAGCTACCGCACACCATGCCTTGACACAGACCAACAAACGTTGCACGAATACTAAGCAGTACTTATCTAAAATAACGGAGGGCTACGACAGGTTTTTAGAAAAAACTTTTGCGTAATGAACTTGATATCGTTGTAGAAACAAGCGATTTTGAAAAGGAGTGTTTTTGAGGCTTTTACTAGTTTCGCTAAAGAGGTCACTCCCGGTGAAGGGATCTCGTCTTTTTCCTTATCGAATAAGGTGCAGGATATTTCACAAATACCACTATGCAAAGCAAGAACTATAGAAGCAATCAAAAACAAAACCGAGTGAGTTGTAGCATGTACTAGTTTCACTAAAGAGGTCACTCCCGGTGAAGGGATCTCGGCTCTTTCCTTATCAAATAAGGTGATGGATATTCTACAAGGAATACCGCTATGCAAAGCAAAAACTAGAGCCACCCTTTTTGAAAATTTTATTCTACAACATCTTTTAGGTTTCTTTTTCTTTCATTAATCTCATTAATGAAGTCCAATCATTTATGCTTCCTAAGCATCACAGAAGAAATGAAAATACAACATACGCTTTTGCCATCCGCATTCGCCACAGTGTCAAGTTATGCACCGTTAGGTTATTTAACTAACGACATAGCGGGGCGAGACTAGCGTGGGTGCAAAACATAAGCAACGTTTATTATATATCATATATATAATAATAAAGCATTCGTCTCAGCATATCAAGTGATCTCATCACAAAATATCAGCAGCAGAAGATAACATATGAAATATTGGATATACTAGGGGGTCCGTATTTTGTATTTAGCCAACAATAGAAAATACGGATTCCACGATCACGATGAATAGCCAAACCCACATCCCTAGACCCCAACGAGAGCGGTAAGTAACCCTACCAATTCTAGAGTTAGGAGACCCGGACTCGTCTCCTCGAGATGGTCTCCCACTGGAATCTAGAACCCGGTTACTTGTGCTCCCCGCCTTGGGTCTATCCTAATGCGGAAAAGTATATAATATATAACAATGGTGACATCATCCTCAACCCAGAAGTTCCCTAATAAAAGAATATATTACATACAATGAATTTTACATGAATGAAAATAAAAACTCTCATCTCACATAAAACCCCCGGCTATTCAAATCACAACGATCCAATATAACATATCACAACAGCACATAACATCACATGTCATCAACGTATATGCGTATCCCAATTGTCGTTGACATATAGCAACGAAACCGGCGATACACCACATATTACACTTACGGTCCCAGAAAAGAAAATGTCAAACTACAACATTTGGAATCCACAATCACCTTAGACATCATAAACCCGAAATATCACATACTTCGCATTTCATGCCTAACAATATGAATTCCAAATATTGTATCACATTTCACAAATAGTTAGACAATGTTAAACATTCCGATCAAATCAACAAACACCCAAAATATCCCAAAAAGCTCAACACTTGAGCGTAGTTTAAAAGTATCCATCACATGCCACAGTACCTATGGACCAAGCGTAGAAGGGTCAACCCTTGCCTTACCTATGGCGCCGTGGAACTACCGCAAACCCTAGTGTTTAGAGACAGTTCTTACGGTCACAGAATCGAGTTAGGGTTTCGCTTTTCTAGAGGGTCCATAGAATCACTTGCACGATATTTGAATGTTTCTAACTTGGAAAAAATCAAACTCTTGAATAAATTTCCAGCGAGGGTTAAAGTGGCTATCTGATATCCGTTCAAACTTTTTAACACCGTCTTAATAATCCAAAATACTGTTAGATTTACGATTACGAATACCTCCGAGTTGCCTTTCCAGAAAGTTAAGATCACATGAAAATTTAGCAAAAACTAGCAACACCTGAAACACCAAAATCCAGAAACTGGAACACACTACAAAACTCAACCCCTGACTCCACCCAAAAACCGAGCAGGCCGGTTTTTCTTTCTCTGTGGCCGGCCAAAATCCGGTGGGGGGTTGAATTTTGTACTGTGTTCATGTTATATCACATACAACATTCTGCAGTTGGTAAAAAAAAAATCTAGAGACCAAATAAAATTCGACAGAAACTAGGTCAAGGCGTATCAAGTTTCGGAGTTGTTTCGGTTTCGTAACCCTACACAATCCGTCTAAATCTCTAGCTTGGCTCTGATACCACTATTGGGTTACTTAGCACAAAAGCAAGGTTTCGGGGGGCATCGTCCATGCCATTTTCAAATTTTTGCTATGCTAGTTAACCCTAACCATAGAATCTTAACAAAAGATTTAGACAAAACAATATGTAAACAAGTTTACAATTAAGTGAATGCGGAATACAACCTTTGTAGACCGGTCCTTCACTTCATATGCTCCAAGTAGTGGTCCCTTCGCTGCGATCAATGAACTACGGACTCTTGAGAGGCTCCATAAGGTAAATGATGCATGCTTGCTAGAAGTCTTCAAAATCCAAGATGATCTACTTTTAGGAGACACAAAACCCAAGCTACATCTTCACTAATTAGGGATTAGTGAATCTAACACCCTAAACTATATGGCTAGTATAGACGAGGATGATGAAGTAGGAATTTTGCTCGCTTTAGAATTCTTTTTCTCACTATTTTCCCTCACTTTATCAAAAGCTAGAGAGCTCTCATTTGAGCTTGAGGAAGAAGATGAAGTGATGAAAATGAATGTGGGAGTGAGGTTAGAAATGCAACCATGGTGAGTATATGTCATGGATAACTCTTGTAGAGAATAAACCATGGTAAGATATAATAGCTAGGTTAATAAATATCTAAAGAAAAACACAAATGGTGGACTAAGTCAATGGTTATCCAAAGCTAGCAACCATGACAAATTCCATTCATTTTTTATTTTCTTAAATAAATAAAAACCTTATTATTATCTTTTATATGGTGTAAGTCTCATACACCCATGTTGCATATATAACCTAGCGTGTCACAATAATATATATCACATATATATTATTTATGTAACAAAAGAAAACAATACAATAAACAAATATCACATATATGTTAAATGTATCAAAAGTGAGAAATAGAAATACTTTAGTGAGCATATATTAGTTAATGTAATTTAATATATCAAATATATTATTATATATTAAATCATTAAATCAACACTTGATTTAATAATCCGGCTATATCACATATAACCGGCTAATATAAAATGTATCATTTCATCGAATCAACACTTGATCCGACGATCCGGCTATATCACATATAACCGGCTGATATCACATATCCCGAGAATAGAATACAGTATCACATACACGTATTAATCTCGGTCCCGCACATATCACATATGTGCTCCTACTCCATTTCGCCTGAGCCAGGAAACCTCTGTGTAGGACTCTAAAGACTCCTCAATACGCCGGCAGTGGGTGGTGATTATAACAGTCACCCACAAGCCGTCAGCGGTCAGCTAAACGTAACTGCCACCCGGGTATTGAGCGATTAGAAGATCAACAAGAAAGCCTACCTATACTCCAGTAAAGCCTGTCGGTAACACTACCGTACTGTCCGATCTCTTCGTCTGATATGTCGCATACCAGTCTAGGGGTGGTAAACGTCCGACCCCAGTAACCGATAAGTCGTGTCGATGTAAGGCTCATAATGGGTCGAGAAACTACTGATAACACTTACTAGTAGATCTCCATATCAGCCCTAGCCAGAGACTTCCAGTTATAGCCAATCGAGCACAGCGCAACATCAACCCCCAATACCGGGAGAGACGAAACACCTCCTATCTCTCATTGCCTCCATATGATTCGGGACTGTACCCAAAAGCCACCGTTTTGCACGTTCTCTCGAACATGGTATGGTGGAAATCAAAGAACAGTAGGAATCACACAAGACTCTATGACGATCTCGGGTCTACAGACTACCCTGTACCAGTTTCACCAGAGAACTGCTATCTGACGATAGGTATAATACCAACTAGGAGTTCTCGGCGAGTCCATTCAGTGTACTCAGTCTCCACTGAGCACCCGTAAACCATCTTTTATGTCAAACACCAATGGATGTGGGATCATCCATCACCCATCATATGAGTCAAGAAGCGTATACGCTAGTCTACTCTGAAATATCGATGCACTGTAACGTTTTGAAAATCGTTTCGGTGAAATTTCGAAAAAATCGGTAAAATAAGGGGGTTTTCTGTAAAAATTCAAAATACAAATATCTTATTATAAAAATTAAATATACATATTCTAGCTATGTAATTGCTATTATTTGGTGTTTAATGAGCCGCTGGTGAAATTTCAAATTTTCTGAAAAAAATATTATTTTATTATTATTTAAGCCGTCACTAATACATTTAATTAGGGAAAATTACAAATTGGAATGAGTTGAAACAAATTTTGTGCATCATAAAACATTAAATAAAATTTTATCATGTGGTTTTTGGAACGAAATCATTTGCCAAAACGGTTTAGAAATTATTGAAGAAAAAAGGCTTTTTTTTTGCGTAAATGGATGTTTGGGGTATTGTATTTATCATTTTTCATACCCCCACACCCGTACCCACACCCACACACCCCCATTCACTTATCCCTTTGAAGAATTCAGCAGCCCCCACTTTTGTCCCCACTTGGATTTCAAAGAAAAGAAATGAAAGAAAAGAAAAGAAAATGGATAAATGAGTTGGACTTTTGACTTTGTGTTGACTTGGACTTCCTTACTTGTTACTTTCTCCACCTCACTCTCTCTCCTCCCTCACCCAACCCCCCACACATCTGGCCGAAACCAGCAAACCCCCCCCCCCAACGGCCCATTTTTCCTCTTCTCCTCTCTTTGTTCCATCAAAGAAAATCAAAAGAAATATCCACTAAAAATCAAGCAAAAATCCAAATCAAAATCCGACTCCTACCCATTTTAGCTTAGCCCGTATAGCATGGATTTTGGTGACAAGGGAGCATTTTGGAGGGCTATGTGTGCTTGTGAGATCTTCAATTTGTTTGGGTAAATTCTAACCCTTTTGCTTAAATTGTTGTTAATTGCTTGTAGTTAGCTTAATTAAGTGTTAATTTGGTTTTATGTGGGTTCAATTGTATGATTAAGGAATTCTAGTTAGGGTTTTGTTTTGAAATTGGGTTGTGATCACTTGTGCATGGTTTGTGATGTGAGCTAACATCTTGAAAAATTGTTAAAATTTGTCTAGTTGCATATTACAAGTTGTTACTTGAAAAGTGTCCAAATTAAGCTTTTTGTGCAAACTAGGGTTTTATGAAATGCATTTATATGTGAGATTAAAAATATGGTTAGGGTTTTTATCATATTATTAACTTTATTAAGTGTAGTTTAACACTTTAGTTCATGGAAATCCAACCTAAATTGTAGTTTGCGCATTTTTTTGCTGAAATTGTTAAAAAAAAAGGGTATTTTGTAAACTAGAATATTAGGGTTTTTGGAATTTAATGAGATTAAATTCCGGAAATTGTTTCTATGACTTATTTAAGACATTTAATAAATATATTGGCCGCTACATTCATTTAAATATCCTGTTTTGTACAAAAACGGCGAATTGTGCTTGCTAGATTTTCGGAAAAGTGACTTTTTAAGTAAAGTTGGGGTTTTTGTGAGTTTTAACCTAGTTTATGTTAAAATTAGTGTTCGTGAATGTGCAAATGTGTGTGATTGGATTTTTCTCGATGGTTTGACGTTTGTACATCGACATCGAGGGTTGGTTTGACTATTCTTGCATGCGTAGGCGATCGGTTTGGACCTATGCGTGATACGCGTGCCGATTTGATTTTCGTATGCCGTTTCGATTTCGAATTTAGTTTTAATGCGATACGGTGCGTTATGATATGTAGGTACCCCATGTGGACTTCGAGACGACAAGCAAGCGCGTGGCGACGTCGGCACCGGCGAGCGAGGACCAGGTGAGTAGATTTATATCTACGGGGAGAAGTCGGGTGGATGGCGTATAGCACCCCCGCAGTCCGTGGTGGTGTATACGGATGCGTATACACACCAAAAATTATTATATGTTATTTGGGATTAATAACGATGATTAGGATGGATATTGGTGTGTTGGATTATTTTAGCGTTGCGAACCCTAGGGTAGTGTTGCACTACACATACACACATATATACTTGCATACATTCTTATTGATATGTGCTCTTGGGATTCTTTATAGTTATGTGTTCACATGGGTATGGGAATATGTGTTCACATACGGATTTGAGGATGATACTTGGGGTTGAGCTGAGTCGATGAGATTTGATTTGAGGCCGTGAGATCGGTGATATAGCAGGGTTCGTATTTGAGATACGACATGACGTTGTAGCGGGTCCTTGACGTAGAGTTTCACACACGTCCATGCAAACGTAGGCGGTATCAGTATGGTACTAGACGTAGATCAGTACCTCGATAATAATATTTGATAAAGAGGATACCAGGTGAATAGTATGATGAATGTGATATTGACCCGTACCCAGATTGGGATGCCGTACGACGGATTTACGTACGAGCTATATTGATGATTGATCCGCACTCTTGACTTGGGATGTCTGATTATAGATATGGTATCGAATATGATATTATTGAGGCGGGATCACCGACTAATATATATACAGGTATGTATATGTATCGACTCAGATGTTAGGCGATTTCCTTACCTGTAGTCCAGCTTGTTAGCTTAGCCCTTTAGTTTAGTTTAGTTGTTAGATTAGATTCGATTCTTACTTATTTCAAAGCTTACGAATCATGCGTATTTTAAAAGACAGGTCAAGTGATTCTACGGATATTTCAAAAACGTATCTTTTCTTAAAAACACCGTAGCCCTTATTTTCAAAACCCCATGATTCGTGTTATTTTAAAAGGCATCATTTGTAGGACTTATATTAGATTAGTGCAGATTAGTTATAGTTGCGTCTAGTATTTAGCTTCCGCTCATTTTGGTTGCTCGCTCCGCATCGCATACTTACATTGTTATTTCATATTGTCTTGTTGACATTATGCTGTTAGAACACCAGCACCATTACCGATGATGCGTATGTACCACATACACTTACTTGCCGGCTCACACACATCTTCATCGGTAATTTCCATGACACGAACACTTTAGAAAATACGGTTTCATTTGACATAGGTTGTTAGCTAATAGTTTAGACATGATATTAGTGTACTTGCCTTATATGCTAGTTAGACATTGTAGTTATTGCCTACTACTTCATGCATGTTATTATTTACTGTTGTGTCGCATTCATGAATTCTGATGCCTATATTCACTGTTTACATGCTATAGATGACTTGGATTCGGATTTCATGAGATTTCTTGGATTTGGAGGAAAACCGCAAAAACATAAATAAACCTTTTCTCTCTTTTAAAATAAAAAGTGCGGTTTTCCCATGATGTATGAGTCGTCCACCATGAGTTTGCTGATGGATTTCGAGACCCGATTCGAGTAGTGGAGGAACCGTTTCGGGTACATGGTGGGCCCGGTATGGTACCCCGGGGCAAGAGGAATGTGGTGTTGACGTTGAGCCTGGCTGGGGAGCACTACCTACCGGTGATATTACCCGACGCGTCGGATATCCGGAGGATACCGTCGTGGTCTTGAGATGGATGGTAGGGGCCTGTCTGGACTGACGGCGTCCTAGATATTGAGATTGAGACATTGAGATTTCGAGACATTGAGATTTATGTTTTGTGTCGATGCTAGACACTGTTGATACTGATTTCATTTATGATACCTCAGTTTAAAAATACAAAGGAAATCTCACTAAGTTATGAAAACAGTTCTTCATTTACATGTATTCTATTTTCATGCATTCATACCTCATTCATATGATATATTGCTACCTGAGGCACTGACACGGACACATGAGATTACACTCGGGTTAGATATTTACCCTAGCCCTGTTATAGGCTACGTGTTATTCATATATTTGAGGACATATCATGATCATTGACCTAGGTTGCGTTATTTATGCGATTTCTGTGCGTAGATATTTTTCTATTCACGAGTTGGCAACTCACCCCGTTGTGCCCCAGTTTCTTGCAGGTTTGCCGTACAGGTTTCGTTACAGCTTTGCGGGCTCAGTTTCATTCGGGTGAGTTGCTAGTAGGTGGGTTTTTCTTGTATCGTACCCATCATATTACCTTGTATAATATTATTCCGTTGTATCTAGTAAATTCCATCAACCAAACATGTATTTATTGAGATAGAGACCAGTGTTGTTTATTCTTTCGACCTTAGAGTCGCTCGTTATATTTCTGGTGGTTTTGAGTTTCCTTTTGCGTTTTGATCCTCGCCGTTGGCGTTGTATATTATATTGCTTGTGTGGTTGTGACCATCGATTGACGAAGAGCTAGCTCCCGTTTGGGGATGCCTTTTTATTGATTTCGTATACTATTCATGTTGTATCCCGTTTGGGAGCTAGTATTTACAAAGGAGACTCTGCCGAAATTTTCAGTAAATTTTGATGTTCTTAAAAACCGCATAATTCGGCTTATGCTATTAAAACTACTTGTTTTAAATTGGTTTTCCTTCACTCTACTTTTTTCTTGGTTTGGATTTCTGGGTTTTCGGTTTACTTAGATTACGTACGCCTCGAGACGTTTCGTAGTTTAAGTGTCGGTCATGTTCCGTACTTTCGGGACGTGTCAAAGTTGGTATCAGAGTGTTAGGTTTTAACCTTCGGAGCGTAAGATGACCCTTGGTTGATGGAATAGGTGACTAAAGTAGAGTGACGTACCGTTGATATGTTCCGCGGCATATTTACGACACGCCACTCCACTTATGAAGCCTTAGGATGTACATTTCCTTGTTCAGTATTATATTCCTTCCTGATCTAGCCTCATCGGTACCAGTTTGGTTTTGCTGCTACGGTTACGGCAGGGAGAGCTACGGCTAGAGTTGCGGTCAGCATGAGCTCGTTACGAACGAGGACTGGCCATGGCGTTATTCGGGCGACACACGATTGTAGAGATGTGTCTTTTGGATTGTGTTTTTGCACCGAGCGTTGGATGGATCGCTGTATGAGGTTACTCGGAGGTGCTGATCGACACTAGAGAATTGAGCCAATGATGGAGGCTAGCCAGATTTTGATGACCGTTGGTGTGTTTCTTACTCCAGATGATTGAGGCACGGTTCAGCATGCAGACGAGTAAGCCAGTTATTGCTGCGAACGACGGGATATCACCCCAGATGTTGGAGCTATTGCAGTATAAGTTGTACTAAGAGATGATAGAAGGTCGCTAGTCACCCGATGATGAATGACTAGGACAGGTGGTTCGTTCGCTTATCCCGATGCGAGGTCATCAGATAGATTGATTCCAGCTAGAGACGACTTCACGCAGAGATGTGAGGGTCGACAGAGACGATCGAATGTCGGAAACCTATTATTCCAAGTTTAAAGTAGTCGGAAAGACATGCAGGCAATTCTATGGTCCCTCTAGAAGAATGAAACCCTAACTCGACTTAATGACCGTGTGAAAGCCTTTGAACCTTCGGGTTTGCGGCAGTTCTACGGCGCCATTAGTGAGGCTTGGGTTTGCCCTTCTACGGCTGGACCACCGATGCTGTGGTATGTACTCGATACTATTAAACTGTACCCAAGATGTTGAGCCCTTGGGGGATTATGAGGTTTTGACAATCGATTGGATGGTTCGACTTGATTCGGATGCTAGGTGGTGAGATGCATTTCTTGGGAGACTCCCGATACGAGGATAGCTGTTGGAGCTCCGTCCATGCAGCCGCGACAAGACGAGTCCAAAGCAGACGACATTAGAGAAAGTGGAGTAAGAGGTTCGCACCAGATCTAGATGAGATGACGTTCCACTCCGCCGATATCAGAGAGGTGATGCGCATGCCGAGGCATGGTACTTGGACTTACCTTCCAGAAGGAGTCGCGATGAGTATGCAGTCGTTCCAGAGCAAGATGCAGATATAGGAAAGGACAATGACTTCCGGACAGTTGGCAGAGACGAGACATGGAAGAGACCGTGAGCAGGATTCCTTTCAGGACACTGCTGCAATGATACTTGCACCCAGGATCAGATGTGTCACGTACATTCAGAGAACCAGAGGCCGACGCCATTGATATGCTGTCTTACGAGTGGTCGCGATGATTGACCGGGAGATGACAAGAGATGTGCTAGAACGGGATCATCCCCGTTAGCACCCCTGACAGGGCCGATGAGCCAATGGACCGAGAGATTGGTAATTCACAGTGAAGACCTTGACCCAGGAGTGGTCATTGTTATGCACACCAGCAGGCCAGAGTTCATGATCATCGACGAGACGTCCCACTAGTGACCGCGACTGTTGGCCCGAGATTCTTAGAGGATGCGCTTGAGCGGTACTATTCCGCCATTATTGATTTCGATGTTTTGGGTGATTTATTCGCATGATTTGATTTTGATGATTGATGATTTACGATCTTTGCACAGTGTTGCACTTGATATCGTTTTCGTGCTTTGGTTTCACATGTTTGTGATTTTACGGTTTTAGACATTTGAGTTGATTTCATGCGTATGCACGCACACGAATTGGTTCCTGCACTCTGTATAGTTATTATATGCTTGCAGTGTGCACTGGACTTCGATTTCGATTGTGATACTCGATATTTGTTTTGTGCACCTTGTGCACCTGATTGATTTTGCGCACGTTCGGCGCTTGATATTGGATTTCATGATTTCGTGCACGATGGATGCACCTGATTTGGATTTTCGCGCATGTTGAGCGCATGTCTTGAGATGCGATTTTGGTGCACACCAGATGCACTAAATCGAGATTTTTCGTGCATGTCAGATGCACCTGATTTGCTGTCAGGCACACATGTTGCCTACGACAGATGTTTCGTGCACACCCGATGCACTTAGATGTTGTTTCTATGCGCATGTATGGCACATTCATGGATTTTAATTTCCGTGCACACCAGATGCACGTAGCATTCATGTGCATATTTTGGGGATTGATTTCGTATAGAGCAGTATGTTTTTATGATATTGCTATGTATTTTCGTACTGAGCAGGACTAGTCGGAGGACAGTACCTGAATATATTTTGCATGCATTGATAGTTATTGAAGGGATTTCCAAAAAGCGAACTATAGCCTCAGTATTTACCTACGTGTCTGATATGACACGAAATGTTTAAAACAAGGAGACCCTTCTAAATTGTTTCCAAAACGGCGGAACGTACATTTCAAACAAAGGTATATATGTATATAGTTATTTTCTTATGATAGACGTCTGCCACTGTGCAGTGTTATATGCGTTGCACAGCGACTTAAAGAGATTTGGCACGCATTTCCTTCAGATACTTACAGATATAGATTCGATGTTATATGTATATTTTCGAGTTATATCATATTGGTTTGATTTAGATTTGGCATTGATGTCTTCTCCACGACTCCGATGATTACGGGATGCTTGACGGAGTTTTGATTTGAGTTATATACTCATTTTTCAAGCGCATGCGCTGCGCTACGAATTGTTTTAGGTATTTACAATTTCGGAGCCCCGACGACTTGATGGTTTTTCTTAGATGTTTTAGTATTTGGGGGAGTTTGAATTTAAATTCGGGGACCGAATTTCCTTAAGGGGGGAAGATTGTAACGTTTTGAAAATCATTTCGGTGAAATTTCGAAAAAATCGGTAAAATAAGGGGGTTTTCTGTAAAAATTCAAAATACAAATATCTTATTATAAAAATTAAATATACATATTCTAGCTATGTAATTGCTATTATTTGGTGTTTATTGAGCCGCTGGTGAAATTTCAAATTTTCTGAAAAAAATATTATTTTATTATTATTTAAGCCGTCACTAATACATTTAATTAGGGAAAATTACAAATTGGAATGAGTTGAAACAAATTTTGTGCATCATAAAACATTAAATAAAATTTTATCATGTGGTTTTTGGAACGAAATCATTTGCCAAAACGGTTTAGAAATTATTGAAGAAAAAAGGCATTTTTTAGCGTAAATGGATGTTTGGGGTATTGTATTTATCATTTTTCATCCCCCCCCACCCGTACCCACACCCACACACCCCCATTCACTTATCCCCTTGAAGAATTCAGCAGCCTCCACTTTTGTCCCCACTTGGATTTCAAAGAAAAGAAATGAAAGAAAAGAAAAGAAAATGGATAAATGAGTTGGACTTTTGACTTTGTGTTGACTTGGACTTCCTTACTTGTTACTTTCTCCACCTCACTCTCTCTCCTCCCTCACCCAACCCCCCACACATCTGGCCAAAACCAGCAACCCCCCCAACAGCCCATTTTTCTTCTTCTCCTCTCTTTGTTCCATCAAAGAAAATCCAAAGAAAAATCCACTAAAAATCAAGCAAAAATCCAAATCAAAATCCGACTCCTACCCATTTTAGCTTAGCCCGTATAGCATGGATTTTGGTGACAAGGGAGCATTTTGGAAGGCTATGTGTGCTTGTGGGATCTTCAATTTGTTTGGGTAAATTCTAACCCTTTTGCTTAAATTGTTGTTAATTGCTTGTAGTTAGCTTAATTAAGTGTTAATTTGGTTTTATGTGGGTTCAATTGTATGATTAAGGAATTCTAGTTTGGGTTTTGTTTTGAAATTGGGTTGTGATCACTTGTGCATGGTTTGTGATGTGAGCTAACATCTTGAAAAATTGTTAAAATTTATCTAGTTGCATATTACAAGTTGTTACTTGAAAAGTGTCCAAATTAAGCTTTTTTGTGCAAACTAGGGTTTTATGAAATGCATTTATATGTGAGATTAAAAATATGGTTAGGGTTTTTATCATATTATTAACTTTATTAAGTGTAGTTTAACACTTTAGTTCATGGAAATCCAACCTAAATTGTAGTTTGCGCATTTTTTTGCTGAAATTGTTAAAAAAAAGGGTATTTTGTAAACTAGAATATTAGGGTTTTTGGAATTTAATGAGATTAAATTCCGGAAATTGTTTCTATGACTTATTTAAGATATTTAATAAATATTTTGGCCGCTACATTCATTTAAACATCCTGTTTTGTACAAAAACGGCGAATTGTGCTTGCTAGATTTTCGGAAAAGTGACTTTTTAAGTAAAGTTGGGGTTTTTGTGAGTTTTAACCTAGTTTATATTAAAATTAGTGTTCGTGAATGTGAAAATGAGTGTGATTGGATTTTTCTCGATGGTTTGACGTTTGTACATCGACATCGAGGGTTGGTTTGACTATTCTTGCATGCGTAGGCGATAGGTTTGGACCTATGCGTGATACGCGTGCCGATTTGATTTTCGTATGCCGTTTCGATTTCGAATTTAGTTTTAATACGATACGGTGCGTTATGATATGTAGGTACCCCATGTGGACTTCGAGACGACAAGCAAGCGTGTGGCGACGTCGGCACCGGCGAGCGAGGACCAGGTGAGTAGATTTATATCTATGGGGAGAAGTCGGGTGGATGGCGTATAGCACCCCCGCAGTCCGTGGTGGTGTATACGGATGCGTATACACACCAAAAATTATTATATGTTATTTGGGATTAATAACGATGCTTAGGATGGATATTGGTGTGTTGGATTATTTTAGCGTTGCGAACCCTAGGGTAGTGTTGCACTACACATACACACATACATACTTGCATACATTCCTATTGATATGTGCTCTTGGGATTCTTTATAGTTATGTGTTCACATGGGTATGGGACTATGTGTTCACATACGGATTTGAGGATGATACTTGGGGTTGAGCTGAGTCGATGAGATTTGATTTGAGGCCGTGAGATCGGTGATATAGCAGGGTTCGTATTTGAGATACGACATGACGTTGTAGCGGGTCCTTGACGTAGTGTTTCACACACGTCCATGCATACGTAGGCGGTATCAGTATGGTACTAGACATAGATCAGTACCCCGATCATAATATTTGATAAAGAGGATACCAGGTGAATAGTATGATGAATGTGATATTGACCCGTACCCAGATTGGAATGCCGTACGACGGATTTACGTACGAGCTATATTGATGATTGATCCGCACTCTTGACTTGGGATGTCTGATTATAGATATGGTATCGAATATGATATTATTGAGGCTGGATCACCGACTAATATATATACAGGTATGTATATGTATCGACTCAGATGTTAGGCGATTTCCTTACCTGTAGTCCAGCTTGTTAGCTTAGCCCTTTAGTTTAGTTTAGTTGTTAGATTAGATTCGATTCTTACCTATTTCAAAGCTTACGAATCATGCGTATTTTAAAAGACAGGTCAAGGGATTCTACGGATATTTCAAAAACGTATCTTTTCTTAAAAACACCGTAGCCCCTATTTTCAAAACCCCATGATTCGTGTTATTTCAAAAGGCATCATTTGTAGGACTTATATTAGATTAGTGCAGATTAGTTATAGTTGCGTCTAGTATTTAGCTTCCGCTCATTTTGGTTGCTCGCTCCGCATCGCATACTTACATTGGTATTTCATATTGCCTTGTTGACATTATGCTGTTAGGACACCAGCACCATTACCGATGATGCGTATGTACCACATACACTTACTTGCCGGCTCACACACATCTTCATCAGTAATTGCCATGTCACGAACACTTTAGAAAATACTGTTTCATTTGACATAGGTTGTTAGCTAATAGTTTAGACATGATATTAGTGTACTTGCCTTATATGCTAGTTAGACATTGTAGTTATTGCCTACTACTTCATGCATGTTATTATTTACTGTTGTGTCGCATTCATGAATTCTCATGCCAATATTCACTGTTTACATGCTATTGATGACTTGGATTCGGATTTCATGAGATTTCTTGGATTTGGAGGAAAACCGCAAAACATAAATAAACCTTTTCTCTCTTTTAAAATAAAAAGTGTGGTTTTCCCATGATGTATGAGTCGTCCACCATGAGTTTGCTGATGGATTTCGAGACCCGATTTGAGGAGTGGAGGAACCGTTTCGGGTACATGGTGGGCCCGGTATGGTACCCCGGGGCAAGAGGAATGTGGTGTTGACGTTGAGCCTGGCTGGGGAGCACTACCTACCGGTGATATTACCCGACGCGTCGGATATCCGGAGGATACCGTCTCGGTCTTGAGATGGATGGTAGGGGCTGGTCTGGACTGACGGCGCCCTAGATATTGAGATTGAGACATTGAGATTTCGAGACATTGAGATTTATGTTTTGTGTCGATGCTAGACACTGTTCATACTGATTTCATTTATGATACCTCAGTTTGAAAATACAAAGGAAATCTCACTAATTTATGAAAACAGTTCTTCATTTACATGTATTCTGTTTTCATGCATTCATTCCTCATTCATATGATATATTGCTACCTGAGGCACAGACACGGGCACATGAGATTACACTCGGGTTAGATATTTACCCTAGCCCTGTTATAGGCTACGTGTTATTCATATATTTGAGGACATATTATGATCATTGACCTAGGTTGCGTTATTTATGCGATTTCTGTGCGTAGATATTTTTCTATTCACGAGTTGGCAACTCACCCCGTTGTGCCCCAGTTTCTTGCAGGTTTGCCGTACAGGTTTCGTTACGGCTTTGCGGGCTCAGTTTCATTCGGGTGACTTGCTAGTAGGTGGGTTTTTCTTGTATCGTACCCATCATATTACCTTGTATAATATTATTCCGTTGTATATAGTAAATTCCATCAACCAAACATGTATTTATTGAGATAGAGACCAGTGTTGTTTATTCTTTCGACCTTAGAGTCGCTCGTTATATTTCGGGTGGTTTTGATTTTCCTTTTGCGTTTTGATCCTCGCCGTTGGCGTTGTATATTATATTACTTGTGTGGTTGTGACCGTCGATTGAAGAAGAGCTAGCTCCCGCTTGGGGATGCCTTTTTATTGATTTCGTATACTATTCATGTTGTATCCCGTTTGGGAGCCAGTATTTACAAAGGAGACTCTGCCGAAATTTTCAGTAAATTTTGATGTTCTTAAAAACCGCATAATTCGTCTTATACTATTAAAACTACTTGTTTTAAATTGGTTTTCCTTCACTCTACTTTTTTTCTTGGTTTGGATTTCTGGGTTTTCGGTTTACTTAGATTACGTACGCCACGAGACGTTTCGTAGTTTAAGTGCCGGTCATGTTCCGTACTTTCGGGACGTGACATGCCCTGTCTCGATACACCCTCGACTAGGAACAATTATAGGATGTACTTGTGGACTACCCTGGCCCTACTTGTATGATCTCCATCATGGTCTTTGTAATCAAGAAAGCATCCTAAGGGCTTCGTCAACATGTGAGAGCAAGACAGTATCACAAGGCAAGTCAACATGTTAGGACAAAGAGCAACCAGATAGCATACTATCATGTCGAGCAAGAAAGTCCTCTCTATATATGTCCAAGCATCCACTATAATATACATCATATGTACAATAATGGCCTCTAGGGCATACACATAACTAACACTTTGGGTATCCCACAAACCTATACAGTACTCAGCGTGCCTCGAGCTTGTCCGCATACTGCTTTTCAACAAAATCTGGACATCCCTATATCTTCAGATACTGAAGATAGGGTTTCTTCCCACTCCACATCTGATATGGTGTGGTAGGCACAGTCTTAGTAGGAACCGTATTCAAATTATATGCAGTTTATTCTTGTGCATACCTTCAGAATGATCGCGACAACTCAGCGTTACTCATTATGGAATGAACAATATCCAATAGGGTTCTGTTCCGCCTTTCCTATACACCGTTGTGTTGTGCTGTGTATGGAGGAGTAAGCTGAGAGAGAATTTCATTCTCTTTTAAGTAATCCAGGAACTCGGCAACTTAAGTATTCACCACGTCGATCAGATCTCAGTGTCTTGATACTTTTCCCTGTTTGTTTTTCCATATCATTCTTATATTCCCAGAATTTTTCAAAGGGTCTCGGATTTATGCTTCATCAAGAAGACATGTCCTAACCTAGAGAAATTCTCCGTAAAAGTAATGAGATAGGAATAACCACTTCGTGCATCTGTAGCTACTGGACTACACACGTCGCTGTGTATGAGTCCCAAGAGCTCGCTTGCTCTTACTCCGTGTCCAGTGAACGGAGTCTTAGTCACCTTTCCTATGAGACAAGAATGACAAGTTGCATAAGATTGATATTCGAACAGATCTAAATATCTCTCTCTATGTAACTTCAAAAACCGTGTTTCATTGATGTGACCCTGTCTACAATGCCATAAGAAAGTTTTATTTACTTATGGAGACTTTCTTTTAAGTGTGTTCTGGACGTTGAAAACCTGAGCTTAATTCAATATATATTGTCCTCTAGTTTACCTGACCGAATCAAACTTTGATTTAGGTGGATGTGAACCACATCGCTTACAAACTACACTTGGTACACACAAACATTTACGTAGAATCAATATCTGCCCACTTGTCAATTCTAGGTGATATAGCCTACGGATACGGCGTCCACGCTCATTCCATTAGCATCCTTGAGAGTCATATTACCTGCCCTGATAACTCTACGGTTTCTCAAAGCCTGTAATGAATTACAGATATGAGATCCTGATCCGTTAACTTGTACCCAGGAAGTAGAGTTAATTGACAGACTGTTTCCAATCATTAACACACCCGAAGCCGAAGCCACAACATGCTTCGGATCGTGGATTCTGGCTTTCCAAGCCCTGCATCCCTTCTGCCAATGCCCTTTCCCATAACAATAGGAACATCCCTCCCTCCCTACAGTTTACCCCAAAACTTTTGCCCTTCCCTGTCCCTCTACCTTATCGACACCGTCTATCGGCTTTATGGTAGTCTTCTTCTTCTCACCCTTGGCATCCGCCTTATATCCAGAAGAGGAAGATTCCCCAATAAGAAGAGCGGGTTTCTCCCTGGATTCCTTCAGGATGCCCTCAACTGGAAGTATAACTTTCTTCCCATAGGCGTAAGTAGGATGTAGGGACTATAGAATCAATTTAGTACATGAATCGTTTCTCCAACGTGGTCTCCAGGTCCGTGCGCTATTTGATATAGCTAATCATTTGTAGGGACGTGATCCCCTACAGATGACCCGACAGATGACCTAGCTTGAAGCAATTCCTTCGAGGTCTCACATCTTGCGATATGAGATTGCTCTCCTTAAAAAACTTTGTTATGGAGGAAGATAGAAACTAAGTCCATCTTCTCGTGTTGCCTCTGGTATATACCATCAACTGAGGTCAACACGAGGCACTTGGCATTCACACAGTCTTTTTCCCTTGTCTTACGGATATCCACATCTGTGACGGTGGAAACTGTACCTGGGATGGCGGGGGCTTGTGTAGTAATGATGTGGTCCAGCTTGTCATAGGTAATGGACATCTGGACAAACCTTTGCCAGTCAATATAGTATAATTCAGTCATTTTATTATCTATCTATCCCAAGGAGTAATCCTAGAATCCCGTCAGTTTTCTGGATTTGGAGAAGTGCCGATTTTCAAGAACGGGAATCTTATGATATGTTGGGAATTTTTTATGATAATCATCCGCGCCTTAAACGTATCTTGATGCCTGAAAGTTGGATAGGCTGGCCCTTACGTAAGGACTATATTACCCCCAATTTTTATGAAATACAAGATGCTCATTGAATGATAAGAAACTAATGTTCACTTATACGACATGACTCCATATTTTATTCAAGTCAAGGAATATTTTTCGTTTCGTGTGTATCTTACAGGTGGGTTTAAAAAACCCCGCGAATTAACTTGGGTTACAGGTGTGGTTCTGGCTGTATTGACTGCATCTTTTGGTGTAACTGGTTATTCCTTACCTCGGGACCAAATTGGTTATTGGGCAGTAAAAATCGTAACAGGCGTACCTGAAGCTATTCCTGTAATAGGATCGCCTTTGGTAGAGTTATTACGTGGAAGTGCTAGTGTGGGCCAATCCACCTTGACCCGTTTACCTAATATGGTCACTTGGTCGCTGCAATTAGGAGAGAGAAAAGAATACACTCAGCATGATGCTCTTGCAAGTTTAGATTGGTTTTTAATTTATCTAAACAGGATGGCTCACACTATTTCACAAACCCTTCCTCAATCCATAAAAGAAGAATTAGTCAGGATTGATCTCGCCGTACAATACTTGCTTAACCGTTCGGCCAGGCTAGTGTTGGTACTTCGAGGGAGGTTTTCCAACGCTTTCGCGAAGTTCCTTAATTACAAAACCTCTTTTCCCTTGAGGCGTAGCCCCGCTAACACTGTTCTAGACACCTACTTGGTTTATAGCATTAATCGTTAAGTGAAGAATCTCCCGAGGAGTAGCGGATACTACAGTAGGATCGGGATCCAAATATCATTTTATGATAATCCTGAAGGAATTCTACCAACATTATCACACTCCAAATGGTACGCAGCACTAGCAAGTTTTAGTTTCTTTAGAAACTCCCGATGTGGATTTTTGCCCTAGGCTCTTATGACCTTGACGAAGGCCAACATACCATAAGTCACATGTCAAGTTCTACTCGTCATTGTCCAGGTTAATTTGAACCCACCGGCACATACCATTGACGAAGGACAAATTAGTAGTATGACTGTCCCAAACCAACGCATCTATCTATGCTACAGATGAATATCCAGCAGCTACCAAATACTATGCTTTGGCGAAGGTCAAAATACATAGCTTGAATACTACTGACTTTTCATATGAAATGACGGAGGGCTATGGATTGTTTTGGCGAAACCATGAACGTAGTGAACTTGATATAATCAAAGAAACCTGATAGCTTTTAAAAGGAGTTTTTATGCTCCGCATTTAAAAGTCTCCTATTTTCAAATAACTGAGTAGATTTTAAAATTTGTTCCAACGATTCAGCTTTGGTTTGTTTGCTTTGCATTAATGTAATGTAGTCCCATCAATTAAACTACCATTGCAGAAAAAAACGAAAATACAACGTACGCTTATGCTATCCGCACTCACCACGGGGCCCCGTCATCACCCATTAGGTTACTTAACTAACGACAGAGCGGGGGCTAGACTAGCGCGGATGCAAAACATAAGCAACGTCTATTATATAATACATATATAATAATATCCATTCGTCAGACGCAATGACAGACATTCCAGATCACAGATGAGCACATTGGATATACTAGGAATTCCGCATTTCGTTTGAGCCTGTAACAAAAGACGGATTCCACGGTCATGATGAATAGCCAAACCCCACCCCAGACCCAACGGGTGAGGCAAACTACCCGCCAAATACACGAAGTGATGCAACCTCCCTAAAAAAAATGAGTAGGCCACTCGGAACTTCAAAGCACCCGGTAGTTTGTGCACCCCACCTTGGGTCTATCCTAGGAGAAAAAACAGTAAAAGAAATAATAAAACAGTGGCTACAATCTCAACTCAGATGTGCCCCGCAAAAATAATATTACTTCACTTTAAAAATTTATACATCGAATGAAAGAATGAAAACTCTCATCTGACATCCCCAGCTATTCATCCACGACGATCGAACAAGTTCATATACACAAACCATCACAACAACATTAAAGATATGTGCAACCCCGACAAATCGACGTATAGCAATTAGTCGACGTTTCCAAACACATATATTCATCCCAAAGCTTGTAAAGTAACTACGACATTAGAATTCCGCACGCAATTAGCAAACTTAAACAATATTCAAAGACTCGAAAATCCAGTGTGCTAAAGTTCCAAATCTGAAAGTTTTGAGCCAATCTGGGAGTCTAAACGAATTCGAAACCCGTCTGAATCTTGCAGAGGCGAAGACACATGATGATTCGTCGAATGGGGGGACTCGGGTGGGTTACCCACCCCTAAGGGCCACCATGAGGTGGCCCCCAAAGGAGGGCAGACCTAAGAGCACCTGTTTTTGGTGCTTTCGGGTCACCAGCCCCCAAGGCCACTAAGTGGTGGTCTTTGGGGGTGGTCTCGGCCGTTGGTCCCCCCCAGTGTGTCCCTGGGGTACGCACGCTTCACCCCGCGGCTTCTCAGTTCAAACTATGAGCCCGTGGGGTGTGCAAACAACTCAAAACCTCACTTTTGAAAACTGTTTTTGTCGACAGTTTTTGCGTGACAAAAACGGCGGAATTGTAACATCGCTACAAGCTATCTAAGGTTTATGAGAGGCTCTGATACCACTGTAAGTCGATTTCGTGCACCCCACGTGTTTGCGGTGAGGCAGAATTTGCAAAAAAAAATTTTACTAGCTTCACAACACCGACTAGAACAAGGGATCGTTCATAAACTTAAGCTAGCAAACTGCTAGAGGTTTAACTACCCAGATACGAAGTTTACCTCATGATACATGTCCTTCGGGTCTTCATCGCTGTCCTCCTCGTCTACGTAGGCTCCAAGGATCGATTCGGATCGTAGCAACCTCCACGGCCACCCCAAGTCAAAGACGATCCACCCGAGAGTCTATAGTCCGAGCTCCGCCTCAAAACCGAGGTAACTAGGGCAACAAGCTTGCTAGACATGATGTCCTAGGTGATGTAGAGTATGAAGATGGGTTTATTTGTCTCTTGAAACCCTAATTTACTCAACTCAAGAGACCTTAAGGGTTTGTAGTGAGGAAGAAGAAGAGAGCTAGCATGAGAGCTCACTTGAGAAAAGAGAAAGTATTTTCATAAATGATAATTATCAATGAAAATTGAGATGGCTACCTTGACATGACCATTATTATGGCATCAAAATATCTGACAAAAATATCTAGGTCAAATATTCAACCCAAGTCAAGTGGTCAAGCCAAGTCAAATGTGTAGGGTTGCTAGGCACGCTCACAAGGTTCTACGAGGCATCAACCATGCCCGATTAAAATTTTAGCCGTGCCGAACAACCCAAAGCCGGATCTTTAAACTAGGGTTTAAGCGAAAACTAGCATGTTAAACTCTTTAACACTAAGTGAGAGGGATTACAACCTTTGTAGATCCGGTCCTTCACTTCTTAAGCTCCGTGTGGAGGTCCCTTCGCTGCGATCATCGTGTTCCGGACTCTCGAGAGGCTTCACGAAGAGAAAGATGCAGTCTTGCTTCCGATCTTTGATAACATAGATGATCTAACTTGAAGTTTCGTTAACACAAGCTATCACTCATGAAATGATGTGAACACCCTCATCTAAATGGCAAGGATATATGAGGATGATGAAGAAGGATTTTTTCTCTCATTTATAATCTTTTTCTCACTCACTTTCATCACAAAAGCAAAACTAGAAAGCTTTTTCAAGAAGGAACTCAAGGAAGAAGAAGAATGAATCCTTTTGTGATGAATAATGAATTATTGTTGTGGTTACAAATCTAACCAAGGGTTAAGTATGAAGGAGTTAACCCATGTAGAGAATTGACTAGAGTTAATGGTTTGGATTGGGTTAACAAAATATCTAGCTAAAAACAAAGTCAAAGCTTCATGAAGCTTCATGGAAGCTTCATGCAAAAGCTAACCCTAATCCAAACCTAACAAAGTTTAAACCCTAAACCATTGTTAAATTTGTAACCCTAATATGTTACAATATTATATATCACATATACAATATATTTTGTAACAATAGAAAATAATACAATTAACATATATCGCATATATATCAATGTATTATCCCGTGAGAAAATGAATCTTTTAGTGAGCTAATATTAGTTAATGTAATTTAATATATCATATATATTATTATACATTAAATTATCGAATCAACACTTGATCCGACAATCCGGCTATATCCTATATAACCGACTAATACTATGACCCGGCTATATCACATATACCCGGCCGATATCTCATATCGCGAGAATCCAATACGGTATCACATACCGCATTATCCTCGGTCCCGCATATATCACATATGTGCTCCTACTCCGTTTTGCCTGAGCCAAGAAACCTCTGTGTAGGACTCTAAAGAATCTTCAATACGCCGGCAGTAGGTGATGATCATATCAAACACCCACAAGCTGCCAGCGGTCAGCTAAACATAACAGCCACCCAGGTATTGAGCGCTCAGAAGATCAACAAGCAAGCCTGTACATTCTCCTGTGAATCCAATACGTAACACTCCCGTACAGTCCGGTCTTGTCGTCTGATATGTCGCATATCTCGCCTAGGGATGGTTAACGTTAGACCCAGTAGCTCGATAAGTCGTGTCGATATGAGTTCTATAACAGTTCGAGAAACTACTGATAACACTTACCAGTAAATATTAGGAATCCTGGACAGGGATTTCCGGTTATTGCCAATCGAACACAGCACAACATCAACTCCCTATACCGGGAGAGACGAATCCCCTCCTATCGCTCATTGCCTCCATGTGATTTGGGACTGTACCTAAAAGCCACCTTTTTGCACGCCCTCTTGGACGTGGTATGATGGAAATCAAAGCACAGTGGGAATCACAAAAGACTCTATGACGATCTCGGGTCAACAGACTACTCTGTACCAGTGTACCGGAGAACTGCCATCTAACGTGAGGTATAATACCATCTGGGAGTTCTCGGCGAGTCCGTCCAGTGTACCCAGTCTCCACTTAGCACCCGTACACCATCCATGATGTCAAACACCGATGGATATGGGATCATCCATCGCCCATCATACGGGTCAAGATGCGTATACGCTAGTCTACTCTAGTGTATCGATGCCCTGTCTCGATACACCCTCGACTAGGAACAGTTATAGGATGTACTCGTCGACTACCGTGGCCCCGCTAGTATGATCTCATCATAGTCCCAGTTGTCGAGTATATATCCTAAGGGCTTTATCAACATGTAACATAGAGACAATCAGAGTACATGTTAAGATAAAGTACAACCAAATAGCATACTATCATGTCGAGCAAGAAAGTCCTCCCTATATATGTCCTAGCATCCACTACAATATACATCGTATGTACAGTAATGGCCTCTAGGGCATACATATAACTAACAATCTCCCACTTGCACTAGGGCCATCTGTTGTGGTATCACATGTCCAACAGTTAGCTGTGGTTGAAGTATCTCATACTCAACCATCCCATAAAAGTCTCTACGGGGAAAAAGGCCTTTGTGAGTGGATCCGCGCTGTTGTCCTCTGTGTCTACTCTCCTAACCTCGATCTCCCTGGAGATCAACCATCTCCATGATCAGGTGATACTGCCTAAGTATTATATCAGGATTTCTGATTGGACGGGGGTTCCTTGGCTAAAGCCACAATTCCATTGTCATACAATGGTTAGAACGAAGTTCATCTCATGAACATATATATATCCAGACTGCCTCTTTTGTACCATCCTTGGTAACGATGTATCTTGCCTTTAATCGTCTAGTAAGTCACTGTATCTAGCTTGGAACTTTTTCAACATACCGTCCCTCCACTGAGGGTAAAGACAATGCCTGCGACTGACATTCAGTCGTCCTTATCACCGTGGAACCTTTCCAGTGATTCTCCCCAGGATCGATTGATACTATCTCACTACAACCAGTGAGTATCCTAACATCCAATTAGATCTATCTCATAGATCAAAAATCCAGGATTCAGGAGGTATCACTATGATCCTATATGGAGTATCCTTGTGATAAGCGGAGATTGACCGAGCGTAGCATAGGAAACACCTTCCCTATCAAGAGTATGTCATCCACGTACTCTACGAGGATCACCACCATACTCCCTACTACGTTTTTTTATATACAAGGTTCATCTACCATTTTGATGAAGTCAAACCCTTTACTACCACATCAAAACAGAAGTTCCAACTCCGCGATGCCTGTTTTATCACTTAAAATATCTTGCATACGTTTCCGCTGCTCCCACTGTCTATGAAGCCCTCTGGCTGTGTACTTATAGACGCTCTTTTCTAATACATCATTTAGAAAAGCAGTCATGACACCCAACCTCCAGATATCGTAGTCATGGTATGTAGCCGTGGCAAGTAGGATCAGGATGGACTTAAGCATAATTTTGAAAGTCTCAACTTTTCCATGTACACCAAGTAATCTTCTCAATATATACTTGCTCCTGATGGAGATTTAACCCTTCAGATAAAGCAACCAAAGTCCATACTTTGTTGGTGTATAAGGATTCCATCTCAGATCGATAAGCATCCAGCCATTCTTACAGAGTCCCACTCCTGATAGCCTGCTCGAAACTAGTTGGGTCATCATCTCATGATGCAATCCTCGCTCCCACTGTCATAGAGAAACTGAAGTATCTCTCAGGTAGGTGAGGAATCCTACTAGATCGGCGGAGAGGCTGAGGTTCGTTGGAAACTATTGAAACCTTTGGTTCTACCAAATCATCAGCTGCAGTTTGTATAGCTGGAACCTTTCCAGTTCTACATAACAGACATTGCCTTGAGATTGTCAGGATTTTGCTTTTAGACATAGTCCGGACAACCCCAAATCTTAACAAACTTAAGATATTGGCTCTTCCCTTTCCATACCACATATGAAGTGGTAGGCAACTGATTTGATTTGAACCCTATTCAATAGGTATGCAACTTCTTAAGTGCATAACTCCTAAAAGGAAATAGGAAACTCAGTAGTACTCATCATAGAGCACACCATATCACATAGGGTGCTATTGCTCCGCCCCGATATACCATCGTGCTATGGTGTATACGAAGGAGTAATGCTGAGAGAGAATCTCATTCTCCTTTAGAATAGTCCAGGAATTCCGTGCTCAAGTATTTTCCTCCTTGATCTCATCAAAGGACATAATACTTATACCCATTTTTGGTTCTCTACTTCTACCTTATATTCCGTGAATATCTCAAAAGTTTTGGACTTGTGTTTCAACAGGAACATATGTCTGAATCTTGAGAGATCATCAGAGAATGTAATGAAGTACAAAAAACCGGTCTTGGCATGTGTAGACAGGGGACTTTCATACATCAGCAAGTATCAATCCCAAGAGTTCACTAACTTTTTCTCTGTTTCCAATAAACAGAGCTGTGGTCATCTTATCTTTGTGACATGACCGGCAAGTTTCACAAGATGTAAATTCAAACAAATTTAAATATGCATCTAAATGTAACTTTGCTAGTCGGGTCGCATTGATATGACCTAGTCTACAATGCCTCAAGAAGGATCCGTTCATTTCTGAACTCTTCCTCTCGTGTGTATTCTGTATACTAAGAACTGTAGTTTGATTTAGAACGTCAATGCTTTTAGATAACGTGCCTGAACCGATCAACTCTTGATATAGGAAATGTTCAAAACATTATCCAACAATACAAAATTATATCCTTTCTTTACTAATAAAGAGACTGATATGATGATATATATCAGGTTCGGTATCTAATAACATTTGTTCAGAATCAATGTATTCTGGTAATACAGGGTGATAGTAATCAATAGACTTGGCTGCAACATTTGCACCGTTTCTGTCTCATGAAACTTATCACCCGTTCTCAGTTCTCTACCTATCTGTAGCCCATGTAACAGATTACATATGCGGGATCCTGATCCGGTATCACATATCCAGGACGTAAAGGATACTGAGAAACAGTTCTCTGTAATGAACACACCCGAAGATGATGCATCAACATGCACTTTCTTCGTTTGGGCGGCACGGGAAATCTGGTATTCCCCAATTTCCTTCTCTGTCTTATAACAATTATAAGTTGGAGCGGGACCAACGTTCCCTAGCTCAGTATAACAAGCGGGTTCGGTCAATATATCCGTATTATTATCTTGATTAAGACGTGATATGGTCGCTACCTGGAGGGAGAGAGAAGAAAACACTCAGCGTATGCTCTTGCAAGATTAGATTGGTTATCTAATATATCTAATCAGGATGTCTCCCACTGTTTTAATCAAATCTTCCTTCAAACCCTAAAAGGAAAGACTAGCCGGGATTAATTACACGCTACAAGTTCGCCAATCTTTCAGCCAGGCCAGTGTCGGTACTTTGAGGGAGGTTCCCCGTGCTTTCGCACGGACCTAATTAATGTAAACCTCGTTTTCCCGGAGGTGTAACCCCGTTAACACCTTTCTAGACACCTACTTGATCGGCTAATTTAAATGTGTAAAACTCTCCCAGGAGTAACAATTACTCGCAGTGGGTATAGGGATCCAACTATCTCATAGAAGGTATGCAATCTCATTGCAAATTTCAATACTTGAAATTCCCGATAATATTTTTCCCCTAGCTGCTATATGACCTTAACATAGTCAACAAATCATAAGTGCTATTCAAGTTCAACCCATCATTTCCTGATTGAATTAAACCCACCCGCACGACCCTTAACATATTCAACAAAGTCGCACGACTTGTTAGTGTATATGCCCTAGATGCCATTACTGTATCATACTAGTTTGTATATTACTTAATGGAAGCTTGGGATATTCACCCTGTATAAACAATCTTGCTCAATATAGTAGTATGCTACTTGGTTTGTTTCTACTTCAATGTGTACATATGTTTATTTTGGTATATCACCTATACACATTAGTGGAGCCCTTAGGATCTTTACTTGATTACCAGCGTTGTGATGGCAGTCACACTAGTGGAGGCTGGGTAATCTATAAGCACAACCTTTGCAGGTCCGTAGTCGCAGGACTATCGAGACAGGGCATCGATACTCCGGAGTAGACTAGCGTATGCGCTTCTCATCCCAGTATGGTAGATGGTCTGTCTCACATCCATCAGTACGTCGTACTGGAAATAGTATGCGGGTGCTCATTGGGTTACGAGTACATTGGACAGGACTCGTCGGGAACTGTTGGTTGGTACTATACCTATCGTTAGTTATCAGTTCCCAGGTGACATGAGTACAGCTTAGTCCGCTGACTTGACACTGTCACTTCGCCTCGAGTGTGTTCCCACTGTACTTAGATTACTACCCTACCACGGCTCAAAGGAGTCGTGCAAACAGGTTGTAGTTGGGTGCAGTCCCGAAGCACTTGGAGGCAGTGACGGTTAGACAGGATTCGTCTCTCCCGGTATTGGGGGTTGACATCGCGCTGTGTCTAGAAGAGCCATTACACGAGTAGTCCCTGGACAGGGCAAGTGAGATATACTGGTAGGTTTCCAGTGTTATCTCAGGGTGTTCTGGGCTTCACTCAGACACGACTTGTACCGCTATTAGGGGACTGACGTTTACCGCCACCTAAGCCCGCCATGCGATGTATCAGACGAACAGACCGGACTGTATGGAGACTGTCACAGTCAGACTCAGTAGGAGTTCAGATGGGTTTCACTTCGTCGGTCTTCTTGTCGGCATCTACCTGGGGACCGTTACGCACAGCTAGTGCCGCTTGCGATCTGTGGTTAAACCCACTGCCAGCGTATTGTCGAGTCTTTAGAGTCTCACACAGAAAGCTATTCGCCTTTAGGCAAAAGAGTAGAGGTCGCATGGTTTTGCGACAGGTCGCATGGTTTTACAATAGGGTTCGGTCACATCCATGCACTTGTGCACGTTTAGTGTCCGGACAGTTGACACTTGCGGGCTTTGGTTTAAGCCAGATCCTAGAGTACGTTTTGGGATTGGTTTTATCTCGTTTGTATTCGTGTTTCTCGGAACGCGGATGCGGGTGCATATGCACAGTTGACGGAGAGACAGAGGCAGAGGATTCTCATTAGGGTTGTTGACTGTTGACTGTTGACTGTTGACTTTTTGCTCAACCCTAATAAGAATATGATATATGATTAACAATAATATTAATTAAGTATTATAGTGACATGGTTGTTGAGGGGTTGACTTTGTTGACTTGTTGACTTTGTTGACCGGTTGACTAGGTTGGACTAGTTGACCATCATCATGACAATAGCTATCATTTCATGGCAAAGACTTTTGCTTGCTTGTTTATTTTATGCAAAATGAGTGCATGAAATGATATGGCTATTTTGACTTAAACCATCACATAATACTTGATTGGTATTGTTTGTTATGATGACTTTGGATTATGAGAGCCAAGAGAGAAAAAGTCTTTCTCATTCTCTCAATTGCTTTCTCTCTCTTGCTTGAGCTCTCCCTCTTCCTCTTGCTCTCTCTCTAGTCTATGGTTCTCTTGTCTCATGTGTTGAGAAGCAAGAACCATAGAGAAAAATCCCAACACACTCTCCTCTACTCACTCTAGTTCACAAGGTTTGGCAAACCAAGTGAACTAGTTTCTTCAAAGTTCGAAGAAGAAGCCAAAGGTAGAAGCTTTCGGGTGGATCGATCTTCGGCGCAAGAAGACGACGGGGTGAAGCCGATCCGTACACCATCGAGAGTTGAAGACGAAGGAGTTCAAGAAAGAAAGGTATAACCCCCTAACCTAATAGTTAACAACTCCTAGTTAAGTTGTTAGGTAGATAGTTTAACAAAGATCCGTTTTGAGTCCATGTTACCTCCTCTAGAAAAATCGTTTTTCGTCATTTCCCCAAGCCCGTAAGTACCGGGAGCGGTAGCATGAACTTACAGTGGTATCAGAGCCAGGTTAAACACTACCTAACATGTTAGCATAGTAACTAGAAATTCGATCGGAAAAAAAGTCGCGAAAAACACCCGGATTATCAACTTTCTGTCGAATTTTTCCACTGTTCAAAAAATGATAAATCATGCTTTAAAATTCAGCTCAGGGTTTTTAGAAGAAACTGCAAAAAAATTGGTCCACTGATCCGATCAAAGCGCCGCGGTAACTCGGCGGGAGCGTGCTCCCGCCGCGGAACGTTCCCGCCGCGGTTCCGCGGTCGAGTTGACTCGGCCGTGGGGAATTTTGGTTGCAGTTTGTTCTATGCGGTATTTTGGGATTTTTGGTATATGTTTTTTCAGCCCAGGTTTTCCAGAAAGAAAAATTTGTTTTAGGGGCTTTAAAAACCGTATTTTGATCGAGTTTCTAAAGACTAAGGCTAACGGGTTTATATCTGTGATGTGATATTTGTATTGAACGTCTGCTAATCGCTATATGTCGATTAGTGGGAGTTATACAAATCTGTGATCTGTAATGTTGATGGTATGTGTATATGAATTCATTGGATTGTCGCGGGTGAATAACCGGGGGTTATGAGATGAGAGTTTTCTTTTCTTTCAATTCATGTAATATGTAAATTGATGTAATATTATTTTTGGCCGCACAACCGGGTCGGGGTTGTAGCCGTCATTGTATAATTTCTTTTTACTGTTTTTGCTCCTTGGATAAACCCAAGGTGAGGTGCACAAACTACCGGGTATCTCGAAGTGCCGAGTGGCCTACTCACGTCGTTGAGGGAGGTTGCTCCACTTCGGATATTTGGTGGGTAGTTTGCCGCACCCGTAGGGGTCTAGGGTGGGGTATTGGCTATTCACCGCGACCGTGTAATTCGCTTTTCGTTACAGGCTCGTACGAATTGCGGATTCCTAGTATATCCAATGTATTCATTGTTAGGTCCACGTTACCTCTCCCGGTACTTTCGGGGTTGCGGAAACGGTAAAACAAAAATTTTCTAAGCTTTGTAACATGGACCGTAAAAGCCGGATCTTTGCTAAACAATAAACTAGCATCCTAACATGAGATGTATCTACTCGGTTAGGGGTTATACCTCAACTTGAACTCCTTCTCTTCTTGTTTTTCTTCTTCTTTGTTGTTCTTCACTTCTTGTTGCTCTTCTCTTTGCTTGGTCAATGGTTGATCCGGACTTTGGTCACCTCCGCGGCCTCCTTGAGTCGAAGACGATCCACCCGAGAGATGTACACCGAGCTCCACCTCAAGCCGAGGTAACTAGGGCAAGGAGATTGCTAATCTAGAAGCCCTAGGGTGTGTAGAGGAGATGTATGGATGTGTTTGTCAAGTGAAAGCCTTTTTCTCTCAACACATGAGATCAAAGGAGAAATCAAGAGGAGGAAGAAGAAGGAGGTTTTTAGCAACCATGGAGCTTCTCATTTCAAGAGAGAGAATGAGAATCATATTATCATACAAAAGAAAAGAACTATGGTTGCAAATAATGCAAAACAACATCATTACTAATTCCATCAAGATAAAGTTGATGGCTACTTTGAAATGACCATTATCATAATCCAAAAGAAAAAGGAAAACAAATGAAAAGTGTAGAACCCTCTTGAAAGTCAATGGTCAACCTGGTCAACCGGTCAACAAAGTCAAGAGAGGTCAACGGGGTCAAATGGTCAATGCAATTAGCCATCATAAGATTATCACTAATAGGATTAGTAAATGATGTTCGCGGCTCATAATGGTTTTGACCAAACGAACTGTCAAAACCCTAATGAGTCTGCCACATAATGGTTTTGGCCGAACCAACTGCCAAAACCCTAATGAGGCACCTCCTCCTTCATCACTCCGAAAAACTGTGCATACACACCTGCATCCGTAGTCCGTAGAATGCGGATACACAGAAGACAAAACAAATCCATCCGTGCAATACTAGGATCTGGCTTAAACCAAAGCCTACTAGTACTGCCTGCCCGAACACCATACACACAAAAGTGTACGTAAGTGATCGCAGCCCTGCCGTAAAACCATACGGCCTCTACACGTTTCGCTCAGTGCAGGGAAACTCTCTGTGTGGGACTCTAAAGACTCGACACTACGCTGGCAGTGGGTTTAACCACAGACCGCAAGCGGCACTAGCTGTACGTAACGGTCCCCAGGTAGATGTCGATAAGAAGGCCGATGAGGTACACCCATCCGAACTCCTACTGAGTCTGTATGTGACAATCTCCGTACAGTCCGGTCTGTTCGTCTGATACATCGCATGGCGGGCCTAGGGGGCAGTAAACGTCAGTCCCCTAATAGCGGTACAAGTCGTGTCGGAGTGAAGCCCAATACACCCTGAGATAACACTGGAAACCTACCAGTATATCTCGCTTGCCCTGGCCTGGGACTACTGGTGTAATGGCTCTCCTAGACACAGCGCGATGTCAACCCCCAATACCGGGAGAGACGAATCCTGTCTAACCGTCACTGCCTCCAAGTGCTTCGGGACTGCTCCCAACTACTACTTGTTTGCACGACTCAGTAGAGCCGTGGTTGGGTAGTAATCAAAGAACAGTGGGAACACACTCGAGGCGAAGTGACAGTGTCAAGTCAGCGGACTAAGCTGTACTCATGTCACCTGGGAACTGATAACTGACGATAGGTATAATACCAACCATCAGTTCCCGACGAGTCCTGTCCAGTGTACTCGCAACCTAACGAGCACCCGCATACTATCTCAAGTACGACGTACTGACGGCTGTGGGACAGACCGTCTCCCGTGCTGGGATGAGAAGCGCATACGCTAGTCTACTCTGGAGTATCGATGCCCTATCTCGATACTCTAACGACTAGGGACGTGTATAAGGATGTGCTTGTAGATTACCCAGCACCCACGAGTGTGATCGCCATCACAACGCCGGTAATCAAGCAAAGATCCTAAGGGCTCTACTAATGTGTATAGGTGATATAATAAATAAACACACATGTACACATTAAAGCAGAGACAAACCAAGTAGCATACTACTATATTGAGCAAGATTGTCTGTACAACTGTGAATATCCCAAGCTTCCATCAAGTAATATACATACTAGTATGATACAGTAATGGCCTCTAGGGCATATACACTAACAATCTCCCACTTGCACTAAGGCCATGTACTGGCGTATCGAAGACCTATCATCTCGATCAGCCGCTCGAACTGAGTCAGGGGTAAAGCCTTCATGAATGGGTCCGCAGTGTTGTCCTTTGTGTCCACTCTCCGCACCTCGATCTCCTGTCGATCAATGATCTCCCTGATCAGGTGATACCGCCTTAAGATGTGCCTGGATTTCTGATGGGACCTTGGTTCCTTCGCTAAAGCTATAGCCCCATTGTTATCGCAATACAAAGGTATTGGGTCAACAATGGACGGAACCACCTGAAGTTCACTAATGAACTTCTTCATCCAGACCGCCTCTTTTGCGGCATCGCTTGCAGCAATGTATTCAGCCTCCATCGTCGAGTCTGCGACGGTATCCTGCTTGGAACTCCTCCAACATACCGCCCCTCCGTTGAGGGTAAACACAAAACCCGAGACAGACTTGCTGTCATCTTTGTCACTCTGGAAGCTTGAATCGGTAAAGGACTCGACCCTGAGGTCTCCATTACCGTAAACCAGGAACATCTCCTTAGTCCTTCTCAGGTACTTGAGAATGTTCTTCACTGCTGTCCAGTGGTCCTCCCCTGGGTCTGACTGATACCGGCTTACCGTGCTCAACGCGTAAGCTACATCTGGTCTTGTACATAGTATCGCATACATTATAGATCCTACCGCCGAAGCGTAGGGTATAGTGCTCATGCGAACCCTCTCCTCGTCAGTCTTAGGAGACATCTTCTTGGAGAGGGTAATTCCGTGCAATGCGGATATGTTACCGCGCTTGGAACCCTCCATACTAAATCTCTTTAGTACGGTCTCTATGTACCTGGACTGCGAAAGTCCCAATAGTTTCTTGGATCTATCTCTATAGATCTTGATCCCCAGAATGTACGAGGCATCACCCAGGTCCTTCATGGAGAACCTTTGTGACAAAAACAGCTTGACCGATTGTAGCATAGGAATGTCATTTCCTATCAAAAGAATGTCGTCCACGTACAAGACTAGGAATACGACAGTTCGTCCTACAATCTTCTTATAAACACAGGGTTCATCTTCGTTCTTGATGAAATCAAATTCCTTGACTGCCTCATCAAAACAGATGTTCCAGCTCCGCGATGCCTGCTTTAATCCATAAATGGATTTAAGCAACTTACACACCTTCCCACTGCTCCCACTGTCTACGAAACCTTCTAGTTGATCCATGTAAACGCACTCTTCCAAACAACCGTTTAGGAAAGCCGTTTTAACATCCATCTGCCAGATTTCATAGTCATGGAAGGAAGCAATGGCAAGTAGGATCCGAATGGATTTGAGCATAGCCACCGGAGAAAATGTTTCATCGTAGTCCAAACCAGGTCTTTGACGAAAACCTTTTGCAACGAGTCTAGCTTTATAGGTTTCCACCTGCCCATCTACACCAAGTTTCCTTTTGTAGATCCATTTGCATCCAACGGGTTTTACCCCAGGTGGAGCAATATCCATGGTCCACACTTTATTGGCGTACATGGACTCCATTTCGGATTGCATTGCTTCCTGCCACTTATCAGAGTCCCTACTGATAATGGCTTGCCTGAAACTGGTAGGGTCATCTTCTTCCAAGATGCAATCCTCTCGATCCCCGTCAATGAGAAAACCGTAGTATCTCTCGGGCGGATGAGAAATCCTACCAGATCTGCGGAGTGGCTGAGGTTCTTCTGGGGTTATTGAATTCTGAGGTTCTGTCAAATTTTCAGTTTCATTTTGTGGTCGCTGAATTTCTTCCAGTTCTACCGAACTCCCACTTGTTTCTTTTGCAAGAAATTGCCACTCTAAAAAGGTGGCGTGGCGAGATACAAACACCTTCTGTTCCTCGGTGTGGTAGAACAGATATCCTGCGGAGTTCTTAGGATATCCCACAAATTTACATAGAACTGAACGTGCCTGAAGTTTGTCCGGATTTTGTACTTTTACATAGGCCGGACAACCCCATACCTTAATACGTTTAAGATACGGCTTCTTACCATTCCATATCTCGAACGGTGTCTTAGGCACAGATTTAGACGGAACATCGTTCAATAGATATGCTGCCGTCAAGAGCGCATGTCCCCAAAATGAAAGAGGTAACTCGGCATTACTCATCATGGAGCGAACCATATCCAGTAGGGTACGATTCCTCCGCTCCGATACACCGTTGTGCTGTGGTGTATAAGGAGGAGTAAGCTGAGAGATAATACCATTCTCTTTTAAGTAATCTAGGAATTCCGTGCTTAAGTACTCCCCTCCCCTGTCAGACCGGAGGATCTTGATACTTTTGCCTGTCTGGTTCTCTACTTCGTTTCTGAATTCCTTGAATTTCTCAAAAGCTTCAGATTTGTGTTTCATCAGATACACATATCCGAACCTAGAGAGATCGTCAGTGAATGTGATGAAGTACGAGAACCCACCCCTTGCATGTATAGACATCGGACCACATACATCACTATGTACGAGTCCCAAGAGTTCTGCTGCTCTTTCTCCATGTCCGGTGAACGGAGATTTGGTCATCTTCCCTTTGAGACAAGACTGACAAGTTTCATAAGATGAAAACTCGAACGCATCCAAGAGTCCATCTTTATGCAACTTACTCAGTCTTTTCTCTCCGATATGACCAAGTCTACAATGCCACAAGTAGGATTCATTCGTATCTGAATTCTTCCTCTTGCGTGTGTTTTGTATATTGAGAACTGTATTCTGATTTAGAACGTAGATACCATTACACAGTGTACCCTCTGCAACCAGTACCTTATGAAGGAAGATGTTCATGATATTCTTGTCAAGAACAAAGTTATATCCATCTTTATCGAGTAAAGAAACTGATATGATGTTGCAAACCATGGAGGGTACATAGTAGCAATCGTTCAAAATCATAGTCTTGCCATTAGGCAATACTAGGTGATATTCACCGACGGCTGCCGCATTAACTTGTGCTCCGTTCGCTACTCTGAGCGACATATCACCCGGTGCAACTTTCCTACTTTTTCTCAGTCCCTGCAATAAATTACAGATATGAGATCCTGATCCGGTATCAAGTACCCAGGAGGTAGGGCTGACCGTAAAACAGTTCTCAATTACAAGAACACCTGAAGTAGATGCAAAACCATGCTTCTTCTTCAACTGGGTATCCTGGAAATCCATACTTTCCTCTTTACCATTCTCATACTCATGACTGTTGTCACAAGTTAGAGCTGAACCAACTTTCCCCAGTCCCGAATAAGAATTCGGATCGGTCAAGCGATACATTTTATTATCTTGATTAGGGCGTGAAAAGGTTGCTGCCTGGAGAGAGAGAAAAGAAACACTCAGCGTATGCTCTTGCAAGATTAGATTGGTTTATTAATTTATCTAACCAGGATGTCTTCCACTGTTTCCTCAAATTCTTCTTAAAACCTTTTTAAAAGAAGAACTAGCCGGGTTTTAATTCACGTCACAATACTTGCTTAACCTTTCAGCCAGGCTAGTGTCGGTACTTCGAGGGAGGTTTTCCAACGCTTTCACGAAGTTCCTTAATTAAAGAACCTCTTTTCCCTGGGGGCGTAGCCCCGCTAACACCTTTCTAGACACCTACTAGGTTTATAGCATTGATCGTTAAGTGAAATAATCTCCCGAGAGTAAACCAACTCATCAGTGGGATCGGGATCCAACTGTCATTGTGTGATAACCTAGATGGAATCCACTCTAGTCACCACACTCCAGAAGGTATGCTAAATCTGCAAGTTTCAGTTCTTTTGAAACTCCCGATGTGGTTTTTGCCCCTAGGACCCAAGTGACCTTGACTGAGCCAACATATCAAAGGATCCTAGTCAAGTTCAACCCGTCATTACCTTGACTGCATTAGACCCACCCGTACGAGTCCTTGACTGAGCCAAAATGACCGTACGACTGCCCTAACCAATCACTTTGTATCCTACGGAAAGATATTACATAGCTACCGTACACTACGCCTCGGCTGAGCACGAAATACGTAGCACGAATACTAAGCAATATCAATCCGAAACGACGGAGGGCTACGACTGGGTTTTGGCAAAAACCCATTAACGTAATGAACTTGATGTCGTTGAAGGAACGTGATACACTTTTTGAAAACATAGTGACGAAAACTTTTGCTAAAGAGGTCACTCCCTGTGAAGGGATCTCGGCTCTTTCCTCGTCGAGTGACGTGCTGGGCATTCGTAAGATGAATACATCGATGCAAAGCAAGAATAATCGACTATGGTGAAGTTATTACCGTGACGCAAACCTTTTGTCCAAGGGGTCACTCCCGATGAGGGGATCTCGGCCCTTGCCTCGTCGATTGAGGTGCTGGGCATTCATAACCGAATACCTCGATGCAAAACAAAAAGATGAACGTCCTTGTAATAACAGCTTTTTGAAAAACTTGTTCCAACAACGTCTTTTAGGTTTATTTTCTTGCATTAGTTCTTTTAATGCGTCCCATCATTTAAATCCTACCATTGCAGAAAACAACCAAAATATGACGTACGCTTATGCCATTCGCATTCGCCACGGGGCCCCGTCATCACCCGTTAGGTTACTTAACTAACGACAGAACGGGGGCTGGGCTAGCGCGGCTGTAAAACATAAGCAACGCCTAAATAGTTATTATATATAGCAATACAGCAATGATAGCCAATCCAGATCACAGATGAACACTTTGGATATACTAGGAACCCGCGATTCGTTCGAGCCTGCAACGAAAAACGGATTACACGGTCGCGATGAATAGCCAAAACCCCACCCAAGACCCCTACGGGTGCGGCAAACTACCCGCCAAGTACCCGAAGCGAAGCAACCTCCCTCAATGCCATGAGTAGGCCACTCGGCACTTCGAGATACCCGGTAGTTTGTGCACCCCCTCCATGGGTCTATCCTAGGAGCAAAAACAGTAAAAAGAATTATACAATGACGGCTACAACCCCGACCCGGTTGTGCGGCCATACAAATAATATTACATCAATTTACAAATTTATTACATGAATGAAAGAAAAAGAAACTCTCATCTCACATCCACCCCGGCTATTCATCCGCGACAATCCAACGAGTTCATATACACAAACCATCAACAACAATCACAGATCACAGATATGTATAACCCCGACTAATCGACATATAGCGATTAGCCGACGTTCAATACATAAGAACATCACAGATATAACCAACATAGTCAAAGTGTAGTGAAGTTCGGAAAAATACGGAATTATAGGCCCCCAAAAACAAATTTCTATTCTGGAAAATCTGGGCACATATAATATATCTCAAAAATCCTAAAACCAATACAGAGATACACTGCACCAAAATCGAGGCAGAGAGGAGACAAGACGGCCGTGGATCCGCGGCGACATAGCTTGCTGTCGCCGCGGAAACGCGCTCGTTTGGTCAGATCTCTGGCTCGTTTTTGGTGGTTATCTTTAGAAAACCCTGAGATGATTTTAGGTGCATGACAAATTTTGTTTTGACCAGAAATAATTTTAACAGAAACTCAGGTTTTCGCAACTTGGTTTTATCGATTTTTCCGTTTCGAACTTCGATACACTTCGCTACCAAGCTATTTTATGTTTAGTTAGGCTCTGATACCACTGTTAGGTCCACGTTACCTCTCCCGGTACTTTCGGGGTTGCGGAAACGGTAAAACAAAAATTTTCTAAGCTTTGTAACATGGACCGTAAAAGCCGGATCTTTGCTAAACAATAAACTAGCATCCTAACATGAGATGTATCTACTCGGTTAGGGGTTATACCTCAACTTGAACTCCTTCTCTTCTTGTTGTTCTTCTTCTTTGTTGTTCTTCACTTCTTGTTGCTCTTCTCTTTGCTTGGTCAATGGTTGATCCGGACTTTGGTCACCTCCGCGGCCTCCTTGAGTCGAAGACGATCCACCCGAGAGATGTACACCGAGCTCCACCTCAAGCCGAGGTAACTAGGGCAAGGAGATTGCTAATCTAGAAGCCCTAGGGTGTGTAGAGGAGATGTGTGGATGTGTTTGTCAAGTGAAAGCCTTTTTCTCTCAACACATGAGATCAAAGGAGAAATCAAGAGGAGGAAGAAGAAGGAGGTTTTTAGCAACCATGGAGCTTCTCATTTCAAGAGAGAGAATGAGAATCATATTATGATACAAAAGAAAAGAACCATGGTTGCAAATAATGCAAAACAACATCATTACTAATTCCATCAAGATAAAGTTGATGGCTACTTTGAAATGACCATTATCATAATCCAAAAGAAAAAGGAAAAGAAAAGAAAAGTGTAGAACCCTCTTGAAAGTCAATGGTCAACCCGGTCAACCGGTCAACAAAGTCAAGAGAGGTCAACGGGGTTAAATGGTCAATGCAATTATCCATCATAAGATTATCACTAATAGGATTAGTAAATGATGTTCGCGGCTCATAATGGTTTTGACCAAACGAACTGTCAAAACCCTAATGAGTCTGCCACATAATGGTTTTGGCCGAACCAACTGCCAAAACCCTAATGAGGCACCTCCTCCTTCATCACTCCGAAAAACTGTGCATACACACCTGCATCCGTATTCCGTAGAATGCGGATACACAGAAGACAAAACAAATCCATCCGTGCAATACTAGGATCTGGCTTAAACCAAAGCCTACTAGTACTGCCTGCCCGAACACCATACGCACACAAGTGTACGTAAGTGATCGCAACCCTGCCGTAAAACCATACGGCCTCTACACGTTTCGCTCAGTGCAGGGAAACTCTCTGTGTGGGACTCTAAAGACTCGACACTACGCTGGCAGTGGGTTTAACCACAGACCGCAAGCGGCACTAGCTGTACGTAACGGTCCCCAGGTAGATGTCGATAAGAAGGCCGATGAGGTACACCCATCCGAACTCCTACTGAGTCTGTATGTGACAATCTCCGTACAGTCCGGTCTGTTCGCCTGATACATCGCATGGCGGGCCAAGGGGGCGGTAAACGTCAGTCCCCTAATAGCGGTACAAGTCGTGTCGGAGTGAAGCCCAATACACCCTGAGATAACACTGGAAACCTACCAGTATATCTCGCTTGCCCTGGCCAGGGACTACTCGTGTAATGGCTCTCCTAGACACAGCGCGATGTCAACCCCCAATACCGGGAGAGACGAATCCTGTCTAACCGTCACTGCCTCCAAGTGCTTCGGGACTGCTCCCAACTACTACCTGTTTGCACGACTCAGTAGAGCCGTGGTAGGGTAGTAATCAAAGAACAGTGGGAACACACTCGAGGCGAAGTGACAGTGTCAAGTCAGCGGACTAAGCTGTACTCATGTCACCTGGGAACTGATAACTGACGATAGGTATAATACTAACCATCAGTTCCCGACGAGTCCTGTCCAGTGTACTCGCAACCTAACGAGCACCCGCATACTATCTCAAGTACGACGTACTGACGGCTGTGGGACAGACCGTCTCCCGTGCTGGGATGAGAAGCGCATACGCTAGTCTACTCTGGAGTATCGATGCCCTATCTCGATACTCCAACGACTAGGGACGTGTATAAGGATGTGCTTGTAGATTACCCAGCCCCCACGAGTGTGATCGCCATCACAACGCCGGTAATCAAGCAAAGATCCTAAGGGCTCTACTAATGCGTATAGGTGATATAATAAATAAACACACATGTACACATTAAAGCAGAGACAAACCAAGTAGCATACTACTATATTGAGCAAGATTGTCTGTACAACTGTGAATATCCCAAGCTTCCATCAAGTAATATACATACTAGTATGATACAGTAATGGCCTCTAGGGCATATACACTAACATTCATCTGTGATCTGAAATGGCTATCATTGCAATATATCTATATATGATATTATTTAGGCGTTGCTTATGTTTTGCAGCCGCGCTAGCCCAGCCCCCGCTCTGTCGTTAGTTAAGTAACCTAACGGGTAATGACGGGGCCCCGTGGCGAATGCGAATGGCATAAGCGTACGTCATATTTTGGTTGTTTTCTGCAATGGTAGGATTAAATGATGGGACGCATTAAAAGAACTAATGCAAGAAAAATACGCATTAAAAGAACTAATGCAAAGAAAAATAAATCAAGTAAAAGTCGTTGGAACACTTTGAAAACCACTCGGTTCTTTTCAAAACCAAACTTTTAAATGTGGAGCTTGAGCCACTCCTTTTAAAATCTATCCCGTTCCATCGATTATATCAAGTTCACTACGTTCACGGTTTCGCCAAAACCATTCGTAGCCCTCCGTCGTTTCACATGGATGGTCAATAGTATTCAAGCTATGTATGTTGGCCAAAGTCAAGGCATAGTGATTGGTAGCTATTGGGTATTCATGTGCAGCATAGATAGATGTGTTGGTTTGGGGCAGTCGTTCTACCATTTTGGCCAAAGTCAAGGGTATGTGCAGATGGGCTCAAATTAACCTGGAGAATGACGGGTAGAACTTGACATGTGACTTATGATATTTTGGCCAAAGTCAAGAGCATGGGGCAAAAATCCACATCGGGAGTTTCAAAAGAACTGAAACTTGCTAGTGTTGCATACCTTTGGAGTGTGATGATTCTGGTAGGATTACTTCAGTTTTGTCACGCGACGATATTTGGATCCCGATCCTACTGTGAGTATATGCTACTCCTCGGGAAATTTCTCACTTAACGATCAATGCTATAAACCAAGTAGGTGTCTAGAAAGGTGTTAGCGGGGCTACGCCCCCAGGGAAAAGAGGTTCTTAAATTAAAGAACTTCGCGAAAGCGTTGGAAAACCTCCCTCGAAGTACGGACACCAGCCTGGCCGAACGGTTAAGCAAGAATTGTACGGTGAGATTGATCCTGACTAATTCTTTCTTTTTGGTTTGAGGAGGGATTCGAGAGACAGTGGGAGCCATCCTGTTTAGACAAATTAAAAACCACTCTAAACTTGCAAGAGCATCATGCTAAAGTGTTTCTTCTCTCTCTCCTAATTGCAGCGACCAATCATCATGACCGAACTTAAGTTATTACTAGATAAAAACATACTGACAGGGCCAAACTACAAAGATTGGCTCAGGAATGTCAAAATGGCAATCACTTATGACAAGTTGGGGTATCTCCTTACCACCAAAGCTCCTCCTGTCCCATGTCCCACCTCCAGCGTCGCGGATAAGGAAGTTCGTAAGACTTGGGAGATCGATAGCGCGAAGGCCAAGTGCCTCGTACTTGCCTTTATGGACAACGAACATCAGAGGAGGCACGAGAATATGGACCTCAAATCCATATTTCTCCATACAAAAGAACTGTATGGAGAGCAATCTCGTATCGCAAGATACGAAGTGTCGAAGAAGTTATTTTCGGCAAGGTTGGCAATCGGATCATCTGTAGCGGAACACGTGCTTAAGATGATTGGCTTCATTGAGGAGCTCGCGGAACTTGGGACCACGTTAGAGAACGAGCTCTATACGGACTTAATTCTCCAATCCCTTCCTTCCACTTACGCCCAGTTTATCCTGAACTTCAACTTACAAGAAAAAGAAGTTGAACTTTTAGAACTCCTCAACATGCTGAGGAGTGCAGAGGGCACCCTACAGAAAGGTACGGAAACATCCACTTTGTTTGTAGGAGGATCTTCATCTTCTAGGTCCAAGGCGAAAGCCAAGGGAAAGAAGAAGAAAGCCTCCGCCAAACCAAGGGGCGGTGTTAGTAAAGTGGATGCGAAGGGAAAAGCAAAAGCAACAAAGGTAGTGGGAAGGCTTGTGGATAAGGAAGAGTGATTTTTCTATTATAAGAGTGGTCACTGGAAGAAAGATTGCAGGGCTTGGAAAACCAGTACACAGGAACTGAAGCAAGTTGCGGCTTCAGCTTCAGGTGTGTATGTTATTGAAAACTGTCTATCAATAAACTCTACTTCCTGGGTATTGGATACCGGATCAGGATCTCATATCTGTAATTCTTTGCAGGCGTTGAGAAACCGTAAGGTTTTGAAGGCAGGTGACATGACCCTCAAAGTTGCAAACGGAGCTAGCATGGATGCTAAGGCCGTGGGGGACTATCACCTGGGGTTGTCAGATGGACACGTTTTGGTTTTGCGTAATTGCTTTTTTGTACTAAACGCAACTTGTAATATCATTTCTATATCTTTGATTTTTAAAGAAGGTTATGAATTTGCGTTTGTAAGTAAAGTTGTAAACATTCACCTTAATCAAGTTCTGATTGAGTCAGGTACATTAAGCAATGGTATATACGTATTAAACCAACCACAGATTTTCAATGTCCAGAATGTTAGTTATATGTATGCCCTAGAGGCCATTACTATACATAGGATGTATATTGTAGTGGATGCTGGGACATATATAGGGAGGACTTTCTTGCTCGACATGATAGTATGCTATCAGGTTGAACTTTACCTTAACGTGTATATTGATTGTCTCTCTGTTACATGTTGGTAAAGCCCTTAGGATCTGTACTTGACTACCTGGACTATGATGCAGATCATACTAGTGGGGACATGGTAGTCTATGAGTACATCCTTGAATTGTTCCTAGTCGAGGGAATATCGAGACGGGGCATCGATATTCCAGAGTAGACTAGCGCATATCTTCTCGACCCATGCGATGGGCGATGGATGATCCCATATCCATTGGTGTTTGACATCGAAGATGGTATGCGGGTGCTCAGTGGAGACTGGGTACACTGAACGGACTCGCCGAGAACTCCCAGATGGTATTATACCTCACGTCAGATGGCAGTTCTCTGGTGACACTGGTACAGCTTAGTCTGTTGACCCGAGATCGTCATAGAGTCTTGTGTGTCTCCCACTGTGCTTTGATTTCCACCCTACCACGGCTCTACTGAGTTGTGCAAACAGGTGGCTTTTGGGTACAGTCCCGATTCACATGGAGGCAATGAGCGATAGGAGGGGATTCGTCTCTCCCGGTATTGGGGGTTGATGTTGTGCTATGCTCGACTGGCCATAACAGAAAATCCCTGGCCAGGGTTGCAGTGATATACTGGTAAGAGTTATCAGTAGTTTCACGAATGTTATGGACCTCAAGTCGGCATGACTTATCGAGCTACTGGGGTCTGACGTTTACCACCCATAGGCAAGATATGCGACATATCAGACGAACAGACCGGACTATACGATAGTGTTACTGGTCGGATTCACTGGAGTGTGAGCGGGCTTGCTCGTCGATCTTCAGATCGCTCAATACCCGGGTGGCCGTTACGTTTAGCAGACCGCTTGCGGCTTGTGGATGTTTGATATGATCATCATCCGCTGCCGGCGTATTGACGAGTCTTTAGAGTCCTACACAGAGGTTTCCTGGCTCAAGCGAAACGAAATAGGAGCGCATATGAGATATGTGCGGGACCGAGAATAATGCGTGTATGTGATACCGTATTCTATTCTCGCGATAAATGTATCGAAAGGTTGTATGCGATATAACCTAGTTATCGATTCAAGCGTTGATTCGATAAGCCGATATATTAGATACCAGTCGGTTATGTGCGCATGACCGGATCATTGAATCAAATGTTGATTTAATGATTTAATGCATATTTATATATTTGATATATTACTTTGCATCAACTAGTATCGGTTTACTTAAGATGGATTTTCTCACTCGGATGTGCGCATTGTATATGCGATATACTTTTGTGCATTTGCTTATATCATGTTTGATGATATATGACTTTTTAGTTAAGTGTAAAGAATTAAACAATGGTTAAGTGGATAATTAGGGTTTTGGTTTTCTTATTCATTTATATATTTATTCTTTTTGGAATATATTAAGCATGAGAAGAAATGGAGGCTTTCTTTGTTTTTTCATGAAGATTCATGAATGTTTGACTTTGTGACCATATTTGTCTCATGCTTAACCTAACCATTCCACTAAACCATGATTAATTCCCTACACCTAACTATAGTTAAAGTTATGATAAGAATTCATTTTCTTTTCATTTTCTAATAATCTTATCATAACTTTTCATAAGCTTTCTTCTTCTTCTTCCTTGACTTGAAGAAGAAAAGCTTCACCTCCATCAATGGTGATTGATGCATAAGAGTGAGAAATCCAATTCTAAAGTCTACCCACTTCCTATTTCTTCATCCTCTACCTCTTGCCAAGTAGTAGAGTGTGTTTCCTTCACAAGATTTTAGGGTTTGGTGAAGGTGGAGCTTGATTCATCGATGCTTCGACGTAGATCATCTTCGGCATGGACATCGACGACCTAGCTTGCCCATTCTCCGACGAAGTCGACTCTAGAGCCCGGATTTGATTTGGACAGCGGAGATGACCTCGTTGCGGAGTCGTGGAGGTGGATATCCGGATCTACAAAGGTTGTAATTTCCGTATCTCTTTAGTTAACTGTTAACTAGTTCATGTTCGCCTAGACATCTAGTTATAGATCCGTACACTAGGGTTTGTAGGCACCATATTATTTGAAATTGCCATGGTTGATGGCTTGGGAGACCTCACTAGGGTGCCTAGGAACCCTACAGTGGTATCAGAGCCTAGCTAGAGCCTTAGGCGAAGTCCAGACGGAAATTGAAGTCCGAACGAACCCGAAACCCCGCATCGATATTGCTCTCTGTACAAATTTTAAAAACTGGGATTTTTCAACATTAAAAATATTCAGAAAAACATGCAGGAAAATATAAGAGTAACTGTACAACCCGTAGCCCTAATTCCCTTAGAGCGCCGCGCTTACGCGGCACGATCCTGCCTCGTGCGGCGGAAGGGCGGCCGTTTTGTCGTTTTATGTGGGGTTGTTTGCACAGTAACTCCTATTTAACTGTGCTGAGTTCTCTGGATATTTTTAAAATTTTATTCAAGTGTTGAATAATCTGAGTTGATTTGGGGATTCGGTATTTCGATCGGGTATCAAATTTTGTCTGTGTGGCTTTCCGGATAAATTTTAGAATATGTTAAAAAGTTCGACCGGATATAAATACCCAATTTTTCCCCTGTCGGGAAATTTCCAAGTGTTGGATTTTTCCGTAGTTTAACGACGTTCTAAGTAGTGCAAGTGACGCGATGGTCCCTCTAGAAGACACAAACCTTAACTCGATTATGTGACCGTCTTGAACTGCCCTTTGAACCTTCGGGTTTGGGGCAGTACGGCGTGCCACATGTGAGGCGTTGGCTTGACCCTTCTACGGCTGGATCGTTGGTACTGAGGTACGAACGGAATGTTGTTAGACTTGTTTCATGTGTTGATCAGTTTCGGGAAAACTTGGGTGTTCGATTGTTCGATCGGAAAGTTTAACATTTTCTGTTTATCTGGAATGGGATACAATAATTGGAATTCACAAGTAGTTATATGATAACTAAATGAATGTTATAAACGTAGCAATTTAGTCTCACTTGAACGGTTGCCACGGAATTTTGATATGATCAAAAGTCCGTCGCAATCACGTAGCGTACGCGGATACTCGCCGGGTAAACTTAATAGACAGCCTCACTCCATAGCCCCGACCAAGTGACTGTAGGAGAACCCCGTCGCCGAAAGCATCCGTCCGGGTGCTCGCGGTAGCGGTGTTCCGCCTTGGTGCACTTCGTCGCCGGTATCGGGGGTGCAGCCGTCTACTGAAGTTTGCGACGAGCATTCGATCAGGATGTCGGGAATCTTGTTGAATTGCCCGACTTGATATTGAAAAGAGTTTTCGATTTTGAGACTAAAATGCGGGGTTTATAATTGTTAGGCATGCGATGTCTAAGTAATTCATTTGGTCAGGCATGCGATGTCTGAGGATATTGCGGATTCCAACTGTTGTAGTTTTACACTTTCTTTTCTGTGACCGTAAGTGTAATATGTGATATCGCCGGTTTCGTTGCTATATGTCAACGACAATTGGGATGCGCATATTTACTTACGTTGATGATATCTGATGTTATGTGTTGCTGGATATGTTATATTGGATCGTCGTATTTGAATAGCCGGGGGTTTTTATGTGAGATGAGTGTTTTTCATTTTCATTCATGTAAAAACTTGTATGTAATATTCTTTTATTGGGGCACTTCCAGGTTGCGGAAGTAGTCACCGTTTGTATATTATTTACTTTTCCGCACTAGGATAGACCCAAGGAGGGGAGCACAAGTAACCGGGTTCTGGGGTCCAGTGGGAGACCATCTCGAGGAGTCGAGTCCGGGTCTCCTAACCCTAGAATTGGCAGGGTTGCTTGCCGCTCTCGTAGGGGTCTAGGGGTGTGGGATTGGCTATTCATCACGACCGTGGAATCCGTGTTTTATACTGGCTCGTATTGAAAACACGGACGTCCTAGTATATCCAATATTTCATATGTTTCTTCTGCTGTGTTCTATCTGTGATCATGCGATGTTCTGATGTTCTGTGACAGATATTATAGTATATATGATATATTATATAGACGTTACTTATGTTTTACACCCGCGCTAGCCCTGCCCCGCTCTGCCGTTAGTTACCTAACCTAACGGTGCAGACGGGACATCGAGGCGAATGCGGATGGCATAAGCGTACGTTATATTTATCTGTGATGGTTAGGTGGACTTAAATGATGGGATATTCATTAATGAGATTAATGAAACAAAATAAACCTAAATGATGTTGTGGAATCGAATTTCAAAATAAAACAGGTAGCTACAGTTCTTGCTTTGCATCGCGGTGTTCATTATAGAACATCCTGCACCTTATTCGATGAGGAAAGGACCGAGATCCCTTCACCGGGAGTGACTCCTTTAGCAATAACTGGCAGATGCTACAACCCTCGGTTTGTCTTTGATCGCTTCTATAGTTTCCGCTTTGCACAGTGATATATATGATATATCCCGCACCTCATTCGACGAGGAAAGGGCCGACGATCCCTTCACCGGGAGTGACCCCTTTAGCAAAACTAGAAAAGCTTCAAAAACATTCCATTTAAAAACCATTTGATTCCGCAACGAGATCAAGTTCAAAGCGTTAAAGGTTTTCACAAAAACCAGCCGCAACCCTCCGTCATTTTAGGAAGTAGAGTACTTAGTATTCGTGTTGTGTTTGTTGACCATAGTCAAGGCACAGTGTACGGTAGCTAAGTGATGTCTTCCTACACCGCAAAGTTAGGACAGTCGCGTGACTTTGTTGACCTTAGTTAAGGGTCATGTGGGTGGGTCTAATTAATCACGAAATGACGGGTAGAACTTGACTAGTACTTATGATTTGTTGACCATAGTTAAGGTCATAGGTGCTAGGGGTAAAAACCATTATCGGGAGTTTCAAGTGTTGGAATTTGCAATGAGATTGCATACCTTCTATGAGATAGTTGGATCCCGATACCCGCTGCGAGTAAGAGTTACTCCTGGGAGAGTTTTATACATTACAATTAGCCGATCAAGTAGGTGTCTAGAAAGGTGTTAACGAGGTTACGCCTCTGGGAAAACGAGGTTTACATTAATTAGGTTCGTGCGAAAGCACGGGGGACCTCCCTCAAAGTACCGACACTGGCCTGGCTGAAAGATTGGCGAACTTGTAGTGTGTAATTAATCCCGGCTAGTCTTTCCTTTTAGGGTTTGAAGGAAGATTTGATAAAAACAGTGGGAGCCATCCTGATTAGATAAAATATATAACCAATCTGATCTTGCAAGAGCGCACGCAGAGTGTTTCTTCTCTCTCTCTCCTGGTAGCGACCATATCACGCCTTAATCAAGAAAATAATACGGATTTTTGACCGAACCCGCTTGTTATACTGAGCTGGGGAACGTTGGTCCCGCTCCAACTTATAAATGTTATAAGACAGAGCAGGAAATTAGGGATTACCAGAATTCCCGTGCCGCCCAAACGAAGAGAGTGCATGCTGATGCATCATCTTCGGGTGTGTTCATTATACAGAACTGTTTCTCAGTATCCTTTACGTCCTGGGTATGTGATACCAGATCAGGATCCCAGATATGTAATATGTTACATAGGGCTACAGAAAGGTAGAGAACTGAGAACGGGTGATAAGTTTCATGAGGCAGAAAACGGGGCAAGAGTTGCAGCCAAGTCTGTCGGTCACTGTCACCCTGTATTACCAATACATTGATTCTGAACGAATGTTGTTAGATACCGAACCTGATATACCAAATCATATCACTCTCTTTGTTAGTAAAGAAAGGATATAATTTTGTATTGTTGGATAATGTTTTGAACATTTCCTATATCAAAAGTTGATCGGTTCAGGCACGTTATCTAAAAGCATTAAAGTTCTAAATCAAACTACAGTTCTTAGTATATGAAACACACACAAGAGGAAGAGTTCAGAAATGAACAAATCCTTCTTGAGGTATTGTAGACTAGGTCAGATCAATGTGACCCGACTGGCTAGAGTTACATATAGATGTATATTTAAATCAGTTTGAATTTACATCTTGTGAAACTCGCCAGTCATGTCACAAAGATAAGATGACCATAGCTCCGTTTATTGGAAACAGAGAAAGAGTTACTAAATTCTTGGGATGATACATGTTGATGTATGTAGGTCCCCTGTCTACACATGCCAGGAATGGTTCTTTATACTTCATTACGTTCTCTGATAATCTCTCAAGATTCAGTCATATGTTCCTGCTGAAACATGAGTCCGAACCTTTTGAGATATTCACAGAATATAAGTTAGAAGTAGAGAACCAAAATACGGGTATAAGTATTATGTCCTATGATGAGATCAAGGAGGAGAATACTTGAGCACGGAATTCCTGGATTATTCTAAAGGAGAATGAGATTCTCTCTCAGCATTACTCCTCCGAATACACCATAGCACGATGGTATATCGGGGCGGAGCAATCACACCCTATGTGATATGGTGTGCTCTATGATGAGTACTACTGAGTTACCTTTTTCCTTAAGGGGTTATGCACTTGAGAAGTCGCATACCTATTGAATAGGGTTCGAATCAAATCTATGCCTACCACTTCATATGTGATATGGAAAGGGAAGAGCCCATATCTTAAGTTAGTTAAGATTTGGGGTTGTCCGGCCAATGTTTAAAAGCTAAATCCGGACAAGCTCGAGGCAACGTCTGTTATGTAGACCTGGAAACGTTCCAGCTATACAAACTGGAGTTGATGATTTGGTAGAACCGAAGGATTCAGTAGATTCCAACGAACCTCAGCCTCTCCGCCGATCTAGTAGGGTTCCTCACCCACCTGAGAGATACTCTGGTTTCTCTATGACAGTGGGAGCGAGGATTGCATCATGAGATGATGACCCAACTAGTTTCGAGCTGGCCATCAAGAGTAGAGACTCTGTAAGAATGGCTGGATGCTTAGCGATCTGAGATGGAATCCATATACACCAACAAAGTATGGACTTTGGTTGCTGTATCTGAAGGGTTAAATCCCCATCAGGGGCAAGTATATCTTGAGAAGATTACTTGGTGTACATGGAAGAGTTGAGACTTTCAATAGCTAGACTAGTTAAAGGTTTTCGTCATCAACCAGGCGTGGATAATGATGAAACCTTTTCCAGTATCTATGCTTAAGTCCATCCGGATCCTACTTGCCACGGCTACATACCATGATTACGATATCTGGTGGTTGGGTGTCATGACAGCTTTTCTAAATAATGATTTAGAAGAGAATGTCTATAAGTACACAGCCAGAGGGCCTCGTAGACAGTGGGAGCAGCAGAAACGTGTGCAAGATGCTTTATAGGATAAAGCAGGCATCGCGGAGTTGGAACATCTGTTTTGATGAAGTAGTCAAAGAAGTTGACATCATCAAAATGGTAGATGAACCTTGTATAAACAAAAGGTAGTAGGGAGTATGGTGATGATCCTCGTAGAGTACGTGGATGACATACTCTTGATAAGAAAGGAGTTTCTTATGCTACGCTCGATCAATATCCGTTTATCACAAAAATTCTCCATATAGGATCAAAGTGATACCTCCTTAATCCTCAATTTTGGATCTATGAGATAGATTTAATTGGATGTTAGGATACTCACTAGATGTAGTGAGATGGTGTCAATCGATCCTGAGGAGAATCACTGGAAGTGTTCCAGGGTGATAAAGACGACTGAGTGTCAGTCGCAGGCATTGTCTTTACCCTCAGTAGAGGGACGGTATGTTGGAAGAGTTCCAAACTAGATACCGTGACATACTAGACGATAAAGGCTGGATACATCGCTACTTAAGATGCTACCAAAGAGGCTGTTTGGATGTATAATGGTTCATGAGATGAACTATGTTCCTCCCATTGTGTGACAATGGAGTTGTGGCTTATGCCAAGGAACGCCGGTCCCATCAGTGATCCAGACATATTCTAAGGCAGCATCGCCTGATCATGGAGATGATTGATCTCCAGGGTGATCGAGGTTTGGAGAGTAGACTCAGAAGACAACACAGCGGATCCACTCACAAAGGCCTGTTCCCAGAGAGAGACTTTTATGGGATGGTTGAGTATGAGATACTTCAAACCACTGCTACATATGGCCCTAGTGCAAGTGGGAGATTGTTAGTTATATGTATGCCCTAGAGGCCATTACTATACATAGGATGTATATTGTAGTGGATGCTGGGACATATATAGGGAGGACTTTCTTGCTCGACATGATAGTATGCTATCAGGTTGAACTTTACCTTAACGTGTATATTGATTGTCTCTCTGTTACATGTTGGTAAAGCCCTTAGGATCTGTACTTGACTACCTGGACTATGATGCAGATCATACTAGTGGGGACATGGTAGTCTATGAGTACATCCTTGAATTGTTCCTAGTCGAGGGAATATCGAGACGGGGCATCGATATTCCAGAGTAGACTAGCGCATATCTTCTCGACCCATGCGATGGGCGATGGATGATCCCATATCCATTGGTGTTTGACATCGAAGATGGTATGCGGGTGCTCAGTGGAGACTGGGTACACTGAACGGACTCGCCGAGAACTCCCAGATGGTATTATACCTCACGTCAGATGGCAGTTCTCTGGTGACACTGGTACAGCTTAGTCTGTTGACCCGAGATCGTCATAGAGTCTTGTGTGTCTCCCACTGTGCTTTGATTTCCACCCTACCACGGCTCTACTGAGTTGTGCAAACAGGTGGCTTTTGGGTACAGTCCCGATTCACATGGAGGCAATGAGCGATAGGAGGGGATTCGTCTCTCCCGGTATTGGGGGTTGATGTTGTGCTATGCTCGACTGGCCATAACAGAAAATCCCTGGCCAGGGTTGCAGTGATATACTGGTAAGAGTTATCAGTAGTTTCACGAATGTTATGGACCTCAAGTCGGCATGACTTATCGAGCTACTGGGGTCTGACGTTTACCACCCCTAGGCAAGATATGCGACATATCAGACGAACAGACCGGACTATACGATAGTGTTACTGGTCGGATTCACTGGAGTGTGAGCGGGCTTGCTCGTCGATCTTCAGATCGCTCAATACCCGGGTGGCCGTTACGTTTAGCAGACCGCTTGCGGCTTGTGGATGTTTGATATGATCATCATCCGCTGCCGGCGTATTGACGAGTCTTTAGAGTCCTACACAGAGGTTTCCTGGCTCAAGCGAAACGAAATAGGAGCGCATATGAGATATGTGCGGGACCGAGAATAATGCGTGTATGTGATACCGTATTCTATTCTCGCGATAAATGTATCGAAAGGTTGTATGCGATATAACCTAGTTATCGATTCAAGCGTTGATTCGATAAGCCGATATATTAGATACCAGTCGGTTATGTGCGCATGACCGGATCATTGAATCAAATGTTGATTTAATGATTTAATGCATATTTATATATTTGATATATTACTTTGCATCAACTAGTATCGGTTTACTTAAGATGGATTTTCTCACTCGGATGTGCGCATTGTATATGCGATATACTTTTGTGCATTTGCTTGTATCATGTTTGATGATATATGACTTTTTAGTTAAGTGTAAAGAATTAAACAATGGTTAAGTGGATAATTAGGGTTTTGGTTTTCTTATTCATTTATATATTTATTCTTTTTGGAATATATTAAGCATGAGAAGAAATGGAGGCTTTCTTTGTTTTTTCATGAAGATTCATGAATGTTTGACTTTGTGACCATATTTGTCTCATGCTTAACCTAACCATTCCACTAAACCATGATTAATTCCCTACACCTAACTATAGTTAAAGTTATGATAAGAATTCATTTTCTTTTCATTTTCTAATAATCTTATCATAACTTTTCATAAGCTTTCTTCTTCTTCTTCCTTGACTTGAAGAAGAAAAGCTTCACCTCCATCAATGGTGATTGATGCATAAGAGTGAGAAATCCAATTCTAAAGTCTACCCACTTCCTATTTCTTCATCCTCTACCTCTTGCCAAGTAGTAGAGTGTGTTTCCTTCACAAGATTTTAGGGTTTGGTGAAGGTGGAGCTTGATTCATCGATGCTTCGACGTAGATCATCTTCGGCATGGACATCGACGACCTAGCTTGCCCATTCTCCGACGAAGTCGACTCTAGAGCCCGGATTTGATTTGGACAGCGGAGATGACCTCGTTGCGGAGCCGTGGAGGTGGATATCCGGATCTACAAAGGTTGTAATTTCCGTATCTCTTTAGTTAACTGTTAACTAGTTCATGTTCGCCTAGACATCTAGTTATAGATCCGTACACTAGGGTTTGTAGGCACCATATTATTTGAAATTGCCATGGTTGATGGCTTGGGAGACCTCACTAGGGTGCCTAGGAACCCTACACAGAATACACACAAAAGAAAGTCTACGGAAATAAATCAGACTTTCTTATGGCATTGTAGACTGGGTCACATCAATGAGAGAAGGTTGACGAAGTTACATACAGAAGGATATTTGAATCCGTTCGAATATCAATCGTATGCCGCTTGTCAATCCTGTCTCAAAGGAAAGATGACAAAGACTCCGTTCACTGGACACGGAGTAAGAGCTCTCTCTCTTAGGACTCGTACACAGCGACGTGTGCGGTCCAATGTCTACACATGCGCGAAGCGGTTATTCTTACTTCATTACTTTTACGGATGACTTTTCAAGGTACGGTTATGTCTTCTTAATGAAACATAAGTCCGAAGCCTTTGGAAAATTCCACGAATATAAGAATGAAGTAGAAAAACAAACCGGCAAAAGTATCAAGATTCTAAGATCGGATCGAGGTGGTGAATACTTGAGTGCCGAGTTCCTGGACTACTTAAAAGAGAATGGAATTCTCTCTCAGCTTACTCCTCCATACACCCCCCAACATAACGGTGTATCGGAGAGACGGAACCGAACCCTATTGGATATGGTACGGTCCATGATGAGTAATGCTGAGTTACCGCGATCATTCTGGGGATATGCACTAGAATCAGCTGCATACCTTTTGAACCGAGTTCCAACTAAGACTGTGCCTACTACACCATATGAGATGTGGTGTGGGAAGAGACCCTATCTTAATCACATTAAGACATGGGGAAGTCCAGCTTTTGTCAAAAAGCAGCATGCGGACAAGCTCGAGGCACTCTCAGTACAGTGCACGTTTGTGGGATATCCAAAGAACTCCAACGGATATCTCTTCTATTACGCAGAGGAACAAAAGATCAATGTTTCTCGTAATGCCCATTTTCTAGAACACCAGTTCTTAGAAAAGGAAACAAGTGGGAGCGAAATAGAACTGGAAGAAATTCCAGAACCACAGACTATTACTGAAAGCTTAGTGAAACCAAAGGGTTCAAAAGAAAATGACATTCCTACGCCGCTCCGCAGGAGTAGTAGGCAGTCTCATCCGCCCGAGAGATACTACGGTTTTCTCATAGACGGGGATAGAGAGGATTGCATCATAGATTATGATGAGCCGACAAGCTTCCTGCAGGCCATTCAGAGCGTTGACTCGGTAAAATGGCTGGATGCAATGCGGACCGAAATGGAGTCCATGTACACCAAGAAAGTATGGACATTGGACATTGCTCCAGATGGGGTAAAACCCGTAGGATGCAAGTGGATCTTCAAAAGGAAGATTGGTGTAGATGGACAGGTTGAGACCTATAAAGCTAGATTGGTTGCAAAGGGTTTTCGTCAAAGACCTGGTTTGGACTATGATGAGACCTTTTCTCCCGTAGCTATGCTGAAATCCATTTGGATCCTTCTTGCCATTGCTGCCTTCCACGATTATGAGATTTGGCAGATGGACGTAAAGACCGCTTTTCTAAATGGAAATTTAGAGGAGTGTGTTTATATGGACCAGCCAGAGGGTTTCATTCAGAGTGGGAGCAGCGGAAAGGTGTGCAAGTTGCTTAAGTCCATCTATGGACTAAAGCAGGCATCGCGGAGTTGGAACATCTGTTTTGATGAGACGGTCAAGGAATTTGGCTTTATCAAAAATCCGTATGAGCCATGCATCTATAGTAGATTTGTAGCGAGAACTGTAGTATTCCTCGTTTTATACGTGGATGACATTCTCTTAATAGGAAATGACATTCCTATGCTACAATCTGTCAAGGGGTTCTTGTCACACAGGTTCTCCATGAAAGACCTGGGTGATGCCTCATACATTCTGGGGATCCGGATCTATCGTGACAGATCCAAGAGGATACTGGGACTCTCACAGTCCAGGTATATCGACACCATACTGAAAAGATTGAGTATGGAAGATTCCAAGCGTGGTAATCTACCGGCTTGTCACGGGATCACCCTCTCCAAAGAGATGTCTCCCAAGACTGATTTGGAAAGGGATCGCATGTCTATTATACCCTACGCTTCTGTGGTAGGCTCTATAATGTATGCGATGTTGTGTACCATACCAGATGTAGCTTATGCACTGAGTGTGGTAAGCCGGTGTCAGTCAAACCCAGGGGAGAAACATTGGATAGCAGTAAAGAACATTCTCAAATACCTGAGAAGGACTAAGGAGATGTTCTTGGTGTATGGCGGAAAAGACCTCCAGATCGAGGCCTTTGCTGACTCCAGCTTCTAAAGTGACAAGGATGATTCGAAGTCCATGTCGGGTTATGTCTTTACCCTCAATGGAGGGGCGGTGTGTTGGAAGAGTTCCAAACAGGAAATCGTTGCTGACTCGACGATGGAAGCGGAATATATCGCTGCTGCAGATGCCACAAAAGAAGCTGTCTGGGTAAGGAAGTTCTTAACTGAACTTCAGGTAGTTTCGTCCATTGTTGATCCAATACCTCTGTATTGCGACAACAACGGGGCTATAGCATAAGCAAAGGAACCAAGGTCCCATCAGAAGTCCAGACACATCATGAGGCGGTATCACCTGATCAGGGAGATCGTGGGTCGCCAGGAGATCGAGGTTCGGAGAGTTTCTACGAAAGATAACACTACTGATCCACTCACAAAGGCCTTACCCCAGACTCAGTTCGAGCAGCTGATCGAGATGATAGGTCTTCGATACGCCAGTACATGGCCTTAGTGCAAGTGGGAGATTGTTAGTGTATATGCCCTAGAGGCCATTACTGTATCATACTAGTTTGTATATTACTTAATAGAAGCTTGGGATATTCAACTTGTATAAACAATCTTGCTCAATATAGTAGTATGCTACCTGGTTTGTTTCTACTTCAATGTGTACATGTGTTTATTTTGGTATATCACCTATACACATTAGTGGAGCCCTTAGGATCTTTGCTTGATTACCAGCGTTGTGATGGCAGTCACACTAGTGGGGGCTGGGTAATCTATAAGCACATCCTTATGCAGGTCCCTAGTCGCAGGACTATCGAGACAGGGCATCGATACTCCGGAGTAGACTAGCGTATGCGCTTCTCATCCCAGTATGGGAGATGGTCTGTCCCACATCCATCAGTATGTCGTACTGGAGATAGTATGCGGGTGCTTGTTGGGTTACGAGTACACTGGACAGGACTCGTCGGGAACTGTTGGTTGGTACAATACCTATCGTCAGTTATCAGTTCCCAGGAGACATGAGTACAGCTTAGTCCGCTGACTTGACACTGTCACTTCACCTCGAGTGTGTTCCCACTGTACTTAGATTATTACCCTACCACGGCTCAAAGGAGTCGTGCAAACAGGTAGTAGTTGGGTGCAGTCCCGAAGCACTTAGAGGCAGTGACGGTTAGACAGGATTCGTCTCTCCCGGTATTGGGGGTTGACATCGCGCTGTGTCTAGGAGAGCCATTACACGAGTAGTCCCTGTCCAGGGCAAGCGAGATATACTGGTAGGTTTCCAGTGTTATCTCAGGGTGTTCTGGGCTTCACTCCGACACGACTTGTACCGCTATTAGGGACTAACGTTTACCGCCCCTAGGCCCACCATGCGATGTATCAGACGAACAGACCGGACTGTATGGAGACTGTCACAGTCAGACTCAGTAGGAGTTCAGATGGGTTTCACCTCGTCAGTCTTCTTGTCGGCATCTACCTGGGGACCGTTACGCACAGCTAGTGCCGCTTGCGGTCTGTGGTTAAACCCACTGCCAGCGTAGTGTCGAGTCTTTAGAGTCCCACATAGAAAGCTATTCGCCTTTAGGCAAAAGAGTAGAGGTCGCATGGTTTTGCGACAGGTCGCATGGTTTTGCGACAGGGTTCGGTTACATCCGTGCACTTGCGCACGTTTAGTGTCCGGACAGTTAACACTAGCGGGCTTTGGTTTAAGACAGATCCTAGTGTACGTTTTGGGATTGGTTTTATCTTGTTTGTTTTCGTGTTCCTCGGAACGCGGATGCGGGTGCGTATGCACAGTTGACGGAGAGACAGAGGCAGAGGATTCTCATTAGGGTTGTTGATTGTTGACTATTGACTTTTTGCTCAACCCTAATAAGAATATGATATCTGATTAACAATAATATTAATTAAGTATTATAGTGACATGGTTGTTGAGGGGTTGACTTTGTTGACCGGTTGACTAGGTTGGACTAGTTGACCATCATCATGACAATAGCTATCATTTCATGGCAAAGACTTTTGCTTGCTTGTTTATTTTGTGCAAAATGAGTGCATGAAATGATATGGCTATTTTGACTTAAACCATCACATAATACATGATTGGTATTATTTGTTATGATGACTTTGGATTATGAGAGCCAAGAGAGAAAAAAGTCTTTCTCATTCTCTCATTTGCTTTCTCTCTCTTGCTTGAGCTCTCCCTCTTCCTCTTGCTCTCTCTCTAGTCTATGGTTCTCTTGTCTCAGGTGTTGAGAAGCAAGAACCATAGAGAAAAATCCCAACACACTCTCCTCTACTCACTCTAGTTCACAAGGTTTGGCAAACCAAGTGAACTAGTTTCTTCAAAGTTTTAAGAAGAAGCCAAAGGCAGAAGCTTTCGGGTGGATCGATCTTCGGCGCAAGGAGACGACGGGGTGAAGCCGATCCTTACACCATTGAGAGTTGAAGACGAAGGAGTTCAAGAAAGAAAGGTATAACCCCTAACCGAGTAGTTAACAACTCCTAGTTAGGTTGTTAGGTAGATAGTTTAACAAAGATCCATTTTGAGTACATGTTACCTCCTCTAGAAAAATCGTTTTTCGTCATTTCCGCAAGCCCGTAAGTACCGTGAGCAGTAGCATGGACTTACACGACCACCCTAATCCAATCGCATCATATGCTTATACAGATAAGCACTAATTAGCTACCGCACACTACGCCTTAACATAGTCAAAAAACGTAGCACGAATACTAACTAGTACTTATCTGAAATGATGGAGGGCTACGTCAGGTTTTTAAGAAAACCTTTTGCGTAATGAACTTGATATCGTCGTAGAATCGAGTGATTTTAAATTGAGTGTTTTTTAGTCTTTTCTAGTTTTGCTAAAGGGGTCACTCCCGGTGAAGGGATCGTCGGCCCTTTCATCATCGAATAAGGTGCAGGATATTTCACAAATATCACTATACAAAGCAAGAATTATAGAAGCAATTAAAGGCAATCCGAGTTTGTAGCATCTACTAGTTTCACTAAAGAGGTCACTCCCGGTGAAGGGATCTCGGCTCTTTCCTTATCGAATAAGGTGATGGATGTTCTACAAGGAACACCGCTATGCAAAGCAAGAACTAGAGCTACCTGTTTTTTAGACAAGTTTCTACAACATCTTTAGGTTTCTTTTAGTTTCATTAATCTCATTAATGAAGTCCCATTTTATTATGCTTCACAAGCATTGCATTCGAAACGAAATCTGCAATATAACATATATCTCATATATATAATATGAACATTCGTCTCAGGTAGTAATATGATCTCATCACAGAACATTTCAGCAGAAAAACATGTATGAAATATTGGATATACTAGGACGTCCGTGTTTTCAATACGAGCCTATACAAAACACGGATTCCACGGTCGTGATGAATAGCTAAACCCACATCCCTAGACCCCTACGAGAGCGGAAAGTAACACTGCCAATTCTAGGGTTAGGAGACCCGGTCTCGACTCCTCGAGATGGTCTCCCACTGGACCCCAGAACCCGGTTACTTGTGCTCCCCCTTGGGTCTACCTAATGCGGAAAAGTAAATAATATACAATGGTGACATCATCTTCAGCCCGGAAGTGCCCCAATAAAAGAATATTACATACAAATGAATTTTACATGAATGAAAAAGAAAAAACTCTCATCTCACAAAAAAACCCCGGCTATTCAAAACGCGACGATCCAATATAACATATCACAGCAATACATAATATCTCATATCATCAACGTAAGCAAGTATGCGTATCCCGATTGTCGTTGATGTATAGTAACGAAGCCGGCGATACACCACATACTACGCTTACGATCACAGAAAAGAAAGTGTAAAACAACAACAGTTGGAATCCGCAACCTGCTTAGACATCGCATGCCTAACCATATGAATTCCTTAGACATCGCATGCCTAACAATTATAAACCCCGTATTTTAGTCTCATTTATCGAAAACACTTTTCAATATGCAGTCGGGCAATTCAATAAGATTCCCCACATCCTGATCGAATGCTCGTCGCAAACTTTAGTAGACGGCCGCACCCCCGGATGCCGTCGACGAAGTTGACTAAGGCGGAACACCATTGCCGCGAGCACCCGAACGGATGTTTTTGGTGATGGGGTTCTTCTACAGTCACTTGGTCGGGGCTATGGGGCATGGCTGTCTATTAAGTTTACCCGGCGAGTATCCGCGTACACTACGTGATTGCAACGGACTTTTGATCACATCAAAATCCCGTGGTAACCGATCAATTGAGACTAAACTTCTATGTTTATAACATTCAAATTAGTTATCTCATAACTACATGTGGATTCCAAATATTGTATCACATTCCAGATAAATAGACAATGTTAAACTTTCCGATCGAATAATCAAACACCTAAGTTTTCCCAAATAGTTCTCAACACTTGAAATCAGTTTAAAAACATCCATCACATGCCACAGTACCAATGGTCCAGCCGTAGAAGGGTCAAGCCAACACCTCACATGTGGCACGCTGTACTGCCCTAAACCCTAAGGTTTAGAGACAGTTCAAGACGGTCACATAATCGAGTTAAGGTTTGTTGTCTTCTAGAGGGTCCACCGCGTTACTTGCACGACTTATAACGTTCTTAAACTCGAGAAAACAATCCAACTTTGGAAAAATTTTCCGACAGGGGAAAAAGTGAGTTATTGATATCCGTTCGAACTTTTTAACACGTTCTAAAAATTACCCGGACAAAACAAAACAAAGTTAAATTATCTGATCGAATCAATGAGTCCCCAATACAACCCTAGAAACTCAACACTTGAGTGGAATTAAAATATTCCCAGAAAAAATAACAAGAATGGACCTAAGAATAAATATATGAAATACGAGGGACCAAATCATAATTTTGGCCGCTAACCCTTGGTTTGGCTGCTGTTCCGCGGTCATTTGAGCGCATTAATGGTCCGTACATCACTGTAATTCTTAGATTTTCCTGCTTTATTTTCTGAGTATTTTTAATCCATAAAAAATCACATTTTTGAAAAATATCCAGAGAGGGGTACACTCGGGTGTGTCGGAGTTCGATCAGACTTTAAATTTCGTCTAGACTTCGCTTAAAGCTCTAGCTTGGCTCTGATACCACTATAGGGTTGCTAGGCATGCTCACAAGGTTCTACGAGGCATCAACCATGCCCGATTAAAATTTTATCTGTGCCGAACAACCCAAAGCCGGATCTTTAAACTTGGGTTTAGGCGAAAACTAGCATGTTAAACTCTTTAACAGTAAGTGAGAGGGATTAAAACCTTTGTAGATCCGGTCCTTCACTTCTTAAGCTCCTTGTTGAGGTCCCTTCGCTGCGATCATCGTGTTCCAGACTCTCGAGAGGCTTCACGATGAGAAAGATGCAGTCTTGATTCCGATCTTCGATAACATAGATGATCTACCTTGAAGTTTCGTTAACACAAGCTATCACTCATGAAATGATGTGAACACCCTCATCTAAATGGCAAGGATAGATGAGGATGATGAAGTAGGATTTTTGCTCTCATTTATAATCTTTTTCTCACTCACTTTCATCACAAAAGCAAAACGAGAAAGCTTTTTCAAGAAGGAACTCAAGGAAGAAGAATAATGAATTCTTTTGTGATGAATAATGAATTATTGTTGTGGTTACAAATCTAACCAAAGGTTAAGCATGAAGGAGTTAACCCATGTAGAGAATTGACTAGAGTTAATGGTTTGGATTGGGTTAACAAAATATCTAGCTAAAAACAAAGTCAAAGCTTCATGAAGCTTCATGGAAGCTTCATGCAAAAGCTAACCCTAATCCAAGCCCTAACCAAGTTTAAATCCTAAACCATTGTTAAATTTGTAACCCTAACATGTTACAATATTATATATCACATATACAATATATTTTGTAACAATAGAAAATAATACAATTCACATATATCGCATATATATCAATGTATTATCCCGTGAGAAAATGAATCTTTTAGTGAGCTAATATTAGTTAATGTAATTTAATATATCAAATATATTATTATACATTAAATTATCGAATCAACACTTAATCCGACAATCCGGTTATATCACATATAACCGACTAATACTATGACCCGGCTATATCACATATACCCGGCCGATATCTCATATCGCGAGAATCCAATACGGTATCACATACCGCATTATCCATGGTCCCGCACATATCACATATGTGCTCCTACTCCGTTTTTCCTGAGCCAAGAATCCTCTGTGTAGGACTCTAAAGAATCGTCAATACGTCGGCAGTAGGTGATGATCATATCAAACACTCACAAGCTGCAAGCGGTCAGCTAAACGTAACAGCCACCCACGTATTGAGCGCTCAGAAGATCAACAAGCAAGCCTGTACATTCTCCTGTGAATCCAATACGTAACACTCCCGTACAGTCCTGTCTCGTCGTCTGATATGTCGCATATCTCGCCTAGGGGTGGTAAACGTCAGACCCAGTAGCTCGATAAGTCATGTCGACATGAGGTCTATAACAGTTCGAGAAACTACTGATAGCACTTACCAGTAAATCTCAGCAACCCTGGTAAGGGATTTCCGGTTATAGCCAATCGAACACAGCACAACATCAACTCCCTATACCGGGAGAGACGAATCCCCTCCTATCGCTCATTGCCTCCATGTGATTCGGGACTGTACCCAAAAGCCACCTTTTTGCACGCCCTCTTGGACGTGGTATGATGGAAATCAAAGCACAGTGGGAATCACACATGACTCTATGACGATCTCGGGTCAACAGACTACTCTGTACCAGTGTCACCGGAGAACTGCCATCTGACGTGAGGTATAATACCATCTGGGAGTTCTCGGTGAGTCCGTCCAGTGTACCCAGTCTCCACTGAGCACCCGTACACCATCCTTGATGTCAAACACCGATGGATATGGGATCATCCATCGCCCATCATATGGGTCAAGATGCGTATACGCTAGTCTACTCGGGTGTACCGATGCCCTGTCTCGATACACCCTCGACTAGGAACAGTTATAGGACGTACTCGTCGACTACCGTGGCCCCACTAGTATGATCTCATCATAGTCCCAGTAGTCGAGTACATATCCTAAGGGCTTTATCAACATGTAACATAGAGAAAATCAGAGTACATGTTAAGATAAAGTACAACCAGATAGCATACTATCATGTCGAGCAAGAAAGCCCTCCCTATATATGTCCTCGCATCCACTACAACATACATCGTATGTACAATAATGGCCTCTAGGGCATACATATAACTAACAAAATGGTCAAGCAATGTCAGATGGTCAAGTAAAGTCAAGTAGTCAAAACTAGTAGCCATGTCTCAATTATCAGTAACAAAAATAACAAATACTTTCCTCCACCTCATAATTGTTTTAATCAAGTAAATGGTCAAAACCCTAATGAGGTGTCTCCTTCTTTGCTCCTCTCATCCGTATATACATACCTGCATTCGTGTTCCGAGAAACATGAATACAAAGAGAAGAAACTGATCCATCAATATAATACTAGGATCTGGCTTAAACCAAAGGCCGGTAGTATTATCCGCCCAAACATCATACGCGCACAAGTGTACGTAAGTGATTGAAGCCCTGCCGTAAAACCATACGGCCTCTACACCTTTTGCCCGGTGCAGGGAAACTCTCCGTGTGGGACTCTAAAGACTCGACATTACTGTAACATTTCAGAAAAATAAAATATTATTTTTGGGTATTTATATAATTGAATAATAAATATTATGAATATTTTAATGCGTGGAGATTAGTTTTGAATGATATGGTATAATTAAAAACCGATAAAATGGGAAATATTGGAAAATACATTTGACTGTTGATTTTGAAAGAATATTATATGATTTAGACACATTATAAAAATTTATAAAGTTAATTGTATATGGGTTATTACTAAACTCGATTAGTGTTACTAATTCTTCATTAAGTATGATATGTGCATGACATGCAACATGGTATGTTGCACAATACTTGTTACATTCTTTTTATTGTTTGAAAACAATGCCCCTTTTCATTTATTATTTGGTTTTAGTTTTGTTGGAGTTTTAAAAAGAAAAGGAAAAAAAGGAAACGATTAAAGAAAGAAGTATGGGCAAGAGATAGAAGAGAGAGAGAGGTGAGGAGACATTTGACCATGGTTCACATAGGTGTTTCCTTCATTATCTTCATCATATTTCTCTCCCCCTCACACATGGCTGCCCTCCTCTCTCCACCACCTACACCACCTCACTTCACCCTCAAAATCACCTCAAAACATCTCATTCATATCATTAAAAATGTGCACAAGCTCACTACAAGCATGGGGAACCAAGAAAAATTGGATTTTGATGCTCCGAGGGATCCTTGAGTCCCAAATGAAGTAATTCTTTCACATTTAGTGTAGTAATCCACTTCCTTTAGCAAATATACTTGCTGAAGTTTTCTACTCACGAGTTGGCACTCACCCTCGTTGTGCCATAGTTCTTGTAGGATTGACCGCTTGGGATCAGTTGCGGTATCGCTGGTACACAGCTTCATCCAGGGTGTTTTGCTTTGGTAGGTGGGGCACACATTGGATCGTGCTCACTCTCGTACATTATATTTCGTTGTATCTAGATAAACTCCATCAAATCAAATCAGAATTAGAAATTGTATATTGGTAGACCTAGTCAGACATAGATATTGTGCGAGACTTAGAGCGATGGGTTTATTGTAACGTTTTGAAAATCGTTTCGGTCAAATTTCGAAAAATCGGTAAAATAAGGGGGTTTTCTGTAAAAAGTCAAAATACAAATATCTTATTATAAAAATTAAATATACATATTCTAGCTATGTAATTGCTATTATTTGGTGTTTATTGAGCCGCTGGTGAAATTTCAAATTTTCTGAAAAAAATATTATTTTATTATTATTTTAAGCCGTCACTAATACATTTAATTAGGGAAAATTACAAATTGGAATGAGTTGAAACAAATTTTGTGCATCATAAAACATTAAATAAAATTTTATCATGTGGTTTTTGGAACGAAATTATTTGCCAAAACGGTTTAGAAATTATTGAAGAAAAAGGCTTTTTTCGGTGAAATTAGTGTAATGGAAGTGGGTTACTACACTTATCTCTTTTTCTCACCTAAACAAAATCCACACCCATTTCCCCAACATGCTTGGCCGGCCCCCCTTGATCAGCCCAACATTCATGGGCCTCCCATTTCACACAATAAAGCAACAAAAGAAAAGAAATTGGTGTTAAACATAAGCATGGGTCTTTATACTTGATGTATGGTTCCTTGCTTGGACTTTTCTCTCACCCACACCCAACACCACACTCTCTCTCACCTCCTCACTGCTGCAGAATTCAGCAGCCCCCCTTCTCTCATTTCCCCATCTCATTTCTTCTCCAAAGTTCACAAAAATTCCATGAAAAATCAAATAAAACCTCACTAATTTCAAAATCCAACCCTTACCCATTTTTCCTTGGCTATACTTGTATGGATATTGGTGAAAAGAAGCAAGTTTGGGAGGCTAGATTCATGTTGGATCTCTTGAAATTGTGAGGTACAATCTTAACCTTTTAGTCAAAATGTTGTCTAATTACTTCAATCTAGCTAACTAGAAGTTTAAATATGGTTTAATTTTAAAGTTTGGTTTTCAAGTGAAGGGTTAATCTAAAGTTAGGGTTTAGAGTATTTGGATTATGGTTGTGTGGAGTAGTGAAGATCTTAAGACATGCAAAACTTAATCTAATTGCCAATATGTAAATTGTTAGATGTAAAATGTCCAAATTAAGCTTTTTTTTTGTAAACTAGGTTTTTAGAAATTATTGAAAATGTGAAATTTAAAATCTAGTTAGGGTTTTTATAAATTTATTATGGTTTTAATGAGGAGATCAACATGTTAATGGAATGCTAAAACTAATCTAGTTGCTAGTTTACAAATTGTTGCTTTTAAAATGTTAAAATTGGATAATTTGCAAACTACAATTTTGGATTCAATGAAAATTGATGAGGATAAAATCTATTAATGGTTTATATGACTTAGTTATGATATTTAGTGGATATTAGGGTCATTAGATTTGTTAAAACATCAAGTTTCGAATTAAAACGAAAATTTAGTGCTTTCTAGGTTTTCGGAAATAAATCAATTTGATTTATTTTAATGTTTTGATGATTTAAACCCTGTTTTATATTATAATTAGTGAGTTTTGGGAACTACGATTTATACGTTGAGTTTTTCTCGATCACTCGGCATTTGTACGCCGATGTCGAGGGTTTTGGGTTGATTTGAGAGAGAGCAACCATAGGTTTTGACCTATGTGGGATTCACGTGTCGTTTTGGTCATGAGTCGGATTGTAATACAACACGATGCGTTATGATATGTAGGTACCCCATGTGGACTTCGAGACGACAAGGAAGCGCGTGGCGACGTCGGCACCGCCTAGCGAGGACCAGGTGAGTAGATTTATATCTACGGGGAGAAGTCGGGTGGATGGCGTATAGCACCCCAGCAGTTCGTGGTGATGTATACGAATACATATACACACATTTATTGATTATATATTGTTTGAGTTATTGATGATAATTATGGATGGTTTAGTATCGCGAAACCCTAGAGTAGTGGTCGCACCATACATGCACCCACCCACCCATACTTGCATACATTCTTCTTCCATTTGTGTTTACGGTAATATATATATAGTTATGTGTTCACATGGGTATGGGACTATGTGTTCACATACGGATTTGAGGATGATACTGTAAGTGCACGGCGGCGCCCCGGCCGTCAATCCGACGGCCAAATGCGGAAGCGGTGATAAACTTTAAATTTTTCTTTAACTGGCAAACCGCCGCGCACTAATACCCGGATCGAACCATTAATTAGTCCTAGCTATCTACAAGAAGGGGAATAGAGATATACCGACGATCCAAGTCCTCCGGTCTTCTCATCATCGTCCCGATCTCCTGCGGAATCTCCGGTCGTCGCCATCTTGCCGGAAGGGCACCACATCGCCTACTTCTTTTACGGGCTCCCACCTCAATGCCGAGGCAACTCGGGCACGAAGCCGGCTACTCGACGTGCCCAAGATTCGCTGTAGAATGTAGTGTAGAGATCTCATTTGGGGTTGTAGGAATTGCCTTTTGTGGAGGAAGAAGAACTTGGAGAGAGGTGGGAAAAATGTAGCATACAATGAAAAATGAGTGTAACATTTTTCTCTCAACTCATGAATATCAATTCCATTCTCCATGGAATGGCCGGCCCCCCCTTACCATGTGTGATTGGAGAGAGAAAGAACAAAGACAAGGGGGTGGTTGGAAAGCAAAAGATGATGAGGAAAAATCAAATGATCACCACAAATCCAACACTCAAAGGCAACCATCATTTCATGCATGTTGGCTTCAAAAAGTCAAGCCATCATGAGAAGAAGAAGTCAAGTGATGGTGCTTATCATGAAAACTATCATGATACAAATATAAGCAAAGACCCCCCTCCACAAAATGCTTATTTGCAACAATGCAAATAAGCCCTCCTCCACCAATCTTCGGCCAGTGAACGAAACAAAAGAAATCGGCCGAAACTGAAAGCAAACTGGCAACTCCAGAAAACTGGTCCCGTAATAAATTACAGGAAAACCCCGATACTGTGCATACACACCCGCATCTGTATTTCGACCGAAATACAAATGCAATGAGACAAAATCTACACTGTACTATACTAGGATCCGGCTTATACCAAAGCCGGCTAGTATTATCCGCTCGATCCTGATCCGTGCAATACCACACGTATCTGATCGAACCCTGCCATATAACCATACGGCCTATAGTACAGACTGTCCGATCCTGATCCGTGCAATACCGCACGTATCTGATCGGACCTTGCCATATCTCCATACGGCCTCTACAACCTTTCGCCCGAAAGCTGAGTAACTGAATGTGGGGGACTCTAAAGACTCATCAACACCTTGGTTGTGGATTTAACCACTAGCACGTTAGAGGTATAAGCCAATACATAACGGGCTACCAGGTATTGACCAAAAGGGACGTCTGTGAGCGAACTCAGCCGACTCCCTACTGAGCCTGTCAGTGACATTATCCATACAGTCCGGTCCGTTCGTCTATGAGCATCGCATGGCGGTCCTAGGGGGTTGGTAAAAGTCAGACCCCCAAAAGCGGTACAAGTCGTGTCGGAGTGTAGCCCAGAACACCATGAGATACTACTGGAATACCTACCAGTAAATCTCCTTGCCTCGGCCGAGGGCTTCGTGTAATGGCTCTCCTAGACACAGCACGACCTCACCCACAATACCGGGAGAGACGAACCCCTGAAGATACGCTCACTGCCTCCATGTGGCTCGGGACTGTACCCAACTAAAACCTGTTTGCACGACTCCTTTGAGCCGTGGTAGGGTAGTAATCAAAGTACAGTGGGAACTCACACGAGACAAATGACGATCCCCGGGTCGATGAACTAACCTGCACACATGTCACCAGGGAACTGCCATCTGACGTCTGGTATATGACCAACTAGCATGTTCCCGGCGAGTCCTGTCCGGTGTACTCATAACCCAATGAGCACCTGTATACATCTTAGGTGATCCAACTGACACCAGTGGCTTGTGAGACCGGCCACCGCCCCTCGTCGGGGTCTCGACTGTATACACTAGTCTACTATGGAGAATCGATGCCCTGTCTCGAAACTCTCACGACTAGGGACCTTTTAAGGATATGCTTATAGACCCCCAGCTCCCACTTATATGATCGCCCTCATACTGCTGGTGGTCAAGCAAGAATCCTAGGGGCTCTATCAACGTGTAATAGCGACGTGTCAGGTCACTTAAAACAGTACACGATGATAAAGGTAAACCAGATAGCATACTATCATCTCGAGTAAGACTGTCCTACCGGGATAGGTCCTCCATCAATCATTACAATCACGTACCTGTGACCTAATAATTGACTCTGAGGGCACTATCTCCAACAATCTCCCACTTGCACTCAAGGCTAATTATTGCGATGTCGCATACTCACAGCCCGTGTGATACCGAACACCCAACTCCTCTACTAGTCAGTCTCACAAAGCTCGTTTGCGAAACTATTGCGTTCGAGGAATAGCCTCAGTGAGTGGATCCGCTTTGTTATCTCTTTCAATGTCTCTCTAAATCTCATGTTCGCGGAGAAAGCCATATCCCGAAATGAGCAATACCTGTCTTAGAATGTGTCTGGATGTCTGATGGGATATAGCTCATAAATGAACTCCAAATCCAAACTTCTTAGACTGTATCGTCAACTGAACTTAATCAGTATCCTGCGCCATGCCTCCCTCAGTATTGCCTTGGACCACCTGTCCAAAATACCGCCCCTTGTCAGAAGGAAAACTATAACTCTGACAACCTCCTTGTCGTCCATGTCACCTTGGAAGCCTGGATTGATAACTGTCTCCTGCATGAGGCTATCGTTATCATATCCCTAGAACATCCACTTATGTTCTAAAACTGCTTCCAACCGTTTCTCCAGGATTGGATCAATGTCAACTTATTGCATCTAGTGCAAGAACAACATCTGGTGTGGTACTTGACATCTCATGATTGACTCAATTGCCTGAGCAAGTGATCTGCCAATCATGCACATCCCTCTCCAGTTTAGTCTGTAAGACCCCTTCAGAGAGGGTGACTCCATTACCTGCAGGTACATTACCGTGCCAGGAGTCGTCCATCCTAAATACTCTTAGAATGCTCTCAACGTACCCTGATTGGGAAACCACCCAAATCTAGATCTAAAACCATAGATCTAGTGACCAGAATGTCTGATATAATATCCAAGTCCTGTGTGGAGAAAACACTGTGTGACGACCAAAGTATAACCGATTGTAGTATAGGAATATCACTTCCTACTCTGTGTATGTCATCCAAATACCAGGACATCACACCCTACTACCTTCTCAACAGATCCATCCCCTATTCTGATGAAGTCAAACCTATGACTGTCACGTCAGAAATAGATGATCTATCTCCGCTACATCTGCTTTAGTCTATAAATAGACATAAGCTACCAGTCCACCAATGCTTCCGCTGCTCCCACTGACTACGACAACCCTCTGGCAGAGTCATATAGACGTACACTTCTAAAACTAGTTTAGAACGACGCTATACTCATCCTCCCGCCGGGTCTCGCAGCCTGGAACAACAGCAATGGTAATTGTGGGTAAACAAGAACTTCCCTGTCACCGTCCTTGAGGCTACCGTAGTACCTCTCGGGTGCCTGAAGTTACCCACCTTATCTGCGGAGTGGCCAATGGAATGTCAATCCAGATTGAATCTTTAGGTTCCTTATCAAATCTTCAGTAATCGTTTGTGGTTCTGGAATCACTTCCAGTTCTACCATACTCCCACTACTGTTTTCTGAAAAAATCCATTTTTTTTAAAACTGTGGCGAGTCTAGAACAATATTGCTATTGTTCATCCAGATGGTAGAAAGTCAACCCTCGTCATAGCCTGGGTCAACCCACAAACAGCCATTACAGAAACGTGCCTTGAGTTGTCCAGTGTCTGGTTTTAATCATAAGCCGGACAACTCCCCGTACCTTAACATCGTTAAGATATGAACTGTTCTATATCCCATATAGGACCAGAGGCACTGATTTAATTGAACCAGATTCAAATCATGCAACTGTCTCCAGTGCATGTCAACTAAATGGAAGGAGGCCGATCAGCGTTACTCAACTTAGGAATGCTTCCAATTATGAGTAACCTGAAAAAGAAGCAAGTTCTCTTAGCCATTACTATCAACTGAATACCATACACAAGTATCTATATCTTCGATCACTTTGAAGAATCCCGATACTTGCTTCACCTGGTTCTCTACTCTATTCAAATACCTATAACTTCTCAAAATTCGGACCCTGTGTTTCCTACGAAACACCTGTCTAAAAACTAGAGAAGTCATAAGTAAACCGAATATAGTACGAGGACCAACCCCTCTGTCCTGATGGACCCTGGACAACATACAATACTCTGTATAAGTCCCTTGAGTCTGAAAACTCATTCACTGTGTGTCGTAGGTTGAAAACTGTACTTATGGTCAAGAAGAATTACACCGCTGCTTAATGCTCCTTACCTAACCATTCACTGATATAGGTAAATGTCGTAGACATAATTTCAAAAAGGTATATCTCACTCTATGAAAATAGACGTACAGATATATCAATTTGAAATTGGTGCATAACAGAGGATATTCAAAACCAAATATTTGCCGACCGGCAAACAGCCCAGGTGATTTCCTCAAATATCACCGATTACAACGAATCCCGATATAATGAGGATGATCACCCAATTCCCAATAACTTACTCCCACTCATCATCTGTAAGACCATACAGATGTGAGAATCGTACCTGGTAAATACATACCCTGGAGTAAGGAATAATTGGGAAATCAGTTTTCCTTTAACAGTACACAGTGAAACTGAAACATCGAAATGTTTCGATGGGGTATCCTGGTATTCCTAGTAATGCCTCTTCCAGATTCACGACTGTAACCGTATAATTCTTTGCCACCTCTCCAAATCCCTTCATATGTCTTTAGTCTTTACCTTCTGCACACCCCTTAGGCCAAATGGTTTTCTTCCTTCCCTACCGTTCGGCACCAGCCTATGGTTTGGAAGAAGACTATCCAATAAGCATAATGGGTGTACTGTCCTAATCCTAGGAGCACTCGCAATGAGAGAAGGTGAAGATAAAAGACAACCGAATAAACCTTATTCCTATTCATCCTGGACCAGAATCCATCCCCGAACTGGAACAAGTTCCATTCGAGTTCGTATATAACCATACGATGGAGTATCCAAATAAACTGTGGATCTTCGTAGTGATACGGAGTGTCCTGGAGAAATACAAAGGTGATGTCGGAGTGGTAACGAAATATTTGGTTTGGTCGTGAATATCTGTTGCAATTTACTTTGCCCTCTTACTAATCCCTTGCTTTGTCTGAACTTAATATCTTCTGTACACCATCGTTAGGCTAATTGGTTTTCTTCATTCCCTACCGGTCGGCACCAGCCTAAGGTTTGGAAGAAGACTATCCAATTTGCGTAATAGGTGTACTATCTCCTAAACCAAGGAGTACTCGCAACCTGAGAGAAGGTAAAAGGAAAAGACAACTGAATAATCCTATCCGTTTTCTCCAGAACCTGAAACCATCCTCGAGTAAATTCCTTCGAGTTCGTATCTAACCATACGATGGTTTTGTCCAATGGAAGTGGACGTTCGTAGTAATACGGGGTGTCGTGGAGAAAAGGGTAAAAGTAGGAGTGGCAATGAGGTTTGCAACTCTGACAATCCAAGAGCCGGTGTTTAAGAAGGTTCGGTTAATTTTGGTCACTGAGTCATAGTCTAGGGTCGGGTCAATGGTCGCTGCCAAAGAGAGAGAGAAAAGAAACACTCAGCGTGCACTCTAACCTAGATCAGAATGGTTACCAATTTATCTAATCTGGAATCCTCCCACTGTACCTCAAATTCTCCTCCAAACCTGAAAGAAGAATTAGTCGGGATCACCCGAGGAGTAAACTAACTCATCAGTGGGAATCGGGATCCAACTATCATCACATGATAACGTGACGGAATCCGCTCACGCTACCACACTCCAGAAGGTATGCGCATATCTGGCAAGTTTCAGTTCTTTTGAAACTCCCGATGTGATTTCTGCCCCATGCTCTTATGACCTTGACGAAGGCCAACAAATCATAAGTCACATGTCAAGTTCTACCCGTCATTCTCCAGGTTGATTTGAACCCACCCGCACAAGCCCTTGACGAAGGCCAACAAGGCTATACGACTGTCCCAAACCAACGCATCTATCTATGCTGCAGAAAGGCAACAAGCAGCTACCATACACTATGCCTTGACGAAGGCCAACAAACATAGCATGAATACTACGTGCTACCCGTCTGAAATGACGGAGGGCTACGAATGGTTTCTGGCGAAAACCTTTAACGTAGTGAACTTGATATCGTTGAAGGAACTGATAGCTTTTTGAAAATATAGTGACGAAAACCGTTGCTAAAGAGGTCACTCCCGATGAAGGGATCTCGGCTCTTTCCCCGTAGAATGGGGTGCAGGATATTCCAAATGAATACCGCGATGCAAAGCAAAAGTAATCGGCTATAGTGAAGTTAATGCCCTGACGCAAACTTCTGTCCAAGGGGTCACTCCCGGTGAAGGGATCTCGGCCCTTGCCTCGTAGACTGAGGAGCTGGATATTCCAAATGAATACCGCGATGCAAAACAAAAGTGAACGTCCTTGCAATAACAGCTTTTTGAAAAGTGTTCCAACAACATCAGATTAGGTTTGTTTTTAACTTCCATTGATCCGAATCAATGCAGTCCTATCAATTGATCACACCACAAAGAACGAAAATATACTGATGTACGTATATGCCATCCGCATTCGCCACTGGGTCCCGTCATTACCCGTTAGGTTAGCTAACTAACGACAGAGCGGGGACTGGACTAGCGCGGATGTAAAACATATACAACATCTACTAATATATATACCAATATATTATATTCGCTCAAGGCATGAATAAAAAGCAACATCACAGAGAATGAACAGCATCACAGAAACAATACAGATATCTGGGATCCCCGGGTTTCACAGAGCCGCTGAAAACCCGACGTTCCCCTGGTCGTGTGGATAGCCTGTGCAATGAAATCCTAGACCCCTACGGGCGCGGCAAGTCACCCGCCAAAACCTGAAGCGAGGCAGCCCCCTTCAGCAACGTGAATGGACCACCCAGCACTTCACGGAATCCGGTAACTTGGGCACCCCTCCTGGGTCAACCTGTACCCCCTACGAGTGTGGCGAATAGCCCGCCAATCCTAGAGTGAAGCCCCCTCCGTCTCAATGCCATGAGATGCGGGCTTGTTGCCCTCCAGAACCCGGCTATCCGTGCACCCCACCGCGGGGCAATCCTAGTACAGAAAGTAAAATATACATACAACGGGTACATCGACCGCAACCTGGCCGTGCCCCAAAATAATAATACAATCAGGCAGTGACGGCAGTCCACATGTCGGACGCTCGCCCCGCAATATCAAATGTACATAATACAACCACAACTGTACTAGCATTGCATCCAGGCTATCCCCCACGACCGATCCGCAACATCACAGCAAAAACAAAACATCAACGTGAAAGTCACGTTGACAAATCCGTCTAACCGGGCTATAGCAGTTAGAATGGATTTACCGATCAAGTGACATTCACGGTCGCAGATATAATGTAAATACTGTGAAATAATGTGTTTAAAATATCCGACCGATCAAATTTTTAACAAGTGGGCCCCAAGTGTTACTGCAGCGCATCAAGAATTTCTGGGCCCAATATTAATATTCCAAAAACCCTGTTTCCAGCCAAGAAGCCCACTGGAAAATCTCGACCAACTGAAGATTTCAAACTGCGGCGGAACCACGGCCCAGAGTGGGCTTTGGCCGCGGTTCCGCGCTCCACTTAAAAGATCACTTTGTCGAATTTTTCCAGAGAGCTTAGAAATTCCTGTACAGTACTTTTATACAACCTGAAAATTTTTTCGAGACTGAAAAATTTCAACAGAAAACTGTCACTTTGAAAAACACGGTTTTGGAACTTTTTGATCGATCGGAAATGGAAACACATTAAACAAAGCTAGACTAAGTTAATGGCGAGGCTCTGATACCACTGTAAGTGCACGGCGGCGCCCCGGCCGTCAATCCGACGGCCAAATGCGGAAGCGGTGATAAACTTTAAATTTTTCTTGAACTGGAAAAACCGCCGCGCACTAATACCCGGATCGAACCATTAATTAGTCCTAGCTATCTACAAGAAGGGGAATAGAGATATACCGACGACCCAAGTCCTCCGGTCTTCTCATCATCGTCCCGATCTCCTGCGGAATCTCCGGTCGTCGCCATCTTGCCGGAAGGGCACCACATCGCCTACTTCTTTTACGGGCTCCCACCTCAATGCCGAGGCAACTCGGGCACGAAGCCGGCTACTCGACGTGCCCAAGATTCGCTGTAGAATGTAGTGTAGAGATCTCATTTGGGGTTGTAGGAATTGCCTTTTGTGGAGGAAGAAGAACTTGGAGAGTGGTGGGAAAAATGTAGCATACAAAGAAAAATGAGTGTAACATTTTTCTCTCAACTCATGAATATCAATTCCATTCTCCATGGAATGGCCGGCCCCCCCTTACCATGTGTGATTGGAGAGAGAAAGAACAAAGACAAGGGGGTGGTTGGAAAGCAAAAGATGATGAGGAAAAATCAAATGATCACCACAAATCCAACACTCAAAGGCAACCATCATTTCATGCATGATGGCTTCAAAAAGTCAAGCCATCATGAGAAGAAGAAGTCAAGTGATGGTGCTTATCATGAAAACTATCATGATACAAATATAAGCAAAGACCCCCCTCCACAAAATGCTTATTTGCAACAATGCAAATAAGCCCTCCTCCACCAATCTTCGGCCAGTGAACGAAACAAAAGAAATCGGCCGAAACTGAAAGCAAACTGGCAACTCCAGAAAACTGGTCCCGTAATAAATTACAGGAAAACCCCGATACTGTGCATACACACCCGCATCTGTATTTCGACCGAAATACAAATGCAATGAGACAAAATCTACACTGTACTATATTAGGATCCGGCTTATACCAAAGCCGGCTAGTATTATCCGCTCGATCCTGATCCGTGCAATACCACACGTATCTGATCGAATCCTGCCATATAACCATACGGCCTATAGTACAGACTGTCCGATCCTGATCCGTGCAATACCGCACGTATCTGATCGGACCTTGCCATATCTCCATACGGCCTCTACAACCTTTCGCCCGAAAGCTGAGTAACTGAATGTGGGGGACTCTAAAGACTCATCAACACCTTGGTTGTGGATTTAACCACTAGCACGTTAGAGGTATAAGCCAATACATAACGGGCTACCAGGTATTGACTAAAAGGGACGTCTGTGAGCGAACTCAGCCGACTCCCTACTGAGCCTGTCAGTGACAATATCCGTACAGTCCGGTCCGTTCGTCTATGAGCATCGCATGGCGGGCCTAGGGGGTTGGTAAAAGTCAGACCCCCAAAAGCGGTACAAGTCGTGTCGGAGTGTAGCCCAGAACACCCTGAGATACTACTGGAATACCTACCAGTAAATCTCCTTGCCTCGGCCGAGGGCTTCGTGTAATGGCTCTCCTAGACACAGCACGACCTCACCCCCAATACCGGGAGAGACGAACCCCTGAAGATACGTTCACTGCCTCCATGTGGCTCGGGACTGTACCCAACTAAAACATGTTTTCACGACTCCTTTGAGCCGTGGTAGGGTAGTAATCAAAGTACAGTGGGAACTCACACGAGACAAATGATGATCCCCAGGTCGATGAACTAACCTGCACACATGTCACCAGGGAACTGCCATCTGACGTCTGGTATATGACCAACTAGCATGTTCCCGGCGAGTCCTGTCCGGTGTACTCATAACCCAATGAGCACCTGTATACATCTTAGGTGATCCAACTGAAACCAGTGGCTTGTGAGACCGGCCACCGCCCCTCGTCGGGGTCTCGACTGTATACACTAGTCTACTATGGAGAATCGATGCCCTGTCTCGAAACTCTCACGACTAGGGACCTTTTAAGGATATGCTTATAGACCCCCAGCTCCCACTTATATGATCGCCCTCATACTGCTGGTGGTCAAGCAAGAATCCTAGGGGCTCTATCAACGTGTAATAGCGACGTGTCAGGTCACTTAAAACAGTACACGATGATAAAGGTAAACCAGATAGCATACTATCATCTCGAGTAAGACTGTCCTACCGGGATAGGTCCTCCATCAATCATTACAATCACGTACCTGTGACCTAATAATTGACTCTGAGGGCACTATCTCCAACAGATACTTGGGTTTGAGACGAGTCGATGAGATTTGATTTGAGGCCGTGAGATCGGTGATATAACAGGGTTCGTATTTGAGATACGACATGACGTTGTAGCGGGTCCTTGATGTAGGGTTTCACACACGTGCATGCATACTTAGGCGGTATCAGTATTTTACTAGACGTGGATCAGTACCCCTATCATGATATTTGATAAAGAGGATACCAGATGAATAGTATGATGAATGTGATATTGACCCGTACCCAGAATTGGGGATGCCGTACGACGGATTTACGTACGAGGTGTATCTTGATGATTGATCCGCACTCTTGACTTGGGATGTCTGATTATAGATATGGTATCGGATATGATACTATTGAGGCGGGATTACCGACTAATATATATACAGGTATGTATATATATCGACTCAGATGTTAGGCGGTTTCCTTACCTATAGTCCAGCATGTTAGCTTAGCCCTTTAGTTTAGTTTAGTTGTTAGATTAGATTCGATTCTTACCTATTTCAAAAAGTAACGAATCGTGGGTATTTTAAAAGACAGCCAAAGGGATCCTACGGATATTTCAAAAGACGTATCTTTTCATAAAAACACCGTAGCCCCTACTTTCAAAACCCCATGATTCGTGTTATTTCAAAAGGCACCATTTGTAGGACTTATATTAGATTAGTGCAGATTAGTTATAGTTGCGTCTAGTATTCAGCTCCCGCTCATTATTGTGGTTCGCTTCGCATCGCATGCTTATATTATGTTTCATACTCCATTATTGATACCATGCTGTTAGGACACCAGCACCATTACCGATGATGCGTATGTACCACGTACACTTACTTGCCGGCTCACACACATCTTCATCGGTAATTGCCATGTCACTACACCTTAGAAAATATTATTGCTTGACATAGCGTACTTGCCATACATGTTAGTTTAGACATTGTAGTTATTACCTGCTACTTCATGCATACTGTTATTCATTGTTATGCCGCATTCATGGATTCTCATGCATATATTCACTATTTTACGTGTTATTGAGGTTTGGATTCGGATTTCCATGAGATTTTCTGGATTTGGAGGAAAACCGCAAAAACATAAATAAACATTTTCTCTCTTTTAAAATAAAAATTGCGGTTTTCCCATGATGTATGAGTCGTCCACCATGAGTTTGCTGATGGATTTCGAGACCCGATCCGAGGAGTGGAGGAACCGTTTCGGGTACATGGTAGGCCCGGTAAGGTACCCCGGGGCAAGAAGTGCGTGATGATGACGTTGTGAGCCTGGCAGGGGAGCACTACCTACCGGTGATTTTACCCGACGCGTCGGATATCCGGAGGATACCGTCGTGATCTTGAGATGGATGGTAGGGGCCGGTCTGGACTGACGGCGCCCTAGATATTGTGATTGAGACATTGAGATTTCGAGATATTGAAGTACAGAGACTGTGATACAGAGATATCGAGATATTGGACACTTGTTTTGTGCCGATGCTAGGCACTGTTTTATACTGATTTCATTATGATACCTCATTTTAAAAATACAAAGGAAATCTCACTAAATTATGGAAACAGTTCTTCATTTACATGTATTCTGTTTTCATGCATTCATACCTCATTCATATGATATATTGCTACCCTTGGGCACTGACACGGGTACATGAGATTACACTCGGGTTAGATATTTACCCTAGCCTTGTTATAGGCTGCTGGTTATTTATATTTAAGGATGTATATTGATTGTATGACCTAGGATTGCGTCATACATGCGATTTCTATTCGTAGATGTTTTTCTATTCACGAGTTGGCAACTCACCCCCATTGTGCCCTAGTTTCTTGCAGGTTTTGCCGTACAGGTTTCTTTACGGCTTTGCTGGCACTATTTCCATTTCCGGGTGACTTGCTAGTAGGTGGGTTATTTGTATCGTACCCATCATTACATCTTGTATACTATTATTCAGTTGTATCTAGAAGTTCCATCAACCAAACATGTATTTATTTGAGATAGAGACCAGTGATGTTTATTCTTTCGACCTTAGAGTCGCGCGTTGTATTTCTGTGGTTTTCTTGTGGTTTTGAGTTTCCTTTTGAATTTTGATCCTCGCCCTTGGCGTTGTATATTATATTGCTTGTGTGGTTGTGACCGTCGATTGACGAAGTGCTAGCTCCCGCTTGGGGATGCCTTTTTATTGATTTCGTATACTATTCATGTTGTATCCCATTTGGGGGCCAGTATTTACAAAGGAGACTCTGCCGAAATTTTCAGTAAATTTTTGATGTTTTAAAAACCGCATAATTCGGCTTATGCTATTGAAACTACTTGTTTTAAACTGGTTTTCCTTCACTCTATTACTTTTCTTGGTTTGGATTTCTAGGTTTTCGGCTTACTTAGATTACGTACACCTCGAGACGTTCGTAGTTTAAGTGCCGGTCATATTCCGTACTTTCGGGACGTGACATTTATGATCGCTTTTCTTGGGTTTTGATGTCTTGCTCATTTATTGATCTTTCTGGGTTGATCTTCGCAGTTGGGCGTCGTATATATGTTATTGCGTAGTTGTGATTCTGCCGGTTGGCGAAGAGCTAGCTCCCGCTTGGGGATGCCTATATATTGGTGCGTATATGGTTTTGGATCAAAATATACAAGGGAGGTGCTGCCCAAAATTTTAAAGATGAAACATGTTTTCAACTGTAGTATAACCCAATTGCATTGTCATGTTTCATTGGCTATGCATTTAAAGAAAAATACGATTCATTATACCTTTATTTCAAAACTGCACCCCCAATATTTTCCGCAAAAAGGTTTAGATTTTCTGGGCTTCGGCTTACTTGATTTACGTCACGCCTTTAGACGTTGCGTAATTCAAGTGCCGGTCACGTACAAAATTACGGGTCGTAACAAAGTCGGTATAAGAGCGTTAGGTTTAACCTTGGTTTGAGTCTGGGTTTGACCATGCGGAGTCTATGGCGTATATATTTCGGAACCTGGGATTGAAATTACGGAACTTAGACTTAACGGGGGTGTATTAGACCCGAACTCTCGTTTCATAGGTTGACCTTGATTGATGGAGTAGGTAGCTTGAGTAGAATGACGTACCGTACGTATGTTCTGCGGCATATTTACGATACGATACTCCACTTAAAAAACCTTAAGATATACTTATCTTGAGATCTATGATACTATTTGTTCCTATGATCGTATATCCATTTGGGATATGTTGATTTCGTTCGTTCATTTGATCTATCTTTATCGATACCTTCTTGAGGTCCCTGTCACCGTGGTTTAAGCGCAGATTGAGCTGCTGCTAGTGTTTCGGTCAGGACGAGCTCGTCACGGACGAGGACTGGCCATGATTTTGTTGGCTGGTGACACAGGAACGTGTAGGTATAGTGTTGTGTTGTGATCTCTCGTTGAGGTGAGTGTTTGGTTTTGCACCGGATGATCGGGCCGTTGATAGAGGCTACCAGATTGGGAGGACTGGTGATGTACAGCCTACCTCAGAGATCGTGATGTTGTCTACCGTGCAGACAGATGACCCGGCTGTTGCTGAGATTGATGGGATGTCGTTTCCAGAGTTTATGAGCTGAAACCGCTGGTGCTTTCAGGAAGAAATGTGACAGGATTTAGCTAGTCTATCTCTAGTGGAGAGACTAATATGATTTGTAAGATTTGATATGCCAATGCAGGCTCAGTTGAGTTGAAAATTTCCAATTGAAGGATCTTACTTGGATCTAGAGTAAGTCGAGCAAGAGAGGACGTTGTTCGTCGGAGGCACCGATGTGAGATCGGTAAGTTTACCGGTTTAGGATAGAAGGACCTCACCAGAGGTGTTGTGAGTTGATCGAGAACGGATGAATAAAGTGTATTCCTCCGATGATTGGACAAGTTCCTGAGGACATGCTCGGCTAGATATCTTTTACAGAGTGTAAGTGCACAGCGGCGTCCCGGCCGTCAATCCGACGCCGGAATGCTGAAGCGGTGATTTACTTTAACTTTTCAAACCGGCACCACCGCGCACTATATACCTGGATCATGCCATTAATATAGTCCTAGCTAACAAGAAGGGGGTAGAGAGATATACCGAGCGATCCGTGTCCTTCGGTCTTCTCGTCGTCGTCCCGATCTCCCCACGGAATCTCCGGTCCCCACCATGTCGCCGAAAGGGCACCACATCGCCGGCTTCTTTTACGGGCTCCCGCCTCTGGACCGAGGCAACTCGGGCACGAAGTTGGCGAGTCGACGTGCCCAAGATTTGCTGTAGAATGAAGTGTAGAATGCTATATGTCTCTAGGGGATGAAGTTGCCATGTATTGGTGGATGAAATGAGATATGAGCTTTTGGGGGTGAACAATAGAATTTTTTAGCAAGCAAAATGAGACCAAAAACCCTTGCCAAAAATTTGGACAGCCCCCCATCAACTTGGCCGGCCTCCCATGGTGGTTGTAGAGAATGGAGTGAAGTGTGTGGATCAAAAACAAGAGGGAGAGAGAAAGGTGATCATGATCAAGAATCATTAGAACCAAAACCACACTCCAAAACCTAATCATGACATCAAAGGTCAAGTCATCATATCTCCACAAAACAAACCATGATGACTAAAAGAAAATCAAATGAAGTCAAATGAGAGTGTAGTCATCATGAAGCAAGGATATGCAAATAACACCCTCCACAAATGCTTATTTGCACAAATGCAAATAAGCCCTCCTCCACCAATTTTCAGTCAATGAAAGATACAAAGAAATATGGCTGAAACGGAAAACAAACTGGCAACTCCAAAAAAATGATCCCGTAATAAATTACAGGAAAACCTCGCTACTGTATATACATACCCGCATTTGTATTCCGACCGAAATACAAATGCAATGAGACAAAAATCTACACTGTACAATACTAGCATCCGGCTTAAACCAAAGCCTGCTAGTATTATCCGTCCGATCCTGATCCGTACAATACCGCACGTATCTGATCGAACCCTGCCATATATCCATACGACCTCTAGTACTAACCGTCCGATCCTGATCCGTGCAATACCGCACGTATCTGATCGAACCCTGCCATATCTCCATACGGCCTCTACAGCTTTTCGTCCGAAACTTGAGTAACTGAATGTGGAGGACTCTAAAGACTCGTCAATAGTATGGCTGTGAATTTAACCACTAGCACGTTAGAGGTATTAGCCATACGTGACGGGTTACCAGCTATTGACCAAAAGGGACGTCGATGAGCGAACTCATCCAGACACCCTACTGAGCCTGTCAGTGACAATATCCGTACAGTCCAGTCCGTTCGTCTAAGCGCATCGCATGGCGGGCCTGGGGGGTTGGTAATAGTCAGACCCCCAAAAGCGGTACAAGTCGTGTCGGAGTGTAGGCCAGAACACCCTGAGATACTACTGGAATACCTACCAGTAAATCTCCTGCCTTGGCCAAGGACTTCGTGTAATGGCTCTCCTAGACACAGCGCGACCTCACCCCCAATACCGGGAGAGACGAACCCCTGCAGATCCGCTCACTGCCTCCATGTGGCTCGGGACTGTACCCAACTAATACATGTTTGCACTTCTCCTTTGAGCGTGGTAGGGTAGTAATCAAAGCACAGTGTGAACTCACACGAGACACATGACGATCTCAGGTCGATGAACTAACCTGTACACATGTCACCAGGGAACTGCTATCTGACGTCAGGTATAAGACCAACTAGCATGTTCCCGGCGAGTCCTGTCCGGTGTACTCATAACCCAATGAGCACCTGTATATATCTTAGGTGAACCAATTGACACTAGTGGCTTGTGAGACCGGCCACCGCCTCTCGTCGGGGTCTCGACTGTATACACTAGTCTACTCTGGAGTATCGATGCCCTGTCTCGAAACTCCCACGACTAGGGACCTTTTAAGGATGTGCTTATAGACTACCAGCTCCCACGTATATGATCTCCCTCAAACTGCTGGCAGTCAAGCAAGAATCCTGGGAGCTCTATCAACGTGCAATAGTGACCTTTAAGGTCACCTAAAGCAGTACACGATGATAAAGATGTTAGTGTATATGCCCTAGGGGCCATTATTGTATCATACTAGATTGTATATTACTTAATGGAAGCTTGGGATATTCATAGTTATATATACAGTCTTGCTAAAAATGGTAGTATGCTACTTGGTTTGTATCTACTTTAATATGTGTATATGTCTCTTGTAACGTATCACTTATACATATTAGTAGAGTCCATAGGATCTTTGCTTGATTACCAGCGTCGTGATGGCTATCACACTAGTGGGGGCTGGGTAGTCTGTAAGCAACATCCTATACAGGTCCCTGGTCGATGGATTATCGAGATAGGGCATCGATATTGCGGAGTAGACTAAGTGTATACGCTTCTCATCCCAGTTGGGGAAATGGTCTGTCCCACAGCCATCAGTACGCCGTACTGGAGATAGTATACAGGTGCTCGTTAAGTTACGGGTACACCGGACAGGACTCGCCGAGAAACTGATTGGTTGGTATTATACCCATCATCAGTTGTCAGTTCCCAGGTGACATGAGTACAGCATAGTCCGCAGACTTGACACAGCTGCTTCGCCTCGAGTGTGTCCCACTGTTCTTAGATTGCTACCCTACCACGGCTCAAAGGAGTCGTGAAAACAGGTAGCAGTTGGGTGCAATCCCGAGCACTTGGAGGCAGTGGCGGTTAGATAGGATTCGTCTCTCCCGGTATTGGGAGATGATATCGCGATGTGTCAGAGAGCCATTACACAAAGTCCCTGGCCAGGGCAAACGAGATATACTGGTAGATTCCAGTAGCTTCTCAAGGTGTAATGGGCTTCGCTCCAACACGACTTATACAGCTATTAGGGGACTGACGCTTGCCGCCCCCTAGGCTTGATATGCGATAGTCTTAGACGAACAGACCGGACTGTACGAAGATTGTCACATCAGGCTCAGTAGGAGTTCGGATGGGTTTCCTCATCGGCCTTCTTATCGACAACTACCTGGGGACCGTTACGTACAGCTAGTGCCGCTTGCGGTCTGTGGTTAAACCCACTGCCAGCGTAGTAGTCGAGTCTCTAGAGTCCCACACAGAGAGTTTCCTATTCCAGGCGAAACGATATAGAGGTCGTATGGTTTTACGACAAAGGGTTCGGACGCGTATGTGTGTTTACACACTTACGTCGTTTGGACAGTTTTTACCAGTCGGCTTTGGTTTAAGCCAGTTACTGGTATCCGGTTATTGGTTTTTTACAGTCTAAAGTTTTTCCGTATTTTTACGGATCGGAGGGGCGTGCTCGTAATTGTGCGAGAAGCTTCTAGAAGATGGTGACTAAGGAGGTTTAGGTGTCATATACATTGAATGGGTTATATGAGTCATGTGGGTGATTCATTCATCTCATTAATGCATATTAAATGCTTAATGACTCATGCTAATGAATCACCACTTGATATTTGTGAAGCATGATTATTCATCACTCTTTATTCTTTTCTTCATAAAAGAAAATGCTTCATATCTATTATGATACTCATAAGCTTTATTCAATTATCATCTACACATTCTCTCTCCTCAAGCTCTCTCTCTTCAAACTCTAATCCTCACCTCTCATGTGTTGAGAACTAGGATTAGCTAGACTAAACAATCCATAACCCTCACTCTATCTCTTCTATCTTCTTTTATTAGCAATCCAAGAAGGTTAGTTGCCTCAAGTTTAGAGGCTAAGCTTGGCGTTTTGCTCTCGGGTGGATCGTCTACTACAAAGAGAAGGCCGAGGAAGACAAGGAGATCGTAAAGACGAAGGAGTTGGTTCATTAGGTATAATCCCTAAACACAGTAGTTTAGAAACACTTTGTGTTTGGTTATTTATAGTTTAGCTTCGATTCAAGCGGTTAGTCGATGTTCGTTCACTAAACAAGTTCGTTTTTTAAAATTCCGCCTCCCTATAAGTATTGGGGTGTAGTACATCGACTTACAGTGGTATCAGAGCCTCGCTAAACAATAAATAACTTTATTGCAAATTTGTACGAATTTCGAACGGAAAAACGAAGCCGGAAAACCCTAAAAACATCAGTTTTCTGTCGATTTTAAAATAATGTCCTAAAATTTTTCAGGGATGTTCAGAAAGCTTAAAATGATAGTAGTAGAACATACAAAAACTTTGGTGCCCTGAATCGCCTACGGAGCCGCGGATCCGCGGCGCATAGCACTGTTCCCGCCGCGGATCCGCCGCCGTTTTGACGAGTCAGGAAGCCATTTTTCTTGTGGTGGTTCTCTGTGGTAATTGGGATTCTCTGGTAATTTTTAATTTTGCTCAGGTTTAAAGTTTACAGAGCAGTATTGGAGCAAGATTAAAAATGTTTAATCGATCGAAATTATACAGTATTTGCATGTTGGATTATATCTGTGATTGTATAATGTGTTCGTAAACCTCCCCTAACTGCTAGTATGTCGGTTGGCAGGGGGTTGCACATTTCTGTAATGGTTTTATCTGTTTGTGTATATGAACTGTATTGGACTGTTGTGGTGTATAGCCAGGGTTTTGCAATGGGTTATTATTTAATTCATTTGTTGTAAATGTAATTTGTTGTAATATTATTTTTTGCGGGGCACATCCAGGTTGCGGTTGTAGCCACCGTTGTATTATTTCATTTTACTGTTTATGCTCCTAGGACTGACCCAAGGTGGGGTGCACAAACTGCCGGGCGGGTAGTTTGCCGCACCCATAGGGGTCGTGGGTGGGGTAATGGCTATTCATCACAACCGTGTAATCCGTCTTTTGTTGCAGGCTCGAAACAAACACGGATTACTTGCAAATCCAATAAAGTTCATCTGTGATCTGGAATGTATATCATTGCGTCAGACGAATGTAAAATATCTATATATATGATAGCTATTTAGACGTCACTTATGTTTTACACCCACGCTAGCCCAGCCCCCGCTCTGTCGTTAGTTAAGTAACCTAACGGGTGATGACGGGACCCCGTGGCGAATGCGGACGGCATAAGAGGACGTTGTATTTTCGTTGTTTTCTGCAATGATAGGTTAATGATGGGACGCATTATTATGCAAAGAAAAAAAACCAAAGTTGAATCGTTGGAACAAATTTAAAAGAGAAAAGAGGTTATTTTAAAAGATCAGAATTTTTAATTGCGGAGCTTTAACCACTCCTTTTAAAAAGTATCAGGTTCCTTCGATTATATCAAGTTCACTACGTTCACGGTTTTGCCAAAACCAGTCGTAGCCCTCCGTCATTTCAGTTAAATATTCAGTAGTATTCAAGCTATGTATTTTGACCTTCGCGAAGGCATAGTGATGTAAGTCCATGCTACCTCTCCCGGTACTTTCGGGAATGCTGAATTTGGTAAAAAACGATTTTTACGGAGGTGGTAACATGGACCTAAAACCCGGATCTTGGTTAAACATCTATCTAACAACCTAACTATGAGTTTCTAGCTACTCGGTTAGGGGGTTATACCTTGCTTGTCTTGAACTCCTTCGTCTTCAAAGCTCCGATGGTGGTCCGATGGCTTCTTCTCGTCGTCTCCGTATGCCGAAGATAGATCCACCTGAAAGCTCCAACCTTTAGCTCCTTCTTCGTTCTTTGAAGAAACTAGTTCACTTGGTTTGCTAAACCTAGTGAACTAGAATGAGTAGAGAAGAAATAGAATGGGATTTTATCTATGGTTCTTGATTCTCAACTCATGAGACAAGAGAACCATAGAATCAAGAGAGGGAGGAAGAGGTTGAGGGTGAGAGCAAGAGGAGAGCTCAAGAACAAGAGAGAGAATGAGCAAGAAAGAATGAGCAACTCTTTTGTCTTTCACCCTCTAATAATCCAAAGTGATCATAACTCATCATATCAAAAAAAGTCTTATGTGATGGTTTGAAGCAACCATAACCATATCATTTCATGCACTCATTTTACACAAATGATCAAGTAAACAAAAGTCTTTGCCATGAAATGATGGCTATGGTTATCATGATGGTCAACTAGTCAAGCCTAGTCAACCGGTCAACAAAGTCAACAAGTCAACAAAAGTCAACAAGTCAACAAAGTCAACAAAAGTCAACAACCATGTCACCATAATACTTAATTAATATAATAGTTAATCACATACCATATTCTCATTAGGGTTGAGCAAAAAGTCAAATAGTCAACGGTCAACTGTCAACAACCCTAATGAGAATCCGCTGCCTCTGCCTCCCTGTCAACTGTGCATACACACCCGCATCCGCGTTCCGAGGAACACGAATGTAAACTGGATAAATCCAATCCCAAAAGGTACACTAGGATCTGGCTTAAACCAAAGCCCGCTAGTGTAAACTGTCCGGACACTGTACATGCACAAGTGCACGGATGTGACCGAACCCTGTCGCAAAACCATGCGACCTGTCGCAATACCATGCGACCTCTACTCTTTTGCCTAAAGGCGAAAAGCTTTCTGTGTGGGACTCTAAAGACTCGACACTACGCTGGCAGTGGGTTTAACCACAGACCGCAAGCGGCACTAGCTGTGCGTAACGGTCCCCAGGTAATGCCGACAAGAAGACCGACGAGGCGAAACCCATCTGAACTCCTACTGAGCCTGAGTGTGACATTCTCCGTACAGTCCGGTCTGTTCGTCTGATACATCGCATGGCGGGCCTAGGGGCGGTAAACGTCAGTCCCCCAATAGCGGTACAAGTCGTGCCGGAGCGAAGCCCAAAACACCCTGAGATAACACTGGAAACCTACCAGTATATCTCGTTTGCCCTGGCCAGGGACTACTCGTGTAATGGCTCTCCTAGACACAGCGCGATGTCAACCCCCAATACCGGGAGAGACGAATCCTGTCTAACCGTCACTGCCTCCAAGTGCTTCGGGACTGCACCCAACCACTACCTGTTTGCACGACTCCATTGAGCCGTGGTAGGGTAGTGATCAAAGTACAGTGGGAACACAATCGAGGCGGAGTGACAGTGTCAAGTCAGCGGACTAAGCTGTACTCATGTCACCTGGGAACTGATAACTGACGATAGGTATAATACCAACTAGTCAGTTCCCGACGAGTCCTGTCCAGTATACCCGTAACCTAACGAGCACCCGCATACTATCTCAAGTACGACGTACTGACGGCTGTGGGACAGACCGTCTCCCACACTGGGATGAGAAGCGCATGCGCTGGTCTACTCCGGAGTATCGATGCCCTGTCTCGATAGTCCTGCGACCAGGGACCTGCATAAGGATGTGCTTATAGATTACCCAGCCCCACTAGTGTGACGGCCATCACATCGCTGGTAATCAAGCAAAGATCCTAAGGGCTCTACTAATGTGTATAGGCGATATACAAAAATAAACACATGTACACATTGAAGTAGAAACAAACCAAGTAGCATACTACTATTTTGAGCAAGATTGTATATACAAGGTGAATATCCCAAGCATCCATTAAGTAATATACAAACCAGTATGATACAGTAATGGCCTCTAGGGCATATACACTAACAATCTCCCACTTGCACTAAGGCCATGTACTGGCGTATCGAAGACCTATCATCTCGATCAGCCGCTCGAACTGAGTCTGGGGCAGGGGCTTGGTGAATGGATCTGCAGTGTTATCTTCTGAAGCGACTCTCCGAACCTCGATCTCTTGGCGATCCACGATCTCCCTGATCAGGTGATACCGCCTCAAGATGTGCCTGGATCTCTGATGGGACCTGGGTTCCTTCGCTAAAGCTATAGCCCCGTTGTTGTCGCAATACAGAGGTATTGGATCAACAATGGACGGAACCACCTGAAGTTCTTTCAAGAACTTCCTCATCCAGACAGCTTCTTTTGCGGCATCAGATGCAGCGATGTATTCCGCTTCCATCGTCGAGTCTGCAACGGTTTCCTGTTTGGAGCTCTTCCAACACACCGCCGCTCCATTGAGGGTAAAGACAAAACCCGACATGGACTTGGAATCATCCTTGTCACTCTGGAAGCTGGAGTCAGCAAAGGCCTCGATCTGGAGGTCTTTTCCGCCATACACCAAGAACATCTCCTTAGTCCTTCTCAGGTACTTGAGAATGTTCTTTACCGCTATCCAGTGTTTCTCCCCAGGATTTGACTGATACCGGCTTACCATACTCAGTGCATAAGCTACATCCGGTCTGGTACACAACATCGCATACATTATAGAGCCTACCGCAGAAGCGTAGGGTATAATAGACATGCGATCCCTCTCCAAATCAGTCTTGGGAGACATCTCTTTAGAGAGGGTGATCCCGTGACAAGCCGGCAGGTTACCGCGCTTGGAATCTTCCATACTGAATCTCTTCAGTATGGTGTCGATGTACCTGGACTGAGAAAGTCCTAATATCCTCTTGGATCTGTCACGGTAGATCCGGATACCCAGAATGTATGAGGCATCACCCAGGTCTTTCATGGAGAACCTGTGTGACAAGAACCCCTTGACAGATTGTAGCATAGGAATGTCATTTCCTATTAAGAGAATGTCATCCACGTATAAAACGAGGAATACTACAGTTCTCGCTACAAATCTACTATAGATGCATGGTTCATCTGGATTTTTGATAAAGCCAAATTCTTTGACCATCTCATCAAAGAAGATGTTCCAACTCCGCGACGCCTGCTTTAGTCCATAGATGGACTTAAGCAACTTGCACACCTTTCCGCTGCTCCCACTCTGAATGAAACCCTCCGGCTGGTCCATATAGACACACTCCTCTAAATTTCCATTTAGAAAAGCTGTCTTTACGTCCATTTGCCAGATCTCATAATCGTGGAAGGCAGCAATGGCAAGAAGGATCCGAATGGATTTCAGCATGGCTACTGGAGAAAAGGTTTCGTCATAGTCCAAGCCAGGTCTTTGACGAAAACCCTTTGCTACCAGCCTAGCTTTATAGGTCTCAACCTGTCCATCTACACCAATCTTCCTTTTGAAGATCCACTTGCATCCTACGGGTTTTACCCCTTCTGGAGCAATGTCCAACGTCCATACCTTGTTGGTGTACATGGACTCCATTTCGGTCCGCATTGCATCCAGCCATTTCACTGAGTCAACGCTCTGAACGGCCTGCTGGAAGCTAGTAGGCTCATCATAATCTATGATGCAGTCCTCTCTATCCCCGTTTATGAGAAAACCGCAGTATCTCTCGGGCGGATGAGACTGCCTACTACTCCTGCGGAGCGGCGTAGGAATGTCCTGTTCTTCCGAACCCTCTGGTTCCACTAAACTTTCAGTAATAGTCCGTGGTTCTGGAATTTCTTCCAGTTCTACTGCGCTCCCACTTATTTCCTTTTCCAAGAACTGGTGTTCTAGAAAGTGGGCATTACGAGAAACAAGTACTTTTTGTTCCTCTGCGTAGTAGAAAAGATACCCCCTGGTGTTCTTTGGGTATCCCACAAGCTTACACAGTACTGAGCGTGCCTCGAGTTTGTCCGCATGCTGCTTTTTGACAAAAGCTGGACATCCCCAGATCTTCAGATATTGAAGATAGGGTTTCTTCCCACTCCACATTTCATATGGGGTGGTAGGCACAGTCTTAGTCGGAACTCGGTTCAAAAGGTATGCTGCTGATTCTAGCGCATATCCCCAGAATGATCACGGCAACTCAGCGTTACTCATCATGGACCGCACCATATCCAATAGGGTGCGGTTCCGTCTCTCCGATACACCGTTATGTTGCGGGGTGTATGGAGGAGTAAGCTGAGAGAGAATTCCGTTCTCTTTTAAGTAGTCCAGGGACTCGGCACTTAAGTATTCTCCACCTCGATCCGATCTTAGAATCTTAATACTTTTTCCGGTCTGTTTCTCTACTTCATTCTTATACTCCTGGAATTTTCCAAAGGCTTCGGACTTATGTTTCATTAAGAAGACATAACCGTACCTTGAGAAGTCATCCGTAAAAGTAAAGAAGTAAGAATGTCCGCTTCGGGCATGTGTAGACATTGGACCGCACACGTCACTGTGTACGAGTCCCAAGAGCTCGCTCGCTTTTACTCCATGTCCAGTAAACGGAGTCTTTGTCATCTTTCCTTTGAGACAAGATTGACAAGTGGCATACGATTGATATTCGAACGCATTCAAATATCCTTCTGTATGTAACTTAGTCAACCTTCTCTCATTCATGTGACCCAATCTACAATGCCATAAGAAAGTCTGATTTATTTCTGGAGACTTTCTTTTGTGTGTATTCTGGACATTAAAAATCTGTGGTTGGTTTAACACATATATACCATTACTCAATGTACCTGACCCAATCAAAACTTGATTAAGGTGAATGTTTACAACATTACTTACAAACGCAAATTCATAACCTTCTTTAGAAACTAAAGATACAGAAATGATATTACAAGTTGCGTTGGGTACAAAAAAGCAATTACGCAAAACCAAAACATGTCCATCTGACATTCCCAGGTGATAGTCCCCCACGGCTTTAGCATCCATGCTAGCTCCGTTCGCAACTCTGAGGGTCATGTCACCTGCCTTCAAAACCCTACGGTTTCTTAACGCCTGCAAAGAATTACAGATATGAGATCCTGATCCGGTATCCAATACCCAGGAAGTAGAGTTTATTGAAAGACAGTTTTCAATAACATACACACCTGAAGCTGAAGCTGCAACCTGCTTCAATTCCTGTGTTCTGGCCTTCCAGGCCCTGCAATCATTCTTCCAGTGTCCTTTCTTATGACAATAGAAGCATTCTTTCTTATCCACAAGCTTCCCCGCTATCTTTGTTGCTTTACCTTTTCCCTTCATATCCACTTTACTAACACCACCCCTTGGTTTGGCGGGGGCCTTCTTCTTCTTTCCCTTGGCTTTCGCCTTGGACCTAGAAGAAGATGATCCTCCTACAAACAAAGTGGATGTTTCCCTACCTTTCTGTAGGGTGCCCTCTGCGCTCCTCAGCATGTTGAGGAGCTCTGAAAGTTCAACCTCTTTTTCTTGTAAGTTGAAGTTCAGTATAAACTGGGCGTAAGTGGAAGGAAGGGACTGGAGAACTATATCCGTATATAGCTCACTCTCCAATGTGATCCCTAGGTCAGCGAGCTCCTCAATGTAGCCGATCATCTTTAGCACGTGCTCGGCTACTGATGATCCGATGGCCATTCTTGTCGAAAATAACTTTTTCGACGCTTCGTATCTTGCGATACGAGATTGCTCTCCATACAGTTCTTTTGTATGAAGCAATATGGATTCCATGTCCATATTCTCGTGCCTCCTCTGATGTTCGTTGTCCATCGAGGCAAGCAGGAGGCATTTGGCCTTCGCGCTATCAATCTCCCAAGTCTTGCGGATTTCCTTATCCGCGACGCTGGAAGTTGGACCAGGGACAGGGGGAGCTTTGGTGGTAAGAAGATACCCCAGCTTGTCGTAAGTGATTGCTATCTTGACATTCCTGAGCCAATCTTTGTAGTTTGGCCCTGTCAGTTTGTTTTTATCTAGGAGTAACTTAAGTCCAGTCATGTTGATTGGTCGCTGCAATTAGGAGAGAGAAGAAGAAACACTCAGCATGATGCTCTTGCAAGTTTAGAGTGGTTTTTAGTTTGTCTAAACAGGATGGCTCCCACTGTTTCTCGAATCCCTCCTCAAACCATAAAGGAAGAATTAGTCAGGATCAATCCCACCGTACAATACTTGCTTAACCGTTCAGCCAGGCCGGTGTCGGTACTTCGAGGGAGGTTTTCCAATGCTTTCGCGAAGTTCCTTAATTAAAGAACCTCTTTTCCCTGGGGGCATAGCCCCGCTAACACCTTTCTATGCACCTACTAGGTTTATAGCATTGATCGTTAAGTGAGAAATTTCCCGAGGAGTAGCATATACTCACAGTAGGATCAAGATCCAAATATCATCGCGTGACGAAACTGAAGGAATCCTACCAGAATCATCACACTCCAAATGGTATGCAAATCCAGCAAGTTTCAGTACTTATGAAACTCCCGATGTGGATTTTTGCCCCATGCTCTTATGACCTTGGCGTGAGGTCAAAATGTCATAAGTCACATGTCAAGTTCGTCCCATCATTATCCAGGTTAATTTGAACCCACCCGTACATACCCTTGACGTAGGCCAAAATGGCAGTACGACTGTCTCAAACCAACGCATTCTATCTATGCAACAGATAAATATCCGGCAGCTACCAATCACTATGCCTTGGCGTGAGGTCAAAATACATAGCTTGAATACTACCGAATATTTAACTGAAATGATGGAGGGCTACGGATGGTTTTGGCAAAACCGTGAACGTAGTGAACTTGATTTGGTCGATGGAACGAGATAGCTTTTAAATGGAGTTGCTCAAACTCCGTATTTTAAAAGTTTGTTTTGAAAAGAACCGAGTGGTTTTTCGAAAGTGTTCCAACGACTTTAACTTGGTTTATTATCTTGCATTAGTTCTTTTAATGCGTGATATTCTTGCATTAGTTCTTTTAATGCGTCCCATCATTTAACCCTACCATTGCAGAAAACAACCAAAATATGACGTACGCTTATGCCCTTCGCATTCGCCACGGGGCCCGTCATTACCCGTTAGGTTACTTAACTAACGACAGAGCGGGGGCTGGGCTAGCGCGTCTGTAAAACATAAGCAACGCCTAAATAATATCATAAATAGATATACTGCAATGATAAACATTTCAGATCACAGATGAATACATTGGATATACTAGGAATCTGTAATTCGTACGAGCCTGTAACGAAAGACAAATTACACGGTCGCGGTGAATAGCCAAATACCCCACCCAAGACCCCTACGGGTGCGGCAAACTACCCGCCAAGTAACCGAAGCGTAGTAACCTCCCTCATCTCCATGAGTAGGCCACTCGACACTTCGGCATACCCGGTAGTTTGTGCACCCCCTCCATGGGTCTATCCTAGGAGCAAAAACAGTAAAAAGAAATTATACAATGACGGCTACAACCCCGACCCGGTTGTGCGGTCATACAAATAATTATTACATCAATTTACAAATTTACATGAATTGAAAGAAAAGAAAACTCTCGTCTCACAACCCCCGGCTATTCACCCGCGACAATCCAACATATTCATATCCACATTCCAGCAACATTACAGATCACAGATTTGTATAACCCCCACTAATCGACATATAGCGATTAGTAGACGTTCAATACAAATAACACATTACAGAAAACCCGTTAGCTTAAGTCTTTTAGAAGTTCGATCAAAAATACGGATTTTCGGGACCCCAAAATAAAATTTTCGTTCTGCAAAATTTGGGCAGAAAATATATATTCCAAAAATCCCAAAATACCCCCAGAAGAACACTGCACCAAAAAGGGACCACGGCCGAGTCAACTCGGCCGCGGATCCGCGGCGCTTTGACTCGATCGTAGGACCAATTTTGGTGGGTGTTCACAGAAAAGCCTGAGCCGATTTTAGGTGTGAAAATAATCAACTTTTGAACAGTGGAAAAATCGACAGAAACTGCAAATTTTTGGGGTTTGTTTCGGGACTTTTTCGTTGATCGATCTTCTAGTTACTTGCTAACATGCTAGATAGAGTTTAACTAGGCTCTGATACCACTGTAAGTCTATGCTACCTCTCCCGGTACTTTCGGGAATGCGGAATTTGGTAAAAAACGATTTTTACGGAGGTGGTAACATGGACCTAAAACCCGGATCTTGGTTAAACATCTATCTAACAACCTAACTATGAGTTTCTAGCTACTCGGTTAGGGGGTTATACCTTTCTTGTCTTGAACTCCTTCGTCTTCAAAGCTCCGATGGTGGTCCGATGGCTTCTTCTCGTCGTCTCCGTACGCCGAAGATAGATCCACCTGAAAGCTCCAACCTTTAGCTCCTTCTTCGTTCTTTGAAGAAACTAGTTCACTTGGTTTGCTAAACCTAGTGAACTAGAATGAGTAGAGAAGAAATAGAATGGGATTTTATCTATGGTTCTTGATTCTCAACTCATGAGACAAGAGAACCATAGAATCAAGAGAGGGAGGAAGAGGTTGAGGGTGAGAGCAAGAGGAGAGCTCAAGAACAAGAGAGAGAATGAGCAAGAAAGAATGAGCAACTCTTTTGTCTTTCACCCTCTCATAATCCAAAGTGATCATAACTCATCATATCAAAAAAAGTCTTATGTGATGGTTTGAAGCAACCATAACCATATCATTTCATGCACTCATTTTACACAAATGAGCAAGTAAACAAAAGTCTTTGCCATGAAATGATGGCTATGGTTATCATGATGGTCAACTAGTCAAGCCTAGTCAACCGGTCAACAAAGTCAACAAGTCAACAAAAGTCAACAAGTCAACAAAGTCAACAAAACTCAACAACCATGTCACCATAATACTTAATTAATATAATAGTTAATCACATATCATATTCTCATTAGGGTTGAGCAAAAAGTCAAATAGTCAACGGTCAACTGTCAACAACCCTAATGAGAATCCGCTGCCTCTGCCTCCCTGTCAACTGTGCATACACACCCGCATCCGCGTTCCGAGGAACACGAATGCAAACTGGATAAATCCAATCCCAAAAGGTACACTAGGATCTGGCTTAAACCAAAGCCCGCTAGTGTAAACTGTCTGGACACTGTACGTGCACAAGTGCACGGATGTGACCCAACCCTGTCACAAAACCATGCGACATGTCGCAATACCATGCGACCTCTACTCTTTTGCCTAAAGGCGAAAAGCTTTCTGTGTGGGACTCTAAAGACTCGACACTACGCTGGCAGTGGGTTTAACCACAGACCGCAAGCGGCACTAGCTGTGCGTAACGGTCCCCAGGTAATGCCGACAAGAAGACCGACGAGGCAAAACCCATCTGAACTCCTACTGAGCCTGAGTGTGACATTCTCCGTACAGTCCGGTCTGTTCGTCTGATACATCGCATGGCGGGCCTAGGGGCGGTAAACGTCAGTCCCCCAATAGCGGTACAAGTCGTGCCGGAGCGAAGCCCAAAACACCCTGAGATAACACTGGAAACCTACCAATATATCTCGTTTGCCCTGGCCAGGGAGTACTCGTGTAATGGCTCTCCTAGACACAGCGCGATGTCAACCCCCAATACTGAGTGAGACGAATCCTGTCTAACCGTCACTGCCTCCAAGTGCTTCGGGACTGCACCCAACCACTACCTGTTTGCACGACTCCTTTGAGCCGTGGTAGGGTAGTGATCAAAGTACAGTGGGAACACACTCGAGGCGGAGTGACAGTGTCAAGTCAGCGGACTAAGCTGTACTCATGTCACCTGGGAACTGATAACTGACGATAGGTATAATACCAACTAGTCAGTTCCCGACGAGTCCTGTCCAGTGTACCCGTAACCTAACGAGCACCCGCATACTATCTCAAGTACGACGTACTGACGGCTGTGGGACAGACCGTCTCCCACACTGGGATGAGAAGCGCATGCGCTGGTCTACTCCGGAGTATCGATGCCCTGTCTCGATAGTCCTGCGACCAGGGACCTGCATAAGGATGTGCTTATAGATTACCCAGCCCCACTAGTGTGACGGCCATCACATCGCTGGTAATCAAGCAAAGATCCTAAGGGCTCTACTAATGTGTATAGGCGATATACAAAAATAAACACATGTACACATTGAAGTAGAAACAAACCAAGTAGCATACTACTATTTTGAGCAAGATTGTATATACAAGGTGAATATCCCAAGCATCCATTAAGTAATATACAAACCAGTATGATACAATAATGGCCTCTAGGGCATATACACTAACAAGTGATTGGTAGCTGCTGGATATTTATCTGTAGCATAGATAGATGCGTTGGTTTGGGACAGTCGTACTACTATTTTGGCCTTCGTCAAGGGTATGTACGGATGGGTTCAAATTAACCTGGATAATGACGGGTAGAACTTGACATGTGACTTATGATATGTTGGCCTTCGTCAAGGTCATAAGAGCATGGGGCAAAAATCCACATCGGGAATTTCTAAAGAAACTGAAATTTGCAGAGAGAGCATACCATTTTGGAGTTTGATGAATGTTGGTAGGATTCCTTCAACATTATCATACGATGATATTTTGGATCCCTATCCTACTGTGAGTACATGCTACTTATCAGGAGATTCGTCACTTAACGATCAATGCTATAAACCAAGTAGGTGCCAAGAAAGGTGTCAGCGGGGTTATGCCCCCAGAGAAAAGAGGTTATTTAATTAAGGAACTTCGCGAAAGCGTTGGAAAACCTCCCTCGAAGTATCGACACTAGCCTGGCTGAACGGTTAAGCAGGTATTGTACGGTGAGAATTGTCCTGGCTAATTCTTCTTTTATGGTTTGAGGAGGGATTCGAGAAACAGTGGGAGCCATCCTGTTTAGATAAATTAAAACCACTCTAAACTTGCAAGAGCATCATGCTAATAGTATCTTCTTCTCTCTCTCAAATTGCAGCGACCCAGTGACCACACATAGGTTACATCTAGATAATAATTTGACTGAATCTGACTTATATGATTGGCAAATGTCTGTCCAGATGTCCATTGCCTATGACAAGCTGGACCACCCTATTGAGGGACATTCCTATTGCTATGGGATTGGGCATTGGCAGAGTGATTGCAGGGCTTTAGAAGCCAGTATCCAGGATACGAAGCATGTTGTGGCTTCGACTTCGGGTGTGTTTATGATAGAAAACTGTATGTCAGTTAACCCTACTTCCTGGGTATTGGATACCGGGTCAGGAACTCACATCTTTAATTCTTTACAGACTCTGAGAAACCGTAGGGTTATCGGGATAGGAGATATGACCCTCACAGTTGATAACGGAATGAGCATGAACGCTGAATCCGTAGGGGAATATCATCTTGGACTGACAACTGGGCAGATATTGATTCTGCGTAACTGTTTTTATGTACCAGGTACGACTTGTAATATCATATCTGTACCCTTACTTTCTAAGGAAGGATATGATTTTACTTTTGCAAGAGATGTGGTTCACATCCACCTAAATCAAGTTTTGATTGGGTCAGGTACATTAGAAAACGGAATATACGTATTAAATCAAGCTCAGATTTTCAGTGTCCAGAACACACTTAAGAGAAAGTCTCCGGAAACAAATCAGGCTTTCTTATGGCATTGTAGACTGGGTCACATCAATGAGAGAAGATTAAAAAAGTTACATAGAGAGGGATACTTGGATCCGTTCGAGTATCAGTCTTATGCCACTTGTGAATCTTGTCTCATGGGAAAGATGACAAAGACTCCGTTCACTGGACACGAAGAAAGAGCAAGCGAGCTCTTAGGACTCATACACAGTGATGTGTGTAGTCCAATGTCTACACATGCGAGAGGTGGTTATTCCTACTTCATTACTTTTACGGATGATTTCTCTAGGTATGGACATATCTTCTTAATGAAGCATAAATCCGAGGCCTTTGAGAAATTCCAGGAATACAAGAATGAAGTGGAAAAACAAACCGGCAAAAGTATCAAGACACTGAGATCTGATCGAGGTGGTGAATACTTAAGCACCGAGTTCCTGGGTTACTTAAAAGAGAATGGAATTCTCTCTCAACTTACTCCTCCATACACACCACAACACAATGGTGTATCAGAAAGGAGAAATCGAACCCTATTGGATATGGTTCGTTCCATGATGAGTAAAGCTGAGTTACCGTGATTTTTCTGGGGTTATGCACTAGAATCAGCTGCATATCTTTTGAACAAAGTTCCAACCAAAACTGTGCCTACCACACCATATCAGATGTGGAGTGGGAAGAAACCCTGTCTTCAGTACCTAAAGACATGGGGATGTCCAGCTTTTGTAAAAAAGCAGCATCCGGACAAGCTCGAGGCACGCTCAGTACTGTGTAAGTTTGTGGGATACCCAAAGAACTCCAGGGGCTATTTCTTCTATTACGCAGAGGAACAAAAGATTTTTGTTTCTCGTAATGCCCATTTTCTTGAATATCAATTTTTAGAAAAGGAAACAAGTGGGAGCGAAATAGAACTGGAAGAAATTCCAGAAACACAAACTACTACTGAAGGTATGGTAGAACCAGAAGTTTCAGAAGAAAGGGACATCCCGACGCCACTCCGCAGGAGTAGTAGACAATCTCATCCGCCCGAGAGATACTACGGTTTTCTCATTGACGGGGATAGAGAAGATTGCACTATTGACTATGATGAGCCTACTAGCTTCCAGCAAGCCATTCAGAGCGGTGACTCGGTAAAATGGCTAGATGCAATGCGGACCGAAATGGAGTCCATGTACACCAACAAAGTATGGACTTTGGACATTGCTCCAGATGGGGTAAAACCCGTAGGATGCAAATGGATCTTCAAAAAGAAGATTGGTGTAGATAGACAGGTTGAAACCTATAAGGCTAGACTTGTTGCAAAGGGTTTCCGTCAAAGACCTGGTTTGGACTACGGCGAAACCTTTTCTCCAGTGGCTATGCTTAAATCTATTCGGGTCCTTCTTGCTATTGCTGCCTTCCACGATTATGAAATCTGGCAGATGGACGTAAAGACGACCTTTCTAAATGGTAATTTGGAAGAAAGCGTCTATATGGATCAGCCAGAAGGATTCATTCAGAGTGGGAGCAGCGGTAAAGTATGCAAGCTGCTTAAGTCCATTTATGGACTAAAGCAGGCATCGCGGAGTTGGAACATCTGGTTTGATGATGCTGTCAAAGAATTTGACTTTATCAAAAATCCAGATGAACCATGCATATACAGTAAGATTGTAGGGAGAGCTGTAGTATTCCTCGTCTTGTACGTGGACGACATTCTCCTAATAGGAAATGATATTCCTATGTTACAGTCAGTCAAAAGATTCTTGTCACATAAATTCTCCATGAAAGACATGGGTGATGCCACCTACATTCTGGGGATCCGGATCTGTCGTGATAGATCAAAAAGGATATTGGGACTTTCACAGTCCAGGTACATAGACACCATAGTGAAGAGATTCAGTATGGATGATTCTAAGCGCGGTAACCTACCGGCTTGTCATGGAATCACCCTCTCCAAAGAGATGTCTCCCAAGACTGATTTGGAAAGGGATCGCATGTCGATTATACCCTACGCTTCTGCGGTAGGCTCTATAATGTATGCGATGTTATGTACCAGACCAGATGTAGCATACGCATTGAGCGTTGTAAGCCGGTATCAGGCAAACCCAGGGGAGAAGCACTGGATAGCAGTAAAGAACATTCTCAAGTACCTGAGGAGGACTAAGGAGATGTTCTTGGTGTATGGCGGAAAAGACTTTCAGATGGAGGCCTTTGCCGACTCCGGCTTCCAGAGTGACAAAGATGACTCCAAGTCCATGTCGGGTTATGTCTTTACCCTCAATGGAGGGGCGGTCTGTTGGAAGAGTTCCAAACAGGAGACCGTTGCTGACTCAACGATGGAAGCAGAGTACATAGCTGCTTGCGATGCCGCAAAAGAAGCAGTCTGGATGAAGAAGTTCCTCACAGAACTTCAGGTGGTTCCTACCAGTATTGATCCAATACCTCTGTATTGTGACAACAACGGCGCTATAGCTTTAGCGAAGGAACCCAGGTCCCATCAGAAGTCCAGACACATCTTAAGGCGGTATCACCTGATCAGGGAGATCATAGATCGCCGGGAGATCGAGGTGAAGAGAGTAAAGACGGAGGATAACATTGCTGATCCATTCACAAAGGCCATTCCTCAGACGCAGTTCGAGAGGCTATTCGAGATGATTGGTCTACGATATGCCAGCTCATGGCCCTAGTGCAAGTGGGAGATTGTTAGTGTATATGCCCTAGGGGCCATTATTGTATCATACTAGATTGTATATTACTTAATGGAAACTTGGGATATTCACAGTTATATATACAGTCTTGCTAAAAATGGTAGTATGCTAATTGGTTTGTATCTACTTTAATATGTGTATATGTCTCTTGTAACGTATCACTTATACATATTAGTAGAGCCCATAGGATATTTGCTTGATTACCAGCGTCGTGATGGCTATCACACTAGTGGGGGCTGGGTAGTCTGTAAGCAACATCCTATACAGGTCCCTGGTCGATGGATTATCGAGATAGGGCATCGATATTCCGGAGTAGACTAAGTGTATACGCTTCTCATCCCAGTTGGGGAAATGGTCTGTCCCACAGCTATCAGTACGCCGTACTGGAGATAGTATACAGGTGCTCGTTAGGTTACGGGTACACCGGACAGGACTCGCCGAGGAACTGATTGGTTGGTATTATACCCATCGTCAGTTGTCAGTTCCCAGGTGACATGAGTACAGCATAGTCCGCAGACTTGACACTGCTGCTTCGCCTCGAGTGTGTCCCACTGTTCTTAGATTTCTACCCTACCACGGCTCAAAGGAGTCGTGCAAACAGGTAGCAGTTGGGTGCAGTCCCGAGCACTTGGAGGCAGTGGCGGTTAGATAGGATTCTTCTCTCCCGGTATTGGGAGATGATATCGCGATGTGTCAGAGAGCCATTACACAAAGTCCCTGGCCAGGGCAAACGAGATATACTGGTAGATTCCAGTAGCTTCTCAAGGTGTAATGGGCTTCGCTCCAACATGACTTATACAGCTATTAGGGGACTGACGCTTGCCGCCCCCTAGGCTTGATATGCGATAGTCTTAGACGAACAGACCGGACTGTACGAAGATTGTCACATCAGGCTCCGTAGGAGTTCGGATGGGTTTCCTCATCGGCCTTCTTATCGACAACTACCTGGGGACCGTTACGTACAGCTAGTGCCGCTTGCGGTCTGTGGTTAAACCCACTGCCAGCGTAATAGTCGAGTCTCTAGAGTCCCACACAGAGAGTTTCCTATTCCAGGCGAAACGATATAGAGGTCGTATGGTTTTACGACAAAGGGTTCGGACGCGTATGTGTGTTTACACACTTACGTCGTTTGGACAGTTTTTACCAGTCGGCTTTGGTTTAAGACAGTTACTGGTATCCGGTTATTGGTTTTTTACAGTCTAAAGTTTTTCCGTATTTTTACGGATCGGAGGGGCGTTCTCGTAATTGTGCGAGAAGCTTCTAGAAGATGGTGACTAAGGAGGTTTAGGTGTCATATACATTGAATGGGTTATATGAGTCATGAGGGTGATTCATTCATCTCATTAATGCATATTAAATGCTTAATGACTCATGCTAATGAATCACCACTTGATAATTGTGAAGCATGATTATTCATCACTCTTTATTCTTTTCTTCATAAAAGAAAATGCTTCATATCTATTATGATACTCATAAGTTTTATTCAATTATCATCTACACATTCTCTCTCCTCAAGCTCTCTCTCTTCAAACTCTAATCCTCACCTCTCATGTGTTGAGAACTAGGATTAGCTAGACTAAACAATCCATAACCCTCACTCTATCTCATCTATCTTCTTTGATTAGCAATCCAAGAAGGTTAGTTGCCTCAAGTTTAGAGGCTAAGCTTGGAGTTTTGCTCTCGGGTTGATCGTCTACTACAAAGAGAAGGCCGAGGAAGACAAGGAGATCGTAAAGATGAAGGAGTTGGTTCATTAGGTATAATCCCTAAACACAGTAGTTTAGAAACACTTTGTGTTTGGTTATTTATAGTTTAGCTTCGATTCAAGCGGTTAGTCGATGTTCGTTCACTAAACAAGTTCGTTTTTTAAAATTCCGCCTCCCCACAAGTATTGGGGTGTAGTACATCGACTTACAAAAGATAAACCAGATAGCATACTATCATCTTGAGTAAGACTGTCCTACCGGGATAAGTCCTCCCTCAATCATTGCAATCATGTGCCTGTGATCCAATAATTGACTCTGAGGGCACTATCTCCAACAATCTCCCACTTGCACTCAAGGCTAATTATTGCGATGTCGCATACTCACAGCCCGTGTGATACCGAACACCCAACTCCTCTACTAGTCAGTCTCACAAATCCCGTTTGCGAAACTATTGCATTCGAGGAATAGCCTCGGTGAGTGGATCCGCATTGATGTTTCTTTCTATGTCTCTCTATATCTCAAGTTCGCGGAGAAACCCATCTCCCGAAATGAGCAATACCTGTCTTACAATGTGTCTGGATGTCTGATGGGACCTAGCCCATAAATGAACTCCAAATCCAAACTTGTTAGACTGTATCGTCAACTGAACTTAATCAGTATCCTGCGCCATGCCTCCCTCAGTATTGCCTTGGACCACCTGTCCAAAATACTGCCCCTCGTCAGAAGGAAAACTATAACTCTGACAACCTCCTTGTCGTCCAGGTCACCTTGGAAGCCTGGAATGATAACTGTCTCCCGAATGAGGCTGTCGTTATCATATCCCTAGAACATGCACTTATGTTCTAAAACTGCTTCCGACTGTTTCTCCAGGATTGGATCAATGTCAACTTATTGCATCTAGTGCAAGAACAACATCTGGTGTGGTACTTGACATCTCATGATTGACTCAATTGCCTAAGCAAGTGATCTGCCAATCATGCACATCCCTCTCCCCTTTAGTTTATAAGACACCTTTAGAGAGGGTAACTCCATTACCTGCAGGTACACTACCGTGCCAGGAGTCGTCCATTCTAAATACCCTTAGAATGCTGTCTAAGTACCCTAATTAGGAAACCACCCAAATCTAGATTTAAACCATAGATCTAGTAACCAGTATGTCTTATATAATGTCCAAGTCCCATGTGGAGAAACCACTGTGTGACAACCAAAATATAACCGATTGTAGTATAGGAATATCACTTCCTACTCCGTGTATGTCATCCAAATACCATGACATTACACCCTACTACCTTCTCAACAGATCCATCCCCTATTCTGATGAAGTCAAACCTATGACTGTCACATCAGGAATAGATGATCTATCTCCGCTATATCTGCTTTAGTCTATAAATAGACATAAGCCACCTGTCCACCAATGCTTCCGCTGCTCCCACTGACTATGACAACCCTCTGGCAGAGTCATATAAACGTGCACTTCTAAAGCCATTTTAGAACGACGCTATACTCATCCTCCTGCCGGGTCTCACAGTCTGGAACAACAGCAATGGCAAGTCTGGGTAAATAAGAACTTCCCTGTCACCATCCTTGAGGCTACCGGAGTACCTCTCGGGTGCCGGAAGTTACCCACTTTATCTGCGGAGTGGCCAATGGAATGTCAAACCAGATTGAATCTTTAGGTTCCTATCAAATCTTCAGTAATCGTTTGTGGTTCTGGAATCACTTCCAGTTCTACCATACTCCCACTACTGTTTTCTGAAAAAATCCATTTTTATTAAAACTGTGGCGAGTCTAGAACAATATTACTATTGATCTTCCAGATGGTAGAAAGTCAACCCTCGTCATAGCCTGGGTCAACCCATAAACAGCCATTACAGAAACGTGCCTTGAGTTATCCAGAGTCTGGTTTTAAGCCAGACAACTCCCTGTACCTTAACATTGTTAAAATATGAACTGTTCTATATCCAATATAGAACCAGATGCATTGATTTAATTGAACCAGATTCAAATCATGCAGCTTTCTCCAGTGCATGTTTACTAAATGGAAGGAGGCCGATCAACGTTACTCAACTTAGGAATGCTTCCAATTATGAGTAACCTGAAAGAGAAGCAAGTTCTCTTAACCATTACTATCAACTGAACACCATACACAAGTATCTACATCTTCGATCACTTTGAAGAATCCCGATACTTGCAATATCTGGTTCTCTACTTTATTCAAATACCTATAACTTCTCAAAATTCGGACCCTGTGTTTCCACGAATCACCTGTCTAAGCACTAGAGAAGTCATAAGTAAACCGAATATAGTACGAGGACCAACCCCTCTGTCCTGATGGACCCTGTACAACATACAATACTCTGTATAAGTCCCTTGAGTCTGATAACTCAATCCCTGTGTGTCGTAGGTTAAAAACTGTACTTATGGTTATGAAGAATTATACTGCTGTTCAATGCTCCGTACCTAATCATCCACTGATATAGGTAAATGTCATGGACATAATTTCAAAAAGGTAAATATCACTCTATAAAAATAGACGTACAGATATATCAATTTGAAATTGGTGCATAACAGCGGATATTCAAAACCAAATATTTGTCGACCGGCAAACAACCCAGGTGACTTCCTCAAATATCACCGATTACAACGAATCCCGATATAATGAGGATGATCACCTAATTCCCAATAACTTACTCCCACTCATCATCTGTAAAACCATACAGATGTGAGAATCATACCTGGTAAATACATACCCTGGAGTAATTATCTAATCGGGAAATCAGTTTTCCTTTAGTAGTACACAGTGAAACTGAAACATTGAAATGTTTCGATTGGGTATCCCGGTATTCCTAGTAATGCCTCTTCCATTATCCAGATTCACAACTGTAACCGTATAATTCTTTGCCATCTTTCTAAATCTCTTTCTATGTCTTTAGTCATTACCTTCTTCACACCCCTTTAAGCCAAATGGTTTTCTTCCTTCCCTACCGTTCGGCACCAGCCTATGGTTTGGAAGAAGACTATCCAATAAGAATAATGGGTGTACTGTCCTTATCCTAGGAGCACTCGCAATGCGAGAGAAGGTGAAGATAAAAGACAACCGAATAAACCTTATTCCTATTTCTCCTGAACCAGAATCCATCCCCGAACTAGAACAAGTTCCTTTCGAGCTCGTATATAACCATACGATGGAGTATCCAATAAACTGTGGATCTTCGTATTGATACGGAGTGTCCTGGAGAAATACAAAGGTGATTTAGGATTGGCAAAGAAATACTTGGTTTGGTCGTGAATAGCAGTCGCAATTTACTTTGCCCTCTTACTAATCCCTTGATATGTCTTTACTTAATACCTTCTGTACACCATCGTTATGCTAATTGGTTTTCTTCATTCCCCACAGTTCGGCACCAGCCTAAGGTTTGGAAGAAGACTATCCAATTTGCGTAATAGGTGTACTATCTCCTAAGCCAATGAGTACTCGCAACCTGAGAGAAGGTAAAAGGAAAAGACAAATGAATAGTCCTATTCGTTTTCTCCAGAACCGGAAACCATCCTCGAATAAATCCCTTCGAGTTCGTATCTAACCATACGATGGTTTTGTCCAATGGAAGTGGACGTTCGTAGTAATACGGGGTGTCCTGGAGAAAAGGGTAAAAGTAGGAGTGGCAATGAGGTTTGCAACTCTGACAATCCAAAAGCCGGTGTTTAAGAAGGTTCGGTTAATTTTGGTCACTGAGTCATAGTCTTAGGGTCGGGTCAATGGTCGCTGCCAAAGAGATGTAAGTCCACGTTGCGACCCCCGGTTCTTACGGGGAGGCGAAAACGGTATAAAATCAAAATTTTAACGTAAGAGGCAACATGGACTAAGCTAGGTCGGGATCTTTACCTAAACTAAAACTAGCATACTAAGCTAAAGATATTTAGCTACTCGGATAGAGATGGTTATACCTAAACTTGAACTCCTTCTCTTCAAGCTCCGATGGTGGTCCGATGGCTCCTTCTCGTCGTCTCCGTACGCCGAAGATAGATCCACTTGAAAGCTCCAACCTTTAGCTCCTTCTTCGTTCTTTGAAGAAACTAGTTCACTTGGTTTGCTAAACCTAGTGAACTAGAATGAGTAGAGAGGAAATAGAATGGGATTTTATCTATGGTTCTTGATTCTCAACTCATGAGACAAGAGAACCATAGATCAAGAGAGGGAGCAAGAGGTTGAGGGTGAGAGCAAGAGGAGAGCTCAAGAACAAGAGAGAGAATGAGCAAGAAAGAATGAGCAACTCTTTTGTCTTTCACCCTCTCATAATCCAAAGTGATCATAACTCATCATATCAAAAAAGTCTTATGTGATGGTTAGAAGCAACCATAAGCTTATCATGTCATGCACTCATTTTACTCAAATGAGCAAGCAAGAAAAAGTCTTTGGCATGAAATGATAACCATGGTTATCATGATGGTCAACTAGTCAAACCTAGTCAACCGGTCAACAAGTCAACAAAAGTCAACAAGTCACCAAAGTCAACAAGTCAACAAAAGTCAACAAGTCAACAACCATATCACCATAATACTTAATTAATATAATAGTTAATCACATATCATATTCTCATTAGGGTTGAGCAAAAAGTCAAAAAGTCAACGGTCAACTGTCAACAACCCTAATGAGAATCCGCTGTCTGTGCCTCCCTGTCAACTGTGCATACACACCCGCATCCGCGTTCCGAGGAACACGAATGCAAACTGGATAAATCCAATCCCATAAGATACACTAGGATCTGGCTTAAACCAAAGCCCGCTAGTGTAAACTGTCCGGACACTGTACGTGCACAAGTGCACGGATGTGACCGAACCCTGTCGCAAAACCATGCGACCTGTCGCAATACCATGCGACCTCTACTCTTTTGCCTAAAGGCGAAAAGCTTTCTGTGTGGGACTCTAAAGACTCGACACTACGCTGGCAGTGGGTTTAACCACAGACCGCAAGCGGCACTAGCTGTGCGTAACGGTCCCCAGGTAATGCCGACAAGAAGACCGACGAGGCGAAACCCATCTGAACTCCTACTGAGCCTGAGTGTGACATTCTCCGTACAGTCCGGTCTGTTCGTCTGATACATCGCATGGCGGGCCTAGGGGGCGGTAAACGTCAGTCCCCCAATAGCGGTACAAGTCGTGCCGGAGTGAAGCCCAAAACACCCTGAGATAACACTGGAAACCTACCAGTATATCTCGTTTGCCCTGGCCAGGGACTACTCGTGTAATGGCTCTCCTAGACACAGCGCGATGTCAACCCCCAATACCGGGAGAGACGAATCCTGTCTAACCGTCACTGCCTCCAAGTGCTTCGGGACTGCACCCAACCACCACCTGTTTGCACGACTCCTTTGAGCCGTGGTAGGGTAGTGATCAAAGTACAGTGGGAACACACCCGAGGCGAAGTGACAGTGTCAAGTCAGCGGACTAAGCTGTACTCATGTCACCTGGGAACTGATTGTTAGTGTATATGCCCTAGAGGCCATTACTGTATCATACTAGTTTGTATATTACTTAATGGAAGCTTGGGATATTCACCTTGTATAAACAATCTTGCTCAATATAGTAGTATGCTACTTGGTTTGTTTCTACTTCAATGTGTACTTGTGTTTATTTCAGTATATCACTTATACGCATTAGTGGAGCCCTCAGGATCTTTGCTTGATTACCAGCGTTGTGATGGCAGTCACACTAGTGGGGGCTGGGTAATCTATAGGCACATCCTTATACAGGTCCCTAGTCGTAGGACTATCGAGACAGGGCATCGATACTCCGGAGTAGACTAGCGTATGCGCTTCTCATCCCAGTGTGGGAGATGGTCTGTCCCACATACATCAGTACGTCGTACTGGAGATAGTATACGGGTGCTCGTTGGGTTACGAGTACACTGGACAGGACTCGTCGGGAACTGAAAGGTTGGTATTATACCTATCGTCAGTTATCAGTTCCCAGGTGACATGAGTACAGCTTAGTCCGCTGACTTGATACTGGCACTTCGCCTCGAGTGTGTTCCCACTACACTTTGATCACTACCCTACCACGGCTCAAAGGAGTCGTGCAAACAGGTAGTGGTTGGGTGCAGTCCCGAAGCACTTGGAGGCAGTGACGGTTAGACAGGATTCGTCTCTCCCGGTATTGGGGGTTGACATCGCGCTGTGTCTAGGAGAGCCATTACACGAGTAGTCCCTGGCCAGGGCAAACGAGATATACTGGTAGGTTTCCAGTGTTATCTCAGGGTGTTTTGGGCTTCGCTCCGGCACGACTTGTACCGCTATTGGGGGACTGACGTTTACCGCCCCCTAGGCCCGCCTTGCGATGTATCAGACGAACAGACCGGACTGTACGGAGACTGTCACATTCAGACTCAGTAGGAGTACAGATGGGGTTTCACCTCGTCAGCCTTCTTGTCGACATCTACCTGGGGACCGTTACGCACAGCTAGTGCCGCTTGCGGTCTGTGGTTAAACCCACTGCCAGCGTAGTGTCGAGTCTTTAGAGTCCCACACAGAGGGTATTCGCCTCTGGGAAAAACAGAGTAGAGGTCGCATGGTTTTGCGATAGGGTTCGTTCTCATCCGCGCACTTGTGCACGTTTGGAGTCCGGACGGATTATACTGACAGGCTCTGGTTTGAGCCAGATACTGGTATATGTTTTGGGGGTTGCTTTTATCTCTTGGTATTCTTGTTCCTCGGAACGAGAATGCAGGTGTGTATGCACAGTTGCTTGAGGCGGAGGATGAGGTTTTTCATTAGGGTTTTGGAACGGGTGCGTATGCACTGTTGACAGTCTTCATTTTCCAAACCCTAATGGATTTATAAATTATCTATTAATAATAGTAATTAAATGAGAATTTTGTTATGGTTGATTTTGTTGACTTGTTGACCATGGTTGACTTGTTGACCATGGTTGAATGTTGACCACCATCATGCTTTAAAAAGTCCTCCTTGATTTATGCTTACATGAAGCATGGTAGTGGTCATTCCAAATTACCATCAACTATTCTCATTTTCAATTATTATTATTAGATAATTCTTTTCTTTTGGCATTATGGTTGCAAGAAAGAAAAGATAGCTCATTCTATCATAACCTCTCTCTCTCCTCATTTCATCTTCTTCTTCCTCTAGCAAAGAGAAACCTTCTCATGTGTTGAGAATCCTTCTCTTTAAAAGGAAAAGCAAACCCTAGTCACTCTCTACTCATTCTAGGTTGAAGGTTTAGCAAGCCGGAAACCCTAGTTCACTCAAAGATCGAGGAAGAGCCCAAAGGTCGAACCTTCGAGGTGGATCCATCTTCGACGGAAGAAGGCGACGAAAAGAGAACCATCAACCTCTACAAGATTTCAAGAAGAAGGAGTTCAAGTTTAGGTATAACCATCTTCCATAGTAGCTAACTCCTTTTAGTGTATTTGCTAGTTTAGTTTAGACACGATCCCGACCTTGTTTAGTCCATGTTGCCTCTTGCGATAAAAATATGTTTTTTTATACCGTTTCCGCCTCCCCGTAAGAACCGGGGGTCGCAATATGGACTTACAGTGGTATCAGAGCCTAACTAAACTTAAACTAGCTTGGTAGTGAAGTGTAACGAAGTTCGGAAACGAAAAATCACAAAACCGGAAAAATTACAAAACCTGAGTTTCTGTTGAAATTTTTTTGGCTCAAAATGAAAAAATTTATACTTGTAAAATCGTCTCAGGGTTTTGTGAGTTCACCCATGAAAAACGATGACCTAATTCCCTCAAACCGCCGCCCTTCCGCCGCACGAGGTAGGTATGTGCGGCGGACGCGCCGCGTTTTGTCGCCTTCTGTCCATCGATTTTCGTGCAGAGTGTTTGTGTGTTGGTTTTGGGATTTTTAAAATATATTATATGTGCCCAGATTTTCCAGAACTGAAATTTCCTTTTGAGGTCCTATAATTCCGTATTTTTTCCGAACTTCACTACACTTTGACTATGATGGTTATATCTGTGATGTTTGCATGTATTGAACGTCGGCTAATCGCTATAAGACGATTAGTCGGGGTTATACATGATCTGTGTTTGATATTGGAATGTGTATATGAATGTGTTGGACTGTCGCGGGTGAATAGCCGGGGTGGATGTGAGATGAGCTTTTGTTTTTCTTTCATTCATTGTAAATGTAAATTGATGTAATAATTATTATTTGTTTGGCCGCACAACCGTGTCGGGGTTGTAGCCGTCATTGTATAATTCTTTTTACTGTTTTTGCTCCTAGGATAGACCCATGGAGGGGTGCACAAACTACCGAGGACTTGGCGGGTAGTTTGCCGCACCCGTAGGGGTCTTGGGTGGGGTATTTGGCTATTCACCGCGACCGTGTTATCCGCTTTTCGTTCCAGGCTCGAAAGGATTGCGGATTGCTAGTATATCCAATGTATTCATCTGTGATCTGTAATGTCTATCATTGCTTTCTATTTAGGCGTTGCTTATGTTTTACAGCCGCGCTAGCCCAGCCCCCGCTCTGTCGTTAGTTAAGTAACCTAACGGGTAATGACGGGGCCCCGTGGCGAATGCGAATGGCATAAGCGTACGTCATATTTTGGTTGTTTTCTGCAATGGTAGGATTAAATGATGGGACGCATTAAAAGTACTAATGCAAGAATATCACGCATTAAAAGAACTAATGCAAGATAATAAACCAAGTTTAAGTCGATGGAACACTTAAGAAAAACCACTCGGTTCTTTTCAAAACTAACTTTTAAATGCGGAGCTTGAGCCACTCCTTCTAAAAGCTATCTCGTTCCATCGATTATATCAAGTTCACTACGTTCACGGTTTCGCCAAAACCATCCGTAGCCCTCCGTCGTTTCATATGAATATTCAACAGTATTCAAGCTGTGTTTGTTGGCCTTAGTCAAGGCACAGTGATTGGTAGCTGGTGGGTATTCATATGTTGCATAGATAGAATGCGTTGGTTTGGGACAGTCGTATTGCCTTGTTGGCCATAGTCAAGGGTATATACGGGTGGGTTCAAATTAACCTGGATAACGACGGGAAGAACTTGACATGTGACTTATGATTTGTTGGCCTTAGTCAAGGTCATAAGAGCATGGGGCAAAAATCCACATCGGGAGTTTCATAAGTACTGAAACTTGCTAGATTTGCATACCATTTGGAGTGTGGTGATTCTGGTAGGATTCCTTCAGTTTCGTCACGCGATGATATTTGGATCCCGATCCTACTGTGAGTATATGCTACTCCTCGGGAAATTTCTCACTAAACGATCAATGCTATAAACCTAGTAGGTGCCTAGAAAGGTGTTAGCGGGGTTACGCCCCCAGGGAAAAGAGGTTATTTAATTAAGGAACTTCGCGAAAGCGTTGGAAAACCTCCCTCGAAGTACCGACACTGGCCTGGCTGAACGGTTAAGCAAGTATTGTACGGTGGGATTGATCCCGGCTAATTCTTCCTTTGTGGTTTGAGGAGGGATTCGAGAGACAGTGGGAGCCATCCTGTTTAGAAAAATTAAAAACCATTCTAAACTTGCAAGAGCATCGTGCTAAAGTGTTTCTTCTCTCCCCCCTGCAGCGACCAAATCGAAATGACTGGACTTAAGTTACTTCTAGATAAAAACATACTGACAGGGCCAAACTACAAAGATTGGCTCAGGAATGTCAAATTGGCAATCACTTACGACAAGCTGGGGTATCTTCTTACCACCAAAGCTCCCCCCGTCCCAGGTCCCACCTCCAGCGTCGCGGATAAGGAAATCCGTAAGACTTGGGAGATTGACAGCGCGAAGGCCAGGTGCCTCGTACTTGCCTCGATGGACAACGACCATCAGAGGAGGCACGAGAATATGGATTTGGAATCCATATTTCTTCATACAAAAGAACTGTATGGAGAGCAGTCTCGTATCGCAAGATACGAAGTGTCGAAGAAGTTATTTTCGACAAAGTTGGCCGTCGGATCATCGGTAGCGGACCACGTGCTTAAGATGATTGGCTACACTGAGGAGCTCGCGGAACTTGGGACCACGTTGGACAGTGAACTATATACGGATATAATTCTCCAGTCCCTTCCATCCACTTACGCCCAGTTCATACTGAATTTCAACTTGCAAGAAAAGGAAGTTGAACTTTCAGAACTCCTCAACATGCTGAGGAGCGCAGAGGGCACCCTACAGAAGGGTAGGGATACACCCACTTTGTTTGTAGGAGGATCTTCTTCCTCTAGGTCCAAGGCGAAAGCCAAGGGAAAGAGGAAGAAAGCCCCCGCCAAACCAAGAGGCGGTGTTAGTAAAGTGGGTACGAAGGGAAAGGAAAAGGCAACAAAGATAGCGGGGAAGCTTGTTGGAAAAGAAGAATGCTTCTATTGTCACAAGAGTGGACACTGGAAGAAAGATTGCAGGGCTTGGAAAGCCAGGACACAGGAACTGAAGCAGGTTGCGGCTTCAGCTTCAGGTGTGTATGTTATTGAAAACTGTCTTTCTATAAACTCTACTTCCTGGGTATTGGATACCGGATCAGGATCTCATATCTGTAATTCTTTGCAGGCGTTGAGAAACCGTAGGTTTTTGAAGGCAGGTGACATGACCCTCAGAGTTGCGAACGGAGCTAGCATGGATGCTAAAGCCGTGGGGGACTATCACCTGGGAATGTCAGATGGACATGTTTTGGTTTTGCGTAATTGCTTTTTTGTACCCAACGCAACTTGTAATATCATTTCTGTATCTTTGGTTTCTAAAGAAGGTTATGAATTTGCGTTTGTAAGTAATGTTGTAAACATTCACCTTAATCAAGTTCTGATTCGGTCAGGTACACTGAGCAATGGAATATACGTATTAAACCAACCACAGATTTTCAATGTCCAGAATACACACAAAAGAAAGTCTCCAGATATCAATCAGGCTTTCTTATGGCATTGTAGACTGGGTCACATCAATGAGACACGGTTGACTAAGTTACATAAAGAAGGATACTTGGATCCGTTCGAGTATCAGTCTTATGCCACTTGTGAATCTTGTCTCATGGGAAAGATGACAAAGACTCCGTTCACTGGACACGGAGAAAGAGCGAGCGAGCTCTTGGGACTCATACACAGTGACGTGTGTGGTCCAATGTCTACACATGCCCGAAGCGGTTATTCATACTTCATTACTTTCACAGACGATTTCTCTAGGTATGGACATGTCTTCTTAATGAAGCACAAATCCGAGGCCTTTGAGAAATTTCGGGATTACAAGAATGAAGTTGAAAAAAAAACAGGCAAAAGTATCAAGATCCTAAGATCGGATCGAGGTGGTGAATACTTGAGTGCCGAGTTCCTGGACTATTTAAAAGAGAATGGTATTCTCTCTCAGCGTACTCCTCCATACACTCCGCAACATAACGGTGTATCAGAAAGGAGGAATCGAACCCTATTGGATATGGTTCGTTCCATGATGAGTAAGGCTGAGTTACCGCGATCTTTCTGGGGATATGCACTAGAAACAGCTGCACATCTCTTGAACCAAGTTCCTACTAAGACTGTGCCTACCACACCATATCAGATGTGGAGTGGGAAGAAATCCTGTCTTAAAGCCTTTAAGACATGGGGATGTCCGGCTTTTGTAAAAAAGCAGCATGCGGACAAGCTCGAGGCACGTTCAGTACAGTGCAAGTTTGTGGGATACCCAAAGAACTCCAAGGGGTATCTATTCTATTACGCAGAGGAGCAAAAAGTCCTTGTTTCTCGTCATGCCCACTTCTTGGAAACTGAGTTTTTGGAAAATCAGATAAGTGGGAGCGCAGTAGAACTGGATGAAATTCCAGAACCTCAGACTATTCCTGAAAGCTTAGTGGAACCAGAGGGTTCAAAAGAACAGGACATTCCTATGCCGCTCCGTAGGAGTAGTAGGCAGTCTCATCCGCCCGAGAGATACTACGGTTTTCTCATAGACGGGGATAGAGAGGATTGCATCATAGACTATGATGAGCCTACTAGCTTCCAGCAGGCCGTTCAGAGCGTTGACTCAGTAAAATGGCTGGATGCAATGCGGACCGAAATGGAGTCCATGTACACCAACAAAGTATGGACGTTGGACATTGCTCCAGACGGGGTAAAACCCGTAGGATGCAAGTGGATCTTCAAAAGGAAGATTGGTGTAGATGGACAGGTTGAGACCTATAAAGCTAGACTTGTAGCAAAGGGTTTCCGTCAAAGACCTGGCTTGGACTATGACGAAACCTTTTCTCCAGTGGCTATGCTGAAATCCATTCGGATCCTTCTTGCCATTGCTGCCTTCCACGATTATGAGATTTGGCAGATGGACGTAAAAACCGCTTTTCTAAATGGAAATTTAGAGGAGTGTGTCTATATGGATCAGCCAGAGGGTTTCATTCAGAGTGGGAGCAGCGGAAAGGTGTGCAAGTTGCTTAAGTCCATCTATGGACTAAAGCAGGCATCGCTGAGTTGGAACATCTGTTTTGATGAGACGGTCAAGGAATTTGACTTTATCAAAAATCCAGATGAACCGTGCATCTATAGTAGATTTGTAGCGAGAACTGTGGTATTCCTTGTTTTATACGTGGATGACATTCTCTTAATAGGAAATGACATTCCTATGCTACAATATGTCAAGGGTTTCTTGTCACACAGGTTCTCCATGAAAGACCTGGGTGATGCCTCTTACATCCTGGGGATCCGGATCCATCGTGATAGATCCAAGAGGATATTAGGACTTTCACAGTCCAGGTACATCGACACCGTACTGAAAAGATTTAGTATGGAAGATTCCAAGCGCGGTAACCTACCGGCTTGTCACGGGATCACCCTCTCTAAAGAGATGTCTCCCAAGACTGATTTGGAGAGGGATCGCATGTCTATTATACCCTACGCTTCTGCGGTAGGCTCTATAATGTATGCGATGTTGTGTACCAGACCGGATGTAGCTTATGCACTGAGTGTAGTAAGCCGGTATCAGTCAAACCCTGGGGAGAAACATTGGATAGCAGTAAAGAACATTCTCAAGTACCTGAGAAGGACTAAGGAGATGTTCTTGGTGTATGGCGGAAAAGACCTCCAGATTGAGGCCTTTGCTGACTCCAGCTTCCAGAGTGACAAGGATGATTCCAAGTCCATGTCGGGTTTTGTCTTTACCCTCAATGGAGGGGCGGTGTGTTGGAAGAGTTCCAAACAGGAAACCGTTGCAGACTCGACTATGGAAGCGGAATACATCGCTGCATCTGATGCCGCAAAAGAAGCTGTCTGGATAAGGAAGTTCTTAAAAGAACTTCAGGTGGTTCCGTCCATTGTTGACCCAGTACCTCTGTATTGCGACAACAACGGGGCTATAGCTTTAGCAAAGGAACCCAGGTCCCATCAGAGATCCAGGCACATCTTGAGGCGGTATCACCTGATCAGGGAGATCGTGGATCGCAAGGAGATCGAGGTTCGGAGGGTTGCTTCAGAAGAGAACACTGCAGATCCATTCACCAAGGCCCTACCCCAGACTCAGTTCGAGCGGCTGATCGAGATGATAGGTCTTCGATACGCCAGTACATGGCCTTAGTGCAAGTGGGAGATTGTTAGTGTATATGCCCTAGAGGCCATTACTGTATCATACTAGTTTGTATATTACTTAATGGAAGCTTGGGATATTCACCTTGTATAACAATCTTGCTCAATATAGTAGTATGCTACTTGGTTTGTTTCTACTTCAATGTGTACTTGTGTTTATTTCAGTATATCACTTATACGCATTAGTGGAGCCCTCAGGATCTTTGCTTGATTACCAGCGTTGTGATGGCAGTCACACTAGTGGGGGCTGGGTAATCTATAGGCACATCCTTATACAGGTCCCTAGTCGTAGGACTATCGAGACAGGGCATCGATACTCCGGAGTAGACTAGCGTATGCGCTTCTCATCCCAGTGTGGGAGATGGTCTGTCCCACAGCCATCAGTACGTCGTACTGGAGATAGTATACGGGTGCTCGTTGGGTTACGAGTACACTGGACAGGACTCGTCGGGAACTGAAAGGTTGGTATTATACCTATCGTCAGTTATCAGTTCCCAGGTGACATGAGTACAGCTTAGTCCGCTGACTTGATACTGGCACTTCGCCTCGAGTGTGTTCCCACTATACTTTGATCACTACCCTACCACGGCTCAAAGGAGTCGTGCAAACAGGTAGTGGTTGGGTGCAGTCCCGAAGCACTTGGAGGCAGTGACGGTTAGACAGGATTCGTCTCTCCCGGTATTGGGGGTTGACATCGCGCTGTGTCTAGGAGAGCCATTACACGAGTAGTCCCTGGCCAGGGCAAACGAGATATACTGGTAGGTTTCCAGTGTTATCTCAGGGTGTTTTGGGCTTCGCTCCGGCACGACTTGTACCGCTATTGGGGGACTGACGTTTACCGCCCCCTAGGCCCGCCATGCGATGTATCAGACGAACAGACCGGACTGTACGGAGACTGTCACATTCAGACTCAGTAGGAGTACAGATGGGGTTTCACCTCGTCAGCCTTCTTGTCGACATCTACCTGGGGACCGTTACGCACAGCTAGTGTCGCTTGCGGTCTGTGGTTAAACCCACTGCCAGCGTAGTGTCGAGTCTTTAGAGTCCCACACAGAGGGTATTCGCCTCTGGGCAAAACAGAGTAGAGGTCGCATGGTTTTGCGACAGGGTTCGTTCTCATCCGCGCACTTCTGCACGTTTGGAGTCCGGACGGATTATACTGACAGGCTCTGGTTTGAGCCAGATACTGGTATATGTTTTGGGGGTTGCTTTTATCTCTTGGTATTCTTGTTCCTCGGAACGAGAATGCAGGTGTGTATGCACAGTTGCTTGAGGCGGAGGATGAGGTTTTTCATTAGGGTTTTGGAACGGGTGCGTATGCACAGTTGACAGTCTTCATTTTCCAAACCCTAATGGATTTATAAATTATCTATTAATAATACTAATTAAATGAGAATTTTGTTATGGTTGATTTTGTTGACTTGTTGACCATGGTTGACTTGTTGACCATGGTTGACTTGTTGACCATGGTTGAATGTTGACCACCATCATGCTTTAAAAAGTCCTCCTTGATTTATGCTAACATGAAGCATGGTAGTGGTCATTCCAAATTACCATCAACTATTCTCATTTTCAATTATTATTATTAGATAATTCTTTTCTTTTGGCATTATGGTTGCAAGAAAGAAAAGATAGCTCATTCTATCATAACCTCTCTCTCTCCTCATTTCATCTTCTTCTTCCTCTAGCAAAGAGAAACCTTCTCATGTGTTGAGAATCCTTCTCTTTAAAAGGAAAAGCAAACCCTAGTCACTCTCTACTCATTCTAGGTTGAAGGTTTAGCAAGCCGGAAACCCTAGTTCACTCAAAGATCGAGGAAGAGCCCAAAGGTCGAACCTTCGAGGTGGATCCATCTTCGACGGAAGAAGGCGACGAAAAGAGAACCATCAACCTCTACAAGATTTCAAGAAGAAGGAGTTCAAGTTTCGGTATAACCATCTTCCATAGTAGCTAACTCCTTTTAGTGTATTTTCTAGTTTAGTTTAGACACGATCCCGACCTTGTTTAGTCCATGTTGCCTCTTGCGATAAAAATTTGTTTTTTTATACCGTTTCCGCCTCCCCGTAAGAACCGGGGGTCGCAATATGGACTTACACTGATAACTGACGATAGGTATAATACCAACTAGTCAGTTCCCGACGAGTCCTGTCCAGTGTACCCGTAACCTAACGAGCACCCGCATACTATCTCAAGTACGACGTACTGACGGCTGTGGGACAGACCGTCTCCCACACTGGGATGAGAAGCGCATGCGCTGGTCTACTCCGGAGTATCGATGCCCTGTCTCGATAGTCCTGCGACCAGGGACCTGCATAAGGATGTGCTTATAGATTACCCAGCCCCACTAGTGTGACGGCCATCACATCGCTGGTAATCAAGCAAAGATCCTAAGGGCTCTACTAATGTGTATAGGCGATATACTAAAATAAACACATGTACACATTGAAGTAGAAACAAACCAAGTAGCATACTACTATTTTGAGCAAGATTGTCAATACAAGGTGAATATCCCAAGCTTCCATTAAGTAATATACATACTAGTATGATACAGTAATGGCCTCTAGGGCATATACACTAACAATCTCCCACTTGCACTAAGGCCATGTACTGGCGTATCGAAGACCTATCATCTCGATCAGCCGCTCGAACTGAGTCTGGGGCAAGGCCTTGGTGAATGGATCTGCAGTGTTATCTTCTGATTTTACTCTCTTTACCTCGTTCTCCTGGCGATCAATGATCTCCCTGATCAGGTGGAACCGCCTCAAAATGTGCCTGGACTTCTGATGGGACCTTGGTTCCTTCGCTAAAGCTATAGCGCCGTTGTTGTCACAATACAGCTGTATTGGATCAACACTGGTAGGAACCACCTGAAGTTCCGTGAGGAACTTCTTCATCCAGACAGCTTCCTTTGCGGCATCGCAAGCAGCTATGTACTCCGCTTCCATGGTTGAGTCAGCAACGGTTTCCTGCTTGGAACTCTTCCAGCAAACCGCCCCTCCATTGAGGGTAAAGACATAACCCGACATGGACTTGGAGTCATCCTTGTCACTCTGGAAGCTGGAGTCAGCAAAGGCCTCAATCTGGAGGTCTTTTCCGCCATACACCAAGAACTTCTCCTTAGTCCTTCTCAGGTACTTGAGAATGTTCTTTACTGCTATCCAGTGTTTCTCCCCTGGGTCCGACTGATACCGGCTTACAACGCTCAATGCGTATGCTACATCTGGTCTGGTACATAACATCGCATACATAATAGAGCCTACCGCAGATGCGTAGGGTATTGATGACATGCGAGCCCTTTCCAAATCAGTCTTGGGAGACATCTCTTTGGAGAGGGTGATTCCGTGACAAGCCGGTAGATTACCGCGCTTGGAATCTTCCATACTGAATCGTTTCAGTATGGTGTCGATGTAGATTGACTGTGAAAGTCCCAACATCCTTTTAGATCTATCACGATAGATCTGGATCCCCAGAATGTAGTTGGCATCGCCCAGGTCCTTCATGGAGAACCTCTGTGACAAGAATCCTTTGACTGACTGTAGCATAGGAATATCATTTCCTATTAGGAGAATGTCATCGACGTACAAGACGAGGAATACCACATTTCTCCCTACAATCTTACTGTAAATGCATGGTTCATCTGGGTTTTTGACAAAGTCGAATTCTTTGACAGTATCATCAAAGCAGATGTTCCAACTCCGCGATGCCTGCTTAAGTCCATAGATGGACTTGAGCAACTTGCACACTTTACCGCTGCTCCCACTCTGATTGAATCCCTCTGGCTGATCTATAAAGACGCACTTTTCTAAATTTCCATTTAGGAAAGCCGTCTTAACGTCCATCTGCCAGATCTCATATTCGTGGAAGGCAGCAATGGCAAGAAGGATCCGAATGGATTTAAGCATGGCTACCGGAGAAAAAGTCTCGTCATAGTCCAAACCAGGTCTTTGACGAAAACCCTTTGCAACGAGCCTAGCTTTATAGGTTTCAACCTGCCCATCTACACCAATCTTCTTTCTGAAGATCCATTTGTAGCCTACGGGTTTTACCCCTTCTGGAGCAAAGTCCAAAGTCCAAACTTTGTTGGTGTACATGGACTCCATCTCGGTCCGCATTGCATCCAGCCATTTTACCGAGTCACCGCTCTGAATGGCTTGCTGGAAGCTAGTAGGCTCATCATAATCTATGATGCAATCCTCTCTATCCCCGTCTATGAGAAAACCGTAGTATCTCTCGGGCGGATGAGACTGCCTACTACTCCTGCGGAGCGGCGTAGGAATGTCCGGTTCCCCTGAACCTTCTGGTTCTACTAAGGTTTCAGTAATAGCTTGTGGTTCTGGAATTTCTTCCAGTTCTATTGCGCTCCCACTTATCTGATTTTCTAAAAACTCAGTTTCCAAGAAGCGGGCATGACGAGAAACAAGGACTTTTTTCTCCTCTGCGTAATAGAAAAGATACCCCTTGGAGTTCTTTGGGTATCCCACAAACTTGCACTGTACTGAGCGTGCCTCGAGCTTGTCCGCATGCTGCTTTTTTACAAAAGCCGGACATCCCCATGTCTTAAAGGATTTAAGACAGGGTTTCTTCCCACTCCACATCTGGTATGGTGTGGTAGGCACTGTCTTAGTAGGAACTTGGTTCAAGAGATGTGCAGCTGTTTCCAGTGCATAACCCCAGAAAGATCGCGGTAACTCAGCCTTACTCATCATGGAACGAACCATATCTAATAGGGTTCGATTCCTTCTTTCCGATACACCGTTGTGTTGTGGTATGTATGGAGGAGTACGCTGAGAGAGAATTCCATTCTCTTTTAAGTAGTCCAGAAACTCGGCACTCAAGTATTCACCACCTCGATCCGATCTTAGGATCTTGATACTTTTGCCTGTTTGTTTTTCTACTTCATTCTTATATTCTCGAAATTTCTCAAAGGCCTCGGATTTGTGCTTCATTAAGAAGACATGTCCAAACCTAGAGAAATCATCTGTGAAAGTAATGAAGTATGAATAACCGCTTCGCGCATGTGTAGACATTGGACCACACACGTCACTGTGTATAAGTCCTAAGAGCGAGCTCGCTCTTACTCCGTGTCCAGTGAACGGAGTCTTTGTCATCTTTCCCATGAGACAAGATTCACAAGTGGCATAAGACTGGTACTCGAACGGATCCAAGTATCCTTCTTTATGCAACTTAGTCAACCGTGACTCATTGATGTGACCCAGTCTACAATGCCATAAGAAAGCCTGATTTAATTCTGGAGACTTTCTTTTAAGTGTGTTCTGGACACTGAATATCTGAGCTTGATTCAATACGTATATACCATTATTTAATGTACCTGACCCAATCAGTGCTTGATTTAGGTGGATGTTTACTACATCGCTTACAAAAGCAAAATCATATCCTTCCTTAGAAAGTAAGGATACAGATATGATGTTACAAGTCGCACCTGGTACATACAAACAGTCACGCAGAATCAATATCTGCCCAGTTGTCAGTCCTAGGTGATATTCCCCTACGGATATGATTGATAGGATATGTGCGTGTCAAGTTTAGTTCTAAATACCGCAATCAAGACGGTTTCGCACGTAGCTAGCCGGTTGAGTACGGGTCGTCCGCAGGGAGATGGGAATCTTTTTCTATGTGTTTTTCGACGAGTTAAGTCCGGTTGTTCAGATTTTGTTTGTAGTTATCTAAGTGTTGAGTTGATATTTAAAGAGAGCATGTTAGGGTTAGGATTAGGTTAGTTTGAGTTAGGAGTCTCCCCATCTTTCGTTGCCCTTCTTAATATCGTGTTACGGTAATCGGCAACAACGGGGATTAGCACGACTAGGAAGGACTTTGCGAGTATAAGCTAGGCTTTCCAACGCATAAGTCTTCCTTTTGGTGCTTGTCCGTCCGTTCTTGGCTCTTAGCCATAACCTCCGGTTAATCCAACCACAACCGGTCTCACTACGGAATCACCGCTATCATGTAGGATAGGGTGCCGTAAGGAGCGGATTGTGGTTGGGTTAACGGGAGTCGATTTAAGCTGTTGGGCAAGGAAAGAGTGAGAGAGATTTCCTTCTCTCAAACTTCCCTTATCCTACCCTAACAAGAATGAACTACTCACACATCATAATACGGAAAAAATAAAACAACACAAAAGAGGAAGATAGAAAGAAGGAGATTAGAAGAATACGACTAACTGTTTGCGACCTCACCTTGGCGAGGATCGAGCGTAAGTATCATTGTCGTATGTAAGGATAAAGAAAAAAGAGAAGAAAGAAATAACAAGGAAATAACAACAACTACTTAACGAATTTAAAGTTACAACAATTATAATAAAAGTAAGACAAGCATGGTAACAAATTGATCTTCTTTATTTATCATTCCTCCCTCACAAAGCTCACTACAAGGTTAATGGAGAAGAGATGAGAAGAAGAAGAACAAGTGAACTAAATCCTAGAAAAAGAAAATACAAGAATGGACCCTTTCCTTCACAGAATTCTGGGGTATTTATAGGCTGGAAAATGAGAGTTTAGGGCAACCATACGGGATAAAATGAAAAGACAAAAGTGCCCCCAAAAATACTGCACAGTTGGCGCCAAGATGGCCGCGGAAGCGCGGCCAAGACCCCCCTTTGGCCGCGCTTCCGCGGCCGTTTTGATGACTTGGGTCTGGGTCTTTTTGGTGGGACCCTGATCTGATGGGAGCTTCACTCTGGTATATGTATTTTCTCATAATTGCTTCCCGAATTTTCCAGAATTTCTGTTGAGGGAAAGGTGGACTTCTTGTTAAGATTTTGTCATGATTGTCTCGAGCGCCGCGTAGATCTCTTGGATCTTGTGCTACCATTGAGCCTTGTGCCTGAAAACGACATCGATTTGACATTTTGTCTTCCTACAGGTATCTGGTAACAAACGGATGAGGGACGGAGACCGTGTTTTATCTGTGGTCGGCAAGAACCCGGGTTTTTTCGTGTTTTCCATGAATTTCATTATTTCGGAACCGAGAACCTGTATCCTGCAATTGACTAGCAAACACGGCTCAAGAGTATCTACGGATATACAATATGATAAAAATTGGGCGGTATGAAAATGCAAAAATCTGATATGAACAAATACCCCCAAACTTATCATTTGCTCGTCCCGAGCAAAGTCCATTTATTCACAAAAAATTTCCTAACCTCACTTTCGCAGGGAACGCGATTGCACTGAGCATGTGCAACAAGCCGTTAAACCTCTAGGTGTCCCTAGTACGAGGAGTGTTGTCTCCTGAGGGTTTTCAGCGGATACTACCCACAAAATCCGGTCAAGTTGGTTTGTAAAAAAATGACTAAGTTTCAAACCCTAAAGTTTTGTTTTAGAAAATAACAATTCTATAATCCTTAGTCTAGACTATCGAACCTTTATTTTTCACACCTCACATCTTATTTAACTACAGATTTTATATGTCTTTACGTGCAGTGCGGATAGTGTCGTTAAGTTCCAGAAGGATCGATTAGAGTCATCATGTCGCACAATAAAGCCCAGATAACAATTTTAAAAGGATCACATAAGTTTTATAATGAGTTAAGCATTTTTCAAGTTTCGTTTTGCAGTAAGGTTTCAACTTTAGAATTTCTATCTTCCTTAACAGGAAACTAAGTCGTATTTTTCACTCCACCTTTTTCTTGTTTTCATTTCATACACACCACTGTGAACGTGCAATAGTCTTTATCAAAGAGTAAAACCTTCATATCTCCGTTAAAATTTTTTTTTTTAAAAGCCTGTCTTTTATCAAGATTATTCTCACACAAAGAACCGTTAGGAATTTTAACTCGGAGAGAACACTTGCTTGATTTTGTTTTAAACTGGACTTTCTAGGCTTCTTAGCGAGCTTTGAGCCAATGCACCCAAACCAGTTGGTTTTAGGGCATTAGGTGTAGAAACACCCCAGCGGACTTAATTACTCAAGTTACCTAGGTCCAAAAACAAAAGACAGTTTGGCGTGAAAATCAGATGATTTAATACGAACGGAGATATAACCGGTAGTTCAAATATTTTTTTGGATAAAAGACGTGTCTAGTGGGTTTGGTGTGTAATCATTCCAATCAAGTTTTAGATGGGTTATTTTTCAGACTTAGCTCCTATTACGGCATTAATAACATTCCTTCATATTCGCTTTACTTCATAAACTATTCTTGACATTACTTATTTCAGAACAAACCTATTTGATTCTCAGAAAATCATTTATCTGTTTAAAAGTTTGAACATGAAAGACTTGTCATCTAATTCCCAAAACTCACGACACGTGTAGTGTGATGTAAAGACGTATATCAGCTATAGTTAACTTCAAAGGAGAGTTATCTTTCAGGTTTTCAAAATCCAAACATAAGATCTAGTTATTCCTATTTTATCAAACAAAAACCGTCGAATGTTGAATCAGAGTTCTTCCACAAGCTAACTTGACAAAAAGGTTTTTATAGTTTTGGAAAATTTTCAAATTTTTATGGATTTTATGGATTTTAATATGCAGATGCAAAATATACATATGAATGCGAAGGTAAGAAATGCGTACCGAGCGTACCCCCAAACTTAAACTGGACAGTGTCCTCACTGTCATTGCATGAAGAGAGTAGTTTGAAGGTTCAAAATTGTTGGTTAGCGATACACAAGTTTTATTTGTTTTTGTTTTGAAAGAAAAGAAAAAGAATATACACAAATATAAACAAAATGGTTTGTACATACCCCCAAACTTATTTGGAACAGTGTCCACTGTTCTTGGCTGGATAACCGAAGTTTGGAGGTAGGCAGAGGAAGATCAAGCAAGGTAAACCGGCTCCTGTAAGAACAGGAGCTCCTCTGTTGGTTCGGCGCTAAGGTACGGTTTGCATCGGTGTCCGTTCACTTTGAAGAGTGAACCGTCCTTTGGATTTTCCAAATCCACAGCGCCCTGCGGATACACAGTCCGCACAAAATACGGCCTTTTCCAGCGAGATCGGAGCTTTCCAGGATGGAAATGAAGTCGGGTGTCGTAAAGAAGTACCTGTTGACCAGGTACGAAGGTTTTGCGCACAAGGTGTTTATCATGAAACACCTTCGTTCGATTCTTAACGACAACCGCGTTGTCGTAAGCCTCATCCCTAAGCTCGCTCAGTTCGTTCAGCTGCAGCTTCCGATGGCTGCCCGCGTCCTCCAGAGACAGATTCAGCTCCTTTATCGCCCAAAACGCGCGATGCTCGATTTCGACAGGAAGGTGGCAGGCTTTTCCGTACACAAGCCGATAGGGAGACATGCCAAGGTCGGTCTTATAAGCGGTTCTAAATGCCCAAAGGGCATCAGTGAGTTTCAAAGACCAATCTTTACGGTTCTTGGAAACCGTTTTCTCCAGTATCTGCTTGATTTGCCGATTTGAAACTTCGGCCTGCCCGCAGGTTTGGGGGTGGTAGGGCGTAGAAAGCTTATGATTAATGGAGTATCTCCGCATCAAGGCCTCGAAAGTCCTATTGCAGAAATGACTTCCATTGTCGCTAATGATCGCTCGGGGGTGCCCAAACCGTGAGAAAATGTTTTCTTTAAGGAACCTAACGACAACCTTGTTGTCGTTAGTTCGGCTGGGCACAGCCTCGACCCATTTAGAGACGTAATCAACAGCTAGAAGGATGTACAAGTTCCCAAAAGAGCTGGGAAACGGCCCCATGAAGTCTATCCCCCAAACATCGAAAATCTCCACAACCAAGATTGGTTGGAGCGGCATCTCGTTCCTCCGGGATATCCGGCCCATGTGTTGGCACCGGGAGCAAGTCTTGCAATAGTCATGAGCGTCTTTGAAAAGTTGTGGCCAGTAGAAACCACATTGCAAGATCTTCTCAGCTGTCTTTCTGGGCCCAAAATGCCCGCCACATGCTTGGTCGTGGCAAAATGACAGCACACTCTTGAATTCCTCATCAGGGACACACCGACGAATAATCTGGTCGGGACAGTACTTGAACAAGTAGGGTTCGTCCCAGTAAAAATGTTTTACTTGGGATAAGAAGCGAAGTCTGTCCTGACTCGACCATTTGGTCGGTAGCAATCCCGTGGCCAAATAGTTCACAATATCTGTGAACCAGGGTTCGCAAGATACTGTCAAGAGTTGTTCATCCGGGAAAACGTCGTTTATCGGAATTGGAAGCGAAGGCGAAGAAGGAAGTCGCGAGAGATGGTCGGCAACCACGTTTTCACATCCTCGTTTGTCCTTAATGACAAGGTCAAACTCTTGAAGCAAGAGGATCCAACGGATCAACCGAGATTTGGCATCTTTCTTCGCAAAAAGATGGCGCAGAGCTGAGTGGTCAGTGTAGACAATGACTGGAGAGCCAATGAGGTAGGGCCTGAACTTTTCTAAGGCAAATACAACAGCTAAGAATTCCTTCTCAGTTGTTGTATAATTGAGTTGTGCGTCGTTCAGGGTTCGGCTTGCGTAATAGATTACATGCGGCATCTTGTTGATGTGCTGTCCAAGGACAGCACCGATGGCAAAGTCGGATGCATCGCACATAATCTCGAATGGGTGCGTCCAGTCAGGAGAAGAGAGAACGGGAGCAGAAGTGAGTGAGAGTTTCAGTGACTCGAATGCAGTCACACAGCTCGAGTCGAAGGTGAAAGGTGTGTCCTTGGCCAGCAAAAGCGTCAAGGGCCTAGCAATCTTACTAAAGTCCTTGATAAACCGTCTATAAAAACCGGCATGGCCAAGGAAGGCTCGGATATCTCGGACGCATCGGGGAGGAGGCAGATTGGAAATGACCTCAATCTTTGCTTTGTCAACCTCTATGCCATTTTGCGAGATGATATGTCCTAAGACAATACCTTCACGTACCATGAAGTGGCATTTCTCCCAGTTCAAAGTGAGATTCTTGTCCTTACATCTGGTAAGGACAGCGTCGAGATGCAGCAGACACTCGTCAAAAGAATCGCCAAAAATGGAGAAGTCATCCATGAAAATCTCCAGAAATTTCTCCACCATGTCTGAGAAAATCCCCATCATACACCGCTGGAAGGTAGCGGGCGCATTGCATAACCCAAAGGGCATGCGTCGATATGCAAACGTGCCGAAAGGACAAGTGAAAGTGGTCTTGTCCTGGTCTTTTTCGGCGATGGGAATTTGATTGTAGCCAGAGTAGCCATCAAGAAAGCAATAGTACTCATGTCCGGACAATCGTTCGAGCATCTGGTCAATAAAAGGTAGCGGAAAGTGGTCTTTCCGCGTTGCAGCGTTGAGTTTTCTGTAATCAATGCAAACTCGCCACCCGGTTTGGGTGCGAGTAGGGATTAACTCATTCGCTTCGTTGGTTATGACCGTGATGCCCGACTTCTTGGGGACAACGTGAATGGGGCTAACCCACTGGCTATCAGAGATAGGGTAAATGATACCACTATCTAGACATTTGACGATCTCCTTCTTCACAGCCTCCTTCATGACTGGATTAAGACGTCTCTGTGGATCCCGGGCTGGTTTGGCATCATCCATCAGATGAATGTGATGCTCAACGATGAGGGGACTAATCCCCTTGATGTCCGCCATGGACCAGCCAAAAGCTTGCCTGTTGCTGTGCAAGACCGTGAGAAGGGCTTTCTCTTGCTCGGGAGCTAGAGAAGCCGAGATGATGACAGGAAGGGTCTCGTTCTCACCTAAGTAAGCATACTTAAGGTGAGACGGCAACGGCTTGAGTTCGAGCGTTGGAGGTGAAATGATGGAAGGCAAGACTGGTGCAAAGGTCTCGAACTCAAAGGACTCCAGCAAAGGTTCAAAACGAGTGTAGGCAACCGAGTCGGATGGTTCAGGTAACTCATCCGAAAAGTCGAAAGATTCAAACTCGGGTTGTGCGCGGCTAAGATCGTTCGTGAACGTGAAACACTCGTAGTCGTTATCGGGCGCAGAAACAGCAGCAGGTTCGAAGAGACACGCACTAGTGGCGTCAAGATTATCGTATTCAAACAAAAACTCCTCGAATTCACACTCTTCGGGGGTGATCTCCTGGATCGAGCAAACATCCAGTATATGAGCATTAGGTTCGGCGGGCTGATTCCCCAACCTAAAAATGTTGAGTTCAATTGTCATATTTCCAAAAGAGAGGTTCATTGAACCATTGCGACAATTGATCACAGCATTTGAGGTTGCGAGAAATGGGCGACCGAGTATCACCGGAATTTGATTCCGGGGGTTAGCTACAGGCTGTGTATCTAAGACAATGAAGTCGACGGGGAATATGAAATCCCCGACTTTGATTAACACATCCTCTAGCTCACCCCTAGGATGGGTGATCGATCGGTCGGCCATCTGGAGAGTGCAGTGTGTGGGTTTCAGCTCTCCGACGCCTAATTGCTCGTATACTGAATACGGAAGCAAGTTAACACTGGCACCAAGATCTAATAGTGCGCGGTTGATGTTCTTATCCCCAATAGTAATTGAAATAGTAGGACAGCCAGGGTCCTTCCGTTTTTGTGGTAAAGATTGGGTAAGGGCATCACTCACAGCACTAGCCAAGAAAACTTTCTTGGGTACCTGAGACTTCCTCTTTTTCGTGCACAAGTCCTTTAAGATTTTCGCGTAAGAAGGGACTTGTTGGACAGCATCTAAAAGAGGAATGTTAATGTTAACTTGCTTGAATAACTCCAAAATCTTCTCCATTTGTGGATTTTGTTTGTTAGATCTCAACCGGTTTGGAAATGGAACATATTGAAAATTGGTTGAGTCTAATGCTGGAGGAGGAGATTTTGGAGTTGGAATGGATCCCAGAATAGGTGTTTTCATGGAGTGAGAAGCGGGTCCGTTTAGAGAAGAAGAGGAAGGAGAGCCTCGTGAAGAAAGGAGAATAGGCTCGGAAGACGAAGAAGAAGAAGCAGGAGAAGCAGAAGAAGAAGCGGCCGGGGTGTCATCGTTGATTTGCTTGCCAATGTTGTTTTGCAGCACCCTCCCTGATCTCAGTGTGGTCACGGCACTCACATTATGGTTTTGTTGTTCAAGAGCAACATGTGCATTATGTGGGTGGCCGGGATTTGGAAGTGGCTGGGACGGGAGCTTCCCCTTCTCTCGCTCGCTCAAGGCCGCGTTCAGCTGTGCAATCTGGGCCTCGATGGTCTTGATGCTCTGCCCGTGTGCGGCGGTGTGTTGCACTAAAGATTGGATTGAAGACTGGATGTTGGCGGTGGATTGAGTCGATTGTTTAACAAACGCATCCAGACTTCGCTCGAGCGAGGAAACCTTATCGTTGTTCGACGGAACAAAGTTGTTTGGTGGAAAGGAATTGTTCGGTGCAAAGTTGTTCGTCTGGTTTTGGTAAGGCTGGGGTTGGAAGGGCTGCTGATACTGAGTTTGTTGTTGCGCTTGTTGTTGCGGTGGAGGGGCCCTTTGGAAATTGTTGCCCTGGAATTGATTCTGATTCTGATTCCAGGCGAAATTGGGGTGGTTCCTCCAACCGGGATTGTAGGTCGAAGAGTATGGATCATTCCTTGGTCTTTGCTGGAATGCATTAACCTGATCCTGTCCTTGCGAGGGTGGATTGTAAGGACACTCTTCAGTCAAGTGGGACGGATCGGAACAACAAGCGCAGATGGTACGAAGGGGGAGAACAAGGGCAGGAGTAGGAGAAGAAAATTTGCTCTCTATTGCTTCAAGCTTTTTTGTGATTGCAGCCATTTCAGCTCTCATCGCAATAGAGACATCAAGCTGGTGAATTCCTACCCTAGACTGACCGGTAGAAGTGGAGGGAGAAGAAGAAGAAGGAGTCGGTCTGGTGCTCTCCCACTGTAGCGTTTGCTCCGCAAGATCGTCAAAGAACTGCCACGCTTCCTCGTCAGATTTGGATAGGAAGTGGCCCTGACAGATGGTTTCCAGCAACTGCTTCGTTGCTGGGTTCAGTCCCTCGTATAAGGTTTGGCAGAGTTGCCATTTCTCTATACCGTGGTGAGGACACTGAACAAGAAGGTCTTTGTATCGGTCAAAGCACTTCCAAAAGGGTTCAGAAGGAAGCTGGGAGAATTGGTTGATCTCATTTCGAATTCTTGCGGTCTTATGATTTGGGTAGAATTTTTTCAGAAACGCTTTAACAAACTCGTCCCAGCTGGTGATTGAGTGGGAAGCGGTGCTATACAGCCATTTTTCTGCGAGATCGCATAAAGTGAACGGAATGACCCGTAGACGTATAGCATCGTCCGACAGCTGGGTTGTTTTCTTCATGGCACAGACGTTTTGAAATTTGTTAATGAAGATATAGGCATCTTCAGATTCAAGCCCATGAAAACGTGGAAGCATGTTGATGAAATGGGGCTTAATTTCAAAGTTGTCCCCATTGGCCGGAGGAAGAGAAAGGCAGGTTGGAAGTGCAGAACGGGTAGGGTAGAAACGATCCTGGAGCGCAATTCGCTGCGGCGCTACAACAGGCGGAGGTGGTGGGAGATTGGTCTCCATAGGAGGTGGAGCCAATCCAGGGGTGGTCAACGAGATGTTTGGAATAAATCCCGACATCGCGGAAGAAGAGGTTGGTGAAGGTGAAGGTGAAGGTGAAGATGTATGAACAGAATTCCGGTCAACGTCGGAGTTGGCCGGCAAAGGAAGGGGAGAAAGAGGAGTGGACGGAGTATCGACTTCGGAGTCGATCGCGTAGTCGGTCGCGACTAACGTAACGCGGACTAGACGGGCGCTAGTGTCCCGAGTCCAAGCGGACATACACTAAACGAGTTTAGTATAGTCAAAGCGAAGAAGGTGAGGGTAAGAAAACGTCAATGAAGAAAGGCGATGGGTGTTGGGTGAAAATGGATTTGGCGACAAAAGGGCAAGTTTTTATAAAAGTTTTTGATTTTTTTTCTTTTTTTTTTTTTAGAAAAAGATTTACAGAAGTATGTACGGAAATACGGCTTAAGCAATCACAAACAAGATATGCACAATCACACCTAGATCTAGGGTAACCTAGGTCTACTAGACCTGCTCCTGAACTTGATTGTCGAAGTTAAACAGTGTCGAGAAACAAGCTTAAAAATACACTGATCACGAGGCCAGGTAAGTGCAGAGATAAGGGGAGGTTGTCCAACGCTTTCGCGAAGTTCCTTAATTAAATAACCCTTTCTCTTTCGGCGGTTGCGCCTTTAACACTTTCCTAGACACCCCGTAAACAATATATGGTTAAGCGAGGTTCTAAACAAAGTTTATCTTCTCCTAATGAGCGCGAAGTCCTTAGGGCTGAAGTCTAGTATTTTTTTAATTACAATGGACAATGCATATGCTTTAGTGATTTCCGGGGTCCTGGGAAGGGTGATGAAATCCCCACCCAATCTGGATTGGTTTCAAGCCCCTTAAGTCCGTATTAAAGAATGCAAAACAGTAACAATATCAACAGCAAACAATTTTTATTTGCGGCGCAAAGAATCCTGCACAAGAACAGTTTATTGGAAGGGGGAGAAGAATTTGCGCAAAGAAGGCTGCAGAAAACACAATTCAGTGGAGCTCAGAGGAGTGGAGAGAGGCAGAGGGACTTACAGAGAGAAGATGGCACACTGACCCCACCAAGTGGCCGCGGAAGGGCGGCAAAAAGTCCCTAATGCCGCGGTTCCGCGGCGGAAATGAGGTATTGGTGATTGATTTTTCTGGTGTGGGCTCTGTTTGATCTCCTCTACTTGTCTGGATGTGTGGAATTCTAATATGCTCACTGTATCTGCTCCAGATTTCTACAGTAGACCGGATGCTTCGTTTTTGTCCGTCGCGGTGTAGCCGCGAACTGTGGGTCTATCTTCCCACGTCTTTGGCACTGTACTTGAACTCCGTATTTCCAATCTCTTAGGCGTCGATCTTGAGCTTCGTATTTCCTGCACACTTGCACAAAAACTTAATCAAGAATAACAAGATGATTTTTACAAAGTATATTTTTCTTTTTTTTTTGGTTTTTGGTTGTTTTTATATTCATAAATTAACCCGAAATTTCACTTAGAAATAGACTACCGTCTCCCCGGCAACGGCGCCATTTGATTGATAGGATATGTGCGTGTCAAGTTTAGTTCTAAATACCGCAATCAAGACGGTTTCGCACGTAGCTAGCCGGTTGAGTACGGGTCGTCCGCAGGGAGATGGGAATCTTTTTCTATGTGTTTTTCGACGAGTTAAGTCCGGTTGTTCAGATTTTGTTTGTAGTTATCTAAGTGTTGAGTTGATATTTAAAGAGAGCATGTTAGGGTTAGGATTAGGTTAGTTTGAGTTAGGAGTCTCCCCATCTTTCGTTGCCCTTCTTAATATCGTGTTACGGTAATCGGCAACAACGGGGATTAGCACGACTAGGAAGGACTTTGCGAGTATAAGCTAGGCTTTCCAACGCATAAGTCTTCCTTTTGGTGCTTGTCCGTCCGTTCTTGGCTCTTAGCCATAACCTCCGGTTAATCCAACCACAACCGGTCTCACTACGGAATCACCGCTATCATGTAGGATAGGGTGCCGTAAGGAGCGGATTGTGGTTGGGTTAACGGGAGTCGATTTAAGCTGTTGGGCAAGGAAAGAGTGAGAGAGATTTCCTTCTCTCAAACTTCCCTTATCCTACCCTAACAAGAATGAACTACTCACACATCATAATACGGAAAAAATAAAACAACACAAAAGAGGAAGATAGAAAGAAGGAGATTAGAAGAATACGACTAACTGTTTGCGACCTCACCTTGGCGAGGATCGAGCGTAAGTATCATTGTCGTATGTAAGGATAAAGAAAAAAGAGAAGAAAGAAATAACAAGGAAATAACAACAACTACTTAACGAATTTAAAGTTACAACAATTATAATAAAAGTAAGACAAGCATGGTAACAAATTGATCTTCTTTATTTATCATTCCTCCCTCACAAAGCTCACTACAAGGTTAATGGAGAAGAGATGAGAAGAAGAAGAACAAGTGAACTAAATCCTAGAAAAAGAAAATACAAGAATGGACCCTTTCCTTCACAGAATTCTGGGGTATTTATAGGCTGGAAAATGAGAGTTTAGGGCAACCATACGGGATAAAATGAAAAGACAAAAGTGCCCCCAAAAATACTGCACAGTTGGCGCCAAGATGGCCGCGGAAGCGCGGCCAAGACCCCCCTTTGGCCGCGCTTCCGCGGCCGTTTTGATGACTTGGGTCTGGGTCTTTTTGGTGGGACCCTGATCTGATGGGAGCTTCACTCTGGTATATGTATTTTCTCATAATTGCTTCCCGAATTTTCCAGAATTTCTGTTGAGGGAAAGGTGGACTTCTTGTTAAGATTTTGTCATGATTGTCTCGAGCGCCGCGTAGATCTCTTGGATCTTGTGCTACCATTGAGCCTTGTGCCTGAAAACGACATCGATTTGACATTTTGTCTTCCTACAGGTATCTGGTAACAAACGGATGAGGGACGGAGACCGTGTTTTATCTGTGGTCGGCAAGAACCCGGGTTTTTTCGTGTTTTCCATGAATTTCATTATTTCGGAACCGAGAACCTGTATCCTGCAATTGACTAGCAAACACGGCTCAAGAGTATCTACGGATATACAATATGATAAAAATTGGGCGGTATGAAAATGCAAAAATCTGATATGAACAGGATACAGCATCCATGCTCATTCCGTTAGCAACCCTGAGAGTCATATCACCTTTCCTGATAACCCCACGGTTTCTCAGACCCTGTAACGAATTACAGATATGAGATCCTGATCCGGTATCCAATACCCAGGAAGTAGGGTTAACTGACAAACAGTTCTCAATTACAAACACACTCGAAGCCGAAGCCACAACATGCTTCGAATTCTGGCTACAGGCTTTACAAGCCCTGCAATCTTTCTGCCATAGTTCATTCCCGTTACAACAGGAACATCCCTCTTTTACTATATCCAGTCCTGAAACTTTTGCCTTTGTTTTTCTTTTTTCTTCCCTGGTTTCTTTCAGGGTATAAGCAGAGGGCAGGGACTGTAGAATTAGGTCAGTACTTGACCCATTCTCCAACGTGGTCTCCAGGTCCGTGAGCTCAATATAGCTGGTCTCTGTAAGGACGTTGCCCCTTACAGATGACCCGACAGCCAACCTCGCTTGAAGCAATTCGTTCGAGGTCTCATATCTTGCGATACGAGATTGCTCTCCATATAAAACTTTGTTATGGAGGAAGACAGAAACTGAGTCCATCTTCTCGTGCTGCCTCTGGTTTGCACCATCAACTGAGGCTAACACGAGGCACTTGGCTTTCGCACAATCCTTTTCCGATGTCCTGCGGATGTGAACATCCGTGACAGGGGAAACTGGACCTGAGACAGCAGGGTTTTGATTAGTTAAGAGGCGTTCCAGCTTGTCATGGGCAATGGACATCTGGACAGACCTTTGCCAGTCATAATAGTCAGGTTCAGTCATATTTTTATCTAGATGTAACCTAGGCGTGGTCACAGGGTCGCTGCAATTAAGAGAGAGAAGAAGAAACACTCAGCATGATGCTCTTGCAAGTTTAGAGTGGTTTTTAGTTTGTCTAAACAGGATGGCTCCCACTGTTTCTCGAATCCCTCCTCAAACCAGAAAGGAAGAATTAGTCAGGATCAATCCCACCGTACAATACTTGCTTAACCGTTCAGCCAGGCCGGTGTCGGTACTTCGAGGGAGGTTTTCCAACGCTTTCGCGAAGTTCCTTAATTAAAGAACCTCTTTTCCCTGGGGGCGTAGCCCCGCTAACACCTTTCTAGGCACCTACTAGGTTTATAGCATTGATCGTTAAGTGAGAAATTTCCCGAGGAGTAGCATATACTCACAGTAGGATCGGGATCCAAATATCATCGCGCGACGAAACTGAAGGAATCCTACCAGAATCATCACACTCCAAATGGTATGCAAATCTAGCAAGTTTCAGTACTTTTGAAACTCCCGATGTGGATTTTTGCCCCATGCTCTTATGACCTTGACTAAGGCCAACAAATCATAAGTCACATGTCAAGTTCTACCCGTCGTTGTCCAGGTTAATTTGAATCCATCCGTATATACCCTTGACTAAGGCCAACAAAGTAATACGACTGTCCCAAACCAACGCATCTATCTATGCAACATATGAATGTCCACCAGCTACCAATCACTGTGCCTTGACTAAGGCCAACAAACACAGCTTGAATACCGTTGAATATTCATATGAAACGACGGAGGGCTACGAATGGTTTTGGCGAAACCGTGAACGTAGTGAACTTGATTTAGTCGATGGAACGAGATAGCTTTTAAATGGAGTGGCTCAAACTCCGCATTTTTAAAAGTTTGTTTTTGAAAAGAACCGAGTGGTTTTTCGAAAGTGTTCCAACGACTTGTACTTGGTTTATTTTCTTGCATTAGTTCTTTTAATGCATGTTTTGCTTGCATTAGTTCTTTTAATGCGTGATATTCTTGCATCAGTTCTTTTAATGCGTCCCATCATTTAATCCTACCATTGCAGAAAACAACCAAAATATGACGTACGCTTATGCCATTCGCATTCGCCACGGGGCCCCGTCATTACCCGTTAGGTTACTTAACTAACGACAGAGCGGGGGCTGGGCTAGCGCGTCTGTAAAACATAAGCAACGCCTAAATAATATCATATATAGATATACTGCAATGATAAACATTTCAGATCACAGATAAATACATTGGATATACTAGCAATCTGTAATTTGTACGAGCCTGTAACAAAAACAGATAACACGGTCGCGGTGAATAGCCAAAACCCCACCCAAGACCCCTACGGGTGCGGCAAACTACCCGCCAAGTACCCGAAGCGTAGCAACCTCCCTCATCTCCATGAGTAGGCCACTCGACACTTCGGTATACCCGGTAGTTTGTGCACCCCTCCATGGGTCTATCCTAGGAGCAAAAACAGTAAAAAGAAATTATACAATGACGGCTACAACCCCGACCCGGTTGTGCGGCCATACAAATAATTATTACATCAATTTACAAATTTACATGAATTGCAAGAAAAGAAAACTCTCGTCTCACAACCCCCGGCTATTCACCCGCGACAATCCAACATATTTATATACACATTCCAGCACATTACAGATCATGTATAACCCCGACCAATCGACTTATAGCGATTGGCCGACGTTCAATACATGCAAACATCACAGATATAACCATCATAGTCAAAGTGCAGTGAAGTTCGGAAAAAAATACGGAATTATAGGACCCCAAAAGGAAATTTCTTTTCTGGAAAATCTGGGCACATATAATATATATCAAAAATCCCAAAACCAACACAGACACACACTGCACGGAAAACGATGCACAGAAGACGACAAAGCGCGGCGCTTCCGCGGCGGATCCCTAGCTCGCGCGGCGGAAGGGCGGCGGTTTGGACGAATTACTGTATCGTTTTTCTTGGGTGTTCACACAAAACCCTGAGCCGAATTTACAAGTGTAAAGTTCTTCATTTTAAGCCAAAAAAAATTTCAACAGAAACTCAGTTTTTTGAAAAAGTTTGGTTTTTGGATTTTTCCGGTTCCGAACTTCGTTACACTTCACTACCAAGCTAGTTTAAGTTTAGTTAGGCTCTGATACCACTGTAAGTCCACGTTGCGACCCCCGGTTCTTACGGGGAGGCGGAAACGGTATAAAATCAAAATTTTAACGCAAGAGGCAACATGGACTAAGCTAGGTCGGGATCTTTACCTAAACTAAAACTAGCATACTAAGCTAAAGATATTTAGCTACTCGGATAGAGATGGTTATACCTAAACTTGAACTCCTTCTCTTCAAGCTCCGATGGTGGTCCGATGGCTCCTTCTCGTCGTCTCCGTACGCCGAAGATAGATCCACTTGAAAGCTCCAACCTTTAGCTCCTTCTTCGTTCTTTGAAGAAACTAGTTCACTTGGTTTGCTAAACCTAGTGAACTAGAATGAGTAGAGAGGAAATAGAATGGGATTTTATCTATGGTTCTTGATTCTCAACTCATGAGACAAGAGAACCATAGATCAAGAGAGGGAGCAAGAGGTTGAGGGTGAGAGCAAGAGGAGAGCTCAAGAACAAGAGAGAGAATGAGCAAGAAAGAATGAGCAACTCTTTTGTCTTTCACCCTCTCATAATCCAAAGTGATCATAACTCATCATATCAAAAAAGTCTTATGTGATGGTTAGAAGCAACCATAAGCTTATCATGTCATGCACTCATTTTACTCAAATGAGCAAGCAAGAAAAAGTCTTTGGCATGAAATGATAACCATGGTTATCATGATGGTCAACTAGTCAAACCTAGTCAACCGGTCAACAAGTCAACAAAAGTCAACAAGTCACCAAAGTCAACAAGTCAACAAAAGTCAACAAGTCAACAACCATATCACCATAATACTTAATTAATATAATAGTTAATCACATATCATATTCTCATTAGGGTTGAGCAAAAAGTCAAAAAGTCAACGGTCAACTGTCAACAACCCTAATGAGAATCCGCTGTCTGTGCCTCCCTGTCAACTGTGCATACACACCCGCATCCGCGTTCCGAGGAACACGAATGCAAACTGGATAAATCCAATCCCATAAGATACACTAGGATCTGGCTTAAACCAAAGCCCGCTAGTGTAAACTGTCCGGACACTGTACGTGCACAAGTGCACGGATGTGACCGAACCCTGTCGCAAAACCATGCGACCAGTCGCAATACCATGCGACCTCTACTCTTTTGCCTAAAGGCGAAAAGCTTTCTGTGTGGGACTCTAAAGACTCGACACTACGCTGGCAGTGGGTTTAACCACAGACCGCAAGCGGCACTAGCTGTGCGTAACGGTCCCCAGGTAATGCCGACAAGAAGACCGACGAGGCGAAACCCATCTGAACTCCTACTGAGCCTGAGTGTGACATTCTCCGTACAGTCCGGTCTGTTCGTCTGATACATCGCATGGCGGGCCTAGGGGGCGGTAAACGTCAGTCCCCCAATAGCGGTACAAGTCGTGCCGGAGTGAAGCCCAAAACACCCTGAGATAACACTGGAAACCTACCAGTATATCTCGTTTGCCCTGGCCAGGGACTACTCGTGTAATGGCTCTCCTAGACACAGCGCGATGTCAACCCCCAATACCGGGAGAGACGAATCCTGTCTAACCGTCACTGCCTCCAAGTGCTTCGGGACTGCACCCAACCACCACCTGTTTGCACGACTCCTTTGAGCCGTGGTAGGGTAGTGATCAAAGTACAGTGGGAACACACCCGAGGCGAAGTGACAGTGTCAAGTCAGCGGACTAAGCTGTACTCATGTCACCTGGGAACTGACAACTGACGATAGGTATAATACCAACTAGTCAGTTCCCGACGAGTCCTGTCCAGTGTACCCGTAACCTAACGAGCACCCGCATACTATCTCAAGTACGACGTACTGACGGCTGTGGGACAGACCGTCTCCCATACTGGGATGAGAAGCGCATGCGCTGGTCTACTCCGGAGTATCGATGCCCTGTCTCGATAGTCCTGCGACCAGGGACCTGCATAAGGATGTGCTTATAGATTACCCAGCCCCACTAGTGTGACGGCCATCACATCGCTGGTAATCAAGCAAAGATCCTAAGGGCTCTACTAATGTGTATAGGCGATATACTAAAATAAACACATGTACACATTGAAGTAGAAACAAACCAAGTAGCATACTACTATTTTGAGCAAGATTGTCAATACAAGGTGAATATCCCAAGCTTCCATTAAGTAATATACATACTAGTATGATACAGTAATGGCCTCTAGGGCATATACACTAACAAGAGAGAGAGAAAAGAAACACTCAGCGTGCACTCTAACCTAGATCAGAATGGTTACCAATTTATCTAATCTGCAAAGCTCACACTGTACCGTCAAATTCTCCTCCAAACCTGAAAGAAGAATTAGTCGGGATCACCCGAGGAGTAAACCAACTCATCAGTGGGAATCGGGATCCAACTATCATCGCATGATAAAGTGACGGAATCCGCTCACGTCATCACACTCCAGAAGATATGCGCATATCTGGCAAGTTTCAGTTTCTTTAGAAACTCCCGATATGATTTTTGCCCCATGCTCTTATGACCTTGGCGTGAGGTCAAAATATCATAAGTCACATGTCAAGTTCTGCCCACCATTATCCAGGTTAATTTGAACCCACCCGTACATACCCTTGACGTAGGCCAAAATAGTAGTACGACTGTCCCAAACCAACGCATCTATCTATGCAACAGATAAATATCCGGCAGCTACCAATCACTATGCCTTGGCGTGAGGTCAAAATACATAGCTTGAATACTACCGAATATTTAACCGAAATGATGGAGGGCTACGAATGGTTTCTGGCGAAAAACTATAACGTAATGAACTTGATATCGTTGAAGGAACCGGATAGCTTTTAAAAATATAGTGGCGAAAACCATTGCTAAAGAGGTCACTCCAGGTGAAGGGATCTCGGCTCTTTCCCCATAGAATGAGGTGCAGGATATTCCAACTGAATACCACGATGCAAAGCAAAAGTAATCGACTATAGTGAAGTTACTGCCCTGACGCAAACTTTTGTCCAAGGGGTCACTCCCGGTGAAGGGATCTCGGCCCTTGCCTCGTCGACTGAGGAGCAGGATATTCCAACTGAATACTACGATGCAAAACAAAAGAGAACGTCCTTGCAATAACAGCTTTTTGAAAATTGTTCCAACAACATCAGAATAGGTTTGTTTTTAACTTGCATTGATCCAAATCAACGCAGTCCCATCAATTGATCACACCAATAAAGAACGAAAATAATGATGTACGTATATGCCATCCGCATTCGCCACTGGGTCCCGTCATTACCCGTTAGGTTACTTAACTAACGACAGAGCGGGGACTGGACTAGCGCGGATGCAAAACATATACAACATCTACTAGTATATATATCAATATATAATATTTCGCTCAAGGCGTGATAAAATGCAACATCACAGAAATGTACAGCATCATAGAACAATACAGATATCTGGGATCCCCGGGTTTCATAGAGCCGCTACTGAAACCCGACGTTCCCCTGGTCGTGTGGATAGCCTGTGCAATGTAATCCTAGACCCCTACGGGCGCGGCAAGTTACCCGCCAAAACCTGAAGCGATGCAGCCCCCTTCAGCAACGTGAATGGACCACCCAGCAATTCACGGAATCCGGTAACTTTGGCACCCATCCTGGGTCAACCTGTACCCCCTACGAGTGCGGCGAATAGCCCGCCAATTCTAGAGTGAAGCCCCCTCCGTCTCAATGCCATGAGATGCGGGCTTGTTGCCCTCCAGAACCCGGCTATCCGTGCACCCCACCTTGGGGTAATCCTAGTACAGAAAGTAAAATATACATACAACGGGTACATCGACCTCGACCTGGTCGTGCCCCAAAAGAATAATATACAACAGGCAGTGACGGCAGTCCACATGTCGGACGCTCGCCCCGCAATATCAAATGTACATAATACAACCAAATCTGTACTACCATTGCATCCAGGCTATCCCCCACGACCAATCCGCAACATCACAGCAATACACAGAACATCAACGTGAATATCACGTTCGCAAATCCGTCTAACCGGGCTATAGCAGTTAGACAGGATTTACCGATCAAGTGACATTCACGGTCGCAGATATAATGTAAATACTGTGAACTAATGTGTTTAAAATATCCGATCGATCAAATTTACCAAGTGGGCCCCAAAGCACTACTGTAGCACATAAAGAAATTCTGGGCCCAAACAGAATATACCAAAACCCCTATTTTCATCCTAAAGCCCACTGCAAAAAATTGGTGAAATGAAGTTAATATACTGCGGCGGAACCGCAGCCAAAGAGGGGTTATGGCCGCGGTTCCGCGGTCCTATGGAAGGATCAGATCACCAAAATTTTACAGTGTTCTTAGAATTGCCTGCACATGTTTCTGAATCAACCTGAAAAATTTTTGAAGCCAAAAATATTTCGACAGAAACTGATGCTATTCGAAAATGCGGTTTTGGAATTTTGTTCGATCAGAAAAGTAAACACATTAGACCAAGCTAGACTAGGTTAATGGGGGGCTCTGATACCACTGTAAGTGCACGGCGGCGCCCCGGCCGTCAATCCGACGCCGGAATGCGGAAGCGGTGATTTACTTTAACTTTTCAAACCGGCACCACCGCGCACTATATACCCGGATCGTGCCATTAATCTAGTCCTAGCTAACAAGAAGGGGGTAGAGAGATATACCGAGCGATCCGTGTCCTTCGGTCTTCTCGTCGTCGTCCCGATCTCCCCGCGGAATCTCCGGTCTCCACCATGTCGCCGAAAGGGCACCACATCGCCGGCTTCTTTTACGGGCACCCGCCTCTGGACCGAGGCAACTCGGGCACGAAGTTGGCGAGTCGACGTGCCCAAGATTTGCTATAGAATGAGTGTAGAATGCTATATGTCTCTAGGGGATGAAGTTGCCATGTATTGGTGGATGAAATGAGATATGAGCTTTTTGGGGTGAACAATAGAATTTTTTAGCAAGCAAAATGAGACCAAAAACCGTTGCCAAAAATTTGGACAGCCCCCCATCAACTTTGCCGGCCTCTCATGGTTGTTGTAGAGAATGGAGTGAAGTGTGTGGATCAAAAACAAGAGGGAGAGAGAAAGGTGATCATGATCAAGAATCATTAGAACCAAAACCACACTCCAAAACCTAATCATGACATCAAAGGTCAAGCCATCATATCTCCACAAAACAAACCATGATGACTAAAAGAAAATCAAATGAAGTCAAATGAGAGTGTAGTCATCATGAAGCAAGGATATGCAAATAACACCCTCCACAAATGCTTATTTGCACAATGCAAATAAGCCCTCCTCCACCAATTTTCAGTCAATGAAAGATACAAAGAAATATGGCTGAAACGGAAAAAAAACTGGCAACTCCAAAAAACTGATCCCGTAATAAATTACAGGAAAACCCCGCTACTGTTTATACATGCCCGCATTTGTTTTCCGACCGAAATACAAATGCAATGAGACAAAAATCTACACTGTACAATACTAGCATCCGGCTTAAACCAAAGCCTTCTAGTATTATCCGTCCGATCCTGATCCGTGCAATACCGCACGTATCTGATCGAACCCTGCCATATATCCATACGGCCTCTAGTACTAACCGTCCGATCCTGGTCCGTGCAATACCGCACGTATCTGATCGAACCCTGCCATATCTCCATACGGCCTCTATAGCTTTTCGCCCGAAACTTGAGTAACTGAATGTGGGGGACTCTAAAGACTCGTCAATGCTATGGCTGTGGATTTAACCACTAGCACGTCAGAGGTATTAGCCATACGTGACGGGCTACTAGCCATTGACCAAAAGGGACGTCGATGAGCGAACTCATCCTGACACCCTACTGAGCCTGTCAGTGACAATATCCGTACAGTCCGGTCCGTTCGTCTATGAGCATCGCATGGCGGGCCTAGGGGGTTGGTAAAAGTCAGACCCCCAAAAGCGGTACAAGTCGTGTCGGAGTGTAGCCCAGAACACCCTAAGATACTACTGGAAAACCTACCAGTAAATCTCCTTCCCTGGCCAAGGACTTCGGGTAATGGCTCTCCTAGACACAGCGTGACCTCACCCCCAATACCGGGAGAGACGAACCCCTGCAGATCCGCTCACTGCCTCCATGTGGCTCGGGACTGTACCCAACTAAAACCTGTTTGCACGTCTCCTTTGAGCGTGGTAGGGTAGTAATCAAAGCGCAGTGTGAATTCACACGAGAAAAATGACGATCTCAGGTCGATGAACTAACCTGTACACATGTCACCAGGGAACTGCTATCTGACGTCAGGTATAAGACCAACTAGCATGTTCCCGACGAGTCCTGTCCGGTGTACTCATAACCCAATGAGCACCTGTATACATCTTAGGTGAACCAACTGACACCAGTGGCTTGTGAGACCAGCCACCGCCCCTCATCGAGGTCTCGACTATATACACTAGTCTACTCTGGAGTATCGATGCCCTGTCTCGAACTCCCACGACTAGGGACCTTTTAAGGATGTGCTTATAGACTACCAGCTCCCACGTATATGATCGCCCTCATACTGCTGGCAGTCAAGCAAGAATCCTAGGGGCTCTATCAACGTGCAATAGTGACCTTTAAGGTCACCTAAAGCAGTACACGATGATAAAGATAAACCAGATAGCATACTATCATCTTGAGTATGACTGTCCTACCGGGATAGGTCCTCCCTCAATCATTGCAATCACGTGCCTGTGATCCAATAATTGACTCTGAGGGAACTATCTCCAACACAGAGTGATGAAGATACCGAGGTCGTAATTTTGAGTCCGTGTGAGTGACTCAGGATTGACCGTAGCCGAGAATGAATTGCAATATGCAGACAGCAAGAGTTGACGTCGATGTGGACGATGATAAAGACGGGTGGAACAAGAGGTTCGTGTGAGACGTTACCGAGCTGTTTTTACGCTCCGTTGATGATAACAGGTTGATATGTGTGCAGAGGATTTAGATAGAGCCAAATTCTAGATGAAAGTCATGCTGAGGACACAGTTGTCCGGTTATGAGAAAAGAGTTATGCAGGAGTACCAACCTTCGTATAGTTCGGCAGAGGTGAGATCGGAAGAAGCCATGAGCAGGTTCTTTCCAAGACATCGTAGCGATAAAGATTTGCACCCAGGATCAGTTATATCGTGCGTATTCAGAAGGCCAGATGCTGCCGTCAGTATTGTGTCGCTGAGAGTGGTCATGTTGATTGGCCTAACGGTGATCAAAGGAGTTCCAGAGCGAGACTGTCCCGTTAGTACACCTGACCAGGCCGACGAGCAGAAGGATTGCAAGATTGGTAATCCAGAAAGGAACAGGGAACCCAGAGATTGGATATGCAAAACCGTGAGCAGGAGGCAAGTTGATGATCTTGCTCTTCCAGTTTGGGCACACCGGCATATTTTTCGGCATTATAGGAGGTATACCTCAATGTCAGTTATTGAGATTTGCGTATTGTGATCCGAGTATCACACTTTTATCGCTTGGACTTGAGTTTCGATGATTGGGTTTCGTGAATTATTTTTTCTTGCACCATGGCTGCACTTACTGGAGATTTATATTTTGTGCACAGTTATTGCACTTGATTTATGTTTTATACACCGCTACATTGGTTTATGATTTATGCATATCTATTGAACTTGGTATCGATTTGTGCCTTCGATGCACGTATTTATGGTTTCGTGGATTCGATACCGTCGAATTGATTTCGTGCATGTTGTATGCACTTGCCTTTACGTATGCACTCGGCATACCTTATATGTGCTTGCAGTGCATTAGGATGGATTTTGTGCACGCGGTTGCACACGTTTATGATTTTATACACCATGGTATACTTGGTGTTGTTTTTGTGAGCATTTGAGATATTGATGAGTTTTCCTTTATTGGTTGCACCGGATTTGTATTTAGTGCATTGGTAGCACCAGATTTGTATTTTGTGCATTGGTTGCACCAGATATTTATTTCGTGCATTTGTTGCATCAGATTTATTTTTTCGTGAGCGTCTGCACTTGATGTTCGTTATCATGCACGCTACTGCACTAGATATTTTATGTGGAGCTGACGCACTTGATTTGGATTTTCGCGCATGTTGGGTGCATGATATGAGATTTTTTGCACACCGGGTGCACTAGATTGAGATTTTTATTCGTCCATGTTAGTTGCACTCGATCGAGATTTTTATTCGTTCATGATTGGATGCACTTGATTTGGGATTTTTATTCGTGCATTTTCGATGCACTTGATTGGGATTTTCATTCATGTATGTTAGTTGCACTGGTTTGAGATTTTCGTGCACTATAGATGCACTTGATATTGTTGTCGTGCACATCCGTTGCACTGGACATATGCTTTCGTGCACACCCGTTGCACTTAGTTTTGCTTTTGTGCACATTTGTGGCACTTGTATTGGATTTGTTTTTCCGTGCGCACCATACGCATGTGATGTTGGATACGCCTTTTAAGGATGATTTTATTTATGAGTATCGCGTTTTGATGATGGATACTATATTGTAAAGTAGCCGAGCAGGCTGGTCTGAGGATCGTGCCTGAGTACTTTTGCATGCATCAAAATTTTACCAAAAGGTTTTCAAAAAGGAGCTATAGTCTCGCTATTTCCTACGTGTCCGCGAGTGACACGAAATTTTATAAAGAGAACCTTCTGGGATATTTCAAAAAGGCGGGACGTATAATTTGAGCAAACCATATATAAGTATATATTTACTACTTTACAAATGATCGTCCGCCCCTTGTGCCGTGAGCTATGTAAGTCGATGTCGCGCACCATACATGTTCGCGGCAAGGCTGAATTTGCAAAAAAATATTTTTACGAGCTTCACAACACCGACTAGAACCAAGGATCGTTCATAAACTTTAGCTAGCAAACTACTAGAGGATTAACTACTCGGATACGAAGTTATACCTCATGATACATGTCCTTCAGGTATTCATTGTTGTCCTCCTCTTCTATGTAGGCTCCAAGGATCGATCCGGATCGTAGCAACCTCCACGGCCTCCTCGAGTCAATGACGATCCACCCGAGAGTCTATAGTCCGGGCTCCACCTCAAAACCGAGGTAACTAAGGCAACAATCTTGCTAGAAATGATGTCCTGGGTGATGTAGAGTATGAAGATGGGTTTATTTGTCTCTTGAAACCCTAATTTACTTAACTCATGAGACCTTAAGGGTTTGAAGTGAGGAAGAAGAAGAGAGCTAGCATGGGAGCTCACTTGAGGAAAGAAAAAGTATTTTCACAAATGATAATTATCAATGAAAATTGAGATGGCTACCTTGACATGACCACTATTATGGCATCAAAATATCTTATCAAAATATCTCCCAAAAATATTTAGGTCAAATAGTCAACCCAAGTCAAGTGGTCAAGCCAAGTCAAATTGTTAAATAAAGTCAAGTAGTCAAAACTGGTAGCCATGTCTCAATTATCATTAAAAAAAATAACAAATACTTTCCTCCACCTCATAATTGTTTTAATCAAGTAAATGGTCAAAACCCTAATGTGGTGTCTCCTTTTGTGCTCCTCTCATTCGTATATACATACCCGCATTCGTGTTCCGAGAAACACGAATACAAAGAGACGAAACTGATCCATCAATATAATACAAGGATATGGCTTAAACCAAAGCCCACTAGTATTATCTGCCCGAACATCATATGCGCATAACTGTACGTAAGTGATCGAAGCCCTGCCGTAAAACCATACGTCCTCTACACCTTTTTCCTAGTGTAGGGAAACTCTCTGTGTGGGACTGTAATGACTCGACACTACGCTCGCAGTGGGTTTAACCACAGGCCGCAAGCTGTAACAGCTGCACATAACGGTCCCAAGGTAGATGTCGATAAGAAGGCCGATGAGGAAAACCCATCTGAACTCCAACTGAGCTTGAATGTGACAATCTCTGTACAGTCCGGTCTGTTCGTCTGAGAGTATCGCATATCGGGCCAAGGGGGCAGTAATCATCAGACCCTTAATAGCGCAAAAATTCATGTCGGAGAGTAGCCCAATACACCTTGAGAAACTACTGGAATACCTACCAGTAAATCTCGCCTGCCTTGGCCAAGGACTTTGTGTAATGGCCTTCCGAACACAGCGCGAAATCAACCCCCAATACCGGCAGAGACGAATCCTATCTAACCGCCACTACCTCCATGTGCTTCGGGACTGCACCCAACTACTACCTGTTTGCACGACTATATTGAGCCGTGGTAGGGTAGTAATCAAAGTACACTGGGAACACACTTGAGGCGAATTAGCGGTGTCAAGTCGACGGACTAAGCTGTACTCATGTCACTTGGGAACTGCTACCCGACGACAGGTATAATACCTACCAACAATTATCGACGAGTCCTATCCAGTGTACTCATAACATAATGAGCACCTTCATACTATCTCCACTACGACATACCAATGGCTATGGGACAGACCATCTCCCCTGCTGGGATAAGAAGCGTATACACTAGTCTACTGTGGAGTACCGATGCCCCGTCTCGATAATCCTATGAAAAAGGACCTGTATAGGATGTTCTTATAGATTACCCAGCCTCACTAGTGTGACAACCAACACAACGCTGGTAATCAAGAAAAGATCCTAAAGGCTCTACCATCATGTATAAGCGATATGATAAAAGAAACACATGCACATATTGAGGTAGAAACAAACCAGATAGCATACTACCATTTTTAGAATGACGTTTACTATATCGTTGTATATCCCAAGCTTTCATTAAGTAATATACAATCCATTATGATACAATAATGGCCTCTAGGGCATATATCACTAACAATCTCCCACTTGCACTAAGGGCATATACTGGTATATCGCAGACCGAAGATCTCGAATAGCCTCTCGAACACTGTCTGAGGAATGGCCTCTGTGAGTGAATCTGCAGTGTTTTTTCCGTATCTACACTCCTCACCTCGATCTCCCTGATCAGGTGGTACCGCCTCAAGATATGTCTTGATCGCTGATGGGACCAGGGTTCCATCCCTAAAGCTATAGCGCCGTTGTTGTCACAATACTAAAGTATTGGACCAACAAATGGAAGGAACCTCCTGAAGTCCAGTTAAGAACTTCCATATCCAGACTGCCTCTTTTGCGGCGTCTCATGCAGCGATCTACTCCGTTTCCATTGTCGAGTCTGCAACGGTGTCCTTCTTGGAGCTCTTCCAACAGACCGCCCCTGTATTGAGGGTAAAGCCATAAGATGATATAGATTTGAAGTCATTCTTATCACTCTGGAAGCTGGAGTTAGCAAAGGCCTCGATCTGGAGGTCCTTTCCGCCAAACACCAAGAACAACTCCTTAGTCTTTCTCAGGTACTTTAGAATGTTCTTTACTATTATCCAGTGCTTCTCCTCTGGGTTTAACTAATACCGGCTTACCACGCTCAATGCGTAAGCTACAACTGGTCTGGTACACAACATCGCATACATTATAGAGCCTGCCACAGAAGCGTACGGTATAATCGTCATGCGAGCCCTTTCCAAATCAGTCTTGGAAGATATCTCTTTGGAGAGGGTGATACCGTGACAAGCCGGTAGACTACCACGCTTAGAATCGTCCATACTAAAGATTTTCAGTATCGTGTTGTTGTAACTTGACTGTAAATGTCCCACCATCTTTTTTGATTTATCACGATAGATCTGGATCCACAGAATGTAGTTGGTATCACCCAGGTTTTTCATGGAGAACCTCTGTGACAAGAATCCCTTGATTGATTGTAGCATACGAATGTCATTTCCTATCAAGAGAATGTCTTCCACGTACTTAACGAGGAATTCTACAGTTTTTTCTACAATCTTACCAAAAATGCATGGTTTATCTGGATTTTTGATAAAGTCAAATTCTTTTACTGTCTCAATAAAAGCAGATGTTCCAACTCCGCGATGCCTGATTTAGTCCATAAATTAACATAAGCAACTTGCACATTCTCCCGCTGCTCCCACTCTGATTGAAACCTTCTGGCGGATCCATATAGACGCACTCTTCCAAATTACTATTTAGAAAATTCGTCTTTACGTCCATCTGCCGGATATCAAAATCTTGGAAGGTAGCAATGGTAACAAGGATCCGAATGGATTTGAGCATAGACACTGGAGAAAAGGTTTCATCTTGGTCCAAACCAGGTCATTGACAAATACCTTTTGCAACAAATCTAGCCTTATAGGTTTCAACCTATCCATATACACCAATCTTCTTTCTGATGATCCATTTGAAGCGTCTATGAGAAAACCGTAGTATCTCTTGGGGGGATGAGACTGCCTACTTGTAACGCCCTGTTAGTTATATGTATGCCCTAGAGGCCATTACTGTACATTGGATGTATATTGTAGTGGATGCTGGGACATATATAGGGAGGACTTTCTTGCTCGACATGATAGTATGCTATCTGGTTACCCTTTACCTTAACGTGTATGCTGATTGTCTCTCTGTTACATGTTGGTAAAGCCCTTAGGATCTGTACTTGACTACCTGGACTATGATGCGGATCATACTAGTGGGGACATGGTAGTCCATAAGTACATCCTTCAAAGTCCCTAGTCGTGGGTGTATCGAGACGGGGCATCGATATACCAGAGTAGACTAGCGTATACCTTCTCGACCCATATAGATGGGCGATGGATGATCCCATATCCATCGGTGTTTGACATCAGAGATGATATACGGGTGCTCAGTAGAGACTGGGTACACTGGACGGACTCGCCGAGAACTCCCAGATGGTATTATACCTCACGTCAGATGGCAGTTCTCTGGTGACACTGGTGCAGAGTAGTCTGTTGACCCGAGATCGTCATAGAGTCTCGTGTGGTTCCCACTGTGCTTTGATTTCCATCTTACCACGTCCAAGAGGGCGTGCAAAACGGTGGTTTTTGGGTACAGTCCCGAGTCACATGGAGGCAATGAGCGATAGGAGGGGATTCGTCTCTCCCGGTATAGGGAGTTGATGTTGCGCTGTGTTCGATTGGCTATAACAGGAAATCCCTGGCCAGGGTTGCTGAGATTTACTGGTAAGTGTTACCAGTAGTTTCTCGAATAGTTATAGACCTCATATCGACACGACTTATTGAGCTATTGGGGTCTGACGTTTACCACCCCTAGGCGAGATATGCGACATATCAGACGATCAGACCGGACTGTACGGTAGTGTTACTGGTCGGATTCACTGGAGTGTGAGCGGGCTTGCTCGTCGATCTTCAGATCGCTCAATACCTGGGTGGCCGTTACGTTTAGCAGACCGCTTGCGGCTTGTGGGTGTTTGATATGATCATCGCCTGCTGCCGGCGTATTGACGAGTCTTTAGAGTCCTACACAGAGGTTTCCTGGCTCAAGCGAAACGAAATAGGAGCGCATATGAGATATGTGCGGGACCGAGAATAATGCGTGTATGTGATACCGTATTCTATTCTCACGATAAATATATCGAATGGTTGTATGCGATATAACCTAGTTATCGATTCAAGCGTTGATTCGATAAGCCGATATATTAAATACTAGTCGGTTGTGTGCGACATAACCGGGTCATTGAATCAAGTGTTGATTTAATGATTTAATACATATTTATATATTTTATATATTACTCTGCATCAACTAGTATCGGTTTACTTAAGATGGATTTTCTCACTCGGGTGTGCGCATTACATATGCGATATGATTTTGTGCACTTGCTTGTATCATGTTTGATGATACATCCTTTTTGGTTAAGTGTAAAGTATTAAACCTTGGTTAATGAAATGGTTAGGGTTTCTTATTTGTTATTCATTTATCTTGTTTAATTATCCTTTTTATTTTTGATAAATGAATAAAAGAAAAGAGAAAAGAATGGTTGCTAGATTTGGAGTTTAGTTGAAGCTTCATGAAGCTTTGATAAAGTCAACCATACTTATCTCATCCTTAACCCTAACCATTCCCACTAACCATGATTCATTCTCTACACTTGACCATGGTTAAAATTATGATAAGAATTCATTTTCTTTTCATTTTTCAAAAAACTTATCATAAAATTTCTTCTTCTTCTTCCTTGCTTCAAGTGAAGAAGCTTGAAGTCCATCAATGGTGATTGTTGGAAAAGAGTGAGAAATCCAATTCTAAAGTTAACCCACTTCCTATTTCTTCATCCTCTACCTCTTGCCAAGTAGTAGAGTGTGTTTACTTCACAAGTTTCATGACTTGGTGAAGTTGAGAGCTTGATCTTGCGATGCTTCGACGTAGATCATCTTCGGCATGGACATCGACGACCTAGCTTGCCCATTCTCCGACGAAGCCGATCCTAGAGCCCGGATTTGATTTGGACAGCGGAGAGGACCTCGTTGCGGAGCCGTGGAGGTGGAGCACCGGATCTACAAAGGTTGTATTTCCGTATCTTTTAGTTAAGTGTTAACTAGTTAGCTTGTTCGCCTAGACATCTAGCAAACGATCCGTACTTTAGGGTTTGTAGGCACTATAATTTTTCAAATTGCCATGGTTGATGGCTTGGGAGACCTCACTAGTGTGCCTAGGAAACCTACAGTGGTATCAGAGCCTAGCTAGAGCCTTAGGCGAAGTCCAGACGGAAATTGAAGTCCGAACGAACCCGAAACCCCGAACCAATATTGCTCTCTGTACAATTTTTAAAAACAGGGATTTTTCAGTATTAAAAATATCCAGAAAAACAAGCAGGAAAATCTAAGAGTAACTGTGTAACCCGTAGCCCTAATTTCACTAAAGCGCCGCGCTTCCGCGGCACGACCATGGCTCGTGCGGCGGAAGGGCGGCCGTTTTGTCGTTTTGTGAGACCAAATTTACACAGTAACTCCTATTTTCCAGTGTTGGTCTTCCTGGCTATTTTTAATATTTTTTCAAGAGTTGAATTTTTCTGAGTTGTTTTGGGAATTCGGTGTTTCGATCGGGGTATCAAATTTTGTCTGTGTGGCTTTCCGGATAAATCTTAGAATATGTTAAAAAGTTCGACCGGATACAATACCCAACTTTTCCCCTGTCGGGAAATTTCCAAGTGTTGGATTTTTCCGTAGTTTAACGACGTTCTAAGTAGTGCAAGTAACGCGATGGTCCCTCTAGAAGACACAATCCTTAACTCGATTATGTGACCGTCTTGAACTGCCCTTTGAACCTTCGGGTTTGGGGCAGTACGGCGTGCCACATGTGAGGCGTTGGCTTGACCCTTCTACGGCTGGATCGTTGGTACTGAGGCACGAACGGAATGTTGTTAGACTTGTTTCATATGTTGATCTGTTTCGGGAAAACTTGGGTGTTCGATTGTTCGATCGGAAAGTTTAACATTTTCTATTTATCTGGAATGGGATACAATAATTGGAATTCACAATAGTTATGAGATAACTAAATGAATGTTATAAACATAGCACTTTAGTCTCACTTGATCGGTTGCTACGGAATTTTGATGTGATCAAAAGTCCGTCGCAATCACGTAGCATACGCGGATACTCGCCGGATAAACTTAATAGACAGCTTCACTCCATAGCCCCGACCAAGTGACTGTAGGAGAACCCCGTCGCCGAAAGCATCCGTCAGGGTACTCGCGGTAGCGGTGTTCCTCCTTGGTGCACTTCGTCGACGGTATCGGGGGTGCGGCCGCCTACTGAAGTTTGCGACGAGCATTCGATCAGGCTTTCGGGAATCTTGTTGAATTGCCCGACTTGATATTGAAAAGTGTTTTCGATTTTGAGACTAAAATGCGGGGTTTATAATAGTTAGGCATGTGATGTCTAAGAAATTCATTTGGTCAGGCATGCGATGTCTGAGGTGGTTGCGGATTCCAACTGTTGTAGTTTTACACTTTCTTTTCTGTGACCGTAAGTGTAATATGTTATATCGCCGGTTTCGTTGCTATATGTCAACGACAATTGGGATGGACATATTTACTTACGTTGATGACATGTGATGTTATGTGTTGCTGGATATGTTATATTGGATCGTCGTGTTTGAATGGCCGGGGGTTTTTATGTCAGATGAGTGTTTTCCATTTTCATTCATGTAAAAACTTGTATGTAATATTCTTTTTTTTGGGGCGCTTCCAGGTTGCGGGAGTTGTCACCTGTTGTATATTATTTACTTTTCCGCACTAGGATAGACCCAAGGAGGGGAGCACAGGTAACCGGGTTCTGGAGTCCAGTGGGAGACCAACTCGAGGAGTCGAGTCCGGGTCTCCTAACTCTAGAACTGGCAGGGTTGCTTGCCGCTCTCGTAGGGGTCTAGGGGTGTGGATTTGGCTATTCATCACGACCGTGGAATCCGTGTTTTATACTGGCTCGTATTGAAAACACGGACTTCCTAGTATATCCAATATTTCATATGTTTCTTCTGCTGCGATATCTGTGATGTGATCATGAGATGTTCTGTGATAGATACAGTATATAGTATATATGATATATTATATAGACGTTACTTATGTTTTACACCCGCGCTAGCCCTGCCCCACTCTGCCGTTAGTTACCTAACCTAACGGTGCACGAGGGGACATCGAGGCGAATGCGGATGGCATAAGTGTACGTCGTATTTCTCTATGATGATTAGGTACTTAAATGATGGGACTTCATTAATGTGATTAATGAAATAAAAGAAACCTAAGATGTTGTAGAATCGAATTTCAAAATAAAACAGGTAGCTACAGTTCTTGCTTTGCACAGAGGTATATGAGATATATCCTGCACCTTATTCGATGAGGAAAGGACCGAGATCCCTTCACCGGGAGTGACTCCTTTAGCAATAACTGACAGATGCTACACACTCGGTTTGTCTTTTGATTGCTTTTAAGAGTTTTTGCTTTGCACAGTGATATATATGATATATCCGGCACCTCATTCGACGAGGAAAGGACCGACGATCCCTTCACCGGGAGTGACTCCTTTAGCAAGACTAGAAAAGCCTCAAAAGCATTCCATTTTAAAAATCATTTGATTCTACAACGATATCAAGTTCATTACGCAATAGGTTTTCAGAAAAACCTGTCGTAGCCCTCCGTCATTTCAGATAAGTAGTAGTTAGTATTCGTGCTGCGTTTGTTGGCCTTTGTCAAGGCGCAGTGTGCGGTAGCTAACTGGTGCTTATCTGCTTATGCATATGATGCAGATTGGGTTAGGGTAGTCGTGCGACCTTGTTGGCCTTTGTCAAGGGCCGTGCGGGTGGGTTTAATTCAATCAGGAAATGACGGGTTGAACTTGACTAGCATCCTATGGTTTGTTGGCCTTTGTCAAGGTCATAGGAGGTTAGGGGCAAAATATTATCGGGAATTTCAAGTGTTGAAATTTGCAATGAGATTGCATACCTTCTATGAGATAGTTGGATCCCGATACCCGCTGCGAGTAAGAGTTACTCCTGGGAGAGTTTTACGCATTACAATTAGCCGATCAAGTAGGTGTCTAGAAAGGTGCCAACGAGGTTACGCCTCTAGGAAAACGAGGTTTACGGTAATTAGGTTCGTGCGAAAGCACGGGGGACCTCCCTCAAAGTACCGACACTGGCCTGGCTGAAAGATTGGCGAACTTGTAGTGTGTAATTAATCCCGGCTAGTCTTTCCTTTTAGGGTTTGAAGGAAGATTGGATAAAAAGCAGTGGGAGCCATCCTGATTAGATAAAATAATAACCAATCTATTCTTGACAGAGCGCACGCTGAGTGTTTTCTTCTCTCTCGCTCCAGGTAGCGACCATATCACGCCTTAATCAAGATAATAATACGGATTATTGACCGAACCCGCTTGTTTTACTGAGCTGGGGAACGTTGGTCCCGCTCCAACTTATAATTGTTATAAGACAGAGCAGGAAATTGGGGAATACCAGATTTCCCGTGCCGCCCAAACGAAGAGAGTGCATGCTGATGCATCATCTTCGGGTGTGTTCATTATATAGAACTGTTTCTCAGTGTCTTTACGTCCTGGGTATGTGATACCGGATCAGGATCCCAGATATGTAATCTGTTACATAGGGCTACAGATAGGTAGAGAACTGAGAACGGGTGATAAGTTTCATGAGGCAGAAAACGGGGCAAGAGTTGCAGCCAAGTCTGTCGGTCACTGTCACCCTGTATTACAATACATTGATTCTGAACGAATGTTATTAGATACCGAACCTGATATACAAAATCATATCAGTCTCTTTATTAGTAAAGAAAGGATATAATTTTGTATTGGTGGATAATGTTTTGAACATTTCCTATATCAAAAGTTGATCGGTTCAGGCACGTTATCTAAAAGCATTAATGTTCTAAATCAAACTACAGTTCTTAGTATACGGATCACACACAAGAGGAAGAGTTCAGAAATGAACGAATTCTTCTTGAGGCATTGTAGACTAGGTCAGATCAATGCGACCCGACTAGCTAGAGTTACATATAGATGCATATTTAAATCAGTTTGAATTTACATCTTATGAAACTCGCCAGTCATGTCACAAAGATAAGATGACCATAGCTCCGTTTACTGGAAACAGAGAAAGAGTTAATAAACTCTTGGGATGATACATGTTGATGTATGTAGGTCCCCTGTCTACAAATGCCAGGACTGGTTCTTTATACTTCATTACGTTCTCTGATGATCTCTTTAGATTCAGACATATGTTCCTGTTGAAACACAAGTCCGAAACTTTTGAGATATTCACAGAATATAAGTTAGAAGTAGAGAACCAAAATACGGGTATAAGTATTATGTCCTTTGATGTGATCAAGGAGGAGAATACTTGAGCACGGAATTCCTGGACCATTCTAAAGGGGAATGAGATTCTCTCTCAGCATTACTCCTCCGAATACACCATAGCACGATGGTATATCGGGGCGGAGCAATCACACCCTATATGATAAGGTGTGCTCTATGATGAGTACTACTGAGTTGCCTATTTCTTTTTAGGAGTTATGCACTTGAGAAGCTGCATACCTATTGAATAGGGTTCGAATCAAATCAGTTGCCTACCACTTCATATGTAATGTGGAAAGGGAAGAGCCCATATCTTAAGTTAGTTGAGATTTGGGGTTGCCCGGCCTATGTCTAAAAACAAAATCCGGACAAGCTCGAAGCAAGGATAGTTATGTAGAACTGGAAAGGTTCCAGCTATGCAAACTACAGAAGATGATTTGATAGAACCAAAGGATTCAGTAGATACCAACGAACCTCAGCCTCTCCGCCGATCTAGTAGGGTTCCTCACCCACTTGAGAGATACTTCGGTTTCTCTATGAAAGTGGGAGCGAGGATTGCATCATGAGATGATGACCCAACTAGTTTCGAGCTGGCCATCAAGAGTAAGACTCTGTAAGAATGGCTGGATGCTTAGTGATCTGAGATGGAATCCTTATACACCAACAAAGTATGGACTTTAGTTGCTATATCTGAAGGGTTAAATCCCCATCAGGAGCAAGTATATCTTGAGAAGATTACTTGGTGTAGATGGAAAAGTTGAGACTTTCAAAGCTAGACTAGTTAAAGGATTTCGTCATTGACCAGGCATGGATAATGATGAAACCTTTTCCAGTACCTATGCTTAAGTCCATCCAGATCCTACTTACCACGGCTGCATACCATGACTACGATCTCTGGTGGTTGGGTGTCTTGACTGCTTTTCTAAATGATGATTTAGAAGAGTGCGTCTATAAGTACACAGCCAGAGGGCTTCGTAGACAATGGGAGCAGCGGAAACGTGTGCAAGATGCTTTATAGGATTAAAGCAGGCATCGCGGAGGTGGAACATCTGTTTTGATGAATTAGTCAAAGAAGTTGACATCATCAAAATGGTAGATGAACCTTGTATAAACAAAAAGGTAGTAGGGAGTATGGTGAGATCCTCGTAGAGTACGTGGATGACATACTCTTGATAGGGAAAGAGTTTCCTATGCTACGCTCGATCAATCTCCACTTATCACTAGGATTCTCCATATAGGATCAAAGTGATACTTACTAAATCCTGGATTTTGGATCTATGAGATAGATTTAAATGGATGTTAGGATTCTCACTAGTTGTAGTGAGATGGTATCAAAAGATTCTGGGGAGAATCACTGGAAGGGTTCCAGGGTGATAAAGACGACTGAATGTCAGTCACAGGCATTGTCTTTACCCTAAGTAAAGGGACGGTATGTTGGAAGAGTTCCAAGCTAGATACCGTGACATACTAGACGATAAAGGCAGGATACATCGCTACTTAAGATGCTACCAAAGAGGATGTTTGGGTGTATATCAGTTCATGAGATGAACTACGTTCCTACCATTGTGAGACAATGGAGTTGTGGCTCATGCCGAGGAACGCCGGTCCCATCAGTGATCCAGACTTATTCTAAGGCAGCATCGCCTGATCATGGAGATGGTTGATCTCTAGGGTGATCGAGGTTAGGAGAGTAGACACAGAGGACAACACAGCGGATCCACTCACAAAGGCCTGTTCCCAGAGAGAGACTTTTATGGGATGGTTGAGTATGAGATACTGCAACCACTGCTACAGATGGCCCTAGTGCAAGTGGGAGATTGTTAGTTATATGTATTCCCTAGAGGCCATTACTGTACATTGGATGTATATTGTAGTGGATGCTGGGACATATATAGGGAGGACTTTCTTGCTCGACATGATAGTATGCTATCTGGTTACCCTTTACCTTAACGTGTATGATGATTGTCTCTCTGTTACATGTTGGTAAAGCCCTTAGGATCTGTACTTGACTACCTGGACTATGATGCGGATCATACTAGTGGGGACATGGTAGTCCATAAGTACATCCTTCAAAGTCCCTAGTCGTGGGTGTATCGAGACGGGGCATCGATATACCAGAGTAGACTAGCGTATACCTTTTCGACCCATATAGATGGGCGATGGATGATCCCATATCCATCGGTGTTTGACATCAGAGATGATATACGGGTGCTCAGTAGAGACTGGGTACACTGGACGGACTCGCCGAGAACTCCCAGATGGTATTATACCTCACGTCAGATGGCAGTTCTCTGGTGACACTGGTGCAGAGTAGTCTGTTGACCCGAGATCGTCATAGAGTCTCGTGTGGTTCCCACTGTGCTTTGATTTCCATCTTACCACGTCCAAGAGGGCGTGCAAAACGGTGGTTTTTGGGTACAGTCCCGAGTCACATGGAGGCAATGAGCGATAGGAGGGGATTCGTCTCTCCCGGTATAGGGAGTTGATGTTGCGCTCTGTTCGATTGGCTATAACAGGAAATCCCTGGCCAGGGTTGCTGAGATTTACTGGTAAGTGTTACCAGTAGTTTCTCGAATAGTTATAGACCTCATATCGACACGACTTATTGAGCTATTGGGGTCTGACGTTTACCACCCCTAGGCGAGATATGCGACATATCAGACGATCAGACCGGACTGTACGGTAGTGTTACTGGTCGGATTCACTGGAGTGTGAGCGGGCTTGCTCGTCGATCTTCAGATCGCTCAATACCCGGGTGGCCGTTACGTTTAGCAGACCGCTTGCGGCTTGTGGGTGTTTGATATGATCATCGCCTGCTGCCGGCGTATTGACGAGTCTTTAGAGTCCTACACAGAGGTTTCCTGGCTCAAGCGAAACGAAATAGGAGCGCATATGAGATATGTGCGGGACCGAGAATAATGCGTGTATGTGATACCGTATTCTATTCTCGCGATAAATATATCGAATGGTTGTATGCGATATAACCTAGTTATCGATTCAAGCGTTGATTCGATAAGCCGATATATTAAATACTAGTCGGTTGTGTGCGACATAACCGAGTCATTGAATCAAGTGTTGATTTAATGATTTAATGCATATTTATATATTTGATATATTACTTTGCATCAACTAGTATCGGTTTACTTAAGATGGATTTTCTCACTCGGGTGTGCGCATTACATATGCGATATGATTTTGTGCACTTGCTTGTATCATGTTTGATGATACATCCTTTTTGGTTAAGTGTAAAGTATTAAACCTTGGTTAATGAAATGGTTAGGGTTTCTTATTTGTTATTCATTTATCTTGTTTAATTATCCTTTTTATTTTTGATAAATGAATAAAAGAAAAGAGAAAAGAATGGTTGCTAGATTTGGAGTTTAGTTGAAGCTTCATGAAGCTTTGATAAAGTCAACCATACTTATCTCATCCTTAACCCTAACCATTCCCACTAACCATGATTCATTCTCTACACTTGACCATGGTTAAAATTATGATAAGAATTCATTTTCTTTTCATTTTTCAAAAAACTTATCATAACATTTCTTCTTCTTCTTCCTTGCTTCAAGTGAAGAAGCTTGAAGTCCATCAATGGTGATTGTTGGAAAAGAGTGAGAAATCCAATTCTAAAGTTAACCCACTTCCTATTTCTTCATCCTCTACCTCTTGCCAAGTAGTAGAGTGTGTTTACTTCACAAGTTTCATGACTTGGTGAAGTTGAGAGCTTGATCTTGCGATGCTTCGACGTAGATCATCTTCGGCATGGACATCGACGACCTAGCTTGCCCATTCTCCGACGAAGCCGATCCTAGAGCCCGGATTTGATTTAGACAGCGGAGAGGACCTCGTTGCGGAGCCGTGGAGGTGGAGCACCGGATCTACAAAGGTTGTATTTCCGTATCTTTTAGTTAAGTGTTAACTAGTTAGCTTGTTCGCCTAGACATCTAGCAAACGATCCGTACTTTAGGGTTTGTAGGCACTATAATTTTTCAAATTGCCATGGTTGATGGCTTGGGAGACCTCACTAGTGTGCCTAGGAACCCTACACGCCCTACGTCCCAGTACAGATGGTATTGTCCGCTCTGGCCGAAACCACACGGTTTTTCCCTTTCGAGCGAACCGGACCCGACCAGGGGCCACTTTCCAGGAGGTCACCCATCCCAAGACATCCTTGGCCCGAGCACGTTTAACTAAAGAGTTCTCAAGCTCCTGTAGTTCCTGTTCACTTAAAAGGCGCCTTTGTAATTGAGGGTGGTATCATTATATTTAAAATGCAGTTCGGTCCTCCTTCGGAATATGCTTTAAGGACCCGATTCCATTGTTCTGAAATGGCTCCCTCACTCAGATCACCAAGATGTCCGTAACAGACCGCACTGAGTGTGAACAGAGAAGATCACCATGATGTCTTAAGACTGCACTGCTCTGGGGTATTGCATTCCCCCATCTAAGAACAATGGTTCGTCCTCGAACCACAGACCTGCTATTGAGGGACCTGCATGGGCCACCATAAATATAACGCCCCACATCCCAGTACATATGGTATTGTCCGCTGTGGCCGAAACCGCACGGTTTTTCCCTTTAGAGCGAACCGGACCCGACCAGGGGCCACGTCCCAGGAGGTCACCCATCCCAAGACTTCCCTGGCCCGAGCACGCTTAACTACGGAGTTCTCAAGCTCCTGTAGTTCCGGTTCACCTAAAAGGCGCCTCTGTAATTGAGGGCGGTATCATTATATTTATATTACAGTTCGGTCCTCTTTCGTAATGTGCTTTAAGGACCCGATCCCATTATTCTGAAATGGCGTCCTCATTTAGATCACCAAGATGTCCGCAACAGACTGCACTGAGTGTGGACAGAGCAGATCACCATGATGTCTTAAGACCGCACTTCTCTGGGGTATTATACTACTAGTCCTGCGGATTGGCGTAGGGATGTCCGGTTCTTTTGAAAACTCTGGTTCTACCATACTTTCAGTAATAGTTTGTGGTTCTGGAATTTCTTCCAGTTCTATTGCGCTCCCACTATTTCCTTTTAAAAAATTGATTTTCCCAAAAAATGGGCAAGACGAAGAACAAAAAGCTTTTGTTCCACTGCGTAATAGGAAAGATACTCCTTGTAGTCCTTTGTGTAGGGTTACTTAGCACAACAGCAAGGTTTCGGGGGGCATCGTCCATGCCATTTTCAAATATTTGCTATGCTGGTTATCCCTAACCCTAGAATCTTAACTAAAGATTTAGACAAAAAAATATGTAAACAAGTTTACAATTAAGTGAATACGGAATACAACCTTTGTAGACTGGTTCTTCACTTCATATGCTCCAAGTAGTGATCCCTTCGCTGCGATCAAAGAACTCCCGGACTCTTGAGAGGCTCCACAACGTGAATGATGCATGCTTGCTAGAAGTCTTCAAAATCCAAGATGATCTACTTTGAGGAGACACAAAACCCAAGCTACCTCTTCACTAATTAGGGATTAGTGAAGCTAACACCCTAAACTACTGATAACACTTACCAGTAGATCTCCATATCATCCCTGGCCCGGGACTTCCAGTTATAGCCAATCGAGCACAGCGTAATATCAACCCCCAATACCGGGAGAGACGAAACCCTTCCTATCGCTTATTGCCTCTATGTGATTCGGGACTGTACCTAAAAGCCATCGTTTTGCATGTTCTCTTGAACATGGTAAGGTGGAAATCAAAGCACAGTGGGAATCATACAAGGCACTATGACGATCTCGGGTCTACGGACTAACATGTACCAGTGTCACCAGAGAACTGCTATCTGACGATAGGTATAATACCAACTAGGAGTTCTCGGCGAGTCCGTTTAGTGTACCCAGTGTCCACTGAGCACTCGTATACCATCTTTCATGTCAAACACCAATGAATGTGGGATCATCCATCGCCCGCCATATGGGTCAAGAATTGTATACACTAGTCTACTCTGGAATATCGATGCCATGTTTCGATACACCCTCGACTTGGAACAATTATAGGATGTACTTGTGGACTACCCTGGCCCCACTAGTATGATCTCTATCATAGTCCTGATAATCAAGTAAGAATCCAAAAGGTTTCGTCAACATGTGAGAGCAAGACAGTATTACAATACAAGTCAACATGTTAAGACAAAGAGCAACCACATAGCATACTATCATGTCAAGCAAGAAAGTCCTCTCTCTATATGTCCAAGCATCCACTATAATATACATCATATGTACAATAATGACCTCTAGGGCATACACTTAACTAACAATCTCCCACTTGAACTAAGGCCAGTTGTAGTATCATCTCATACCCAACATCCCAAAGAGTCTCTCAAATTGTATCTGGGATATGGCCTTCGTGAATGGATCCGCTGTGTTGTTCTTCGTGTCAACTCTCCTGACCTCAATCTCCCGTCGATCAACTATCTACCGGATCATGTGATACGGCCTCAGAATATGCCTGGATCTCTGATGGAACCTGGGTTCCTTGGCCAAAGCCACAGCTCCATTGTTATCGCAATACAAAGGTATTGGATGCGCAATGGACGGAACCACTCCTAGTTCGTTTATGAACTTCTTCATCCAGACAGCCTCTTTGGCAGCATCGTTGGCAGCGATGTATTCAGCCTCCATCGTCGAGCCTGCCACGGTTTCCTGTTTGGAACTCTTCCAATAAACCACCACTCCATTGAGGGTAAAGACAAATCCCGAGACCAACTTAGAGTCGTCCTTATCACTTTGGAAGCTCGAATCGGTAAAGGACTCCACTTGGAGTTCTCCGTTACCATACACCAAGAACATCTCTTTAGTCCTTCTCAAGTACTTGAAAATGTTCTTCACAGCTGTCCGGTGAGAAGACCATACACCAAGAACATCTCTTTAGTCCTTCTCAAGTACTTGAAAATGTTCTTCACAGCTGTCCGGTGATTCTCACCAGGATCTGCTTGATACCTACTCACTACACTTAGTGAGTATGCTACATCGGGTCTGGTACATAGCATCGCGTACATGATAGAGCTTACCACCGAAGCATAGGGTATCCCTTGCATGCGACCTCTCTCCAAATCAGTCTTGGGTGACAACTTTTTGGAGAGAGTGAGTCCAGAGATCGTGGGTAAATTCCCACGCTTGGATTCTTCCATACTAAACTTCTTTAGTATGGTGTCAATGTACCTGGATTGGGACAATCCCAGTATCCGTTTAGATCTATCTCTATAGATCTTAATTACCAAGATGTAGGAGGCATCACCTAGATCTTTCATTGAGAATCTTTGTGATAAGAAGAGTTTGACCGAGTGCAGCATAGGAACAACATTTCCAATCAAGAGTATGTCATCCACGTATAATACGAGGAAGACAACCTTACACTTTGACACTTTCTTGTATATTAAATGTTCATCTATTTTTTTGATGAAGTCAAACTCTTTGACTACCACATCAAAACAGATGTTCCAACTCCGCGATGCCTGCTTTAACCCGTAGATGGATTTAAGCAGCTTTCACACCTTCCCGCTGCTCCCACTTTCTATGAAGCCCTCTGGCTGAGTCATGTACACGCACTCTTCTAAATCACCATTTAGAAAGGCGGTCTTAACATCCATTTGCCAGATTTCGTAGTCATGGTATGCAACGATGGCAAGTAGGATACGGATGGACTTAAGCATAGCCACTGGAGAAAAGGTTTCATCATAATCCACACCTGGACGTTGACGAAAACCTTTTGCAACAAGTCTAGCTTTGAAAGTCTCAACTTTTCCATCTACACCAAGTTTCTTCTTAAAGATCCATTTGCTCCCAATGGGTTTTACCCCTTCAGGAGCAACTTCCAAAGTCCATACTTTGTTGGTGTACATGGATTCCATCTCAGATCGCATTGCATCCATCCATTTTACAGAGTCCCCACTCGTGATGGCCTGCTCGAAGCTAGTTGGGTCATCATCATCCATGATGCAATACTCGCTCCCACCATCAATGAGAAAACCGTAGTATCTCTCAGGTGGATGAAGAACCCTACTAGATTGGCGGAGCGGCTGAGGTTCGTTGGGAACTACTGAATCTTCTGGTTCTACCAAATCCTTTGTCGTAGTTTGTATAGCCGGAACCTCTTCCAGTTCTACCTCCTTGCCACTAATTTCTTTTTCAAGAAATTCCTTTTCTAAAAAGGTGGCATGTCGAGAAACAAACACCTTTTGTTCCTCGGTGTGGTAGAAGATATACCTTTGCGAATGTTTGGGATATCCAATAAACTTACACAGAAAGGACCTTGCCTCGAGCTTGTCTGGATTTTGTGTTTTCACATATGCCGGACAACCCCATATCTTAACATAATTAAGATATGGTCTCTTTCTTTTCCATATCTCATATGGAGTGGTTGGCACTAATTTGGAGGGAACCATATTCAATAGGTCTGCGGCTGTCTCAATTGCATATCCCCAAAAGGAAATAGGTAACTCAGCGGTGTTCATCATTGAGCGCACCATATCTAATAGGGTGCGATTCCTCCATTCCGATATACTGTTGTGCTGTGGTGTATACGGAGGAGTAAGCTGAGAGAGAATCCCATTCCCTTTTAGATAGTCCCGAAACTCATTGCTCAATTATTCTCCTCCTTGATCAGATCGAAGGATTTTAATACTTTTACCCATTTGGTTCTCTACTTCGTGCTTATATTCTTTGAATTTCTCAAAAGCTTCATACTTGTGTTTCAACAGGAACACATGTCCGTATCTTGAGAGATCGTCAGTGAATATAATGAAGTACGAAGAACCATTCCTGGCATGTGTCGACATGGGACCACATAAATCACTATGTAACAGTCCCAAAAGTTCCGTAACTCTTTCTCCGTGTCCACTAAACGGAGTTTTGGTCAACTTGCCTTTAAGACATGGCTGGCAAGTTTCATAAGATGATAGTTCGAACGGATTCAAATATCAATCCCTATGCAACTTACCTAGTCGTGTCGCACTGATATGACCTAGTCTACAATGCCATAAGAAAGATTCGTTCATTTTGAACTCTTTCTCCTGTGTGTGTTTTGTACGTTAAGAACAGTGGTTTGATTTAGAATGTATATGCCATTATTTAACGAGCCAGATCCAATCAACTTTTGATTCAGGAAGATGTTCATAACATCATCCCGTACTACAAAATTATATCCATCTTTACTTAATAAATAAACTGATATAAGATTGCATATCAGGGTCGTTATGTAATAGCATTCTTTCAGAATCAATGTATTACCATTTGGTAAAACAAGGTGATATTCGCCAACTGCTTTGGCTGCAACATTTGCACCATTCGCTACTCTTACGGAATGATCACCCATTCCCAGTTCTCTACCTTTCCTTAGCCTATGCAACAAGTTGCATATGTGGGATCCTGACCCGGTATATAATGCCCAGGACGTAGAGTGAACTGAGAAACAGTTCTCGGTAACTAACACACCCGAAGAAGATGCTTCAACATGCTTATTCTTCGTTTGGGCGCCGTGGGAATCCGGATATGTCCTTATTCCCTGCTCAGTCTTATAACAATTATAAGAATGAACGGAACCAACGTTCCCCTGCTCAGTATAAAAAGCGGGTTCGGTCAATACATCCATATTATTATCTTTATTAAGGCCAGACATGGTCGCTACCTAGAGAGAGAGAGAGAAGAAAACACTTAGCGTATGCTCTTGCAGGATTCTATTGGTTTATTATCTTATCTAATCAGGATGGCTCCCACTATTTTTATCAAATCTTCCTTCAAACCCTAAAAGGAAAGACTAGCCGGGATTAATTACACCTTACAAGTTCACCAATCTTTCATCCAGGCCAGTGTTGGTAATTTGAGGGAGGTTCCCCGTGCTTTCTCACGGACCTAATTAAAATAAACCTTGTTTTCCCAGAGGCATAACCCCGTTAACACCTTTCTGGACACCAACTTGATTGGCTAATTGTCATGTGTAAAACTCTTCCAGGAGTAACTCTTACTCGCAGTGGGTATCGGGATCCAACTATCTCATAGAAGGTATTCAATCTCATTGCAAAATTCAACACTTGAAATTCCCGACAATATTCTACCCCCAGCGTCCTATGACCTTGACGCAGGCCAACAAACCATAGTCCGCTAGTCAAGTTCAACCCGTACATTTCTTGATTGAATTAAACCCGCCCGCATGACGCTTGACGCAGGCCAACAAAGTCGCACGACTACCTTAATCCAATCTCATCTCATGTTGCAGATAAGCACTAGTTAGCTACCGCACACCATGCCTTGACGCAGGCCAACAAACGTAGCACGAATACTAAGCAGTACTTATCTAAAATAACGGAGGGCCACGACAGGTTTTTAGAAAAACCTTTTGCGTAATGAACTTGATATCGTTGTAGAAACAAGTGATTTTGAAAAGGAGTGTTTTTGAGGCTTTTACTAGTTTCGTTAAAGAGGTCACTCCCGGTGAAGGGATCTCGTCTTTTTCCTTATCGAATAAGGTGCAGGATATTTCACAAATACCACTATGCAAAGCAAGAACTATAGAAGCAATCAAAAACAAAACCGAGTGAGTTGTAGCATGTACTAGTTTCGCTAAAGAGGTCTGTCATGACCCAAATTTGGCCCGTAACCGGCACTTAAACTACGTAACGTCTAAAGGCGTACGCAACTTAAGTAAGCCGAAACCCAGAAATCTAAACCACCCAAAACTGGATCAACGGAGAAAACATTGTTTTAAACATTCGGCATTTTTTTTTCAACTAAAAATCTTTAAGTTTAGTTTTCGTTCTTAAAAATTTCGGCAGCACCTCCTTTGTAAAAACTAACCCCAAAAACGGGTACAACATAGATAAAAATAAAAGCATCCCAAACGGGAGAAAATCACGCCCAACGGCGGAGACAACCACCACAACATATATACGATGCCGAAGCGAAGAAATATAAAAGAAAACTACATAAAGAAGTAAAACTTTTCAACAAAACCGGCTCCCACGAGCACGGCACCCAAAGTCACTACAAAAAAGAACACTGAATCCTCACACGTCGTCTCTAAGTCATATACAACATAGTGGTAGATGGAGAATACTAGATCGAATAAAAAATATACAAAGTACAAACAGATAACCGCAACCCACCTAAAACCAAGGCTTCACAGCCAACTGTAGCGGTATCCGCAAAAGTAGAGATGAAAAGATGCTCTGCCGTGACTACTCAGAGGGTAAGTCCTGCACAACACTGTAGCACAACGGGGGTGAGTTGCCAACTCGTGAATAGTAGATAACATCATACAGTAATCGCAAGTATGCACGAACAGCGATCTATCTATCACAAGTAATCCGATAGCATAAGTATGATAGGTGAATATGCAACAATCATGTAAAGGTACATCATCAGGGTACTACAACTACATGAAACAATGCATATCAACATAATCCTGAGTGTGGGATGATATAATATAAAATCTCATGCAAAAATCATCAGCATGGAAAAACACCAGTGTCCCTCACTGACACATCAAATCCCAAATCCTCAGGCACCGCATCCTCAGATCGGCCCTCACATCCTGTATGTCTCACGAAAACCTGAGTGTCAAACACCGACACTCGAAACATCATGAAACCCGTGTCTAGCATCGACACGTAAATCCTCATAACTCAGGCGCTGTCACCATGACTAGCCCTGACGATATGTCATACCTCACTCCGGTCGGTATCTCCATGATAACCGCCGAGTCCAAATACAATCACCGGTAGGTAGTGGTCCCACCGTCAGGCTTATCGTCTACACCACGAAATCACCACTCACCCCGGGGTACCATACCGGGTCCACCATGTACCCGCAGATGGTGCGTCCCGCTCCTCGAATCGGGTATCACAAGCCAAATCTCAGAACCGAGAAATCATATGGTGGACGCATCAAATATCATATCAAGAGAAACCGGGTTTTCAAACAATACATAGTTTTCTTGAAAATATCCCCTACGGTTCTCAAATCCATAAATCATATGAAATCCATATCTCAATGCGTAAAATCCATATAAAGCTGATATATGCAACATAAAACATCAATATGAGCATATAAAGGGAAAACCGCTCTTTAAATTGAATCCAGCTTTAAAACACATCATGCGGTTCCCAATTCCTTCGAAAATAAATGCAGTATGATATGAAGTGTATATGTAAGTGTAGTAAGGTTTAAGTATCTACATGTAATCAAGTACGAGGGTGTACATGTCAATATGTATGCATGATGTATAAGTAATTATAGCAAGATATAAGTGAAGTGGAATAAGGTTCACTACCTTAACTATTCCTGCCCAATGCAATATCACGTATGTATGTGCCCACGGTATTTCATATGCACAATAGAATAAGAGTTACTACTCCAATCATTCCTATCCACTATCATATCATATAGGTAGGTGTTTGTGCGTGTCAGGGCAATTACAGACGGTGTGGGTGTAACATACAATTTAGTGCTCGTGCAACATGAACCGTCAGTAATGTGTTATATCTAAAGGTATGAGTCAAGTACAACAGATAATGCTATGCAATGACATTCATATGAAAGTAACTAATATGCAAATACATGCAGCTATCATATCATATTCGCCCCGACGCATAACGCCTTACGGGCGATTTCCCAGTAGATGTTAAATCTACTCACCGATGGTCTCGAGCTATGAAAATCCGACCACCTGCTTCCCCTTGTCCGCAGCACCCGAAGTCCCTGCTTGCGCACCTAAAATTTCATAAATACAACACATAAGCTAAATATCCAATAATGACGAAAAGACAACGAAACACGACGAAAATGCCCGGAAAATTACACTGCGCGCTTAGCGCATCTATCGCGCACGATACCGGCCAAAACCCTAATTAGGGTCGCTAAACTACAAAACACCAAAACTGGACCCCGATCGTCCCGATCGCGCAACACAACAGAAAAATTACGAGGAATACACTAGATATAACCTCGCAACTACCAAACGAACCCTACGTCGGAAAAACCCCGAAATCTAGTAAGCAACCTATCGCAATATATCGCACTAGATTCAAGATAACGCAAATCTAACAATTACAAATACCTTAAAATAGCTTAACTAAGCTATCTAAACCAATCCTATATTTTTAACACTCGCTAATTATGTTTTAGCAAAAATCTAGTAAGCAACTTTGCTTAATTAAACAAAATGCTTATTAGCAAATTTTAACACTTTCTCCTAGATTAATCCTTTCCAAAACACAATTTAACACTTCAATTAAACACTAATCACTTAATCAAAATTTAACCCTAACATGAATTTCTTAAACCAAATATAATGAATTTATCATGAATTAAAAGCTAAACTAAGCACATAAATAGCTAACTAAATTAGCTAGTTTAAGATTAAAGCAATTAATTATGGATTAAGGTAAGAAATTATACCTCTCCAAGAAAACCAAAATGAAAATAGATCCATCATTTTAGCCTCCAAAAATCAAGCTTTGAAGAAGATCCATGAAGGATTAGTGAAGGAAAAAAAGGTTTAATTTTTATATAGGAATTTTTGGATTTATTTTTGGAATTCTTTTTGTGTTTTTGATTGAAAAAGAGTGAGAAATGAGTTTGAAACTTTTGAGGACAGAAATGGGGGGATGAGGCTCGGCCAAGGGGTGAGAGGGGGGTTTTGTGAATATTTTGTGAAGAAAAAGCAAGGAAAAAGAGTAATAAATGCTAATTAAAGCAATTTGCCACCTTTACACCATTTTCTTTTCTTTTAAAAAAGATACCATTAGTGACCAAAAAAATTCTAGATATTTAAAAAGAACCTTCTAAAATAATTCTAGTGACAAAATTAATTTATTCACAAAAGAAAAATTTTCCCGATTTACGTGCACAAAATACCGCTTAAAATAATATTTTATTTGGGAAAAAATCTATCTGAACCAAAACCTCCCAAATACTCCCAAAGTTCGCGCACAAGCTTTATTTTGGCCAAATTAGGTGTCGGTAAGCTTATACGGTCGTTTGATCGAAATCGGGTTAAAACGGGAAAAACCTGCAATTTTGCCCTAAATCGGGAAAATTCGCAAAACGATTTCTAAAACGTTACAATCTCCCCTCCTTATAGAAATTCGGTCCCCGAATTAAAATTTCATACTAAGCGTACCTTCAAAAAGATGTGGGAATCTCTTTCGCATCTCGCTCTCGGCCTCCCAAGTGATCTCCTCACTAGTCGGGCTACGCCAAAGAACCTTCACAGATGGCAAGACATTTGACCGAAGTTTCTTCACCTGCCGATCTAAAATAACTACCGGCTGCTCGGTGAACGAAAGATCGTGCTCAAGATGAACGGTCTCGTGCTGAATCGTGTGAGAAGGATCATGAAGGTATCTACGAAGCATCGACACATGAAAAATAGGGTGAACATCCGGAAAACTGGGCGGGAGCGCCAAACGATAAGCAACAGAACCAACTCGCTCAAGGATCTCGAAAGGACCAACAAATCTGGGACTGAGCTTCCCTCTCTTCCCAAATCGCATAACGCCCTTCATCGGAGAAATCCTCAGGACTACATGATCCCCCACTGCGAACTCAAGTCTGCGACGGCGACGGTCGGCATAAGACTTCTGCCTGCACTGGGCTGCTCTCATCCTATCCTGAATCAGCTGGATCTTCTCCGTGGTCTCCTGAACTAGCTGGGGTCCCAAAACCAAACTCTCACTAAGCTCGGTCTAACAGACTGGCGATCGACACTTCCTACCATATAAAGCCTCAAAAGGTGCCATCTGAATAGTCTCCTGAAAGCTGTTGTTGTAGGAAAACTCAATCAACGGCAAGTGACGATCCCAACTGCCACCAAAATCAAGCACACATGCACGGAGCATATCATCCAAAGTCTGAATAGTCCGCTCCAACTGGCCATCGGTCTGTGGATGAAAAGCGGTACTTAAACTCAGCCGGGTACCCAAAGCTTCCTGAAGCTTCTGCCAAAGACGGCTAGTAAACTGGGTGCCTCTGTCGGATACTATGCATGTGGGAACACCGTGCAAACGCACAATCTCATCTATGTACAACTGAGCATACTGAGCATAACCGAAAGTGGTCTTCACTGGAAGAAAGTGAGCCGCTTTCGTCAACCGGTCTACAATAACCCAAATGGAGTCATGCCCTCGACTGGTCCTGGGTAGACCCACAATGAAGTCCATGGAAATCTGCTCCCATTTCCACTCCGGAACGGGTAAAGGCTGCAACTCTCCAGCCGGTCTCTGATGCTCAGCCTTGACTTGCTGACAAGTCAGGCACCTCGAAACGAAGTCCGATATATCACGCTTCATCCCTTCCCACCCGTAGAAGTCCCTCAAGTCACGGTACATCTTGGTGGAACCTGGATGAACGTTAAAGGCCGACTGATGTGCCTGCTCTAGGATCTCGCGTCTCAACCCATCAACATCTGGTACACACAAGCGAGTCCCGCATCGTAGCACACCCTGGTCATCAATCGTGAACTCCGAAACTCTTCCCTGCCGAACAAGCTCAAGAATCTCAATCAAACGGGCATCACTGGGCTGCGCCTCATGGATATGATCAAATAGTAGTGGACGGGCGCGGACATGAGCAAACTGTCCCCTAGCGGAAAAGAACTCGAACTGCACTCTACTATCACACAAGAGCTGCCAATCTGCAGAAGACTGGCACGGAACTGCGCTCAACTGGGACAAGCTACCCACGGGCCTACGACTCAAAGCATCAGCTACCACATTCGCCTTTCCCGGGTGATAAATGATCTCACAATCATAATCCTTCACTAGCTCCATCCATCGGCGCTGCCTCAGGTTCAGATCTCGCTGCTGGAAGATATACTTCAAACTCTTGTGATCCGTGAAGATCTGACACGACTCTCCGTACAAGTAGTGTCTCCAAATCTTCAACGCAAAGACTACCGCTGCCATCTCAAGATCGTGAGTGGGGTAATTCTGCTCGTGCTTCTTCAGCTGTCTAGAAGCATATGCAATCACCCTATCATGCTTCATCAAAACACAGCCGGGCCCTACTCGAGAAGCATCACAATAAACAACATAGGCGCCCGATCCAGAAGGTAAAGAAAGAACTGGTGCTGTCGTCAACCGAGTCTTCAACTGCTGAAAACTCTGCTCACACGCATCAGTCCAGAGAAAAGGAATTCCCTTCCGGGTCAGTCCAGTCAGCGGTGCAGCGATACTCGAGAAATCCTGCACAAAACGGCGATAATAACCAGCTAAGCCCAAAAAGCTGCGGACCTCCGTCACCGATACAGGTCTGGGCCAAAGCTGTACAGCCTCGATCTTCCTCGGGTCCACAAGAATACCATCACCGGTCACCACATGACCCAGGAAGTCAACTCTATCAAGCCAAAATGCGCACTTTGAGAATTTAGCATACAGCCGGTGCTCTCTCAATATCTGCAAACTAATCTTCAAGTGCTGCTCATGCTCCTCATGACTCCTAGAGTAAACCAGTATGTCATCAATAAACACTATAATGAACTGGTCGAGGAACGGCCTGAAAATCCGGTTCATCAGATCCATGAATGCTGCTGGCGCATTGGTGAGTCCGAACGACATCACAAAAAACTCATAATGCCCATAGCGCGTACGAAAAGCAGTCTTCGAAATGTCATCATTGTTAGTTATATGTATTCCCCAGAGGCCATTACTGTACATTGGATGTATATTGTAGTGGATGCTGGGACATATATAGGGAGGACTTTCTTGCTCGACATGATAGTATGCTATCTGGTTACTCTTTACCTTAACGTGTATACTGATTGTCTCTCTGTTACATGTTGGTAAAGCCCTTAGGATGTGTACTTCACTACCTGGACTATGATGTGGATCATACTAGTGGGGACAAGGTAGTCCATAAGTACATCCTTCAAGGTCCCTAGTCGTGGGTATATCGAGACGGGGCATCGATATACCAGAGTAGACTAGCGTATACCTTCTCGACCCATACAGATGGGCGATGGATGATCCCATATCCATTGGTGTTTGACATCAGAGATGATATACGGGTGCTCAGTGGAGACTGGGTACACTGGACGGACTCGCCGAGAACTCCCAGATGGTATTATACCTTACGTCAGATGGCAGTTCTCTGGTGACACTGGTACAGAGTAGTCTGTTGACCCGAGATCGTCATAGAGTCTTGTGTGGTTCCCACTGTGCTTTGATTTCCATCTTACCACGTCTAAGAGGGCGTGCAAAACGGTGGTTTTTGGGTACAGTCCCGAATCACATGGAGGCAATGAGCGATAGGAGGGGATTCTTCTCTCCCGGTATAGGGAGTTGATGTTGCGCTGTGATCGATTGGCTATAACCGGAAATCCCTGGCCATGGTTGCTGAGATTTACTGGTAAGTGTTACCAGTAGTTTCTCAAACTGTTATAGACCTCATATCGACACGACTTATCGAGCTATTGGGGTCTGACGTTTACCACCCCTAGGCGAGATATGCGACATATCAGACGATCAGACCGGACTGTACGGTAAGTTTTACTGGTTGGATTCGCAGGAGTGTGAGCGGGCTTGCTCGTCGATCTTCTGATCGCTCAATACCCGGGTGGCCGTTACGTTTAGCAGACCGCTTGCGGCTTGTGGGTGTTTGATATGATCATCACCTGCTACCGGCGTATTGACGAGTCTTTAGAGTCCCACACAGAGGTTTCCTGGATCAAGCGAAACGAAATAGGAGCGCATATGAGATATGTGCGGGACCGAGAATAATGCGTGTATGTGATACCGTATTTCATTCTCGCGATGAATGTATCGAATGGTTGTATGTGATATAACCTAGTTATCGAATCAAGGATTGATTCGATAAATCGATACATTGTATACTAGTCGGTTGTGTGCGACATGACCGGATCGTTAAATTAAGTGTTGATTTAATGTTTTAATGCATAATTATATATTTGATATATTACTTTGCATTAACTAGTATTGGTTCACTTAAGATGGATTTTCTCACTCGGATGTGCACATTGTATATACGATATAATTTTGTGCACTAGTTTGTATCATGTTTGATGATGCATGCTAAATTGGCTAAGTGTAAAGATTAAACCATGGTTGTGTAATGGTTAGGGTTTTGTTTTTACTTATTCATTTATTTATTTCATTTATTCTTTTTGGAAAATAAAATGCATAAAGAGAAAATGGTGGCTTTCATTTGTTTCTTTCATGAAGATTCATGAAGGTTTGACTAAGTCACCATTTTGTCTCATGCTTAACCCTAACCACTCCATTTAACCATAGTCCACTCTCTACACCTAACTATGGTTTTGTTTATGATAAGTTTTGATTTTCTATTCTATTTTTAATTAACTTATCATATTCATTATCTTCTTCTTCTTCACTTCATGAAGAAAAAGCTTGACTTCATCAATGGTGATTGATGAAAAAGAGTGAGAAATCCAATTCTAAAGTGAACCCACTTCCTATTTCTTCATCCTCTACCTCTTGCCAAGTAGTAGAGTGTGTTTTCTTTACAAGTTTCATGACTTGGTGAAGTGGGAGCTTGATCTAGTGATGCCTCGACGTAGATCATCTTCGGCACGAAGCCGACGACCTTGCCCGCCCATTTCTCCGATGAAGCCGACGCTAGAGCCCGGGTTTCCATTTGGACAGCGAGGAGACTTCATTGCGGAGCTATGGAGGTGGAGGACCGGATCTACAAAGGTTGTATTTCCGTTCTCTTAGTAAAGTAGTTTACTAGTTGCATCTTTCGCCTAAATTTCTAGTTAATGATCCGTAGTCTAGGGTTTCTCGGCACCGTAAAATTTGTAATTGGCATGGTTGATGCCTTGTGAGACCTCTTGAGAGTGCCTAGGAACCCTACAGTGGTATCAGAGCCTAGCTAGAGCCTTAGGCGAAGTCTAGACGACGTTTGAAATCCGAACGAACCCGAAACCCCAACTCAAAACGGCTCTCTGGACTTTTTCTGAATTTGTGGATTTTTGAGTATTAAAAATATGCAGAAAACTAAGAAGGAGATTCTAAGAATTACTGTACAAAACGGGACTCATGATTCCTCCAAAGAGCGGAGGAACCGCGGCATAAGCATGGCTTATGCGGCGGTTCCGCGGTCAAAAGGTCTCATCAGTCAACGATTTTGGCACAGTAACTTCTTTATTTTAATGTTGAGTTTTCTGGGAATTTTTAATATTTATTCAAGAGTTGAATTTTCTGGGGTTGTTTTGGGGATTCGATGAATCGATCGGATTATTTAACTTTGTCTATAAGGTTTTCCGGATAATTTTTGAATATGTTAAAAAGTTCGACCGGATATAAATACCCAACTTTTCCCCTGCCGGAAAATTTCCAAGTGTTGGATTTTTCTGAGGTTTAAAGACGTTCTAAGTAGTGCAAGTAACTCGATGGACCCTCTAGAAGACAACAAACCTTAACTCGATTATGTGACCGTCTTGAACTGCCCTTTGAACCTTCGGGTTTGGGGCAGTACGGCATGCCACATGTGAGGCGTTGGCTTGACCCTTCTACGGCTGGACCGTTGGTACTGAGGCACGAACTGAATGTTTTTAGACTTGTTTCATGTGTTGATCTGTATCGGGAAAACTTGGGTGTTTGAATGTTCGATCGGAAAGTTTAACATTTTCTAATTATCTGGAATGTGATACAATAATTGGAATTCACAAGAAGTTATGAGATAACTGAATGAATGTTATAAACATAGCAGTTTAGTCTCACTTGATCGGTTGCCACAGAATTTTGATGTGATCAAAAGTCCGTCGCAATCACGTAGCGTACGCGGATACTCGCCGGGTAAACTTAATAGACAGCCTCGCCCCATAGCCCCGACCAAGTGACTGTAGGAGAACCCCGTCGCCGAAAGCATCCGTTCGGGTGCTCGCGGTAGCGGTGTTCCGCCTTGGTGCACTTCGTCGACGGTATCGGGGGTGCGGCCGTCTACTAAAGTTTGCGACGTGCATTCGATCAGGATGTCGGGAATCTTGTTGAATTGCCCGACTTGATATTGAAAAGAGTTTTCGATAATGAGACTAAAATGCCGGGTTTATAATTGTTAGGCATGCGATGTCTAAGTAATTCATTTGATTAGGCATGCGATGTCTAAAGAGATTGCGGATTCCAACTGTTGTAGTTTTACACTTTCTTTTCTGTGACCGTAAGTGTAATATGTGATATCGCCGGTTTCGTTGCTATATGTCAACGACAATTGGGATACGCATGTTTACTTACGTTGATGACATGTGATGTTATGTGTTGCTGGATATGTTATATTGGATCGTCGTGTTTGAATAGCCGGGGATTTTTTATGTGAGATGAGTGTTTTTCATTTTCATTCGTGTAAAAACTTGTATGTAATATTCTTTTATTGGGGCGCTTCCAGGTTGCGGAAGTTGTCACCGTTGATGTATATTATTTACTTTTCCGCACTAGGATAGACCCAAGGAGGGGAGCACAAGTAACCGGGTTCTGGAGTCCAGAGGGAGACCAACTCGAGGAGTCGAGTCCGGGTCTCCTAACTCTAGAATTGGTAGGGTTACTTGCCGCTCTCGTAGGGGTCTAGGGGTGTGGGATTGGCTATTCATCGCGACCGTGGAATCCGTGTTTTATACTGGCTCGTATTGAAAACATGGACGTCCTAGTATATCCAATATTTCATATGATTCTTCTGCTGCGATATCTGTGATGTGATCATGTGATGTTCTGTGATAGATACTTTATATAGTATATATGATATATTATATAGACGTTACTTATGTTTTACACCCGCGCTAGCCCTGCCCCGCTCTGCCGTTAGTTACCTAACCTAACGGTGCACGAGGGGACATCGAGGCGAATGCGGATGGCATAAGTGTACGTCGTATTTATCTGTGATGTTTAGGTACTTAAATGATGGTACTTCATTAATGTGATTAATGAAAGAAAAGAAACCTAAGATGTTGTAGAATCGAATTTCAAAATAAAACAGGTAGCTACAGTTCTTGCTTTGCATAGCGGTATATATGATATACCCTGCACCTTATTCGATGAGGAAAGGACCGAGATCCCTTCACCGGGAGTGACTCTTTTAGCAATAACTGGCAGATGCTACACACTCGGTTTTTCTTTTGATTGCTTTTAAGAGTTTTGCTTTGCACAGTGATATATATGATATATCCCGCACCTCATTCGACGAGGAAAGGACCGACGATCCCTTCACCGGGAATGACTCCTTTAGCAAAACTAGAAAAGCCTCAAAAGCACTCCATTTTAAAATTATTTGATTCTACAACGATATCAAGTTCATTACGCAATAGGTTTTCAGAAAAACCTGTCGTAGCCCTCCGTCATTTCAGATACGTACTAGTTAGTATTCGTGCTGCGGTTGTTTGGCCTCCGTCAAGGCGTAGTGTACGGTAGCTAACTAGTGCTTATCTGCTAGCATATGATGCGATTGGATTAGGGTATTCGTACGGCGTTGTTTGGCCTCCGTCAAGGGTCGTGCGGGTGGGTTTAATTCAATCAGGAAATGACGGGTTGAACTTGACTAGCGGACTATGGGTTGTTTGGCCTCCGTCAAGGTCATAGGACACTAGGGGCAAAATATTATCGGGAATTTCAAGTGTTGAAATTTGCAATGAGATTGCATACCTTCTATGAGATAGTTGGATCCCGATACCCGCTGCGAGTAAGAGTTACTCCTGGGAGAGTTTTATACATTACAATTAGCCGATCAAGTAGGTGTCTAGAAAGGTGTCAACGGGGTTACGCCTCTGGGAAAACGAGGTTTACTGTAATTAGGTTCGTGCGAAAGCACGAGGGACCTCCCTCAAAGTACCGACACTGGCCTGGCTGAAAGATTGGCGAACTTGTAGTGTGTAATTAATCCCGGCTAGTCTTTCCTTTTAGGGTTTGAAGGAAGATTTGATAAAAAGCAGTGGGAGCCATCCTGATTAGATAAAATAATAACCAATCTATTCTTGCAAGAGCGCACGCTGAGTGTCTTCTTCTCTCTCTCTCCAGGTAGCGACCATATCACGCCTTAATCAAGATAATAAAACGGATATTTGACCGAACCCGCTTGTTATACTGAGCTGGGGAACGTTGGTCCCGCTCCAACTTATAATTGTTATAAGACAGAGCAGGAAATTGGGGATTACCAGAATTCCCTTGCCGCCCAAACGAAGAAAGTGCATATGATGCATCTCCTTAGGGTGTGTTCATAATAAAGAACTGTTTCTCAGTGTCCTTTACGTCCTGGGTATATGATACCAGATCAGGATCCCAGATATGTAATCTGTTACATAGGGATACAGATAGGTAGAGAACTGAGAACGGGTGATAAGTTTCATGAGACAGAAAACGGGGCAAGTGTTGCAGCCAAGTCTGTTGGTCACTGTCACCCTGTATTACCAATACATTGATTCTGAACGAATGTTATTAGATACCGAACCTGATATACAAAATCATATCAGTCTCTTTATTAGTAAAGAAATGATAAAATTTTGTATTGTTGGATAATGTTTTGAACATTTCCTATATCAAAAGTTGATCGGTTCAGGCACGTTATCTAAAAGCATTAATGTTCTAAATCAAACAACAGTTCTTAGTATACAGAACACACACAAGAGGAAGAGTTCAGAATTGAACGAATCCTTCTTGAGGTATTGTAGACTAAGTCATATCAATGCGACCCGACTAGCTAAGTTGCACATAGATGCATATTTAAATCAGTTTGAATTTACATCTTGTGAAACTTTCCAGTCATGTCACAGAGATAAGATGACCATAGCTCCGTTTACTGGAAACAGAGAAAGAGTTGGTAAACTCTTGGGATGATACATGTTGATGTATGCAGATCCCCTGTCTATACATGCCAAGACAGGTTCTTTGTACTTCATTACATTCTCTGTTGATCTCTTTAGATTCAGACATATGTTCCTGTTGAAACACAAGTCTGAACCTTTTGAGATATTCACAGAATATAAGTTAGAAGTAGAGAACCAAAATACGGGTATAAGTATTATGTCCTTTGATGTGATCAAGGAGGAGAATACTTGAGCACGGAATTCCTGGATTATTCTAAAGGAGAATGAGATTCTCTCTCAGTATTACTCCTCCGTATACACCATGGCACGATGGTATATCGGGGCGGAGCAATCACACCCTATATAATATGGTGTGCTCTATGATGAGTACTACTGAGTTACCTGTTTCCTTTTAAGGGGTTATGCACTTGGGAAGTTGCATACCTATTGAATACGGTTCAAATCAAATCAGTTGCCTACCACTTCATATTTGATATGATAAGGGAAGAGCCCATCTCTCAAGTTAGTTGAGATTTGGGGTTGTCCAGCCTATGTCTGAAAAGCAAAATCCGGACAAGCTCGAGGCAAGATCTGCTATGTAGAACTGGAAATGTTCCAGTTATACAAACTGCAGCTGATGATTTGAAAGAACCAAAGGATTCAATAGTTACCAACGAACCTCAGCCTCTCCGCCGATCTAGTAGGGTTCCTCACCCACCTGAGAGATACTTCGGTTACTCTATGACAGTGGGAGCGAGGATTGCATCATGAGATGATGACCCAACTAGTTTCGAGCTGGCCATCAGGAGTGAGACTCTGTAAGAATGGCTGGATGCTTAGCGATCTGAGATGGAATCCTTGTACACCAACAAAGTATGGACTTTGGTTGCTATATCTGAAGGGTTAAATCCCCATCAGGAGCAAGTATATCTTGAGAAGATTACTTGGTGTAGATGGAAAGGTTGAGACTTTCAAAGCAAGACTTGTTAAAGGCTTTCGTCATCAACCAGGCGTGGAGACTGATGAAACCTTTTCCAGTGCCTGTGCTTAAGTCCATCCGGATCCTACTTGCCACGGCTACATACCATGACTACGATATCTGGTGGTTGGGTGTCATGAAAGCTTTTCTAAATGATGTTTTAGAAGAGAGCGTCTATAAGTACACAGCCAGAGGGCCTCATAGACAGTGGGAGCAGCAGAAACGTGTGCAAGATGCTTTATAGGATAAAGCAGGCATCACGGAGTTGGAACATCTGTTTTGATGTGTTAGTCAAACAGTTTGACATCATCAAAATAGTAGATGAACCTTGTATAAACAAAAAGGTAGTAGGGAGTATGGTGACGATCCTCGTAGAGTACGTGGATGACATACTCATGATAGGGAAGGAGTTTCCTATGCTATGCTCGATCAATCTCCGCTTATCACACTGATTCTCCACATAAGATCAAAGTGATACCTACTAAATCCTGGAATTTGGATCTATGAGATAGATCTAGTTGGATATTAGGACAATCACTAGTTGTAGTGAGATGGTATCAGTTGATCCTAGGGAGAATCACTGGAAATGTTCCAGAGTGATAAAGACGACTGAATGTCAGTCACAGGCATTGTCTTTACCCTTAGTAAAGGGACGGTATGTTAGAAGAGTTCCAAGCTAGATACCGTGGCATACTAGACGATAAAGGCCGGATACATCGCCACTTAAGATGCTACCAAAGAGGCTGTCTGGATGTATATTTTTGTTCATGAGATGAACTCTGTTCCTCCCATTGTGTGACACTGGAGTTGTGGCTTATGCCAAGGAACGTCCGTCCCATCAGTGATCCAGACATATTCTAAAGCAGTGTCACCTGATCAAGGAGATGGTTGATCTCCAGGGTGATCGAGGTTTGGAGAATAGACTCAGAGGACAAACACAGCGGATCCACTCACAAAGGCCTATCCCAAAGAGAGACCTTTATGGGATGGTTGAGTATGAGATACTACAACCACTGCTACAGATGGCCCTAGTGCAAGTGGGAGATTGTTAGTTATATGTATGCCCTAGAGGCCATTACTGTACATTGGATGTATATTGTAGTGGATGCTGGGACATATATAGGGAGGACTTTCTTGCTCGACATGATAGTATGCTATCTGGTTACTCTTTACCTTAACGTGTATACTGATTGTCTCTCTGTTACATGTTGGTAAAGCCCTTAGGATGTGTACTTGACTACCTGGACTATGATGCGGATCATACTAGTGGGGACAAGGTAGTCCATAAGTACATCCTTCAAGGTCCCTAGTCGTGGGTATATCGAGACGGGGCATCGATATACCAGAGTAGACTAGCGTATACCTTCTCGACCCATACAGATGGGCGATGGATGATCCCATATCCATTGGTGTTTGACATCAGAGATGATATACGGGTGCTCAGTGGAGACTGGGGACACTGGACGGACTCGCCGAGAACTCCCAGATGGTATTATACCTTACGTCAGATGGCAGTTCTCTGGTGACACTGGTACAGAGTAGTCTGTTGACCCGAGATCGTCATAGAGTCTTGTGTGGTTCCCACTGTGCTTTGATTTCCATCTTACCACGTCCAAGAGGGCGTGCAAAACGGTGGTTTTTGGGTACAGTCCCGAATCACATGGAGGCAATGAGCGATAGGAGGGGATTCGTCTCTCCCGGTATAGGGAGTTGATGTTGCGCTGTGATCGATTGGCTATAACCGGAAATCCCTGGCCAGGGTTGCTGAGATTTACTGGTAAGTGTTACCAGTAGTTTCTCAAACTGTTATAGACCTCATATCGACACGACTTATCGAGCTATTGGGGTCTGGCGTTTACCACCCCTAGGCGAGATATGCGACATATCAGACGATCAGACCGGACTGTACGGTAAGTGTTACTGGTTGGATTCACAGGAGTGTGAGCAGGCTTGCTCGTCGATCTTCTGATCGCTCAATACCCGGGTTGGCGTTACGTTTAGCAGACCGCTTGCGGCTTGTGGGTGTTTGATATGATCATCACCTGCTACCGGTGTATTGACGAGTCTTTAGAGTCCTACACAGAGGTTTCCTGGCTCAAGCGAAACGAAATAGGAGCGCATATGAGATATGTGCGGGACCGAGAATAATGCGTGTATGTGATACCGTATTTCATTCTCGTGATGAATGTATCGAATGGTTGTATGCGATATAACCTAGTTATCGAATCAAGGATTGATTCGATAAATCGATACATTGTATACTAGTCGGTTGTGTGCGACATGACCGGATCGTTAAATCAAGTGTTGATTTAATGATTTAATGCATAATTATATATTTGATATATTACTTTGCATTAACTAGTATTGGTTCACTTAAGATGGATTTTCTCACTCGGATGTGCACATTGTATATACGATATAATTTTGTGCACTAGTTTGTATCATGTTTGATGATGCATGCTAAATTGGCTAAGTGTAAAGATTAAACCATGGTTGTGTAATGGTTAGGGTTTTGTTTTTACTTATTCATTTATTTATTTCATTTATTCTTTTTGGAAAATAAAATGCATAAAGAGAAAATGGTGGCTTTCATTTGTTTCTTTCATGAAGATTCATGAAGGTTTGACTAAGTCACCATTTTGTCTCATGCTTAACCCTAACCACTCCATTTAACCATAGTCCACTCTCTACACCTAACTATGGTTTTGTTTATTATAAGTTTTGATTTTCTATTCTATTTTTAATTAACTTATCATATTCATTATCTTCTTCTTCTTCACTTCATGAAGAAAAAGCTTGACTTCATCAATGGTGATTGATGAAAAAGAATGAGAAATCCAATTCTAAAGTGAACCCACTTCCTATTTCTTCATCCTCTACCTCTTGCCAAGTAGTAGAGTGTGTTTTCTTCACAAGTTTCATGACTTGGTGAAGTGGGAGCTTGATCTAGTGATGCCTCGACGTAGATCATCTTCGGCACGAAGCCGACGACCTTGCCCGCCCATTTCTCCGATGAAGCCGACGCTAGAGCCCGGGTTTCCATTTGGACAGCGAGGAGACTTCATTGCAGAGCTATGGAGGTGGAGGACCGGATCTACAAAGGTTGTATTTCCGTTCTCTTAGTAAAGTAGTTTACTAGTTGCATCTTTCGCCTAAATTTCTAGTTAACGATCCGTAGTCTAGGGTTTCTCGGCACCGTAAAATTTGTAATTGGCATGGTTGATGCCTTGTGAGACCTCTTGAGAGTGCCTAGGAACCCTACAATCATTCCGAACCCGCATCTGATGGTAACCCGAACGCAAATCAATCTTCGAAAAATGTTTCGCACCCTGGAGCTGATCAAATAAATCATCAATGCGGGGTAAAGGATACTTGTTCCGCACCGTAACTCAGTTCAACTGACGATAATCCACACATAGCCTCAAACTGCCGTCTTTCTTCTTGACGAACAGAACAAGAGCTCCCCACGGCGAAACACTCGGACGCACAAGTCCCAAAACAAGCAACGCTTGCAATTGATCTTTAAGCTCTCTAAGCTCTGCCGGAGCTATCCGATAAGGCGGTATAGAAATAGGCTCCGTGCCAGGAATCAGATCAATGCAAAACTCAATATCGCGCTCTGGCGGCAACCCAGGTAACTCATCGGGAAACTCTCGCACGGTAGAAACCTGGTCCAACGACTCCACCGTAACTCCAGTATCATGAATGAAAGCCAAGAATCCCCGACATCCCCTCCTCAAAACCCGTCTAGCGCACAGAACAGAAACCAAACTGTGAGGGGCGGCACCACGGTCCCCCTGCACAACAAACACTGGCTTGCCGGGAAAACAAAATCTAACTGTCTTCTCGCGACAGTCCACGGACGCATAGCAAGTCACTAGCCAGTCCATGCCCAACAGAACGTCGAAGTCCAACATCTCAAGAAGGATCAAGTCGACGGACAGATCTCTGTCTCCTAAACGGAGAGCACATGATCGGAACACGTGTCGCGCAACAAACGACTCTCCCACAGGAGTAGTCACTACTAGCGGCTGATCCAGCAAACACAACTCTCAGCCTAACCTCGGCGCGAAGTGCGTAGAAACATACGAATGCGTAGATCCCGGATCGTAAAGAACATGTGCATCAAAAAAACATAAGGAAAGGGTACCTGAAACCATAGCATTGGACGCCTGAGCGTCCTGGTGAGTCAAGGCAAAAACCTGTGCCTGCCCTCTACCGACTACTGGCTGTCCTCTGCCTCTGCCACCTCGTCCTCTCGGCACAAAACCACTGCGACCACGACCTCTCTGAGCAGGAGGCTGACACGACGCAACAACAGGAATAAGAGGCAACGCACTCTGAGGCGGAGAAGGTGGTAAGGTAACCTACGGTACTGCTGGCCCTCTCTGACGCACCACAGTACAATTCCGAACAAGATGATGCAAACTGCCACAACCGATGCATCCATAAGACGGTCACTGGCCCTCCTGGGAATAAGAACTGAATAACTGGCCACGTCCCTCGTCTCTGCTACTTCCCGAGTCTGAAGGAACTCTGCCTCTGCGGACAAACCTCGGTCCCCATGCCGGTTCATCCGTACGAGTCCTCTTCGGTTCTGGATAAACCGATGACTCAGTTAGACGCTCCTCCACCAATAGGGCCGCATCGACAGCTGCCGCATACGTGTCGCAATGCTGAATGCTGATGGCTAGGAACAACTGGGTAAGCAGGCCTCGAACAAACCTCTTCACCCTCATCTCCTCAGTCGCTACCAGGTACGGAGCATACACCGACAGCTCAGTAAACAAAACATCATACTCCGACACCGTCATCCCCGGCGTTTGACGTAACGACTCAAATCTGCGCGCTCGCGCATCCCTGACGCTCGGTGGAAGAAAACGGGCAAGAAACGACATCACAAACTCAGCCCAGGTCATAGGAGCAAGACCAGCGGCTCTACCCCTCTCCAACGACTCACACCACTTCTGGGCCATACCCTCCAGCCGGAAACTCGCAAACTCTACCCATCTCTCGTCGGAGCATCGGAGTGAGCGACAAATCCTGGCCATCCGGTCGATGAATGACTGCGGATCCTCAGTAACATCTGTGCCAGTAAACACCGTAGGCCTCAGTCTCATGAACTCCGTCAGTGATACGGTAATAACCTCTGGAGCTGCAACTACGATTGCCGGATCAGTAGGTACCATCGTGGTCCCTGCAACGGGTGGAACAACAGCCTGCCCCTGTACTCGAATGGCCTCTACTAAAGTCCCCACAATCTGGCGCAGATCCTGCATACCAGCCCCAATCATAGCAATGTGCTCCGGTACCACAGGTGTATCGCCCTGGTCAACCCTCGTCTCAGACGAGTCGACTCTGGCCTCGGCCCTCGTGGATGCTCTCTGTGCCCTCGTAGCCTTCGGCGGCATATAGGCTGGAAATTGAAACAAGATTCGATAAGGAAATGGAAATCGAATCACAAAGATGTATATCAATCACGGAAGGAATTTCAATCAATAAGTCCTAAGGTCACTTAGGCGGAGTACCGTGTCGTAAGTATGCCGTGGAACATACACACGCTACGTCACTCTGCTTAAGCTACCTACTCCATCATACCAAGGTCATCCTACACTCCGAAAGGTAAAAACCTAGCGCTCTGATACCAACTTTGTCACGACCCAAATTTGGCCCGTAACCGGCACTTAAACTACGTAACGTCTAAAGGCGTACGCAACTTAAGTAAGCCGAAACCCAGAAATCTAAACCACCCAAAACTGGATCAACGGAGAAAACATTGTTTTAAACATTCGGAATTTTTTTTTCAAGTAAAAATCTTTAAGTTTAGTTTTCGTTCTTAAAAATTTCGGCAGCACCTCCTTTGTAAAAACTAACCCCGAAAACCGGTACAACATAGATAATAATAAAAGCATCCCAAACGGGAGCAAATCACGCCCAACAGCGGAAACAACCACCACAACATATATACGATGCGGAAGCGAAGAAATATAAAAGAAAACTACATAATGAAGTAAAACTTTTCAACAAAACCGGCTCCCACGAGCATGGCACCCAAAGTCACCACAAAAAAGAACACTGAATCCTCACAAGTCGTCTCTAAGTCATATACAACATAGTGATAGATGGAGAATACTAGATCCAATAAAAAATATACAAAGTACAAACAGATAACCGCAACCCACCTAAAAGCAAGGCTTCACAGCCAACTGTAGCGGTATCTGCAAAAGTAGAGATGAAAAGATGCTCTGCCGCGACTACTCATAGGGTAAGTCCTGCACAGCACTGTAGCAAAATGGGGGTGAGTTGCCAACTCGTGAATAGTAAATAACATCATACAGTGATCGTAAGTATGAACGAACAGCGATCTATCTATCACAAGTAATCCGATAGCATAAGTATGATAGGTGAATATGCAACAATCATGTAAAGGTACATCATCAGGGTGCTACAACTACATGAAACAATGCATATCAACATAATCCTGAGTGTGGGATGATATAATATAAAATCTCATGCCAAAATCATCAGCATGGAAAATCACCAGTGTCCCTCACTGACACATCAAATCCCAAATCCTCAGGCACCGCATCCTCGGATCGGCCCTCACATCCTGTATGTCTCACAAAAATCTGAGTGTCAAACACCGACACTCGAAACATCATGAAACCCGTGTCTAGCATCGACACGTAAATCCTCATAACTCAGGCGCTGTCACCATGACTAGCCCGGACGATATGTCATACCTCACTCCGGTCGGTATCTCCATGATAACCGCCAAGTCCAAATACAATCACCGTTAGGTAGTGGTCCCACCGTCAGGCTTATCGTCTACACCACGAAATCACCACTCACCCTGGGGTACCATACCGGGTCCACCATGTACCCGCAGACGGTGCGTCCCGCTCCTCAAATCGGGTATCACAAGCCAAATCTCAGAACCGAGAAATCACATGGTGGACGCATCAAATATCATATCAAGAGAAACCGGGTTTTCAAACAATACATAGTTTTCTTGAAAATATCCCCCACGGTTCTCAAATCCATAAATCATATGAAATCCATAAATCATATGAAATCCATATCTCAATGCGTAAAATCCATATAAAGCTGATATATGCAACATAAAACATCAATATGAGCATATAAAGGGGAAACCGCTCTTTAAATTGAATCCAGCTTTAAAACACATCATGTGGTTCCCAATTCCTTCGAAAATAAATGCAGTATCATATGAAGTGTACATGTAAGTGTAGTAAGGTTTAAGTATCTACATGTAATCAAGTACGAGGGTGTACATGTCAATATGTATGCATGATGTATAAGTAATTATAGCAAGATATAAGTGAAGTGGAATAAGGTTCACTACCTTAACTATTCCTGCCCAATGCAATATCACGTATGTATGTGCCCACAGTATTTCATATACACAATAGAATAAGTGTTACTACTCCAATCATTCCTATCCACTATCATATCATATAGGTAGGTGTTTGTGCGTGTCATGGCAATTACAGACGGTGTGGGTGTAGCATACAATTTAGTGCTCGTGCAACATGAACCGTCAGTAATGTGTTATATCTAAAGGTACGAGTCAAGTACAACAGATAATGCTATGCAATGACAGTCATATGAAAGTAACTAATATGCAAATACATGCAGCTATCATATCATATTCGCCCCGACGCATAACGCCATACGGGCGATTTCCCCGTAGATGTTAAATCTACTCACCGATGGTCTCGAGCTATGAAAATAGGACCACCTGCTTCCCCTTGTCCGCAGCACCTGAAGTCCCTGCTTGCGCACCAAAAATTTCATAAATACAACACGTAAGCTAAATATCCTATAATGACGAAAAGACAACGAAACACGACGAAAATGCCCGGAAAATTACACTGCGCTTAGCGCATCTATCGCGCACGATACCGGCCAAAACTCTAATTAGGGTCGCTAAACTACAAAACACCAAAACTGAACCCCGATCGTCCCGATCGCGCAACACAACACAAAAATTACGAGGAATACACTAGATATAACCATGCAACTACCAAACGAACCATACGTCGGAAAAACCCCGAAATCTAGTAAGCAACCTATCGCAATATATCGCACTAGATTCAAGATAACGCAAATCTAACAATTACAAATACCTTAAAATAGCTTAACTAAGCTATCTAAACCAATCCTATATTTTTAACACTCGCTAATTATGTTTTAGCAAAAATCTAGTAAGCAACTTTGCTTAATTAAACAAAATGCTTATTAGCAAATTTTAACACTTTCTCCTAGATTAATCTTTTCCAAAACACAATTTAACACTTCAATTAAACACTAATCACTTAATCAAAATTTAACCCTAACATGAATTTCTTAAACCAAATATAATGAATTTATCATGAATTAAAAGCTAAACTAAGAACATAAATAGCTAACTAAATTAGCTAGTTTAAGATTAAAGCAATTAATTATGGATTAAGATAAGAAATTATACCTCCCCAAGAACACCAAAATGAAAATAGATCCATCATTTTAGCCTCCAAAAATCAAGCTTTGAAGAAGATCCATGAAGGATTAGTGAAGGAAAAAAGGTTTAATATTTATATAGGAATTTTTGGATTTATTTTTGGAATTCTTTTTGTGTTTTTGTTTGAAAAAGAGTGAGAAATGAGTTTGGAACTTTTGAGGACAGAAATGGGGGGGATGAGGCTCGGCCAAGGGGGTGAGAGGGGGGTTTTGTGAATATTTTGTGAAGAAAAAGCAAGGAAAAAGAGTAATAAGTGCTAATTAAAGCAATTTGCCACCTTTACAACCTTTTCGTTTCTTTTAAAAAAGAAACCATTAGTCACCAAAAAAAATCTAGATATTTAAAAAGAACCTTCTAAAATAATTCTAGTGACAAAATTAATTTATTCACAAAAGAAAAATTTTCCCGATTTACGTGCACGAAATACCGCTTAAAATAATATTTTATTTGGGAAAAAATCTATCTGAACCAAAACCTCCCAAATACTCCCAAAGTTCGTACACAAGCTTTATTTTGGCCAAATTAGGTGTCGGTAAGCTTATACGGTCGTTTGATCGAAATCGGGTTAAAACGGGAAAAACCGATAATTTTGCCCTAAAACGGGAAAATTCGCAAAACGATTTCTAAAACGTTACAAGGTCACTCCCGGTGAAGAGATCTCGGCTCTTTCCTTATCGAATAAGGTGATGGATATTCTACAACGAATACCGCTATGCAAAGCAAAAACTAGAGCCACCCTTTTTGAAAATTTTATTCTACAATATCTTTTAGGTTTCTTTTTCTTTCATTAATCTCATTAATGAAGTCCCATCATTTATGCTTCCTAAGCACCACAGAAGAAATGAAAATACAACATACGCTTATGCCATCCGTGTTGGGGTCAAAATTTGCACCCCGGTTGACCGAGTCAAAGTCACGGTCAACCCCCAAGCTAGGTGGGCCCAAGCCCAGGTCAAGCGGGCCATGCCCAAGTCAAGCCCGCGCCCAGCCTCCCCATGCCAACAACAAAATCATGTACTAAATAATTTTTATGTAATTTTTTATACATGAATGTATGCAAAATGGGCATAAAGCCAATATTTTGTAAGCCCGTGGCTTATGTGCAAAAATGAAATGGCACATGAGCCATGGGATGGGCAAAATGCCATTTTGCAAAGCCCAAGGGGCTATATGTAAATATGTAAGCCTATATAAGGCAACATGATGAATAAAAAAAGAGACAACTTTTCATTCTCTCCACAAAAATTTTAGATCTGAGATCTTTTGTGCCTCCTGCTCCTTCTCCAAGGTTCTAAACCTTCTCATTTCATTTGAATTAAATCAAGAGTTTTACTCTTTCTTTTAAAAAACTAAGAAGTCTTCCACCACAAAACCCACAAAGGGGACTTGGATCTACCATTAGATCTCAGAAAGGAGAGATTTTTAGGTCTCACATCTCTTGATCATCAAGATCCAGCCAACAGAGGAGGAAGAGAAAGAATCCCTTTTATCAACCAAAACATTTTAGGAGTTTAACTCCATATATTTACATATATATATATATAATAAATATTTCTTTTCTGAAGCATAGCTTCTGTTTCTTAGGCTAAAAGCCTCTTTGTCTCGCCGGCGCTCAAGCGCAGAGCGCCTGGGTGTCGACACGTGGCGCACTTGCGCTCAAGCGCAAGCGCCCGAGCGCAAGTCGCCCACGTGCCGACACGTGGCGCGCTTGCGCTCAAGCGCAAGCGCCCGAGCGCAAGTCGCCCCGGTGCCGACACGTGGCGTGCTTGCGTTCAAGCGCAAGCGCTCGGGCGCAAGTCGCCCCGGTGCCGACACGTGGCGTGCTTGCGCTCGAGCGCAAGTCTCCCCCGTACCGACACGTGGCGCGCTTGCGCTCGAGCGCAAGTCTCCCTCGTACCGACACGTGGCGCGCTTGCGCTCGAGCGCAGGCGCTCGATCGTAAGTCGCCCCCGTGCCGACACGTGGCGCGCTTGCGCTCCAGCGCAGGCGCTCAAGCGCAAGTCGCCCTCGTGCCGACACGTGGCGCACTTGCGCTCAAGCGCCCAGCGCTTAAGCGCAGAGCGCCCACGTGCCGCCATGTGGCACTCTAGCGCCTGAGCGCACAGCACCTAGGTGCACAGCGCCTAAGATGCTGCCCCCACGCATCCTTTGGATGCTTCTCCCCCCTCTTTTTTTATATGTATATACATACATATATATATATACATATGCATACATACGTGCACACACAGATACACCACGACACTGTCCCTGTTGGAAAAAAATTTCTAACGGGGCGCTGCCCCGCACCCCGCAAGGGGGCTGCTAGCCCCCTTGACCCCCAGCCGGCTATCCGGGTAGCGGGACCCCCGTAGAAACTCTGCGTGGCTCCCGATATATCCAAACCTCCCCTTTCAAAACACAAAACACGTACACTGCACGTTGAGTTTGCATGACCAGTTTAACCCGTTAATCGGAGGTTCTCTCGCCCCAAAGGTGAGGGGTAATTAACGGCAGCTTAGTCCGCGGCTGCCGGAAATTCGGATCCCCACAATCAATAAACCCCGGCCTACCCTAGGAAGGGGGAATCTGTAGTACGCCTGACAAGCATGCGCGTATTCTCATCTCAATGGGGTGACGAAAAACACCGTACAATCCGCATTCGCCACAGTGTCCAGTTATGCACCGTTAGGTTACTTAACTAACGGCATAGCGGGGCGAGACTAGCGTGGGTGCAAAACATAAGCAACGTTTATTATATATCATATATATAATAATAAAGCATTCGTCTCAGCATATCAAGTGATCTCATCATAAAATATCAGCAGCAGAAGATAACATATGAAATATTGGATATACTAGGAGGTCCGTATTTTGTATTTAACCAACAATAGAAAATACGGATTCCACGGTCACGATGAATAGCCAAACCCACATCCCTAGACCCCAACGAGAGTGGTAAGTAACCCTACCAATTCTAGAGTTAGGAGACCCGGACTCGACTCCTCGAGATGGTCTCCCACTGGAATCTAGAACCCGGTTACTTGTGCTCCCCGCCTTGGGTCTATCCTAATGCGGAAAAGTATATAATATACAACAATGGTGACATCATCCTCAACCCAGAAGTTCCCTAATAAAAGAATATTACATACAATGAATTTTACATGAATGAAAATAAAAACTCTCATCTCACATAAAACCCCCGGCTATTCAAATCACGACGATCCAATATAACATATCACAGTAACACATAACATCACATGTCATCAACGTAAGTAAATATGCGTATCCCAATTGTCGTTAACATATAGCAACGAAACCGGCGATACACCACATATTACACTTACGGATGCAGAAAAGAAAATGTCAAACTACAACATTTGGAATCCACAATCACCTTAGACATCATAAACTCGAAATATCACATACTTCGCATTTCATGCCTAACAATATGAATACCAAATATTGTATCACATTTCACAAATAGTTAGACGATGTTAAACATTCCGATCGAATCAACAAACACCCAAAATATCCCAAAAAGCTCAACACTTGAGCGTAGTTTAAAAGTATCCATCACATGCCACAGTACCTATGGACCAAGCGTAGAATGGTCAACCCTTGCCTTACCTAAGGCGCCGTGGAACAACCGCAAACCCTAGTGTTTAGCGACAGTTCTTACGGTCACAGAATCGAGTTAGGGTTTTGCTTTTCTAGAGGGTCCATAGAATCACTTGCACGATATTTGAATGTTTCTAACTTGGAAAAAATCAAACTCTTGAATAAATTTCCAGCGAGGGTTAAAGTGGCTATCTGATATCTGTTCAAACTTTTTAACACCGTCTTAATAACCCAAAATACTGTTAGATTTACGATTACGAATACCTCCGAGTTTCCTTTGCAGAAAGTTAACATCACATGAAAATTTAGCAAAAACTAGCAACACCTGAAACACCAAAACCCAGAAACTGGAACACACTACAAAACTCAACCCCAGACTCCACCCAAAAACCGAGCAGGCCGGTTTTTCTTTCTCTGTGGCCGGCCAAAATCCGGTGGGGGGTTGAATTTTGTACTGTGTTCATGTTATATCACATACAACATTCTGCAGTTGGTAAAAAAAATTTTAAATACCAAATAAAATTCGACAGAAACTAGGTCAAGGCGTATTAAGTTTCGGAGTTGTTTCGGTTTCGTAATCCTACACAATCCATCTAAATCTCTAGCTTGGCTCTGATACCACTATAGGGTTACTTAGCACAAAAGCAAGGTTTCGAGGGGCATCGTCCATGCCATTTTTAAATTTTTGCTATGCTAGTTAACCCTAACCATAGAATCTTAACAAAAGATTTAGACAAAACAATATGTAAACAAGTTTACAATTAAGTGAATGCCGAATACAACCTTTGTAGACCGGTCCTTCACTTTATATGCTCCAAGTAGTGGTCTCTTCGCTGCGATCAATGAACTACGGACTCTTGAGAGGCTCCACAAGGTGATTGATGCATGCTTGCTAGAAGTCTTCAAAATCCAAGATGATCTACTTTTAGGAGACACAAAACCCAAGCTACCTCTTCACTAATTAGGGATTAGTGAATCTAACACCCTAAACTATATGGCTAGTATAGACGAGGATGATGAAGTAGGAATTTTGCTCCCTTTAGAATTCTTTTTCTCACTATTTTCCCTCACTTTATCAAAAGCTAGAGAGCTCTCATTTGAGCTTGAGGAAGAAGATGAAGTGATGAAAATGAATGAGGGAGTGAGGTTAGAAATGCAACCATGGTGAGTATATGTCATGGATAACCCTTGTAGAGAATAAACCATGGTAAGGGATAATAGCTAGGTTAATAAATATCTAAAGAAAAACACAAATGGTGGACTAAGTCAATGGTTATCCAAAGCTAGCAACCATGACAAATTCCATTCATTTTTTATTTTCTTAAATAAATAAAAACCTTATTATTATCTTTTATATGGTGTAAGTCTCATACACCCATGTTTCATATATAACCTAGCGTGTCACAATAATATATATCACATATATATTATTTATGTAACAAAAGAAAACAATACAATAAACATATATCATATATATGTTAAATGTATCAAAAGTGAGAAATAGAAATACTTTAGTGAGCATATATTAGTTAACGTAATTTAATATATCAAATATATAATTATACATTAAATCATTAAATCAATACTTGATTTAATAATCCGGCTATATCACATATAACCGGCTAATATAAAATGTATCATTTCATCGAATCAACACTTGATCCGATGATCCAGCTATATCACATATAACCGGCCGATATCATATATCCCGAGAATAGAATACAGTATCACATACACGTATTAATCTCGGTCCCGCACATATAACATATGTGCTCCTACTCCATTTCGCCTGAGCCAGGAAACCTCTGTGTAGGACTCTAAAGACTCGTCAATACGGCGACAGTGGGTGGTGATTATAACAGTCACCCACAAGCCGTCAGCGGTCAGCTAAACTTAACGGTCACCCGGGTATTGAGGGATCAGAAGATCAACATGCAAGCCTGCCTATACTCCAGTAAAGCCTGTCAGTAACACGACTGTATTGTCCGGTCTCTTCGTCTGATATGTCGCATATCCAGTCTAGGGGTGGTAAACGTCCGACCCCAGTAACTGATAAGTCGTGCCGATGTAAGGCTCATAACGGGTCGAGAAACTACTGATAACACTTACCAGTAGATCTCTATATCAGCCCTAGCCAGGGACTTCCAGTTATAGCCAATCGAGCACAGCGCAACATCAACCCCCAATACCGGGAGAGAAGAAACCCCTCCTATCTCTCATTGCCTCCATGTGATTCGGGACTGTACCCAAAAGCCACCGTTTTGCACGTTCTCTAGAACATGGTATGGTGGAAATCAAAGAACAGTAGGAATCACACAAGACTCTATGACGATCTCGGGTCTACAGACTACCATGTACCAGTTTCACAAGAGAACTGCTATCTGATGATAGGTATAATACCAACTAGGAGTTCTCGGCGAGTCCGTTCAGTGTACTCAGTCTCCACTGAGCACCCGTAAACCATCTTTTATGTCAAACACCAATGGATGTGGGATCATCCATCACCCATCATATGAGTCAAGAAGCGTATACGCTAGTCTACTCTGGAATATCGATGCCCTGTCTCGATACACCCTCGACTAGGAACAATTATAGGATGTACTTATGGACTACCCTGGCCCTACTTGTATGATCTCCATCATAGTCCTGGTAATCATGTAAGTATCCTAAGGGCTTCATCAACATGTGAGAGCAAGACAGTATCACAAGGCAAGTCAACATGTTAAGACAAAGAGCAACCAGATAGCATACTATCATGTCGAGCAAGAAAGTCCTCTCTATATATGTCCAAGCATCCACTATAATATACATCATATGTACAATAATGGCCTCTAGGGCATACACATAACTAACACTTTGGGTATCCCACAAACCTATACAGTACTCAGCGTGCCTCGAGCTTGTCCGCATACTGCTTTTCAACAAAAGCTGGACATCCCTATATCTTCAGATACTGAAGATAGGGTTTCTTCCCACTCCACATCTGATATGGTGTGGTAGGCACAGTCTTAGTAGGAACCGTATTCAAAATATATGCAGCTTATTCTTGTGCATACCTTCAGAATGATCGCGACAACTCAGCGTTACTCATCATGGAATGAACAATATCCAATAGGGTTCTGTTCCGCCTTTCCTATACACCGTTGTGTTGTGCTGTGTATGGAGAAGTAAGCTGAGAGAGAATTTCATTCTCTTTTAAGTAATCCAGGAACTCGGCAACTTAAGTATTCACCACGTCGATCAGATCTCAGTGTCTTGATACTTTTCCCTGTTTGTTTTTCCATATCATTCTTATATTCTCAGAATTTTTCAAAGGGTCTCGGATTTATGCTTCATCAAGAAGACATGTCCTAACCTAGAGAAATTATCCGTAAAAGTAATGAGATAGGAATAACCACTTCGTGCATCTGTAGCAACTGGACTACACGCGTCGCTGTGTATGAGTCCCAAGAGCTCGCTTGCTCTTACTCCGTGTCCAGTGAACGGAGTCTTAGTCACCTAAAAATGACAAGTTGCATAAGATTGATATTCGAACAGATCTAAATATCCCTCTCTATGTAACTTCGACAACCATGTTTCATTGATATGACCCTGTCTACAATGCCATAAGAAAGTTTTATTTACTTATGGAGACTTTCTTTTAAGTGTGTTCTGGACGTTGAAAATATGAGCTTGATTCAATATATATTGTCCTCTAGTTTACCTGACCGAATCAAACTTTGATTTAGGTGGATGTAAACCACATCGCTTACAAACTACACTTGGTACACACAAACAGTTACGTAGAATCAATATCTGCCCACTTGTCAATTCTAGGTGATATAGCCTACGGATACGGCGTCCACGCTCATTCCATTAGCATCCTTGAGAGTCATATTACCTGCCCTGATAACTCTACGGTTTCTTAAAGCCTGTAATGAATTACAGATATGAGATCCTGATCCGTTAACTTGTACCCAGGAAGTAGAGTTAGTTGACAGACTGTTTCCAATCATTAACACACCCGAAGCCGAAGCCATAACATGCTTCGGATCCTGGATTCTGGCTTTCCAAGCCCTGCATCCCTTCTGCCAATGCCCTTTCCCATAACAATAGGAACATCCCTCCCTCCCTACAGTTAACCCCAAAACTTTTGCCCTTCCCTGTCCATCTACCTTATCGACACCGCCTATCGGCTTTATGGTAGTCTTCTTCTTCTCACCCTTGGCATCCGCCTTATATCCAGAAGTGGAAGATTCCCCAATAAGAAGAGCGGGTTTCTCCCTGGATTCCTTCAGGGTGCCCTCAACTGGAAGTATAACTTTCTTCCCATGGGCATAAGTAGGAGGTAGGGACTATAGAATCAAGTTAGTACATGAATCGTTTCTCCAACGTGGTCTCCAGGTCCGTGAGCTATTTGATATAGCTAATCATTTATAGGGACGTGGTCCCCTACAGATGACCCGACAGCCAACCTCGCTTGAAGCAATTCCTTCTAGGTCTCACATCTTGCGATATAAGATTGCTCTCCTTATAAAACTTTGTTATGGAGGAAGATAGAAACTAAGTCCATCTTCTCGTGCTGCCTCTGGTATATACCATCAACTGAGGTCAACACGAGGCACTTGGCATTCACACAGTCTTTTTCCCTTGTCTTACAGATATCCACATCTGTGACGGTGGAAACTGTACCTGGGATGGCGGGGGCTTGTGTAGTAATGATGTGGTCCAGCTTGTCATAGGTAATGGACATCTGGACAAACCTTTGCCAGTCAATATATTATAATTCAGTCATTTTATTATCTATCTATACTTAATATGGTCACTTGGTCGCTGCAATTAGGAGAGAGAAAAGAATACACTCAGCATGATGCTCTTGCAAGTTTAGATTGGTTTTTAATTTATCTAAACAGGATAGCTCACACTATTTCACAAACCCTTCCTCAAACCATAAAAGAAGAATTAGTCAGGATTGATCTCGCCGTACAATACTTGTTTAACCGTTCGGCCAAGCTAGTGTTGGTACTTCGAGGGAGGTTTTCCAATGCTTTCGCGAAGTTCCTTAATTACAAAACCTCTTTTCACTGGAGGCGTAGCCCCGCTAACACTGTTCTAGACACCTACTTGGTTTATAACATTGATAGTTGAGTGAAGAATCTCCCGAGGAGTAGCGGATACTCACAGCAGGATCGGGATCCAAATATCATTTTATGATAATCCTGAAGGAATTCTACCAACATTATCACACTCCAAATGGTATGCAGCACTAGCAAGTTTTAGTTTCTTTAGAAACTCCCGATGTGGATTTTTGCCCCAGGCTCTTATGACCTTGACGAAGGCCAACATACCATAATTCACATGTCAAGTTCTACTCGTCATTGTCCAGGTTAATTTGAACCCACCGGCACATACCCTTGACGAAGGACAAATTAGTAGTACGACTGTCCCAAACCAACGCATCTATCTATGCTACAGATGAATATCCAGCAGCTACCAAATACTATGCCTTGGCGAAGGTCAAAATACATAGCTTGAATACTACTGACTTTTCATATGAAATGACGGAGGGCTATGGATGGTTTTGGCGAAACCATGAACGTAGTGAACTTGATATAATCGAAGAAACCTGATAGCTTTTAAAAGGAGTTGTTTATGCTCCGTATTTAAAAGTCTCCTATTTTCAAATAACTGAGTGGATTTTAAAATTTGTTCTAACGATTCAGCTTTGGTTTGTTTGCTTTGCATTAATGTAATGCAGTCCCATCAATTAACCTACCATTGCAGAAAAAACGAAAATACAACATACGCTTATGCTATCCGCACTCGCCACGGGGCCCCGTCATCACCCGTTAGGTTACTTAACTAACGACATAGCGGGGGCTAGACTAGCACGGATGCAAAATATAAGCAATGTCTATTATATAATACATATATAATAATATCCATTCGTCAGACGTAATAATAGACATTCCAGATCACAGATGAACACATTGGATATACTAGGAATTCCGCGTTTCGTTTGAGCCTGTAACGAAAGACGGATTCCACGGTCGTGATGAATAGCCAAACCCCACCCCAGACCCAACGGGTGAGGCAAACTACCCGCTAAATACACGAAGTGATGCAACCTCCGTCAAAAAAATGAGTAGGCCACTCGGAACTTCAAAGCACCCGGTAGTTTGTGCACCCCACCTTGGGTCTATCCTAGGAGAAAAAACAGTAAAAGAAATAATAAAATGGTGGCTACAATCTCAACTCGGATGTGCCCCGCAAAAATAATATTACATCACTTTACAAATTTATACATCGAATGAAAGAATGAAAACTCTCATCTCACATCCCCGGCTATTCATCCACGACGATCCAACAAGTTCATATACACAAACCATTACAACAACATTACAGATATGTGCAACCCCGACTAATCGACGTATAGCAATTAGTCGACGTTTCCAAACACATATATTCATCCCAAAGCTTGTAAAGTAACTACGACATTAGAATTCCGCACGCAATTAGCAAACTTAAACAATATTCCAAGACTCGAAAATCCAGTATGCTAAAGTTCCAAATCTGAAAGTTTTGAGCCAATCTGGGAGTCTAAACGAATTCGAAACCGGTCTGAATCTTGCAGAGGCGAAGACACATGATGATACGTCGAATGGGAGGACTCGGGGGGTTACCCACCCCTGGAGGCCACCATGAGGTGGCCCCCAAAGGAGGGCAGACCCAAGAGCACCTGTTTTTGGTACTCTCGGGTCACCAGCCCCCAAGGCCCTAAGTGGTGGTCTTTGGGGGTGGTCCCGGCCGTTGGTCCCCCCCACTGTATCCCTGGGGTGCACACGCTTCACCCCGCGGCTTCTCAGTTCAAACTATGAGCCCGTGGGGTATGCAAACAACTCAAAACCTCACTTTTGAAAACTGTTTTTGTCGACAGTTTTTGCGTGACAAAAACGGCGGAATTGTAACATCGCTACAAGCTATCTAAGGTTTATGAGAGGCTCTGATACCACTGTAAGTCGATTTCGCGCACCCCACGTGTTTGCGGTGAGGCAGAATTTGCCAAAAAAAAATTTTACTAGCTTCGCAACACCGACTAGAACAAGGGGTCGTTCATAAACTTAAGCTAGCAAACTACTAGAGGTTTAACTACACAGATACGAAGTTTACCTCATGATACATGTCCTTCGGGTCTTCATCGTTGTCCTCCTCGTCTACGTAGGCCGATTCGGATCGTAGCAACCTCCACAGCCACCCCAAGTCAAAGACGATCCACCCGAGAGTCTATAGTCCGAGCTCCGCCTCAAAACCGAGGTAACTAGGGCAACAAGCTTGCGAGACTTGATGTCCTAGGTGATGTAGAGTATGAAGATGGGTTTATTTGTCTCTTGAAACCCTAATTTACTCAACTCATGAGACCTTAAGGGTTTGTAGTGAGGAAGAAGAAGAGAGCTAGCATGAGAGCTCACTTGAGAAAAGAGAAAGTATTTTCACAAATGATAATTATCAATGAAAATTGAGATGGCTACCTTGACATGACCATTATTATGGCATCAAAATATCTGACAAAAATATCTATGTCAAATATTCAACCCAAGTCAAGTGGTCAAGCCAAGTCAAATGTGTAGGGTTGCTAGGCACGCTCACAAGGTTCTACGAGGCATCAACCATGCCCGATTAAAATTTTAACCGTGCCGAACAACCCAAAGCCGGATCTTTAAACTAGGGTTTAAGCGAAAACCAGCATGTTAAACTCTTTAACACTAAGTGAGAGGGATTACAACCTTTGTAGATCCGGTCCTTCACTTTTTAAGCTCCGTATGGAGGTCCCTTCGCTGCGATCATCGTGTTCCGGACTCTCGAGAGGCTTCACGAAGAGAAAGATGTAGTCTTGCTTCCGATCTTTGATAACATAGATGATCTACCTTGATGTTTCGTTAACACAAGCTATCACTCATGAAATGATGTGAACACCCTCATCTAAATGGCAAGGATAGATGAGGATGATGAAGAAGGATTTTTCTCTCATCTATAATCTTTTTCTCACTCACTTTCATCACAAAAGCAAAACTAGAAAGCTTTTTCAAGAAGGAACTCAAGGAAGAAGAAGAATGAATTCTTTTGTGATGAATAATGAATTATTGTTGTGGTTACAAATCTAACCAAGGGTTAAGCATGAAGGAGTTAACCCATGTAGAGAATTGACTAGAGTTAATGGTTTGGATTGGGTTAACAAAATATCTAGCTAAAAACAAAGTCAAAGCTTCATGAAGCTTCATGGAAGCTTCATGCAAAAGCAAACCCTAATCCAAACCCTAACAAAGTTTAAACCCTAAACCATTGTTAAATTTGTAAACCTAACATGTTACAATATTATATATCACATATACAATATATTTTGTAACAATAGAAAATAATACAATTAACATCTATCGCATATATATCAATGTATTATCCCGTGAGAAAATGAATCTTTTAATGAGCTAATATTAGTTAATGTAATTTAATATATCATATATATTATTATACATTAAATTATCGAATCAACATTTGATCCGACAATCCGGCTATATCGCATATAACCGACTAATACTATGACCCGGCTATATAACATATACCCGGCCGATATCTCATATCGCGAGAATCCAATACGGTATCACATACTGCATTATCCTCGGTCCCACACATATCACATATGTGCTCCTACTCCGTTTCCTGAGCCAAGAAACCTCTGTGTAGGACTCTAAAAAATCTTCAATACGCCGGCAGTAGGTGATGATCATATCAAACACCCACAAGCTGCAAGCGATCAGCTAAACGTAACAGCCACCCAGGTATTGAGTGCTCAGAAGATCAACAAGCAAGCCTGTACATTCTCCTGTGAATCCAATACGTAACACTCCCTTACAGTCCGGTCTTGTTGTCTGATATGTCGCATATCTCGCCTAGGGGTGGTTAATGTCAGACCCAGTAGCTCGATAAGTCGTGTCGATATGAGTTCTATAACAGTTCGAGAAACTACTGATAACACTTACCAGTAAATCTTAGGAACCCTGGACAGGGATTTCCGGTTATTGCCAATCGAACACAGCACAACATCAACTCCCTATACCGGGAGAGACGAATCCCCTCCTATCACTCATTGCCTCCATGTGATTTGGGACTGTACCCAAAAGCCACCTTTTTGCACGCCCTCTTGGAAGAGGTATGATGGAAATCAAAGCATAGTAGGAATCACAAAAGACTCTATGACGATCTCGGGTCAACAGACTACTCTGTACCAGTGTCACCGGAGAACTGCCATCTGACGTGAGGTATAATACCATCTGGGAGTTCTCGGCGAGTCCGTCCAGTGTACCCAGTCTCCACTGAGCACCCGTACCCCATACTTGATGTCAAACACCGATGGATATGGGATCATCCATCGCCTATCATACGGGTCAAGATGCGTATACGCTAGTCTACTCCGGTGTATCGATGCCCTGTCTCGATACACCCTCGACTAGGAACAATTATAGGATGTACTCGTCGACTACCGTTGCCCCACTAGTATGATCTCATCATAGTCCCAGTTTTCGAGTACATATCCTAAGGGCTTTATCAACATGTAACATAGAGACAATCAGAGTACATGTTAAGATAAAGTACAACCAGATTGCATACTATCATGTCGAGCAAGAAAGTCCTCCCTATATATGTCCTAGCATCCACTACAATATACATCGTATGTATAGTAATGGCCTCTAGGGCATACATATAACTAACAATCTCCAACTTGCACTAGCGCCATCTGTTGTGGTATCACATACCCAACAATTAGCTGTGGTTGAAGTATCTCATACTCAACCATCCCATAAAAGTCTCTACGGGGAAAAAGGCCTTTGTGAGTGGATCCGCGCTGTTGTCCTCTGTATCTACTCTCCTAACCTCAACCATCTCCATGGAGATCAACCATCTCCATGATCAGGTGATACTGCCTAAGTATTATATCTGGATTTCTGATGGGACGGGGGTTCCTTGGCTAAAGCCACAATTCCATTGTCACACAATGGTAGGAACGAAGTTCATCTCATGAACATATATATATCCAGACTGCCTCTTTTGTAGCATCTTTGGTAGCGATGTATCTTGCCTTTAATCGTCTAGTAAGTCACGGTATCTAGCTTGGAACTCTTTCAACATACCGTCCCTCCACTGAGGGTAAAGACAATGCCTGCGACTGACATTCAGTCGTCGTTATCACCCTGGAACCTTTCCAGTGATTCTCCCCAGGATCGATTGATATCATCTCACTACAACCAGTGAGCATTCTAACATCCAATTAGATCTATCTCATAGATTAAAAATCCAGGATTCAGGAGGTATCACTATGATCCTATATGGAGAATCCTTGTGATAAGAGGATTTTGACCGAGCATAGCATAGGAAACACCTTCCCTATCAAGAGTATGTCATCCACGTACTCTACGAGGATCACCACCATACTCCCTACTACCTTTTTGTATATACAAGGTTCATCTACCATTTTGATGAAGTCAAACTCTTTAACTACCATATCAAAACAGATGTTCCAACTCCGCGATGCCTGTTTTATCACATAAAACATCTTGCACACATTTCCACTGCTCCCACTGTCTATGAAGCCCTCTAGCTGTGTACTTATAGACGCTCTTTTCTAAAACATCATTTAGAAAAGCAGTCATGACACCCAACCTCCAGATATTGTAGTCATGGTATGTTGCCGTGGCAAATAGGATCTGGATGGACTTAAGCATAGCTTTGAAAGTCTCAACTTTTCCATGTACACCAAGTAATCTTCTCAATATATACTTGCTCCAGATGGGGATTTAACCTTTCAGATAAAGCAACCAAAGTCCATACTTTGTTGGTGTTTAAGGATTCCATCTCAGATCGATAAGCATCCAGCGATTCTTACAGAGTCCCACTCCTGATAGCCTGCTCGAAACTAGTTGGGTCATCATCTCATGATGCAATCCTCACTCCCACTGTCATAGAGAAACCGAAGTATCTCTCAGGTGGGTGAGGAACCCTACTAGATCGGGGGAGAGGCTGAGGTTCGTTGGAAACTATTGAATCCTTTGGTTCTACCAAATCATCAGCTGCAGTTTGTATAGCGGGAACCTTTCCAGTTCTATATAACAGACATTGCCTTGAGATTGTCCGGATTTTGCTTTTAGACATAGTCCGGACAACCCCAAATCTTAACAAACTTAAGATATGGGCTCTTCCCTTTCCATATCACATAGGAAGTGGTAGGCAACTGATTTGATTTGAACCCTATTCAATAGGTATGCAACTTCTTAAGTGCATAACTCCTAAAAGGAAATAGGAAACTCGGTAGTACTCATCATAGAGCACACCATATCACATAGGGTGCAATTGCTCCGCCCCGATATACCATCATGCTATGGTGTATACGAAGGAGTAATGCTGAGAGAGAATCTCATTCTCCTTTAGAATAGTCCAGGAATTCCGTGCTCAAGTATTCTCCTCCTTGATCTCATCAAAGGACATAATACTTATACCCGTTTTTGGTTCTCTACTTCTAACTTATATTCCGTGAATATCTCAAAAGTTTTGGACTTGTGTTTCAACAGGAACATATGTCTGAATCTTGAGAGATCATCAGAGAATGTAATGAAGTACAAAGAACCGGTCTTGGCATGTGTAGACAGAGGACTTTCATACATCAGCATGTATTATCCCAAGAGTTCACTAACTTTTTCTCTGTTTTCAATAAACAGAGCTGTGGTCAACTTATCTTTGTGACATGACCGGCAAGTTTCACAAGATGTAAATTCAAACAAATTTAAATATGCATCTAAATGTAACTTTGCTACTCGGGTCGCATTGATATGACCTAGTCTACAATGCCTCAAGAAGGATCCGTTCATTTCTGAACTCTTCCTCTCGTGTGTATTCTGTATACTAAGAACTGTAGTTTGATTTAGAACGTCAATGCTTTTAGATAACATGCCTGAACCGATCAACTCTTGATATAGGAAATGTTCAAAACATTATCCAACAATACAAAATTATATTCTTTCTTTACTAATAAAGAGACTGATATGATGATGTATATCAGGATCGGTATCTAGTAACATTTGTTCAGAATCAATGTATTCTGGTAATACAAGGTGATAGTGACCAACAGACTTGGCTGCAACATTTGCACCGTTTCTGTCTCATCAAACTTATCACCCGTTCTCAGTTCTCTACATATCTATAGCCCATGTAACAGATTACATATGCAGGATCCTGATCCGGTATCACATACCCAGGACGTAAAGGATACTGAGAAACATGTCTCTGTAATGAACACACCCGAAGATGATGCATCAACATGCACTTTCTTCGTTTGGGCGGCACGGGAAATCTGGTATTCCCCAATTTCCTGCTCTGTCTTATAACAATTATAAGTTGGAGCAGGACCAACGTTCCCCAGCTCAGTATAACAAGCGGGTTCGGTCAATACATCCGTATTATTATCTTGATTAAGGCGTGATATGGTCGCTACCTGGAGAGAGAGAGAAGAAAACACTCAGCGTATGCTCTTGCAAGATTAGATTAGTTATCTAATATATCTAATCAGGATGTCTCCCACTGTTTTAATCAAATCTTCCTTCAAACCCTAAAAGGAAAGACTAGCCGGGATTAATTACAAGCTACAAGTTCGCCAATCTTTCAGCCAGGCTAGTGTCGGTACTTTGAGGGAGGTTCCCCGTGCTTTCGCACGGACCTAATTAAAGTAAACCTCGTTTTCCCGGAGACGTAACCCCGTTAACACCTTTCTAGACACCTACTTGATCGGCTAATGGAAATGTGTAAAACTCTCCCAGGAGTAACAATTACTCGCAGTGGGTATCGGGATCCAACTATCTCATAGAAGATATGCAATCTCATTGCAAATTTCAACACTTGAAATTCCCGATAATATTTTTCCCCTAGCTGCTATTTGACCTTAACATAGTCAACAAATCATAAGTGCTAGTCAAGTTCAACCCGTCATTTCCCGATTGAATTAAACCCACCCGCACGACCCTTAACATAGTCAACAAAGTAGCACGACTACCCAAATCCAATCGCATCATATGCTTATACAGATAAGCACTAATCAGCTACCGCACACTACGCCTTAACATAGTCAACAAACGTAGCACGAATACTAACTAGTACTTATCTGAAATGACGGAGGGCTACGTCAGGTTTTTAAGAAAACCTTTTGCGTAATGAACTTGATATCGTCGTAGAATCGAGTGATTTTAAATGGAGTGTTTTTTAGGCTTTTCTAGTTTTGCTAAAGGGGTCACTCCCGGTGAAGGGATCGTCGGCCCTTTCATCATCGAATAAGGTGCAGGATATTTCACAAATATAACTACACAAAGCAAGAACTATAGAAGCAATCAAAGACAAACCGAGTTTGTAGCATCTGCTAGTTTCACTAAAGAGGTCACTCCCGGTGAAAGGATCTCGGCTCTTTCCTTATCGAATAAGGTGCTGGATGTTCTACAAGGAACACTGCTATGCAAAGCAAGAACTAGAGCTACCTGTTTTTTAGACAAGTTTCTACAACATCTTTAGGTTTCTTTTAGTTTCATTAATCTCATTAATGAAGTCCCATTTTATTATGCTTCACAAGCATTGCATTCGAAACGAAATCTGCAATATAACATATATCTCATATATATAATATGAACATTCATCTCAGGCAGTAATATGATCTCATCACAGAACATTGCAGCAGAAAAACATGTATGAAATATTGGATATACAAGGACGTCCGTGTTTTCAATACGAGCCTATACAAAACACGGATTCCACGGTCGTGATGAATAGTTAAACCCACATCCCTAGACCCCTACGAGAGCGGAAAGTAACACTGCCAATTCTAGGGTTAGGAGACCCGGTCTCGACTCCTCGAGATGGTTTCCCACTGGACCCCTGAAGCCGGTTACTTGTGCTCCCCGCCTTTGGGTCTACCTAATGCGGAAAAGTAAATAATATACAATGGTGACATCATCCTCAGCCCGAAAGTGCCCCAATAAAAGAATATTACATACAAATGAATTTTACATGAATGAAAAAGAAAAAACTCTCATCTCACATAAAACCCCCGGCTATTCAAAATGCGACGATCCAATATAACATATCACAGCAATACATAATATCTCATATCATCAACGTAAGCAAGTATGCGTATCCCGATTGTCGTTGATGTATAGTAACGAAGCCGGCGATACACCACATACTACGCTTACCGTCACAGAAAAGAAAGTGTAAAACAACAACAGTTGGAATCCGCAACCTGCTTAGACATCGCATGCCTAACCATATGAATTCCTTAGACATCGCATGCCTAATAATTATAAACCCCGCATTTTAGTCTCATTTATCGAAAACACTTTTCAATATGCAGTCGAGCAATTCAATAAGATTCCCCACATCCTGATCGAATGCTTGTCGCAAACTTTAGTAGACGGTCGCACCCCCGGATGCCGTCGACGAAGTTGACCAAGGCGGAACACCGTTGCCGCGAGCACCCGAACGGATGTTTTTGGCGATGGGGGTCTTCTACAGTCACTTCGTCGGGGCTATGGGGCATGGCTTTCTATTAAGTTTACCCGGCGAGTATCCGCGTACACTACGTGATTGCAACGGACTTTTGATCACATCAAAATCCCGTGGTAACCGATCAATTGAGACTAAACTGCTATGTTTATAACATTCAAATTAGTTATCTCATAACTACATGTGGATTCCAAATATTGTATCACATTCCAGATAGATAGACAATGTTAAACTTTCCGATCGAATAATCAAACACCTAAGTTTTCCCAAATAGTTCTCAACACTTGAAATCAGTTTAAAAACATCCATCACATGCCACAGTACCAATGGTCCACCCGTAGAAGGGTCAAGCCAACACCTCACATGTGGCACGCCGTACTGCCCCAAACCCTAAGGTTTAGAGACAGTTCAAGACGGTCACATAATCGAGTTAAGGTTTTTTGTCTTCTAGAGGGTCCACCACGTTACTTGCACGACTTAGAACATTCTTAAACTCGAGAAAAAATCCAACTTTGGAAAAAATTTCCGACAGGGGAAAAAGTGAGTTATTGATATCCGTTCGAACTTTTTAACACGTTCTAAAAATTACCCGGACAAAACAAAACAAAGTTAAATTATCTGATCGAATCAACGAGTCCCCAATACAACCCTAGAAAACTCAACACTTGAGTGGAATTAAAATATTCCCAGAAAAAAATAACAAGAAAGGACCTAAGAATAAAAATATGAAATACGAGGGACCAAATCATTATTTTGGCCGCGGAACCGCCGCCAAACCCTTGGTTTGGCCGCGGTTCCGCGGTCATTTGAGCGCATTAATGGTCCGTACATCACTGTAATTCTTAGTTTTTCCTGTTTTATTTTCTGAGTATTTTTTATCCATAAAAAATCACATTTTTGAAAAATATCCAGAGAGGGGTATACTCGGGTGTGTCGGAGTTCGATCGGACTTTAAATTTCGTCTAGACTTCGCCTAAAGCACTAGCTTGGCTCTGATACCATTGTAGGGTTGCTAGGCACGCTCACAAGGTTCTATGAGGCATCAACCATGCCCGATTAAAATTTTAGCCGTGCCGAACAACCTAAAGCTGGATCTTTAAACTTGGGTTTAGGCGAAAACTAGCATGTTAAACTCTTTAACACTAAGTGAGAGGGATTAAAACCTTTGTAGATCTGGTCCTTCACTTCTTAAGCTCCGTGTTGAGATCCCTTCACTGCGATCATCGTGTTCCGGACTCTCGAGAGGCTTCACGATGAGAAAGATGCAGTCTGGCTTCCGATATTCGATAACATAGATGATCTACCTTGAAGTTTCGTTAACACAAGCTATCACTCATGAAATGATGTGAACACCCTCATCTAAATGGCAAGGATAGATGAGGATGATGAAGTAGGATTTTTGCTCTCATTTATAATCTTTTTCTCACTCACTTTCATCACAAAAGCAAAACTAGAAAGCTTTTTCAATAACGAACTCAAGGAAGAAGAATAATGAATCCTTTTGTGATGAATAATGAATTATTGTTGTGGTTACAAATCTAACCAAGGGTTAAGCATGAAGGAGTTAACCCATGTAGAGAATTTACTAGAGTTAATGGTTTGGATTGGGTTAACAAAATATCTAGCTAAAAACAAAGTCAAAGCTTCATGGAAGCTTCATGCAAAAGCTAACCCTAATCCAAGCCCTAACCAAGTTTAAATCCTAAACCTTTGTTAAATTTGTAACCCTAACATGTTACAATATTATATATCACATATACAATATATTTTGTAACAATAGAAAATAATACAATTCACATATATCGTATATATATCAATGTATTATCCCGTGAGAAAATGAATCTATTAGTGAGCTAATATTAGTTAATGTAATTTAATATATCATATATATTATTATACATTAAATTATCGAATCAACACTTGATCCGACAATCCGGCTATATCGCATATAACCGACCAATACTATGACCCGACTATATCACATATACCCGGCTGATATCTCATATCGCGAGAATCCAATACGGTATCACATACCGCATTATCCTTGGTCCCGCACATATCACATATGCGCTCCTACTCCGTTTTGCCTGAGCCAAGAAACCTCTGTGTAGGACTCTAAAGTATCGTCAATACGTCGGCAGTAGGTGATGATCATATCAAACACCCACAAGCTGCAAGCGGTCAGCTAAACGTAACAGCCACCCAGGTATTGAGCGCTCAGAAGATCAACAAGCAAGCCTGTACATTCTCCTGTGAATCCAATACGTAACACTCCCGTACAGTCCGGTCTCGTCGTCTGATATGTCGCATATCTCGCCTAGGGGTGGTAAACGTCAGACCCCAGTAGCTCGATAATTGGTGTCGATATGAGGTCTATAATAGTTCGAGAAACTACTGATAACACTTACCAGTAAATCTCAGCAACCCTGGGAAGGGATTTCCGGTTATAGCCAATCGAACACAGCACAACATCAACTCCCTATACCGGGAGAGACGAATTCCCTCCTATCGCTCATTGCCTCCATGTGATTCGGGACTGTACCCAAAAGCCACCTTTTTGCACGCCCTCTTGGACGTGGTATGATGGAAATCAAAGCACAGTGGGAATCACACAAGACACTATGACGATCTTGGGTCAACATACTACTTTGTACCAGTGTCACCGGAGAACTGCCATCTGACGTGAGGTATAATACCATATGGGAGTTCTCGGTGAGTCCGTCCAGTGTACCCAGTCTCCACTGAGCACCCGTACACCATCCTTGATGTCAAACACCGATGGATATGGGATCATCCATCGCCCATCATATAGGTCAAGATGCGTATACGCTAGTCTACTCGGGTGTATCGATGCCCTGTCTCGATACACCCTCGACTAGGAACAGTTATAGGATGTACTCGTCGACTACCGTGGCCCCACTAGTATGATCTCATCATAGTCCCAGTAGTCGAGTACATATCCTAAGGGCTTTATCAACATGTAACATAGAGAAAATCAGAGTACATGTTAAGATAAAGTACAACCAGATAGCATACTATCATGTCGAGCAAGAAAGCCCTCCCTATATATGTCCTAGCATCCACTACAATATACATCGTATGTACAATAATGGCCTCTAGGGCATACATATAACTAACAAAATGGTCAAGCAATGTCAGATGGTCAAGTAAAGTCAAGTAGTCAAAACTAGTAGCCATGTCTCAATTATCAGTAACAAAAATAACAAATACTTTTCTCCACCTCATAATTTTTTTAATCAAGTAAATGATCAAAACCCTAATGAGGTGTCTCCTTCTGTGCTCCTCTCATCCGTATATACATACCTGCTGTCACGACCCGCAGGGTACGGAACGTGACTGGCACTTAAGTTTTCGAAACGTCTAAAGACGTCCGTAAAATAAGTAAGCCAAAGCCCAGAAAACAAAACCAATTAAGCAAAAGAGTGAAGAAAACCCAATCATTTGAAGCAAATTTATCAAATAAGTCATGTAAAACCCTTTTTAAAAACAATACCAATTTTTCCCGAAAATTTCGGCAGAGTCTCCTTTGTAAATACTGGCCCCCAAAATGGGTACAACAAAATATATACATGAATCCAACAAAAAAGGGCATCCCCAAGCGGGAGCTAGCTCTTCGCCATAAGGCGGTCACAAATCCCACGCAATGTAAATGACAACAAGCATAATAATCATAAGGAAGCATGAAAAAAAGTCGCATGTCGGCTCAAGTGAGCTCGACCCCAAAATACAGCATAAAATCCACAAACCTCACAGTCTCATCTCTAGGTCAATATACAATAAATCTGGTAGAAACAGTAGATGGAGTACACTAGATACAAGAATATACAAGGTGGTACAAAATAATAACATAACCCACCTATGAGCAAATCTCGAGCCCAAGCAAAACAGGCAAAAGAACAAGTGCGCCCGCCGCTACTGAACTGACGGAGCGGACCTGCAAAAGACTGTGGCACAACGGGGGTGAGTTGCCAACTCGTGAGTAATAAATAACATCTGCAAAGGCTATCGAATGCATGCACACAAGCATCCTAGCATCTAAAATAAAGGTATGACTGGATGCACTAGCAGGTGTGTATATCATATCAGTGTGCTAATATGTATGCAACATGAATATCTGAGGTCTCAATATGTATATATAAGAAATATTTATTCTCTTTTTGTTTTTGAAACTCTTTTAGAAAGCCAGCATAATGTCAATGAATCGACAAAAATCGGTGTCCAGCAACGATACCCAAAAGCTGTTTCAAATCTCATAAATGTATCTCTGGCCTCAGCCGTCCGGCTGACCCATCTCAAATATCAATATCTCATCATCTAGCGGCCACGGTCGGTATCCTCTGGATATCCGCCGTCCCAAACAGTCACCGGTAGGTAATCCGTCCCCTGCCAGGCTCAACGTCATCACCACATTCCTCTTGCCCCGGGGTACCTTACCGGGCCCACCATGTACCCGTGCCGGTTCCTCCACTCCTCGACACGGATTTCCAAATCCACAGCAAACTCATGGTGGACGACACTTACATCACTAGAAAACCGTAATTTTTACATATTTTAAAATATAATAAGTTTAGAAATTTTGCGGTTTTCCCCCCGAAATCCAGCAATATCATAAAATCTCAAGAAATCCTCATAAGTGCATATATCAATGATAATGAATGCGTATGATATCAATAATCAAGTTGCGATGTGTGATTAATGTATTAAGCATGAACAATGAATATGATGAAGTACATGCACATGAATAGCAATCCTACGGTTTCATTTTAAGGAAATAGCACAATTTAAGTATCAATTAGTAAAAGGTTTAAATTAAAGGTTATCTAGTGTGGTGGCATGGCAATTACCAGGGTGTGTGTGTAAACATGAATAGTGCTCGTGCTGCATATAAAACCTGGTAATGGTGCATGTGTCCTACAATTGAGTTTGCGTATATGGATATAACATATTGATCTAATTGCAGCAATTATCATGCCAGTATTATTATTCTAATGTCACAAGTGATTATCCAATTTACTATTTTCCAGTTTACTAAATCTATCGGGCGACTTGCGCCATCTAAACGATCGTCCCCCGTAGATGTTAAATCTACTCACCGGAATCCCTGGCTAGCTGTGTCCAATCACCGCCTTTCCCTTTCGCGCCGCGTCTGACGTTTCCGCGACCGAACCTGGAATTTACATCAGTACCAAATATAAGGTTACATATCAAGAACGACGCAAAACCCCAACGAAACTACTAAAGTTCGCTAGCTAGGTACAACGTGCACAAGGTGCGCGGACACACGCGAAAATCGCAAAAACTGCCGAAAAACGCCGATTTGGTCGCCCGGCAAAACTAAAACCCGACTACCCAAAAACCGCACTCACGCATCCTAAAAGTCGCAGGACAAGCCATTACAATCATCAAGATATCAAAATTAATCCATCACATAATTTATATAAAAATCTAGTAAGCATTTCAATCCAAAATCGGTGCAAAAATCGCCGATTTGCGACAAAACGTCTACAATCTAGCATACTCACCCAAGCACACTACAAACAATCCACACACACTAATTACAACACATTAACCATGCTCCAAAACCTATATTCCACAACCAAACCCTTTCTTGATTTTTATAAATAGCAATTGCAAATCAAAATCCATACTTGAAAAACTTAATTAACACTAATTTCAAACCCAATTAGCAAGTTCACCCCTTAGATTTAGGTTAGCAAAATACTAGATAACAAATTAGGTTTAATCAATTAAATAATGCTTTCTAAAACTTAATCCACTCACTAAACAAGCTTCACAAACTAATACCAAACATAAACCCTCTCTTGAAAATTTAAAACAACAATTTCACCCTTCTAAAATTAACTAATTTAGCAAAATTGAAAACTATATCAACAAGGTAACTATATATTAGTTAATTAACCATTAGATTAACTATAAAACAACTTAATTAAGTATTATGGCTTCAAAACCCTAACTAAAATTTTCAAGCAAAACCTAAGAAACTAGATTAAACTACACTAAACCATACAACATAAGAAACTTAAACAAAAGAATTTAACATGATAGAAATTATACCTCTTGATCTATGGATCAAGCAAGGAAATTTTGCTCCAAATGATGGCCTCAACACCAAGATCCAAGCAAGAATGGCTAAGGATAATGATAGCTTAAGGATTTTGTTTGGATTTTTGAATTAAATCATGGATTTTGATGTATTTTCTTGAAGAAATTGAAGAAAATGAAAAGAAAAGAGAGGAAGAAGAGGGTGTGCAGGATTTTCGGCCAGAGGAGGAATGGGGGAGGGTGTGGGCAAGTGGGGAAGGCCATGGGTCAAGTCCACAAAGTCAAATGCACCTTACTTTATTCATTTTAATTAAAATAAATCCAAAAAACCCCTTAAATCACTCAAGAAAGAAACTAAAGAAAAGAGATCAGAATTTTCTGGTCTCACACAAGGTGGGGCTGTCCTAGGGCTGAGGAGAAAGAGAGACGGGTTTTACAAAAGAAATTTTATGCAAAAAGGCCCCCTACAACTCAAAAATTGCAAGTTTTAGCTCAAAATTCAATAAATTCGTTTCATAACATAAAAATTTGTTAAAAATCAAAATAAATTACTAAAAATTTATGTTATCACTAGATTATAATTATCATAATTTTAGAGATTAAAATTAGCCCGGAAAAATTTGTATTTATCGCTTATTTAATGTATTTTCTTACCGGCTTAAAATAATATTAAAAAATTGAAAAATAGGGAAAAAATTTTAAATGACCAAAATTTCATAATTAACTCATTAGCTACTAAAAAAAAGTAATTACCTATCCATTTAAGGTATAATTAGCCCTAAACTGCAAAATATCGAGAAAGACGGTTTTCGGAAAAATACCGAAATTTCACCGAATTTCAGGAAAACACCAAAACGACTTTTCAAGACGCTACAATCTTCCCCCCTTAAAGAAATTCGGTCCCCGAATTTAAAAATATAGCTACGCGTACCTTCGAAGAGATGGGGATATTTCTTCCTCATCTCGCCCTCGGTCTCCCAGGTAACCTCCTCGCTGCTCGGGCTACGCCAAAGGACCTTGACTGTTGGTATAATCTTAGACCTCAACTTCTTCACCTGCCGATCCAGGATGGCCACCGGCTGCTCTGCAAAAGAAAGGTCGCGCTCTAGCTGGACTGTCGGGTGCTGAATCGCATGCGAAGGGTCGTGAAGGTACTTGCGGAGCATCGAAACATGGAAGACGGGGTGAACATCGGGAAAGCTGGGAGGAAGAGCCAAACGATATGCAACTGCGCCGACACGCTCGAGGATCTCGAAGGGACCTACGAATCTAGGGCTAAGCTTCCCCTTTCGCCCAAAACGCATCACGCCCTTCATCGGAGAGACCCTCAGAAAAACATGGTCGCCAACTGCGAACTCTAATCTGCGACGGCGCCTGTCTGCATAGGATTTCTGCCTGCTCTGAGCCGCTCTCATCCGGTCTCGGATCAACTGTATCTTCGCTGTCGTCTCCTCAACAAGCTGCGGCCCCAAAATGCTGCTCTCGCTGAGCTCTGTCCAACAAACGGGCGATCTGCATCTCCTCCCATACAATGCCTCGAAAGGTGCCATCTGAATAGTATCCTGGAAGCTGTTGTTGTAGGAGAACTCCACTAGAGGTAAATGACGATCCCAGCTACCACCAAAGTCTAAAACGCACGCTCTGAGCATGTCCTCGAGAGTCTGAATGGTCCGCTCTGACTGTCCGTCGGTCTGCGGATGAAACGCTGTGCTGAAGCTCAAACGAGTGCCCAAAGCCTCCTGAAGTCTCTGCCAAAGTCGGCTGGTGAACTGAGTGCCTCGATCTGACACGATACAAGTCGGTACGCCGTGTAGTCGCACGATCTCGTCAATATAGAGCTGAGCATACTGAGCGAAGCTGAAAGTCGTCTTCACCGGAAGAAAGTGAGCCGCTTTCGTCAATCTATCCACGATCACCCAGATGGAGTCGTACCCTCGACTGGTCCTGGGTAGACCCACAACGAAATCCATCGAAATCTGCTCCCATTTCCACTCTGGAATGGGTAACGGCTGTAGCTCTCCTGCGGGCCTCTGGTGCTCGGCCTTGACTTGCTGACAAGTCAGGCATCTCGAAACGAACTCCGCAATGTCCCTCTTCATCCCGTCCCACCAGTAGGTCTCTCTCATATCATGGTACATCTTGGTGGAACCGGGGTGGACACTATACACTGATCGGTGTGCCTCCTCGAGAATGTCGCGCCGCAATCCATCAGCATCTGGTACGCACAGTCTAGATCCATATCGTAAAATCCCCTGATCGTCAACCACGAACTCGGAAAATCTGCCCTGTCCCACCTGTGCCATGATCTCTGAGCAACGGTCGTCACTGCGTTGTGCCTCATATATACGGTCAAGCAACTGTGGGCATGCACGAACATGCGCGAGCTGTCCCCCTGTCTGAGTGAACTCGAACTCAACTCGGCTGTCGCATAACATCTGCCAATCTGCTGACGACTGCCTCTGCACTGCGCGCAAAAAGGATAGACTACCCCCGGGCCTCCTACTCAACGCATCTGCCACCACATTTGCCTTGCCGGGGTGATATAAGATCTCGCAGTCGTAGTCTTTCACCAACTCCATCCAACGACGCTGTCTGAGGTTCAGGTCTCGCTGCTGAAATATGTACTTTAAGCTCTTGTGATCGGTGAATATCTGACACGACTCGCCGTACAGGTAATGTCGCCAAATCTTCAGTGCAAAGACCACTGCAGCCATCTCCAAATCATGAGTGGGGTAGTTCTGTTCATGCTTCTTCAACTGCCGAGAAGCGTAAGCGATCACCCGGCCATGCTGCATCAATACGCATCCTAATCCCACTCGCGAAGCATCACAGTAGACAACAAATCCGCCTGATCCCGAAGGTAAAGATAATACCGGCGCCGTAGTCAAACATGTCCGCAGCTGCTGAAAACTGCGCTCGCACTCCTCCGTCCATACGAAAGGAACTCCCTTCCGGGTCAAACCGGTCAACGGTGCAGCTATACGGGAGAAGTCCTGAACAAAACGCCTGTAGTAGCCCGCCAAGCCTAGAAAACTACGGATCTCAGTCACCGATGTAGGTCGGGGCCACTGCTGAACAGCCTCAATCTTCTTCGGGTCCACACAAATGCCGTCTCTCGTAACCACGTGACCCAAGAATCCGACGCTGTCCAGCCAGAAAGCACACTTGGAGAACTTCGCGAACAGCTGATGCTCCCTCAGAGTCTGTAATGTAATCCGCAAGTGCTGCTCGTGCTCCTCTCTGCTCCGGGAGTACACCAAGATATCGTCGATAAATACGATGATGAACAAGTCAATATACAGCCTGAATGTACGGTTCATCAAATCCATAAATGCTGCTGGGGCGTTGGTGAGTCCGAACGACATCACCAAAAACTCGTAGTGGCCGTAGCGCGTGCGGAAAGCTGTCCTCGGTATATCCTCCTGTCGAACTCACAGCTGATGGTACCCTGATCGCAAGTCGATCCTCGAAAAATACCCCGCACCCTGAAGCTGGTCGAACAAATCATCAATGCGCGGCAACGGATATCTGTTCCGAACGGTAACTTTGTTCAGCTGGCGGTAGTCGATACATAAGCGCAAACTTCCATCCTTCTTCTTGACAAACAGGACCGGAGCACCCCACGGAGAAACACTCGGTCGAATAAGCCCCTTATCCAACAAATCCTGCAACTGATCCTTCAGCTCTCGAAGCTCTGCCGGGGCCATCCGATAAGGCGGTATAGAAATAGGCCCCGAACCGGGAATCAAATCAATGCAGAACTCAACATCGCGCTCAGGCGGTAGCCCAGGTAGCTCATCAGGGAAAACATCAGGGAACTCACAAACTACCGGGACCCGGTCCAACGGAACCTCTGCAGCTCGAGTATCACAAACAAACGCTAAGAATCCCCTGACATCCCTTCCGCAAGAGCTGACCAGCGCGAAGAGAAGAAATTGAGCTGGGAAGGGTGACACTGCGGTCTCCCTGAATAACAAGGACTGGCTCTCCCGGAAAGCTAAATCTGACTGCCTTCTCACGGCAGTCCACCGAAGCATAACAAGTGGCTAGCCAATCCATGCCGAGAAGCACATCAAAGTCCAACATATCGAGGAGTATCAAATCAACTGATGAATCCCTCTCCCCGATACGAACGGACACAAACGAAATACAAAACGAGCGACAAACGACTCGCCTACCGGAGTAACAACAACAAGCGGCCGATCTAACGACGACGACTCACGGCCCAACATCGGTGCAAAGTGTGTAGATACGTACGAATGTGTGGAACCAGGGTCGAATAATACCCGGGCGTCGAAAGAACAAACTGGCAAGGTACCTGTCACAACGGCATTGGATGCCTGCGCAAAATGCGGTGTCAAAGCAAATACTCGGGCCTGTCCTCCACCGATAGCGGGCTGACCTCGACCTCGGCCTCTGCCTCCTCGTCCTCTCTGAACAGGACCGCCGCGTCCACGACCTCTCAGTGCACCTAACTGGCGTGGAGCATCGCCTGGGGTAGGAAGTAGGGCTCTCTGAGGAGGGGGTGGTGATGGTGGTAGGGCCACGTGCGGAACTGTCGCTGCTCCCTGTCGTCTCACCGGACAGTCTCTAACAAGATGGTGCAGACTCCCGCACCCAAAACATCCTGGCGACGGCTGCTGCCCCTGGGGATAAGAACCATATAACTGTCCCCGCCCAAATCCTCTGCCAGGCCGATCTCTCTGAAAGAATCTGGCGTGCTGCCTCTGAGGCGGTACATCGGTGCGCATCCTCTTCGGCCCAGAAACGGCCGAAGTCTGTGATATGCGTGCCTCCATCCGTAATGCCGTATCCCTAGCCGCTGAATAAGTGTTGTAGTGCTGGGCGCCAATGGCAAGATATAGCTGGGCATCAAGTCCCTGTACAAACCTCTTCACCATCTTCTCCTCGGTATCCACCAAATACTGAGCATATCGGGATAACTGAGTAAACTGGATGTCATACTCAGACACCGTCATCCCAGGTGTCTTGACTAAGGCCTCGAAGCTGCGAGCTCTGGCGTCACGAACGCTCTCTGGAAGGAAACGGGCTAGAAAGACCGCTGTAAACTCGACCCAAGTCATAGGCGTTAGATCTGCAGCTCGACCTCTCAAGACTGACTCCCACCATGTCTGCGCGAGACCCTCTAGTCGGAAACTCGCTAGCTCTACCCATCGATCATCCGAACATCTCAGCGAACGGCAGATCCTGGCTAAACTGTCAAGGAACGTCTGTGGGTCCTCCGCTGTCTCGGTGCCGGTGAATACTGGAGGTCTCAGCCTCATGAAATCCTGTAGTGAAACCGGAATGGCCACGGTGGTAGTAGTAGGAGCAGGTATCATGGTCGTCTGTGATGTAGTAGGTACATCATCCGGCCTCGGTGTACGGCTGGCTGCAACTAGGGATCCTACCATCTGACGTAGCTCCTGCATGCCTCCCATCATCTGTCGCAACTCCTCCATACCGGTCTCGAGCCTATCCATACGGCCTGGGGAAGGTGGATCGGTCTGTTCCTGCGGCGTAGGCATACCGCCCTGCTCAGTCCTAGTCTCGGACGAGCGAGCTCGAATCTCGTCTCTGGCGGCAGCCCTCTGTACCCTCGTAGCCTTCGGCGGCATAGTGGCTGTTACAGGAAAACGGATAATAAGAACAGTGCAATAGGATCATAGGATACACGGAATTGAAGAAGGAAATTTCCAAGCAAGTATCCTAAAGTCACTTAGGCGGAGTACCGTATCGTAAGTATGCCGCGGACATACGCACGCTACGTTACGCTGCTTAAGTCACTTACTCCATCTACCAAGGGTCATCCTACACTCACAAAGGTAAAACCTATCGCTCTAATACCAACTTTGTCACGACCCGCAGGGTACGGAACGTGACTGGCACTTAAGTTTACGAAACGTCTAAAGACGTCCGTAAAATAAGTAAGCCAAAGCCCAGAAAACAAAACCAATTAAGCAAAAGAGTGAAGAAAACCCAATCATTTGAAGCAAGTTTATCAAATAAGTCATGTAAAACCCTTTTTAAAAACAATACCAATTTTTCCCGAAAATTTCGGCAGAGTCTCCTTTGTAAATACTGGCCCCCAAAATGGGTACAACAAAATATATACATGAATCCAACAAAAAAGGGCATCCCCAAGCGGGAGCTAGCTCTTCGCCATAAGGCGGTCATAAATCCCACGCAATGTAAATGACAACAAGCATAATAATCATAAGGAAGCATGAAAAAAAGTAGCATGTCGGCTCAAGTGAGCTCGACCCCAAAATACAGCATAAAATCCATAAACCTCACAGTCTCATCTCTAGGTCAATATACAATAAATCTGGTAGAAACAGTATATGGAGTACACTAGATACAAGAATATACAAGGTGGTACAAAATAATAACATAACCCACCTATGAGCAAATCTCGAGCCCAAGCAAAACAGGCAAAAGAACAAGTGCGCCCGCCGCTACTGAACTGACGGAGCGGACCTGCAAAAGACTGTGGCACAACGGGGGTGAGTTGCCAACTCGTGAGTAATAAATAACATCTGCAAAGGCTATTGAATGCATGCACACAAGCATCCTAGCATCTAAAATACAGGTATGACTGGATGCACTAGCAGGTGTGTATATCATATCAGTGTGCTAATATGTATGCAACATGAATATCTGAGGTCTCAATATGTATATATAAGAAATATTTATTCTCTTTTTGTTTTTGAAACTCTTTTAGAAAGCCAGCATAATGTCAATGAATCGACAAAAATCGGTGTCCAGCAACGACACCCAAAAGCTGTCTCAAATCTCATAAATGTATCTCTGGCCTCAGCCGTCCGGCTGACCCATCTCAAATATCAATATCTCATCATCTAGCGGCCACGGTCGGTATCCTCTGGATATCCGCCGTCCCAAACAGTCACCGGTAGGTAATCCGTCCCCTGCCAGGCTCAACGTCATCACCACATTCCTCTTGCCCCGGGGTACCTTACCGGGCCCACCATGTACCCGTGTCGGTTCCTCCACTCCTCGACACGGATTTCCAAATCCACAGCAAACTCATGGTGGACGACACTTACATCACTAGAAAACCGCAATTTTTACATATTTTAAAATATAATAAGTTTAGAAATTTTGCGGTTTTCCCCCCGAAATCCAGCAATATCATAAAATCTCAAGAAATCCTCATAAGTGCATATATCAATGATAATGAATGCGTATGATATCAATAATCAAGTTGCGATGTGTGATTAATGTATTAAGCATGAACAATGAATATGATGAAGTACATGCACATGAATAGCAATCCTACGGTTTCATTTTAAGGAAATAGCACAATTTAAGTATCAATTAGTAAAAGGTTTAAATTAAAGGTTATCTAGTGTGGTGGCATGGCAATTACCAGGGTGTGTGTGTAAACATGAATAGTGCTCGTGCTGCATATAAAACCTGGTAATGGTGCATGTGTCCTACAATTGAGTTTGCGTATATGGATATAACATATTGATCTAATTGCAGCAATTATCATGCCAGTATTATTATTCTAATGTCACAAGTGATTATCCAATTTACTATTTTCCAGTTTACTAAATCTATCGGGCGACTTGCGCCATCCAAACGATCGTCCCCCGTAGATGTTAAATCTACTCACCGGAATCCCTGGCTAGCTGTGTCCAATCACCGCCTTTCCCTTTCGCGCCGTGTCTGACGTTTCCGCGACCGAACCTGGAATTTACATCAGTACCAAATATAAGGTTACATATCAAGAACGACGCAAAACCCCAACGAAACTACTAAAGTTCGCTAGCTAGGTACAACGTGCACAAGGTGCGCGGACACACGCGAAAATCGCAAAAACTGCCGAAAAACGCCGATTTGGTCGCCCGGCAAAACTAAAACCCGACTACCCAAAAACCGCACTCACGCATCCTAAAAGTCGCAGGACAAGCCTTTACAATCATCAAGATATCAAAATTAATCCATCACATAATTAATATAAAAATCTAGTAAGCATTTCAATCCAAAATCGGTGCAAAAATCGCCGATTTGCGACAAAACGTCTACAATCTAGCATACTCACCCAAGCACACTACAAACAATCCACACACACTAATTACAACACATTAACCATGCTCCAAAACCTATATTCCACAACCAAACCCTTTCTTGATTTTTATAAATAGCAATTGCAAATCAAAATCCATACTTGAAAAACTTAATTAACACTAATTTCAAACCCAATTAGCAAGTTCACTCCTTAGATTTAGGTTAGCAAAATACTAGATAACAAATTAGGTTTAATCAATTAAATAATGCTTTCTAAAACTTAATCCACTCACTAAACAAGCTTCACAAACTAATACCAAACATAAACCCTCTCTTGAAAATTTAAAACAACAATTTCACCCTTCTAAAATTAACTAATTTAGCAAAATTGAAAACTATATCAACAAGGTAACTATATAGATTAGTTAATTAACCATTAGATTAACTATAAAACAACTTAATTAAGTATTATGGCTTCAAAACCCTAACTAAAATTTTCAAGCAAAACCTAAGAAACTAGATTAAACTACACTAAATTAACACTAAACCATACAACATAAGAAACTTAAACAAAAGAATTTAACATGATAGAAATTATACCTCTTGATCTATGGATCAAGCAAGGAAATTTTGCTCCAAATGATGGCCTCAACACCAAGATCCAAGCAAGAATGGCTAAGGATAATGATAGCTTAAGGATTTTGTTTGGATTTTTGAAATAAATCATGGATTTTGATGTATTTTCTTGAAGAAATTGAAGAAAATGAAAAGAAAAGAGAGGAAGAAGAGGGTGTGCAGGATTTTCGGCCAGAGGAGGAATGGGGGAGGGTGTGGGCAAGTGGGGAAGGTCATGGGTCAAGTCCACAAAGTCAAATGCACCTTACTTTATTCATTTTAATTAAAATAAATCCAAAAAACCCCTTAAATCACTCAAGAAAGAAACTAAAGAAAAGAGATCAGAATTTTCTGGTCTCACACAAGGTGGGGCTGTCCTAGGGCTGGGGAAAAAGAGAGACGGGTTTTACAAAAGAAATTTTATGCAAAAAGGCCCCCTACAACTCAAAAATTGCAAGTTTTAGCTCAAAATTCAATAAATTCGTTTCATAACATAAAAATTTGTTAAAAATCAAAATAAATTACTGAAAATTTATGTTATCACTAGATTATAATTATCATAATTTTATAGATTAAAATTAGCCCGGAAAAATTTGTATTTATCGCTTATTTAATGTATTTTCTTACCGGCTTAAAATAATATTAAAAAATTGAAAAATAGGGAAAAAGTTTTAAATGACCAAAATTTCATAATTAACTCATTAGCTACTAAAAACAAGTAATTACCTATCCATTTAAGGTATAATTAGCCCTAAACTGCAAAATATCGAGAAAGACGGTTTTCGGAAAAATACCGAAATTTCACCGAATTTCAGGAAAACACCAAAACGACTTTTCAAGACGCTACACCTGCATTCGTGTTCCGAGAAACATGAATACAAAGAGACGAAACTGATCCATCAATATAATACTAGGATCTGGCTTAAACCAAAGGCCAGTAGTATTATCCGCCCAAACATCATACGCGCACAAGTGTACGTAAGTGATTGAAGCCCTACTGTAAAACCATACGGCCTCTACACCTTTTGCCCGGTGCAGGGAAAAACTCTGTGTGGGACTCTAAAGACTCGACACTATTGTAACATTTCAGAAAAATAAAATATTATTTTTGGGTATTTATATAATTGAATAATAAATATTATGAATATTTTAATGCGTGGAGATTAGTTTTAAATGATATGGTATAATTAAAAACCGATAAAATGGGAAATATTGGAAAATACATTTGATTGTTGATTTTGAAAGAATATTATATGATTTAGACACATTATAAAAATTTATAAAGTTAATTGTATATGGGTTATTACTAAACTCGATTAGTGTTACTAATTCTTCATTAAGTATGATATGTGCATGACATGCAACATGGTATGTTGCACAATACTTGTTACATTCTTTTTATTGTTTGAAAACCATACACCATTTCATTTGTTATTTGGTTTTTGTTTTTTTAGAGTTTTAAAAAGAAAAGGAAAAAAGGAAACGATTAAATAAAGAAGTATGGGCAAGAGAGAGAAGAGAGAGAGAGAGGTGAGGAGACATTGGACCATGGTTCACATTGGTGTTTCCTTCATTATCTTCGTCATTTTTCTCTCCCCCTCACACATGGCTGCCCTCCTCTCTCCACCACCTACACCACCTCACTTCACCCTCAAAATCACCTCAAAACATCTCATTCCTTTCATTAAAAATGTGCACAAGCTCACTACAAGCATGGGGAACCAAGAAAAATTGGATTTTGATGCTCTAAGGGTTCCTTGAGTCCCAAATGAGGTAATTAGTTCACATTTAGTGTAGTAATCCACTTCCTTTAGCAAATATACTTGTTTAGAATTTGTTTAGTGAAGTTTAGTGAGCTTGGAAAATTCCAAGATGAGGGTTAGGGCCTTTCTTGAGTTGTGAGGGTGCAATTGAGAGTATTTGGTGACTACAAACCCCCTTTGGTGTTGAAAATTTGGCCAAACCAGAGCTAGAACCCCAAACTTAGACTTTAGATATCGAAATGTCGGTTTGTGGTTAAATAGTGGGTGTAAGGAATCTGGAGTGACCTGGAGACTTTACTAGAAAAACAAGCAACTCCATTAACCTAATTAAGAACCTAGGACACCACCCTGCAAGTACGAGACCCCAACTCCTCTTCATGGCCGAGCAGGCTGGATTCTTGGCCAATGTGGCCGGCCAAACAGTGGGGGATCATGTTTTAATTCGTTCTGTAGCTCATATGCCCCTATACAACACCCCAGTATTGTTTGTTTATCCACATTTCACCTGAACTAAAATCTGGGACCATTTTCTTGAGTTGCTGTTTTGAATTGTGGGTTTTAAACGATTTGAACTTTTGATATTTGTGTTTTGTATTGGTCACTTGATGTTTGTACGTCGATATCGGGTGTTATTTAGCTCTTTTGCAAGAGTAGACCATATGTTTTAACCTTTGTGTGATACGTGTGCCGTTTTGGTTTTCATGCGCGATTTCGGTTTACGATACTTTGTGTGTATATATGTAGGTACCCTCAAGTGGACTTTGAACAACAAGGATGAGCGTGGCGTCATCGACTTCGGCAAGCAAGGATCAAAGTGAGTAGATATATATCTACGGGGGAAGTCGGGTGGATGACGTATAGCACCCCCGCAATTCGTACTGTAGCCTATGATAAATCATGTATATATACGAATATGTGTTATATGAAACGTTATTAGTTAGCAAGAAAGATTTTAGGAGAGCATGGGTTAGTTTTAGTGTAATTGGTAGAAAACGTTTTTAGTTAGTTTCTTAGTCGCGAATCCTAGAATAAGGTTGACACACACACACACTTGCACACACGTGTGATATTTTGGTGTATATGATATATGTGTGTGTGTATATATATATATATATATATATATATATATATATATATATGTATGTGGTTGTTGTAGGGTTCCTAGGCACTCTTGTGAAGGTTCATAAGGCATCAAACATGCCTGAATAAAATTTTAGACGTGCCGAACAACCCAAAGCCGGGATATTTGCTAGATTATTAGGGTTAAACATGCAAGATAACATCTTTACTACTAAGTGTGAGGGATTACAACCTTTGTAGTCCGCTCCTTCGCTTCCCAAACTCCGAGTAGAAGTCCTTTCGCCGCGATCCATGATCTCCCGGACTCAAGAGAGGCTCCACGATTTGAACGATCCATGAAAGCTTGTCGTGTTCCTTTTCTCCGATGATCTACGTCGAAGTTGCAATAGCTCAAGCTCTCTCACTCTAATGAGGTGAACACCCTAATCTAATGGGCTAGATTAGATGAGGATGATGGAGTAGTGTTTATGCTTTCTTTTTATATCATTTTCTCACAAGAATTCATCACAAAAGAAATCACAAGTGAGCTCTATCTCAAACTCAAGAGAGAAGAAGATGAAGAATAATGAGAATAATCCTTTTGTGATGAATAGTAGATAAGAATATATGATTGATATGGAACCATGGTCAAGGATGATAGGCTTAACCTTTGTAGAGAATAAACTAGAGCTAGGGTTTGGTTAGGTTAAGTATGAGTCAAGGATAAGTATCAACCATAATATCTTAACCAAGACAAAAAATAAATCCTTCTAGAATAATCAAGAAGGAGCTAACCCTAATCAAACCCTAATCTCTTTTTATCATCCTTAAACATGTTTCATAATAAATCATATCATGTCACAATAATATATATCACATATATATTATATATTTGCAACAAAAGAAAATAATACAATTAACATATATCGCATATATATCAATGTATTAATCCGGTGAGAAAATGAAATAATAAAGCGAGCCAATATTAGATAATGTAATACAATATATCATATATATCATTATACATTAAATCATCGAATCAACACTTGATCCGACGATCCGGCTATATCGAATATAACCGACTAATATATCATGTACCGATTCATCGAATCAACACTTGATCCGATGTCCCGGTTCATATCAAAATATCGTGATAATATAGTACGGTATCACATATCGCATTATCCTTGGTCCTGCACATATCAAATATGTGCCTCTACTCCATTTTGCCTGAGCCAAGAAACCTCTGTGTAGGACTCTAAAGAATCGGCAATACGCCGGTAGCAGGTTATGATCATATCAAACACCCACAAGCTGCAAGAGGTCAGCTAAATGTAACAGCACCCAGGTATTAAGCGATCAGAAGATCAACAAGCTAGCATGTCCGTTCTCCTGTGAATCCAATCAGTAACACTCCCGTACAGTCTAGTCTGTTCGTCTGATATGTCGCATATCAAGTCTAGGAGTGGTATACGTCAGACCCCAGTAACCGATAAGTCGTGTCGATGTGAGGCTCATAACAGGTCGAGAAACTACTGGTAACTCTTACCAGTAATCTCTATATCAGCCCTGGCCAGGGACTTCCAGTTATAGCCAATCGAATACAGCACAACATCAACTCCCTATACCGGGAGAGACGAATCCCCCCCTATCGCTCATTGCCTCCATGTGATTCGAGACTGTAGGTTCATGTCCTATGCTCTTATGACCTTGACATGAGGTCAAAATATCATAAGTCACATGTCAAGTTCTACCCATCATTGTCCAGGTTAATTTGAACCCACCCGTACATACCCTTGATGTAGGCCAAAATAGTAGTACGACTATCCCAAACTAACGCATCTATCTATGCAACAGATAAATACCCGGCAGCTACCAAACACTATGCCTTGGCGTGAGGTCAAAATACATAGCTTGAATACTACCGAATATTTAACTGAAATGATGGAGGGCTACGAATGGTTTCTGGCGAAAACCTTTAACGTAAAGAACTTGATATCGTTGAAGGAACTGATAGCTTTTTAGAAAATATAGTGGCGAAAACCTTTGCTAAAGGGTCACTCCCGGTGAAGGGATCTCGGCTCTTTCCCCGTAGAATGAGGTGCAGGATATTCCAACTGAATACCACGGTGCAAAGCAAAAGTAATCGGCTATAGTGAAGTTATTGCCCTGACGCAAACTTTCTGTCCAAGGGGTCACTCCCGGTGAAGGGATCTCGGCCCTTGCCTCGTCGACTGAGGAGCAGGATATTCCAACTGAATACCACGATGCAAAACAAAAGAGAACGTCCTTGCAATAACAACTTTTTGAAAAGTGTTCCAACAACATCAGATTAGGTTTGTTTTTAACTTGCATTGATCCAAATCAACGCAGTCCCATCAATTGATCACACCAAAAAGAACGAAAATATACTGATGTACGTATATGTCATCCGCATTCGCCACTGGGTCCCGTCATTACCCGTTAGGTTAGCTAACTAACGATAGAGCGGGGACTGGACTAGCGCGGATGCAAAATATATACAACATCTACTAATATATATACCAATATATTATATTCGCTCAAGGCGTGATAAAATTCAACATCACAGAAATGTACAGCATCACAGAACAATACAGATATCTGGGATCCCCGGGTTTCACAGAGCTGCTGAAACCCGACGTTCCCCTGGTCGTGTGGATAGCCTGTGCAATGTAAACCTAGACCCCTACGGGCGCGGCAAGTTACCCGCCAAAACCTGAAGCGAGGCAGCCCCCTTCAGCAACGTGAATGGACCACCCAGCACTTCACGGAATACGGTAACTTGGGCACCCCTCCTGGGTCAACCTGTACCCCCTACGAGTGCGGCGAATAGCCTGCAAATCCTAGAGTGAAGCCCCCTCCGTCTCAATGCCATGAGATGCGGGCTTGTTGCCCTCTAGAACCCGGCTATCCGTGCACCCCTCCGCGGGGTAATCCTAGTACAGAAAGTAAAATATACATACAACGGGTACATCGACCGCAACCTGGTCATGCCCCAAAAGAATAATACAAACAGGCAGTGAAGGCAGTCCACATGTCGGACGCTCGCCCCGCAATATCAAATGTACATAATACAACCAAAAACTGTACTAGCATTGCATCCAGGCTATCCCCCACGACCAATCCGCAACATCACAGCAATACACAGAACATCAACGTGAAAGTCTCGTTCGCAAATCCGTCTAACCGGGCTATAGCAGTTAGACAGGATTTACCGATCAAGTGACATTCATGGTCGCAGATATAATGTAAATACTGTGAACCAATGTGTTTAAATATCCGATCGATCAAATTTTTACCAAGTGGGCCCCCAAGTACTACTGTAGCACATCAAGAAATTCTGGGCCCAAAAAGAATGTTCCAAAAGCCCTATATTCAAGTCAGGAGGCCTCTGTAAAAAATTGGTGCACTGATCCTTCAAAACAGCGGCGGAACCGTGGCCCAAGCATGGGTTTGGCCGCGGTTCCGCGGTCGAATAATGAGATCTCACGACCAAATTTTTACAGTAGGCTTATACTTCCCTGCACAGTATTCTGAGACTACCTGAAAAAAATTTCGAGACAAAAAAAATTTCGACAGAAAACTGTTGTTTTGAAAAACACGGTTTTGGAACATTTGTTCGATCAGAAATGCAAAACACATTGGATAAAGCTAGACTATGTTAATAGTGAGGCTCTGATACCACTGTTAGTGCACGGCGGCGCCCCGGCCGTCAATCCGACGCCGGAATACGGAAGCGGTGATTAACTTTAATTTTCTAACTGGCACCACCGCGCACTATAACCCGGATCGTGCCATTAAACTGGTCCTAGCTAACTACAAGATGGGATTGAGAAATATACCGAGTGATCCGTATCCTCCGGTCTTCTCGTCGTCGTCCCGATCTCCCCGCGGAATCTCCGGTCTCCACCTCGTCGCCGGAAGGGTACCACGTCGCCGGCTTCTTTTACGGGCTCCCACCTCTATACCGAGGCAACTCGGGCATGAAGTTGGCGAGTCGACGTGCCCAAGATTTGCTGTAGAATGTGTGTAGAACCATGTCTCATTTTGGGGTTCATGGAGGTTGCCATTTGGTGGAGGGATTGAAGTGGTCTTGTGGAGATTGAACTAGTGGGATTTTACAAAGCCAAAGGAACAAAAATCCCACCCTCATAAATCTTAGACAGCCCCCTAAAGGCTTGGCCGGCCATGGCTCTTGGGAGTGGAGAGAACGGAATGAAGTGGGGAATAATACCAAATGATAAGTCATAAGAATAATGCAAGAGAATGGTGATAATCAACCATGATCACAAAACCAACCTCACACTCCAACCATCATCATAACAACCAAAAGTCATGCAATGATGCACCATCATGAAGTGAGCAAGTCAAATGATGGTGCAACCATCATGACACAAGAAAATGCAAAGAACACCCTCCATAAATGCCTATTTGCACAAATGCAAATAAGCCCTCCACCACCAATCTTCGGCCAATGAAAGATACAAATGAAAATGGCCGAAACGGAAAGCAAACTGGCAACTCCAGAAAACTGGTCCCGTAATAAATTACAGGAAAACCCCGAAACTGTGCATACACACCCGCATTTGTATTCCGACCGAAATACAAATGCAATGAGACAAAATCTACACTGTACTATACTAGGATCCGGCTTAAACCAAAGCCGGCTAGTATTATCCGTCCGATCCTGATCCATGCAATACTGCACGTATCTGATCGAACCCTGCCATATCTCCATACGGCCTCTACAGCGTTTCGCCCGAAAACTTGAGCAACTGAATACGGGGGACTCTAAAGACTCGTCAACACCTTGGTTGTGGATTTAACCACTAGCACGTCAGAGGTATAAGCCAATACGTAACGGGCTACCAGGTATTGACCAAAAGGGACGTCGATGAGCAAACTCATCCTGACACCCTACTGAGCATGTCAGTGACAATATCCGTACAGTCCGGTCCGTTCGTCTATGAGCATCGCAAGGCGGGCCTAGGGTGTTGGCAAAAGTTAGACCCCCAAAAGCGGTACAAGTCGTGTCGGAGTGTAGCCCAGAACACCCTGAGATACTACTGGAATACCTACCAGTAAATCTCCTGCCTCGGCCGAGGGCTTCGTGTAATGGCTCTCCTAGACACAGCGCGACCTCACCCCCAATACCGGGAGAGACGAACCCCGGAAGATCCGCTCACTGCCTCCATGTGGCTCGGGACTGTACCCAACTAAAACCTGTTTGCACGTCTCCTTTGAGCGTGGTAGGGTAGTAATCAAAGTACAGTGGGAACTCACACGAGACAAATGACGATCCCCAGGTCGATGAACTAACCTGTACACATGTCACCAGGGAACTGCTATCTGACGTCAGGTATAAGACCAACTAGCATGTTCCCAGCGAGTCCTGTCCGGTATACTCATAACCCAATGAGCACCTGTATACATCTTAGGTGATCCAACTGACACCAATGGCTTGTGAGACAGGCCACCGCCCCTCGTCGGGGTCTCGACTGTATACACTAGTCTACTCTAGAGTATCGATGCCCTGTCTCGAAACTCCCACGACTAGAGACCTTTTAAGGATGTGCTTATAGATCCCAGCTCCCCCTTATATGATTGCCCTCATACTGCTGGTGGTCAAGCAAGAATCCTAGGGGCTCTATCAACGTGTAATAGCGACATGTTAGGTCACCTAAAGCAGTACACGATGATAAAGATAAACCAGATAGCATACTATCATCTTGAGTAAGACTGTCCTACCGGGATAGGTCCTCCCTCAATAATTGCAACCACGTGCCTGTGATCCAATAATTGACTCTGAGGGCACTATCTCCAACAATCTTCCACTTGCACTCAAGGCTAATTATTGCGATGTCGAATACTCACAGCCCGTGTGATACCGAACACCCAACTCCTCTACTAGTCAGTCTCACAAAGCCCGTTTGCGAAACTATTGCGTTTGAGGAATAGCCTCAGTGAGTGGATCCGCTTTGATGTTTCTTTCTATGTCTCTCTATATCTCAAGTTCGCGGAGAAAGCCATCTCCCGAAATGAGCAACACCTGTTTTAGAATGTGTCTGGATGTCTGATGGGACCTAGCTCATAAATGAACTCCAAATCCAAACTTCTTAGACTGTATCGTCAACTGAACTTAATCAGTATCCTGTGCCATGCCTCCCTCAGTATCTGCTTGGAACACCTGCACAAAATACTGCCCCTCGTCAGAGGGAAAACTATAACTCTGACAACCTCCTTGTCGTCCATGTCACCTTGGAAGCCTGGAATGATAACTGTCTCCCGAAAGAGGCTGTCGTTATAATATCCCTAGAACATCCACTTATGTTCTAAAACTGCTTCCGACTGTTTCTCTAGGATTGGATCAATGTCAACTTATTGCATCCAGTGCAAGAACAACATCTGGTGTGATACTTGACATTTCATGATTGACTCAATTGCCTGAGCAAGTGATCTGCCAATCATGCACATCCCTCTCCCCTTTAGTCTGTAAGACACCTTTAGAGAGGGTGACTCCATCACCTGCAGGTACACTACCGTGCCAGGAGTCGTCCATTCTAAATACTCTTAGAATGCTGTTTAAGTACCCTGATTGGGAAACCACCAAAATCTAGATCTAAAACCATAGATCTAGTAACCAGAATGTTTGATATGAAATCCATTTCCTTTGTGGAGAAACCACTGTGTGACGACCAAAGTACAACCGATCGTAGTATAGGAATATCACTTCCTACTCTGTGTATGTCATCCAAATACCAGGACATCACACCCTACTACCTTCTCAACAGATCCATCCTCTATTCTGATGAAGTCAAACCTATGACTGTCATATCAGAAATTGATGATCTATCTCCGCTATATCTGCTTTAGTCTATAAATAGACATAAGCTACCTGTCCACCAATGCTTCCGCTGCTCCCACTGACTACGACAACCCTCTGGCAGAGTCATATAGACGTACACTTCTAAAACCAGTTTAGAACGACGCTATACTCATCCTCCCGCCGGGTCTCGCAGCCTGGAACAACAGCAATGGCAAGTGTGGGTAAACAAGAACTTCCTTGTCACCGTCCTTGAGGCTACCGGAGTACCTCTCGGGTGCCTGAAGTTACCCACCTTATCTGCGGAGTGGCCAATGGAATGTCAATCCAGATTGAATCTTTAGGTTCCTTATCAAATCTTCAGTAATCGTTTGTGGTTCTGGAATCACTTCCATTTCTACCTTACTCCCACTACTGTTTTCTGAAAAAATCCATTTTTATTAAAACTGTGGCGAGTCTAGAACAATATCACTATTGATCTTCCAGATGGTAGAAAGTCAACCCTCGTCATAGCCTGGGTCAACCCACAAACAGCCATTACAGAAACGTGCCTTGAGTTGTCCAGTGTCTGGTTTTAATCATAAGCCGGACAACTCCCCGTACCTTAACAACGTTAAGATATGAACGGTTCTATATCCAATATAGAACCAGAGGCACTGATCTTAAATGAACCAGATTCAAATCATGCAGCTGTCTCCGGTGCATGTCAACTAAATGGAAGGAGGTCTATCAGCTGTAGGGTTCCTAGGCACTCTCAAGAGGTCTCACAAGGCATCAACCATGCCAATTACAAATTTTACGGTGCCGAGAAACCCTAGACTACGGATCGTTAACTAGAAATTTAGGCGAAAGATGCAACTAGTAAACTACTTTACTAAGAGAACGGAAATACAACCTTTGTAGATCCGGTCCTCCACCTCCATAGCTCCGCAATGAAGTCTCCTCGCTGTCCAAATGGAAACCCGGACTCTAGCGTCGGCTTCATCGGAGAAATGGGCGGGCAAGGTCGTCGGCTTCGTGCCGAAGATGATCTACGTCGAGGCATCACTAGATCAAGCTCCCACTTCACCAAGTCATGAAACTTGTGAAGAAAACACACTCTACTACTTGGCAAGAGGTAGAGGATGAAGAAATAGGAAGTGGGTTCACTTTAGAATTGGATTTCTCACTCTTTTTCATCAATCACCATTGATGAAGTCAAGCTTTTTCTTCATGAAGTGAAGAAGAAGAAGATAATGAATATGATAAGTTAATTAAAAATAGAATAGAAAATCAAAACTTATCATAAACAAAACCATAGTTAGGTGTAGAGAGTGGACTATGGTTAAATGGAGTGGTTAGGGTTAAGCATGAGACAAAATGGTGACTTAGTCAAACCTTCATGAATCTTCATGAAAGAAACAAATGAAAGCCACCATTTTCCCTTTATGCATTTTATTTTCCAAAAAGAATAAATGAAATAAATAAATGAATAAGTAAAAACAAAACCCTAACCATTACACAACCATGGTTTAATCTTTACACTTAGCCAATTTAGCATGCATCATCAAACATGATACAAACTAGTGCACAAAATTATATCGTATATACAATGTGCACATCCGAGTGAGAAAATCCATCTTAAGTGAACCAATACTAGTTAATGCAAAGTAATATATCAAATATATAATTATGCATTAAATCATTAAATCAACACTTGATTTAACGATCCGGTCATGTCGCACACAACCGACTAGTATACAATGTATCGATTTATCGAATCAATCCTTGATTCGATAACTAGGTTATATCGTATACAACCATTCGATACATTCATCGCGAGAATGAAATACGGTATCACATACACGCATTATTCTCGGTCCCGCACATATCTCATATGCGCTCCTATTTCGTTTCGCTTGATCCAGGAAACCTCTGTGTAGGACTCTAAAGACTCGTCAATACGCCGGTAGCAGGTGATGATCATATCAAACACCCACAAGCCGCATGCGGTCTGCTAAACGTAACGGCCACCCGGGTATTGAGCGATCAGAAAATCGACGAGCAAGCCCGCTCACACTTCGGTGAATCCAACCAGTAACACTTACCGTACAGTCCGGTCTGATCGTCTGATATGTCGCATATCTCGCCTAGGGGTGGTAAACGTCAGACCCCAATAGCTCGATAAGTCATGTCGATATGAGGTCTATAACAGTTTGAGAAACTACTGGTAACACTTACCAGTAAATCTCAGCAACCCTGGGTAGGGATTTCCGGTTATAGCCAATCGATCACAGCGCAACATCAACTCCCTATACCGGGAGAGACGAATCCACTCCTATCGCTCATTGCCTCCATGTGATTCGGGACTGTCCCCAAAAACCACCGTTTTGCATGCCCTCTTGGACGTGGTAAGATAGAAATCAAAGCACAGTGGGAACCACACAAGACTCTATGACGATCTCGGGTCAACAGACTACTCTGTACCAGTGTCACCAGAGAACTGCCATCTGACGTAAGGTATAATACCATCTGGGAGTTCTCGGCGAGTCCGTCCAGTATACCCAGTCTCCACTGAGCACCCGTATATCATCTCTGATGTCAAACACCAATGGATAAAGGATCATCCATCGCCCATCTGTATGGGTCGAGAAGGTATACGCTAGTCTACTCTGGTATATCGATGCCCCGTCTCGATATACCCACGACTAAGGACCTTGAAGGATGTACTTATGGACTACCTTGTCCCCACTAGTATGATCTGCATCATAGTCCAGGTATTCAAGTACACATCCTAAGGGCTTTACCAACATGTAACAGAGAGACAATCAGTATACACGTTAAGATAAAGAGTAACCAGATAGCATACTATCATGTCGAGCAAGAAAGTCCTCCCTATATATGTCCCAGCATCCACTACAATATACATCCAATGTATAGTAATGGCCTCTAGGGCATACATATAACTAACATCAGCGTTACTCAACTTAGGAATGCTTCCAATTATGAGTAACCTGAAAGAGAAGCAAGTTCCCTAAATCATTACTATCAACTGAATACCGTACACAAGTATCTACATCTTCGATCACTTTGAAGAATCTCGATACTTGCCATACCTGGTTCTCTACTCTATTCAGATACCTATAACTTCTCAAAATTCGGACCCTGTGTTTCCATGAAACACCTGTCTAAAAACTAGAGAAGTCATAAGTAAACCGAATATAGTATGAGGACCAAACCCCTCTGTCCTAATGGACACTGGACAACATACAATACTCTGTATAAGTCTCTTGAGTCCGATTACTCATTCACTGTGTGTCGTAGGTTGAAAACTGTACTTATGGTTAAGAAGAATTACACCGCTGTTTAATGCTCCTTACCTAACCATCCACTGATATAGGTAAATGTCACAGACATAATTTCAAAAAGATATATCTCACTCTATAAAAATAGACGTACAGATGTATCGATTTGAAATCGGTGCACAACAGCGGATATTCAAAACCAAATACTTGCCGACTGGCAAACAACCCAGGTGACTTCCTCAAATATCACCGATTACAACGAATCCCGATATAATGAGGACGATCACCTAATTCCCAATAACTTACTCCCACTCATCATCTGTAAAACCATACAGATGTGAGAATCATACCTGGTAAATACATACCCTGGAGTAAGGACTAATTGGGAAATCAGTTTTCCTTTAACAGTACACAGTGAAACTGAAACATTGAAATGTTTCGATGGGGTATCCCGGTATTCCTAGTAATGCCTCTTCCAGATTCATGACTGTAACCGTATAATTCTTTGCCACCTCTCCAAATCCCTTTATATGTCTTTAGTCATTACCTTCTGTACACCCCTTTAGGCCAAATGGTTTTCTTCCTTCCCTACCGTTCGGCACCAGCCTATGGTTTGGAAGAAGACTATCCAATAAGTATAATCGGTGTACTGTCCTAATCCTAGGAACACTCGCAAAGCGAGAGAAGGTGAAGATAAAAGACAACCGAATAAACCTTATTCCTATTTCTCCTGAACCAGAATCCATCCCCGAACTGGAACAAGTTCCTTTCGAGTTCGTATATAACCATACGATGGAGTATCCAATAAACTGTGGATCTTCGTAGTGATACGGAGTGTTCTGGAGAAATACAAAGGTGATTTGGGAATGGTAATGAAATACCTGGTTTGGTCATGAATATCAGTTGCAATTTACTTTGCCCTCTTACTAACCCCTTGCTTTGTCTTAACTTAATACCTTCTGTACACCATAGTTAGGCTAATTGGTTTTCTTCATTCCCTACCGGTCGGCACCAGCCTAAGGTTTGGAAAAAGACTATCCAATTTGCGTAATAGGTGTACTATCTCCTAAACCAAGGAGTACTCGCAACCTGAGAGAAGGTAAAACGAAAAGACAACTGAATAGTCCTATCCGTTTTCTCCAGAACCTAAAATCATCCTCGAATAAATTCTTTCGAGTTCGTATCTAACCATATGATGGTTTTGTCCAATGGAAGTGGACATTCGTAATAATACGGGGTGTCCTGGAGAAAAGGGTAAAAGTAGGAGTGGCAATGATGTCTGCAACTCTGACAATCCAAAAGCCAGTGTTTAAGAAGGTTCGGTTAATTTTGGTCACCGAGTCATAGTCTTAGGGTCAGGTCAATAGTCGCTGCCGAAGAGAGAGAGAAAAGAAACACTCAGCGTGCACTCTAGCCTAGATCAGAATGGTTACTATTTTATCTAATCTGGAAACCTCCCACTGTACCGTCAAATTCTCCTCCAAACCAGAAAGAAGAATTAGTCGGGATCACCCGAGGAGTAAACCAACTCATCAGTGGGAATCGGGATCCAACTATCATCGCATGATAACGTGACGGAATCCGCTCACGGTGTCACACTCCAGAAGGTATGCGCATATCTGGCAAGTTTCAGTTTTTTTAGAAACTCCCGATGTGATTTTTGCCCCATGCTCTTATGACCTTGGCGTGAGGTCAAAATATCATAAGTCACATGTCAAGTTCTACCCATCATTGTCCAGGTTAATTTGAACACACCCGTACATACCCTTGACGTAGGCCAAAATAGTAGTACGACTGTCCCAAACTAACACATCTATCTATGCAATAGATAAATACCCGGCAGCTACCAAACACTATGCCTTGGCGTGAGGTCAAAATACATAGCTTGAATACTACCGAATATTTAACTGAAATGATGGAGGGCTACGAATGGTTTCTGGCGAAAACCTTTAACGTAAAGAACTTGATATCGTTGAAGGAACTGATAGTTTTTAGAAAATATAGTGGCGAAAACCTTTGCTAAAGAGGTCACTCCCGGTGAAGGGATCTCGGCTCTTTCCCCGTAGAATGAGGTGCAGGATATTCCAACTGAATACCACGGTGCAAAGCAAAAGTAATCGGCTATAGTGAAGTTATTGCCCTGACGCAAACTTTCTGTCCAAGGGGTCACTCCCAGTGAAGGGATCTCGGCCCTTGCCTCGTCGACTGAGGAGCAGGATATTCCAACTGAATACCACGATGCAAAAAAAAAAGAGAACGTCCTTGCAATAACAACTTTTTGAAAAGTGTTCCAACAACATCAGATTAGGTTTGTTTTTAACTTGCATTGATCCGAATCAACGCAGTCCCATCAATTGATCACACCAAAAAGAACGAAAATATACTGATGTACGTATATGCCATCCGCATTCGCCACTGGGTCCCGTCATTACCCGTTAGGTTAGCTAACTAACGACAGAGCGGGGACTGGACTAGCGCGGATGCAAAACATATACAACATCTACTAATATATATACCAATATATTATATTCGCTCAAGGCGTGATAAAATGCAACATCACAGAAATGTACAGCATCACAGAACAATACAGATATCTGGGATCCCCGGGTTTCACAGAGCCGCTGAAACCCGACGTTCCCCTGGTCGTGTGGATAGCCTGTGCAATGTAAACCTAGACCCCTACGGGCGCGGCAAGTTACCCGCCAAAACCTGAAGCGAGGCAGCCCCCTTCAGCAACGTGAATGGACCACCCAGCACTTCACGGAATCCGGTAACTTGGGCACTCCTCCTGGGTCAACCTGTACCCCCTACGAGTGCGGCGAATAGCCCGCCAATCCTAGAGTGAAGCCCCCTCCGTCTCTATGCCATGAGATGCGGGCTTGTTGCCCTCTAGAACCCGGCTATCCGTGCACCCCTCCGCGGGGTAATCCTAGTACAAAAAGTAAAATATACATACAACGGGTACATCGACCGCAACCTGGTCGTGCCCCAAAAGAATAATACAAACAGGCAGTGACGGCAGTCCACATGTCGGACGCTCGCCCCGCAATATCAAATGTACATAATACAACCAAAAACTGTACTAGCATTGCATCCAGGCTATCCCCCACGACCAATCCGCAACATCACAGCAATACACAGAACATCAACGTGAAAGTCACGTTCGCAAATCCGTCAAACCGGGCTATAGCAGTTAGACAGAATTTACCGATCAAGTGACATTCACGGTCGCAGATATAATGTAAATACTGTGAACCAATGTATTTAAATATCCGATCGATCAAATTTTTACCAAGTGGGCCCCCAAGTACTACTGTAGCACATCAAGAAATTCGGGGCCCAAAAAGAATGTTCCAAAAGCCCTATATTCAAGTCAGGAGGCCTCTGTAAAAAATTGGTGCACTGATCCTTCAAAACAGCGGCGGAACCGCGGCCCAAGCATGGGTTTGGCCGCGGTTCCGCGGTCGAATAATGAGATCTCGCGACCAAATTTTTACAGTAGGCTTATGCTTCCCTGCACAGTATTCTGAGACTGCCTGAAAAATTTTTCGAGACAAAAAAAATTTCGACAGGAAACTGTTGTTTTGAAAAACACGGTTTTGGAACATTTGTACGATCAGAAATGCAAAACACATTGGATAAAGCTAGACTATGTTAATGGTGAGGCTCTGATACCACTGTAAGTGCACGGCGGCGCCCCGGCCGTCAATCCGACGCCGGAATGCGGAAGCGGTGATTAACTTTAATTTTCTAACTGGCACCACCGCGCACTATAGCCCGGATCGTGCCATTAAACTAGTCCTAGCTAGCTACAAGATGGGATTGAGAAATATACCGAGTGATCCGTGTCCTCCGGTCTTCTCGTCGTCGTCCCGATATCCCCGCGGAATCTCCGGTCTCCACCTCGTCACCGGAAGGGCACCACGTCGCCGGCTTCTTTTACGGGCTCCCACCTCTATAACGAGGCAACTCGGGCACGAAGTTGGCGAGTCGACGTGCCCAAGATTTGCTGTAGAATGTGTGTAGAACCATGTCTCATTTTGGGGTTCATGGAGGTTGCCATTTGGTGGAGGGATTGAAGTGGTCTTGTGGAGATTGAACTAGTGGGATTTTACAAAGCCAAAGGAACAAAAATCCCACCCTCACAAATCTTGGACAACCCCCTAAAGGCTTGGCCGGCCATGGCCCTTGGGAGTGGAGAGAATGGAATGAAGTGGGGAATAATACCAAATGATAAGTCATAAGAATAATGCAAGAGAATGGTGATAATCAACCATGATCACAAAACCAACCTCACACTCCAACTATCATCATCACAACCAAAAGTCATTCAATGACGCACCATCATGAAGTGAGCAAGTCAAATGATGGTGCAACCATCATGACACAAGAAAATGCAAAGAACACCCTCCACAAATGCCTATTTGCACAAATGCAAATAAGCCCTCCTCCACCAATCTTCGGCCAATGAAACATACAAATGAAAATGGCCGAAACGGAAAGCAAACTGGCAACTCCAGAAAACTGGTCCCATAATAAATTACAGGAAAACCCCGAAACTGTGCATACACACCCGCATTTGTATTCCGACCGAAATACAAATGCAATGAGACCAAATCTACACTGTACTATACTAGGATCCGGCTTAAACCAAAGCCGGCTAGTATTATCCGTCCGATCCTGATCCGTGCAATACCGCACGTATCTGAACGAACCCTGCCATATCTCCTTACGGCCTCTACAGCGTTTCGCCCGAAAACATGAGCAACTGAATGTGGGGGACTCTAAAGACTCGTCAACACCTTGGTTGTGGATTTAACCACTAGCACGTCAGAGGTATAAGCCAATACGTAACGAGCTACCAGGTATTGACCAAAAGGGACGTCGATGAGCGAACTCATCCTGACACCCTACTGAGCCTGTCAGTGACAATATCCGTACAGTCCGGTCCGTTCGTCTATGAGCATCGCATGGCAGGCCTAGGGGGTTGGTAAAAGTCAGACCCCCAAAAGCGGTACAAGTCGTGTCGAAGTGTAGCCCAGAACACCCTGAGATACTACTGGAATACCTACCAGTAAATCTCCTGCCTCGGCCGAGGGCTTCGTGTAATGGCTCTCCTACACACAGCGCGACCTCACCCCCAATACCGGGAGAGACGAACCCCTGAAGATCCGCTCACTTCCTCCATGTGGCTCGGGACTGTACCCAACTAAAACCTGTTTGCACGTCTCCTTTGAGCATGGTACGGTAGTAATCAAAGTACAGTGGGAACTCACACGAGACAAATGAAGATCCCCAGGTCGATGAACTAACCTGTACACATGTCACCACGAACTGCTATCTGACGTCAGGTATAAGACCAACAAGCATGTACCCGGAGAGTCCTGTCCGGTGTACTCATAACCCAATGTGCACCTGTATACATCTTAGGTGATCCAACTGACACCAATGGCTTGTGAGACCGGCCACCGCCCCGCGTCGGGATCTCGACTGTATACACTAGTCTACTCTGGAGTATCGATGCCCTGTCTCGAAACTCCCACGACTAGGGACCTTTTAAGGATGTGCTTATAGACCCCAGCTCCCACTTATATGATCGCCCTCATACTGCTGATGGTCAAGCAAGAATCCTAGGGGCTCTATCAACGTGTAATAGTGACATGTCAGGTCACCTAAAGCAGTACACGATGATAAAGATAAACCAGATAGCATACTATCATCTTGAGTAAGACTGTCCTACCGAGATAGGTCATCCCTCAATCATTGCAATCACGTGCCTGTGATCCAATAATTGACTCTTAGGGCACTATCTCCAACAAACAAACCATAGTGCACTAGTCAAGTTCAACCCGTCATTTCTAGATTGAATCAAACCCACTCGCACGACCCTTGACAGAGGTCAACAAGGTCGTACGACTACCCTAATCCAATCACATCACATACTTTACAGATAATTACTAGTCAGCTACCGCACACTACGCCTTGAAAGAGGTCAACAAACGCAGCACGAATACTAAATAGTCTTTATCTGAAATGACGGAAGGCTACGACTGGTTTTTCTGAAAACCTATTGCGTAATGAACTTGATATCGTCGTAGAATCAAGTGAAATTTTGAAATGGAGTGTTTTTTAGGGTTTCATTAGTTTTGCTAAAGAGGTCACTCCCGGTGAAGGGATCTCGGCTCTTTCCTCATCGAATAAGGTGCAGGACATATCATATATATCACTGTGCAAAGAAAAACTGTAAAAGCAATCAAAAGACAAACCGAGTTTTGTAGCATCTCCCAGTTTCGCTAAAGAGGTCATTCCCGGTGAAGGGATCTCGGCTCTTACCTCATCGAATAAGGTGCAGGGTATATCATATACACCGCTATGCAAAGCAAAACTGTAGCTACCCATTTTATAAAGTTTTGATTCTACAACATCTTTTAGGTTTCTTTTCTTTTTATTAATCTTATTAATAAAAAATCCCATCAGCTTATGCTTCCTAAGCATCACAGAAGAAACGAAAGCAGTAATATTTATATATCAGCATATATATATAGTATAAGCATTCGTCTCAGGCGGTAATATGATCTCATCACAGAACATTGCAGAAGAACAACATATATGAAATATTGGATATACTAGGATGTCCGTGTTTTCAATACGAGCCGGTATAAAACACGGATTCCACGGTCGCGATGAATAGACAAACCCACATCCCTAGACCCCTACGAGAGCGGCAAGTAACACTAACAATTCTAGGGTTAGGAGACCCGGTCTGGACTCCTCGAGATGGCCTCCCACTGGATCCTAGAACCCGGTTACTTGTGCTCCCCTCCTTGGGTCTACCTAATGCGGAAAAGTAAATAATATACAAGGGTGACATCAACCTCATCCCGGAAGTGCCCTAATAAAAGAATATTACATACAAATGAATTTTACATGAATGAAAATAAAAACCCTCATCTCACATAAAACCCCCGGCTATTCAGAACACGACGATCCAATATAACATATCACAGCAACACATAATATCACATATCATCAACGTAAGTAAGTATGCATACAACGATCGTCGTTTTCGTATAGCAACGAAAACCGGCAATACAACTACATACTACACTTACGGTCACAGAAAAGAAATTGTAAAACTACAATATTTGGAATCCACAATCACTTTAGACATCGTAAATCCGAAATATCACATACTTCGCATTTCATGCCTAACTCTATGAATTCCACATAATGTATCGCATTCCAGATAAATAGACAGTATTAAACTTTTCGAACAGATAATCAAATATCCAAAATTTCCTAGAGTGCTCAACACTTGAGCGGAGTTCAAACAATCCCAGAATATATCACAGTACCAGTGATCCAGCCGTAGAAGGGTCAAGCCAATGCCTCACATGTGGCACGCCGTACTGCCCCAAACCCGAAGGTTCAAAAGGCAGTTCAAGATGGTTACATAATCGAGTTAAGGTTTGTTGTCTTTTAGAGGGTCCACCGTGTTACTTGCACATTTTTCCGAAAGATTTAAACCCGATAAAAAATTCAACACTTGAAAGTTTATCGTGCCGGGAAAAATTGAGTTAATGATATCCGTTCGAACATTTTAACAGATTCTAAATATCCGGAAATAATAACGAATTTAAATTTTCTGATAGAATCTACAATTACAAAATAAACCCTAAAATACTCAACACTTGAGTCAGAATAAAAATACCCAGAAAAATACATAATCACCTACGGTTATAACCATTGAAAAACGAGTCAACAACATGACTGTACGGCCGCGGATCCGCGGCAGGAGCAAGGTATTGCCGCGGTTCCGCGGCGCAATGTACGGATCATTGACACGTGTTTCAGGTAGATGCTTATATTTTCCTGTTGGTAATTTTAAGAATTTTTAATTCTGAAAAATCACAGTTTTTTGAAAAAAGTCCAGAGAGGGGTTCATTTCGTAGTTTCGGGGTTTGTTCGGAGTTTTAACTTCGTATACACGTCGCCTAATACTCTAGCTAGGCTTTGATACCACTGTAGGGTTCCTAGGCACTCTTGTGAAGGTTCATAAGGCATCAAATATGCCCGAATAAAATTTTAGACGTGCCGAACAACCTAAAGCCGGGATCTTTGCTAGATTATTAGGGTTAAACATGCAAGATAACATCTTCACTACTAAGTGTGAAGGATTACAACCTTTGTAGTCCGCTCCTTCGCTTCATAAGCTCCGAGTAGAAGTCCCTTCGCCGCGATCCATGATCTCCCGGACTCAAGAGAGGCTCTACGACTCGAACGATCCATGAAAGCTTGTCGTATTCCTTTTCTCCGATGCTCTACGTCGAAGTTGCAATAGCTCAAGCTCTCTCACTCTAATGAGGTGAACACCCTAATCTAATGGGCTAGATTAGATGAGGATGATGGAGTAGTATTTATCCTTTCTTTTTATATCATTTTCTCACAAGAATTCATCACAAAAGAAATCACAAGTGAGCTCTCTCTCAATCTCAAGAGAGAAGAAGATGAAGAATAATGAGAATAATGCTTTTGTGATGAATAGTAGATAAGAATATATGATTGATATGGAACCATAGTCAAGGATGATAGGCTTAACCTTTGTACAGAATAAACTAGAGCTAGGGTTTGGTTAGGTTAAGTATGAGTCAAGGATAATGTAGCGCCTTGAAAATTCGTTTTGGTGTTTTCCTGAAAGTCGGTGAAAATTCGGTATTTTTCCGTAAACTGTCTTTTTTGTTATTTTGCAGTTTAGGACTAATTATACCTAATTTGGATAGATAATTGCTAGTTTTTAGTAGCAAATGAGTTACTTATGAAATTCTGGTCGTTTAAAAATTTTCCCTAATTTTTCAATTTTTAATATTATTTTAAGCCGGTAAGAAAATACATTAAATTAGCGATAAATACAAATTTAAATGGGCTAAATTTAAGATTTAAAATCATGTTAATTAAAATCTAGTTGTAACATAAATTTTAAGTATTTTATTTTAAGTTTTAACTAATTTTTATTATAGAAAACGAAATTTATTGAATTTAAGCTTAAACTTGCAATTTTGGACTTGTAGGGGGTCTTTTTGCATAAATTTTTTTTGTAAAACCCCCATTCACTCTTCCCTCACCCCAGGCCGGCCCACTTCAGCAGCAAAAGGAAAAAAATTCCTTGCCTCCTCTGACTTTTTATTATGTGTTGAAATGAGGTGTTTTTATAAGGTTTTTATTTATTAATTGGGTATGGGTCTTTAGTTGATTGGTATGGTTGACCTTGAATTTTCCCCAACTCCCCCACACCTCTCCCCACTCCCTCCTCAGCCTAAATTCCTGCAGAAAACAGCCCCAAAAATTTTCCCCATTTCTCCTTCTATTTTGCTTCATTTTCACCTCAAAAATCCATCAAAATTCAAATTTCCTTCACAAATCCAATGCAAACCCTTAATCCATCTGTTCTCACATCCCAATTGGTTTAAATCTTGGAGAAAGGAGGTGCCTTGGGAGGCTAGGGCAAGCTAAGGTTTGAACTTGTGAGGTATAATTTCAATCTTTGGTTAATTGATAGTTGTTATATGCTAAATTAGAACCTTGATGTGTTAAATTTTGTTGTTGATTTCTAATCTAGGTTTTAAAGTGAATGGTTTGAATTTTAATTAGGGTTTTAGAAACCATTAATAAGTTAATTAAGTTATTTTGCTTTCTAGTGTTTTACACTAACCTAATTAATGGAGTTATTTTGCTTAAGTGGTTCCAATTTATGCGAATCTAAGTTAATCTAGTGTGAATTTGGATCGCTATTGCTTTTTAGAAAAATCAAGAAAGGGGTTTGTGTATGGAAATAGGTTGAAGCATGGTTGTTGTCTTGTAATTATAGTGTTGTGGCTAACTAGTTATGCGGTTGGATGTTCTTGCTAGGTTGTAGTCTTTTTGTCGCAAATCGGCAATGTTTGCACCGATTTTTTTTGAATGTAATGCTTACTAGGTTTTTATAAAAATATTGTGATGAATTATTTTCAATATCTTGATGATATTTTTGGCATATCCTATGACATTTAGGATGTGTGAGTGCGGATTTTGAGTGATCGGGTTTTAGCTTTGCCGGGCGACCAAATCGACGATTTTAGTTAGTTTTTGCGATTTTCGCGTGTGTTCCACGCACCTTCTGCACGTTGTACCTAGCTTGTGAACGTTGGTATTTTCGTTTGGGATTTGCGTCGTTTCATGGTATGTAACCTTATGTTTGGTATTGATGTAAATTCCAGGTTCGGTCGCGGAGACGTCAGACGCGGCACGAAAGTGGAAAGCGGTGATTGGACGTGACTAGCTAGGGATTCCGGTGAGTAGATGTAACATCTACGGGGGACTCTCGTTGGATGGCGCAAGCCGCCCGATAGTTTTAGTAGCTTAAAAAGATTCTTAGTAATGTTAGTAATTAGGGGTGTAATACTTGTATGATTATTTGCTACATCCATGCCTTATATTGACATACATATGCGAACCCATTCTATAGGACACCTGCACCATTGCCAGGGTTTTTATATGCAGCACGAGCACTATTCATGCTTACACACACGCCCTGGTAATTGCCATGCCACCACACTAGATAACCTATAATTTGAAACCTTTTACTATAATTGATGCTTTAACCTGTGCTATTGCCTTTAATTCTTTAAAATGAAATCATAAGATTGCTAATCATGTGCATGTACTTCATCATGTTATTTGTTCATGCCTAGTTATCAATCATACATCGCAACTTGATTATTGACACCATATGCATTCATTATCATTGGCATATGCATTTATGAGGATTTCTTGAGATTTTGTGATATTTCTGGATTTCGGGGGAAAGCCGCAAAATTTCTAAACTTACTATATTTTTAAATATGTAAATTGCGGTTTTCTAGTGATGTAAGTGTCGTCCACCATGAGTTTTCTGTGGTTTTCGAGACCCGTTTCGAGGAGTTGGATGAACCGTCTCGGGTACATGGTGGACCCGGTAAGGTACCCCGGGGCAAGAAGCTCGTGGTGCTGACGATGAGCCTGGCAGGGGACGGATTACCTACCGGTGACTGTTTGGGACGGCGGATATCCAGAGGATACCGACCGTGGCCGCGAGATGATGAGATAGTGATATTGAGATGGGTCAGCCGGATGGCTGAGGCCAGAGATACTATGACATGGATATATGAGATTTGTGATAGTTTTGAGGTGTCGTTGCTGGACACAGGTTCTTGTTGATTCTATTGGTATTGTGCTGGTATTTCAAAAGAGATTCCTAAAGGAAAAACATGATTCTTATACTTACACATTCAGATCATGAGTTGATTCGCATTGCATTCATAGCTGCTAGTATATTCATATTGCATACATACCTGCTATTATGTCCTGCCTTACCTGTATTTTAGATGCTAGGATGCTTGTGTGCATGCATTCGATAGCCTGTGTAGATGTTATTTATTACTCACGAGTTGGCAACTCACCGCCGTTGTGCCACAGCCTTTTGCAGGTCCGCTCCGTCAGTACAGTAGCGGCGGGCGCACTTGCTTCTTTTGCCTCTTTTGCCTGGACTCGAGGTTTTGCTCTTAGGTGGGTTATATTATTATTTTTGTACCACCTTGTATATTCTTTGTATCTAGTGTACTCCATCTACTGTATCTAACAGTATTGTTGTATATTGATCTAGAGATGGGACTGTGAGATTTGTGGACTTTTTATGCTGTATTTTGGGGTCGAGCTCACTTGAGTCGATATGCTGTTTTTCTCATGCTTCTTTATGATTATTTTGCATGTTGTTGTTTTATATTGCGTGGGATTTGTGACCGCCTTGTGGCGAAGAGCTAGCTCCCGCTTGGGGATGCCATATTTTTGGATTTATATATATTCTTGTTGTCCCCATTTTGGGGGCCAGTATTTACAAAGGAGACTCTGCCGAAATTTTCGGAAAAATTGATATTGTTTTGAAAAAGGTTTTATATGACTTGTTTGATAAACTCGCTTTCGATTGATTGGTTTTTCTTCACTCTTTTGCTTTTTGGTTTTGGTTTCTGGGCTTTTGCTTACTTATTTTACGGACGTCTTGAGACGTTTCGTAAACTTAAGTGCCAGTCATGTCCGTGCCCTGCGGGTCGTGACAGATAAGTATCAACCATAATATCTTAACCAAGACAAAAAGCAAATTCTTCTAGAATAATCAAGAAGGAGCTAACCCTAATCAAACCCTAATATCTTTTTATCATCCTTAAACATGTTTCATAATAAATCATATCATGTCACAATAATATATATCACATATATATTATATATTTGCAACAAAAGAAAATAATACAATTAACATATATCGCATATATATCAATGTATTAATCCGGTGAGAAAATGAAATAATAAAGTGAGCCAATATTAGATAATGTAATACAATATATCATATATATCATTATACATTAAATCATCGAATCAACACTTGATCCGACGATCCGTATATATCGAATATAACCGACTAATATATCATGTACCGATTCATCGAATCAACACTTGATCCGATGTCCCGGTTCATATCTAAATATCGCGAGAATATAGTACGGTATCACATATCCCATTATCCTCGGTCCTGCACATATCACATATGTGCCTCTACTCCGTTTTGCCTGAGCCAAGAAACCACTGTGTAGGACTCTAAAGAATCGTCAATACGCCGGTAGCAGGTGATGATCATGTCAAACACCCACAAGCTGTAAGCGGTCAGCTAAACGTAACAGCCACCCAGGTATTAAGCGATCAGAAGATCAACAAGATAGCCTGTCCGTTCTCCTGTAAATCCATTCAGTAACACTCCCGTACAGTCCAGTCTGTTCGTCTGATATGTCGCATATCAAGTTTAGGGGTGGTATACGTCAGACCCCAGTAACCGATAAGTCGTGTCGATGTGAGGCTCATAACAGGTCGAGAAACTACTGGTAACTCTTACCAGTATATCTCTATATCAGCCATGGCCAGGGACTTCCAGTTATAGCCAATCGAACACAGCACAACATCAACTCGCTATACTGGGAGAGATGAATCCCCTCCTATCGCTCATTGCCTCCATGTGATTCGGGACTGTACCCAAAAGCCACCGTTTTGCACGCCCTCTTGGACGTGGTAAGGTGGAAATCAAAGCACAGTGGGAATCACACAAGTCTCTATGATGATCTCGGGTCTACAGACTACCCTGTACCAGTGTCATCGGAGAACTGCCATCTGACGTGTGGTATATCACCATCTGGGAGTTCTCGGCGAGTCCGTCCAGTGTACCCAGTCTCCACTGAGCACCCGTACACCATCCTTGATGTCAAACACCGATGGATATGGGATCATCCATCGCCCATCATATGGGTCAAGATGCGTATACGCTAGTCTCCTCTGGTGTATCAATGCCCCGTCTCGATATACCCTCGACTAGGAACATTTATAGGATGTACTCATCGACTACCGTGGCCCCACAAGTATGATCTCATCATAATCCCAGTAGTCGAGTACAGATCCTAAGGGCTTTATCAACATGTGAGAGAAAGACAGTAAACTAATACAAGTCAACATGTTAAGATAAAGTGAAACCAAATAGCATACTATCATGACGAGCAAGAAAGTCCTTAATCATCCAAACATCCATCATAATATACATCATATGTACAACAATGGCCTCTAGGGCATATACATAACAAACAGTTGTGTTGCTATATATATATATATACATATACGTATACATGTATGATGAAGATGGTATATGACCCGTGGAGATAAGTCGATGTGATTGGGCATGATGCCGTGAGATCGGTGATGTGACTTGGGTCGTATTATGAGATACGACATGATATTATAGCGGATCGTTGGGCATTATGTTTTCATACACACGCGGATATATATATGTTGATGGCATCGGAATGTACTAGACGTTAGTGTTGGGGTAAAAATTTACACCCCAGTTGACCAAGTCAAAATCAAAGTCAACACCAAACCAAGCTGGCCCAAGCCCAGATCCAGTGGGCCCATGCCCGGGTCGAGCCTGAACATGAAGCGGCCGGCCTCCCCCCCATGCCAAGATAATATTTTGTAATAAATAATTTTGTTGTATTTCTTTTGTTTTGTTTTATGGAAATGTAAGAAAAATAGGCATAAAGCCAAATTTTTGTAAAGCCCATGGCTTATGTGCAAAAAGAAATGGCACATGAGTCATGGGATAGGCAAAATGCCATTTTGTGAAGCCCAAGGGGCTATGTGTAAAGTGTATGGCCTATAAAAGCAAAGATAATGAAAAAATCTAACAACTTTTTATCTCTCTAAAAAATTTTCCAGATCTGAGATATTTTCTTCTTCTTCAAGGTTCCAAAACCCTCTTCTTTCTCTTGAATTAAATCAAGAGTTTTACTCTTCTTTTTATAAAACAAATTAGTTTTTCACCACAAAACCCACAAATAGGAACTTGGATCTATCATTAGATCTCAAAATGAAGAGATTTTTAGATATCACATCTCTTGAGCCAGCTAACAGAGGAGGAAGAAGAAGAACCCATTTCCTCAACCAAAATATATATATATATTTTTTTCAGGAGTTTAACTCCACAAATTTCTCTTCCGGGAGTTTCTGGTGCTAAAAGCTCTCTTTTCCTCGCCGGCGCGCTAGCGCTCGAGCGCAAAGCGCCCACGTGCCGACACGTGGCGCGCTTGCGCTCCGGCGCACTGCGCCCGAGCGAAAAGCGCCCACGTGCCGACACGTGGCGCGCGCGCTTGCGCTCCGGCGCACTGCGCCCGAGCGCAAAGCGCCCACGTGCCGACACGTGGCGCGCGCGGTTGCGCTCCGGCGCACTGTGCCCGAGCGCAAAGCGCCCACGTGCCGACACGTGGCGCGGTTGCGCTCAAGCGCACTGCGCCCGAGCGCAAAGCGCCCACGTGCCGACACGTGGCGCGCGCGCTTGCGCTCCGGCGCACTGCGCCCGAGCGCAAAGCGCCCACGTGCCGACACGTGGCGCGCGCGGTTGCGCTCCGGCGCACTATGCCCGAGCGCAAAGCGCCCACGTGCCGACACGTGGCGCGCTTGCGCTCCGGCGCACTGCGCCCGAGCGCAAAGCGCCCACGTGCCGACACGTGGCGCGCGCGCTTGCGCTCCGGCGCACTGCGCCCGAGCGCAAAGCGCCTACGTGCCGACACGTGGCGCGCTTGCGCTCAAGCGCACTGCGCCCGAGCGCAAAGCGCCCACGTGCCGACACGTGGCGCGCGCGCTTGCGCTCCCGCGCCTTGCGCCCGAGCACAAAGCGCCCACGTGCCGACACGTGGCGCGCTTGCGCCCGAGCGCCCAGCGCTCATGCGCAAAGCGTCCATGTGCCGACACGTGGCGCGCTTGCGCCCGAGCGCACAGCACCTAAGCACACAGCGCCCAAGGCGCTGGCCCCACGCATCCTTTGGATGTCTTTTCCCCCCTTTTGTTTATATATACATGTATATATATACATATGTTTACATATGTACACATACACATACTCCGCACCATTCTCCCCCTCAAAAAAAATTTTGGGCCGGGGCGCTGCCCCGAACCCCGCAAAGGGGCTGCTAGCCCCCTTGACCCCCAGCCCGCTATCCGGGTAGCGGGATCCCCGTAAAAACTCTGCGTGGCTCCCGATATATCCAAAACCCCCTTTTAAAACAAAACACACGCACACCGTACATTGAGTTCGCATGACCAGTTTAACCCGTTAATCGGAGGTTCCCTCGCCCCAAAGGCGAGGGGTAATTAACGGCAGCTTAGTCCGCGGCTGCCGGAGATTCGGATCCCCACAATCATTAAACCCCAGCCTACCCTAGGCAGGGGGAATCTGTAGTACGCCTGACAAGCGTGCACGTATTCCCATCTCACTGGGGTGACGAAAAACACCCTACAGATTCTGGCACGCCCGGTGGGACCAATCTCTCCTCCCATATTTCGGGTTAAACGTTCATGCGAACTCAATCAATATACATATCGATTGCCTATACTAAAATGATGTTTTCTTTTCGTGTAGCAATCAACTTTCGACGACAATGTCTCCCAAGACGAACTCAGCTTCCAAAGCGACCCTGATTCCGTACGTGGTCAAGATCAACGCTCGTGTGGTTCTTCCCGCAAGCCTCAGTCGACAGTGGGAAGAACTGCCCCGCCAGTTTGGCTCCATCATCATCTACCCTGCCGGAAGCGCTCATCTGGCGGAGATCCCGGCGGAACAGGTGGCCAAGCCGGTCTCAAGGGATAAGAGGCCGAATGTCGTGATCGCCAAGGCACCACAACCGAAACTTAAGACTGTATCTGAACGATTCTCTGGTGCTCCAGCGGGGGGAAAGAACTTCGGTACAAAGGGCAATATCAATTGTTGCGGACGAGCTCAGGCGATGACTCCAACAAACGCACAATCGAGCGTATTTCCAAGGCCCTCCATCGACCGGTCCGCGGCGTCTTCCCAAAGAGCCAAAGTCTGCCAGGTGCTTAGAATGGAAAAGTTAAGGCAGAAGCGGCTCAGGTATCGAGCCAACAAGAGGGCCAAAGCTTCGGCCAAATGGAATCGTGTAAAGTTCCAAGTGCAGGGTTGTCCCGCGACGACGGCTGAGTCGGACGTAAGAATCAGCAATTCCTTCGATCCTCTTAAGTGGGTTCAGAAAAATGCCATGACCGCCAGAATCAAGAAGACAGCGGTCCGAACAGTGCCACAAAGAGACGTGTCCTGGATCCAACAGAAAAAGTATGACACCGTCTCTTCAAGAGTCTATCAAGCACTCTGTGCCGCACGAAAGCAGTGGGGCAAACCTAGAAAAGAAGCGCCAACACCATTCAAGAACCTGGTTAGACCAGCCGCCTTCGATCGACTACCAGCTACCGAAACAAGGGGGTCAAGACAGCGATCCGTAAAATCAGCCGCCGATAATAAAATGACGGCTGGATATGTCGTCCATACGGTCTATATGGCGGGCGAGTGTCCCAGCGACAACCATCGCAGCAAAAGCAAGGATGGGGCCACCACATCCCAAGTCCAATCTGGCTTGAATGTGGTTGCCGCTTCCCAAGAACAGTCGCCTCCGCTGGATGAAGAAAACCCTCTCGATGAGGATGATAGGCAGAAAGACCCCTCGGTCCATGCAGAGTCAAGCTCGGACAGTGAGGAAGAGCCGACTTTCCGCCCCAGGACGGCGGAGCAAGAGCTGCTTCAAGAGCATCGAAAACAGCTCAGGAGCAAAGATAAAGAGATGGCCAAGCTCTATTCGAAGATAGACGACTTAACGAACGTGGTGATGCAGCTTACGGCTCAAATTGCTCGAGCGCCTCCCAATCAGGCACAAGCCGCTACTAATCAGCCGGGTGATGACAATCCGAGGCAGCCAATGCCTGTTCCTTTGGGACCAAGACTGGTCGAGCCGCATGAAAGTCGGCCACATTCCGCTTCCGGGGACGCCTTGGCCCCAGATAGCACTATCCCGCTAACACAGGATCAGATAATGGATTTGGTCACCAGCAAGGTTAAAACATTGGTGGCCGAAGCTGAAGCTCAGAAAGAAATCGGCAGTAGTGGGCGGCCATATCCCGCGCAGTACGATCTGATTGAGTTCCCAAGCGACTACGTTATTCCTAAGTTCGGAAGATTTGATGGAACGGGGAATGCAAATCAGCACGTCGCCCACTTCAAAGCATCGTGCGGAAATACAGGGGGCAATGACGCGCTCCTTCTCCGTCAGTTTGTCAACAGCCTGACCGGCGTTGCCTTCGACTGGTATGCGAGTATACCGGACGGGTCCATCATTACCTTTGCCCAAATGGAGTCCCTGTTTCGGCAAAGGTTCATGAGTGTCAGTGATAAAATCTCCATTGCCGACCTTGTAAGGACCAAGCCGGGGAAGAATGAAAGCAACACCGACTTTATCGCTCGATGGAGTAATCTTACAGTCAAGTGCGAACCGCCGCTGGAGTAGGATGTAAGTGCACGGCGGCGCCCCGGTCGTCGATCCGACGCCGGAATGCGGAAGCGGTGATAAACTTTAATTTTGCGGACTTTGCAAACCGGCACCACCGCGCACTAAACTCCGGATCGTAACCATTAACAAGTCTAAGCTACTAACAAGAAAGGGAAGAGATGTACCGACTGATCCGAGTCCTCCGGTCTTCATCTCCACTCCGATCTCCTCGCGGGATCTCCGTCCGTCTCCTCCTCGTCGGAAAGTGCACCACATCGCCTGTAGCTTTTACGGGCTCCCACCTCAATACCGAGGCAACTCGGGCGCGAAGCTGGCGAATCGACGCGTCCAAGATTTACTGTAGGAAGTGTAGTGTAGATCTATGTGTCTCATTTGGGGTGGTTGCCATTTGAAGATGATGGAGGAAACAAGATAAGAAAAATGGTACTTGCATTTTTCTTAACATGAAATGAGATCAAGAAATGAAACTCTCAAGAATGAAAACTCTCATCTTTTTCTTTCTCTCAACCATGGAAAAGCTTCTTTCATCAAGTGAGAAGAATGGTGGAGGAAAAACAATATATCAAGCAAGAAGGGAGGTGAGTGTAGGAGAAGTCAAGAGGTGACCACAACATCAACCATACCTATCACTATTCAACCCATACCCTCTCAAATCTCATTAAAGCAAAAGCATGGATGAAAGATATGAAGCTATCATAATCAATCATTATGCAATAAAACCCCTCCACAAATGTAATTTGCAAAACTGCAAATTACCCCCTCCATCGGAAAAGTCCGGCCGGGAAAGAACAAACGAAAACCGGCCGGAACGGAATGCAAACTGGCAACTCCAGAAAACTGGTCCCGTAATAAATTACAGGAAAACCCCGATACTGTGCATACACACCCGCATCTGTATTCCGTCTGGATACAAATGCAAAGAGACAAAATCTACACTGTACTAAACTAGGACCGGCTTAAACCAAAGCCGGCTAGTAATTGCCGTTCGATCCTGATCCGTGCAATACCGCACGTATCTGATCGAATCCTGCCATATACCTATACGGCTACTAGTACAAACCGTCCGATCCTGATCCGTGCAATACCGCACGTATCTGATCGGACCCTGCCATATCTCCATACGGCCTCTACAGCGTTTCGCCCGAAAGCTGAGTAACTGAATGTGGGGGACTCTAAAGACTCGTCAACACCTTGGTTGTGGATTTAACCACTAGCACGTCAGAGGTATAAGCCAATACGTGACGGGCTACCAGGTACTGACCAAATGGGACGTCGATGAGGAAGCTCACCCCGACACCCAACTGAGCCTGTCAGTGACAATATCCGTGCAGTCCGGTCCGTTTGTCTATGAGTATCGCATGGCGGGCCTAGGGGGTTGGTAAAAGTCAGACCCCCAAAAGCGGTACAAGTCGTGTCGGAGTGTAGCCCAGAACACCCTGAGATACTACTGGAATACCTACCAGTAAATCTCCTTGCCTTGGCCAAGGACTTTGTGTAATGGCTCTCCTAGACACAGCACGACCTCACCCCCAATACCGGGAGAGACGAACCCCTGAAGATACGCTCACTGCCTCCATGTGGCTCGGGACTGTACCCAACTAAAACCTGTTTGCACGACTCCTTTGAGCCGTGGTAGGGTAGTAATCAAAGTACAGTGGGAACTCACACGAGACAAATGACGATCCCCAGGTCGATGAACTAACCTGCACACATGTCACCAGGGAACTGCCATCTGACGTCTGGTATATGACCAACTAGCATGTTCCCGGCGAGTCCTGTCCGGTGTACTCATAACCCAATGAGCACCTGTATACATCTTAGGTGATCCAACTGACACCAGTGGCTTGTGAGACCGGCCACCGCCCCTCGTCGGGGTCTCGACTGTATACACTAGTCTACTAATGGAGTATCGATGCCCGGTCTCGAAACTCCCACGACTAGGGACCTTTTAAGGATATGCTTGTAGACCCCCAGCTCCCACTTATATGATCGCCCTCATACAGCTGGTGGTCAAGCAAGAATCCTAGGGGCTCTATCAACGTGTAATAGCGACATGTCAGGTCACTTAAAGCAGTACACGATGATAAAGGTAAACCAGATAGCATACTATCATCTCGAGTAAGACTGTCCTACCGGGATAGGTCCTCCCTCAATCATTGCAATCACGTACCTGTGATCCAATAATTGACTCTGAGGGCACTACCTCCAACATAGGACCAGTCCGTCAGCCTTCTCATTGGGAACCTCAGCAACTGGATGGTCCCATTCTTGTATACAGCGGGCCTCAAGACATTTCAGGAGCTAACCAAGAAAGTCCAAATGCTGGAACGCTCGAAGCAAGAGTCCCCGCCGGACTCTCAGAGAGACAAAACCTGGAAAAGCAAGCGGGACGACAACCATAGAAGTGGTAGTTCCAGCAGTACCAATGTCTTCAATGCCTCCGACAATGAAGAAAAGCGAAGGGCGGGCGAATCCAAAACCAACCGGTCTCGAAAGCCATTGCTGGGAGGAGATGGGCCTTCCCTAAAGGAGAAAAAGAACAAGGTTTACTCTTTCAGAACGGACAAGGTCCGCAAGATATTTAAAGATGCCTTGAACAACGGCCTACAATTGCCGTAGTCGAAAAGACCACAAGAAGCAAAAATGACCGACAATCCCCTGTATTGCCCGTACCACCGAGTAGTGAGCCATGCGATCGAGGATTGCTATATCTTCAAATACTGGGTCGAGAAGCAGTACAAGGCTGGAGAGATCGAGCTGTCCAAAAGTGTGTTGGTGAACAATCAAGTTGCAACCACCAACTTTATACAGACAGAAGTTGAAGCCTTTTGGGAGCAGACAGCCGAACCCGCTGCCCCGAGAAATGAGACGGACTCATCGCGGTCTTCGTGGTGTACGCACATATCTAACAAGACGAAGAAGATGATAAAGCTATTTCGGAAAGAGCCCAGGACAGAAGAAGCCTACCAGTCCAGCTGCCAATGCGGCTCTATCACGCTCAAAATTCAAGAAACTCAAGAAGAAGAAAAGTGTGGCTCGGCGCGAAAAGGAGTCTGCAGGGAGATCGACCATTCAAAAATATATCGATTCCCTCGAAGAATATGAACAAAAGGAAAGAACATTGATTCAATTGAAGGAGTTCTTCCCTGTACAAGCGGGTGAAATTCTGGAGGAGTTAGAAGAAGACTCCAATGAAGGGATCCCAGTGGTGACCTGTTACGCCATCCATCTTGGCAGCGACTCCGAGGATGAGCTCTGTTTTCCCGAAGAAGACGAGGAGCTCACCACAAAGGCCAATCAAATCCAGCTCAGAAGCGGCGGGGCTCTACCGCAAAATCAGGGCAACGCCCCAAAAGGGAAGGAAAAACAAGTCGCTAATGAAGAAGATGGCAGAGAACCGGCTGATGAAAACATAAGTCCTTCCTCGGTGGACTATAATGTATTGGCACATCTCCGGAAGCTTCCGTCTCTCCTGAGCATCTACGACGCCTTGGTCCTATCTAAGGAGCTTAGAGATGTTCTCATTCAAGCTCTACAAAACCCCGAGCAGTATCAGGCTCACTTTGCGGAAATTAATATGAAAGAAGCCCAGCATGCTTTGCATGCCGCCGCAGTCACATTTAAGGATGAAGACTTGCTACTGGGAACGGCTGAGCATAATCGGCCGCTTTACGTAACCGGGTACAGCGACGGAGATCGAATTAATCGCATATTGATTGATCCGGGGTCCTCAGTGAATATCATGAACTTGCGAACTCTGAAGAGTTTGTCAATGGACGTCCGACACCTGTCAAGGGAAAGGATTGTCATTCAAGGCTTCAACCAAAATTGCCAGCAAGTTCTGGGGTCTATAGCTTTGCCAATCAAATTCGGGGATCTGCAAACTGAAGCTAAGATATACGTGATCGACGCCGACACGTCTTATAAGATTCTCTTGGGGCGTCCATGGCTCCACGATTATGGCATCATTCCGTCAACTCTCCATCAATGCATGAAGTATACTAAAAATGGCGAAGAAAGACGCATTGACGGAGACATCCAGCCATTCGGTATGCATGAAGTCCGCTATGAAGATTCTCGGTACTTTATGAACCACCAAAATGCTAAGCCACAACTGACTGAGGATAGACCGGCCCCAAGACCCAAAAGCAAATCTGCGCCGGTTGTCACTTTCAAAAGTAAAAACGCCCAAGTGCACCCACATTTCGGTAGCGACACTGACGAGTCCGACGCTGGAAGCCCATCCTTCCGTAAAACTCGCCCTCGTTTCGGCAGCGATACAGACGAATCTGTCACTGAAGCCCCATCTAGCAGTAATGTCTGCCCTCATCTTGGCAGCGACACTGAAGAGTCAGAGGAAGAGGACCTGTCGTGCAACAGCGGTGCAGATCGGACCCCCATGCAAAAAGCGAAACTACGAGAGACCCTCGAAATTGCAGAAGGGTCCCTAGCCGTCACAAGGGTGCCGGAGCAGATGTGCAAAGAGCTCGACGCATTGTCAGTCTCTACCGTGGACCGGCTGAAAACTTTCTACGTGCCCGGGAGGAAAAATGGACAGAAGGGCATCCTGTTTTACGGGTCAACCCCCGTTGTGCACCTGGACGATCTTTCTGTCGCGTGCCTTCCCTATGAGAGAGGCATAAGAGCCGTCCTCAATCCCAGATACTATGCGCCCGAGATGCGGGAATACTTTAAAAAGTGCGGATGTCGGTTATATCAGACGGAGTCCGACGCAAAGTTTTACGAAGGGTAATGGCATCCACCCCAGGTCCGAGCACTCATCGATGGACGAATTCCAGATAGACGGGGCATAGGCTACATTCAACCTGATTCTAAAGCGTGCTATATGATCCATGTTGGTGAGGCCAGCGAAAGATCAAATGATGATGACGAGATAGCCGAGCCAGAAGAAGCTCCTCAAGAGCTCGAAGATGGAGGACAAGCAACCTTTGATGAGCTAACCGAGATTGACTTAGGAACGCCCGATAATCCAAGGCCGACCTATATCAGCTCACTCTTGTCGGAGGAAATGAAAGAGCAGATAATTGCCCTGCTGCATGAGTTCGTCGACTGCTTCGCATGGACGTACAAAGAAATGCCTGGCCTTTCCCCTGAAGTGGCCGTACATAAGTTGGCTATATCTCCTGATGCTAAGCCAGTCAAACAAGCTCTTCGAAGAATGAGAAGGGAACTAGAAGAAAAGGTCATCGAGGAAACTAAGAAGCTCATCGATGCCGGCTTCATCAGGGAAGAGAAATACGCGGACTGGATCGCATGCATAGTCCCAGTGAAGAAGAAAATGGGCAGATCCGAGTTTGTGTCGATTTCAGGGATCTCAACAAGGCATGTCCTAAAGACGACTTTCCGCTACCGGTCATGGAAATGATGGTCGATGACACCTCAAATTACGAGTTGTTCACCTTTATGGATGGCTCGTCTGAATATAATCAGATCAAGATGTCGCCTGAGGATGAGAAACACACAGCATTTCGAACCCCGATCGGAATATATTGCTACAAGGTAATGCCGTTCGGACTGAAGAACGCAGGTGCTACATATCAAAGGGCAATGACTAATATCTTTGATGACCTAATCCATAAAGTCGTCGAATGCTATGTTGATGATCTGGTCATCAAAACTAAAGCCAAGGCTGACCACATCCAAGATCTTAGGACCGTTCTCACCAGACTGAGGGAATACGATCTGAAGATGAATCCTCTGAAATGTGCTTTTGGAGTGTCATCGGGAAAATTCCTGGGTTTTATAGTCCGGAATCGAGGGATCGAAGTTGACCCATCGAAGATAAAGGCCATCATGGAGATGCCCCCCTCCGAAAAGTCTGACGCAGCTAAGATCTTTTCAAGGCAAGCTTGCTTATATAAGGAGGTTTATCTCAAATTTATCGGGGAGATGTAGGCCCTTCTCAAAGCTCATGAAGAAAGGAGCTCCTTTTATCTGGGATGCCGAATGTCAAGCAGCGTTCGAAAGCATCAAACAATACTTGCTGCACCCTCCAGTGCTGGCCGCTCCCATTCCAAATAAACCGCTGATTCTCTACACTGCCTAGCTAGATGAGTCACTCGGTGCGCTCCTTGCCCAGAATAATGAGGAGGGAAAAGAAAATGCCCTCTACTACCTCAGTCGAACTCTAGTCGGGGCGGAACACAACTATTCCCCAATCGAGAAGCAATGCTTGGCTCTGATATTTGCTGTGAAGAAGCTGAGGTACTATCTGCTTGCTCATCGGGTTATGCTGATCTCCAAGGTCGACCCGCTCAAACACTTGATTACCAGAGCGAGCCTACCCGGCAGAATGACAAGATGGGCTGTTATGCTACTCGAGTTTGTGTAACCCTTCAAAAATCGTTTAGGCAGTTTTTCGGTAATCGGCCAATTTTTCGGCTTTTTCCGTAAAAAGTCGAAATTGATATTTTTCATTGTAGACCTAATTATACAAAATTTAGATAAGATATTACTATAATTTTGTCACTAAAATGTCACTTATAATTATCTAGTTAAATAAAAAAAAATTCGTAATTAATTAATTTTTTTATTATTTTAAGCCTTTTTAAATACATTTAATTAGGGATAAATACAAATTTAATTAGGTAAATTTCTTAATTAGGAGACTTTATAAGCTAAAATATGGTGTTAATAAAATTGTATCATGTCTTGAAAACTTTTGGTTTAAAGGGGGGAAAATTATGAAAAAAATGATGAAAAAAGGGTTTTTTTGTAAAAAGGTTGATATGAAAGCATGAAATGATATCATATGATGTTGTAATGACCTAGAAACTTCCCCAAAATTTCCCCACTTCCTCCTATACCTGCTGGCCGACCCTCACCTGCAGTTTTTCCCCATTTTCCCACTTCATTTTGCTTCATTTTCTTGCAAAAAAATTCATAAAAATTCATAAATTTCCTTCTACATTCAAACCAAAACCCTAATCCTTTCTCTCTCAACCAAAATTGGTTCAAAAACATGATGAAAGGAGGCTTCTTGGTGACTTGATCATGCTAGGACTCAATTGGTGAGGTAAAAATTCTAAACTAGTTTGCTAACTTGTAGTTTATTTGTGCTAAAATCTAATTTGTAAGTATTAATTTAGTGTAAATCTTTGTTCATGAAAAATCAAGAGAAGGTTTTGATTTTTAAAAAATTAGGGTTTGTAGCATAATGGTTGGATTATGTTAGGGATGGTTATCTAATTGATTAGAATGGTTAATGGTGTAATTATATGCCTGCTAAATCGACAAATTTCGATGTTTGTATCAAATCGGCTAGAAATTCGCTTACTAGATTTTTGTAGAAATTAGAATGCGACCGAAATGCGTTATGTTAGCGATATAATTAGCTTCGTATAGGACTATTAGAATGCGCGAATGCGGGGTTACGTCTAGTCGGGTTGTAGTTTTGTCGATTTCCCCGAAATGACGATTTTAGTGAAAGGATTGCGATTTTCGTGCGTTTTTCCGCGCACTGAGTGCATGCTACGATTAATTTGAGAGCGTGGATAATTGTATGTTGTGACTTGCATTGTGTTAGGTTTTGTAATCTTATGCTTGATATTGTGCAAATATAGGATCGGTCGGGGAAACTTCGGACACGGCGCGAAAAGGCAAAGCGGTTGCCGGATCAGATTAGCGGGGATTTCAGGTGAGTAGATGTATTCATCTATGGGGGAATCGTCTGGATGGCGCGATGCGCCCCCCTAGTTAGGATTACCCTACTTTTTGCAAGAATTATTGTGTTAGCTAGCTTATCCATTCATGTACACTGCATACCCTTATAGCGAACAGTATATTAAACTGCATGGACATTCATCTATACTTATGCTATATCATTTCGTAGGACACGAACACCTTACCATTGGCTTCCGTTGCACGCACACTATTCATGTGACACACACGCCTTTGGTAAATGCCATGCCACGCGCACTATAGAATCTGTTTATCATGATATCGCCACTTGCATTCATACTTGATATATGAATTTGCATAGCATGTATATACCTCGCATCATCATCATATTTACATAGATTTCTAGCAAAAATTCACATCACATATATTGATAGCATGGACATTTATCATATATAACATGTTGGACATTATGATTTTCTTGAGGATTTCAGTATTGCTGCGATTTCTGGATTTTTGGGGAAAACCGCAAGAATTTAACAAAGCATTATATTTATCATTTTCAAAACAAAAGTTGCGGTTTTCTCGTGATGTATGTGTCGTCCACCATGAGTTTTCATGTTTTCTGTTGGATTTCGAGACCCGATTCGAGGAGTGGATGAACCGTCTCGGGTACATGGTGGGCCCGGTATGGTACCCCGAGGCAAGAAGATCGAGTTGTAGACGATGAGCCTGGCAGGGGAAGACTACCTACCGGTGATGTCTGGCGCGGCGGATATCCGGAGGATACCGACCGTTGTCGTGAGATTTATGATATGGGCCGATCCGGACTGACGGAGCCCGATATTGAGACAGATATGATTCCTTTTTGGTGTCGATGCTTGACACGGGTTTTCAGATGATTTCTTGATGATATTTAGCTAATATACAGATATTCATGTTCTAAAGTTAAGAATTCAATAACCTTAGCAGTTAAAACACTTAAAGATTTAATAATGACATTGCATACCTGTGCATGCATACTAGAGATATCATAGCACATATGGACATGCATGTTGTGGTGCATTGCGTGCATTCTTACGATTGCCTTATTAGATGTTATATTTACTCACGAGCTGGCAACTCACCCCCGTTGTGCCACAGTGTCTTGCAGGTCGGACCCGTCAGTCTTGTAGCGGGGGGCTATCTTGTCACCAGTTCCTTTTGCTCAGACTCGCGACATCGCCCGTAGGTGGGTTGCGAGTATACTTTATTTCTTTTTGCTTTATCATTGTATCTAGTATTCTCCATCTACCACTTGTATTGTATATGCGACCTAGTGATGAGAATGAGAGATATGTATATTTGTGGTTTCTTTTGGGTCGAGCTCACTTGAGCCGACGTGTGTTTTCTGGTATTTTGCATTTCTTTTATGCTCTTTTTTCTTGATATTACTATTATATTGCATGTGGTTGTGATCCGCCTTGGGCGAAGAGCTAGCTCCCGCTTGGGGATGCCATTTTATGATTACAGGTTTATTATCTTGTTGTACCCATTTTGGGGGATAGAAAATACAGGGGAGACTCTGCCGAAATTTTCAGAAAATTTTGATGTTCTTTTTTTGGATTCTATGCAACTTAATTGATTTCAAAACCGTTTTCATTTAAGGTTTTCCTTCACTCTCTTTTGATTTTGGGTTAGATTTATGGGCTTTGGCTGACTTAGGTTACGGTACGCCTTTAGACGTCTCGTAATCTATGTGCCAGTCACGTTCCGTACTTTCGGGTCGTGACGAAGTTGGTATCAGAGCGTAGGTTTTACCTTTCTGAGTATAGGACGACCTTGGTAGATGGAGTAGGTGACTTAAGCAGAGTGGCGTACCGTGGGTATGATCCGCGGCATACTTACGATACGGTACTCCGCCTAAGTAACCTTAGGACATAATTGCTTGTATTTCCTTTCTTGATTCCTTGCATTCCTTGATCCAATTGCAATGTCCTTATCGGTCCTGTTTCTTATTCCAGCTTCGATGCCGCCAAAGACTACGAGAGCTCAGCGGGCTGCCGCTAGGGATGAGATTCGAGCGGGCTCGTCTGAGGCGAGGATCGAGCGGGAGGATACGCCTATCGCTCAGGGTCCCACTGATCCGCCTTATCCTGACCGTATTGCCAGATTAGAGGCCGGCATGCAAGAGTTGCGGCAGATGATGGGATCTTTAGTTGAGTCCAGCCGTGCACAGAGATCCGAGGACGTTCCTTCCACCGCACAGACCACGATCGTACCTGCTGCACAGATGGTCACTCCTGCTGCTACTACGGAGATTATCCCTGTTTCACTACAGGAGTTCATGAGATTGAGACCTCCAGATTTTACCGGTACAGATGCGACAGAGGACCCACAGGCTTTTCTTGATAGGATGGCTCGGATTTGCCGTTCGTTGAGGTGTTCTGATGATAGATTGGTGGAGTTTGCGAGTTTTCGTCTGGAGGGTCTTGCCCAGACATGGTACGACTCAGTAGAGAGAGGCCGAGCTGCAGGTCTGCCTTCTATGACCTGGGATGAGTTTACAGCTGCATTTCTTGCCCGTTTTCTTCCGGAGAGTGTCCGAGATGCTCGAGCCCGTAGTTTTGAGTCTTTGCGCAAGACTCCTGGGATGACAGTGTCGGAGTATGATATACAGTTTACCCAGTTGTCTCGATATGCTCCGTACCTAGTCGACACAGAAGAGAAGAGAATAAAGAGGTTTGTGCGAGGGCTTGATACACAGCTATTCTTTGCCATCGGCACCCAGCACTTTGATACATACGCAGCCGCGATGGATGCAGCCTTACTTTTGGAGGAGCGTATTTCTAAGACTCCGGTCGCTTCTGGGCCGAAGAGGATCCATACTGATACGCCAGCTCAGCGGCAGATGGGCAGACATCGTGATAGATTATTTCCGGGAGATGGCGGAGGCAGAGGATTGAGACGAGGTCAGTTATTTGGTTCATATCCACAGACCCAGCAGTCGTCTCCAGGATGTTTTCGGTGCGGGAGTCAGTATCACCGTGTCAGAGACTGTACCATGGGACGCCAGGGCGCGGCGACAGTCCCGCATGTGACTTTACCACCCTCACCACCTTCGCAGAGAGCTTTACTTCCTACTCCTGATGATGCTTCACGCCAGCCAGATGCTTCCAGAGGCCGTGGGCGTGGCGGTCCAGTTCTGAGAGGACGAGGCGACAGAGGCAGAGGCAGAGGCCGAGGTAGAGGCAGAGGACAGCCAGCTATTAGTGGTGGACAGGCCCGAGTGTTCGCATTGACTCCTCAGGATGCACAGGCATCCAATGCCGTCGTGACAGGTACTCTGCCAGTATGTTCTTTTGATGCACGGGTATTATTTGATCCAGGCTCCACACATTCCTATGTTTCCACGTATTTTGCACCGAGGTTGGGCCGGGAGTCTTCTCCGTTAGATTAGCCGCTTGTCGTTATTACCCCGGTAGGCGAGTCTTTTGTTGCCCGTTTTGTGTACCGATCTTGTTCCGTTCGTATCGGGGAGAGAGATTCTTCAGTAGATTTGATTCTCCTCGATATGCTAGACTTTGACGTTCTTCTTGGTATGGACTGGCTAGCCACCTGTTATGCATCCGTGGACTGCCGTGAAAAGGCAGTCAGATTCAGTTTTCCTGGTGAGCCGGTTCTTATTATTCAGGGAGATCGTAGCGCTACCCTTCCCAGCTTGATTTCTTCTCTTCGCGCTGGTCAGCTCTTAAGGAAAGGGTGTCAGGGATTCTTAGCCTATGTTTGTGATACTAGCTCCACAGAGGTTCCGTTGGACCAGGTCCCTGTTGTGAGAGAGTTTCCTGATGTATTTCCTGATGAGCTGCCTGGTCTGCCACCAGAGCGCGAGATTGAGTTCTGTATTGACTTGATCCCCAGCACGGGGCCTATCTCTATACCTCCTTATCGGATGGCCCCGGCGGAGCTGAGAGAGCTAAAGGATCAGTTACAGGACTTGCTGGACAAAGGGCTTATCCGACCGAGTGTGTCACCTTGGGGTGCTCCCGTCCTGTTTGTTAAGAAGAAGGACGGATGTATGCGTTTATGCATTGATTATCGTCAGCTGAACCGGGTTACTGTGCGGAACAGGTATCCCCTACCCCGCATTGATGACTTATTTGATCAGCTCCAGGGTGTAGGGTTTTTCTCGAAGGTTGATTTACGGTCAGGTTATCACCAGTTGCTGGTTCGGAAGGAGGATATTCCGAAGACCGCTTTCCGTACTCGATATGGTCATTACGAGTTCTTGGTGATGTCGTTCGGGCTCACCAATGCCCCGGCAGCATTTATGGATTTGATGAACCGTGTATTCAGGCCGTATCTCGATCAGTTCATCATTGTGTTCATTGACGACATCTTGGTTTATTCTCGGAGCCGGGAGGAGCATGAGCAGCACTTGCGTATCACATTGCAGACTTTGAGGGAGCATCAGCTGTTCGCCAAATTCTCCAAGTGCGCATTCTGGCTAGACAGTGTCGACTTCTTGGGTCATGTGGTGACGAGAGATGGTATTTGCGTGGACCCGAAGAAGATCGAGGCAGTTCAGCGTTGGCCGGTATCAGTTACAGAGGTTCGCAGCTTTCTAGGTCTGGCCGGCTATTATCGACGTTTCGTCCAGGATTTCTCCCGCATTGCTGCACCACTGACCGGGTTGACCCGGAAGGGGGTTCCTTTTGATTGGACCCAGGCATGTGAGGATAGCTTCCAGCAGTTGAAGACTCGTCTGACTACTTCTCCAGTGTTAGCATTGCCTTCAGGATCAGGCGGGTTCGTGGTATATTGTGATGCTTCTAGAGTGGGGCTGGGCTGTGTATTGTTGCAGCATGACAGAGTTATCACGTATGCTTCTCGGCAGCTGAGGAAACACGAGCAGAACTACCCCACCCATGATTTAGAGATGGCTGCAGTGGTATTTGCACTTAAGATCTGGAGACATTACCTATACGGTGAGTCGTGCCAGATATTCACTGACCATAAGAGTTTGAAGTATATCTTCCAGCAGCGAGACCTGAACCTGAGACAGCGCCGTTGGATGGAGTTGGTGAAAGATTATGACTGCGAGATTCTATACCATCCGGGCAAGGCGAATGTGGTGGCAGATGCTTTGAGTAGGAGGCCCGGAGGTAGCTTATCTTGTTTGAGCGCAGTGCAGATGCAGTCGACGGCGGATTGGCAGGTGTTATGTGATAGCAGAGTGCAGTTCGAGTTTACTCCTACGGGGGGACAGCTGGCCCATTTCAGAGCACGCCCACAGCTACTTGACCGTATCCACGAGGCACAGCCCGGCGATGCCCGTACATTAGAGATTATTGAGCAGATTCGGCAGGGCAGAGTTTCTGAGTTCATGATTGATGATCGGGGGATACTTTGATTTGGGACTCGACTGTGCGTTCCAGATTCAGAGGGACTGAGGCGTGATATTCTCGAGGATGCACATAGATCCGTATACAGTGTGCATCCAGGTTCCACCAAGATGTACCGTGATTTGAGAGAGGTTTACTGGTGGGACGGGATGAAGAAGGATATTACAGACTTTGTGTCGAGATGCCTGACTTGTCAGCAAGTCAAGGCTGAGCACCAGAGGCCAGCCGGCGAGTTACAGCCTTTGCCCATCCCTGAGTGGAAGTGGGAGCAGGTCTCCATGGACTTCGTTGTGGGTCTACCCAGGACCAGTCGAGGCTATGACTCTATTTGGGTGATTGTGGATCGACTGACGAAAGCGGCTCACTTCCTGCCAGTGAAGACCACTTTTGGATTTTCTCAGTATGCCCAGGTTTATATTGATGAGATAGTGTGACTACATGGTGTTCCGACTTGCATCGTGTCCGACCGTGGCACCCAGTTTACCAGCCGATTGTGCCAGAAACTCCAGGAAGCTTTGGGCACCCGATTGAGTTTTACCACAGCCTTTCTCCTCCGACTGACGGTCAGTCGGAGCGTATGATTCAGACTCTTGAGGACATGCTCAGAGCTTGGGTTTTAGATTTCGGTGGTAGCTGGGATCGTCATTTGCCTTTGATCGAGTTCTCCTACAATAATAGCTTCCAAGAGACGATTCAGATGGCATCTTTCGAGGCTTTATATGGGAGGAGATGTCGATCGCCTGTATGTTGGACAGAGCTTAGGGAGAGCAGTATTTTGGGGCCTCAGATCGTACAGGAGACGACCGAGAAGATACAGCAGATTCGGGACAGGATGAGAGCGGCACAGAGCAGGCAGAAATCATATGCTGACAGGCGTCGTCGCCGACTCGAGTTCGCTGTTGGCGATCATGTTTTCCTGAAGGTCTCTTCGATGAAGGGTGTGATGAGATTTGGGCGGAAAGGGAAACTGAGTCCTAGATATGTTGGTCCTTTCGAGATCATAGAGCGTGTTGGTCCAGTCGCTTATCGGTTAGCTCTTTCGCCCAGCTTCCCCGATGTTCACCCCGTATTCCATGTCTTGATGCTCCGCAAGTGCCTTCATGATCCTTCCCAGGCGATTCAGCACCAGACGATCCAGTTAGAGCATGATCTTTCTTTCACCGAGCAGCCGGTTGTCATCTTGGATCGGCAGGTGAAGAAATTGAGGTCGAAGGTCATACCGTCCGTCAAGGTCCTTTGGCGTGGGCCAAACAGCGAGGAGGTCACCTGGGAGACCGAGGTCGAGATGAGGAAGAGATATCCCCATCTTTTTGAAGGTACGCGTAGTTAAATTCTAAATTCAGGGACCGAATTTCTTTAAGGGGGGAAGATTGTAACCCTTCGAAAATCGTTTCGGCAGTTTTTCGGTAATCGGCCAATTTTTCGGCTTTTTCCGTAAAAAGTCAAAATTGATATTTTTCATTGTAGACATAATTATACAAAATTTAGATAAGATATTACTATAATTTGGTCACTAAAATGTCACTTATAATTATCTAGTTAAATAAAAAAAATTTCGTAATTAATTAATTTTTTTATTATTTTAAGCCTTTTTAAATACATTTAATTAGGGATAAATACAAATTTAATTAGGTAAATTTCTTAATTAGGAGTCTTTATAAGCTAAAATATGGTGTTAATAAAATTGTATCATGTCTTGCAAACTTTTGGTTTAAAGGGGGGAAAATTATGAAAAAAAATGATGAAAAAAAGGGTTTTTTTGTAAAAAGGTTGATATGAAAGCATGAAATGATATCATATGATGTTGTAATGACCTAGAAACTTCCCCAAAATTTCCCCACTTCCTCCTCTACCTGCTGGCCGACCCTCACCTGCTGTTTTTCCCCATTTTCCCACTTCATTTTGCTTCATTTTCTTGCAAAAAAATTCATAAAAATTCACAAATTGCCTTCTCCATTCAAACCAAAACCCTAATCCTTTCTCTCTCAACCCAAATTGGTTCAAAAACATGATGAAAGGAGGCTTCTTGGTGACTTGATCATGCTAGGATTCAATTGGTGAGGTAAAAATTCTAAACTAGTTTGCTAACTTGTAGTTTATTTGTGCTAAAATCTAATTTGTAAGTATTAATTTAGTGTAAATCTTTGTTCATGAAAAATCAAGAGAAGGTTTTGATTTTTAAAAAATTAGGGTTTGTAGCATAATGGTTGGATTATGTTAGGGATGGTTATCTAATTGATTAGAATGGTTAATGGTGTAATTATATGCTTGCTAAATCGACAAATTTCGATGTTTGTATCAAATCGGCTAGAAATTCGCTTACTAGATTTTTGTAGAAATTAGAATGCGACCGAAATGCGTTATGTTAGCGATATAATTAGCTTCGTATAGGACTATTAGAATGCGCGAACGCGGGGTTCGTCTAGTCGGGTTGTAGTTTTGTCGATTTCCCCGAAATGACGATTTTAGTGAAAGGATTGCGATTTTCGTGCGTTTTTCCGCGCACTGAGTGCATGCTACGATTAATTTGAGAGCGTGGATAATTGTATGTTGTGACTTGCATTGTGTTAGGTTTTGTAATCTTATGCTTGATATTGTGCAAATATAGGATCGGTCGGGGAAACTTCGGACACGGCGCGAAAAGGCAAAGCGGTGGCCGGATCAGATTAGCGGGGATTTCAGGTGAGTAGATGTATTCATCTATGGGGGAATCGTCTGGATGGCGCGATGCGCCCCCCTAGTTAGGATTACCCTACTTTTTGCAAGAATTATTGTGTTAGCTAGCTTATCCATTCATGTACACTGCATACCCTTATAGCGAACAGTATATTAAACTGCATGGACATTCATCTATACTTATGCTATATCATTTCTTAGGACACGAACACCTTACCATTGGCTTCCGTTGCACGCGCACTATTCATGTGACACACACGCCTTTGGTAAATGCCATGCCACGTGCACTATAGAATCTGTTTATCATGATATCGCCACTTGCATTCATACTTGATATATGAATTTGCATAGCATGTATATACCTCGCATCATCATCATATTTACATAGATTTCTAGCAAAAATTCACATCACATATATTGATAGCATGGACATTTATCATATATAACATGTTGGACATTATGATTTTCTTGAGGATTTCAGTATTGCTGCGATTTCTGGATTTTTGGGGAAAACCGCAAGAATTTAACAAAGCCTTATATTTATCATTTTCAAAACAAAAGTTGCGGTTTTCTCGTGATGTATGTGTCGTCCACCATGAGTTTTCATGTTTTCTGTTGGATTTCGAGACCCGATTCGAGGAGTGGATGAACCGTCTCGGGTACATGGTGGGCCCGATATGGTACCCCGGGGCAAGAAGATCGAGTTGTAGACGATGAGCCTGACAGGGGAAGACTACCTACCGGTGATGTCTGGCGCGGCGGATATCCGGAGGATACCGACCGTTGTCGTGAGATTTATGATATGGGCCGATCCGGACTGACGGAGCCCGATATTGAGACAGATATGATTCCTTTTTGGTGTCGATGCTTGACACGGGTTTTCAGATGATTTCTTGATGATATTTAGCTATTATACAGATATTCATGTTCTAAAGTTAAGAATTCAATAACCTTAGCAGTTAAAACACTTAAAGACTTAATAATGACATTGCATACCTGTGCATGCATACTAGAGATATCATAGCACATATGGACATGCATGTTGTGGTGCATTGCGTGCATTCTTACGATTGCCTTATTAGATGTTATGTTTACTCACGAGCTGGCAACTCACCCCCGTTGTGCCACAGTGTCTTGCAGGTCGGACCCGTCAGTCTTGTAGCGGCAGGCTATCTTGTCACCAGTTCCTTTTGCTCAGACTCGGGACATCGCCCGTAGGTGGGTTGCGAGTATACTTTATTTCTTTTTGCTTTATCATTGTATCTAGTATTCTCCATCTACCACTTGTATTGTATATGCGACCTAGTGATGAGAATGAGAGATATGTATATTTGTGGTTTCTTTTGGGTCGAGCTCACTTGAGCCGACGTGTGTTTTCTGGTATTTTGCATTTCTTTTATGCTCTTTTTTCTTGATATTACTATTATATTGCATGTGGTTGTGATCCGCCTTGGGCGAAGAGCTAGCTCCCGCTTGGGGATGCCATTTTATGATTACAGGTTTATTATCTTGTTGTACCCATTTTGGGGGATAGAAAATACAGGGGACACTCTGCCGAAATTTTCAGAAAATTTTGATGTTCTTTTTTTGGATTCTATGCAACTTAATTGATTTCAAAACCGTTTTCATTTAAGGTTTTCCTTCACTCTCTTTTGATTTTGGATTAGATTTCTGGGCTTTGGCTGACTTAGGTTACGGTACGCCTTTAGACGTCTCTTAATCTAAGTGCCAGTCACGTTCCGTACTTTCGGGTCGTGATAGTTTGGCATAGTTTATACTCCTCAGAAAGCAGTAAAAGGGCAAGCACTTGCAGACTTTCTCGCTGCTCATCCCACACCAGAAGGATCGCCGCTAAATTGTGAGTTACCCGACGAACAAGTGTTGCACCTCGAGGAAGACGAGCCATATTGGGAGCTCTACTTTGATGGGGCTTCATCAATAAGGAGCTCCGGCAGATCAAGCGTCCCAGAGATAAAGGCAGGGATAGGATTGGTGTTCATCACGCCATCAATGGGAACCCTACGGCGCTCTTTTGCTCTCAACGAGCCTCGCACAAACAATGAGGCCGAGTATGAAGCTCTGATAGCTGGTTTGGAGCTCGCCATAGAAATGGAAATCCGTCGGCTACGAGTTTACGGTGACTCCCAGCTCGTCGTCAACCAAGTAAGCGGCGATTTTAAAATATACAAACCCGAGTTAGCTCGGTACAGAGGCCGAGTGGTGGAACTCATGAAACGGTTCACTCATATTGAACTAATGAGAGTCCCTAGAGCGTTGAATGGGAAGGCTGACGTACTCGCTCGCTTAGCTAAGGAGCTGGCCGATCCTGACATGGACGAAATTCTGATCACAGTCAGGAGCCAACAAATTCTACCCCCAGTCTCTCTACGAGAAGAGGAAAGCACGGAACAGAAGAGCAGTCCTGCCGAAGAAGCTTCGATCATCCAAGACGAGCCCGATTGGGGAGAACCCTTCATAGAGTACCTCCGATACGACAGGCTGCCCGAAGAAAAATCTGTGAGGATTCAGCTGAAGAAGAGAGCTCTCCGATACGTGTTTGTAAATGACACGCTATATCGCAGGTCATATGACCAACTCTGGCTCAGGTGCCTGTCATCGGCCGAAGCCCAAAAAGTCATGAAAGAAGTTCACTCAGGCGTTTGCGGTGCTCACCAATCTGGCCCCAAGATGCGACTGCAAATTAAACGGCTTGGGTATTACTGGCCCACCATGATACAGGATTGCGGAGAGCATGCAAGGAAATGTTATATCTGCCAAATTCACGGTGATTTTATTCACAAGCATCCCAATCCATTGCATCCTACGGTGGCGTCGTGGCTTTTCGAAGTCTGGGGCACCGACATCGTTAGCCCAATTGATCCTCCGTCATCCAAAGGCCATCGGTTCATACTGGCCGCGACAGAATACTTCTCCAGATGGGCTGAAGCTGTCCCGCTGAAAGAAGTCAAGACGAAAGATATTCTGACATTCTTCCAGCAAAATATTCTATACCGCTTCGGTACACCAAGGAGTATCATTTCTGACAACGGGCCTTCTTTCAAGAGCTTCAATGTCTCAAGGTTCGCTACTCAGCACAAGATAGACTGGAGGTATTCCTCGATCTATAATCCAAGAGCCAATGGGCTAGCCGAAGCCTTCAATAAGACTCTATGCAACCTCCTGAGGAAAAATGCTTCAGCCAACAAAAGAGACTGGAATCTCAAACTTCACGAGGCGTTGTGGGCATATCGTACCACGCACCGTACTCCAACACAGTCCACTCCATACTCATTGCTCTTCGGAGTGGAGGCGGTCCTCCCCCTCGGAGTCGAAGTTCCAAGCTTAAGAATGGCCGTTTAGCACGAGTTGACGGAGGAGGAAAACGTTCTCCTTTGACTTGAAGAGCTCGATGCCCTCGAAGAAAAGAGGCTCGCGGTGCAGCAAAATCTGGAGCTATACCAAGCCCAAATGTCACGGGCTTATGACAAGATAACCCGTCTCCGCGCTTTCAAGAAAGGTGAATTGGTGTTGGTCCTCAAAAGACCGATCATCCCCAATCGACATGCCAAGGGAAAATTTGAGCCAAACTAGGAAGGACCATACGTCATCGTGAAAGTGTTCGACGGAGGATCCTACCAACTAATAAGTGCCGAGGGAGAAAGGCCCATGCCACCCATCAATGGCCGATATCTCAAAAAATACTACACGTGAATGCTCCAAGTCGCAGGCGAATTGAGCACATCAGCCCTACGGTCTGGATCATAAATCCTGCAAAACCGTATACAATCCACGGGCGTAAATGACCCCTATCTCTCCCAAATCCTGCCGGTGAGACTACTTTTAAAGTCCCACCAGCGGCAAAAGAAAAAAAAGAAGAAAAAAAGAAAAAAAAAGAAAAAAAAGAAGGAAAAAAAAGGAAAAAAAAATAATAAAAGAAATAAAAAAATAAACGGTATGTCCACAAGCAAAACGGGCACGGAAGAAAACCCGAAAGGGCTCCGTGAGTAAAAACAGCAGGACTACCGGCGAGTCTGTGAAAACCCGAAAGTGCGCAAACTCGTGAAAGGAGATGAAATACACTCGCAAAGCCCTCTCGACCTTGTGAGGAGAAAACCCTGCGTGAGATCATTACGACTCACAAAGGAGCAACACACTTAGGAATCCTCACGATTCCTAAGGAGAAAATACACCTGCGGGGTCCTTACGACTCGTAAGGAGAAAATGCTTTTGTGGGACCCTCACTGCCCATAAAGTTGAAAAGCCTTAGGTGATAGGGATCCAAACCTGTCTCCTAAGCCATCGTTCCTCAACGGGCAACGGCAAATGATGAGTCGCTCCTGGCATTTCGCTTCAGAGTTAGCGGTGCTGATGCCGACCAAAAACCCAAATCCCAAGTCCTCCCAAGGAAAATGATGAGTTGCTCTTGGCATTATTCCGGTGCAGCAATGCTGATGCCAAACAAGATCCAAATTCCAAGTCCTCAAATGGCGAATGATGAGTCGCTCCTGGTACCATATTCCAGTGCAGCGATGCAGACGCCAACCAAGATTCAATTTCTCAAAATTCTCCTGGCCCTACGGTGGGTCCCCAAGTTGACCATCGTATACAATCCACGGGCTCAAATAATTCTCATCATACCCATGCCCCATTGTAATCACCAGTTATGCGGGTCTCCGCTTTGGGAATGATGCTCCATTGATAAGACCCACTCATGTGTCCTCACGATATATGAGGAGAACAAACCTTTGAAGGATCCTTACGACTCATAAAGGAAAAACACACTTAGGAGTCCTCACGACTCCTAAGGAGAAAATACACCTGCGGGATCCTTACGACTCGTAGGGAGAAAATGCTTTTATGGGACCCTCACGGCCCATGAAATTGAAAAGCCTTAGGTGATAGGGATCTAAACCTGTCTCCTAAGCCATCGCTCCCCAATCCCCACATGGTGAATGATGAGTCGCTCCTGGTACCATATTCCAGTGCAGCGATGCAGAAGCCAACCAAACTCCAAATCCCATACCCCAACGGCGAATGATGAGTCGCTCCTGGTACCATATTCAAGTGCAGCGATGCAGATGCCGACAAAGTCCTGAAATTTTTCCGGCCCTACGGTCTGGATCATACATCCTGCAAAACCGTATACAATCCACGGGCGTAAAACAATCCCAACCTCTCCCAAGTCCTACCGGTGAGACCACATTCAAAGTCCCCCCCCAAAAAAAGGTTGGGATAATGCCGATGCAAAAACCAAAATCCCAAAATCCTCTCAATGACAGATGATGATTCGCTCCTGGTACCATATTCCAGTATAGCGATGCTGATGTTAACCCAAATCAAAATCAACAAGTCAACATCCACTCTGACACCGCAGAAAGTGGAGCAAGTCAGAATCCAATCTCGACACCACAAGAAGCGGAGCAAGTCAGAATCCAATCTCGACACCACAAGAAGCGGAGCAAGTCAAGTTTACCCCTGACACTGCAAGAAGCAGAGCAAGTCAAATCAAGAACCGACCGTCCACGTCGCTAAAAGGGCAGCACAGACCGTCCACGTCACTAAAAGGGCAGCACCGACCATCCAAGTCGCAAAAAGGGCAGAACCGACCGTCCACGTCGCTAAAAGGGCAGCACCGACCGTCCAAGTCGCAAAAAGGGCAGAACCGACCGTCCACGTCGTTAAAAGGGCAACACCGACCGTCCAAGTCGCAAAAAGGGCAGAACGGACCGTCCACGTCGCTAAAAGGGCAGCACCGACCGTCCACGTCGCTAAAAGGGCAGCACCGACCGTCCAAGTCGCAAAAAGGGCAAAACCGACCATCCAAGTCGCAAAAAGGGCAGAACCGACCGTCCAAGTCGCAAAAAGGGCAGAACCGACCTTCCAAGTCGCAAAAAGGGCAGAACCGACCGTCCACGTCGCTAAAAGAGCATCACCGACCGTCCAAGTCGCTAAAAGGGCATCACCGACCGTCCACGTCGCTAAAAGGGCAGCACCGACCGTCCAAGTCGCAAAAAGGGCAGAACCGACCGTCCAAGTCACAAAAAGGGCAGAACCGACCGTCCAAGTCGCAAAAAGGGCAGAACCGACCGTCCAAGTCGGAAAAAGGGCCGCATCGACCATCCATGTCGTAAAAAGGGCAGTGCCAGCTTCCCAAAAGGTGGGAACCGAATCAAGTCGCCTCCATGTGAAAGAAGATCCATCAATTTCATGCACACTACCTACATATGTGGTATGCATTTATTGATGGGGGGCAATTTGTTGGGGTAAAAATTTACACCCCAGTTGGCCAAGTCAAAATCAAAGTCAACACCAAACCAAGCGGGCCCAAGCCCAGATCCAGTGGGCCCATGCCCGGGTCGAGCCCGAACATGAAGCGGCCGGCCTCCCCACCATGCCAAGATAAAATTTTGTAATAAATAATTTTGTTGTATTTCTTTTGTTTTTTTTTATGGATAAATGTAAGAAAAATAGGCATAAAGCCAAATTTTTGTAAAGCCCATGGCTTATGTGCAAAAAGAAATGGCACATGAGTCATGGGATAGGCAAAATGCCATTTTGTGAAGCCCAAGAGGCTATGTGTAAAGTGTATGGCCTATAAAAGCAAAGATAATGAAAAAATCTAACAACTTTTTCTCTCTCTAAAAATTTTTCCAGATCTGAGATATTTTCTTCTTCTTCAAGGTTCCAAAACCCTCTTCTTTCTCTTGAATTAAATCAAGAGTTTTACTCTTCTTTTTATAAAACAAATTAGTTTTTCACCACAAAACCCACAAATAGGAACTTGGATCTATCATTAGATCTCAAAAAGAAGAGATTTTTAGATCTCACATCTCTTGAGCCAGCCAACAGAGGAGGAAGAAGAACCCATTTCCTCAACCAAAATATATATATATATATATATATATATATATATATTTTCAGGAGTTTAACTCCACTAATTTCTCTTCCGGGAGTTTCTGGGGCTAAAAGCCCTCTTTTCCTCGCCGGCGCGCTAGCGCTCCAGCGCAAAGCGCCTACGTGCCGACACGTAGCGCGTTTGCGCTCCAGCGCACTACGCGCGAGAGCAAAGCGCCCACGTGCCGACATGTGGCGCGCTTGCGCTCCAGCACACTGCGCTCAAGCGCAAAGCGCCCACGTGCCGACACGTGGCGCGCGCGCTTGCGCTCCAGCGCACTGCGCCCGAGCGCAAAGCGCCCACGTGCCGACATGTGGCGCGCTTGCGCTCATGCGCACTGCGCCCGAGCGCAAAGCGCCCACGTGCCGACACATGGCGCGCGCGCTTGCGCTCCAGCGCACTGCGCCCGAGCGCAAAGCGCCCACGTGCCGACACGTGGCGCGCTTGCGCTCAAGCGCATTGCGCCCGAGCGCAATGCGCCCACGTGCCGACACGTGGCGCTCGCGCTTGCGCTCCAGCGCCTTGCGCCCGAGCGCAAAGCGCCCACGTGCCGACACGTGGCGCGCTTGCGCCCGAGCGCCCAGCGCTCATGCGCAAAGCGTCCACGTGCCGACACGTGGCGCGCTTGCGCTTGAGCGCATAGCACCTAAGCGCACAGCGCCCAAGGCGCTGGCCCTACGCATCCTTTGGATGTCTTTTCCCCCCTTTTGTTTATATATACATGTATATATATACATATGTTTACATATGTACACATACACATACTCCGCAACATTCTCTCCCTAAAAAAAATTTTTGGGCGGGACCCCCGTAAAAACTCTGCGTGGCTCCCGATATATCCAAAACCCCCTTTTAAAACAAAACACACACATACCGTACATTGAGTTCGCATGACCAGTTTAACCCGTTAATCAGAGGTTCCCTCGCCCCAAAGGCGAGGGGTAATTAACGGCAGCTTAGTCCGCAGCTGCCGGAGATTCGGATCCCCACAATCATTAAACCCCAGCCTACCCTAGACAGGGGGAATCTGAAGTATGCCTGACAAGCGTGCACGTATTCCCATCTCAATGGGGTGACGAAAAACACCCTACAGTTAGATCAGTACCCTAGTTCATGATATTGTGATGATGATACCATATGGATATTGAGGTATATGTAATAGTTGACCCTACCCCGATTTTCGGATGTCGTACGATGGATTTACCGTATGAGATATAATTATGATGATAGATCTACACTTTTGACTCGAGGATGTCGTATTACATGTTTTATCGTACGTGACACTACTGAGGCGGGATCACCGACTACTAGATATATCGACTCGGACTTAGGTCATTTTCCTTACCCTTTTGACTCTTAGCTTTGTCCTGCTGTTTACTTAGTAGATGTTAGACTGGGCTCGAGTCATACTTATTTCCATAACTAACGAATCATGAGTATTTTAAAGACAGGCTAAGGGATACTACGGATATTTCAAAGGACGTACCTTTTCTTAAAAACACCGTAACCCCAATTTTCTAAACACGACGATTCGTTCTATTTCAAATGCCAAAACCGTATGACTCGTATATAATATATATTCTTTATTGTTGCATCTACTATTCATTTTCCGTATATTTTTTCTATTCGCGTCGCATTGGATGCTTAAATGTGTTTTCATAGTTATTATGAAACCCTGCTGTCAGGACACCAGCACCATTACCGATGATGTGTATGCTCCACGTACACTTACTTTCCGGCTCACACACATCATCATCGGTAATTTTCATGTCACGTACACATTAGAAAGTACTACTTCATTAGTATAAATTGCAAGCTGATAGTTCGACATAGTACTAGTGTGTTTGCTTTTATATGCTAGCTTAGACATTGCATTTATTGCTGTGATATCTCTTACATGTGTATTTATCCATTCGTTATGCAATATTATAGGGTTTCTTGCCGGTAATTCACTGTTCATCTACTCTTGAGAATTGGATTTCGGATTTTCTATCAGATTTCTGGATTTGGAGAATCCGCAAAGATTTTATAAACTCATTATCAATTTTAAAGATAGAAATTGCGCTTTTCTCGTGATATTATGGGTGATATGTCCACCATGAGTTTTCTCGTCTCTTGAGCAGTATCATACACCCAATTCGAGGAGGATGAGGAACCGTATATGGGTGCATGGTGGACCCGGTGCGGTACCCCGGGGCAAGATGGTCGCAGATGATGGCGTTGATCCTGGCAGGGGAGCACTACCGACCGGTTATTTGTGACGCGGCGGATATCCGGAGGATACCGACGTAGTCGTATAGATTGATGATTTGGGCCAGTCCTGTTAGGTTTACCTAGCACCCTATGTAGAGTTTGGAAGCATCACATGTCACAAAGATCAAATTTTTATGGTGCTAAGTAAGCATACAAGGGATGTATCCTAGAAAATTAGGGTTTCTAAACAATAAAGGCAACAAAGACTAGGGTTTCGAGACAACAACCTTTGTAGCTCCCTTCACTAGACTCTTTTGGCCTCTTGAGTGTTGGAGGAAGGTTCTCTTGAAGTCTTCTAGTGTCCACGATGATCCACCCGTAGCTCCTAGTCCAAGCTTGTAACTTCACTTTTCAAGAGAAGAAATGAAGAGAACACTCTAAACAATTGGGCTAAACTTGTGTAGAATGATGTTGTGGTGGCTTTTCTCACTTCAAAAACCTAACTTGATGAGTATATTGCTCACTACAAAAGTCTAGAGAACAAATGGTGAAGGAGGAAGAAGATGATGGTTTTCTTTTAACAAGAGTAAAAAGATAACTCCTATGAAGGAAAAAGAAAATATATGTATATATATTTTCTTATCCTCATCTCAAACCATGGTTAGATTATAAAGATATTATTTAATTTGAGTTTAAAACACAAAGAGGTGGTTAACTCATGGTTAGGAGTAGGTGAGCATGGTTAGGTTTAAGAAGGATGTAGAAACTAGCCATGAATTATCCTTTCATTTTCCATTTTGTTTTTAACACAAATATAAACAATAATCCATATAAATAACCAAGGTGTGAGTCTTATATTGCCACCATTTTCCATGTATAAACAACCATGATAGAATGATGTATGTATGCATGTGTGCATGCACATCCATATGTGCATGATCAATAATGAATGCATACATCCATCATGTACAAGAAAAGATTTCAAGTGAGAAAACTAATGGTTAAATGATAAATAAACACTTGATTTATCAATCCGGCGATATCACATATGACCCTACCAAAAGCAATCCGCCCAATCAATATACGGTATCCTATACGCGCATTTTAATCGGGTCCAAACGCATATCGCATACGCGCACCACAACGTTTCGCCTGGACTAGGTAACTCCTTTGTGGGACTCTAAGACTCGTCAATACGTCGGCAGTGGGTGATGATCATATCAAGCACCCCCAAGACGCAAGCTGTCAGCTAAACGTAACGGCCACCCGGGTATTGATGGATCAGAAGAAAACAAGCGAATCTGCTACAACTCCCGTCGAGCCAACCGGCAACACTACCGTACAGTCCGGTCTCTTCGTCAGATATGCTGCATATCGAGCCTAGGGATGGTCACGTCGACCCTAAAAACTCAATAAGTCGTGCCGGTGAATGTTCTATAACAGATCGAAAAACTACTGATAACACTTATTAGCAAATCTCAGCAGCCCTGGCCAGGGACTTACTGATATAACCAGTCGGGCACAGCACAACATCAACTCCCAATACCTGGAGAGACGAAACCCCTCCTATCGCTCATTGCCTTCGTGTGTCTCGGGACTGTACCCAACGGCCACCTGTTTGCACAACTCAGTAGAGCCGTGGTAGGGTGGCAATCAAAGTACAGTGGGAGAACACACAAGACTCTATGACGATCTCGGGTCTACAGACTAACCTGTACCAGTGTCACCTGAGAACTGCTATCCGACGATAGGTATAATTCCATATAGGAGTTCTCGGTGAGTCCGTCCAGTGTACCCAGTCACCATTGAGCACCCGTATACGATCTTGATGTCAAACATCGATGAATGTGGAAACATCCATCGCCCATCACATGGGTCTAGTATCATATACACTAGTCTACTCTGGTATATCGATGCCCCGTCTCGATACACCTGCGACTAGGGACATTTCAGGATATGCTTATAAACTACAGACGTCCCACTAGTATGATCTTTATCATAATCACTGTAGTCAAGCCGATATCCTCTGGGCTTTATCAGCATGTATGAATGAATAAAAGCATGATCAAATCAACATGTCAGATAAAGAAGAACCAGATAGCATACTATCATGTCGAGCAAGAATGTACACTGAATATATATATATATACATGTATAAATACATCCACTATCACATAATGGCCTCTAGGGCATACATATATCCAACAATCTCCCACTTGCACTAAGGCCAGTTATTGGCGTGTCTCATACCCAACATCTCAAAAAGTCGCTCATGCTGCGGCTGAGGGAGGGCCTTGGTGAGTGGATCCGCGGCGTTATTCTTTGTGTCTGCTCTCTTAATCTCGATCTCGCGGCGATCTACAATCTCCTGGATCAAATGAAAGCGCCTCAGGATGTGTCTGGACCGCTGATGGGATCTGGGCTCCTTGGCTAACGCCATAGCCCCATTATTATCACAATACAAGGGTATTGGATCAATAATGGTTGGAACTACTCCTAGCTCCGAGTCGAATTTCTTCATCCAGACGGCTTCCTTGACGGCATCATTTGCAGCAATGTACTCAGCCTTCATCATAGAGTCTGCAACGGTATCCTGTTTGGAACTCATCCAACTTACCGCCCCTCCATTGAGGGTAAATGCAAACCCTGAGATAGATTTGTTGTCGTCCTTACCGCTCTGGAAGCTCGAATCGGTAAAGGCCTCCTGTAACATTTCCAAATAATAAAATATTATTTTTAGGAAATTTTATGATTTAATATTATTTTATTGATTATTTTAATATTAAATTAATAATTAAATGCAAATAAATGGAGAAAAATTATGGAAAATTATGGAAAATTCTAAAATGGGTTATTTATTGGAATTATGCCATTTTTAAGTGTTTGTGATCATTTATATGCTAATTTAGTGCTAATCGCGATTAAAAATCGCTAATTGGATTTTTGGCTTTTTGTGCAAAATTGTGCACATATCATTTTGGACTCGTGTTACATTTTTCTAGCCATGGTTTTATTTTGGGATCACTATTGATGTGAGAAGGTTTGGATTTAAGAAAAGAAAAGGAAAAGAAAAGAAAAGAAAAGAGAAAAGAATGTGGTTGGTGAGAGAGAGGTATGGGTTGGACCATGTGACCATTGACCTTTTCCCTCTTGCCATTAATTGCACTGAATTTCTGCGCATGGGGGCTGCGCATGTGGGGCAGCATAGTCCTCAGTTAATGAGCATGGGCTTTTGGGGATAAGGTGGCTGAAGTGGTGATGGGTGGTTGCTTGAAAAGGATTAATTTATTAATGTTTGTTGCTGGGGATTGGTTTTTTGATGTGAGATTCATTCTTGGAATTAAATGATTAATTCTAGTGACCTCACTCTACTTCCTTGATGAATTCCCAGAGAGCCATTTCTTCTTCTCTTCCTAAAAAAAAAAATCCCCAGTGAGGTATTTTTATGGCCGGCCCCTTTGAAAAAATGAGATGCATATTTTTCAAAGCAATTTCCATACCTCAATTGATCACAATTCCATTCCAATATGGAAACTCCAATTCACCTCCACCCAATAGTTTGGATGCCTCGAGACAAGATATCCTACTTTCTTGGACATGTCGACTAGCAAACTTCATGTCCGAGTTGCCTCGGTTCGAGGCGGGAGCCCGTATAAAGATTCCTTGATGTGATGCCCTTCCGACAAGGAGATCGGAGAGCGGATTTCACCGGGACAGCCGCAACAAGCTATGGGAGCGGATTGAAGACCGAAGGACACGGATCGATCGGTACCCCGCGACGATCCGAGGCGATGCAGAAGATGACGGTGATATCGACACCGACACGCAGGATACAGGTGAGTAGATTTATATCTACGGGGAGAAGTCGGGTGGATGGCGTATAGCACCCCCGCAGTCCGTGGTGTTGTATACGAATACGTATACACACGTATATTTATTATGTGTGGATAGGATCATTGATAATGGTATTTTGATGCTAAGATTGTTGGTGTAGTATAGTGCGAACCCTAGGGTAGCGATTGCACTCATACCTACATTTACACATTTACTTACACACATTCTTGCATTCATTCTCTCATTTGTTAGTGTGTATATCTACACATGGGTATGGGACTATATGTTTATATACGGGATTTGAGGATGATACGTGGGTTTGAGGTGTCACTTGATGTGAGGCCGTGAGATCGGCGGTGTGACACAGTCGCCTTTTGAGGTGCGATATGATAGTTTTAGCGGGCCTTTGGACATGTGCTTTACCCGCATTCATACTTGATAGATGGTATTGTTTTGTACTAGACTTAGAGTAGTACCCCAGATTGTGCGATCTGATGATAGTGATACCTGTTATGTGATGTGATTGGGTGATATTGACCCCTAACCAGCTATTGGGATGCCGTACGACGATCTACCGTACGAGCCGATATTGATGATAGATCCGCACTCATAAATCGAGGATATCTTACGATATGTTATTGAGGCGAGATCACCGACTATCATATCTATATATATATACCGACTCAGATTTAGGTGGTTTCATACCCCTCCTGTCTAGATTACTTGGTAGACATTAGACTAGACCGAGTCATACCTATTTCAAAACTAACGAATCGAGGATATTTTAAAGATAAGCAGAAGGGTTATACGGATATTTTCAAATGATGCATCTTTTCTTAAAACACCGTAGCCTTTACTTTACCAAAAGCCCTGATTCGTCTTATTTCAAAAGGCAAGGTTGCATGACATATCTATTGGGGCAGGTTATGTGCTTTTGCGTTGATTATTCGTTTCCGCATATTCCTGCTATTTGCATCGCATGCTTATATTATGTTTCATACTCCATTATTGATGTTATGCTGTTAGGACACCAGCACCATTACCGATGATGCGTATGTACCACGTACACTTACTTGCCGGCTCACTCACATCTTCATCGGTAATTGCCATGTCACGTACACCTTAGAAAATATTATTGCATCGACATAGGTTGTTAGCTAATAATTTAGACATGATATTAGTGTACTTTCCTTATATGCTAGATTAGACATTGTAATTATTACTTGTTACATCATGCATGTTATTATTCATGGATTTTTATGCCTATATGCACTGTTTACATGCTATTGAGGATTGGATTCGGATTTCCATGAGATTTTCTGGATTTGGGGGAAAACCGCAAAACTTATATAAACTTCCTTTCTCTCTTTAAAATAAAAAGTGCGGTTTTCCCATGATGTATGAGTCGTCCACCATGAGTTTGCTGATGGATTTGGAAACCCGATTCGAGGAGACGGATGAACCGTTTCGGGTACATGGTGGACCCGGTGCGGTACCCCGGGGCAAGAGGAATGTGGTGATGACGTTGAGCCTGGCAGGGGAGCACTACCTACCGGTGATTTTACCCGACGCGTCGGATATCCGGAGGATACCGTCGTGGTCTTGAGATGGATGGTAGGGGCCGATCTGGACTGACGGCGCCCTAGATTTCGTGATTGAGACATTGAGATTTCGAGGTATAGAGGTATCGAGATACTGAGACTTATGTTTTGTGCCGATGCTGGGCACAGTTTTCATGATGTTTTCGAGTGCCGATGCTGGGCACTCCGGTTCCATGATATTGGTGTGTCGTGAGGGACACGGGTGGATTATATCTTCATATTTCCATGCATAGGTTTTATGATATATACTTGCATGATGGTTATTGTCAGTAGGTGACGAGTGGACGGGATCCACGTGTGTGCAGATTTGATGACATTGTTTATACCTCATATTCATGACATACTATTACCTGAGGCACTAGCACGAGCACTTGGCACTACACTCATGTATAGAGGTTATATTGCCAGATTAGCATGCTTCAGCTTTATTCATTTTGAGGTTTATTTATATCTGATCGTATTGACCTAGGATGGGTCATGCATTCGATTCCTGCTTGTAGATATCTTTCTATTCACGAGTTGGCAACTCACCCCCGTTGTGCCCCAGTTCTTGCAGGTTTTTGCCGTACAGATTTCATAGCGGCATTTCTGGCACACTGCTTCATATGGGTGACTTGCTTTGTTAGGTGGGTTCTTTTGTATCAGAACCGCTATTGTATTTGTATTATTCATTGTATCTAGAATTGTCCATCAACCAAAACTTGTATTTTGTTCAGACTTAGAGACAGTGTTGTTTTTTTTTTTCGACCTTAGAGTCGCGCTAGTGGTATTGCGGTTTCTGGCTGTTTTTGAGTTTCTTTTCAGTTTAGATCATCGCCCTTTGGCGTTGTATATTATTATTGCTTGTGTGGTTGTGACCGTCGTTTGACGAAGAGCTAGCTCCCGCTTGGGGATGCCTTTTATCATGTTATATATATATTGTTTCTTGTTGTACCCCGTTCGGGCCAGTTTTTACAAAAGAAACTCTGCCGAAATTTTTAGGAAAAAATTTCACATTTTAAAAATTCATATTCGGCTTAGTTATTTAAAAACTCGATTTTTAAACATGTTTTCCTTTACCTCTTAAAACCAGTTTCTTTAATTATTCTTAAAAATGGTTTTAGATTTCTGGGCTTTTGGCTTACTTGGATCAGATGAAGTCCTGTAGACTTCATAGGATTCAAGGGCCAGTCACGTGCTCTTTCGGGTCGTGACAAAGTTGGTATCAGAGCGTTAGGTTTTACCTTCGGAGCATAGGATGACCCTTGGTTGATGGAATAGGTGACTAAAGTAGAGTGACGTACCGTTGGTATGTTCCGCGGCATATTTACGACACGCCACTCCACTTAAGGAGCCTTAGGATGTACTTTTTTTCAGTATCATATTCCTTCCTGATCTAGCCTCATCGGTATCAGTTATGGTTTTGCTGGCACGATTACGGGCAGGGAGAACTACGGTTAGAGTTGCGGTCAGCATGAGCTCGTTACGAACAAGGACTGACCAGAGCATTATTCCGGAGACACACGTTTGCACAGATGTGCCTTGATTGTGTTTTGCGCCACGAGCGTTTGATGGATCGCTGTATGAGATTACTTGGACGTGCCGATCAGCACTAGAGGATTGAGCCACTGACAGAGGCCAGCCAGGTTGTGATGACCGTCGATATTATCGCTTATTCTGGATGATTGAGGCGTTGTTCAGCGTACGGACGAATGAGCCAGTTGTTGCTGCGAATGATGAGATATCGCCCAAATGATTGGAGCTACTGCAGCATGAGCATATTCTTGAGATATGATAGTGAGTCCCTAGTCACCGAGGATGAATGACTAGGATGTGTGGTGAGTTCGCTTACCCCGATGCGAGGTCATCAGGCGGATTGATTCCAGCTAGAGGCGACTTCACGCAGATTCGTTGAGAGTCGATTGAGACGATCGAATGTCAGGAGCCTATTTTCCAAGTTTAAAGTATACGGAAAGACATGCAGGTGATTCTATGGACCCTCTAGAAGAATGAAACCCTAACTCGACTTAATGACCGTGTGAAAGCCTTTGAACCTTCGGGTTTGCGGCAGTTCCTCGGCGCCATTAGTGAGGCTTGGGTTTGCCCTTCTACGGCTGGACCACCGACGCTGTGGGATGTACTCGATACTATTAAACTGTACCCGAGATGTGAGCTCTTGGGGGATTATGAGGTTCTGACGAGTCGATCGGATGGTTCGACATTCAGATATTGTGATGGGACACTGCTTGGGAGACTCCAGATGCGAGCATAGCCGTCGGAGCGCAGTTCGTGTAGCCACGATGAGTTGAGTCCGAATCAGTCGATATTTGAGCAAGGTGGACTAAATGATTCGCACGAGATTTCGACGAGATGACGTTCCACTCCGCTGACATCAGAGATGTGACATGCACGCTGAGGACGTGTTCGGCTAGATATCTTCTACTGAGTGAGGAAGATACCGAGTTGTGATTTCGAGTCCGTATGGGAGACTTCGGATGGACCGTGGCCGAAGGCATTGCAGGGCGCAGATAGAGACGCGATGTTGAAATGGACGACGATACAGACAAGCGGAACCAGGGGTTCGTGCGAGACACTGATGAGCTGTCATTATTTTCCGTCGAGACCAGAGGTCAGATATGCTTACAGAGGCGCTGGGTTGCAACCAATCCCCGAGGAAATGCTGTTCTGAGGACACAGATGTCCATTGGACGAGAAGAGACAATGCAAGAGTACCAGCCTCCGTACGGATCGGCATAGGCAAGATCGGCAGAGACCTTGAGCAGGATTCCTTCCAGGACACCGCTACAATGACGTTTGCACCCAGGATCAGATATGTGATGTGCATTCAGAGAGCCGGAGGCCGATGCCAGTGACATATGGCTTTACGAGCGGTCGTGAGGATTGACCGAGAGGTGACAAAGAAGTGCCAGAACGGAATCGTTCCTGTCAGCACTCCTGACCGGTCCGGTGAGCCGATGGATTGCGAGATTGGTAATCTACAGGAAATATCAGGAACCAGAGGCAGAGGATGCCAGCCGCGAGCAAGAGGCAAGTGGAGATCTTGCGCCGCTAGAATTGGATGTACCGGCACCTTCTCGACTTCGAGGGAGGATATACCGACGACAGTAATTATGATTTGTGATTTTGTGATTCGACTATCACGTATCTGTCAGTTTGGGATTTCGGTATTTTGGCGATCCGTTTTCGTGATTTGGTTTCGATGACTGAGTTCTATGATTTCTGTTTTCGTGCACCATGATTGCACTTATTGGGCATTTATAACTGGCGCATCACTATTATTCTGGAGGCATTGATTGTGATTTCGTGCCTATTATATGCCGGTGATTTGATTTATGCTTCCAGCATAGTTTTCATGCATTTTGGTGTTATGATTTGATTTGTGCACGCTGATGCACACGGTTGTGAGATTTTCCTTTGCGGTACACTTGATTTTGGTTTGAGCCACATTATATCGTTGATTTGACCCTGATATTGATGGTTGACTTTTGCACTCCGTGCTTTTGATGTGACTTACGCATGTTCGGCGTTTGCTGTTGGATTTTGTGATTCCGTGCATGTTGAGTGCGCAGGGTTTAGATTTTCATTCGTGCACGATGGATGCACCGATTTGGATTTTTGCGCATGTTGGGCGCATATGTTTTGAGATACGATTTTGGTGCACACCCGATGCACTAAATCGAGATTCTTCGTGCATGTCAGATGCACCGGATTTGTGGCTGTCGGGCATACATGTTGCCTATGACAGATGCTTCGTGCACACCCGTTGCACCTAGGTGTTGATTTGTGCACCTGTTTAGCACATATTTGGATTTTTGATTTCCGTGCGCACCAGACGCACAGGATTGTGTTATGTGCATTTTTGGGATTTATTCCTTTTGGAGCAGTACACTTTTATGATTTTGGATATTTGTTTTCATACTGAGCAGGACTAGTCAGAGGACAGTACCTGGGTATATTTTGCATGCATTGATAGTTGAAGGGATTTCCAAGGAGCGAGCTATAGTCTCGATATATATATACCTACGTGTCTGATATGACACGAGACGTTTTAAAAACAAGGGAACCCTTCTGATTGTTTTCAAAATGGCGGAACGTGCTTATTAAACAAAGGATATATACATATATAGTTTTTCTTATGAAAAACGTCCGCCACTGTGCAGTGTTAGGTGCATCGCACAGCGACTTAAAAAGATTTGGCATGCTTTTGCATCAGCTATTTACATGTATAGATTGGATGTCTACATGTGTAGTTTTGTTCCATATCATATCGGTTTTGTATTGGATTTGACATTGTGTTTTTACCTTGACTCCGATGATTGCGGGATGTTTGATGGAGCGTTGTTTTTGAGTTATCTGCTCAGTACCCATGCGCATGCATCGCGCTGTGACATTTTGTGTATTGATGATTTCGGAGCCCCGACGACTGGGATTTGTATCGAAATGTTTTAGTACTTGGGGGTTTTAAATTTAAATTCGGGGACCGAATTTCTTTAAGGGGGGTAGATTATAACATTTCCAAATAATAAAATATTATTTTTAGGAAATTTTATGATTTAATATTATTTTATTGATTATTTTAATATTAAATTAATAATTAAATGCAAATAAATGGAGAAAAATTATGGAAAATTATGGAAAATTCTAAAATGGGTTATTTATTGGAATTATGCCATTTTTAAGTGTTTGTGATCATTTATATGCTAATTTAGTGCTAATCGCGATTAAAAATCGCTAATTGGATTTTTGGCTTTTTGTGCAAAATTGTGCACATATCATTTTGGACTCGTGTTACATTTTTCTAGCCATGGTTTTATTTTGGGATCACTATTGATGTGAGAAGGTTTGGATTTAAGAAAAGAAAAGGAAAAGAAAAGAAAAGAAAAGAGAAAAGAATGTGGTTGGTGAGAGAGAGGTATGGGTTGGACCATGTGACCATTGACCTTTTCCCTCTTGCCATTAATTGCACTGAATTTCTGCGCATGGGGGCTGCGCATGTGGGGCAGCATGGTCCTCAGTTAATGAGCATGGGCTTTTGGGGATAAGGTGGCTGAAGTGGTGATGGGTGGTTGCTTGAAAAGGATTAATTTATTAATGTTTGTTGCTGGGGATTGGTTTTTTGATGTGAGATTCATTCTTGGAATTAAATGATTAATTCTAGTGACCTCACTCTACTTCCTTGATGAATTCCCAGAGAGCCATTTCTTCTTCTCTTCCTAAAAAAAAAAATCCCCAGTGAGGTATTTTTATGGCCGGCCCCTTTGACAAAATGAGATGCATATTTTTCAAAGCAATTTCCATACCTCAATTGATCACAATTCCATTCCAATATGGAAACTCCAATTCACCTCCACCCAATAGTTTGGATGCCTCGAGACAAGATATCCTACTTTCTTGGACATGTCGACTAGCAAACTTCATGTCCGAGTTGCCTCGGTTCGAGGCGGGAGCCCGTATAAAGATTCCTTGATGTGATGCCCTTCCGACAAGGAGATCGGAGAGCGGATTTCACCGGGACAGCCGCAACAAGCTATGGGAGCGGATTGAAGACCGAAGGACACGGATCGATCGGTACCCCGCGACGATCCGAGGCGATGCAGAAGATGACGGTGATATCGACACCGACACGCAGGATACAGGTGAGTAGATTTATATCTACGGGGAGAAGTCGGGTGGATGGCGTATAGCACCCCCGCAGTCCGTGGTGTTGTATACGAATACGTATACACACGTATATTTATTATGTGTGGATAGGATCATTGATAATGGTATTTTGATGCTAAGATTGTTGGTGTAGTATAGTGCGAACCCTAGGGTAGCGATTGCACTCATACCTACATTTACACATTTACTTACACACATTCTTGCATTCATTCTCTCATTTGTTAGTGTGTATATCTACACATGGGTATGGGACTATATGTTTATATACGGGATTTGAGGATGATACGTGGGTTTGAGGTGTCACTTGATGTGAGGCCGTGAGATCGGCGGTGTGACACAGTCGCCTTTTGAGGTGCGATATGATAGTTTTAGCGGGCCTTTGGACATGTGCTTTACCCGCATTCATACTTGATAGATGGTATTGTTTTGTACTAGACTTAGAGTAGTACCCCAGATTGTGCGATCTGATGATAGTGATACCTGTTATGTGATGTGATTGGGTGATATTGACCCCTAACCAGCTATTGGGATGCCGTACGACGATCTACCGTACGAGCCGATATTGATGATAGATCCGCACTCATAAATCGAGGATATCTTACGATATGTTATTGAGGCGAGATCACCGACTATCATATCTATATATATATACCGACTCAGATTTAGGTGGTTTCATACCCCTCCTGTCTAGATTACTTGGTAGACATTAGACTAGACCGAGTCATACCTATTTCAAAACTAACGAATCGGGGATATTTTAAAGATAAGCAGAAGGGTTATACGGATATTTTCAAATGATGCATCTTTTCTTAAAACACCGTAGCCCTTACTTTACCAAAAGCCCTGATTCGTCTTATTTCAAAAGGCAAGGTTGCATGACATATCTATTGGGGCAGGTTATGTGCTTTTGCGTTGATTATTCGTTTCCGCATATTCCTGCTATTTGCATCGCATGCTTATATTATGTTTCATACTCCATTATTGATGTTATGCTGTTAGGACACCAGCACCATTACCGATGATGCGTATGTACCACGTACACTTACTTGCCGGCTCACTCACATCTTCATCGGTAATTGCCATGTCACGTACACCTTAGAAAATATTATTGCATCGACATAGGTTGTTAGCTAATAATTTAGACATGATATTAGTGTACTTGCCTTATATGCTAGATTAGACATTGTAATTATTACTTGTTACATCATGCATGTTATTATTCATGGATTTTTATGCCTATATGCACTGTTTACATGCTATTGAGGATTGGATTCGGATTTCCATGAGATTTTCTGGATTTGGGGGAAAACCGCAAAACTTATATAAACTTCCTTTCTCTCTTTAGAATAAAAAGTGCGGTTTTCCCATGATGTATGAGTCGTCCACCATGAGTTTGCTGATGGATTTGGAAACCCGATTCGAGGAGACGGATGAACCGTTTCGGGTACATGGTGGACCCGGTGCGGTACCCCGGGGCAAGAGGAATGTGGTGATGACGTTGAGCCTGGCAGGGGAGCACTACCTACCGGTGATTTTACCCGACGCGTCGGATATCCGGAGGATACCGTCGTGGTCTTGAGATGGATGGTAGGGGCCGATCTGGACTGACGGCGCCCTAGATTTCGTGATTGAGTACAGAGGTATCGAGATACTGAGACTTATGTTTTGTGCCGATGCTGGGCACAGTTTTCATGATGTTTTCGAGTGCCGATGCTGGGCACTCCGGTTCCATGATATTGGTGTGTCGTGAGGGACACGGGTGGATTATATCCTCATATTTCCATGCACAGGTTTTATGATATATACTTGCATGATGGTTATTGTCAGTAGGTGACGAGTGGACGGGATCCACGTGTGTGCAGATTTGATGACATTGTTTATACCTCATATTCATGACATACTATTACCTGAGGCACTAGCACGAGCACTTGGCACTACACTCATGTATAGAGGTTATATTGCCAGATTAGCATGCTTCAGCTTTATTCATTTTGAGGTTTATTTATATCTGATCGTATTGACCTAGGATGGGTCATGCATTTGATTCCTGCTTGTAGATATCTTTCTATTCACGAGTTGGCAACTCACCCCCGTTGTGCCCCAGTTCTTGCAGGTTTTTGCCGTACAGATTCCATAGCGGCATTTCTGGCACACTGCTTCATATGGGTGACTTGCTTGGTTAGGTGGGTTCTTTTGTATCAGAACCGCTATTGTATTTGTATTATTCATTGTATCTAGAATTGTCCATCAACCAAAACTTGTATTTTGTTCAGACTTAGAGACAGTGTTGTTTTTTTTTTTCGACCTTAGAGTCGCGCTAGTGGTATTGCGGTTTCTGGCTGTTTTTGAGTTTCTTTTCAGTTTAGATCCTCGCCCTTTGGCGTTGTATATTATTATTGCTTGTGTGGTTGTGACCGTCGTTTGACGAAGAGCTAGCTCCCGCTTGGGGATGCCTTTTATCATGTTATATATATATTGTTTCTTGTTGTACCCCGTTCGGGCCAGTTTTTACAAAAGAAACTCTGCCGAAATTTTTAGGAAAAAATTTCACATTTTAAAAATTCATATTCGGCTTAGTTATTTAAAAACTCGATTTTTAAACATGTTTTCCTTTACCTCTTAAAACCAGTTTCTTTAATTATTCTTAAAAATGGTTTTAGATTTCTGGGCTTTTGGCTTACTTGGATCAGATGAAGTCCTGTAGACTTCATAGGATTCAAGGGCCAGTCACGTGCTCTTTCGGGTCGTGACACCTCCATTTGGAGATCTGCATTACCATACACCTAGAACAATTCTTTAGTCCTTCGTAAGTACTTAAGAATGTTCTTCACAGTTGTCCAGTGGTTCTCCCCTAGGTTGGATTGATACCTGCTTAGTACACTAAGTGCATAAGCTACAACTGGGCGTGTACATAACATCGCATACATTATAGATCCTACTGCCGAAGCATAGGGTATAATGTTCATGCGAGCTCTCTCTTCATCGGTCTTTGGACAAGAATCCTTGGAGAGAGTGACCCCATGGCAAGCGGGTAAGGCACCCCGTTTGGAGTCTTCCATACTAAACCTTTTTAGGATGGTGTTGATGTACCTGGTTTGGGACAATCCCAATAACTTTTTGGATCTATCCCTATAGATCCTTATGCCCAGGATGTATGTGGCATCACCCAGGTCCTTCATGGAGAACTTTAGTGATAAGAAAGATTTGACCGACTGTAGCATAGGAATATCATTTCCTATCAGAAGAATTTCATCCACTTACAATACGAGGAATGTGACAGCTCTTCCTACAGCCTTCTTATAAACACAAGGTTCATCTGGATTTTTGATGAAATCAAACTCTTTGATAACGTCATCGAAACAGATGTTCCAACTCCGAGATGCCTGCTTTAACACATATATGGATTTAAGCAATCTCCATGCTTTCCTGCTGCTCCCACTGTCAATGAAGCCCTCTGGCTGATCCATATAAAGGCATTGTTCTAAATCTCCATTTAGAAATGCTGTTTTAACGTCCATCTGCCAGATTTCATAGTCGTAGTGAGCAGCAATAGCAAGTAGGATCTGAATGGATTTAAGCATGGCTACGGGCGAAAAAGTTTCATCATAGTCCAAACCTGGTCTTTGACGAAAGCCTTTCGCCACAAGTCTTGCCTTATAGGTCTCTACCTGCCCATCTATACCAATCTTTCTTTTAAAGATCCATTTGCATCCCACAGGTTTTACCCCAGGGGATACAATGTCCAAAGTCCATACTTTGTTGGTGTACATAGACTCCATTTCGGAACTCATGGCATCCAGCCACTTCACAGAGTCTCCATTCATGATAGCTTGCTGAAAACTGGTAGGATCATCATCATCCATGATGCAGTCTTCTCCGTTACCATCAATGAGGAAACCGTAGTACCTCTCCGGTGGGCAAGAAGTCCTACCAGACCTTCAGAGTGGCCGAGGTTCCTCAGTTTCTATTGCAACAGCCGGTTCAACCAAATCGTCATTTGTAGTTTGTGTCTCTAGAACCTCTTCTAGATCCACCACTTTGCCATCATCTTTATCTGTGAAAAACTCTTTTTCCAAGAATGTGGCATACTAAGAAACAAACACCTTTTGTTCCTCTTTGTGATAGAATAGATATCCATAAGAATTCTTTGGATACCCTACAAAATTACACATGACTGACCGTGTCTCGAGTTTGTTCGGGTTCTGCTTTTTAACATAGGCCGGGCAACCCAAAATCTTAATTCTCTTAAGAGATGGTCTCTTCCCATGCCATATCTCATATGGCGTGGTAGACACGGTTTTGGTTGGAACCCTGTTCAGTAGAAACGCTGCAGTCTCCAATGCATGCCCCCAAAATGAGACGGGTAACTCAGCATCACTCATCATGGATCAGACCATATCTAATAGGGTCCTATTACGTCGTTCAGACACACCGTTGTGCTGTGGTGTGTAAGGAGGAGTGAGCTGAGAGAGAATCCCATTCTCTTTTAGGAAGTTTGCAAATTCTGTACTAAGGTATTCCCCACCTCGATCTGATCGAAGCATCTTGATACTTAAGCCGGTTTGTTTTTCAACTTCTTGTTTATATTCAATGAATTTCTCGAAAGCTTCGGACTTGTGCTTTAATAAAAATACATGACCGAATCTTGAGAAATCGTCAGTGAACGTAATGAAGTAAGAAAAACCGCCTCTAGCCTGTGTAGACATTGGACCACATACATCACTATGTATGAGTCTTAGGAGCTCGGTAGCTCTTTCTCCGTGTCCGGTAAACGGAGTTTTGGTCATTTTACCCTTGATACAAGATTGGCAAGTCGCATAAGATTTATATTCAAAAGGATTTAAATATCCATCTTTGTGTAACTTGTTTAGTCTTGTTTCGTTAATATGACCAAGTCTACAGTGCCAAAGAAAAGCTTCATTTAATTCTGAAAGTTTTCTTTTCTTAGTGTGTTGTATACTGAAAACTGTGTGTTGATTTAGGACGTATATCCCGTTATTAAGTGTACCATACCCAACCAACATTTGATTCAGGTGAATGTTCATAACATTGTACTGCAATATAAAGTTATATCCTTCATTGTCTAACAAAGAAACTGATATTATATTACATAGCATATTTGGTACAAAATAACATGGGTTCAAAACCAATAGACACCCAGATGGCAACCCCAAGTGATACTCTCCCACTGCGACTGTATGTACATTGGAACCATTTCCAACGCGGAGAGTATGGTCACCTGTCTTCAAAACTTTGCTATTTCCCAGTCCCTGCATAGAATTGCAAATGTGAGAACCTGAACCGGTATCTAATACCCAGGAAGCAGAGTTTATTGAAAAACAGTTTTCTGTCACAAACACACCTGAAGCGGAAGCATCCCCATGCTTCTTCTTGAGGTTCAAGTACTCCGTACAGTTGCGCTTCCAATGTCCTGTCTTATGACAATGAAAACATTCACCTTTCCCCAAGTCTCCAGCTTTGGACTTTTCCTTTCCCTTCACCTTTTTAACTCCACCCTTAGGATTGGTGGGCTTCTTCTTTTTCTTTCCTTTGGACTTAGACTTAGGGCGAGAATAAGAAGATTGCCTAATAGTCATAACGGGAGTTTTCATCGATTTCATAGTGCTCTCTGCACTCCTTAACATATTAAGGAGTTCAGGTAGCTCCTTCTCCATGCCGTGTATGTTGAAGTTAACTATGAACTGAGCAAAGGTGGAGGGGAGGGACTGCAGAATAATATCTGTATATTGTTCATTGTCCATTGTCCATCCTAGGTCCTCAAGCTCTTCTATAAGAGCTATCATCTTCAGAACATGGTCTCCTACCGGTGTGCCAGGGGCCATTCGCATCTGAAACAATTTCTTTGACGCTTCGTATCGTAATACGCGGGATTGCTCTCCATACAACTCCTTTGTATGGAGGAATATGGTTTGAATGTCCATATTCTCGTGCTGCTTTTGATGTGTATTATCCATCGATGCAAGCGTGGGGCATTTGGCTGTGGCACAGTCAGCGTCCCATGTCTTGCGGACTTCAATGTCCGCAACTGAGGATTTTGGACCTGGGGTGGGCGGGGCTGAAGCCGTGAGGACATATGATACTTTATAATAAGTCAAGGCTATTTTCAGATTCCTCAGCCAGTCTTTATAATTGGTCCCATTCAGTTTGTTTTTATCTAGTAGAAGTTTGAGTCCAGTCATTGGTATCTGCCATTAAGAGAGAGAAAAGAATACACTCAGCGAAAGCTCTTGCATAGATCAGATTAGTTATTATCTTGTCTAATCGATGTCTCCAACTGCTTTAATCAAGTTTTTCTTTCAAACCTTAAAAAGAAAACTAGCCAGGATTAATTACAGTCTACAACTTCGCTAACCGTTCAGCCAGGCCAGTGTCGGTACTTGAGGGAGGTTCCCCGTGCTTAATCACGGACCTAATTAAAGTAAACCTCGTTTTCCTAGAGGCGTAGCCCCGTTAACACCTTTCTAGACACCTAATTAGTTAGCTAATTGTAAACTGCAAAACTCTCCTAGGAGCAACTATTGCCCACAGTGGGATCGAGATCCAACCATCATATGGAAGGTATGCAATCTCATTGCAAATCTCAACACTTGAAATTCCCGATGTGATTTTTACCCCTAGTACTTATGACCTTAACTATGGTCAACAAATCATAAGTACCAGTCAAGTTCTACCCGTCATTTCTTGATCAATTAGACCCACCCATATGACCCTTAACTATGGTCAACAAAGTCGCATGAATGTCCTAATTAATCTGCATCATATGCAGTGTAGGAAGACATCACTTAGCTACCGTACACTACGCCTTAACTAAAGTCAAAAAACGTAGCACGAATACTAAGTACTCTACTTCCTAACATGACGGAGGGTTGCGGCTGATTTTTAAGAAAATCTTTAACGCTTTGAACTTGATATCGTCGTAGAATCAAATGGTTTTGAAAAGGAATGGCTTGTGCTCCGCAGTTTTTGAAATACAGCTTTTTCATAAAGAGCCGAGTGGTTTTCAAATCCGATTCAACAACATCTTTTTAGGTTTATTTTCTTTACATTAATCATATTAATGTAATCCCATCATTTAAGTCCTTAAGCCAATCACAGAAAAGAAACGAAAATAACACGTACGCTTATGCCATCCGCATTCGCCGCAATGTTCTGTTATGCACCGTTTGGTTACTTAACTAACGGCATACCGGGACGGGACTAGCGCGGGTGTAAAACATAAGCAACGTCTACTATATATCATATATATAATATGTCATTCGTCTCAGATATCTCAGAACACAGGCAGCAGAAACATATATATAATTTGGGATATACTAGGACGTCCGTAATTAGTATTTAGCCAACAATAGAAAATATGGATTCCACAGTCGCGATGAATAGCCAAGCCCATACCCCTAGACCTCTATGAGAGAGGCAAGCGACCCTACCAATCCTGGAGTTTAGGAGACCCGGTCTCGGCTCCTCTAGATGGCCTCCCACTGAACCCCAGAACCCGGTCACTTGTGCTCCCCTCCTTGGGTCTATCCTAATGCGGAAAAGTAAATAATATACAACACTGGTGACACAACCTCAACCCGGAAGTGCCCCAAATAAAAGAATATTACATTATATTTGAATTTACATGAATGAAAATATAAAACTCTCATCTCACATAAAAAAAACCCCGGCTATTCGATCGCGACAATCCAGCACATCATATCTCAGCAACACATAATATCACATATCATCAACGTAAGTAAGTATGCGTACCCCAATTGTCGTTGATGTATAGCAACAAAACCGGCGATATCGAACATACTGCACTTACGGTCGCAGAAAAGAAAGTGTAAAACTACAATATTTGGAATCCACATACTCTTTAGGCATCATAAATGCGAAATATCACATACTTCGTATTTCATGCCTAAACTATATGAATTCCACATATTGTATCACATTCCAGATAAATAGACAGTATTAAAGTTTTCGAACGAACGATCAAATACCCAAGATTCCCTAAAGCTCAACACTTGAGCGGAGTTCAAAAAAATCCGGAGTGTGGCACAGTAGTAGCGGTCCAGCCGTAAAAGGGTCAAGCCAACGCCTCACATGTGGCATGCCGTACTGCCCCAAACCCTAGGGTTCAAAGGGCAGTTCAATACGGTCATATAATCGAGTTAAGGTTTGTTGTCTTCTAGAGGTTCCACCACAAAACTTGCACGTATCTCCAAAATATTCAAACCCCGTGAATAGTGAGCAAATGATACTCGTTCGAACACTTCAATACTTTCTAATTTACCCGGAAAAGCAACGAAATGAAAATTCCGATCGAATCGACGAGTCCAAAACCATCTCCAGAATATACAGTACTAGATTCAGATTAAACATACCTAAAACAACATACAAGCAGTTATAAGAATTACTGTGTAAATATGAGGCAATGAAGCCTCTGTACGGCCGCGGAGCCGCGGCCTAAGCAAGGATTTGCCGCGGTTCTGCGGCGGTTTGTAGGAATCATGGCTTCGTATTTCACAGGGTTTCTTAGTTTTTCCTGCTGTATTTTTTAAGTATTTTTAATTCTGATAAATGACAGGTTTTAAAAATTGTCCAGAGAAGGTCTCGAAACGTCGTATTTTGGTTCGATCGGAGTTTTTGCTTCGTAAAAGTGTCGCCTAATGTTCTAGGTCGGCTCTGATACCAATGTTAGGTTTACCTAGCACCCTATGTAGAGTTTGGAAGCACCACATGTCACAAAGATCAAATTTTTATGGTGCTAAGTAAGCATACAAGGGATGTATCCTAGAAAATTAGGGTTTCTAAACAATAAAGGCAACAAAGACTAGGGTTTCGAGACTACAACCTTTGTAGCTCCCTTCGCTAGACTCTTTTGGCCTCTTGAGTGTTGGAGGAAGGTTCTCTTGAAGTCTTCTAGTGTCCACGACGATCCACCCGAAGCTCCTAGTCCAAGCTTGTAACTTCACTTTTCAAGAGAAGAAATGAAGAGAACACTTTAAACAAGTGGGCTAAACTTGTGTAGAATGATGTTGTGGTGGCTTTTCTCACATCAAAAACCTAACTTGATGAGTATATTGCTCACTACAAAAGTCTAGAGAGCAAATGGTGAAGGAGGAAGAAGATGATGGCTTTCTTTTAACAAGAGTAAAAAGATAACTCCTATGAAGGAAAAAGAAAATATATGGATATATATTTTCTTATCCTCATCTCAAACCATGGTTCGATTATAAAGATATTATTTAATTTGAGTTTAAAACACAAAGAGAAGGTTAACTCATGGTTACGAGTAGGTGAGCATGGTTAGGTTTAAGAAGGATGTAGAAACAAGCCATGAATTATCCTTTCATTTTCCATTTTGTTTTTAACACAAATATAAACAATAATCCATATAAATAACCAATGTGTGAGTCTTATATTGCCACCATTTTCCATGTATAAACAACCATGATAGAATGATGTATCTATGCATGTGTGCATGCACATCCATATGTGCATGATCAATAATGAATGCATACATGCATGCATACATCCATCATGTACAAGAAAAGATTTCAAGTGAGAAAACTAATGGTTAAATGATATATCAACACTCGATTTATCAATCCGGCCATATCACATATGACCCTACCAAAAGCAAGCCACCCGATCAATATACGGTATCCTATACGCGCATTTTAATCGGGTCCAAGCACATATCGCATACGCGCACCACAACGTTTCGCCTGGACTAGATAACTCCTTTGTAGGACTCTAAGACTCGTCAATACGCCGGCAGTGGGTGATGATCATATCAAGCACCCCAAAGCCGCAAGCAGTCAGCTAAATGTAACGGCCACCCAGGTATTGAGCGATCAGAAGAAAACAAGCGAACCTGCTACAACTCCCGTCGAGCCAACCGGCAACACTACCGTACAGTCCGGTCTCTTCGTGAGATATGCTGCATATCGAGCCTAGGGATGGTCACGTCGAACCCAATAACTCAATAAGTCATGCCGGTGAATGGTCTATAACAGATCGAGAAACTACTGATAACACTTATCAGCAAATCTCAGCAGCCCTGGCCAGGGACTTACTGATATAACCAGTCGGGCACAGCACAACATCAACTCCCAATACAGGGAGAGACGAAACCCCTCCTATGGCTCATTGCCTTCGTTTGTCTTGGGACTGTACCCAACGGCCACCTGTTTGCACAACTCAGTAGAGCCGTGGTAGGGTGGCAATCAAAGTATAGTGGGAGAACACACAAGGCTCTATGACGATCTCGGGTCTACAGACTAACCTGTACCAGTGTCACCTGAGAACTGCTATCCGACGATAGATATAATTTCATATAGAAGTTCTTGATGAGTCCGTCCAGTGTACCCAGTCACCACTGAGCACCCGTACACGATCTTGATGTCAAACATCGATGAATGTGGGAACATCCATCGCCCATCATATGGGTCTAGTATCATATACGCTAGTCTACTCTGGTATATCGATGCCCCGTCTCGATACACCTGCAACTAGGGACATTTCAGGATATGCTTATAAACTACAGACGTCCCACTAGTATGATCTCTATCATAATCACTATAGTCAAGCCGATATCCTTAGGGCTTTATCAGTATGTATGAATGAATAAAAGCATGATCAAATCAACATGTCAGATAAAGAAGAACCAGATAGCATACTATCATGTCGAGCAAAAATGTACACTGAATATATATATATATATATATATATATATATACACACCCACATGTATAAATACATCCACTATCACATAATGGCCTCTAGGGCATACATATATCCAACAAGTCCGGATTGCCGGAGCTCAGGGTCCAGTCCGGATTGCCAGAGCCCGAGATATTGAGATATTGATATTTTATGATATGGGCCAGTTCAGATTGCCGGAGCCTGCGATATTGAGACATTGAGATATCGATATTTTATGATATGGGCCAGTCCGGATTGCCGGAGCCCGAGATATTGAGATATTGGGATATATATTTTGTGTCGATACTTGACACTGATTCTCTGTTGATTTCATTGATGATGCTTCGATTTTTATACAGAAATCTCACTGAGATATGAAAACAGTTTTCTCATTTATAATGTATTCTGTTTTCATGGATTCATACATCATAGACGTGACATGTTGCTACCTGAGGCACTGACACGGGAACTTGATATTACACTTATGTGTAGATGTTTCAGGGTTATATTATTTATATGGATACTATGGTATGACCTAGGATAGAGGCATATATGCGATTTCAGCTCGGTGATGTTTTCTACTAACGTGTTGGCAACTCACCCCCGTTGTGCCACAGTTTCTTGCAGGTTTTGCTGTACAGGTTTCATTGCGGCTTGCTGGCACACTGCTTCCTCCCGGGTGATTGCTTTGGTAAGTGGGTTCACTCGCATCGTGACCACCATTGTACTTTATTTATATTCAGTTGTATCTAGTAACTCCATCAACCAGACTTGTATTAAATTATCGACTTAGAAGACCAGTATGTTTATTCTTTCGACCTTAGACTTGCGCGCTTGTATATTTATGATTCTTCTCTGGTTTTCTTGATGATGTTGGATTTCATTATGAGTTTTGATCCTCGCACTTCGGTGTTGTATATTATATTGTTTGCGTGGTTGTGTCCGCCAATTGGCGAAGAGATAGCTCCCGCTTCGGGATGACTTCATTCATTATGCATATTATTCATGTTTGTACTCGTTTGGGGCCAGTTTTTACAAAGGAAACTCTGCCGAAATTTTTGGAAAAGAGTTGATGTTTTAAAATGCTTAGTACAACTTACTTTGATAAAACACTTTCTTTAAAAAAAAGTTTTCCTTCACTCTTCTTATTTAAAATGGTATAGATTTCTGGGATTTTGGCTTACTTGAATTAGGTGGGGTCCTATAGACTTCACATGATTCAAGTGCCAGTCACATGCTATTTCGGGTCGTGACAAAGTTGGTATCAGAGAGCTAGGTTTAACCTTGGTTCGAGTCTATGTTTGACAATGCGTAGTCTAGGGCGTAAATTTATATTCGGATCCTAGGCTTGACCTTACGGAACTCAGATTTGGTCGAGGGGGTATTAGACCCGAACTTTCGTCACATAGGTTGACCTTGGTTGATGGAGTAAGTGACTTAAGTAGAGTGACGTACCGTGTGTATGTTCCGCGGCATACTTACGATACGCTACTCCACTTAAGAAGCCTTAGAATGTACATTAGTTTGCACCATATTATATTCATTCCTATGATCTATCTTCATCGATATCGGTTGGTGGTTTTTGTTACCACGATTGCACGGGCAGAGAGAGCTGCAGCTAGAATTGCTTTCAGCAAGAGCTCGTCTTGGATGAGGACTGACCAGGGCGTAATTCCAGTGACACACGATTGCATAAATTGTTAGTGTATATGCCCTAGAGGCCATTACTGTATCATACTAGTTTGTATATTACTTGATGGAAGCTTGGGATATTCACAGTTGTATATACAATCTTGCTCGAAATGGTAGTATGCTACCTGGTTTGTCTCTACTTCAATATGTGCATGTGTTTCTTTTAGCATATCGCTGATATACATATTAGTAGAGCCCTTAGGATCTTTGCTTGATTACCAGCGTTGTGATGGCGCTCACACTCGTGGGAGCTGGGTGATCTATAAGCACATCCTTATACAGTTCCCTAGTCGTTGGACTATCGAGACAGGGCATCGATATTCCGGAGTAGACTAGCGTATGCGCTTCTCATCCCAGCGTGGGAGACGGTCTGTCCCACAGCCGTCAGTACGTCGTACTTGAGATAGTATGCGGGTGCTCGTTAGGTTACGAGTACACAGGACAGGACTCGTCGGGAACTATTGGTTGGTATTATACCTATCGTCAGTTATCAGTTCCCAGGTGATATGAGTACAGCTTAGTCCGTTGACTTGACACTGTCACTTCACCTCAAGTGTGTTCCCACTGCACTTTGATTACTACCCTACCACGGCTCAAAGGAGTCGTGCAAACAGGTAGTTTTTGGATGCAGTCCCGAAGCACTTGGAGGCAGTGACGGTTAGACAGGATTCGTCTATCCCGGTATTGGGGGTTGACATCGCGCTGGGTCTAGGAGAGCCATTACACGAGTAGTCCCTGGCCAGGGCAAGCGAGATATACTGGTAGGTTTCCAGTGTTATCTCAGGGTGTTCTGGGATACACTCCGATACGACTTGTACCGCTATTAGGGGACTGACGTTCACCGCCCTCCTAGGCCTGCCATGCGATGTATCAGACGAACAGACCGGACTGTACGGAGATTGTCACATACAGGCTCAGTAGGAGTTCAGATGGGGTTCACCTCGTCAGTCTTCTTATCGACATCTACCTGGGGACCGTTACGTACAGCTAGTGCCGCTTGCGGTCTATGGTTAAACCCACTGCCAGCGTAGTGTCGAGTCTTTAGAGTCCCACAGAGAGAGCTATTCGCCTTCAGGCAAAATGAGTAGAGGTCGCATGGTTTTGCGACAGGGTTCGTTCACATCCGTGCACTTGTGCACGTTTGCTGTCCGGACAGCTTATACTAGCGGGCTTTGGTTTAAGCCGGATCCTAGTATATGATTTGGGATTAGTTTTTTCTCATTGTATTCGTATTCCTCGGATCACGAATACGGGTGCGTATGCACAGTTGCTTGAGACAGAGGGAGAGGACTTTGATTAGGGTTAATGACCATTATCATTTTATTAAACCTAATGCTTATGTGTGTATTATGGTTAATTGATATTAGTTTAAATAATTGTGCATGGTTATGGTTGTTGACCATTTGACCTCCTTGACTTGTTGACCTAGTTTGACACTTTGAGCATCATCATTTCATTTGGAAGATGCTCTTTGATCCTTGCAATTTGCATTAAAAATGAAATGATAATGGTCATGTCTTGATTAACCATGACAATTATCTAGCTAATTATCTAATTACAATAATTCACACATATATGTGAGAATGGTTCATTTTATTCTCATTCTATCATTCATTTTCTCTCTCTTGTTCTTCCTCTCTCTCAAGCTCTCCCCTCTCATGTGTTGAGAAACACTTGAGCTTGAGAAAAACCCTTTCTTGATAATCTCTACTCTCATCTAGGGTTCAAGGATTAGCACTTCTTGCACCCTAGTTACTTCTAGTTTAGAGTTGAAGCCAAAGGTCGAGGCTTTCGGGTGGATCTTTCTTCGACGTGAGAAGACGACAAAGGTGACCTCCTTCCACCACTCCAAGGAGCAAGGAGAGAAGGACATAAAGCCCAAGGTATAACCTTTCTAGCACTTAGCTAGTTTTTAGTTAGCTTTAGCTTGTTTTTGTTTAGCAAAGATCCTTCATAGTCTAGTCCATGTTGCCTAAGTTCATAAAAATTCGATTTTTATTCCGTTTTTCCGCCTCCCCGCAAGCACCGGGGTGGGCAACGTGGACTTACAGTGGTATCAGAGCCTAACTAAACATAAACTAGCTAGGTAGTAGAGTGTATCGAAGTTCGAATCGGAAAAATCGAAAAACCGAGTTTTCAAAACCCTAAGTTTTTGTTAAAAAATTTTCTGTTCAAAACAAAATAAATCATACTCCAAAAATCATCTCAGGGTTTTGTGAAGAAAGCCACCAAAAACGATCCAGTGATTCGACCAAAGAGTCGCGGTTCCACGGCAATAGCAAGCTATTGCCGCGCAACTGCGGCCGTCTTGGCTCTTCACCAGGTCGAGTTTGGTGCAGTGTATTTCTGGCTTGGTTTTGGGATTTTTAAGATGGTTTATATGTGCCCAGGTTTTCCAGAATTGAAATTTGTTTTTGGGGGCCTATAAATCCGTATTTTTTTATCGAACTTCAATACACTTTGACTAAAAGGTTATATCTGTGATGTTTATATGTATTGAACGTCGGCTAATCGCTATATGTCGATTAGTCGGGGTTATACATATCTGTGATCTGTGATTGATGATGGTATGTGTATATGAATGGGTTGGATTGTCGCGGATGAATAGCCGGGGTGGATGTGAGATGAGTGTTGCTTTTTCTTTCATTCATTGTAATATGTAAATTGATGTAATAATATTTGTTTGGCCGCACAACCGGGTCGGGGTTGTAGCCGTCATTATATAATTCTTTTTACTGTTTTTGCTCCTAGGATAGACCTATGGAGGGGGGCACAAACTACCGGGTATCTCGAAGTGCCGAGTGGCCTACTCACGGTGGTGAGGGAGGTTGCTTCGCTTCGGGTACTTGGCGGGTAGTTTGCCGCACCCGTAGGGGTCTTGGATGGGGTATTTGGCTATTCACCGCGACCGTGTAATCCGCTTTTCGTTGCAGGCTCGAACGGATTGCGGATTCCTAGTATATCCAATGTATTCATCTGTGATCTGTAATGTCTATCATTGCTATATATTTATATATGATAACTATTTAGGCGTTGCTTATGTTTTACAGCCGCGCTAGCCCAGCCCCCGCTCTGTCGTTAGTTAAGTAACCTAACGGGTGATGATGGGGCCCCGTGGCGAATGCGAATGGCATAAGCGTACGTCATATTTTGGTTGTTTTCTGCAATGGTAGGATTAAATGATGGGACGCATTAAAAGAACTAATGCAAGAAAATAAACCATATAAAAGTCGATTGGAACACTTTGAAAACCACTCGGTTCTTTTCAAAACTAAACTTTTAAACACGTAGCTTGAACCACTCCTTTTAAAAGCTATCTCATTCCATCGATTATATCAAGTTCACTACGTTCACGGTTTCGCCAAAACCATTCATAACCCTCCGTCATTCCACATGAATGGTCAAAAAGTATTCAAGCTATGTATTTTGGCCAAAGTCAAGGCATAGTGATTGGTAGCTATTGGGTATTCATGTGCAGCATAGATAGATGCGTTGGTTTGGGACAGTCATGCTGCCATTTTGGCCAAAGTCAAGGGTAGGTACGGGTGGGTCCAAATTAACCAGGAGAATGACGGGTAGAACTTTACATGTGACTTATGATATTTTGGCCAAAGTCAAGGTCATGAGAGCATGGGGCAAAAATCCACATCGGGAGTTTCATAAGTACTGAAACTTGCTAGCGCTGCATACCATTTGGAGCGTGATAATTCTGGTAGGATTCCTTCGGTTTTATCACGCGATGATATTTGGATCCCGATCCTACTGTGAGTATATGCTACTCCTCGAGAAAACTCTCACTTAACGATCAATGCTATAAACTAGTAGGTGTCTAGAAAGGTGTTAGCGGGGCTACGCCCACAGGGAAAAGAGGTTACTTAATTAAGGAACTTCGCGAAAGCGTTGGAAAACCTCCCTCGAAGTACCGACACTGGCCTGGCTGAACGGTTAAGCAAGTATTGTACGGTGAGATTGATCCTGACTAATCCTTTCTTTACGGTTTGAGAAGGGATTCGAGAGAGTGGGAGCCATCCAGTTTAGACAAACTAAAAACCACTCTAAACTTGCAAGAGCATCATGCTAAAGTGTTTCTTTTCTCTCTCCTAATTGCAGCGACCATTCAACATGACCGGACTTAAGTTATTACTAGATAAAAACATATTGACAGGGCCAAACTACAAAGATTGGCTCAGGAATGTCAAGATGGCAATCACTTACGACAAGCTGGGGTACCTCCTTACCACCAAAGCTCCCCCTGTCCCAGGTCCCAAAACCAGTGTCGTAGATAGGGAAATCTACAAGACCTGGGAAATAGATTGCGCGAAGGCCAAATGCCTCGTACTTGCCTCGATGGACAACGAACATCAGAGGAGGCACGAGAATATGGACCTAGAGTCCATATTTCTTCATACAAAAGAACTGTATGGAGAGCAGTCTCGTATCGCAAGATACGAAGTGTCGAAGAAGTTGTTTTCGGCAAGGTTGGCCGTCGGATCATCGGTAGCGGAATACGTGCTTAAGATGATTGGCTACATAGAGGAGCTCGCGGACCTTGGGACCACGTTGGAGAATGAACTCTATACTGATTTGATTCTCCAGTCCCTTCCTTCCACTTACGCCCAGTTTATTCTTAACTTCAACATGCAAGGAAAGGAGGTTGAACTTTCCGAACTTCTGAACATGTTGAGGAGTGCTGAGGGCACCCTACAGAAGGGTAGGGAGACATCCACTTTGTTTGTAGGAGGATCTTCCTCTTCTAGGTCCAGGGCGAAAGCCAAGGGCAAGAAGAAGAAAGCCCCCGCCAAACCAAGAGGCGGTGTCAGTAAAGTGGATACGAAGGGAAAAGGAAAACCAACAAAGGTAGCGGGAAAGCTGGTGGGGAAGGAAGAATGCTTCTATTGTCACAAAAGTGGTCACTGGAAACATGATTGCAAGGCTTGGAAGGCCAAAACACAGGATTTGAAGCGAGTTGCGGCTTCAGCTTCAGGTGTGTATGTTATTGAAAACTGTCTATCAATAAACTCTACATCCTGGGTATTGGATACCGGATCAGGATCTCATATCTGTAATTCTTTGCAGGCGTTGAGAAAGCGTAGAGTTTTGAAGGTAGGTGACATGACCCTCAGAGTTGCAAACGGTGCTAGCATGGATGCTGAGGCCGTGGGGGACTATCACCTGGGATTGTCAGATGGACACTTTTTGGTTTTACGTAGTTGTTATTATGTACCAAATGCAACCTGTAATATCATTTCTGTATCTTTATTATCTAAAGAAGGTTATGAATTTGCATTTGTAAGTAATGTAGTGAACATTCACCTTAATCAAGTTTTGATTGGGTCAGATACATTGAACAACGGTATATACGTGTTAAACCAACCACAGATTTTCAATGTCCAGAATACACACAAAAGAAAGTCTCCAGAAATCAATAAAACTTTCTTATGGCATTGTAGACTGGGTCACATCAATGAGAGAAGGTTGACTAAGTTACATACAGAAGGATATTTGGATCCGTTCGAATATCAATCGTATGCAACTTGTCAATCCTGTCTCAAGGGAAAGATGACAAAGACTCCGTTCACTGGACACGGAGTAAGAGCGAGCGAGCTCTTAGGACTCGTACACAGCGACGTGTGCGGTCCAATGTCTACACATGCACGAAGCGGTTATTCTTACTTCATTACTTTTACGGATGACTTTTCAAGGTACGGTTATGTCTTCTTAATGAAACATAAATCCGAGGCTTTTGAAAAATTCCAGGAATATAAGAATGAAGTAGAAAAACAAACAGGCAAAAGTATCAAGGCACTAAGATCTGATCGAGGTGGTGAATACTTGAGTGCCGAGTTCCTGGGTTACTTAAAAGAGAATGGAATTCTCTCTCCGCTTACTCCTCTATACACTCCGCAACATAACGGTGTATCGGAGAGACGGAACCGAACCCTATTGGATATGGTACGGTCCATGATGAGTAACGCTGAGTTGCCACGATCATTTTGGGGATATGCGCTAGAATCAGCTGCATACCTTTTGAACCGAGTTCCAACTAAGACTGTGCCTACTGCACCATATCAGATGTGGTGTGGGAAGAGACCCTATCTTAATCACATTAAACATGGGGATGTCCAGCTTTTGTAAAAAAGCAGCATGCGGACAAGCTCGAGGCACGCTCAGTACAGTGCAAGTTTGTGGGATATCCAAAGAACTCCAAGGGATATTTCTTCTATTGTGAAGAGGAACAAAAGGTGTTTGTTTCTCGCCATGCCCACTTTCTAGAACACCAGTTCATAGAAAAAGAATTAAGTGGGAGCGCAATAGAGCTGGAAGAAATTCCAGAACCACAAGCTATTACTGAAAGCTTAGTAGAACCAGAGGGTTCGAAAGATCAGGACATTCCCATGCCACTCTGCAGGAGTAGTAGGCAGTCTCATCCGCCCGAGAGATACTACGGTTTTCTCATTGACGGGGATAGAGAGGATTGCATCATAGATTGAAATGAGCCTACTAGCTTCCAGCAAGCCATTCAGAGCGTCGACTCGGTAAAATGGCTGGATGCAATGCGGACCGAAATGGAGTCTATGTACACCAACAAAGTATGGACGTTGGACATTGCTCCAGATGGGGTAAAACCCGTAGGATGCAAGTGGATCTTCAAAAGGAAGATTGGAGTAGATGGACAGGTTGAGACCTATAAAGCTAGACTGGTTGCAAAGGGTTTTCGTCAAAGACCTGGTTTGGACTATGACGAAACCTTTTCTCCAGTAGCTATGCTGAAATCCATTCGGATCCTTCTTGCCATTGCTGCCTTCTACGATTATGAGATTTGGCAGATTGATGTAAAGACAGCTTTTCTAAATGGACATTTAGAGGAGTGTGTCTATATGGAACAGCCAGAGGGTTTCATTCAGAGTGGGAGCAGCGGAAAGGTGTGCAAGTTGCTTAAGTCCATTTATGGACTAAAGCAGGCATCGCGGAGTTGGAACATCTTTTTTGATGAGACGGTCAAGGAATTTGGCTTTATTAAAAATCCAGATGAACCATGCATCTATTGTAGATTTGTAGCAAGAACTGTAGTATTCCTCGTTTTATACGTGGATGACATTCTCTTAATAGGAAATGATATCCTATGCTGCAATCTGTCAAGGGGTTCTTGTCACACAGGTTCTCCATGAAAGACCTGGGTGATGCCTCATACATTCTGGGTATCCGGATCTACCGTGACAGATCCAAGAGGATATTAGGACTTTCGCAGTCTAGGTACATCGACACCATACTGAAGAGATTCAGTATGGAAGATTCCAAGTGCGGTAATTTACCGGCTTGTCACGGGATCACCCTCTCCAAAGAGATGTCTCCCAAGACTGATTTGGAGAGGGATCGCATGTCTATCATACCCTACGCTTCTGCGGTAGGCTCTATAATGTATGCGATGTTGTGTACCAGACCAGATGTGGCTTATACACTGAGTGTGGTAAGCAGGTATCAGTCAAACCCTGGGGAGAAACATTGGATAGCAGTAAAGAACATTCTCAAGTACCTGAGAAGGACTTAGGAGATGTTCTTGGTGTATGGCGGAAAAGACCTCCAGATTGAGGCCTTTACTGACTCCAGCTTCAAGAGTGACAAGGATGATTCCAAGTCCATGTCGGGTTTTGTCTTTACCCTCAATTGAGGGGCGATGTGTTGGAAGAGCTCCAAACAGGAAACCGTTGCTGACTCGACTATGGAAGCGGAATACATCGCTGCATCTGATGCCGCAATATAAGCTATCTGGATGAGGAAGTTCTTGAGAGAACTTCAGGTGGTTCCATCCATTGTTGACCCAATACCTCTGTATTGCGACAACAACGGGGCTATAGCTTTAGCGAAGGAACCCAGGTCCCATCAGAAATCCAGACACATCTTGAGGCGGTATCACCTGATCAGGGAGATCGTGGATCGCCAGGAGATCGAGGTTCGGAGGGTTGCTTCAGAAGATAACACAGCAGATCCATTCACCAAGGCTTTGCCACAGACTCAGTTTGAGCGGCTGATCCAGATGATAGGTCTTCGATACGCCAGTACATGGCCTTAGTGCAAGTGGGAGATTGTTAGTGTATATGCCCTAGAGGCCATTACTGTATCATACTAGTTTGTATATTACTTGATGGAAGCTTGGGATATTCACAGTTGTATATACAATCTTGCTCGAAATGGTAGTATGCTACCTGGTTTGTCTCTACTTCAATATGTGCATGTGTTTCTTTTAGCATATCGCTGATATACATATTAGTAGAGCCCTTAGGATCTTTGCTTGATTACCAGCGTTGTGATGGCGCTCACACTCGTGGGAGCTGGGTGATCTATAAGCACATCCTTATACAGGTCCCTAGTCGTTGGACTATCGAGACAGGGCATCGATACTCAGGACTAGACTAGCGTATGCGCTTCTCATCCCAGCGTGGGAGACGGTCTGTCCCACAGCCGTCAGTACGTCGTACTTGAGATAGTATGCGGGTGCTCGTTAGGTTACGAGTACACTGGACAGGACTAGTCGGGAACTGTTGGTTGGTATTATACCTATCGTCAGTTATCAGTTCCCAGGTGACATGAGTACAGCTTAGTCCGTTGACTTGACACTGTCACTTCGCCTCGAGTGTGTTCCCACTGCACTTTGATTACTACCCTACCACGGCTCAAAGGAGTCGTGCAAACAGGTAGTTTTTGGGTGCAGTCCCGAAGCACTTGGAGGCAGTGACGGTTAGACAGGATTCGTCTCTCCCGGTATTGGGGGTTGACATCGCGCTGTGTCTAGGAGAGCCATTACACGAGTAGTCCCTGGCCAGGGCAAGCGAGATATACTGGTAGGTTTCCAGTGTTATCTCAGGGTGTTCTGGGCTACACTCCGACACGACTTGTACCGCTATTAGGGGAATGACGTTCACCGCCCCCCTAGGCCCGCCATGCGATGTATCAGACGAACAGACCGGACTGTACGGAGATTGTCACATACAGGCTCAGTAGAAGTTCAGATGGGGTTCACCTCGTCAGTCTTCTTATCGACATCTACCTGGGGCCCGATACGTACAGCTAGTGCCGCTTGCGGTCTGTGGTTAAACCCACTGCCAGCGTAGTGTCGAGTCTTTAGAGTCCCACACAGAGAGCTATTCGCCTTCTGGCAAAATGAGTAGAGGTCGCATAGTTTTGCGACAGGGTTCGTTCACATCCGTGCACTTGTGCACGTTTTCTGTCCGGACAGCTTGTACTAGCGGGCTTTGGTTTAAGCCGGATCCTAGTATATGATTTGGGATTGGTTTTTTCTTATTGTATTCGTATTCCTCGGATCACGAATACGGGTGCGTATGCACAGTTGCTTGAGACAGAGGGAGAGGACTTTGATTAGGGTTAATGACCATTGTCATTTTATTAACCCTAATGCTTATGTGTGTATTATGGTTAATTGATATTAGTTTAAATAATTGTGCATGGTTATGGTTGTTGACCATTTGACCTCCTTGACTTGTTGACCTAGTTTGACATTTTGACCATCATCATTTCATTTGGAAGATGCTCTTTGATCCTTGCAATTTGCATTAAAAATGAAATGATAATGGTCATGTCTTGATTAACCATGACAATTATCTAGCTAATTATCTAATTACAATAATTCACACATATATGTGAGAATGGTTCATTTTATTCTCATTCTATCATTCATTTTCTCTCTCTTGTTCTTCCTCTCCCTCAAGCTCTCCCCTCTCATGTGTTGAGAAACACTTGAGCTTGAGAAAAACCCTTTCTTGATAATCTCTACTCTCATCTAGGGTTCAAGGATTAGCACTTCTTGCACCCTAGTTACTTCTAGCTTAGAGTTGAAGCCAAAGGTCGAGGCTTTCGGGTGGATCTTTCTTCGACGTGAGAAGACGACAAAGGTGACCTCCTTCCACCACTCCAAGGAGGAAGGAGAGAAGGACATAAAGCCCAAGGTATAACCTTTCTAGCACTTAGCTAGTTTCTAGTTACCTTTAGCTTGTTTTTGTTTAGCAAAGATCCTTCATAGTCTAGTCCATGTTGCCTAAGTTCATAAAAATTCGATTTTTATTCTGTTTTTCCGCCTCCCCGCAAGCACCGGGGTGGGCAACGTGGACTTACATATATGTGTCGTTTTATTGTGTAGTTCGCGCCATGAGCGTTTGATGGATTGCTTTTACTAAAATTTCTCGAACCTGCAGATCAGCACCAGAGGATTGGGCCACTGTTAAAGGCCGGATAGAATGTGATGACCGTTAATGCACCGTTTATTCTTGATGATTGATGCATTGTTTAGCGTGCGGACGAATGATCCAATTGTTGCTGCAACTGACAAGATATCGCCCCAGATGTTTGGAGCTATTGCAGCACGAGTTTATACTTAGAAATATGATAGAAGATCGCTAGTCACCCAAGGATGACTAACTAGGACATGTGGTTCGTTGCATACCTCGATGCGAGGTCATCAGATTGATTGATTCCAGCTTGAGATGACTTCGCGCAGGTACGTTGAGAGTCGATAGAAAACTATCGAATGTCAGAAACCCATTTTTCCAAGTTTAAGGTATTCGGAAAACATGCAAGTAATTCTGTGAACTCTATAGAAGAATGAAACCCTAACTCGACAAAATGACAATGGAAACGCTTATGAACCTTAGGGTTTGCGGCAGTTCCGCGGTGCTATTAATGAGGCTTGCGTTTGCCCTTCTACGACTGGTTCATAAGTACTGTGGCATGTACTGGATATTATTAAACTGTACTCAAGAGTTGAGATCTCGGGGAATTATGGGACTTTGACGAATCGATCAAAAAGTTCGACGTCGTCCGGACATCATATGATAGGATACATTACTTGAGAGACTTTAGGTATGATTATAGCCGTTGTAGCGTAGTCCATACAGCTACGAAGAGACGATTCTGAATCAGTCGACATTAGAGAAAAGTAGAGTAAGAGGTTCGTACGAGATTTTGACGAGATGGCGTTCCACTCCGTTGACATCAGAGATGCGATACGCGTGCTGAAGCGTTGATTAGGGATATACCTTTTCGAAGGAATCGTGATGAGTATGCAGCTGTTCCGGAACAAGATATGGACTTAGTAAAGGGTGATAAATTCCGACAGTTTGGCAGGAACCAGATTTGGGAGAGACCCCTACAATATCTTTCTGGAAATACTAAATGAGAAGACATGGACCCTGGATCGGTCGTATTATGCACACCTAATAGGCCAGAGTTCGGCATAATCGAAGAGACATGTTATGAGTGACCATGATAGTTGGCCAGAGATCGTTAGAGGATGTGCCAGAGCAGAAATATTTCCGTCATCATTCCATATTAGGCCGCTGAGCCGATGAGTTATGTAACTGGCAATTGGCAGTGAGAGACGAGAGCCTAAGGGCACAAGGCACCAGACCATGAGAAGGAGGCAAGTAGATACCTTGCTATGCTAGCTTTGGATGCACCGACACCTTCTCGAGTTTGGAAGAATGACACATCGACGACAGTGTTTACGATTTGTGATTCGGTGATTCGAATATCACATGTCCGTCATTTGGATTTCGGTGTTTTGGGCGATTTATTTGCATGATTGAGTTTTCGTGCACCACAGTTGCACTCGGTTTTGATTTGATATCATTCAAGTTGTTGATGTTGATTTCATGCCTATGGTATGTTTGTGATTTGAATTGTTCCTTCGTTATAGTTTTCATGAACTTTCAGTACTTGGATTCGATTTTGTGCACGAAGATGCGCGTAGTTGTGAGATTATATACCATGGTATACCTGATTTGGATTGAGCTTTGTTGTATACCGTCGATTTTGATTGTGATATTCGATATTTGTTTCCGTGCACCTTGTGCACTTGAGTTGGATTTTGCGCATACTTGGCGCGTTTGATGCGATTTTGGCGCACACCAGATGCACTAAATCGGGATTCTTCGTGCATATCAGATGCACCTGGTATTGTTGTCAGGCACACTCGTTGCCCTTGACCGGTATTTTCGTGCACACCCGTTGAACTTAGTTTTGGTTTATGTGCACATGTATGGAACATTCATTGATTTCGATTGCTGTGCGCTCCAGACGCACGTGGCGTTCTTATACACATTTTGGGATTTGTTCCTTTTGGAGCAGTATATTTTATGATATTTACTATTTGGTATAGTAACTGAGCAGGACTAGTCAGAGGACAGTACCCGAATATGTTTTTGCATGCGTCGATGGTTACCGAAGGGATTTGCAAAAAGGGAGCTATAATCTCAGTATTTTCCTATGTTTCCTAGATGACACGAAACATGTTACAAAGGAAACCCTTCTAAATTGTTTTCAAAAATGGCATGACGTATGTTAAACAAAGGATATATATATATATATATATATATATATACTTATTACAATAAACGTCCGCTACTTGTACTATGATACGCGCATCGCACAGCGATTTGATAAGGGTTGGCATGCATTTCCTTCAGATGTTTGGACAAGTTTACAACGATGCGTACTATGTACATATTATAGTTTGGAGTATGAGTCATGTTGGTTTTCGTATTGGACTTTGACATTGGTATCTTCACCATAACTCCGATGATTGCGTGATGCTTAACGGAGTTTTGATTTTGAGTTGAATACTCGTTTTTCATGCGCATGCATTGCGCTAAGGTGTGTTTTAAGTATTGATGATTTCGGAACCCGACGACTTGATTGTTTTGCTCAAATGTTTTAGTATTTGGGGGGAGTTAAATTTAAATTCGGGGACCGAATTTATTTAAGGGGGGAAGACTGTAATATTTCAGAAAAATAAAATATTATTTTTAGGAATTTATATAATTGAATGATAAATATTATGAATATTTTAATGTGTGGAGATTAGTTTTAAATGATATGGTATAATTAAAAACCGATAAATTGGGAAATATTGGAAAATACATTTGAATGTTGATTTTGAAAGAATATTATATGATTTGGACACTTTATAAAAATTTATAAAGTTAATTGTATATGGGTTATTACTAAACTCGATTAGTGTTACTAATTTTTCATTAAGTATGATATGTGCATGACATGCAACATGGTATGTTGCACAATACTAGTTACATTCTTTTTATTGTTTAAAAACAATACACCATTTCATTTGTTATTTGGTTTTTGTTTTGTTGGAGTTTTAAAAAGAAAAGGTAAAAAAAAGGAAATGATTAAAGAAAGAAGTATGGGCAAGAAAGAGAGAGAGAGGTGTGGGGTCATTTGACCATGGCTTACATTGGTGTTTCCTTCATTATCTTCATCATTTTTCTCTCCCCCTCACCCATGGCTGCCCTCATCTCTTCGCCACCTACACCACATCACTTCACCCCCAAAATCACCTCAAAACACTACATTCCTTTCATTAAAAATTTGCACAAGCTCACTACAAGCATGAGGAAACAATAAAAATAGGATTTTGATGCTCTAGGGGATTCTTGAGTGCCAAATGAGGTAATTCGTTCACATTTAGTGTAGTAATCCACTTCCTTTAGCATATATACTTGTTTAGAAATTGTTTAGTGAGGTTTAGTGAGCTTGGAAAATTCCAAGATGAGGGTTATGGCTTTTCTTGAGTTGTGAAGGTGCAACTGAGAGTATTTGGCGACTACAAACCCCCTTTGGTGTTGAAAATTTGCCCAAACAAGAGCTAGAACCCCAAACTTGAACATTAGATATCGAAATGTCGGTTTGTGATTAAATTATGGGTGTAGGGAATCTGGAGTGACCTGGAAACTTTACTAGAAAAACAAGCAACTCCATTAACCTAATTAAGACCCTAGGAGACCACCCTGCAAGTACGAAACCCCAACTCTTCTTCATGGCCGAGAAGGCCGGATTCTTGACCAATGTGGCCGGCCAAACAGTGGGAGATCGTGTTGAAATTGGTTCTGTAGCTCATATGCCCCCTATACAACACCCCAGTATTGTTTGTTTATCTACATTTCACTTGAACTAAAATATGGGACAATTTTCTTGAGTTGCTGTTTTGAATTGTGGGTTTTAAACGATTTGAACTTTTGATATTTGTGTTTTGTATCGGTCACTTGACGTTTGTACGTCGATATCGGGTGTTTTCGTGCGTGATTTCGGTTTACGATACTTTGTGTGTATATATGTAGGTACCCTCGAGTGGAATTTGAACAACAAGGATGAGCATGGCGTCATCGACTTCGGCAAGTAAGGATCAAAGTGAGTAGATATATATCTACGAGGGAAGTCGGGTGGATGACGTATAGCACCCCCGCAGTTCGTAGTGTAGCCTATGATATATCATGTATATATACGAATATTTGTTATGTGAAACATTATTAGTTAGGAAGAAAGATTTTAGGAAAGCATGGGTTAGTTTTAGTGTAATTGGTAGAAAACGTTTTTAGTTAGTTTCCTAGTCGCGAACCCTAAAATAAGGTTGACACACACACACACTTGCACACACGTGTTATATTTTTGTGTATATGATATATGTATATATATATATATATGTATGTGGATGTGTTGATACACACACACACACACATATACACGTATGATGAGGATGGTATATGACCCTTGGAGATGAGTCGATGCTATTGGGCGTGATGTCGTGAGATCGGTGATGTAACTTCGGTCGTATTATGAGATACGACATGATATTATAGTGGATCGTTGGGCATTGTGTTTTCATACACACGAGGATATAGATATGTTGATGGTATCGAAATGTACTAGACATTAGATCAGTACCCTAGTTCTTGATATTATGATGATGATACCATATGAATATTGAGGTATACATGATAGTTGACCCGTATCACGATTTTGGGATGCCGTACGATGGATTTACCGTACGAGATATAATTATGACGATAGATCCGCACTCTTGATTCGAGGATGTCGTATTACATGTTTTATCGTACGTGACGCTATTGAGGCGGGATCACCGACTACTAGATATATTGACTCGGACTTAGGTGGTTTTCCTTACCCTTTTGATTAGTCTCTTAGGTTTGTCATGTAGTTTACTTAGTAGATGTTAGACTGAACTCGAGTCATACTTATTTCCAAAACTAACAAATCGTGAGTATTTTAAAGACAGGCCAAGGGATACTACGAATATTTTAAAGGACGCACCTTTTCTTAAAAACACCGTAACCCCTATTTTCTAAACTCCACGATTCGTGCTATTTCAAATGCCAAAACTGTATGACTCGTATATAATATATATTCTTTATTGTTGCGTTTACTTTTCATTTTCCGTATATTTTTGCTATTCGCGTCGCATTGCATGCTTAAATGTGTTTTCGTAGTTATTATGAAACCCTGCTGTCAGGACACCAGCACCATTACCGATGATGGGTATGCTCCACGCACACTTACTTGCCGGCTCACACACATCATCATCGGTAATTTTCATGTCACGTACACATTAGAAAATACTACTTCATTAGTATAAATTGCTACCTGATAGTTCGACATAGTACTAGTGCGCTTGCTTTTATATGCTAGCTTAGACATTGCATTTATTGCTGTGATATCTCTTACTTGTGTATTTATCCATTCGTTATGCAATATTATGGGGCTTTATGCCGGTAATTCACTGTTTATCTACTCTTGAGAATTGGATTTCAGATTTTCTTTGAGATTTCTGGATTTGGTGAAGACGCAGAGATTTTATATACCCATTATCAATTTTAAAGATAGAAATTGCAGTTTTCTCGTGATATGATGTGAGATATGTCCAACGTGAGTTTTCTCGGCTCTTGAGCAGTATCATACACCTGATTTGAGGAGGAGGAGGACCTATCTGCGAGTGCATGGTGGACCCGGTGCGGTATCCCGGGGCAAGATGGTCGCAGATGATGGCGTTAAGCCTGGCAGGGGAGCACTACCGACCGGTTATTTGTGACGCGGCGGATATCTGAAGGATACCGACGTAGTCGTATAGATTGATGATTTGGGCCAGTCCGGATTGCCGAAGCCCGAGATATTGGGATATTGAGATATTGATATTTTATGATATGGGCCAGTCCGGATTGCCGGAGCCCGAGATATTGAGACATTGAGATATTGATATTTTATGATATGGGCCAGTCCGGATTGCCGGAGCCCGAGATATTGAGATATTGGGATATATATTTTGTGTCGATGTTTGACACGGATTCTCTGTTGATTTCATTGATGATACTTCGATATTTATACAGAAATCTCACTGATATATGAAAACAATTTTCTCATTTATAATGTATTCTGTTTTCATGCATTCATACATCATAGATGTGACATGTTGCTACCTGAGGCACTGACACGAGCACTTGATATTACACTTATGTGTAGATGTTTCAGGGTTATATTATTTATATGGATACTATGGTATGACCTAGGACAGAGTCATACATGCGATTTCTGCTCGGTGATGTTTTCTACTCACGAGTTGGCAACTCACCACCGTTGTGCCACAGCTTCTTGCAGGTTTTGCCATACAGGTTTCATTGCAGCTTGCTGGCACACTGCTTCCTCCCGGATGATTGCTTTGGTAGGTGGGTTCACTCGCATCGTGACCACCATTGTACTTTATTTATATTCAGTTGTATCTTGTAACTCCATCAACCAGACTTGTATTAAATTATCGACTTAGAAAACCAGTATGTTTATTCTTTCGACCATAGAGTCGCGCGCTTGTATATTTATGATTCTTCTTTGGTTTCCTTGATGATGTTGGATTTCATTATGAGTTTTGATCCTCGACCTTCGAAGTTGTATATTATATTGTTCGCATGGTTTTGTCCGCCAATTGGCGAAGAGCTAGCTCCCGCTTGGGAATGCCTTTATTCACTATGCATATTATTCATGTTTGTACCCGTTTGGGGCCAGTTTTTAAAAAGGAAACTCTGCCAAAATTTTTTAAAAAGACTTGATGTTTTAAAATGCTTGCTACGGCTTATTTCGATAAAACACTTTCTTTAAATCAAGTTTTCCTTCACTCTTCTTATTTAAAATGGTTTATATTTCCGGGCTTTTGGCTTACTTGAATTAGGTGGGGTCCTATAGACTTCACATGATTCAAGTGCCAGCCACGTGCTATTTCGGGTCGTGACAACTACGCTGGCAGTGGGTTTAACCACAGGCCGTAAGCGGTACTAGCTGCTCGTAGCGGTCCCCAGGTAGATGTCAATAAGAATGCCGATGAGGAAAACCCATCCGAACTTCTACTGAGCCTGAATGTGACAATATCTGTATAGTCCGGTCTGTTCGTCTAAGAGTATCGCATATCGGGCCTAGGGGGCTGTAATCGTCAGACCCATAATAGCGCAATAAGTCGTGTCGGAGAGTAGCCCAATACACCCGGAGAAACTACTGGAATACCTACCAGTAAATCTCGCTTACCTTGGCTAAGGACTTTGTGTAATGGACTTCCGAACATAGTGCGATATCAACCCACAATACCGGGAGAGACGAATCATATCTAACCGCCACTGTCTCTAAGTGCTTCGGAACTGCACCCAACTACAACCTGTTTGCACGAATCCATTGAGCCGTGGTAGGGGTAGTAATCAAAGTACAGTGGGAACACACTTGAGGAGAAGTAGCAGTGTCAAGTCGACGGACTAAGCTGTACTCATGTCACCTGGGAATTGCTACCAGACGACAGGTATAATACCTACCATCAGTTCCCGACGAGTGCTGTCCAGTGTACTCATAACCTAATGAGCACCTGCATACTATCTCTAGTACGGCGTACCAATGGCTGTGGGACAGACCATCTCCACTGTCACGACCCGAAATTAGCTTATGACCGGCACTTAAATCATGTAACGTCTAAAGGCGTAACGTAATTCAAGTAAGCCGAAACCAAGCAATCTAAACCTTTTTACGAAAATAAAAGAGGTGAAGTTTTGAAATAAAGGTATGGTGAAATCAAACTTGTTCTTAATGCATAAATAGTGGAACATGAAAAATGCAAGTTGAATTTATTAGTTGAAAAACATGTTTCTTCTTTTAAAAATTTGGGCAGCACCTCCTTTGTATATTTTGATCGAAAACCATATTTACATAATAATAATGAAGGCATCCCCAAGCGGGAGCTAGCTCTTCGCCAATCGGCGGAATCACAACCACACAAGACAGAATATATGTATACGACGCCCAACGGCGAAGATCAGTACAAAGAATAATGTAAAGAAAGACATCAAACCCACCAAGCGAACATATCACCCATCGCTCAAGTCTCGCAACTATAAGTCTGGCTATGTCTTACTACTTATACAAATACTAGTTTCTGATTGATGGAGTTAACTAGAAACAACAGGAATAATGATTACAATGGTGGTACGATCCAACATGTACCACATACCAAAGCAAGTCACCCGAATGCAAGCTTTGTGCCAATGATGCCGCTAACGATCCATGCGGTCAACCTGCAAGAACTGTGGCACAAAGGGGGTGAGTTGCCAACTCGTGAGTAGAAAACATCATCAGGTAGAAATCGAATAAACAACGATCCTTATGTCAACTATATCATAAAGGTAATACTATGGTATCTAGGGTGATCGTATCTGCATATGTGCCAACAATATACTCAATGCCTGTATGCATGTATTTATCACCGAACTATATAATCAATGCCTGTATGCATGTGGATCTCATCCACGTGTCAACCAATGACACAACAACATCATGCATGTAAATATCATGAAACCATATGCATGTAAATATGAGGATATAAATCAACGTATGTCCATCAATGACACATAAAATCATGGAACCTGAGTGTCCAACATCGACACTCGAAACATCATGAAACCCGTGTACAATATCGACACGTAAATCCTCATATATCGGGCTCCGTCAGTCCGGATCGGCCCATGGGCTCCGTCTGTCTGGATCGGCCCTCGGGCTCCGGAAGAACGGATTGGCCCATATCCATCACTCGACTCCGGTCGGTATCCTTCGGATAACCGCCGGGTCCAACCAATCACCGGTAGGTAGTAGTCCCTCTGCTAGGCTCATCGTCTGCTGCGCGACATCCCTTTCTTGCCCCGGGGTACCATACCGGGTCCACCATGAACCCGCAAACGGATCATCCAACTCCTCGAATCGGGTTTCACATATCACACGTTTCAGAACCGAGAAAACGCATGGTGGACGCACAGAAATATCATATTAAGAGAAACTGGGTTTTTAAAACAATACATAAATTTATTTGAAATTTGACCATGGTTCTCAAATCCAGAAACTGATGTAATCAGCAAATCTCAATGCGTATAATCATAAAGCATGATATATGCAAACATGGAAAAATGATGTGACAATATCAATATATCATGCGGCATATCAAATGATGTGAGCATAGCAAGTATTTCATGCAACATGGCATAATGATGTGGCAAGTCTACTGTGTATGTGACATAGCAATTATCGATGATAAAGTTTGTGAGCCGGCCAATCTGTGTAAGTGTAACATACGCATCATCGATAATGGTGTAGGTGTAATAGCGCAGGTATATGTAATGCAATGAGAATGGCATGAACGTAGCATAAAGTACATTATCAGCTAAATGATATAAGGTATATGTATCTAACATGACCGAGTCGGTGAATCTATCAATCAACATCCAGCCTCACAATATCACGTACGGTATAATCCATCATATGGCTACTCTAGTCAAGGGTATTGATTAATCATCATAAAACTCATCACGTACAATAAATCATTGTACGGCGGCATTAAACAAGTAGGGATTCTATCAACCTATATGACACTGAGGGTACGGACCTAACGTCTCTTACGGAATATCACTCATGATTCACCACATTATATATATCTATATACCTATATTCCAGGTCACATCCATAACAATCTCATATCAGGGGACCGGCAAAGGTATCAATCATCTCAATTGACTCGCATCCGTATACCGACATATCAATCAAGTCATCATATCACCTCGTATATTCTTTTCATCACAATAAGTCATCTTACATATACATTCTAGCTTATTAATCTCATATCAGTCATCTTATTAGTCTAAAGTCGTATTTATCAATCTCATAACATGCCACTATAATCTCTTATTGCTTTTCTTTGCAACTACTTATCTATATCTGTAGTAATTCGCATTCTTAAACATGAATTCAAGACATCTTTCCTATCATATCAAGTCACCTAAACCATAAGCTAAAACTTTAAGTCATTGTATTTCTTATCTCCTACTAATTCTTTAACCATATTCATAAGTTTCTAACACGGTTACCTTAACCATACTATATATATCAATTTCCATCAAAATTTGCGGGGGTGCTATACGCCATCCACCCGACTTCCCCCGTAGATATAAATATACTCACCTGCGGAACACCTCGTTCGACCGTAGTCGACGCGCTTCGTCGTCTCGGAATCCACACGAGGTACCTACAAACAATACGCAATCTCAAAGCTATTAAAATCATGTCCGGAAAACCAATACTGCACACGGTGCGCTCATAAGATATAACCTATAGCCTACGCATGCAAAAACAACTAAGCAAGTCTCGTTGTTGACGTACAAATATCAAACGACCCACTACAATATTAAATACCAAAACACGAATTCATAAATCACAAATTCCATATTCAGCAACCTAGGAAAATGGTTCCCGATCTTACCCAAGGTCAAACCAGAACATTTTGCATATAGTGTATGTCTAATTAGAAGATATAGGAGCTATGGATCAAGCATCACACGGTTTCACCATGACCAGGCCGCAATTTGCGGCCTGGGGGAATTTATTTGCGGCCTGGGAAATGAATTGGGACCTCGGGTCTTGGGGTTAGCTTCTTGGTCACCTGCTCACCTCTCTGTGTTTGCTAAATAAATTTCCGTGTCTCCGGGTTACTCCAGATTCCCATATACACACACAAACTGTCAATTAACCGACGTCGGAAAGTTCTAAGTTCGTATTTTGGGTTCGTTTCTATGGCCCCGGTCAGGTAAAATCATCATTAAGTTCTTACAAACTCTCACAACACTTCAATTTACCAATTACAAGTCAAGTTTCCCACTAAACCCTAACTTGGAATTTCTAAGTTCACAAATCTAAACAAGTTTAACTCTAAACAAAGCTAGGATGATATTAAACTCAAAACTAAACTAGGGTCTAGAATTATACCACATTTGGCAACTCAAGAATTTTCTTGAGTTGCTCAAAGTCTCCAAAATTCAAATTTGATTGGTCCAAAGTGTTGAGGATGAGGAGGGGATCATCTTTAATGAATGGAGTTTAGGGTTTTGATGATGATTTTGAGATGATATATGGAGGTGGAGGTGGAGGGAAGCTTGAGGATGAAGGAGGTGAAGAAAATAATAGGGTGAGGAAATGGTGGCTGCCCCCCCCCTCTCTCTTCTTATTCTCACCCTCACACAACTCATGTCTCACACTCTCTCTCTCCAATAATTCACACTCTTTTCTTTTTCTTTTCCTTTTCTTATCTAAACCAAATAAAACCAATACCACAAACATACTTAAAACAATATGCAACAAAATGCAACATGCCATGGTGCACTAACCATGGAAAAATGTAGAAACACGGATTTGGCTTAATCGCGATTAGTAGTGCACTAATCAATTTTTATTCAAACTGCATATAATTAATTATAAAAATGCCAAATCCGATAAATATATTTTTAAATGAATAAATGATTTTAATCTCCAATTATTTCACAATTATTGGTATATATTTATACCATTTTAAGAAAACTACAAATTCGCAAATCGGGTAGTTTTCGCGAAATATATTATTTTAATATTAAATTCCAAAAATAATATTTTATATTTTCTGAAATGTTACAATCTTCCTCCTTTAAATAAATTCGGTCCCCGAATTTAAATTTAACCCCCAAATACCAAAATATTTCAATAATTAGCTCAAATCAACGGGGCTCCGAAATCAGGGAAGATACAGAAATACCACAGCGCATCGCGTGCGCCCAAAAACAAGTACGAAACTCAATATCGAACTCCGTAAAGCGTCATGAAAATCATCGGATTTGCACGCAAATCATCGGAGTTAAAATGGAGATACAGATCTTGAAAACCACTACTGAAATCCAATTTGCACTAGTCAAATACTATAATATGTGTGTAGTACGCATCCTTAGAAAAACTTTAAAAAACTGAATAAAACACATGCAAAATCTTTTCTGAATCACCGTGTGATGCGTAACTCACGGCACAAGTGATGGATGCTCATTTGTAAGGTAATAAATATATGTTCATGTAGGTTTTGCTAAAATATATGCTCCGCCCTTTTTGAATATCCTAAAAGGTTTTCCTTTGTAAAAGTTCGTGTCGCTCACGGACATGTAAGAAATAGCGAGACTATAACTCCTTTTTGAAAACCTCTTGTTAAACATTTTATGCATGCAAAGTACTCAAGTTCTGTCCTCAGATCAGTCCTGTCCGGCCACTATATAATATAGTGTCCATCATGAAAACAAAGTGCGCAAGAGCAAAATCAGCCTCGAAAGGCGTATCCAACAATCACGTGCGTCTGGTGCGCATGAAAATCAAATCCAAATACATGTGCTACCAATGTGCACAAAACCAATCTAAGTGCAACGGGTGTGCACGAAAGTATCTGTCCAGTGCAACGGGTGTGCATGACAACAATATCTAGTGCATCTATTGTGCACGAAAATCTCAACCCAGTGCAACTAATATGCACGAATGAAAATACCAATCGAGTGCATCCGGTGTGCACAAAATCACATCTCATATCATGCATCCAACATGTGCGAAAATCCAAATCAAGTGCATTCGTCATGCATGAATGAAATCTAAATCAAGTGCATCCAACATGCACGAATGTAAATCCCAATCAAGTGCATCCAACATGCACGAATAAAATCTAAATCAATTGCATCCGATGCGCACAAAATCCAATACCAAGCGTCTAACATCCGCAAAAATCCAACCCAATCGCACCAGGTTCGTATAAAACATCTAGTGCAGTAGCATGCACGAAAACGAACATCAAGTACAAACGCGCACGAAAACATAAATCTGGTAAAACGAATGCTCAAAGACATAAATCGGGTGCAACCAATGTACGGAGTATAAATCTAGTGCAACCAATGCACGAAATATCCACCTGGTGCAACAAATGTACGAAATGCAAATCTAGTGCATCCAGTGCACGAAATACAAATCCGGTGCATCCAGTGCACAAAATACAACTCCAGTGCATCCAGTGCACGAAATACAAATACAGTGCATCCAGTGCACGAAATACAAATACAGTGCATCCAATGCACGAAATACAAATACAGTGCAACAAATGCACGGTGTAAAAACCTAGTGCAACAATTTCACAAAATACAAATCGGGTGCAACAAGTGCACGGAAACGCATTAATAACTCAAATACGTATAAAAACAACACCGAGTGTACCAAAGTGTATAAAATCATAAATGCGTGCAACTGCGTGCACACAACACGTATCAATGCACATCAAGCATATGTAGGCTATGCCGAGTGCAAAAATAAAATCCAGTGCGTACCACATGCACAAAATCAAATCAACCGTATGAAATCCATGAAATCATAAACACGTGCAACACAGGCACAAAATCAATATCAAGTGGAATAGATATGCAAAAATCGCAACCCGATGTAGCTGTGCATAAACATAAATCAAGTGCAATAACTGTTGCGCCACAGCAGCGTCCCGGCCGTCTTACCCAGGCCAAAATGCGGAATCAAAAATTTTCCTTACTTGGAAACTGGCGCTACCGCGGACAATAAAACCCGGATCGTTAACCATTAACCTATACTAGCAAACAAGAGATGGGAAGAGAAGTATACCAAATGATCCGAGTCCTCCGGTCTTCTCCTCGCCGTCCCGATTTCCTGCGGAAACTCCGGTCGTCGCCTCCTCGCCGGAAGGGCACCACATCGCCTGTATCTTTTACGGGCTCCCACCTCAATACCGAGGCAACTCGGGCGCGAAGTAGGCTAGCCGACGCGTCCAAGATTTGCTGTAGAATGTGTAGGGTTGAAGCTATGTCTCATTTGGGGTTTGTTGCCATTTGAAGATGATGGAGGAAACAAGATAAGAAAAATGGTGCTTGCATTTTTCTTAACATGAAAATGAGATCAAGAATGAAACTCTCAAGAATGAAAAAAAACTTCTTCTTCTTTCTTCTCTCCAAAATGAAAAACCTTTATCATCTTAGAATGGTGGAGGAAAGGATACATAAGCAAGAGGGAGGTGAGTGTAGGAGAAAAAGAAAGGTGACCATATCCAAAGCATCATGATAACAATCTCACATCAACACCAATCAAAGATCAAATCCTTTCTCATCACTTCTAATCTCAAAAAGGCAAGCCATCATGAAAAGCAAAGATGCTTAATCTTTCATAATGCCACAAATACAAAGAACCCCTCCACAAATGGTTATTTGCAAACTTGCAAATAACCCCCCTCCATCGGGAAAGTCCGGCCGGGAAAGAACAAAGAAAAACCGGCCGGAACGGAATGCAAACTGGCAACTCCTGAAAACTGGTCCTGTAATAAATTACAGGAAAACCCCGATACTGTGCATACACACCCGCATCTGTATTCCGTCCGGATACAAATGCAATGAGACAAAATCTACACTGTACTAAACTAGGACCGGCTTAAACCAAAGCCGGCTAGTTAAATCCGTTCGATCCTAATCCGTGCAATACCGCACGTATCGGATCGAACCCTGCCATATATCCATACGGCCACAAGTACAAACCGTCCGATCCTGATCCGTGCAATACCGCACGCATCTGATCGGACCCTGCCATATCTCCATACGGCCTCTACAGCGTTTCGCCCGAAAGCTGAGTAACTGAAAGTGTGGTGGACTCTAAAGACTCGTCAATACAATGGCCGTGGATTTAACCACTAGCACGTCAGAGGTATTAGCCAATACGTGACGGGCCACCAGCTATTGACCAAAAGGGACGTCGATGAGCGAACTCATCCTGATACCCTACTGAGCCTGTCAGTGACAATATCCGTACAGTCCGGTCCGTTCGTCTATGAGTATCGCATGGCGGGCCTAGGGGGTTGGTAAAAGTCAGACCCCCAAAAGCGGTACAAGTCGTGTCGGAGCGTAGCCCAGAACGCCCTGAGATACTACTGGAATACCTACCAGTAAATCTCCTGCCTCGGCCGAGGGCTTTGTGTAATGGCTCTCCTAGACACAGCGCGACCTCACCCCCAATACCGGGAGAGACGAACCCCTGCAGATCCGCTCACTGCCTCCATGTGGCTCGGGACTGTACCCAACTAAAACCTGTTTGCACGACTCCTTTGAGCCGTGGTAGGGTAGTAATCAAAGCACAGTGGGAACTCACACGAGACAAATGACGATCTCAGGTCGATGAACTAACCTGTACACATGTCACCAGGGAACTGCTATCTGACATCTGGTATAAGACCAACTAGCAGGTTCCCGGCGAGTCCTGTCCGGTGTACTCATAACCCAATGAGCACCTGTATACATCTTAGGTGAACCAACTGACACCAGTGGCTTGTGAGACCGGCCACCGCCCCTCGTCGGGGTCTCGACTGTATACACTAGTCTACTAATGGAGTATCGATGCCCAGTCTCGAAACTCCCACGACTAGGGACCATTTAAGGATGTGCTTATAGACCCCAGCTCCCACGTATATGATCGCCATCATACTGCTGGTCATCAAGCAAGAATCCTAGGGGCTCTATCAGCGTGTAATAGCGACCTATAAGGTCACCTGAAGCAGTACACGATGATAAAGGTAAACCAGATAGCATACTATCATCTCGAGTAAGACTGTCCTACCGGGATAGGTCCTCCCTCAATCATTGCAATCACGTGCCTGTGATCCAATAATTGACTCTGAGGGCACTATCTCCAACAATCTCCCACTTGCACTCAAGGCTAATTATTGCGATGTCGCATACTCACAGCCCGTGTGATACCGAACACCCAACTCCTCTACTAGTCAGTCTCACAAAGCTCGTTTGCGAAACTATTGAGTTCGAGGAATAGCCTCAGTGAGTGGATCCGCTGTGATGTTTCTGTCTATGTCTCTCTATATCTCAAGTTCGCGGAGAAAGCCATCTCCCGAAATGAGCAATACCTGTCTTAGAATATGTCTGGATATCTGATGGGATCTAGCTCATAAATGAACTCCAAATCCAAACTTCTTAGACTGTATCGATAACTGAACTTAATCAGTACCCAGCGCCAAGCCTCCCTCAGTATCGCCTTGGACCACCTGTCCAAAATACTGCCCCTCGTCAGAAGGAGAAACTATAACTCTGACAACCTCCTTGTCGTCCATGTCACCTTGGAAGCCTGGAGTGATAACCGTCTCCTAAAGGAGGCAGCCGTTATCATATCCCTAGAACATTCACTTATGTTCTAAAACTGCTTCCGACTGTTCCTCCAGGATTGGATCAATATCAACTTATTGCATCTAGTGCAAGAATAACATCTGGTGTGGTACTTGACATCACATGATTGACTCATTTGCCTAAGCAAGTGACCTGTCAATCATGCGTATCCCTCTCCCCTTTAGTCTGTAAGACACCTTTAGAGAGGGTGACTCCATTACCTGCAGGTGTACTACCGTGCCAGGAGTCGTCCATTCTAAATACTCTTAGAATGCTGTCAAAGTACCCTTTTTGGGAAACCACCCAAATCTAGATCTAAAACCATAGATCTAGTAACCAGAATGTCTGATATAATATCCAAGTCCTGTGTGGAGAAACCACTGTGTGATAACCAAAGTATAACCGATCGTATTGTAGGAGTTTCCTTTCCTACTCTGTGTATGTCATCCAAAACCAGGACATTGTAGGGTTCCTAGGCACTCTAGTGAGGTCTCTCAAGCCATCAACCATGGCAATTTCAAAAATTATGGTGCCTACAAACCCTAAAGTACGGATCGTTTGCTAGATTTCTAGGCGAACAACAACTAGTTAACAGTTAACTAATGAGAATACGGAAATACAACCTTTGTAGATCCGGTCCTCCACCTCCACGGCTCCGCAACGAGGTCGTCTCCGCTGTCCAAATCAAATCCGGGCTCTAGAGTCGGCTTCGTCGGAGAATGGGCAAGCTAGGTCGTCGATGTCCATGCCGAAGATGATCTACGTCGAAGCATCGCAAGATCAAGCTCCACCTTCACCAAACCATGATGACTTGTGAAGGAAACACACTCTACTACTTGGCAAGAGGTAGAGGATGAAGAAATAGGAAGTGGGTAGACTTTAGAATTGGATTTCTCACTCATATCATCAATCTACCATTGATGACTTGAAGCTTTTTCTTCATGTGTTTTATGAAGATGAAGAAGAAGCTCATGAAAAGTTATGATAAGAATTCTTTAAATTATCAATAAAAAGAATACTTATCATGACTTAATCATAGTTAGGTGTAGAGAGTGAATCATAGTTAGTGAATGGTTAGGTAAAGGAGAAGAAGACAAAATGGTCAAAGTGCATGAAGCACTTAGAAACTTCATGAAGAAAATTGCAACCATTTTGTTTTCTTCTCACAATTTAAATTCAAAATAAATATATATAAATAAATGAATGATTAAAACAAAACCCTAACCATTCACAACCATGGTTCATTCTTTACACTTAACCAAAATTGGGCATGCATCATCAAACATGACACAAGGAAGTGCACAAAATCATATCGCATATGTAATGCGCACAAAAGAGTGAGAAAATCCATCTTAAAGTGACCCGATACTAGTTAATGCAAAGTAATATATCAAATATATTATTATGCACTAAATCATTAAATCAACACTTGATTCAATGATCCGGTCATGCGCACATAACCGACTGGCATCATGAGTAACATCTTATCGAATCAACACTTGATCCGATAACCCGGCTATATCGCATATAACCGATCAATGTCACATCGCGAGAATTGAATACAGTATCACATACTCGTATTATTCTCGGTCACGCACATATCTCATATGCGCTCCTATCTCGTTTCGCTTGAGCCAGGAAACCTCTGTGTAGGACTCTAAAGACTCGTCAATACGCCGGCAGCAGATGATGATCATATCAAACACCCACAAGCCGCAAGCGGTCTGCTAAACGTAACGGCCACCCGGGTATTGAGCGATCTGAAGATCGACGAGCAAGCCCGCTCACACTCCAGTGAATCCGACCAGTAACACTACCGTACAGTCCGGTCTGATCGTCTGATATGTCGCATATCTCGCCTAGGGGTGGTAAACGTCAGACCCCAATAGCTCGATAAGTCGTGTCGATACGAGGTCTATAACTGTTCGAGAAACTACTGGTAACACTTACCAGTAAATCTCAGCAACCCTGGCCAGGGATTTCCTGTTATAGCCAATCGAACACAGCGCAACATCAACCCCCTATACCGGGAGAGACGAATCCCCTCCTATCGCTCATTGCCTCCATGTGACTCGGGACTGTACCCAAAAACCACCGTTTTGCACGCCCTCTTGGACGTGGTAAGATGGAAATCAAAGCACAGTGGGAACCACACAAGACTCTATGACGATCTCGGGTCAACAGACTACTCTGTACCAGTGTCACCAGAGAACTGCCATCTGACGTGAGGTATAATACCATCTGGGAGTTCTCGGCGAGTCCGTCCAGTGTACCCAGTCTCTACTGAGCACCCGTATATCTCCTCTGATGTCAAACACCGATGGATATGGGATCATCCATCGCCCATCTGCATGGGTCGAGAAGGTATACGCTAGTCTACTCTGGTATATCGATGCCCCGTCTCGATACACCCACGACTAGGGACTTTGAAGGATGTACTTATGGACTACCATGTACCCACTAGTATGATCCGCATCATAGTCCAGGTAGTCAAGTACAGATCCTAAGGGCTTTACCAACATGTAACAGAGAGACAATCAGCATACACGTTAAGGTAAAGTTCAACCAGATAGCATACTATCATGTCGAGCAAGAAAGTCCTCCCTATATATGTCCCAGCATCCACTACAATATACATCCTATGTACAGTAATAGCCTCTAGGGCATACATATAACTAACAATCTCCCACTTGCACTAGGGCCATCTGTAGCAGTGGTTTGAAGTATCTCATACTCAACCATCCCATAAAAGTGTCTCTCTCTGGGAACAGGCCTTTGTGAGTGGATCCGCTGTGTTGTCCTCTGAGTCTATTCTCCTAACCTCGATCACCCTGGAGATCAGCCATCTCCATGATCAAGTGATACTGCCTAAGAATATGTCTGGATCACTGATGGGACGGACGTTCCTTGGCATAAGCCACAACTCCATTGTCTCACAATGGTTGGAACGTAGTTCATCTCATGAACCAATATACACCCAAACAGCCTCTTTGGTAGCATCTCAAGTAGCGATGTATCCTGCCTTTATCGTCTAGTATGTCACGGTATCCATCTTGGAACTCTTCCAACATACCGTCCCTTTACTGAGGGTAAAGACAATGCATGTGACTGACATTCAGTCGTCTTTATCACCCTGGAACCCTTCCAGTGATTCTCCCCAGGATCGATTGATACCGTCTCACTACAACTAGTGAGAATCCTAACATCCAATTAAATCTATCTCATAGATCCAAAATCCAGGATTTAGTAGGTATCACTTTGATCCTATATGGAGAATCATTGTGATAAACGGAGATTGATCGAGCGTAGCATAGGAAACTCCTTTCCTATCAAGAGTATGTCATCCACGTACTCTACGAGGATCGTCACCATACTCCCTACTACCTTTTTGTTTATACAAGGTTCATCTACCATTTTGATGATGTCAAACTCTTTGACTGCTTCATCAAAACAGACGTTCCAACTCTGCGATGCCTGCTTTATCCTATAAAGCATCTTGCACACGTTTCCGCTGCTCCCACTGTCTACGAAGCCCTCTGGCTGTGTACTTATAGACACTCTCTTCTAAATCATCATTTAGAAAAGCAGTCAAGACACCCAACCACCAGATATCGCAGTCATGGTATGTAGTCGTGGCAAGTAGGATCTGGATGGACTTAAGCTTAGATACTTGAAAAGGTTTCATTATTATCCATGCCTGGTCAATGAAGAAAACCTTTAATAAGTCTAGCTTTGAAAGTCTCAACTTTTCCATGTACACCAAGTAATCTTCTCAAGATATACTTGCTCTTGATGGGGATTTAACCCTTCAGATATAGCAGCCAAAGTCCATACTTTGTTGGTGTATAAGGATTCCATCTCAGGTCACTAAACATCCAGCCATTCTTACAGAGTCTTACTCCTGATGGCCAGCTCGAAACTAGTTGGGTCATCATCTCATGATGTAATCCTCGCTCCCACTGTCATAGAGAAACCAAAGTATCTCTCAGGTGGGTGAGGAACCCTACTAGATCGGCGGAGAGGCTGAGGTTCGTTGGAATCTACTGAATCCTTTGGTTCTATCAAATCATCAGCTGTAGTTTGTATAGCTGGAACCTTTCCAGTTCTACATTACAGTCCTTGCCTCGAGCTTGTCCGGATTTTGCTTTTAGACATAGGCCGGGCAACCCCAAATCTTAACTAACTTAAGATATGGGCTCTTCCCTTTCCATATCACATATGAAGTGGTAGGCAACTGATTTGATTCGAACCCATTCAATAGGTATGCAGCTTCTCAAGTGCATAACTCCCAAAAGGAAAAAGGTAACTCAGTAGTACTCATCATAGAGCACACCATATCATATAGGGTGTGATTGCTCCGCCCCGATATACCATCGTGCTATGGTGTATTCGGAGGAGTAATGCTGAGAGAGAATCTCATTCTCCTTTAGAATGGTCCAGGAATTCCGTGCTCAAGTATTCTCCTCCTTGATCTCATCATAGGACATAATACTTATACCCGTATTCTGGTTCTCTACTTCTCGCTTATATTATGTGAATATCTCAAAAGGTTCGGACTTGTGTTTCAACAGGAACATAGGTCTGAAACTTGAGAGATTATCAGAGAACGTAATGAAGTATAAGGAACCAGTCCTGGCATATGTAGACAGGGGACCTTACATACATCAACATGTATCATCCCAAGAGTTCACTAACTCTTTCTCTGTTTCCAGTAAACAGAGCTATGGTCATCTTATCTTTGTGACATGATTGGCGAGTTGCACAAGATGTAAATTCAAACTGATTTAAATATGCATCTATATGTAACTCTAGCTAGTCGGGTCACATTGATCTGACCTAGTCTACAATGCCTCAAGAAGAATTTGTTCATTTCTGAACTCTTCCTATTGTGTGTGTTCCATATATTAAGAACTGTAGTTTGATTTAGAACATTAATGCTTTTAGATAACGTGCCTGAACCGATCAACTTTTGATATAGGAAATGTTCAAAACATTATCCAACAATACAAAATTATATCCTTTCTTTTCTAATAAAGAGACTGATATGATTTTGTATATCAGGTTCGGTATCTAACAACATTCGTTCAGAATCAATGTATCGTAATACAGGGTGACAGTGACCAACAGACTTGGCTGCAACATTTGCCCCGTTTTCTGCCTCATGAAACTTATCACCCGTTCTCAGTTCTCTACCTATCTGTAGCCCTATGTAACAGATTACATATCTGGGATCCTGATCTGGTATCACATACCCAGGACGTAGAGGATACTGAGAAACAGTTCTGTATAATGAACACACCCGAAGATGATGCATCAGCATGCACTCTCTTCGTTTGGGCGGCACGGGAAATCTGGTATTCCCCAATTTCCTGCTCTGTCTTATAACAATTATAAGTTGGAGCGGGACCAACGTTCCCCAGCTCAGTATAATAAGCGGGTTCGGTCAATATTCCGTATTATTATCTTGATTCAGGCGTGATATGGTTGCTACCTGGAGAGAGAGAGAAGAAAACACTCTGCGTGCGCTCTGTCAAGAATAGATTGGTTATTATTTTATCTAATCAGGATGGCTCCCACTGCTTTTTATCAAATCTTCCTTCAAACCCTAAAAGGAAAGACTAGCCGAGATTAATTACACACTACAAGTTCGCCAATCTTTCAGCCAGGCCAGTGTCGGTACTTTGAGGGAGGTCCCCCGTGCTTTCGCACGAACCTAATTAATGTAAACCTCGTTTTCCCAGAGGCGTAACCCCGTTGACACCTTTCTAGACACCTACTTGATCGGCTAATTGTAATGTATAAAACTCTCCCATGAGTAACACTTACTCGCAGCGGGTATCGGGATCCAACTATCTCATAGAAGGTATGCAATCTAATTGCAAATTTCAACACTTGAAATTCCCGATAATATTTTGCCCCTAACCTCCTATGACCTTGACAAAGGCCAACAAACTATAGGATGCTAGTCAAGTTCAACCCGTCATTTCCTGATTGAATTAAACCCACCCGCACGGCCCTTGACAAAGGCCAACAAGGTCGCACGACTACCCTAACTCAATCTGCATCATATGCATAAGCAGATAAGCACCAGTTAGCTACCGCACACTGCGCCTTGACAAAGGCCAACAAACGCAGCACGAATACTAACTACTACTTATCTGAAATGACGGAGGGCTACGACAGGTTTTTCTGAAAACCTATTGCGTAATGAACTTGATATCGTTGTAGGATCGAATGAATTTTGAAATGGAGTGTTTTTTAGGCTTTTCTAGTTTTGCTAAAGGAGTCACTCCCGGTAAAGGGATCGTCGGTCCTTTCCTCGTCGAATGAGGTGCGGGATATATCATATATATCACTGTGCAAAGCAAAAACACTTAAAAGCAATCAAAAGACAAACCGAGTGTGTAGCATCTGCCAGTTATTGCTAAAGGAGTCACTCCCGGTAAAGGGATCGTCGGTCCTTTCCTCGTCGAATGAGGTGCGGGATATATCATATATATCACTGTGCAAAGCAAAAACACTTAAAAGCAATCAAAAGACAAACCGAGTGTGTAGCATCTGCCAGTTATTGCTAAAGGAGTCACTCCCGGTGAAGGGATCTCGGTCCTTTCCTCATCGAATAAGGTGCAGGATATATCACATATACCGCTATGCAAAACAAGAACTGTAGCTACCTGTTTTATTTTGAAATTCGATTCTACAACATCTTAGGTTTCTTTTAATTTCATTAATCACATTAATGAAGTCCCATCATTTAATTACCTAAACATCACAGATAAATACGACGTACACTTATGCCATCCGCATTCGCCTCGATGTCCCCTCGTGCACCGTTAGGTTAGGTAACTAACGACAGAGCAGGGCAGGGCTAGCGCGGGTGTAAAACATAAGTAACGTCTATATAATATATCATATATACTATATACTAAATCCATCACAGAACATCTCATGATCACATCACAGATATCGCAGCAGAAGAATCATATGAAATATTGGATATACTAGGACGTCCGTGTTTTCAATACGAGCCAGTATAAAACACGGATTCCACGGTCGTGATGAATAGCCAAACCCACACCCCTAGAACCCTACGAGAGCGGCAAGCAACCCTACCAATTCTGGAGTTAGGAGACCCGGACTCGACTCCTCGAGTTGGTCTCCCACTGGACTCCAGAACCCGGTTACTTGTGCCCTCCTCCTTGGGTCTATCCTAGTGCGGAAAAATAAATAATATACAACAGGTGACAACTCCCGCAACCTGGAAGCGCCCCAATAAAAGAATATTACATACAAGTTTTTACATGAATGAAAATGAAAAACACTCATCTCACATAAAAAACCCTGGCTATTCAAACACGACGATCCAATATAACATATTCAGCAACACATAACATCACATGTCATCAACGTAAGTAAATATGCGCATCCCAATTGTCGTTGACATATAGCAACGAAACCGGCGATATCACATATTACACTTACGGTCACAGAAAAGAAAGTGTAAAACTACAACAGTTGGAATCCGCAATCACCTCAGACATCGCATGCCTGACCAAATGAATTACTTAGACATCGCATGCCTAACAATTATAAACCCCGCATTTTAGTCTCAAAATCGAAAACTCTTTTCAATATCAAGTCGGGCAATTCAACAAGATTCCCGACATCCTGATCGAATACTCGTCGCAAACTTCAGTAGGCGGCCGCACCCCCGATACCGTCGACGAAGTGCACCAAGGCGGAACACCGCCACCGCGAGCACCCTGACGGATGCTTTCGGCGACGGGGTTCTCCTACAGTCACTTGGTCGGGGTTATGGAGCGAAGCTGTCTATTAAGTTTACCCGGCGAGTATCCGCATACGCTACGTGCTTGCGACGGACTTTTGATCACATCAAAATTCCGTGGCAACCGATCAAGTGAGACTAAACTGCTACGTTTATAACATTCATTCAGTTATCTCATAACTTTTGTGAATTCCAATTATTGTATCCCATTCCAGATAAACAGAAAATGTTAAACTTTTCGATCGAACATTCTAACACCCAAGTTTTCCCGATACAGATCAACACATGAAACAAGTCTAACAACATTCCGTTTGTGCCTCAGTACCAACGATCCAGCCGTAGAAGGGTCAAGCCAACGCCTCACATGTGGCACGCCGTACTACCCCAAACCCGAAGGTTCAAAGGGCAGTTCAAGACGGTCACATAATCGAGTTAAGGTTTGTGTCTTCTAGAGGGACCATCGCGTTACTTGCACTACTTAGAACGTCGTTAAACTACGGAAAAATCCAACACTTGGAAATTTCCCGACAGGGGAAAAATTGGGTATTTATATCCGGTCGAACTTTTTAACATATTCTAAGATTTATCCGGAAAGCCACACAGACAAAATTTGATACCCCGATCGAAACACCGAATCCCCAAAACAACCCAGAAAATTCAACTCTTGAAAAAAATATCAAAAATACCCAGGAAAACCAGAACAGAATACTATGAATTACTGTAGAAATTTGGATGCCATATACGACAAAATGGCCGCGCTTGCGCCGCACGAGCCATGCTCGTGCCGCGGAAGCGCGGCGCACTGTTGGAATTAGCCAGCCGAATTTTACAGTCTTTCTTAGAAATACCTGCTGATTTTTATGAATATTTTTATTGTTGAAAAATCCCAGATTTTAAAAATTGTACAGAGAGTAATTTCCCGGGTGAGGTTTCGGTTCGATCGGACTTCAATTTCCGTCTGGTTTTCGCCTAAGGCTCTAGCTAGTCTCTGATACCACTGTAGGGTTCCTAGGCACTCTAGTGAGGTCTCTCAAGCCATCAACCATGGCAATTTCAAAAATTATGGTGCCTACAAACCCTAAAGTACGGATCGTTTGCTAGATTTCTAGGCGAACAACAACTAGTTAACAGTTAACTAATGAGAATACGGAAATACAACCTTTGTAGATCCGGTCCTCCACCTCCACGGCTCCGCAACGAGGTCGTCTCCGCTGTCCAAATCAAATCCGGGCTCTAGAGTCGGCTTCGTCGGAGAATGGGCAAGCTAGGTCGTCGATGTCCATGCCGAAGATGATCTACGTCGAAGCATCGCAAGATCAAGCTCCACCTTCACCAAACCATGATGACTTGTGAAGGAAACACACTCTACTACTTGGCAAGAGGTAGAGGATGAAGAAATAGGAAGTGGGTAGACTTTAGAATTGGATTTCTCACTCATATCATCAATCTACCATTGATGACTTGAAGCTTTTTCTTCATGTGTTTTATGAAGAAGAAGAAGAAGCTCATGAAAAGTTATGATAAGAATTCTTTAAATTATCAATAAAAAGAATACTTATCATGACTTAATCATAGTTAGGTGTAGAGAGTGAATCATAGTTAGTGAATGGTTAGGTAAAGGAGAAGAAGACAAAATGTTCAAAGTGCATGAAGCACTTAGAAACTTCATGAAGAAAATTGCAACCATTTTGTTTTCTTCTCACAATTTAAATTCAAAATAAATATATATAAATAAATGAATGATTAAAACAAAACCCTAACCATTCACAACCATGGTTCATTCTTTACACTTAACCAAAATTGGGCATGCATCATCAAACATGACATAAGGAAGTGCACAAAATCATATCGCATATGTAATGCGCACAAAAGAGTGAGAAAATCCATCTTAAAGTGACCCGATACTAGTTAATGCAAAGTAATATATCAAATATATTATTATGCACTAAATCATTAAATCAACACTTGATTCAATGATCCGGTCATGCGCACATAACCGACTGGCATCATGAGTAACATCTTATCGAATCAACACTTGATCCGATAACCCGGCTATATCGCATATAACCGATCAATGTCACATCGCGAGAATTGAATACAGTATCACATACTCGTATTATTCTCGGTCACACACATATCTCATATGCGCTCCTATCTCGTTTCGCTTGAGCCAGGAAACCTCTGTGTAGGACACTAAAGACTCGTCAATACGCCGGCAGCAGATGATGATCATATCAAACACCCACAAGCCGCAAGCGGTCTGCTAAACGTAACGGCCACCCGGGTATTGAGCGATCTGAAGATCGACGAGCAAGCCCGCTCACACTCCAGTGAATCCGACCAGTAACACTACCGTACAGTCCGGTCTGATCGTCTGATATGTCGCATATCTCGCCTAGGGGTGGTAAACGTCAGACCCCAATAGCTCGATAAGTCGTGTCGATACGAGGTCTATAACTGTTCGAGAAACTACTGGTAACACTTACCAGTAAATCTCAGCAACCCTGGCCAGGGATTTCCTGTTATAGCCAATCGAACACAGCGCAACATCAACCCCCTATACCGGGAGAGACGAATCCCCTCCTATCGCTCATTGCCTCCATGTGACTCGGGACTGTACCCAAAAACCACCGTTTTGCACGCCCTCTTGGACGTGGTAAGATGGAAATCAAAGCACAGTGGGAACCACACAAGACTCTATGACGATCTCGGGTCAACAGACTACTCTGTACCAGTGTCACCAGAGAACTGCAATCTGACGTGAGGTATAATACCATCTGGGAGTTCTCGGCGAGTCCGTCCAGTGTACCCAGTCTCTACTGAGCACCCGTATATCTCCTCTGATGTCAAACACCGATGGATATGGGATCATCCATCGCCCATCTGCATGGGTCGAGAAGGTATACGCTAGTCTACTCTGGTATATCGATGCCCCGTCTCGATACACCCACGACTAGGGACTTTGAAGGATGTACTTATGGACTACCATGTACCCACTAGTATGATCCGCATCATAGTCCAGGTAGTCAAGTACAGATCCTAAGGGCTTTACCAACATGTAACAGAGAGACAATCAGCATACACGTTAAGGTAAAGTTCAACCAGATAGCATACTATCATGTCGAGCAAGAAAGTCCTCCCTATATATGTCCCAGCATCCACTACAATATACATCCTATGTACAGTAATGGCCTCTAGGGCATACATATAACTAACAGACATCACACCCTACTACCTTCTTAACAGATCCACCCCCTTATTCTGATGACGTCAAACCTATGACTGTCACATCAGAAATAGATGATCTATCTCCGCTATATCTGCTTTAGTCTATAAATAGACATAAGCCACCTGTCCACCAATGCTTCCGCTGCTCCCACTGACTACGACAACCCTCTGGCAGAGTCATACACACGTACACTTCTGAAGCTAGTTCAGAACGACGCTATACTCATCCTCCTGCCGGGTCTCGCGGTCTGGAACAACAGCAATGGCAAGTGTGGGTAAACAAGAACTTCCCTGTCACCGTCCTTGAGGCTACCGGAGTACCTCTCGGGTGCCTGAAGTTACCCACCTTATCTGCGGAGTGGCCAATGGAATGTCAAATCAGATTGAATGTTTAGGTTCCTTATCAAATCTTCAGTAATCGTTTGCGGTTCTGGAATCGCTTCCAGTTCTACCATACTCCCACTACTGTTTTCTAAAAGTCCATTTCTTTTAAAATGTGGCGAGTCAAGAACAATATCTCTATTGATCTTCCAGATGGTAGAAAGTCAACCCTCGTCATAGCCTGGGTCAACCCGCAAACAGCCATTACAGAAACGTGCCTTGAGTTGTCCAGTGTCTGGTTTTAAGCATAAGCCGGACAACTCCCCGTACCTTAACAATGTTAAGATATGAACTGTTCTATATCCAAGAACCAGAGGCACTGATTTAAATGAACCAGATTCAAATCATGCAGCTATCTCCAGTGCATGTCAACTAAATGGAAGGTGGCCGATCAGCGTTACTCAACTTAGGAATGCTTCCAATTATGAGTAACCTGAAAGAGAAGCAATTTCTCTTTATCATTACTATCAACTGAATACCATACATAAGTATCTACATCTTCGATCACTTTGAAGAATCCCGATACTTGCAATACTTGGTTCCCTACTCTATTCAAATACCTATAACTCCTCAAAACTTAGACCCTGTGTTTCTACGAAACACATGTCTAAGAACTAGAGAAGTTAAAAGTAAACATAATATAGTATGAGGACCAACCCCTCTGTCCTAATGGACACTGGACAACATACAATACTCTGTATAAGTCCGCTGAGTCTAACAACTCTTTCACTGTGCGTCGTAGGTTGAAAACTGTACATATGGTTAAGAAGAATTACACCGCTGTTCAATGCTCCTTACCTAACCATCCACTGATATAGGTAAATGTCATAGACATAATTTCAAAAGGTATATCTCACTCTATAAAAATAGACGTACAGATATATCAATTTGAAATTGGTGCATAACAACGGATATTCAAAACCAAATATTTGCCGACCGGCAAACAACCCAGGTGGCTTCCTCAAATATCACCAATTACAACGAATCCCGATATAATGTGGATGATCACCCAATTCCCAATAACTTACTCCCACTCATCATCTGTAAAACCATACAGATGTGAGAATCATACCTGGTAAATACATACCCTGGAGTAAGTATCTAATCGGGAAATCAGTTTTCTTTTAACATCACACAGTGAAACTGAAACATTGAAATGTTTCGGTGGGGTATTCCGGTATTCTTAGTAATGCCTCTTCCATTATCCAGATTCACGACTGTAATCGTATATCGCTTTGCCATCTGTCCAAATCCCTTTATATGTCTTTAGTCATTACCGTCTGTACACCCCTTTAGGCCAAATGGTTTTCTTCCTTCCCTACCGTTCGGCACCAGCCTATGGTTTGGAAGAAGACTATCCAATAAGCATAAAAGGTGTACTGTCCTAATCCTAGGAGCACTCGCAAAGCGAGAGAAGGTGAAGATAAAAGACAACCGAATAAACTTTATTCCTGTTTCTCCTGAACCAGAATCCATCCCCGAACTGGAACAAGTTCCTTTCGAGTTCGTATATAACCATACGATGGAGTATCCAAATAAACTGTGGATCTTCGTAGTGATACGGAGTGTCCTGGAGAAATACAAAGGTGATTCAGGTTTGGCGAAGATATACTCGGTTTGGTCGTGAATAGCAGTCGCACTTTACTTTGCCCTCTTACTAATCCCTTGCTTTGTCTTAACTTAATACCTTCTGTACACCATCGTTATGCTAATTGGTTTTCTTCATTCCCCACCGTTCGGCACCTGCCTAAGGTTTGGAAGAAGACTATCCAATTTGCGTAATAGGTGTACTATCTCCTAAACCAAGGAGTACTCGCAATGAGAGAAGGTGAAAAGAAAAGACAACTGAATAATCCTATTCGTTTTCTCCAGAACCAGAAACCATTCTCGAAGTCCTTCGAGTTCGTATATAACCATACGATGGTTTTGTCCAATGGAAATGGACGTTCGTAGTAATACGGGGTGTCCTGGAGAAAAGGGTAAAAGTAGGAGTGGCAATGAGGTTTGCAACTCTGACAATCCAAAAGCCTGTGTTAAGAAGGTTCGGTCAACTTGGTCACTGAGTCATAGTCCAGGGTCGGGTCAATGGTCGCTGCCAAGGAGAGAGAGAAAAGAAACACTCAGCGTGCACTCTAACCTAGATCAGAATGGTTATCACTTTGTCTAATCTGGAAACCTCCCACTGTACCTCAAATTCTCCTCCAAACCTGAAAGAAGAATTAGTCGGGGTCACCCGAGGAGTAAACCAACTCATCAGTGGGAATCGGGATCCAACTATCATCGCATGATAACGTGACGGAATCCGCTCACGGTATCACACTCCAGAAGGTATGCGCATGCCTGGCAAGTTTCAGTTCTTTTGAAACTCCCGATGTGTTGTTTTTACCCCTAGGACTCAAGTGACCTTAACGGAGTCAACAAATCAAAGAGTCCTAGTCAAGTTCAACCCGTCATTATCTGGATTGCATTAAACCCACCCGTATGTGCCCTTGACGGAGTCAACAAGGCCGCACGACTGTCCTAATCAATCCCATTTATGCAACAAACAAGCACCACTTAGCTACCGTACACTACGCCTTGACGGAGTCAACAAACGCAGCACGAATACTAAATAATACCCATAAGAAATGAAGGAGGGCTACGAATGGTTTTTGGCGAAAAACCTTTAACGTAATGAACTTGATATCGTTGAAGGAACTGCATAGCCTTTTATAAAATATAGTGACGAAAACCTTTACTAAAGAGGTCACTCCCGGTGAAGGGATCTCGGCTCTTTCCCCGTAGAATGAGGTGCAGGATATTCCAACTGAATACCACGATGCAAAGCAAAAGTAATCGGCTATAGTGAAGTTAATGCCCTGACGCAAACTTCTGTCCAAGGGGTCACTCCCGGTGAAGGGATCTCGGCCCTTGCCTCGTCGACTGAGGAGCAGGATATTCCAAATGAATACCACGATGCAAAACAAAAGTGAACGTCCTTGCAATAACAGCTTTTTGAAAAAGTGTTCCAACAACATCAGATTAGGTTTGTTTATCTTGCATTGATCCGAATCAATGCAGTCCCATCAATTGATCACACCACAAAGAACGAAAATATACTGACGTACGTATATGCCATCCGCATTCGCCACTGGGTCCCGTCATCACCCGTTAGGTTAGCTAACTAACGGCAGAGCGGGGACTGGACTAGCGCGGATGAAAAACATATACAACATCTACTAATATATGTACCAATATATAGTATTCGCTCAAGGCGTGAATAAAATGCAACATCACAGAAATGTACAGCATCACAGAACAATACAGATATCTGGAAGCCCCGGGTTTCACAGAACCGCTGCTGAAACCCGACGTTCCCCTGGTCGTGTGGATAGCCTGTGCAATGAAAACCTAGACCCCTACGGGCGCGGCAAGTCACCCGCCAAAACCTGAAGCGAGGCAGCCCCCTTCAGCACCGTGAATAGACCACCCAGCACTTCACGGGATCCGGTAACTTGGGCACCCCTCCTGGGTCAACCTGTACCCCCTATGAGTGCGGCGAATAGCCCGCCAATTCCAGACTGAAGCCCCCTCCGTCTCAATGCCCTGAGATGCGGGCCCGTTGCCCTCTAGAACCCGGCTATCCGTGCACCCCTCCGCGGGGTAACCCTAGAACAGAAAGTAAAATATACATACACCGGGTACATCGACCGCACCAGGTCGTGCCCTAAAAGAATAATACAAACAGGCAGTGACGGCAGTCCACATGTCGGATGCTCGCCCCGCAATATCAAATGTACATATAAAACAAAACAGTACTAGCATTGCATCCAGGCTATCCCCCACGACCGATCCGCAACAACACAGCATAAACATAGAACATCAACGTGAAAGTCACGTTCGCAAATCCGTCTAACCGGGCTATAGCAGTTAGACGGGATTTACCGATCAAGTGACATTCACGGTCGCAGATATAATGTAAATACTGTGAAATAATGTGTTTAAAACATCCGATCGATCAAACAATTAACAAGTGGGCCCCCAAGCAATACTGTAGCAGTCACAGAAAATCTGGGCCCAAATTTAATATCCCAAAACCCCTAAAATTAGCCCACAAGCCCACTGGAAAAATTGGACACAGTGAAAACACCAATGTGCGGCGGAACCGCGGCCCAAGGGGGGGTTTGGCCGCGGTTCCGCGCTACATTGATCGACTGAATGTGTCGAATTTTTCCAGATGTCTTAGAATTTCAAGTACATTAGTTTTTTACAACCTGAAAAAATTTTAGAGCTCGGAAAAAATCGACAGAAAACTGATGCACACGAAATGTGGTTTTTTTTTGGGATTTTGTTCGATCGGAAATGTAAAACACACTAGAACAAGCTAGGCAAGGTTAATGGCGTGGCTCTGATACCATGTTGCGCCACGGCAGCGCCCCGGCCGTCTTACCGAGGCCAAAATGCGGAATCAAAAATTTTCCTTACTTGGAAACTGGCGCTACCGCGGACAATAAAACCCGGATCGTTAACCATTAACCTATACTAGCAAACAAGAGATGGGAAGAGAAGTATACCAAATGATCCGAGTCCTCCGGTCTTCTCCTCGCCGTCCCGATTTCCTGCGGAAACTCCGGTCGTCGCCTCCTCGCCGGAAGGGCACCACATCGCCTGTATCTTTTACGGGCTCCCACCTCAATACCGAGGCAACTCGGGCGCGAAGTAAGCTAGCCGACGCGTCCAAGATTTGCTGTAGAATGTGTAGGGTTGAAGCTATGTCTCATTTGGGGTTTATTGCCATTTGAAGATGATGGAGGAAACAAGATAAGAAAAATGGTGCTTGCATTTTTCTTAACATGAAAATGAGATCAAGAATGAAACTCTCAAGAATGAAAAAAAACTTCTTCTTCTTTCTTCTCTCCAAAATGAAAAACCCTTATCATCTTAGAATGGTGGAGGAAAGGATACATAAGCAAGAGGGAGGTGAGTGTAGGAGAAAAAGAAAGGTGACCATATCCAAAGCATCATGATAACAATCTCACATCAACACCAATCAAAGATCAAATCCTTTCTCATCACTTCTAATCTCAAAAAGGCAAGCCATCATGAAAAGCAAAGATGCTTAATCTTTCATAATGCCACAAATACAAAGAACCCCTCCACAAATGGTTATTTGCAAACTTGCAAATAACCCCCCTCCATCGGGAAAGTCCGGCCGGGAAAGAACAAAGAAAAACCGGCCGGAACGGAATGCAAACTGGCAACTCCTGAAAACTGGTCCCGTAATAAATTATAGGAAAACCCCGATACTGTGCATACACACCCGCATCTGTATTCCGTCCGGATACAAATGCAATGAGACAAAATCTACACTGTACTAAACTAGGACCGGCTTAAACCAAAGCCGGCTAGTTAAATCCGTTCGATCCTAATCCGTGCAATACCGCACGTATCGGATCGAACCCTGCCATATATCCATACGGCCACTAGTACAAACCGTCCGATCCTGATCCGTGCAATACCGCACGCATCTGATCGGACCCTGCCATATCTCCATACGGCCTCTACAGCGATTCGCCCGAAAGCTGAGTAACTGAAAGTGTGGTGGACTCTAAAGACTCGTCAATACAATGGCCGTGGATTTAACCACTAGCACGTCAGAGGTATTAGCCAATACGTGACGGGCCACCAGCTATTGACCAAAAGGGACGTCGATGAGCGAACTCATCCTGACATCCTACTGAGCCTGTCAGTGACAATATCCGTACAGTCCGGTCCGTTCGTCTATGAGTATCGCATGGCGGGCCTAGGGGGTTGGTAAAAGTCAGACCCCCAAAAGCGGTACAAGTCGTGTCGGAGCGTAGCCCAGAACGCCCTGAGATACTACTGGAATACCTACCAGTAAATCTCCTGCCTCGGCCGAGGGCTTTGTGTAATGGCTCTCCTAGACACAGCGCGACCTCACCCTCAATACCGGGAGAGACGAACCCCTGCAGATCCGCTCACTGCCTCCATGTGGCTCGGGACTGTACCCAACTAAAACCTGTTTGCACGACTCCTTTGAGCCGTGGTAGGGTAGTAATCAAAGCACAGTGGGAACTCACACGAGACAAATGACGATCTCAGGTCGATGAACTAACCTGTACACATGTCACCAGGGAACTGCTATCTGACATCTGGTATAAGACCAACTAGCAGGTTCCCGGCGAGTCCTGTCCGGTGTACTCATAACCCAATGAGCACCTGTATACATCTTAGGTGAACCAACTGACACCAGTGGCTTGTGAGACCGGCCACCGCCCCTCGTCGGGGTCTCGACTGTATACACTAGTCTACTAATGGAGTATCGATGCCCAGTCTCGAAACTCCCACGACTAGGGACCATTTAAGGATGTGCTTATAGACCCCAGCTCCCACGTATATGATCGCCATCATACTGCTGGTCATCAAGCAAGAATCCTAGGGGCTCTATCAGCGTGTAATAGCGACCTATAAGGTCACCTGAAGCAGTACACGATGATAAAGGTAAACCAGATAGCATACTATCATCTCGAGTAAGACTGTCCTACCGGGATAGGTCCTCCCTCAATCATTGCAATCACGTGCCTGTGATCCAATAATTGACTCTGAGGGCACTATCTCCAACAGTAACTGTGCACAAAATGTAAATACCCAGTAGGTGCAACAATGGTGCACGAAATCAATATCATAAACTCAATCATCAAAACTCAAATCCAAGCGATATAAGCGTGATACTCGGATCACAAACGCAAATCTCAACAAATGACATTGAGGTACACCTCCTACAATGTCGGAAAAAAAAGTCGGGGCGCCCAAAACTGGCAGGGCAAGAACATCCGCTTGCCTCTTGCTCACGTTCTGGCGTCCTCTGTCTCTGGGTCCTCATTTTCTCTGTGGATTACCAATCTCGCAATCCATCGGCTCGTCGGCCCGGTCGGTGTACTAACAGAAACGATTCCTCTCTTACACTCCTCTGGTCAACTCTCGGCCAATTAGCATGACCACTCTTAAAGCCGCATGTCACTGGTGTCGGCCTCTGGCCCTCTGAATACATGTGACATAAATGATCCTTGGTGCAAATCTTATCGCAGCAGCGTCTTGGAAGGAACCTGCTCAAGGTCTCTTCAAATCTCGGCTATGCCGAAATATACGGAGGCTAGCACTCTTACATAATCATCTTCTCGTTTTCTGGACATCTGCGTTCTCAGCACAACATTTACTTAGGAACTTGCCGTATCCCAACGCCTCTGTATACATATCCGATCTCTAATCTCAAAGAGGAGTAACAACAGCTCATTAACATCTCGCACGAACCTCTTGCTCCACTCGTCTTTATTATCGTCCACTTCGACGTCACGTCATGCTATCTGCGTACTGCAATTGTTCTCGGCTACAGTCAATCCGGAACCTCTCACACGGACTCGAAATCACGAACTCGTTATCTTCATCACTCTGTAGAAGATATCTAGCCGAACACGTTCTCGGGAACTCGTCCCAACCATTGGAGGAATACTCAATACTCGTCCGTTCTCGATCAACTGACAACGCATCTAGGTGAGGTCCTCTATCCGAAGCTGGTCAACCTGCTGATCTCTTATCGGATCATCCAACGAACAACGTCATCTCTGGATCGATCTACTCTAGATCTGAGTAAGACTCTCCACACTGGAAATCTTCAACTCAACTGGGCCTGCGTCGGCGCATCAAATCAGACGAATCACCTTCGTCTCTCAACTCAAGATAGACTAGCTATCACCTGTCGCATCTCTGCCTAAATGCTCCAGCGATCTCAGCTCGTATGCTCTGGAAGCAACATCCTATCAATCTCAGCAACAGCTGGGTCATCTGTCTGCACGTTAGATGACATCACGATCTCTGAGGTAAGCTGTACATCAACAGTCCTCTCACAACAGGCAGCCTCTAACAGTGGCCCGTTCATCCGGTGCAAAACCGAACACTCGCCTCAAACGAGAGGTCACAACACAAACACTAAATCGAGACGTTCCCATGTCACCAGAAAACATGATGGTCAGTCCTCGTCCATGACGAGCTCGCCCTGACCGCATCACCAGCAGCAGTTCAATCTGCGCTCAAACCATGGTGACAGGAACCTCAATCAAGTATCGACGAAAATAGATCAAATGGATGAAAAGAATAAACAGATCCCAAAATGGATACATGATCATAAGGAGGAACGGAATCTGTGAGAGTATGATCATGGAAACGAATAGAATCAAGGATCTCAAATGGATGTATGATCAAGGGAACGAATAGAATCACAGATCTCAAAATATATACATCCTAAGGTTTCTTAAGTGGAGTATCGTATCGTAAATATGCCGTGGAACATACGTAAGGTACGTCACTCTACTCAAGCTACCGACTCCATTAATCAGGGTCAACATATGAAACGAAAGTTCGGGTCTAATACCCCCTGTTCAAGTCTATGTTCCGTAAGGTCAAGCCTAGATTCCGAAATAAATTACGCCCCAGACTCCACATTGTTAGTTATATGTATGCCCTAGATGTTAGTTGTATGTATGCCCTAGAGGCCAGTATTGTACAGATGATGTATATTATATTGGATGCTTGGACATATATAGAGATGACTTTCTTGCTCGACATGATAGTATGCTATCTGGTTACTCTTTATCTTAACATGTAAACTAGTCTCTTTAAACTGTCTTATAGTTACATGTTGGTAAAGCCCTTAGGATGTGTACTTGACTACCTGGACTATGATGCAGATCATACTAGTGGGGACATGGTAGTCCATAAGTACATCCTTCAAGGTCCCTAGTCGTGGGTGTATCGAGACAGGGCATCGATATAACAGAGTAGACTAGCGTATATGCTTCTCGACCCATGAGATGGGCGATGGATGATCCCATATCCATTGGTGTTTGACATCAGAGATGGTATACGGGTGCTCAGTGGAGACTGGGTACACTGGACGGACTCGCCGAGAACTCCCAGATGGTATTATACCTCACGTCAGATGGCAGTTCTCAGGTGACACTTGTACAGGTTAGTCTGTAGACCCGAGATCGTCATAGAGCCTTGTGTGATTCCCACTGTGCTTTGATCTCCACCTTACCACGTCCATGAGGGCGTGCAAAACGGTGGTCTTTAGGTACAGTCCCGAGTCACATGGAGGCAATGAGCGATAGGAGGGGTTTCGTCTCTCCCGGTGTTGGGAGTTGATGTTGCGCTGTGCTCGATTGGCCGTAACAGGGAAGTCCCTGGCCAGGGCTGATCAGAGATTTGCTGGTAAGTGTTACCAGTAGTTTCTCGACCCGTTATGAGCCTCACATCGGCACGACTTATCGGTTATTGGGGTCTGACGTTTACCACCCCTAGACTTGATATGCGACGTATCAGACGAACAGACCGGACTGTACGGTAAGTGTTACTGGTTGGATTCACAGGAGTGTGAGCGGGCTAGCTCGTCGATCTACTGATCGCTCAATACCCGGATGGCCGTTACGTTTAGCAGACCGTTTGCGGCTTGTGGGTGCTTGATATGATCATCATCTGCTACCGGCGTATTGACGAGTCTTTAGAGTCCTACACAGAGGTTTCCTGGCTCAAGCGAAACGAAATAGGAGCGCATATGAGATATGTGCGGGACCGAGAATAATGCGTGTATGTGATACCGCATTTCATTCTCGCGATAAATGTTTCGATTGGTTATATTCGATATGACCTAGTTATCGAATCATTGATTCGATAAGCCGATACATTGGATACTAGTCGGTTATATGCGATATGACCGGATCGTTAAATCAAGTGTTGATTTAATGATTTAATGTATAATTATATATTTGATATATTACTTTGCATTAACTAGTATTGGTTCACTTTATACGGATTTTCTCACTTGATGTGCAAGTTGTATATGTGATATACTTTTGTGCACATATATGTATCATGTTTGATGATACTTGATCATTTGGTTAAGTGTGAAGAATTAAACCATGGTTAAATGATAATTAGGGTTTTGCCTTATCATTTATTTATTCATTTCTTTATTTATTTTATTGGATAAATGAAAATGAAATGGTTTGTTTTTGTCATGAAGCTTGTTGAAGCTTCATGAAGCTTTGACCAAAGAGACCATTTTGTCTTCATGCTTAACCCTAACCCATCCACTTACCATGGTTTATTCTCTACACTTAACCCTTGTTAGATTATGATAAGTATGTATTTTTCTTTTCATTTTAAACAATACTTATCATATTCTTTCTTCTCCTTCATCTTCATCTTCAAGAAAAAAGCTTGATGCCATCAATGGCAACTTGAGCTAAAGTGAGAGAAATCCAATTCTAAAGTGAACCCACCTCCTATTTCTTCACCCTCTACCTCTTGCCAAGTTGTTTTGGGTGTTTTCTTCACATGTTTCACAACTTGGTGAAGTTGGAGCTTGAACTTGCGCAACCTCGACGTGGATCATCTTCGGCACGAAGCCGACGACCTATTCCGCTCGTTTTCCCGATGAAGCCGACGAATGAGTCTAGGATTCGAAAAGGACAGCGAGAGGACGACTACGTGGAGCTAAGGAAGTGGAAATCTGGATCTACAAAGGTTGTAACTTCCGAACTTTAGTTAAAGTGTTAACTAGTTTATAGTTTCGCCTAGAAATCTAGCCGACGATCCGTATTAGGGTTTCTCGGCACCCATAAAATTTTAAATTGGCATGTTCGATGCCTTGTGAGACCTCTATAGTGTGCCTAGGAACCCTACAGTGGTATCAGAGCCTAGCTAGAGCCTTAGGCGAAGTCTAGACGCAATTTGAAGCCCGAACGAACCCGAAACCCTAAACCAAACATGCTCTATGTACTTTTTCCAAAATCTGGAGTTTTTCGATATTAAAAATATGTAGAAAAATCAGCAGGATATTATAAGGTTTACTGTGAAATTCGTGAGCGTAATTCCACTAAGCCAGCGCGGATCCGCGGCATGAGCATGGCTCATGCGGCGGATCCGCGGTCGTACGGCTTCAATATTTAAAGAATTTTACACAGTAATTCTTAGTTTCCAGTGGTGATTTTCCTGGGTATTTTTAATAATTATTCAAGAGTTGAATTTTCTGGGGTTGCTTTGGGGATTCGGTGTTTCGATCGGGGTATCAAATTTCATCTTTGTGTTTTTCCGGATAATTTTTTGAATATGTTAAAACGTTCGACCGGATATAAATACCCAATTTTTCCCCTGTCGGGAAATTTCCAAGTGTTGGATTTTTCCGTAGTTTAACGACGTTCTAAGTAGTGCAAATAACACGATGGACCCTCTAGAAGACAACAAACCTTAACTCGATTATGTGACCGTCTTGAACTGCCCTTTGAACCTTCGGGTTTGGGGCAGTACGGCGTGCCACATGTGAGGCGTTGGCTTGACCCTTCTACGGCTGGACCATTGGTGCTGAGGCACGAACTGAATGTTGTTAGACTTATTTCATGTGTTGAGCTGTATCGGGAAAACTTGGGTATTCGACTGTTCGATCGAAAAATTTAACATTTTCTGATTATCTGGAATGTGATACAATAATTGGAATTCACAAACAGTTATGAGATAACTGAATGAATGTTATAAATCTAGCGGTTTAGTTTCACTTGATATTGAAAAGAGTTTTCGATAATGAGACTAAAATGCGGGGTTTATAACTGTTAGGCATGTGATGTCTAAGTATTTCATTTGATTAGGCATGTGATGTCTAAAGAGGTTGCGGATTCCAACTGTTGTAGTTTTACAATTTCTTTTCTGTGACCGTAAGTGTAGTATGTTCATATCGCCGGTTTCGTTGCTATACGTCAACGACAATTGGGATATGCATACTTACTTACGTTGATGACATGTGATGTTATGTGTTGCTGGAAATGTTATATTGGATCGTCGTGTTCGAATAGCCGGGGGTTTTTATGTGAGATGAGTGTTTTTCATTTTCATTCATGTAAAAACTTGTATGTAATATTCTTTTATTTGGGGCACTTCCAGGTAGCGGAAGTTGTCACCTTTTGTATATTATTTACTTTTCCGCATTAGGATAGACCCAAGGAGGGGAGCACAAGTAACCGGGTTCTGGGGTCCAGTGGGAGACCAACTCGAGGAGTCGAGTCCGGGTCTCCTAACCCTAGAATCGGCAAGGTTGCTTGCCGCTCTCGTAGGAGTCTAGGGGTGTGGGATTGGCTATTCATCACGACCGTGGAATCCGTGTTTTATACTGGCTCGTATTGAAAACACGGACGTCCTAGTATATCCAATATTTCATATATTTCTTCTGCTGCGATATCTGTGATGTGATCATGTGATGTTCTGTGATAGATACTATATATAGTATATATGATATATTATATAGACGTTACTTATGTTTTACACCCGCGCTAGCCCTGCCCTGCTCTGTCGTTAGTTACCTAACCTAACGGTGCATGAGGGGACATCGAGGCGAATGCGGATGGCATAAGTGTACGTCATATCTATCTGTGATGTTTAGGTATTTAAATGATGGGACTTCATTAATGTGATTAATGAAAGATAAGAAACCTAAGATGTTGTGGAATCGAATTTTAAAATAAAACAGGTAGCTACAGTTCTTGCTTTGCATAGCGGTATATATGATATACCCTGCACCTTATTCGATGAGGAAAGGACCGAGATCCCTTCACCGGGAGTGACTCCTTTAGCAGTAACTGGCAGATGCTACACACTCGGTTTGGTTTTGATTGCTTTTAAGAGTTTTTGCTTTGCACAGTGATATATATGATATATCCCGCACCTCATTCGACGAGGAAAGGACCGAGATCCCTTCACCGGGAGTGACTCCTTTAGCAAAACTAGAAAAGCCTCAAAATCACTCCATTTCAAAACTTCATTTGATTCTACAACGATATCAAGTTCATTACGCAATAGGTTTTAAGAAAAACCTGTCGTAGCCCTCCGTCATTTCAGATAAGTACTAGTTAGTATTCGTGCTGCGGTTGTTTGGCATGCGTCAAGGCGTAGTGTACGGTAGCTAACTAGTGCTTATCTGCTAGCATACGATGCGATTGGATTAGGGTATTCGCACGGCGTTGTTTGGCATGCGTCAAGGGTCGTGCGGGTGGGTTTAATTCAATCAAGAAATGTACGGGTTGAACTTGACTAGCGGACTATGGGTTGTTTGGCATGCGTCAAGGTCATAGCACGCTAGGGGCAAAATATTATCGGGAATTTCAAGTGTTGAAATTTGCAATGAGATTGCATACCTTCTATGATATAGTTGGATCCCGATACCCACTGCGAGTAAGAGTTACTCCTGGGAGAGTTTTACACATTACAATTAGCCGATCAAGTAGGTGTCTAGAAAGGTGTTAACGAGGTTACGCCTCTGGGAAAATGAGGTTTACATTAATTAGGTTCGTGCGAAAGCACGGGGGACCTCCCTCAAAGTACCGACACTGGCCTGGCTGAAAGATTGGCGAACTTGTAGTGTGTAATTAATCCCGGCTAGTCTTTCCTTTTAGGGTTTGAAGGAAGATTTGATAAAAAGCAGTGGGAGCCATCCTGATTAGATAAGATAATAACCAATCTGATCTTGCACGAGCTTACGCTAAAGTGTTTTCTTCTCTCTCTCTCCAGGTAGCGACCATTTCATGCCTTAATCAAGATAATAATATGGATGTATTGACCGAACCCGCATGTTATACTGTGCTGGGAAACGTTGGTTCCGTTCCTTCTTATAAGAGTTATAGGAATGAACAGGAAATAGGGGAATACCAGGATTCCCATGCCACCCGAATGAAGAAAGTATATGTTGATGCATTTTCTTCGGGTGTGTTCGTTACAGAGAACTGTTTCTCCATTTGCTCCACGTCCTGGGTATTAGATACCGGGTCAGGATCCCATATATGTAATCAGTTACATGGGCTTAGGAAAGGTAGAGAACTTGGAGAAGGTGATAAAGACATTAGAGTTGGAAATGGTGCAATTGTTGCAGCTAAGACTGTCGGGGAATATCACCTTGCATTACCAACTGGTAATACATTGGTTCTGAACGAATGCTATTACATGCCGAACCTGATATGCAACATTATATCAGTTTCTTTATTGAGTAAAGAGGGATATAATTTTTTATTACAGGATAATGTTATGAACATTTTCCGTAACCAAAAGTTGGTTGGAACAGGCACGTTGTGCAATTGCATTTATGTTCTAAACCAATCAACCGTTCTGAGCATAACAAACACACACAAGAGGAAGTGTTCTGAACTGAACGAATCCTTCTTGTGGCATTGTAGACTGGGTCATATCAATGCGACACGACTGGCTAAGTTGCATAAGGATGGATATTTAAATCCGTTTGAATTTTCATCCTATGACACTTGCCAGTCATGTCTCAAAGGCAAGATGACCAAAGCTCCGTTTACGGGACACGGAGAAAGAGTTACCGAACTCTTGGGACTGATACATAGTGATGTATGCGGTCCCATGTCTACACATGCCAGGGATGGTTCTTCGTACTTCATTACATTCACTGATGATCTCTCTAGATTCGGATATGTGTTCCTGATGAAACACAAATCAGAAACTTTTGAGAAATTTAGAGAATATAAACAAGAAGTCGAGAACCAAACCGGAAAAAGTATTAAAATCCTACGATCTGATCGAGGAGGGGAATACTTGAGCAATGAATTCCTGGACTTCCTAAAAGAGAATGGGATTCTCTCTCAGCTGACTCCTCCATATACACCACAGCACAACGGTGTATCTGAACGGAGAAACCGCACCCTATTAGATATGGTGCGCTCAATGATGAGTACAGCTGAGTTACCTATTTCCTTCTGGGGATATGCGCTTGAGACAGCCATGGACCTATTGAATAGAGTTCCTACCAAATCAGTGCCTACCACTCCATATGAGATATAGAAAGGGAAGAGACCACATCTTAATTATATTAAGATATGGGGTTGTCCAGCCTATGTCAAAAGACAAAATCCGGACAAACTCGAGGCAAGATCTGTCTTATGTAAGTTTGTAGGATATACCAAAAATTCACAAGGGTATATCTTCTACCACCCCGAGGAACAAAAGGTGTTTGTTTCTCGACATGCCACTTTCTTAGAAAAAAGTTTTCTTATGAAACAGATAAGTGGCATTGAGGTAGAACTGGAAGAGGTTCCAGCGACACAGACTACAACAGAAGATTTGGTTGAACCAGAGGATTCCGTAGTTCCCGATGAACCCCAGCCACTCCGCCGATCTAGTAGGGTTCCTCGCCAACCTGATAGATACTACGGTTTTCTCATGGATGGAGGGAGCGAGGATTGCATCATGGAGGATGATGACCCAACTAGCTTCGAGCAGGCCATCACGAGTAGGGACTCAGTGAAATGGCTGGATGCTATGCGGTCCGAGATGGAATCCATGTACACTAACAAAGTATGGACTTTGGAAGTTGCTCCTGAAGGGGTAAAACCCATTGGGAGCAAGTGGATCTTCAAGAAGAAACTTGGTGTAGATGGGAAAGTGGAGACTTTCAAAGCTAGACTTGTAGCAAAGGGTTTTCGTCAAAGACCAGGTGTGGACTATGATGAAACCTTTTCTTCAGTGGCTATGCTTAAATCCATCCGGATCATGCTTGCCATTGCTGCCTTTCATGACTACGAAATCTGGCAAATGGATGTTAAGACCGCCTTTCTAAATGGTGATTTAGAAGAATGCGTGTACATGACTCAGCCAGAGGGCTTCGTAGACAGTGGGAGCAGCGGGAAGGTGTGCAAGTTGCTTAAATCCATTTATGGATTAAAGCAAGCATCGCGGAGTTGGAACATCTGCTTTGATGTCGTTATCAAAGAGTTTGATTTCGTCAAAAATCCAGATGAACCTTGTATCTACAAGAAGGTGGCAGAGAGTAAGGTTATCTTCCTCGTATTGTACGTGGACGACATACTCTTGATAGGAAATGATATTCCTATGCTGCAAGCGGTCAAGCTCTTCTTATCATAAAGATTCTCAATGAAAGATCTTGGTGATGCCTCCTGCATATTGGGAATTAGGATCTATAGAGATAGATCCAAACGGATTTTGGGATTGTCCCAATCCAGGTACATTGACACCATACTAAAGAGGTTTAGTATGGAAGAGTCCAAGCGTGGGAACTTGCCCACGATCTCTGGAGTCACTCTCTCCAAAGAGATGTCTCCCAAGACTGATTTGGAGAGAGCTCGCATGCAAGGGATACCCTATGCTTCGGCAGTAGGCTCTATCATGTATGCGATGCTATGTACCAGACCCGATGTAGCATACTCACTAAGTGTAGTGAGCAGGTATCAAGCTGATCCTGGAGAGAGTCACTGGACAGCTGTGAAGAGCATTCTCAAGTACTTGCGAAGGACTAGAGATATGTTCTTGGTGTATGGTAACGGAGAGCTCCAAGTGGAGTCCTTTACCGATTCGAGCTTCCAGAGTGATAAGGACGACTCTAAGTCGCAGTTGGGCTTTGTCTTTACCCTTTACGGAGGGGCGGTTAGCTGGAAGAGTTCCAAGCAGGAAACCATGGCAGACTCGACGATGGAGGCTGAATACATCGCTGCCAACGATGCTGCCAAAGAGGCTGTCTGGATCAAGAAGTTCATTACTGAACTTGGAGTGGTTCCATCCATTGAGCATCCAATACCTTTGTATTGCGATAACAATGGAGCGGTGGCTTTGGCCAAGGAACCCAGGTCCCATCAGCGATCCAGGCATATTCTGAGGCGGTATCACCTGATCCGGGAGATAGTTGATCGCCGGGAGATCGAGGTCAGGAGGGTTGACACGAAGAACAACACGGCGGATCCACTCACGAAGGCCATTCCCCAGATACAGTTTGAGAGACTCTTCAGGATGCTCGGTATGCGATACTACAGCAGCTGGCCCTAGTGCAAGTGGGAGATTGTTAGTTGTATGTATTCCCTAGAGGCCAGTATTGTACAGATGATGTATATTATATTGGATGCTTGGACATATATAGAGATGACTTTCTTGCTCGACATGATAGTATGCTATCTGGTTACTCTTTATCTTAACATGTACACTAGTCTCTTTAAACTGTCTTATAGTTACATGTTGGTAAAGCCCTTAGGATGTGTACTTGACTACCTGGACTATGATGCAGATCATACTAGTGCGGACATGGTAGTCCATAAGTACATCCTTCAAGGTCCCTAGTCGTGGGTGTATCGAGACAAGGCATCGATATAACAGAGTAGACTAGCGTATATGCTTCTCGACCCATGAGATGGGCGATGGATGATCCCATATCCATTGGTGTTTGACATCAGAGATGGTATACGGGTGCTCAGTGGAGACTGGGTACACTGGACGGACTCGCCGAGAACTCCCAGATGGTATTATACCTCACGTCAGATGGCAGTTCTCAGGTGACACTTGTACAAGTTAGTCTGTAGACCCGAGATCGTCATAGAGCCTTGTGTGATTCCCACTGTGCTTTGATCTCCACCTTACCACATCCATGAGGGCGTGCAAAACGGTGGTCTTTGGGTACAGTCCCGAGTCACATGGAGGCAATGAGCGATAGGAGGGGTTTCGTCTCTCCCGGTATTGGGAGTTGATGTTGCGCTGTGCTCGATTGGCCGTAACAGGGAAGTCCCTGGCCAGGGCTGATCAGAGATTTGCTGGTAAGTGTTACCAGTAGTTTCTCGACCCGTTATGAGCCTCACATCGGCACGACTTATCGGTTATTGGGGTATGACGTTTACCACCCCTAGACTTGATATGCGACGTATCAGACGAACAGACCGGACTGTACGGTAAGTGTTACTGGTTGGATTCACAGGAGTGTGAGCGGGCTAGCTCATCGATCTTCTGATCGCTCAATACCCGGATGGCCGTTACGTTTAGCAGACCGCTTGCGGCTTGTGGGTGCTTGATATGATCATCATCTGCTACCGGCGTATTGACGAGTCTTTAGAGTCCTACACAGAGGTTTCCTGGCTCAAGCGAAACGAAATAGGAGCGCATATGAGATATTTGCAGGACCGAGAATAATGCGTGTATGTGATACCGCATTTCATTCTCGCGATAAATGTTTCGATTGGTTATATTCGATATGACCTAGTTATCGAATCATTGATTCGATAAGCCGATACATTGGATACTAGTCGGTTATATACGATATGACCGGATCGTTAAATCAAGTGTTGATTTAATTATTTAATGTATAATTATATATTTGATATATTACTTTGCATTAACTAGTATTGGTTCACTTTATACGGATTTTCTTACTTGATGTGCAAGTTGTATATGTGATATACTTTTGTGCACATATATGTATCATGTTTGATGATACTTGATCATTTGGTTAAGTGTGAAGAATTAAACCATGGTTAAATGATAATTAGGGTTTGCCCTTATCATTTATTTATTCATTTCTTTATTTATTTTATTGGATAAATGAAAATGAAATGGTTTGTTTTTGTCATGAAGCTTGTTGAAGCTTCATGAAGCTTTGACCAAAGAGACCATTTTGTCTTCATGCTTAACCCTAACCCATCCACTTACCATGGTTTATTCTCTACACTTAACCCTTGTTAGATTATGATAAGTATGTATTTTTCTTTTCATTTTAAACAATACTTATCATATTCTTTCTTCTCCTTCATCTTCATCTTCAAGAAAAAAGCTTGATGCCATCAATGGCAACTTGAGCTAAAGTGAGAGAAATCCAATTCTAAAGTGAACCCACCTCCTATTTCTTCACCCTCTATCTCTTGCCAAGTTGTTTTGGGTGTTTTCTTCACAAGTTTCACAACTCGGTGAAGTTGGAGCTTGAACTTGCGCAACCTCGACGTAGATCATCTTCGGCACGAAGCCGACGACCTATTCCGCTCGTTTTCCCGATGAAGCCGACGAATGAGTCTAGGATTCGAAAAGGACAGCGAGAGGACGACTACGTGGAGCTAAGGAAGTGGAAATCCGGATCTACAAAGGTTGTAACTTCCGAACTTTAGTTAAAGTGTTAACTAGTTTATAGTTTCGCCTAGAAATCTAGCCGACGATCCGTATTAGGGTTTCTCGGCACCCATAAAATTTTAAATTGGCATGTTCGATGCCTTGTGAGACCTCTATAGTGTGCCTAGGCACCGTACACTAGAGGCCATTACTGTACATTGGATGTATATTGTAGTGGATGCTGGGACATATATAGGTAGGACTTTCTTGCTCGACATGATAGTACGCTATCTGGTTGCTCTTTATCTTAACATGTATATTTTCTGTCTCTCTGTTGCATGTTGATAAAGCCCTTAGGATGTGTACTCGACTTCCAGGAATATGATGTAGATCATACTAGTGGGGCCTGGGTAGTCAATGAGTACATCCTTCATTGTTCCTAGTCGTGGGAATATCGAGACGGGGCATCGATATTCCAGAGTAGACTAGCGTATATCTTCTCGACCCATGTGATGGGCGATGGATGATCCCATATCCATTGGTGTTTGACATCGGAGATGGTATGCGGGTGCTCAGTGGAGACTGGGTACACTGAACGGACTCGCCGAGAATTCCCAGATGGTATTATACCTCACGTCAGATGGCAGTTCTCTGGTGACACTGGTACAGCTTAGTCTGTTGACCCGAGATCGTCATAGAGTCTTGTGTGTCTCCCACTGTGCTTTGATTTCCACCCTACCACGGCTCTACTGAGTTGTGCAAACAGGTGGTTTTTGGGTACAGTCCCGATTCACATGGAGGCAATGAGCGATAGGAGGGGATTCATCTCTCCCGGTATTGGGGGTTGATGTTGTGCTATGCTTGACTGGCCATAACTGGAAATCTCTGGCCAGGGTTGCCGTGATATACTGGTAAGAGTTATCAGCAGTTTCAAGATTGTTATGGACCTCACGTCGGCATGACTTATCAAGCTATTGGGGTCTGACGTTTACCACCCCTAGGCGAGATATGCGACATATCAGACGAACAGACCGGACTATACGGTAAGTGTTACTGGTTGGATTCACAGGAGTGTGAGCGGGCTTGCTCGTCGATCTTCTGATCACTCAATACCCGGGTGGCCGTTGTTGGAGATAGTGCCCTCAGAGTCAATTATTGGATCACAGGCATGTGATTGCAATGATTGAGGGAAGACCTGTCCCAGTAGGACAGTCTTACTCGAGATGATAGTATGCTATCTGGTTTATCTTTATCATCGTGTACTGCTTTAGGTGACCTGACATGTCGCTATTAAACATTGATAGAGCCCCTAGGATTCTTGCTTGACCACCAGCAGTATGAGGGCGATCATATAAGTGGGAGCTGGTAGTCTATAACCACATCCTTAAAAGGTCCCTAGTCGTGGGAATTTCGAGACAGGGCATCGATACTCCAGAGTAGACTAGTGTATACAGTCGAGACACCGACGAGGGGCGGTGGCCGGTCTCACAAGCCATTGGAGTCAGTTGGATCACCTAAGATGTATACAGGTGCTCATTGGGTTATGAGTACACCGAACAGGACTCGCCAGGAACATGCTAGTTGGTCTTATACCAGACGTCAGATAGCAGTTCCCAGGTGACATGTGTACAGATTAGTTCATCGACCTGAGGATCGTCATTTGTCTCATGTGAGTTCCCACTGTACTTTGATTACTACCCTACCACGCTCAAAGGAGACGTGCAAACAGGTTTTAGTTGGGTACAGTCCCGAGCCACATGGAGGCAGTGAGCGGATCTTCAGGGGTTCGTCTCTCCCGGTATTGGGGATGAGGTCGCGCTGTGTCTAGGAGAGCCATTACACGAAGCCCTCGGCCGAGGCAGGAAATTCACAGGTAGGTATTCCAGTAGTATCTCAGGGTGTTCTGGGCTACACTCCGACAAGACTTGTACCGCTTTTGGGGGTCTGACTTTTACCAACCCCCTAGGCCCGCCATGCGATGCTCATAGACGAATAGACCGGACTGTACGGATATTGTCACTGACAGGCTCAGTAGGGTGTCAGGATGAGTTCGCTCATCGACGTCCCTTTTGGTCAATACCTGGTAGCCCGTTACGTATTGGCTTATACCTCTGACGTGCTAGTGGTTAAATCCACAACCAAGGTGTTGACGAGTCTTTAGAGTCCCACACATTCTGTTGCTCAAGTTTTCGGGCGAAAAGCTGTAGCGGCGGTATGGAGATATGGCAGGGTTCGATCAGATACGTGCGGTATTGCACGGATCAGGATCGGACTGGTTTATACTAGCCGGCTTTGGTTTAAGCCGGATCCTAGTATAGTATAGTGTAGATTTTGTCTCATTGCATTTGTATTTCGGTCGGAATACAAATGCGGGTGTGTATACACAGTATCGGGGTTTTCCTGTAATTTATTACAGGACCAGTTTTCTGGAGTTGCCAGTTTGCTTTCCGTTTCGGCCATTTTCATTTGTATCTTTCATTGGCCGAAGATTGGTGGAGGAGGGCCTATTTGCAAGCATGCAAATTTGGATAGTGGAGGGTGTTATTTGCAAATTCTTGTATCATGATAATTCCTCCACCATTTGACTTCTTCTTCTTCTCATCATGGCTTGACTTTTGAGTCATCATGGTTGTTGATGATTAGCTTGATGGAGTGTTGGTTTTGGTGCAATCATGGTTGTTGATGATTGGTTTATGGAGTGTGAGTTTTAGTGGGTGATCATTTCCTTTTTCATGATAACCCTTTTCTCTCTCTTGTTTATTGGCTCACACTCATTCCTTTGATAACTTACTCTCATTCTCTCTTCTCCCTTACCTTGTGTGGCGGGCCAAGCTCTAGGTGGGCTGTCCCAATTTTTGGTGTAGGGATTTACACTCATTTGGCTTGGCAAAAATCATATTGGCTCCTCCTCCAAAAGCTTGTATCATTTCCTACACCATATGGCAATTCCTACAACCCCAAAATGAGACATGAGCACTACACGCATTCTACAGCAAATCTTGGGCACGTCGAATCGCCAGCTTCGTGCCCGAGTTGCCTCGGTATAGAGGTGGAAGCCCGTAAAAGAAGCCGGCGACGTGGTGCCCTTCCGGCGACGAGGTGGAGACCGGAGATTCCGCGGGAGATCGGGATGACGACGAGAAGACCGGAGGACACGGATCAGTCGGTATATCTCTCTTCCCCATCTTGTAGTTAGCTAGGACTAGTTAATAGTTCGATCCGGGCTTTTAGTGCGCGGTGGTGCCGGTTCAAGAAAGTTTAAAGTTAACCATCGCTTCCATATTTGGCCTCGGGATTGACGGCCGGGGCACCGCCGTACACTTACCGTGGTATCAGAGACTCGCCATTAACACAGTCTAACTTTATCTAATGTGTTTTACATTTCCGATCGAACAATTTTCCAAAAACCGTATTTTTCTTCACATCAGTTTCTGTCGAAATTTTTTGAAGTCCAAAAATTTTTCAGGTTGTATAAAACTGGTGTACTGGAAGTCCTAAGAGTTCTGGGGAAATTCGAGACATTGATCTTTCAGGGAGAGCGCGGAACCGCGGCCAAACACCTCTTGGCGCCGCGGTTCCGCCGCAGTATGGAGGGATCAATGCTTCAAATTTTTCCAGTGGGCATCTGGGATTAAAATAGGGTTTCTGGAATATTATTTTTGGGCCCAGAATTTCTTGATGTGCTACAGTAGTACTTGGGGGCCCACTTGTTAAAATTTGATCGATCGGATATTTAAAACACATTATTTCACAGTATTTACATTATATCTGCGACCGTGAATGTCACTTGATCGGTAAATCCTGTCTAACTGCTATAGTCCGGTTAGACGGATTTGCGAACGTGACTTTCACGTTGATGTTATGTGATTTTGCTGTGATGTTGCGGATCGGTTGTGGGGGATAGCCTGGATGCAATGCTAGTACAGTTTTTGTTGTATTATGTACATTTGATATTGCGGGGCGAGCGTCCGACATGTGGACTGCCGTCACTGCCTGTTTGTATTATTATTTTAGGGCACGACCAGGTTGCGGTCGATGTACCCATTGTATGTATATTTTACTTTCTGTACTAGGATTGCCCCGCGGAGGGGTGCACGGATAGCCGGATTCTAGAGAGCAACAAGCCCGCATCTCATGGCATTGAGACGGAAGGGGGCTTCACTCTAGGATTGGCAGGCTATTCTCCGCACTCGTAGGGGGTACAGGTTGACCCAGGAGGGGTGCCCAAGTTACCGGATTCCGTGAAGTGCTGGGTGGTCCATTCACGGTGCTGAAGGGGGCTGCCTCGCTTCAGGTTTTGGCGGGTAACTTGCCGCGCCCGTAGTGGTCTAGGATTTCATTGCACAGGCTATCCACACGACCAGGAGAACGTCGGGTTTCAGTAGTGGCTCTGTGAAACCCGGGGATCCCAGATATCTGTATTGTTCTGTGATGCTGTACATTTCTGTGATGTTGCATTTTATCACGCCTTGAGCGAAAAATAATATATTCGTATATATATTAGTAGATGTTGTATATGTTTTGCATCCGCGCTAGTCCAGTCCCCGCTCTGCCGTTAGTTAGCTAACCTAACGGGTAATGACGGGACCCAGTGGCGAATGCGGATGGCATATACGTACATCAGTATATTTTCGTTCTTTGTGGTGTGATCAATTGATGGGACTGCGTTGATTCGGATCAATGCAAGTTAAAAACAAACTTATTCTGATGTTGTTGGAACACTTTTCAAAAAGCTGTTATTGCAAGGACGTTCACTTTTGTTCAGCATCGTGGTATTCAGTTGGAATATCCTGCTCCTCAGTCGACGAGGCAAGGGCCGAGATCCCTTCACCGGGAGTGACCCCTTGGACAAAAAAGTTTGCGTCAGGGCAATGACTTCACTATAGCCGATTACTTTTGCTTTGCATCGTGGTATTCAGTTGGAATATCCTGCTCCTCAGTCGACGAGGAAAGGGCCGAGATCCCTTCACCGGGAGTGACCCCTTGGACAAAAAAGTTTGCGTCAGGGCAATGACTTCACTATAGCCGATTACTTTTGCTTTGCATCGTGGTATTTAGTTGGAATATCCTGCACCTCATTCTACGGGGAAAGAGCCGAGATCCCTTCACCGGGAGTGACCTCTTTAGCGAAGGTTTTCGTTACTATATTTTTAAAAGCTATCCGTTCCTTCAACGGTATCAAGTTCTTTACGTTAAAGGTTTTCGCCAGAAACCATTCGTAGCCCTCCATCATTTCAGTTAAATATTCGGTAGTATTCAAGCTATGTATTTTGACCTCACGCCAAGGCATAGTGTTTGGTAGCTGCCGGGTATTTATCTGTTGCATAGATAGATGCGTTGGTTTGGGACAGTCGTACTACTATTTTGGCCTACGTCAAGGGCATGTACGGGTGGGTTCAAATTAACCTGGAAAATGATGGGTAGAACTTGACATGTGACTTATGATATTTTGACCTCACGCCAAGGTCATAAGAGCATGGGGCAAAAATCACATCTGGAGTTTCAAAAGAACTGAAACTTGCCAGATATGCGCATACCTTCTGGAGTGTGATAGCGTGAGCGGATTCCGTCACGTTATCATGCGATGATAGTTGGATCCCGATTCCCACTGATGAGTTGGTTTACTCCTCGGGTGATCCCGACTAATTCTTCTTTCGGGTTTGGAGAAGAATTTGAGGTTACAGTGGGAGGTTTCCAGATTAGATAAATTGGTAACCATTCTGATCTAGGTTAGAGTGCACGCTGAGTGTTTCTTTTCTCTCTCTCTCTGGCAGCGACCATTGACCCGACCCTAGGACTATGAGTCAGAGACCAAAATTAACCAAACCTTCTTAAACATTGGCTTTTGGATTGTCAGAGTTGCAGACCTCATTGCCACTCATACTTTTACCCTTTTCTCCAGGACACCCCGTATTACTACGAACGTCCACTTCCATTAGACAAAACCATCGTATGGTTATATACGAACTCGAAGGGATTTATTCGAGGATGGTTTCAGGTTCTGGAGAAAACGGATAGGACTATTCAGTTGTCTTTTCCTTTTACCTTCTCTCAGGTTGCGAGTACTCCTTGGTTTAGGAGATAGTACACCTATTACGCAAATTGGATAGTCTTCTTCCAAACCTTAGGCTGGTGCCGAACGGTGGGGAATGAAGAAAACCAATTAGCATAACAATGGTGTGCAGAAGGTATTAAGTTAAGACAAAGCAAAGGATTAATAAGAGGGCAAAGTAAATTGCAACTGATATTCATGACCAAACCAGGTATTTCATTACCACTCCCAGATCACCTTTGTATTTCTCCAGAACACTCCGTATCACTACGAAGATCCACAGTTTATTGGATACTCCATCGTATGGTTATATCGAACTCGAAAGGGACTTGTTCCAGTTCGGGAATGGATTCTGGTTCAGGAGAAATAGGAATGAGGTTTATTCGGTTGTCTTTTATCTTCACCTTCTCTCGCTTTGCGAGTACTCCTAGGATTAGGACAGTACACCCATTATGCTTATTGGATAGTCTTCTTCCAAACCATAGGCTGGTGCCGAACGGTAGGGAAGGAAGAAAACCATTTGGCCTAAGGGGTGTGCAGAAGGTAATGACTAAAGACATATAAAGGGATTTGGAGAGGTGGCAAAGAATTATACGGTTACAGTCGTGAATCTGGAAGAGGCATTAGTAGGAATACCGGGATACCCCATCGAAACATTCCAATGTTTCAGTTTCACTGTGTACTGTTAAAGGAAAACTGATTTCCCAATTAGTCCTTACTCCAGGGTATGTATTTACCAGGTATGATTCTCACATCTGTATGGCTTTGCAGATGATGAGTGGGAGTAAGTTATTGGGAATTGGGTGATCATCCTCGTTATATCAGGATTCATTGTAATCGGTGATATTTGAGGAAGTCACCTGGGTTGTTTGCCGGTCGGCAAATATTTGGTTTTGAATATCCGCTGTTATGCACCAATTTCAAATTGATATATCTGTACGTCTATTTTCATAGAGTGAGATATGCCTCTTTGAAATTATTTCTGTGACATTTACCTATATCAGTGGATGGTTAGGTAAGGAGAATTAAACAACGGTGTAATTCTTCATAACCATAGTACAATTTTCAACCTGCGACACACAGTGAATGAGTTATCAGACTCAAGGGACTTATACAGAGTATTGTATGTTGTCCAGGGTCCATCAGGACAGAGGGGTTGGTCCTCGTACTATATTCGGTTTACTTATGACTTCTCTAGCTTTTAGACAGGTGTTTCGTGGAAACACAGGGTCCGAATTTTGAGAAGTTATAGGTATTTGAATAGAGTAGAGAACCAGGTGTAGCAAGTATCGGGATTCTTCAAGGAGATCGAAGATGTAGATACTTGTGTACAGTATTCAGGTGATAATAATGATTAAGAGAACTTGCTTCTCTTTCAGGTTACTCATAATTGGAAGCATTCCTAAGTTGAGTAACGCTGATCGGCCTCCTTCCTTTTAGTTGACATGCACTGGGAACAGCTGCATGATTTGAATCTGGTTCAATTAAATCAGTGCCTCTGTTTCTATATTGGATATAGAACAGTTCATATCTTAACTGTAGCGTTTTGAAAATCGTTTCGGTGAAATTTCGGAAAATCGGTAAAATAAGGGGGTTTTCTGTAAAAAGTCAAAATACAAATATCTTATTATAAAAAATAAATATACATATTCTAGCTATGTAATTGCTAGTATTTGGTGTTTATTGAGCCACTGGTGAAATTTCAAATTTTCTGAAAAAAATATTATTTTAATATTATTTTAAGCCGTCACTAATACATTTAATTAGGGAAAATTACAAATTGGAATGAGTTGAAACAAATTTTGTGCATCATAAAACATTAAATAAAATTTTATCATGTGGTTTTTGAAACGAAATCGGTTGCCAAATCGGTTTAGAAATTATTGAAGAAAAAAGGCTTTTTTTTAGTGTAAATGGATGTTTGGGGTGTTATATTTATCATTTTTCACCACCCCACACCCATACCCACACTCACACACCCCCATTTACTTCTCCCCTTGGCTGAATTCAGCAGCCCCCACCCTTTTCCCCACTTGAATTTGAAGAGAAAAGCAAAAGAAAAAGAAAAAAAGAAAAGGGGTAATGTTTTATTAATGAAGTATGGGTAATTGTTGACTTGGTCTTGTGTTGACTTGAAACCCACACCTCTCTCTCACACCCTCAACAATTTCTGGCCGAGCCTCTCTTGGGCAGCCCCCCCAAATTTCTCCTCTCATTTCCTCATCAAAACCCAACAAAAATCAACCATTTCTCTCACAAATTCAAAGCTAAACCCAAATCCAATCTCTACCCATTTTTCCTTAGCCCATTCTAACATGATTCTTGGAGAAAAATTTGCATTTGAGAGGCTAGATTGTAAGGTTTGATCCATAGTTTGTGAGGTATAAAATCTTGATCTTTTGTTACATTATTTGTTATTACTTCAAATTAAGTTAGTAAAGGGTTTAATTTTAGGTTTGAAATTTGCAAGTCCAAATTCATGAGATTAGGGTTTGTGAAAATGTAGTTAGGGTTTTGGGAAATGAGATTACAGTTGTGTGATGTATTTAACATGTTAATACTATGCAAAATTAATCTAGTTGCTATTTTCCAAATTGTAACATTTAAAATGTCCAAAATAAGTTTTTTTGTTTTGCAAACAAGGTTTTGGAATTTAATTGCATGTGTGAGATTAAAAATGTAATTAGGGTTTTATGACTTCATTAACATTTTAAAATGTAGTTTAATGCTTTAAATCATGCAAATCAAAGCTAGATTGTTGTATGTGCATTTTTGCTATAAAATGGTTGAAATTGGTTAAAATTGCAAACTAGGTTTTTGAAATTGAATTAAATTGTGGGTTTAAAATTTACGTAGTAGTTTCTATGGCATAATTAAGATATTAAGTTATCATCTTGGTCACTAGAATTATTAAAACATCATGTTTTGTACAAAAACGGTAATTTGTGCTGGCTATATTTTCGGAAAAATGACTTTTTAAGTGAAATTGGGGTTTTTGGGAATTGTAAGCTATTTTATATTATAATTAGTGCTTGTAATTGTACAAATGAGTGTGTTGGGAGTTTTCTCGATTGTTTGGCGTTTGTACGCCGACGTCGAGGGTTTTTGGGTTCATTTGTGAAAGCAACCATAGGTTTTGACTTATGCGGGATTCGTATGTCGTTTTGGTCATGAGTCGGATTTTAATGCGATACGATGCGTTGTGATATGTAGGTATCTCCATGTGGACTTCGAGACGACAAGCAAGCGCGTGGCGACGTCGGCACCGGCGAGCGAGGACCAGGTGAGTAGATTTATATCTACGGGGAGAAGTCGGGTGGATGGCGTATAGCACCCCCGCAGTCCGTGGTGGTGTATACGGATGCGTATACACACCAACAATTATTATATGTTATTTGGGATTAATAACAATGTTAGGATGGATATTGGTGTGTTGGATTACTTTAGTGTTGCGAACCCTAGGGTAGTGTTGCACTACATATACACACATACATACTTGCATACATTCCTATTTATATGTGCTCATGGGATTCTTTATAGTTATGTGTTCACATGGGTATGGGACTATGTGTTCACATACGGATATGAGGACGATACTAGGGATTGATCTGAGTCGATGAGATTTGTTTCGTGGTTGTGATATCGGTTTGTACGAGACTGTCGATCAGTAGTCATATCATGACTATATTGATGATATTAGTATTGTACTAGACATAGGTCAGTACCCTGGACTATGATCTTGGATAAAGAGGATACTAGATGAATAGTGTGATGAATATGATATTAACCCGTACCCAGATTTGGGGATGCCGTACGACGGATTTACGTACGAGCTATATTTTGATGATTGATCCGCACTCTTGACTTGGGATGTCTGATTATAGATATGGTATCGGATATGATATTATTGAGGCGGGATCACCGACTAATATATATATACAGGTATGTATATGTATCGACTCAGATGTTAGGCGGTTTCCTTACCTGTAGCCCAGCTGGTCAGCTTAGCCCTTTAGTTTAGTTTAGTTGTAAGATTAGATTCGATTCTTACCTATTTCAAAACCAACGAATCGTGGGTATTTTAAAAGACAGCCTAAGGGATCCTACGGATATTTCAAAAGACGTATCTTTTCATAAAAACACCGTAGCCCCTATTTTCAAAACCCCATGATTCGTGTTATTTCAAAAGGCACCATTTGTAGGACTTATATTAGGTTAATGCAGATTAGTTATAGTTGCGTCTAGTATTCAGCTCCCGCTCTTTATTGTGGTTCGCTTCGCATCGCATGCTTATATTATATTTCATACTCCATTATTGATATCATGCTGTTAGGACACCAGCATCATTAGCGATGATGCGTATGTACCACGTACACTTACTTGCTGGCTCACACACATCTTCATCAGTAATTGCCATGTCACGTACACCTTAGAAAATATTATTGCTTGACTTAGCTTGTTAGTTAGTAATTTGACATGATATTAGTGTACCTGCCTTATATGCCAGCTTAATATTGTAATTATTACTTGTCACTTCATGCATACTGTTATTCATTGTTATGCCTATATTCATGGTTTTACATGCTATTGATGATTTGGATTCGGATTTCCATGAAATTTTCTGGATTTGGGGGGAAAACCGCAAAACTTATATAAACTGATTTCGCTCTTTTAAATAAAAAGTGCGGTTTTTCCCATGCTGTATGAGTCATCCACCATGAGTTTGCTGATGGATTTCGAGACCCGATTCGAGGAGGCGGATGAACCGTTTTGGGTACATGGTGGACCCGGTAAGGTACCCCGGGGCAAGAAGCGCGTGATGATGACGATGTGAGCCTGGCAGGGGAGCACTACCTACCGGTGATTTTACCCGACGCGTCGGATATCCAGAGGATACCGTCGTGGTCTTGAGATGGATGGTAGGGGCCGGTGTGGACTGTCGGAGCCCTAGATATTGAGACTGTGATATTGAGATTTTGAGATATTGAGGTACAGAGACTGTGATACAGAGATATCGAGATATTGGGATTGCGTTTTGTGCCGATGCTAGGCACTGTTTTATGCTGATTTCATTATGATACCTCATTTTAAAAATACAAAGGAAATCTCACTAAATTATGAAAACAGTTCTTCATTTACATGTATTCTGTTTTCATGCATTCATACCTCATTCATATGATATATTGCTACCTGAGGCACTAACACGGGCACATGAGAATACACTCGGGTTAGATATCTACCCTAGCCTTGTTATAGGTTGCATGTTATTCTTATATTTGAGGATATATTATGATCATTGACCTAGGTTGCGTTATTTATGCGATTTCTGTGCGTAGATGTTTTTCTATTCACGAGTTGGCAACTCACCCCCGTTGTGCCCCAGTTTCTTGCAGGTTGCCGTACAGGTTTCGTTACGGCTTTCCAGGCATAGTTTCCTTCGGGTGATTTGCTAGTAGGTGGGTTTACTTGTATCGTACCCCCATTATATATCTTGTATATCATTATTCTGTTGTATCTAGAAGTTCCATCAACCAAACATGTATTTATTTTGAGATAGAGACCAGTGATGTTATTCCTTCGACCTTAGAGTCGCGCGTTTTATTTCTGAGGTTTTCTTGTGGTTTTGAGTTTCCTTTTGAATTTTGATCCTCGCCGTTGGCGTTGTATATTATATTGCTTGTGTGGTTGTGGCCGTCGATTGACGAAGAGCTAGCTCCCGCTTGGGGATGCCTTTTTATTGATTTCGTATACTATTCATGTTGTATCCCGTTTGGGAGCCAGTATTTACAAAGGAGACTCTGCCGAAATTTTCAGTAAATTTTTGATGTTTTTAGAAACCCGCATAATTCGGCTTATGATATTAAAACTACTTGATTTAAATTGGTTTTCCTTCACTCTACTACTTTTCTTGGTTTGGATTTCTGGGTTTTTGGCTTACTTAGATTACGAACGCCTCGAGACGTTTCGTAGTTTAAGTGCCAGTCATGTTCCGTACTTTCGGGTCGTGACATTAACGTTGTTAAGGTACGGGGAGTTGTCTGGCTTATGTTTAAAACCAGACTCTGGATAACTCAAGGCATGTTTCTGTAATGGCAGTTTGTGGGTTGACCCAGGCTATGACGCGGGTTGACTTTCTACCATCTGGATGGACAATAGCGATATTGTTTTAGACTCGCCACAGTTTTAATAAAAATGGATTTTTTCAGAAAACAGTAGTGGGAGTATGGTAGAACTGGAAGTGATTCCAGAACCAAAAACGATTACTGAAGATTTGATAGGAACCTAAAGATTCATTCTGGTTTGACATTCCATTGGCCACTCCGCAGATAAGGTGGGTAACGTCAGGCACCCGAGAGGTACTTCGGTATGCTTAAGGACGGTGGCAGGGAGGTTGTTGTTTACCCACACTTGCCATTGCTGTTGTTCCAGGTTACGAGACCCGGCGGGAGGATGAGTATAGCGTCGTTCTAATCTAGCTTTAGAAGTGTACGTGTATATAACTCTGCCAGAGGGTTGTCGTAGTCAGTGGGAGTAGCGGAAACATTGGTGGACAGGTGGCTTATGTCTATTTATAGACTAAAGAAGCTGCAACGGAGATAGATCATCAATTTCTGATGTGACAGTCATAGGTTTGACTTCATCAGAATAGGGGATGGATCTGTTGAGAAGGTAGTAGGGTGTGATGTCATGGTATTTGGATGACATACACAGAGTAGGAAGTGATATTCCTATACTACGATCGGTTATACTTTGGTCGTCACACAGTGGTTTCTCCATATGGGACTTGGACATTATATCAGACATACTGGTTAGTAGATCTATGGTATTAGATCTAGATTTGGATGGTTTCCCAATCAGGGTACTTAGACAGCATTCTAAGAGTATTTAGAATGGACGACTCCTGGAACGGTAGTGTACCTACAGGTAATGGAGTCACCCTCTCTAAAGGTGTCTTACAGACTAAAGGGGAGAGGGATGTGCATGATTGGCAGATCATTTTCTCAGGCAATTGAGTCAATCATGAGATGTCAAGTACCACACCAGATGTTGTTCTTGCACTAGATGCAATAAGTTGACATTAATCCAATCATGGAGAAACAGTCGGAAACAGTTTTAGAACATAAGTGGATGTTCTAAGGATATGATAACGACAGTCTCATTCGGGAGACAGTTATCATTCCAGGCTTCCAAGGTGACCTGGACGACAAGGAGGTTGTCAGAGTTATAGTTTTTCCTTCTGACGAGGGGCAGTATTTTGGACAGGTGATCCAAGGCAATACTGAGCGAGGCATGGTGCAGGATACTGATTAAGTTCAGTTGATGATACAGTCTAAGAAGTTTGGATTCGGAGTTCATTTATGAGCTAGGTCCCATCAGACATCCAGACACATTCTAAGACTGGTATTGCTCATTTCGGGAGATAAGTTTCTCCGCAAACTTGAGATATAGAGAGACATAGAAAGAAACATCAAGGCGGATCCACTCACTGAGGCTATTCCTCGAACGCAATAGTTTCGCAAACGAGCTTTGCGAGACTGACAAGTAGAGGAGTTGGGTGTTCGGTATCACACGGGCTGTGAGTATGCGACATCGCAATAATTAGCCTTGAGTGCAAGTGGGAGATTGTTGGAGATAGTGCCCTCAGAGTCAATTATTGGATCACAGGCACGTGATTACAATGATTGAGGGATGACCTGTCCCAGTAGGACAGTCTTACTCGAGATGATAGTATGCTATCTGGTTTATCTTTATCATCGTGTACTGCTTTTGGTGGCCTGACATGTCGCTATTACACGTTGATAGAGCCCCTAGGATTCTTGCTTGACCACCAGCAGTATGAGGGCGATCATATAAGTGGGAGCTGGTAGTCTATAAGCACATCCTTAAAAGGTCCCTAGTCGTGGGAGTTTCGAGACAGGACATCGATACTCCAGAGTAGACTAGTGCATACAGTCGAGACCCCGACGAGGGGCAGTGGCCGGTCTCACAAGCCATTGGTGTCAGTTGGATCACCTAAGATGTATACAGGTGCTCATTGGGTTATGAGTACACCGGACAGGACTCGCCGGGAACATGCTAGTTGGTCTTATACCAGACGTCAGATAGCAGTTCCCAGGTGACATGTGTACAGGTTAGTTCATCGACCTGAGGATCGTCATTTGTTTCGTGTGAGTTCCCACTGTACTTTGATTACTACCCTACCACGCTCAAAGGAGACGTGCAAACAGGTTTTAGTTGGGTACAGTCCCGAGCCACATGGAGGCAGTGAGCGGATCTTCAGGGGTTTGTCTCTCACGGTATTGGGGATGAGGTCGCGCTGTGTCTAGGAGAGCCATTACACGAAGCCCTCGGCCGAGGCAGGAGATTTACTGGTAGGTATTCCAGTAGTATCTCAGGGTGTTCTGGGCTACACTCCGACACGACTTGTACCGCTTTTGGGGGTCTGACTTTTACCAACCCCCTAGGCCCGCCATGCGATGCTCATAGACGAACGGACCAGACTGTACGGATATTGTCACTGACAGGCTCAGTAGGGTGTCAGGATGAGTTCGCTCATCGACGTCCCTTTTGGTCAATACCTGGTATCCCGTTACGTATTGGCTTATACCTCTGACATGCTAGTGGTTAAATCCACAACCAAGGTGTTGACGAGTCTTTAGAGTCCCCCACATTCTGTTGCTCAAGTTTTCAGGCGAAAAGCTGTAGAGGCGGTATGGAGATATGGCAGGGTTCGATCAGATACGTGCGGTATTGCACGGATCAGGATCGGACGGGTTTATACTAGCCGGCTTTGGTTTAAGCCGGATCCTAGTATAGAGTATAGTGTAGATTTTGTCTCATTGCATTTGTATTTCGGTCGGAATACAAATGCGGGTGTGTATACACAGTATCGGGGTTTTCCTGTAATTTATTACGGGAGCAGTTTTCTGGAGTTGCCGGTTTGCTTTCCGTTTCGGCCATTTTCATTTGTATCTTTCATTGGCCGAAGATTGGTAGAGGAGGGCCTATTTGCAAGCATGCAAATTTGGATAGTGGAGGGTGTTATTTGCATATTCTTGTATCATGATAATTCCTCCACCATTTGACTTCTTCTTCTTCTCATCATGGCTTGACTTTTGAGTCATCATGGTTGTTGATGATTAGCTTGTTGGAGTGTTGGTTTTGGTGCAATCATGGTTGTTGATGATTGGTTTATGGAGTGTGAGTTTTAGTGGGTGATCATTTCCTTTTTCATGATAACCCTTTTCTCTCTCTTGTTTATTGGCTCACACTCATTCCTTTGATAACTCACTCTCATTCTCTCCTCTCCCTTACCTTGTGTGGCCGGCCAAGCTCTAGGTGGGCTGTCCCAATTTTTGGTGTAGGGATTTACACTCATTTGGCTTGGCAAAAATCATATTAGCTCCTCCTCCAAAAGCTTGTATCATTTCCTCCACCATATGGCAATTCCTACAACCCCAAAATGAGACATGAGCACTTCAAGCATTCTACAGCAAATCTTGGGCACGTCGACTCGCCAGCTTCGTGCCCGAGTTGCCTCGGTATAGAGGTGGGAGACCGTAAAAGAAGCCGGCGACCTGGTGCCCTTCCGGCGACGAGGTGGAGACCGGAGATTCCGCGGGAGATCGGGACGACGACGAGAAGACCGGAGGACACGGATCAGTCGGTATATCTCTCTTCCCCATCTTGTAGTTAGCTAGGACTAGTTAATGGTTCGATCCGGGTTTTTAGTGCGCGGTGGTGCCGGTTCAAGAAAGTTTAAAGTTAACCATCGCTTCCGCATTTGGCCTCGGGATTGACGGCCGGGGCGCCGCCGTGCACTTACAGCCGTTACGTTTAGCAGACCGCTTGCGGTTTGTGGGTGTTTGATATGACCATCACCTGCTGCCGGCGTATTGACGAGTCTTTAGAGTCCTACACAGAGGTTTCCTGGCTCAAGCGAAACGAAATAGGAGAGCATATGAGATATGTGCGGGACCGAGAATAATACCAGTATGTGATACTGTATTCTATTCTCGCGATATGTATCATTGGACGGTTATATAGGATATAGCCGGGTTACCGAATCAAGTGTTGATTCGATACATTGATACACTTGATATTAGTCGGTTATATGCAGTATGACCGGATCATTAAATCAAGTGTTGATTTAATGATTTAATGTATAATTATATATTTGATATATTACTTTACATTAACTAGTATTAGTTCACTTAAGATGGATTTTCTCACTTGATATGCACATTGTATATATGATATAGTTTTGTGCACTAGTTTGAATCATGTTTGATGATACATGCAAACTTGGGTGTGTGCTATACACTATGTTTAGTTAATGGTTAGGGTTTCTTTTGCCTTATTTATTTATTTCATTTATTTATTTTTGGCAAGAAACAAAAACAAAATGGTGGTGGCTTTCTCACTTTGGCTTGAAGCTTCATGAAGCTTCATAGCATCTTTTACAAAGTCTAAGCCATTTTGTTTTATCTTTAACCCAACCATTAGCCTAAACCCTAGTTAACTCTCTACATGAGTTTACTCACCCAAGGTTGCATTATGATAATAATGATTTTATTTTCTATTATTGATAATTCTTATCATATTCTTTTTCTTCTTCTTCTTCTTCTTCAAGATGAAGAAACCTTGCATCCTCTAATGGTGTCTTGAGAAAAAGAGTGAGAAATCCGATTCTAAAGTGAACCCACTTCCTATTTCTTCATCCTCTACCACTTGCCATGTAGTATAGGGTGTTTTCTTCACAAGTTTCATGACTTGGTGAAGTTGGAGCTTGATCTTGAGTTGCCTCGACGTAGATCATCTTCGGCATCGAAGTCGACGACCTAGCCCGCCCATTTCTCCGATGAAGCCGACGCTAGAGTCCGGGATCCGATGATCGCAGCGAGGGGACATCGTCACGTAGCTAGAGAGGTGGAGGACCAGATCTACAAAGGTTGTAGTCTTTTTCACATTAAGTTAAAGTTGTTAACTTGCTTGCATCACCTTACCTCTAGTTAACGATCTAGTGTTAGGGTTTCTTTGGCACATGAAAATTTTGAATTGGCCATGCTTGATCAGTTGTAGAACCTCATGGGTGTGCCTAGGAACCCTACAGTGGTATCAGAGCTACTAGGCATTGGATGTCGACCTATGGGGGGTTCTCACTGTATGACAGTGTGGCGAAGCATAGGCTCTTACCCCCAGAGTGTCCCGAGACCGGAAGGTGTTCCGGCGGGTTGTAGTCCTCGCGAGGGGGCATGCGTAAAAAGTAGCGGCTGAGGGACCCGTTGGTGCCACGGCGACCCCATTGGATGGGGTGGCTGCCTGACCTACAGTGGTATCAGAGCCTAGCTAGAGCTTTAGGCGAAGTGTAGACGAAGTTAGAGATCCGATCGAACCCCGAAACCCCGATCAAAACCCTTCTCTGTACATTTTTTCAATCTGTGGTTTTTTGCGAATTAAAAATGCTCAGAAAATTAAGCAGGAAAAACTAAGAATTACTGTGAAGTATGGACCTCTAACTAAAAAATTCGACCGCGGAACCGCGGCCAATCCAAGGGTTTGGCGGCGGTTCCGCGGCCAAAATTATGACTTAATCCCTGAAATTTCATGTAATTATTCTTAGGTCCTTTCTTGTTATTTTTTTCTGGGAACTTTTTAATTCCACTTAAGCGTTGAGTTTTCTAGGGTTGTTTTGGGGACTCGATGTTTCGAACGGATTGTTTAACTTTGTTTATATTTTTCCGGATATTTTAGAACATGTTGAAAAGTTGACAGAATATAAATACCCACTTTTTCCTCTGCCGGGAAATTTCCAAGTATTGGATTTTTCCGTGGTTTAAGAACGTTCTAAGTAGTGCAAGTAACACGATGGACCCTCTAGAAGACAACAAACCTTAACTCGGTTATGTGACCGTCTTGAACTGCCCTTTGAACCTTAGGGTTTGGGGCAGTACGGCGTGCCACATGTGAGGCGTTGGTTTGACCCTTCTACGGCTGGACCGTTGGTACTGTGGCATGAAGTGAATGTTTTTAAACTTATTTCATGTGTTGAGTTATTTCGGGAAAACTTGGGTGTTTGAATGTTCGATCGGAAAGTTTGACATTTTCTATTTATCTGGAATGTGATACAATATTTGGAATCCACAAGTAGTTATGAGATAACTGATTTGAATATTATAAATCTAGCACTTTAGTCTCACTTGATCGGTTGCTAAGGAATTTTGATGCGATCAAAAGTCCGTCGCAATCACGTAGCGTACGCGGATACTCGCCGGGTAAACTTGTAAGTCCATGCTACCTCTCCCGGTACTTTCGGGCATGCGGAATTTGGTGAAAAACAATTTTCTAGAGGCGGTAACATGGACTCAAAACCGGATCTTTGTTAAACATCTAACTAACAACCTAACTAGGAGTTGTTAACTACTCGGTTAGGGGGTTATACCTTTCTTTCTTGAACTCCTTCGTCTTCAAGCCTTGATTGTTGTCCGGATCGGCTTCACCCCGTCTTCTCCTTGTGCCGAAGATCGATCCACCTGAAAGCTTCTACCTTTGGCTTCTTCTTCGAACTTTGAAGAAACTAGTTCACTCGGTTTGCTAAACCTTATGAACTAGAATGAGTATAGGAGAGTGTGTTGGGATTTTCTCTATGGTTCTTGGTTCCCAACACATGAGACAAGTGAACCATAGACTAAAGAGAGGGAGAGCAAGAGGAAGGAGATGAGAGCTCAAGAACACAAGAGAGAGAATGAAAATGATAGAATTGAGAAAGACTTTTCTCATTTGGCTATCATAATCCAAAACCATCATCACAAAAATAGTAATCAACTATTGTGTAAAATGGTTCAAGTCAAAATGGCTAAATCATTTCATGCACTCATATTGCACAAGAGAACAAGCAAGTGAAAAGTCTTTGCCATGAAATGATAGCCATTGTCATCATGATGGTCAACTAGTCCAACCTAGTCAACCGGTCAACAAAGTCAACAAGTCAACAAAGTCAACCCCTCAACAACCATGTCACCACAATACTTAATTAATATTATTGTTAATCATATATCATATTCTCATTAGGGTTGAGCAAAAAGTCAATAGTCAACAGTCAACGGTCAACAACCCTAATGAGAATCCACTGCCTCTGTCTCTCCGCCAACTGTGCATACACACCCGCATCCGCGTTCCAAGGAACACGAATACAAACTGGATAAAACCAATCCCAATACGTACACTAGGATCTGGCTTAAACTAAAGCCCGCTAGTGTAAACTATCCGGACACTAAACGTGCACAAGTGCACGGATGAGTGAACCCTGTCGCAAAACCATGCGACCTGTCGCAAAACCATGCGACCTCTACTCTTTTGCCTAAAGGCGAATAGCTTTCTGTGTGGGACTCTAAAGACTCGACACTACGCTGGCAGTGGGTTTAACAACAGACCGCAAGCGGCACTAGCTGTGCATAACGGTCCCCAGGTAGATGCCGACAAGAAGACTGACGAGGTGAAACCCATCTGAACTCCAACTGAGCATGAATGTGACAATCTCCGTACAGTCCGGTCTGTTCGTCTGATACATCGCATGGCGGGCCTAAGGGGCGGTAAAACGTCAGTCCCCTAATAGCGGTACAAGTCGTGTCGGAGTGAAGCCCAATACACCCTGAGATAACACTGGAAGCATACCAGTATATCTCGCTTGCCCTAGCCAGGGACTACTCGTGTAATGGCTCTCCTAGACACAGCGCGATGTCAACCCCCAAAACCGGGAGAGACGAATCCTGTCTAACCGTCACTGCCTCCAAGTGCTTCGGGACTGCACCCAACTACTACCTGTTTGCACGACTCCTTTGAGCCGTGGTAGGGTAGTAATCAAAGTACAGTGGGAACACACTCGAGGCTAAGTGATAGTGTCAAGTCAGCGGACTAAGCTGTACTCATGTCACCTGGCAACTGATAACTGACGATAGGTATAATACCAACCGGTCAGTTCCCGACGAGTCCTGTCCAGTGTACTCGTAACCCAACGAGCACCCGCATACTATCTTCAGTACGACGTACTGACGGCTATGGGACAGACCGTCTCCCACACTGGGATGAAAAGCTCATGCGCTAGTCTACTCCGGATTATCGATGCCCTGTCTCGATAGTCCTGCGACTAGGGACCTGCATAAGGATGTACTTATAGATTACCCAGCCCCACTAGTGTGACTGCCATCACAACGCTGGTAATCAAGCAAAGATCCTAAGGGCTCCACTAATGTGCATAGGTGATATACTAAAATAAACACATGTACACATTGAAGTAGAAACAAACCAAGTAGCATACTACTATTTTGAGCAAGATTGTATATACAAGGTGAATATCCCAAGCTTCCATTAAGTAATATACAAACTAGTATGATACAGTAATGGCCTCTAGGGCATATACACTAACAATCTCCCACTTGCACTAAGGCCATGTACTGGCGTATCGAAGACCTATCATCTCGATCAGCCGCTCGAACTGAGTCTGGGGCAAGGCCTTGGTGAATGGATCTGCAGTGTTATCTTCTGAAGCAACCCTCCGAACCTCGATCTCCTGGCGATCCACGATCTCCCTGATCAGGTGATACCGCCTCAAGATGTGTCTGGATCTCTGATGGGACCTGGGTTCCTTCGCTAAAGCTATAGCCCCGTTGTTGTCGCAATACAGAGGTATTGGATCAACAATGGACGGAACCACCTGAAGTTCTTTCAAGAACTTCCTCATCCAGACAGCTTCTTTTGCGGCCTCAGATGCAGCGATGTATTCCGCTTCCATCGTCGAGTCTGCAACGGTTTCCTGTTTGGAACACTTCCAACACACCTCCCCTCCATTGAGGGTAAAGACAAAACCCGACATGGACTTGGAATCATCCTTGTCATTCTGGAAGCTGGAGTCAGCAAAGGCCTCGATCTGGAGGTCTTTTTCGCCATACACCAAGAACATCTCCTTAGTCCTTCTCAGGTACTTGAGAATGTTCTTTACCGCTATCCAGTGTTTCTCCCCAGGGTTTGACTGATACCGGCTTACCATACTCAGTGCATAAGCTACATCTAGTCTGGTACACAACATCGCATACATTATACAGCCTACCGCAGAAGCGTAGGGTATAATAGACATGCGATCCCTCTCCAAATCAGTCTTGGGAGACATCTCTTTAGAAAGGGTGATCCCGTGACAAGCCGGTAGGTTACCGCGCTTGGAATCTTCCATACTGAATCTTTTCAGTATGGTGTCGATGTACCTGGACTGTGAAAGTCCTAATATCCTCTTGGATCTATCACGATGGATCCGGATCCCCAGGATGTATGAGGCATCACCCAGGTCTTTCATGGAGAACCTGTGTGACAAGAACCCCTTGACAGATTGTAGCATAAGAATGTCATTTCCTATTAAAAGAATGTCATCCACGTATAAAACGAGGAATACTACAGTTCTCGCTACAAATCTACTATAGATGCATGGTTCATCTGGATTTTTGATGAAGCCAAATTCCTTGACCGTCTCATCAAAACAGATGTTCCAACTCCGCGATGCCTGCTTTAGTCCATAGATGGACTTAAGCAACTTGCACACCTTTCCGCTGCTCCCACTCTGAATGAAACCCTCTGCTTGGTCCATATAGACACACTCCTCTAAATTTCCATTTAGAAAAGCAGTCTTTACGTCCATCTGCCAGATCTCATAATCGTGGAAGGCAGCAATGGCAAGAAGGATCCGAATGGATTTCAGCATAGCCACTGGAGAAAAGGTTTAGTCATAGTCTAAACCAGGTCTTTGACGAAAACCCTTTGCAACAAGCCTAGCTTTATAGGTCTCAACCTGTCCATCTACACCAATCTTCCTTTTGAAGATCCACTTGCATCCTACGGGTTTTACCCCGTCTGGAGCAATGTCCAACGTCCATACCTTGTTGGTGTACATGGACTCCATTTCGGTCCGCATTGCATCCAGCCATTTTACCGAGTCAACGCTCTGAACGGCCTGCTGGAAGCTAGTAGGCTCATCATAATCTATGATGCAATCCTCTCTATCCCCGTCTATGAGAAAACTGTAGTATCTCTCGGGCGGATGAGACTTCCTCCTACTCCTGCGGAGCGGCGTAGGAATGTCTTGTTCTTTTGAACCCTCTGGTTCCACTAAGCTTTCAGTAATAGTTCGTGGTTCTGGAATTTCTTCTAGTTCTACTGTGCTCCCACTTATCTGGTTTTCCAAAAACTCAGTTTCCAAGAAGTAGGCATGACGAGAAACAAAAACCTTTTGTTCCTCTTCGCAGTAGAAGAAATATCCCTTGGAGTACTTTGGATATCCCACGAACTTGCACTGTACTGAGCGTGCCTCGAGCTTGTCCTCATGCTGCTTTTTAACAAAAGCTGGACTTCCCTATGTCTTAATGTGATTAAGATAGGGTCTTTTCCCACACCACATCTCATATGGTGTAGTAGGCACAGTATTAGTGGGAACTCGGTTCAAAAGGTATGCGGCTGATTCTAGCGCATACCCCCAGAATGATCGCGGTAACTCAGCGTTACTCATCATGGACCGTACCATATCCAATAGGGTTCGGTTCCGTCTCTCCGATACACCGTTATGTTGCGGAGTGTATGGAGGAGTAAGCTGAGAGAGAATTCCGTTCTCTTTTAAATAGTCCAGGAACTCGGCACTCAAGTATTCACCACCTCGATCCGATCTTAGGATCTTGATACTTTTGCCGGATTGTTTTTCTACTTCATTCTTATATTCCTGGAATTTTCCAAAGGCTTCGGACTTATGTTTCAATAAGAAGACATAACCGTACCTTGAAAAGTCATCCGTAAAAGTAATGAAGTAAGAATAACCGCTTCGCGCATGTGTAGACATTGGACCGCACACGTCGCTGTGTACGAGTCCCAAGAGCTCGCTCGCCCTTACTCCGTGTCCAGTGAACGGAGTCTTTGTCATCTTTCCTTTAAGACGGGATTGACAAGTGGCATACGATTGATATTCGAACGCATTCAGATTTCCTTCTGTATGTAACTTCGTCAACCTTCTCTCATTGATGTGACCCAGTCTACAATGCCACAAGAAAGTCTGATTTATTTCCGGAGACTTTCTTTTGTGTGTATTCTGGACATTGAAAATCTGTGGTTGGTTTAATACGTATATACCATTGCTCAATGTACCTGACCCAATCAGAACTTGATTAAGGTGAATGTTTACAACATTGCTTACAAACGCAAATTCATAACCTTCTTTAGAAACCAAAGATACAGAAATGATATTACAAGTTGCGTTGGGTACAAAAAAGCAATTACGCAAAACCAAAACATGTCCTTCTGACATTCCCAGGTGATAGTCCCCCACGGCCTTAGCATCCATGCTAGCTCCTTTTGCAACTTTGAGGGTCATGTCATCTGCCTTCAAAACCCTATGGTTTCTCAACGCCTGGAAAGAATTACAGATATGAGATCCTGATCCGGTATCCAATACCCAGGAAGTAGAGTTTATTGAAAGACAGTTTTCAATAACATACACACCTGAAGCTGAAGCCGCAACCTGCTTCAATTCCTGTGTCCTGACTTTCCAAGCCCTGCAATCATTCTTCCAGTGTCCTTTCTTATGATAATAGAAGCATTCTTCCTTATCCACAAGCTTTCCCACTTTCTTTGTTGCTTTTGCCTTTCCCTTCGTATCCACTTTACTAACACCGCCCCTTGGTTTGGCGGGGGCTTTCTTCTTCTTTCCCTTGGCTTTCGCCTTGGACCTAGAAGAGGAAGATCCTCCTACAAACAAAGTGGATGTTTCCCTACCTTTCTGTAGGGTGCCCTCTGCACTCCTCAGCATGTTGAGGAGTTCTGAAAGTTTAACTTCCTTTTCTTGTAAGTTGAAGTTCAGGATAAACTGGGCGTAAGTGGAAGGAAGGGACTGGAGAATCAAGTCCGTATAGAGCTCATTTTCCAACGTGGTCCCAAGGTCCGCGAGCTCTTCTATGTAGCCAATCATCTTAAGCACGTGTTCCGCTACCGATGATCCGACGGCCAACCTTGCCGAAAATAACTTCTTCGACACTTCGTATCTTGCGATACGAGACTGCTCTCCATACAGTTCTTTTGTATGGAGAAATATGGATTCGAGGTCCATATTCTCGTGCCTCCTCTGATGTTCGTTGTCCATAGAGGCAAGCACGAGGCACTTGGCCTTCGCGCAATCTAGTTCCCAGGTCTTACGGATTTCCTTATCCGCGACGCTGGTTTTGGGACCTGGGACAGGGGGAGCTTTGGTGGTAAGAAGATACCCCAGCTTGTCGTAAGTGATTGCCATCTTGACATTCCTGAGCCAATCTTTGTAGTTTGGCCCTGTCAGTATGTTTTTATCTAGAAGTAACTTAAGTCCAGTCATGTCGATTGGTCGTTGCAATTAGGAGAGAGAAGAAACACTCAGCATGATGCTCTTGCAAGTTTAGAATGGTTTTTAGTTTGTCTAAACAGGATGGCTCCAACTGTTTCTCGAATCCCTCCTCAAACCAAAAAGGAAGAATTAGTCAGGATCAATCTCACTGTACAATACTTGCTTAACCGTTCAGCCAGGCCTATGTCGGTACTTCGAGGGAGGTTTTCCAACGCTTTCGCGAAGTTCCTTAATTAAATAACCTCTTTTCCTTGGGGGCGTAGCCCCGCTAACACCTTTCTAGAAACCTACTTGGTTTATAGCATTGATCGTTAAGTGAGAGATTTCCCGAGGAGTAGCATATACTCACAGTAGGATCGGGATCCAAATATCATCGCGTGACGAAACTGAAGGAATCCTACCAAAATCATCACACTCCAAATGGTATGCAACACTAGCAAGTTTCAGTTCTTTTGAAACTCCCGATGTGGATTTTTGCCCCATGCTCTTATGACCTTGACTTTGGCCAACAAATCATAAGTCACATGTCAAGTTCTACCCGTCGTTCACCAGGTTAATTTGAATCCTCCCGCACCTACCCTTGACTTTGGCCAACAAGGCAGTACGACTGTTCCAAACTAACGCATCTATCTATGCTGCACATGAATACCCAATAGCTACCAATCACTATGCCTTGACTTTGGCCAACAAACATAGCTTGAATACTATTGACCATCCATGTGAAATGACGGAGGGCTACGAATGGTTTTGGCTAAACCGTGAACGTAGTGAACTTGATATAAGCGATGGAACGAGATAGCTTTTAAAAGGAGTGGCTCAAGCTCCGCAATTAAAAGTTAGTTTCGAAAAGAACCGAGTGGTTTTTCGAAAGTGTTCCAACGACTTTTACTTGGTTTATTTTTCTTGCATTAGTTCTTTTAATGCGTGATATTCTTGCATTAGTTCTTTTAATGCGTCCCATCATTTAATCCTACCATTGCAGAAAACAACCAAAATATGACGTACGCTTATGCCATTCGCATTCGCCACGGGGCCCCGTCATTACCCATTAGGTTACTAAACTAACGACAGAGCGGGGGCTGGGCTAGCGCGGCTGTAAAACATAAGCAACGCCTAAATAATATCATATATAGATATATTGCAATGATAGCCATTTCAGATCACAGATGAACACATTGGATATACTAGGAACCCGCAATTCGTACGAGCCTGTAACGAAAAGCAGATTACACGGTCGCGGTGAATAGCCAATACCCCACCGAAGACCCCGACGGGTGCGGCAAACTACCCGCCAAGTACCCGAAGCGAAGCAACCTCCCTCAACTCCGTGAGTAGGCCACTCGGCACTTCAGCATACCCGGTAGTTTGTGCACCCCCTCCATGGGTCTATCCTAGGAGCAAAAACAGTAAAAAGAAATTATACAATGACGGCTACAACCCCGACCCGGTTGTGCGGCCATACAAATAATTATTACATCAATTTATAAATTTACATGAATTGAAAGAAAAGAAAACTCTCGTCTCACAATCCCGGCTATTCACCCGCAACAATCCAATGAATTCATATACACATTCAAATAACATTACAGATCACAGATTTGTATAACCCTCACTAATCGACATATAGCGATTAGCAGACGTTCAATACAAATATCACATCACAGAAAAACCCGTCAGCTTAAGTCTTTTAGAAGTTCGATCAAAAATACGGATTTTCAGGCCCCAAACACAAAATTTTCGTTCTGGAAAATTTGGGCAGAAAATACATATTCCAAAAATCCCAAAATACCCCTATGAACAAACTGCAAAATTAAAACCCCACGACCGAGTCAACTCGGCCGCGGTTCCGTGGCGGGAGCAAGCTCCCGACGCGGAAACGCGGCGCGTTGATCGATTCAGTTGGTCAAATTTTTGCAGTTTCTTCTAAAAACCCTGAGTCGATTTTTGGTATATCTCAAATAATTTTTGCAGCACTTTGAAAATCGACAGAAAGTTTGAAATCCGGGTGTATTTCACGACTTTTTCTCCGATCGAATTTCTAGTTACTAAGCTAACATGTTAGGTAGTGTTTAACTAGGCTCTGATACCACTGTAAGTCCATGATACCTCTCCCGGTACTTTCGGGCATGCGGAATTTGGTGAAAAACAATTTTCTAAAGGCGGTAACATGGACTCAAAACCGGATCTTTGTTAAACATCTAACTAACAACCTAACTAGGAGTTGTTAACTACTCGGTTAGGGAGTTATACCTTTCTTTCTTGAACTCCTTCGTCTTCAAGCCTCGATGGTTGTCCGGATCGGCTTCACCCCGTCTTCTCCTTGTGCCGAAGATCGATCCACCTGAAAGCTTCTACCTTTGGCTTCTTCTTCGAACTTTGAAGAAACTAGTTCACTCGGTTTGCTAAACCTTATGAACTAGAGTGAGTAGAGGAGAGTGTGTTGGGATTTTCTCTATGGTTCTTGGTTCTCAACACATGAGACAAGTGAACCATAGACTAAAGAGAGGGAGAGCAAGAGGAAAGAGATGAGAGCTCAAGAACACAAGAGAGAGAATGAAAATGATAGAATTGAGAAAGACTTTTCTCACTTGGCTCTCATAATCCAAAACCATCATCAGAAAAATAGTAATCAACTATTGTGTAAAATGGTTCAAGTCAAAATGGCTAAATCATTTCATGCACTCATATTGCACAAGAGAACAAGCAAGTGAAAAGTCTTTGCAATGAAATGATAGCCATTGTCATCATGATGGTCAACTAGTCCAACCTAGTCAACCGGTCAACAAAGTCAACAAGCCAACAAAGTCAACCCCTCAACAACCATGTCACCACAATACTTAATTAATATTATTGTTAATCATATATCATATTCTCATTAGGGTTAAGCAAAAAGTCAATAGTCAACAGTCAACGGTCAACAACCCTAATGAGAATCCTCTGCCTCTGTCTCTCCGCCAACTGTGCATACACACCCGCATCCGCGTTCCGAGGAACACGAATACAAACTGGATAAAACCAATCCCAATACGTACACTAGGATCTGGCTTAAACCAAAACCCGCTAGTGTAAACTGTCCGGACACTAAACGTGCACAAGTGCACGGATGTGACTGAACCCTGTCGCAAAACCATGCGACCTGTCGCAAAAACATGCGACCTCTACTCTTTTGCCTAAAGGCGAATAACTTTCTATGTGGGACTCTAAAGACTCGACACTACGCTGGCAGTGGGTTTAACCACAGACCGCAAGCGGTACTAGCTGTGCGTAACGGTCCCCAGGTAGATGCCGACAAGAAGACTGACGAGGTGAAACCCATCTGAACTCCTACTGAGCCTGAATGTGACAATCTCCGTACAGTCCGGTCTGTTCGTCTGATACATCGCATGGCGGGCCTAGGGGGCGGTAAAATGTCAGTCCCCTAATAGCGGTACAAGTCGTGTCGGAGTGAAGCCCAATACACCCTGAGATAACACTGGAAGCCTACCAGTATATCTCGCTTGCCCTGGCCAGGGACTACTCGTGTAATGGCTCTCCTAGACACAGCGCGATGTCAACCCCCAATACCGGGAGAGACGAATCCTGTCTAACCGTCACTGCCTCCAAGTGCTTCGGGACTGCACCCAACTACTACCTATTTGCACAAATCCTTTGAGCCGTGGTAGGGTAGTAATCAAAGTACAGTGGGAACACACTCGAGGCTAAGTGATTGTGTCAAGTCAGCGGACTAAGCTGTACTCATGTCACCTGGGAACTGATAACTGACGATACGTATAATACCAACCGGTCTGTTCCCGACGAGTCCTGTCCAGTGCACTCGTAACCCAACGAGCACCCGCATACTATCTCCAGTACGACGTACTGACGGCTGTGGGACAGACCGTCTCCCACACTGGGATGAGAAGCGCATGCGCTAGTCTACTCCGGAGTATCGATGCCCTGTCTCGATAGTCCTGCGACTAGGGACCTGCATAAGGATGTGCTTATAGATTACCCAGCCCCACTAGTGTGACTGCCATCACAACGCTGGTAATCAAGCAAAGATCCTAAGGGCTCCACTAATGTGCATAGGTGATATACTAAAATAAACACATGTACACATTGAAGTAGAAACAAACCAAGTAGCATACAACTATTTTGAGCAAGATTGTATATACAAGGTGAATATCCCAAGCTTCCATTAAGTAATATACAAACTAGTATGATACAGTAATGGCCTCTAGGGCTTATACACTAACAAAACTTAATAGACAGCTACACCCCACAGCCCCGACAAAGTGACTGTAGGAGAACCCCGTCGCCGAAAGCATCCGTTAGGGTGCTCGCGGCAGCGGTGTTCCGCCTTAGTGCACTTCGTCGACGGTATCGGGGGGTGCGGTCGTCTACTAAAGTTTGCGACGAGCATTCGTTAAGTATGCCGGGAATCTTGTTGAATTGCCCAACTTTATATTGAAAAGTGTTTTCGATATTGAGACTAAAATGCGGGGTTTCAAAATTGTTAGGCATGCGATGTCTAAGGAATTCATTTGATTAGGCATGCGATGTCTAAAGAGTTTGCGGATTCCAACTGTTGTAGTTTTACACTTTTTTTCTGCGACTGTAAGTGTAATATGTGATATCGCCGGTTTCATTGCTATATGTCAACGACGATTGGGATGCGCATATTTACTTACGTTGATGACATGTGATGTTATGTATTGCTGGATATGTTATATTGGATCGTCGTGTTCGAATAGCCGGGGTTTTTTATGTGAGATGAGTGTTTTTCCATTTTCATTCATGTAAAAACTTGTATGTAATATTCTTTTATTGGGGCACTTCCAGGTTGCGGAAGATGTCACCGTTGATATATATTATTTAGTTTTCCGCATTAGGATAGAACCAAGGAGGGGAGCACAAGTAACCGGGTTCTAGGGTCCAGTGGGAGGCCATCTCGAGGAGTCGAGTTCGGGTCTCCTAACCCTAAAATTGGTAGGGTTTCTTGCCGCTCTCGTAGGGGTCTAGGGGTGTGGGATTGGCTCTTCATCGCGACCGTGGAATCCGTGTTTTATACTGGCTCGTATTAAAAACACGGACGTCCTAGTATATCCAATATTTCTTATGATATTTTCTACTGCGTTATCTGTGATGTGATAATGTGATTTGTTTAGATAAATATAGTATATAGTATATATGATATATTATATAGACGTTGCTTATGTTTTACACCCGCGCTAGACCTAACCTAACGGTGTAGACGAGACATCGAGGCGAATGCGGATGGCATAAGCATACGTTATATTTATCTGTGATGTTTAGGTGGACTTAAATGATGGGACATTCATTAATAAGATTAATGAAAGAAAATAAACCTAAAAGATGTTGTGGAATCGAATTTCAAGATAAAACGGGTAGCTACAGTTCTTTTTTTGCATTGCGGTGTTCCTTGTAGAATATCCTGCACCTTATTCGATAAGGAAAGGACCGAGATCCCTTCACCGGGAGTGACTCCTTTAGCAATAACTGGCAGATACTACACACTCGGTTTGTCTTTTGATTGCTTCTATAGTTTCTGCTTTGCACAGAGATATATATGATATATCCCGCACCTCATTCGACGAGGAAAGGGCCGACGATCCCTTCACCGGGAGTGACCCCTTTAGCAAAAGTAGAAAAGCCTCAAAAACACTCCATTTAAAAACCATTTGATTCCGCAACGAGATCAAGTTCAAAGCGTTAAAGGTTTTCATAAAAAACCAGCCGCAACCCTCCGTCATTTTAGGAAGTAGCGTACTTAGTATTCGTGCCGTGTTTGTTGACCATAGTCAAGGCACAGTGTACGGTAGCTAAGTGATGTCTTCCTACACCGCATATGATGCGATTAGTTAGGATAGTCATGTGGCTTTGTTGACCATAGCTAAGGGTCATGTGGGTGGGTCTAATTAATCACGAAATGACGGGTAGAACTTGACTAATGCTTATGATTTGTTGACCTTAGCCAAGGTCATAGGTGCTAGGGGTAAAAACCATTATCGGGAGTTTCAAGTGTTGAAATTTGCAATGAGATTGCATGCCTTCTATATGATAGTTGGATCCCGATACCCACTGCGAGTAATTGTTACTCCTGGGAGAGTTTTGCACTTTGTAATTAGCCGATCAAGTAGGTGTCTAGAAAGGTGTCAACGGGGTTACGCCTCTGGGAAAACGAGGTTTACTGTAATTAGGTCGATGCGAAAGCACGGGGAACCTCCCTCAAAGTACCGACACTGGCCTGGCTGAAAGATTGGAGAACTTGTAGAGTGTAATTAATCCCGGCTAGTCTTTCCTTTTAGGGTTTGAAGGAAGATTTGATAAAAACAGTGGGAGCCATCCTGATTAGATAAAATAAATAACCAATCTAATCTTGCAAGAGCGCACGCAGAGTGTTTTCTTTTCTCTCTCTCCAGGTAGCGACCATATCACGCCTTAATCAAGATAATAATATGGATGTATTGACCGAACCCGCTTGTTATACTGAGCTGGGGAACGTTGGTCCCGCTCCAACTTATAATTGTTATAAGACAGAGCAGGAAATAAGGGAATACCAGAATTCTTATGCCGCCCAAACGAAGAATGTGCATATGATGTATCTCCTTCGTGTGTGTTCATTATACAGAACTGTTTCTCAGTATCCTCTGCGTCCTGGGTATCTGATACCGGATCAGGATCCCAGATATGTAATCTGTTACATAGGCTACATGAAGGCAGAGAACTGAGAACGGGTGATAAGTTTCATGAGACAGAAAACGGGGCAAGTGTTGCAGCCAAGTCTGTTGCTCACTGTCACCCTGTATTACCTGTACATTGATTCTGAACAAATGTTATTAGATACCGAACCTGATATACAAAATCATATCAGTCTCTTTATTAGTAAAGAAGGATATAATTTTGTATTGTTGGATAATGTTTTGAACATTTCCTATTTCAAAAGTTGATCAGTTCAGGCACGTTATCTAAAAGCATTGACGTTCTAAATCAAACTACAGTTCCTAGTATACAGAACACACACAAGAGGAAGAGTTCAGAAATGAACGATTCCTTCTTGAGGTATTGTAGTCTAGGTCATATCAATGTGACCCGACTAGCTAAAGTTACATTTTAGATGCATATTTAAATCAGTTTGAATTTACATCTTGTGAAACTTGCCAGTCATGTCACAAAGATTAGATGACCATAGATCTGTTTATTAGAAACAGAGAAAGAGTTAGTAAACTCTTGGGACTGATACATGATGATGTATGTAAGGTCCCCTGTCTACACATGCCAGAACCGATTCCTTGTACTTCACTACATTCTCTGATGATCTCTCAAGATTCAGTCATATGTTCCTCTTGAAACATGAGTCCGAACCTTTTGAGATATTCACAGAATATAAGTCAGAAGTAGAGAACCCAAAACCGGGTATAAGTATTATGCCCTATGATAAGATCAGGGAGGAGAATACTTGTGCATAGAATTCCTAGATTATTCTAAAGGAGAATGAGATTCTCTCTCCGTATTACTCCTCTGATTATACCACAGCACAACGATGTATCAGGACGGAGCAATAGCACCCTATGTGATATGGTGTGCTCTATGATGAGTATTACTGAGTTACCTATTTCTTTTAGGGAGTTATGCACTTATGAAGTTGCATACCTATTGAATAGGGTTCGATTCAAATCAGTGCCTACCACTCCATATAAGATATGGTATGGGAAGAACCCATCTCTTAAGCAAGTTAAGATTTGGGATTGTCCGGCCTATGTCAAAAGCAAAATCCGGACAAGATCGAGGCAAGGTCAGTTCTGTAGAACTGGAAAGGTTCCAACCATACAAAACTGCAGCTGATTTGACAGAACCAGAGAATTCAATAGTCCCCGACGAACCTCAGCCTCTCCGCCGATCTGGCAGGGTTCCTCACCTGCCTGAGAGATACTTCGGTTTCTCGATGACAGTAGGAGCGAGGATTGCATCATAAGATGATGACCCAACTAGTTTCGAGCAGGCCATCGAGAGTAAGGACTCTGTAAGAATGGCTGGATGCTTAGCGATCTAAGATGGAATCCATGTACACCAACAAGGTATGGACTTTGGTTGCTATATCTGAAGGGTTAAATCCCCATCAGGAGCAAGTATATCTTGAGAAGATTACTTGGTGTAGATGGAAAAGTTGAGACTTTCAAAGCAAGACTTGTTAAAGGTTTTTCGTCATCGGCCAGGCGTGGATAATGATGAAACCTTTTCCAAGTGGCTATGCTTAAGTCCATCCGGATCCTACTTAACATTGCTACATACCATGACTACAATATCTGGTGGTTGGATGCCATGACTACTTTTCTAAATAATGATTTAGAAAAGAACGTCTATAAGAACACAGCCAGAGGGCTTCGTAAACAGTGGGAGCAGCGGAAACATGTGCAAGTTGCTTTACAGGATAAAGCAGGCATCGCGGAGTTGGAACATCTGTTTTGATGTGGTAGTCAAAGAGTTTGACTTCATCAAAATGGTAGATAAACCTTGTATATACAAAAAGGTAGTAGAGAGTAAGGTGGTCATCCTCGTATTGTACGTGGACAACATACTCTTGATAAGAAAAGAGTTTCCTATGCTACGCACGGTCAATCTCCTCTTATCACATGGATTCTCCATATAGGATAAAGTTGATACCTACTAAATCCTGGGATTTGGGTCTATGAGATAGATCTAAATGGATGTTAGGATTCTCACTAGCTGTAGTAAGATAGTATCAATTTATCCTGGGGAGAATCACTGGAAAGGTTCCAGGTTGATAAGGACGACTGAATGTCAGTCGCAGGCATTGTCTTTACCCTCAGTGGAGGGACGGTATATTGGAAGAGTTCCAAGCGAGATACCGTGGCAGACTAGACGATAACGGCTGGTAACATCGCCATTAAATATACTACCAAAGAGGCAGTTTGGGAGTATATTGGTTCATAATATGAACTAGGTTCCTACCATTGTATGACAATGGAAGAGAGGCTTTGGCCCAGGAACCATGGTCCCATCAGTGACCCAGACATATTCTGAGGAAGCATCACCTGATCATGGAGATAGTTGATCTCCAGGGTGATCGAGGTTAGGAGAGTAGACTCAGAGGACAACACGACGGATCCACTCACGAAGGCCTTTTCCCAAAGAGAGACTTTTAAGGGATGGTTGAGTATTAGATACTACAACTACTGCTACAGATGGCCCTAGTGCAAGTGTTAGTTATATGTATGCCCTAGAGGCCATTACTATACATAGGATGTATATTGTAATGGATGCTTGGACATATATAGGGAGGACTTTCTTGCTCGACATGATAGTATACTATCTGGTTGATCTTTACCTTAACGTGTACACTGATTGTCTCTCTGTTACATGTTGGTAAAGCCCTTAGGATGTGTACTTGACTACCTGGACTATGATGCAGATCATACTAGTAGGGACATGGTAATCCATAAGTACATCCTTCAAAGTCCCTAGTCGTGGGTATATCGAGACGGGGCATCGATATACCAGAGTAGACTAGCGTATACCTTCTCGACCCATACAGATGGGCGATGGATGATCCCATATCCATTTGTGTTTGACATCGGAGATGATATACGGGTGCTCAGTGGAGACTGGGTACACTGGACGGACTCGCCGAGAACTCCCAGATGGTATTATACCTTACGTCAGATGGCAGTTCTCTGGTGACACTGGTACAGAGTAGTCTGTTGACCCGAGATCGTCATAGAGTCTTGTGTGGTTCCCACTATGCTTTGATTTCCATCTTACCACGTCCAAGAGGGCGTGCAAAACGGTGGTTTTTAGGTACAGTCCCGAATCACATGGAGGCAATGAGCGATAGGAGGGGATTCGTCTCTCCCGGTATAGGGAGTTGATGTTGCGCTGTGTTCGATTGGCTATAACCGGAAATCCCTGGACAGGGTTGCTGAGATTTACTGGTAAGTGTTACCAGTAGTTTCTCGAACTGTTATAGACCTCATATCGACACGACTTATCGAGCTTTTGGGGTCTGACGTTTACCACCCCTAGGCGAGATATGCGACATATCAGACGAACAGACCGGACTGTACGGTAAGTGTTACTGGTTGGATTCACAGGAGTGTGAGCGGGCTTGCTCGTCGATCTTCTGATCGCTCAATACCCGGGTGGCCGTTACGTTTAGCAGACCGCTTGCGGCTTGTGGGTGCTTGATATGATCATCACCTGCTGCCGGCGTATTGACGAGTCTTTAGAGTCCTACACAGAGGTTTCCTGGCTCAAGCGAAACGAAATAGGAGCGCATATGAGATATGTGCGGGACCGAGAATGATACCAGTATGTGATACTGTATTCGATTCTCGCGATTTGTGACATTGATCGGTTATATGCGATATAGCCGGATTATCGGAACAAGTGTTGATTCGATAAGTTGTTACTGTTGATATTAGTCGGTTATATGCGATATGACCGGATCATTAAATCAAGTGTTGATTTAATGATTTAATGCCTAATTATATATTTGATATATTACTTTGCATTAACTAATATCGATTCACTTTAAATGGATTTTCTCACTCGGGTGTGCACATTGTATATGTGATATATTTTCGTGCACTTGATTGTATTATGTTTGATGATACATGATTGCTAGGGTTTGTGTAAAGAGTTATTCCATGGTTAAGTAAATGGTTAGGGTTTTTATTCATTTATTCATTAATTTATCTTTTAATTTGGACTAAAAGAAAAAGTGAAAAGAAAATAAAAAGGTTGCTTTCTTACATGAAGCTTCTTGAAGCTTCATGCAACTTTGACTCATGTAACCTTTTTGTCTTCTTCTTCAAACCCTAACCATTCATCTAACTTGAGTTAACTCTCTACATCTAAGCATGGTTCATGTTATGATAAGAATAATTCTTTTTCAATTATTCTATAACACTTATCATAATATTATCATCTTCTTCTTCTTCTTCATCAAGATGAAGAACCTTAATTCCATCAATGGTGATTGATGAAAATGAGTGAGAAATCCAATTCTAAAGTGAACCCACTTCCTATTTCTTCATCCTCTATCTCTTGCCAAGTAGTATAGGGTGTTTCCTTCACAAGTTTTCATGGCTTGGTGAAGATGGAGCTTGATCTAGTGATGCCTCGACGTAGATCATCTTCGGCATCGTCGTCGATGACCTAGCCCGCTTTTTCTCCGATGAAGCCGACGCTAGAGCCCAAGATCCGATTTGTACAGCGAGGAGACTTCATCACGGACCCATGGAGGTGGAGAACCGGATCTACAAAGGTTGTATTTCCGTTTACCTAGTTAAGTTGTTTACTAGTTTCCTTTTATCGCCTAAACTTCTAGCCAACGATCCGTATTAGGGTTTCTCGGCACCGTAAATTTTGAAATTGGCATGGTTGATACCTTGTGAGACCTCTTGAGATTTCCTAGGAACCCTACAGTGGTATCAGAGCCAAGCTAGAGCCTTAGGCGATGCGTAGACGGAGTTAGAAGTCCGGTTGTCCCGAAACCCAAATCGTAATTTGCTCTCTGGACTTTTTTGAAAAAATGGGTTTTTTCCAGATTAAAAATTCTTAAAAAATTCAGCAGGAAGATATAAGAATTATGGTGCAAAACGAGCGCATGATGCGTCTAAACCACCGCGGAAACGAGGCAGAAGCATGGCTTCTGCCGCGGTTCCGCGCCCTTATGTTCACAATGCACAATATTCTTTGCACAGTAATTCTTCTTTTCTGATGTTGGATTTTATGGGAATTTTTAAATATCACTCAAGAGTTGAGTATTCTGGGTTGTATTGGGGACTCGGTGTTTCGACCGGATTGTCTAATTTTGTCTGTGTGCTTTCCGGATAATTTTTGAATATGTTAAAAAGTTCGACCGGATATAAACACCCAACTTTTCCCCTGCCGGGAAATTTCCAAGTGTTGGATTTTTCCGTGGTTTAAAGACGTTCTAAGTAGTGCAAGTAACACGATGGTCCCTCTAGAAGACAACAAACCTTAACTCGATTATGTGACCGTCTCGAACTGCCCTTTGAACCTTAGGGTTTGGGGCAGTACGGCGTGCCACATGTGAGGCGTTGGCTTGACCCTTCTACGGCTGGACCGTTGGTACTGAGGCACGAACTGAATGTTTTTAGACTTGTTTCATGTGTTGATCTGTATCAGGAAAACTTGGGTGTTTGAATGTTCGATCGGAAAGTTTAACATTTTCTAATTATCTGGAATGTGATACAATAATTGGAATTCACAATATGTTATGAGATGACTGAATGAATGTTATAAACATAGCAGTTTAGTCTCACTTGATCGGTTGCCACGGAATTTTGATGTGATCAAAAGTCCGTCGCAATCACGTAGCGTACGCGGATACTCGCCGGGTAAACTTAATAGACAGCCTCACTCTATAGCCCCGACCAAGTGACTGTAGGAGAACCCCGTCGCCGAAAGCATCCGTTCGGGTGCTCGCGGCAGCGGTGTTCCGCCTTGGTGCACTTCGTCGACGGTATCGGGGGTGCGGCCGTCTACTGAAGTTTGCGACGAGCATTCGATCAGGATGTCGGGAATCTTGTTGAATTGCCCGACTTGGTATTGAAAAGTGTTTTCGATTTTGAGACTAAAATGCGGGGTTTATAATTGTTAGGCATGCGATGTCTAAGAAATTCATTTGGTCAGGCATGTGATGTCTGAGGAGGTTGCGGATTCCAACTGTTGTAGTTTTACACTTTCTTTTCTGTGACCGTAAGTGTAATATGTGATATCGCTGGTTTCGTTGCTATATGTCAACGACAATTGGGATGCGCATAATTACTTACGTTGATGACATGTGATGTTATGTGTTGCTGGATATGTTATATTGGATCGTCGTGTTTGAATAGCCGGGGATTTTTATGTGAGATGAGTGTTTTTCATTTTCATTCATGTAAAAACTTGTATGTAATATTCTTTTATTGGGGCACTTCCAGGTTGCGGAAGATGTCACCGTTTGTATATTATTTACTTTTCCGCACTAGGATAGACCTAAGGAGGGGAGCACAAGTAACCGGGTTCTGGAGTCCAGTGGGAGACCAACTCGAGGAGTCGAGTCCGGGTCTCCTAACTCTAGAATTGGTAGGGTTGCTTGCCGCTCTCGTAGGGGTCTAGGGGTGTGGGTTTGGCTATTCATCACGACCGTGGAATCCGTGTTTTATACTGGCTCGTATTGAAAACACGGACGTCCTAGTATATCCAATATTTCATATGATTCTTCTGCTGCGATATATGTGATGTGATCATGTGATGTTCTGTGATAGATACTGTATATAGTATATATGATATATTATATAGACGTTACTTATGTTTTACACCCGCGCTAGCCCTGCCCCGCTCTGCCGTTAGTTACCTAACCTAACGGTGCACGAGGGGACATCGAGGCGAATGCGGATGGTATAAGTGTACGTCGTATTTATCAGTGATGTTTAGGTACATAATTGATGGGACTTCATTAATGTGATTAATGAAAGTAAAAGAAACCTAAGATGTTGTAGAATCGAATTTCAAAATAAAACAGGTTGCTACAGTTCTTGCTTTGCACAGCGGTATATGTGATATATCCTGCACCTTATTCGATGAGGAAAGGACCGAGATCCCTTCACCGGGAGTGACTCCTTTAGCAATAACTGGCAGATGCTACATACTCGGTTTGTCTTTTGATTGCTTTTAAGTGTTTTGCTTTGCACAGTGATATATATGCTATATCCCGCACCTCATTCGACGAGGAAAGGACCGACGATCCCTTCACCGGGAGTGACTCCTTTAGCAAAACTAGAAAAGCTTCAAAAGCACTCCATTTCAAAATAATTTGATTCTACAACGATTCAAGTTCATTACGCAATAGGTTTTCAGAAAAACCTGTCGTAGCCCTCCGTCATTACAGATAAGTACTGGTTAGTATTCGTGCTACGTTTGTTGACTATGTTAAGGCGTAGTGTACGGTAGCTAATTAGTGCTTATCTGCATAAGCATATGATGCGATTGGATTAGGGTAGTCGTGCGACTTTGTTGACTATGTTAAGGGTCGTGCGGGTGGGTTTAGTTCAATCGGGAAATGACGGGTTGAACTTGACTAGCACTAATGATTTGTTGACTATGTTAAGGTCATATAGCTGCTAGGGACAAAATATTATCGGGAATTTCAAGTGTTGAAATTTGCAATGAGATTGCATACCTTCTATGAGATAGTTGGATCCCGATACCCGCTGCGAGTAAGAGTTACTCGTGGGAGAGATTTACACATTACAATTAGCCGATCAAGTAGGTGTCTAGAAAGGTGTCAACGAGGTTACGCCTCTGGGAAAACGAGGTTTACGTTAATTAGGTTCGTGCGAAAGCACGGGGGACCTTCCTCAAAGTACCGACACTGGCCTAGCTGAAAGATTGGCGAACTTGTAGTGTGTAATTAATCCCGGCTAGTCTTTCCTTTTAGGGTTTGAAGGAAGATTTAATAAAAAGCAGTGGGAGCCATCGTGATTAGATAAAATAATAACCAATCTATTCTTGCTAGAGCGCACGTTGAGTGTTTTCTTCTCTCTCTCTCCAGGTAGCGACCATATCACGCCTTAATCAAGATAATAATACGGATTATTGACCGAACCCGCTTGTTATACTGAGCTGGGGAACGTTGGTCCCGCTCCAACTTATAATTGTTATAAGACAGAGCAGGAAATTGGGGAATACCAGATTTCCTGTGCCGCCCAAACGAAGAAAGTGCATATGATGCATCTCCTTCGGGTGTGTTCGTTACATAGAACTGTTTCTCAGTATCCTCTGCGTCCTGGGTATTTGATACCGGATCAGGATCCCAGATATGTAATCTGTTACATAGGGCTACGGATAGGTAGAGAACTGAGAACGGGTGATAAGTTTCATGAGGCAGAAAACGGGGCAAGTGTTGCAGCCAAGTCTGTTGGTCACTGTCACCCTGTATTCCAAATACATTGATTTTGAACGAATGTTATTAGATACCGAACCTGATATACAAAATCATATCCATCTCTTTGTTAGTAAAGAAATGATAAAATTTTGTATAGTTGGATAATGTTTTGAACATTTCCTATATCAAAACTTGATCGGATCAGGCACGTTATCTAAAAGCATTGACGTTCTAAATCAAACTACAGTTCTTTAGTATACGGAACACACACAAGTGGAAGTGTTCAGAAATGAACGAATCCTTCTTGAGGAATTGTAGACTAGGTCATATCAATGCGACCCGACTAGCTGAAGTTACATGTAGATGCATATTTAAATCAGTTTGAATCTACATCTTGTGAAACTTGCCAGTCATGTCATAAAGATATAATGACACCAGCTCTGTTTATTGGTAACAGAGAAAGAGTTGGTAAACTCTTGGGACGATACATGTTGATGTATATAGGTCCCCTGTCTACACATGCCAAGACCGGTTCTTTGTACTTCATTACATTCTCTGATGATCTCCTTAGATTCAGACATATGTTCCTGTTGAAACACAAGTCCGAACCTTTTGAGATATTCACAGAATATAAGTCAGAAGTAGGGAACTAATAAGGGTATAAGTATTATGTCCTTTGATGCGATCAGGGAGGAGAATACTTGAGCATGGAATTCCTGGACTTTTCTAAAGGAGAATGGAGTGTTTTTTCTTTGCACAGTGATATATATGATATATCCCGCACCTCATTCGACGAGGAAAGGACCGACGATCCCTTCACCGGGAGTGACTCCTTTAGCAAAACTAGAAAAGCCTCAAAAACACTCCATTTCAAAATTCATTCGATCCTACAACGATATCAAGTTCATTACGCAATAGGTTTTCAGAAAAACCTGTCGTAGCCCTCCGTCATTTCAGATAAATCCTGTTTAGTATTCGTGCTGCGTTTGTTGACCTTGTCAAGGCGCAGTGTGCGGTAGCTAACCAGTATTTATCTGCTTATGCATATGATGCAGATTGGGTTAGGGTAGTCGTGCGGCCTTGTTGACCTTGTCAAGGGTCGTGCGGGTGGGTTTGATTCAATCAAGAAATGACGGGTTGAACTTGACTTGCGGTCTATGGTTTGTTGACCTTGTCAAGGTCATAGATCGTTCGGGGCAAAATATTATCGGGAATTTCAAGTGTTGAAATTTGCAATGAGATTGCATACCTTCTATGAGATAGTTGGATCCCGATACCCGCTGCGAGTAAGAGTTACTCCTGGGAGAGTTTTATACATTACAATTAGCCGATCAAGTAGGTGTCTAGAAAGGTGTTAACGAGGTTACGCCTCTGGGAAAACGAGGTTTACATTAATTAGGTTCGTGCGAAAGCACGGGGGACCTCCCTCAAAGTACCGACACTGGCCTGGCTGAAAGATTGGCGATCTTGTAGTGTGTAATTAATCCCGGCTAGTCTTTCCTTTTAGGGTTTGAAGGAAGATTTGATAAAAAGCAGTGGGAGCCATCCTGATTAGATAAAATAATAACCAATCTATTTTTGAAAGAGCGCACGCTGAGTGTTTTCTTCTCTCTCTCCAGGTAGCGACCATATCACGCCTTAATCAAGATAATAATACGGAATATTGACCGAACCCGCTTGTTATACTGAGCTGGGGAACGTTGGTCCCGCTCCAACTTGTAATTGTTATAAAACAGAGCAGGAAATTGGGGAATACCAGATTTCCCGTGCCGCCCAAACGAGGAGAGTGCATGATGATGCATCATCTTCGGGTGTGTTCATTATATAGAACTGTTTCTCAGTATCCTTTACGTCCTGGGTATGTGATACCAGATCAGGATCCCAGATATGTAATCTGTTACATAGGGCTACAGAAAGGTAGAGAACTGAGAACGGGTGATAAGTTTCATGAGACAGAAAACGGGGCAAGTGTTGCAGCCAAGTTTGTTGGTCACTGTCACCCTGTATTACCAATACGTTGATTCTGAACGAATGTTATTAGATACCGAACCTGATATACAAAATCATATCAGTCTCATTATTAGTAAAGAAATGATAAAATTCTGTATTGTTGGATAATGTTTTGAACATTTCCTATATCAAAAGTTGATCGTATCAGGCACGTTATCTAAAAGCGTTGATGTTCTAAATCAAAGTACAGTTCTTAGTATATAGAACACACACAAGAGGAAGAGTTCAGAAATGAACGAATTCTTCTTGAGGCATTGTAGACTAGGTCATATCAATGTGACCCGACTAGCTAGAGTTACATATAGATGCATATTTAAATCAGTTTGAATTTACATCTTGTGAAACTCGCCAGTCATGTCACAAAGATAAGATGACCATAGCTCCGTTTACTGGAAACAGAGAAAGAGTTAATGAACTCTTGGGACTGATACATGATGATGTATGTAAGGTCTCCTGTCTACACATGCCAAGACCGGTTCTTTATACTTCATTATATTCTCTGATAATCTATCAAGATTCAGTCATATGTTCCTGTTGAAACATGAGTCCGAACCTTTTGAGATATTCACAGAATATAAGTTAGAAGTAGAGAACCAATACGGGTATAAGTATTATGTCCTTTGATGTGATCAGGGAGGAGAATACTTGAGCACGGAAATACTGGACTATTCTAAAGGAGAATGAGATTCTCTCTCGGCATTACTCCTCCGCATACACCATAGCATGATGGTATATCGGGGTGGAGCAATCACACCCTATATGATAAGGTGTGCTCTATGATGAGTACTGCTGAGTTACCTATTCCCTTTTGGGAGTTATGCACTTACGAAGTTGCATACCTATTGAATAGGGTTTCAATCAAATCAGTTGCCTACCACTTCATATGTGATATGGAAAGGGAAGAGCCCATGTCTTAATCTAGTTAAGATTTGGGGTTGACCGGCCTATGTCTAAAAGCGAAATCCGGACAAGCTCGAGGCAAGATCTGTTATGTAGAACTGGAAATGTTCCAGCTATACAAACTGCAGCTGATGATTTGAAAGAACCAAAGGATTCAATAGTTACCAATGAACCTCAGCCTCTCCGCCGATCTAGTAGGGTTCCTCACCCACCTGAGAGATACTTCGGTTTCTCTATGAAAGTGGGAGCGAGGATTGCATCATGAGATGATGACCCAAGTAGCTTCGAGCTGGCCATCAGGAGTAAGACTCTGTAAGAATGGCTGGATGCTTAGTGATCTGAGATGGAATCCTTATACACCAACAAAGTATGGACTTTGGTTGCAATATCTGAAGGGTTAAATACCCATCAGGAGCAAGTATATCTTGAGAAGATTACTTGGTGTAGATGGAAAAGTTGAGACTTTCAAAGCTAGACTTGTTAAAGCTTTTCGTCATCGACCAGGCGTGGATGATGATGAAACCTTTTCTAAGTAGCTATGCTTAAGTCCATCCAGATCCTACTTGTCACGGCTACATACCATGACTACGATATCTGGTGGTTGGGTGTCATGACTGCTTTTCTAAATGATGTTTTAGAAGAGTGCGTCTATAAGTACACAGCCAGAGGGCTTCGTAGACAGTGGGAGCAGCGGAAACGTGTGCAAGATGTTTTATATGATAAAGCAGGCATCGCGGAGTTGGAACGTCTGTTTTTATGTAATAGTCAAACAGTTTGACATCATCAAAATGGTAGATGAACCTTGTATATACAAAAAGGTAGTAGGGAGTATGGTAATGATCCTCATAGAGTACGTGGATGACATACTCTTGATAGGGAAGGAGTTTCCTATGCTACGCTCGATCAATCTCCGCTTATCACAAAGATTCTCCATATAGGATCAAACTGATACCTCCTAAATCCTGAGTTTTGGATCTATGAGATAGATTTAATTGGATGTTAGGATTCTCACTAGTTGTAGTGAGATGGTATCAATCGATCCTGGGGAGAATCACTGGAAGTGTTCCAGGGTGATAAAGACGACTGATTGTCAGTCACAGGCATTCTCTTTACCCTCAGTAAAGGGACGGTATGATGGAAAAGTTCCAATCTAGATACCGTGACATACTAGACGATAAAGGCTAGATACATCGCTACTTAAGATGCTACCAAAGAGGCAGTCTAGGTGTATATTGGTTCATGAGATGAACTACGTTCCAACCATTGTGAGATAATGGAGTTGTGGCTTATGCCAAGGAACGTCCGTCCCATCAGTGATCCAGACATATTCTAAGGCAGTATCACTTGATCATGGAGATGGTTGATCTCCAGGGAGATCGAGGTTAGGAGAGTAGACTCAGAGGACAACACAGCGGATCCACTCACAAAGGCCTGTTCCCAGAGAGAGACTTTTATGGGATGGTTGAGTATGAGATACTTCAACCACTGCTATCAGATGGCCCTAGAGCAAGTAGGAGATTGTTAGTTATATGTATGCCCTAGAGACATTACTATACATAGGATGTATATTGTAGTGGATGCTGGGACGTATATAGGGAGGGCTTTCTTGCTCGACATGATTGTATGCTATCTGGTTGAACTTTACCTTAACGTGTATACTGATTGTCTCTCTGTTACATATTGGTAAAGCCCTTAGGATCTGTACTTGACTACCTGGACTATGATGCGGATCATACTAGTGGGGACATGGTAGTCCATAAGTACATCCTTCAAAGTCCCTAGTCGTGGGTGTATCGAGACGGGGCATCGATATACCAGAGTAGACTAGCGTGTACCTTCTCGACCCATACAGATGGGCGATGGATGATCGCATATCCATCGGTGTTTGACATCAGAGATGATATACGGGTGCTCAGTAGAGACTGGGTACACTGGACGGACTCGCCGAGAACTCCCAGATGGTATTATACCTCACGTCAGATGGCAGTTCTCTGGTGACACTGGTACAGAGTAGTCTGTTGACCCGAGATCGTCATAGAGTCTTGTGTGGTTCCCACTGTGCTTTGATTTCCATCTTACCACGTCCAAGAGGGCATGCAAAACGGTGGTTTTTGGGTACAGTCCCGAGTCACATGGAGGCAATGAGCGATAGGAGGGGATTCGTCTCTCCCGGTATAGGGAGTTGATGTTGCGCTGTGTTCGATTAGCTATAACAGGAAATCCCTGGCCAGGGTTGCTGAGATTTACTGGTAAGTGTTATCAGTAGTTTCTCGAACAGTTATAGACCTCATATCGACACGACTTATCGAGCTATTGGGGTCTGACGTTTACCACCCCTAGGCAAGATATGCGACATATCAGACGATCAGACCGGACTGTACGGTAGTGTTACTGGTTGGATTCACTGGAGTGTGAGCGGGCTTGCTCGTCGATCTTCAGATCGCTCAATACCCGGGTGGCCGTTACGTTTAGCAGACCGCTTGCGGCTTGTGGGTGTTTGATATGATCATCACCTGCTGCCGGCGTATTGACGAGTCTTTAGAGTCCTACACAGAGGTTTCCTGGCTCAAGCGAAACGAAATAGGAGCGCATATGAGATATGTGCGGGACCGAGAATAATACCAGTATGTGATACTGTTTTCGATTCTCGCGATGTGACATTGATCGGTTATATGCGATATAGCCGGGTTATCGGATCAAGTGTTGATTCGATAAGTTGTTACTAATGATGCTAGTCGGTTATATGCGATATGACCGGATCGTTAAATCAAGTGTTGATTTAATGATTTAATGCATGATTATATATTTGATATATTACTTTGCATTAACTAGTATCGGTTCACTTTAAATGGATTTTCTCGCTCGATTGTGCGCATTACATATGCGATATGATTTTGTGCACTTGTTTGTATCATGTTTGATGATGCAAGAATGCTAGGGTTTGTGTAATGAAGTAAACCTAAGTTAAATAAATAATTAGGGTTTTCTTTTATTCATTCATTTATCTTTTCATTTGGATTTAAAAGATAAATGAGAAAAAGAAAACAAAAGGGTTTCTTTCATGAAGCTAAGTGAAGCTTCATGAAGCTTTGACCATTCTAACCCTTTTGTCTTCATCTATTAAACCCTAACCTTTTATTTAACTATGGTCAACTCTCTACACTTGACCATGGTAAAAGTTATGATAAGAATGGATTTTTCTTTTCTATTTTAAATAATCTTATCATAACTTTATTCTTCTTCTTCTTCATCTTCTTCTTTGAAGAAGCTTGAGGTCATCAATGGTGGATTGATGATTTGAGTGAGAAATACAATTCTAAAGTCTACCCACTTCCTATTTCTTCATCCTCTACCTCTTGCCAAGTGGTAGAGTGTGTTTCCTTCACAAGTTTTTAGGGCTTGGTGAAGGTGGAGCTTGATTTAGCGATGCCTCGACGTAGATCATCTTCGGCATGGACATCGACGACCTAGCTCGCTTTTTCTCCGACGAAGCCGACTCTAGAGCCCGGATTCCTTTTGGACAGCGGAGACGACTTCGTTGCGGAGCTATGGAGGTGGAGCACCGGATCTACAAAGGTTGTATTTCCGTATCTCTTAGTTAAGTGTTAACTAGTTATCTTTTCGCCTAGAAATCTAGCAAACGATCCGTAGTCGGGTCTCTCGGCACCTAGAATTTTTGAATTTGGCATGATCGATGCCTTGTGAGACTTCACTAGTGTGCCTAGGAACCCTACAGTGGTATCAGAGCCTAGCTAGAGCCTTAGGCGAAGTCCAGACGGAATTTGAAGTCCGAACGAACCCGAAACACCAAATCAATCTTGCTCTCTGTACTTTTTTGAAAACAGTGAGTTTTTCCAAATTAAAAATTGCTAAAAAATTCAGCAGGGAAAAATAAGAATTACGGTGCAAAAAGTTTCTGGTGAACAGTAAATTTCGCGGCGGATCCACGGCAGAAGCATGGCTTCTGCGGCGGATCAGCGGCCCCTTGATGACGTCAGCCCTGTTCCTTTGCACAGTAATTCCTAGTTCAAAGAGCTGAGTTTTCTGGGAATTTTTAATATTTATTCAAGAGTTGAATTTTTCTGCTGTGTTTTTGGGGATTCGGTGTTTCGATCGGAGTATCAAATTTTGTCTGTGTGGCTTTCCGGATAAATTTTAGAATATGTTAAAAAGTTCGACCGGATATAAATACCCAATTTTTCCCCTGTCGGGAAATTTCCAAGTGTTGGATTTTTCCGTAGTTTAACGACGTTCTAAGTAGTGCAAGTAACGCGATGGTCCCTCTAGAAGACAACAAACCTTAACTCGATTATGTGACCGTCTTGAACTGCCCTTTGAACCTTCGGGTTTGGGGCAGTACGGCGTGCCACATGTGAGGCGTTGGCTTGACCCTTCTACGGCTGTACCGTCGGTACTGAGGCACGAACTGAATGTTGTTAGACTTATTTCATGTGTTGATCTGTATCGGGAAAACTTGGGTGTTCGAATGTTCAATCGGAAAGTTTAATATTTTCTAATTATCTGGAATGGGATACAATAATTGGAATTCACAAGTAGTTATGAGATAACTGAATGAATGTTGTAAATCTAGCAATTTAGTCTCACTTGATCGGTTGCCACGGAATTTTGATGCGATCAAAAGTCCGTCGCAATCACGTAGCGTACGCGGATACTCGCCGGGTAAACTTAATAGACAGCCTCGCTCCATAGCCCCGACCAAGTGACTGTAGGAGAACCCCGTCGCCGAAAGCATCCCTTCGGGTGCTCGCGGTAGCGGTGTTCCGCCTTGGTGCACTTCGTCGACGGTATCAGGGGTGCTGCCGCCTACTAAAGTTTGCGACGAGCATCCGATCAGTTTTTCGGGAATCTTGTTGAATTGCCCGACTTGGTATTGAAAAGTGTTTTCGATAATGAGACTAAAATGCGGGGTTTATAATTATTAGGCATGCGATGTCTAAGTAATTCATTTCGTCAGGCATGCGATGTCTGAGATGGTTGCGGATTCCAACTGTTGTAGTTTTACACTTTCTTTTCTGTGACCGTAAGTGTAATATGTGATATCGCCGGTTTCGTTGCTATATGTCAACGACAATTGGGATGCGCATATTTACTTACGTTGATGACATGTGATGTTATGTGTTGCTGGATATGTTATATTAGATCGTCGTGTTTGAATAGCCGGGGGTTTTTTATGTGAGATGAGTGTTTTTCATTTTCATTCATGTAAAAACTTGTATGTAATATTCTTTTATTGGGGCACTTCCAGGTTGCGGAAGTTGTCACCGTTTGAATATTAATTACTTTTCCGCACTAGGATAGACCCAAGGAGGAGGGCACAAGTAACCGGGTTCTGGAGTCCAGTGGGAGACCAACTCGAGGAGTCGAGTCCGGGTCTCCTAACTCTAGAATTGGTAGGGTTGCTTGCCGCTCTCGTAGGGGTCTAGGGGTGTGGGTTTGGCTATTCATCGCGACCGTGGAATCCATGTTTTATACTGGCTCGTATTGAAAACACGGACGTCCTAGTATATCCAATATTTCATATGATTCTTCTGCTGCGATATCTGTGATGTGATCATGTGATGTTCTGTGATAGATACCGTATATAGTATATATGATATATTATATAGACGTTACTTATGTTTTACACCCGCGCTAGCACTGCCCCGCTCTGCCGTTAGTTACCTAACCTAACGGTGCACGAGGGGACATCGAGGCGAATGCGGATGGCATAAGTGTACGTCGTATTTATCCGTGATGTTTAGGTACTATAAATGATGGGACTTCATTAATGTGATTAATGAAATTAAAAGAAACCTAAGATGTTGTAGAATCGAATTTCTAAATAAAACAGGTAGCTACAGTTCTTGCTTTGCACAGCGGTATATGTGATATATCCTGCACCTTATTCGATGAGGAAAGGACCGAGATCCCTTCACCGGGAGTGACTCCTTTAGCAATAACTGGCAGATGCTACACATTCGGTTTGGTTTTTGATAGCTTTTAAGTGTTTTTGCTTTGCACAGTGATATATATGATATATCCCGCACCTCATTCGACGAGGAAAGGACCGACGATCCCTTCACCGGGAGTGACTCCTTTAGCAAAACTAGAAAAGCCTCAAAAACACTCCATTTCAAAATTCATTCGATCCTACAACGATATCAAGTTCATTACGCAATAGGTTTTCAGAAAAACCTGTCGTAGCCCTCCGTCATTTCAGATAAATCCTGTTTTGTATTCGTGCTGCGTTTGTTGACCTTGTCAAGGCGCAGTGTGCGGTAGCTAACCAGTATTTATCTGCTTATGCATATGATGCATATTGGGTTAGGGTAGTCGTGCGGCCTTGTTGACCTTGTCAAGAGTCGTGCGGGTGGGTTTGATTCAATCAAGAAATGACGGGTTGAACTTGACTTGCGGTCTATGGTTTGTTGACCTTGTCAAGGTCATAGATCGTTCGGGGCAAAATATTATCGGGAATTTCAAGTGTTGAAATTTGCAATGAGATTGCATACCTTCTATGAGATAGTTGGATCCCGATACCCGCTGCGAGTAAGAGTTACTCCTGGGAGAGTTTTATACATTACAATTAGCCGATCAAGTAGGTGTCTAGAAAGGTGTTAACGAGGTTACGCCTCTGGGAAAACGAGGTTTACATTAATTAGGTTCGTGCGAAAGCACGGGGGACCTCCCTCAAAGTACCGACACTGGCCTGGCTGAAAGATTGGCGAACTTGTAGCGTGTAATTAATCCCGGCTAGTCTTTCCTTTTAGGGTTTGAAGGAAGATTTGATAAAAAGCAGTGGGAGCCATCCTGATTAGATAAAATAATAACCAATCTATTCTTGAAAGAGCGCACGCTGAGTGTTTTCTTCTCTCTCTCTCCAGGTAGCGACCATATCACGCCTTAATCAAGATAATAATACGGAATATTGACCGAACCCGCTTGTTATACTGAGCTGGGGAACGTTGGTCCCGCTCCAACTTGTAATTGTTATAAAACAGAGCAGGAAATTGGGGAATACCAGATTTCCCGTGCCGCCCAAACGAGGAGAGTGCATGATGATGCATCATCTTCGGGTGTGTTCATTATATAGAACTGTTTCTCAGTATCCTTTACGTCCTGGGTATGTGATACCAGATCAGGATCCCAGATATGTAATCTGTTACATAGGGCTACAGAAAGGTAGAGAACTGAGAACGGGTGATAAGTTTCATGAGGCAGAAAACGGGGCAAGTGTTGCAGCCAAGTTCGTTGGTCACTGTCACCCTGTATTACCAATACATTGATTCTGAACGAATGTTATTAGATACCGAACCTGATATACAAAATCATATCAGTCTCATTATTAGTAAAGAAATGATAAAATTCTGTATTGTTGGATAATGTTTTGAACATTTCCTATATCAAAAGTTGATCGTATCAGGCACGTTATCTAAAAGCGTTGATGTTCTAAATCAAACTACAGTTCTTAGTATATGGAACACACACAAGAGGAAGAGTTCAGAAATGAACGAATTCTTCTTGAGGCATTGTAGACTAGGTCATATCAATGTGACCCGACTAGCTAGAGTTACATATAGATGCATATTTAAATCAGTTTGAATTTACATCTTGTGAAACTCGCCAGTCATGTCACAAAGATAAAATGACCATAGCTCCGTTTACTGGAAACAGAGAAAGAGTTAATGAACTCTTGGGACTGATACATGATGATGTATGTAAGGTCTCCTGTCTACACATGCCAAGACCGGTTCTTTATACTTCATTATATTCTCTGATAATCTCTCAAGATTCAGTCATATGTTCCTGTTGAAACATGAGTCCGAACCTTTTGAGATATTCACAGAATATAAGTTAGAAGTTGAGAACCAATACGGGTATAAGTATTATGTCCTTTGATGTGATCAGGGAGGAGAATACTTGAGCATTGAAATACTGGACTATTCTAAAGGAGAATGAGATTCTCTCTCGGCATTACTCCTCCGCATACACCATAGCACGATGGTATATCGGGGTGGAGCAATCACACCCTATATGATAAGGTGTGCTCTATGATGAGTACTGCTGAGTTACCTATTCCCTTTTGGGAGTTATGCACTTACGAAGTTGCATACCTATTGAATAGGGTTTCAATCAAATCAGTTGCCTACCACTTCATATGTGATATGGAAAGGGAAGAGCCCATGTCTTAAGCTAGTTAAGATTTAGGGTTGACCGGCCTATGTCTAAAAGCGAAATCCGGACAAGCTCGAGGCAAGATCTGTTATGTAGAACTGGAAATGTTCCAGCTATACAAACTGCAGCTGATGATTTGAAAGAACCAAAGGATTCAATAGTTATCAATGAACCTCAGCCTCTCCGCCGATCTAGTAGGGTTTCTCACCCACCTGAGAGATACTTCGGTTTCTCTATGAAAGTGGGAGCGAGGATTGCATCATGAGATGATGACCCAACTAGCTTCGAGCTGGCCATCAGGAGTAAGACTCTGTAAGAATGGCTGGATGCTTAGTGATCTGAGATGGAATCCTTATACACCAACAAAGTATGGACTTTGGTTGCAATATCTGAAGGGTTAAATACCCATCAGGAGCAAGTATATCTTGAGAAGATTACTTGGTGTAGATGGAAAAGTTGAGACTTTCAAAGCTAGACTTGTTAAAGCTTTTCGTCATCGACCAGGCGTGGATGATGATGAAACCTTTTCTAAGTAGCTATGCTTAAGTCCATCCAGATCCTACTTGTCACGGCTACATACCATGACTACGATATCTGGTGGTTGGGTGTCATGACTGCTTTTCTAAATGATGTTTTAGAAGAGTGCGTCTATAAGTACACAGCCAGAGGGCTTCGTAGACAGTGGGAGCAGCGGAAACGTGTGCAAGATGTTTTATATGATAAAGCAGGCATCGCGGAGTTGGAACGTCTGTTTTTATGTAATAGTCAAACAGTTTGACATCATCAAAATGGTAGATGAACCTTGTATATACAAAAAGGTAGTAGGGAGTATGGTAATGATCCTCATAGAGTACGTGGATGACATACTCTTGATAGGGAAGGAGTTTCCTATGCTACGCTCGATCAATATCCGCTTATCACAAAGATTCTCCATATAGGATCAAACTGATACCTCCTAAATCCTGAGTTTTGGATCTATGAGATAGATTTAATTGGATGTTAGGATTCTCACTAGTTGTAGTGAGATGGTATCAATCGATCCTGGGGAGAATCACTGGAAGTGTTCCAGGGTGATAAAGACGACTGATTGTCAGTCACAGGCATTCTCTTTACCCTCAGTAAAGGGACGGTATGATGGAAAAGTTCCAATCTAGATACCGTGACATACTAGACGATAAAGGCTAGATACATCGCTACTTAAGATGCTACCAAAGAGGCAGTCTAGGTGTATATTGGTTCATGAGATGAACTACGTTCCAACCATTGTGAGATAATGGAGTTGTGGCTTATGCCAAGGAACGTCCGTCCCATCAGTGATCCAGACATATTCTAAGGCAGTATCACTTGATCATGGAGATGGTTGATCTCCAGGGAGATCGAGGTTAGGAGAGTAGACTCAGAGGACAACACAGCGGATCCACTCACAAAGGCCTGTTCCCAGAGAGAGACTTTTATGGGATGGTTGAGTATGAGATACTTCAACCACTGCTATCAGATGGCCCTAGAGCAAGTAGGAGATTGTTAGTTATATGTATGCCCTAGAGACATTACTATACATAGGATGTATATTGTAGTGGATGCTGGGACGTATATAGGGAGGGCTTTCTTGCTCGACATGATAGTATGCTATCTGGTTGAACTTTACCTTAACGTGTATACTGATTGTCTCTCTGTTACATATTGGTAAAGCCCTTAGGATCTGTACTTGACTACCTGGACTATGATGCGGATCATACTAGTGGGGACATGGTAGTCCATAAGTACATCCTTCAAAGTCCCTAGTCGTGGGTGTATCGAGACGGGGCATCGATATACCAGAGTAGACTAGCGTGTACCTTCTCGACCCATACAGATGGGCGATGGATGATCCCATATCCATCGGTGTTTGACATCAGAGATGATATACGGGTGCTCAGTAGAGACTGGGTACACTGGACGGACTCGCCGAGAACTCCCAGATGGTATTATACCTCACGTCAGATGGCAGTTCTCTGGTGACACTGGTACAGAGTAGTCTGTTGACCCGAGATCGTCATAGAGTCTTGTGTGGTTCCCACTGTGCTTTGATTTCCATCTTACCACGTCCAAGAGGGCATGCAAAACGGTGGTTTTTGGGTACAGTCCCGAGTCACATGGAGGCAATGAGCGATAGGAGGGGATTCGTCTCTCCCGGTATAGGGAGTTGATGTTGCGCTGTGTTCGATTAGCTATAACAGGAAATCCCTGGCCAGGGTTGCTGAGATTTACTGGTAAGTGTTACCAGTAGTTTCTCGAACAGTTATAGACCTCATATCGACACGACTTATCGAGCTATTGGGGTCTGACGTTTACCACCCCTAGGCAAGATATGCGACATATCAGACGATCAGACCGGACTGTACGGTAGTGTTACTGGTTGGATTCACTGGAGTGTGAGCGGGCTTGCTCGTCGATCTTCAGATCGCTCAATACCCGGGTGGCCGTTACGTTTAGCAGACCGCTTGCGGCTTGTGGGTGTTTGATATGATCATCACCTGCTGCCGGCGTATTGACGAGTCTTTAGAGTCCTACACAGAGGTTTCCTGGCTCAAGCGAAACGAAATAGGAGCGCATATGAGATATGTGCGGGACCGAGAATAATACCAGTATGTGATACTGTTTTCGATTCTCGCGATGTGACATTGATCGGTTATATGCGATATAGCCGGGTTATCGGATCAAGTGTTGATTCGATAAGTTGTTACTAATGATGCTAGTCGGTTATATGCGATATGACCGGATCGTTAAATCAAGTGTTGATTTAATGATTTAATGCATGATTATATATTTGATATATTACTTTGCATTAACTAGTATCGGTTCACTTTAAATGGATTTTCTCGCTCGATTGTGCGCATTACATATGCGATATGATTTTGTGCACTTGTTTGTATCATGTTTGATGATGCAAGAATGCTAGGGTTTGTGTAATGAAGTAAACCTAAGTTAAATAAATAATTAGGGTTTTCTTTTATTCATTCATTTATCTTTTCATTTGGATTTAAAAGATAAATGAGAAAAAGAAAACAAAAGGGTTTCTTTCATGAAGCTAAGTGAAGCTTCATGAAGCTTTGACCATTCTAACCCTTTTGTCTTCATCTATTAAACCCTAACCTTTTATTTAACTATGGTCAACTCTCTACACTTGACCATGGTAAAAGTTATGATAAGAATGGATTTTTCTTTTCTATTTTAAATAATCTTATCATAACTTTATTCTTCTTCTTCTTCATCTTCTTCTTTGAAGAAGCTTGAGGTCATCAATGGTGGATTGATGATTTGAGTGAGAAATCCAATTCTAAAGTCTACCCACTTCCTATTTCTTCATCCTCTACCTCTTGCCAAGTGGTAGAGTGTGTTTCCTTCACAAGTTTTTAGGGCTTGGTGAAGGTGGAGCTTGATTTAGCGATGCCTCGACGTAGATCATCTTCGGCATGGACATCGACGACCTAGCTCGCTTTTTCTCCGACGAAGCCGACTCTAGAGCCCGGATTCCTTTTGGACAGCGGAGACGACTTCGTTGCGGAGCTATGGAGGTGGAGCACCGGATCTACAAAGGTTGTATTTCCGTATCTCTTAGTTAAGTGTTAACTAGTTATCTTTTCGCCTAGAAATCTAGCAAACGATCCGTAGTCGGGTCTCTCGGCACCTAGAATTTTTGAATTTGGCATGATCGATGCCTTGTGAGACTTCACTAGTGTGCCTAGGAACCCTACAGTGGTATCAGAGCCTAGCTAGAGCCTTAGGCGAAGTCCAGACGGAATTTGAAGTCCGAACGAACCCGAAACACCAAATCAATCTTGCTCTCTGTACTTTTTTGAAAACAGTGAGTTTTTCCAAATTAAAAATTGCTAAAAAATTCAGCAGGGAAAAATAAGAATTACGGTGCAAAAAGTTTCTGGTGAACAGTAAATTTCGCGGCGGCTCCGCGGCAGAAGCATGGCTTCTGCGGCGGATCAGCGGCCCCTTGATGACGTCAGCCATGTTCCTTTGCACAGTAATTCCTAGTTCAAAGAGCTGAGTTTTCTGGGAATTTTTAATATTTATTCAAGAGTTGAATTTTTCTGCTGTGTTTTTGGGGATTCGGTGTTTCGATTGGAGTATCAAATTTTGTCTGTGTGGCTTTCCGGATAAATTTTAGAATATGTTAAAAAGTTCGACCGGATATAAATACCCAATTTTTCCCCTGTCGGGAAATTTCCAAGTGTTGGATTTTTCCGTAGTTTAACGACGTTCTAAGTAGTGCAAGTAACGCGATGGTCCCTCCTAAATCCTGGGTTTTGGATCTATGAGATAGATCTAATTGGATGTTAGGATTCTCACTAGTTGTAGTGAGATGGTATCAACCGATCCTGAGGAGAATCACTGGAAGGGTTCCAGGGTGATAAGGACGACTGAGAGTCAGTCACAGGCATTGTCTTTACCCTCAGTAAAAGGGACGGTATGTTGGAAGAGTTCCAAGCTAGATACCGTGGCATACTAGACGATAAAGGTTGAATACATCGCTATTTGAGATGCTACCAAAGAGGCAGTCTGGGTGTATATTAGTTCATGAGATGAACTTCGTTCCTCCCATTGTGTGACAATGGAGCTGTGGTTTATGCCAAGGAACACCCGTCCCATCAGTGATCCAGACATATTCTAAGGCAGTGTCACCTGATCATGGAGATAGTTGATCTCCAGGGTAATCGAGGTTAGGAGAGTAGACTCAGAGGACAACACGGCGGATCCACTCACAAAGGCCTTTTCCCAGAGAGAGACTTTTATGGGATGGTTGAGTATGAGATACTACAACCACTGCTATCAGATGGCCCTAGTGCAAGTGGGAGATTGTTAGTTATATATATGCCCTAGAGGCCATTACTATACATAGGATGTATATTGTAGTGGATGCTTGGACATATATAGGGAGGACTTTCTTGCTCGACATGATAGTATACTATCTGGTTGATCTTTACCTTAACGTGTACACTGATTGTCTCTCTGTTACATGTTGGTAAAGCCCTTAGGATGTGTACTTGACTACCTGGACTATGATGCAGATCATACTAGTAGGGACATGGTAATCCATAAGTACATCCTTCAAAGTCCCTAGTCGTGGGTATATCGAGACGGGGCATCGATATACCAGAGTAGACTAGCGTATACCTTCTCGACCCATACAGATGGGCGATGGATGATCCCATATCCATTTGTGTTTGACATCGGAGATGATATACGGGTGCTCAGTGGAGACTGGGTACACTGGACGGACTCGCCGAGAACTCCCAGATGGTATTATACCTTACGTCAGATGGCAGTTCTCTGGTGACACTGGTACAGAGTAGTCTGTTGACCCGAGATCGTCATAGAGTCTTGTGTGGTTCCCACTGTGCTTTGATTTCCATCTTACCACGTCCAAGAGGGCGTGCAAAATGGTGGTTTTTGGGTACAGTCCCGAATCACATGGAGGCAATGAGCGATAGGAGGGGATTCGTCTCTCCCGGTATACGGAGTTGATGTTGCGCTGTGTTCGATTGGCTATAACCGGAAATCCCTGGCCAGGGTTGCTGAGATTTACTGGTAAGTGTTACCAGTAGTTTCTCGAAATGTTATAGACCTCATATCGACACGACTTATCGAGCTATTGGGGTCTGACGTTTACCACCCCTAGGCGAGATATGCGACATATCAGACGAACAGACCGGACTGTACGGTAAGTGTTACTGGTTGGATTCACAGGAGTGTGAGCGGGCTTGCTCGTCGATCTTCTGATCGCTCAATACCCGGGTGGCCGTTACGTTTAGCAGACCGCTTGCGGCTTGTGGGTGCTTGATATGATCATCACCTGCTGCCGGCGTATTGACGAGTCTTTAGAGTCCTACACAGAGGTTTCCTGGCTCAAGCGAAACGAAATAGGAGCGCATATGAGATATGTGCGGGACCGAGAATGATACCAGTATGTGATACTGTATTCGATTCTCGCGATTTGTGACATTGATCGGTTATATGCGATATAGCCGGATTATCGGAACAAGTGTTGATTCGATAAGTTGTTACTGTTGATATTAGTCGGTTATATGCGATATGACCGGATCATTAAATCAAGTGTTGATTTAATGATTTAATGCATAATTATATATTTGATATATTACTTTGCATTAACTAATATCGGTTCACTTTAAATGGATTTTCTCACTCGGGTGTGCACATTGTATATGTGATATATTTTCGTGCACTTGATTGTATTATGTTTGATGATACATGATTGCTAGGGTTTGTATAAAGAGTTATTCCATGGTTAAGTAAATGGTTAGGGTTTTTATTCATTTATTCATTCATTTATCTTTTAATTTGGATTAAAAGAAAAAGTGAAAAGAAAATAAAAAGGTTGCTTTCTTACATGAAGCTTCTTGAAGCTTCATGCAACTTTGACTCATGTAACCTTTTTGTCTTCTTCTTCAAACCCTAACCATTCATCTAACTTGAGTTAACTCTCTACATCTAAGCATGGTTCATGTTATGATAAGAATAATTCTTTTTCAATTATTCTATAACACTTATCATAATATTATCATCTTCTTCTTCTTCTTCTTCAAGATGAAGAACCTTAATTCCATCAATGGTGATTGATGAAAATGAGTGAGAAATCCAATTCTAAAGTGAACCCAATTCCTATTTCTTCATCCTCTACCTCTTGCCAAGTAGTATAGGGTGTTTCCTTCATAAGTTTTCATGGTTTGGTGAAGATGGAGCTTGATGCCTCGACGTAGATCATCTTCGGCATCGTCGTCGATGACCTAGCCCGCTTTTTCTCCGATGAAGCCGACGCTAGAGCCCAAGATCCGATTTGTACAGCGAGGAGACTTCATCGCGGAGCCATGGAGGTGGAGAACCGGATCTACAAAGGTTGTATTTCCGTTTACCTAGTTAAGTTGTTTACTAGTTTCCTTTTATCGCCTAAACTTCTAGCCAACGATCCTTATTAGGGTTTCTCGGCACCGTAAATTTTGAAATTGGCATGGTTGATACCTTGTGAGACCTCTTGAGAGTGCCTAGGAACCCTACAGCAAGTGGGAGATTGTTAGTTATATGTATGCCCTAGAGGCCATCACTGTACATTGGATGTATATTGTAGTGGATGCTGGGACATATGTAGGTAGGACTTTCTTGCTCGACATGATAGTATGCTATCTGGTTGCTCTTTATCTTAACATGTATATTTTCTGTCTCTCTGTTGCATGTTGATAAAGCCCTTAGGATGTGTACTCGACTTCCAGGAATATGATGTAGATCATACTAGTGGGGCCAGGGTAGTCAATGAGTACATCCTTCATTATTCCTAGTCGTGGGAATATCGAGACGGGGCATCGATATTCCAGAGTAGACTAGCGTATATCTTCTCGACCCATGTGATGGGCGATGGATGATCCCATATCCATTGGTGTTTGACATCGGAGATGGTATGCGGGTGCTCAGTGGAGACTGGGTACACTGAACGGACTCGTCGAGAACTCCCAGATGGTATTATACCTCACGTCAGATGGCAGTTCTCTGGTGACACTGGTACAGCTTAGTCTGTTGACCCGAGATCGTCATAGAGTCTTGTGTGTCTCCCACTGTGCTTTGATTTCCACCCTACTACGGCTCTACTGAGTTGTGCAAACAGGTGGTTTTTGGGTACAGTCCCGATTCACATGGAGGCAATGAGCGATAGGAGGGGATTCGTCTCTCCCGGTATTGGGGGTTGATGTTGTGCTATGCTCGACTGGCCATAACTGGAAATCCCTGGCCAAGGTTGCAGTGATATACTGGTAAGAGTTATCAGTAGTTTCATGATTGTTATGGACCTCACGTAGGCATGACTTATCAAGCTATTGGGGTCTGACGTTTACCACCCCTAGGCGAGATATGCGACATATCAGACGAACAGACCGGACTATACGGTAAGTGTTACTGGTTGGATTCACAGGAGTGTGAGCGGGCTTGTTCGTCGATCTTCTAATCGCTCAATACCGGGGTGGCCTTTACGTTTAGCAGACCGCTTGCGGCTTGTGGGTGTTTGATATGATCATCACCTGCTGCCGGCGTATTGACGAGTCTTTAGAGTCCTACACAGAGGTTTCCTGGCTCAAGCGAAATGAAATAGGAGCGCATATGAGATATGTGCGGGGCCGAGAATAATACCAGTATGTGATACTGTATTCTATTCTCGCGATATGTATCATTGGACGGTTATATAGGATATAGCCGGGTTACCGAATCAAGTGTAGATTCGATACATTGATACACTTGATATTAGTCGGTTATATGCAGTATGACCGGATCATTAAATCAAGTGTTGATTTAATGATTTAATGTATAATTATATATTTGATATATTACTTTACATTAACTAGTATTAGTTCACTTAAGATGGATTTTCTCACTTGATATGCACATTGTATATATGATATAGTTTTGTACACTAGTTTGTATCATGTTTGATGATACATGCAAACTTGGGTGTGTGCCATACACTATGTTTAGTTAATGGTTAGGGTTTCTTTTGCCTTATTTATTTATTTCATTTATTTATTTTTGGCAAGAAACAAAAACAAAATGGTGGTGGCTTTCTCACTTTGGCTTGAAGCTTCATGAAGCTTCATAGCATCTTTGACAAAGTCTAAGCCATTTTATTTTATCTTTAACCCAACCATTAGCCTAAACCCTAGTTAACTCTCTACATGAGTTTACTCACCCAAGGTTGCATTATGATAAGAATGATTTTATTTTCTATTATTGATAATTCTTATCATATTCTTTTTCTTCTTCTTCTTCTTCTTTAAGAAGAAGAAACCTTGCATCCTCTAATGGTGTCTTGAGAAAAAGAGTGAGAAATCCGATTCTAAAGTGAACCCACTTCCTATTTCTTCATCCTCTACCACTTGCCATGTAGTATAGGGTGTTTTCTTCACAACTTTCATGACTTGGTGAAGTTGGAGCTTGATCTTGAGTTGCCTCGACGCAGATCATCTTCGGCATTGAAGTCGACGACCTAGCCCGCCCATTTCTCCGATGAAGCCGATGCTAGAGTCCGGGATCCGATGATCGCAGCGAGAGGACATCGTCACGGAGCTAGAGAGGTGGAGGACCGGATCTACAAAGGTTGTATTCTTTTTCACATTAAGTTAAAGTTGTAAACTTGCTTGCATCGCCTTACCTCTAGTTAATGATCTAGTGTTAGGGTTTCTTTGGCACATGAAAATTTTGAATTGGCCATGCTTGATCAGTTGTAGAACCTCATGGGTGTGCCTAGGAACCCTACAGTGGTATCAGAGCTACTAGGCATTGGATGTCGACCTATGGGGGGTTCTTACTGTGTGACAGTGTGGCGAAGCATAGGCTCTTACCCCCAGGGTGTCCCGAGACCGGAAGGTGTTCCGGCGGGTTGTAGTCCTCGCGAGGGGGCATGCGTAAAAAGTAGCGGCTGAGGGACCCGTTGGTGCCACGGCGACCCCATTGGATAGGGTGGCTGCCTGACCTACAGTGGTATCAGAGCCTAGCTAGAGCTTTAGGCGAAGTGTAGACGAAGTTAGAGATCCGATCGAACCCCGAAACCCCGATCAAAACCCTTCTCTGTACATTTTTTCAATCTGTGGTTTTTTGTGAATTAAAAATGCTCAGAAAATTAAGAAGGAAAAACTAAGAATTACTGTGAAGTACGGACCTCTAACTCAAAAATTAGACCGCGGAACCGCGGCCAATCCAAGGGTTTGGCGGCGGTTCCGCGGCCAAAATTACGACTTAGTCCCTGAAATTTCATGTAATTATTCTTAGGTCCTTTCTTATTATTTTTTTCTGGGAACTTTTTAATTCCACTTAAGTGTTGATTTTTCTAGGGTTGTTTTGGGGACTCGATATTTCGATCGGATTGTTTAACTTTGTTTATGTTTTTCCGGATATTTTAAAACATGTTGAAAAGTTCGACAGAATATAAATACCCACTTTTTCCCCTGCTGGGAAATTTCTAAGTGTTGAATTTTTCCGTGGTTTAAGAACGTTCTAAGTAGTGCAAGTAACACGATGGACCCTCTAGAAGACAACAAACCTTAAGTCGATTATGTGACCGTCTTGAACTGTCCTTTGAACCTTAGGGTTTGGGGCAGTACGGCGTGCCACATGTGAGGCGTTGGCTTGACCCTTCTACGACTGGACCGTTGGTACTGTGGCATGAAGTGAATGTTTTAAAACTTATTTCATGTGTTGAGTTGTTTCGGGAAAACTTGGGTGTTTGAATGTTCGATCGGAAAGTTTGACATTTTCTATTTATACAAATACTAGTTTCTGATTGATGGAGTTAACTAGATAGAACATGAATAATAAATACAATAGTGGTGTTAGGTTTACCTAGCACCTTATGAAGGGTTTGGAATCATCATATGTCTCAAAATCAAATTTTTAAGGTGCTAAGTAAACATACAAAGAATCATCACTAGAAAATTAGGGTTTCATTACTTGAACGACAACACAAGTAATAAAGGCTAGGGTTTTGAGAGTACAACCTTTGTAGCTCCCTACGCTAGACTCTTTGGCCACTAGAGGGTTGGAAAAAGGTTCGCTTGAGGTCTTCTAAGTCCACGACGATCCACCCGAAGCTCCTTTGCCCAAAGCTCCTTGCTTTACTCGATGTATCGATGGAGTAGAGCAAACACCCTACACAAACCGGCTAGATGTGTATAGTATGATGATGTGGTTTGTATTCTTTGATCAAAACACATTCTTTTTATTAACCTCACTTAAGAAAATAATCAAGAGAGGAAGAAGAAGATGGTGGCTTTGCTTTCTCACAAAAAGAAAAGAGATGAGAAAGTGAATAATTGAAATGAGAAAAGAATAATATATCTAAATTCTTTCTCACTTCAACCATGGGTAGAATTATCTAGATATTTTTCAAAATGTGTCAAAAGGTAAAAGGATAATTAACTCAAGGTTAATAAGTGGTTGAAGCATGGTCAAAGATGATAAACATTAACCTCTTGTGAATTATCCTTTCCTTTTTACAAAATGAAAAATAAATAGATAATTCTACAATGTAAGTCTTTCATTGCCACCAAACTTGTATCAACAACCATGATACAATGTATGCATGTATGTATCCATGCACATCATCATGTGCATACAAAATAGAAAAAGGGTTTGATTAAAGAATTAATCTAAAAGTCATTTGTTAAATCAACACTTGATTTTGCAAACCGGTCATATCTCATACGACCCGACCAATAGAAAATGCCCGATTAATATACGGTATCACATATCCATATTTAATCAGGTCCCCGCGCATATCTCATATGCACACCACATCTTTTCGCCTGAGCCAGGAAACTTCATTGTGGGACTCTAAGACTCGTCAATACGCCGGCAGTAGGTAATGATCATATCAAATACCTACATGCCGCAAGTGGTCAGCTAAACGTAACGGCCACCCGGGTATTGAGCGATCAGAAGAAAACAAGCGAACCTGTTACAACTCCCGTCGAGCCAACCGGCAACACCACCGTACAGTCCGGTCTCTTCGTCAGATATGCTGCATATCGAGTCTAGGGATGGTAACGTCGACCCCAATAACTCAATAAGTCGTGCTGATGAAAGGTCTATAACAGATCGAGAAACTACTGATAACACTTATCAGTAAATCTCAACAGCCCTGGCCAGGGACTTACTGATATAGCCAATCGAGCACAGCACAGCATCAACTCCCAATACCGGGAGAGACGAAACCCCTCCTATCGCTCATCGCCTTCGTGTGTCTCGGGACTGTACCCAACGGCCACCTGTTTGCACGACTCAGTAGAGCCATGGTAGGGTGGTAATCAAAGTACAGTGGGAGAACACACAAGACTCTATGACGATCTCGGGTCTACAGACTAACCGCACCAGTGTCACCTGAGAACTGCTATCCGACGATAGATATAATTCCATATAGGAGTTCTCAGGGAGTCCGTCTAGTGTACCCAATCACCACTGAGCACCCATATACGATCTCGATGTCAAACATCGATGAATGTGGGAACATCCATCGCCCATCATATGGGTCTAGTATCATATACGCTAGTCTACTCTGGTACATCGATGCCCCGTCTCGATACACCTACGACTAGGGACATTTCAGGATATGCTTATAAACTACAGATGTCCCACTAGTATGATCTCCATCATAATCACAGTAGCCAAGCCTATATCCTGAGGGCTTTATCAACATGTATGAATGAATAAAAGCATGATCAAATCAACATGTCAGATAAAGAAGAACCAGATAGCATACTATCATGTCGAGAAAGAATGTACACTGAATATATATATATATATATATATATATATATATATATACATGTATAAATACATCCACTATCATATAATGGCCTCAAGGGCATACTTATATCCAACAATCTTCCACTTGCACTAAGGCCAGTTATTGGCGTATCTCATACCCAACATCTAAAAAAGTCGCTCATGCTGTGGCTAAGGGAGGGCCTTGGTGAGTGGATCCGCGGCGTTATTCTTTGTGTCTACTCTCTTAATCTCGATCTCGCGGTGATCTACAATCTCCCGGATCAAATGAAAGCGCCTCAGGATGTGTCTGGATCGCTGATGGGACCTGGGCTCCTTGGCTATCGCTATAGCCCCATTATTATCACAATACAATTGTATTGGATCAATAATGGTTGGAACTACTCCTAGCTCCGAGACGAACTTCCTCATCCATACGGCTTCCTTGGCGGCATCATTCGCAGCAATGTACTCAGCCTCTATCGTAGAGTCTGCAACGGTATCCTGTTTGGAACTCTTCCAACTTACCGCCCCTCCATTGAGGGTAATACAAACCCTGAGATAGATTTGTTGTCGTCCTTATCGCTCTGGAAGCTTGAATCGGTAAAGGCCTCCATTTGGAGATCTCCATTACCATACACCAAGAACAATTCTTTAGTCCTTTGTAAGTACTTAAGAATGTTCTTCACACCCATCCAGTGATTCTCCCCTGGGTTGGATTGATACCTGCTTACAACACTAAGTGCATAAGCTACATCTTGGCGTGTACATAACATCGCATACATTATAGATCCTACTGCCGAAGTATAGGGTTTAATGCTCATGCGAGCTCTCTCTTCATCGGTCTTTGGGCAAGAGTCCTTGGAGAGAGTGACCCCATGGCAAGCGGGTAAGGCACCCCGCTTGGAGTCTTCCATACTAAACCTTTTTAGGATGGTGTTGATGTACCTGGTTTGGGACAATCCCAATAACCTCTTGGATCTATCCCTATAGATCATTATGCCCAGGATGTATGTGGCATCACCCAGGTCCTTCATGGAGAACCTTAGTGATAAGAAAGATTTGACCGACTGTAGCATAGGAATGTCATTTCCTATCAGAATAATGTCATCCACGTACAATACGAGGAATGTGACAGCTGTCCATACAACCTTCTTATAAACACAAGGTTCATCTGGATTTTTGATAAAATCAAGCTCTTTGATAACATCATCGAAACAGATGTTCCAACTCCGTGATGCCTGCTTTAACCCATATATGGATTTAAGCAATCTACATGCTTTCCCGCTGCTCCCACTGTCAATGAAGCCCTCTGGCTGATCCATATAAACGCATTCTTCTAAATCCCCATTTAGAAATGCCGTTTTAACGTCCATCTGCCAGATTTCATAGTCGTACTGAGCAGCAATAACAAGTAGGATCCGAATGGATTTAAGCATGGCTACGGGCGAAAAAGTCTCGTCATAGTCCAAGCCTGGTCTTTGACGAAAACCCTTCTCCACAAGTCTTGCCTTATAGGTCTCTACCTTCCCATCTACACCAATCTTTCTTTTAAAGATCCATTTGCACCCCACAGGTTTTATCCCAGGGGGTACAACGTCCAAAGTCCATACTTTGTTGGTGTACATAGACTCCATTTCGGATCTCGTGGCATCCGGCCACTTCACAGAGTCTCCACTCGTGATAGCTTGCTTAAAACTGGTAGGATCATCATCCTCTATGATGCAATCTTCTCTGTCACCATCAATGTGGAAACCGTAGTACCTCTCCGGTGGGAGAGAAGTCCTACCAGACCTACGGAGTGGCCGAGGTTCCTCAGTTTCTATTGCAACAGCCGGTTCAACCAAGTCGTCATTTGTAGTTTGTGTCTCTAGAACCTCTTCTAGATCCACCACATTGCCATCATCTTTATCTGTGAAAAACTCTTTTCTAAGAATGTGGCATACTGAGAAATAAACACCTTTTGTTCCTCCTTGTGGTAGAAAAGATATCCATAAGAGTTCCTTGGATATCCCAGAAAGTTACACATGACCGACCGTGTCTCGAGTTTGTCCGGATTCTGCTTTTTAACATAGGCTGGGCAACCCCAAATCTTAATTCTCTTAAGAGATGGTCTCTTGCCATGCCATATCTCATATGGCGTGGTAGACACGGTTTTGGTTGGAACCCTGTTCAGCAGAAACGCTGCAGTCTCCAATGCATACCCCCAAAATGAGACAGGTAACTCAGCATCACTCATCATGGAACAGACCATATCTAATAGGGTCTGATTCCGTTGTTCACACACACCGTTGTGCTGTGGTGTGTAAGGAGGAGTGAGCTGAGAGAGAATCCCATTCTCTTTTAGGAAGTTTGCAAATTCTGTACCGAGGTACTCCCCACCTCGATCTGATCGAAGCATTTTGATACTCAAGCCGGTTTGTTTTTCTACTTCTTGTTTATATTCCGTGAATTTCTCGAAAGCTTCGGATTTGTGCTTTAATAAAAATACATGACCGAATCTTGAGAAATCGTCAGTGAAAGTAATGAAGTAAGAAAAACCGCCTCTACCTTGTGTAGACATTGGCCCACATACATCACTATGTATGAGTCCTAGGAGCTCGGTAGCTCTTTCTCCGTGTCCGGTAAACGGAGTTTTGGTCATTTTACCCTTGATACAAGACTGGCAAGTCTCATAAGATTTATATTCAAAAGGGTTTAAATATCCATCTTTGTGTAACTTGTTTAGTCTTGTTTCGTTAATATGACCAAGTCTACAGTGCCAAAGAAAAGTTTCATTTATTTCTGAAAGTTTTCTTTTATTAGTGTGTTGTATGCTGAAAACTGTGTGTTGATTTAGGATGTATATCCCGTTATTAAGTGTACCATACCCAACCAACATTTGATTCAGGTGAATGTTCATAACATTGTTCTGCAATATTAAGTTATATCCTTCATTGTCTAACAAAGAAACAGATATTATATTACAAAGCATACTTGGTACAAAATAACATGGGTTTAAAACCAATATACACCCAGATGGCAACCCCAAGTGATACTCTCCCACTGCGACTTCATGTACAATGGAACCATTTCCAACGCAGAGAGTATGGTCACCTGTCTTCAAAACCTTGCTATTTCTCAGCCCCTGCATATAATTGCAAATGTGAGAACCTGAACCGGTATCTAATACCCAGGAAGCAGAGTTTATTGAAAAACAGTTTTCTGTCACAAACACACCTGAAGAGGAAGCATCCCCATGCTTCTTCTTGAGATTTAAGTACTCGGTACAGTTGCGCTTCCAATGTCCTGTTTTGTGGCAATAAAAACATTCCCCTTTCCCCGATTCTCCAGCTTTGGACATTTCCTTCCCCTTAACCTTTTTAACTTCACCTTTAGGATTGGTGGGCTTCTTCTTTTTCTTTCCCTTGGCCTTAGCTTTTGGGCGAGAAGAGGAAGATTGTCTAACAGTCAAATTGGGAGTTTTCACTGATTTCAGTGTGCTCTCTGCACTCCTTAACATATTAAGGAGTTCAGGTAGTTCCCTCTCCATGTTGTGCATGTTGAAGTTAACTATGAATTGAGCAAAGGTGGAGGGGAGGGACTGCAGAATAATATGTGTATATTGTTCAATGTCCATCGTCAATCCAAGGTCCTCAAGCTCTTCTATAAGAGCTATCATCTTCAGAACATGGTCTCCTACCGGTGTACCAGGGGCCATTCGCATCTGAAACAATTTCTTTGATGCTTCGTATGCGGGATTGCTCTCCATACAACTCCTTTGTATGGAGGAATAAGGCTTGAATGTCCATATTCTCGTGCTGCTTTTGATGTGTATTGTCCATCGATGCAAGCGCGAGGCATTTGGCCGTGGCACAGTCAGCGTCCCATGTCTTGTGGACTTCTTTGTCCGCAACTGAGGATTTTGGACCTGGGACGGGCGGGGCTGAAGCCGTGAGGACATATGATACTTTATCATAAGTCAAGACTATTTTCAGATTCCTCAGCCAGTCTTTATAATTAGCCCCATTCAGTTTATTTTTATCTAGTAGAAGCTTGAGTCCAGTCATTGGTATCTGCCATTAAGAGAGAGAAAAGAATACACTCAGCGAAATCTCTTGCAAAGATCAGATTGGTTATTATCTTGTCTAATCGATGTCTCCCACTGCTTTAATCAAGTTTTTCTTTCAAACCTTAAAAAGAAAACTTGCCAGGATTAATTACAGTCTACAACTTCGATAACCGTTCAGCCAGGCCAGTGTCGGTACTTGAGGGAGGTTCCCCGTGCTTTCGCATGGACCTAATTATAGTAAACCTCGTTTTCCCAGAGGCGTAGCCCCGTTAACACCTTTCTAGACACCTAATGAGTTAGCTAATTGTAAACTGCAAAACTCTCCTGGGAGCAACTATTGCCCACAGTGGGATCAGGATCTAACCATCATATGGAAGGTATGCAATCTCATTGCAAATCTCAACACTTGAAATTCCCGATACGTTTTTTACCCCTAGTACCTATGACCTTAACTATGGTCAACAAATCATAAGTACCAGTCAAGTTCTACCCGCCATTTCTTGATTAATTAGACCAACCCATATGACCCTTAACTATGGTCAACAAAGTCGCATGAATGTCCTAATTAATCTGCATCATATGCAGTGTAGGAAGACATCACTTAGCTACCGTACACTACGCTTTAACTAAAGTCAACAAACGTAGCACGAATACTAAGTACTCTACTTCCTAAAATGACGGAGGGATGCGTATGATCTTTTAGAAAATCTTTAACGCTTTGAACTTGATATTGTTGTAGAATCAAATGGTTTTCAAAAGGAGTGGCTTGAGCTCCGTAGTTTTGAAATATAGCTTTTTCATAAAGAGCCGAGTGGTTTTCAAATCCGATTCTACAACATCTTTTTAAGTTTATTTTCTTTACATTAATCATATTAATGTAGTCCCATCATTTAAGTACTTAAGCCAATCACAGAAAAGAAACGAAAATACAACGTACGCTTATGCCATCCGCATTCGCCGCAATGTTCCGTTATGCACCGTTAGGTTACTTAACTAACGACATACCGGGACTGGACTAGCGTGGGTGTAAAACATAAGCAACGTCTACTATATATCTCATATATAATATATCATTCGTCTCAGATATCACAGAACACAGGCAGCAGAAACATAGATATAATGTGGGATATACTAGGACGTCCGTATTTAGTATTTTGCCAACAATAGAAAATACGGATTCCACAGTCATGATGAATAGCCAAGCCCACACCCCTAGACCCCTACGAGAGCGGCAAGCGACCCTACCAATCCTGGAGTTTAGGAGACCCGGTCTCGACTCCTCGTGATGGCCTCCCACTGAACCGCAGAACCCGGTCACTTGAGCTCCCCTCCTTGGGTCTATCCTAATACGGAAAAGTAAATAATATACAACACTGGTGACATCAACCTCAACCCGGAAGTGCCCTAAATAAAAGAATATTACATTACATTTGAATTTTACATGAATGAAAATAAAACTCTCATCTCACATAAAAAAAACCCGGCTATTCAATCGCGACAATCCTGCACAACATATCTCCGTGTAACGTTTTGAAAATCGTTTCGGTGAAATTTCGAAAAATCGGTAAAATAAGGGGGTTTTCTGTATAAAGTCAAAATACAAATATCTTATTATAAAAATTAAATATACATATTCTAGCTATGTAATTGCTATTATTTGGTGTTTATTGAGCCGCTGGTGAAATTTCAAATTTTCTGAAAAAAATATTATTTTATTATTATTTTAAGCCGTCACTAATACATTTAATTAGGGAAAATTACAAATTGGAATGAGTTGAAACAAATTTTGTGCATCATAAAACATTAAATAAAATTTTATCATATGGTTTTTGGAACGAAATCATTTGCCAAAACGGTTTAGAAATTATTGAAAAAAATTGCTTTTTTTAGCGTAAATGGATGTTTGGGGTATTGTATTTATCATTTTTCATCACCCCACACCCATACCCACACCCACACACCCCCATTCACTTCTCCCTTTAGCTGAATTCAGCAGCCCCCATCTTTTTCCCCACTTGAATTTCAAAGGAAAAGAAATGAAAGAAAAAAAAAGAAAATGGAGAAATGAGGTGGACCTTTGACCTTGAATTGACTTTGACTTCTTCCCCCACTTTCTCAACCTCCCTCTCTCTCCTCTCCCACTCCTATTCCAGCAGCCCCCCTCCCCTACAGCAGCAGCAGCCCCCCCCCCCAATTCCCTTCTCTTTTCTCTTCAAACTTCATCAAAAATTGCCTCAAATCCATCAAAAAAAATCCCAAAACCCAAATCCGACTCCTACCCATTTTAGCTTAGCCCGTATAGCATGGATCTTTATGAAAAGAGAGCATTTTGGGAGGCCATGGATGCTTGTGGATCTTCAAATGTTTTTGGGTATAATTCTAAAACATTTTTGCTTAATTTGTTACTAATTTCTTAAAGCTAATTTAATTAAGTGTTAATTTGGTTTATGTGAGTTTAATTGCATGATTAAAGATTTCAAGTTAGGGTTTGTTGTGGAAATGAGTTGTGTTTGATTGTGTATGGTTTAGTGAGGTGGATTAACATATTTAGTTTTGTAGAAAACTAATCTAGTTGTTAATTACATGTTGTTACTTGAAAAATGTCCAAATTAAGCTTTTTGTTGCAAACTAGTTTTTTTGATTTAATTCGAAATATGAGATTAAAAATATGGTTAGAGTTTTTATCATATTATTAACTTTATTAAGTGTAGTTTAAAACTTTAGTTCATGGAAATCCAACCTAAATTGTAGTTTGTGCATTTTTGCTATGAAATTGTTAAAAAGGGTATTTTGTAAACTAGAATATTAGGGTTTTTGGAATTTAATGAGATTAAATTCCGGAAATTGTTTCTATGACTTATTTAAGATATTTAATAAGTATATTGGCCGCTATATTCATTTAAACATCATGTTTTGTACAAAAACGGCGAATTGTGCTTGCTAGATTTTCGAAAAAATGACTTTTTAAGTGAAATTGGGGTTTTTGTGAGTTTTAACCTAGTTCATATTAAAATTAGTGTTCGTGAATGTGCAAATGAGTGTGATTGGATTTTTCTCGGTGGTTTGACGTTTGTACATCGACATCGAGGGTTGGTTTGACTATTCTTGCATGCGTAGGCGATGGGTTTGGACCTATGCGTGATACGCGTGCCGATTTGATTTTCGTATGCCGTTTCGATTTCGAATTTAGTTTTAATGCGATATGGTGCGTTATGATATGTAGGTATCCCCATGTGGAATTCGAGACGACAAGCAAGCGCGTGGCGACATCGGCACCGGCTAGCGAGGACCAGGTGAGTAGATTTATATCTATGAGGAGAAGTCGGGTGGATGGCGTATAGCACCCCCGCAGTCCGTGGTGATGTATACGGATGCGTATACACACCAACAATTTATGATATGTTGTTAGGATTTATTATTGATGATTTTAGATGGATATTGGTGTTGGATTGGTGCATGGTTACGAAACCTCAGGTAGTGGGTGCACTACACTTACACATACACACATATACATACTTGCATACATTCCTTATTTCATATGTGCGTGTATGGGAATATATATTTATGTGTTCACATGGGTATGGGACTATGTGTTCATATACTGGATTTGAGGATAGTATTTGGAATTTGAGATGAGTCGATGAGATTGGGCTTGAGGCCAGGAGATCGGTGATGTGATTTGGTTCATATTGAGATACGACATGATGTTTTAGCGGGTCTTCTGACGTAGTAATTCTTACACCCGCATGCATACATAGATGGCATCAATATTGTACTAGACGTAGGACATTATTACGGATCATGATATTTGATAAAGAAGATACCAAATGAATAGTGTGATTGATGTGACTTTGACCCGTACCCAGATTTAGGGATGCCGTTCGACGGATTTACGTACGAGCTATATATTGATGATTGATCCGCACTCTTGACTTGGGATGTCTGATTATAGATATGGTATCGGATATGATATTATTGAGGCGGGATCACCGACTAATATATATACAGGTATGTATATACATCGACTCAGATGTTAGGCGGTTTCCTTACCTGTAGTCCAGCTGGTTAGCTTAGCCCTTTAGTTTAGTTTAGTTGTTAGATTAGATTCGATTCTTACCTATTTCAAAAACTAACGAATCGTGGGTATTTTAAAAGACAGCCCAAGGGATCCTACGGAGATTACAAAAGACGTATCTTTTCATAAAAACACCGTAGCCCCTATTTTCAAAACCCCATGATTCGTGTTATTTCAATAGGCACCATTTGTAGGACTTATATTAGATTAATGCAGATTAGTTATAGTTGCGTCTAGTTTTCAGCTTCCGCTTATTATTGTGGTTCGCTTCGCATCGCATGCTTATATTATGTTTCGTACTACATTATTGATATCATGCTGTTAGGACACCAGCACCATTACCGATAATGCGTATGTACCACGTACACTTACTTGCCGGCTCATACACATCTTCATCGGTAATTGTCATGCCACGTACACTTTAGAAATACTATTGCATTGATATAGGTTGTTAGCTAATAATTTAGGCATGATATTAGTGTACTCGCCTTATATGCTAGATTAGACATTGTAGATATTACTTGTTACTTCATGCATGTTAATATTCGTTGTTATGCCGCATTCATGGATTTTTATGCCGATATGCACTGTTTACATGCTATTGAGGATTGGATTCGGATTTCTATGAGATTTTCTGGTTTTGGGGGAAAACCGCAAAACTTATATAAGCTTCTTTCTCTCTTTAAAATAAAATGTGCGGTTTTCCCATGCTGTATGAGTCGTCCACCATGAGTTTGCTGATGGATTTCGAGACCCGATTCGAGGAGGTGGATGAACCGTTTCGGGTACATGGTGGACCCGGTAAGGTACCCCGGGGCAAGAAGCGCGTGATGATGACGATGTGAGCCTGGCAGGGGAGCACTAGCTACCGGTGATATTACCCGACGCGTCGGATATCCGGAGGATACCGTCGTGGTCTTGAGATGGATGGTAGGGGCCGGTCTGGACTGACGGCGCCCTAGATATTGAGACTTGAGGTACATAGATTGTGACACAGAGATATCGAGGTATTTGGACACTTGTTTTGTGTCGATGCTGGGCACTGTTTTATGCTGATTTCATATATGGTACCTCATTTCTTTTAAAATACAGAAATCTCACTGATTTAGGAAACCAGTTTTATTCAGTACATGCATTCTGTTTTATGCATTCATACATCATCCATATGATATATTGCTACCTGAGGCACTAACACGGGCACATGAGATTACACTCGGGTTAGATATTTACCCTAGCCTTGTTATAGGCTACGTGTTATATACATTTTTGAGGATATATTATGATCATTGACCTAGGATTGCGTTATTTATGCGATTTCTGTGCGTAGATATTTTTCTATTCACGAGTTGGCAACTCACCCATGTTATGCCCCAGTTTCTTGCAGGTTTTGCCGTACAGGTTTAATTACGGCTTTGCGGGCTCAGTTTCATTCGGGTGACTTGCTAGTAGGTGGGTTTTTCTTGTATCGTACCTATCATATTACCTTGTATAATATTATTCCGTTGTATCTAGTAAATTCCATCAACCAAACATGTATTTATTTTGAGATAGAGACCAGTGATGTTATTCCTTCGACCTTAGAGTCGCGCGTTATTTTTCTGCGGTTTTCTTGTGGATTTGAGTTTCCTTTTGAGTTTTGATCCTCGCCGTTGGCGTTGTATATTATATTGTTTGTGCGGTTGTGACCGTCGATTGACGAAGAGCTAGCTCCCGCTTGGGGATGCCCTTTTCTTGATTTCGTATACTATTCATGTTGTATCCCGTTTGGGGGCCAGTATTTACAAAGGAGACTCTGCCGAAATTTTCAGTAAATTTTTGATGTTTTAAAAACCGCATAATTCGGCTTATGCTATTGAAATTACTTGCTTTAAGTTGGTTTTTCCTGCACTCTACTACTTTTCTTGGTTTGGATTTCTGGGTTTTCGGTTTACTTAGATTACGTACGTCTCGAGACGTTCGTAGTTTAAGTGCCGGTCATGTTCCGTACTTTCGGGGCGTGACAAAGTTGGTATCAGAGCGTTAGGTTTTAACCTTCGGAGCGTAGGATGACCCTTGGTTGATGGAATAGGTGACTAAAGTAGAGTGACGTACCGTTGATATGTTCCGCGGCATATTTACGACACGCCACTCCACTTAAGAAGCCTTAGGATGTACATTTCCTTGTTCAGTATTATATTCCTTCCTGATCTAGCCTCATCGTTACCAGTTTGGTTTTGCTGCCACGATTACGGGCAGGGAGAGCTACGGCTAGAGTTGCGGTCAGTACGAGCTCGTCACGGACGAGGACTGACCAGGGCGAAATTCCGGCGACACCCGATTGTAGAGAGGTGTCTTTTGATTGTGTTTTCTCACCACGAGCGTTTGGCGGATCGCCTTTATGAGATTTCTCAAACGTGCCGATCAGTATCAGAGGATTGGGCCACTGGCAGAGGCCAGCCAGATTTTGATGACCGTTGGTGTGTTGCTTATTCATGATGGTTGAGGCACGGTTCAGCATGCAGACGAGTGAGCCAGTTATTGCTGCGAACGACGAGATATCGCCCCAGATGTTGGAGCTATTGCAGTATAAGTTGTACTAAGAGATGATAGAAGGTCGCTAGTCATCGAGGATGAATGACTAGGACATGTGGATCATTCGCCTACCCCGATACGAGGTCATCAGATAGATTGATTCCAGCTAAAGACGACTTCACGCGGAGACGTTGGGAGTCGACAGAGACGATCGAATGTCAGAAACCTATTATTCCAAGTTTAAGGTAGTCGGAAAGACATGCAGGCAATTCTATGGTCCCACTAGAAGATTGAAACCCTAACTCGACTTAATGACCGTATGAAAGTCTTTGAACCTTAGGGTTTGCGGCAGTTCTGCGGCGCCATTAGTGAGGCTTGGGTTTTCCCTTCTACGGCTGGACCACCGATGCTGTGGTATGTACTCGATACTATTAAACTGTACCCAAGATGTTGAGCTCTTGGGGAATTATGAGGTTTTGACGAATCGATTGGATGGCTCGACTTAATTCGGAAGCTAGGTGGTGAAATGCATTCTTGGGAGACTCCAGATACGAGGATAGCCGTTGGAGCTCAGTCCATGCAGCCACGACGAGACGAGTCCGAAGCAGACGACATTAGAGAAAAGTGGAGTAAGAGGTTCGTACCAGATCTAGATGAGATGACGTTCCACTCCGCCGACATCAGAGATGCGATGCGCATGCCGAGGCATGGTACTTGGACTTACCTTCCAGAAGGAGTCGCGATGAGTATGCAGTCGTTCCAGAGCAAGATGCAGATATAGGAAAGGACAACGACTTCCGGACAGTTGGAAGAGACGAGACGTGGAAGAGACCGTGAGCAGGATTCCTTCCAGGACACTGCTGCAATGATACTTGCACCCAGGATCAGATGTGTCACGTACATTCAGAGAGCCAGAGGCCGACGCCAGTAATATGCTATCTTACGAGTGGTCGCGATGATTGACCAAGAGATGACCAGAGAAGTGCCAGAACGGAATCGTCCCCGTTAGCACACCTGACAGGGCCGATGAGCCGATGGACCGAAAGATTGGTAATTCACAGTGAAGACCTTGACCGAGGAGTGGTCATGGTTACGCACACCAGCAGGCCAGGGTTCATGATCATCGACGAGACGTCCCATTAGTGACCGCGACAGTTGGCCCGAGATTCTTAGAGGATGCACTTGAGCGGTACTGTTCCGCCATTATTGATTTCGATGTTTTGGGTGATTTATTCGTATGATTTGATTTTGATGATTGAGGATTTACGATCTTTGCACAGTGTTGCACTTGATATCGTTTTCGTGCTTTAGTTTCACATGTTTGTGATTTTACGGTTTTAAACAGTTGAGTTGGTTTTGTGCGTATGCACGCACACGAATTGGTTCCTGCACTCTGTATAGTTATTATATGCTTGCAGTGTGCACTGGACTTCGATTTCGATTGTGATACTCGATATTTGTTTTGTGCACCTTGTGCACCTGATTGATTTTGCGCACGTTCGGCGCTTGATATTGGATTTCATAATTTCGTGCACGATGGATGCACCTGATGTTGGAGATAGTGCCCTCAGAGTCAGTTATTAGGTCACAGGTACGTGATTGTAATGATTGAGGGAGGACCTATCCCGGTAGGACAGTCTTACTCGAGATGATAGTATGCTATCTGGTTTACCTTTATCATCGTGTACTGCTTTAGGTGACCTGATACGTCGCTATTACACGTTGATAGAGCCCCTAGGATTCTTGCTTGACCACCAGCAGTATGAGGGCGATCATATAAGTGGGAGCTGGGGGTCTACAAGCATATCCTTAAAAGGTCCCTAGTCGTGGGAGTTTCGAGACCGGGCATCGATACTCCATTAGTAGACTAGTGTATACAGTCGAGACCCCGACGAGGGGCGGTGGCCGGTCTCACAAGCCACTGGTGTCAGTTGGATCACCTAAGATGTATACAGGTGCTCATTGGGTTATGAGTACACCGGACAGGACTCGCCGGGAACCTGCTAGTTGGTCATATACCAGACGTCAGATGACAGTTCCCTGGTGACATGTGTGCAGGTTAGTTCATCGACCTGGGGATCGTCATTTGTCTCGTGTGAGTTCCCACTGTACTTTGATTACTACCCTACCACGGCTCAAAGGAGTCGTGCAAACAGGTTTTAGTTGGGTACAGTCCCGAGCCACATGGAGGCAGTGAGCGTATCTTCAGGGGTTCGTCTCTCCCGGTATTGGGGGTGAGGTCGTGCTGTGTCTAGGAGAGCCATTACACAAAGTCCTTGGCCAAGGCAAGGAGATTTACTGGTAGGTATTCCAGTAGTATCTCAGGGTGTTCTGGGCTACACTCCGACACGACTTGTACCGCTTTTGGGGGTCTGACTTTTACCAACCCCCTAGGCCCGCCATGCGATGCTCATAGACGAACGGACCGGACTGCACGGATATTGTCACTGACAGGCTCAGTAGGGTGTCAGGATGAGTTCGCTCATCGACGTCCCTTTTAGTCAATAGCTGGTGGCCCGTTACGTATTGGCTTATACCTCTGACGGGCTAGTGGTTAAATCCACAGCCATTGTATTGACGAGTCTTTAGAGTCCACCACACTTTCAGTTACTCAGCTTTCGGGCGAAACGCTGTAGAGGCCGTATGGAGATATGGCAGGGTTCGATCAGATACGTGCGGTATTGCACGGATCGTGATCGGACGGTTTTTACTAGCCGGCTTTGGCTTAAGCCGGATCCTAGTATTTGATAGTGTAGTTTTGTCTCTTTGCATTTGTATCCGGACGGAATACAGATGCGGGTGTGTATGCACAGTATCGGGGTTTTCCTGTAATTTATTATGGGACCAGTTTTCTGGGGTTGCCAGTTTGCATTCCGTTCCGGCCGGTTTTCTCTTTTTCCTTCCCGGTCGGACTTTTCGTTGGAGGGTGTTAATTGCAAGTTTGCAATTAACATTTTTGTTGGGGGTTTCCTTGCAAAAGGTTTTATTATGATATCACCTTTCCTATTCATGCATTCAATTTGACTTGATAGAGTATGGTTTTGTGATGGGTAACATGATGGGCCGGCCACTGTTTAAGGAATGGAGCATGATATCATGATATATTAATTAATATTTGTTTACATAAGAAAAATGGAGGGTGCAGGATTTGTTTTGGTTGATTAAAAAAAGGTGAGCATGCATTATTTCAATTGGTGTGGCTATTTGATTAATTGGCTGCAGAGAGAGGGTTCTCTCTTTTTTTCATTCCAGTGAGCACAATTTACAGGGGATGGCCGAGCCTTTCTCTTGGCATTCTCCTCTTTCCTTCTTGGATCCATGAAAATCATTGTGCAAAATTCCTCCATACATGGCAATCTCTTAAACCCCAAAGAGACAAGTTTCTACATTATTCTACAGCTAATCTTGGGCGCGTCGGCTAGCCAACTTCGCGCCCGAGTTGCCTCGGTATTGAGGTGGGAGCCCGTAAAAGAATCCGGCTACGTGGTGCCCTTCCGGCGACGAGGTGGAGACCGGACATTCCGCAGGAGATCGGGACTATGACGAGAAGACCGGAGGACTTGGATCGTCGGTATACATCTCCACACTCTTTACTGTTTGTTAGTTTAGCAATAATGGCAGATCCGGGTTAAAGTATACGATAGCGCCAAGTTAAAAAGTTTTATTCCGCAATTGGCGTCTGTAGACTGCCGGGGCGCTAACGTAGACTTACAGTGGTATCAGAGCCTCACCATTTTGCTATGCTAACTTGTGCTAACGCGTTTAAAACTTCGATCCGACCGGAAATCGAAAACTACAAAAATCCAAGCCGACAGTTTCTGTTGTTTTTAAACGGTCTAAAAATTGATTTCTGGATGTCTTAAAAATTAGAGCAGGAACTTCTAAGAATGACGACAAAATTTGGGGTCGTGATCCCTAGAAGCCGCCGCGGAAGCGCGGCCAAACCCTTGGTTAGGCCGCGCAACCGCGGCCACGTGGGGAGCACGTGCTCCCAAATTTTGTCAGCTTGTTCTATGTGGGTTTTTGGGGTCTTTGATATATATCGCTATTGCCCAGATTTTGTTACTGTTCACCAGTAAGTCGTGGGGCCCACTTCTTGATATTTTGTCGATCGAAATTTAAACACGTTAGTTTTCACAGTATTTACATTATATCTGCGACCGTGAATGTCACTCGATCGGTAAATCCGGTCTAACTGCTATAGCCCGGTTAGACGGATTTGCGAACGTGATTTTCACGTTGATGTTCTATGTATTTGCTGTGATGTTGCGGATCGGTCGTGGGGGATAGCCTGGATGCAATGCTAGTACTGTTTTGTTGTATTATGTACATTTGATATTGCGGGGCGAGCGTCCGACATGTGGACTGCCGTCACTGCCTGATTGTATTATTCTTTTGGGGCACGACCTGGTTGCGGTCGATGTACCCGGTGTATGTATATTTTACTTTCTGTACTAGGATTGCCCCGCGGAGGGGTGCACGGATAGCCGGGTTCTGGAGGGCAACAAGCCCGCATCTCATGGCATTGAGACGGAGGGGGCTTCACTCTAGGATTGGCGGGCTATTCGCCGCACTCGTAGGGGGTACAGGTTGACCCAGGAGGGGTGCCCAAGTTGCCGGATTCCGTGAAGTGCTGGGTGGTCCATTCACGGCGCTGAAGGGGGCTGCCTCGCTTCAGGTTTTGGCGGGTGACTTGCCGCGCCCGTAGGGGTCTAGGTTTTCATTGCACAGGCTATCCACACGACCAGGGGAACGTCGGGTTTCAGTAGTGGCTCTGTGAAACCCGGGGATCCCAGATATCTGTATTGTTCTGTGATGCTGTACATTTCTGTGATGTTGCATTTTATTCACGCCTTGAGCGAAATACTATATATTGGTATATATATTAGTAGATGTTGTATATGTTTTTCATCCGCGCTAGTCCAGTCCCCGCTCTGCCGTTAGTAAGCTAACCTAACGGGTGATGACGGGACCCAGTGGCGAATGCGGATGGCATATACGTACATCAGTATATTTTCGTTCTTTGTGGTGTGATCAATTGATGGGACTGCATTGATTCGGATCAATGCAAGTTAAAAACAAACCTAATCTGATGTTGTTGGAACACTTTTTCAAAAGCTGTTATTGCAAGGACGTTCACTTTTGTTTTGCATCGTGGTATTCATTTGGAATATCCTGCTCCTCAGTCGACGAGGCAAGGGCCGAGATCCCTTCACCGGGAGTGACCCCTTGGACAGAAGTTTGCGTCAGGGCATTAACTTCACTATAGCCGATTACTTTTGCTTTGCATCGCGGTATTCGTTTGGAATATCCTGCACCTCATTCTACGGGGAAAGAGCCGAGATCCCTTCACCGGGAGTGACCTCTTTAGTAAAGGTTTTCGTCACTATATTTTCTAAAAAGCTATCAGTTCCTTCAACGATATCAAGTTCATTACGTTAAAGGTTTTCGCCAGAAACCATTCGTAGCCCTCCGTCGTTTCATATGGGTGATCAATAGTATTCAAGCTGTGTATGTTGGCCAAAGTCAAGGCACAGTGATTGGTAGCTATTGGGGTATTCATATGCAGCATAGATAGATGCGTTGGTTTGGGACAGTCGTACTGCCATTTTGGCCAAAGTCAAGGGTATGTACGGGTGGACTCAAATTAACCTAGAGAATGACGGGTTGAACTTGACATGTGACTTATGATATGTTGGCCAAAGTCAAGGTCATAAGAGCATGGGGCAGAAATCACATCGGGAGTTTCAAAAGTACTGAAACTTGCCAGATATGCGCATACCTTCTGGAGTGTGATACCGTGAGCGGATTCCGTCACGTTGTCATGCGATGAGAGTTGGATCCCGATTCCCACTGATGAGTTAGTTTACTCCTCGGGTGACCCCGACTAATTCTTCTTTCAGGTTTGGAGGAGAATTTGAGGTACAGTGGGAGGATTCCAGATTAGATAAATTGGTGACCATTCTGATCTAGGTTAGAGTGCACGCTGAGTGTTTCTTTTCTCTCTCTCTCTCTGGCAGCGACCATTGACCCGACCCTAAGACTTTGACTCAGTGACCAAGTTGACCGAACCTTCTTAAACACCGTCTTTTGGATTGTCAGAGTTGCAGACCTCATTGCCACTCCTACTTTTACCCTTTTCTCCAGGACACCCCGTATTGCTACGAACGTCCACTTCCATTGGACAAAACCATCGTATGGTTAGATACGAACTCGAAGGAATTCGAGGATGGTTTCCGGTTCTGGAGAAAACGGATAGGATTATTCAGTTGTCTTTTCCTTTTACCCTCTCTCAGGTTACGAGTACTCCTTGGTTTAGGGGTAGTACACCTATTACGCAAATTGGATTGTCTTCTTCCAAACCTTAGGCTGGTGCCGACCGGTAGGGAATGAAGAAAACCAATTAGCATAACGATGGTGTGCAGAAGGTATTAAGTTTAGACAAAGCAAGGGATTAGTAAGAGGGCAAAGTAAATTGCAACAGATATTCACGACCAAACCAAATATTTCGTTACCACTCCCACATCACCTTTGTATTTCTCCAGGACACTCCGTATCACTACGAAGAATCACAGTTTATTTGGATACTCCATCGTATGGTTATATACGAACTCGAATGGAACTTGTTCCAGTTCGGGGATGGATTCTGGTTCAGGAGAAATAGGAATAAAGTACATTCAGGTGTCTTTTATCTTCACCTTCTCTCGCATTGCGAGTGCTCCTAGGACTAGGACAGTACACCCATTATGCTTATTGGATAGTCTTCTTCCAAACCGTAGGCTGGTGCCGAACGGTAGGGAAGGAAGAAAACCATTTGGCCTAAAAGGGTGTGCAGAAGGTAAAGACTAAAGACATATGAAGGGATTTGGAGAGGTGGCAAAGAACTATACGGTTACAGTCGTGAATCTGGAAGAGGCATTACTAAGAATACCGGGATACCCCACCGAAACATTTCAATGTTTCAGTTTCACTGTGTACTGTTAAAAGAAAACTGATTTCCCGATTAGATACTTACTCCACGGTATGTATTTACCAGGTATGATTCTCACATCTGTATGGTTTTACAGATGATGAGTGGGAGTAGGTTATTGGGAATTGGGTGATCATCCTCATTATATCGGGATTCGTTGTAATCGGTGATATTTGAGGAAATCACCTGGGCTGTTTGCCGGTCGGCAAATATTTGGTTTTGAATATCCGCAGTTATGCACCAATTTCAAATTGATATATCTGTACGTCTATTTTTATAGAGTGAGATATACCTTTCTGAAATTATGTCTACGACATTTACCTATATCAGTGGATGGTTAGGTAAGGAGCATTAAACAGCGGTGTAATTCTTCTTAACCATAAGTACAGTTTTCAACCTACGGCACACAGTGAATGAGTTATCAGACTCAAGGGACTTATACAGAGTATTGTATGTTGTCCAGGGTCCATCAGGACAGAGGGGTAGGTCCTCGTACTATATTCGGTTTACTTATGACTTCTCTAGTTTTTAGACCGGTGTTTCGTGGAAACACAGGGTCCGAATTTTGAGAAGTTACAGGTATTTGAATAGAGTAGAGAACCAGGTGTAGCAAGTATCGGGATTCTTCAAAGAGATCGAAGATGTAGATACTTGTGTATGGTATTCAGTTGATAGTAATGATGAAGAGATCTTGCTTCTCTTTCAGGTTACTCATAATTGGAAGTATTCCTAAGTTGAGTAACGCTGATCGGCCTCCTTCCATTTAGTTGACATGCGCTGGGGACAGCTGCATGATTTGAATCTGGTTCAATTAAATCAGTGCCTCTGTTTCTATATTGGATATAGAACAGTTCATATCTTAACGATGTTAAGGTACGGGGAGTTGTCCGGTTTGTGATTAAAACCGGACACTGGACAACTCAAGGCACGTTTCTGTAATGGCTGTTTGTGGGTTGACCCAGGCTATGACGAGGGTTGACTTTCTACCATCTGGATGAACAATAGCGATATTGTTCTAGACTCGCCACAGTTTTATTAAAAATGGATTTTTTCAGAAAACAGTAGTGGAAGTATGGTAGAACTGGAAGTGATTCCAGAACCACAAACGATTACTGAAGATTTGATAAGGAACCTAAAGATTCAATCTGGATTGACATTCCATTGGCCACTCCGCAGATATGGTGGGTAACTTCTGGCACCCGAGAGGCACTACGGTGGCCTCAAGGACGGTGACAGGGAAGTTCCTGTTTACCCACAATTGCCATTGCTGTTGTTCCACGTTACGAGACCCGGCGGGAGGATGAGTATAGCGTCGTTCTAAAACTAGTTTTAGAAGTGTACGTGTATATGACTCTGCCAGAGGGTTGTCGTAGTCAGTGGGAGCAGCGGAAGCATTGGTGGACAGGTAGCTTATGTCTATTTATAGACTAGAGCAGATGTAGCGGAGATAGATCATCTATTTCTGACGTAACAGTCATGGGTTTGACTTCGTCAGAATAGGGGATGGATCTATTGAGAAGGTAGTAGGGTGTGGTGTCATGGTGTTTGGATGACATACACAGAGTAGGAAAAGAAACTCCTACACTACGATCGGTTATACTTTGGTCGTCACACAGTTGTTTCTCCACAAAGGAAATGGATTTTATATCAGACATACTGGTTACTAGATCTATGGTTTTAGATCTAGATTTTGGTGGTTTCCCAATCAGGGTGCTTGACAGCATTCTAAGAGTATTTAGGATGGACGACTCCTGGCACGGTAGTGTACCTGCAGGTAATGGAGTCACCCTCTCCAAACGTGTCTTACAGACTAAAGGGGAGAGGGACGGGCATGATTGGCAGATCACTTGCTCAGGCAATTGAGTCAATCGTGATATGTCAAGTACCACACCAGATGTTGTTCTTGCACTAGTTGCAATAAGTTGACATTAATCCAATCCTGGAGAAACAGTCGGAAGCAGTTTTAGAACATAAGTGGATGTTCTAGGGATATGATAACGACAGCCTTATTCAGGAGACGGTTATCATTCCAGGCTTCCAAGGTGACATGGACGACAAGGAGGTTGTCAGAGTTATAGTTTTCCCTCTGACGAGGGGCAGTATTTTGGACAGGTGGTCCAAGGCAATACTGAGGGAGGCATGGCGCGCAGGATACTGATTAAGTTCAGTTGACGATACAGTCTAAGAAGTTTGGATTTGGAGTTCATTTATGAGCTATGTCCCATCAGACATCCAGACACATTCTAAGACAGGTATTGCTCATTTCGGGAGATGGGTTTTCTCCGCGAACTTGAGATATAGAGAGACATAGAAAGAAACAACCAAGCGGATCCACTTACTGAGGCTATTCCTCGAACGCAATAGTTCCGCAAACGAGCTTTGTGAGACTGACTAGTAGAGGAGTTGGATGTTCGGTATCACACGGGCTGTGAGTATGCGACATCGCAATAATTAGCCTTGAGTGCAAGTGGGAGATTGTTGGAGATAGTGCCCTCAGAGTCAGTTATTAGGTCACAGGTACGTGATTGTAATGATTGAGGGAGGACCTATCCCGGTAGGACAGTCTTACTCGAGATGATAGTATGCTATCTGGTTTACCTTTATCATCGTGTACTGCTTTAGGTGACCTGATACGTCGCTATTACACGTTGATAGAGCCCCTAGGATTCTTGCTTGACCACCAGCAGTATAAGGGCGATCATATAAGTGGGAGCTGGGGGTCTACAAGCATATCCTTAAAAGGTCCCTAGTCGTGGGAGTTTCGAGACCGGGCATCGATACTCCATTAGTAGACTAGTGTATACAGTCGAGACCCCGACGAGGGGCGGTGGCCGGTCTCACAAGCCACTGGTGTCAGTTGGATCACCTAAGATGTATACAGGTGCTCATTGGGTTATGAGTACACCGGACAGGACTCGCCGGGAACCTGCTAGTTGGTCATATACCAGACGTCAGATGGCAGTTCCCTGGTGACATGTGTGCAGGTTAGTTCATCGACCTGGGGATCGTCATTTGTCTCGTGTGAGTTCCCACTGTACTTTGATTACTACCCTACCACGGCTCAAAGGAGTCGTGCAAACAGGTTTTAGTTGGGTACAGTCCCGAGCCACATGGAGGCAGTGAGCGTATCTTCAGGGGTTCGTCTCTCCCGGTATTGGGGGTGAGGTCGTGCTGTGTCTAGGAGAGCCATTACACAAAGTCCTTGGCCAAGGCAAGGAGATTTACTGGTAGGTATTCCAGTAGTATCTCAGGGTGTTCTGGGCTACACTCCGACACGACTTGTACCGCTTTTGGGGGTCTGACTTTTACCAACCCCCTAGGCCCGCCATGCGATGCTCATAGACGAACGGACCGGACTGCACGGATATTGTCACTGACAGGCTCAGTAGGGTGTCAGGATGAGTTCGCTCATCGACGTCCCTTTTAGTCAATAGCTGGTGGCCCGTTACGTATTGGCTTATACCTCTGACGGGCTAGTGGTTAAATCCACAGCCATTGTATTGACGAGTCTTTAGAGTCCACCACACTTTCAGTTACTCAGCTTTCGGGCGAAACGCTGTAGAGGCCGTATGGAGATATGGCAGGGTTCGATCAGATACGTGCGGTATTGCACGGATCGTGATCGGACGGTTTTTACTAGCCGGCTTTGGCTTAAGCCGGATCCTAGTATTTGATAGTGTAGTTTTGTCTCTTTGCATTTGTATCCGGACGGAATACAGATGCGGGTGTGTATGCACAGTATCGGGGTTTTCCTGTAATTTATTATGGGACCAGTTTTCTGGGGTTGCCAGTTTGCATTCCGTTCCGGCCGGTTTTCTCTTTTTCCTTCCCGGTCGGACTTTTCGTTGGAGGGTGTTAATTGCAAGTTTGCAATTAACATTTTTGTTGGGGGTTTCCTTGCAAAAGGTTTTATTATGATATCACCTTTCCTATTCATGCATTCAATTTGACTTGATAGAGTATGGTTTTGTGATGGGTAACATGATGGGCCGGCCACTGTTTAAGGAATGGAGCATGATATCATGATATATTAATTAATATTTGTTTACATAAGAAAAATGGAGGGTGCAGGATTTGTTTTGGTTGATTAAAAAAAGGTGAGCATGCATTATTTCAATTGGTGTGGCTATTTGATTAATTGGCTGCAGAGAGAGGGTTCTCTCTTTTTTTCATTCCAGTGAGCACAATTTACAGGGGATGGCCGAGCCTTTCTCTTGGCATTCTCCTCTTTCCTTCTTGGATCCATGAAAATCATTGTGCAAAATTCCTCCATACATGGCAATCTCTTAAACCCCAAAGAGACAAGTTTCTACATTATTCTACAGCTAATCTTGGGCGCGTCGGCTAGCCAACTTCGCGCCCGAGTTGCCTCGGTATTGAGGTGGGAGCCCGTAAAAGAATCCGGCTACGTGGTGCCCTTCCGGCGACGAGGTGGAGACCGGACATTCCGCAGGAGATCGGGACTATGACGAGAAGACCGGAGGACTTGGATCGTCGGTATACATCTCCACACTCTTTACTGTTTGTTAGTTTAGCAATAATGGCAGATCCGGGTTAAAGTATACGATAGCGCCAAGTTAAAAAGTTTTATTCCGCAATTGGCGTCTGTAGACTGCCGGGGCGCTAACGTAGACTTACACCTGATTTGGATTTTCGCGCATGTTGGGCGCATGTTTTGAAGGGTGATTTTGGTGCACACCAGAGGCACTAAATTGAGAATTTTTCGTGCATGTCAGGTGCACCTGATTTTGCTGTCAGACACACATGTTGCCTGCGACAGATGTTTCGTGCACACCCGATGCACTTAGATGTTTCTGTGCGCATGTATGGCACATTCATGGATTTTGATTTCCGTGTGCACCAGACGCACGTAGCATTCATTTGCATATTTTGGGATTGATTTCGTATAGAGCAGTACGTTTTTATGATATTGCTATGTGTTTTCGTACTGAGCAGGACTAGTCAGAGGACAGTACCTGAATATATTTTTGCATGCATTGATAGTTATTGAAGGGATTTCCAAAAAGCGAGCTATAGCCTCAGTATTTACCTACGTGTCTGATATGACACGAAATGTTTAAAACAAGGAGACCCTTCTAAATTGTTTCCAAAACGGCGGAACGTACATTTCAAACAAAGGTATATATGTATATAGTTATTTTCTTATGATAGACGTCCGCCACTGTGCAGTGTTATACGCGTTGCACAGCGACTTAAAGAGATTTGGCATGCATTTCCTTCAGATACTTACAGATATAGATTCGATATTTACATGTATAGTTTCGAGTTATGTCATATTGGTTTTGATTTGGATTTGGCATTGATGTCTTCTCCATGACTCTGATGATTGCGGGATGCTTGACGGAGTTTTGATTTGAGTTATATGCTCATTTTTCAAGCGCATGCGCTGCGCTACGATTTGTTTTATGTAGTTACAATTTCGGAGCCACGACGACTTGATGGTTTTTCTTAGATGTTTTAGTATTTGGGGGAGTTTGAATTTAAATTCGGGGACCGAATTTCTTTAAGGGGGGAAGATTGTAACGTTTTGAAAATCGTTTCGGTGAAATTTCGAAAAATCGGTAAAATAAGGGGGTTTTCTGTATAAAGTCAAAATACAAATATCTTATTATAAAAATTAAATATACATATTCTAGCTATGTAATTGCTATTATTTGGTGTTTATTGAGCCGCTGGTGAAATTTCAAATTTTCTGAAAAAAATATTATTTTATTATTATTTTAAGCCGTCACTAATACATTTAATTAGGGAAAATTACAAATTGGAATGAGTTGAAACAAATTTTGTGCATCATAAAACATTAAATAAAATTTTATCATTTGGTTTTTGGAACGAAATCATTTGCCAAAACGGTTTAGAAATTATTGAAAAAAAGGCTTTTTTTTAGCGTAAATGGATGTTTGGGGTATTGTATTTATCATTTTTCATCACCCCACACCCGTACCCACACCCACACACCCCCATTCACTTCTCCCTTTGGCTGAATTCAGCAGCCCCCATCTTTTTCCCCACTTGAATTTCAAAGGAAAAGAAATGAAAGAAAAAAAAAGAAAATGGAGAAATGAGGTGGACCTTTGACCTTGAATTGACTTTGACTTCTTCCCCCACTTTCTCTACCTCCCTCTCTCTCCTCTCCCACTCCCATTCCAGTAGCCCCCTTCCCCTACAGCAGCAGCAGCCCTCCCAATTCCCTTCTCTTTTCTCTTCAAACTTCATCAAAAATTGCCTCAAATCCATCAAAAAAAATCCCAAAACCCAAATCCGACTCCTACCCATTTTAGCTTAGCCCGTATTGCATGGATCTTTGTGAAAAGAGAGCATTTTGGGAGGCCATGGATGCTTGTGGATCTTAAAATGTTTTTGGGTATAATTCTAAAACATTTTTGCTTAATTTGTTACTAATTTCTTAAAGCTAATTTAATTAAGTGTTAATTTGGTTTATGTGAGTTTAATTGCATGATTAACGATTTCAAGTTAGGGTTTGTTGTGGAAATGAGTTGTTTTTGATTGTGTATGGTTTAGTGAGGTGGATTAACATATTTAGTTTTGTAGAAAACTAATCTAGTTGTTAATTACATGTTGTTACTTGAAAAATGTCCAAATTAAGCTTTTTGTTGCAAACTAGTTTTTTTGATTTAATTCGAAATATGAGATTAAAAATATGGTTAGGGTTTTATCATATTATTAACTTTATTAAGTGTAGTTTAACACTTTAGTTCATGGAAATCCAACCTAAATTGTAGTTTGTGCATTTTTGCTATGAAATTGTTAAAAAGGGTATTTTGTAAACTAGAATATTAGGGTTTTTGGAATTTAATGAGATTAAATTCCGGAAATTGTTTCTATGACTTATTTAAGATATTTAATAAGTATATTGGCCGCTACATTCATTTAAACATCATGTTTTGTACAAAAACGGCGAATTGTGCTTGCTAGATTTTCGAAAAAATGACTTTTTAAGTGAAATTGGGGTTTTTGTGAGTTTTAACCTAGTTCATATTAAAATTAGTGTTCGTGAATGTGCAAATGAGTGTGATTGGATTTTTCTCGGTGGTTTGATGTTTGTACATCGACATCGAGGGTTGGTTTGACTATTCTTGCATGCGTAGGCGATGGGTTTGGACCTATGCGTGATACGCGTGCCGATTTGATTTTCGTATGCCGTTTCGATTTCGAATTTAGTTTTAATGCGATATGGTGCGTTATGATATGTAGGTATCCCCATGTGGACTTCGAGACGACAAGCAAGCGCGTGGCGACATCGGCACCGGCTAGCGAGGACCAGGTGAGTAGATTTATATCTACGGGGAGAAGTCGGGTGGATGGCGTATAGCACCCCCGCAGTCCGTGGTGATGTATACGGATGCGTATACACACCAACAATTTATGATATGTTGTTAGGATTTATTATTGATGATTTTAGATGGATATTGGTGTTGGATTGGTGCATGGTTACGAAACCTTAGGTAGTGGGTGCACTACACTTACACATACACACATATACATACTTGCATACATTCCTTATTTCATATGTGCGTGTATGGGAATATATATTTATGTGTTCACATGGGTATGGGACTATGTGTTCATATACTGGATTTGAGGATAGTATTTGGAATTTGAGATGAGTCGATGAGATTGGGCTTGAGGCCAGGAGATCGGTGATGTGATTTGGTTCGTATTGAGATACGACAAGATGTTTTAGCGGGTCTTCTGACGTAGTAATTCTTACACCCGCATGCATACATAGATGGCATCAATATTGTACTAGACGTAGGACATTATTCCGGATCATGATATTTGATAAAGAAGATACCAAATGAATAGTGTGATTGATGTGACTTTGACCCGTACCCAGATTTGGGGATGTCGTACGACGGATTTACGTACGAGCCATATATTGATGATTGATCCGCACACTTGACTTGGGATGTCTGATTATAGATATGGTATCGGATATGATATTATTGAGGCTGGATCACCGACTAATATATATACAGGTATGTATATACATCGACTCAGATGTTAGGCGGTTTCCTTACCTGTAGTCCAGCTGGTTAGCTTAGCCCTTTAGTTTAGTTTAGTTGTTAGATTAGATTCGATTCTTAACTATTTCAAAAACTAACGAATCGTGGGTATTTTAAAAGACAGCCCAAGGGATCCTACGGAGATTTCAAAAGACGTATCTTTTCATAAAAACACCGTAGCCCCTATTTTCAAAACCCCAGGATTCGTGTTATTTCAAAAGGCACCATTTGTTGGACTTATATTAGATTAATGCAGATTAGTTATAGTTGCGTCTAGTTTTCAGCTTCCGCTCATTATTGTGGTTCGCTTCGCATCGCATGCTTATATTATGTTTCGTACTACATTATTGATATCATGCCGTTAGGACACCAGCACCATTACCGATGATGCGTATGTACCACGTACACTTACTTGCCGGCTCACACACATCTTCATCGGTAATTATCATACCACGTACACTTTAGAAATACTATTGCATTGACATAGGTTGTTAGCTAATAATTTAGACATGATATTAGTGTACTCGCCTTATATGCTAGATTAGACATTATAGATATTACTTGTTACTTCATGCATGTTAATATTCGTTGTTATGCCGCATTCATGGATTTTTATGCCGATATGCACTGTTTACATGCTATTGAGGATTGGATTCGGATTTCTATGAGATTTTCTGGTTTTGGGGGAAAACCGCAAAACTTATATAAGCTTCTTTCTCTCTTTAAAATAAAATGTGCGGTTTTCCCATGCTGTATGAGTCGTCCACCATGAGTTTGCTGATGGATTTCGAGACCCGATTCGAGGAGGCGGATGAACCGTTTCGGGTACATGGTGGACCCGGTAAGGTACCACGGGGCAAGAAGCGCGTGATGATGACGATGTGAGCCTGGCAGGGGAGCACTACCTACCGGTGATATTACCCGACGCGTCGGATATCCGGAGGATACCGTCGTGGTCTTGAGATGGATGGTAGGGGCCGGTCTGGACTGACGGCGCCCTAGATATTGAGACTTAAGGTACATAGATTGTGACACAGAGATATCGAGGTATTTGGACACTTGTTTTGTGTCGATGCTGGGCACTGTTTTATGCTGATTTCATATATGGTACCTCATTTCTTTTAAAATACAGAAATCTCACTGATTTATGAAACCAGTTTTATTCAGTACATGCATTCTTTTTTATGCATTCATACATCATCCATATGATATATTGCTACCTGAGGCACTGACACGGGCACATGAGATTACACTCGGGTTAGATATTTACCCTAGCCTTGTTATAGGCTACGTGTTATATACATTTTTGAGGATATATTATGATCATTGACCTAGGATTGCGTTATTTATGCGATTTCTGTGCGTAGATATTTTTCTATTCACGAGTTGGCAACTCACCCCCGTTGTGCCCCAGTTTCTTGCAGGTTTTGCCGTACAGGTTTAATTACGGCTTTGCGGGCTCAGTTTCATTCGGGTGACTTGCTAGTAGGTGGGTTTTTCTTGTATCGTACCCATCATATTACCTTGTATAATATTATTCCGTTGTATCTAGTAAATTCCATCAACCAAACATGTATTTATTTTGAGATAGAGACCAGTGATGTTATTCCTTCGACCTTAGAGTCGCGTGTTATTTTTCTGCGGTTTTCTTGTGGATTTGAGTTTCCTTTTGAGTTTTGATCCTCGCCGTTGGCGTTGTATATTATATTGTTTGTGTGGTTGTGACCGTCGATTGACGAAGAGCTAGCTCCCGCTTGGGGATGCCCTTTTCTTGATTTCGTATACTATTCATGTTGTATCCCGTTTGGGGGCCAGTATTTACAAAGGAGACTCTGCCGAAATTTTCAGTAAATTTTTGATGTTTTAAAAACCGCATAATTCGGCTTATGCGATTGAAATTACTTGCTTTAAGTTGGTTTTTCCTGCACTCTACTACTTTTCTTGGTTTGGATTTCTGGGTTTTCGGTTTACTTAGATTACGTACGTCTCGAGACGTTCGTAGTTTAAGTGCCGGTCATGTTCCGTACTTTCGGGTCGTGACACTCAGCAACACATAATATCATATATCATCAACGTAAGTAAGTATGCGTACCCCGATTGTCGTTGATGTGTAGCAACGAAACGGGCGATAAGCGACATACTACACTTACGGTCACAGAAAATAAAGTGTAAAACTACAATATTTGGAATCCACATTCTCTTTAAACATCGTAAATCCGAAATATCACATACTTCGCATTTCATGCCTAACTATATGAGTTCCACATATTGTATCACATTCCAGATAAATAGACTGTATTAAACATTTCGATCGAATAATCAAATACCCAAAATTTCCTAAATCTCAACACTTGAGCGGAGTTCAAAAAACCCGGAATGTGTCACAGTAGTAGCGGTCCAGCCGTAGAAGGGTCAAGCCAACGCCTCATATGTGGCACTCCGTACTGCCTCAAACCCTAAGGTTCAAAAGGCAGTTCAAGACGGTCATATAATCGAGTTAAGGTTTGTTGTCTTCTAGAGGGTCCACCACAAAACTTGCACGTATTTCCGAAAGATTTAAACTCGAGAAAAAATTCAACACTTGAAAATTTTTGTGACGGGAAAAAGTGAGTTAATGATATTCGTTGGAACTTTTTAATACTTTCTAAATAATCCAAAAAAAACACGAAATTAAAATTCCGATCGAATCACCGAATCCTAAAACCATCCCCAGAACATCCAACACATGAATCAGATTAAACATACCCCAAAAAATATACAAGCAGGTCAAGACATTACTGTATAAATACGAAGCTATGAAGCCTCTGTACGGCCACGGAGCCGCGACCCAAGCAAGGTATGGCCGCGGTTCCGCGGCGGCTTGTACGGCTCATGGTTTCGTATTTCACATAATTTCTTAGAATTCCCTGCTGAATTTTTTACGTATTTTTAATTCTGAAAAAACACAGTTTTGAAAAAATGTCCAGAGAAGGCTCAAAAAGCCGTATTTTTGGTTCGATCGGAGTTTTAACTTCGTTAAAGCGTCGCCTAAAGTTCTAGGTCGGTTCTAATACCAATGTTAGTTTTACCTAGCACCTTATGAAGGGTTTGGAATCATCACATGTCTCAAAATCAAATTTTTAAGGTGCTAAGTGAACGTACAAAGAATCATCACTAGAAAATTAGAGTTTCATTACTTGAACGACAACACGAGTAATAAATGCTAGGGTTTTGAGAGTACAACCTTTGTAGCTCCCTACGCTAGACTTCTTGGCCACTAGAGGGTTGGAAAAAGGTTCGCTTGAGGTCTTCTAAGTCCACGACGATCCACCCGAAGCTCCTTTGCCCAAAGCTCCTTGCTTTACTCGATGTATCGATGGAGTAGAGCAAACACCCTATACAAACCGGCTAGATGTGTGTAGTATGATGATGTGGTTTGTATTCATTGATCAAAACTCTTTCTTTTTATTAACCTCACTTAAGAAAATAATCAAGAGAGGAAGAAGAAGATGGTGGCTTTGCTTTCTCACAAAAAGAAAAGAGATGAGAGGGTGAATAATTGAAATGAGAAAAGAATAATATATCTAAATTCCTTCTCATTTCAACCATGGTTAGAATTATCTAGATCTTTTTCAAAATGAGTTGAAAGGTAAAAGGATAATTAACTCAAGATTAATAAGTGGTTGAAGCATGGTCAAAGATGATAAACATTAACCACTTGTGAATTATCCTTTCCTTTTTACAATATGAAAAATAAATAGATAATTCTACAATGTAAGTCTTGCATTGCCACCAAACTTGTATCAACAACCATGATACAATGTATGCATGTATGTATCCATGCACATCATCATGTGCATACATGTATGCATACAAAATAGAAAAAGAGTTTGATTAAAGAATTAATCTAAAATTCATTTATTAAATCAACACTTGATTTTGCAAACCGGTCATATCTCATACGACCCGACCAATAGAAAATGCCCGATTAATATACGGTATCACATATCCGTATTTAATCGGGTCCCCGCGCATATCTCATATGCACACCACATCTTTTCGCCTGAGCCAGGAAACTTCATTGTGGGACTCTAAGACTCGTCAATACGCCGGCAGTAGGTAATGATCATATCAAATACCTACAAGCCGCAAGCGTTCAGCTAAACGTAACGGCCACCCGGGTATTGAGCGATCAGAAGAAAACAAGCGAACCTGTTACAACTCCCGTCGAGCCAACCGGCAACACTACCGTACAGTCCGGTCTCTTCGTCAGATATGCTGCATATCGAGTCTAGGGATGGTAACGTCGACCACAATAACTCAATAAGTCGTGCCGGTGAAAGGTCTATAACAGATCGAGAAACTACTGATAACACTTATCAGTAAATCTCAACAGCCCTGGCCAGGGACTTACTGATATAGCCAATCGAGCACAGGACAGCATCAACTCCCAATACCGGGAGAGACGAAACCCCTCCTATCGCTCATCGCCTTCGTGTGTCTCGGGACTGTACCCAACGGCCCCCTGTTTGCACGACTCAGTAGAGCCGTGGTAGGGTGGTAATCAAAGTACAGTGGGAGAACACACAACACATTATGACGATCTCGGGTCTACAGACTAACATGCACCAGTGTCACCTGAGAACTGCTATCCGACGTAGATACAATTCCATATAGGAGTTCTCGGTGAGTCCGTCCAGTGTACCCAATCACCACTGAGCACCCGTATACGATCTCGATGTCAAACATCAATGAATATGGGAACATCCATCGCCCATCATATGGGTCTAGTATCATATACGCTAGTCTACTCTGGTACATCGATGCCCCATCTCGATACACCTACGACTAGGGACATTTCAGGATATGCTTATAAACTACAGATGTCCCACTAGTATGATCTCCATCATAATCACAGTAGCCAAGCCTATATCCTGAGGGCTTTATCAACATGTATGAATGAATAAAAGCATGATCAAATCAACATGTCAGATAAAGAAGAACCAGATAGGATACTATCATGTCGAGCAAGAATGTACACTGAATATATATATATACATGTATAAATACATCCACTATCATATAATGGCCTCAAGGGCATACATATATCCAACAAGTTGGAAGATCCAGCATGTACCACCTACCAAAGCAAGTCACCCAAATGCAAGCTGTGTGCCAACGATGCCGCTACCGATCCATGCGGTCAACCTGCAAGAACTGTGGCACAACGGGGGTGAGTTGCCAACTCGTGAGTAGAAAACATCATCAGGTAGAAATCGATTAAACAACGATCCCTAGTTCAACTATATAATAAAGGTAATACTATGATATCTAGGGTGACCGTATCTGCATATGTGCCAACATTATACTCAATGCCTATATGCATGTGGGTATCATCCAACCATATAATCAATGCCTATAGGCATGTAGATCTCATCCACGTATCAACCAATGACATAACAACATCATGCATGTAAATATCATGAAAGCATATGCATGTAAATATGAGGATATAAATCAACGTGTGTCCATTAATGACACATCAAATCATGGAACCTGAGTGTCCAACATCGACACTCGAAATATCATGAAACCCATGTCCAGCATCGACACGTAAATCCTCATATATCGGGCTACGTTAGTCCGGATGGGCCCATGGGCTCCGTCTGTCCGGATCGGCCCTCGGGCTCCGGCAGAACGGATCGGACCATGTCAATCACTCAGCTCCAGATGGTATCCTCCGGATAACCGCCAGGTCTAACCAATCACCGGTAGGTAGTTGTCCCTCTGCCAGGCTCATCGCCTGCAGCGCGACATCCCTTTGTTGCCCCGGGGTACCATAACGAGTCTACCATGAACCCACAAACGGATCATCCAACTCCTCGAATCGGGTTTCACATATCACACGTCTCAGAACCGAGAAAACGCATGGTGGACGCACTGAAATATCATATCAAGAGAAACCAGGTTTTTAAAAAAATACATAATTTCCTTTGAAATTTGACCACGGTTCTCAAATCCAGAATCTCATCAAATCAGCAAATCTCAATGCGTATAATCATAAAGCATGATATATGCAAACGTGGAACGGTGATGTGACAATATCAATATTGTTAGTGTATAAGTCCTAGGGGCCATTATTGTATCATACTAGCTTGTATATTACTTAATGGAAGTTTAGGATATTCACAGTTATATTAACAGTCTTCCTAAACATGGTAGTACGCTACTTGGTTTGTATCTATCTTAATGTGTGTATATGTTAGCATATCGAGAATTCATATTGATAGAGCCCATAGGATCTTGCTTTACTACCAGCGTTGTGATGGCAGTCACACTAGTGGGGGCTGGGTAGTCTACAAGCACATCCTTTTTCAGGGCCCTAGTCGTAGGATTATCGAGACAGGGCATCGATACTCCGGAGTAGACTAGTGTGTACGCTTCTCATCCCAGCGGGGGAAATGGTATGCCCCACATCCGTTAGTACGTTGTACTGGAGATAGTATGCAGGTGCTCGTTGGGTTACGGGTATACCGCACAGGACTCGCAGGGAACTGTTGGTTGGTATTATATCCGTCGTCAGTCTACAGTTCTCAGGTGACATGAGTAAAGCATAGTCCGCAGACTTGACACTGCTGCTTCGCGTCGAGTGTGTTCCCACTGTTCTTATATTACTAACCTACCACGGCTCAAAGGAGTCGTGCAAACAGGTAACAGTTGGGTGCAGTCCCGAAGCACTTGGAGGCAGTGGCGGTTAAACAGGATTCGTCTCTCCCGGTATTGGGAGTTGTTATCGCGCTGTGTTTGGAGAGCCATTACGCAAAGTCCCTGGCCAGGGAAAACGAGATTTACTGGTAGGATTTCTAGTAGCTTCTCAAGGTGTAATGGGCTTCGCTCCGACACGACTTATATCGCTTTTAGGGGACTGACGCTTGCCGCCCCTAGGGCCGATATGCGATAGTCCTAGACGAACAGACCGGACTGTACGGAGATTGTCACATCAGGCTCAGTAGGAGTTCAGATAGGTTTCCTCATCGGCCTTCTTATCGACATCTACCTGGGGACCGTTACATACAGCTAGTACCGCTTGCGGCCTGTGGTTAAGCACACTGCCAGCGTAAGTGTCGAGTCTTTAGAGTCCCACACAGAGAGTTTCCCTGCTTAAGGCGAAACGATATAGAGGTCGTATGGTTTTACGACAGGGTTTGTATTGTAGATAGTGCCCTCAGAGTCAATTATTGGATCACAGGCACGTGATTGCAATGATTGTGGGAGGACCTATCCCGGTAGGACAGTCTTACTCGAGATGATAGCATGCTATCTGGTTCATCTTTATCATCGTATACTGCTTTAGGTGACCAGACAGGTCGCTATTACACGTTGATAGAGCCCCTAGGATTCTTGCTTGACTGCCAGCAGTATGAGGGCGATCATATACGTGGGAGCTGGTAGTCTATAAGCACATCCTTAAAGGTCCCTAGTCGTAGGAGTTTCGAGACAGGGCATCGATACTCCAGAGTAGACTAGTGTATACAGTCGAGACCCCGACGAGGGGCGGTGGCCGGTCTCACAAGCCACTGGTGTCAGCTGGTTCACCTAAGATGTATACAGGTGCTCATTGGGTTATGAGTACACTGGACAGGATTCGCCCGGAACATGCTAGTTGGTCTTATACCTGACGTCAGATGGCAGTTCCCTGGTGAAAGGTGTACAGGTTAGTTCATCGACCTGAGAATCGTCATTTGTCTCGTGTGAGTTCCCACTGTACTTTGATTACTACCCTACCATGCTCAAAGGAGACGTGCAAACAGGTTTTAGTTGGGTACAGTCCCGAGCCACATGGAGGCAGTGAGCGGATCTTCAGGGGTTCGTCTCTCCCGGCATTGGGGGTGAGGTCGCGCTGTGTCTAGGAGAGCCATTACACGAAGCCCTCGGCCGAGGTAGGAGATTTACTGGTAGGTATTCTAGTAGTATCTCAGGGTGTTCTGGGCTACACTCCGACATGACTTGTACCGCTTTTGGGGGTCTGACTTTTACCAACCCCCTTGGCCCGCCATGCGATGCTCATAGACGAACGGACCGGACTGTACGGATATTGTCACTGACAGGCTCAGTAGGGTGTCAGGATGAGTTCGCTCATCGACGTCCTTTTTGGTCAATACCTGGTAGCCCGTTACGTATTGGCTTATACCTCTGACGTGCTAGTGGTTAAATCCACAACTAAGGTGTTGACGAGTCTTTAGAGTCCCCCACATTCAGTTGCTCAAGTTTTCGGGCGAAATGCTGTAGAGACCGTATGGAGATATGGCAGGGTTCGATCAGATATGTGCGGTATTGCATGGATCAGGATCAGACGGATATTACTAGCCGGCTTTGGTTAAGCCGGATCCTAGTATAGTACAGTGTAGATTTTGTCTCATTGCATTTGTATTCGGTCGGAATACAGATGCGGTTGTGTACACACAGTATCGGGGTTTTCATGTAATTTATTACGGGACCAGTTTTCTAGAGTTGCCAGTTTGCTTTCCGTTTCGGCCATTTTCGTTTGTATCTTTCATTGGCCGAAGATTGGTGGAGGAGGGCTTATTTGCATTTGTGCAAATAAGCAATTTGGAAGGCTGTTCTTTGCGTTTTCTTGTGTCATGATGGTCTCATGATGGAGGACCATCCCTTGACTTTCCTTGGTTCATGATTGCTTGACTTTGTGAGCAATCATGGTTGTTGATGATGGTAGTTTGAGTGTTGGAGTTTCTTTGTGATCATTTCTTCATATGATGACCTTTTTCTCTCTTGCATTATTATTGTGGTTCCATCAACCATACACTCACTCTCATTCTCTATCTCCTCCAAAAAGAGGCCGGCCATTCCAAGGTGGGGGCTGTCCCAAATTTTCATGGGGGATTTTTGGTCTCGTTTGCTTGCAAAAATCCACAAGTTCCCTCTCCAAAAGGTTCACTTCATTTCCTCCACCAAAAGGCGACTTCAAGTAACCCCAAAATGAGAAATAGCTCACTACAAACATTCTACAGCAAACCTTGGGCACGTCGACTCGCCAACTTCGTGCCCGAGTTGCCTCGGTATAGAGGTGGGAGCCCGTAAAAGAAGCAGGCGACGTGGTGCCCTTCCGGCGAGGAGGTGCAGACCGGAGATGCCGCGGGAGATCGGGACGACGACGAGAAGACCGGAGGACTCGGATCACTCGGTATATCTCTCTTCCCATCTTGTAGTTAGCTAGGACTAGTTAATGGTACGATCCGGGTTTTAGTGAGCGGTGGTGCCGGTTCAAGAAAATTTAAAGTTAACCATCGCTTCCGCATTTGGTCTCGAGATGGAGGCCGGGGCGCCGCCGTGCACTTACTGTGGTATCAGAGCCTCGCCATTAACATAGTCTAGCTTTGTCTAATGTGTTTTACATTTCCGATCGAACAATTTTCCAAAAACCGTATTTTTCTTCACATCAGTTTCTGTCGAAATTTTTTTGAAGTCCAAAATTTTTTCAGGTTGCTCAGAATGATGTGCAGGGAATTTTAAGAGTTCTGTGAAAATTTGGGCTCGTAAATAGTCGAAACCACCGCGGAACCGCGGCCAAACCCATGCTTGGGCCGCGGTTCCGCCGCGACTTGAACAGTTCAGTCCACCAAACTTTTGCAGAATGTTCCTGAGTTGAAAATGTGGTTTCTAGAATATTAATTTTGGACCCAGAATTTCTTTAGTTGCTACAGTAATGCTTGGGGCCCACTTGTTATAATTTTGATCGATCGGATATTTTAAACACATTAGTTCACAGTATTTACATTATATCTGCGACCGTGAATGTCACTTGATCGGTAAATCTTGTCTAACTGCTATTGCCCGGTTAGACGGATTTGCGAACGTGACTTTCACGTTGATGTTCTGTGTTATGCTGTGATGTTGCGGATCGGTCGTGGGGGATAGCCTGGATGCAATATTAGTACAGTTTTGTTGTATTATGTACATTTGAAATTGCGGGGCGAGCGTCCGACATGTGGACTGCCGTCACTGCCTGTTTGTATTATTATTTTGGGGCACGGCCAGGTTGCGGTCGATGTACCCGTTGTATGTATATTTTACTTTATGTACTAGGATTGCCCCACGGAGGGGTGCACGGATAGCCGGGTTCTAGAGGGCAACAAGCTCGCATCTCAAGGTATTGAGACGGAGGGGGCTTTACTCTAGAATTGGCTGGCTATTCGCCGCACTCATAGGGGGTACAGGTTGACCCAGGAGGGGTGCCCAAGTTACCGGATTCCGTGAAGTGCTGGGTGGTCCATTCACGTTGCTGGAGGGGGCTGCCTCGCTTCAGGTTTTGGCGGGTAACTTGCCGCGCCCGTAGGGGTCTAGGATTTCATTGCACAGGCTATCCACACGACCAGGGGAACGTCGGGTTTCAGCGGCTCTGTGAAACCCGGGGATCCCAGATATCTGTATTATTCTGTGATGCTGTGATGTTGCATTTTATCACGCCTTGAGCGAATATAATATATTGGTATATATATTAGTAGATGTTGTATATGTTTTGCATCAGCGCTAGTCCAGTCCCCGCTCTGTCGTTAGTTAGCTAACCTAACGGGTAATGACGGGACCCAGTGGCGAATGCGGATGGCATATACGTACATCAGTATATTTTCGTTCTTTGTGGTGTGATCAATTGATGTGACTGCGTTGATTCGGATCAATGCAAGTTAAAAACAAACCTATTCTGATGTTGTTGGAACACTTTTCAAAAAGCTGTTATTGCAAGGATGTTCACTTTTGTTTTGCATCGTGGTATTCAGTTGGAATATCCTGCTCCTCAGTCGACGAGGCAAGGGCCGAGATCCCTTCACCGGGAGTGACCCCTTGGACAGAAGTTTGCGTCAGGGCATTAACTTCACTATAGCCGATTACTTTTGCTTTGCATCGTGGTATTCAGTTGGAATATCCTGCACCTCATTCTACGGGGAAAGAGCCGAGATCCCTTCATCGGGAGTGACCTCTTTAGCAATGGTTTTCGTCACTATATTTTTATAAAAGCTATCAGTTCCTTCAACGATATCAAGTTCATTACGTTAAAGGTTTTCGCCAGAAACCATTCGTAGCCCTCCGTCGTTTCAGACGGGTAGTACGTAGTATTCATGCTATGTTTGTTGACCTTCGTTAAGGCATAGTGTATGGTAGCTGCTTGTTGCCTTTCTGTTGCATAGATAGATGCGTTGGTTTGGGACAGTCATGTAGCCTTGTTGACCTTCGTCAAGGGCTTGTACGGGTGGGTTCAAATTAACCTGGACAATGACGGGTGGAACTTGACATGTGACTTATGATTTGTTGACCTTTGTCAAGGTCATAAGAGCATGGGGAAAAAATCACATCGGGAGTTTCAAAAGAACTGAAACTTGCCAGATATGCGCATACCTTCTGGTGTGTGATAGCGTGAGCGGATTCCGTCACGTTATCATGCGATGATAGTTGGATCCCGATTCCCACTGATGAGTTGGTTTACTCCTCGGGTGATCCCGACTAATTCTTCTTTCAGGTTTGGAGGAGAATTTGACGGTACAGTGGGAGGTTTCCAGATTAGATAAATTGGTAACCATTCTGATCTAGGTTAGAGTGCACGCTGAGTGTTTCTTTTCTCTCTCTCTTTGGCAGCGACCATTGAACCGACCCTAAGACTGTAACTCAGTGACCAAGTTGACAGAACCTTCTTGAACACTGGCTTTTGGATTGTCAGAGTTGCAAACCTCTTTGCCACTCCTACTTTTACCCTTTTCTCCAGGACATCCCGTACTACTACGAACGTCCACTTCTATTGGACAAAACCATCGTATGGTTATATACGAACTCGAAGGGATTTATTCGAGGATGGTTTCCGGTTCTGGAGAAAACGGATAGGATTATTCAGTTGTCTTTTCCTTTTACCTTCTCTCAGGTTGCGAGTACTCATTGGTTTAGGGGATAGTACACCTATTACGCAAATTGGATTGTCTTCTTCCAAACCGTAGGCAGGTGCCGACCGGTAGGGAATGAAGAAAACCAATTAGCCTAACGGTGGTGTACAGAAGGTATTAAGTTAAGACAAAGAAAGGGATTAGAAGGAGGGCAAAGTAAATTGCGACTGATATTCACGACCAAACCAAGTATTTCATTACCACTCCCACTTCACCTTTGTATTTCTCCAGGACACTCCGTATCACTACGAAGATCCACAGTTTATTAGATACTCCATCGTATGGTTATATACGAACTCGAAAGGAACTTGTTCCAGTTCGGGGATGGATTCTGGTTCAGGAGAAATAGGAATAAGGTTTATTCGGTTGTCTTTTATCTTCACCTTCTCTCGCATTGCGAGTGTTCCTAGGATTAGGACAGTACACCCATTATGCTTATTGGATAGTCTTCTTCCAAACCATAGGCTGGTGCTGAACGGTTGGGAAGGAAGAAAACCATTTGGCCTAAGGGGTGTGCAGAAGGTAATGACTAAAGACATATAAAGGGATTTGGAGAGGTGGCAAAGAATTATACGGTTACAGTCGTGAATCTGGAAGAGGCATTACTAGGAATACCGGGATACCCCATCGAAACATTTCAATGTTTCATTTTCACTGTGTACAGTTAAAGGAAAACTGATTTCCCAATTAGTCCTTACTCCAGGGTATGTATTTACCAGTTATGATTCTCACATCTGTATGGTTTTACAGACGATGAGTGGGAGTAGGTTAGTGGGAATTAGGTGATCATCCTCATTATATCGGGATTCGTTGTAATCGGTGATATTTGAGGAAATCACCTGGAATGTTTGCCGGTCGGCAAATATTTGGTTTTGAATATTCGCTGTTATGCACCAATTTCAAATCGACATATCTGTACGTATATTTTCATAGAGTGAGATATACCTTTTTGAAATTATGTCTGTGACATTTACCTATATCAGTGGATGGTTTGGTAAGGAGCATTAAACAGCGGTGTAATTCTTCATAACCACAGTACAGTTTTCAACTTACGACACACAGTGAATGAGTTATCAGACTCAAGGGACTTATACAAAGTATTGTATGTTGTCCAGGGTCCATCAGGACAGAGGGGTTGGTCCTCGTACTATATTTGGTTTACTTATGACTTCTCTAGTTTTTAGACAAGTGTTTCATGGAAACACAGGGTCCGAATTTTGAGAAGTTATAGGTATTTGAATAAAGTAGAGAACCAGGTGTTGCAAGTATCGGGATTCTTCAAAGTGATCGAAGATGTAGATACTTGAGTATGGTATTCAGTTGATAGCAGTGATTAAGTGAACTTGCTTCTCTTTCAGGTTACTCATAATTGGAAGCATTCCTAAGTTGAGTAACGCTGATCGGCCTACTTCCATTTAGTTAACATGCACTGGGGACAGCTTCATGATTTGAATCTGGTTCAATTAAATCAGTGCCTCTGGTCCAATATTGGATATAGAACAGTTCATATCTTAACGATGTTAAGATACGGGGAGTTGTCCGGCTTATGATTAAAACCAGACACTGGACAACTCAAGGCACGTTTCTGTAATGGCTGTTTGTGGGTTGACCCAGGCTATGACGAGGGTTGATTTTCTACCATCTGGAAGATCAATAGCATATTGTTCTAAACTCGCCACAGTTTTAATAAAAATGGATTTTTTTCAGAAAACAGTAGTGGGAGTATGGTAGAACTGGAAGTGATTCCAGAACCACAAACGATTACTGAAGATTTGATAGGAACATAAAAGATTCAATCTGGTTTGACATTCCATTGGCCACTCCGCAGATAAGGTGGGTAACTTCAGGCACCCGAGAGGTACTCCGGTAGCCTCAAGGACGGTGATAAGGAAGTTCTTGTTTACCCACACTTGCCATTGCTGTTGTTCCAGACTGTGAGACCCGGCAGGAGGATGAGTATAGCGTCGTTCTAAACTTGGTTTAGAAGTGTACGTTTATATGACTCTGCCAAAGGGTTGTCGTGGTCAGTGGGAGCAGCGGAAGCATGGTGGAAAGGTAGCTTATGTTTATTTATAGACTAAAGCAGATGTAGCGGAGATAGATCATCAATTTCTGATGTGACAGTCATAGGTTTGACTTCATCAGAATAGGGGATGGATCTGTTGAAAAGGTAGTAGGGTGTGTTGTCAAGGTATTTGGATGACATACACAGAGTAGGAAGTGATATTCCTATACTACGATCGGTTATACTTTGGACGTCACACAGTGGTTTCTCCACATGGGACTTGGACATTATATCAGACATACTGGTTACTAGATCTATGGTTTTAGATCTAGATTTGGGTGGTTTCCCAATCTGGGTACTTAGACAGCATTCTATGAGTATTTAGAATGGACGACTCCTGGCACGATAGTGTACCTGCAGATGATGGAGTCACCCTCTCTATAGGTGTCTTACAGACTAAAGGGGAGAGGGATGTGTATGATTGGCAGATCACTTGCTTAGGCAATTGAGTCAATCATGAGATGTCAAGTACCACACCAAATGTTGTTCTTGCACTAGATACAATAAGTTGATGTTGATCCAATCTTAGAGAAACAGTCGGAAGCAGTTTTAGAACATAAGTGGATGTTCTAGGGATATGATAACGACAGCCTCATTCGGGAGACAGTTATCATTCCAGGCTTCCAAGGTGACATGGATGACAAGGAGGTTGTCAGAGTTATAGTTTTTCCTTCTGATGAGGGGCAGTATTTTGGACAGGTGATCCAAGACAATACTGAGGGAGGCATGGCGCAGGATACTGATTAAGTTCAGTTGACGATACAGTCTAAGAAGTTTGGATTTGAAGTTCATTTATGAGCTAGGTCCCATCAGACATCCAGACACATTCTAAGACAGGTTTTCCTCATTTCGGGAGATGGTTTTCTCCGTGAACTTGAGATATAGAGAGACATAGAAAGAAACATCAAGGCGGATCCACTCACTGAGGCTATCCCTCGAACGCAATAGTTTTGCAAACGAGATTTGTGAGACTGACTAGTAGAGGAGTTGGGTGTTCGGTATAACACAGGCTGTGAGTATGCGACATCGCAATAATTAGCCTTGAGTGCAAGTGGGAGATTGTTGGAGATAGTGCCCTCAGAGTCAATTATTGGATCACAGGCACGTGATTGCAATGATTGAGGGAGGACCTATCCCGGTAGGACAGTCTTACTCGAGATGATAGTATGCTATCTGGTTCATCTTTATCATCGTGTACTGATTTAGGTGACCAGACAGGTCGCTATTACACGTTGATAGAGCCCCTAGGATTCTTGCTTGACTGCCAGCAGTATGAGGGCGATCATATACGTGGGAGCTGGTAGTCTATAAGCACATCCTTAAAAGTTCCCTAGTCGTAGGAGTTTCGAGACAGGGCATCGATACTCCAGAGTAGACTAGTGTATACAGTCGAGACCCCGACGAGGGGCGGTGGCCGGTCTCACAAGCCACTGGTGTCAATTGGTTCACCTAAGATGTATACAGGTGCTCATTGGGTTATGAGTACACCGGACAGGACTCGTCGGGAACATGCTAGTTGGTCTTATACCTGACGTCAGATGGCAATTCCCTGGTGACATGTTTACAGGTTAGTTCATCGACCTGAGAATCGTCATTTGTCTCATGTGAGTTCCCACTGTACTTTGATTACTATCCTACCACGCTCAAAGGAGACGTGCAAACAGGTTTTAGTTGGGTACAGTCCCGAGCCACATGGAGGCAGTGAGCGGACCTTCAGGGGTTCGTCTCTCCCGGTATTGGGGGTGAGGTCACGCTGTGTCTAGGAGAGCCATTACACAAAGCCCTCGGCCGAGGCAGGAGATTTACTGGTAGGTATTCCAGTAGTATCTCAGGGTGTTCTGGGCTACACTCCGAAACGACTTGTACCGCTTTTGGGGGTCTAACTTTTACCAACCCCCTAGGCCCGCCATGCGATGCTCATAGACGAACGAACCGGACTGTACGGATATTGTCACTGACAGGCTCAGTAAGGTGTCAGGATGAGTTCGCTCATCAACGTCCTTTTTGGTCAATACCTGGTAGCCCGTTACGTATTGGCTTATACCTCTGACGTGCTAGTGGTTAAATCCACAACTAAGGTGTTGACGAGTCTTTAGAGTCCCCCACATTCAGTTGCTCAAGTTTTTGGGCGAAAAGTTATAGAGGCCGTATGGAGATATGGCAGGGTTCGATCAGATACGTGCGGTATTGCACGGATCAGGATCGGACGGATATTACTAGCCGGCTTTGGTTTAAGCCGGATCCTAGTATAGTACAGTGTAGATTTTGTCTCATTGCATTTGTATTCGGTCGGAATACAAATGCGGGTGTGTATACACAGTATCGGGGTTTTCCTGTAATTTATTACGGGACCAGTTTTCTGGAGTTGCCAGTTTGCTTTCCGTTTCTGCCATTTTCATTTGTATCTTTCATTGGACGAAGATTGGTGGAGGAGGGCTTATTTGCATTTGTGCAAATAAGCAATTTGGAAGGGTGTTCTTTGCGTTTTCTTGTGTCATGATGGTCTCATGATGGAGGACCATCCCTTGACTTTCCTTGGTTCATGATTGCTTGACTTTGTGAGCAATCATGGTTGTTGATGATGGTAGTTTGAGTGTTGGAGTTTCTTTGTGATCATTTCTTCATATGATGACCTTTTTTCTCTCTTGCATTATTATTGTGGTTCCATCATCCATACACTCACTCTCATTCTCTATCTCTTCCAAAAAGAGTCCGGCCTTTCCAAGGTGGGGGCTGTCCCAAATTTTCATGGGGGATTTTTGGTCTCATTTGCTTTCCAAAATCCCCAAGTTCCCTCTCCAAAAGGTTCACTTCATTTCCTCCACCAAAAGGCAACTTCAAGTAACCCCAAAATGAGACATAGCTCACTACAAACATTCTACAGCAAACCTTGGGCACGTCGACTCGCCAACTTCGTGCCCGAGTTGCCTCGGTATAGAGGTGGGAGCCCGTAAAAGAAGCAGGCGACGTGGTGCCCTTCCGGTGAGGTGGTGGAGACCGGAGATGCCGCGGGAGACCGGGACGACGACGAGAAGACCGGAGGACTCGGATCACTCGGTATATCTCTCTTCCCATCTTGTAGTTAGCTAGGACTAGTTAATGGTACGATCCGGGTTTTAGTGCGCGGTGGTGCCGGTTCAAGAAAATTTAAAGTTAACCATCGCTTCCGTATTTGGTCTCGGGATGGAGGCCGGGGCGCCGCCGTGCACTTACAGTTTGAACACATACGTGTTTTTACGCACGTACGATGTTCGGACAGTTTATACTAGCAGGCTTTGGTTTAAGCCAGGTTCTAGTATTGGATTATTGCATTTATACAGTCTGAGTTTTTCCGTGTTTTCACGGATAGGAGGGGCATTCTGGTAATCAGTCGAGAAGCTTCTAGAAGATTGATGAGTTGGAGGCTTAGGTGGAATTTGCATTAAATGGATTAATATTTCATGGTGTGATTCATCCAAAGGAGTTAATGATACATTTATTGCATAATGACTCATAAGATGAATCACACAAAGTGAGTTAATGAAGCATGGTTGATATTATTATTTGTTATTCATTTAATAATTATTATGCTTCATATATTCACAAATGAGATATTATTTCATCATCATTCTCACTCACACCTTCTCTCTCCTCAAGCTCTCTCTCTTTTCAAGAACTAACCCTAACCTCTCATGTGTTGAGATCCAAGGGTTAGCAATACTAATAGATCTCTAATCCTCTTCTATATCCTCTAGGTTACTTTGATTAGCACTCATAGCAACCTATTTACCTCAAGTGTGAGGTTAAAACTTGGAGAAGTAGCTCTCGGGTCGATCTTCTATCACATCGAGGAGGCCGACGAGGAGGTGATCAACGAGATCAAGAAGGACTTGATTCATTAGGTATAATCATCTTTCATAGTAGCTAATCACTTCTATGTAGTTGTTAGTTAGGGTTTAGCAAAGATCCGTAAAGTTAGTCGATGTTAGTTTAAACAAAATGATTGTTTTACCTATTCCGCCTCCCAGCATCATGTGGGGTGTCTAACGTCGAATTACAGATTTATCATGCGACATATCAAATGATGTGAGCATAGCAAGTATATCATGCAACATGGTATAATGATGTGGCAAGTCTACTGTGTAAGTGACATAGCAATTATCGATGATGAAGTGTGTGAGCCGACCAATCTGTGTAAGTGTAACATACGCATCATCGATAATAGTGTAGGTGTAATAGCACAGGTATATGTAATGCAATCAGAATGGATAGAATGTATCATAAAGTACATTGTCAGCTAAATGCTATAAGGTATACGTATCTAACATGACCTAGTCGGTGAAACTATCAATCGACAACCAGCCTCACAATATCACATACGGTATAATCCATCGTACGGCATCCTCTAGTCAAGGGTATGGATCAATCATCATAAAACTCATCACGTACGGTAAATCATCGTATGGCAGCATTAAACAAGTAGGGATTCTATCAACCTATATGACACTGAGGGTACGGACCTAACGTCTCGTACGGAAAATCACTCATGATTCACCACATTATATATATGTATATACCTATATACCAGGTCACATCCATAACAATCTCATATCAAGGGACCTACAAAGGTATGAATCATCTCAATCGACTCGCATCCTTATACCGACATATCAATCAAGTCATCATATCACCTCGTATATTCATTTCATCACATTAAGTCGTCTTACATATACATTCTAACTTATTAATCTCATATCAGTCATCTTATTAGTCTAAAGTCATATTTATCAACCTCATAATATGCCACTATAATCTCCTATTATTTCTCTTTGCAACTACTTATCTATATCTATATTAATTCGCATTCTTAAACATCAATTCGAGACATCTTTCTTATCATATCATGTCACCTAAACCATAAGCTATAACTTTAAGTCATGGTATTTCTTATCTCCTACTAATTCTTTAACCATATTCATAAGTTTCTAACACGGTTACCTTAACCATACTCTATATATCAGTTTCCATCTAAGTTTGTGGGGGTGCTATATGCCATCAACCCGACTCCCCCCGTAGTTATAAATCTACTCACCCTCGGAACTCCTCGTTCGCCCGTAGTCGATGTGCTTCGTCGTCTCGGAATCCACGCGAGGTACCTACAAACAATACGCAATAACAAAGCTATTAAAATCAAGTCCGGAAAACCAATACAGCACACGGTGCGCTCATAAGTTTGAACCTATAGCCTACACATGGAAAACTAATCAAACAACGCTCTTCGTTGACGTACAAACATCAAACGACCCACTACAATATCAAATACGAAAACACGAAATCATAAATCACAAATTCCATATTCAGCAACTTAGGAAAATGATTCCAGATTTTACCCTAGGTCAAACCAGAACATTTTACATATAGGGTAGGTCTAATTAGAAGATATAGGTGCAATGGACCAAGCATCACATAGTTTCACCATGACCCGGCCGCAATTTGCGGCCTGGGGTAATTTATTTTCGACCTGGGAAATGAATGGGGGCCTCGGGTCTTAGGGTTAGCTTCTAGGTCACCTGCTCACCTCTCTGTGTTTGCTAAATAAATTTCCGTGTCTCCGGGTTACTCCAGATTCCCATATACACTCACAAACTGTCAATTAACCAATGTCGGAAAGTTCTAAGTTCGTATTTTGGGTTAGTTTCTATGGTCCAGGTGGGGTAAAATCATCATTAAGGTCTTACAAACTCTCACAATACTTCATTTACCAATTACAAGTCAAGTTTTCAACTAAACCCTAACTTGGAATTTCTAAGTCCACAAATCTAAACAAGTTTAACTCTAAACTAAACTATGGTCTAGAATTATACCTCATTTGGCAACTCAAGAATTTTCTTGAGTTGCTCAAAGTCTTCAAAATCCAACTTTGATTGGTCCAAAGTGTTGAGGATGAGGGGGGATCATCTTTAATGAAAGGAGTTTAGGGTTTTGATGAAGATTTTGGGATGATATATGGAGGTGGAGGTGGAGGGAAGCTTAAGGATGAAGGAGGTAAAGAAAATAATGGGGTGAGGAAATGGTGGCTGCCCCCTCTCTCTTCTTATTCTCACCTTCTGACAACTCATGTCTCACTCACTCTCTCCAATAATTCACACTCTTTTCTTTTTTTTTTCCTTTTCTCATCTAAACCAAATAAAACCAATACCACAAAGATACTTAAAACAATATGCAACAAATTGGAACATGTCATGGTGCAATAACCATGGAAAAAATATAGAAACACGGATTTGGCGATTAGTAGTGCACTAATCAATTTTTATTCAAACTGCATATAATTAATTATAAAAATGCCAGATCCGATAAATATATTTTTAAATGAATAAATCATTTTAATCTCCAATTATTTCACAATTATTGGTATATATTTATACCATTTTACGAAAACCCCAAATTCGCAAATCAGGTAGTTTTCGAAAAATATATTATTTTAATAGTAAATTCCAAAAATAATATTGTATATTTTCTGAAATGTTACATCCCCTGCTAGGATAAGAAGCGTTTACACAGTGGAGTACCGATGCCCCGTCTCGATAATTCTACGGCTGGGACCTGTATCGAATGTGCTTATAAATTACCCAGCCCCCACTAGTGTGACTGACATCACAATGCTGGTAATCAAGCAAAAATCCTAAGGGCTCTACCAATATGTACAAGCGATATGCTAAAAGAAACACATGCACATATTGAGGTAGAAACAAACCATGTAGCATACTACCATTTTGAGCAAGACTGTTACTACATCTCTGTATATCCCAAGCTCCCATTAAGTAATATACAATCCAGTATGATACAAAAATGGCCTCTAGGGCATATATCACTAACAAGCTACGCATAGCACGGCGATTTGGGAAAGATTTGGCATGAGTTATTCAGCTTTTAAAAGGGATTTACAAAGATGCGTGCTATATACGTATTATGTTTTGACTATAGTGCATTTGGATTCCCGTAGTGGAATTCGATATTTGCATTTTATTTATAACTCCAGTGATTAGGTGATGCTTAACGGAGTTTGATTTTGAGTTTCGTACTCGTTTTCAGGCGCACATGATGCGCTGTGGTATTTCCGTATCTTCCGTGTTTTCGGAGCCTCGTTGACTTGAGCAGATTATTGAAATGTTTTAGTATTTGGGGATTTAAATTTAAATTCGTGGACCGAATTTTTTAAGAGGGGAAGACTGTAACATTTCAGAAATATAATTTATTATTTTTGGAAATTTAATATTAAAATAATATATTTCGCGAAAACTATTCGATTTGCGAATAGGGGTTTTTCGTAAAATGGTATAAGTATATACCAATATTTGGAAAATAATCGGAGATTAAAATGATTTATTTATTATAATGATATTAATCGTATTTTTGCATTTTTATAATTAATTATATGCAGGTTTAAATTAAAACTGATTATTTCACTACTAATTACGATTAAGCCAAATCCGTATTTTTACATTTTTACAGGGCTAGTGCACCATGTCATGTGCATGTTATTCATTTGTGTTTGTGAATTGTGAGAAAAGAAAAGAAAAAGAAAAGAAAAGATAAGTAATGAGGGAAAGACAAAAAGAGAAAGAAACAAAAGAAGATATTTGAGAGAGAGTGAGTGTAGGAGATATTTTAGAGTGAGAGAGTGAGTATAAAAGAGAGAGGGAGAGACTTGGCTGCCCTTTTCCATTCCCCTTTGTTTCTTCACCAATTCTTCTTCATCTGCTTCATCTCACCACCTGAAGGGTTACCCAAGACGGCAGCAAGGTTTCGTGAGGCATCGTCCATGCCAAATTAAAATTTTGCCGTTATAGCTAACCCAAAACATAGATCATATACTAGAAATAATACGGAATACATATGCAAACACTTTGCAAGAAGTAGTGAGCAAGGAATACAAACTTTGTTGACCGGTCCTTCACTTCAATAGCTCCATGTAGTAGTCCCCTTTGCTGCGATCGCAAACTCCGGACTCTAGAGAGGCTCCACGAAGAAACGAACGTGCTTGCTTCAATGACTTCGAGGCCGAAGATGATCTACGTCGAGGAGACACTAACTCAAGCAATTCCTTCACTAGGTCATGAACTTTGTGAAGAGAACACCCTATACTACATGGAAAGTAGTAGATGATGATGAAGTAGGAAGCGGGATCACATTAGAATTGATTTTCTCACACTTTTTCTCATAACTCCATTAGAGCTAGAAAGCTTTTGAGGAGGAGGAAGAAGAAGAAGATAGAACTCATCATATGAGTTAATCCAAAAGAATAATGCAACCATGTATGAGTTAAGCCCTCATGCTTAACTCATGTAGAGAATTAACCAAGGTGTAAGGTTAAGGGTTGGGTTAACTAATATCTAAAGAAATGACAAAAAAAGAAGACTTTGTCAATGTTGTTGGGCCACGGCAGCGCCCCGGCCGTCAAATCGACGCCGTATGCGGAAAAAAAACTTTTTACAAAACCGGCGCCACCGCAGCCTAATTCCCGGATCGTTCCATTAACCATAAACTAGCTATCTGTAAAAGGAGTTAAAGATTATACCGATCGATCTGTGTCCTTCGGTCTTCTATCTCTACGCCAAACTCCCCGATGTTGCGCCGACGAAGCTCCCTCCCCGATCAGGTCCGTCGAAATGGCACCACGTCATCAAATCTTTATACGGGCTCCCACCTCTATACCGAGGCAACTCGGACATGATGTTTGCCAGCCGACATGTCCAAGATTGAAGTAAAGAGAGTGTATAATACTTTGTCTCAAGGCACCCAAGCTTTTGGGTAGAGGTAAATCGGAGTTGCCCAGTGGATAGAAATGTGAGCAAAAGAGTCCCTTGCATGGAGGAAAAACAAATGAGCTTACACCAAAAATTTTTGCTCTTCACAGGAAGTGCTCGGCTACCCAAATTCATGAAGGGAAAAATGATTCATCTCAAAATGTAATGAGGTGTTATCTTTATTTTTCAATCACCGGAAGAAAAAAAAACACTCCTACAAAATCCAGCAGCCTCCAAAGCTCACCAACCCCAATATCAACATTCCCCCACCCCATGCAGCCCATGCCTTTTTTTTAATACTATGCCTAATTAAAATGTTCAAATGGACACCTTGCCCTTGGCCATGCTCTCGAAATGACCATCCCCCCCCCACACTGCACAAAATTCAGTGCAAGAGAAAAAAAAAACCAAAATTTAGCCAAGGTCAAAGAGCTCATAATAAATTAAACATAGGGGGTGATGATTAAGATGGAAAAAGAAAACTGGCAACTTCTAAAATAATCTCGTAACGAATTACGAGATTACACCTCAACTGTAAATACATACCCGCATTTGTATTCCGACCGAATACAAATGCAACGAGACAAAAATGTTCCTACAATATGATACTAGGATCCGGCTTAAACCAAAGCCCGCTAGTATTATCCGTCCGATCATGAACCGTGCACAAGTGCAAGGATATGATCGAACCCCGCCATATATCCATACGACCTCTACAACGTTTCTCCCGAACTTGGGATACTGTCTGTGGGGGACTCTAATGACTCATCAATACACTAGCACTGGGTATAACCACTAGCACGTCATAGGTGCTAGATGTATGTAACGGTTGCCCATGTATTGATCGAAAGGGAAGCTGATGAGTGAACTCATCCAGAAATCCTTCTAATCCTGACAGTGACAATATCCGTACAGTCCGGTCCGTTCGTCTATGAGTATCGCATATAGGGCCTAGGGGCTGGTAAACGTCAGACCCCTAATAGCGGTATAAGTCGTGTCGGAGAGTAGCCCAGAACACCTTGAGATACTATTGGAATACCTACCAGTAAATCTCGATTACCATGTCCCGAGATTTCGTGTAATGGCTCTCCTAAACACAGCGCGATCTCACCCCCAATACCGGGAGAGACGAGTCCCCGACGATCCGTTCACTGCGTCCATGTGGCTCGGGACTGTACCAATTTAAAACCTGTTTGCACGACTCCTTTGAGCCATGGTAAGGTAGTAATCAAAGCACAGTGGGAACTCACACGAGACAAATGACGATCTTAGGTCGAAGGACTAACCTGTACACATGTCACCTGGGAACTGCTATCTGACGTTATGTATAATACCAACTAGCATGTTCCCGGCGAGTCTTGTCCAGTGTACTCATAACCCAATGAGCACCTGTATGCATCTTAGGTGAACTAACTAACACTAGTGGCTTGTGAGACCGGCTACCGCCCCTCGTCGGGGTCTCGACTGTATACACTAGTCTACTCTGGAGTATCGATGCCCTGTCTTGAAACTCCCACGACTAGGGACACTTTAAGGATGTGCTTATAGATCCCAGCTCCCACGTATATGATCGCCCTCATACTGCTGACAGTCAAGCAAAAATCATATGGGCTCTATCAACATGCAATAGTGAACTAAAGCGTGTATACAATGATAAAGAAAAACCATATAGCATACTATCATCTCGAGTAAGACTGTCCTACCGGTATAGGTCCTCCCTCAATCATTACAATTACGTACCTGCAATCCAATAATTGACTTTGAGGGCACTATATCCAACAATCTCCTACTTGCACCTAAGGCTAATTATTGCGATGTCGCGTACTCACAGCTCGTGTGATACTGAACATCCAACTTCTCTACTAATCAGTTTCACAAAGCTCGTTTGTAAAACTAATGCTTTCGAGAAATAGCCTCAGTGATTAGATCCGCTCTGATGTTTCCTTCTATGTCTCTCTTTGTCTCAAGTTCGCTGAGAAAATCATCTCCCGAATTGGGTAATACCTGTCTTAGAATATGTCTGGATATCTGATGGGACCCAGTTCATAAATTAACTCCAAATCCAGCAAACTTCTTAGACTGTATGGTCAACTGAATTTAATCAGTTTCCTGCACTATGCCTCTCTGAGTATCAGCTTGGACCACCTGTCCAAACTACTGCCCCTCGTCAGAGGGAAAACTATAACTCTGACAGTCACTCTGTCATCCAGGTCACCTTGGAAGCCTGGAATGATAACCGTCTTCCGAAGGAAGCTGCCGTTATCAAATCCCTAGAACAACCACTTATGTTATAAAACTGCTTCCGAACGTTTCTCCAAGATTTGATTAAAATCAACTTATTGCATCTAGTGCAAAAACAACATCTGGTGTGGTACGTGACATCTCATGATCAACTCAATTGCCTAAGCAAGTGATCTGTCAATCATGCACATCCCTCTCCCTTTAGTCTGTAAGACACCTTTAGAGAGGGTGACTCCATCACCTGCAGGTACACCATCATGCCAGGAGTCGTTCATTCTAAAATAACTTTAGAATGCTGTCAAAGTACCCAGATTGGGAAACTACCCGAATTTAGATCTAAAACCATAGATTCAGTAACCAGAATGCCTGATATTATATCCATATCCTATGTGGAGAAACAACTGTGTGACAACCACAGTATGACCGATCGTAGTATAGGAATTTCACATCCTGTAATGTGTATGTCATCCAAGTACCAGGACATAACACCCTACTACCTTCTTAATAGATCCATCTCCTATTCTGATGACGTCAAAGCCCATGACTGTCACATCAAAAACAGATGATCTATCTCCGCTATATTTGCTTTAGTCTATAAATAGACATAAGCTACTTATCCACAATGCTTCCGCTGCTCCCACGGACTACAATAACCCTCTGGCAGAGTCATCCTCCTACCGGGTCTCATAGTCTAGGACAGCAGTAATGGCAAGTCTGGGTAAACAAAAACCTCCCTGTCACCGTCCTTGAGGCTACCAGAGTACCTCTCGGGTACCTGAGGTTACTCACCATATCTGCGGAGTGGCTAATGGAATGTCAATCCTGATTGAATCTTTAGGTCTTATTAAATTTTCCGTAATCATTTGTGATTCTGGAATCACTTTCAGTTCTACCATACTCCCACTACTGTGTTCTGAAAAAGTCCATTTTACTAAAACTGTGGAGAGTCAAGAACAATATCACTATTGATCTTCCAGATGGTAGAAATTCAACCCACGTCAAAGCCCGGGTTAACCCACAAACAGCCATTATAGAAACGTGCCTTGAGTTATCCGGAGTCTGGTTTTAAGCATAAGCCGGACAACTCCCCGTACCTTAACTTTGTTAAGATACGAACCATTCTATATACAATATAGAAATAGAGGCACTGATTTAATTGGAACCAAATTCAAATCATGTAGCTGTCTCCAGTGCATGTCAACTAAATGGAGAGAGGACGATCAGCATTACTCTACTTAGGAGTGTATCCAATTATGAGCAACCTGATAGAGAAACAAGTTTCTCAAAAACCATTACTATCTACTGAATACCAACCACAAGTATCTACATCTTCGATCACCTTGAAGAATCCTGATACTTGCAACACATGGTTCTCTACTTTATTCCTGTACCTATATCTCAAACTTGGACCTTGTATTTCTACGAAACACTTGTCTAAAACTTGAGAAGTCATAAGTAAACAGAATGCAGTACGAGGACCAACCCCTTTGTCCTAATGGACACTGGACAATATACAATACTTTGTATAAGCCCCCTGAGTTAAATAACTCAAACTCTGTGCGTCATAAGTTGAAAACTGTACCCATGCGATTTCTTCAAATATCACCAATTACAACGAATTCCGATATAATGAGGATGATCACCTAATTTCCAATAACTTACTCCCACTTATCATCTGTAAAACAATACAGATGTGAGAATCGTACCTGGTAAATACATACCCTGGAGCAAGAGCTAATTGGGAAATCAGTTTTCTATTAACAATATACAGTGAAACTGAAACATTAAAATGTTTTGAAGGGGTATCTGGGTATTCCTAGTGATGCCTCTTCCATTATCCAGATTCATAACTGTAACCGTATATTTCCCTGCCATCTCTCCAATTTCCTTTATTTGTCTTTAGTCGTTACCTTCTGTACACCATCGTTAGGCTTAATGGTTTTCTTCCTTCCCTACCATTCGACACCAGCCTATGGTTTTGAAGAAGACTATCCAATAAGCATAATACGTGTGCTCTCCTAATCCTAGGAGCACTCGCAACCTGAGAGAAGGTAAGGATAAAAGACAACTGAATAAACCTTATTCCTATTTCTCCTGAACCAGAATCCATCCTCGAAAAAGTTCCTTCGAGTTCGTATATAACCATACGATGGATTTATCCAATACAATTGGATGTTCGTAGTGATACGGGGTGTTCTGGAGAAATACAAAGGTGAATTAGGAGTGGCGATGAGATATGTTGTTTGGTCGTGAATGTTAACAGTCGCAATTTACATTGCCCTCTTTCTGATCCCTTTATTCGTCTTTACTTATTACCTTCTGTACACCCAACTTAGGCTAATTGGTTTTCTTCATTCCCTACCTTTCGGCACCTGCCTATGGTTTGGAAGAAGACTATCAAATAAGCGTAATAGGTGTACCCTATCCTAATCCTAGGAGCGCTCATAGCCTGAGAGAAGGTAAAAGGAAAAGACAACTGAATAGTCTTATTCAATCTCTCCAGAACCAGAATCCATCCTCGATGAAGTTCATCCGAGTTCGTATATAACCATACGATGGATTTATCCAATAGAAGTGGATGTTCGTAATAATACGGGGTGTTCTGGAGAAACTCAAAGGGTAAAAGAAGGAGTGACAATGATGTATGCAACTCAGACAATCCAAAAGCCAGTGTTTTAAGAAAGTTCGGTTAACTTGGTCATTGAGTTATAGTCTAGGGTCGGGTCATGGTCGCAGTCAAAGAGAGAAAAAGTAGAAACACTCTGCATGCACTCTAATTTAGATCAGAATGGTTAATCACTTTATCTAATCAGGAAACCTCCCACTGTTTTCTCAAATTGTCCTCCAAACCTGAAAGAAGAATTAGCCGGAATCACCCGAGGAGTAATACTACTCATCAATAGGAATCGGGTTCTAACCATCATCGCATGATAACGTAATGGAAGCTATTCACGTCATCACACTCCAGAAGGTATGCGCAAGCCTGGAAAGTTTCCTGTATGTTTGAAACTCCCGATATGATTTTTACCCCAAGCGGTTTATGTCCTTGACTTTGGCCAACAAATCATAACCCGCAAGTCAAGTTCTACCCGTCATTGTCCTGATTGATTTAGACCCATCCACATACACCCTTGACTTTGGCCAACAAAGTGGTACGACTTGTTAGTGTATATGCCCTAGAGGCCATTACTGTATCATACTAGTTTGTATATTACTTGATGGAAGCTTGGGATATTCACAGTTGTATATACAATCTTGCTCGAAATGGTAGTATGCTACTTGGTTTGTCTCTGCTTTAATATGTGCATGTGTTTCTTTTAGCATATTGCTGATATACATATTAGTAGAGCCCTTAGGATCTTTGCTTGATTACCAGCGTTGTGATGGCGCTCACACTCGTGGGAGCTGGGTGATCTATAAGCACATCCTTATACAGGTCCCTAGTCGTTGGACTGTCGAGATAGGGCATCGATACTCCGGAGTAGACTAGCGTATGCGCTTCTCATCCCAGCGTGGGAGACGGTCTGTCCCACAGCCGTCAGTACGTCGTACTTGAGATAGTATGCGGGTGCTCGTTAGATTACGAGTACACTGGACAGGACTCGTCGGGAACTGTTGGTTGGTATTATACCTATCGTCAGTTATCAGTTCCCAGGTGACATGAGTACAGCTTAGTCCGTTGACTTGACACTGTCACTTCGCCTCGAGTGTGTTCCCACTGCCCTTTGATTACTACCCTACCACGGCTCAAAGGAGTCGTGCAAACAGGTAGTTTTTGGGTGCAGTCCCGAAGCACTTGGAGGCAGTGACGGTTAGACAGGATTCGTCTCTCCCGGTATTGGGGGTTGACACCGCGCTGTGTCCAGGAGAGCCATTACACGAGTAGTCCCTGGCCAGGGCAAGCGAGATATACTGGTAGGTTTCCAGTGTTATCTCAGGGTGTTCTGGGCTACACTCCGACACGACTTGTACCGCTATTAAGGGACTGACGTTCACCGCCCCCTAGGCCCGCCATGCGATGTATCAGACGAACAGACCGGACTGTACGGAGATTGTCACATATAGGCTCAGTAGGAGTTCAGATAGGGTTCACCTCGTCAGTCTTCTTATCGACATCTACCTGGGGACCGTTACGTACAGCTAGTGCCTCTTGCGGTCTATGGTTAAACCCACTGCCAGCGTAGTGTCGAGTCTTTAGAGTCCCACACAGAGAGCTATTCGCCTTTAGGTAAAATGAGTAGAGGTCGCATGGTTTTGCGACAGGGTTCGTTCACATTCGCGCACTTGTGCACGTTTGCTGTCCGGACAGTTTATACTAGCGGGCTTTGGTTTAAGCCGGATCCTAGTATATGATTTGAGATTGGTTTTTCTCAGAGTATTCGTGTTCCTCGGATCACGAATGCGGGTGCGTATGCACAGTTGCTTGAGATTGAGGGAGAGGACCTTGTTTAGGGTTAATGGCTATTGTCATTTTATTAACCCTATTGCTTTTGTGTGTATTATAGTTAATTGATAATTAGCTTAATAATTGTGCATGGTTGTTGTTGTTGACCATTTGACTTCATTGACTTGTTGACCTTGTTGACAACTTGACCATAATCATTTCATTTGGAAGATGCTCTTTGATCCTTGCAATTTGCATTAATATTGAAATGATAATGGTCATGTCTTGATTAAACCATGACAATTTTCTAGCTAATTATTGAATTAAAATAATGCACACATATTAGTGAGAATGGCTCACTAATAATTCATTCTCTCTCTTGCTCATCCTCTCCCTCAAGCTCTCTCCCTCTCATGTGTTGAGAAACAAAAAGCTTGAGAAAAACCCTCACTTGATCTTCTCTACTCTCTTCTAGGGTTCAAGTCTTAGCATTTCTTGCACTCTAGTTACTCCTAGCTTGGAGTTGAAGCTAAAGGTCGAGGATTTCGGGTGGATCCTTCTTTGACGGGAGAAGACAAGCAAGGTGACATCTTTCTACCATTCCAAGGAGCAAGGAGAGAAGGACATTGAGCTCAAGGTATAACCTTTCCATCACTTACCTAGTTACTAGTTAGGGTTAGCTTGTTTTTGTTTAGCAAAGATCCTTAAAGCTTGGTCCATGCTGCCTATAGTTGATAAAAATCCAATTTTTATTATGTTTTCCGCCTCCCCGTAAGCACCGGGATGGGCAACATGGACTTACAGTGGTATCAGAGCCTAACTAAACATAAACTAGCTAAGTAATAAAGTGTAACGAAGTTTCGAAACCGGAAAATCGAAAAACCAAACTCGCAAAACCCTAAGTTTCTGTTAATTTTTTTTCTGGTCAAAATAAAATTTGTTACACACCAAAAATTATCTCAGGGTTTTGTGTAGAAAACCACCAAAGACGAACCAGAGAGGCGACCAAAGGACCGCGGATCCGCGGCAATAGGAAGCTCTTGCCGCGGAACCGCGGCCGTCTTGTCCCCTCTCTGCTTCGATTTTGGTGCAGTGTGTTTCTGTGTTGGTTTTGGGAATTTTAGGATTTGTTATATGTGCCCAGATTTTCCAGAACTAAAATTTACTTTTGGGGGCCTATAAATCCGTATTTTTTTTCGGAACTTCACTACACTTTAACTATATCGGTTATATCTGTGATGCTTGCATGTATTGAACGTCGGCTAATCGCTATAAGTTGATTAGTCGGGGTTATACATCTCTGTGATCTGTGATTGTTATTAGTTTGTGGATATGAATGGATTGGATTGTCGCGGGTGAATAGCCGGGGTGGATGTGAGATGAGTGTTGCTTTTCGTTCATTCATTTGTAACATGTAAATTGATGTAATAATATTATTTGTATGGCCGCACAACCGGGTCGGGGTTGTAGCCGTCATTGTATAATTCTTTTTACTATTTTTGCTCCTAGGATAGACCCATGGAGGGGGTGCACAAACTACCGGGTATCTCGAAGTGCCGAGTGGCCTACTCATGGTGGTGAGGGAGGTTGCTTCGCTTCGGGTGCTTGGCGGGTAGTTTGCCGCACCCGTAGGGGTCTTGGGTGGGGTATTGGCTATTCACCGCGACCGTGTAATCCGCTTTACGTTGCAGGCTCGAACGCATTGCGGATTCCTAGTATATCCAATGTATTCATCTTTGATCTGTAATGTCTATCATTGCTATATATTTATATATGATAACTATTTAGGCGTTGCTTATGTTTTACAGCCGCGCTAGCCCAGCCCCCGCTCTGTCGTTAATTAAGTAACCTAACGGGTGATGACGGGGCCCCGTGGCGAATGCGAATGGCATAAGCCTACGTCATATTTTGGTTGTTTTCTGCAATGGTAGGATTAAATGATGGGACGCATTAAAAGAACTAATGCAAGAAAATAAACCAAGTAAAAGTCGATTGGAACACTTTGAAAACCACTCGGTTCTTTTCAAAAAAATAAGCATTTTAAACGCAGAGCTTGAACCACTCCTTTTAAAAGCTATCTCGTTCCATCGACTATATCAAGTTCACTACGTTCACGGTTTCGCCAAAACCATCCGTAGCCCTCCGTCGTTTCATATAAATATTCAACAGTATTCAAGCTGTGTTTGTTGGCCTTAGTCAAGGCACAGTGTTTGGTAGCTGGTGGGTATTCATATGTTGCATAGATAGAATGCGTTGGTTTGGGACAGTCGTATTGCTTTGTTGGCCATAGTCAAGGGTATATACGGGTGGGTTCAAATTAACCTGGATAACGACGGGTAGAACTTGACATGTGACTTATGATTTGTTGGCCTTAGTCAAGGTCATAAGAGCATGTGGCAAAAATCTACATCGGGAGTTTCAAAAGTACTGAAACTTGCTAGCGCTGCATACCATTTGGAGTGTGATGATTCTGGTAGGATTCCTTCGGTTTTATCACGCGATGATATTTGGATCCCGATCCTGCTGTGAGTATATGCTACTCCTCGGGAAAACTCTCACTTAACGATCAATGCTATAAACCTAGTAGGTGCCTAGAAAGGTGTTAGCGGGGCTACGCCCACAGGGAAAAGAGGTTACTTAATTAAGGAACTTCGCGAAAGCGTTGGAAAACCTCCCTCGAAGTACCGACACTAGCCTGGCTGAACGGTTAAGCAAGTATTGTACGGTGAGATTGATCCTGACTAATCCTTTCTTTACGGTTTGAGAAGGGATTCGAGAGACAGTAGGAGCCATCCTGTTTAGATAAAATTAAAAACCAATCTAAACTTGCAAGAGCATCATGCTAAGTGTTTTCTTCTCTCTCTCTAAATTGCAGCGACCCAGTGACCACACCTAGGTTACATCTAGATAATAAGATGACTGAATCTGACTGTTATGACTGGCAAAGGTCTGTCCAGATGTCCATTGCCCAGGACAAGCTGGGACACCTCTTAACTGATCCAACCCCTGCCGTCTCAGGTCCAGTTTCCCCAGTCACGGATATTGATATTCGTAGGACATCGGAAGAAGACTGTGCGAAAGCCAAGTGCCTCGTGTTAGCCTCAGTTGATGGTATATACCAGAGGCAGCACGAGAAGATGGACTCAGCTTCTATCTTCCTCCATAACAAAGTTTTATATGGAGAGCAATCTCGTACCGCAAGATATGAGACCTCGAACGAATTGCTTCCAGCGAGGTTGGCTATCGGGTCATCTGTAGGGGGCAACGTCCTTACAGAGACCAGCTCTTTTGAGCTCTCTGACCTGAAGACCACGTTGAAGAACAGGTCAGATGCTGACTCAGTTCAACAGTCTCTGCCTACTACCCTAAAGGAAACTAGGGATGTAGAAAGAAAGGGAAGGGCAGAAGTTTCAGGAACAGATGTAGTAAAAGAAGGATGTTCCTATTGTTACGGGAATGAACATGGACAGAAGGATTGCAGGGATTGTAAAGCCAGTAGCCAGAATTCGAAGCATGTTGTGGCTTCGGTTTCGGGTGTGTTTGTGATTGAGAACTGTATGTCAGTTAACCCTACTTCCTGGATATTGGATACCGGATCAGGATCTCATATCTGTAATTCGTTACAGGCTTTGAGAAACCGTAGGGTTATCAGGAAAGGTGATATGACTCTCAGGGTTGCTAACGGAATGAGCATGTATGCTGAATCCGTAGGGGAATATCATCTAGGACTGACAACTGGGCAGATATTGATTCTGCGTGACTGTTTTTATGTGCCAGGTGCGACTTGTAACATCATATCTGTTGTAACGTTTTGAAAATCGTTTCGGTGAAATTTCGAAAAATCGGTAAAATAAGGGGGTTTTCTGTAAAAACTCAAAATACAAATATCTTATTATAAAAATTAAATATACATATTCTAGCTATGTAATTGCTATTATTTGGTGTTTATTGAGCCGCTGGTGAAATTTCAAATTTTCTGAAAAAATATTATTTTATTATTATTTTAAGCCGTCACTAATACATTTAATTAGGGAAAATTACAAATTGGAATGAGTTGAAACAAATTTTGTACAACATAAAACATTAAATAAAATTTTATCATGTGGTTTTTGGAACGAAATCATTTGCCAAAACGGTTTAGAAATTATTGAAGAAAAAAGGCTTTTTTTTAGCGTAAATGGATGTTTGGGGTATTGTATTTATCATTTTTCATCACCCCACGTCCGTACCCACACCCACACACCCCCATTCACTACTCCCCTTGGCTGAATTCAGCAGCCCCCCTCTCTTGTCCCCACTTGTTTTGCAAAAGAAAATAAAACAATAGAATGAAAGAATAAGTATATGTAAGTATGGGCTTTGTTGACTTTGGTCAATTCTTGACCTCATAACATCACCCCACTCTCTTTCCTCCCCCCCTAAAGATTTCTGGCCGAGCCCCATTCATCCATTAACAGCAGCAACCCCCCCTTCTCATCTCATTTCTCTCCAAAATTCCAAGAAAAATCAAGTAAAACCTCACAATTTTCCAAATACAAACCTTACCCATTTTTCCTTAGCTATTCTTGTATGGATCTTGGTGAAGGGAAGCATGTTTGGAAGGCTAGATTTGTGCTAGATCTCAAGATAATTGTAGGGTAAATTCTTAACCTTATGGCTAATTGTTGTTTAATTATGATAAGCTATCTTATTCAAGTGTTGATTTGGGTGTAATTGCTAGTTTAGGATATTTTAGAAAAGGGTTTGATTTTGGGATTAGGGTTTGTAAAATTCAAGTGAGGGTTTCTAGCATTAGATTATGGTTCTAATGAGTGGGTTAACTTGAATTTAATGAAAAAGCTAAACTTGTAACTAGTTTGCTAATTTCTAGTTTAAAATTGTTAAAGGTGGTTAATATTGCAAACTAGGTTTTTAGTTTTAATTCAAAATGCGAGATTAAAAATATGGTTGGGGTTTCATCACATCATTAACATTATTATGAGTGGTTTAATATCTTAGGTTATGCAAAACCAAGCTTAATTGTTGAATTGTGAATTTTGCTTTAAAAGGTGTTAAAAATTGATATTTTTGCAAACTAGGATTTTGGAATTCATGCAAGTTGATGAGAATAAAATTATAGGAATGGTTTATATGACCTTGTTATGATATTTAGTGAATATTGTGGATGCTAGGTTCATTTATACATCGAGTTTTGTACTAAAACGGTGATTTGTGCTTGCTAGATTTTCGGAAAAATGACTTTTTAAGTGAAATTGGGGTTTTTGTGAATTTGAAGCTATTTTATAATATAATTAGTGCTTGTAATTGTACAAATGAGTGTGTTGGGAGTTTTCTCGACGGTTTGGCGTTTGTACGCCGACGTCGAGGGTTTTTGGGTCGATTTGCGAAAGCAACCATAGGTTTTGACCTATGTGGGATTCGTGCGTCGTTTTGGTCATGAGTCGGATTTTAATGCGGTATGGTGCGTTATGTTATGTAGGTACCCCATGTGAAATTCAAGACGACAAGAAAGCGCGAGGCGACGTCGGCACCGGCGAACGAGGACCAGGTGAGTAGATTTATATCTACGGGGAGAAGTCGGGTGGATGGCGTATAGCACCCCCGCAGTCCGTGGTGATGTATACGGATGCGTATACACACCAACAATTTATGATATGTTAGGATTTATTATTGATGATTTTAGATGGATATTGGTGTTGGATTGGTGCATGGTTACGAAACCTTAGGTAGTGGGTGCACTACACTTACATATACACACATATACATACTTGCATACATTCCTTAATTCATATGTGCGTGTATGGGAATACATATTTATGTGTTCACATGGGTATGGAACTATGTGTTCATATACTGGATTTGAGGATAGTATTTGGATTTTGAGATGAGTCGATGAGATTGGGCTTGAGGCCAGGAGATCGGTGACGTGATTTGGTTCGTATTGAGATACGACATGATGTTTTAGCGGGTCTTCTGACGTAGTAATTCTTACACCCGCATGCATACATAGATGGCATCAATATTGTACTAGACGTAGGACATTATTCCGGATCATGATATTTGATAAAGAAGATACCAAATGAATAGTGTGATTGATGTGACTTTGACCCGTATCCAGATTTGTGGATGCCGTACGATGGATTTACGTACGAGCTATATATTGATGATTGATCCGCACTCTTGACTTGGGATGTCTGATTATAGATATGGTATCGGATATGATATTATTGAGGCGGGGTCACCGACTAATATATATACAGGTATGTATATACATCGACTCAGATGTTAGGCGGTTTCCTTACCTGTAGTCCAGCTGGTTAGCTTAGCCCTTTAGTTTAGTTTAGTTGTTAGATTAGATTCGATTCTTACCTATTTCAAAAACTAACGAATCGTGGGTATTTTAAAAGACAGCCCAAGGGATCCTACGGATATTTCAAAAGACGTATCTTTTCATAAAAACACCGTAGCCCCTATTTTCAAAACCCATGATTCGTGTTATTTCAAAAGGCACCATTTGTAGGACTTATATTAGATTAATGCAGATTAGTTATAGTTGCGTCTAGTTTTCAGCTCCCGCTCATTTTGTGGTCCGCTTCGCATCGCATGCTTATTTTATGTTTCATACTCCATTAGTGATATCATGCTGTTAGGACACCAGCACCATTACCGATGATGCGTATGTACCACGTACACTTAATTGCCGGCTCACACACATCTTCATCGGTAATTGCCATGTCACGTACACCTTAGAAAATATTATTGCTTAACTTAGCTAGATAGCTAGTAGTTTGACATAATATTAGTGTACTTACCTTATATGCCAGCTTAGATATTGTAGTTATTACTTGTCACTTCATGCATACTGTTATTCATCGTTATACCGCATTCATGGATTCTCATGCATATATTCACTATTTTACGTGTTATTGAGGTTTTGGATTCGGATTTCCATGAGATTTTCTGGATTTGGAGGAAAACCGCAAAAACATAAATAAACCTTTCCCCTCTTTTAAAATAAAAAGTGCGGTTTTCCTATGATGTATGAGTCGTCCACCATGAGTTTGTTGATGGATTTCGAGACCCGATTCGAGGAGTGGAGGAACCGTTTCGGGTACATGGTTGACCCGGTATGGTACCCCGGGGCAAGATGAATGTGGTGTTGACGTTGAGCCTGGCAGGGGACAGATTACCTACCGGTGATATTACCCGACGCGTCGGATATCCGGAGGATACCGTCGTGGTCTTGAGATGGATGGTAGGGGCCGGTCTGGACTGACGGCGCCCTAGATATTGAGATTGAGACATTGATATTTCGAGACATTGCGATTTATGTTTTGTGTCGATTCTAGACACTGTTGATACTGATTTCATTTATGATACTTCAGTTTAAAAATGCGAAGGAAATCTCACTAATTTATGAAAACAGTTTCTTCATTTATATGTATTCTGTTTTCATGCATTCATACCTTATTCATATGATATATTGCTACCTGAGGCACTGACACGGGCACATGAGATTACACTCGGGTTAGATATTTACCCTAGCCTTGTTATAGGCTACGTGTTATTCATATAATTGAGGTTATATTGTGATCATTGACCTAGGTTGCGTTATTTATGCGATTTCTGTGCGTAGATGTTTTTCTACTCACAAGTTGGCAACTCACCCCCGTTGTGCCACAGTTCTTGCAGGTTTCGCCGTACAGGTTTAATTACGGCTTGCTGGCACTCTTTCCATTTCCGGGTGACTTGCTAGTAGGTGGGTTATTTGTATCTTACCCATCATTATATCTTGTATATCATTATTCTGTTGTATCTAGAAGTTCCATCAACCAAACATGTATTTATTGAGATAGAGACCAGTGTTGTTTATTCATTCGACCTTAGAGTCGCTCGTTATATTTCTAATGGTTTTGAGTCCCTTTTGAGTTTTGATCCTCGCCGTTGGCGTTGTATATTATATTGCTTGTGTGGTTGTGACCATCGATTGACGAAGAGCTAGCTCCCGCTTGGGGATGCCTTTTTATTGATTTCGTATACTATTCATGTTGTATCCCGTTTGGGGGCCAGTTTTTACAAAGGAGACTCTGCCGAAATTTTCAGGAAATACTTGATGTTTTTAAAACCGCATAACTCGGCTTATGCTATTAAAACTACTTGATTTTAAATTGGTTTTCCTTCAATCTACTACTTTTCTTGGTTTGGATTTCTGGGTTTTCGGTTTACTTAGATTACGTACGCCTCGAGACGTTCGTAGTTTAAGTGCCGGTCATGTTCCGTACTTTCGGGGCGTGACAAAGTTGGTATCAGAGCGTTAGGTTTTAACCTTCGGAGCGTAGGATGACCCTTGGTTGATGGAATAGGTGACTAAAGTAGAGTGACGTACCGTTGGTATGTTCCGCGGCATATTTACGACACGCCACTCCACTTATGAAGCCTTAGGATGTACATTTCCTTGTTCAGTATTATATTCCTTCCTGATCTAGCCTCATCGGTACCAGCTTGGTTTTGCTGCTATGGTTACGGGCAGGGAGAGCTACGGCTAGAGTTGCGGTCAGCACAAGCTCGTCACGAACGAGGACTGACCAGGGCAAAATTCTGGCGACACACGATTGCAGAGATGTGTCTTTTTACTGTGTTTCCGCGCCACGAGTGTTTGGCGGGTCGCCTTTATGAGGTTACTCGGAGGCGCTGATCGGCACTAGAGAATTGAGCCAATGATAGAGGCCAGCCAGATTTTGATGACCGTTGGTGTGTTGCTTACTCCTGATGATTGAGGCACTGTTCAGCATGCAGACGAGCGAGCCAGTTGTTGCTGCGAGCGACGAGATATCGCCCTATATGTTGGAGCTATTGCGGGGCGAGTTGTACGAATAGATGATAGAAGGTCGCTAGTCATCGAGGATGAATGACTAGGACATGTGGATCGTTCGCCTACCCCGATGCGAGGTCATCAGGTAGATTGATTCCAGCTAGAGACGACTTCACGCGGAGACGTTGGGAGTCGACAGAGACGATCGAATGTCAGAAACCTATTATTCCAAGTTTAAAGTAGTCGGAAAGACATGCAGGCAATTCTATGGTCCCTCTAGAAGAATGAAACCCTAACTCGACTTAATGACCGTGTGAAAGCCTTTGAACCTTCGGGTTTGCGGCAGTTCTACGGCGCCATTAGTGAGGCTTGGGTTTGCCCTTCTACGGCTGGACCACCGATGCTGTGGTATATACTCGATACTATTAAACTGTGCCCAAGAGGTTGAGCTCTTGGGGGATTATGAGGTTTTGACGACTCGATTGGATGGCTCGACTTAATTCGGATGCTGGGTGGTGAGATGCAATCTTGGGAGACTCCAGATACGAGGATAGCCGTTGGAGCTCAGTCCATGCAGCCGCGACGAGACGAGTCCAAAGCAGACGACATTAGAGAAAAGTGAAGTAAGATGTTCGTACCAGATCTAGATGAGATGACGTTCCACTCCGCCGACATCAGAGATGCGATGCGCATGCCGAGGCATGGTACTTGGATATACCTTCCAGAAGAGTCGTGATGAGAATGCAGTCATTCCAGAGCAAGATGCAGATATAGGAAATGACGATGACTTCCGGACAGTTGGCAGAGACGAGACATGGAAGAGACCGTGAGCAGGATTCCTTCCAGGACACTGCTGCAATGATACTTGCACCCAGGATCAGAGGTGTCATGTACATTCAGAGAGCCAGAGGCCGACGCCAGTGATATGCTGTCTTACGAGTGGTCGTGATGATTGACCGGGAGATGACAAGAGACGTGCCAGAACTGGATCATCCCCGTTAGCACACCCGACAGGGCCGATGAGCCGATGGACCGAAAGATTGGTAATTCACAGTGAAGACCTTGACCCAGGAGTGGTCATGGTTACGCACACCAGCAGGCCAGAGTTCATGATCATCGACGAGACGTCCCATTAGTGACCGCGACAGTTGGCCCGAGATTCTTAGAGGATGCACTTGAGCGATACTATTCTGCCATTATTGATTTCGATGTTTTGGGTGATTTATTCGTATGATTTGACTTTGATGATTGAGGATTTACGATCTTTGCACAGTGTTGCACTTGATATCGTTTTCGTGCTTTAGTTTCACATGTTTGTGATTTTACGGTTTTAAACAGTTGAGTTGATTTTGTGCGTATGCACGCACGCGATTTGGTTCCTGCACTCTGTATAGTTTATATATGCTGGCAGTGCAGTGACATATATTTTTTGCACTTGGATACACTGGATTTCGATTTCGAGGGTGATGCTCGACATTTGTTTTGTGCATTTTATGCACCGGATTGGATTTTTAGCGCCTGTTGGGCGCCTGTTACGAGATGCGATTTGGTGCACACCAGATGCACTAATTCGAGATTTTTCGTGCATGTCAGATGCACCTGATTTTGCTGTCAGGCACACACGTTGCCTACGACAGATGTTTCGTGCGCACCCGATGCACTTAGATGTTGTTTCTGTGCGCATGTATGGCACATTCATGGATTTTGATTTCCGTGCGCACCAGACGCACGTAGCATTCATGTGCATATTTTGGGATTGATTTCTTATAGAGCAGTACGTTTTTATGATATTGCTATGTATTTTCGTACTGAGCAGGACTAGTCAGAGGACAGTACCTGAATATATTTTGAATGCATTGATAGTTATTGAAGGGATTTCCAAAAAGCGAGCTATAGCCTCAGTATTTACCTACGTGTCTGATATGACACGAAATGTTTAAAACAAGGAGACCCTTCTAAATTGTTTCCAAAACGGCGGAACGTACATTTCAAACAAAGGTATATATGTATATAGTTATTTTCTTATGATAGACGTCCGCCACTGTGCAGTGTTATACGCGTTGCACAGCGACTTAAAGAGATTTGGCATGCATTTCCTTCAGATACTTACATATATAGATTCGATATTTACATGTATAGTTTCGAGTTATATCATATTGGTTTTGTCTTGGATTTGGCATTGATGTCTTCCCCATGACTCCGATGATTGCGGGATGCTTGACGGAGTTGTCATTTGAGTTATATGCTCATTTTTCATGCGCATGCGCTGCGCTACGATTTGTTTTATGTATTTACAATTTCGGAGCCCCGACGACTTGATGGTTTTGGTTTAGATGTTTTAGTATTTGGGGAGAGTTTTAATTTAAATTCGGGGACCGAATTTCTTTAAGGGGGGAAGATTGTAACGTTTTGAAAATCGTTTCGGTGAAATTTCGAAAAATCGGTAAAATAAGGGGGTTTTCTGTAAAAAGTCAAAATACAAATATCTTATTATAAAAATTAAATATACATATTCTAGCTATGTAATTGCTATTATTTGGTGTTTATTGAGCCGCTGGTGAAATTTCAAATTTTCTGAAAAAATATTATTTTATTATTATTTTAAGCCGTCACTAATACATTTAATTAGGGAAAATTACAAATTGGAACGAGTTGAAACAAATTTTGTACATCATAAAACATTAAATAAAATTTTATCATGTGGTTTTTGGAACGAAATCATTTGCCAAAACGGTTTAGAAATTATTGAAGAAAAAAGGCTTTTTTTTTAGCGTAAATGGATGTTTGGGGTATTGTATTTATCATTTTTCATCACCACACGCCCGTACCCACACCCACACACCCCCATTCACTTCTCCCCTTGGCTTAATTCAGCAGCCTCCCTCTCTTGTCCCCACTTGTTTTGCAAAAGAAAATAAAACAAAAGAATGAAAGAATAAGTATATGTAAGTATGGGCTTTGTTGACTTTGGTCAATTCTTGACCTCATAACATCACCCCACTCTCTTTCCTCCCCCCATAAAGATTTCTGGCCGAGCCCCATTCATCCATTAACAGCAGCAACCCCCCCTTCTCATCTCATTTCTCTCCAAAATTCCAAGAAAAATCAAGTAAAACCTCACAATTTTCCAAATACAAACCTTACCCATTTTTCCTTAGCTATTCTTGTATGGATCTTGGTGAAGGGAAGCATGTTTGGAAGGCTAGATTTGTGCTAGATCTCAAGATAATTGTGGGGTAAATTCTTAACCTTATGGCTAATTGTTGTTTAATTATGATAAGCTATCTTATTCAAGTGTTGATTTGGGTGTAATTGCTAGTTTAGGATATTTTAGAAAAGGGTTTGATTTTGGGATTAGGGTTTGTAAAATTCAAGTGAGGGTTTCTAGCATTAGATTATGGTTCTAATGAGTGGGTTAACTTGAAATTTAATGAAAAAGCTAAACTTGTAACTAGTTTGCTAATTTCTAGTTTAAAATTGTTAAAGGTGGTTAATATTGCAAACTAGGTTTTTAGTTTTAATTCAAAATGCGAGATTAAAAATATGGTTGGGGTTTCATCACATCATTAACATTATTATGAGTGGTTTAATATCTTAGGTTATGCAAAACCAAGCTTAATTGTTGAATTGTGAATTTTTCTTTAAAAGGTGTTAAAAATTGTTATTTTTGCAAACTAGGATTTTGGAATTCATGCAAGTTGATGAGAATAAAATTATAGGAATGGTTTATATGACCTTGTTATGATATTTAGTGAATATTGTGGATGCTAGGTTCATTTATACATCGAGTTTTGTACTAAAACGGTGATTTGTGCTTGCTAGATTTTCGGAAAAATGACTTTTTAACTGAAATTGGGGTTTTTATGAATTTGAAGCTATTTTATAATATAATTAGTGCTTGTAATTGTACAAATGAGTGTGTTGGGAGTTTTCTCGACGGTTTGGCGTTTGTACGCCGACGTCGAGGGTTTTTGGGTCGATTTGCGAAAGCAACCATAGTTTTTGACCTATGTGGGATTCGTGCGTCGTTTTGGTCATGAGTCGGATTTTAATGCGGTATGGTGCGTTATGATATGTAGGTACCCCATGTGAACTTCAAGACGACAAGCAAGCGCGAGGCGACGTCGGCACCGGCGAACGAGGACCAGGTGAGTAGATTTATATCTACGGGGAGAAGTCGGGTGGATGGCGTATAACACCCCCGCAGTCCGTGGTGATGTATACGGATGCGTATACACACCAACAATTTATGATATGTTAGGATTTTTATGGATGATTTTAGATGGATATTGGTGTTGGATTGTTGCATGGTTACGAAACCTTAGGTAGTGGGTGCACTACACTTACATATACACACATATACATACTTGCATACATTCCTTATTTCATATGTGCATGTATGGAAATACATATTTATGTGTTCACATGGGTATGGAACTATGTGTTCATATACTGGATTTGAGGATAGTATTTGGATTTTGAGATGAGTCGATGAGATTGGGCTTGAGGCCAGGAGATCGGTGACGTGATTTGGTTCGTATTGAGATACGACATGATGTTTTAGCGGGTCTTCTGACGTAGTAATTCTTACACCCGCATGCATACATAGATGGCATCAATATTGTACTAGACGTAGGACATTATTCCGGATCATGATATTTGATAAAGAAGATACCAAATGAATAGTGTGATTGATGTGACTTTGACCCGTACCCAGATTTGTGGATGCCGTACGACGGATTTACGTACGAGCTATATATTGATGATTGATCCGCACTCTTGACTTGGGATGTCTGATTATAGATATGGTATCGGATATGATATTATTGAGGCGGGGTCACCGACTAATATATATACAGGTATGTATATACATCGACTCAGATGTTAGGCGGTTTCCTTACCTGTAGTCCAGCTGGTTAGCTTAGCCCTTTAGTTTAGTTTAGTTGTTAGATTAGATTCGATTCTTACCTATTTCAAAAACTAACGAATCGTGGGTATTTTAAAAGATAGCCCAAGGGATCCTACGGATATTTCAAAAGACGTATCTTTTCATAAAAACACCGTAGCCCCTATTTTCAAAACCCATGATTCGTGTTATTTCAAAAGGCACCATTTGTAGGACTTATATTAGATTAATGCAGATTAGTTATAGTTGCGTCTAGTTTTCAGCTCCCGCTCATTTAGTGGTCCGCTTCGCATCGCATGCTTATTTTATGTTTCATACTCCATTAGTGATATCATGCTGTTAGGACACCAGCACCATTACCGATGATGCGTATGTACTACGTACACTTAATTGCCGGCTCACACACATCTTCATCGGTAATTGCCATGTCACGTACACCTTAGAAAATATTATTGCTTAACTTAGCTAGATAGCTAGTAGTTTGACATAATATTAGTGTACTTACCTTATATGCAAGCTTAGATATTGTAGTTATTACTTGTCACTTCATGCATACTGTTATTCATCGTTATGCCGCATTCATGGATTCTCATGCATATATTCACTATTTTACGTGTTATTGAGGTTTTGGATTCGGATTTCCATGAGATTTTCTGGATTTGGAGGAAAACCGCAAAAACATAAATAAACCTTTTCTCTCTTTTAAAATAAAAAGTGCGGTTTTCCTATGATGTATGAGTCGTCCACCATGAGTTTGCTGATGGATTTCGAGACCCGATTCGAGGAGTGGAGGAACATTTTCGGGTACATGGTGGACCCGGTATGGTACCCCGGGGCAAGATGAATGTGGTGTTGACGTTGAGCCTGGCAGGGGACAGATTACCTACCGGTGATATTACCCGACGCGTCGGATATCCGGAGGATACCGTCGTGGTCTTGAGATGGATGGTAGGGGCCGGTCTGGACTGACGGCGTCCTAGATATTGAGATTGAGACATTGATATTTCGAGAAATTGAGATTTATGTTTTGTATCGATTCTAGACACTGTTGATACTGATTTCATTTATGATACCTCAGTTTAAAAATGCGAAGGAAATATCACTAATTTATGAAAACAGTTTCTTCATTTACATGTATTCTGTTTTCATGCATTCATACCTTATTCATATGATATATTGCTACCTGAGGCACTGACACGGGCACATGAGATTGCACTCGGGTTAGATATTTACCCTAGCCTTGTTATAGGCTACGTGTTATTCATATAATTGAGGTTATATTGTGATCATTGACCTAGGTTGCGTTGTTTATGCGATTTCTGTGCGTAGATGTTTTTCTACTCACGAGTTGGCAACTCACCACCGTTGTGCCACAGTTCTTGCAGGTTTAGCCGTACAGGTTTAATTACGGCTTGCTGGCACTCTTTCCATTTCCGGGTGACTTGCTAGTAGGTGGGTTAATTGTATCTTACCCATCATTATATCTTGTATATCATTATTCTGTTGTATCTAGAAGTTCCATCAACCAAACATGTATTTATTGAGATAGAGACCAGTGTTGTTTATTCTTTCGACCTTAGAGTCGCTCGTTATATTTCTAATGGTTTTGAGTCCCTTTTGAGTTTTGATCCTCGCCGTTGGCGTTGTATATTATATTGCTTGTGTGGTTGTGACCGTCGATTGACGAAGAGCTAGCTCCCGCTTGGGGATGCCTTTTTATTGATTTCGTATACTATTCATGTTGTATCCCGTTTGGGGGCCAGTTTTTACAAAGGAGACTCTGCCGAAATTTTCAGGAAATACTTGATGTTTTTAAAACCGCATAACTCGGCTTATGCTATTAAAACTACTTGATTTTAAATTAGTTTTCCTTCACTCTACTACTTTTCTTGGTTTGGATTTCTGGGTTTTCGGTTTACTTAGATTACGTACGCCTCGAGACGTCCGTAGTTTAAGTGCCGGTCATGTTCCGTACTTTCGGGGCGTGACATCTGTATCCTTACTTTCTAAGGAAGGATATGATTTTACTTTTGTAAGCGATGTAGTAAACATCCACCTAAATCAAGTGCTGATTGGGTCAGGTACATTGAAATACGGTATATACGTTTTGAATCAAGCTCAGGTCTTCAGTGTCCAGAACACACTTAAAAGAAAGTCTCCGGAATTAAATCAGGCTTTCTTATGGCATTGTAGACTGGGTCACATTAATGAGACACGGTTGACAAAGTTACATAAAGAAGGATACTTAGATCCGTTCGAGTACCAGTCTTATGCCACTTGTGAATCATGTCTCATGGGAAAGATGACAAAGACTCCGTTCACTGGACACGGAGAAAGAGCGAGCGAGCTCTTGGGACTCATACACAGTGATGTGTGTGGTCCAATGTTTACACATGCGCGAAGTGGTTATTCATACTTCATTACTTTCACAGATGATTTCTCTAGGTATGGGCATGTCTTCTTAATGAAGCACAAATCCGAGGCTTTTGAGAAATTTCAGGAATACAAGAATGAAGTTGAAAAACAAACAGGCAAAAGTATCAAGACACTGAGATCTGATCCAGGTGGCGAATACTTGAGTGCCGAGTTTCTGGGCTTCTTAAAAGAGAATGGAATTCTCTCTCAACTTACTCCCCCATACACACCACAACACAAGGGTTTATCGGAAAGGAGGAATCGAACCCTATTGGATATGGTTCGTTCCATGATGAGTAAGGCTGAGTTGCCGCGATCCTTCTGGAGTTATGCACTAGAAACAGCTGCATATCTTTTGAACCAAGTTCCTACTAAGTCAGTGCCTACCGCACCATATCAGATGTGGAGTGGGAAGAAACCCAGTCTTAAACACATTAAGACATGGAGGTGTCCAACTTTTGTAAAAAAGCAGCATGCGGACAAGCTCGAGGCACGTTCGGTACAGTGTAAGTTTGTGGGATACCCAAAGAACTCCAAGGGGTATCTTTTCTATTACGCAGAGGAACAAAAGGTTTTTGTTTCTCGTCATGCCCGCTTCATGGAAACTGAGTTTTTGGAAAATCAGATAAGTGGGAGCGCAATAGAACTGGAAGAAATTCCAGAACCACAAGCTATTACTGAAAGCTTGGTAGAACCAGAAGGTTCGAAAGAACAGGACATCCCAGCGCCACTCCGCAGGAGTAGTAGGCAGTCTCATCCGCCCGAGAGATACTACGGTTTTCTCATTGACGGGGATAGAGAGGATTGCACTATGGATCATGGTGAGCCTACTAGCTTCCAGCAAGCCATTCAGAGCGGTGACTCAATAAAATGGCTGGATGCAATGCGGGCCGAGATGGAGTCCATGTACACCAACAAAGTTTGGACTTTGGACTTTGCACCAGAAGGGGTAAAACCCGTAGGCTGCAAATGGATCTTCAGAAAGAAGATTGGTGTAGATGGGCAGGTTGAGACCTATAAAGCTAGACTTGTAGCAAAGGGTTTTCGTCAAAGACCTGGTTTGGACTACGACGAGACCTTTTCTCCAGTGGCTGTGCTGAAATCCATTCGGATCCTTCTTGCCATTGCTGCCTTCCACGATTATGAAATCTGGCAGATGGACGTAAAGACGGCTTTCCTAAATGGAAATTTGGAAGAGTGCGTCTATATGGATCAGCCGGAGGGATTCAATCAGAGTGGGAGCAGCGGTAGAGTGTGCAAGTTGCTCAAGTCCATTTATGGACTTAAGCAGGCATTGCGGAGTTGGAACATCTGCTTTGATGATACTGTCAAAGAATTCGACTTTATCAAAAACCCAGATGAACCATGCATTTACAGTAAGATTGTAGGGAGAACTGTGGTATTCCTCGTCTTGTACGTGGATGACATTCTCCTAATAGGAAATGATATTCCTATGCTACAGTCAGTCAAAGGATTCTTGTCGCAGAGGTTCTCCATGAAGGACCTGGGCGATGCCAACTACATTCTGGGGATCCAGATCTATCGTGATAGATCTAAGAGGATGTTGGGACTTTCACAGTCAAGGTACATTGACACCATACTGAAAAGGTTCAGTATGGAAGATTCCAAGCGCGGTAATCTACCAGCTTGTCACGGGATCACCCTCTCCAAAGAGATGTCTCCCAAGACTGATTTGGAAAGGGATCGCATGTCTATTATACCCTACGCTTCTGTGGTAGGCTCTATAATGTATGCGATGTTGTGTACCAGACCAGATGTAGCATACGCATTGAGCGTTGTAAGCCGGTATCAGTCAAACCCAGGGGAGAAACACTGGATAGCGGTAAAGAACATTCTCAAGTACCTGAGAAGGACTAAGGAGATGTTCTTGGTGTATGGCGGAAAAGACCTCCAGCTCGAGGCCTTTGCTGACTCCATCTTCCAGAGTGACAAGGATGACTCCAAGTCCATGTCGGGTTATGTCTTTACCCTCAATGGAGGGGCGGTTTGCTGGAAGAGTTCCAAGCAGGAGACCGTTGCAGACTCAACAATGGAAGCGGAGTACATAGCTGCTTGCGATGCCGCAAAGGAAGCTGTCTGGATGAAGAAGTTCCTCACGGAGCTTCAGGTGGTTCCTACCATTGTTGATCCAATACCGCTGTATTGCGACAACAACGGAGCTATAGCTTTAGCGAAGGAACCCATGTCCCATCAGAAGTCCAGGCACATTTTGAGGCGGTACCACCTGATCAGGGAGATCATAGATCGCTAGGAGATCGAGGTGAAGACTGCAGATCCACTCACGAAGGCCCTACCCCAGACTCAGTTCGAGCGGTTGATCGAGATGATAGGTCTTCGATACGCCAGTACATGGCCTTAGTGCAAGTGGGAGATTGTTAGTGTATATGCCCTAGAGGCCATTACGGTATCATACTAGTTTGTATATTACTTGATGGAAGCTTGGGATATTCACAGTTGTATATACAATCTTGCTCGAAATGGTAGTATGCTACTTGGTTTGTCTCTGCTTTAATATGTGCATGTGTTTCTTTTAGCATATTGCTGATATACATATTAGTAGAGCCCTTAGGATCTTTGCTTGATTACCAGCGTTGTGATGGCGCTCACACTCGTGGGAGCTGGGTGATCTATAAGCACATCCTTATACAGGTCCCTAGTCGTTGGACTGTCGAGATAGGGCATTGATTCTCCGGAGTAGACTAGCGTATGCGCTTCTCATCCCAGCGTGGGAGACGGTCTGTCCCACAGCCGTCAGTACATCGTACTTGAGATAGTATGCGGATGCTCGTTAGGTTACGAGTACACTGGACATGACTCGTCGGGAACTGTTGGTTGGTATTTTACCTATCGTCAGTTATCAGTTCCCAGGTGACATGAGTACAGCTTAGTCCGTTGACTTGACACTGTCACTTCGCCTCGAGTGTGTTCCCACTGCACTTTGATTACTACCCTACCACGGCTCAAAGGAGTCGTGCAAACAGGTAGTTTTTGGGTGCAGTCCCGAAGCACTTGGAGGCAGTTACGGTTAGACAGGATTCGTCTCTCCCGGTATTGGGGGTTGACATCGCGCTGTGTCCAGGAGAGCCATTACACGAGTAGTCCCTGGCCAGGGCAAGCGAGATATACTGGTAGGTTTCCAGTGTTATCTCAGGGTGTTCTGGGCTACACTCCGACACGACTTGTACCGCTATTAGGGGACTGACGTTCACCGCCCCCTAGGCCCGCCATGCGATGTATCAGACGAACAGACCGGACTGTACGGAGATTGTCACATACAGGCTCAGTAGGAGTTCAGATGGGGTTCACCTCGTCAGTCTTCTTATCGACATCTACCTGGGGACCGTTACGTACAGCTAGTGCCGCTTGCGGTCTATGGTTAAACCCACTGCCAGCGTAGTGTCGAGTCTTTAGAGTCCCACACAGAGAGCTATTCGCCTTTAGGCAAAATGAGTAGAGGTCGCATGGTTTTGCGACAGGGTTCGTTCACATTCGCGCACTTGTGCACGTTTGCTGTCCGGACAGTTTATACTAGCGGGCTTTGGTTTAAGCCGGATCCTAGTATATGATTTGAGATTGGTTTTTCTCATAGTATTCGTGTTCCTCGGATCACGAATGCGGGTGCGTATGCACAGTTGCTTGAGATTGAGGGAGAGGACCTTGTTTAGGGTTAATGGCTATTGTCATTTTATTAACCCTATTGCTTTTGTGTGTATTATAGTTAATTGATAATTAGCTTAATAATTGTGCATGGTTGTTGTTGTTGACCATTTGACTTCATTGACTTGTTGACCTTGTTGACAACTTGACCATAATCATTTCATTTGGAAGATGCTCTTTGATCCTTGCAATTTGCATTAATATTGAAATGATAATGGTCATGTCTTGATTAAACCATGACAATTTTCTAGCTAATTATTGAATTAAAATAATGCACACATATTAGTGAGAATGGCTCACTAATAATTCATTCTCTCATATCATTTCTCTATCTTGCTCATCCTCTCCCTCAAGCTCTCTCCCTCTCTTGTGTTGAGAAACAAAAAGCTTGAGAAAAACCCTCACTTGATCTTCTCTACTCTCTTCTAGGGTTCAAGTCTTAGCATTTCTTGCACTCTAGTTACTCCTAGCTTGGAGTTGAAGCTAAAGGTCGAGGCTTTCGGGTGGATCCTTCTTTGACGGGAGAAGACAAGCAAGGTGACCTCTTTCTACCATTCCAAGGAGCAAGGAGAGAAGGACTTTGAGCTCAAGGTATAACCATTCCATCACTTAGCTAGTTACTAGTTAGGGTTAGCTTGTTTTTGTTTAGCAAAGATCCTTAAAGCTTGGTCCATGTTGCCTATAGTTGATAAAAATCCAATTTTTATTATGTTTTCCGCCTCGCCGTAAGCACCGTGGTGGGCACCGGGGACTTACACGACTGTACTAAACCAATGCATATCCATGCAATGGACAAGCAACAAAAAGCTACCACACACGATGCCTTGACTTTGGCCAACAAACAACGCACGAATACTATGCATTACTTATCCGAAATGACGGAGGGCTACGGCTGGTTTTTGGCGAAAAACCTTTAACGTAATGAACTTGATATCATTGAAGGAATCCAAGTGGTTTTATAAATATATAGTGGCGAAAACTTTTGCTAAAAACGTCACCCCCGGTGAAGGGATCTTGGCTCATTCCTCGTCGAATGAGGTACAGCATATTCCAAACTGAATACCACGATGCAAAGATAAAAGTAATCGACTATAGTGAAGTTATTCCCCTGACGCAGACTTCTGTCCAAAGGGTCACTCCCGATGAAGGGATCTCGGTCCTTGCTTAGTCGAATGAGGTGCTGGATATTCACAACCGAATACCACTGTGCAAAACAAAAGAGAACGCCCTTGTAATTACAGCTTTTGAAAAAATGGTTCCAACAATATCATATATAGGTTTGTTTTTCTTGCATTGATAAGAATCAACGCAGCCCCGTCAATTAATCACACCATAAAAGAACGAAAATAAAATGTACGTATAAGCCATCTGCATTCGCCACTGGTTCCCATCATCACCCATTAGGTTACTTAACTAACGACAGAGCGGGGACTGGACTAGCGCGGGTGCAAAACATATACAACATCTACTAGTATATATATCAATATATAATAATCGCTCCAGGTATGATAATGCAACATCACAGAAAAGTAATAAGTATCACAGAACAATACAGATAATCTGGGAGACCCAGGTTTCATAGAGCCCCAAATGAAACCCGACGTTCCCCTGGTCGTGTGGATAGGCTGTGCAATGAGAACCTAGACCCCTACGAGCGCAGCAAGTTACCCGCCAAAACCTGAAGCAAAGCAGCCCCCTTCAGCAAAGTGAATGGACCACCCAGCACTTCACGGAATCAGATAACTTGAGCACCCCTCCTTGGGTCAACCTATACCCCCTACGAGTGCGGCGAATAGCCTGCCAACTCTAGAGTGAAGCCCCCTCCGTCTCAACGTCATGAGACGGGGGCCCGTTGCCCTATAGAACCCGGCTATCCGTGCACCCTACCGCGGGTTAATCCTAGTACAGAAAATAAAATATATACAACGGGTACATCGACCTCATCCCAGTCGTGCCCCAAAAGAATAATATACAAACAGGCAGTGACGGCAGCCCATATGTCGGACGCTCGACCCGCAATATCAAATGTACAAATAAATCCAAACTGCACTACCATTGCACAGGAGCTATCCACCACGACAAATCCGCAACATCACAGTACAACACAGAACATCAACGTGAATGTCACGTTCGCAAATCCGTCTAAAGGGGATATAGCGGTTAGACAATATTTACCGATCAAATGACATTCACGGTCACAGATAGAAAAGTAAAGCACTGTAAACTAACGTATTTAAAATTTCGATCGACAAAATTTCCCAAAGTGACCCTGTTGGAGATAGTGCCCTCAGAGTCAATTATTGGATCACAGGCACGTGATTGCAATGATTGAGGGAGGACCTATCCCGGTAGGACAATCTTACTCGAGATGATAGTATGCTATCTGGTTTATCTTTATCATCGTGTACTGCTTTAGGCGACCTAACATGTCGCTATTACACGTTGATAGAGCCCCTAAGATTCTTGCTTGACTGCCAGCAGTATGAGGGCGATCATATACGTGAGAGCTGGCAGTCTATAAGCACATCCTTAAAAGGTCCCTAGTCGTGGGAGTTTCGAGACAGGGCATCGATACTCCAGAGTAGACTAGTGTATATAGTCGAGACCCCGACAAGGGGCGGTGGCCGGTCTCACAAGCCACTGATGTCAGTTGGTTCACCTAAGATGTATACAGGTGCTCATTGGGTTATGAGTACACCGGACAGGACTCGCCGGGAACATGCTAGTTGGTCTTATACCTGACGTCAGATAGCAGTTCCCTGGTGACATGTGTACAGGTTAGTTCATCGACCTGAGGATCGTCATTTGTCTCGTGTGAGTTCCCACTGTACTTTGATTACTACCCTACCACGCTCAAAGGAGACGTGCAAACAGGTTTTAGTTGGGTACAGTCCCGAGCCACATGGAGGCAGTGAGCGGATCTTCGGGGGTTCGACTCTCCCGGTATTGGGGGTGAGGTCGCGCTGTGTCTAGGAGAGCCAGAACATGAAAAGTCCTTGGCCAAGGCAGGAGATTTACTGGTAGGTATTCCAGTAGTATCACTGGGTGTTCTGGGCTGATCTCTGACATGACTTGTACCGCTTTTGGGGGTCTGACTTTTACCAACCCTCTAGGCCCGCCATGCGATGCTCATAGACGAACGGACCGGACTGTACGGATATTGTCACCGACAGGCTCAGTAGGGTGTCATGATGAGTTCACTCATCGACGTCCCTTTTTGTCAATAGCTGGTAGCCCGTCACATATGGCTAATACTTCTAACGTGCTAGTGGTTAAATCCACAGCCATTGTATTGACGAGTCTTTAGAGCCCCCCACATTCAGTTGCTCAAGTTTTCGGGCGAAACGCTGTAGAGGCCGTATGGAGATATGGCAGGGTTCGATCAGATACGTGCGATATTGCACGGATCAGGATCGGACGGACAATACTAGCCGGCTTTGGTTTAAGCCGGATCCTAGTATAGTACAGTGTAGATTTTGTCCCATTGCATTTGTATTTCGGTCGGAATACAGATGCGGGTGTGTATGCACAGTATCGGGGTTTTCCTGTAATTTATTACGGGACCAGTTTTCTGGAGTTGCCAGTTTGCTTTCCGTTTCGGCCATTTTCATTTGTATCTTTCATTGGCCGAAGATTGGTGGAGGAGGGCCTATTTGCAAGCATGCAAATTTGGATAGTGCAGGGTGTTATTTGCATATTCTTGTATCATGATAATTCCTCCACCATTTGACTTCTTCTTCTTCTCATCATGGATTGACTTTTGAGTCATCATGGTTGTTGATGATTAGCTTGTTGGAGTGTTGGTATTGGTGCAATCATGGTTGTTGATGATTGGTTGATGGAGTGCGAGTTTTAGTGGGTGATCATTTCCTTTTTCATGATAACCCTTTTCTCTCTCTTGTTTATTGGCTCACACTCATTCCTTTGATACTACACTCTCATTCTCACTCTCCCCTCACTTTGCATGGCCGGCCACTTCCTCAAGTGGGCTGTCCCAATTTTTTGTGGAGGGATTTTATCTCTTTTGGCTTGTAAAAAATCCCATAGCTCTACAAAAATTCCACAACTCATCCCTCCACCAAATGGAAAACATCATAAACCCCAAATGAGACATATAGATCTTCACTATATTCTATAGCAAATCTTGGGCACGTCGACTCGCCAGCTTCGTGCCCGAGTTGCCTCGGTATAGAGACGGGAGCCCGTAAAAGAAGCCAGCGACGTGGTGCCCTTCCGGCGAGGAGGTGGAGACTGGACATTCCGCGGGAGATCGGGACGACGGCGAGAAGACCGGAGGACACGGATCGCTCGGTATTTCTCTCTTCCCCATCTAGTAGTTAGCTAGGACTAGTTAATGGTACGATCCGGGTTTTAGTGCGCGGTGGTGCCGGTTTGAAAAATTAAAGTTAACCATCGCTTCCACATTTAGCCTCGGGATGGAGGCCGGGGCGCCGCCGTGCACTTACAGTGGTATCAGAGCCTCGCCATTAACATAGTCTAGCTTTGTCTAATGTGTTTTACATTTCCGATCGAACAAAATTCCAAAAACCCGCGTTTTCTTCACATCAGTTTCTGTCGAAATTTTTTGGAGTCCAAAAATTTTTCAGGTTGTCTCAGAATACTGTGCAGGTAATTATAAGACATCTGTGAAAATTTGGTAAAGTGTTACTGTAGAACCGCCGCGGAACCGCGGCCAAACCCCCCTTGGCACCGCGGTTCCGCCGCAGTTCAGTGAGTTCACTGGACCAATTTTTCACAGTGATCTTTTTACAGGGAAATAGGGGTTTTGGAATATTATTTTTGGGCCCAGAATTTCTTTAAGTGCTACAGTAATGCTTGGGGGCCACTTGGTAAAATTTGATCGATCGGATATTTTAAACACATTAGTTCACAGTATTTACATTATATCTGCGACCGTGAATGTTACTTGATCGGTAAATCCTGTTTAACTGCTATAGCCCGGTTAGACAGATTTGCGAACGTGACTTTCACATTGATGTTCTGTGTTATGCTGTGATGTTGCGGATTGGTCGTGGGGGATAGCCTGGTTGCAGTGGTAGTACAGTTATGTTGTATTATGTACAATTGATATTGCGGGGCGAGCGTCCGACATGTGGACTGCCGTCACTGCCTGTTTGTATTATTCTTTTGGGGCACGACCAGGTTGCGGTCGATGTACCCGTTGTATGTATATTTTACTTTCTGTACTAGGATTGCCCCGCGGAGGGGTGCACGGATAGCCGGGTTCTAGAGGGCAACAAGCCCGCATCTCATGGCATTGAGACGGAGGGGGCTTCACTCTAGAATTGGCAGGCTATTCGCCGCACTCGTAGGGGGTACAGGTTGACCCAGGAGGGGTGCCCAAGTTACCGGATTCCGTGAAGTGCTAGGTGGTCCATTCATGTTGCTGAAGGGGGCTGCCTCGCTTCAGGTTTTGGCGGGTAACTTGCCGCGCCCGTAGGGGTCTAGGATTTCATTGCACAGGCTATCCACACGACCAGGGGAACGTCGGGTTTCAGTAGTGGCTCTGTGAAACCCGGGGATCCCATATATCTGTATTGTTCTGTGATGCTGTACATTTCTGTGATGTTGCATTTTATCACGCCTTGAGCGAAATATTATATATTGATATATATATTAGTAGATGTTGTATATGTTTTGCATCCGCACTAGTCCAGTCCCCGCTCTGTCGTTAGTTAGCTAACCTAACGGTAATGACGGGACCCAGTGGCGAATGCGGATGGCATATACGTACATCAATATATTTTCGTTCTTTGTGGTGTGATCAATTGATGGGACTGCGTTGATTCGGATCAATGCAAGTTAAAAACAAACCTAATCTGATGTTGTTGGAACACTTTTCAAAAAGCTGTTATTGCAAGGACGTTCACTTTCGTTTTGCATCGTGGTATTCAGTTGGAATATCCTGCTCCTCAGTCGACGAGGCAAGGGCCGAGATCCCTTCACCGGGAGTGACCCCTTGGACAAAAGTTTGCGTCAGGGCAATAACTTCACTATAGCCGATTACTTTTGCTTTGCATCGTGGTATTCAGTTGGAATATCCTGCACCTCATTCTACGGGGAAAGAGCCGAGATCCCTTCACCGGGAGTGACCTCTTTAGCAAAGGTTTTCGTCACTATATTTTCAAAAAGCTATCCGTTCCTTCAACGATATCAAGTTCATTACGTTAAAGGTTTTCGCCAGAAACCATTCGTAGCCCTCCGTCATTTCAGTTAAATATTCGGTAGTATTCAAGCTATGTATTTTGACCTCACGCCAAGGCATAGTGATTGGTAGCTGCCGGGTATTTATCTGTTGCATAGATAGATGCGTTGGTTTGGGACAGTCGTACTACTATTTTGGCCTACGTCAAGGGTATGTACGGGTGTGTTCAAATTAACCTGGACAATGACGGGTAGAACTTGACATGTGACTTATGATATTTTGACCTCACGCCAAGGTCATAAGAGCATGGGGCAAAAATCACATCGGGAGTTTCTAAAGAAACTGAAACTTGCCAGATATGCGCATACCTTCTGGAGTGTGATAATGTGAGCGGATTCCGTCACGTTATCATGCGATGATAGTTGGATCCCAATTCCCACTGATGAGTTGGTTTACTCCTTGGGTGATCCCGACTAATTCTTCTTTCAGATTTGGAGGAGAATTTGACGGTACAGTGGGAGGTTTCCAGATTAGATAAATTGGTAACCATTCTGATCTAGGTTAGAGTGCACGCTGAGTGTTTATTTTCTCTCTCTCTTTGGCAGCGACCATTGACCCGACCCTAAGACTATGACTCAGTGACCAAAATTAACCGAACCTTCTTAAACACTGGCTTTTGGATTGTCAGAGTTGCAGACCTCATTGCCACTCCTACTTTTACCCTTTTCTCCAGGACATCCCGTATTACTACGAACGTCCACTTCCATTGGACAAAACCATCGTATGGTTATATATGAACACGAAGGAATTTATTCGAGGATGGTTTCCGGTTCTGGAGAAAACGAATAGGACTATTCAGTTGTTTTTTCATTTTACCATCTCATAGGTTGCGAGTACCCCTTAGATTAGGGGATAGTACACCTATTACGCAAATTGGATTGTCTTCTTCCAAACCGTAGGCAGGTGCCGACCGGTAGGGAATGAAGAAAACCAATTAGCCTAACGATGGTGTACAGAAGGTATTATGTAAAGACAAAGAAAGGGATTAGAGGGAGGGCAAAGTAAATTGCAACAGATATTCACGACCAAACCAGGTATTTCATTACCACTCCCACTTCACCTTTGCATTTCTCCAGGACACTCCGTATCACTACGAAGATCCACAGTTTATTGGATACTCCATCGTTTGGTTATATACAAACTTGAAAGGAACTTGTTCCAGTTCGGGGATGGATTCTGGTTCAGGAGAAATAGGAATAAGGTTCATTCGGTTGTCTTTTATCTTCACCTTCTCTCGCATTGCTAGTGCTCCTTTGATTAGGACAGTACACCCATTATGCTTATTAGATAGTCTTCTTCCAAACCATAGGCTGGTGCCGAACGGTAGGGAAGGAAGAAAACCATTTGGCCTAAGGGGTGTGCAGAAGGTGATGACTAAAGACATATAAAGGGATTTGGAGAGGTGGCAAAGAATTACAAGGTTACAGTTGTGAATCTGGATAATGGAAGAGGCATTACTAGGAATACCAGGATACCCCAATGAAATATTTCAATGTTTCAGTTCCACTGTGTACTGTTAAAGGAAAACTGATTTCCCAATAAATCCTTGCTCCAGGGTATGTATTTACCAGGTATGATTCTCACATCTGTATGGTTTTACGGATGATGAGTGGGAGTAGGCTAGTGGGAATTAGGTGATCATCCTCATTATATCAGGATTTGTTGCAATCGGTGATATTTGAGGAAATCACCTGGGCTGTTTGCCGGTCAGCAAATATTTGGTTTTGAATATCCGCTGTTATGCACCAATTTCAAATTGATATATCTGTACGTCTATTTTCATAGAGTGAGATATACCTTTTTGAAAATATGTCTATGAAATTTATCTATATCAGTGGATGGTTAGGTAAGGAGCATTAAATAGCGGTGTAATTCTTCTTAACCATAAGTATAGTTTTCAACCAATGACACACAGTGAATGAGTTATCAGACTCAAAGAACTTATGCAGAGTATTGTATGTTGTCCAGGGTTCATCAGGACAGAGGGGTTGGTCCTCATACTATATTCGCTTTACTTATGACTTCTCTAGTTTTTAGACAGGTGTTTCGTAGAAACACAGGGTCCGAATTTTGAGAAGTTATAGGTATTTGAATAAAGTAGAGAACCAGGTGTTGCAAGTATCGGTATTCTTCAAGTTGATCGAAGATGTAGATACTTGTGTATGGTATTCAGTTGATAGTAATGATTAAGAGAACTTGCTTCTCTTTCCGGTTACTCATAATTGGAAGCATTCCTAAGTTGAGTAACGCTGATCGGCCTCCTTCCATTTAGTAGACATGCGCTGGAGACAGCTGCATGATTTGAATCTGGTTCAATTAAATCAGTGTCTCTGATTCTATATTGGATATAGAACAGTTCATATCTTAACGATGTTAAGGTACGGGGAGTTGTCCGGATTATGCTTAAAACCAGACTCTGGATAACTCAAGGCACGTTTTCTGTAATGGCTGTTTGTAGGTTCACCCAGGCTATGACGAGGGTTGACTTTCTACCATAAGAAAGATCAATAGTGATATTGTTCTAGACTCGCCACAGTTTTAATAAAAATGGATTTTTTCAGAAAACAGTAGTGGGAGTATGGTAGAACTGGAAGTGATTCCAGAACCACAAACGATTACTGAAGATTTCATAGGAACCTAAAAATTCAATCTGGTTTGACATTCCATTGGCCACTCCGCAGATAAGGTGGGTAACTTCAGGCACCCGAGAGGTACTCCGGTAGCCTCAAGGACGGTTACAGGGAAGTTCTTGTTTACCCACACTTGCCATTGCTGTTGTTCCAGACTGTGAGACCCGGCAGGATGATGAGTATAGCGTCGTTCTAAACTTGCTTTAGAAGTGTACGTTTATATGACTCTGCCAGAGGGTTGTCGTAGTCAGTGGGAGCAGCGGAAGCATTGGTGGACAGGTGGCTTATGTCTATTTATAGACTAAAGCAGATATAGCGGAGATAGATCATCAATTTCTGATGTGACAGTCATAGGTTTGACTTCATCAGAATAGGGGATGGATCTATTGAGAAGGTAGTAGGGTGTGTTGTCATGGTATTTGGATGACATACACAGAGTAGGAAGAGATATTCCTATACTACGATCGGTTATACTTTGGTCGTCACACAGTGATTTCTCCACATGGGAGTTGGACATTATATCAGACATACTGGTTACTAGATTTATGGTTTTAGATCTAGATTTGGGTGGTTTCCTTATCAGGGTACTTAGACTGCATTCTAAGAGTATTTGGAATGGACGACTCCTAGCACGGTAGTGTACCTACAGGTGATGGAGTCACCCTCTCTAAAGGTGTCTTACAGACTAAAGGGAAGAGGGATGTGCATGATTGACAGATCACATGCTGAGGAAATTGAGTCAATCATGAGATGTCAAGTACCACACCAGATATTGTTCTTGCACTAGATGCAATAAGTTGACATTGATCCTATCCTGGAGAAACTGTCGGAAGCAGTTTTAGAACATAAGTGGATGTTCTAGGATATGATAACGACAGCCTTATTCAGGAGAAAGTTATCATTCCAGGCTTCCAAGGTGACCTGGACGACAAGGAGGTTGTCAGAGTTATAGTTTTCCCTCTGACGAGGGGCAGTATTTTGGACAGGTGGTCCAAGGCAATACTGAGGGAGGCATGGCGCAGGATACTGATTAAGTTCAATTGACGATACAGTCTAAGAAGTTTGGATTTGGAGTTCATTTATGAGCTGGGTCCCATTAGACATCCAGACACATTCTAAGACAGGTATTGCTCATTTCGGGAGATGGCTTTCTCCGCAAACTTGAGATATAGAGAGACATAGAAAGAAACATCAAAGCGGATCCACTCGCTGAGGCTATTCCTCGAACACAATAGTTTCGCAAACGAGCTTTGTGAGACTGACTAGTAGAGGAGTTGGGTGTTCGGTATCACACGGGTTGTGAGTATGCGACATCGCAATAATTAGCCTTGAGTGCAAGTGGGAGATTGTTGGAGATAGTGCCCTCATAGTCAATTATTGGATCACAGGCACGTGATTGCAATGATTGAGGGAGGACCTATCCCGGTAGGACAGTCTTACTCGAGATGATAGTATGCTATCTGGTTTATCTTTATCATCATGTACTGCTTTAGGTGACCTAACATGTCGCTATTACACGTTGATAGAGCCCCTAGGATTCTTGCTTGACTGCCAGCAGTATGAGGGCGATCATATACGTGAGAGCTGGCAGTCTATAAGCACATCCTTAAAAGGTCCCTAGTCGTAGGAGTTTCGAGACAGGACATCGATACTCCAGAGTAGACTAGTGTATACAGTCGAGACCCCGACGAGGGGCGGTGGCCAGTCTCACAAGCCACTGATGTCAGTTGGTTCACCTAAGATGTATACAGGTGCTCATTGGGTTATGAGTACACCGGACAGGACTCGCCGGGAACATGCTAGTTGGTCTTATACCTGACGTCAGATAGCAGTTCCCTGGTGACATGTGTACAGGTTAGTTCATCGACCTGAGGATCGTCATTTGTCTCGTGTGAGTTCCCACTGTACTTTGATTACTACCCTACCACGCTCAAAGGAGATGTGCAAACAGGTTTTAGTTGGGTACAGTCCCGAGCCACATGGAGGCAGTGAGCGGATCTTCGGGGGTTCTTCTCTCCCGGTATTGGGGGTGAGGTCGCGCTGTGTCTAGGAGAGCCAGAACATGAAAAGTCCTTGGCCAAGGCAGGAGATTTACTGGTAGGTATTCCAGTAGTATCTCAGGTTGTTCTGGGCTGATCTCTGACATGACTTGTACCGCTTTTGGGGTCTGACTTTTACCAACCCCCTAGGCCCGCCATGCGATGCTCATAGACGAACGGACCGGACTATACGGATATTGTCACTGACAGGCTCAGTAGGGTGTCAGGATGAGTTCGCTCATCGACGTCCCTTTTTGTCAATAGCTGGTAGCCCGTCACGTATGGCTAATACCTCTGACGTGCTAGTGGTTAAACCACAGCCATAGTATTGACGAGTCTTTAGAGTCCCCCACATTCAGTTGCTCAAGTTTTTGGGCGAAACGCTGTAGTGGCCGTATGGAGATATGGCAGGGTTCGATCCGATACGTGCGGTATTGCACGGATCAGGATCGGACGGATAATACTAGCCGGCTTTGGTTTAAGCCGGATCCTAGTATAGTACAGTGTAGATTTTGTCTCATTGCATTTGTATTTCGGTCGGAATACAGATGCGGGTGTGTATGCACAGTATCGGGGTTTTCCTGTAATTTATTACGGGACCAGTTTTCTGGAGTTGCCAGTTTGCTTTCCGTTTCGGCCATTTTCATTTGTATCTTTCATTGGCCGAAGATTGGTAGAGGAGGGCCTATTTGCAAGCATGCAAATTTGGATAGTTGAGGGTGTTATTTGCATATTCTTGTATCATGATAATTCCTCCACCATTTGACTTCTTCTTCTTCTCATCATGGCTTGACTTTTGAGTCATCATGGTTGTTGATGATTAGCTTGTTGGAGTGTTGGTTTTGGTGCAATCATGGTTGTTGATGATTGGTTGATGGAGTGCGAGTTTTAGTGGGTGATCATTTCCTTTTTCATGATAACCCTTTTCTCTCTCTTGTTTATTGGCTCACACTCATTCCTTTGATACTACACTCTCATTCTCACTCTCCCCTCACTTTGCATGGCCGGCCACTTCCTCAAGTGGGCTGTCCCAATTTTTTGTGGAGGGATTTTATCTCTTTTGGCTTGTAAAAAATCCCTTAGCTCCACAAAAATTCCACGACTCATCCCTCCACCAAATGGCAACCTCCATAAACCCCAAATGAGACATATAGATCTTCACTATATTCTACAGCAAATCTTGGGCACGTCGACTCGCCAGCTTCATGCCCGAGTTGCCTCGGTATAGAGGCGGGAGCCCGTAAAAGAAGCTGGCGACATGGTGCCCTTCAGGCGAGGAGGTGGAGACTGGACATTCCGCGGGAGATCGGGACGACGGCGAGAGGACCGGAGGACATGGATCGCTCGGTATATCCCTCTTCTCCATCTAGTAGTAAGCTAGGACTAGTTAATGGTACGATCCGGATTTTAGTGCGCGGTGGTGCCGGTTTGAAAAATTAAAGTTAACCATCACTTCCGCATTTGGCCTCGGGATGGAGGCCGGGGCGCCGCCGTGCACTTACAGACCCAGAGTGCAAATCCAGCACTCAAAAAAATCTGGGCCACAAACAAAATCTCAGAGACCACATTTTCGTATACCTGACACCCAGAAGAAAAATGAAGCGCTAAGTCTACAATTCCACCACGCAACCGCGGCGAACATGCCTGTTCTGCCGCGGTTCCGCGGTGTGATGGTGAGATCGTGCTTTCAAATTTCTTCAGATGTCTTAGAAAAGCCTGCACGATTTTCTGACATACATAAAACTATTTTTCAACGACTTTAAAATTCGGCAGAAACTTTAAATATTGGAAATGAGGTTTCGAAAATTCCGTGATCGATGTTTTAAACACATTTGAACAAGCTAGTTAACGGTTAATAGTTTGTCTCCAATACCATGTTGGGCCAAGGCGGCGCCCCGGCCGTCAAACCGACGCCGGATGCGGAACAAAAACTTTTTACCAAACCGGCGCCACCGCAGCCTAATTCCCGGATCGTTCCATTAACCATAAACTAGCTATCTGTAAAACGAGTTAAAGATTATACTGATTGATCCGTGTCCTTCGGTCTTCTATCTCTGCGCCAAACTCCCCGATGTTGCGCCGACGAAGTTCGCTCCCCGTTCAGGTCCGTCGAAGTGGCACCACGTCATCGAATCTTTTTATGGGCTCCCACCTCTGTACCGAGGCAACTCGGACTTGAAGTTTGCCAGTCGACATGTCCAAGATTGAAGTAGAGAGAGTGTATAATAGTTTGTCTCAAGACACCCAAGCTTTTGGGTGGAGGTAAATCGGATTTGCCAAGTGGATGGAAATGTGAGCAAAAGAGTCTCTTGCATGGAGGAAAAAGAAATGAGCATACACCAAAAATTTTTGCTCGACACAGGAAGTGCTCAGCCACCCAAATTCATGAAGGGAAAAATGATTCCTTTCAAAATGTAACGAGGTGTTATCTTTTTTTTTTCAACCGCCAGGAAAAAAACCCACTCCTCCAAAATCTAGCAACCTCCAAAGCCCACCAACCCCAATATCAACAGTCCCCCACCCCATGCAGCTCTTGACTTTTTTTAATACTATGCCTAATTAGAATTTTCAAATGGACACCATGCCATTGCCCATGCTCTCGAAATGACCAGCCCCCCCGGGACACACTGCACAAATTTCAGTGCAAGAGAAAAAAAAACCAAAATTTAGCCAAGGTCAAAGAGCTCACAATAAATTAAACATATAGGGTGATGATTAAGACGGAAAAAGAAAACGGCAACTCCCAAAATAATCCCGTAACGAATTACGAGATTACACCTCAACTGTAAATACATACCCGCATTTGTATTCCGACCGAACACAAATGCAACGAGACAAAAATGTTCCTACAATATGATACTGGGATCCGGCTTAAACCAAAGCCCGCTAGTATTATCCGTCCGATCATGATCCGTGAACAAGTGCACGGATATGATCGAACCCCGTGATATATCCATACGGCCTCTACAACATTTCGCCCGAACTTGGGAAACTATCTGTGGGGGACTCTAATGACTCATCAACACACTGGCACTGGGTATAACCACTAGCACGTCAGAGGTACTAGCTATACGTAATGGTTGCCCATGTATTGATCGGAAGGGAAGCTGATGAGTGAACTCATCCAGAAATCCTACTGAGCCTGACAGTGACAATATCCGTAAAGTCTGGTCCGTTCGTCTATGAGTATCGCATATAGGTCCTAGGGGTCTGGTAAACGTCAGACCCCCAATAGCGGTATAAGTCGTGTCGGAGAGTAGCCCAGATCACCCTGAGATACTACTGGAATACCTACCAGTAAATCTCGATTACCCTGGCCAGGGATTTCGTGTAATGGCTCTCCTAAACACAGCGCGATCTCACCCCCAATACCGGGAGAGACGAGTCCCCGACGATCCGCTCACTGCCTCCATGTGGCTCGGGACTGTACCCAACTAAAACATGTTTGCATGACTCCTTTGAGCCGTGGTAGGGTAGTAATCAGAGCACAATGGGAACTCACAAGAGATAAATGACGATCTCAGGTCGATAGTCTAACCTGTACACATGTCACCTGGGAACTGCTATCTTACGATATGTATAATATCAACTAGCATGTTCCCGGCGAGTCCTGTCCAGTGTACTCATAACCCAATAAGCACCTGTATACATCTTAGGTGAACCAACTGACACCAGTGGCTTGTGAGACCGGCCACCGCCCATCGTCGGGATCTCGACTGTATACACTAGTCTACTCTGGAGTATCGATGCCCTGTCTGGAAACTCCCACGACTAGGGACACTTTAAGGATGTGCTTATAGACCCTAGCTCCCATGTATATGATCGCCATCATACTGCTGACAGCCAAGCAAAAATCCTATAGGCTCTATCAACATGCAATAGTGAACTAAAGCATGTATACGATGAAAAAGAAAAACCAGATAGCATACTATCATCTCGAGCAAGATTGTCCTACCGGTATATGTCCTCCCTCAATCATTGCAATCACGTACCTGTGATCCAATAATTGACTTTGAGGGCACTATATCAAACATATGTTTCTACAAGCTTCATGTAAGCTTGACAACAATGACCAAGTCAACCTATTTTGTTATTCATAAGAAATAAATAAACCCTAATCTTAACCTTAGAATGATATAAGTCTCATACACCCATCTTATATGTATCATCAAGCATGACACAAACATATACACTTTCATATATCACATATAAACAATGTGCACAAGCTAGTGAGAAAATAAATATTAAGTGATCTAATACTAGTTAATGTAATATAATATATCAAATATATAATTATACATTAAATTATTAAATCAACTCTTGATTTAATAATCCGGCTATACTCGACTATTATCATGTGTAACAACTGATCGAATCAACACTTGATCCGATAACCCGGCTATATCGCTTACAACCGATCAATGTCACAAATCACGAGAATAGAATACGGTATCTCATATCGTATCAATCTCGGTCCCGCACATATCACATATGTGCTCCTACTCCATTTCTTTTGAGTCAGGAAACCCCTGTGTAGGACTCTAAAGACTCGTCAATACGCCGGCAGTAGGTGATGATCATATCGAACACCCACAAGCCGCAAGCGGTCTGCCAAACGTAACGGCCACCCGGGAATTGAGCGATCAGAAGATCAACAAGAAAGCATGCTCACACTCCTGTGAATCCCATCAGTAACACTACCGTAAAGTCCGGTCTCTTCGTCTGATATGTTGCATATCTCGTCTACGGGTGGTAAACGTCAGACCCCAGTAACTCGATAAGTCGTGTCGATATGAGGCTCATAACGGGTCGAGAAACTACTGTTAACACTTACCAATATATCTCTGAAGCAGCCTTGGCCAAGAACTTCCTATTATAGCCAATCGAGCACAGCGCAACATCAACTCCCGATACCGGGAGAGACGAAACCCCTCCTATCGCTCATTGCCTCCATGTGATTCGGGACTGTACCCAAAAGACACCATTTTGCAAGTTCTCTTGAACTTGGTAAGGTGGAAATCAAAGCACACTGGGAATCACACAAGACTCTATGAAGATCTCGGGTCTACAGACTAACCTGTACCATTGTCACCAGAGAACTGTCATCTGACGTGATGTATAATACCATCTGGGAGTTCTCGGCGAGTCCATCCAGTGTACCCAGTGTTAGTGTATATGCCCTAGAGGCCATTATTGTATCATACTAGTTTGTATATTACTTAATGGAAGCTTGGGATATTCACAGTTGTATATACAATCTTGCTCGAAATGGTAGTATGTTACTTGGTTTGTCTCTGCTTTAATATGTGCATGTGTTTCTTTTAGCATATTGCTGGTATACATATTAGTAGAGCCCTTAGGATCTTTGCTTGATTACCAGCGTTGTGATGGCGCTCGCACTCGTGGGAGCTGGGTAATCTATAAGCACATCCTTATACAGGTCCCTGGTCGTTGGACTATCGAGACAGGGCATCGATACTCCGGAGTAGACTAGCGTATGCGCTTCTCATCCCAGTGTGGGAGACGGTCTGTTCCACAGCCGTTAGTACTTCGTACTTGGGATAGTATGCGGGTGCTCGTTAGGTTACGAGTACACTGGACAGGACTCGTCGGGAACTGTTGGTTGGTAATATACCTATCGTCAGTTATCAGTTCCCAGGTGACATGAGTACAGCTTAGTCCGCTGACTTGACACTGTCACTTCGCCTCGAGTGTGTTCCCACTGCACTTTGATTACTACCCTACCACGGCTCAAAGGAGTCGTGCAAACAGGTAGTTTTTGGGTGCAGTCCCGAAGCACTTGGAGGCAGTGACGGTTAGACAGGATTCGTCTCTCCCGGTATTGGGGGTTGACATCCCGCTGTGTCCAGGAGAGCCATTACACGAGTAGTCCCTGGCCAGGGCAAGCGAGATATACTGGTAGGTTTCCAGTGTTATCTCAGGGTGTTCTGGGATACACTCCGACACGACTTGTACCGCTATTAGGAGACTGACGTTCACCGCCCCCTAGGCCCGCCATGCGATGTATCAGACGAACAGACCGGACTGTACGGAGACTGTCACATACAGGCTCAGTAGGAGTTCAGATGGGGTTCACCTCGTCAGTCTTCTTATCGACATCTACCTGGGGACCGTTACGTACAGCTAGTGCCGCTTGCGGTCAGTGGTTAAACCCACTGCCAGCGTAGTGTCGAGTCTTTAGAGTCCCACACAGAGAGCTATTCGCCTTTAGGCAAAATGAGTAGAGGTCGCATGGTTTTGCGACAGGGTTCGTTCACATTCGCGCACTTATGCACGTTTGCTGTCCGGACAGTTTATACTAGCAGGCTTTGGTTTAAGCCGGATCCTAGTATATGATTCGAGATTGGTTTTTCTCAGAGTATTCGTGTTCCTCGGATCACGAATGCGGGTGCGTATGCACAGTTGCTTGAGATTGAGGGAGAGGACCTTGTTTAGGGTTAATGGCTATTGTCATTTTATTAACCCTATTGCTTTTGTGTGTATTATAGTTAATTGATAATTAGCTTAATAATTGTGCATGGTTGTTGTTGTTGACCATTTGACTTCATTGACTTGTTGACCTTGTTGACAACTTGACCATAATCATTTCATTTGGAAGATGCTCTTTGATCCTTGCAATTTGCATTAATATTGAAATGATAATGGTCATGTCTTGATTAAACCATGACAATTTTCTAGCTAATTATTGAATTAAAATAATGCACACATATTAGTGAGAATGGCTCACTAATAATTCATTCTCTGATATCATTTCTCTCTGTTGCTCATCCTCTCCCTTAAGCTCTCTTCCTCTCATGTGTTGAGAAACAAAAAGCTTGAGAAAAACCCTCACTTGATCTTCTCTACTCTCTTCTAGGGTTCAAGTCTTAGCATTTCTTGCACTCTAGTTACTCCTAGCTTGGAGTTGAAGCTAAAGGTCGAGGCTTTCGGGTGGATCCTTCTTTGACGGGAGAAGACAAGCAAGGTGACCTCTTTCTACCATTCCAAGGAGCAAGGAGAGAAGGACTTTGAGCTCAAGGTATAACCTTTCCATCACTTAGCTAGTTACTAGTTAGGGTTAGCTTGTTTTTGTTTAGCAAAGATCCTTATAGCTTGGTCCATGTTGCCTATAGTTGATAAAAATCCAATTTTTATTATGTTTTCCGCCTCCCCGTAAGCACCGGGGTGGGCAACGTGGACTTACAGTGGTATCACAGCCTAACTAAACATAAACTAGCTAAGTAGTAAAGTGTAACGAAGTTTCGAAACCGGAAAATCGAAAAACCAAACTCGCAAAACCCTAAGTTTCTGTTAATTTTTTTTCTGGTCAAAATAAAATTTGTTACACACCAAAAATTATCTCAGGGTTTTGTGTAGAAAACCACCAAAGACGAACCAGAGAGGCGACCAAAGGACCGCGGATCCGCGGCAATAGGAAGCTCTTACCACGGAACCGCGGCCGTCTTGTCCCCTCTCTGCTTCGATTTTGGTGCAGTGTGTTTCTGTGTTGGTTTTGGGATTTTTAGGATATGTTATATGTGCCCAGATTTTACAGAACTAAAATTTACTTTTGGGGGCCTATAAATCCGTATTTTTTTTCGGAACTTCACTACACTTTAACTATATCGGTTATATCTGTGATGCTTGTATGTATTGAACGTCGGCTAATCGCTATAAGTCGATTAGTCGGGGTTATACATCTCTGTGATCTGTGATTGTTATTGGTTTGTGGATATGAATGGATTGGATTGTCGCGGGTGAATAGCCGGGGTGGATGTGAGATGAGCGTTGCTTTTCTTTCATTCATTTGTAACATGTAAATTGATGTAATAATATTATTTGTATGGACGCACAACCGGGTCGGGGTTGTAGCCATCATTGTATAATTCTTTTTACTGTTTTTGCTCCTAGGATAGACCCATGGAGGGGGTGCACAAACTACCGGGTATCTCGAAGTGCCGAGTGGCCTACTCACGGTGGTGAGGGAGGTTGCTTCGCTTCGGGTGCTAGGCGGGTAGTTTGCCGCACCCGTAGGGGTCTTGGGTGGGGTATTGGCTATTCACCGCGACCGTGTAATCCGCTTTACGTTGCAGGCTCGAACGCATTGCGGATTCCTAGTATATCCAATGTATTCATCTGTGATCTGTAATGTCTATCATTGCTATATATTTATAAATGATAACTATTTAGGCGTTGCTTATGTTTTACAGCCGCGCTAGCCCAGCCCCCGCTCTGTCGTTAGTTAAGTAACCTAACGGGTGATGACGGGGCCCCGTGGCGAATGCGAATGGCATAAGCGTACGTCATATTTTGGTTGTTTTCTGCAATGGTAGGATTAAATGATGGGACGCATTAAAAGAACTAATGCAAGAAAATAAACCAAGTAAAAGTCGATTGGAACACTTTGAAAACCACTCGGTTCTTTTCAAAAGATATGCATTTTAAACGCGGAGCTTGAATCACTCCTTTTAAAAGCTATCTCGTTCCATCGACTATATCAAGTTCACTAAGTTCACGGTTTCGCCAAAACCATCCGTAGCCCTCCGTCGTTTCATATAAATATTCAACAGTATTCAAGCTGTGTTTGTTGGCCTTAGTCAAGGCACAGTGTTTGGTAGCTGGTGGGTATTCATATGTTGCATAGATAGAATGCGTTGGTTTGGGACAGTCGTATTGCTTTGTTGGCCATAGTCAAGGGTATATACGGGTGGGTTCAAATTAACCTGGATAACGACGGGTAGAACTTGACATGTGACTTATGATTTGTTGGCCTTAGTCAAGGTCATAAGAGCATGGGGCAAAAATCTACATCGGGAGTTTCAAAAGTACTGAAACTTGCTAGCGCTGCATACCATTTGGAGTGTGATGATTCTGGTAGGATTCCTTCGGTTTTATCACGCGATGATATTTGGATCCCGATCCTGCTGTGAGTATATGCTACTCCTCGGGAAAACTCTCACTTAACGATCAATGCTATAAACCTAGTAGGTGCCTAGAAAGGTGTTAGCGGGGCTACGCCCACAGGGAAAAGAGGTTACTTAATTAAGGAACTTCGCGAAAGCGTTGGAAAACCTCCCTCGAAGTACCGACACTGGCCTGGCTGAACGGTTAAGCAAGTATTGTACGGTGAGATTGATCCTGACTAATCCTTTCTTTACGGTTTGTGAAGGGATTCGAGAGACAGTGGGAGCCATCCGGTTTAGATAAATTAAAAACCAATCTAAACTTGCAAGAGCATCATGCTAAGTGTTTTCTTCTCTCTCTCTAAATTGCAGCGACCCAGTGACCACACCTAGGTTACATCTAGATAATAAGATGACTGAATCTGACTGTTATGACTGGCAAAGGTCTGTCCAGATGTCCATTGCCCAGGACAAGCTGGGACACCTCTTAACTGATCCAACCCCTGCCGTCTCAGGTCCAGTTTCCCCTGTCACGGATATTGATATTCGTAGGACATCGGAAGAAGACTGTGTGAAAGCCAAGTGCCTCGTGTTAGCCTCAGTTGATGGTATATAACAGAGGCAGCACGAAAATATGGACTCAGCTTCTATCTTCCTCCATAACAAAGTTTTATATGGAGAGCAATCTCGTATCGCAAGATATGAGACCTCGAACGAATTGCTTCCAGCGAGGTTGGCTATCGGGTCATCTGTAGGGGGCAACGTCCTTACAGAGACCAGCTCTTTTGAGCTCTCGGACCTGAAGACCACGTTGAAGAACAGGTCAGATGCTGACTCAGTTCAACAGTCTCTGCCTACTTCCCTAAAGGAAACTAGGGATGTAGAAAGAAAGGGAAGGGCAGAAGTTTCAGGAACAGATGTAGTAAAAGAAGGATGTTCCTATTGTTACGGGAATGAACATGGACAGAAGGATTGCAGGGCTTGTAAAGCCAGTAGCCAGAATTCGAAGCATGTTGTGGCTTCGGCTTCGGGTGTGTTTGTGATTGAGAACTGTATGTCAGTTAACCCTACTTCCTGGGTATTGGATACCGGATCAGGATCTCATATCTGTAATTCGTTACAGGCTTTGAGAAACCGTAGGGTTATCAGGAAAGGTGATATGACTCTCAAGGTTGCTAACGGAATGAGCATGTATGCTGAATCCGTAGGGGAATATCATCTAGGACTGACAACTGGGCAGATATTGATTCTGCGTGACTGTTTTTATATGCCAGGTACGACTTGTAACATCATATCTGTATCCTTACTTTCTAAGGAAGGATATGATTTTACTTTTGTAAGCGATGTAGTAAACATCCACCTAAATCAAGTGCTGATTGGGTCAGGTACATTGAAATACGGTATATACGTTTTGAATCAAGCTCAGGTCTTCAGTGTCCAGAACACACTTAAAAGAAAGTCTCCGGAATTAATTCAGGCTTTCTTATGGCATTGTAGACTGGGTCACATTAATGAGACACGGTTGACAAAGTTACATAAAGAAGGATACTTAGATCCGTTCGAGTACCAGTCTTATGCCACTTGTGAATCATGTCTCATGGGAAAGATGACAAAGACTCCGTTCACTGGACACGGAGAAAGAGCGAGCGAGCTCTTGGGACTCATACACAGTGATGTGTGTGGTCCAATATCTACACATGCGCGAAGTGGTTATTCATACTTCATTACTTTCACAGATGATTTCTCTAGGTATGGGCATGTCTTCTTAATGAAGCACAAATCCGAGGCTTTTGAGAAATTTCAGGAATACAAGAATGAAGTTGAAAAACAAACAGGCAAAAGTATCAAAACACTGAGATCTGATCGAGGTGGCGAATACTTGAGTGCCGAGTTTCTGGGCTTCTTAAAAGAGAATGGAATTCTCTCTCAACTTACTCCCCCATACACACCACAACACATGGGTGTATCGGAAAGGAGGAATCGAACCCTATTGGATATGGTTCGTTCCATGATGATTAAGGCTGAGTTGCCGCGATCCTTCTGGAGTTATGCACTAGAAACAGCTGCATATCTTTTGAACCAAGTTCCTACTAAGTCAGTGCCTACCACACCATATCAGATGTGGAGTGGGAAGAAACCCAGTCTTAAACACTTTAAGTCATGGGGGTGTCCAGCTTTTGTAAAAAAGCAGCATGCGGACAAGCTCGAGGCACGTTCGGTACAGTGTAAGTTTGTGGGATACCCAAAGAACTCCAAGGGGTATCTTTTCTATTACGCAGAGGAACAAAAGGTTTTTGTTTCTCGTCATGCCCGCTTCTTGGAAACTGAGTTTTTGGAAAATCAGATAAGTGGGAGCGCAATAGAACTGGAAGAAATTCCAGAACCACAAGCTATTACTGAAAGCTTGGTAGAACCAGAAGGTTTGAAAGAACAGGACATCCCAGCGCCACTCCGCAGGAGTAGTAGGCAGTCTCATCCGCCCGAGAGATACTACGGTTTTCTCATTGACGGGGATAGAGAGGATTGCACTATGGATCATGGTGAGCCTACTAGCTTCCAGCAAGCCATTCAGAGCGGTGACTCAGTAAAATGGCTGGATGCAATGCGGGCCGAGATGGAGTCCATGTACACCAACAAAGTTTGGACTTTGGACTTTGCACCAGAAGGGGTAAAACCCGTAGGCTGCAAATCGATCTTCAGAAAGAAGATTGGTGTAGATGGGCAGGTTGAGACCTATAAAGCTAGACTTGTAGCAAAGGGTTTTCGTCAAAGACCTGGTTTGGACTATGACGAGACCTTTTCTCCAGTGGCTATGCTGAAATCCATTCGGATCCTTCTTGCCATTGCTGCCTTCCACGATTATGAAATCTGGCAGATGGACGTAAAGACGGCTTTCCTAAATGGAAATTTGGAAGAGTGCGTCTATATAGATCAGCCGGAGGGATTCAATCAGAGTGGGAGCAGCGGTAGAGTGTGCAAGTTGCTCAAGTCCATTTATGGACTTAAGCAGGCATCGCGGAGTTGGAACATCTGCTTTGATGATACTGTCAAAGAATTCGACTTTATCAAAAACCCAGATGAACCATGCATTTACAGTAAGATTGTAGGGAGAACTGTGGTATTCCTCGTCTTGTACGTGGATGACATTCTCCTAATAGGAAATGATATTCCTATGCTACAGTCAGTCAAAGGATTCTTATCGCAGAGGTTCTCCATGAAGGACCTGGGCGATGCCAACTACATTCTGGGGATCCAGATCTATCGTGATAGATCTAAGAGGATGTTGGGACTTTCACAGTCAAGGTACATTGACACCATACTGAAAAGGTTCAGTATGGAAGATTCCAAGCGCGGTAATCTACCGGCTTGTCACGGGATCACCCTCTCCAAAGAGATGTCTCCCAAGACTGATTTGGAAAGGGATCGCATGTCTATTATACCCTATGCTTCTGCGGTAGGCTCTATAATGTATGCGATGTTGTGTACCAGACCAGATGTAGCATACGCATTGAGCGTTGTAAGCCGGTATCAGTCAAACCCAGGGGAGAAACACTGGATAGCGGTAAAGAACATTCTCAAGTACCTGAGAAGGACTAAGGAGATGTTCTTGGTGTATGGAGGAAAAGACCTCCAGCTCGAGGCCTTTGCTGACTCCAGCTTCCAGAGTGACAAGGATGACTCCAAGTCCATGTCGGGTTATGTCTTTACCCTCAATGGAGGGGCGGTTTGCTGGAAGAGTTCCAAGCAGGAGACCGTTGCAGACTCAACAATGGAAGCGGAGTACATAGCTGCTTGCGATGCCGCAAAGGAAGCTGTCTGGATGAAGAAGTTCCTCACGGAGCTTCAGGTGGTTCCTACCATTGTTGATCCAATACCGCTGTATTGCGACAACAACGGAGCTATAGCTTTAGCGAAGGAACCCAGGTCCCATCAGAAATCCAGACACATCTTAAGGCGGTATCACCTGATCAGGGAGATCGTGGATCGCCAGGAGATCGAGGTCCGGAGAGTTGCATCAGAGGATAACACAGCAGATCCATTCACCAAGGCCTTGCCCCAGACTCAGTTCGAGCGGCTGATCGAGATGATAGGTCTTCGATACGCCAGTACATGGCCTTAGTGCAAGTGGGAGATTGTTAGTGTATATGCCCTAGAGGCCATTACTGTATCATACTAGTTTGTATATTACTTAATGGAAGCTTGGGATATTCACAGTTGTATATACAATCTTGCTCGAAATGGTAGTATGCTACTTGGTTTGTCTCTGCTTTAATATGTGCATGTGTTTCTTTTAGCATATTGCTGGTATACATATTAGTAGAGCCCTTAGGATCTTTGCTTGATTACCAGCGTTGTGATGGCGCTCGCACTCGTGGGAGCTGGGTAATCTATAAGCACATCCTTATACAGGTCCCTGGTCGTTGGACTATCGAGACAGGGCATCGATACTCCGGAGTAGACTAGCGTATGCGCTTCTCATCCCAGTGTGGGAGACGGTCTGTCCCACAGCCGTTAGTACGTCGTACTTGGGATAGTATGCGGATGCTCGTTAGGTTACGAGTACACTGGACAGGACTCGTCGGGAACTGTTGGTTGGTAATATACCTATCGTCAGTTATCAGTTCCCAGGTGACATGAGTACAGTTTAGTCCGCTGACTTGACACTGTCACTTCGCCTCGAGTGTGTTCCCACTGCACTTTGATTACTACCCTACTACGGCTCAAAGGAGTCGTGCAAACAGGTAGTTTTTGGGTGCAGTCCCGAAGCACTTGGAGGCAGTGACGGTTAGACAGGATTCGTCTCTCCCGGTATTGGGGGTTGACATCACGCTGTGTCCAGGAGAGCCATTACACGAGTAGTCCCTGGCCAGGGCAAGCGAGATATACTGGTAGGTTTCCAGTGTTATCTCAGGGTGTTCTGGGCTACACTCCGACACGACTTGTACCGCTATTGGGGGACTGACGTTCACCGCCCCCCTAGGCCCGCCATGCGATGTATCATACGAACAGACCGGACTGTACGGAGACTGTCACATACAGGCTCAGTAGGAGTTCAGATGGGGTTCACCTCGTCAGTCTTCTTATCGACATCTACCTGGGGACCGTTACGTACAGCTAGTGCCGCTTGCGGTCTGTGGTTAAACCCACTGCCAGCATAGTGTCGAGTCTTTAGAGTCCCACACAGAGAGCTATTCGCCTTTAGGCAAAATGAGTAGAGGTCGCATGGTTTTGCGACAGGGTTCGTTCACATTCGCGCACTTATGCACGTTTACTGTCCGGACAGTTTATACTAGCGGGCTTTGGTTTAAGCCGGATCCTAGTATATGATTCAAGATTAGTTTTTCTCAGAGTATTCGTGTTCCTCGGATCACGAATGCGGGTGCGTATGCACAGTTGCTTGAGATTGAGGGAGAGGACCTTGTTTAGGGTTAATGGCTATTGTCATTTTATTAACCCTATTGCTTTTGTGTGTATTATAGTTAATTGATAATTAGCTTAATAATTGTGCATGGTTGTTGTTGTTGACCATTTGACTTCATTGACTTGTTGACCTTGTTGACAACTTGACCATAATCATTTCATTAGGAAGATGCTCTTTGATCCTTGCAATTTGCATTAATATTGAAATGATAATGGTCATGTCTTGATTAAACCATGACAATTCTCTAGCTAATTATTGAATTAAAATAATGCACACATATTAGTGAGAATGGCTCACTAATAATTCATTCTCACATATCATTTCTCTCTCTTGCTCATCCTCTCCCTCAAGCTCTCTCCCTCTCATGTGTTGAGAAACAAAAAGCTTGAGAAAAACCCTCACTTGATCTTCTCTACTCTCTTCTAGGGTTCAAGTCTTAACATTTCTTGCACTCTAGTTACTCCTAGCTTGGAGTTGAAGCTAAAGGTCGAGGCTTTCGGGTGGATCCTTCTTTGACGGGAGAAGACAAGCAAGGTGACCTCTTTCTACCATTCCAAGGAGCAAGGAGAGAAGGACTTTGAGCTCAAGGTATAACCTTTCCATCACTTAGCTAGTTACTAGTTAGGGTTAGCTTGTTTTTGTTTAGCAAAGATCCTTATAGCTTGGTCCATGTTGCCTATAGTTGATAAAAATCCAATTTTTATTATGTTTTCCGTCTCCCCGTAAGCACCGGGGTGGGCAACGTGGACTTACACCCAGTCTCCACTGAGCACCCGTATACTGTCTCTGATGTCAAACACTTATGGATATGGGATCATCCATCGCCCATCTTCATGGGTCGAGAAGCTATACGCTAATCTACAGTGGTATATCGATGCCCTGTCTCGATACACGTACGACTAGGAACATTTGAAGGATGTACTTAGCGACTACACTGTCCACACTAGTATGATCTGCATCATAGTCCTGGTAGTCAAGTACTCATCCTAAGGGCTTTATCAACATGTAACATAGAGACAATCAGAGTACATATTAAGATAAAGACCAACTAGATAGCATATTGTCATGTCGAGCAAGAAAGTCCTCCATATATATGTCCAAGCATCCACTATAATATACATCGTATGTAAAGTAATGGCCTCTAGGTCATACATATCACTAACAAAATCCCACTTGCACTAGGGCCATCTGTTGTAGTATCTCATACCCAATAATCAGCAGTGGTTGAAGTATCTCATACTCAACCATCCCATAAAAGTCTCTACTGGGAAATAGGCCTTTGTGAGTGGATCCGCCCTGTTCTCTTCTGTGTCTACTCTCCTAACCTCGATTTCCCTGGGGATCAACCATCTCCATGATCAGGTGATACTGCCTAAGAATATGTTTGGATCATGATAGGATGAGGATTCTTAGGTCAAAGCCACAACTCTATTGTCACACAATCGTACGAACGAAGTTCATCTCATGAACTAATTTACATCCAGACTACCCCTTTGGTAGTATCCTAAGGTAGCAATGTATTAGCCTTTAATCGTCTAGATTTGTCACGGTATCTTGCTTGGAACTCTTCCAACATACCGTTCCTCTACAAGGGGTAAAGACAATGCCTGTGACTGACATCCAGTCCTACTTACCACCCTGGATCCTATCCAGTGATTCTCCCTAAGATCGATTGATACCATCTCACTACACCTAATGAGAATCCTAATATCCAATTTGATCAATCTCATAGATCCATAACCCAGGATTTAGGAGGTATCACCTTGATCCTATATGGAGAATCCTTGTGATAAGAGGCGATTGACTGAGCGTAGCATAGGAAACTCCTTTCCTATCAAGAGTATGTCATGCATGTACAATACGAGGATCCCCACCATACTCCCTACTACCTTTTTGTATATACAAGGTTCATCTACCATTTTGATGAAGTCAAACTCTTTGACTACCACATCAAAACAGATGTTCCAACTCCGCGATGCCTGCTTTAACTCATAAAGCAACTTGCGCACGTTTCCGCTGTTCCCACTGTCTACGAAGCCCTCTGGCTGTATACTTATAGACGCTCTCTTCTAAATCACTATTTAGAAAAGCAGTCATGACACCCAACCGCCAGATATCGTAGTCATGGTATGTTGCAATGGCAAGTAGGATCCGGATGGACTTAAGCATATCCACTAGAAAAGGTTTCATCATTATCCATACCTGGTCGATGATGAGAACCTTTTACAACTAGTCTTAGCTATGAAAGCCTCAACTATTCCATGTACACCAAGTAATCTTCTCAAGATATACTTGCTCATGATGGAAATTTAGCCCTTCAGATAAAGCAACCAAAGTGTAACGTTTTAAAAATAATTAAATAAATAATTAAATGAATAAAATTGTTTAAGTAAATTTTATGATTTTCGGTAAAGCAAAATGTATATTTCGTAAAACCAAACCGCAATTGTTTTTCATTATAAATTCAAAAATACCTATTTAATTATGTAATTACTAGTAAATAGTGTTTATTTAGCCACTTATAAATTTTTAGTTTAATTAAAAAATTTTCCTAAATTAATTATTTTAAATATTAACATAAGCTTTATTTTTACACTAAAATAGTGTAAATTACAAATTTGAATGGTTTTAATTTGTTAAAATGAACCATGGCATGTTAGAATTTAGTATGTATCATGCAAAATTTATTTGCAAATTTTTCTTATTTTCTAGAGTTTTCTTGAGTTGCTATAGTGAAGGAATAAATAAATAAATAAATAAAAGCATGAAAAGACCTTTAAGTGATATTTCTTCTCTTGAAACTTCTACACTTTTCCTCACTCATTTCTTTCTCTCCCTCACTCCCTCTTATGGCCGGCCATCACTCCATGGCAGCCCCCCCCATTTCCCATTTCATTTTTGTTCAAAATTCATCAAAAATACTTCAAAAATTCAATTAAAATTCCACAAAATCCTAATTTCTTCATACCCTTTATTCTCTACCCTTCTTTATATGGATTTTGGAGTGGGAAAGCATGTATTTTTAGGCTCATTTTCTTGTTTGGACTTGAGGTTGTGAAGGTATAAATCTATCTCTTTTGATTTATTTCCATTTGATGTTTCTTTTAAAGCATGTTTAGATTTAATGAATTAATTCTAGGTTTAATTATTTAAATTCAAGTTAGGGTTTGTAAATTCAAGTTATGATTTTTAATAAATAATTAGGGTTATAATATGTAATACCCAACCCCTTTTATACCATAATCTGTATTTTGTTGCTTTATAATTTTATTTATTTTATTTTATAATTTTATCTATTTTAATTTATAATTTTATCTATTTTATTTTACATACCCTAAACCTAACTAAAATTTCCTTTCCCTAATATTTTTATTATTCAGCCCAGCCCATTCATTTTTAGTTTAATCTTCTCTTCATTTATCTTTAATTTTATTACCTGGCCCAGCCCGTTTCTATTTTTCTAATTAATTTCTTTTATTTTTTTCCAGCCTTTTCCGCCGGCCCAGCCCTCAGCCCGGTCCACATCCTTCCATTTTCTATTTATTTTCTGCGGCCCGTTTCTTTTTCCTAATCTTTTTTCTTTAATTTCCTCGGCCCAAATCTTCGCGAAGCCCACCCCCAGCAGCCCGCTCCCACGCTTCCCTACCCGACCCGCCAACCACTGTACATCTCCTCCAACGGCTCTTTCCCCCTCTCGCGCGCGCGATCCACGATCTCCGCCGCTTCCCACGCCCACGAGCTGCCGTTCGCCCCACGACTCGAGCGCGCGTTACTCATCACGACGCTTCCCCCTCGTCTCCCCATCTTCTCCCCCTCACTTCCAGCAGTCCTCCCCCACCTCTATTTTCTTCCTCTTCTCTCTCACCGCCCTTACTACTACTCTTCCATCGAGCCCCGCCGCGACCACCTTGCACCACCTCCATCAACGACGCAGCCATCTCCTTCTCCTCCTCGCACAACTCCACCTCCTCCCTGCGCGACACCCATCACCCACTCCCCTGCACCCACTCACATGCACCCGTGACCGCCCTGTAGCCGTCGCCGCCATCATCAGCATCACAGTCTCCTCCCTCACCTCCACCGTCGACCACCATTAAACCCGAGCTCCCCACTCCCTCCTTCATCTTCCACGAGACCCCTGCACACACCTTCGACCTCCCCTCGTCGTCAGCAACCTCACCCCAGTCGACTACCCCGCATCGTCATCATCATCGTCGTCGTCGTCATCACCTCTCTCACTCTACCACTCTCTGTTTCTTTCTCTCGCTCTCTAGCTCTGGATCACTCTCTCCCTCCTCTGTTTTCTCCTCTCTAACCCTCTCTCTCCACGTTTCTCATCTCTCTCTAACTCTCTGTCATCTCTCTAATTCTTTTTCTCTACAACACTCTTTCTCTCTCTGTCTTTCTCTCTCTCACTCTCTATCTCCTTTCCCTCGCTGTCTCTCTCTCAGTACACACACTCTCTCTCTCCAACTTTCCTCTCCCCTCTGTGATCTCTCTAGGTTTTCATTTTCCAGTACTCCCTCTCTCTCCCTCAGTCCCTCACTCTCTAACTCTAGTCTCTCTCACACATCTCTCAGTTTCCCACTCTCTGTTTTCCCTCTCTCTTTCTCTCAATCTAACTCTCTATCTCTAACTCACTCTCTGTCACTCACTCTCACATCCCCTCTCTCAATTCCCTCTCAATTCTCTTTCTCTCTCTCTCTCTAACACCGCTCTGTGAACCACTACCCTCACCGTCAAGACCCCAGCAACCGAGCCTTTGATGCCATGCTCGAGCTTCTAGCCTAGTCCAAGCTCCGAGGCCGAGCCAAGATCGAGCCGAGGCCAATACTTGTCGTGATCGCGTCGGGCCATCACAATAGACCGCGTCGCTGCCGTGCATCCCCGAGACGTTCCCAGGCAAGTTTTTACCTGCTTACATGCTATTTACTTATGGTACAATCACTAAATACATAGATTATAAAGTTGCAAATTTAAACTGATTATGTGCCATAACCTGCTCAACGTGTGTTCCCAATGGGAAACCTTTCCCAATTTGGCGGAACTAAATAGTTTTGTTTGGCCCATATGTCTTTGAACTTAGTGTATGAATTTCGTTGGATAATTTGATCGTTAACGACTAAAACAACTACCCCCAAGTTTAATCGTAAAACTGTAATTTTATTGTACCTGAAAACCGTTAAATTCACCATAAATCATATACATACTAGAATGGTGCGTTCAAGGGCTCAATTCGAAGCCGACTCGACGAACTTTAACCCTATACCAGTTTCCAGATATTCCTATACTTAAACTGTGATGATATTTGGATCGGAGTGCGACTCTGGACTGCAGTCCAGAGCGACTCCAGTTGTTGCTTGCTGTTCCGTAATGGGTACCACAAGATTTCCTTAACTCGTAGGTTGCGGAACTCCGCTGGTTAGTATAGATAAATCTGTTAGCTAGACAACACAATTAATTTCATTCTGTTTCGTTACTATTTGTTATTTATTCTATAATTTAAAAGATCGGGACACATAACAGTTCCAGCAGAATCAGAATCGACATATTGGTATTGAATAGTGTATATCTCCTGACGTACAGATGCGATCGAAGATCCGTCTGTTGCGTTAAAAACTTTACTGAAAACCCTAGAATTCATCCAACTGTAGCGTCGCTAAAATATGATCCCAACTGGGGTTAAAATGCGTTGCGAAACGGACTTCTGATTCTGAAACCGGATTTCCAGCCGCGAGCGCTTAAAATGAAATGGTTATAATTATTGATCCTGGAACCCGATTGGCTTGAAACAAAATTATATGGATAGATAAATGAACATACTAATTACTACCTGTTTATTGTTTCGCTAAATTATTTACGTACGTTTCATGATAAATCGTGCAAGTGATAGACTACTGTTTTTATGACACCTTAATTGTGCTTATATACTGTTCACGCATCATATCATACCCATATCATTGTAGTGATAACCTAGTGATATCGTGCATTTACCCAGTGTTAGTTTCTAGCGATGATTGTGGCAAGTACGTCAGTATTCGTGTATTCGTAATTAAGTGAAAGTGATGAGTACTTGTACACAATCAGTGACCCTATTATTCTATTGCATTGTCGACGTCTGTGGGATGCGTGTACGTGCGACTATAAGTGGAATGGGACATTTATGGAAGCGTTGCACGGATGTCACAGATAAGACACCAGACACTGCCGTTTATCTTAGGTATTAGTCGGGACGTGCTTGATGGAGGTCCTGCCTCCAGTTCTCGCGCAAACTTGTCACGGATCGATTAGTATTTAGGGTGATGGTTAGCGTTTGATGTAGACCACGGGGTGTGGGGTAGTTTAAGTGTGAGTTCAACAGAATCTCGGGAGTCCCATGCCGGCTTATATATTTAGGGAGTTATATGGAGATTTACAGGGTATGTGATATATACACCGTGATATTCTTGTTACATGTTGGGCCCGTGGTCCCTTGCCCTTGGGTCCTACCCTTGGGTGGAGGACACTCGCGAGTGGTTGACTCTCACACTTGGACTGACGATAGGCTTAGTGACCTGTACAGTGAGACTTAGAGACTGATAGGGATACTGGCATTTTATTCCTTATATACTGTGTGGCATACGTGACATATCGTTATACTGATTTACTGTTCCGCTGCATTGATTACTGCACATTCATATTCATGCTGTCGTTGATTTACTGTTATTCATATCCATTACCACTGTTAGAACTGTCACTTGATTATATATATATTATATTGCTATTGTGTCGCTCTGACGACCTGAGTATGCATGCTCAGTGTGAGGAGAAGATTTAGCCTGGATCAGAACTAGACGTGCATCACAGACTTCTTGACTTGCTATTCCGAGTTACTTTCCTTTGTTCCACTTCAGGTCAGTTTATATTATTGTATCTTTCAGTTACTGCATTTCTCATTACCTGCGCATCGTTTACTGTTTACCATGATAAACTAGAAACCGAAGTGTGACTACGGCAGGACATTTCCTTGACCGTAGGAGCATGGCTGGCCTTGTCTACCCCTCGTATTCCGTATTTTGGGAAGCGGGGCATGATATAATAGTTAGTTTAACACTTTTAGAATTGAAAAATCTTGCATGGTTGTTGAATTGTAAATTTTTCATTTAAAATTGTTTAAATGGAGCTATTTAACTAACTAGTTTTTGTAAAATATATATGTGGGTAATATAAAATTCCAAGTAAGGTTTCTATCATTATATTGTAGTTTTAGTGAGAACTTTAGCATATTAATGGAAAGAAAAACTTAGTTTGATTGCTAGTTTCTATTGATAAATTGATAAATTGTGATAAAAATTGCTAATTTGTAAACTAGATTTTAGAAATTTCTAAATAAATGTGATTAAAAATATAATTTATGGTTTCATTAAATCATTATCATTATGAATTATGGTTTAATACATTAATTCATGAAAAATCACGTTTTGCGGTGGAATTGTGGTATTTTGCTTGAAAAATGTTAAAATTGTTAAAAGTTGCAAACTAGAAATTTCAAATAAATGCAAAATTGTGTAATAAAAATAAAGTAAGGGGTCGTATAGTTTAGTTATGCTATTTAATGAGTTTTATAACCATTGGTTTCATTTAAATGTCAAGGTTTGATGAAAAACGGTAAATTGGCATTTTCGGGTTTTATGAAATTGGACGGTTTAATGGATTTTAGGGTTTCGATGGATTTAATCATGTTTTATAATATAAGTAATGTGCTTTAAAACTACGAGTTATTTGTTAATGTTTATGTCGATCCATCGGAGTTTGTACGCCGATATCGAGCGATATTTGGTTCTTTTGCGTGGACGGGACATAGGTTTTAACTTATGCTTGTTCCTTGTATCGTTTGACTTTGGTATGTGATCCAGTTTACGATACTATTTATATGTTTGCGTTTAGGTACCCCTCACGTGGACTACGGGCGATGAAGAGGAGGATGGCGACACCATCTTCGGCAGACATGGACCAGGTGAGTAGATGTATATCTACGGGGGGAAGTCGGGTGGATGGCGTTTAGCACCCCCGCAACGTAGAATAGGAATAGTACTTATTGACATTAGGAAACCAGATATGACCCTAGATTCTTAATGAGTAGGACCCTAGTAATGACCCTAGGCTGGACTAGACTGATTTAGGAAAACCATACCCGAAGATGAATACCTTGGAAGAGTTTCGTAGGTTTCTGGTAGAAACACACGCACACACTGAAACTCGACATGGTGTATACGTGCATGTGTATATATATATAGGACGAGGTATAGGTATATATATATATACAACACGTATATGTGATTCATTGATGAGATATGATATCCGAGGTATGATGAAATAGTGTAACTGGGCTTGATGCCGTGATTCTTGGCTATACAGTCGTATTAAGTGTGAGCGGATCATTAGAGAATGAGATAATGAACATGTATACTTAAATTATAAGGGGTAGTGATGATATTGAGGTACATGGGACTCTAAAATAGTACCCGGACTATGACTTGTGATTGATCACGATATGGGATATGTATGACTTGATTACGATATGATACATATGACATGATATTTCTGAGGATAAACTAATGATACTTATTATGATGGCAATGATATATGATTGATGTAGGCGATTACAGTTTAGCACCTTGATCATGAGATGTGTTGGTAATGACATTATACGATTAATGAGACACCTAGGAGATACTTGACCCGTACCTCGATATTGGGATGCCGTACGATGGATTTTACCGTACGAGGCATAGATATGATGATTGATCCGCACTCTTGGTTCGAGGAAGCCGTACTTCGTACGTGACGCTATTGAGGCTGGATCACCGACTATTAGAGATATTGATTCAGACCTTAGGTAGACTCTTGTTTCTTATTGACTAGTTTCTTAGGTTAAGTTCTTTAGGAGGTTAGATGGACACTAGTTTAGGTTCGATTCATATAGTGATAGTTGTACTCGTATGTCGCAGAGGGGTGGATACTGCACATCTGTTTATACATTCATACTGTAATCATCATGGTGCATGTTCTTACATATGTTGCTATAATCAGTATAAACCATACCTGTTAGGACGCCAGCACCATTACCGATGATGCGCATATTCCACGCACACTTATTTGCCGGCTCACACACATCATCATCGGTAATTGCTATGTCACGTGCACTTTAGATCATATTGTCTTTTTATTGATAGAATCAGTTAACAACTAGACCGATATAATATTGTGATTACTTTCTGATGTTAGTATAGACATGATATTTATCACTTAGACATTCATGCATTCATATTTTCATGTTATCATGCAGTATCATGGGCATATGCCGACACTTATCATATACTTACTCATGATTTTAAGATTTGGATTTCTATGAGATTTCTGGATTTTTGGGGAAAACCGCAAGAATATATAAAACTTCTCTCTCTCTCCTCTTCTCTTTTTAAAATAAGATGCGGTTTTCTCGTGATGTATGTGTCGTCCACCATGAGATTTCATGTTTTCTGTTGGATTTCGAGACCCGATTCGAGGAGTGGATGAACCGTCTCGGGTACATGGTGGGCCCGGTATGGTACCCCGGGGCAAGAAGATCGAGTTGTAGACGATGAGCCTGGCAGGGGAAAGCTACCTACCGGTGATGTCTGGCGCGGCGGATATCCGGAGGATACCGACCGTTGTCGTGAGATTTGATGATATAGGCTGATCCGGACTGACGGAGCCCGAGATATTGAGACTTGAGATTACATGTGTTGTGTCGATGCTTGACACGGATTTCCATGGATTTCATTGTTGAGATTTCAGATTCTTATACACATTTTACTATGATAACAGCTAAAGATTTCTTATACAGATATTTCTGGAATTCAGGATTGGTTATTTTATATTCATGATGCATGCATATCCATTCATATGACATAGTATTATATGAGGCACTGACACAACCACGGAGTATCTGCACTTACACGTTGTTTTACCCTGCTATTACTAGATGATTGGGATATTATAGTGTATTATTATGACCTAGGATAGCGTCGTGCATTCGATTTCTTTTCGTAGATGTCTTCTACTCACGAGTTGGCAACTCACCCCCGTTGTGCCAAATTTTATTTCAGGTTCGGTGTACAGGTTCCCCTGGCAGCTTGCTGGCACATCTATTCTTTCAGGGTGATTTGCACGGTAGGTTGGTTCACTTGTATCCGAACCACCACTGTACTTTTATTCTTTCATTTGTATCTAGTAAGCTCCATCAACCATACTTGTATTACTTGATAAGTTTATTGGACCAGTCTTTTATTTTGACCTTGGAGTCGCGCATGTATTATTCTGATCCGGTGGTTTTGTTTTCTTTGAGATTTGAGCCTCGCCCTTTGGCGTTGTATACTATTGTGTATTGTTGTGGTTGTTTCCGCCTGTTGGCGTTGAGCTAGCTCCCGTTTGGGGATGCTTTTTATTGTTTATATATATTATACTTGTTGTACCCGTTTGGGGGCCAGTTTTTATAGAGGAGACTCTGCCGAAATTTTTGGGAAAATTTGCTGATGTTTTAAACTTGTTCCTTCATGTTTTCTTTTACTGCTTCTTCTTCTTTTCATGGTTTAGATTTCTGGGCTTCGGCTTACTTAGGTTACGTGGCGCCTCTAGACGCTTCGTAATCTAAGTGCCGGTCATATTCCGTACTCTCGGGTCGTGACACAAAGTCCATACTTTGTTGGTGTATATAGATTCCATCTCAGATCAATTAGCATCCAGTCATTCTGACAGCCCACTCCTGATGGCCTGCTCGAAACTAGTTGGGTCATCATCTCATGATGCAATCCTCGCTGCCACTGTCATAAAGGAAACCAAAGTATCTCTCAGGTGGGTGAAAAACCCTACTAGATCGGCGGAGAGGATGAGGTTCGTTGGAAATTATTGAATCATCCGGGTTTACCAAATCATCAGCTGCTGTTTGTATAGCTGGAACTCCTTCCAGTTCTACCTCATGTCCACTAATTTCTTCACAAGAAATTCCCTTTCTCAAAGGTGGCATGCTGAGAAACAAAACACATTTTGCTCCTCAGTGTGGTAGAAGATATTCCCTTGCTAATGCTTGGGATATCCAACAAACTTCAACAGATCTGATCTTGCCTCGAGCTTGTCTGGATTTTACTTTTAGACATAAACCGGACAACCCCAAATCTTAACATCCTTAAGAGATGGGCTCTTCCCATACCATATCTCATATGGAGTGGTAGGCACTGATTTGATTGGAACCCTATTCAATAGGTATGCAGTTTCACAAGTGCATAACCCCCAAAAGGAAATAGACTACTCAGTAGTACTCATCAAAGAGCACACCATATCTCATAGGATGTGATTGCTCCGCCCCGATATACCGACGTGCTGTGGTGTATACGGAGGAGTAATGCTGAGAGAGAATCTCATTCTCCTTTAGAATAGTCCAGGAATTCCGTGCTCAAGTATTCTCCTCCCTGATCACATCAAAGGACATAATACTTATACCCATTTTGGTTCTCTACTTCTAACTTATATTCATTGAATATCTCAAAAGGTTCAGACTTGTGTTTCAACAAGAACATAAGTGCGAATCTTGAGAGATCATCAGTGAATGTAATGAAGTACAAAGAACCAGTCCTGGCATATGTAGACAGGGGACCTACATACATCATCATGTATCAATCCCAAGAGTTCACTAACTCTTTCTCTGTTTCCAATAAACGGAGCTATGGTCATCATATCTTTGTGACATGACTGGCAAGTTTCACAAGATGTTAATTCAAACAGATTTAAATATGCATCTAAATGTAACTTAGCTAGTCGGGTCGCATTGATATGACCTAGTCTACAATGCCTCAAGAAGGATTCGATCATTTCTGAACTCTACCTTTTGTGTGTGTTCTCTACGTTAAGAACTGTAATTTGATTTAGAACGTATATGCTATTGGATAACGTGCCTGAACCGATTAACTCTTGATATAGGAAATGTTCAAAACATTATCCAACAATACAAAATTATATCCTTCTTTACTAATAAAGAGACTGATATGATGTTGTATATCAGGTTCGGTATCTAATAACATTCGTTCAGAATCAATATATTTGCTAATATAGGGTGACAACTGCCAACAGACTTGGCTACAACACTTGCACCATTTTTAACTCTTAAAACTTATCTTCCTTTCTCAGTTCTATACCTATCTTTAGCCCATGTAACAGATTACATATGCGGGATCCTGATCTGGTATCTCATACCCACGACGTAAAGGATACTGAGAAACAGTTCCTTGTAATAAACACACCCGAAGAAGATGCATCAGCATGTACTTTCTTCGTTTGGGCGGCACGGGAATTCTGGTAATCCCTTATTTCTTGCTCTGTCTTATAACAATTATAAGTTAGAGCGGGACCAACGTTCCCTAGCGCGGTATAACAAACGGGTTCGGTCAATACATCCGTATTATTATCTTGATTAAGGCGTAGCATGGTCGCTACCTGGAGAGAGAGAGAAGAAAACACTAGCGTATGCTCTTGCAAAATTAGATTGGTTATCAATATATCTAATCCGGACGGCTCCCACTGTTTTAGTCAAATCTTCCTTCAAACCCTAAAAGTAAAGACTGGCCGGGATTAATTACACCGTACAAGTTCGCCAATCTTTCGGCCAGTCCAGTGCCGGTACTTTGAGGGAGGTTTCCCGTGCTTTCGCACGGACCTAATTAAAATAAACCTCGTTTTCCCAGGGACGTAACCCTGTTGACACCTTTCTAGACACCTACTTGGTCGGCTAATTGTAATGTGTAAAACACTCCCAGGAGTAACTCTTACTCGCAGTGGGTATCGGGATCCAACTATCTTATAGAAGGTATGCAATCTCATTGCAAATTTCAACACTTGAAATTCCCAATGATATTTTACCCCTAGCGTGCTATGACCTTGACGCATGCCAAACAACCCATAGTCCGCTAGTCAAGTTCAACCCGTGCATTTCCTGATTGAAATAAACCCACCTGCACGACCATTGACGCATGCCAAACAACGCCGTACGAATACCCTAATCCAATCGCATCGTATGCAAGCAGATAAGCACTAGTTAGCTACCGTACACTATGCCTTGACGCATGCAAAACTACCGCGGCACGAATACTAAGTAGTACTTATCTGAAATGATAGATGGCTACGCAGGTTTTTAAGAAAACCATGAGCGTAATGAACTTGATATCGTTGTAGAATCAAATGATTTAAATGTAGTGTTTTTGAGGCCTTTGCTAGTTTTGCTAAAGAGGTCACTCCCGGTGAAGGGATCGTCAGCTCTTTCCTTATCGAATAAGGTGCAGGATATTTCACAAATACCACTGTGCAAAGAAAAAACTATAGAAGCAATCAAAAGACAAAATCGAAGGTTGTAGCATCTGCCATTTATTGCTAAAGAGGTCACTCCCAGTGAAGGGATCTCGGCTCTTTCCTTATGGAATAAGGTGCTGGATGTTCTACAAGGAACACCGCTATGCATAGCAAAAACTAGAGCTACATGTTTTTGAAAAATTCGATTCCACAACATATTTAGGTTTCTTTTATTTCAATCATCTCATTAATGAAGTCCCATCATTTAAGTTACCTAAACAACACAGATAAATACAATGTACGCTTATGCCATCCGTATTCGCCTCGTGTCCCCTCGTGCACCGTTAGGTTAGGTAACTAACGGCAGAGCGGGGCAGTGCTAGCGCGGGTGTAAAACATAAGCAATGTCTATATAATATATTACATATACTATATCCTGTATCCATCTCAACATATCAAATGATCACATCACAGATATCGCAGCAGAAGAACAACATATGAAGTATTGGATATACTAGGATTTACGTGTTTTAAATTAAGCCTGTATAAAACACGGATTCCACGGTCGTGATGAATAGCCAATCCTACACCCATAGTGTTGGTTATAGTGCTTTCAAGGTAATTATCATAGTCGCGGACTTGTGCTTATGATGATTGAGTGAGGACCTATACCGATAAAACTGTCTTACTCAAGATGATAGTATGTTATCCGGTTTGTCTTTATCATCATGTTGATAGAGCCCAAAGGATTCATGCTTGACTGCCAGCATTATGATGGCGATCATATATGTGGGAGATGGGGTCTATAAGCAAATCCTTAAATGTCCCTAGTCGTAGGAGTATCGAGACCGGGTATCGATTCTCCAGTGTAGACTAGTGTATACTGATCGAGACCCCGACGAAGGGCGGTGGCCAGGTCTCACAAGTCATTGGTGTTAGTTTGTTCACCTAAGATAGTATACAGGTGCTCATTGGGTTATGAGTACACTGGACGGACTCGCGGGGAACCTGCTATTTGGTATTATACCTATTGTCAGATAGCAGTTCCCTGGTGACATGTGTACAGGTTAGTCTGTCGACCTGAGATCATCATTTGTCTCGTGTGAGTTCCCACTGTACTTTGATTACTACCCTACCACGGCTCAAAGGAGTCGTGCAAACAGGTTTTAGTTGGGTACAGTCCCGAGCTACATGGAGGCAAGGATCGGATCGTCGGGGATTCTTCTCTCCCGGTATTGGGTGTTGATGTCGCGTTGTGTACGGATGGCCATCACTATAAATCCGTGGCCACAGTGGACGAGAAACTATCGATCCAGGATCGATAGTTTCTCAAGTGGTGATGGGTTTCATACCGACACTAAATATCGCGTTATTGGGGGTCTGACTTTATCCACCCCCCTAGACTCGATATGCGATGCTCTTAGACGAACATACCGGACTGTGCGGATATTGTCACTGACAGGCTCGGTAGGGGTTCAGGATGAGTTTGCTCGTCGGCCTCCCTTTCGCTCAATACCTGGGTAGCCGTTACGTACAGCTAGTGCAGCTGACATGCTTGTTGTTAAACCCACTGCCAGCGTATTGACGAGTCTTTAGAGTCCCACACAGAGGGTTTTCACGGTTCAGGCGATATGGTGTACATGAGGTATGTTGATACATACAGATGTCCGATTAAATATGCGCACTTGCTGCACAGACTTTAATTGGACGGTTGATAATACTAGCGGCTTAGGGTTAAGCCAGTTTTTTAAATCAGGTTTTGATTTAATAATTTATATATGTATTTGTATATACGTATTCTAGTATTATTGTTCACTATTCATTTTCTCTCTTGGCTATTCGTATTTTGGTACAAATACGCGTATATGTATTTCGATACATGTACCGGGAAGTTTTCCGTATTTTATATGGAATAGCTTCTAGAAGATGCCACCTCATTTATATGATTTTCCATTTATGGAAATTCATTTGTTTTTTATAATGAGGTGGAAAAGGAGGCATGGTCATGGACTTGTAAGTGGCATGGGTCAATGCATGGTTGCTCATTTGTTTAATGCAAAATTTGGAAATGATATTTTTTAAGATGGGAGAGAGGGGGGGCCATCCACTTAAGGGAGTGGGATTTTTTTAATTTGTTTGATGATTTTTATCACATTACTAGCCTCCTCACTCTCTCACTCTCATGCTTCATCAAAAAGACTTAACCATTCTTTGCTCATGCCAAGTCTTCATCACCTCCTCTTTCATCTTCTATGCTTGCTCAATGAGCAAAAAGGAAAGAGTGAGAATATAGTGACACACTACTACACCTCGACTCTCCATCGTTAGCGACTTTGGAGCGTCGGTTACCTTGTTCGACGAGGTTGGAGCTTGCGCCGTTTCCCTCGGGTGGATCATCGGAGATGGAGGAAGACCGGCGACCAAACCACATCAAGGAACCGCTAGGAGCTTGGAATGAAGACCGAAGGACTCGGATCAACTCGGTATAATAATTCTAACTTTTAGTTTAATTTTCTAGTTTAGGGTTTAAGGTCGATCCAGGATTCGGGTAGCGGTAGCGCCGGTTTCAGAAATTTTTGTTCCGCATTTTGGCCGCGTTTCGATGGCCGGGGCGCTGCCGGAACCCAACATGGTATCAGAGCCACCCTTTAAACCCATTACTAGCTTGTCTAAACATGCTTAAAAGATCAATCGACGGAAATTGCCAAAATCACGTTTTCCATTTTCTGTTTGCTGTCGATTTTCAAAAGTGGTCAAAAAATTATTTCAGGCATCATAAAAATCCGTGCAGGCAAATATAAGGCTACACAAAAAATTTGAGCTCGTGATACCACTAAAGTGCCGCGGATCCGCCACACTAACCACCTTTTGGCAACGGTTCCACGGCCATTTATTGGCGACGGGCCTTCAAATTTTCACTGTAGCTCATATACTTGGAATTGTGATTTTTGTGATATTCTATTTTTGCCCAGGTTTCATTGAAATGTTGTTTTGCTATTGGGGGCAATTGGGAACTTAGTCGATCGATATTTTAAGTGTGCGTTTATCAGTACATACATTTCTATCTGCGACCGTGAATGTCACTTGATCGGTAAACTCGTCTAATTGATATATGTCTTTTAGACGGGTTTGCGAACGTGACATTCACGTTGATGTTCTATGTTGTGCTGTGATGTTGGTTGGATCGTCGTGGTGGATAGCCTGGGTGCAATGATAGTACAATTATTTTATTTGTACATTTGATATTACGGGGCAAGCGTCCGACATGTGAACTGCCGTCACTGCCAGTTTGTATATTATTCTTTTGGGGCACGACCGGGCTGAGGTCGATGTCACCCTTGTATATTATTTTATTTTCTGTACTAGGATTACCCCACGGTGGAGTGCACGAATAGCCGGGTTCTAGAGGGCAACTGGTCCGCATCTCAAGGCATTCAGACGGAGGGGACCTTACTCTAGAATTGGAGGGCTATTCGCCGCACTCGTAGGGGTATAGGTGACCTAGAAGGGGTGTTCAAGTTACCGGATTCCGTGAAGTGCTGGGTGGTCCATTCACATTGTTGAAGGGGGCTACCTCACGTCTGGTTTTGGCGGGTAACTTGCCGCGCTCGTAGGGGTCTAGGTTTTCATTGCACAGGCTATCCACACGACAGGGAATGTCGGGTCTCACTTGCGGCTCAAGTGAAACCCGGGGCTCCAGATTTTCCACCATTCTGTGTTGCTTCTGTGATGTTTCTGTGATGTTGTTTTATATCATGCTTGGGACGAATGTTATATATATTTAAGTACAGTGGGAATCACACAAGACTCTATGACGATCTCGGGTCAACAGACTAACCTGTACTATTGTCACCAGAGAACTTCCATCTGACGTGAGGTATAATACCATCTGGGAGTTCTCGGCGAGTCCATCCAGTGTATCCAGTCTCCACTGAGCACCCGTATACTGTCTCTGATGTCAAACACCAATGGATATGGGATCATCCATCGCCCATCTTCATGGGTCGAGAAGCTATACGCTAGTCTACAGTGGTATATCGATGCCCTGTCTCGATACACCTACGACTAGGAACATTTGAAGGATGTACTTAGCGACTACACTGTCCACACTAGTATGATCTGCATCATAGTCCTGGTGGTCAAGTACTCATCCTAAGGGCTTTACCAACATGTAACATAGAGACAATCAGAGTACATGTTAAGATAAAGAGCAACCAGATAGCATACTATCATGTCGAGCAAGAAATTCTTCCATATATATGTCCAAGCATCCACTACAATATACATCGTATGTACAGTAATGACCTCTAGGGCATACATATCACTAACACTACCTCCATGCATCGTCTCCAAATCCATTCTAGAACCCCATGCCACCTTTACAGTAAAGATGCACAAGCCTATTCTAAACCCTTTAGACTAATCCAGTGTGGATTTTGAAGTCTTTGGGCAACTCAAGAAATTTCTTCAGTTGCTAATGAGGTATAAACCTACAGTTTTAGTTAAGTATTTGTGTTTAGTATATCCTAGTTTAGTTTAGAAATCGATTTAGTGAGTTATTTGATCTTGAAAAATTCCAAGTTGATGTTAAGTGGTAAAGTGAGGTGTAGTGAGTATTTACAAGACTTGAGTGATGATTTCTGGACCAAGACCTGAGACTAGAACCCAAAACACGGAGTTAGAATTTCCCTGATATCGTATTTTGTGAGGCGATACTGAGATCTGCTATAACCCAAAGACCCTAAAAATTATTTAACGAACACAGAAAGACGTGCAGGCAATTAAGAACCCACCCTAGAAACCTGAGCCCCTCCCCTTCACTTGTGGCCGCAAATTTATTCCTTGTGGCCGCAAATTGCGGCCACATTAGGGTGGAATGTGTTGATTTTTGTATCATGGTTCCCTTATCCTATATCTAGACTAACCTAATGTGCAAAATTGGCTAATTTTACCTGATTCAAAATCTGTACTAGATTTCCTTAGCTGCTAATTTCGTGTTATGCGATTTATGAAACTTGGTTTTGATATTTGAGTTTGGATTCCGTCGTTGGACGTTTGTACGTCAATGGACGAGGGTTATTTGGTTGATTTTGCATGCATAGGCTATAGGTTCTAACCTATAAGCGATTTGTGTGCCGTATCGGTTTTCGGATATTGGTTTTAATAGAATTGCGTTGCGATTGTGTATTAATTGAAGGTACCTTCGCGTGGACTTCTGAGACGAAGAAGCATATCGACTTCGGCTAAGCGAGGAGTTTAGCAGTTGAGTAGATTTATATCTACGGGGGATGTCAGGTGGATGACGTATAGCAACACCGCAACCATTGATGTGGAAGATAGTTATATAACTTATAATTTTGATAAAGGATATGCTATGAACTTACGGACACGACTATAGGATTTAGTAAGAGATGATAAGATAAAGTTGACAATAATGGATATATTTGCTTAAGAATATGATATAGGTATATAAGATAACATGATTATAGGATTTAGTAAAAGATGATATGATAAAAGTTGACACTAATGAATATATTGGCTTGAGAATATGATATAGGTATATAAGATAACATGATGTGGGATATTGAGATGATAGATATTGATGACTCGGATTGATATATGAGAATATGAAATGAGAAGTGAATCATGATAAGTATGAATTGAAAGAGGACAAGTATGGGTTGATAATGATAGGATATGAAATCGAGATCGATATGAATTGAGATTAACTAGATATAACGTATATGCAAGATGACATGATATAAGATTGTTATAGATGTGTTATGTGATTGATAAGGTATGTCGTACGATATTAATGATTCGTACCTTTGCTGGCGAATAGGACGATAGATTATCTACTCTGTTTGTGACACCGTACAATAGATTACTGTACGGGATGCGTTTGCTGAATGTTTGATCCGCGCTCATGAATTGAGAATGATGATCGAGGATATTGCGATACTTGATACTATGAGGCGGGATCGTTGACCTAAGAGGTTACCTTATTATAGTTCATGTTTATGTTAGATTATTCCTCATGTGATACCTATCATGTTTCCAGTATTTAATGCTATATGATATCATTTGCTAGTACACCTGCACAATTACCGTTGATGCGCATGTTACACTTATACAGATTTGCCAGCTCAAAACACATTCATCATCGGTAATTTCCATGCTACTTACACAGTAAAACTGCCCTATCATGATGTTACTCTTAACCGTAAAAGTACATTCATTATTCAGTATTATCAATTAACATGCTTTCATGATATACTCGATATGCTCATATTACTACTCTATGTTGCATACATCGTACTTTATGGTTATATGCATTGAGATGTTATTTTTATGAGGTCTCTGGATTTGAGAACCACAGTTTAATTTCAAATGAAATTTTGTATTGTTTTAAAGATGCGGTTTCTCCTCATATGATATTTACAGGTGTCCACCATGAATTTTCTCGGTTCTGAGCAGTGAGTATACCCGATTCGAGGAGCGGTAGGCACCGTCTACGGGTACATGGTGGACCCGGTGAGGTACCCCCGGGCAAGAAGACTCGTATTGTTAGGCAGTAAGCCTGGTTAGGGAGCACTACCTACCGGTGATTATATAGAACTCGGAGGATATCCGTAGGATATTGTTTTGGATTTATGATATGAGATGGATTTGAGGGCCTATCTGAGGATGCGGCGCCTGAGATGAGATAGATATGAGGGCCGATTTGAGTATGCGGTGCCTGAGATATGAGGATTTACGTGTTGATACTGGACACGGGTTTTCATGATGTTTCGAGCGTCGTTGTTGGACACTCGGGTTCCATGATTTTGATGTGTCGTTGATGGACACACGTGGTTGATATCCTCGTATATATATGTTAGTTATATGTATGCCCTAGAGGCCATTACTGTACATTGGATGTATATTGTAGTGGATGCTGGGACATATATAGGTAGGACTTTCTTGCTCGACATGATAGTACGCTATCTGGTTGCTCTTTATCTTAACATGTATACTTTCAGTCTCTCTGTTACATGTTGATAAAGCCCTTAGGATGTGTACTCGACTTCCAGGAATATGATGTAGATCATACTAGTGGGGCCTGGGTAGTCAATGAGTACATCCTTCATTGTTCCTAGTCGTGGGAATATCGAGACGGGGCATCGATATTCCAGAGTAGACTAGCGTATATCTTCTCGACCCACATGATGGGTGATGGATGATCCCATATCCATTGGTGTTTGACATCGGAGATGGTATGTGGGTGCTCAGTGGAGACTAGGTACACTGAACGGACTCGCCGAGAACTCCCAGGTGGTATTATACCTCACGTCAGATGGCAGTTCTCCGGTGACACTGGTACAGCTTAGTCTGTTGACCCGAGATCGTCATAGAGTCTTGTGTGTCTCCCACTATGCTTTGTTTCCCACCCTACCACGGCTCTACTAAGTCGTGCAAACAGGTGGTTTTTGGGTAGAGTCCCGATTCACATCGAGGCAATGAGCGATAGGAGGGGATTCGTCTCTCCCGGTATTGGGGGTTGATGTTGTGCTATGCTCGACTGGCTATAACTGGAAATCCCTGGCCAGGGTTGCAGTGATCTACTGGTAAGTGTTATCAGTAGTTTCATGCTATGTTATGGACCTTACATCGGCATAACTTATCAAGCTACTGGGTCTGACGTTTACCACCCCTAGGCAAGATATGCGACATATCAGACGAACAGACCGAACTGTACGGTAAGTGTTACTGGTTGGATTCACAGGAGATCGACGAGCAAGCCCGCTCACACTCCTGTGAATCCAACCAGTAACACTTACCGTACAGTCCGGTCTGTTCGTCTGATATGTCGCATATCTTGCCTATGGGTGATAAACGTCAGACCCCAGTAGCTTGATAAGTCATGCCGATGTAAGGTCCATAACATAGCATGAAACTACTGATAACACTTACCAGTAGATCACTGGAACCCTGGCCAGGGATTTCCAGTTATGGCCAGTCGAGCATAGCACAACATCAATCCCCAATACCGGGAGAGACGAATCCACTCCTATCGCTCATTGCCTCCATGTGAATCGGGACTGTACCTAAAAACCACCTGTTTGCATGACTCAGTAGAGCTGTGGTAGGGTGGAAATCAAAGCACAGTGGGAGACACACAAGACTCTATGACGATCTCGGGTCAACAGACTAAGCTGTACCAGTGTCACCAGAGAACTGCCATCTGACGTGAGGTATAATACCATTTAGGAGTTCTCGGCTAGTCCGTTCAGTGTACCCAGTTTCCATTGAGCACCCACATACCATCTCCGATGTCAAACACCAATGGATATGGGATCATCCATCGCCCATCACATGGGTCGAGAGAATATACGCTAGTCTACTCTGGAATATCGATGCCCCGTCTCGATATTCCCACGACTAGGAACAATGAAGGATGTACTCATTGACTACCCAGGCCCCACTAGTATGATCTACATCATATTCCTGGAAGTCGAGTACACATCCTAAAGGCTTTATCAACATGTAATAGAGAGACTGAAAGTATACATGTTAAGATAAAGAGCAACCAGATAGCGTACTATCATGTCGAGCAAGAAAGTCCTACCTATATATGTCCCAACATCCACTACAATATACATCCAATGTACAGTAATGGCCTCTAGGGCATACATATAACTAACAATCTCCCACTTGCACTAGGGTCATCTGTCGCAGTGGTTGCAGTATCTAATACTCAACCATCCCATATGAGTCTCTCTCTGGGAAAAAGCCTTTATGAGTGGATCCACCGTGTTGTCCTCTGAGTCTACTCTCCCAACCTCGATCACCTTGGAGATCAACTATCTCCATGATCAGGTGATGCTGCCTCAGAATATGTCCGGGTCACTGATAGGACCAGGGTTCCTGGGCCAAAGCCGCACTTCCATTGTCACACAATGGTGGGAACCTAGTTCATCTTATGAACCAATATACACCCAAACTGTCTCTTTGGTAGCATCTTTAATAGCGATGTTACCGGCCTTTATCGTCTAGTTTTCCACGGTATCTAGCTTGGAACTCTTCCAACATACCTTCCATTTACTGAGGGTAAAGACAATGCCTGCGACCGACACTCAGTCGTCCTTATCACCGTGGAACCTTTCCAGTGATCTCCCCAGGATCAACTGATACTATCTCACTATAGTTAGTGAGAATCCTAACATCCATTTAGATCTATCTCATAGATCCAAAACCCAGGATTTATGAGGTATCACATTGATCCTATTGGAGAATCCATGTGAAAAGAGGAGATTGACCGTGTGTAGTATAGGAAACTCTTTTCCTATCAAGAGCATGTTGTGCACGTACAATACGAGGATGACCACCTTACTCTCTACTACCATTTTGTATATACAAGGTTCATCTACCATTTTGATGAAGTCAAACTTTTTGACTACCACATCAAAACAGATGTTCCAACTTCGCGGTGCTTGCTTTATCCTGTAAAGCAACTTGCACATGTTTCCGCTACTCCCACTGTTTACGAAGCCCTCTGGCTGTGTTCTTATAGTCGTTCTCTTCTAAATCAGTATTTAGAAAAGAAGTCATGGCACCCAACCACCAGATATCGTAGTCATGGTATGTAGCAATGTCAAGTAGGATCTGGATGGACTTAAGCATAGTCCCTAGAAAAGGTTTCATCATTATCCACGCTTGGTTGATGACGAAAACCTTTAACAAGTCTAGCTTTGAAAGTCTCAACTTTTCCACCTACACCAAGTAATCTTCTCAAGATATACTTGCTCCTGATGGGGATTTAACCCTTCAGATATCGCCACCAAAGTCCATACTTTGTTGGTGTATAAGGATTCCATCTCAGATCGCTAAGTATCAAGCCATTCTTACAGAGTCCCTACTCTCGATGTCCTGCTCGAAACTAGTTGGGTCATCATCTCATGATGCAATCCTCGCTCCTACTGTCATCGAGAAACCGAAGTATCTCTCAGGCAGGTGAGGAACCCTACCAGATCGGCGGAGAGGCTGAGGTTCGTCGGGGACTATTGAATCCTTTGGTTCTGTCAAATCATCAGCAGTTTTGTATAGCTGGAACCTTTCCAATTCTACAGAACTGACCTTGCCTCGATCTTGTCCGGATTTTGCTTTTGACATAGGCCGGACAATCCCAAATCTTAACTTACTTAAAAGATAGGCTCTTCCCATACCATATCTTATATGGAGTGGTAGGCACTGATTTGATTCGAATCTAATTCAATAGGTATGCATCTTCTCAAGTGCACAACCCCAAAAGGAAATAGGTAACTCAGTAGTACTCATCATAGAGCACACCATGTCTAATACGGTGCGATTGCTCCGTCCTGATACACCGTTGTGCTGTGGTATAATCAAAGGAGTAACACCGAGAGAGAATCTCATTCTCCTTTAGAATAATCCAGGAATTCTATGCACAAGTATTCTCCTCCCTGATCTTATCATAGGGCATAATACTTATACCCAGTTTTTGGTTCTCTATTTCTAACTTATATTCTGTGAATATCTCAAAAGGTTCGGACTTGTGTTTCAACAGGAACATATGTCTGAATCTTGAGAGATTATCAGAGAATGTAATGAAATACAAAGAACCGGTCCTGGCATGTATAGACAGGGGACCTTGCATACATCACTATGTATCAGTCCCAAAAGTTCACTTACTCTTTCTCTGTTTCCAATAAACAGAGCTATGGTCATCTAATCTTTGTGACATGACTGGCAAGTTTCATAAGATGTAAATTCAAACTGATTTAAATATGCATCTAGAATGTAACTTCAGCCAGTCGGGTTGCATTGATATGACCTAGTCTACAATGCCTCAAGAAGGATTCGTTCATTTCTGAACTCTTCCTCTTGTGTGTGTTCTGTATACTAGGAACTGTAGTTTGATTTAGAACGTCAATGCTTTTAGATAACGTGCCTGAACTGATCAACTTTTGAAATAGGAAATGTTCAAAACATTATCCAACAATACAAAATTTTATCATTTCTTTACTTGTAAAGAGACTGATGTGATTTTGTATATCTGGTTCGGTATCTAATAACATTCCTTCAGAATCAATGTATTAGTAATACAGGGTGACAGTGACCAACAGACTTGGCTGCAACACTTGCCCCGTTTTCTGTCTCATGAAACTTATCACTCGTTCTCAGTTCTCTACCTTTCTGTAGCCCATGTAACGGATTACATATCTGGGATCCTGATCAGGTATCAAATACCCAGGACGCAGAGGATACTGAGAAATAGTTCTGTATAATGAACACACCCGAAGGAGATGCATCATATGCACTTTCTTCGTTTGGGCGGCATAGGAATTCTGGTATTCCCTTATTTCCTGCTCTGTCCTATAACAATTATAAGTTAGAGCGGGACCAACGTTCCCCAGCTCAGTATAACAAGCGGGTTCGGTCAATACATCCATATTATTATCTTGATTAAGGCGTGATATGGTCGCTACCTGGAGAGAGAGAGAAGAAAACACTCTGCGTGCGCTCTTGCAAGATTAGATTGGTTATATATTTTATCTAATCAGGATGGCTCCCACTGTTTTTATCAAATCTTCCTTCAAACCCTAAAAGGAAAGACTAGCCGGGATTAATTACACTCTATAAGTTCGCCAATCTTTCAGCCAGGCCAGTGTCGGTACTTTGAGGGAGGTTCCCCATGCTTTCGCGCGGACCTAATTACAGTAAACCTCATTTTCCCAGAGGCGTAACCCCGTTGACACCTTTCTAGACACCTACTTGATCGGCTAATTGTAAAGTGCAAAACTCTTCCAGGAGTAACAATTACTCGCAGTGGGTATCGGGATCCAACTATCATATAGAAGGTATGCAATCTCATTGCAAATTTCAACACTTGAAATTCCCGATAAAGGTTTTTACCCCTAGCACCTATGACCTTAACTATGGTCAACAAATCATAAGTACTAGTCAAGTTCTACCCGTCGTTTCGTGATTAATTAGACCCACCCACATGACCCTTAACTAAAGTCAACAAAGTCACGCGACTGTCCTAACTAATCGCATCATATGCGGTGTAGGAAGACATCACTTAGCTACCGTACACTGTGCCTTGACTATGGTCAACAAACACAGCACGAATACTAAGTACTCTACTTCCTAAAATGACGGAGGGTTGCGAATGGTTTTTATGAAAACCTTTAACGCTTTGAACTTGATCTCGTTGCGGAATCAAATGGTTTTAAATGGAGTGTTTTTGAGGCTTTTCTAGTTTTGCTAAAGGGGTCACTCCCGGTGAAGGGATCGTCGGCCCTTTCCTCGTCGAATGAGGTGCGGGATATATCATATATTCTGCTGTGCAAAGCAAAAACTATAGAAGCAATCAAAACACAAACCGAAGGTTGTAGCATCTGCCAGTTATTGCTAAAGGAGTCACTCCCGGTGAAGGGATCTCGGTCCTTTCCTTATCGAATAAGGTGCAGGATGTTCTATAAGGAACACCGCGATGCAAAGCAAGAACTGTAGCTACCTGTTTTATTTTTGAAATTCGATTCCACAACATCTTTTAGGTTTATTTTCTTTCATTAATCACATTAATGAATTATCCCATCATTTAAGTCCACCTAAACATCACAGATAAATATAACATACGCTTATGCCATCCGCATTCGCCTCGATGTCCCGTCTGCACCGTTAGGTTAGGTAACTAACGGCAGAGCGGGGCAGGGCTAGCGCAGGTGTAAAACATAAGCAACGTCTATATAATATATCATATATATTATATACAATATCTATCTGAATATATCACATGATCACATCACAGATAACGCAGCAGAAAATATCATATGAAATATTGGATATATTAGGACGTCCGTGTTTTTAATACGAGCCAGTAGAAAACACGGATTCCACGGTCATGATGAATAGCCAATCCCACACCCCTAGACCCCTACGAGAGCGGTAAGCAACCCTAGGGTTAGGAGACCTGGACTCGACTCCTCGAGATGGTCTCCCACTGGACCCTAAAACCCGGTTACTTGTGCTTCCCTCCTTGGGTCTATCCTAATGCGGAAAAGTAAATAATATACAAATGGTGACATCATCCGCAACCTGGAAGTGCCCCAATAAAAGAATATTACATACAAGTTTTTACATGAATGAAATTGAAAAACACTCATCTCACATAAAAAAAACCCGGCTATTCAAACACGACGATCCAATATAACATATCCAGCAACACAAAACATCACATGTCATCAACGTAAGTAAACATGCGCATCCCGATTGTCGTTGGCATATAGCAACGAAACCGAAGATATCACATATTACACTTACGGTCACAGAAAAGAAAGTGTAAAACTACAACAGTTGGAATCCGCAAACTCTTTAGACATCGCATGCCTAATCAAATGAAATACTTAGACATCGCATGCCTAACAATTATAAACCCCGCATTTTAGTCTCATTATCGAAAACTCTTTTCAATATAAAGTCGGGCAATTCAACAAGATTCCCGATATCACGATCGAATGCTCGTCGCAAACTTTAGTAGGCGGCCGCACCCCCGACGCCGTCGACGAAGTGCACCAAGACGGAACACCGCTGCCGCGAGCCCCCGAACGGATGCTTTCGGCGACGGGGTTCTCCTACAGTCACTTGGTCGGGGCTATGGGGTGAGGCTGTCTATTAAGTTTACCCGCCGAGTATCCGCGTACGCTACGTGATTGCGATGGACTTTTGATCACATCAAAATTCCGTGACAACCGATCAAGTGAGACTAAACTGCTATGTTTATAACATTCATTCAGTTATCTCATAACTACTTGTGGATTCCAAAGATTGTATCACATTCCGGATAAATAGAAAATGTTAAACTTTCCGATCGAACAATCGAACACCCAAGTTTTCCCGAAATAGCTCAACACATGAAATAAGTTTAAAAACATTCACTTCGTGCCTCAGTACCAACGGTCCAGCCGTAGAAGGGTCAAGCCAACGCCTCACATGTGGCACGCCGTACTGCCCCAAACCCTAAGGTTCAAAGGGCAGTTCAAGACGGTCACATAATTGAGTTAAGGTTTGTTGTCTTCTAGAGGGACCATCGCGTTACTTGCACTACTTAGAACGTCATTAAACTACGGAAAAGTCCAACAATTGGAAATTTCCCGGCAGGGAAAAATTGGGTATTTATATCCGGTCGAACTTTTTAACATATTCTAAAATTACCCGGAAAAACACAGTAAACAAAGTTAAATAATCCGATCGAATCATCGAGTCCCCAATACAACCCCAGAACACTCAACTTTTGAGTCATAATAAAAATACCCATAAAATATAAATCATAGAAATAGGAATTATGGTGCCAAAATGATAACCTAAATCCTCTGTATGGCCGCGGAACCGCGGCCCAAGCAGGCTATTGCCGCGGTTCCGCGGTAGAATGTACGAGTTAGGGTGTCGTTTTTCACCACAATTCTTATAATTTCCTGCTGTATTTTTCAGGTATTTTTAATTCAGAAAAATCCACAATTTTCAAAAATATACAGAGAGGGGTCATGGATTAGGGTTTCGGGTTCGATCGGGTTTCTAACTCCGTCTACGCATCGCCTAAGGCTCTAGCTAGGCTCTGATACCACTGTAGGGTTCCTAGGCACATCCATGAGGTTCTACAAGTGATCAAACATGGCCAATTCAAATTTTTCTATATGCCAAGTAACCCTAAGCAAGATCGTAACTAGAGGTATAGGCGAAACTAGCAAGCAAACTACTTTGCTATAAAATGAAAGAGGTTACAACCTTTGTAGATCCGGTCCTCCACTTCCTTAGCTCCGTGACGATGTCCCCTCGCTGCGATCATCGGATCCCAGACTCTAGCATCGGCTTCATCGGAGAAATGGGCGGGCTAGTTCGTCGACTTCGATGCCGAAGATGATCTACGTCGAGGCAACTCAAGATCAAGCTCCAACTTCACCAAGTCATGAAACTTGTGAAGAAAACACCCTATACTTCATGGCAAGTGGTAGAGGATGAAGAAATAGGATGTGGGTTCACTTTAGATTTGGATTTCTCACTCTTTTTCTCAAATCACCATTGAAGGTAGCAAAGGTTTTCTTCATCTTGAAGAAGAAGAAGAAGAAGAAAGAATATGATAAGAATGAATTAATTAAAATAGAAAATTTTGAATTGGCCATGTTTGATCACTTGTAGAACCTCATGGGTGTGCCTAGGAACCCTACAATATATTTATATACAGGCATATGTTTTCATGATGTTCGAGTGTCGGTGTGGGACACTCAGGTTCTATGATATTGTTTGTGTCATTGACGGACACGTGGATGATATCCACATGCTTACAGGCATATGATGTCGGATGTTTATTTATATATGTCATTGCATTGACTCGATTGTTGACATATATGCATACTTGGTCACCCTAGATATCATAGTATTACCTTCGGAATATAGTGACCTAGGAAATCATTGTTTTATTCGATTTCTACTTGCTGATGTTTTCTACTCACGAGTTGGAAACTCACCCCCGTTATGCCACAGTTCTTGCAGGTTTGACCGCTTGGGATCATTTGCGGTATCGCTGGCACACAGCTTCATCCAGGGTGTTTTACTTTGGTAGGTGGGACACACATTGGATCATGCTCATTCTCGTACTTTATATTCCATTATATCTAGATAAACTCCTTCAAATCAAATCAGAACTAGAAATTGTATATTGGTAGACCTAGTCAGACTTGCGTATTGTCCGAGACTTAGAGCGATGGGTTTATGATCAATTTTCTTGGGTTTTGATGTCTTGCTCAATTATTGTTCTTTCTGGGTTGATCTTTGCCGTTGGGCGTCGTATATATGTTGTTACGTGGTTGTGATTCCGCCCGTTGGTGAACAGCTAGCTCCTGCTTGGGGATACCTATATATTTTTGTGTATATGGTTTTGGATCAAAATATACAAAGGTGGTGCTGCCCAAATTTTTAAAGACGAAACATGTTTTCAACTGTAGTATAACCCACTTGCATTTTATGTTTCATTGGATATGAATTTAAAGAAAAACATGATTCACTATACCTTTATTTCAAAACTGCACCCCCACTATTTTCCGCAAAAAGATTAAGATTTTCTGGGCTTTGGCTTACTTGATTTACGTCACGCCTTTGGACGTTGCGTAATTTAAGTGCTGGTCACGTGCTAAAGTATGGGTCGTGACAGTTCCCAATGTGCTTTGATTACTACCCTACCACGGCTCAAAGGAGTCGTTCAAACATGTTTTAGTTGGGAATAGTCCTGAGCCACATGGAGGCAGTGAGCGGATCGTCAGGGATTCGTCTCTCCCAGTATTAGGGGTTGATGTTGCACGGTGCACGGGTGGCCATCACCAGAAATCCTTAGCCAAGGTAGTCGAGAATTACTGATTTGGATCAGTAGTTTCTCAGTTGGTGATTGACTTCATACCGACACGAAATATCGCGTTATTAGGGGTCTGACTTTATCCACCCCCTAGACCCGATACGCGATACTCTTAGAAGAACATACCGGACTGTACGAAGATTGTCATGGATAGACTCGGTAGGGGTTCGGATGAGTTTTCTCGTCGGCCTTCCTTTCGCTCAATACTGTTGGGTTACGCCAGCACCCCGACCATCAATCCGTGGTCAAATGCGGAACAAAAACTTTTAGAAACCGGTGCTAACGGAACGTGATTCCCGGATCGACCCATAAGCCCTAGATAACAAAACATGCAAAGGAGTTTAGAGAGCTTTGCTGGATTCCCTAGGACCCTGCTGGGTTTCGGGAGGCATCGACCATGCCATTTTTTAAAAATAGGCGCACTAAAGAACCCTAACGCTAGAATCTAAACTAGAGAATCCGACGAACATGCATGTAAACATCTTTACATCGAAGTGAACAAGAAATACAACCATTGTTGACCAGTTTTTCACTTTAATAGCTCCGTGTAGTGGTCCCTTCGCTCCAAGTAGTGAACTCCCGGACTCTAGAAAGGCTCCACGAGATGAACTGAACATGCTTGCTTGAAGTCTTCGAGGACGAAGATGATCTACGTCGAGGAGACACCAACTCAAGCTACCTCTTCACTAATGTGGAATTAGTTAATAAAACACCCTAAACTAAATAGCTAGTATAGTAGAGGATGATGAATTAGGAATTTTGCTCACTTTAGATTTATTTTTCTCACAATATTTCTTCACCTCTCATGAAGCTAGAAAGCTTTTGGAGATGTGGAAGAAGATGAAGTGTGAATGGAATAATGAGTGAGAATAGCAACCATGGGTGAGTTAGTGTCATATACTAACTCATGTAGAGAATAAACCATGGCTAAACAATAATGGTTGGGTTAATAAATATCTTCAAGTAAAACAAAATGAGTGGACTTAGTCAATGGTTCCACAAGCTTCTACAAGCTTCAACCATGTGGAAATTTCCAACTAATTTGATTTACTTTAAATAAATAAAACCTTACATTATTATAAGCATGGTGTGAGTCTCATACAACCATGTATCATGTGGCATCAAGCATGACACAAAAGATGTACATTAATATATATCACATATATACTAATTGTACATTAGTGGGAAAAAGAAATGCTTAAGTGGGCTAATATTAGTTAATGTAAATTAATATATCAAATATATAATTATACATTAAATTATTAAATAAACACTTGATCTAATAATCCGACTATATCACATGCAACCGACAAATATCAAATGTTTCAACTTGTCGAATCAACACTTGATTCGACCGCCTGGTTATATCACATATAACCGACCGATATCATATATCGCGAGAATAGAATACGGTATCACATACGCGTACTAATCTCAGTCCCGCACATATCACATATGTGCTCCTACTTCGTTTCTCTTGAGCCAGGAAACCTTTGTGTAGGACTCTAAAGACTCGTCAATACGCCGGCAGTAGGTGGTGATCATATCAGTCACCCACAAGCCGCAAGCGGTCTGCTAAACGTAACGGCCACCCGGGTATTGAGCGATCAGAAGATCAACAAGCAAGCCTGCTCAAACTCCTGCGAATCCATCAAGTAACACTACCGTACAGTCCGGTCTCTTCGTTTGATATGTCGCATATCACAGCCTGGGAGTTGGTAAAAGTTAGACCCCAATAGCCTAATAAGTCATGCCGATGTGAGGCCCATAACGGTTCGAGAAACTACTGATAACACTTACTAGTAGATCTCAGCAACCTTGGCCAGGGATTTCCTGTTATGGCCAATCGAGCATATCGCAACATCAACCCCCAATACCGGGAGAGACGAAATCCCCTCCTATCGCTCATTGCCTCCATGTGACTCGGGACTGTACCCAAAAACCACCGTTTTGCATGATCTCTAGAACATGGTAAGGTGGAAATCAAAGCACGGTGGGAATCACACAAGACTCTATGACGATCTCGGGTCGACAGACTAACCTGTACCAGTGTCACCAGAGAACTGCTATCTGACTATAGGTATAATACCATCTAGGAGTTCTCGGCGAGTCCGTCTTGTGTACCCAGTCTCCACTGAGCACCTGTATACCTTCTCTGATGTCAAACACTAATGGATGTGGGATCATCAATCGCCCATCATATGGTTCAAGAAGCGCATACGCTAGTCAACTCTGGAATATCGATGCCCCGTCTCGATACTCCCACGACTAGGAACAATTGAAAGATGTACTTACCGACTACCTCTGCCCCACTAGTATGATCTGCATCATAATCCCGGTAGTTAAGTACTCATCCTAAGGGCTTTATCAACATGTAATAGAGAGACAATAAGTGTACATGTTAAGATAAAGAGCAACCAGATAGCATATTATCATGTCGAGCAAGAAAATCCTTCCTATATATGTCCAAGCATCCACTATAATATACATCACATGTATAATAATGGCCTCTAGGGCATACATATAACTAACAATCTCCCACTTGCACTAATGCCATTTGTTGTAGTATCTCATACCCAACGCCCCATAAAAGTCTCTCTAGGGAAAAGCCTCTGTGTCTGGATCCGCCATGTTATCTTTCACATCAACTCTCCTTACCTCGATCCCTTGGAGATCAACCATCTCCCTGATCAGGTGATACTGTCCTCAGAATATGTTTGGATCACTTATGGGACCGGCGTTCCTAGGCCAAAGCCACAACTCCATTGTTGTCACAATAACAGTTATTGGACGCTCAATGGTAGGAACCATATTCATCTCATGAACAAGAATTATCCAGACATCCGCTTTGGTAGCATCGTTGATAGCGATGTATTAAGCCTTTATCGTCTAGTTTGCCAAGGTATATAGCTTGGAACACTTCCAACAAACCGTCCCTCCACTGAGGGTAAAGACAAAGCCCGTGATTGACTTTTAGTCGACCTTATCACTCTGGAAGCTGGAATTGGTAAAGCACTCCCACTGGAGCTCTCCGTTACCAAACCACAAGAACATATTTTTAGTGCTTCTCAAGTACTTAAGAATGTCCTACGCAGCTGTCCAGTGATTCTCCCAAGATCCGATTGATTTCTGATCACTACACCTAGTGAGTTAGCTACATCTGGTCCGGTACATAACATCGTATACATGATAGAGCCTACAGCCAAAGCATAGGTTATCCCTTATACGCGAGCTCTCTCCAAATCAGTCTTGGAAGACTTCTTTTTGGAGAGAGTGATTCCTGAGTAAGTAGGCGAACCACTACGCATAGAATCTTCCATACTAAACCCCTTTAGTATGGTGTTAGTGTACCTGGATTTGGGACACTCCCAATAACCACTTAGATCTATCACCATAGATCATAATCCACAAGATGTAGTAGGTATCATCCAGATCTTCCATTGAGAATCCTCGTGATTAGAGGAGCTTGACCGAGTGTAGCATAGGAAACCATTTCCTATCAAGAGTATGGCATCTACGTACAATACATGGAAGACAGTTTTACTCTCTACTACCTTCTTGCATATACAAGGTTTATCTATCTTGATGAAGTCAAACTCTTTGACTGCCACATCAAAACAGATGTTCCAACTACACGATGCATGCTCTAATCCTGATGGACTTAAGGATAACCACTGGAGAAAAGGTTTCATCATAAACCACACCTGATTATTGACGAAAACCTTTTACCAAAAGTCTAGCTTTGAAACTCTCAACTTTTCCATCTACACCAAGAATCTTCTCAAGATCAATTTGCTCCTAATGGGTTTTACCCCTTCAGGTGCAATATTCAAAGTTATACATTGTTGGTGTACATGGATTCCATCTCTGATTGCATAGCATCCAGCCATTTCACAGAGTCCCCACTCGTGATGGCATGCCTGAACTTAGTTGGGTCATCATCTTCCATGATGCAATCTTCGCTCCCACCGTCACCAAGGAAGACGTAGTATCTCTCTGGTGGATGAGGAACCCTACCAGATTCGCGGAGAGGCTGAGATTCGTTGGAGACTATTGAATCCTTTGGTTTCACCAAATCAGCAGCTGTTAGTTTGTCTAGCCGGAACTCCGTCCAGTTCTACTTCATGACCACTAATTTTTCACTAGAAATTCCTTTTCTAAAAAAAAGTGGCATGCTGAGTAAAAAAACACCGTTTGCTCCTCAGAATGGTAGAAGACATACCATCGCAAATGTTGGGGATATCCAACAAACTTATACAGAACTGACCTTGCTTCGAGCTTGTCCGAATTTTGCTTTTCAACTTAGGCCGGACAACCCCTTATCTTAACTCGTTTAAGATATGGTCTCTTCCCATACCATATCATATATGGAGTGGTAGATACTGATTTGGATGGAACCCCATTCAATAGGTATGCAACTTCTCAAGTGCATAACTCCAAAAGGAAACAGGTAACTCAGCAGTACTCATCATAGAGTGCACCATATCTCATAGGGCGCGATACCTCCGCCTCGATACACCATTGTGTTGTGGTGTATACGGAGTAATAAGCTGAGAGAGAATCTTATTCTCTGTTTTAGAAAATCCAGGAACTTCATGCGCAAGTATTCCCCTCTCCGATCACATCGAAGGACTTAATACCTCTACCCGTATGGTTCTTAACTTCAAGCTTATATTCCTTGACTTTCTTAAAAGTTTCAGACTTGTGTTTCAACAGGAACATATGTCCGAATCTTGAGAGATCGTAGATGAATATAATGAAGTACAAAGAACCAACCCTGGCATTTGTAGACATAGGACCGTACACATCATCATGTATCTGTCCCAAGAGTTCAGTAACTCTTTCTCTGTTTCCAGTAAACGGAATATTGGTCATTTTACCTTTGAGACAAGACTGACAAGTATCATAAGATGAAAATTCGAACAGATTCTCATATACATCCTTATGTAACTTAGCTGGTCGTGTCGCATAGGTATGACCTAGTCTACAATACCACAAGAACGATTCGTTCATTTCTGAACTACTCCACTTGTGTGTGTACTAGATACTTTGAATTGTGGTTTGATTTAGAACGTATATGCTATTATATAACGTGCATGATCCAATCAACTCTTGATTGAGGAAAATGTTCACAACATTAACCTCTAATACAGAATTATAACCTTCTTTAGCTTAATAAAGAATCTGATGTAATGTTGTATATCAGGTTCGGTATGTAATAACATTCATTCAGAATCAATGTATTTACCATTTGGTAATAGAAGGTGATATTTGCCAACTGATTTGGCTGCAACAATTGCACCATTCTCTAACACTTAGAGACATATCACCCAATCCCAGTTCTTTACCTTTCTGTAGCCCATGTAAAAGATTACATATGTGGGATCCTTATCCGTTATCTCATACCTAGGACATAGAGGATACTGAGAAACAGTTCTTGGTAATCGAACACGCCCGAAGAAAATGCATCAACATGCTCATTCGTCGATTGGGTCGCGTGGAAATCCGGATATTCTCCTATTTCCTGCTCAGTCTTATAACAATTATAAGAAAAGAACTGAACCAACGTTCCCCAGCTCAGTATAATAAGCAGGTTCGGTCAATGCATCCATATTATTATCTTGATTAAGGCGTGACATGGTCGCTACCATGAGAGAGAGAGAAGACAACACTCTGTGTGCGCTCTTGCAAGATTAGATTGGTTATTATTTTATCTAATCAGGATGGCTCCCACTGTTTTTATCAAATCTTTCTTCAAACCCTAAAATGTAAGACTAGCCGGGATTAATTACATCCTAGAACTTCGCCAATCTTTCGTCCAGGCCAGTGTCGGTACTTTGAGGGAGGTTCCCCGTACTATCGCACGGACCTAATTAAAATAAACCTCGTTTTCCCAGGGGCGTAACCCCGTTAACACCTTTCTAGACACCTATTTTGATCAGCTAATTGTAATGTGTAAAACTCTCCTAGGAGTAACTCTTAATCGCAGTGGGTATCGGTGATCCAACTATCTCATAGAAGGTATGCAATCTCATTGCAAATTTCAACACTTGAAATTCCCGATAATATTTTACCCCTAGCTTCATATGACCTTGACGGAGGACAACAAACTATAGGCTTCTAGTCATGTTCAACCCGTACATTTCATGATTGAATTAAACTCCCCCGCACGACCCTTGACGGAGGCCAACAAAGTCGCACGACTACCCTAATCCAATCTCATCTTATGTTGCAGATAAGCACTAGTTAGCTATCGCACACTACGCCTTGACGGAGGCCAACAAACGTAGCACGAATACTAAGTAGTACTTATCTGAAATGACGGAGGGCTACGAAAGGTTTTTAAGAAAACTCTTTGCGTAATGAACTTGATATCGTTGTAGAATCGAGTGATTTTGAAAAGAAGTGTTTTTGAGGATTTTACTAGTTTTTCTAAATAGGTCACTCCCGGTGAAGGGATCTCGTTTCTTTCCTCATCGAATGATGTGCTGGATATTTCACAAATACCACTATGCAAAGCATGAACTAAAAAGCAATCAAAAGACAAAACCGAGTGGGTTGTAGAATCTGCTAGTTCCGCTCAGGAGGTCACTCCCGGTGAAGAGATCTCGGCTCTTTCCTTATCGAATAAGGTGCTGGATATTCTACAAGGAATACCGCTATGCAAAGAAAGAACTAGAGCTACTAGTTTTTAAAACAAGTTTCTACAACATCTTTAGGTTTCTTTTCTTTCATTAATCTCATTAATGAAGTCCCATCATTTATGCTTCCTAAGCATCACAGAAGAAACGAAAGCATCAATATTTATTATATATCATATATATAATATAAGCATTCTTCTCAGAATATCAAGTGATCACATCACAGAATATCAGCATCAGAAGAACACATATGAAATATTGGATATACTAGGAATTCAGTGTTTTAATTAAGGCAATAAAAAACGCGGATTCCACGGTCGCAATAAATAGCTAAACCCACATCCCTAGACCCTTACGAGAGCGGCAAGAAACCCTACCAATTCTAGAGTTAGGGGACCCGGTCTCATCTCCATGAGATGGTCTCCCACTGTACCCTAGAACCCGGTTACTTGTGCTCCCCTCCTTGGGTCTATCCTAATGCGGAAAAGTAAATAATATACATTAATGGTGACATCATCCACAACCCAGAAATGCGCTAATAAAAGAATATTACATACAAGTCTTTAAATGAACGAAAATGAAAAACTCTCATCTCACATAAAAAAAATTCCGGCTATTCAAAACACGACGATCCAATATAACATATCACAGCAACACATAACATCACATGTCATCAACGTAAGTAAATATGCGTATCCCAATTGTCGTTGACATATAGCAACGAAACCGGCGATACACCACATGTTACACTTACGGTCGCAGAAAAGAAAGTGAAAAACAACAACAATTGGAATTAGCAACCACCTTAGACATCATAAACCCAATTTATCACATACTTTGGATTTCATGCCTAACCAAATGAATTCCTTTGACATCACATGCCTAACAATTATAAACCCCGCATTTTAGTCTCGATATTGAAAACACTTTCTAATAACCAGTCAAGTAATTCAACAAGATTCCCAACAACCTGATCGAATGCTCGTCGGAAACTTTAAAAGACGGCCGCACCCCTGATGCCATTGACGAAATGCACTTAGGTGGAACACCGCGGCCGCGAGCTCCCGAACAGATGCTTTTGGCGACGGGGTTCTCCTACAGTCACTTGGTAGGGGTTATAGGGCGTGGCTATCTAGTAAGGTTACCCGGCGAGTATCTGCGTACAATACGTAATTGCGACGGACTTTTGATCCACATCAAAATTCCGTGGCAACCGATCAAATGAGACTGAATTGCTAGATTTATAAAATTCAAATTAGTTTTAACAAAAAAAAATTATGTGGATTCCAAATATTGTATCACAATCACATATAGCAAGAAGATGTTAAACTTTTCGATTGAATCAACAAACACCCAAAATTTCCCAAAAAGCTCAACACTGGAGCGGAGTTTAAAAAAGTACCCAGAATATGCCACACCACCTATGGACCAACCGTAGCAGGGTCAACCCTTGCCTCACCTGGGGCACCGCGGAACTACCACAAACCCTAGGGTTCGATGGCGGTTGCGACGGTCACAGAATCGAGTTAGGGTTTCGGTCTTCTAGAGGGTCCATAGAAAACACCTGCATGATTTTCTGAAGATTTCAAACTTGGAAAAATCCAACTCCTGGAAAATTTCCAGTGAGGGAAAAAATGGGTTATTCATATCCATTCGAACTTTTTAACGTCGTCTAAAATAACCTGAAAGGATGTTAGAATTACGACTACGAAAAACTCCGAATTTCCTTTGCACAAAAATAACATCACGTGCAATTTTAGCAAAAACAAGAAACACCCGAAACAGAAATACCCAGTTACTGGAACACGATAAAAATTTGAAGCCCAGAAAAGCCTACAGAACCGGCCAGGCCAGAAATACATCACATGTGGACGACCATTTTCCGGCGAGGAGGGCTCAAATTTCTATGGTGTTCATGTTACATCTCATGCAACATTCTGCAACCGCATAAAAAAATTTAGACACTCTGAAAATTTCGATAGAAACTTGGTCTTTATTTCCGGTGTTTCGGAATTGTTTCGGTTTCTTGATTCTACAACATCGTCTAATTCTCTAGCACATCTCTGATACCACTGCTGGATTCCCTAGGTCGCCGCTGGGTTTCGGGAGGCATCGACCATGCCATTTTTTAAAATTGGCGTACTAAAGAACCCTAACGCTAGAATCTAAACTAGAGAATTACACGAACATGCATGTAAACATCTTTACATCTAAGTGAACAAGGAATACAACCTTTGTAGACCGGTCCATCACTTCAATAGCTCCATGTAGTAGTCCCTTCGCTCCAAGTAGTGAACTCCCGGACTCTAGAAAGTCTCCACAAGATGAACGGAACATGTTTGCTTGAAGTCTTCGAGGCCGAAGATGATTGTTCATCTCATAAAACTGCATTTTATTACCTCTCATTCGTTATCTGTTTTGCTATATATCGGTACTTTTAATCAGTGTCTGCCCAATTATTACAGTTTACAGGTATTTGTGATACAACACTGAAAACATACTCAAAGTCACGGATATGACGTTTGGGAGCCGACAGTGCAAGCAGACCAGGAAACCGACCGATATCCCATGAGCACTTTTGGAAATAATATATGTGTACACATTTTTTTGTATGAAATTGGTCCAACACACAAGTGTGCACATAGCTTGGATCAAGTAGGGCAGCTATGGCATGATGGCTAGAGCAAGTGGGCACATATGGTGTGATGTGCATTAAAGAGCATTTATTGCTAAAAGCTTTAATGCGAGTTAAAGAAACCTTGTTTCCCTCCAAATCTCTGCACACAAACCAGGTTAATTCAGACCAAGCAAACAACACCAGAGTGATATTGGGATGCACACAAGACCACACAATGAACACGAGCCCCTGTGCTCGGTTTTTGGCCGGCGAGATTCCTTCAAATTCCGGCGAGCTCGACCCTCCATGCTCCAATGGGTCCCATCTTCTCTCTGTCTATCCCTTGCTGCCACATAGATTTATTTTTATTGTTTACTTATTCATCTTTTGTGCCTATAAATAGCAGCTCAGTGGCATGGGGATACTCTCTCATTCCATATATTTTTACCATATAGTTTTAGTTTCTTTTGTTTAGCTTGAGGGTGAGTGTGCTTCATATTGATTTCTTCTTCTTCTTCCCTCTTGAAGCTCTCTTTGGAGAGCTTCATTAAGGAGGTTGAATAAGCTACCATAAACCTTGTATCTCTTCTTCAAGTGATTAATAAATTGTTTCTTTCTTTTTATACTTGTTTTCTTTACTTGCTTTTATTACCATGCTTAACTAATTCCTTATTTGGTTATGGTGTGGTGAGGAAGTGAGATGAAAGGCTTTGTCTCCTCCACATCTTGATTATGTTTAATGTGCTCAAATTTACGATTCTAACTTGATATTTTTTATCCATTGATAATGATACGGTATCTTGAACCATGGTTACATGTAACCTCCTCATATACCGTATTCATTCCCTTTCCCCATTTTCAATGTTTAAGTTAAAATCTAAATTAGTGTTAAGTTTGCTAAGCTTGGATATCGTATCTTGTGATTAAGGACTTGACAAATCTATTAATTTCATATACGATATACCATCACAACTTCTTAGCAAACTCAAGACTAATATCATTTGCTCTCACTAACCACTTTGTGTTTTTGTTGTTGCGGTATGCTTGCTAACCCTTGTGATTAGAGTTGATACCCCAAACGCGGACATACAAACGGTAAGTAATCAAAAGGACTCGTTTCGTGCTTTGGGGAGAATATCGGACTTTGACGGTTTGTGCTCCGCAACCGCGTTGACAAGTCGTGCTTCATGCCGGGACCAAGGTTAGGCCGGACAACTCATGACCAAGTTAGTGTACAGGTAAACGTCGCGATTCAAGCTTCCAAGCCAAAGCCACAACCATTCTTTCCTTAACTCCTTTCCTTTCTTTTTCCTTGTTTTTATTTCTTTTATATTTTTTGTGACAAACAACCCAATTCGTTAATTTGTTAACCTTAAACAACAATACGTAATACACAATTCCATGCGGATCGACCCGTGCTTGCCGACTCCCTACAACGCATCGTGCATTTGCGGTTATAATAGTAAAATGAGAACGATCTCGCGTGCGCATTCCGTTTCCTAAAAACATATATCATATTTCAAACATACGCGTTTGCGCGCACTGGTGAATTCCCAACAAGTTTTTTGCGCCGTTGCCGGGGAATTTCTAGTCATTAGGTATTGTTATTTCTGGTTCTTACGAACTCATTAACTTACTAATTCATTTTTTTCAAAACTAACTGTAACTTCATTCTTTACAGTTGTTCTCGGTTGCTTAATTTAAAAAATCAAGTTAGCCCATTGGAGTAGTGATCTATTCTACAGAACCCACACAAAATTTCATCCCATCAGCTCGGAATTTGGCCGGCGAAATCAAGAGAATATCCAGCGAGATCGGCCAAATTTGGGAGTTTTTGATTTTTTGTTTTCGTGTGATCTCCAGTGTGTTATCAGTAGTCTTTTGGTCTTGTTTGATATTTCTAGTTTTAAGTGTGCAGGAATTGGGGCACACGTATCGCTTTTGACACTAAATATCGTATTTTCCGAAATTTTAGGTTTTTCACGGAATTACGACCAGCGATCGTGCGAAGCGAGGCTCAAATGCAATTACAAGACGTTAGCGAAGTACAATGCCAATGATCCGGGTAGTTTGACCCGCGCAAACGAACAATCAAAGACTTGGATCAATCCAAAGGGTTTTTCTTAAACCAAATCATATCGGTACGTATTTTCTAACACTTTCACTCGAATCGGACGCATTCCAATAAATCTATCTTTTGCAGGATTCTTCGCACAATTTTGCCGCCAATTGAACAAGAGAACTAACCGTAATTTTTTTGCAGCGCTTAACAAAAATTGAAAAAGATTTGCTTTAATTGATTGATTTTCTTAAATTCTGTTATTGATTGCGCATAGCATCTTAATACGGAAATTAAGGGCATAAATGACCAAACAAGATACGGTAAAGGATTTCATCACCTTTTCTCCGTAGCCCACAAATCACAAAACTGCATTCTTACATACCCCAGTAATTTAAAATCAACTAGAACTTTGACTCTAAAGACTTCACGCTGATTAGAAGGAGTTAACTGTATTTAGAACTTTGCTTAACGGTATATCGTTCACGAGGTGTCTAGGCAAGTGTTCACGGCGCAACCGCCAAAAGAGAAAAGGTTATTTAATTAAGGACCTTCGCGAATGCGTTAGAAAACCTCCCCTTCTCTCTTGCACTTACCTGGCTTCATGATCAGTATATCTTGAGCCTATTTCTCTACATAGTTTTACTTCGTCAATCAGGTCCTTAAGTAGGTCTAGTTGACTTAGAATAACATAAACTGCTAGGGGTGTGATATTCTTTATTTTTTGACATTTGTGCATCTTGTTAATATGGATGATACACAATACAATTCTATTTTTCACGACTCTTATTATTTTGTTTATACTCAATACCAATTGATTTGTACAAATTGCCAAAATTCTTCCCACATTCATGAAAATTGTCTTTTTCTAGGTAGTGACCAACTGTCCCAAATTGTTGACAACGGTCACCCACCTAACACTACTGAACCCAGTCCCACTTCAACCATAGACCAAATGATTGAAGATTTAGAGAAAGAGGTCAACAGAATGACTGCTCTAGCATCACCACCATCACAACCCCTCCAACCCGAAACAATTGAACCATCATTAGGGAGTGGTGGTGAGATAGATGCTAGATTGACCACTTTTGAAAAAGTTATTGAAGTAATGACTGCGGTCGAGAACCAATCAGCTGCGACGCTAGCCCTGTTTTTACAGCAATCTGAGCAATTATTTGTTGCTCAAGCTCAATATTTGGCTAGAATAGAGAAACAAACGAAACATTTAGCTGACAGGATTCTAGGGAGTGAACACAGTCAATCGGAACACTATAGTGTCAACACCTGTCAGCTAGGGAGTCACCCAAGTGAAATAAGTGATCAGATCAAATTAGATGATTTCGTAGATGATGATACAACAGAATTGACTGAGAGTTTCCATAACACACAAGCAAACCCTCTAAGTCAGTCCACCATTTGCCTTCAGGTATCCATTGAACCTCTTGTCACTTGTGATTTAGAGATTGATTTAACTGAAATAATACTTGAAGAGGATATTCTTGAACAAACTGATTTTTGCTTTCCAACTTTAGAGGAGGAACCTTGTGAATTTGACGGGTATGGTTGGGATAAATTGTTAGAAAAGATCAATGATCAGGAACCCATGATTTTTGTATCACCTAGTGATATTGTTTCGGAAGAAACATTAGGGTGGGAACCTACTTTTTTAGATAATATGAACCTACCCATTTGTGAATGTGATGAGGAAGAAATCGATTTGGGAGAGTTTGTGAATAATGAGAGTAGGATTGTGAAAAATAATAGGGAGGAAGACAGCACTGAACATTATTCTTTCTTATCAAGTTTTGAGGAAATTTTTGCTGATGAACTTGATATTCTTGGTGAGTTTGAGTCAGGATCATTTTGGGATCATCCTTTGAACTTTTCTTTTTCTGAACTTTTTGCGGATGAACTACAGTTTTTAAACGAAGTTGACTTTGAAACTCAACACACACTTATTGAAAATTCAATTCATCCGGGCAACCATCCTTTGACCTCTTCAAAGCTTCATCTTCACCTTCAACGTTTTCTGATCCCCACCTTCACACACCTACGCCCTTTACTAACATCTAACCATTCTTTGTATATTCTCTTTTTCTTTTTATTATACCTATTCTCCTGCCAGCCATGGTACTATATCGACAAAATTTTTGAATGGCTGGTACTAACTTCTGTGCTAACCATGTCGTTTAGATTGTGAATATTGTGATCTTTGTTTTTTCCTAGTTTTTAATAAAATCTCACCCGTTAAGGGGTGAGTGCGGTTTTTTTTAGCGGGACAAGACTGTTTTAATTTTTTTGTTTGAGAAGGAGTGTAAATACGTTGCGATTTCTTATTGTGGTTTTTTTTTTTTTGCAAAGTCCCTTTATAAAGACCACAGCCCAAACTCGAGCCCTCACTTCCTCTTTCCTCAAACAGATCTATCTTTCTCGTCTCCACTTCCCGAAGCCTCCCACCAAACCCTAGCCCTCCCTATCGGATTTCGGCCGGTGACTTCCCCACCAGGTCCGGCGAGCTCGGTCGAAATTCTTCCAAACGACCATCTTCTTCTTCCTTGCCGTAAGAAACTCTTTTTCCCCCTATCCTACACTGTTTACTTTCTGAAAATTCCATAGACCTCTGAGAATGGCCCCATTTGAATTGGAACGCAAATTCGTTGCCATTTTCTCCCACGATGTGTTCGGGCATTATTTTTGTGATGCAATCCGACAATTAGGTTGGGAATTTCTGCTCTATGGGGAAGAGGGTTTGAGTGCATGTGAGAGTTTAGTCGATGAGTTCTATGATGCGCTAAAAGATGGAGAAATACTTCAAGATAGGGTTAGAATTCAATTTCGGGGTAGACGTAGGATATTTTCCGTTGAAACCATATCCAATGTCATCGGTATCCCGATGCGTTCTGGCTCTCAAAAACCCTTAGAACTGGAGCAGTATAGGACAGTTCTGGGTAATCGATGCGAACTACGAGATGCTGGGCTGAATGCCCAGCAGATTTACAGGAACGCCTATACGGCATGCCGCTGGGTGTATCGCAACGTTATGGTGATCGCGCGCGTATCGTCTTTTCCAGCGACTGTAGGGTACATGGTCCATTCTTTGATGACCAGAGACAACAAGTTTTGCATGAAGAGCATGCTCTTCACCACAATCAAGGAAAGTATTGCTGCACGGAAATCTTTGCTTCCCGTCCTCATTACCCAAATTTGTCGATCTTATATGACAAACGATGATTTCACGGCCTGTCTCACGATGTACGATACTGTACCGGTGGATATAGAGAAGATCTCACTAGGGTATACGGATCATAAGAGTGACCAGCAGATTTGGACCCCTACCGACCCCAGCGAGCACGCGGCCCCGCAGACTTCATCCGAGATATACTTAGGAGATGACGTTCCGACGGATCCCTACGAGCTTCACAGAATGGAAGTCCGCGGCATCAAGACTATAATCCGGCAGAACAAAGAGATTAAAGAGCAGCTTAGTCAGCTCTTAGCTAAACAGGACGAAGCTGGCGAAAGAAGCGAGGCAAAGGCAAAGCAAAACGACGATGAGGACATCGTCTGGATCAGTTTGGGGGTGGAGCTTGGTGGTGGCATTTTATATCTGCATATAGTTTGCATTTGCATATTTCCTGCATTTTATCATTTACTTATTGTATTTTTCTTTTTCTTTTTGCATGTAGTTGCATTTCATATCTGCTTTTGTACTGCATTGTATTGAAAATTTTGAAAAATTTAAAAAAATTTAAAAATTCTTGAAAATTATAAAAACTTTGTCATGTTGGTTAGCAGGGAAATTGTGATTCAAAGTCTGATGGTTCAGTTGATAAGTTGAAATAACTAAATTCGTGCTATGAGATTGACGACCTGAAAAATAACCCTCCTGTTTGTTTAACTTTAGCTGATATACGTCTTTTATAACACTTTTCACGTATCGTATGTTTTTAAGAATGTAATGAAAGTGACATGTCTATAACTTTTTAAATTGATAAAATCTTTAGGATCAAACAGGTTTGTCTGAGTTAAGAAAATATCAAGAATAGTTCATATAGTGAAGTAAATATGAAGAATTTTATAGAGATTTTAACAGAAGGTAAAAGTCAGAAAAATAACACATCTAGAACCTTGTTGGAGTAATTACACACCTTATTATATGTAACGTCTTCTAATTTAAAAGAAAAAGTTGGCTATATCTCCGTTTTCACTAAAGTGCTAAATTATTTAAATAAAATGAGTCTTTTGTTTTGTGGCCTTGGTAAATTGGGTAATTAAGTCCTTGGGGTGTCTCCATACCTAATGCCCTAAAACCATCTGGTTTGGGAGTCATTGACCCAAATCTCGCCAAGTTTCCAATCGCCAGATAAAACAAGCTAAGCAAGTGTTCTCTCCAAGTTAAAAATACTAACGGTTCTTTGTGGGAGAATAATCTTGGCGGAGACGAATTTTCTATTAAAACTGTTTTTTCACGAAGATATGAAGGTTTGTATTTTTTAAGACGTTTTGCATGATAATGAAATGTGTGTATGAACAAAAACAGGTAAAAAGTAGGAGTGAAAAATAAGACTTAGTTCTCTGTTAAAATTGATATATATTCTGACTTGAAACCTAACTGTAGAATATAACTTGAGAAAATCTTAACTCCTTCCAAACATCTGTGATACTTTAGAAGTTTATCCTGGTCCGTAATTTTTTACATGATGACCTTTATCAAGTTCTTAAAAACCTGTCGACACTACCGCACAATCACGTAAAGACACATATGGGCTTTTGTTAAACAAATTGTGAGGAGTGAAAAATAGGGTTTAATGTTTCTAACTTTGGTGATAGAACTTCTAACTTTGATATCCAACCATAATATTAGAATCAACAGTTCCTCCGCATTACTAACTTGACTGGATTTTCTGGGTGTAATCCGCTGAAAATCCTCAGGAGACGACACTCCTCCTACTAGGGACACCTAGAGGTTTAACGGCTTGTTGCACGTGCTCAGTGCAATCGCGTTCCCTGTGAAAGTGAGGTTAGGATTTTTTGTTTTTCTCGGGACGAGCAAAAGACAAGTTTGGGGGTATTTGTTCATCTCATAAAACTGCATTTTATTACCTCTCATTCGTTATCTATATTTTTATATATCAGTACTTTTAATCAGTGTCTGCTCAGTTATTACAGTTTACAGATATTCGTGATACAACACTGAAAACATACTCAAAGTCACGGCTATGACGTTTGGGAGCCGATACTGGAAGCAGACCAGGAAACCGACCGGTATCCCATGAGCTCTTTTGGAAATAATATATGTGTACACATTTTTTTGTATGAAATTGGTCCTACACACAAGTGTGCACATAGCTTGGATCAAGTGGGGCAGCCATGGCATGATGGCTAGAGTAAGTGGGCACATATAGTGTGATGTGTATTAATGAGCATTTATTACTAAAAGCATTGATGTGTGTTAAAGCAACCTTGTTTCCCTCTAAAAATCTATGCACACAAAACAGGTTAATTCAGACCAAGCAAACAACACCAGAGTGATATTGGGATGCACACAAGACCATACAATGAACACGAGCCCCTGTGCTCGGTTTTTGGCCGGCGAGATTCCTTCAAATTCCTGCGAGCTCGGCCCTCCATGCTCCAATGGGTCCCATCTTCTCTCTGTCTCTCTCTCTTGCTGCCACATAGGTTTATTTTTATTGTTTATTTATTCATCTTTTCTGCCTATAAATAGCAGATCCGTGGCAGGGGGATACTCTCTCATACTCTCTCATACCATATATTTTTACCATATAGTTTTAGTTTCTTTTGTTTAGCTTGAGGATGAGTGTGCTTCATATTGGTTTCTTCGTCTTCTTCCCTCTTGATGCTCTCTTTGGAGAGCTTCATTAAGGTGGTTGAATAAGCTACCATAAATCTTGTATCTCTTCTTCAAGTGATTAATAAATTGTTGCTTTCTTTTTATACTTGTTTTCTTTACTTGCTTTTATTACCATGCTTAACTAATTCCTTATTTGGTTGTGGTGTGGTGAGGAAGTGAGATGAAAGGCTTTGCCTCCTCCGCCTCTTGATTATGTTTAATGTACTCAAATTTACGATTCTAACTTGAATATTGTTTATGCATTGACAATGATACGGTATCTTGAACCATGGTTACTTGTAACCTCCTCATATACTGTATTCATTCTCTTTCCCCATTTTCAATGTTTAGGTTAAAATCTAAATTAGTGTTAAGTTTGCTAAGCTTGGATATCGTATCTTGTGATTAAGGACATGACAAATCTATTAATTTCATATACGATATACCATCACAACTTCTTAGCAAACTCAACACTAATATAATTGGCTCTCACTAACCACTTTGTGTTTTTGTTGTTGCGGTATGCTTGCTAACTCTTGTGATTAGTGTTGATACCCCAAGCGCAGACATACAAACGGTAAGTGATCAAAAGGACTCGTTTCGTGCTTTGCGGCGAATATTGGACTTTGACGGTTTGTGCTCCGCAACCGCGTTGACAAGTCGTGCTTCATGTCGGGACCAAGGTAAGGCTGGACAACTCATGAGCAAGGGAGTGTAGAGCTAAACGTCGCGATTCAAGCTTCCATGCCAAAGACATAACCATTCTTTCCTTAACTCCTTTTCTTGCATTTTCCTTGTTTTTATTTCTTTTATAATTTTTGTGAGAAACAACCCAATTCGTTAATTTGTTAACCTTAAACAACAATATGTAATACATAATTCCCTGCGGATAAACCCTTGCTTGCCGGCTCGCTACAACATGCCGTGCACTTGCGGTTATAATAGTAAAATGAGAACGACCTCGCGTGCACATTCCGTTTCCTAAAAACATATCTCATATTTCAAACATACGCGTTTGCGCGCGGGGGTGAATTCCCAACAATGATTTGCGTCGAGGAGACACCAACTCAAGCTACCTCTTCACTAATGTGGAATTAGTGAAGCAAACACCCTAAACTAAATGGCTAGTATAGTAGAGGATGATGAAGTTGGAATTTTTCTCACTTTAGATTTATTTTTCTCACAATATTTCTTCACCTCTCATGAAGCTAGGAAGCTTTTGGAGATGAGGAAGAAGATGAAGTGTTAATGGAATAATGAGTGAGAATATCAACAATGGGTGAGTTAGTGTCATACACTAACTCATGTTGAGAATAAACCATGGCTAAACAATAATGGTTGGGTTAATAAATATCTTCAAGTAAAACAAAATGAGTGGACTTGGTCAATGGTTCCACAAGTTTCTACAAGCTTCAACCATGTGACAATTTCAAACTAATTTGATTTACTTTAAATAAACAAAACCTTACATTATTATAAGCATGGTGTGAATCTCATACACCCATGTATCATGTGGCATCAAGCATGACAAAAAAGATGTACATTAATATATATCACATATATACTAATTGTACACTAGTGGGAAAAGGAAATGCTAAGTGAGCTAATATTAGTTAATGTAAATTAATATATCAAATATATAATTATACATTAAATTATTAAATTAACAATTGATCTAATAATCCGTCTATATCACATACAACCGACTAATATCAAATGTATCAACTTGTCAAATCAACACTTGATTCGACAGCCCGGTTATATCACATATAACCGACCTATATCACATACCGCGAGAATAGAAATTAGTATCACATACGCGTATTAATCTCGGTCCCGCACATATCACATATGTGCTCCTACTTCATTTCGCTTGAGCCAGGAAACCTCATTGTAGGACTCTGAAGACTCGTCAATACGCCGGCAGTAGGTGGTAATCATATCAGTCACCCACAAGACACAAGCGGTCTGCTAAACGTAACGGCCACCCGGGTATTTAGCGATCAGAAGATCAACAAGCAAGCCTCCGCATACTCCTGCGAATCCATCAAGTAACACTACCGTACGGTCCGGTCTCTTCGTCTGATATGTCACATATCAAAGCCTTGGGGGTGGTAAACGTCTGTTCCCAATAGCCTGATAAGTCATGACGATGTGAGGCCCATAACGGTTTGAGAAACTACTGATAACACTTACCAGTAAATCTTAGCAACCGTGGCCAGGGATTTCCTGTTATGGTCAATCGAGCTAAGCGTAACAACAACCTCCAATACCGAGAGAGACGATATCCCCTCCTATCGCTCATCACCTCCATGTGACTCGGGACTGTACCTAAAAACCACCGTTTTGCATGATCTCTTGAACGTGGTAAGGTGGAAATTAAAGTATAGTAGGAATCACACAAGACTCTGTGACAATCTCGGGTCGACAAACTAACCTGTACCAATGTCACCAGAGAACTGCTATCTGACTATAGGTATAATACCATCTAGGAGTTCTCGGCGTGTCCGTCCAGTGTACCCAGTCTCTACTGAGCACCCGTATACCTTCTCTGATTTCAAACACCAAAGGTTGTCACTACTACAATATGGGGTTGCCCCTACGGACTCAGGAATCCGTAGGGGCAACTATTGCTTGTTAGTTATATGTATGCCCTAGAGGCCATTACTATACATAGGATGTATATTGTAGTGGATGCTGGGACATATATAGGGATGACTTTCTTGCTCGACATGATAGTACGCTATCTGGTTGATCTTTACCTTAACGTGTGCACTGATTGTCTCCCTGTTACATGTTGGTAAAGCCCTTAGGATCTGTACTTGACTACCTGGACTATGATGCGGATCATACTAGTGGGGACATGGTAGTCCATAAGTACGTCCTTCAAAGTCCCTAGTCGAGGGTGTATCGAGACGGGGCATCGATATACCAGAGTACACTAGCATATACCTTCTCGACCCATACAGATGGGCGATGGATGATCCCATATCCATTGGTGTTTGACATCAGAGATGATATACGGGTGCTCAGTAGAGACTGGGTACACTGGACGGACTCGCCGAGAACTCCCAGATGGTATTATACCTCACGTCAGATGGCAGTTCTCTGGTGACACTGGTACAAAGTAGTCTGTTGACCCGAGATCGTCATAGAGTCTTGTGTGGTTCCCACTGTGCTTTGATTTCAATCTTACCACGTCCAAGAGGGCGTGCAAAACGGTGGTTTTTGGGTACAGTCCCGAGTCACATGGAGGCAATGAGCGATAGGAGGGGATTCGTCTCTCCCGGTATAGGGGGTTGATGTTGCGCTGTGTTCGATTGGCTATAACAGGAAGTCCCTGGCCAGGGCTGATCAGAGAATTGCTGGTAAGTGTTACCAGTAGTTTCTCGACCCGTTATGAGCCTCATATCGACACGACTTATCGAGCTATTGGGGTCTGACGTTTACCACCCCTAGGCAAGATATGCGACATATCAGGCGATCAGACCGGACTGTACGGTAGTGTTACTGGTCGGATTCACTGGAGTGTGAGCAGGCTTGCTCGTCGATCTTCAGATCGCTCAATACCCGGGTGGCCGTTACGTTTAGCAGACCGCTTGCGGCTTGTGGGTGTTTGATATGATCATCACCTGCTGCCGGCGTATTGACGAGTCTTTAGAGTCCTACACAGAGGTTTCCTGGCTCAAGCGAAACGAAATAGGAGCGCATATGAGATATGTGCGGGACCGAGAATAATGCGTGTATGTGATACCGTATTTCATTCTCGCGATGAATGTATCGAATGGTTGTATGCGATATAACCTAGTTATCGATTCAAGCGTTGATTCGATAAGCCGATACATTGTATACTAGTCGGTTGTGTGCGACATGACCGGATCATTGAATCAAGTGTTGATTTAATGATTTGATGCATATTTATATATTTGATATATTACTTTGCATCAACTAGTATCGGTTTACTTAAGATGGATTTTCTCGCTCGGATGTGCACATTGTATATGTGATATACTTTTTGTGCACTTGATTGTATCATGTTTGATGATACATGCTCTTTAGGGTTTGTGTAAAGATTAAACCATGGTTGTATATTGGTTAGGGTTTTCTTTTTCATTTATTTATTTATTGCATTTATTTTATTTTGAAAAAGAAATGGCAAAAGAAAAGAAAATGGTTGCTAGTTTTGTTTTATATTGAAAGTTCATGAAGCTTTGACTAAGTGACCATTTTGTCTTCATGCTTAACCCTAACCACTCCTTCTAACCATGATTTATTCTCTACACTTGACCATGGTTTCCACATGATAAGTGTTCAATTTATTTTCTATTTTGAATTAACTTATCATAAGATTTATCATCTTCTTCTTCTTCTTCTTCAAGAAGAAAGCTTGCTTCAACAATGGCAATTTGAGCATAAGTGTGAGAAATCCAATTCTAAAGTCTACCCACTTCCTATTTCTTCATCCTCTACCTCTTGCCAAGTAGTAGAGTGTGTTTACTTCACAAGTTTCTTGACTTGGTGAAGTTGTGAGCTTGATCTAGCGATGCCTCGACGTAGATCATCTTCGGCATGGACATCGACGACCTAGCTTGCCCATTCTCCGACGAAGCCGATGCTAGAGCCCGGATTTGATTTGGACAGCGGAGAGGACCTCATCTGGGAGCCGTGGAGGTGGAGGACCGGATCTACAAAGGTTGTATTTCCGTATTCCCTTAGTTTAGATGTAAACTAGTTTCTTTTTCGCCTAGAAATCTAGCCAACGATCCGTAGTCGGGTCTCTCGGCACCTAGAATTTTTGAAATTGGCATGGTTGATGCCTTGTGAGACCTCACTAGTGTGCCTAGGAACCCTACAGTGGTATCAGAGCCTAGCTAGAGCCTTAGGCGAAGTCTAGACGGGATTTGAAGTCCGAACGAACCCGAAACCCCAATACAAAATGCTCTCTGTCCTTTTTCTGAAAACAGGGATTTTTCCAAATTAAAAATTACTAAAAAATTCAGCAGGGAAATCTAAGAATTACGATGCAAAAATTATTTCATGAACAGTAAATTTCGCGGCGGATCCGCGGCGAAAGCATGGCTTCTGCCGCGGATCAGCGGCCACTTGATGACGTCAGCCCTATATTTTTGCATAGTAATTCCTGATAAATTCTTCTGAGATTTCTGGTAATTTTTAAAAGTTATTCAAGAGTTGAATAATCTGGGATTGTTTTGGGGATTCGATGTTTCGATCGGAGTATCAAATTTTGTCTATGTGGCTTTCCGGATAAATATTAGAATATGTTAAAAAGTTCGACCGGATATAAATACCCAATTTTTCCCCTGTCGGGAAATTTCCAAGTGTTGGATTTTTCCGTAGTTTAACGACGTTCTAAGTAGTGCAAGTAACGCGATGGACCCTCTAGAAGACAACAAATCTTAACTCGATTATGTGACCGTCTTGAACTGCCCTTTGAACCTTAGGGTTTGGGGCAGTACGGCGTGCCACATGTGAGGCGTTGGCTTGACCCTTCTACGGCTGGACCGTTAGTACTGAGGCACGAACTGAATGTTGTTAGACTTATTTCATGTGTTGATCTGTATCGGGAAAACTTGGGTGTTCGAATGTTCAATCGGAAAGTTTAACATTTTCTAATTATCTGGAATGGGATACAATAATTGGAATTCACAAGAAGTTATGAGATAACTGAATGGATGTTATAAACATAGCAATTTAGTCTCACTTGATCGGTTGCCACGGAATTTTGATGTGATCAAAAGTCCGTCGCAATCACGTAGCGTACGCGGATACTCGCCGGGTAAACTTAATAGACAGCCTCATTCCAAAGCCCCGACCAAGTGACTGTAGGAGAACCCCGTCGCCGAAAGCATCCGTTCGGGTGCTCGCGGTAGCGGTGTTCCGCCTTGGTGCACTTCGTCGACGGTAACGGGGGTGCGGCCGTCTACTGAAGTTTGCGACGAGCATTCGATCAGGATGTCGGGAATCTTGTTGAATTGCCCGACTTGATATTGAAAAGTGTTTTCGATAATGAGACTAAAATGCGGGGTTTATAATTGTTAGGCATGTGATGTCTAAGGAATTCATTTGGTCAGGCATGCGATGTCTAAGGTGGTTGCGGATTCCAACTGTTGTAGTTTTACACTTTCTTTTCTGTGACCGTAAGTGTAATATGTGATATCTCCAGTTTCGTTGCTATATGTCAACGACAATTGGGATGGACATATTTACTTATGATTGATGACATGTGATGTTATGTGTTGCTGGATATGTTATATTGGATCGTCGTGTTTGAATAGCCGGGGGTTTTTATGTGAGATGAGTGTTTTTCATTTTCATTCATGTAAAAACTTGTATGTAATATTCTTTTATTGGGGCGCTTCCAGGTTGCGGAAGTAGTCACCGTTTGTATATTATTTACTTTTCCGCACTAGGATAGACCCAAGGAGGAGGGCACAAGTAACCGGGTTCTGGAGTCCAGTGGGAGACCAACTCGAGGAGTCGAGGCCGGGTCTCCTAACTCCAGAATTGGTAGGGTTGCTTGCCGCTCTCGTAGGGGTGTGGGTTTGGCTATTCATCACGACCGTGGAATCCGTGTTTTATACTGGCTCGTATTGAAAACACGGACGTCCTAGTATATCCAATATTTCATATGATTCTTCTGCTGCGATATCTGTGATGTGATCATGTGAGGTTCTGTGATAGATACAGTATATAGTATATATGATATATTATATAGACGTTACTTATGTTTTACACCCGCGCTAGCCCTGCCCTGCTCTGTCGTTAGTTACCTAACCTAACGGTGCACGAGGGGACATCGAGGCGAATGCGGATGGCATAAGTGTACGTCGTATTTATCTGTGATGTTTAGGTACTTAAATGATGGGACTTCATTAATGTGATTAATGAAATAAAAGAAACCTAAGATGTTGTAGATTCGAATTTCAAAATTAAAACAGGTAGCTACAGTTCTTGCTTTGCACAGCGGTATATGTGATATATCCTGCACCTCATTCGACGAGGAAAGGACCGAGATCCCTTCACCGGGAGTGACTCCTTTAGCAATAACTGGCAGATGCTACACACTCGGTTTGTCTTTTGATTGCTTTTAAGTGTTTCTGCTTTGCACAGTGATATATGTGATATATCCCGCACCTCATTCGACGAGGAAAGGACCGACGATCCCTTCACCGGGAGTGACTCCTTTAGCAAAACTAGAAAAGCCTCAAAAGCACTCCATTTTAAAATCATTTGATTCTACAGCGATATCAAGTTCATTACGCAATAGGTTTTTAGAAAAACCTGTCGTAGCCCTCCGTCATTTCAGATACGTACTAGTTAGTATTCGTGCTGCGGTTGTTTGGCCTCCGTCAAGGCGTAGTGTACGGTAGCTAACTAGTGCTTATCTGCTAGCATATGATGCGATTGGATTAGGGTATTCGTACGGCGTTGTTTGGCCTCCGTCAAGGGTCGTGCGGGTGGGTTTAATTCAATCAGGAAATGACGGGTTGAACTTGACTAGCGGACTATGGGTTGTTTGACCTCCGTCAAGGTCATAGCACACTAGGGGCAAAATATTATCGGGAATTTCAAGTGTTGAGATTTGCAATGAGATTGCATACCTTCTATGAGATAGTTGGATCCCGATACCCGCTGCGAGTAAGTGTTACTCCTGGGAGAGTTTTATACATTACAATTAGCCGATCAAGTAGGTGTCTAGAAAGGTGTCAACGAGGTTACGCCTCTGGGAAAACGAGGTTTACATTAATTAGGTTCGTGCGAAAGCACGGGGGACCTCCCTCAAAGTACCGACACTGGCCTGGCTGAAAGATTGGCGAACTTGTAGTGTGTAATTAATCCCGGCTAGTCTTTCCTTTTAGGGTTTGAAGGAAGATTTGATAAAAAGCAGTGGGAGCCATCCTGATTAGATAAAATAAAAACCAATCTATTCTTGACAGAGCGCACGCTGAGTGTTTTCTTCTCTCTCTCTCCAGGTAGCGACCATATCACGCCTTAATCAAGATAATAATACGGATTATTGACCGAACCCGCTTGTTATTCTGAGCTGGGGAACGTTGGTCCCGCTCCAACTTATAATTGTTATAAGACAGAGCAGGAAATTGGGGATTACCAGAATTCCCGTGCCGCCCAAACGAAGAGAGTGCATCCTGATGCATCATCTTCGGGTGTGTTCTTTATACAGAATTGTTTCTCTATTCTCTACGTCCTGGGTATTTGATACCAGATCAGGATCCCAGATATGTAATCTGTTACATAGGGCTACAGAAAGGTAGAGAACTGAGAACGAGTGATATGTTTCATGAGACAGAAAACGGGGCAAGTGTTGCAGCCAAGTCTGTTGGTCACTGTCACCCTGTATTCCAAATACATTGATTCTGAACGAATGTTATTAGATACCGAACCTGATATACAAAATCATATCAGTCTCTTTATCAGTAAAGAAATGATAAAATTTTGTATTGTTGGATAATGTTTTGAACATTTCCTATATCAAAAGTTGATCGGTTCAGGCACGTTATCTAAAAGCATTGATGTTCTAAATCAAACTACAGTTCTTAGTATATGGAACACACACAAGAGGAAGAGTTCAGAAATGAACGGATTCTTCTTGAGGTATTGTAGACTAGGTCAGATCAATGTGACCCGACTAGCTAGAGTTACATAAAGATGCATATTTAAATTAGTTTGAATTTACATCTTGTGAAACTCGCCAGTCATGTCACAAAGATAAAATGAACATAGCTCCGTTTATTGAAAACAGAGAAAGAGTTAAGTAAACTCTTGGGATGATACATGTTGATGTATGTAGGTCCCCTGTCTACACATACCAAGACTGGTTCTTTGTACTTCATTACATTCTCTGATGATCTTTCGAGATTCAGACCTATGTTCCTGTTGAAACACAAGTCCGAACCTTTTGAGATATTCACAGAATATAAGCTAGAAGTAGAGAACCAAAACACGGGTATAAGTATTATGTCCTTTGATGAGATCAAGGAGAAGAATACTTGAGCATGGAATTCCTGGACTATTCTAAAGGAGAATGAGATTCTCTCTCAGCATTACTCCTCCGTATACACCATAGCACGATGGTATATCGGGGCGGAGCAATCACACCCTATATGATAAGGTGTGCTCTATGATGAGTATTACTGAGTTACCTATTTCCTTTTTGGGTGTTATGCACTTGAGAAGCTGCATACCTATTGAATATGTTTCAAATCAAATCAGTTGCCTACCACTTCATATGTGATATGGAAAGGGAAGAGCCCATTTCTTAAGTTAGTTAAGATTTGGGGTTGTCCGGCCTATGTCTAAAAGCAAAATCCGGACAAGCTCGAGTCAAGATCAGTAATGTAGAACTGGAAAGGTTCCAGCTATACAAACTGCAGCTGATGATTTAAAAGAACCAAAGGATTTGATAGTTACCAACGAACCTCAGCCTCTCCGCCGATCTAGTAGGGTTCCTCACCCACCTGAGAGATACTTCGGTTTCTCTATGACAGTGGGAGCGAGGATTACATCATGAGATGATGACCCAACTAGTTTCGAGCTGGCCATCAGGAGTAAGACTCTGTAAGAATGGCTGGATGCTTAGTGATCTGAGATGGAATCCTTATACACCAACAAAGTATGGACTTTGGTTGCTATATCTGAAGGGTTAAATCCCCATCAGGAGCAAGTATATCTTGAGAAGATTACTTGGTGTACATGGAAAAGTTGAGACTTTCAAAGCTAGACTTGTTAAAGGTTTGCATCATTGACCAGGTATGGATCATAATGAAACCTTTTTCTAAGGATCTATGCTTAAGTCCATCCAGATCCTACTTGCCACGGCTACATACCATGACTACGATATCTGGCGGTTGGGTGCCATGACTGCTTTTCTGAAATGATGTTTTAGAAGAGAGCGTCTATAAGTACACAGCCAGAGGGCTTCGTAGACAGTGGGAGCAGCGGAAACGTGTGCAAGATGCTTTATAGGATAAAGCAGGCATCGCGGAGTTGGAACATCTGTTTTAATGGATTAGTCAAAGAGTTTGACATCATCAAAATGGTAGATGAACCTTGTATAAACAAAAAGGTAGTAGGGAGTATGGTGACGATCCTCGTAGAGTACGTGGATGACATACTCTTGATGGGGAAGGAGTTTCCTATGCTACGCTCGATCAATCTCCGCTTATCACGATGATTCTCCATATAGGATCAAAATGATACCTCCTAAATCCTGAGTTTTGGATCTATGAGATAGATCTAATTGGATGTTAGGAATCTCACTAGTTGTAGTGAGACGGTATCAACCGATCCTGGGGAGAATCACTGGAAGGTTTCCAGGGTGATAAAGACGACTGAATGTCAGTCGCAGGCATTGTCTTTACCCTCAGTAAAGGGACGGTATGTTGGAAGAGTTCCAAGCTAGATACCGTGACATACTAGACGATAAAGGCAGGATACATCGCTACTTAAGATGCTACCAAAGTCGCTGTCTGGGTGTATATTGGTTCATGAGATGAACTTAGTTCCTCCCATTGTGTGACAATGGAGTTGTGGCTTATGCCAAGGAACGCCCGTCCCATCAGTGATCCAGACATATTCTAAGGCAATATCACTTGATCATGGAGATGGTTGATCTCCAGGGTGATCGAGGTTTGAAGAGTAGACTCAGAGGACAACACAGCGGATCCACTCACAAAGGCCTGTTCCCAGAGAGAGACTTTTATGGGATGGTTGAGTATGAGATACTACAACCACTGCTATCAGATGGCCCTAGTGCAAGTGGGAGATTGTTAGTTATATGTATGCCTTAGAGGCCATTACTATACATAGGATGTATATTGTAGTGGATGCTGGGACATATATAGGGAGGACTTTCTTGCTCGACATGATAGTACGCTATCTGGTTGATCTTTACCTTAACGTGTACACTGATTGTCTCCCTGTTACATGTTGGTAAAGCCCTTAGGATCTGTACTTGACTACCTGGACTATGATGCGGATCATACTAGTGGGGACATGGTAGTCCATAAGTACGTCCTTCAAAGTCCCTAGTCGAGGGTGTATCGAGACGGGGCATCGATATACCAGAGTAGACTAGCGTATACCTTCTCGACCTATACAGATGGGCGATGGATGATCCCATATCCATTGGTGTTTGACATCAGAGATGATATACGGGTGCTCAGTAGAGACTGGGTACACTGGACGGACGCGCCGAGAACTCCCAGATGGTATTATACCTCACGTCAGATGGCAGTTCTCTGGTGACACTGGTACAGAGTAGTCTGTTGACCCGAGATCGTCATAGAGTCTTGTGTGGTTCCCACTGTGCTTTGATTTCCATCTTACCACGTCCAAGAAGGCGTGCAAAACGGTGGTTTTTGGGTACAGTCCCGAGTCACATGGAGGCAATGAGCGATAGGAGGGGATTCGTCTCTCCCGGTATAGGGGGTTGATGTTGCGCTGTGTTCGATTGGCTATAACAGGAAGTCCCTGGCCAGGGCTGATCAGAGAATTGCTGGTAAGTGTTACCATTAGTTTCTCGACCCGTTATGAGCCTCATATCGACACGACTTATCGAGCTATTGGGGTCTGACGTTTACCACCCCTAGGCAAGATATGCGACATATCAGGCGATCAGACCGGACTGTACGGTAGTGTTACTGGTCGGATTCACTGGAGTGTGAGCGGGCTTGCTCGTCGATCTTCAGATCGCTCAATACCCAGGTGGCCGTTACGTTTAGCAGACCGCTTGCGGCTTGTGGGTGTTTGATATGATCATCACCTGCTGCCGGCGTATTGACGAGTCTTTAGAGTCCTACACAGAGGTTTCCTGGCTCAAGCGAAACGAAATAGGAGCGCATATGAGATATGTGCGGGACCGAGAATAATGCGTGTATGTGATACCGTATTTCATTCTCGCGATGAATGTATCGAATGGTTGTATGCGATATAACCTAGTTATCGATTCAAGCGTTGATTCGATAAGCCGATACATTGTATACTAGTCGGTTGTGTGCGACATGACCGGATCATTGAATCAAGTGTTGATTTAATGATTTGATGCATATTTATATATTTGATATATTACTTTGCATCAACTAGTATCGGTTTACTTAAGATGGATTTTCTCGCTCGGATGTGCACATTGTATATGTGATATACTTTTTGTGCACTTGATTGTATCATGTTTGATGATACATGCTCTTTAGGGTTTGTGTAAAGATTAAACCATGGTTGTATATTGGTTAGGGTTTTCTTTTTCATTTATTTATTTATTGCATTTATTTTATTTTGAAAAAGAAATGGCAAAAGAAAAGAAAGTGGTTGCTAGTTTTGTTTTACATTGAAAGTTCATGAAGCTTTGACTAAGTGACCATTTTGTCTTCATGCTTAACCCTAACCACTCCTTCTAACCATGATTTATTCTCTACACTTAACCATGGTTGCCACATGATAAGTGTTCAATTTATTTTCTATTTTGAATTAACTTATCATAAGATTTATCATCTTCTTCTTCTTCTTCTTCAAGAAGAAAGCTTGCTTCAACAATGGCAATTTGAGCATAAGTGTGAGAAATCCAATTCTAAAGTCTACCCACTTCCTATTTCTTCATCCTCTACCTCTTGCCAAGTTGTAGAGTGTGTTTACTTCACAAGTTTCTTGACTTGGTGAAGTTGTGAGCTTGATCTAGCGATGCCTCGACGTAGATCATCTTCGGCATGGACATCGACGACCTAGCTTGCCCATTCTCCGACGAAGCCGACGCTAGAGCCCGGATTTTGATTTGGACAGCGGAGAGGACCTCATCTCGGAGCCGTGGAGGTGGAGGACCGGATCTACAAAGGTTGTATTTCCGTATTCCTTTAGTTTAGATGTAAACTAGTTTCTTTTTCGCCTAGAAATCTAGCCAACGATCCGTAGTCGGGTCTCTCGGCACCTAGAATTTTTGAAATTGGCATGGTTGATGCCTTGTGAGACCTCACTAGTGTGCCTAGGAACCCTACAGTGGTATCAGAGCCTAGCTAGAGCCTTAGGCAAAGTCTAGACGGGATTTGAAGTCCGAACGAACCCGAAACCCCAATACAAAATGCTCTCTGTCCTTTTTCTGAAAACAGGGATTTTTCCAAATTAATGTCTAATACATTTCTGGAGATACTAGTTCTTGGTACATACGAAGCTGAAGTTTAACTTGCAATGTCGATCAAATTTAATCAACTTTACCATAAACTTAACCCTTCATATAAGAACTTAGTTCTTCCTCTGGTTGAGATTTGCAGAAGCGAATCTCCCCAAAGGTTGAGAATTTAATTCTCATCGAGGAGATTTTGTTCTGCAGATTCAAAACTTAGGGGAAAAGAACTAAGTTAAAATGAAATAACATGGACATATGGGAATTTAATGGCTCCAAAAATTAGGGTTAGGGTTTAGGATGCACTAGTTCCTTCAGTAGGATACTCGATGATAACGTAAACACACAACTTTACCGTAAATTTAACCCTTCATATAAGAACTTAGTTCTTCCTCCAGTTTAGATTTGCAGAAGGGAATCTCCCCACAGGTTGTGAATTTAATTCTCATCGGAGAGATTTTGTTCTGCAGATTCAAAACTTAAGGGAAAAGAAATAAGTTAAAAAGAAATAACATGCGCATATGGGAATTTAATTCCTCCAAAAATTAGGGTTAGGATTTAGGATGCACTAGTTCCTTCAGTAGGATACTTGATGATAACGTAAACACACAACTTTACCGTAAACTCAACACTTCATATAAGAACTTAGTTCTTCCTCTGGTTTAGATTTGCAGAAGCGAATCTCCCCACTGGTTGAGAATTTAATTCTCATTGGGGAGATTTTGTTTTGCAGATTCAAAACATAAGGGAAAAGAACTAAGTTAAAAAGAAATAACAGGCACATATAGGAATTTAATTCCTCCAAAAATTAGGGATAGGGTTAAGGATGCTCTAGTTCCTTCAGTAGGATACTCGATGATGACGTAAACACAAAACTTTACCGTAAACTTAACCCTTCATATAAGAACTTAGTTTTTCCTCCGGTTTAGATTTGCAGAAGCGAATCTCCCCAGAGGTTGAGAATTTAATTTTCATCCAGGAGATTTTTTTCTGCAGATTCAAAACTTAGGGGAAAAGAACTAAGTTAAAAAGAAATAACAGGCAGATATGGGAATTTAATTCCTCCAAAAATTAGGGTTAGGGTTTAGGATGCACTAGTTCGTTCAGTAGGATACTCGATGATAACATAAACACACAACTTTACCATAAACTTAACCCTTCATATAAGAACTTAGTTCTTCCTCTGGTTTAGATTTGCAAAAGCGAATCTCCCCACAGGTTGAGAATTTAATTCTCATCGGGGAGATTTTGTTCTGCAGATTCAAAACTTAGGGGAAAAGAACTAAGTTAAAAAGAAATAACATGCACATATGAGAATTTAATTCTTCCAAAAATTAGTGTTAGGGTTTAGGATGCACTAGTTCTTTCAGTAGGATACTCGATGATAATGTAAATACACAACTTTACCGTAAACTTAACCCTTCATATAAGAACTTAGTTCTTCCTATGGTTTAGATTTGCAGAAGCGAATCTCTCCACAGGTTGAGAATTTAATTCACATCGGGGAGATTTTGTTCTGCAGATTCAAAACTTAGGGGAAAAGAAATAAGTTAAAAAGAAATAACTAGCACATATGATAACGTAAACGTACAACTTTACCGTAAACTTAACCCTTCATATTAGAACTTAATTCTTCCTCTGGTTTAGATTTGCAGAAGCGTATACCATTCCGTTCTTACATTTCTTAATATAGTCATCAAAAGCTACAATTTATATGTTATACAGTTTAACATGGCCCATGAGTACGTCAGAGTTAAGGACTGTATGTATGTGGATTGGCAACAACGTATGCAACCTAAGTTTGTCGCAGGAGTTGTTGCTTTTATTGAATTTGCACGCGCACATAATAAGATCGTGATAGAGAAGATTCTCTGCCCGTGCGATAGATGTGGGAATAAGTACTGGCAGAAGGTAGAATTGGCAGCGCTTAACATCGTAAAATATGGTTTCACTAGACTTTATACAACTTGGCTATATCACGGGGAAGGAGAAGAACGCAGTAATGCGGCGGAAGAAGAAGGAGAAGACGATAATGTGGCAGGAGAAGAAGGAGAAGACGGTAATGCGGCAGAAGAAGAAGAAGGTAATTTCATTCCATCAGAAGAAATGGAGGATATGGTAGAGGGGTGAATCTATTCGTACCGAAAATTTCATTCCTTCCGGTAAAGGACCGCGTGCGGATAAATATGAAATTTTCATGAATGATACCCGCAAACCAATTTATGAGAATGCAAAGTATTCTACCCTCTCATGGTTCGTCCAACTTTTCCAGATTAAGTGCCTAAATGGATGGAGCAACAAGTCATTCACAATACATCTTTCGTTCTTGAAAGAATCTATGCCCCCGGGAAATAACGTGCCCGATAGCTGGTACAGAGCCTAATAGATGATGTCCGATTTGGGATTGAAGTGTGAGAAGATTCAAGCATGTCCTAAAAATTGCGTGTTGTACCGGAAATAGAATTCGGATTCGAAAGAGTGTCCAACATGCGGAGAGGCCAAGTACAAGCCGATAGATTCTGATAAGAAGCCCGATATACCTGTTAAGATAGCATGATACTTTCCTATAACACAGAGGCTGCAGAGGCTATTCAGGTGCAAGAAAACAGCCGAGGAAATGATTTGGCATCACTGTGTTAGTGTATATGCCCTAGAGGCCATTACTGTATCATACTAGTTTGTATATTACTTGATGGAAGCTTGGGATATTCACCTTGTATAAACAATCTTGCTCAATATAGTAGTATGCTACTTGGTTTGTTTCTACTTCAATGTGTACTTGTGTTTATTTCAGTATATCACTTATACGCATTAGTGGAGCCCTTAGGATCTTTGCTTGATTACCAGCGTTGTGATGGCAGTCACACTAGTGGGGGCTGGGTAATCTATAGGCACATCCTTATACAGGTCCCTAGTCGTAGGACTATCGAGACAGGGCATCGATACTCCGGAGTAGACTAGCGTATGCGCTTCTCATCCCAGTGTGGGAGATGGTCTGTCCCACAGCCATCAGTACGTCGTACTGGAGATAGTATACGGGTGCTCGTTGGGTTACGAGTACACTGGACAGGACTCGTCGGGAACTGACAGGTTGGTATTATACCTATCGTCAGTTATCAGTTCCCAGGTGACATGAGTACAGCTTAGTCCGCTGACTTGACACTGGCACTTCGCCTCGAGTGTGTTCCCACTGCACTTTGATCACTACCCTACCACGGCTCAAAGGAGTCGTGCAAACAGGTGGTGGTTGGGTGCAGTCCCGAAGCACTTGGAGGCAGTGACGGTTAGACAGGATTCGTCTCTCCCGGTATTGGGGGTTGACATCGCGCTGTGTCTAGGAGAGCCATTACACGAGTAGTCCCTGGCCAGGGCAAGCGAGATATACTGGTAGGTTTCCAGTGTTATCTCAGGGTGTTTTGGGCTTCACTCCGACACGACTTGTACCGCTATTGGGGGACTGACGTTTTACCGCCCCCTAGGCCCGACATGCGATGTATCAGACGAACAGACCGGACTGTACGGAGAATGTCACATTCAGACTCAGTAGGAGTTCAGATGGGGTTTCACCTCGTCAGCCTTCTTGTCGACATCTACCTGGGGACCGTTACGCACAGCTAGTGCCGCTTGCGGTCTGTGGTTAAACCCACTGCCAGCGTAGTGTCGAGTCTTTAGAGTCCCACACAGAGGGTATTCGCCTCTGGGCAAAATGGAGTAGAGGTCACATGGTTTTGCGACAGGGTTCGTTCTCATCCGCGCACTTGTGCACTTTTGGAGTCCGGACGGATTATACTGGCAGGCTCTGGTTTGAGCCAGATACCGGTATATGTTTTGAGGGTTGCTTTTATATCTTGGTATTCTTGTTTCTCGGAACGAGAATGCAGGTGTGTATGCACAGTTGCTTGAGGCGGAGGATGAGGTATTTCATTAGGGTTTCGGAACGGGTGCGTATGCACAGTTGACAGTCTTCATTTTCCAAACCCTAATGGATTTATATATTATCTATTAATAATAGTAATTAAATGAGAATTTTGTTATGGTTGATTTTGTTGACTTGTTGACCATGGTTGACTTGTGGACCATGGTTGAATGTTGACCACCATCATGCTTTAAAAAGTCCTCCTTGATTTATGCTTACATTTCATTAAATGAAGCATGGTAGTGGTCATTCCAAATTACCATCAACTATTCTCATTTTCAATTATTATTATTAGATAATTCTTTTCTTTTGGCATTATGGTTGCAAGAAAGAAAAGATTGCTCATTATCTCATTTTAGCTTCTCTCTCCTCTCTTCATCTTCTTCTTCCTCTAGCAAAGAGAAACCTTCTCATGTGTTGAGAATCATTCTCTTTAAAAAGAAAAGCAAACCCTAGTCACTCTCTACTCATTCTAGGTTAAAGGTTTAGCAAGCCGGAAACCCTAGTTCACTCAAAGATCGAGGAAGAGCCCAAAGGTCGAACCTTCGAGGTGGATCCATCTTCGACGGAAGAAGGCGACGAAAAGAGAACCATCAACCTCTACAAGATTTCAAGAAGAAGGAGTTCAAGTTTAGGTATAACTTTCATCCGAGTAGCTAACTCCCTTTAGCGTATTTGCTAGTTTAGTTTAGACACGATCCCGACCTTGTTTAGTCCATGTTGCCTCTTGCGATAAAAATTTGTTTTTTATACCGTTTCCGCCTCCCCGTAAGCACCGGGGGTCGCAATATGGACTTACAGTGGTATCAGAGCCTAACTAAACTTAAACTAGCTTGGTAGCGAAGTGTATGGAAGTTCGAAACCGAAAAATCACAAAACCGGAAAAACCAAAACCCTAAGTTTCTGTTGAAATTTTTTCTGCTCAAAATGAAAAACTTTATACTTGTAAATTCGGCTCAGGGTTTTGTGTGAACAACCATGAAAAACGTTGCCCTAATTCATTCAAACCGCCGCGCTTCCGCCGCACGAGGTAGGCATGTGCCGCGGAAGCGCCGCGGTTTGTCGTCTTCTGTGCATCATTTTTCGTGCAGTGTTCTTCTGTGTTGGTTTTGGGATTTTTCAGATGTATTATATGTACCCAGATTTTCCAGAACAGAAATTCACTTTTGGGGTCCTATAATTCCGTATTTTTTCCGAACTTCACTGCATTTTGGCTATGTTGGTTATATCTGTGATGTTTGCATGTATTGAACGTCGGCTAATCGCTATAAGTCGATTAGTCGGGGTTATACATGATCTGTGTTTGATATTGGATTGTGTATATGAATGTGTTGGACTGTCGCGGGTGAATAGCCGGGGTGGATGTGAGATGAGCTTTTGTTTTTCTTTCATTCATTGTAAATGTAAATTGATGTAATAATTATTATTTGTTTGGCCGCACAACCGGGTCGGGGTTGTAGCCGTCATTGTATAATTCTTTTTACTGTTTTTGCTCCTAGGATAGACCCATGGAGGGGTGCACAAACTACCGGGAACTTGGCGGGTAGTTTGCCTCACCCGTAGGGGTCTTGGGTGGGGTATTTGCTATTCACCGCGACCGTGTAATCCGCTTTTCGTTGCAGGCTCGAAAGGATTGCGGATTGCTAGTATATCCAATGTATTCATCTGTGATCTGTAATGTCTATCATTGCTTTCTATTTAGGCGTTGCTTATGTTTTACAGCCGCGCTAGCCCAGCCCCCGCTCTGTCGTTAGTTAAGTAACCTAACGAGTGATGACGGGACCCCGTGGCGAATGCGAATGGCATAAGCGTACGTCATATTTTGGTTGTTTTCTGCAATGGTAGGATTAAATGATGGGACGCATTAAAAGAACTAATGCAAGAATATCACGCATTAAAAGAACTAATGCAAGATAATAAACCAAGTTTAAGTCGATGGAACACTTTCGAAAAACCACTCGGTTCTTTTCAAAACTAACTTTTAAATGCGGAGCTTGAGCCACTCCTTCTAAAAGCTATCTCGTTCCAATCGATTATATCAAGTTCACTACGTTCACGGTTTCGCCAAAACCATTCGTAGCCCTCCGTCGTTTCGTATGAAAATTCAATAGTATTCAAGCTATGTTTGTTGACCTACGTCAAGACATAGAGATTGGTAGCTATTGGGTGTTCATATGTAGCATAGATAGATGCGTTGGTTTGGGACAGTCGTATTGCCTTGTTGACCTTCGTCAAGGGTATATACGGGTGGGTTCAAATTAACCTGGATAATGACGGGCAGAACTTGACATGTGATTTATGATTTGTTGACCTTCGTCAAGGTCATAAGAGCATGGGGCAAAAATCCACATCGGGAGTTTCATAAGTACTGAAACTTGCTAGATTTGCATACCATTTGGAGTGTGATGATTATGGTAGGATTCCTTCATTTTCGTCACGCGATGATATTTGGATCCCGATCCTACTGTGAGTATATGCTACTCCTCGGGAAATTTCTCACTAAACGATCAATGCTATAAACCTAGTAGGTGCCTAGAAAGGTGTTAGCGGGGCTACGCCCCCAGGGAAAAGAGGTTATTTAATTAAGGAACTTCGCGAAAGCGTTGGAAAACCTCCCTCGAAGTACCGACACTGGCCTGGCTGAACGGTTAAGCAAGTATTGTACGGTGGGATTGATCCCGGCTAATTCTTCCTTTGTGGTTTGAGGAGGGATTCGAGAGACAGTGGGAGCCATCCTGTTTAGACAAATTAAAAACCATTCTAAACTTGCAAGAGCATCGTGCTAAGTGTTTCTTCTCTCCCCCTGCAGCGACCAAATCGAAATGACTGGACTTAAGTTACTTCTAGATAAAAACATACTGACAGGGCCAAACTACAAAGATTGGCTCAGGAATGTCAAATTGGCAATCTCTTACGACAAGCTGGAGTATCTTCTTACCACCAAAGCTCCCCCCGTCCCAGGTCCCACCTCCAGCGTCGCGGATAAGGAAATTCGTAAGACTTGGGAGATTGACAGCGCGAAGGCCAGATGCCTCGTACTTGCCTCAATGGACAACGAACATCAGAGGAGGCACGAGAATATGGATTTGGAATCCATATTTCTTCATACAAAAGAACTGTATGGAGAGCAGTCTCGTATCGCAAGATACGAAGTGTCGAAGAAGTTATTTTCGACAAAGTTGGCCGTCGGATCATCGGTAGCGGACCACGTGCTTAAGATGATTGGCTACACTGAGGAGCTCGCGGAACTTGGGACCACGTTGGATAGTGAACTCTATACGGATATAATTCTCCAGTCCCTTCCATCCACTTATGCCCAGTTCATACTGAATTTCAACTTGCAAGAAAAGGAAGTTGAACTTTCAGAACTCCTCAACCTGCTGAGGAGCGCAGAGGGCACCCTACAGAAAGGTAGGGATACACCCGCTTTGTTTGTAGGAGGATCTTCTTCCTCTAGGTCCAAGGCGAAAGCCAAGGGAAAGAGGAAGAAAGCCCCCGCCAAACCAAGAGGCGGTGTTAGTAAAGTGGGTACGAAAGGAAAGGAAAAGGCAACAAAGATTGTGGGGAAGCTTGTTGGTAAAGAGGAATGCTTCTATTGTCACAAGAGTGGACACTGGAAGAAAGATTGCAGGGCTTGGAAAGCCAGGACACAGGAACTGAAGCAGGTTGCGGCTTCAGCTTCAGGTGTGTATGTTATTGAAAACTGTCTTTCTATAAACTCTACTTCCTGGGTATTGGATACCGGATCAGGATCTCATATCTGTAATTCTTTGCAGGCGTTGAGAAACCGTAGGTTTTTGAAGGCAGGTGACATGACCCTCAGAGTTGCGAACGGAGCTAGCATGGATGCTAAAGCCGTGGGGGACTATCACCTGGGAATGTCAGATGGACATGTTTTGGTTTTGCGTAATTGCTTTTTTGTACCCAACGCAACTTGTAATATCATTTCTGTATCTTTGGTTTCTAAAGAAGGTTATGAATTTGCGTTTGTAAGTAATGTTGTAAACATTCACCTTAATCAAGTTCTGATTGGGTCAGGTACACTGAGCAATGGTATATACGTATTAAACCAACCACAGATTTTTAATGTCCAGAATACACACAAAAGAAAGTCTCCAGATATCAATCAGGCTTTCTTATGGCATTGTAGACTGGGTCACATCAATGAGACACGGTTGACTAAGTTACATAAAGAAGGATACTTGGATCCGTTCGAGTATCAGTCTTATGCCACTTGTGAATCTTGTCTCATGGGAAAGATGACAAAGACTCCGTTCACTGGACACGGAGAAAGAGCGAGCGAGCTCTTGGGACTCATACACAGTGACGTGTGTGGTCCAATGTCTACACATGCGCGAAGCGGTTATTTATACTTCATTACTTTCACAGACGATTTCTCTAGGTATGGACATGTCTTCTTAATGAAGCACAAGTCCGAGGCCTTTGAGAAATTTCGGGATTATAAGAATGAAGTTGAAAAATAAACAGGCAAAAGTATTTAGATCCTAAGATCGGATCGAGGTGGTGAATACTTGAGTGCCGAGTTCCTGGACTATTTAAAAGAGAATGGAATTCTCTCTCAGCGTACTCCTCCATACACTCCGCAGCATAACGGTGTATCGGAAAGGAGGAATCGAACCCTATTGGATATGGTTCGTTCCATGATGAGTAAGGCTGAGTTACCGTGATCTTTCTGGGGCTATGCACTAGAAGCAGCTGCATATCTCTTGAACAAGGCTCCTACCAAGACTGTGCCTACCACTCCATATCAGATATGGAGTGGGAAGAAACCCTGTCTTAAGTACCTTAAGATATGGGGATGTCCAGCTTTTGTAAAAAAGCAGCATGCGGACAAGCTCGAGGCACGTTCAGTACAGTGCAAGTTTGTGGGATACCCAAAGAACTCCAGGGGGTATCTGTTCTATTCCGCTGAGGAACAAAAGGTTTTTGTTTCTCAACATGCCCGCTTCTTGGAAACTGAGTTTTTGGAAACCCAGATAAGTGGGGACGCAATAGAACTGGAAGAGATTCCAGAACCACAAGCTATTACTGAAAACTTGGAAGAGCCAGTAGGTTCAAAAGAACAGGACATTCCTATGCCGCTCCGCAGAAGTAGTAGGCAGTCTCATCCGCCCGAGAGATACTACGGTTTTCTCATAGACGGGGATAGAGAGGATTGCATCATAGACTATGATGAGCCTACTAGCTTCCAACAGGCCGTTCAGAGCGTTGACTCGGTAAAATGGCTGGATGCAATGCGGACCGAAATGGAGTCCATGTACACCAACAAAGTATGGACGTTGGACATTGCTCCAGACGGGGTAAAACCCGTAGGATGCAAGTGGATCTTCAAAAGGAAGATTGGTGTAGATGGACAGGTTGAGACCTATAAAGCTAGACTTGTAGCAAAGGGTTTCCGTCAAAGACCTGGCTTGGACTATGACGAAACCTTTTCTCCAGTGGCTATGCTGAAATCCATTCGGATCCTTCTTGCCATTGCTGCCTTCCACGATTATGAGATTTGGCAGATGGACGTAAAAACCGCTTTTCTAAATGGAAATTTAGAGGAGTGTGTCTATATGGATCAGCCAGAGGGTTTCATTCAGAGTGGGAGCAGCGGAAAGGTGTGCAAGTTGCTTAAGTCCATTTATGGACTAAAGCAGGCGTCGCGGAGTTGGAACATCTGTTTTGATGAGACGGTCAAGGAATTTGACTTTATCAAAAATCCAGATGAACCATGCATCTATAGTAGATTTGTAGCGAGAACTGTAGTATTCCTCGTTTTGTACGTGGATGACATTCTCTTAATAGGAAATGACATTCCTATGCTACAATCTGTCAAGGGTTTCTTGTCACACAGGTTCTCCATGAAAGACCTGGGCGATGCCTCTTACATCCTGGGGATCCGGATCCATCGTGATAGATCCAAGAGGATATTAGGACTTTCACAGTCCAGGTACATCGACACCGTACTGAAAAGATTCAGTATGGAAGATTCCAAGCTCGGTAACCTACCGGCTTGTCACGGGATCACCCTCTCTAAAGAGATGTCTCCCAAGACTGATTTGGAGAGGGATCGCATGTCTATTATACCCTACGCTTCTGCGGTAGGCTCTATAATGTATGCGATGTTGTGTTCCAGATCGGATGTAGCTTATGCACTGAGTGTAGTAAGCCGGTATCAGTCAAACCCTGGGGAGAAACATTGGATAGCAGTAAAGAACATTCTCAAGTACCTGAGGAGGACTAAGGAGATGTTCTTGGTGTATGGCGGAAAAGACCTCCAGATCGAGGCCTTTGCTGACTCCAGCTTCCAGAGTGACAAGGATGATTCCAAGTCCATGTCGGGTTTTGTCTTTACCCTCAATGGAGGGGCGGTGTGTTGGAAGAGTTCCAAACAGGAAACCGTTGCAGACTCGACTATGGAAGCGGAATACATCGCTGCATCTGATGCCGCAAAAGAAGCTGTCTGGATAAGGAAGTTCTTAAAAGAACTTCAGGTGGTTCCGTCCATTGTTGACCCAGTACCTCTGTATTGCGACAACAACGGGGCTATAGCTTTAGCAAAGGAACCCAGGTCCCATCAGAGATCCAGGCACATCTTGAGGCGGTATCACCTGATCAGGGAGATCATGGATCGCAAGGAGATCGAGGTTCGGAGGGTTACTTCAGAAGAGAACACTGCAGATCCATTCACCAAGGCCCTACCCCAGACTCAGTTCGAGCGGCTGATCGAGATGATAGGTCTTCGATACGCCAGTTCATGGCCTTAGTCCAAGTGGGAGATTGTTAGTGTATATGCCCTAGAGGCCATTACTGTATCATACTAGTTTGTATATTACTTGATGGAAGCTTGGGATATTCACCTTGTATAAACAATCTTGCTCAATATAGTAGTATGCTACTTGGTTTGTTTCTACTTCAATGTGTACTTGTGTTTATTTCAGTATATCACTTATACGCATTAGTGGAGCCCTTAGGATCTTTGCTTGATTACCAGCGTTGTGATGGCTGTCACACTAGTGGGGGCTGGGTAATCTATAGGCACATCCTAATACAGGTCCCTAGTCGTTGGACTATCGAGACAGGGCATCGATACTCCGGAGTAGACTAGCGTATGCGCTTCTCATCCCAGTGTAGGAGATGGTCTGTCCCACAGCCATCAGTACGTCGTACTGGAGATAGTATACGGGTGCTCGTTGGGTTACGAGTACACTGGACAGGACTCGTCGGGAACTGACAGGTTGGTATTATACCTATCGTCAGTTATCAGTTTCCAGGTGACATGAGTACAGCTTAGTCCGCTGACTTGACACTGGCACTTCGCCTCGAGTGTGTTCCCACTGCACTTTGATCACTACCCTACCACGGCTCAAAGGAGTCGTGCAAACAGGTGGTGGTTGGGTGCAGTCCCGAAGCACTTTGAGGCAGTGACGGTTAGACAGGATTCGTCTCTCCCGGTATTGGGGGTTGACATCGCGCTGTGTCTAGGAGAGCCATTACACGAGTAGTCCCTGGCCAGGGCAAGCGAGATATACTGGTAGGTTTCCAGTGTTATCTTAGGGTGTTTTGGGCTTCACTCCGACACGACTTGTACCGCTATTGGGGGACTGACGTTTTACCGCCCCCTAGGCCCGACATGCGATGTATCAGACGAACAGACCGGACTGTACGGAGAATGTCATATTCAGACTCAGTAGGAGTTCAGATGGGGTTTCACCTCTTCAGCCTTCTTGTCGACATCTACCTGGGGACCGTTACGCACAGCTAGTGCCGCTTGCGGTCTGTGGTTAAACCCACTGCCAGCGTAGTGTCGAGTCTTTAGAGTCCCACACAGAGGGTATTCGCCTCTGGGCAAAACGGAGTAGAGGTCGCATGGTTTTGCGACAGGGTTCGTTCTCATCCGCGCACTTGTGCACTTTTGGAGTCCGGACGGATTATACTGGCAGGCTCTGGTTTGAGCCAGATACCGGTATATGTTTTGAGAGTTGCTTTTATATCTTGGTATTCTTGTTCCTCGGAACGAGAATGCAGGTGTGTATGCACAGTTGCTTGAGGCGGAGGATGAGGTATTTCATTAGGGTTTCGGAACGGGTGCGTATGCACAGTTGACAGTCTTCATTTTCCAAACCCTAATGGATTTATATATTATCTATTAATAATAGTAATTAAATGAGAATTTTGTTATGGTTGATTTTGTTGACTTGTTGACCATGGTTGACTTGTTGACCATGGTTGAATGTTGACCACCATCATGCTTTAAAAAGTCCTCCTTGATTTATGCTTACATTTCATTAAATGAAGCATGGTAGTGGTCATTCCAAATTACCATCAACTATTCTCATTTTCAATTATTATTATTAGATAATTCTTTTCTTTTGGCATTATGGTTGCAAGAAAGAAAAGATTGCTCATTATCTCATTTTAGCTTCTCTCTCCTCTCTTCATCTTCTTCTTCCTCTAGCAAAGAGAAACCTTCTCATGTGTTGAGAATCCTTCTCTTTAAAAAGAAAAGCAAACCCTAGTCACTCTCTACTCATTCTAGGTTAAAGGTTTAGCAAGCCGGAAACCCTAGTTCACTCAAAGATCGAGGAAGAGCCCAAAGGTCGAACCTTCGAGGTGGATCCATCTTCGACGGAAGAAGGCGACGAAAAGAGAACCATCAACCTCTACAAGATTTCAAGAAGAAGGAGTTCAAGTTTAGGTATAACTTTCATCCGAGTAGCTAACTCCCTTTAGCGTATTTGCTAATTTAGTTTAGACACGATCCCGACCTTGTTTAGTCCATGTTGCCTCTTGCGATAAAAATTTGTTTTTTATACCGTTTCCGCCTCCCCGTAAGCACCGGGGGTCGCAATATGGACTTACACACTGTGCTCCTCCAAGTGAAGATGGAAAAATGAGCCATCCAAGAGATTCACCGGCATGGAAGGATTTCGACAGGAGGCACGCAATATTCAGTAGCGGTCCTCGCAATGTATGGCTCGAACTGGCTAGTGATGGCTTCTGCCCATTCAACTATATGGCTGGAAGCCAAAGCACATGGCCCTTTGTAATGATAATTTATAATCTGTTGCCTTGGTTGGCTATGGATAAATCATACTTTATGATTCCTCTTCTTATCGACGAACCAAACTCGCCGGGAAACAATATCGACGTCTATCTCCGAACTCTGATCGAGGAGTTAAAATCTTTGTTCATTGATGGTGTAGAGACTTACGATGCAAACACAAATACAACTTTCATACTGCGTGCGACTTTAATATGGAAAATTAATGACTTTCCTGCGTATGGAAAGCTATCAGGTTGGTCCGTACATGGTCACAATGCATGTCCTCATTGCCATCAACATACAACATCGAAATTCTTGAATTTTAGCAGGAAAGTTTGTTATTAAGGCCATCAACGTTTCCTGCCTCTAGACCACCCCTACAGGTTAAACGCTGCTTATTTTGATGGTCATCAGGAGCTTCTTGAACCTCCAGCCTCATTGTCCGGAGAGGACGCAACTGCTCAGTGGGATGGTTACAATAATGTGACCTTCGGGATGGATCCGACAAAACAGGTCAAACCACCATTTTGGAACAAGTTAAGTATTTTCTTCGAGCTTCCGTACTGTTCAACAAATTTAGTCTGTCATTGTCTGGACGTCATGCATATAGAGAAGGGAGTATCTGAGCACATACTCAACTTGCTTCTTTGTAAAGACGGGAAATTGAAAAATAACCTCAATGCTCGGATGGATCTACAGGACTGGGAAATAAGAAGTGAATTGCATCCTAAACCGGTAGCGGGTAAACCAGGCAGGTTTGTAATTCCCAATGCCGCTTATCATATGTCACAACAGGAGAAGAAAAGATTCCTGCAGGTGTTGCATGATTTGAAAGTTCCCACAGGTTTCTTAGGATCATTCAGCAAGAAGATAAAAATTGTGAAAGGCAAGATCGATGGGCTGAAAAGCCATGATCACCATGTTATCGTGGAGCACCTTCTCCCATTAGCCCTCAGGACTTCTCTTCCCGAATCGGTTAGTCTAGTAATCAACGACCTATGCTTTTTTTCTAAAGAGTTATGCGCTAAAACACTGGATGTTGTGACGCTGGATAAACTAGAAAATTCTACTACGTTGATACTTTGCAAGTTTGAGCGTATTTTCCAACTGTCATTCTTCGATATCATAATACACCTGACGGTTCATTTTGCAACTGAGGCGAAGTTAGCTGGACCGATACAATATCAATGGATGTATCCCGTCGAGAGGTGCGTAGAATTTTTCGTTTCGTGTAATTTTTAAAATTATTGTTGTCATGTATGCCCGTATTTATTTATTCAAAATATTTTCTTTAGGTACCTCTACACTCTTAAAAAGTATATACGCAATAGAAATCGACAAGAGTGTTCTATTATGCAAGGTTATTTTCTAGATGAAGCAACCACATTTTGTTCCCGCTATCTGGACGAGAACATTGAGATGAGACTTAACCAGCCTCGAAGAATTCAAGACGGGCCATATGGTAAAGCCGATTATAAGAGGGTAGACACTATGTTTATCAACAAGATGTACCGGTTTATCTTGCTCAATAGCGCATGTCTTCAAAAAATTAGAGAATAAGTTTTTTTGGATTAATTGTTACATTTGTGTTTGTGTGTGTATGAAATGATATAATATTAATGTCATAATTTATTGTCGAAAACATAATTCATTTTAACGAGGTACGTGAGGGGCATCCTGGTTGGAACGATGAACGATTGGAAAAATATCATCAGGATAATTTTTGCGATTGGGTTGCAGATCATGTAAGTTATTCGAATAACATGTTATTGCTATCAATTTTAATCTAAACTTATATCGTTTTGTATTTGTCATAAAATTTGTATTCTTAGATCCACAATCCGAACTTGTCTACATCATTAGAGAGTGATTCAAAATGTTTAGCTCAATTTCCTTGTATGGAGGTTGCATATTATAAAGGATTCGGTGTCCTTGTATACAAATTCGAAGTTAAGGACATAGAAACATCTAGAACCACTCAGAATAGTGGGATTGCGATGGTAGAATCGGATGGTGTGATTTATTACAGATACTTAAATTGTATACTCGGCATCAAATATCCCGGACGATCAGAACCTTTTTATATATTTTAGTGTACTTGGTACGATACGCGAACCGATACGGATAATTGGAGAAGCAATCTTGGGACTTGGAAAGATGAATATGGATTGACCAGTGTGAACACACTTCGATTTTACGGTCAGGAAGATCCGTTTATCTTTCTGAACCAAGCTTTCCAAGTATACTACTCAGATTGTTTAAAGTATCCGGGATGGAGTGTCGTATGCCGTCGGAAACCCAGGGATGTCTACGATGTCCCAGAATTCGAGGACAGCGATGAGGATGAAGAAGAGAGAAGACTTAGAGTGCTTCGACCGTCTGTTTCGAAAGACGGGTTGTTTTCGGCTGATCATGATGTTATGTGGGTTAGAAATGATATCGATGATGAAATCCAAGTAGATATGTCTAATGCGCCTACGAAGCGAAAAAGGTTATCAGTAATGTTATATTATTACTTCACATTTTACGATATATACATATATAGTCAATGCTTGTAATGATTGTCTAATGTGTTAGGGTTCCCTAGCACCTAATATAGAGTATGGAAGCATCACACATGCCACTTTAAATTTTTAGAGGTGCTATGCAAACAAAGCAAGGATCTTTAACTAGAATACTAGGGTAACATCACTTGTATCACATACAAAAACTATATTTACACTAAGTGAAGGGAATACAACCTTTGTAGTGACTCCTAGGATCGTTGAGAGTTGGAAAATCTTGCAAGTTAGCTCCTTTGTCCACGATGATCCACCCGAAGTCCACTTAGTCCAAGCTCCTAGCTTCAAATGATCAAACAAGATAATGAAGTTAAACACTCTAAACTAGTTGGCTAGATTAGAGTAGAATGATGAGGTGGTGTGTTTTCTTTTATCAAAACCCTTTCTTTTTAACTCTCTCTCTCTCTCTCTCTTTGGAAAAATCAAGAGAGCAAGGAGGAAGACGAAGATGAAGGCAAAAGCTTTTTCTCAAATGAAATGATAATCCTTGATGAAACAAATAGAAAACCTATCTGTGAGTCCGTTCAGTGTATCCAGTCTCCACTGAGCACCCGCATACATTCTTTGGTGTCAGCACACCAGATGGATATGGGATCATCCATCGCCCATCACATGGGACAAGAATGGTATACGCTAGTCTACTCTGTATTATCGATGCCCCATCTCGATACACCCACGACTAGGAACAGTTCAAGGATATGGTTATAAACTACACGTGCCCCACTAGTATGATCCGCATCATAGTCACAGTAATCAAGCAAATATCCTGAGGGCTTTATCAACATGTGCAAATGAATAAAAACATAATCAAATCAACATGTCAGATAAAGTAAACCAGATAGCATACTATCATGTCGAGCAAGAAAGTTATCTATATATATACATGTCCAAGCATCCACTATACATATAATGGCCTCTAGGGCATACATATATCCAACATAATATGTCGACGAACCGTTTTGTATAGATTTGATGACGATGACGGGAGCAGCGAGGGGCAGCAGGAGCTCCAGCCACGGAACCGGCAGAGGTAGAGGCAGTGGCAGAGGCAAAGCGGTTCTGCCGCCCGGAGAGCTGCGTAGGGAGCTTCAGAGGGCAGGTCTTGCACCTCGATCGGAGAACCCTTCGGATGCCTCCTTCCGTAAGGACTATGCCACATCTCCAGGTATATTGCATGCATATTCATTTTGAATGTAATATTATAGATATACATTCATGTTCATGTCAAAATTACTTACATTGTCAATTTTTGTTTGTCTAGCTGTTGGTGATGCGTCCACATCAGGGACAGAGGCCACTACCGCACCTCCAGGTATGTTTATATATCATATACCTGCGGGTATGTTTATATATCCTATACTGTATACATGTTGATTTAGAATGTTATATTATTGATATACGCATTCTTTTTGCAATTACCTATTTAGCTGATACTTGATTGTCTAATTATAGGTGGTGCGTCCTCGTCTGGTGCAGGGGCCACTCCCCTCACTTCCATACCCTCCGCTCAGTTTACAGGTTTGTATGTGTAACATTTCAGAAAATATTGAATATTTTAAAAATTATTGGGACTTTGTATAATTAAATAATAAAATATTGAATATTTTAATAGGGCGGTATAATTAAATACCGATAAATTGGGAAAAAATTTGGAAAATTATGGAAATTACTGAAAAAGAGTGCTTTATGTGATTTAAGCAAATTATGAAAGTTTATGATTTATTTGACACTATTTTAGTGCAAATCACGATTAAATATCGCTAATTGGGCTTTAAACCTGTTTTGTGCACGTGACATGCACATATAATTTTTAGCACTTGTTATATTTTGCTTTCATGCTTTCTCTTTTTATCATGCATGGTTTTGGTTTTATGTGACAAAAGAAAAGGAAAAGATAAAAATAAAACAAAAGAAAAAGAAAAATGATTAAACAATAAGGTATGGGGAGAGAGAGAGAGAGAGAGGTGAAGGGTCTCCTTTGACTTGGCCATTCTCTTTCCCTCTTCATTCTCTTCATCTTTCTCCTCCCTCTTCACCATGGCAGCACCCCCTTTCCCTCCTCCACTACAACCCCCAAAACTTCATCAAAACAACTCCAAAACATCATCCCCACTTCACAAAAAATGTGCACAAGCTCTCAAGCTACACTTTGGACCAAGAAAGTTTGCATTTTGGTGCTCTAGGGGATTCATGACTGCCAAATGAGGTATTTTCTTAACCATTAGCAGAGTATTCCTATTGCTTTTACATCCATGCATGTTTAGAAGTGGTATTGTGATGTTTAGCGAGGTTTGGAAATTCCAAGTTAGGGTTAGAGGAATTTTGAAATTGAGGGTAGTAGAGGTTATACAACCCCTTTAGTGACAGTATATTGGACTAAACCATAAACTTAAACCCCAAAACATAAACTTAGAAACCCCGATATCGGAGAATTATGGATTCTGTGAGGGTATATTGGTATCTGCTATGACCCGGGGCACCTGAAAAATATTTAGCGAAGACTGAGAGATATGCAGGCAACCTAGAACCTATACCCGAAACCCGAGACCATATACTAATGTTTAGGCCACAATTTTACTCATTCTGGCCGCAATTTACTGCATTGGTACTTTGTAATCGTCCCGTGCTTGGTCCATGGCTTCATTTTAGGCAAATTAGAACTACCCCATATGCAGAATTTGCTTGTTTCACCTGAAACAAAATCTGGAAGTGTTTTACGAAGTTTCTGAATTCGTTTTGCGGCTTTTAATGATTTGGAATTTAGTATTTGATATTGTGTTCCCATCATGTGGCGTTTGAACACCAACGACTATGGTTATTGGTCGGGTTTTGCACGCGAAGTTATAGGTTTTGACCTATGGACGAAACGTGTGCCGTTTTGGTTTTCCGACTTGGTTTTAATACGCGTTTGCGATTGTGTATTGGTTGTAGGTACCCCACGTAGACTTAAAGACGGCGAGGATGAGCGTGGCATGTTCATATCATAATATTGCATTTTGCAATCCCCATTCTTATGCATTTTACAATAAAAAACAGGTGCTTTTGACCCATGTCTGCTACATGTTACAGGTTACAGGTTCTTGGAGCGAAAACAGTGAAAAAGACAAAAGACGACACAAAAAGGGACTTTTGACCAACAAATAGAAGGATCCTAGTCAAGCCTAGACGAAGAACAGTTCACAATCAACAAGGCAGTGCAAGGTCCAAAATGTCAAGGTAAACGGTTAAAAGACCGCTACAAGTTTTCACTGAAAGATCTGGAGATGAATCAGAAGCCAAAAAAAGAAATGAACTGAATAAACGACCAGACCAGAGAACCCTGAAGCAGCCCAGAAAAACCTATCAGAACACCTCACCAAAGGGCCGCGGAACCGCGGCCTAAGCCCGCCATTGCCGCGGTTCCGCGGCCGTATAATGCCCGTACTCGTATAATTTTTTACCAAAAAGCGTTTGCGGCGCTGAAAAGATTTCCTGAGGGTATATTTGTAATTGTAGACATGTGTATCAACTGTAGCCCTAGGGTTTCTATGTCCTATAAATAGAACCCAAACCCTTGTATTTTCTTATGCCTCTATTCATCAATAAAATTCTGTTTTCTTTGAAGTTTGGAGTGCATCAATCGTAAGTAGGTATTTTTTCTTGCCCTTGTTCTAGTTTTTATATCTGCCCTAGGTAAATTCTTTACTTGTCCTAGTTTAATTTAGTTTAGAATTTTATTAACTTGCAATAGATGTTTCTTCTCTTTAATAAAAACAAAACAAAAATTATGTCTCTCTTAATTCCCTCAATGAGCGAGTAGTTTCCTCGCTTGTTGGGGTTATGAATAGGGAAGGATTTGAGAGATGAAGATATCTCATCTCTTTTCTTTGCCAATCTATTATGAACATTAGGACTCCATGCATACTCTCATCTTCCGCTCCTTACGGCACTCTACCCTTGAGGTAACGGTGATCCGTAGTATAAAAGACCGGAGTTGTGAGTTTTCCATGGAGGTTAGGGTAAAGGTTAAGAAAGGAAGGACAAGGATCTAGAGGAAGAACATCTTCCCAATCATCCTAATCCCCTTTATTAAAATTTACCATAACCCCTAAAATCAAATCTAAATTAAGGCATTGAAAAGAGGTGAAGATCTTTGTTTACCAAACTTTACCTAAACCTAATCCTAGCAAGTCTCTAATCCTAGTATAACACAACTTCGTTTTAGATTTAATATAAAAGACCAAACACCATTTGGAATTAGCTCGTAAGAACTTTAAGGAAAATTACAAAATCCCTGTGGACCGACCCGTATTCACCGGCTAGCTTCATGCGACGCCGTTCTTGATTGCGGTTAAAAAATATTTTTGATTCATATCTTTTAAAAGCGCAAGCATGCTAAATCATTCAATCAAATGGCGCCGTTGCCGGGGATGGCGTAAAATTTCCTTTTTGTAATTTCGGGTTAATATAAAAGAAAAAAAGCATAAAAATTTGAAAAATCAAAATTATAAAAATTCTATCATCTTTTATTGTTTGAAGGGTTTTCTTTGTGGATCTTTGCAGGATTGACGGATCTGAAACAACACAGAAGGCTAATCAGAAAAGGGTACATCATAACAGAAGAGGATTGGAGAGTCGGAGCTACAGAAATTTTTTCAGAAGCTGACCCCTTGACAAGACCGCGAAACCGCGGCCTAACTGCACATTAAACCGCGGTTCCGTGGTGGGTTATTGGCTTCAGCGCAAAATCTTTGCACGGTTTGCTTCCTCATTCTCCCCTCTGCAAATCCCCATATATCTTTTGCCAAATCTTCTGCAGGATTCTTTGCGCTAAAAATCTTCTTCCCCCTTCCAATAATTGATTTTCTGCAGGATTCTTTGCGCCGCGCTGAATAGCAAATTGATTGCAAGTGATTTACTGCTTTGCATGCTTTAATCTGACTTTAAGGGGCTATTGACCAATTTAGATTGGGTGGGGATTTCATCACCCTTCCCAGGACCCCAGAAATCACTTAAAGCATTTGCATTGACCACTCTAAATTAAAAAATACTAGAATCAGCCCTAAGGACTTCGAGCTCAATAGGACAGAGGGCTAGTGTAGGCATCGGCCGTTTATCCTAACCTGTCGTTGCGGTGCCTAGGCAAGTGTGTCAAGGCTAGTGGTTTTTAATTAGGCCCACAGTGTGGTTCCTTCCCACTTACCTGGCCGCAATTGGCGGTGAAGAGGCGGTTTGAGGTCCTATCTCTAGCCCTTTGGAACAGTTAGGAGCTGTCTAGCTGACCTAGGTGACCCTAGACCTAGGCCTGATTGTGCATTTGTGGTTAATTGCATTTGTGTCACAAGTCTCTTTTCAAAAATCTGTTTGCAAAAGCTCACATAGAAAAAGAAAAAGGAAAAATCTTTTCAAAACTTGCAACTTGTCGCTAAAGAAATCTTTGCACTCACTTACACCACTTCTTCTCATTGACGTTTTCTTACCTCCACATTCTGTCTTTCATCTTTCGACTGCACTAACCCTCGTTGTGTATGTCCGGTTGGACTAGGGACCCTAGCGCCCGATTAGTCCGTGTTTCATTGGTACCGACCGACGAACCTTTCGACTCCGAAGTCGAAATCCTGTCCACTTCTTCACTTTCACCATCACATTCTTCTTCCGAAGGTATGTCGGGATACAACCCTAACAACACCTTACCGACGGGAATGATTCCACCTCCGAATAACCCGAATCACCCACCTGTTGAAGCGCCCGCACGAGTCGCGCTCCAGGATCTTTTCTACCCCGTCCGCACCGCCCTTCCTACTTGTCTTTCACTCCCACCGGCTAATGGGGACAATTTTGAGATCAAACCCCACTTCATCAATATGCTGCCTAAGTTTCATGGTTTGGAATCTGAAGATGCATATATCTTTATCAACAAATTCCAAAACGTTTGCGCCATGATGAAAACTACCCAATTAAGTGATGACGCTATAAGGCTAAGGGTCATTCCTTTCACCTTATGTGACATAGTCGAGAAGTGGCTATACAGCACAGCATCACATTCAATTAGAAATTGGGACGAGTTTGTGAAAGCTTTTCTTAAAAAATTCTATCCTCATCACAAAACTGCTAGAATCCGTAACGAGATTATACAATTTTCTCAGCTTCCGTCGGAACCATTTTGGAAGTGTTTTGAAAGATTCAAAGACCTACTCATTTAATGCCCTCATCATGGGATCGGAAGTTGGCAACTCTGCCAAACATTATACGAGGGATTGAACCCGGCAACCAAGCAGTTGCTAGAAACCATCTATCAAGGTCACTTTCTAACCAAATCAAGTGAGGAAGCATGGCAGTTTCTTGAGGACCTTAGTGAACAAACAATTCAATGGGAGAGCACCAAGACCACATCATCTTCTTCTAGTGGTCAATCTAGGGCAGGCATACATCAATTAGATATATCGATTGCTTTGAAGGCCGAGATGGCCGCTCTTATGAAAAAGCTAGAAGCGCTTGAGACTAAAATCTCATCGCCTTCTCCTGCCCCTGTTGTGCCTCCACGAACTGTTTGTGCTTGTTGTTCGGATCCATCACATCTCACCGAAGAGTGTCCTCACACAGCTTCTACTCAAGGACAAGATCAAGTCAATGCCGCCTTTCAGCAACGACAAAGAAATGATCCATACTCTTCAACATACAATCTGGGTTGAAAGAGTCACCCAAATTTCGCTTGGAGCCAAAATCAACAATCCCAAGGAAACAACAATTTTCAAAGGGCTCCTCCTCCACAACAACAAGCACCTCCACAAACTCAATTTCAACAACCTCTCCAACAACAACCTTACCCTAATCAAATGAACAATTTTGTACCCAACAATTTTGTTCCCCCTCAAAATGCTGTTAGCTCGCTCGAAAGATGTCTAGAAGCGTTCCTAAAGCAATCTGCACAGTCCACACCTAGGATAGAGACTTCTGTTCAATCTTTGGTGCAAAACAGTGCCTCACACGATCAAAGCATCAAATCTATTGAGGCACAAATTGCACAACTCAACGCAGCATTGAAAGAGCGAGAGAAAGGAAAGCTTCCGTCTCAACCACTCCCAAATCCCGGTCACGCACATGTTGCACATGAACAGCAGAATCATAACGTAAATGCTGTGACCACGTTGAGATCCGGAAAAGTGCTGCAAAACAATGTGGGTATTAACCATGACACCCCTGCCGGTGGTCCTTCTTCATCTTCTTCACCTTCTTCTTCTTCTTCTTCTTCTTCTTCGTTAGAGCCTATTCTCCATCCTTCACATGGCTCTACTTCTTCTAGCTCGAACGGACCCACTTCTCACAACACGAACACATCTACACGGGGTTCCGTTCTAACTCAACAATCTGATCCGCAAAAATTGGACTCAACAACTTTTCAAAATGTTCCTTTTCCAAATCGGTTGAGATCCAATAAACCTACTCCACAGATGGAGAAGATTGTAGAGTTGTTCAAGCAGGTTAGCATAAATATCCCTCTTTTAGATGCAATCCAACAAGTTCCTTCATATGCAAAAATCTTAAAGGACTTATGCACCAAAAAGAGGAAGTCACAAGTACCAAAGAAAGTTTTTGTGGCTAGTGCTGTTAGTGATACTCTTGTCAATTCTTTACCCCCAAAGCACAAGGACCCCGGTTGTCCTACTATTTCGATGACAATTGGGGACAAGACCATCAATAGAGCACTATTAGATCTTGGTGCTAGTGTCAATTTGCTACCTTATTCGGTGTACGAACAATTAGGCGTTGGAGAGCTTAAGCCAACTCATTGTACTTTCCAAATGGCCGACCGATCAATCACCCATCCTAGGGGAGAGTTGGAGGATGTGTTAATTAGAGTAGGGGACTTCATTTTCCCCGTTGACTTTATTGTTATGGATACACAACCTGTCGCTAACCCCCGTAATCAAATTCCGGTGATACTTGGTCGACCATTCCTCGCGACTTCTAACGCGGTAATCAACTGTCGTAACGGTTCAATGAATCTATCTTTCGGTAATATGACAGTTGAACTCAACATTTTCAAGTTAGGAAGTCAGCCTTGCGAGCCTAATTCTAGCGTACTTGATGTTTGCTCGATCAATGAGATTGCGGAGGAGGACTGTGAGTTCGAAAATTTTATGTTTGACCACAGCAATGTTGACGCCACTAGTGCGTTCCTCCTAGAATCCGACACAGCTTTCACGACGGACAAGGATTATGAGTGTTTCACCTTTGTTGACGATCTTGAAGACTCTCCACCCGAGTTTGAGTCTTTTGCTTTTCCGGATGAGTTAGTTGAACCATCCGAGTCGGTAGCGTACACTCAATTTGAACCTTTGATAGAATCCTTCGAGTTTGAAACAGTTACTCCATTGTTACCATTTATTGTTTCACCACCTAAACTCGAACTAAAGCTTTTGCCGTCGCACCTAAAATATGCTTATCTAGGTGAGAATGAGACCTTACCCATTTCTCTAGCTCTCGAGCAAGAGAAGGCTCTTTTAATGGTCTTACACAATAATCGGCAAGCTTTCGGCTGGTCTATGGTGGACATCAAGGGGATTAGTCCCCTCATAGTCGAACATCATATACACTTGATGGATGATGCCAAGCCGGCAAGGGATCCACAAAGACGCCTCAACCCCATTATGAAAGAGGCGGTCAAGAAGGAGATTGTTAAATGTCTTGATAGTGGTATCATTTACCCTATCTCGGAAAGCCAATGGGTTAGCCCCATTCATGTCGTGCCAAAGAAATCGGGCATCACGGTCATTACCAATGAGGCAAATGAGTTAATTCCTACTCGCACCCAAACTGGGTGGCGAGTTTGCATCGACTATAGAAAACTCAATGCCGCGACAAGGAAGGACCACTTTCCTTTACCTTTCATTAACAAATGCTAGAACGATTGGCGGGGTATGAGTTCTACTGCTTTTTAGATAGCTATTTCGGTTATAACCAAGTCCCTATCGCCAAAGAGGATCAAGACAAGACCACATTTACTTGTCCCTTTGGCACTTTTGCGTATCGTCGCATGCCCTTTGGGTTATGCAATGCACCCGCTACATTTCAGCAGTGTATGATGGGGTGGAGAAGTTTTTGGAAATCTTTATGGATGATTTCTCCATTTTCGGTGACTCCTTCGACTAGTGTTTACGACATCTTGACGCGGTTCTTTCCCGCTGTAGGGATAAGAACCTAAAGTTAAATTGGGAGAAGTGTCACTTTATGGTACGAGAAGACATTGTCTTAGGACATGTCATCTCGCAAAACGGCATAGAGGTTGATAGAGCAAAAGTTGAAGTCATTTCTAATCTTCCTCCTCTTAAATGCGTCAATGATATCCGAGCTTTCCTTGGCCATGCCGGTTTTTATAGACGGTTCATCAAGGATTTTAGCAAGATTGCTAGACCCTTGACTCTCTTATTGGCCAAGGACACAACATTTGATTTCGACTCAACTTGCATGGAAGCTTTCGTGTCTTTGAAACACTCTCTCATTTCTGCGCCCATTCTTTCATCTCCAGACTGGACGCACCCTTTCGAAATCATGTGCGACGCATCAGATTTTGCTATTAGTGCTGTTCTTGGATAGCACATTAATAAGATGCCTCACGTGATTTATTACGCTAGCCGAATATTAAATGAGGCCCAATTAAACTACACAACAACAGAAAAAGAGTTTTTAGCGGTTGTGTTTGCACTTGAAAAATTTCGGCCTTATTTAATCGGCTCTCCAGTTATTGTGTACACTGACCATTCAGCTCTTCACCACCTTTTTGCGAAGAAGGATGCTAAATCGAGGCTCATACGTTGGATCCTCTAGCTACAAGAATTTGACCTTTTCATAAGGGACAAAAAAGGATGTGAAAACGTAGTGGCCGATCACCTTTCACGACTTCCTTCTTCGCTTACACTTGAACTTCCTATCACTGATGCTTTCCCCGATGAGCAACTCTTGACCATTTCTTGCGAACCATGGTTCGCCGATATTGTAAACTACTTAGCCACCGGCTTGATACCTAACGATTGGTCGAAACAGGATAAACTTCGATTCTTGTCCCAAGTAAAGAATTTTTTCTGGGATGAACCTTATCTTTTTAAATACTGTTCCGACCAAATCATTCGTCGGTGTGTGCCGGAAAATGAGGTTAAGAGTGTGTTGTCTTTTTGCCACGATCACGCATGTGGCGGGCACTTTGGCCCAAAGAAGACAGCCGAGAAAGTTTTGCAGTGTGGTTTCTATTGGCCACGACTCTTCAAGGATGCATATGAAAACTGCAGGACTTGCTCCCGGTGCCAACACTTGGGCCGGATATCGCGGAGAAACAAAATGCCGCTCCAACCAATTTTGGTTGTGGATATTTTTGATGTTTGGGTATAGACTTCATGGGACCATTTCCTAACTCTTTTGGAAATGTGTATATTCTTTTGGCTATTGACTACGTTTCAAAGTGGGTCGAGGCTGTGCCTAGTCGAACGAATGGCAACAAGGTTGTCGTTCGATTTCTTAAAGAACACATCTTTTCTCGATTTGGGCACCCTCGCGCGATAATAAGTGATAATGGTTCTCACTTTTGCAATAGGACTTTTGAGTCCTTAATGCGCAAAATTCTATCACCCATAAGCTGTCAACGTCATACCATCCCCAAACATGTGGGCAAGCCAAGGTCTCTAATCGGAAAATTAAGCAAATCTTGGAGAAAACGGTTTCAAAAAACCGTAAAGATTGGTCACTCAAATTGATCGATGCACTATGGGCTTTCCGTACTGCATACAAGACCGATCATGGCATGTCTCCATACCGGCTTGTTTACGGGAAGGCTTGCCACCTCCCAGTAGAAATTGAGCACAAGGTATTTTGGGCTATCAAAGAGCTGAATTTATCTTTAGGAGATGCGGGCAGCAACCGAAAGCTGCAGTTGAATGAACTAGAAGAGCTACGGGATGAGGCATATGATAATGCCATAATTGCTAAAAACCGAGCTAAGGTTGTCACGACCCGAAAGTACGGAACATGACCGGCACTTAAACTACGAACGTCTCGAGGCGTACGTAATCTAAGTAAACCGAAAACCCAGAAATCCAAACCAAGAAAAGAAGTAGAGTGAAGGAAAACCAATTTAAAACAAGTAGTTTTAATAGCATAAGCCGAATTATGCGGTTTTTAAGAACATCAAAATTTACTGAAAATTTCGGCAGAGTCTCCTTTGTAAATACTAGCTCCCAAACGGGATACAACATGAATAGTATACGAAATCAATAAAAAGGCATCCCCAAGCGGGAGCTAGCTCTTCGTCAATCGACGGTCACAACCACACAAGCAATATAAAATACAACGCCAACGGCGAGGATCAAAACTCAAAAGGAAACTCAAAACCACCAGAAATATAACGAGCGACTCTAAGGTCGAAAGAATAAACAACACTGGTCTCTATCTCAAAATAAATACATGTTTGGTTGATGGAATTTACTAGATACAAAGGAATAATATTATACAAGGTAATATGATGGGTACGATACAAGAAAAACCCACCTACTAGCAAGTCACCCGAATGAAACTGAGCCCGCAAAGCCGTAATAAAACCTGTATGGCAAACCTGCAAGAAACTGGGGCACAACGGGGTGAGTTGCCAACTCGTGAATAGAAAAATATCTACGCACAGAAATCGCATAAATAACGCAACCTAGGTCAATGATCATAAAATATCCTCAAATATATGAATAACACGTAGCCTATAACAAGGCTAGGGTAAATATCTAACCCGAGTGTAATCTCATGTGCCCATGTCAGTGCCTCAGGTAGTAATATATCATATGAATGAGGTATGCATGCATGAAAGCAGAATACATGTACATGAAGAAACTGTTTTCATAAATTAGTGAGATTTCCTTCGTATTTTTAAACTGAGGTATCATAAATGAAATCAGTATCAACAGTGTCTAGCATCGACACAAAACATAAATCTCACTGTCTCGAAATATCAATGTCTCAATCTCAATATCTAGGGCGCCGTCAGTCTAGACCGGCCCCTACCATCCATCTCAAGACCACGACGGTATCCTCCGGATATCCGACGCGTCGGGTAATATCACCGGTAAGTAATCTGTCCCCTGCCAGGCTCAACGTCAACACCATATTCATCTTGCCCCGGGGTACCATACCGGGCCCACCATGTACCCGAAACGGTTCCTCCACTCCTCGAATCGGGTCTCGAAATCCATCAGCAAACTCATGGTGGACGACTCATACATCATAGGAAAACCGCACTTTTTATTTTAAAAGAGAGAAAAGGTTTATTTATGTTTTTGCGGTTTTTCTCCAAATCCAGAAAATCTCATGGAAATCCAAATCCAAAACCTCAATAACACGTAAAATAGTGAATATATGCATGAGAATCCATGAATGCGGCATAACGAAGAATAACAGTATGCATTGTAAGTGCACGGCGGCGCCCCGGCCGTCAAACCGACGGCCAAATGCGGAAGCGGTGAATAACTTTAATTTTCTTGAATTGGCAAACCGCCACGCACTAATACCCGGATCGAACCATTAACTAGTCCTAGCTATCTACAAGAAAGGGAATAGAGATATACCGACGATCCAAGTCCTCCGGTCTTCTCGTCATGGTCCCGATCTCCGGCGGAAAAGTCCCATCTCCTCCTCGTCGCCGGAAGTGCACCACATCGCCTACTTTGTTTACGGGCTCCCACCTCAATGCCGAGGCAACTCGGGCACGAAGCCGGCTACTCGACGTGCCCAAGATTTGCTGTAGAATGTTTGGTAGAGCTTGTGTCTCACTTTTGGGGTATTGGAGATGCCATTGTAGTGGAGGGATGATGCAAGGAGTTTTGTGGAGGAACTTGTGGATTTTGGAAGATCAAATCAACACCAAAAACCCCACTACAATATTTGGACAGCCCAACTAGGACTTGGCCGGCCACTACAATGAGGGGTGAGTGAGAATGAGGGAGAGTATGATAGAAAATGAGAGAGCCATCCAATAATGCAATGGAGAGAGAGAAGGCTATCATGCCAAAAAGGAAATGATCACAACAATAAACCCACACTCAACCAACCTCACCCCTCATCATCATCAACCATCATGCCCACTAAAAGTCAAGCCATCATGAGAAGGAGAAGTCAATGATGGTGCACATCATGAAAACCATCATGATGCTACAATAAGCAAAGACCCCCTCCACAAAAAGCCTATTTGCAACAATGCAAATAAACCCTCCTCCACCAAACGTCGGCCAATGAACGATCAAAGGAAAATTGGCCAAAACGGAAAACAAACTGGCAACTCCAGAAAACTGGTCCCGTAATAAATTACAGGAAAACCCCGATACTGTGCATACACACCCGCATCTGTATTTCGACCGAAATACAAATGCAATGAGACGAAATCTACACTGTACTATACTAGGATCCGGCTTATACCAAAACCGGCTAGTAATATCCGTTCGATCCTGATCCGTGCAATACCGCACGTATCTGATCAAACCCTGCCATATATGCATACGGCCTATAGTACAGACTGTCCGATCCTGATCCGTGCAATACCGCACGTATCTGATCGGACCTTGCCATATCTCCATACGGCCTCTACAACTTTTCGCCCGAAAGCTGAGTAACTGAAATGTGGGGGACTCTAAAGACTCATCAACACCTTGGTTGTGGATTTAACCACTAGCACGTTAGAGGTATAAGCCAATACATAACGGGCCACCAGGTATTGACCAAAAGGGACGTCTGTGAGCGAACTCAGCCTGACACCCTACTGAGCCTGTCAGTGACAATATCCGTACAGTCCGGTCCGTTCGTCTATGAGCATCGCATGGCGGGCCTAGGGGGTTGGTAAAAGTCAGACCCCCAAAAGCGGTACAAGTCGTGTCGGAGTGTAGCCCAGAACACCCTGAGATACTACTGGAATACCTACCAGTAAATCTCCTTGCCTCGGCCGAGGGCTTCGTGTAATGGCTCTCCTAGACACAGCACGACCTCACCCCCAATACCGGGAGAGACGAACCCCTGAAGATACGCTCACTGCCTCCATGTGGCTCGGGACTGTACCCAACTAAAACCTGTTTGCACGACTCCTTTGAGCCGTGGTAGGGTAGTAATCAAAGTACAGTGGGAACTCACACGAGACAAATGACGATCCCCAGGTCGATGAACTAACCTGCACACATGTCACCAGGGAACTGCCATCTGACGTCTGGTATATCACCAACTAGCATGTTCCCGGCGAGTCCTGTCCGGTGTACTCATAACCCAATGAGCACCTGTATACATCTTAGGTGATCCAACTAACACCAGTGGCTTGTGAGACCGGCCACCGCCCCTCGTCGGGGTCTCGACTGTATACACTAGTCTACTATGGAGAATCGATGCCCTGTCTCGAAACTCTCACGACTAGGGACCTTTTAAGGATATGCTTATAGACCCCCAGCTCCCACTTATATGATCGCCCTCATACTGCTGGTGGTCAAGCAAGAATCCTAGGGGCTCTATCAACGTGTAATAGCGACGTGTCAGGTCACTTAAAACAGTACACGATGATAAAGGTAAACCAGATAGCATACTATCATCTCGAGTAAGACTGTCCTACCGGGATAGGTCCTCCCTCAATCATTACAATCACGTACCTGTGACCTAATAATTGACTCTGAGGGCACTATCTCCAACAATCTCCCACTTGCACTCATGGCTAATTATTGCGATGTCGCATACTCACAGCCCGTGTGATACCGAACATCCAACTCCTCTACTAGTCAGTCTCACAAAGCTCGTTTGCGGAACTATTGCGTTCGAGGAATAGCCTCAGTGAGTGGATCCGCTTAGTTGTTTCTTTCCATGTCTCTCTATATCTCAAGTTCGCGGAGAAAGCCATCTCCCGAAAAGAGCAATACCTGTCTCAGAATATGTCTTGATGTCTGATGGGACCTAGCTCATAAATGAACTCCAAATCCAAACTTCTTAGACTGTATCGTCAACTGAACTTAATCAGTATCCTGCGCGCCATGCCTCCCTCAGTATTGCCTTGGACCACCTGTCCAAAATACTGCCCCTCATCAGAAGGAAAACTATAACTCTGACAACCTCCTTGTCGTCCATGTCACCTTGGAAGCCTGGAATGATAACTGTCTCCTGAATGAGGCTGTCGTTATCATCTCCCTAGAACATCCACTTATGTTCTAAAACTGCTTCCGACTGTTTCTCCAGGATTGGATTAATGTCAACTTATTGCATCTAGTGCAAGAACAACATCTGGTGTGGTACTTGACATCTCACGATTGGCTCAATTGCCTGAGCAAGTGATCTGCCAATCATGCCCGTCCCTCTCCCCTTTAGTCTGTAAGACACCTTTGGAGAGGGTGACTCCATTACCTGCAGGTACACTACCGTGCCAGGAGTCGTCCATCCTAAATACTCTTAGAATGCTGTCAAGTACCCTGATTGGGAAACCACCCAAATCTAGATCTAAGACCATAGATCTAGTAACCAGTATGTCTGATATAAAATCCATTTCCTTTGTGGAGAAACAACTGTGTGACGACCAAAGTATAACCGATCGTAGTGTAGGAGTTTCTTTTCCTACTCTGTGTATATCATCCAAATACCAGGATATCACACCCTACTACCTTCTCAACAGATCCATCCCCTATTCTGATGAAGTCAAACCCATGACTGTCACGTCAGAAATAGATGATCTATCTCCGCTACATCTGCTCTAGTCTATAAATAGACATAAGCAACCTGTCCACCAATGCTTCCGCTGCTCCCACTGACTACGACAACCCTCTGGCAGAGTCATATAGACGTACACTTCTAAAACTGGTTTAGAACGACGCTATACTCATCCTCCCGCCGGGTCTCGTAACCTGGAACAACAGCAATGGCAATTGTGGGTAAACAAGAACTTCCCTGTCACCGTCCTTGAGGCTACCGTAGTGCCTCTCGGGTGCCTGAAGTTACCCACCTTATCTGCGGAGTGGCCAATGGAATGTCAATCCAGATTGAATCTTTAGGTTCCTTATCAAATCTTCAGTAATCGTTTGTGGTTCTGGAATCACTTCCAGTTCTACCATACTCCCACTACTGTTTTCTGAAAAAATCCATCTTTAATAAAACTGTGGCGAGTCTAGAACAATATCGCTATTGTTCATCCAGATGGTAGAAAGTCAACCCTCGTCATAGCCTGGGTCAACCCACAAACAGGCATTACAGAAACGTGCCTTGAGTTGTCCAGTGTCTCGTTTTAATCATAAACCGGACAACTCCCCGTACCTTAACATCGTTAAGATATGAACTGTTCTATATCCAATATAGAAACAGAGGCACTGATTTAATTGAACCAGATTCAAATCATGCAGCTGTCCCCAGCGCATGTCAACTAAATGGAAGGAGGCCGATCAGCGTTACTCAACTTAGGAATTCTTCCAATTATGAGTAACCTGAAAGAGAAGCAAGATCTCTTTATCATTACTATCAATTGAATACCATACACAAGTATCTACATCTTCGATCTCTTTGAAGAATCCCGATACTTGCTATACCTGGTTCTCTACTCTATTCAAATACCTATAACTTCTCAAAATTTGGACCCTGTGTTTCCGCGAAACACCTGTCTAAAAACTAGAGAAGTCATAAGTAAACCGAATATAGTACGAGGACCAAGCCCTCTGTCCTGATGGACTCTGGACAACATACAATCCTTTGTATTAGTCCCTTGAGTCTGATAACTCATTCACTGTGTGTCGTAGGTTGAAAACTGTACTTATGGTTAAGAAGAATTACACCGCTGTTTAATGCTCCTTACCTAACCATCCACTGATATAGGTAAATGTCGTAGACATAATTTCAGAAAGGTATATCTCACTCTATGAAAATAGACGTACAGATATATCAATTTGAAATTGGTGCATAACAGCGGATATTCAAAACCAAATATTTGCCGACCGGCAAACAGCCCAGGTGATTTCCTCAAATATCACTGATTATAACGAATCCCGATATAATGAGGATAATCACCCAATTCCCAATAACTTACTCCCACTCATCATCTGTAAAACCATACAGATGTGAGAATCGTACCTGGTAAATACATACCCTGGAGTAAGTATCTAATCGGGAAATCAGTTTTCCTTTAACATTACACAGTGAAACTGAAACATTGAAATGTTCCGATGGGGTATTCTGGTATTCCTAGTAATGCCTCTTCCAGATTCACGACTGTAACCGTATAGTTCTTTGCCACCTCTCCAAATCCCTTCATATGTCTTTAGTCTTTACCTTCTGCACACCCTTTTAGGCCAAATGGTTTTCTTCCTTCCCTACCGTTCGGCACCAGCCTATGGTTTGGAAGAAGACTATCCAATAAGCATAATGGCTGTACTGTCCCAATCCTAGGAACACTCGCAATGAGAGAGGGTGAAGATAAAAGACAACCGAATAAACCTTATTCCTATTTCTCCTGAACCAGAATCCATCCCCGAACTGGAACCAGTTCCATTCGAGTTCGTATATACCATACGATGGAGTATCCAAATAATCTGTGGATCTTCGTAGTGATACGGAGTGTCCTGGAGAAATACAAAGGTGATGTGGGAGTGGTAACGAAATATTTGGTTTGGTCGTGAATATCTGTTGCAATTTACTTTGCCCTCTTACTAATCCCTTGCTTTGTCTGAACTTAATACCTTCTGCACACCATCGTTATGCTAATTGGTTTTCTTCATTCCCTACCGGTCGGCACCAGCCTAAGGTTTGGAAGAAGACAATCCAATTTGCGTAATAGGTGTACTACCCCTAAACCAAGGAGTACTCGTAACCTGAGAGAGGGTAAAAGGAAAAGACAACTGAATAATCCTATCCGTTTTCTCCAGAACCGGAAACCATCCTCGAATAAATTCTTTCGAGTTCGTATCTAACCATACGATGGTTTTGTCCAATGGAAGTGGACGTTCGTAGCAAAACGGGGTGTCCTGGAGAAAAGGGTAAAAATAGGAGTGGCAATGAGGTTTGCAACTCTGACAATCCAAAAGCCGGTGTTTAAGAAGGTTCGGTCAACTTGGTCACTGAGTCAAAGTCTTAGGGTCGGGTCAATGGTCGCTGCCAAAGAGAGAGAGAAAAGAAACACTCAGCGTGCACTCTAACCTAGATCAGAATGGTCACCAATTTATCTAATCTGGAAACCTCCCACTGTACCTCAAATTCTCCTCCAAACCTGAAAGAAGAATTAGTCGGGGTTACCCCAGGAGTAAACTAACTCATCAGTGGGAATCGGGATCCAACTATTATTGCATAATAACGTGACGGAATCCGCTCACGCTATCACACTCCAGAAGGTATGCGCATATCTGGCAAGTTTCAGTTCTTTTGAAACTCCCGATATGATTTCTGCCCCATGCTCTTATGACCTTGACTTTGGCCAACATATCATAAGTCACATGTCAAGTTCTACCCGTCATTCTCCAGGTTAATTTGAATCCACCCGTACATACCCTTGACTTTGGCCAACATGGCAGTACGACTGTTCCAAACCAACGCATCTATCTATGCTGCATATGAATAACCAATAGCTACCAAACACTGTGCCTTGACTTTGGCCAACATACACAGCTTGAATACTACTGACTATCCATATGAAACGACGGAGGGCTACGAATGGTTTCTGGCGAAAACCTTTAACGTAATGAACTTGATATCGTTGAAGGAACGGATAGCTTTTTAAAAATATAGTGACGAAAACCTTTGCTAAAGAGGTCACTCCCGGTGAAGGGATCTCGGCTCTTTCCCCGTAGAATGGGGTGCAGGATATTCCAAATGAATACCGCGATGCAAAGCAAAAGTAATCGGCTATAGTGAAGTTAATGCCCTGACGCAAACTTCTGTCCAAGGGGTCACTCCCGGTGAAGGGATCTCGGCCCTTGCCTCGTCGACTGAGGAGCAGGATATTCCAATGAATACCACGATGCAAAACAAAAGTAAACGTCCTTGCAATAACAGCTTTTTGAAAAGTGTTCCAACAACATCAGATTAGGTTTGTTTTAACTTGCATTGATCCGAATCAATGCAGTCCCATCAATTGATCACACCAAAAAGAACGAAAATATACTGATGTACGTATATGCCATCCGCATTCGCCACTGGGTCCCGTCATTACCCGTTAGGTTAGCTTACTAACAACAGAGCGGGGACTGGACTAGCGCGGATACAAAACATATACGACATCTACTAATATATATACCAATATATTATATTCGCTCAAGGCGTGATAAGAAATGCAACATCACAGAAAATGTACAGCATCACAGAAACAATACAGATATCTGGGATCCCCGGGTTTCACAGAGCCGCTGAAACCCGACGTTCCCCTGGTCGTGTGGATAGCCTGTGCAATGAAAACCTAGACCCCTACGGGTGCGGCAAGTCACCCGCCAAAACCTGAAGCGAGGCAGCCCCCTTCAGCACCGTGAATGGACCACCCAGCACTTCACGGAATCCGGTAACCTGGGCACCCCTCCTGGGTCAACCTGTACCCCCTACGAGCGCGGCGAATAGCCCGCCAATCCTAGAGTGAAGCCCCCTCCATCTCAATGCCATGAGATGCGGGCTTGTTGCCCTCCAGAACCCGGCTATCCGTGCACCCCTCCGCGGGGCAATCCTAGTACAGAAAGTAAAAATATACATACACCGGGTACATCGACCGCAACCAGGTCGTGCCCCAAAATAATAATACAATCAGGCAGTGACGGCAGTCCACATGTCGGACGCTCGCCCCGCAATATCAAATGTACATAATACAACAAAACTGTACTAGCATTGCATCCAGGCTATCCCCACGACCGATCCGCAACATCACAGCATAAACATAGAACATCAACGTGAAAGTCACGTTCGCAAATCCGTCTAACCGGGCTATAGCAGTTAGACAGGATTTACCGATCGAGTGACATTCACGGTCGCAGATATAATGTAAATACTGTGAAAAATGTGTTTAAAATATCCGATCGATCAAAAATTAACAAGTGGGCCCCCAATCAAAACTGTAGCACTCACAGAAATCCTGGGCCCAATTTTAATATTCCAAAACCCATATTTTAAGCCCAGAAGGCCTCTGTAAAAAATTAGTGAAGTGATCTCCACAGTGTGCGGCGGAAGGGCGGCGGGAAGGGGGTTTTCGCGGCGGTTCCGCGCTCCCACTGTGGAGTTACTTCGTCGAATTTTTACAGAGCTCTTAGATTTTCCAGTACATCAATATTTTACAACCTGAAAAAATTTTCGAGACCAAAAATTTTCAACAGAAACTGATGCGAACTAAAATGCAGTTTTGGAACATTCGATCGATCGAAACAGAAAAACACATTACACCAAGCTAGACTATGTTAATGGTGAGGCTCTGATACCACTGTAAGTGCACGGCGGCGCCCCGGCCGTCAAACCGACGGCCAAATGCGGAAGCGGTGAATAACTTTAGTTTTCTTGAATTGGCAAACCGCCGCGCACTAATACCCGGATCGAACCATTAACTAGTCCTAGCTATCTACAAGAAAGGGAATAGAGATATACCGACGATCCAAGTCCTCCGGTCTTCTCGTCATGGTCCCGATCTCCTGCGGAAAAGTCCCGTCTCCTCCTCGTCGCCGGAAGTGCACCACATCGCCTACTTTGTTTACGGGCTCCCACCTCAATGCCGAGGCAACTCGGGCACGAAGCCGGCTACTCGACGTGCCCAAGATTTGCTGTAGAATGTTTGGTAGAGCTTGTGTCTCACTTTTGGGGTATTGGAGATGCCATTGTGGTGGAGGGATGATGCAAGGAGTTTTGTGGAGGAACTTGTGGATTTTGGAACATCAAATCAACACCAAAAACCCCACTACAATATTTGGACAGCCCAACTAGGACTTGGCCGGCCACTACAATGAGGGGTGAGTGAGAATGAGGGAGAGTATGATAGAAAATGAGAGAGCCATCCAATAATGCAATGGAGAGAGAGAAGGCTATCATGCCAAAAAGGAAATGATCACAACAATAAACCCACACTCAACCAACCTCACTCCTCATCATCATCAACCATCATGCCCACTAAAAGTCAAGCCATCATGAGAAGGAGAAGTCAATGATGGTTAACATCATGAAAACCATCATGATGCTACAATAAGCAAAGACCCCCTCCACAAAAAGCCTATTTGCAACAATGCAAATAAACCCTCCTCCACCAAACGTCGGCCAATGAACGATCAAAGGAAAATTGGCCAAAACGGAAAACAAACTGGCAACTCCAGAAAACTGGTCCCGTAATAAATTACAGGAAAACCCCGATACTGTGCATACACACCCGCATCTGTATTTCGACTGAAATACAAATGCAATGAGACAAAATCTACACTGTACTATACTAGGATCCGGCTTATACCAAAACCGGCTAGTAATATCCGTTCGATCCTGATCCGTGCAATACCGCACGTATCTGATCAAACCCTGCCATATATGCATACGGCCTATAGTACAGACTGTCCGATCCTGATCCGTGCAATACCGCACGTATCTGATCGGACCTTGCCATATCTCCATACGGCCTCTACAACTTTTCGCCCGAAAGCTGAGTAACTGAAATGTGGGGGACTCTAAAGACTCATCAACACCTTGGTTGTGGATTTAACCACTAGCACGTTAGAGGTATAAGCCAATACATAACGGGCCACCAGGTATTGACCAAAAGGGACGTCTGTGAGCGAACTCAGCCTGACACCCTACTGAGCCTGTCAGTGACAATATCCGTACAGTCCGGTCCGTTCGTCTATGAGCATCGCATGGCGGGCCTAGGGGGTTGGTAAAAGTCAGACCCCCAAAAGCGGTACAAGTCGTGTCGGAGTGTAGCCCAGAACACCCTGAGATACTACTGGAATACCTACCAGTAAATCTCCTTGCCTCGGACGAGGGCTTCGTGTAATGGCTCTCCTAGACACAGCACGACCTCACCCCCAATACCGGGAGAGACGAACCCCTGAAGATACGCTCACTGCCTCCATGTGGCTCGGGACTGTACCCAACTAAAACCTGTTTGCACGACTCCTTTGAGCCGTGGTAGGGTAGTAATCAAAGTACAGTGGGAACTCACACGAGACAAATGATGATCCCCAGGTCGATGAACTAACCTGCACACATGTCACCAGGGAACTGCCATCTGACGTCTGGTATATCACCAACTAGCATGTTCCCGGCGAGTCCTGTCCGGTGTACTCATAACCCAATGAGCACCTGTATACATCTTAGGTGATCCAACTGACACCAGTGGCTTGTGAGACCGGCCACCGCCCCTCGTCGGGGTCTCGACTGTATACACTAGTCTACTATGGAGAATCGATGCCCTGTCTCGAAACTCTCACGACTAGGGACCTTTTAAGGATATGCTTATAGACCCCCAGCTCCCACTTATATGATCGCCCTCATACTGCTGGTGGTCAAGCAAGAATCCTAGGGGCTCTATCAATGTGTAATAGCGACGTGTCAGGTCACTTAAAACAGTACACGATGATAAAGGTAAACCAGATAGCATACTATCATCTCGAGTAAGACTGTCCTACCGGGATAGGTCCTCCCTCAATCATTACAATCACGTACCTGTGACCTAATAATTGACTCTGAGGGCACTATCTCCAACATGCATGAAGTGACAAGTAATAACTACAATTTCTAAGCTGGCATATAAGGTAAGTACACTAATATTATGTCAAACTACTAGCTACCTAGCTAAGTTAAGCAATAATATTTTCTAAGGTGTACGTGACATGGCAATTACCGATGAAGATGTGTGTGAGCCGGCAATTAAGTGTACGTGGTACCTACGCATCATCGGTAATGGTGCTGGTGTCCTAACAGCATGATATCACTAATGGAGTATGAAACATAAAATAAGCATGCGATGCAAAGCGGACCACAAAAAAGAGCGGGAGCTGAAAACTAGACGCAACTATAACAATCTGCATTAATCTAATATAAGTCCTACAAATGGTGCCTTTTGAAATAACACGAATCATGGGTTTTGAAAATAGGGGCTACGGTGTTTTTATGAAAAGATACGTCTTTTGAAATATCCGTAGGATCCCTTGGGCTGTCTTTAAGAATGCCCACAATTCGTTGGTTTTTGAAATAGGTAAGAAGTCTAATCTAATCTAACAACTACACTAAACTATACGGCTGAACTAATAAGCTGAACTACAGGTAAGGGAACCGCCTATCATCTGAGTCGATACATATACATACCTGTATATGTATAGTCGGTGACCCCGCCTCAATAATATCATATCCGATACCATATCTATAATCAGGCATCCCAAGTCAAGAGTGCGGATCAATCATCAATATAGCTCGTACGTAAATCCGTCGTACGGCATCCCAATCTGGGTACGGGTCAATATCACATTCATCATACTATTCACCTGGTATCCTCTTTATCAAATATCATGATCGGGGTACTGATCTACGTTTAGTACCATACTGATACCGCCTACGTATTCATGGACGTGTGTGAAACACTACGTCAAGGACCCGCTACAACGTCATGTCGTATCTAAGATACGAACCCTGCTATATCACCGATCTCACGGCCTCAATCAAATCTCATCGACTCAGCTCAACCCCAAGTATCATCCTCAAATCCGTATGTGAACACATAGTTCCATACCCATGTGAACCCATAACTATAAAGAATCACATGAGCACATATCAATAGGAATGTATGCAAGTATGTATGTGTGTATGTGTGTGTATGTGTAGTGCAACACTACCCTAGGGTTCGCAACGCTAAAATAATCCAACACACCAATATCCATCCTAAGCATCGTTATTATTCCCAAATAACATATAATAATTGTTGGTGTGTATACGCATCCGTATACACCACCACGGACTGCGGGGGTGCTATACGCCATCCACCCGACTTCTCCCCGTAGATATAAATCTACTCACCTGGTCCTCGCTAGCCGGTGCCGACGTCGCCACGCGCTTGCTTGTATTCTCGAAGTCCACATGGGGGTACCTACATATCATAACGCACCATATCGCATTAAAACTAAATTCGAAATCGAAACGGCATACGAAAATCAAATCGGCACGCGTATCACGCATAGGTCCAAACCTATCGCCTACGCATGCAAGAATAGTCAAACCAACCCTCGATGTCGATGTACAAACGTCAAACCATTGAGAAAAATCCAATCACACTCATTTGCACATTCACGAACACTAATTTTAATATAAACTAGGTTAAAACTCACAAAAACCCCAATTTCACTTAAAAAGTCATTTTTCCGAAAATCTAGCAAGCACAAATCACCCATTTTAGTACAAAACTCGACGTTTAAACAAATGTAGCGGCCATAATACTTATTAAATATCTTAAATAATTTATACAAACAATTTCCACATTTTTAATCCCAATTATATAACCAATTTCAAAAGCCTAGTTAGCAAATTAGCATAATTAACACAATTTCTTTAAACTAACCATTAACAACTAACTACTAATCTTGTTCTACAATTTTAGTGGCCACAATATTCACCAAATAACTTAATTAGGTCACAAAAATATTAAGTAGATTTTTATTTCATCTAATTACATCTATCCTAAAACCTAGTTTCCAAAATATTTTCATTTGGACAATTACATGTTACAATTGGCAATAAGTAACAAATTTAAGTTGCATAGCTTAAGATGCTAAAAAAACCCATCACACAACCATGAACACATGATCACAACCTAACTTGATCCCAAACTCTTTCCATTACAAACTAAATCCCAATTAGAATCACATTTAAACTTAATTGACTTTGATCAAAGAAACTATCCAATAATTTAAATTTGGCTTGGGATTTATACCTCACAAAAACAAGAGACCAAGCTAGAAATCCAGCCTCCCAAAATGGCCTCCAAGCTCCTAGATCCATGCAAGAATAGCTATTGAAAAATGGGTAGGAGTTAGATTTGAGTTTTGGTTTAATTTTTGATGGAAATTTGATGGATTTTGAAGACTTTTTGATGAGGAAAAGAGAGGGGAAGAAGGAGGAGGGGCTGCAGTTTGAGGGAGGATGGGGCTCGGCCAGCAGGTGGGGGAGGGGTGTGGAGTGTGTGGGTGTGGAAAAGAAAGTCCAAGTCAAGGTAAAATACCCCCCAAGTCAACACCAACTTCTTCTCTCAATAATCTTTTCTTTTCCTTTCATTTCTTTGAAATTCAAGTGGGGATAAATATGGTGGCTGCTGAATTCAGCCATGGGGAGGAGTAAGTGGGGGTATGTGGGTGTCGGTACGGGTGTGGGGTGATGAAAAATGATAAATACAATACCCCAAACATCCATTTACGCTAAAAAAAGCCTTTTTTTTCTTCAATAATTTCTAAACCGTTTTGGCAAATGATTTCGTTCCGAAAACGACATGATAAATTTTTATTTAATGTTTTATGATGCACAAAATTTGTTTCAACTCATTCCAATTTGTAATTTTTCCTAATTAAATGTATTAGTGACGGCTTAAAATAATAATAAAATAATATTTTTTTTCAGAAAATTTGAAATTTCACCTGCGGCTCAATAAACACCAAATAATAGCAGTTACATAGCTAGAATATGTATATTTAATTTTTTATAATAAGATATTTGTATTTTGACTTTTTACAGAAAACCCCCTTATTTTACCGTTTTTTCGAAATTTCACCGAAACGATTTTCAAAACGTTACAAAGGTGTTCCACGATAAACACCTTTTACGTAAAACATTTAAACCTGGTCAACAGGTTTTACTCTATGATACTCGGTTACATTATCACCCTGGCAAGCTCCGTTCTAGATGGAAAGGACCGTTTGTAGTCTGCACCGTTTATCCGCACGGTGCAGTTGATCTTGAAAATCCGGAGGACGGTACACTATTCAAAGTGAATGGGCATCGATTGAAACCGTTCCTCACAGCGGACCCATCGGAGGAGCTCTTGTTTTTGCAGGAGCCGATCTACACTGATTAATTTTCCTCCACTTTCACCCCTGAATTTCCATTTTCCGAAACATTATTTAAAATAAGTTTGGGGGTGTGTATATAATTTGTACATACATAATTCCAAAATAACATAAAAATTTTAAAAAAATATTTAAAAAAATAATTTTTTTTGACCTAATTGAAAATTTTCAGACTTAATAACTGACATTTTTTTAATTACAAATAATACCCTCATTGTGGAGGGAGTTTTCTACAAATAACCATTCTCTCATCCCCTATTTAAGAGACCCGAGCCCCTGTCTTCTATACCCTAAAATTTCATCATCTAAACCAAACCCTAGCGCCGCCACCTACCCTCTGCCGAAAAATCTCGCCGCGCTGCCACTTTGCCGCCACGATCCCGCCGCAGAATCCGCCTACCACTGCGCTTCCGCCGCCGTCTGCAAGCCTCAGCCCCTGAAATTTTCAGGGGAGGTAAATCTGTCAAATTCCTCTCTGTTCTTGCATATCTTTTTCTATAAAATCCTTATGGCATACAAAATGCAATTTCAGAGGGATTTTTCCCCAGTTTTCACGCACAAATTGTACGGTAGCTATTTTGCACACGAAATAAAGCAGAGAGGATGGAATTTCCTGACCTACAATCATCCCTCTGCGTTTGCTCTACCTGAACTAGTTATCCTGTTTTATGAATCTATGGAGGATAGAATTCTCGATGACTTAGGCTACATTAAATAAAATTGGGGAGATCACGTAATTCATATTGATAGGGATATGGTCCACGAGGTCACACTTATACCTCGTTTTCCCGCACATGACCACCCCCTACAGTATGAGGATTATATGTCCTTGATGGGAAACGACTGCGCGAGGGAGCCGCGAAAGGGTATCCAAGCACGGACCCTTTTCGCGAACGTTTTACTGTGTGCCGGTGGGCACAAAACAACATCTTTGGCAGCTCTCACAACACTAACTTTTTCACCCCCTCCTTACATGTCGTGCACACACTAATGACGAAGAATCCACGGTTCGACATGTGCACTGTTTTGCTCCATTCTTTAGGTGCGGGGAAAAGGGGTACCATCTACCCATGTCCTATGCTAGTCACCCAACTCTGCCGTTATTTCCTCCCCGCAGAAGAATTTGACTTTTACATGATAGGAGGAGTTCCGGTTCGACCACTTGTAGAGGGCGTTACTTCGTCCTATTCTAGACTGACTGAGATTTGGTCGCGAACCGAACCGGCCGAGAATGTTCCCGCACATACCCCTAGTTCTAGCTCAACATCGAGCGAGGGCGAGATGACCCCTCAAGAGCATGCACGCTTAATGAGGAGAACGATGAGGGGAATTGAATCTTTGAGGGACGAGTTTAGGGCAACAGCACGAGAGCATGACCATCGGCTGACGGAGATTGAGAGGGGTATTCAAACCCTATTGGCTAGAGGGGAGCGATCACGTTCACGCTCAAGGGCGCGACGTCGGGCCGGGCAGTGAGGGCACTACTTTGCTTAAGTTTGGGGGAGATGGTGGTGTATATAGTTATCTTTTGCATGGCATATTTTCATTTTGTATATGTTTTTCTTTTCTTTTTGCATATTTAATTTCTGCATTGCATCTTTATATAAAAATCATAAAAATTTGAAAAATTTGAAAAAATAATAAAAAATTAGAAAATGAAAAACCCATAAAATTGAAAATTTTCAAAAATATAAAAAATTCTTGTAGTCAATTTTGGTTAATTGACTTGAGTTTGATAAATAGGTCAACTGGCTAGGAAAAACTAGATCTTAGACTTAGTAAATTAAAAACCCTAAAAATAACCTTCCTTAAAGTCTAACGATAGAAAATATATGTCTTTATAGTTTATTTAGAAATAGGCAAATTTTGAGTTCACTTCTTGGGCTAAGTTGAAACAAGGGAAAAAGTATTGATATTTTATTAAAGTACAAGTTTGAAAGATAATTCCTAGCTTAAGTCCAGATTCTGAAAACGTATACCCTACAAATTGCACAATCACGCACCTTGAAACTTGGAATAGTAGAGGAGACCTTGAAATGCTCTTGTCTAAAGTCCTTAGCACAATAAAAATGAAAAAAAGTGAATAAAGGAAAAAAAATGGACACTGGTTTTTGTGATTACTTAAGGCTAAAAAATAGAAAAATATTTAGCGAGGGTGCTTCATCACCCAGTGCCTTAGACCAACTGGTTTGGGAGTCACTGCTAAAGTCTTGGGTGTTACACGACTAGGAAGTACCCTTTAAAGTGCTAACGCATCTTGTAATCGGTTGTTGGTACCTCAAGAAGTATTAACGGTCGCATGAAGGATGTGTGAGCGAAATTCAACAATTAATAAGTGCTTTGGACAATGGACGAGAGTACGATTGCTTGATTTGAATTTCCAAGTGTGGGGGTGATATTTACACACACGTGGGGATATGTGATTAGAGTTTAGATAAGAGAAAGGAATGAAGAATAGAACTTGTTTCTTCAGTAAAGTTGATAGAAATTCCCAAGTGGAGATGGAACTTTAGAAGGAAAACTTAGGAAATGCCGAAAGCTAAGTAAGTCTATAGAACATATATAATCTTAAGTTAAATTATGAGAAAATGTGAAGAATATGGGTGGATAATTTACGGGTTGACGATAATAGACTTCCTTGTTAGAAAACCTAATTGAAAAACAAAAGTCGAAAAGCCAAATTGATAGGATTTTGTGGGTAGTATCCGCTGAAAACCCTCAGGAGACAACACACCTCCTACTAGGGACACCTAGAGGTTTAACGGCTTGTTGCACGTGCTCAGTGCAATTGCGTTTCCCTGCGAAAGTGCGGCTAGGTTAGATTTTTATCGAGAATAAAAAAAATAAATTTGCTCGAGGAAGAGCAAAAGATAAGTTTGGGGGTATTTGTTCATATCATAATATTGCATTTTACAATCGCCATTCTTATGCATTTTACAATAAAAAACAGGTGCTTTTGACCCATGTCTGCTACATGTTACAGGTTACAGGTTCTTGGAGCGAAAACAGTGAAAAAGACAAAAGACGACACAAAAAGGGACTTTTGACCAACAAATAGAAGGATCCTAGTCAAGCCTAGACGAAAACAGTTCACAATCAACAAGGCAGTGCAAGGTCAAAAATGTCAAGGCAAACGGTTAAAAGACCGCTACAAGTTTTCACTGAAAGATCTGGAGAAGAATCAGAATCCAAACAAAGAAATGAACTGAATAAATGACCAGACCAGGGAACCCTGAAGCAGCCCAGAAAAACCTATCAGAAGACCTCACCAAAGGGCCGCGGAACTGTGGCCCAAGCCCGCCATTGCCGCAGTTCCGTGGCCGTATAATGCCCGTACTCATATTATTTTTTACCAAAAAGCGTTTGCGGCGCTGAAAAGATTTCCTGAGGGTATATTTGTAATTGTAGACATGCGTATCAACTGTAGCTCTAGGGTTTCTATGTCCTATATATCGAACCCAAACCCTTGTATTTTCTTATGCCTCTACTCATCAATAAAATTCTGTTTTCTTTGAAGTTTGGAATGCATCAATCGTAAGTAGGTATTTTTTCTTGCCCTAGTTCTAGTTTTTATATCTGCCCTAAGTAAATTCTTTACTTGTCCTAGTTTAATTTAGTTTAGAATTTTATTAACTTGTAATAGATGTTTCTTCTCTTTAATAAAAACAAAACCAAAATTATGTCTCTCTTAATTCCCTCAATGAGCGAGTAGTTTCCTCGCTTGTTGGGGTTAGGAATAGGGAAGGGTTTGAGAGATGAAGATCTCTCATCTCTTTTCTTTGCCAATCTATTATGAACATTAGGACTCCATGCATACTCTCATCTTCCGCTCCCTACGGCACTCTACCCATGAGGTAACGGTGATCCGTAGTATAAAAGACCGGAGTTGTGAGTTTTCCATGGAGGTTAGGGTAAAGGTTAAGAAAAGGAAGGACAAGGATCTAGAGGAAGAACATCTTCCCAATCATCCTAATCCCCTTTATTAAAATTTACCATAACGCCTAAAATCAAATCTAAATTAAGGCATTGAAAAGGGATGAAGATCTTTGTTTACCAAACTTTACTTAAACCTAATCCTAGCAAGTCCCTAATCCTAGTATAACACAACTTCGTTTTAGATTTAATATAAAAGACCAAACACCATTTGGAATTAGCTCGTAAGAACTTTAAGGAAAATTACAAAATCCCTGTGGACCGACCCGTATTCACCGGCTAGCTTCATGCGACGCCGTTCTTGATTGCGGTTAACAAATATTTTTGATTCATATCTTTTAAAAGCACAAGCATGCTAAATCATTCAATCATGGCGTCATCGACTCCAGCAAGGGAAGAGCAAGGTGAGTAGATATATATCTACGGGGGAAGTCGGGTGGATGGCGTATAGCACCCCCGCAGTTTCGTAATGTAGAACGCGAATGCGTTATGATATTATAGCTATATACTTTTATAGTATAATAAGATGTGATGATTAGCTAGTTATGCTTTAGAAGACTTTTTTTGATAGTGTCATTATTCTAGTTGTAGTCGCGAACCTAAGAATAAGGCTTACACCAACACACGCACACACACACTTGCATACATTTACTTTATTACCTGTGCGTATATGGGGATATGTATATATATATATACATGGGTATGGGACTATGTGTGTGTATATATATATATATACGTATACATATACATGGATGATGGGGATAGTACTTGGGATTGGAGATGAGTCGATGAGATTTGGGCTTGAGGCTATGAGATCGGTGATGTGACATGGGTCATATTTGAGATACGACATGATATGTTTTAGCGGGTCCTTTCGACGTGGTGTTTCCGTACACACGCATGCATATACATATATGGTATCAATATTGTACTGGACGTAGATCAGTACCCCAGATCATGATATTTGATAAAGAGGATACTAGATGAATAAAGCGATAGATATGACATTTGACCCGTACCCAGATTTGGTAGGCCGTACGAAGGATTTACCATACGAGCTATATATTGATGATAGATCCGCACTCTTGACTCGAGGATGTCATATTATATTAGGGTATCGTATGGGATACTATTGAGGCGGGATCATTGACTATTATATATATGTATCGACTCAAATGTTAGGCGGTTTCCTTACCTTTCGATCAGCCTATAGTTTACTTGTAATTGATAGATTAGACTCGATTAATACCTATTTCAAAACTAATGAACCGTGAGTATTTTAAAGACAGGCCAAGGGATTCTATGGATATTTCAAAGGACGTATCTTTTCTTAAGAACACCGTAGTCCCTATTTTCAAAACACACGATTCGTGTTTATTTTCAAATGGCACAATTGTATGGCTCATATTTATATAAATGCATATTCATTATCATTGTGCTTATTATTCAGCTCCCGCATATTATTGCTGCTCGCATCGCATTTCATGTTTACATTGTGTTTTCATATGCCATTATTGAGGTCATGCTGTCAGGACACCAGCACCATTACCGACGATGCGTATGTTCCACGTACACTTACTTGTAGGCTCACACACATCATAATCAGTAATTTCCATGTCACGTACAGTTTAGAGAATATTATTTCATTGGCATAGCTTGTTAGGTGATAGTTTCGACATGATATTAGTGTACTTGGTTTATTTGCCAGTTTAGACATTGCACTTATTACTTGCAAATTCATGCATATTATTATTCACTGGTATCCAGTATTATGGAGTTTTATGCCGATATTCACTGTTTACTTGCTATTGATGATTGGATTTCAGATTTTCATGAGATTTCCTGGATTTGGGGGAAAACCGCAAGAATATATATAAACTTTTCTCTTTCTATCTCTCTCTCTCTTTTTAAAATGAAAAGTGTGGTTTTCTCGTGATGTATGAGTCGTCCACCATGATGTTTTCTCGGTTATGAGATGGATTTCGAGACCCGATTCGAGGAGACGTATGAACCGTCTCGGGTACATGGTGGACCCGGTATGGTACCCCGTGGTGACTGTGATTTCATGGAGGATGATGAGCCCGGCAGGGGCAGACTGCCTACCGGTGATTGTTTGGCGTGTCGGATATCCGGTGGATACCGTTCGTGCTCGTGTGATTTATGATACAGGCCGATCCGGACTGACGGAGCCCGAGGTATTTTGACATTGAGATATTGAGATTTGAGACACTGAGATTTGAGATTTGATGATACAGGCCAGTCCGGGTAGCCGGAGCCTGAGATATTGAAATATTTGGATTTAGGTTTTGTGTCGATGTTTGACACGGATTTCTCTTTTGATTTCATTGATGATGCTCGTTTTATATACGTACAGAAATCTCATTAAATAAAGAAAACAGTTGTCTCACTCATTTCATTACATTACATTCATACCTCATACATATGATATATTGCTACCTGAGGCACTGACACGAGCACATGGGATTACACTTATGTATAGATGTTTACCCTTGCCACCCTTTCATGCTTCAGACTTTATCATTTTGAGGTTATATATATATATATATATATATATTTGGTCGTATTGACCTAGGATTGTGTCATACATACGATTTCTGCTTGGTGATGTTTTCTACTCACGAGTTGGCAACTCACCCCCGTTGTGCCACAGTTTCTTGCAGGTTTTGCCGTACAGGTTTCGTGACGGCTTTGCTGGCACACCGCTTCCATTCCGGGTGATTTGTTTTGGTAGGTGGGTTCACTTGCATCGTGACCACCATTATACTTATTCTATTTAGTTGTATCTAGAAACTCGATCAACCATACTTGTATATTTATTTCAGACTTAGCAGACCAGTGTTGTATATTCTTTCGACCTTAGAGTCGCGTGTTGTATCATTATGGATTTCATGTTGATTTGTGTTTTGATCCTCGCCTTTCGGCGTTATATATTATATGCTTGCGTGGTTGTGGCCGTCGTTTGACGAAGAGCTAGCTCCCGCTTGGGGATGCCTTTTATCATTCATGTATATATTTATCATGTTGTACCCCGTTCGGGGCCAGTATTTACAAAGGAAACTCTGTCGAAATTTTCAGAAAAGACTTGATGTTTTAAAAGCGCATAATTCGGCTTATGCTATTAAAACCACTTGCTTTTAAACAAGCTTTCCTTCATTTATTATCTAAAATGGTTTTAGATTTCTGGGCTTTTGGCTTACTTGAATTAGATGTGGTCCTATAGACTTCATACGATTCAAGTGCCCGTCACGTGCCATTTCGGGCCGTGAAAAACTTGGTATCAAAGCGTTAGGTTGACCTTGGTTGATGGAGTAGGTGACTTAAGGAGAGTGACGTACAGTGTGTATGTTCTGCGGCATACTTACGATATGCTACTCCGCTTAAGAAACCTTAGGATGTACATTTCCTTGCACAACATTATATTCATTCATGATCTATCCTCATTGATATATGTTTATGGTTTTGCTACCACGATTACACGGGCAGAGAGAGCTACGGCTAGAGTTGCGGTCAGAATGAGCTCGTCACGGACGGGGACTGACCAGGGCATGATTTCAGGGACATACGATTGCATAGAGAGGCGTCGTTTTATTGTGTTTTCGCACCATGAGCATTTGGTGGATCGCTGTTATGAGATTTCTCGGACGTAAAGATCAGCACCAGAGGATTGAGCTACTGATAGAGGCCAGCCAGATTTTGATGACCATTGATGTATCGCTTGTTCATGATGATTGAGGCACTGTTTAGCGTGTAGATGAATGAGCTAGTTGTTGCTGCTAATGAGGAGATATCGCCCAGATGTTGGAGCTATTGCAGTACGAGTGTTACTTAGAGATATAATAGATGGTCGCTAGTCACCCGAGGATGAGTGACTAGGACGTGTGGTTCGTTCGCTTACCCCAATGCGAGGTCATCATACTGATTGATTCCAGCTTGAAGAGACTTCACACGGATACGTTGGAGTCGATAGAGACGATCGAATGTCAGAAACCCATTTTCCAAGTTTGAAGTATTTGAAGAAAACATGCAAGTAACACTATGGACCCTATAGAAGAATGAAACCCTAACTCGACATAATGACCATGTGAAAGCCTTTGAACCTTAGGGTTTGCGGCAGTTCCACGGTGCCATTAATGAGGCTTGGGTTTTCCCTTCTACGGTTGGTCCATAGGTGCTGTGGCATGTACTCGATATTATTAAACTGTACCCAAGATGTAGATCTCTTGGGGGATTATGAGGTTTTGACGAGTCGATCGGATGGTTCGACATCTTTCGGATATCATGTGATGGGATGCATTGCTTGGGAGACTCCAGATACGAGTATAGTCGTTGGAGCACATTCCACGCAGCCACGAAGGGATGAGTCCGTAGCAGTCCATATTAGAGAAAATTGGAGTAAGAGGTCAATACGAGATCTTGACGAGACGACGTTCCACTCCGCCGACATCAGAGATGTGACACGCATACAGAGGCGTTATTTATGGATATACCTTCCAGAAGCAGTCGTAATGAGTATGCAGCCGTTTCGGAACAAGAAATAGATTTAGTAAAGGATGATGACTTCCGGGCAGTTTGACAGAAACGTGGTTTGGGAGAGACCTCGACAGGACCTTTCTGCAATAATTTACGAGATGACTTGGACCCAGGAGTGTTCATATTGTGCACACCCAGCAGGCCAGAGTTCGGCATCGTCGACGAGACATGTTATGAGTGACCACGACAGTTGGCCAGAGATTCTTAGAGGATGTGCTTGAGCAGGACTATTCCGTCATACTTGATTTCGGTATTTTGGGCGATCTATTAGCATGATTGAGTTTTGATGACCGAGTTTCATGATATTTGTTTTCGTGCACCATGGTTGCACCTACTGGGTATTTATATTTTATGCGTAGTTGTTGCACTTAAGATATGCTTTATACACTATTGTGTTGATTTATAATTTGTGCACAGTTATTGCACTTGATATCGTTTTTTTCCTTGGCTGCACATGCTTATGATTTCATGGATTTCATACTGTTGGGTTGATTTTGTGTATATGGTATGCACACAATTTGGATTTTGCACTCGGTATAGTTCACATATGCTTGAAGTGCATTGATACGTATTTTGTGCACTACAGTTGCACAGGACTTCGATTTGATGTTATTTGAGATCTTGATTTTGATTCCATGCCTATGGCATGCATGTGATTTGGCTTGTGTTTCCGGCATAGATTTCATGCACTTTTAGTGTTTTGATCAGATTTTGTGCACGCTGATGATCATGGTTGTGAGATTTTATACCACGGTATACCTGATTTAGATTGAGAATTGTCGTATACCGTCGATTTTGGTTGTGATACACGATATTTGTGTTGTGCACCATATGCTCCTGATTTGGATCTTCGCGCATGTTGGGCGCATGATTTGAGATGCGATTTTGGTGCACACCAGATGCACTAAATCTGGATTCCTCGTGCATATCAGATCCACCTGATACTGCTGTGAGGCACATCGTTGCCTCTGACAGGTGTTTCGTGCACACCCGATGCACTTAGATTTTGGTCTATGCATATGTATGACACATTCATGAATTTTGATTTCCGTGCGCACCAGACGCACGCGGCATTCTTATGTACATTTTGGGATTGATTTTGGAGCAGTACGTTTTTATGATATTTAGTATTTGTTTTCGTACTGAACAGGACTAGTCAGAGGGCAGTACCTGGATATATTTTGCATGCATTGATATTTATCGAAGGGATTTCCAAAAGGGGGCTATAGTCTCAGTATTTACCTACGTGTCTAATATGACACGAAACGTTTAAAACAAGGAAACCCTTCTAAATTATTTTCAAAAACGGCGGGACGTGTATACTGAACAAAGGATATATATAGAGAGAGTTATTTTCTTACAATAGACGTCCACCACTGTGCAGTGTTGTGCGCATCGCATAACAACATGAAAGTTTTGGCATGCATTTCCTTCAGATGTTTATATGTACAGTAGTGATGTATATCATATTGGTTTTCGTTTTGGATTTGACATTTGTGTCTTCACCGTGACTCCGATGATTGCGGGATACTTGACGGAGTTCTATTTTTGAGTTATCTTCTCATTGTTCATGCACATGCATTGCGCTACGATGTGTTTTATGTATTGATGATTTCGGAGCCCCGACGACTGGGACTTTTACTGAAATGTTTTAGTATTCGTGGGGTTTAAATTTAAATTCGGGGACCGAATTTCTTTAAGGGGGAAGATTGTAACATTTCAGAAAAATAAAATATTATTTTTGGGAATTTTTGTAATTAAATAATAAAATATTGAATATTTTAATAGGGCGGTATAATTAAATACCGATAAATTCGGAAAAAATTGGAAAATTATGGAAATTTCTGAAAAGAGAGTGCTTTATGTGGTTTAAGCAAATTATGAAAGTTTATGATTTATTTGACACTATTTTAGTGCAAATCGCGATTAGATATCGCTAATCGGGCTTTAAACGTGTTTTGTGCACGTGACATGCACATGTCATTTTTAGCACTTGTTACATTTTGCTTTCATGCTTTCTCTTTTTATCATGCATGGTTTTGGTTTTATGTGACAAAAGAAAAGGAAAAGATAAAAAGAAAACAAAAGGAAAAGGAAAATGATTAAATAATAAGGTATGGGTGAGAGAGAGTGAGAGAGAGAGAGGTGAGGGGTCTCCTTTGACTTGGCCATTCTCTTTCCTTCTTCATTCTCTTCATCTTTCTCCTCCCTCTTCACCATGGCAGCACCCCTTTTCCCTCCTCCACTACAACCCCCAAAACTTCATCAAAACAACTCCAAAACATCATCCCCACTTCACAAAAAATGTGCACAATCTCTCAAGCTACACTTTGGACAAAGAAAGTTTGCATTTTGGTGCTCTAGGGGATTCATGAGTGCCAAATGAGCTATTTTATTTATCATTATCATAGTATTACCATTGCTTTTACATCCATGCATGTTTAGAAGTGGTATTGTGATGTTTAGCGAGGTTTGGAAATTCCAAGTTAGGGTTTGAGGAATTTTGAATTGGGATTGTGAAATTGAGGGTAGTAGAGGTTATACAACCCCTTTAGTGACAGTATAGTGGACTAAACCATAAACTTAAACCCCAAAACATAATCTTAGAAACCCCGATATCGGATAATTATGGATTCTGTGAGGGTATATTGGTATCTGCTATGACCCGGGGCACCTGAAAAATATTTAGCGAAGACTGAGAGATGTGCAGGCAGCCTAGAACCTATACCCAAAACCCGAGACCATAGACTCATTTTTAGGCCATAATTTTACTCATTTTGGCCGCAATTTACTGCCTTGGTACTTTGGAATCGTCCCGTGCTTGGTCCATGGCTTCATTTTAGGCAAATTAGAACTACCCCATGTGCAGAATTTGCTAGTTTCACCTAAAACAAAATCCGGAAGTGTTTTACGAAGTTTCTGAATTTGTTCTGCGGCTTTTAATGATTTGGAATTTAGTATTCGATATTGTGTTTCCGTCGTGTAGCGTTTGAACGCCAACGACTAGGGTTATTGGTCGGGTTTTGCATGCGAAGTTATAGGTTTTGACCTATGGGCGAAACGTGTGCCGTTTTGGTTTTCCGACTTGGTTTTAATACGCGTTTGTGATTGTGTATTGGTTGTAGGTACCCCACGTAGACTTCAAGACGACGAGGATGAGGGTGGCATCATCGACTCCAGCAAGCGAAGAGCAATATGAGTAGATATATATCTACTGGGGAAGTCGGGTGGATGGCGTATAGCACCCCAGCAGTTTCGTAAAGTAGAACGCGAATGCGTTATGATATTATAGCTATATACTTTTATAGTATAGTAAGATGTGATTATTATCTAGTTATGCTTTAGAAGACTTTGTTTGATAGTTTCATTATTCTAGTTTTAGTCACGAACCCTAGAATAAGGCTTACACCAACACACGCACACACACACTTGCATACATTTACTTTATTACATGTGCGTATATGGGGATATGTATATATATATACACACACATGGGTATGGGGCTATGCATATATATATATATTTATATATATATATATATACGTATACATATACATGGATGATGATGATAGTACTTAGGATTGGAGATGAGTCGATGAGATTTGGGCTTGAGGCCATGAGATCGGTGATGTGACATGGATCGTATTTGAGATACGACATGATATGTTTTAGCGGGTCCTTTCGACGTGGTGTTTTCAAACACACGCATGCATATACATATATGGTATCAGTATTGTACTAGACGTAGATCAGTACCCCGGATCATGATATTTGATAAAGAGGATACCAGATGAATAATGTGATAGATGTGACATTTGACCCATAACCAGATTTGGGATGCCGTACGACGGATTTACCGTACGAGCTATATATTGATGATAGATCCGCACTCTTGACTCGAGGATGTCATATTATATTAGGGTATCGTATGGGATACTATTGAGGCGGGATCACCGACTATTATATATATGTATCGACTCAGATGTTAGGCGGTTTCCTTACCTTTCAATCAGCCGGTAGTTTACTTGTAAATGATAGAATAGAATCGAGTCATACCTATTTCAAAACTAACGAACCGTGAGTAGTTTAAGACAGGCCAAGGGACTCTACGGATATTTCAAAGGACGTATCTTTTCTTAAAAACACCGTAGTCCCTATTTTCAAAACACACGATTCGTGTTTTTTTCAAATGGCACAATTGTATGGTTCATATTTATATAATTGCAGATTCGTTATCATTGTGTTTATTATTCAGCTCCCGCATATTATTGCTGCTCACATCGCATTTCATGCTTACATTGTGTTTTCATATGCCATTATTGAGGTCATGCTGTCAGAACACCAGCACCATTACCGACGATGCGTATGTTCCACGTACACTTACTTGCCGGCTCACACACATCATCATCGGTAATTGCCATGTCACGTACACTTTAGAGAATATTATTTCATTGGCATAGCTTGTTAGCTGATAGTTTCGACATGATATTAGTGTACTTGCTTTATTTTCCAGTTTAGACATTGCACTTATCACTTGCAAATCCATGCATATTATTATTCACTGTTATGCTGTATTATGGAGTTTTATGCCGATATTCACTGTTTACTTGCTATTGATGATTGGATTTTGGATTTTCATGAGATTTCCTGGATTTGGGGGAAAACCGCAAGAATATATATAAACTTCTCTCTCTCTCTCTTTTTAAAATGTAAAGTGCGGTTTTCTCGTGATGTATGAGTCGTCCACCATGATGTTTTCTCAGTTATGAGATGGATTTCAAGACCCGATTCGAGGAGACGTATGAACCGTCTTGGGTACAAGGTGGACCCGGTATGGTACCCCGGAGCGAGAGTGATTTCATAGAGGATGATGAGCCTGGCAGGGGCAGACTGCCTACTGGTGATTGTTTGGCATGTCGGATATCCAGAGGATACCATTCGTCGTCGTGCGATTTATGATACGGTCCGATCCGGACTGACGGAGCCCGAGGTATTGTGACATTGAGATATTAAGATTTGAGACACTGAGATTTGATGATACAGGCCAGTCCGGGTAGCCGGAGCCTGAGATATTGAAATATTGAGATTTTGGTTTTGTGTCGATGTTTGACATGGATTTCTCTATTGATTTCATTGATGATGCTCGTTTTATATATGTACAGAAATCTCATTAAATAAATAAAACAGCTGTCTCACTCATTTCATTACATTACATTCATACCTCATACATATGATATATTGCTACCTGAGGCACTGACACGAGCACATAGGATTACACTTATGTATAGATGTTTACCCTTGCCACCCTTTCATGCTTCAGACTTTATCATTTTGAGGTTATATATATATATATATATATATTATCGTATTGACCTAGGATTGTGTCATACATACGATTTCTGCTCGGTGATGTTTTCTTCTCACGAGTTGGCAACTCACCACCGTTGTGCCACAGTTTCTTGCAGGTTTTTCCGTACAGGTTTCGTTACGGCTTTGCTGGCACACTGCTTCCATTCCGGGTGATTTGTTTTGTTAGGTAGGTTCACTTGCATCGTGACCACCATTGTACTAATTCTATTTAGTTGTATCTAGAAACTCCATCAACCATACTTGTATATTTATTTCAGACTTAGCAGACCAGTGTTGTATATTTTTTCGACCTTAGAGTCGCGCGTTGTATCATTATGGATTTCATGTTGATTTGAGTTTTCCTTTTGAGTTTTGATCCTCGTCCTTCGGCGTTGTATATTATATGATTGCGTGGTTGTGGCTGTCATTTCATGAAGAGCTAGCTCCTGCTTGGGGATGCATTTTATCATTCATGTATATATTTATCATTGTAACGCTTTGAAATTTGTTTAGGTTAATTTCGCGTTAGTTAGTAATGATGCGTGTTTTTCATAAAAACCCGTAAAACTTATCTCTTTTGTAAACTAGTTCTAATTGTGATGAGAGGTGTTTTTATATATATTTAGGGTTTATTAATTATAATTTAGTTTGTGTTCACCTTAATTAGTGTTTTTCCTTAATTATCTTCCTATGGTAGGTTTTGTGTACACATGCACACTTATCACATTTTTTTGACTTAGGTTAAAAAGTGTTAGCATGTAACCCATTTTCATTTTCGTGCATGGTTCTATTTCCCTAAATATCCAAGTCAAACCCTTCTTATTTAATATGATTTTGAGAGAATGGGAGGTATGGGGGTTAGGTGAAGTTGAATTTGACTTTTGACCATTTCTTTTCACTCATTTACCCTCTCTGCCACTCATTTTCTGCTCTTCCAGCAGAAGCAAGCAGTAGCAGCAGCAACATCATCACCATCTTCTTCTTCTTTCACTTCTCTTTTCATCCAAATACAAACCCTACACAAAAACCCATTTTTACTTCACAAAAACCTTGGAAAAATGGCTTCTTTGTGGACTTTGGAGGCAATTCAGTGCATGTGAGGGCAAGGGCTGGAAAATTTGAGTTCCCTAGGATCTTTTGAAGGTATCAAACTCACCCATATCACCCTAGATCATAACTTATAGTTTTGTTAGCTAAAAATCGTGTTTTGTGCATTTTTAGTGCTAATGAAGGGGGATTAGTCATATTTTTGATAAGTTAGCATGTATATGTTTGAGATAGTGCCATCAAAGTCAATTATTGGATCGCAGGTACGTGATTGCAATGATTGAGGCAGGACCTATACCGATATGACAGTCTTTCTCGAGATGATAGTATGCTATCTGGTTTGACTTTATCATCGTATACATGCTTTAGTTCACTATTGCATGATGATAGAGCCCATAGGATTCTTTCTTGACTACTAGCAGTATGATGGCGATCATATACGTGGGAGCTGGGGTCTGTAAGCACATTCTTAAAGTGTCTCTAGTCGTGGGAGTTTCGAGACAGGGTATCGATACTCCGGAGTAGACTAGTGTATACATTCGAGACCCCGACGAGGGGCAATGGCCGGTCTCACAAGCCACTGGTGTCAGTTTGATCACCTAAGATGTATACAGGTGCTCATTGGGTTATGAGTACACCGGACAGGACTCGCCGGGAACATGCTAGTTGGTATTATACATATCGTCAGATAGCAGTACCCTGGTGACATGTGTACAGGTTAGTTCATCGACCTGAGGTCGTCATTTGTCTCGTGTGAGTTCCCACCGTGCTTTGATTTCTACCCTACCACGGCTCAAAGGAGTCATGCAAACAGGTCTTTTTTCGGTACAGTCCCGAGCCAGATGGAGACAAGTGAGCGGATCGGCAGGGGATTGTCTCTCCCGGTATTGGGGGTGAGATCGCGCTGCGTCTAGGAGATCCATTACACAAAGCCCTCGGCCGAGGGCTTTGTGTAATGGTAGGTACTCCAGTAGTATCTCAGGGTGTTCTGGGCCACTCTCTGACACGACTTATACTGCTATTGGGGGTCTGACGTTACCAGCCCCTAAGCCGATATGCGATACTCATAGACGAACGGACCGGACTGTATGTATATTGTCACTGTTAGGCTCAGTAGGGTTTATGGATGAGTTCGCTCGTCAGCTCCCCTTCCAATCAATACATAGGCAACCGTTACGTACAGCCAGTACCTCTGACGTGCTAGTCGTTATTGTAGGGTTCCTAGGCACTCTTGTGAAGGTTCAAAAAGCATCAAACAAGCCCGAATAAAATTTTACATGTGCCGAACAACCCAAAGCCGGGATCTTTGCTAGATTATTAGGGTTTAACATGCAAGATAACATCTTTAATACTATGTGTGAGGGATTACAACCTTTGTAGTCTGCTCCTTCGCTTCACAAGCTCCAAGTAGAAGTCCCTTCGCCGCGATCCACGATCTCCCGGACTCAAGAGAGGCTCCACGACTCGAACGATCCATGAAAGCTTGTCGTATTCCTTTGTGCTGTGGTGTATATGGAGGAGTCAGCTGAGAGAGAATCCCATTCTCTTTTAGGAAGTCCAGGAATTCATTGCTCATGTATTCACCTCCTCGATCAGATCGAAGGATTTTAATACTTTTTCCGGTTTGGTTCTCAACTTCTTGTTTATATTCTCTAAATTTCTCAAAAGCTTCAGACTTGTGTCTTATTAAGTACACATGTCCGTATCTTGAGAGATCGTCAGTGAATGTAATGAAGTACGAAGAACCATCCCTGGCATGTGTAGACATTGGACCGCATACATCACTATGTACTAGTCCCAAGAGTTCCGTAACTCTTTCCCCGTGTCCCGTAAACGGAGTTTTGGTCATCTTGCCTTTGAGACATGACTGGCAAGTGTCATAAGATGAAAATTCGAATGGTTTCAAATATCCATCCTTATGCAACTTGGCCAGTCGTGTCGCATTGATGTGACCCAGTCTACAATGCCATAAGAAGGATTCGTTCAGTTCAGAACTCTTCCTCTTGTGTGTGTTAGTTATACTCAGAACTGTTGATTGATTTAGAACATAAATGCCATTGCACAACGTGCCTGATCCAACCAACTTTTGGTTACGGAAAATGTTCATAACATTGTCCTGTAATACAAAATTATATCCCTCTTTACTCAATAAAGAAACCGATATAATGTTGCATATCAGGTTCGGCATGTAATAGCATTCGTTCAGAACCAATGTATTACCAGTTGGTAACACAAGGTGATATTCCCCGACAGTCTTAGCTGCAACAATTGCACCATTTCCAACTCTAATGTCTTTATCACCTTCTCCAAGTTCTCTACCTTTTCTAAGCCCATGTAACTGATTACATATGTGGGATCCTGACCCGGTATCTAATACCCAGGACGTAGGGCAAATGGAGAAACAGTTCTCTGTAACGAACACACCCGAAGAAAATGCATCATCATGTACTTTCTTCAATCGGGTGGCATGGGAATCCTGGTATTCCCCTATATCCTGTTCATTCCTATAACTCTTATAAGAAAGAACGGAACCAACATTCCCCAGCACAGTATAACATGCGGGTTCGGTCAATACATCCATATTATTATCTTTATTAGGGCATGAAATGGTCGCTACCTGGAGAGAGAGAGAAGAAAACACTTTAGCGTATGCTCTTGCAAGATCAGATTGGTTTTTATCTTATCTAATCAGGATGGCTCCCACTGGTTTTTATCAAATCTTCCTTCAAACCCTAAAAGGAAAAACTAGCCGGGATTAATTACACACTACAAGTTCGCCAATCTTTCAGCCAGGCCAGTGTTGGTACTTTGAGGGAGGTACCCCGTGCTTTCGCACCAACCTAATTAATGAAAACCTCGTTTTCCCAGAGGCGTAACCCCGTTGACACCTTTCTAGACACCTACTTGATCAGCTAATTGCAATGTGTAAAGCTCTCCCAGGAGTAACTCTTATTCGCAGTAGGTATCGGGATCCAACTATCTCATAGAAGGTATGCAATCTCATTGCAAATTTCAACACTTGAAATTCCCGATAATACTTTTGCCCCAAACGATCTATGACCTTGACAAGGTCAACAAACCATAGACCGTAAGTCAAGTTCAACCCGTCATTTCTTGATTGAATTAAACCCACCCGCACGACCCTTGACAAGGTCAACAAGGCCGTACGACTACCCTAACTCAATCTGCATCATATGCATAAACAGATAAATACTGGTTAGCTACCGCACACTGCGCCTTGACAAGGTCAACAAACGCAGCACGAATACTAAACAGGACTTATCTGAAATGACGGAGGGCTACGTCAGGTTTTTCTGAAAACCTATTGCGTAATGAACTTGATATCGTTGTAAAATCAAATGAGGTTTTGAAATGGAGTGATTTTGAGGCTTTTCTAGTTTTGCTAAAGGGGTCACTCCCGGTGAAGGGATCGTCGGCCCTTTCCTCGTCGAATGAGATGCAGGATATATCATATATATCACTGTGCAAAGCAGAAACTATAGAAGCAATCAAAAGCAGACCGAGTATGTAGCATCTGCCAGTTATTGCAAAAGGAGTCACTCCCGGTGAAGGGATCTCGGTCCTTTCCACATCGAATAAGGTGCAGGGTATATCAAATATACCGCTATGCAAAGCAAGAACTGTAGCTACCTGTTTTATTTAAAATTAGATTCTACAACATCATTTGGTTTCTTTTATTTCATTAATCACATTAATGAAGTCCCATCATTTAAATACCTAAACATCACCGATAAATACGACGTACACTTATGCCATCCGCATTCGCCTCGATGTCCCCTCGTACACCGTTAGTTTAGGTAACTAACGACAGAGCAGGGCAGGGCTAGCGCGGGTGTAAAACATAAGTAACGTCTATATAATATATCATATATACTATATACTGTATCTATCACAGAACAACACATGATCACATCACAGATATCGCAGCAGAAGAAACATATGAAACATTGGATATACTAGGACGTCCGTGTTTTCAATACGAGCCAGTATAAAACACGGATTCCACAGTCGTGATGAATAGCCATTCCCACACCCCTAGACCCCTACGAGAGCGGTAAGCAACCCTGCCAATTCTAGGGTTAGGAGACCCGGACTCGACTCCTCGAGATGGTCTCCCACTGGACCCCAGAACCCGGTTACTTATGCTCCCCTCCTTGGGTCTATCCTAATGTGGAAAAGTAAATAATATACAAAAGGTGACATCTTCCGCAACCTGGAAGTGCCCCAAAATAAAAGAATATTACATACAAGTTTTTACATGAAAGAAAATGAAAAACACTCATCTCACATAAAAACCCCCGGCTATTCAAACACGACAATCCAATATAACATATCCAGCAACACATAACATCACATATCATCAACGTAAGTAAATATGCGCATCCCAATTGTCGTTGACATATAGCAATGAAACCGGCGATATCACATATTACACTTACGGTCACAGAAAAGAATGTGTAAAACTACAACAATTGGAATCCGCAACCTCTTTAGACATCGCATGCCTAACAGT